>OZ004318.1:152500-4952500 GCA_963924455.1 Pelagia noctiluca
TGAGTTGGTGACTCTCCATGAACCTATTACCAATAACAGTAACTTTATTGCAGTCATTGTATCGAAGATCACATTCACCATCATCCAGCAAAGAGTAGACGGCTGGAGCTTGGCTCACCGGGATGGAACAGTCAGACGAAGTAAAACCTGTAATGAAAATACATGATTATAAATAATAACAAAGGTTCAGACAGAAGATTATCCATCACATGAGAGATGTTTAGTGGCAGAAGAAAACATTTTCTTTAGTTTGAGTTGTACAAGTGCCTGTTCCTGTCCTTATGTTGCATATTCCTATTCAAATGAACCTCTACCTATTCTTTAAAGCCAACTCAATCTTGATGAACAGTACAAGGTCCACTATATTATGGTTTTTCTTGCTGGATAAACTAAATCATCTATATATAGACTTTAGTTGGCTTTAATTAGCAAAGTTAAGAAATTAATTAAGCTAAAGTACTTGTATGCAAGCCAACTTTAAAGAAATTGATTATTATCATTATTATTATATACCCTCTCACGCCTAATAAAAAGACCGGCTAAGTTGAACACCGAATCTTAATAATCACGTGGTAAAGTCATAACACTTCCCTGTTATCATTTTCAACAAAACCAACTAAAAGATCATATAACGGCATACCTCTTTGACAATAACAGACTCCATTACTGCAAGTTCCATGTCCACTGCAAAGATTGGGACACAAATGGCGCTGAATTGTTAAAGAAGGGACAATCTGTCCCCCGGCTACTGTCACCCAAGTTGATGCGTTCTTTATGACTTTTTCTTCGCAGTTGCTCTCCAGTAACCCAAATAATGTCACCGAAGGTTCGTTACTCAACTACAAGGAAATAACAATAACATGATGACATATCAACACAGCATCATCCTACAATTATTCATAAAGTGGATTTTTGGTTTAAGGTGGTCTCTTTGAAAAGATTTCGCAAGGTCTCTCTCTGAAATGGGAACGGAATTTAGTTTCCGTTCCATTGAAAATACAACAAGTTAAAAGAGCGAGCAAAAACTCTTGCTCCGGTAACCAACAGAGAATCAGAATTTGCATCAACCGGTAAACAAATATCAAATTCAAAATGGTAGAGAAATGCTCACTTGCACTGCGTCCTGACAGTGGGATGAAATTTCGTTCAAATCGACTTTCAAAGATTCCCTGCACAAAACAGCAAACAGACCAGTGTTCAGTCTTTGCACACAAGTTCTCGGGTCGACCTGCCTAGGCCGGGATCTAAAGACATTCGGTTGATTCTGCACACCGAGAGCCTGATACGTGACGTCATCCCATGGAAACACATAGAGACGGCTGTGATGGCCGAGAAGCATATTGGATAGCACGATATCGGTGATGTCCATCTCGAAGCTCAGCAATGGCACACTGATCCTGTCGTTTCTCTGGCAACTGTACGCCTTCCGGCAGCTAGTAGAGTCGGTGGAGTTACAAGCCCCGTACGCTTTGACGATATCTGGTAAGGAGCATGCGCACATCAATTCTTGTTTGGCTGGGAATCCTTCGCTGGCAACCATGGTGAATATGTTATTCAAATCTCCCAGCCTAAAAAGAGAGAGGATGTTTTGATTCAACAAGAATCCTTGGACAAGCCCCTGGCTCATCCTTCACAAAAACAAATTACAATCCCATTCACTGAGAGCAGAGGCGAGCCTAACCACTCTACCGACCCAGCCCTGCCAAAGAATCACACAAATTGCACCACGCACTCCCTGAAAGTGAATACAACCTATGTGGTTTTTAACAACTGCAAAGGAGCTGTGAAGGGCTCGACTTTCCCACACGAGAACCCCATGAAAATTACCCGAGTTGTCATTGATGACGCAGCAGCAAACGCAATAGAGTGCTTTTCTAAAGCTCCTGGGTTCGAGTCCTTGGTATTTTTCATTTTCACAAAATATCTTGATTGATTTTCAAATCTTGCTTCTTCTCAAGTTCCTTCTAAGCCCTATCCACTTTTGGGACTGCGATGGTCCTCCAGGTGTCAGAAATTCGTTAACCATGGCAGGTCCAGTGTGGTTGTTAAAGAGACGGATAGGTTGTCTCTACATCGAGGGAGTGTGTGGTGCAATTTATGAGATTGATATGGCAGAGTTCAGTTGTTAGATTGATCGAAGCCCAGACTCAGATTTCGTAGGCTGGAATCTTAGGTAGGTCATTTTAATTCAAATAAATTTGTTTCGATTAATAACTTATTGATTCTATATATAGGTACATTTCATTAACAAATAGACGTTCTATCAGATGCTATGGATAATATTTAGAAGGAGACCCAACAATGAAGAACAAACTAGAATTTTTCCATACCTTGCCAGATGGGCCTTGCCTTTAAAGTAGTCATCTTCCTTGTCGGTACAAAGACCAGCAACATTACCAGTGTCAACGCTTGGCGACTGCAGATATATGTTCATCCCCCACTCGAAGATGTCTGCTCTCACAAAGGCCCCAGATGGGAAATAAACCTTGAATAGAAATGGCAAATATGTTCATCAAGAGAATTGGTTAACTGATAATGAATATTCGATAATAATGATGAAGTTCCATGCCTAAAATTCCATGTCAATTTCAGCCCTTCTAAGATGGATTTCTGGATGAGGAAAGTGACTTTTGAGTTGGATTTCTTTGTTTTCGAATCCAAGTGTACGTCAAAAACTCCTGGGAAAAGTGGAAGATTCACTCGAAGGGTTTGGAAATAACACATCTAAACCGCTTGTTCTACAAATCAGGTAATACTTTGGTGTTTTCACAAAAGTTTCATGATTTTGTCGCATATCCCTTATTCGGAGACATAAAGGCCTACTATGACTGGTTAATCATACTAGGCACACTTATTAGATGAAAGGTTTCGTTGTGTTGTGGTAGGGTCACAACTCATGCAAAGCAGAGAGAATCTCGATGCTTACAGAAAATCTTTTCCCTTGGTTGGCCTTTGTGATTTGAACCCCTGTGGAAAGAACTGTTCCGCTGAGGATGGAGATCTGGACAGCAGTCTTCCCAGGACTCCCGTCGCACATATCGATACTGATGACGTCATCTTTCTCCTGGACAACAAAACCACAGGAGCAGCTAGAATCTGGTTTGGTGGGGCACGGCCAGAATCTTGTGTGAACCTGGAAGAATGGAAAGATCAATTCAACAACTCCATTATCACAGATGATCATGGCTTCAGATGTTGCTAGATCGCTGAATTGCTCATGCTTCTACGCATGCGTTAGCTTTCTTGGACCCACATTCTTGTGGATTTCGAAACTTAGTTTTTAAATAATGAAAAACTGAAAACTCTAAACAAGTTACCTCAAAAACTCTAGACAAGCTTTTGTAGAGCATAAAACTTCCACGTGAATTCATCAATGTTTTCCTGTAAAAATGAAATCAAAAGAGTTAAAATTTCATTCCTGACCATATTTCAGAGTATACTGTCCGTTTCAGGACTGTATTAGCCCAGTTATCTATCATCGTCTTGAATTGTAAAGCCATAGCTCCATTTTATTTTCATGGGTTGAATGAAATTGATTCAAGCACCTCCAATTTGGGTATCAATAAAACGTGGGGATCCCTACTTCTCAAAACACCTCTTTAAGCTTCTGAATTTTCAAGGACAGACAGAATAACACCGACAAAACCAAGACTTGAGTCGAAACTGTTAGCATGTTAATGTGAATGTAAATGTTACAATGACTGTAGTCGATACCGTATTCATTTTGAGCTTTTCAGATCGGCCTCTGAGAGATGCACAGCTTAATAGAAACCAGAATAGAAACCAAATGTCTTTATTCTTGATCAAGGTGAAACCCGAGGTTATCAATTAGAACATTCAGCTCAGCAAATGGGATTCAATGGAGACGAAGGGTTTCATCCTCACAGCACAAACAATATCTTACTGAGAAGGGCTCTGACACCCGACATCAATGTAAGAACTTTTAAGAGAAGAGATTAATTTTGTCAGACACTGAAAAAGACAGGTTCTTGGGGATTACTCTGAGTGGATAGCAAAATGAAAGATGGTTGCTAAACTGCCTTCCAAATCCCTTTACCTCTATTTCGACTCATGGTTGCATTCGTAAGTGGCAAAAATTATGATCTAATATGGGAAAAATTGTATTGTGCGTATATCGTTTTGTGTTTCGTCTTATGCAGAAAAACAAATTGATTGATATTGTATAGAGATTACAGTCAAATCAAAGGTCTGGATCAAGATATTCCTGATATTCAAAGAACAATCTCAGGTGACGTTCACTTTCAGCCTTCAAGTAATGACCCAGAGCTCTGACAAATATCATTGTATTAGGATCAAATTTGTTCTGAATACTGACGTCAGCTTGGACAAAGAATTAAGAAGTTTCAAAGATAGGTCAGGTCATTTATTTAACAGGAGACGGAACCTTAAGCAAGTAACATCTTGGTTAGCATTTGTTCCTTATCCCCACCACATTTGACAGATTTCACCAGCCAATGTCCATTTTACATTTTATCCTAAAGTTCAGTACCGATCCACGACTGTTATACAATGGTAAACAGAGGACCTACTCAAAGGAATAACAATAACTTTAGACATACTTGCCGTTCAGTCGAATGATGGTTCCAGACAGAATCACACTGCATCTGTTTGTTTCAATGTCGTTCACTTTCACCTGAAATCAAGTTAATATATTGCGTTACTGACCATGTTTCTAGTATTCCAAAGAAAGTATGAGCACGTATAGTTCAGAGGTGGATTTAGGTAATTTGCACTCCACTGATTGTACTGTATCATACAGAATATGTGAGTGCTATGTGCCTTATTTCTAAAAAGGAAAATCCATGTGTCTAATCTAATTTCTAAAAAGGGAAGTTCAATTCCCTCAGCATTGAAGATAACTCGGAAACGCTTGAATCCCCGCACCTAAAGAGACAGTTTCTTATTGAGGAACGAGCAGGGAATCAGAAAAGCACCTCGTTACATTAACATATTGAGTATACCTTGATATCAGGAGGGTCGTAGGCCTTCCAACCAACTGTATTTCCACTTCTGACTCTGGCTGTTGCGATTCTAGTAACACGGTTGCCATCTTCAATAAAGTCGGTAACAGCAGAGAGTCGAATTCTGCCAGATCCGCATCCATTAGGCCCACAGCGTGATTTGGATATCTCCACCTCGCATGCTGAAATGGTTATATCTGATCGCAGGGTGGCCAGTTTCTTCGGATCTGGGTCTAAAAATGCAAAAGACAGTCAGATGAGATTCGTGAATGAAAAATAAGTCAGCAAGGAGTGCACCCATAAACAGGGTGGTCATCATGTAAGAGGGTGAACTTTCCGAGGGTAGCATACTTGGTTTTGACGGTCCATTGAAATGAAAAGATTGTCGGAACAAGTAAAAATTGAATTGAATTGAAAAGATGTGCCACTTACTATCAACGTTGAGGTAGATAGGAATACTGATGGAACAGTTTCTCAGCGGTTTCTTGCAGAAGATTGGGACAGTGCTGATGAATTTGATGGAATGAATTTTCTGATCTTCGGTTATCTCCAACTGACTCGGCTCTGTCTTCAAACATAGAATAAAATGTAAGATTATCATTCAATGTCAGTTGACTGCAAAGAGGCCCCCCCAAAGTTGTACGTGAAGCGTTATTTGGCATATTTTCGTGTGTAATTTCGTGATTTAGATATTTTCAGTTCGTGAATCCATGATCAAAGAATCCTTCGTGCAGCGCGATTTGTTGAATATGTGGTCGTTATTCCGTGAAAAAGAGTTTTCAAGTGTCAGTTGACTGCAAAGAAGAAAAGTGAGTATTCAGCCTTTTCCCAACCGACAGTGGTGATTCTAGGGGGGTCAGGGGCGTCAAAAAGGGGCCCACAAAATAACGGAGACTGCAACATTCCGTATAGAAAACTTCAGATTCTGTCTAATCAAGATTATTAGCTATTTACTTGATAACAGGTTAAGCCCGAAAGCTCGTTAATTATCTTCATGATATTCTATGGTACTAAATATGATGAATTTAAAAGATTAGCTGGGGCCTGCAGTCTTTAAAACCACTCTGCCAACTGATGATTGTTTGGTGTTTAGATGGCGAAGTTTGTGGAGAATCATTGAGCAATGCCAACCGTTGGGGAACCAAAACAAAGTTGTTTAAGAGTCAAAACTACAATATCGACCATTCCCAAGCTTCTCCTGTGTTTACGGTTCATTTGCTAAAAAACTACAGCGATTCTAATTGAAGCTGGATATTAAAGAATACCTTGATGCCAATGTAGAAGCCAGGACTGATCAGGGAATCCCCTTTGGCCACAGCTCCACTGTAGAAAGGTTTCACATCACAGAAGATCTTAAAAAGATAAAAAGGATGTAAACATCGAAGAGAGAAACTTTCTAGACAAAATCAAACAGATAAATCTGGGCTTTCAGTCAATACAAAATGTAAATGTTTATAATTAATTGACTAATCTTCGTGTACAAAGGCCCTGAGGCTTACCATGCCGTTGATAAAAATATTTCATATTCATTGTTTACGTTTGTGCTTTATAGTCATTGTTTAAAACAATTATTTGCAGGGAAATAGTTTTCAAAAGGGGAGCTAAATTGAGAGTATGGTCATATCGAGGATGTTAAGGGAAGCTAACTTAAATCTTGCTTTCAATGGTTCAGACAGCTTTAATTCTTGTTATTTACATAAGTCTAGTTGGATTTTCCGAATGGTCTTACACTCTAGAGCTCCAATTTATAAGAAATTCATTTAAGCTAGACCATATCATAAAGAAGTAATTTGAAATTTTGAAGCTCTGCGTATCACAAACAGTTTTCAATTCACATACCGTCACCCCGAGTGGTATATCTCTCCCGATCCGAACGATGTATTTAGAGGGACTGGTAGTCACAACCTCTGAAAAAACAGAAATCCGGCCGAATTTTCCGCCAAAAAAGGTCACCGGTCGGTACCAGCTGACTGAAAACAGGGCCTTTTGCGGATACTTGGCTGAGTATGAGAAGGAACAGAAGAACTCGGTTGCGTAGTTTCTTTCCGATGCCCGGACATAGATTTGCGGGCCTCGAGTTATGTTGGGTGACTTTTCTTCTGGGGTATCTGTAAAAAAGGGGAAGGTTTCAAAGGGTGTCGAACTGGATTTTAACTCAAATAATTTATACAAGGGATAAAAACATTATGCAACACAGAGCATAAGAAACTGAAGTTACTACCGCCCACCACCTTGAATATCCTTTCTTCTATCATGATGGTTTGGTGCAGCCATCAATATCTTAGGGTCTTTGAAAGGTTAGCCATCTTAAGTATTAACATCTTCATCCATCTCTTTGTGTAATGAAACGCATTTGTCCATTAAATTCCTTTTATATACGAAAATCGTAAACCTGCATTGATACTTCTAGTCTCTTACACGGAGAGAGTTTATTTCACGTAAAACCCGTAACACCACGAAGTCTTCCAGTTTTTAAGAGGCTTGTCCCCAATAAACGTTTTTATAACGAAGAAAAGAGTTGCAAAGTTTTCCTGAGCAACTTAAGAAAACAGGCCCACCATTTTACAGGAAAACGTTCTTATTTTTCGATTAGACCTAACCATTATTAGTAAAGCAGACATTGAATTAGTATCAATTTGATCAAATCGTAAACACCAAGTTTTAGATGAGGTGATTCCAAATATTCCAGACCCCTTGACAAATGTCCCTCCTTTCCCCCCCTTGAAGCCAATGATCAGATCTAAAAGGTCACCAGAGAGACCATTACAACCGTTTTTCTTAAAGACTAAAATGTAAGCAAGTGAGTATCAAATATTCGACATGATAGTCACCACTTATCATGACAAGCCTTTGATATTTAACGGGGCAACGTTTCGGGAGAGATCCGTCTCCCATCATCGGGCAATGAGAAATGTGGTTTCATCCCTATTCAAGCAAAGGTCGGATCGAGAGGTGTGAGTGAACCTCAAAGGAGGTTTCTGAGAAATTGGCGCTTAATTTCTATCATTAGTGGTGCCAAAGTTGCATTCGGTGCTCTTGATATTTTTTAACCAGATTTCTGGGATTGTGTATGATTTCTGATTGATACACGGAGTTGATAGAACGGAATGGATGCTCTCTTTCACTAGTCTGTTCTTCCAGTTCTTATCTTCATCAATCACTGAGATATTATCCCAATCCATCTGGTGATTTTCCGTCCAACAATGATGGGCAATGATGGGCTTAAATAGGGATGAAACCACATTACTCTAACCCGATGATGGGAGACGAATCTCTCCCGAAACGTTGCCCCGCTAAATATGGCTTGTCATGATAAGTGGTGACTATCATGTCGAATATTGTGTCAGAAACAGCCTTGATAAGACCAAATGTAATTACTCAAGTGAGTATCCATTGGAAATAAAAACGTTCATCATGAAAGGATTGAATTATGAGTTGAACATACTTTTCAATAAGTTTGCAAATCCGTTCTGTGGGATTGAGTTTTCTGAAACGGCAGCAACTCCTGGCGTTAATTTATTCTTCTTATCTTGCAATTCTTTCGTGTCTAAAAATACAAATATGATATATCTATCAGTTAAAGTATCTAAGATAAGCTTATATCTCGATAAAGTCTAATATATGTCAATATCTAACATAAGCCTGTATCTAATATAAGCCAACATCATATAAAAGCCAAAATCAAATGGAAGACAATATCCCGATTTCTAATATAACCAATATCTCGATATAAGCCAATCCCTCAATATCTAATGCAATGGTTCAACTATGATAATATACTATCATATTATACATTAAACTATTACATTATACAGCCATTATCTAATATAATACAATAAATTCATATCTAATAAAAGTCAATATCTGATATAAGCCAACATCCAATAAAAGACAATATCTAATAGAAGACGATATCTCAATTTCTAATATAAGCCAATACCTTTATATCTTACATAAGTCAATATCTCAACATAAGTCGATACCTCAATATCTAATACAACGAGGCAACTATGATAACATACTATCAAATTATACAGCCACTATCTAATACAATACAATATCTCCATATCTGATATATTTCAATATCTGCCACAAGCCGATGTCTAATACAATACAATATCTAATGTAAGTAAGATATAACTGAGTAGATCACACAATACATTATCTTCTCAAGAGTGGGCACCACAATCGTAATATGCCTCAATCGATTCTTCAATCAAGGACCCTGCATACAGTACTAATACGCTACTTATAAACTAACTTATACAACACTTCAATCAAGGACCCTGCATACAGTACTAATACGCCACTTATAAACTAACTTAAACAACACTTCAGCCTACGAGATAATAGTACATCTATACTTATAAGTCCAATTCTTCAGCTTGAACATTCATATTTCTTCGGGAAATAATTTTGATTGAAAATATTCGGTATTTAATGCAAATTCAGTGGCTTTCCTACTGAATATATTTGAAATTCTTCACCTACTTCTTGTCGACCTATAAGAAACCAGACACCTGGTTTTGCGACATTCAGTTTCTTAATGGCGGATTAGTACTGTACCATATGCCAATATACACAAACAATGCCTTTAACAGTACCAAGAGTTGGCACTCTGGTTTTCTCGTTTATCCAGCTCCAGGTCTATCTACAGTTGAGAATTCACCTTTCTCTTGGAGGCATTAACTCATTTTCAAGCAACTCAAACTCAAGTGAGTTGAGAAGCACATTAACTAGAGTTTCAAAACCAAAACAAAAACCCTGCGTTCCTCAGCAATCCTAAACGATGATATGGAAACGAGGCTTAATAGAAATGAGATTGGAAATGTTGGGCATTGCAGATATCCGCTGATTAGAGCAGATTATTGTAAAAAGATAGAGACGTAAAAGATTGTTATTAACATCTACTTAACAGGATCATCCCTTTAAAAGTGACCTTGTTAAATTCTAATGGGATCCCACTGACTGCAGGCTGAGTTTACATTCAAGACAAACTTCCTAAAAGGATTCCTTCGTTTTAACAGAGTCAATCTGGAAGTTTTAATACACAGTTGCCAACCCTTCTGCATTTAGACTCTTTTCATAATTAAAATCTGAAAAATTTCCAGAATTTCTCCTAGATATCGAAAAAACTCCAGCATTTTCTCCAGCATCTTACACAAATGCTACAACTAAACCTCTCCTCCAAGCATATCTTTCCCTAATATTTTTCAATTCACTTTCCCAAGCGCATTGCTTTGAGGTAAGATAGAGCTGAGAAAGCAATTTTCTGCTGGTCTTAAACATGCTAAAGCCTAAACAAGTTCTCTACTTGACACAACATAAAAAAAGTATCAGTCCCAAGCTTTAAAATTTCAAAAAGTTGGCAGCTATTAATGTCATTCACTTGCATCTACCTTAAAATTCTAATGATTTTAGAAATAAGTTATCAGACACTTTCTTTCGTCATCTCAAGTGCAATTATCGAATATAACCTAGAAAATTCTCCACCCTGCCTCTGCATAAACGTCTGCAGTAAAACGTCTTCGTTTGCATTAGCTTCCCCTCACAGTGAAAAATGTAATTTTGTGAAAGTCTAAGAGGTCTGAGTACACCCAGGCCTACGATAATGGAAGAACTGTAACCGGGTCACTGATAAAAGCGTTTAAAGTGGTTTACTTTAAAGTAATATTGCGAAGAAACTCGAAAACCACATAATAGCTGCTGATAAAGGTCTAAATTTTCTTTATTCCGCATTTAAATGAGCAAAAAAGGTTGTGGAGAGGAGAACATTTGTAATCGGTTTAGAGAGCAAATGGTTTTAACTTGGATTGCATGGAGAAAACCCACAGGAAATTAATGGCTTCGTTTCTAAGGCTGCATTGTCGTTTGGAAATTGTGTGCTTTGAATGGACTGAGAATCTTCAGAGGGCAAGAAATCTAATTTGACATTCGTTCTGCATCAAAGTGAATTTAGTGGAAGAGCTTCTGAAACACGACAGCTAAATTGGGCAAAGATAAAACCACCCAGATCGTCACATGTTAAAAGATAAATCAAATCCCAACTTAAACAAACTTTTACAAAAATCTTGTCCGAGTATTGGCTTATAACAAAGTTTTAAAAACCATTACGACTTAAAATCATTGTTGCCCTTTGCAGCAGGAAAAGGTATTACGTAATTATTTAAAATAACGATGAGAATTACCATGATGTTTCAAAAACTTATCTGCTAATGAATCGAAAACTAACCATGAATGTTAGCAAGAAGAAATAAATATCTAACGAGCCTGACAAATCTTACATCTTACAATTACAACATTAAAAACATAATCGGTATATCCCAAAAGCATAAGCTTCGAAGGCATACGGATCTTGTATGGAGTCGATTACAAAGGTCACAGTTGACTACTTGCAGAATAGGTGAATGGTTGAAATCTTATTTCCTTATATCTTTCGAAGCGACAGTAACTAATGCTAAACAGTTTTGGAAACAATGCTCCTGGTACAATTACATACTGATTTCTTTAGAGAGTTTCTTAGAGCACTTCAGATATTATGTGATGCATATTGCATGCGTTAGAAACAGGGGGATTTCAAAAGATTCAATTCAACCCCTCAAACGGTTACCTTTAATACAATATGCTGACGGGCAGTATCCAGTTGGGCCTAAACGGTAGATGAGAAAATCTCCACAGTTTTTCACACGAACTTCGAGTTTCCATGCACAGCAAATACTCTTGCCTTGAAATTCGACAGACTTGCAACCATCAGTTACAATTTCCTCACCTGAAAAATAATTTCTAACTCTGAATCTAAACCTTAAAGCTTTGCTCAGACAATTTAGATTTTGATTCATGTTCGTAATCCTAACGTTGGAGTCATATCCGATAATTGTGTCCATAAGTTTGAAGGGTATATATTGATTTGGTTTGGCTTTCATCTGACTCTATTTCACTTCTTTACGTTTGGAATGGTTTGATTTCGTTTACTTCACTTTGCCTCAGTTGGTTTCATAGGAGCATGTTAAAAAAGGACATAATGTGCAGAAATAATAGTCGGAATGTTATCTTCTGTATGAAAGCAGATTCACAATTGTTTTTCTAGATCTCTCACACTGTCTAAAATTTACATTACATCAGTTTACGGCAACATCTTCCCGATCAACTTTATTGTTACGCCATGACCAACATTGGCAAGGTCTAATTATAGAAGGTGCAAATAACTCATGTACAGAGGAAAAACGGGTTGAATCCGTCTATACTGATGTGGTCAAAAATTATATTGTGTAAAACTTCAAAGTGCAAATACTGCTTTTTTATGGCACAGTCATAGTCATTGAAAAAGTGATTCATACATAGCTTTAAATTCACTATTGATGTTGAAGCAGGATTTGGAAAATGAGAAAAAATTTTGAGATCAGGAAATTTCTCAAGGACGGCTCAAGTGCAAACTGGGAATGGAAAATAAAGATATGTACACTTTTTAGTCATTATCAGTTGACTTTACAAAGAACCATCCAATGATGACCTAGTTTTCATCTTACCTACACTTGGTCTCTTTAGCATTGAAATCCACACAGGCTCACGAGTGCCACAGGAATACAAGGGGGGACATCTATTTGCAGCCTCCACGGCCTGCCCATCCACTTCAAATCGGTACCAGTCCTCTTTCAAGTAGCCATCACAGATAAACTTCCCAAATGAAACAGCTCCAAGGAACGAGGAAGAGACTTGTCTACGCTCCTGGTTCAGGATTTTGTGCCCGTTCTTTTGGCAGACTGGATCATCTGAAACGTAACAACATTTTGATAAGTGAGATTAGGCATAGCAATAAGATTTTGTGGTATTGTAAAATAGCCGTAGTTGCTGAAACAAAACTATCTGTTCTCTATTGAGAGCAAGTTGGCATTTAACTGTACCATTTTTAATCAAAATGAAACATTTCCCTTCCCTCCCATCAATTTTCAAATCTCAAAGAACATTAAAACATGGGTTAACCTGCTACCAACATGCATGGAGGAATATAAGATGATAAGTTCTCAATTACATATCCACCCCCATCAGGAGGATCTATTTTAAACACCTTGCTTAACCCCACATTTGACTTCAATGCTGAATCAACAGACGGATGGCCTACAAAATCAAGGATAAATAAAAAAGGTCTCTGATTTCTGGGAATATTTGCAGAGTCTAATTTCAAGGCACTGCATTTCAAAGTTGACACCACACCGATTACATTTCATATTTCATATCAGATTGGTTTGTGCAATCCAATATCAAAACCATAACATCTTGGACTTAATTCTGCCTTTAAAGGATACCTGACTGTTATGTAACCCTAGAGTAAGCCTCCATGGGGCTCTTTTCACTTAACAAATTCCTTCGAATAGGGTTTTTTGGGAGAGGGTTTCTTCTCTAAGTATTTTTAAGTGACCGGTTTCAATATTTTGATGACAATTAATTACTTTCAAACTGCAACCATTTTCGTTGCTCAGGTACTTCTTGAAATTCAAGAATTTGAAAAGCTTTTCAAAGGAACTAAATTGTTGATGATATATAAGATTTATTATTTCATGTTTAATTTCACTGTATAGCTTTGGTGTGATAATAATATCCGTTTCTGGAAGGTGCTTTGTTCCCTTTTCATCCTTTCATGGTTCACTATTTTAAGGAATTCTGTTTACCTCATTCAGCCGGTAGTTAGTAACCACCAAAACTCTCTTACAATGATACAAAATAACTGTTTAGAAGTAAAGTTTAATTTAAGAAAACCCTAACGACTTTGCATTGTCAAAATAAAAATTTTAATGAAGCTTTCGTCAGAGGGAATGGTTTCAAATTAAAAAGACGTTACAGAATCAGAAACCCCTATTTACCCTTCTCTGTATTTCTTTTCAATAAATAGCCCGTAAGAAGATCTTGATAAAAACCCAAACCCCCACAACTGTCCAAAATCTTAAGAAACTCCTCAATTGGAAAACTCACCAATAGAACGCTTTACGCGCTTGATCCATTTTATGTCAGTTTGTGACAAAACACGACCATTCGCGACTGCTCTTTCGGCCAATCCTGTGTCCCTTCTTAACCGTGGTTTCGAAAGGGGGTCCTGAGCGAGGGCGACGATTCTCAGCCCCCCATCTCCGGAGAGAACACCCACAGGGGATCCAATAGAAGTCTGGTAAACGTTCGACAAAGCCATCTTCAAACAAAACTCATCTTTCTCTTGACCTTTAAAACATCGTGTTGCATTCGCGACAAAAACATTTTTGCCGAGGTCATTCATCGTTTCTCCATCAGTTTGTTTTGGAATTAAAGGAATCAAGAAATGTTTGCTCGCTGAAAATAACTCTTCCACAGCATGCAACAGACCAAAACATGACAGCAATGAAAGATCTTTGGAAAACTCTGCTCCTTCTCCTAAATACAGCAGTGAAATCCCATCTTCAGCTACCCCATCTTTTACTCTAATGCTGTGAGACTTGGTCGTGGAGAAATACTGCACCCTCGAATTAGTGACGTTTCCTGCACAGCTCTCTAATGTTAGTGCCAAACGCGGATGGATTATTACACCGTAACATCCAGAGCTCGGCAAAATAACCATACATTTTAAAATCTGGTCCTCTGGAGCTAAATTTCCGTAGCTTCTAGAACTCTGGAGAGTTTCTTCTGATTTTATTCTCGAGGGAACACAACAAACAAAGTCGATGATGAAAAGATGAAATAAAACGAATGTTATTCGTCTCAAAACTTCAGCCATCGTGGTTTGTATTCCAGTAATCAACCGCTCACTTGAAATCCTCCCACAATTCTCAGTCCATTCAGTCTTAATATTCCACGGTATTTACGTAACTTTACTGACTTTACTTGAAACACACGAAGCTGTCAGGAACAAACCAAAACACTCTTTATCCGTGTACCATTCCGCCAATCTCAAACTTTATTTATAGTTGGCAGCCTGGGAATTCATCCTCGATATTTACAGTTGATCAACTAAAACCAAAACTCTTTTCAGTCTTATCTTCGAGAGCTGTATCAGTAATTTTGCCACCAACACATCCAGGATTTTTATTTTACAATCTTGAAATTCTAGAATCCCGAAGGTTCTGAGTGTCAATCGAATCAAAACACTAATTTAGTGTCATCTATACGATCTGCGACAGCTCACACTCGATCACGCAAAGCCGAGCCTGTTTCCAAGAACACCACACAACTATGGTGCTGAAAACATGTTCCCTTGCATAAGCTCAGCTCAGTACTTCTGCGGTTTAGAACTGGCGGGAATGCTTCCCCCAATGAAACTGCGGGGAGATTACGTCCCGGAAGTCACGCTGTGAGTTTTATTGCTGTTGAACGAGTGTCAAAGGCAGACGACCTCGCGAGTTAGTAAACAATAGAATTTAATAGTTGTTAACAGCAGGGAGCCACTCGCCAATTTCAGCCAGATGAGCTCGTGTTTGCAAAATACAGGACTGCAGAAGAACGCCATTTTGCAAACTCAACAAGGCATAAAGCCATGTGGAACCAAAGCACTCGCAGAGCAACAAAGCATTTGAACCCAAGAGAGTAGAATTCGGTTTGAAAGGGAGTCTTCAGCATGAGACAAAACTATTATTGTTGCATTTTGCAATTTAAGAATTGCTGAGCAGAACACATGGAAACTTGAAAATTAGAAGGCACACCTATTTTGATATTTCAAAAGATATGGGGTTGCTGGTTTGGGGAATACAGTTACGAAGTGGAGTAGAGAGTCGTGAAATTCCAGGTTAAGTATGGAATCCCTCGTAAGAAAGCTGCTTGTGAGAAACTGGCTTCAAAGGGCTGTTTAACTTGGATATGAGGGTTATCAAAGGGGAGCTATTATCATCTTCAAACGGGGTTGAGGATGAAAGAAAGGTCACCCCTTGGAAAACACAGGATAGAACACCAGCATTGAAACGTGCAACAAAACAATAGAGTAGAGTTTAGGTTTTGAGGTTCGAATTGGGACAGCACAGCATTGGTTGATGCATCAAATCATACCTGAAAGCATAACGTTTCCACAAGCTGACAAGCATTTGTGTAGATCACAGGCATCCTTTGAAGTCGTGTAAATAAACGAAGTAAAAAAAAGCATGCACTGAAACCACAAACTCCATATATCCATGTCAATCGTCAATATTGTTCAAGGCACGTTAAAGAGGCAATGCCATAGCAAATGCAGTAAGAAGATTGATCCTGTTTAGTATTAAGTACCCCCTCACAATATCATTGTTCTAAACTCTTACTTTGTGAGCAGCCCAACAATTAGATGAAATAACTGGGTATCTATAGTCGATTGTCATTGATTTCAGTTTTGTATAGGGTTTTTGGCAAAATGTGTAAATGCAAGGTCTGACATAATATCTTCAACCGAACTCTGCACCTAAAATGGCCAATTGCTGATTGATAATCAAACGTGTCCCTTCATAGCTTGATTCATCAATGCGATGTGACTCAAGGTTCTCTTCCCAATTCAACCACCCCATACTTGATTCCTTCTGCATTTTACCTGGTATTAGAAAGAGCTGGCAAATTCTAAGGCACATTTGAGCTTCTTAAACAAGCCTTGGAAACCCAAGCAAACTAGGAAAAAGGTATCAATCTCATCTTCTCTGATGTAGAGAAATATATTGGAGAATGTTTAACATCAAGATCTGTTGGCCAAATGTGATGTCTTCTACTCATGGGCTTTTGCACAAGACTGACAGACATGGTATTCCAGTTAGTTCCCAGGTCTCTCTGTGTTGTCTCGACTATCCTCAGGTCTCCTTCCATTCACTCTCGATTCATTCTTTGGTCTTCTGTCTGTCTTTTATCGGCAGGATTTTACTGCAGTATTTGTTAGGCTGGTCGTTCACCCATAAGCCTGACCACATGTCAGAACCAGCGAGCTTGTTTATTGCAGATAAGAAATTGAAACTGCTGATTGCTTAGTGAAGATTCCTGGCTAAAAGTAATGAATTCCCAACTGGAATACAGTTGTCAAAAGTCAGAACTGATTATGAACGAAATATCAAATATCAGACAACAGAAAATGAAACGAATTTTGTCATAGAAGGGAACGTTAGGTATGCTCATATGAGTGTTGAGATTCGAGACAACGCCAGATAGGATATTTTCACATGAATCACTGCGAATGGTAAAAATAAACAGCCTTGCTTGACGGGCTTGACGTGGATAGTAGCTAATATTAGAAAAAGATCTTGAGTTGGCAAAATATAAAACATTCCTGGCAGATATATAATTAACAAGACACGAGGAAAAACAAGTTTCACAGTTGCAGGTTTCGCTTTAGACAGAAGCGTGTGGAGTTGTACTGCGAACGACATAGATACGGTTAGCCTGTTGAAATATGTATGGATGATAAATAGAATGGATGATATAAAGTATGGATGATGTAATGGATGATATGTAGTATGAATGACAAAAAGTATGAGCAGTTCTAAACAACGAAGGAGCTAAACCGCCTTGCATCAGCAAGAAATGATTGGTTATCTGGGGCAGAGATGTTCAAGTTTTAACCTTCTGCAGCAGAAATGGATGCAATTAAACTATCAACCACCTCAGCTACCGTGTCCCTCCTGGAAACAGAGACCGGCCTAGTTAGGCTAGCACGTTCAATTAAAACTCGAATTGATTCACTTGTCAAACGGAAAATATCAAACAATATCCAACTCGACCCCAATCACCGGAGGATAGCCACAATTCTGCTTTATGCGGAAACTTAGAGCAAGACATCGTGCACAAGGTTGAATAAAAAACTTGGAAATAATAAGGCCAGCAGGTTTAAGAGAAACTCTATCATCTCTTCATTGAGCCTGACCCACAACATTAGGCCTAGGACTTGTGTTACACAATACAACCCTTTTTGGGCATTTTGAGAACACTTTCACTGAAATCAATTTTAGGCACACAGGCTTCGTTGCAAAGAGAACAAAGTTAGCCTGTTGAAATATTTCAGGAAGATATAAAGTATGAGTAGTTTTCAATTCTAAGATTTCAACAAGCAGGGTTACTAATAACCTCGATATGACCCCCCCTCGGAGCTTGGATTCCAAAAATCCAGGAGCTTATCCTCTCAGTGGGGTACTGTACCCCAATATCTATCAGGTTTATCACGGGGTGGTATTTTGATCTTGAAAGGTTGAAAAACGCGCTGTTAAAAACTTTGAAACAGACAGTTTCGAAAGAACTGCTAGGGGCTGTTGCAACGAATATAGCACGAAAGTGGCTTTTTGAGCATTTTGAGCATGCTTTAACTGTGATCTATTTTGAGCACACACAGGCCTCTTTGCAAAGAAATATTCTTGCATTTGATGAGACCTCAACTCGATTTAGTATAGGCCGCTTTTTGTGAATTCAAATTCAAATCAGAATTCAAAAGCCTCAACGTCCTGCTTCATTCATAAAAATAGAAAAAACAAATTCAAAGAAATTCAAGATCTACCGATGCAGTGAGTTTTATTAAAAGGATGTTGTTGATTTGAAGTATAAGCAATTCTTTGTGCCATTTCCGGTCTTCTTTCTGTCAGATCTTCTTGTATTGCCGAAAAATAAGATGAGTTATTACGAAATTACATTGACGTCTGAAGTAATGGAATTGGAAGCACAGTCGCTGATTCAATAAACTCTCCGCTTCAATATCCGATGTGGAGTTGTTCCAGTGTTTCCACTGAAATGTTGGTTCGTATGTAATCTTTATGAACAAGTTTAACCTTGAGAGAAAACAACAATGCCAGTTCCAGATGACACTATCATGTGATAATGATGCCACAGTTTGCATCCATACCTAATTGCTGATAGACAGGCAAATATATCCACCCTTCGTAAGATATTGTTTTATGCACTAAGCACAAAGGGCCTACTGAATAGGTTAACTAATCGAACAGTGAATTGATAGTTGATAGGCAACTACGCTTACTATCTTCGTAAGGTATTGGTTTATTTACAAAGTATAAAGGGCCTACTGAATATTTAAACTAATTGAGCAGTGTTTTGATAGATAATAGGTAAATACGCTTACTATCTTTGTAAGGTATTTTTTGCAAAGTATAAAGGGCCTACTGAATAGGTAAACTAATCGAGCAGTGAATTAATAATTGATAGGCAAATGCGCTAACTATCTTTGTAAGGTATTTTTTTGCAAAGTACAGACGGTCTACTGAATAGATAGATTGATCGCAGCAGTGTAGCAAATACAAGCTGATAAGCAAATACACTATCCATATTCGTGAGGCATCGTTATCATTGAAAAGTAAAACTAATGTAAGTGTACTCCGTCGAAAGGGGCAAACGCTTACCCTATTAGCACAACCCTTTGATCAATATTTCAGAATTTTTATGGGGCATTAGCAAATAGCAAAACAATAGGGGAGGAGTAAATCATCTGACTCCTCACATGAAATTATTGAACAAAGAATCTCTCAATCGAAGCAAAGGCTAGCTTTGAGTACTTAATCTGTACTGTTCTTTACTGTCAATGATTTAGGAAGTAAATCATACATTTCTAAACAGGATAATACTAAATCTATCCTTATCAGAAAGAATCAAAACAAAATGTCTAAAAGGATTGTAATCAGAACGGCAAATATATCAGTTAAATGATATCCAAAATGGGAAATACATTGGATGAGGAAGTGGTCTAGATGATAATCTCTCTGAAGAATCTTTAAGCCTGTTTAAATGCCTAAAGGTAAATGGCAGTGGGATCTATATGCTAAAATAATGGTTTGCTGGAAAGCTTTCTTCCAGGTTTCGTCTTTTTGTTATATATTAGTTGACTAATTTCAAGTGATGTCCTAATGAAGGGTTTTAATAATGAATTCAAAGATCAATTTTTTAACCAGTTTCGGCACTATTTGAATTTCTAAGGTGTAGAGAGACTAAAGTAAGTCAGGTTCCTCTTTCCTTCAATTCTTTTCAGATAGAGGTGAACGCGACCCCTTTCCCTGCCCCAAGAGCCACTCACATTCAATCTCTTAATGCTGAATGCTAACCTGAGAGGCATTGAGTACTTTTGAAATCTTTGGTATGACCTGGCAAGGGTTTGAACACTCGATCTTCATGAGCACTCTACCACTAGACCACTACTAAGTGGCATTCATTAGCAACCTTTCCCCACCATGGGAATAAAGAAGAAGGTCTCAATAACAGATTGATTGAAATTTCTCCATGAACACATTTTAAAAGATACATACCTTAAACTGCAATGCTTATCATCTACTCATTAACTTATAAAATAATCTAACTGCCTCTGCATTGAATCCTTCTAGTTTCTCTGTGCTTGCAATCTCATGAAACTGTCGCTTTGTAGGAAAGCCCTCAAGAGGGGTGTATAGGGGCATGAGAGGGGTACACCAGGCCCTATTCCAGATACCTCTATCGTCTTGCAGCTCCGTCGTGTTCAGTTGGTATACCATGAGCATCATGGAAGTGCCGTTGGTGACTATACAGTTGCAATTCATCGGTGTTTTCAGTGACAGACCGAGAGGGTGACCCTGGTCAGATGCAGATGCAAGTAGCTGGGTGAAAGCAGTCATCAAGGCGCAAGATTGGAAAGCTTCCTCGCTTTTCATTCTCGTGTTTACTTGAATGGCAGTGTGGACGAGTGGTTTGGAGAACAGCTTGCTGTGGCTCACTCCGATGTTGTTTTTAAGCTTCACAATACTTGCTTGGAACGTGCCAAGTGAGTATGTGTCATAAGGACCAGGCATTGAAGCAGGAAATTCATCTAAAATGAAGAAAGCTTGCATGTGATATTGTACATTTAGCTTTTTCCTTGTAAACAGTTATTAATGTCTTAATTATCAGATGTTTGTTTTGTGGCAGTCACTTACAGTTAGCCCATTACTTTTAACCAGCTATCTATGTCTTAATTTTCAGATATAAATTTAATGTGATTTATTTGACACTCAATCCCTCAACATCCCAAATCATAAATCATTGACCATCACAAATCATTTATCTAAGTAAAACAAGAAAATTACCCCTCAAAGCTTAGAAAATACTTGTGTAATCAATGCAAGAGAAAGCACAGCGCACAAACTGAATAGGACTGTTTTTGGGAATGCCGAGATGCCAAGATAGACCAGGTGGAGAATAGGGGAATGGTCACTCGAAAGGAAAATTTATAAGATGAAGTGCATTAGGTAAATTCGAGGGTGCTGATTTCGAAAATTGATGTTATACGAGGATTTATGGAGACCATCTGCCTCATTTTCGTGTTTAAAGTCTCGTTTTCATGTATCCGAACAAAACTAATGAGAAAACAGTTTTAAGCAAAGATAACAAACATCTAAAAGCAGATTAAGCATTTTTGGTGGGCATGAATGTGGAAAATGGAATTTAGAACTGTTGAGGTGGGCAACAGCTTCGTTTTCATGATGACGAAATCGCGTAATCGTACAATTTCTATCTTTCGAGAGGCATCTCAACAGGACAAAGCACTTAAAAGCCTACAGTTGTTACGGTTATCCTCACATGAAAACGAGGCTGTTGCCCACCTTAACAGTTCTAAATTCATTTTTCCACACTCACGCCCACCAAAGATGCTTAATCTGCTTTTAGATGTTTGTTATCTTTGCTTAAAACTGCTTTCTCGTTGGTTTGGTTCGGATACATGAAAACGAGACTTTAAACACGAAAATGAGGCAGATGGTCTCCATAAATCCCCGTATAACATCAATTTTCAAAATCAGCACCCTCAAATTTACCTAATGCACTTCATCTCATAAATTTCCCCTTCGAGTGACCATTCCCTATTCTCCACCTGGTCTAAGATACAGGGAAGAAAGATCATTATCAAACAGCTTCCTTTCTAACTGAAACGGTAAACAACAGTTTAGGAATCACCATTACTAAATGACTTACAACTTAGAACAAGCAAAGTACAGGCAGAGCTACCAAATAACAAGCCAAAAACAAACAGAACAACACAAAAACAAACCAGAATAAGGAGATAGTTTAGATTTTTATTTCTGTAGCTGTTCTGCCTGTTTTTGACTTGCTCAATTTGTTTCCCCTTTTCTAGATTGTTCGGTCTTTTAATCGCAACCAGTGGCGGTTTTAGTGACTGCGGGGCCTGGGACCAAACACCTTGATTTAACCGAAATTGATATTTTCTACCTGACATTTTGCAATCTCTATTATTTTGAGGAGACCTTTTCTTCAAAATAGCCACAAAAATTGGAAACATAGCAAAGCAAGAAAATTCATTACTTAAGCTTTTTGTCTGACACTCAACAAAATAATTTGTCTGAAAGAGAAATGAATGAAACAAAAACTTGATGAATTACTAAACCCAGATGAGGATCAAAAGAGGCTATAATTCTGATTTTTCTGGCTATATGGAAATCCTGTACCATTGAATAACAAATCTTTTCTTCTATATGAAATACAGGGCCTTTGGCCTCAACCTAAAACTGCAACTGTTGGTGACAGGCCTGAAATCAAAAAGTTAATCCAGAAGGCCATAAACCTATCAATGTTTACTTGACAGTAACGATAAGCTTTTAACAGATTAACTGTTTACCTACCTATTGGCAGAGGAAAGTCAACTGATAACGGAGGCAATGGAGTATCTGTTCTCAAGACCAGTGATGGCTGATAGTTGGCATGATAGAAGTTAAAATTTCTGAACCAATTCGTTTCTGTTTTTGGTTTCATCTGTGAGAATAAATCATTTGCAGCTCCTGACATGGACCGCCTGCAGAGAACAACTCTTAGGAGCTCTAGCATGAGACCAAGAGAGAACTCTTCTTCGTGGAATGTCGTGCTTGGTTTCTTCGGGTTTCTCTGAAAAGCAGCTATCTGGTGCAGAATGCCTTTGACTGTTTCTACATCATCCTCATTGCAATTTTCAAGACTCGTAACTTCATTAGGAAGACCCTCTGTGACGTAAGTTTTGGTCAGCCAGATCATTTTTTCGTGTGGTTTGAAGGTGAAGAACCGAGGGCTCTGGTGAACGAAATGTCCCTTTTTCACCACTTGTGTGGGAACCATGAAAGGTGTATCTGTGGCAACTTCTCCGACTAGGCTATCATCGTGGACCGGGCCTAAATCTGGAAAGTCACCATTTGCATTTGGGCTGTCAGCGACATCCGTTTGTTTCAAGCCAAGCTGTGAAAGACATCGTAAAGATCTTTGTCTGAATAAAAAGTTTCTATTTCTCAGATTTCCGAGTCTCGATATGGTCGCATTGATTCGTCTGGTTCTCCAACAGGATTCCAGAATCAAACTCTTCGCGCACGCCATTTTGTCTTCTTCAGCAGAGGTTAATGATAGATACTATTGCGTAAAATATCCTGTCAAATAGCTAAAATCCGGACCATGATAAAGGAGAAACACGGAAGAACGCAATTTTTTCTATAATTAGAACTTTATTAAACATCAGCTTCTTCTAACTAGCTTCTAGCCAAATGGTCCATTGTTAAATATACAATGGCCCATAGCAAAATAACCAATTAGCGATTAGCTCTGACCCCTCCATAACCCTAACCAACAACCCATAGACAGATAGCCCTAACCCTAATCTAAACCATCACAAAAGTCGATTTTCAAATAGACGAGAGCCCATATCCAAAATAGACCATAGCTCATAGCCAAAAAGGAAAAAAGCCAAATAGCAAAAAAGCTCTGATGACCCTTACCGAATAGCCCATAGCCAAATAACCCATTGCCAAATAACCTATGGCAAAACAGCCCAACTCCCAACAACCCCCAGACCAAGAGCCATACAGCTAAGAGAACCCTAACCCAGTCAAAATACCCTATAGACAGTTGGCAAAAAAACTATAACCAGATAGATAGCACCTAACCATTACTCTAGTAAAATAGACCATAAGCCTATGGGCAAAAAGCAAATAAGCTCTAAACCCTAAAGCGTTTGAAATCGAGGCTACACTTGAATGGTCAGGTCAGCTGATTAACAGTTTTCAAGAAGCAAAAAACCTCAGCCATAACTAGGTAGGTAGATGTATACACTTAAATGTACTTACTGAATGTGAATTGCAGTTCACAAACTCGTCCCATCATAAAATCAAAACACGGCCAATTATGGAACAATCAGCTGGCACAAAAACAGCTCGAAGTGTTGTCAACTAAATTAAGTGGTAGAAGTATTCCCCGTTTTCCAATCAATCATTGGTTAGTTTTCGTATAGTACATGTCTTAAAAACATTTTAACGTAAAATAATTTCCTAACTTGCTGCTCTATAGTTAAGCTCTTTAAGACAAAACTAAAGACTATCTTCTGTTTGTCAATTTTCATCACAAATATCAGTAAGTAAACTACAAAATATTAATATTTCCATTGAAGATAAACATAGCTACTATACAAAAAGAAAATCAAAACCAAAGTGTTAATATTAAACAAAAGCCCAGATTTAAAATGATCATTTTAAGTGCAGGCCTTAGCTACTTAATTTTGGGTGGGGGGTTAAACTAAGAAATCTCAGGTAAGGCTATGGGCGCTTATTTGAGAAAGGGCCATTATTCTAGGAGAGAAGATGCTCTCTCATTGATCTTACTGCAACAGTTTTTGAATAACGTTTGGGTAGTGACTACCTAATCCTACTGATCATCATGGAAGGGATAATTTTTGTGATTGGGGAACAGATTCTTGCAGATTTCATAGAATAAATTGTTTTGCAACAATATATTGTTTACTGACCTAGTACAACACAAAACAGACTGTGATCAGTACAAAGCTTCAGGATTTGAAACATAGTAAAACAAAGTACTGACGCTTTCGTCAAGGGCTTGGCTCGCAACGTTATTACTTTATATGAGAGCTTTTGCTGTGTGTGTGAGTTGTCGATTAGATTTCCATGGACTCAGGTCGAGGTTTGTTTACCGCACTGCGGCTAACCTCAATAGTTACCCGTACCTCACTCCCACCCGAGATGATAGGAATACCATTACCTTTATGATAATTAATAAGTTCTTCTACTGTTGAAAACTTTCTGTCTTTTGTGCGTACCTAGAAAATGATTGCAAATGATAATAAGCAACTTTAACAAGGGACTGTAGTAAGGCGATAAGCCCATTGGTTCCAAATTGCACTTGAAGTGCACTATGATACTAATCTAGAGGCCCTGGGTTAAGTCCAACTCTTTAATTTTCATTCACAAAAATTATCTAGATTGCAGACCTAGCCATTTGAGGCGGGTGATCGCCCTCCACTTGAGATGGGGATAAGTTGCCCTCCTCAATTATCAAATTTGAAGAAAATCAGTCACCTCAATGTGCACTTTTACTAAAGGATAGCACACCTGACAGCAGTGAGGAGAGCGATTCTCTGCTCATCTATTCAAAGTCTCATGGGCAGGTCTGATATTGATTCAAAATTTCAAACTTTATATTTTCCAATCCCATGTTTCTCCTGTTTAGCATCAACTAGGCTTAGAATTAAGCATAAGAAAAAAATTAGGAAGTTTCAGGCAGCTAGAATCCTATTAAGTAACAATGTGGTCCGGAACTAGAAGAGAAGATTATATAAGGAACTTTTTAGAAGTGTCATGGGACAAATACCCATTTTTTTATAAGCAATTTCAGGTGGAGCTCAGCATTAAAAATTGCTTTGGTAGAGGGCCAATTTGAGTACTCAAAATTTTTGCAATTGCTTAGCTTTTCATACTTGAAGATTTGTTTCTTAGAATGCTATCTCACAAGTTTACGTACAACAAAGTTCAATAGTTTCTTGCATACAAAAATGCGCCGGATTACTAATATCCACTATAATCTACTTCTCTATAGCTACTGCACGATTTTCATTGACAATTGGATCAGACTTTTCAATTTTCAAATTGCTTTGCATTCCTCTATCTAGAAACTGGAATTGTTGTTTCGTCTAGTACTACCTTGCTTGTAAAGCAGTTGCTTATAAAAAATGCGTGTAGGGAAGAAAATTGGAGTGTTGGTGTGAAAGAATTGAATAAACTGGTTTTGACAGATGATGATGTTAGATTGAGGAACGGGATTAGTGGCTCGGAGGTTCCAGAAAGGGTGGATTTAGAGTCATTAAAAGGGTAGGTCTGGAGTTTATAGCAGAGTGGGCAAGGAGACAGTGTTTGACGTAGTTTGGGCATGTGTGATGAGGTTGGGGAAGGGATTGCAAGTGATAGGGAGACTAGGAGAAGAGAAATCCATAGACCGATCACCTCCTGCTAGCGGTGAGAACAGCGGCAATAAAAATCATGTTTGTGTGTTTTTTGTGTGGATAAAATGTTAAAACTCTGAATCTCACCTGACCCTGTGGATCAACCAGCAACAGATGTCGATGCTGGCCATCTTTCATTCCAGATAAAACATATTGACCAGTTGAAGACGAGCTTTCCCTCACTAGAAACTGTCCGTCTTTATCAATCAACATCTCTGCTTCCATTCGAGAGATGTTGCCATGAAACCAAGACTTGTTATCCAGGGTCCCTACTTCAGATTTCGGACGCTGTTTCTCTACGCTTTTTGGAACTTGATAATGGGTGTTTGGGTGTTGGTACTCAGTCTCTTTTGGGTGCTGGTAGTCGGTGACATCTTCTGGCGACTGATAGTCATCTGAATCATCTTGTGATGTGGGTTCTTTAAGCGCAGCTAAAAGAAAAACAGGTTCTTTGTGAATCAATTGGAAAACCCAACGTCATTCCTTTACATTGAAGAAAAGGCACTGGAAAAGGGAATGCACACATTTTTTATAAGCAATTGCTTTACAAGCAATTCAGTACTCGACAAGACAAAAACTTAAGCAATGCCAGTACTGGATCAAGGATTGTTAAGCAATTTGAAAATTATTGTTAAGATCCTATTGGCAATGAAAATCGTGCAGCAGCTATAAAGAAGTAGGTTTTAGTGGATATTAGTACCCTGGCACACTTTTGTATGCAAGATACTATTTAAGTTTGTTGTACAAAAACTTGTGAAATAGTATTCTAAGAAACAAATCTTTAAGTATAAAAAGCTAAGCAATTGCTAAGCAATTTGGAGTACTCAAATTGGCCCTCTAGCTAAGCAATTTTCAGTACTAACCTCAAGCTGAAATTGCTTATAAAAAATGTGTGTACCCCATTTAAAATTGAAATACAAAATAACAGCACAAAATGTCACATCAAGTATTTATTCAATGGCTTTGTTCAGTTAAAAGGAAAACTGACGAGAATAAAGTGTAAACATCGAAAGAAGCCTATGCAAAGCAGGTAAGATTAAATTCTTCTGAATCATCAAATAATTTCCCTTTTCTTTTTTCAAGTCACTCCATTGTGACTCAGATCAATAAAATATGAACAGCAGGTCATTTTAATTTTGAGTTGTCCTGACCAACTGCTGTTGAAACAGAAGGCTACTTCAATACATGACCTGGATGGATTTGCAGCTCAACAGGACCTCAGAGCCCCGTTGTTTTCACTCAAAGGCCCCCTGAACAGGTAACTACCATTCCAACTTCTAATACAAAAGCCTACTAAATTGTCAATAAATACAATTAGGAAGTGAGTACAATGAAAAACTAAGTCCAACTAAATGTTTTTCTGACAAATTAATTTATAGGTTTCGAGTTGTGAAATTAAAGTAGTTTTTGCAACATTTTGCAAGAATAATTTTGTGTTTACGGTTTGTTTTGTTGTCATTATCGTTTAATTAAGTGCATCATCTTAAGGAGGGGTCAGTACCTCACAGTAAAACTCAAAAAAGTTTGTGATCAGGAAATTGAGGCAATAAATTAGCCAAGACGAAAAGAACTGGGACACCTGAAGGATCCAAAAACACTGCAGGCACTGGGTTACTGAAAAAGAGAGTTTACTGCTTTTGTGCATTTTTGACATTTGGGCCTAAGCAGTGCACAAAAAGAAAAGAGTGTGCAACACCCACACCCACCAAATATGCAACACCCACCAACACTCACATTACACACAAATATTCGATTTAGGCCTTGAAAATCTACACCACAATTCCCTAATTAAAAAGTAGATAGATTTCACCTTTCTTTGAAAACAGTCCACCCATCCTTCATCACATCACATTGCAGAAGAAAACTTCCGAGTTTTTCCACAGCAGTCTTAGGCCTGCCTGACAGCAAAATCACAAGACAACAAGGAACTGAAACACAAAACACAACCACAACAAAGCAGAAGTTACGATCGTTGTCAGAAAGTACTGATGGCTTCCTGCCGACATTTTCAACAAAAGAAACGTCAATCATCGAAGAAACCATTACAATCACCTTTTGTTCTCTCCAAGTGATTCAACAGGGTGGCCAGATTCCATGACTTTTGCAAAGTTTTCAGAGTTTTTGACTCTTTAGGAGAAGTCTGAAAATTTGGGTGACAAGAGGAGGAGGAAGAATGAGAATCACTGGCTTCTGTCCGTGTGTGGGGGTGTATTTAGTAATTTTGCAATGAACCTTTTGGCTTTTGTTCTTTTTTGGCTAATTTTAATTTTTGTCGTTTATGAAATAGACGATTTGGCAACCCTGGCTAGCCAATAACAAACAGAACAGGGCTTCTTGAACTCGATTGTAAGTCACGCTTTGCCAACAGAACGTCAAACAAGTGAAGTAGACGAGAGAAAAATGGCTGCAGAATTAGTTGAGAAATGGGTTTCTATGGATAGTCTAGAAACTGGATTGAAAATGGCATCTGTAATGGCCACTGGCTTTTTTGCAGGGGGAGGGGCATTTGCCTCATATGCCTTTCTACCAGGGGTGATGAGCATCAGCAACCAAATCGGCCTAACCTCCATGAAAGCAGTCCTTCCCCGGTGTTGGCCTATGCCACTGTCGTACGTGACTGCTGCCCTCGCTTCAGCAGGCCTGTATGCGATTTCAAAGATGAAGGGTACGGCTGACGTAAGTTGGCTGTGGGGTGCTGGCATCTTGGCCACCATCATGCCGGTCACCGTTGTTTTCATCGAACCCATCAACAAGAGGATCGAACACGGAGAGGTTGCAGAAGAGGATGCAACGAAAGAACTGGGCAAGTGGGCGTTTTACCACATGATTAGAACTGCTGCTGTGTCTGGACTATTCGCATACTACACTTACAAACTAGCTAAATGATAAACAGTTATGATGTGAAGCTACTTGTCTAGACTGCGACCGCTGACAAGGGGTATAGTGGCGTGACCACGTGGGGGCCGAAATTGAACAATATTTTTGAGCAGAGATTTTTATAAAAGAAAGTTCATCTTTATCTGTTACCTTTTACTCTTTTTATTGTCTACAGCACAGTAGCTTGGAAAAAAGAAGTATTGTAGGGGACAGGGGGTTAGGATAAGTATTTGGGAAGAATAGAAAAACTTAGTGTCATGTTGAGAATAATATAACATAAATCTAGGATTTTAAGGGAACATATGCCCTCTACCTCCCCACCCCCTCCAGGACTGTGTGTCCGGTCAAGAACCCTATAAAAAGCTTAGCAACCGCCTTCAGTAGTATTTATTTTCAGCATTCTAGCATGTTAGGGCGACACTCATTCATATTTAGCTTTCTTGGTTATCTGGTAGAATACAGAAAAGAAGAAATTGAAACCAGTGATTGAAAGGAGACAAGGCATCTTCTCAAATCGAGATCAGAATCAATAAAAAGATAATTTCTGTCACTTTTCCTTGATTGTTCGTAAGATAAATGACAAGCAACTTATAAACCAGTTGTTTGATTTCATAGATTCTTAGCAGCACAGATTCTAAGCTAACATGCATAAAACTTTAAAATTAGGAGTTGTCTAGTTGACTTTGATTCTCAATCTGAAATAAAAGATTTCTGTAGTGCAAATAAGCGCAAAAACACTAGGATATTATCCTACTTTACATATAATGATTTAGTAGACGTGGAACAAGAAAGGAGACTGGCTCTCTGGATCTCAAAATTTGATGCTTTCACAATCGTCAGACAGGCTATACTATATTGCTCTGTACCTCCGTGCATTGAGCACTATGATGCTATAGTAGGCAACGTAATGTTATAGTGATTAAAAATAGGCCAACTGCCTCTTGTAGGAAACGAGGTCTGGCCATAGTCAGGCTACCAAGATTTAAAATAATCACTCAGCACACAAATCATTAAGGTTGGAAACAGAATTTGTTGAAGTCACTTACCATATTTGTTAGAGGGTTGGGGTACAAACTGGGGAAGTAAATAACCGTCGTAATCGTCATATTTTTGTGGCTCTGAACTTGCTGCTTTTGTTGCTGATCGTTCGTCGTCGAATTTCTCCCATGTAGGCTTGGCTGAAATGACAAAACTCATCATCATCATTATTATGATTCGTTTACAGCACTGCACATCCGAGTTCTGAGCTCATCTCGGGGAACGCAAAAGAATCGCCAAAATGGAAGACAGTTCCTGGCACTAATGGATAGTAGAGACGACCATTTTTTCAGGATTTCGTTTGTGTCCCAATTGTTTCTCTAGCTAATAATTTCCCAAAGAAAGAGCAACATACTTGTTAAGTACAAACTTTCTGTATCAGCGATATGACTGCACAGAAAAGACAAAATATTGTAAGGTTTCAAATCGTAAACAAATACGATCAATTACGGAGTGCCTATCCTGGCTATAGTCACCGATATACTTGAGTATAGAGCAATGATACAGCAGAATGACCCAGGGGGACACTCAATAAAATTTAAGATAGGGATGCTAATTTGAACAGTTTTTTGTCTACCCAAAAAAATGACAGGCCCAAAATTTCAAACCCAAAAAATGACAGCTTCAAAATTTCAAACCCTAAAAAATGACAGAATCATTCTCGAGCCCCCATAACTATCCTTTTGGTATAACAAATTAAAAATGATGAACCCAAAAAATGTTGCAAATTTTCAATGAACCCAAAAAAATGACGGCAAGTTTTTCAAACCCAAAAAAATGACGCCAATTTAGAGAGACCCAAAAAAAATGACACTTCCATAAATTTCAAACCCAAAATAATGACACGAGCATCCCTATCAAAATCTTAACAAGTACCCCCCCCACAATGAACACGTTAAAAAACAGACATGTCCTTCTGTCCTCCAATACACCCTAATCAAATATATACCACAGGAACTTGTCAGCAAACTGTTGGCTTCGGTTCATCTCCGACACGAAAGCCGTGCTGACCAACCACCATTCACACACATTGACAAACTCTTCAGAAAGACTGGAAGAATGGTAGAAGACGAACCTTCTTTAAGCAGGGCAGACAATAGCCGACTTGATAGACTTCATGTGTTCACCAGATCATGAATCATTATAACAATTTGACTGTTTGCACGTAACAAATACCTTAGATGCCCTACTTCTTGGGATTTTAGATTGAAGTCATTGGATCTCAATTATTTCAAGATCATTAATTTTGAAAAGCAATTAATGAAACCTAACTAATATAAAACACAGCAGCTAGAATTTCAAAACACGCTTCGATAAAAAATCTTCTTCAGTTTGATTACAGTACTAAAACAGTCAAGTATTTAAGTAAAAACAAAAAACCCTGAATATTTACGTAAAGACAAACCATTATTATCACCAAACTAAAACTAATGAAACCGAATTAAATAACAAAACTTTCATCGAAGGAGATCATCGGAAACAAAGAAGACTTGACGACTAAAAATGTCGTTCTGGTTGGTGGGGAAGTTTACAACTCACCTTGGGCCTGAGCCTCCTGATCACGTGCCCGCTGCATGAGTTGCATGGGGTTGTCGTACATGGCTTCAGAGCGCGCTGCCTGATTAGCATCAGGATTGTCATAAACGGCATCCTCCCTCTTCTGCCCATTCCTCGGCACTTGATACTCAGGGGCATCCTCTCCTTTCTGGCCATTCCTCGGCACTTGATACTCAGGGGGGCTGACATCGAAGTCGATCAGAAGCTGGCTGCGTGTCGTGGGTGAAGCCATAGGGTTGTCGTAAACAGCAGCATAATCACCTTTACTCCCGATTTCACTGTAATTACCCCCTGACACAAATGGCAAGACGTCGGGACGGGGGGATGCATAGTCGTGGGCTTTGCTTAATTTGCCATAGTTGCTCTGAAACATAATTGGACAGATTCAGCCAATGAAGGCAATCGGGATAAGAGCTTTTTCTGCATGACAACACTGAAAGACTTGTTTCAAAGAGAAAATTAGGAAGATTTAAATAATTTTGAAGAAAAGAACTGGTTTAGAGCTTAGTTCGAGATGGAGGAGAGAGAAAATCCCAGAAAGAGACATAACTGAGTGGCAAAATCATCTGTTAAGCCCCCCTTACTAGTGAATAAACCCAACCCAACAAAGGCAAGCCTTGATTGAAATACAGAAGGAAAAGAAAGTATGGTAGTTTTTCCGTTGTTCATAGTTCTAACGAAGAGGCCCTGCTAAGACTTTGAGCATATGTAATCAATTTTCATTCCCATCATTTCTCTGGTTGACGGAAAAATCAACTGCTAAATTGGAAGCCATGGATTACAGGGTTGGTGTTGGTGTTAGGGTTAATGTTGTTGGGTTAGTGTTAAGGTTGACCTAACACTAACCCTAATAACGTATAGCTTTGAATATCTAGCATAAAACCCAGAGCTGGAAAAATACTCCTGAGCAGTTGAATTTTGCCTAATTGTTTTTCCACCTGATATATCAATTGAAATGAAAGATAAATCACCCCCTGGTCGCTGTGTTTTGGTACATCTCTCTGCAGACAGTTGTATTCCCCAGAACTGTTGGATTCGATCGTGTCTCTTCTGTTTATTTGGGTGTATCCGATAGCCGCTGATTCCTCCATTGGTTCTTCCGGGAAAATCGGCTGACTGAATCTGGGCAAGAAATATATCAAGTTGAATGAATTGAAATCAAGTAACAATTCTCTGTGAATTATCCCTAGATATGGTCTCAATTGCTCGAAATAGCTCCTTGAATGACGCAAATAGTCCAACAATCAACAAATAGTGATGATTGATTTTGATAACAGGTATAATATCAAACTTTTGTGAAAACTTTGCCCATGCAATTTTTGATAATAAACTGTTTTATTTCATTGTATTATTTCAAATCGAGTGGTTGTCTAGCAAGTAGTCTTTTTAGATAGAAATCTTAGATAGGCATACTTTTCAGGAATCTCTGCAACTTTTGGGGGTCTCTTAATGAAATCTTTGTATTTAGCTTCGAAAGCCTGTCCAATGGTTTGTATGACTTCAGTTTTTATATCATTCGCACATTCAAGCACAAAACAAGCTAAAAGAAGAAAAACATATTTAGAATTACAAATGGTTTGTGTTTGTAAAGCTGGGGGTTTCCTAATATATTTTAAAACCTATTTTTAAGGAGGGGAAGTTGAACAACAGACAAAACAATAATTTGTTATCAAGCGTTAGATAAGACATTGTTCTGAAAAAGTCCAAAACTGCAAAAACAAGCAAAAATATCCTTTCGTCAACAAAATAATTTTGTCTGAGCTGCAGGAAACTTCTCTACTAAAATCAAGCTTAGCTTTGTTCCTTATCTTCACGGCTTCCATATTTTTGCAAATTATTTGATTAATAACTATGTAACACATAGTAATAATATGTGTGGGTAACATAATGTGCTGTAAGCTGATTTTGGCTCATTGATAATAAAAACGAGACTACAAAGCATCTAAGTCAAGCCAATATGTTTGCAATACACATGTATGGGTTAGGGTGCTTTCTGTTATATTCTGTTCTTAACCACCCCTTATCCAAACAAAATGGCTTTCGCTACAAGGGGGTTGCGTTCAAAATAAAACAACTCCGAGAGCATTAGCAAGAAAATGAGATTGGATTTGAAAAAAGAAGAAATGGTGAAGCCATACCTCGTTCAAAAATACTATCTTTCGCAATGTAAGATACATACGAACTGTATTCCTAAAATGAAAACATCCTCAGCTATTACATTTATTCAACATTAAATCAATCAAAAAACAAAATATTTTTATCCCTATCACAATCATCCTTCTCATTCTTAAAATTCATCTTTGAGCTGCCAAGTTGAAGGAATTGAATTAGAATCAAGTGGTACCATCTAATTTTATAATTTGTGTGATTTATATTGCTCGGATTTGTTGATTAATTGGATTGTCCTGGTAGCTCAGTTGGTAGAGTATTTGAAGCGCAAACTCAAATGTAGTGGTTAAAATTCTACCCAAGTCATTTTTCATCACGCAAATCTTCTTGATTAAATACAAGAAACAGAACTTACCTTTTCTCCTGCACTGGCAAATGAAATATTTTCCACATTATGATCACAGATGAGAACACCAGTTTTTTCCAAAACAACTTTTATTGTTGATTTTGATATTGTGACTAAAACACTTTCCCCACAGTATCCAGTAAAAATATCTGAAAAAGAATGATCAGTGAATTTCAGAGTGCTACATGTTTTGCATCAAAGACAGAAGAGGGAGAAGCAAATCAGATTTACCTGGGGGTAAAACAACAAGAGAGGTAATTTCGTCATGGTCATCTAATCACCCCCGGTAAACAAAACTTTCCGAGTTATCAAAACTAATAAAACAATCTTGGAATGAGAGATTGAATTTACCCAAATATCAATCAAATCAAAGTTCATTTTTATATTAATAGAACATGTAACAAGTTATGTCATATATGAAGAAGCTCAACTTTGACAGACAAATACCAAAACAAATCTCTCACCTCCAAAGGCTTTTGATATCGTACTTGGTATCTGTAAAAAAAAGTTTTATTCATCACAGCTTTTCAAACAAACTTAGGATAGTTCCAATTCTAATTCTTTTCTTTTTGAAGTAACGAAGCCAAACGGTACAGATAAATAATGTGAATTAGCCCTTTTCAAAATTTTAGCTAGAATTTTTGTATCAAATTGATATAAGTTGAACAAACAAGGATGACCAGATGGCAGGACAGGGGCAAAAGTGGACATTGGGGTTCCTTAAAATTTATTAAATGGAGAGGTCAACTTATTGCTCTTCTTTTGTGCCTATGGAGGAGGAGATTGAGGTGGAGCTGGGTGAATGCCTGCCTTTAATGGCCAGGTCTGATGTTAGCCGAAATGGCTCCAATTCAAAATTCATTAACTGAGATGAAATTGAAGAGAAGCAGGTTGCATTACCTTGGTTTTTTTCTTGAATTTTAAAAGGCCAGCCTTCTCACAACACTTTGCCATTGCAATTCTAAAATTAGATGGAAAGAAGCAAAATTCATCATTTGAAAACAGAATGCTGGCTTTAGCAACTCAAGAAATGTTAGAGTTTGCTGGGCCTCATTTAACTTTATGAATACTGAACAAGGGAAATAACTACCCTTTAAACAGTTATTTATACGTAAGCAGTTTGTTTTCCCCTTAATTTTCACTGTTCCCACAAAGAGCCACAAGAAAAGCCAGTCAAAAATCTAGAATTGAAAGGGAATCAAATCCTGTAGTTTTAAATTGATACAAAAAAACTGACACATATGACCTATTCAAACTTTAAAACCCAAAATCTTGCATCCCTTTCCCTGGAAACTCAAAAACAGATTGCTGAATATGGCAAAACCTGCAACCCAAAAAACCACAAAGCCCCTTTCTAAGTAAGGCCTCCATTAGAATTTATTCATTACATGAGAATGTTGATCATAACTAACAAATGCTATCTGACTTTTCTTGAAATGAGCATCCAAAATAATTTGTTTTGTACCTTATAATGTTTCCTCTGTCCTCCAATGATACTGACTTGACAGACTGTAGAATCTTGACACATCCAATGTACTGAAAGACAATGTTGATGCACGTCAGGCGCCATGATAATTTCAACAAAAAATGTGAATAAAATAAATGGGTGAGTTAATGAAAATTGCACAATCAATCTAAAACACACTTAGTTAAAATGATATAGATAAAATTCTCATATACTTTTTCTAAAATTCCTTAGCTTGATCCAAAAATTCATAACCTGTCTGCTTCAACCACACCCAACCGAAAGATGTCAATGTTCCTATTCTGTCGGAAAGGTACCCTTGATCCCCGAATGCATAAGAGAGCTGATTTCATGATGTTGAAGGAGAGCCGTATCCCTGGCCATAACTTGACAATAGAGTATTGTTCTTTTTGTTTCATTGTAAGCTTGTTGGCCAAATTCTTATGGAACATTTCACACTCTCTCCCCATACCTCCATTTGTACCAAAACCCAATGTTGTGAAGGTACCTTGTTCAACTTGTAACACCTTTGCTAGTAAGATCTTTCATTCTCATGTTGCTTGAAAATTTTGTGTGAATGGAATGGAAATAACCAGATAGGAATCGAACCCAGCACCTTTAGATTAAAACTCTATTGCCCTGGGTACACCCCAGTGGTAGTGTATGACATAGTAATAATCTAGAGGTCATGGGTTCAAGTTCTAATCAGGTCAATTTCATTTACAAAAATTATCTTGATCGTTTTTGCGAATCCTTCTTCTCTTCAAGAAAACTTATATGATTTTCCATTCCTAATGGAACAATACCCTTCAGTAAAGAAAAGCACAGACTGATTTCTGCTGCTTGCAAAAAGTGTCTATCTATCTATCGGTTACTGCCAACCTTCTTAAAAGAAGATTCAGTGTCCTGGAAGTTATCAGGAGCGTAACTTCATCTTTTATTTAGAGAGAAGGCATCATATCTGCCCAGAAAAATGGCACTACAGTGCAGTTACCTATTTAGATTTTTTGATGTGTCGTCTTTGTTCTATTAAATATAATAGAGGCAGCACCAGGGGGAAAGGTGAAGGCAATTTTTAAATCATGATTACTTACACCCTTTTTTATTAGAACCAGTAAATTTTGACTTGAAGCTGGCTGTTCTTAATGTTCTTCAATTTTTAGCTTGACAGTTCTCGAATTGTTCTTACTTTTGCAAGGGTTTTAAAACCTGTTTTTGTTATCTGATGTGTTAATTGTTGCAAATTGCCACTTTCGTGGCCCATCTGACATACCGATAGGCTGCCAACTAGCTTGTCTATCTTTATCTCTCAGTCTTATGATTATTTCTTATAGTTCATTTATTAAGCGAAAACAGCCAGCTTCAGCTTGTTCTTAGGTTGTTCTTAACATTTGGCAGAATTTGCAGCTCGTGTGCTCATAAAAAAGAGTGTAGCCTATCATGGGGTTGCCGGATCTTCCGCCCCACCTGCGTTCCGCCCCACGTACGTTCCGCCCCACCAAAGTCATTCCGCCCCTCCACGTAAGTCATCCCGCCCCACCGTCATGTCTTCATAAGTGGCTACAACTAGAGTATGTATATAACTGATACTTTTCAGAGTTCCATATCAAGTAATTAGTGTATTAGTGTAGTTTGACGACATTAGTCGAAGAAATTGATTTCGATAATCCATTATGAAAAGTGGAGTCAGGGGCCTAACCTAGTTGAATTTCGATGCGCTGCGCTATGAAATTGGAGGAATTGAATGACCCAAAAAGCTATTTACAATGATCTCAAAGCACTACGAGGAGCAGTAATTTATTCGAATGTTAAATTCCAATATCATGCTATTAAACGCACACTATTCAACTGTAATCCAGTAAGCCATGATACGATCACGTTGATTTGCAGGGTTGCCAGATTGAATTCTATAAAAATCCCACATCAAACCCTGAAAAATCCCAGAATGCAATAAATTTGCTCAAAAAATCCCGAGATATATTTTGTTGTTTTCCGATGACGTCATTCATCACCTGAACGAGATTTTTACCTCTTGGCAACGAATTTCTACGAATTTCTACGAACTTTGTCCCGTTCCCATTGATGAATCCTACTTTTGGATGGTGATTGGCAAGGTGTGAATCAAATGTGCTGAAGCAATTCTATGAATCCTGTATTTTCTTGGTTAAAATGATAAAGGAAAACGTTTGTAATCTCTTCTCTAGAAATCCCGAGATCTTTCCCGAGATTTTTTGCCCAAATTTTAATCCCGAGGAAAATCCCAACAGCCCTGAATATTCCCGAGATCTCGGGATAAAATCCCGAATCTGGCAACCATGCTGATTTGACAGAATCTTCGCTCTTAAAGGTGGGAGATAAAAACTGCAAAATACGTTTATGTTCAAAAAGCCCCATTGTTGGGGAATCTTGAATCATGAATTTCGATCCAACTCTTGTTACTGATCACTAATCATTTTCGATTACTATCACGACAACGACAACGAAGACGAACAAGAACACTACGAAAGAGAACTTATCATGGCTTCATTATGTGCATTTTGCAATAACGAAGTGAGGGCAAGACAAGAGGCCATTGAATGCGATTCATGTAAGAGCTGGCAACACAGGACCTGCGAGACTGGAATCTCCAGACAAGAATATAGAGAAATGTGCCGTGAGGAAAAAGATATCGAGTTTAGATGCTGCAAATGCAAGGTATGTATCAGAATAGCTCTTGATTTAAATTTTTTTCCGTATTATACACACTAATATTCATTTTTTCTATGAAAAGACTAATGAAAAAATTTCGATTTCTTCTTTCAGAATGAGATCGAAAATATGGATACATCCTTTCCCCTCTCTGCGGGTACGGAGGACGAAGAAGAGTTCGACGTCACGGAACCTGTTGCAGATAGAATGGCAACGCAGGAGGATAGTTTAGAAGATCCTCTACCAACCGAGGTTGTAATCGACCCTGTTGGTGCCAGGAAAGAACTGCATTGTGAGATTATAATTGGTGCTACAAGGCAAGGAAAAGAGAGGCTCGTCGACAGCGACGGCTATTCATACGTCATGCGACGGGCTTGGGCAAGTGGAAAGAAGGCCTGGAGATGTAGTGTGAGAAGCAAAGCCCTGTCCTGCGGAGCATCGATGCAACAAGATGGGCAGACATTCCGCCGAGGAACACAAGCACATTGTCATCCTGCGAAGCCTGGCATTGGCACAGCTACCAAGATAACAGCTGCAATCAAGGAGAAGGCCGCTGCTAATGTGTTCAAATCAGCCTCAAATATCGTTGAGAGTGTCATCAATAACTATTCTACCGAGGTTCAGTCCCAACCAGCTTGCAGTCAGCATTTGCTGGTCTGGTGCAATATGTGAGAGATACCTGGATTCAGAGCAGCAAATGGTCACCAGACACATGGTCAGTATATAATCAGCCTGTACGGACAAATAATGATGTGGAAGGCTGGCATCGTCGCCTGAACAACAAGTCGGGAAGGAGCTCGATTCAGTTTTATCTGTTGCTCCCTTTACTATATGAAGAGTCTCGCTTCGTTACCCTTCAGGCCAGATTAGTGAAAAATAACAAGTTACAAAGGTACCAAAGAAAAACTTTCCGTAATCGACAAGGACGTTTTTTTGAACTATGGAAACAATATGCGAAAGATGAAATTAGCACTTTTTCACTTTTAAAAGCTGTTAGTTATTTAAATGGACCAAATGAATAACTGCCTATTTCTTTAATCCTTTTTTTAAACATATAACGTATATAAATATAGAATTACTTTGATCTTTTTAATTATATCTCATTGTTGTACATTGTATTCCTGATAATATTTAGTATCATAAAATTTCTTGTTCCTCATTGTTACAGCATATATACCTTTATTTCGATATTATATTTCATCATTGTATAATAAAACCTTGTTTTCAATTAAAGCCAGTTTCACGATAGATTTTGTTGTCTCTACACGTTATTTTTGTTAATAAGAAAGTGATTTATAAAAAGTAGTGCTCAACTTCTCAAATATTTAAGAAAGTTCAATACTGGATCCTTGAAACCTATGTACTCTGTATCCGTTTGTCAATTTGTTTGTCAATTTGGAATGGCCTAAATAGCCTAACTAGGTAAAATGTTTTTGTAGAAAATTTGCTACGAATACGACAGTAGATGAAAAAATATCCCAGTAGAAATGTATATACGACCAAATGTAACAAAAACATTATGTGGGGCGGGATGACTTATGTGGAGGGGCGGAATGACTAGATAGGGTGGGGCGGAACGTACGTGGGGCGGAACGCAGGTGGGGCGGAATGTCTGGAAAACTATCATGGTTGGGAGGTTGAAGTAACCTAGTGAAAAAGGAACTGGATTTATGCATAAAGGCAACCTTTTTGGGTTTGAGTCCACAGAGAATGATAAGAGTAAAATTCCTTCCAGGTAGGATCTGAAGTTTATTTTCTTATTGTTCTTAAATTTCCTTGTCCATTCACCTTACAGTCATAAGATCACATTTGAGTATGATCAAATTTCATTTCACTTCCACTTCCGCTTTCGAAATCAAAATAACTTCCTAGGTAAGAAAAATATAACAACAAACCATACCATTTTCAAAATCAATACCCTAGTATTTTAACACTTGTTTCTCCACGTTGTGTGCACCGAAACTCCGGCCTAGGCTATTCCTATCCCCAAACCTTAACAGTGTCAAAAGACAGGCCATTTATTTTTTACTAACAACAACAAACCTTGGCCATGAACGTGACTCCTTGGGCAATCGACGCATCTGTGTGCGCCCATCCTCTTGCTGGTTTATTCATCAAGCTCCCGCTGCTCTTCCACTCCGATTTTCCCGAATCTGGCTTCGATTTCTTCTTCATTTTCTCTTATTTGACGATGAAATTGGAAATTTAGGCCCGTTCTCGGCCCGGTCAGCCAACACAAAAGCCAAAAAATGGTTAGAGCTCAACTTTTGAAATTCCAGATAATTGAAATTCCTAATCCTCAGTAATAATAAAATGAAAACATTTTTATTCATCCACACATTTCAAGTGTTTTCTAAGGTTATTAATACTCAAATATGCGATCATCTTTCAGCTCCCACTCATGTCGTATTACAGCTTCTGCACTGCACTATTAGTCTCAATACGGTTAGGATCAAGTTATGACGTCATAAAATTTTAACAATAAGATTCTGTAAAACCAGCGGTATTGAAGAGTCAGTGGAGTGGAATGTTAATTACTAGTCATCTTATCATAGGGAAATTTTAAAGAGTGCAGTTTAGACCGACTGCGGGCCTAAAGTCTTTACACCATGTCGTAGTCTACTACTTGAGAAGTACTAACGAAATTTCAAACGCAAGCGAAGATTTTGGAGGGTAAAAATCGGGAGGCATATCTTATCTGATATTCTTTTTCATCAACTTGCATCAAGATTTTTCCTGCACATGCACAATAAAACTTGTTACAGAGCTAAAGTAAAAGATACTAAACAAAATTATAAATTCAGAGCCAATGCTTTGTTCCAAATGGCTCGTAGGTTTGAACCGTAACCCTGACATGCTTTCCAAACTTGCATTAACACCAACAACACACTCCTTGCAACAGGGGGTTTGCTTTAAACCCCATTTTCCAAATAATACTTTGCAGTTAAGTTCAAAGAAGGGAAATTGGAACATGGTCCAATAAAAGAGGACATATTTTTAGAATTAAGGATATTTTCAACATTATAATTTTCAACATTAAATTCCATGAGTCGATCAAGCATCATCAGTCATCATTAAATGAACAGAAAAGTCAGATGTAAAATCAATCAGCCTTGACGAGGAACGGCTTTTCGACAGGAAGAGAGCCAGAATCTTTTATAACTATTTTCTTCTCTGGTTTATCCCGATGATCTGTCTTTACGTTTTCAACTGCATTCAGAACATCCTGGAAAAGAAAGAATTAAATAAGTCTATGCATGAAATTAATGTTTTCAGTTTTTAGGGCATGGGAAATCGCAAGCTTGTCTTTCTGCTAATCAGGTTTGTTCTGGCCAAAACCAAAACAACCCAAATCTGAACACGGCACTGTTATTTTGAATCACTGACTGACATTGACAATCTGACAAGCAAGAGAGTTGGTTATAAAGTAGCCAAACACAAAATAATTGGAAGTTGGTTTCAAAACCTGTAGTTTAGATAAAGAACGATAAAAACTCATTGACAGCTGATGCCAGTCAAAAAGTGTGTGAAGTACCATAAAAACACAAAAAACATACTCTTGTGAATATCTCTTCAAATAATTTTCTCACCAACTTGAAATTTTAACAATACATGGATGATACAAATAGCAATAGCTATTAGTAACTTTTTTGTGAAAAAGTACGTTTTTGGTGGCTCCATTAGGTAAACTATAGTCTTACAAAAACTGCAAGCCACCAGTCTGTACATTTACAAAATTAGAAAAAACGTTTCAGAATCCTTGAGAGGAAAGGTAAGTTTACGACCAGAATAAAAAATGTACATTAAAAAAGAAAGGCCGATGGTTCAATTTGGTGGCTGACTCAAGAGTTTTTTTTTAAGATTATTTTAATGGTAACCTCTTACAGCCACCAAATTTGAACATTAAATTTATCTTTTTTGAGATTTCAATCCTTCATATTACTGACTTTCCTATAGTAAAAGAAAATGTAAAAAGTACACATTTGGTGGCTGACAACGTATTTTTTAAAGCAAAGCAGCTTTGTGACGCTTTGTGAATTATTTTGAGGTAAAGAAATCCACCAAAATTGAACACTTCATATTACTTTTTATTTTGTTTCAACTGTTGTGTAGAATGAGGCAATACGCAAAAAGTTTATTTACATTTTCCCGCGCAATCTCTACACCAAAAGGAAGCCGAGAAAACAGCGCTCAAAAGATGAAGACTTTGTGCAGAGCTTGGTCAAAACTATTGCTTATTCTGGGTGGCAGCCACCAAAACGTACAAAAATCATTCACTATTTAAACTTTTCCAGAAAAAAAAAGACAGAAGATGAAATTCATTTTAAAAGCTTTCAACGTTCTATCTATGTTCATGGTCATTTATACTTATTTAATGGGTTTTGAATTTTGTCAGCCACCAGTTATGCACCTTTTTTTTTTGCTCTAATTTTGTAACCAAAAAAGCAAGTGCAACTTTGAAAATACAGCACCACTTGAGGAGGACATTTTCCAACAAGACTAAAAAATTGTAAAATTGCTAAAATTGCTTGTTTAGTGACTGGTAGGAAATCAGCAATGTCAGCCACCATAGTGTACATTTTCACCTTATCTTATTACAAATTGTATGATAACATTATTCACCTAGTAAAAATAGATAGAAAACGACGAATGAATTCAAATTGGAATTCGGCTATAGACCTAATCTCTAAAAGAGCCACCATTTTTGTACATTTTAACATTTTGTCAGCCACCAAAAATGCACTAATAATAAATTTCAACCCTTTTGCTTGCATTTACAAAAACAGAATTCAGTTTCCTTTATCTAAAGAAAAGTTATAGTGATTTAAAAAATTGACATACTGTAAGCCACCAGGTATGCAGCCACCAAAAACGTACATGAACTAAGAGTTAATATCTTGTAGTATAGTAAGCCGCCAAAAAGGAAAATTATATCTCATGAAAGCCCAGCTCTTCTGTTTTTTTATCGAGCTATTAAAAATTGTCAGCCACCCAACCTGTGCATTTACTGGACACAATTGTAGACGACCTCAAAAACTTCACTTTTAGGGAGGTTCTTTTTGACTGGCATCAGCTCAAAGCACTCACCTTTCCTTTAAGAACTTTTCCAAAGACGACATGTCTTCCATCAAGCCAAGGTGTTTTTGCAAATGTAATGAAAAATTGGGATCCATTGGTGTCAGATCCGGCATTTGCCATACTCAACCAGCCACGGCCATAATGCTGAAGTTTGAAGTTCTCATCTGGAAATCTATCTCCGTAGATACTCTTTCCTTTAAAAAAGATTTGATAACATCTTGACTTCTAGCCTATGGGAAACCCCTATCACCTAAAACTGAAATGCTTTGCTCGCAATCCCCTGTGTTATCTTGTATCAATTTTCATAAGTCAGTATTCATATAAAGGAAATAATTTTCATGACAGATGCTCAGAGACAGATCATTAAGTAGACCCTTCTTGAGCTTCTGGCTTATTCCTACAGATCACTTTGTTATTTTCCTGTCTTCATTTTTTCCAGCAGTTTAACATTTCTGATATGGCATCCAAATATAGATCCAGGGAGCAGTTATGTATCAATATAATCCATCTTAGCTTCAACTTGAAGCTTTCTGATCCTCATTGCAAGTCCCATCAATTTGGAATTATCAATGTCGAAAATAGCAAACTTTTTTCTCAGCCTTTAGCTGCAGAATTACTTACCACCAGTGCCATCATGATTTGTAAAGTCACCACCTACAAAATAAACAAAGTTATAATGCAACAAGTATTTGATAAGGAACCCTTAAACCAAAATTATAAAATTTAGTCATGCTTATCAATGGCATTGACTTCACTAGCATGCAACAGTAAGTATAACTGATCTGGGGTGTCAATTCCACTGAAAATCTTTTCAACTACCTAATGTTTACCTTAGCTAGATGCTTGTAAACTAATGTACAAACATGCTCTGATTTAAACAGCTGAGTTAAGTGGTTATTGTTTCAGTTTCTAGAGCATCTCTCTTGGGACAATAATAATCGATTTATTGTGTTTTGGTTTTACATTTCTCTAGTCTGAAATAAATGATTGAGGGGTCTTGAATTAATGTATTGGTTGGACTCAAGGTCAGTGGCGTGGTGGCTGCATATTTGCTAGGGGGGCACCAATCATTTTAGCGCCCCCTTGAAAACTGCGCCCTTGGTACAACGCTATTTTGAATATTTTGTTCACGAGGGCACAATGATCATTACATTACATTACATTCAATGAGTACTGAAAATCTTATAGTTTTAAGGAACTTTCAGTACTGGCTCAAATTGTTGGTTTGTTATAAAAAAATGAGTATAGTCTAGGGCCTTAGTAGAACATATTTTTCAAAGCAACGATTAAGTATTGTAGTTAAACAGCGATTTCAGCAGATGCAGTAAATTTACTCAGGCAAGGTTTATGCAGCTTTTATAAGAAACATTCATCTTATGAACCATGACGGCGTTCTCCAAAACTAAAGTTAAATTTGAAAGTTCACAATGCAGTACCATTCCATTTCATTTTCATTTCATTTCATTGAAATGGATTGCCACATTATGCTGAGCATCATCCACTACAACACGACTTATACCACTACATGGTAGAAAAAAACAATTATAAATACCGTACTACAAATAATAATAAGTTATCAGGCTGCTCACGTATAAGAAAAGCGATTCTCAGGAAAGCACACAACTCTTTTAACAAACTAAAATCTTCAGCAGAAAACATAAAGATCAATTTCTCATCAATATTTAGTTTAGCGAAATTTGGAACTTTTATGCTGAAAAATTGTAAAAGCTTTTCACGAGGCTCGAGATATGTATACTAAATTCCAATAGAAAATGTTTTTCACTTTCTACGCATTGCATATTGCAGAACTTACAGAATTTCTATCTTTCCGGTATGCCTTTATATCTTCCGACTTCTACATTCAATTTGTAATCACCGCACCGGAATTTGGCCAAAATTTGGCGAGAATTTCTATCTTGTAGATGCAAGTAAGGTTCTGCATGGAAGCGGCTTTTAAACAATTAGTAAGAGCGGAGTTTATTGCCTCCTCTATTGCTGCTTCTTACACTAGATGTAACATTTCGTTTCCAATATCGCTCGAAATGGTTAGCGGTAAGTTCACTAATATACCTTTTGAAAGCTTTGGACTTCATGCTGACAATCCTAGTTCTATCATCATAGATGCCGAGGGACATGAGCAAATGTTATTCATTCACTAATTGGAGTAATAACATCAAAACTAATAATGATTTATCAATCAATATGGTAATTGGCCAATTGCTACCATAACCTTAGGTGTTATAATTCCTATAAAGAATATAGCTTCCTGGGGGCGCTATTAGGTTGAATCAGAAAGGCCGCCCAAACAGTATTCACGAATGAAAGTAGGACCGAATGTAAAGAAAGACGTCATCATAACTTATCTTTGCATGTTTATATTTAGAAGGCGGAGACGAATAACATTATTCAACGCCGTTTTTACGCTTTTGATACTTGACATAACATAATAAAAGAGTGAATTAGACCCTTTGCCGAGCAATTTATTTCGCTCAGATTTGTTTTCAAAGGGCTTTCGGCGCCCCCTTTTAGAGTTGAGGCGCCTTCGGCGCCTCTTTATTTTTGGTCGCTGGGGGGGCACGTGCCCCCCCGGCCCCACCGGCCACCACGCCACTGCTCAAGGTTGATTAATCTAAAAGACCAGAATTACCTTGCATCATAAAGTCAGTGATAACTCTGTGAAATGAACTTCCTCTGTAACCAAAACCTCCCTACAAAAAAGTAAATTATTTTAGCGAAGCTACGAAGAAATTTTCATCAACAAAGAGGAGGGGCAATCTCTGAAAATTTTAAGGGCACTTCTGTGACTTGGCAAAGTCTTTTGGAGGGAACATGTATGCTCTAAGTGGGCTTTTGATATTTGAAAACATCGACATAGTATGAATTAAAAGGTAAAAATATTAAAAACAACATCATCAAATAGATAAAATAAAAAGGAAATAACTTTTAAATACTTACCCTGTGTTCATGAGTGCATAACGAATAAAAATTTGAGACGGTTTTAGGAACGGTTTTGCCAAATAGGCCTATTTCGATTCTGCCAGCATCTTTGCCGTCTATCGTTATGTCAAAGAAGCATTTCTTTGTGACCATAAGTTTCTCGTCCGCTGCTTTGGAGCTGTGAAGTGATAGGACCCCAATAATGGCCACTGCCACAAATTGAGTGACAGAAACCATGTTTTCTCGTTGCTTTTCGGAGAGGAGAGCAGAACAGAGAGTTGTACTCGACACGAAAACGTGTACTTCCTTGAGAGAAAGAGATTTTGAACCCGTGTCCTATTGTCTCCTCTTACCCAATCAGAATCACCCACGAGTTCCCATTGTTCAATATGTTGCTGTTGTTGTAAAACATGGATTTCTTGCGGAGCATGTAAAAGTGGAACGAAACAAGGGAACTCAGAGACTTCCAAGGAATCGACCAACGACCCGAATATCGAAACCCTTGGATCAGTCCAGTCCACTAAGCCACCCAAGCTTTAAATGTAGAAAGAAGTGTTTTGGTACATAAAGAACACAAGTAAATATTTCAAATATATTGTATTTAATACCATAGAAGATTATAATGATAATAAATGAGCTTTTTGAATTAACCCGTTGTCAAGTTAATCCTTGCTGAGGAAAGCACTGTTGTCAATTGCACAATTTTCAAAAACCTTTATCTCTTCCTAATTACTACCAGAAACCATGGAAATAATTATACGTATTTCAGGACCTTACAGAAATTATACGAATTTGAACGGGATTTGTAGAATTTACAGAGTTTATGGAATTCTCAGTGCTTTCTCCCACAAATTTCCTTTCACTTCATCAAGGGAAATTTTCCTTAGCTTTTTCGTCCTATTCTTCAAATTTCCTTATTTTATCCCTTAAATTTCCTTTTAAATTCTTTATTTGATTAGTATAGCCAGAAAAATCGGATCCATAATGAAACGAACACATAGATACTACTTAAGCTTTTCGTCTGACACTCAACAGAGTAATACGTCAGAAAGAGAACGAAATAGAAACCTAACTGATTTATATACCCAGATGTGGATCGAAATAGGCCAATCAGAAAAGAGGTGAATGATTGGTATGGTGTGGGAAAACCAATCAACACCCACGATACAGTGAGCTGACCAATAAGATTATTTCAAGAGTCCTAAGGCGAAAACGAACTCCTTCTGTCTACACAATAGGGGATCCCTGGTTTTTATGTAGACAGATTCCAAAATAGCTAAGTGAAAGGTAGATCTTGCTCTGCCAATTATTCGAAAGCAATTCTCACTGTAGGCTTTAGCACACTCTGGGTTGTCGAGCAAATGTTGACCTATAGCAGAGTCATGTTTTAGTGAACTTTGTGGTTTAGAGGCGCGAGATGGTTGTTCTCGTTGAGGAACAGTTTTGTTGCGTATGCTAGACGGCACGTGTTGTTTAACCCTATCACATAACCACTGGGATGTGCGACCTACGTTGGTTTTCCCACACCATACCAATCATTCACCTCTTTTCTGATTGGCCTATTTCGATCCACATCTGGGTATATAAATCAGTTAGGTTTCTATTTCGTTCTCTTTCTGACGTATTACTCTGTTGAGTGTCAGACGAAAAGCTTAAGTAGTATCTATGTGTTCGTTTCATTATGGTTCCGATTTTTCTGGCTATACTGAAGTTCTGTACCATCCAAAGACTGTTCTTTATTTGATATTTTTCTCAGGAAAACTCGTGCGTGTCAAGTAATGTGACGACAGCTTTCTGCTCGAATACGAGTTCAATCCAAAAATAAGATCGGCTAAAAATTGGAAAAAGCATAACTGGTTAGTCCATGGTTTTTCAGTCCCCCTGCTCCCCCCTTGTGCTATCACTGATTTGTTCATAGATACTCAGCTGGTGCCGAAATATTCTTCAAGTAAAAGTCAGTCTCAGACTATCAGATGTGAAAAACTGCCTCTGAGCCTCTGACTTCCTTGGTCTCTTATGCAGGACTCAAGTAAATTGGTTGAATGAAAAACAAAAGATCAATCAAGTAGACAGCTGTATAATAATAAATATAAAAATACATCTTTCGTTAACGATGAGTATATACAGGTGATACGCAATTAATATTCGTGCAATATTTACAGAAATTGTTTGTACTTCATGTACAATAATATATAGAACCTTTAAGGGTTTAAGTTTTAACAAAAATCGACAGTTTCAAAGTATATTATGGCTTTCTTAATAAAGAAATTGTCAGATAAAAATCTCAACACTTCAGTTCGTTCTTTTCGGGGTTCCTACGATGATATCACGTGATCTCAAAATCTGTGGTTGGATTGGCTGATATCAAACGTTGAGTGGTAAAGTTTGGTCAATCATTAGGCCGTTAAGTCTCAAGCAGTAGTCTACCAAATGGTATTGTGCAAAGTATTCAAATATTAGTATTTAAGTATTTATCATACTTAGATATTTGAAAACCTTCTAGCTTACTGAAAGAAAATCTATTAGGAAAGGTTTGTTGTTCATCCTCGCCTGGTTGATGCCGGTAGAATATTTGATTTCTATACTCTTCACTCGAAAACTCATAAGCACCAATAAAGCAGGGTAACAAGAGACTTTTGATAGGTGGAAGACACGTTTTCAAAGGAGATCTAAGAATGGTGCATTTTCTATGGCAACATGTGTAGTGACGTACACCCGTAAACTTCTGGTCGGTGCTATAGATTCTAGACAACGTGCATTCTTTTAAGCCACCACGCAACGAATATCCAAGTTTGAAGGTATATATGGCCAATATATACCATAGCTAAAAAGGCTGAAATACACTATGCATTTAGTTGGATTCGATTTGTCGATTTCGACAAATTTGATACTGAAACACGAAAATTGGATGATATAATGACTGTTTCGACAAATCGAAAACTCAGTTTCAAAAGTTGGACGTGTTCAACTTTCATCCAACTTTTCTCTATTGTATTCTTTAATCCCTATTGTCTTCCAGCCTAAATTCTCGTAACAGAGTGTTATCAACGCCAAAATCATTTCTACGACCTAGCCATGGCTTCACCCATATCGACCTTAGACTTTTCTTTCTTATTCTCTTTCTCTTTTTAGTTATTGCAGCAACTATAATCACAGCTGCAGCACATTCACTTTCAGAGTCCATGATGAAATGAGAGATTCCGACAAAAAACGTTTGAATTTATTGGATAGTGTAAACAGACGCTCACATCCAATTAATCTAAACAACCAATAAATCGAATTCAACTAAATGCATAGTGTATTTCAGCCTTAAAAGCCAATATAGCCAAGGTGGGTGGAATAAGCACACTAGGACATCACACTATCATACGTAGTCATGTGGCGCATGCTACTGTGGCAGGTCAGCACGTTAAACTGAAACTCATCTACCCAGACACATTCAAGATGCCTTTTGCTTTTGAACCCAACTAAACTGAAAAGTACCAAAGAAACCATATTTGAAACTTTAGACTGGTTTTAAAACTTTTTGTTGCAAGTCTATTTTAAAGCTTTCCAAGAACGACCGTACCTAACTTGATTTTTTGCCATTGTTTTAACCATGACAGTTATGTTAAGGTTAGGAATGTTTACCCTAATCAAAAACATTTTTGAGGCAAACTTGAAACGAAGACGTACAAGAAAGGGTTTTCCTAGCCATACCTCACAACATCAACTATAGCTGAAGCAAGTTCTTTGACGTTAAGAAGTGATGAAAGTTGATGAAACGGTTTGTCTTTTTCATTCAAGCTCTTCATCTTCCGCGTGTTCCCCTTTCTTCAATTTGCTTATTATCTGAAAATGTAAAGTGTTCATCATCAATACTAGCATTTAATTATAATTTGCTAGCTTCCTCCTTTTCCACCATTATCAAAACAATATTCATGCAGTGCTGAAATCCTGGCACAGCAACGTTTAGAAACGTCTTAGGCAGGGGAGGGTAGGCCAAGGTTGCTATGGGCACGGGAGGGCGAGCCATAGTTTCCACAAGCCCGGGAGGGTAAGCCAATGTGGCAGTGACATGCTAGAACTGAGTTTTTTCTGCCACGACGTCCGAAAAGGTTGGACGTGTCATGGTATCTTTATGCAGAGCAAGAAAATTGAGGGACCGTTTCTGACACGATGTTCGAAGAAGGCCTAATCTGCTCGTTCGAGTGTGCTCTATCTACATGTTATCAGGGAGTTGAATCGGCTTTTAGAAAGGCTATTTGATGCAACTGAACTAATATATATGAAAGATTTTTCCACCAAAGGTCACAGCAAAAAGCTGTTTTGCAGAAAATCAAAAAATAATACAAGATAGAAGTTCTTCACCAATAAAGTTTTTCCTGTGTGAAATAGTTCGCCAAAAATGTTGTCACCACACTCAATAGAAATATATTTACGAACAGATTAGATTATTCTTTGAAAAAACAAACCCATGAAGTTTAAATATCGAAGAGATATTTGTTTTAAAATCTATTTTGCTGAAGACAATTAAAATGGACTTTAAAAGACTACAATATTTCTTCTTTTTCAACTGAGTCTGGAGGCAGGAATTGAATGGAAAAGCACCCTTCATTTTTAGACATCTAACAAGGAATAAAACAACAAAACGGGATGTTAATGTTTACTTACGCCTTTCAAACGATTGATTTCTTTGCTTTCTGCATTTTTGGATGCGTCGTTCGTGATCAGCTTCACGCGAGATGCATACCTTTAAAACGAAGAATAATTTGAATAATTCAGATCTCTGTATTCAGAAACCAGATGATTATGAAGACATTGATACTAGTCCATACGCTAGAGATGAGCCCGTAGGAACATGTGCCCCCTAAATTGACTGACACCATCGCAAACCACCCCATTCAAGGATCCTAAAAAGCGGTAGGTCTTTCGGAAATGAAATCTAAAGTTGACCTCTTTGGTCGTACTGAGCCCTTGTAAAATTAAACGTATCTGAAGAAATTTAAATGTGGTTGTTTTCAAAATGTCTTTTTACGAAATCAGAGTTAACAAGATTGTTTTGAGCAGTATCTATTGACTGTGTTCAGCAGGATCAGCATGCCAAACAGACTTCGGCACTGGCTAAACTGCCTGAAGATAACGAGAAGAGGACTCACGTGAGAGAAGTGATTGTTTCGTCTGTGTTGTAATCCGCAGGTGAGATGTTCACGAACATGAGTGTCTTCGCATTTCCACCTTTAATAAATAAACATCATTATACAGTATGAATATTGGAAATACTTTTCAACAACAAGATATAAACGAAATAAAAAGTTAATGTGTTGATAATTCTTAAGGAAACTGGGAGTAAGTGGTGGAAGACTGGGAACCAGAGGTGGAAGACGGGGAACCAGGGATGAAAGTGAAGGAGTTAGCATGTGGAAGGGGAAGGAGATGCAAGGAGTGTGATGGATGGATGATGGGGAGAAGGTGGAGTGGGGGTTGTGTTGAGAGAGGAAAGAAATATCTGGTGCACGTTGAGGTTAGCATAGATGAACTAACGAATTCACTGACTTTTGTGGAGAACACTTCTGCAGAGGTCGTCATGAAAAGCATTCATTCAATACAAATATTGAAAATGTTTTCCAACAGCAAGAAAGGAATGAAATAAGAAATTCATGCATCAACTTTCAGTTGAATAAACTTCTGCGGATATCTTTATGAAAAGCATTTATAGAGTAAAATGTTTTTCGAACAACAAGGGCAAAATTAACTAAAGGTAAACCACTTACAGTGTAAAAATTAATCGCCATTTGAAGCTTATATAACGAAACTTAAATAGGCCAATAAGTGTTTGAGAGTTTAGCTCCAAAATAGGTTTCTGTGTCGTTTTAATTGCTTCAGTAACTTCTGTACAGGATTTAAACTTCTAAAAAGAACTACAATAATTCTTTTGAGGTTCTTCGTCTCTGGCAATATCCTTTAAATCCGGTGTTAATTTATTTGCCCCATATCTACTTATTTTGGAAATTTTAGCATGACTATTTCACAATGTGTCAGGTAAAGGGTTAGTTGATTTGGCTCCCAAAGCACAAACAATGAGTAATAACAATGAGTAATGATAATAATAAATAACAACAAGTAATAACAATGAGTAATGATAATAATAAGTAACAACAAGTAATAACAATGAGTAATGATAATAATGAATAACAACAAGTAATAACAATGAGTAATGATAATAATAAATAACAAAAAGTAATAACAATGAGTAATGATAATAATAAATAACAAAAAGTAATAACAATGAGTAATGATAATAATAAGTAACAAAAAGTAAGAAGAATTACCGAGAGAATCCTGCATGAGCATCGTCAGTTTGTTGTTACGGTACGGAATGAAAGACTGCTCGCTCGACAAAGCGGATATGACGTCACCGAGAGCACTCAAACTCTTATTGATCGATTGAGCTTCCTGGAATGAGAAATTTTCACATGTAAATCGTAGCCTCTTTTCCAAACAACAGTGCTCTATGTGTTCTTATTAGAATTACTATACGGTCGTAAATACGCGAAAGTGTTTGAAGGTTTCGAAGTGGATGAATTAGGCTGAATAGAAATTCGAAAGTTTCTCTTCTAGTAAATTTCATGACACAACGAAGGATCAATCACCATCAACACTGAGAAAAGCAGGTTTTGTGAATTTGAATAAGTAAGGAGAAATTACGACGAATATGCATCAATAAGTATCCACAAAACAGCGTTGAAAATTACTCTAATTAATCAATTTTAAGGCGTTTTACTAGAGGATTTAAAGGGAAGTAATAATAATGATAATGTAGTTAAATGACAGTACCTTCAGTTGTTCTGGTGAGGCTTCTGTCTTGGCTGCCCTTTCAGACCCAGCAAGATCGACTAAACTGAGCTAAAAGATGGAAAATACATGAACTTTATTGGGCGTGTGATATAAATGAAAGCAGCATCGGCAACCAGGACTAATGACCCGACGTGGCCATTGCAGAAGAACAATAGAAGCACTATAAATCACGGTGAAAAAATTTGAATTACTGGGGAAAGTCTTTCCTCGATACAAAACTCCAGTGTGAAAAGAAAAATCGGAAACAGCGAAACAAAATAAATGCCAAAAAAGCTTTGCGTCTGACACTCATCAGAGTAGTGTATAAGAAGGTGAACAAAAAGAAACCTTAAGAATTATCATACTTAAGGGTGGATTGAAACTGGCTAATAAGAAAGGAGGTTAATAATTGGCATGGAGCAGAGTTCTTCTGAGGGAAGATATTCATAAAAGTAGTCATTCTTGCATTTGTTTTCACTGCAGGCCTAGATAATATAATTAGTTACCTTTCCCTTCGTTACAGCACCACTTGCCAAGTTGGTAGATTCGATGACAATACTGATGACCAAATGTGATCGCGAACTTTCTGCATTCATCTCTGTGAAAAGAAACCATTCTGATTACATTCTTTACTTCATGGTTATTATTAATGCTGCCACTGGAGGACTTCTTGTTTTTGAATTTGTCATTTCTATTCTTATTGTCTTTCTTTTTCTATTGTCATAATTGAAGTCATTAACGTTATTATAATTGCTTTTGTAATTGAGATTTTAGCTCCTCATTTTCGTTGTCATTACCCCCAAATGGGTTTACTATAATGAACCCAATGAGATTTATGCGGTATGATGGCATAATCACCCTTCTCCATTCAGATCTTCTTGTCTTGCAGTTTAATATCTTATCAGTTTCACATTAATATTTCCTTTTTTAGTTCTTTATCATTACATACTAGTATTGCAGAAGAGCTTCTAGCGTGCTTGTTCAGCTAGATTAGTAAAATAGGTCTTTATATGGGCCATTTTGGTAACCACTCAAGATGATCGTAACAATCAAATCTAGTATAAAGTTTCATTCGTCTTGATGAAACAACTGCAGTCAAGTAAGGAAGGTGTGAAATTACTTGTTGAGGCAACGTGTCTGGATGACGATCCCTTCTCAAACAACTCCATCAATTCGTCAGAGGTATGAGCTTGCTGTACAACAGCTCCACTCACAACCACCATTCCCTAAAATACAACACAACTGAATTAATATCATCAGAGCTGTAAGTCTACTGTAAAACAAAGTTATTAGCTTTAACAATCAATGATCGGTATCATTGTCTTTGATTCATGTTTGATCCATCTAATAGTCTTTGATCCATCTAATAGTCTTTGATCCATCTAATAGTCTTTGATCCATCTAATAGTCTTTGATCCATCTAATAGTCTTTGATCCATCTAATAGTCTTTGATCCATCTAATAGTCTTTGATCCATCTAATAGTCTTTGATCCATCTAATAGTCTTTGATCCATCTAATAGTCTTTGATCCATCTAATAGTCTTTGATCCATTCTCAAGTTATTAGATTTAATAATTTCCATCATAAAAACGCAAACTCACCTTTTTGTCCTTCTTGATGTCCAGTTTTGCCTGTTAGTAACAAGTTAAGGAACTCTTCATTAAGATTTATCTCACTACCCCTTAGATACCAGGCCTTTTCCGAAAGAAAGTTGCACCAGATTGACTAAATGCTCTGGTCTTTTGGTTCACAAGCTGTAGTGGTTAATTTACTTGAGTGCTGGCAAGGTCTAAGGGTGATTTCACTGGTAAAAATAAAAAACCTGAGATACGTGAGATCTATTGCATTTTAACTGAGGTAGTTTTATTACAAATGATATACACAATTTAATAGCAATTTAACGGCTGCATAAAACAATTGAAGAGGATACATCCTTTTGAGTTCCAAACAAGTCGATCAGCCTATCCATGTACAACTCCAGCATGTACAACTCTACTTTGAACGAGAACTTTTGCCTTTTAGAAAGTAGAAAATGGTTATTCATATCTAAAATAGTTTGAAGATTCAAGAATCAAGAAATGAAAATGTAATCATAGTCAAAAGATAGTTAGACTAGAAACCAAAACAAGAGGCATTGTTCTCTAATTGCAACAGCCAGCTATCTTGTGGAACTTGACGAGAGTGCACACTAACAAAAGAGAACAATGCCAAATAACATCAAGTCATGTGATTGATTAGGTAGTAGAGCAGAACGAGAGTGCACACTTACAAAAGGAGACATTGAAAATTAATAAGACTTTTAGCAAAATGAGAAAAAACGAAAGACTCGCTTTGTTTCAAGACTATCTCTCTCTTATGACTGTGATGTAACTGTATGACTGACTCACTTGTTTTCTTCGATGATGGAGAATACATTATCGAAAGCTCTTGGAGCAATGCCAGGAAACTTCCTCTCCTTGTCTCCGATCACAGTAAAGGTTTTGCCAGAACCGGTTTGTCCGTAAGCAAATATGCACACGTTGTATCCGTCCACAGCAGACTGTATCAGGTTCTGTGAAAAAATCAACAATAATGATAATAATATCAGTTAAAGCTTAAACAACCTGGCGGGGATGGCCCAGTGGTTCAATCATTCGACCCCAGTTCAAAGGGCTCCGGGTTCAAAGCCACTTTCAGAACTGCCACATATAGCGAGGGAAAGACTTTGCCAGCTCTCTGTACTTCCAGGCAAAAAGATACAAGGAATACCGAGATGTGGACACATCGAGAGGAAGGTCGAGAATCGCACTGCTCAATAAGTCTACCTATTCAGTAGGCCCTTTGTACTTTGCACATAAACCAATACCTGACGAAGATAGTAAATGTATTTGCTTATCAACTATCAATGCACTGCTTTGATCAGTCTACCTATTCAGTGGGCCCTTTGTGCTTTGCACAAAAACCAATACCTTACGAATATAGTAAACGTATTTGCCTATTATTATCAACAACTATCAAACAACTAGTTCATGTAAAGTTTTATTTACATTATTAAAAGAAAGAAAAAAGCATTAATATGAAAGAAACATTATGAAAATATCTGACAATAAAAAAAATTCTGCTGTAGAAAGTACGATACTCACACTAGTATCTTCAAATACTCTCTCTTGTGTCGTGTCGGGCATGAAAATCGAGTCGTACTGAAACTCCTTTGGTCCTCTAGCCGTGTCGATAACAATAGTATATTCATCCGGGGACTTGGTCACGCTGTAGTTTCCCTGTTAAAACAATCGTAAGAAAAGTACAAATTCAATCTTACATTTTCATGCCGAAGTCTGTGGGTTGGTTTTCCATGAAAGTGCTCGATACATAGGGTAGAGCTACATAACACTAAGAAGAAAATAACTCAGAAGAAAAGACTCTCCATTTCAACAAGTTTGTTTCGTGGTTACCCACTCATCAGGAGATGTACAGACAGTTTTGTCTTTTGAGTCTTTTTCTTTTAAGTGTAACATTGTCATTCTATTTTTGATTTGATGTAGTTGCAGTATGTAGCGTGCACCAGTGAAGTCAAATTAATGGACTAGTGATTCCAATCTTCTTGGCTCGGTCATGTATGTCGAATGGACGAAACCAGCATCGTCAGGAAAGTCCTCAACAAAATTTATGAAAAAGAAGAGAAGAGTTGGACCACTGAAACGGTAGAGAGTCCAACTGAAAGAAGTCACGAGAATGGATCTATACACGCTTAAAAGAATTGTTTTGGATGGGTCAGAATGGAGAAGACATGTTAACAACATATGGGCCTAGTCTTGGTATTGAGATGTGCATCTAATGAAATGAATATAATGAAGTGATTCCGAACAGTGTAGGTTTTAAACCACCATAAGTCCTGCTGAAAATTGAGAGCTTGTCTTCAGGCAGTTTTTCTTAAATTGAAAAATTTCTGTAGCAACTAAGGGGGCAATAATCTCAAAATGGTCTCTGGTGCTGGAAACAAGACCCTGCCTTAGTCAGACTACCATGTTAAAAGACTGTTTATTATTTGCAGTGATTGTTGGCATCGAAGAGAAATTGGCTGGCTAATCTATTTTCTAGCTTGTCTAATGGTTGGGTAATGAATTACTTTGTTCTTTCAAAAAGTTTGGGTTGAGGAATAGTTGTCAAGAAATTATTGGAGCAAAGCTATGCCAAAATAGCTAGAAATCAGAAAAAGGTACCTCATAGCTGGGTAAGAGTTTTGACTTCTTTAATGGTTGGGGAATTAACTTTTTGATTTGTGTAAATGTTGGGTAAATACAATAAGTCATGATTTATACATTAATCTTCATTGCTAAACTAAGGCACAAATGATGACTGGTTTCTAAACAGAAACTCAATCTACCTCACTACTTTGCGTTTCTAAATTCACATCTTACTCAAGTTTATGACTGTAAATTCCTAACTGCAGATTACAAGGAATTATACAGGGCTTTACCTAACAAGAGCCAGATAGTTCCCTTGATAGATTAATAATGGAAGCAAACCTACCCTTTCGATTTCTGATTTACTCAACGGTCTGCACCTGGCATAAACACGAATCTTCCCCTTCATGTCTTCCACCATATTGTAATACTTCTTCCTCAAGATCTTCCAAAATCATACATAAAAAAATTCTTATTGAATTTTTGCACTTTTTCAAACGATTTTGAAATTCTTATAAACGATTCGAAGTGAATAAGAAACGATTTCCAAACGAAACGATCTGACAACATTGCAATGCTTTTTATTCACCATTTCAACGATTTTAAAAGCTAATTCGCAGCGATCAAGTTGAATACCTCTGTAGTAATCAAATATTTTCAAAATATAATTCTCCTCCACTGGTCAGTCAAAGAACGTAGGTCTTCTTTTTTCGTGATCATCACCATTTTACCTGATATTTCATTATTTAATCCTAAACGATCCTTATTTATTCGAAAGTCCTACTTTGTAGATGAGCGATTGATCAATAGAAACACCAAGATAATAAGAGAGATAAACAGCATTGAGGGTAGACTAGAATAAAATGATGTTAACTTACTCTTTCACTGTTGTAATTTTCGACAAGCGTTTTATTCTCATCCACAAGTCCACTGCACTTGGTTTCCAACTCCACAACTTTTTCCATTGCTTCAGCACCTTGCTATTTCAGAAGAAGATTATACTTTTTAAAATTTTGTGGTTTGGCAAGATCTTTAGTTATTGTACAGGATGTTGCAAAATATTGAATTTAAATTTTTTCTTTTTTTTTCTTTAATTTTTCGTTTTTTGTTACTCTATTATTTACATCTATTGTATCTTCATCTATGTTTTGGTATTCTTATGTAATGGCTCAGGGATGGTCATGCTATATTGCTCCCCGGGGTATCGTCTTTGTAAAGAAATATGTTAGTGTAATTGAATATTTGTATGGATATATGAAAAAAAATAGTTTAATTAAGTTATCTTTAATTTTCTAAATATACATTATTCTAAAGTGAACAGTAGGATTTCTCCTCAGTCAACCCATGTGTTCGGGACAAGTACTATAAGCTTCATGATGTGGCAATGGCTTCCATACTTTTACTTTTTGTGTGTTTTTTTCAACTTCCATTCACCATTTTCTATTTCGTTTTTGCTTACTATACGTCATAATGCTCTTGTCTACTTATAACAGCTTTCCGATATATCCACTGTATTCTTTCAAGTTCTTTTTAAACTGAAATGACTTAAATATTGTTTTAGTAAATAAAAAGATTTTTACCTTTGCAGCAACGCCAAGTTTTGAAAGTTCCTCTGTTTTCTTCTTCACGTCAAGATTTGATTCATTAAGATCCTAAATGACCAATAAAAAGCTAGCCAAAAAAACAATAAAACTGGAATTCAAACAAATCATTTTGATATAGTTTGTTTCACAGAGATAAACATTAAACATCTTCAGCACAGAGTTTCTTTGTGAAATGGTAAATACCTTTTTGATTTGAGCGAGTTCTTCCTCTGTTGATGTGAGATCTCCTTTTAACTTATCTGTTCGCTTTTTCTCAGTTTCCAACGTCTTTTGCAAATCTGAAATAAACATGGAGGAGTTTCAGGTGTTTCTTCTTATTCTCTACGTTGTTTTTGAGTGCAGACCCTAACTCTAGCCTAGCCCTAACCTATCCAGGCTTACTCCCAGATTACTATTTCATACTCAAATCAAGTATTTACCCCCCTCCCAGCTGATCGGGTTTTAAAGGGTTTTCTAATCCCTCTATTGATTTTGATTAACGGTTCATCATGCACAAAAGATAAGAGCATTCGTGTTATATTTTTATTCCCGATTTTTCTCGCCATTCTGAAGCTCTGTACCGAAAAACTATTAATATATCAAGTTTCCTGATAAATTTACTTAATTGAGAAGTTGTTGGCGTATTGAGTCTTCGGAGTAATAATCATACATAGAAGATCCACTCATAATCTAACCTTTTAACTGTTTTTCTTGTTTCTTTGCAGCCATTCTCTGTGAAATAAAGAAAATGATCACGAGGCTGATATGCAGATAAAATAATATTATCCTCTTTCTGATCAAATCAACCAACAACGAACGAGCTAATATATTCAAATATCACTAGACTGGTAGCATTAAACAAGAAGCATTAGCCACACCCACGGTGAGTAGAGTAAAAAGTAATTTAGAGAAGTAGTAATAAAGTGATAGAATAACTATTTGATTAGTGACCTTCTAGAATAAGTGACTTTTAAGATGCTGCAAATTCCATTTACACAAACGTTTTCGAAAGGCCAACTTACTTTTTGAGGCTAACCATTACATGAATGGAAGCATTTGCCAGATGAATATCAAATAATATCATAAGAAATCCATTGACGATGCAAAATATTCTTTTTCTTGAAAAGATACTATAATTTGATCATGAACTCAATCCAGGAGGGTACAGTTTAAAGAGTGCCATTAAACTCTTCAGGAAGAAATGAAATAAATGATTAATGACAACAACGAGCTTACATCCTCAGCAGAAGGTCCAGCCTTTGCTACTTTTTCTTTCAAATCCCTCACTTCCCCTTGCAGTGTTTTCACTTTCTCGCGGTCTTCCTGAAATTCAAAGCAATTGTTTCTTAATCAATGACAGGGAAACCTAAAAAATTTTTTCCATTTTCAATCACAGTATGGATCAGGATAATCTCTTGGTAAATAAACAAACACCAATAACAACCCTAACCCTAACCCAACCATGCAATGATAATTATTCTTCAAAGTAATCTACCCCTTTTAGCAAGTTGGCATCCCTCCGCCGACATGCAAAGATTCCGCCTCCTAAGGGGTGAGTAATGAATTTAGATATGAAAGGCCTAGCTGGAAAACCAAAACAAATTGTAATTATGGGTTTCCTAAAACTGACGATGTACCTTAGACGCCTTTTTGAAAGCTTCAATTTTCTCGTTCAATTTTTCATTTTCTTTCGTCAGTTTTTGCTCAGCTAGACTTGGTCCTTTAGGTTCCTAGAATCGAAATGTTTGGAGATAATCAAAAAACAAATCCACTGCGAAAAAGAATCGACATATAAGTTATTTTATGGTGGAAAAAGAGGCAAAGAAACAACTTTAATACAACCAACTTAGGCCTTTCGAACTTATGTCCTCCTTAAAGTGCAATTTATGATTTTATGATAAGTCACAAGATAAATCCATAAGTCCAACTCTGAAGAAGACATAAGTCCGCAAGGCCTAAGCTGTATCAAAGTTGTGGTTCTTTGCCTCTTTTATCCACAAATTTTTTGTAATTCTATCTACAAAATATAAGTAATTCTATCATAGAAATAAAATAATAATAATTTGAAGAGTTGTCTGATGATCGCATGAATGCGTGAAACTCAGAGTTACAACCAAGATATGTATTTTTTCCTGAACTCTACTTCTGTGTATTCTGCTCTGCCTATGGCACTGTATTCATCCAAAATAGACAAGCGAAATAATAATAATTTCAGTAAAAAATATTTCAAGTAATAATTGGGGATGCCTTACCCTGGTTTCTTTGACAGGTGGGGGTGCTTGGGCTATTTTTTCTTTCGCAGCTGCCAGTTGCTTCTCCAAATTATCCACCTACAATTGACAAAAACAACATCATATGTACACTAAAATACTAAGTATAAAGAATGAAAGAATATACAACCCAATCTATTTTTGCCTTGATTAGCAATTCTGGCTACTTTCTTTTGACCAACTTTTAACGAGAGAATTAATAATTAGAGTCTAAAAAGACATCCTGGTTGATAAAGAATAGAAGGTTGGATCTCGGCAGAGAAGGGGACTTCGTTTTAGAATTTGAGACCATGAATTTTGCAACATGAACGTCGCCTTGGACAGTTAACTGAAAAATGTGTAACATCCATAATCTAACAAAAAGATCTGTTCCTTGCCTGAGGGAAGAAGACAAATTATTCTGGGCCATGGATGAATCTTTTCAAGTGCATGCAATGGAGCAAAGTTGAATGCGATGTATCATAAAAGCATGCATTGAAAATCTTCTTCCTGGGCACCTCATCGCTAAGGTGGGCGCGACTACCACTAAATTAAGATGTAATATTTCCGTTAATAAAATCTGAAATTTCAAATCTACCTTCTTTTGCATTGTTTTAATCGCAGCGGTATCTTCTTTAGAAGGCTTTCCTTGCTTTCTCGCTGAGACTGAGGCTGCAACGATTTTTTGCTCCAACTCTTTCACTTTTTTCTCTCCATCTTCTTTCAATTTCTTCTTTTCAGTCTGCAAATAAAGATAAACACGATATACACGATACGTATGCGATATACACGATGGGTATTCGATATACACGATACATATAAGATATACACGATACGATAAGGACGATACGCACAGAATGTACACGATAAAATAAACACGATACGTATACCGATAAATGTCTTTAATCGCTAAAGGACTTCAGAATAGCGCAAATAAGGAAGAATTGCAATATCAGGATACTACTGGAAACGAGGTACAGTATTCGGCAGGTTAGCACGTTCAACAGAAACTGATGCACTTGAAAGGGAATCAATCCAAACAAGTACACTTTAGCAGAAATATTTTTATTACAAATCAGATTCGGAAACGGAAGAAAGTTACAAAAGCAGTTGATGCTATCAAGGTAAAAAACAATAATATCATAATTACTTATAGCAAAAACTACAATTCCAACAGAAATCTAAATATGTATTTACTGAGCTATCATCTCAAAACGGCTTTAATTCATAATCAGCTTTTCATCTGTATGTTTCATTATCAGGCATATTGGCCTATTCAAATTATATTCCTTCACTCAAGCTATTATAAGATAGTTAAATTCAATTATTGCAAAATTGCTGCTGTGCAACAAAGATCTGTCCACTAGAATATAGCCTAACCAAACAAAATACACAAAAGTCTGTTACCTGCAACTGCTGACTTCTCTCTTTTTCCTTCTCCAGCGTTTTGTTGGTTTTCTCCACATTTAAGTTGAGTTTGGCGATGGTTGCCTTCGTGTCCAACAATTCTTTGCTGACCGCCTCCTTTCCTTCCTCTGACAGTTTCTATCGAAAAAAACTGCGTATTCACGTATTTGTAATTAATTTCCAATTATATCTTTAATTGTAATCAGCGGAAGACCATTAATAGAAAACTAAAATCATTGATCTGTCTCGAGACAAATCCATGAACCAGTCAACCCCGACTAGCAGGGAAAACAGCCGTAATATAAATGTTTATCTGGGGGTGTGTGTGATATTTTTATTTGTAATCAGAAAACACCTTGCGTATCCAAATTGGGTGCAAAATAAACAGAGGTTAGGCAGAAGGAACGTCTTCATTTACTTTGGTGAAGATTACTGCCGAAGAATATATTTTTCTAATATTTTTTACTTGCAAGGCAGTAATATAGGCCCTTGGTTGACCCAAAGCGGACAAATACAAAACTCAATACTGCAAGTCTGTATTTTGATGGTGCACAAAGTGTGTAATACTGAACACTAAAACAAGCCTTTCCCTACCAGTTGTGCTTGGATGGCTTTGATTTCATTGGCGGTGTCAACTGGCAGACTAGAAAGTCGAGCCTTTTCCAGCTCCTTCACTTTCTTTTTCAGAGAGTCCAGCTCCTACAACAGTAAAAATATCATAGTGGAAATGACAGCAAGAGATTAAGAGAAAAAATAATACCATCTACCAAATGTTGACCTATAGCAGAGTGTCAGACAAAAAACCCAGTATAATACACTTCCTTATGCTATGGCATTATTTCTGTTTTTTTTCTCTCGCTGAATGTTAAATCATAAATAACTTATAAATTACACTTATTAGTAGAAAGAGACAAGAAATTACTCCTTCATCTCTACAAGCCTGTTTCGTGATTGCTCACTCGTCAGGAGATGTACTAATGAAAATATTCCAAAGCTTACATATATGTTTCTAAATAGATCTTATGTAACTAGCATTAATTCAAAAATATGTATGTTTTGGAATATTTTTATTGGTACATCTCCTGATGAGTGAGCAATCAGTTGTCTCTAATTGAATGAATTATCTCTTGTATCGTTTCTGCATATCAGTGCATTCATCGCTCGACTATAGATGTATCGAGCACTGTTTCTCTAAAAATCAGATCTCCCACTTCTTAACTTACAAATTATGAAAACCTCACCTTTTGTTTCAGTTCTAGTTGGCCATTGAAATTGCTTTCCTCATTCGCAAGTTTTCCCTCAAGTTCTTGTATTCTGATTATGCTGTCATCTCTCTCCTTTGTGAGAAGCTATGAAAAACAATAAGCACAACTTAAAAGCATTGGCCTTCTCGAGTAAACAGGATCTTACTGGCTCAAAGCAAGCAAAGCCTCTTATTTTGATTCTAGAAAATTCTGACCTCCCCTTCCTTCTATCAATCATGCACATAAGTGAAAATTAAAATTAATTTCAGCCAGCAAAAAAAAAGTCTTTCCCATTCTATCATATTCAAATATTTTCCATATATCAAATATCTTTATGAAACGAGCCTACCTCTATAGAAGCCTGTAATTTTTCATTTTCTGCGTTGATTTTTGATATTTGTGCATCGAATTCAGTTCGTTGCAACTCCAGGGTTCTTATCTGTTCTTCTGAATCTGCTCTTGGCGACTGAAAAAGAACAAAAGTCTTTGAAAAATATTCATTATGTTATGTTGTATTGAGTATTTAAAAAGCTTTCATCAAATTTACCTGTTTGGTACAGCAGCTATAAGCTGATATTTCTAATAACTTTCGATGCAATGATATGACGGAACCAAGAAAACTGCAATTTAGATTGTCAACAATTGAACTTAATTATCATGAATGTAAATTGATCGAGCCACTTGAAAAATGTTGATACTACCTGAAGCAATTTACAAACAACATACTGTTGCCAAAAGTATTAATGCGGCGCACTCTTTCACCTGTAAGGGTGCCACCATTTCTCCTTTCCCCCAGCGGAGAAATCTGGTAATTCCAATACTTGGCAAGATGCACTATTGTCCCATTCATTGGTATGACGAATCAAGGAAATATTGCTTTAAATAAAGTTTGTTTTGATAGCTAAATCATACAATACTAAGCTGCTGCTTTCACTTCACCTACCTCGTCTGCAACATTTTCATCCTCTTCAACCTCTTTTTCATCTTTGACCTCATTATCAACTTCAATCTCCTTTTCAGCAGCAACAACAACAGTAGTTGGTGGTCGACTTTCTAGTTCTTCGATCCTCTCTTCAAGGCTCAGTTTCTCACTCTTCAGATCTTGATTTGCTTCTTGGAGATTGTTGATATTTGCATTCAGTACTTGTACGTCATGTTTCAGGTCTTCCACCTCGTCCAGCAAAGAGTTCTTCTCTTCAACCAACTTGCGGATCAGTTCGTCGTTTTTGTTGGAACTCGTATCTGAGAAGTCAAACACGTTGTTGATGAAGTGAAATTATATATTTTATTGAAAAGTGTTCAGTACTTTATACAGACAAAGCAAAAACTTCATCCATGAAACAAGATGAAGAACTGTATTGAAAGGTGATTAGTACTCCTCCCAACTTCTTCTCTTTTCTTTTGCAAAACGCCATGCTGAAACCTGAGCAATGAAACATTATGCTCCCATCGGTGTAGCGAGGAATTTAATTTCAAATTATTGTGTTCAGTCGTCGATTTGCCTTCTTTTTCAGCAAAAGCAACCATGAAGTGAGAGCTGGAGCTTTGATATGCTATCCTGTTGTATTTTTAACACTTAAATTCGTTCAAAAACAGTGGAGAATATTCGATTGTGTTGGATGTAATATCGTAGAATCTAGGACTGGATTGTTTAAGGAATTCTTCAAGATGTTGATTAAACTCTAATCTAATTCCTCATTACGATCTTACATACTGACAACCAACAGACCTTGAGATACTAAACTCCATCACATGTCTTACTTTTCTGATTTTAACATCATTAGACTTTAGAAGAAGCAGGATCGGAAAATCAATCAAATCAATTCGTTAGAAAATATGATTTATTCAAACCCACGAACACTGAATTTGCACATCGATTTGTGAAAGCGTTCGCCCTTTCGGCAGGTCCAGTGTAGTCGTTAAAGGACCCGGATAGGTTCATCTCAACATTCTGCGAGTGGTGGTGCAATTTGTATGATTGATGTGACTTAGGTTGGTCGTTTAAAAAGCCTCCAGTTAATAGAGTACTGGATGCGGCAAATAATTGATTCTGGGTTTGAATCCTGCTGTGTCATTTTCATTCCCACAAATCAATTCGATCATTATCATTAACGTTGTGAAGTGAAATCTAAGAATAATTAATCGAATTGAATTGCAAACCTTGTTGAGTCTTAGCCTCCTCCACAGGGGCACCCAGCAAGAGTTTCATAACTCCAATGTCCGCATCAATCACACCAAGTTTCTCATTATTCGCGTTCAACTCTTGCATGATACCTTGGATCTCCCCAGTTCTATAAAACAAAAGAAACAAATCATATTCCCATTTAAGTTTGCCTTATGATAAATTGCACCTAGGTTTAACAACTTATTTGTTCGAAAACTTATCTCAATAAAATAGGTTATCATGATGATGAAGTGGTTATTTCATACATTGGGTTTGGATTAATCACTTTTATGGTGATAACCATTTTGTTTGTGCTAACCGATTTGGGAGGCTATGATATTTATGTTGTAATAAAGAAAAGAAGAATCTATCAATGCTGCTTTGAAGAGTCTGAGTTTTACATCCTTTTATCAGTACTAACAACCAGGGTCATTTTTTCTGAGAAACCCATCGGGTAGTTTACACTGTAAGACAGAGCAATCAAGATATTCCCTGAACTGATTAAATGATTCTAAAATAACAACATGTGACAAACCTGTCTTCCTCAGTAGGCTCATGTCCATCATGTTCTTCGCGGAATTCAGCCATCCATTTTTGAAGGGTTTCGTTGTACTTCTCATTCTCCTGTCTTATCTCGCCCTTCTCATCGTCAGCTGCATTGAGACGTTGCTCAACATCACTCGTGTCAACTGAGTCCGTCATCTGCGCAATTGCTACTTTCAGACGTTCTTTCAAGCTCTGATTCTCTCTTTGTAGATCGAGCATCGCCTTCAAAGAAAGAGATTCAATCCCTTGAACATTTTACAAACTATATATCAAATAACAGTCACATAAAAACAGATACTGGTCATTGATATCACAGTAAAGATGAAGATGATTTGATGACTACTATATTGATGCCTCGGCATGGACATGCGTGAATTAGCAAACCCTCCAAAACTAAAAGGATCTGTTCTGTGAAGGCTAAAAAACAAATACCAAAGATCTGTAAACAGCAATGCAGAGAAAGAAAAAGGTTGGGAAATGGCATTCCAAGCAAACAAGCAGATTTATTTGGTAATGCAGGTTCGGAGTATGGCAGCGTAAAGCTTATGTGGACCTGCGACTTGTGCCTCCAGAATTAATATTCTAGGACGAATATCCCGAATACTAATGTACCGACCTCGGAAGGATGGACAGCTGAATGTGCTGACAGCTTGTTTTCATGATTGCAACTATGTGTGGATTGCAAGCCACGGAAATTACCCTTCAATGATTGGAAATACAGTGCCTTAACCAATAGGCTACACCACTTTATCACAATATGGACGAAAGCATTTTCCCCACTTAATTAGAAATCTTACAAAGCCTTGGCTTGTCCTTGAGTCTTGCTTAACTGAATCACGGTGGTAGCCCACCCATAGTATGAAAGTTAAGAATATTGCGAAGAATAATTTCTCACCACATCATGATTCCCGTTCTCAGTGCGTAATTTGACAATCTTCTCACGAGCCTCCTCGCTTTCCGCCTGTAACGAAGAAACCGACTTCTCTTTTTCTTTCAATTTATTTTCAAGATCTTCAATCTTCTTGTTCAACTGTTCCGATTCTTCCAAACTGATTCCCCCAACAACCAACGCTGTTGACGATGTCTGCGTCACAAGTGTTGATTGCTCATTCAGTTTCTTCTCAAGATCTTCTATTTTCTTCTGCATCCTCTTCGACTCTTCCGAGCTTATACCCCCAACGACAACTGCAGCTGACGTTACCATGGTTTCTTGCTGTTGCTTTGGTGATCCCGATTCCTTCTCTGCAATCTCCACTTCTTGTGGCGGCAATACTGAGTCTGACGTCACGACGCCGATTGAGGCGACTGGTCTGCTTTCTCTGAAGAATGAAATTTACCAATCATCAAAGTTTAAAAACTTAACGACTTGAAGAACATCGACATCAGGAATCTTTCCTAATAAGGGAACAACTATATCTTTTTTCTTCATAGATAGAAGACAGTGCTAAGGTATTTGCAGAGCGTTTACAGTAGATAAACTGAAATAAATTTCATTATATTTGGTTTTATGTCTATCTTTAAGAGAATCCTTACGTAGATCTAATCAAGAAACATTAACGGTAGAGCAGTCTTTGGTTGAGTCATGTCTGCTATGGTGGTTTATCATATTCGTTATTCCAATTTAAATCTGCAGAGTATCAAGTTAAGGGCTTGAGTACAAATGGCATATGAGCTAGAGTTTCAGAGATTTAGAAAGATCTACAATTGGTGGGATCCGCAATATTTTGCAAAATTTCTATGAAATTAACTCACATTTCCTTCAGCCTCATCTCAAGCTCTTCAATCGAGGCTTTTAACGCCGAGTTCTGTTCTTCTGTCTGTTGAAGAGTGGATTGGATGTTTGATTTCTCCCCTTCTAGAGCAACAAAAGCAACATTTTTCTCCTCGAGTTGTTCTTCGAGTGATTTCTTCTCGTCTGCCATTTCATTCGATTTTTGTTGGTAAAACTCGGTTTCTTTTTCAGCTTTCTCGTTCATTTCTCTTTCTAATTCTTTCCGCTTTTGTTGTTCTTCTTTCAGCTTTTGTTCTTCTTCCTTTAACTTCTTTTCTTCTTCCTTCAATTTTTTCACAACTGTTTATAATAATTAAAGAAAATTAATATTAACAATAAATCTTACATTTGATTTTATCTTTTCTTGAAGTTGAGTTTTGACTTATAGGTACTGTGGATGAGACAAATGTGATATACAGCACGATTGCTAAGGTCCTGGTTTTTAACCAATGGGTCGTGGATTGAAGTCATGGATTCGATTCCACTAACATTGTCACAAGTGTTTCGAACCTGACAACATTTCGGTTAAAAATCTTGCTCAACACTCAATTTAATTATCATCAACTAACTCTGCCAGGTTTTACCCAAAGTTGTTTATAATGTGGGAAGCTGTTCAAAGAAGCCAAACCTTAAAATAACTCTTGAAATTGGGGGGGGGGGGATATAAAAAAATCTAATGGTAGCATTCATACATTCACATCTCTGAGGATGACCTCTGGATTAGGGTGCGACACTTAGATAAAAACTATTAATTCTCTTATTCTACCCTGGAGGCGTTCGAAGTATAGCTGAGAGGAATGATGGCCAAAACTGGTTTTCAGAGAGACTTGCCTTGGTTTTTAAAGTGATATGCACAGGCAAAAATCAAGATGTTTGATATAGAGCAGCTTATACAAAAGAGCCTAAAAAGTCTTGGAAGGAAAATTGAAATTTAAAAATAAACCTGCAAGATATTCCACATGTCTCTTGTCGAGCATTTCTGCGAGTCCTTTCACTGCTTTTAACTGAAAAATAAATGGAAGACAATTGTGACCGGCTGCTGAAAAATAACAATGTAAACACATTGGGTCCAATGAGGCATAATGGCTTCGGCTACCATTGGCATGTCATGTCTTACTGCATCAAGTTTTAATTCGGCTTTAGACGAAAGCTTTTCTTCATGTTTCAATTCCTTCTCAATTTTATGCATAACATGAGGTTCTGTACTGATGTAAAATGCCAAATAAACTGTCAGTATCCTTCTGCACTAGTAAGCAAAAGGTACCTTAATTATCGTCATTCTGTATTATCAAAAAACTAACTTTATTACTGGCATTTATAAATGATTAAATAAGCTCACCTTTTCATCTTCCATGGAGTCGAATCGCTCATGTGTATTCTTCAGATATCTTCTCTTGTCTTCCATTAGCAGCTTGTTTTTCTCTTTCAAACTCTAACAGAAATGACAAGTTGGAAAGTTACAAGTACGATAAACAAAAACAGAAAATGGTTAGTTTTATACGGGGTTTTGAAATACTTATCCCGAAGACAACTGATTTTACTTGCAAAGAAACATCTCGATTGATCTATATTGTACTTGCTAGAGAATACCAGATTTAATTGCTGTTGTTGTTGTCAATTTATTTTGATTCGATTTAACAGCGTAGCTAACAATATATACATATATACATACATACACAAAGTTAACTAATCAAAATCGAATATACCTATAAAAACAAATTAAATAAATTATGACAAATACATAATCATACTGATAGAAACTAAATCAAGATATTAAACTACACTTACAGGCACTACATTTGCAAGCTGGCCCGTCCCATTTCTTTATTAGGTTTTTAAAACTTTTCAAATTTTCTGCTGATTTCAGCTCGTTTGGAAGGCCATTCCAAATTTGTGGCCCAATAGACATCAGACTGTTGGACCCAAATGTTGTTTGATTGGGCCTAACGTGGGCTAAGTTGTTTGGATTTCTCAATGAATAATTTGAAGACCGTAATCTAAATATGTTTTGCATAAAAGGCGGGTTTAACTGTTTCACTGTTTTGAATATTTCAATGCAAAGTATTCTTTGGCGAGCAATAAGCATTGTGCATTTATCTGACTTCAAGAGCAAATTGTTATACGAACTTGTATGATCATTATACAAAAATCTTAGAGCACGTTCTTGTAACTGTTCAATTTTCTGTAAAGATTTGGAAGATGAGAAATACCAGACCAAGGGACAGTAATTAAAATTTGAATATGAATCCCATTAAATTAGCACTGAAGTGAATTAACATTAAATTAGCAATGAATCCCAAAAATTAATACCGTGGAATCCCATTTAAATTAGCACTGAAGGTTACCAGAGAGCTGTTAGTTACATCAGGTGTTCGTCATGAAAGGACTATTTCGTAAGGCATTATCCAGGGGACCACACTTTGAGTTTGTTAAACAGGGATGTTCGTTATTTCTGGGGTTCGTTACGTCTGAGATTCCACGGTAAATATGAATGTTTTAATACGAGTACCATCAGCTGTTTGATGACCCCATAAATGCATGAAACTCCGAGAAACAAGTGCTGTGGGAAAGGGGTTAGGGAGGGATGTAGCAAGGGAAGAAACCACAAAATGTGTTTACCATAACAGCACTCTGCCAATAATTCTGACTTCGTTCCAACTCAGCTTGGTGAATCTCGATGATTTTTCTGAATGTGTTTACTTTCTCGTTGTACTCCAACCGAAGCTTCAACACATAATCATTAAACTGACCCTGCGAAAAACAGAAAAAAAATTGGTCAAAACTACAATAATCCCAAAGTGAAGAGAGCAAGTAGAATGAGGTTTCGAGCATGGTCAGTAACTACACCTCAGTTATAGGAAAGGAAACATATTGCAGTGTGCAGTAACTACTGAGAAGGTCTCATTACAAAGGGGATTGATCTAGAGGGGAGCTCAATATTTTTCTCTACTTTCAGTTACCCCCCCCCCCCCACCGCTATTCAAATTGTTTTGGTCTTGCATCCTTACGAACCCTGCTTCAAATACGGAGCTTTTTGAATATGAAAACAAAAACGTATACTTTGGAATACGCTCTGTTTTTAGTGTGACCGCCAATTACGGATCAATTTGAACATGTTTGTATCAATTCATGGAAACATCCACCTTGAAATAGGATTAGAGGCATCTAATTTGCCAAAATCGGGATAAAACTAACAGAGTATCCATATGAGATTAATGAAAACGAAGAAGGTGATGAAACGAAAGAAGGATACGAACCTGAGTATGCTCTTCTATCACAGCGTATTGATCCTGGATGTTTTCCACCACTTTCACATGACTGCTTTTCATTCGCTTCATGTTATCCACAACCTAAAAGGGGAAATGGTTCTTCATCTTCTTCATCTACATATCAATCAGTAAAACCAATAAGGTATCACACTGATGGAGATCAAGGCACCTACGATGAAGTCCCATCATATGTTGTAAAGCCAGTGAGAGAGATAGGATAAGTTCACCCTTATTGGTTTAGTAAACTATTTGAGTACTGCAGGTCTCTTTTGGAAATCATATGAAATATAAAGGAAAACAATCAGATCGAAATACCCACACTTGCAATGCATTACTTGACATACTTGTAAATATTTTTCATCATATTTCATAATTGATTTAGAAAACAACTACGGTATAGCAAATCTATTTCAGAAAAATAATATAAAACATAATGAAGGTAAACAAACAGTTGGATCAAAAGACCTACACTTGCAATGCAATTCTTGGCATACTCAAATATTCTTAATCATATTCCATAACGAATTTAGAAAACAACTTGGGTATAGCAAATCTATTTTAGAAAAATATATAAAACATCATAATGGTAAACAAACAGTTGGATCAAAAGACGCACCCTTGCAATGCATTCCTTGGCATACTCGTAGGGGATATAAGCCTGATGCTCTCCAGATGCCACGGGTGGTGCTAACATCGAGTTAGAGCTGGCTGTCCCGGCTGAATAAACAAACATCAAATATCAATCAATAATCAGTGAAATATCAATCAATAATCAGTGAAATATCAATCAATAATCAGTGAAATATCAATCAATAATCAGTGAAATATCAATCAATAATCAGTGAAATATCAATCAATAATCAGTGAAATATCAATTCGTAATCAGTGAAAGCAGTTGCATTTGCAAAGTACAATAATCAATTACATGACAGATTTTAGGTAATAGCTTGCTTTTGATATTCAAAAATATTGTTCTGGGTTTGGAACAGCAAAAATTAAAGGGCTAAACGGAAAAAATAGGTAAACCATCAGTTGAAAATTCAGAAGGTTCATTTAAACAGGATCTTCTTTGAGTAGTTGAGCAATTCAATTGGATTGTCCAATCTCTGAAGATTTGATGGACCCATTAGAAGCACCTAGCCGTAGCTAATTCCAGGAGGACATTTAGCAAAAAAGACCAAAAGTACCATTAAAAAGTACCTGCAACCAAACACATTCCTTTATTTGATGGAAGTTAGCATTTATCACTTTGAATTGTTATTCAATTCTCTGCCTCTGTAAGAAGTGACTTCTGTCCCCTTGCAATCCTTCTGGCGCCCCTGTTTACTAGCTAGCTACGCACAAAAAATCTTAGATAATTAGAAAATGAATACACTTACTTGAAAGCTGGCCCATTCTACTGCCAACTCTTTCTAATGCTTGGCTGGTCGGCCTGCTTAAATCTGTGTCAGCCTGAAAGAAAAAACAGAATGTTAATTTCATAACACAACAACCTTCAAACACAAACGAAAAAGAAATTTGAAAACTTTAAAATAAACGGTGAAATGGTTAAAAATGTAGCTTTGTTCCATGCTTAATTCTATGTTTATAGGTTACTTTGAGTTTTGTTTATAAAACACAAACTCTGACTAGCTGTTAACTCGTCCTCCCAACTAATATACCTAATGCCATGCAAATTGAGAAGTGAAATTTGTTCATATGAGAATAAGATGTGTTTGTATGATGATGAAAACGTAATCCGTAGAATTTCCTGACCCTGCTGCATAGAGAACAATTCACTTGAAACTTGTGAATGATTCATTTCGACTCACCCTTATCATACCACTTTCTTGTTCCATCTTTCTTCCTGAATCATGAGATGTGGACGGCCTTTGTGGATCCAGCTCTAAGACCTCTGATTCGCTAATCACCTCTTTCTTGGTCATTTGGTAAGGCCCGTCTCTCCCCAATGGTCGGTAATCTTTTGCCAACTTGCTCTGAGGAGCTGATGTTGGTCTATATGAAGAACAGAAATTCATAAAAACAAATATCTTGAGAAATACAAAATAAGATACCAACAACTAAAAGCCAAGTAAAACATGAATTCTACAAAAAATAAGGATTACCAAGAACGTTTCTTACCTGGGTGCTGGCGCTTTTGGTTGCCTGAAAAGTGGCGCAGATGTTGGTCTGCTTGACGAGGGGTTGGAATCGTCATCAGCTTCATGGCCATTATTATCCCATGCTCCAGGTACTGAAAATAACAATTCCAGGAGTGACAATATGATCAATGCAGATATAGAATATCAAAAGATTTATAAACATGTGTACGGGCGCAGTACCCAAAACTGACTAAGTTGGTTATTGGCTTACTTCTATTCCGTCTGTTTCCAATCTCAGTATATAAAGATGATAGCCAAGTAGTGAACTTGCAGGTTAAGGTTTCAACAGATTTTGGGTCTCATCAAAAGCTTTATGCTTAAAGAGGGTATTTAATGGAGAGGGGACTTATCCAAGAAGAGAGGCTTTCAAATTTGACAATAATGGGCAACCAAAACTTCTTTTTGAGGGCTTGAAAAGAAACTACTGGTCAATCAATTTACCTCAAAATCTTCAGTTCTTCCTTCTAAACATGAATTTCAAATACCTTCCATTCATACATTTTTTAATGCAATTTTCATTGTAATAACAATTCTGAGCAGATTAAAAAAAAAGAGGGGCTTTTTTTAGAGGGAGGCTTATCCAAAAAAGCATGATAATTTGGGAACTAATTGAAAAGGGACTGAATCAAATTAGTTGGATAAACCCCCTATTTATAAGCAATTTCAGCTCGAGCTCAGTACTAAAAATTGCTTAGCCGGAGGGGAAATTTGTGTTCTCAACATTGCTTAGCAATTGCTTAGCTTTTTTATTGAAATATTTGTTTTTTAGAATAGTATCTCACAAGTTTTTGTACAAATAGTCCGGTAGCTGAAGGGGGGGTAGTACCACCAGACGAGGTAATTTATGAGACCAATTGATTTTGGTCAATATCGGGGCGTAGAATTCGAATTTCGATGTTCTTTTTGTGGGGGAGGGGCCGTTTTGGAGATATGGGGGCAAATGCCCCCAAATTTAACGAAAGCATGTTATTGCTAAAACTGTCCTTAATGTTTGATTTTCTGGTTATAGGGTATTGATTATAGCCAGATTAAGCTTATCGAAGGTTTTATTTAGGTTGCAGGCTATTGTATTGAATTCTGGGGTAACCGTGCCCCCAAAGTGGGGGCAACAAGGCAAGTTGACTCAAAAGTCATTAAAAGTATCTTGTCTGATGAATTTGAGGGTGTAGAATCTGAATTTCGATGTTATTTTGATGAGCAAGGAGCCGTTTTTGAGATAAAGGGGTAAATGCCCCCAAAACAGGGGGTATACCGTAGTGATATGTTGTTCTCCGACTTCCATGTAACTTAAAAATCTTGTTCTTCAAGTAAGGGATCGATTTTGATATCATCAAATTAATCATCAACTTAGTTTGTGCTTCAGGTAATCACCTCCTTTTCTGGGGCCGTTTCTGACCCTCAATGGGGGCAGCGAGAAAGATCATCTAAAGTCACTCTAAGTACGTCATTTCAAGAATACCGTGCTTTATTTCTGCAATTCATTGAATTGAACTATGATAGTATTAAGTAATTACCAGAATTGTCATGTTAGAATTTAATTTAGTCATCATTGCAATTGCTGTCCCTGTCACTGCTCTCTTCATCTGAACTCAACATATCGTTATTCGCGACTGTCTCTTCCATATCATCACCATTGCTATCTTCTATGAGGAGCTCGGCTATCTCCTCTGGAAACGCCTCCGGTGTACAATTTATTATCATATCTGGGAGGCAACCATGAATGAATGCATCATTCAACGCTAAAATAGGATTTGATGCATTTCGCCACATCTTTGCCACAAAATTTGCTTGCTTTTTTATGTAATTCCAGACTAGTTTGCATGATGGTAGAAGACACAGATCAATGACCTTTCTATCCTTTTCAAATTTCTCCCCAAATATTTCTTTCCTTGCCTCGTTCACTGTATGCTGCTGCCTTCTTCCAAAAATCGTACACACAAAATGTTCCAATCAAGCCAGCTGGTCGGAAGTTATGCATTGACCATTTGCTAAAGTAGCGAATAAGTCAAGAAATGCTGAATTCTCTTTGACGTGCTTCCAGTAAAGTTGCCTTCCTCTGGAAGAATGCTCGAAACATAGTCATTGCCAGTAAAGGAGTGCAGCCCAAGCAGTGCTTTTTTTGTTTTCCTGACAGTTTGCAGGCACTCATGTCTGAGATCTTGCGGTATTTTCCGGTCCCATTGCCGATCAGTATACGTTTGTCAAATTCTCCTGCTACTAAAATCACAGGTTTGTCGATCTCACCTGAGCTGGTAATAGCCGAAAGGAATCATGGTCCAGCGAGATATTTTATGTCTCTTGGCAGCGAAGTCTCGATAACGAAACGCAGCAGTAAATATCGATGCAGCTTTATGTTACCCTTTGGTGCCAGTTCCCCTAAGCCTAGCGACTTGTGATGGCACGAGGCGAAAAACAGCAAAAAGCACGCTGTTTCAAGTAGCCTTGACTTAATTAGTGGTTGAAATAATCGAATAAGAATCTACAGAGTGTTGAAAAGCGTGTTATATTCTGGATCAGGCTTCAGTTATCCGTGGTATCGTCAAAACATCATACACTTTTAGAGAGTAGGCAATTATGATATGGAACAAATTCTATCACAATACAGCGACATATACATAGCATGCAATTCCTACAAGGATCAGTCAATTAAAAATGCAGAGAGGGTTCTTCGTTGCCATGAAGATGAAATTATCATCCGAACACCAGATATTCGAATCCCTGCTAACTGTAAGAGATTTTTGAGCAACGACAAAAATAAAGAAAGAATGGTTGAGCTGATGGAAAAGGTATAGCTTGAAAGCAGCAGTGAACTTAATGGGCGCTCATTAAACGTGGCAAGGGCTAGCTCATGAATAAAGATCGAGAATGGAATAGCAACCAATGTACCAGAGCTAGAGAATGATCACGAAGAAGCAGATTCCAAAATAGCTTTCATCATCAAGCATGCTACGAGAGAAAACAGTGAGTGTACAGTGGGCATGGTCCGTTCCAGCTCAGGTGATATCACTATCATACCTGTAACACACGTATACTGATCGGCAATGGGACAGGAAAAAATCACAAGATCTCAGACATGAGTGCCTGCAAACTTTCAGGAAAACAAAAAAAGTACTGCTTGGGCTGCACTCCTTTACTGGCAATGACTATGTTTCGAGCATTCTTCCAGAGGAAGGCAACTTTACTGGAAGCACGTCAAAGAGAATTCAGCATTTCTTGACTTATTCGCTACTTTAGCAAATGGTCAATGCATAACTTCCGACCAGCTGGCTTGATTGGAACATTTTGTGTGTACGATTTTTGGAAGAAGGCAGCAGCATACAGTGAACGAGGCAAGGAAAGAAATATTTGGGGAGAAATTTGAAAAGGATAGAAAGGTCATTGATCTGTGTCTTCTACCATCATGCAAACTAGTCTGGAATTACATAAAAAAGCAAGCAAATTTTGTGGCAAAGATGTGGCGAAATGCATCAAATCCTATTTTAGCGTTGAATGATGCATTCAATCATGGTTGCCTCCCAGATATGATAATAAATTGTACACCGGAGGCGTTTCCAGAGGAGATAGCCGAGCTCCTCATAGAAGATAGCAATGGTGATGATATGGAAGAGACAGTCGCGAATAACGATATGTTGAGTTCAGATGAAGAGAGCAGTGACAGGGACAGCAATTGCAATGATGACTAAATTAAATTCTAACATGACAATTCTGGTAATTACTTAATACTATCATAGTTCAATTCAATGAATTGCAGAAATAAAGCACGGTATTCTTGAAATGACGTACTTAGAGTGACTTTAGATGATCTTTCTCGCTGCCCCCATTGAGGGTCAGAAACGGCCCCAGAAAAGGAGGTGATTACCTGAAGCACAAACTAAGTTGATGATTAATTTGATGATATCAAAATCGATCCCTTACTTGAAGAACAAGATTTTTAAGTTACATGGAAGTCGGAGAACAACATATCACTACGGTATACCCCCTGTTTTGGGGGCATTTACCCCTTTATCTCAAAAACGGCTCCTTGCTCATCAAAATAACATCGAAATTCAGATTCTACACCCTCAAATTCATCAGACAAGATACTTTTAATGACTTTTGAGTCAACTTGCCTTGTTGCCCCCACTTTGGGGGCACGGTTACCCCAGAATTCAATACAATAGCCTGCAACCTAAATAAAACCTTCGATAAGCTTAATCTGGCTATAATCAATACCCTATAACCAGAAAATCAAACATTAAGGACAGTTTTAGCAATAACATGCTTTCGTTAAATTTGGGGGCATTTGCCCCCATATCTCCAAAACGGCCCCTCCCCCACAAAAAGAACATCGAAATTCGAATTCTACGCCCCGATATTGACCAAAATCAATAGGTCTCATAAATTACCTCGTCTGGTGGTACTACCCCCCCTTCAGCTACCGGACTAAAAAAAATCTAGATGGTATCTTGAATACAAAAGTGTGCCAGGCTACTGATATTCACTGTTATTCACTAACCTACTTTTCTATAGCTACTGCATGATTTTCATTGCCAAATGGAATCAGAACTAGAATTTTCAAATTGCTAAGTATCCCTCTATCCAATACTAGAATTTCTTAAGTTTTTGTCTTGACGAGTACTGCCTTGCTTATAAAGTAGTTACTTATAAAAAATGCGTGTACCTTCTCTCTTGCCGGCTACATTAATTCTTGTTGTGCTTGATTCACTTGATATGTCTGTGTCAACAGGGACAACAAAATTCTTCTTCATCTTCTGAAGCATTCCTCTACTTCCCCCAACAGAAGATCGATCCTCCGCAGCGCTTTCATTTTCATCAGGTTTTGTAGTAGGAGGTTGCTCAGTGATTTGTGGGTCAGAGGCAGCAAATGTGTTGATGATATCTTCATCTTTTGCACTCCAAGCTTTAAAATACACAATCCAATTACCTAATGTTTTTAGTTATTTTAATTAATAAATTTGGTTCAAAAAGTTTTCCATGCATTTGAAAACATCTTCCTAAGAAGTAAGAAAAACGCTGGCCAACCCTTGCTCCCAAACCCAGCCTTATAGACAGATAGGAATCTTCTGTAACTATTGAGTAACCTATCTAACCTTTGATTTTATGCCTGACTTATACTAAATTGACCATGGAGATTTGAATAACGCTTGATACATTTTCAATTTTGACCAGAAGTACTACTTTTGATTACGTCAGTAACTGTTTTTAGAACTTGTCACTATAACTCTTTGTGTGCAAGGCTGACGTACAGTATTTGAAAAAAGTGTAATCAAATAGCTCTTGATTAGGCCTTTTGATTGATATATCATTTTTTTAATGTTGACAAAGTCTGAAAATGTTTCATGACATCATCGATCCAATGATGTAAAGAATTGGGCTATTTTAGAATTGATTTGTCTCAATTTTTTCATCAATTTTGACTAAATTGACTATGCAGATTCCAAGTTTGCAGTTGATGAACAAATATTATGTAAGGCAATAGTGTTTTAATGCATGCAGACTAGGATCTAACCAAGCACAGATACATGCACAAGGATCAGTGGTGCATACTTGGGGGATCAGTCGCATCCCCCAATATTTTCAGAAACAATAGCCTTTTGTTCTAAAACAATAGGAATTGTTACATGGTTTATTTTAAACAATGGGTTTGTTTGGCCCCCCCCCCCCATAATTGTCAAGGTGTCCACCACTTAAAAAGATCTTTAGGTTTTTATTTCCTGTTACTACCTTCAAGTAATTCATACACAATTTAGATGATTGTTATGTTATAAAAGCTTTATCATACCGCTTCCAGGTCTTTGAGAAGTTGAAGGTCCACTGACTTCTGATTCAGTGTCAGTTATAGGTTCCACTCTATCTGCTCGCTGCTTCTTTCTTGGTTTCACTGCAACTGCCTCCATTTTGTTTTGATTTTGATGGGCCTAAAACCCCTTTCTCTTTTGCAGATCCTGTTATTTTCCACTCAAATACTTTGAAGCCATGCTTTCACTTAATCTTGATAGGCATTTCAAACTAAAACGATTGCTCTACTCTGCAGATACTCTCTCAAAATATATCACAACAATTTTTTATACATAACCTAGAATATTATTTTCAGACCCAGTAAAATTCTGTAGTAGGAAATAGAGATGGAGGCCGCAAAGGATCATGGTTTCTATGGTTTCTACGCCACCAAAAACAAAATATTTATTGAGACGGTGGCAAGACAACAACATTACCTCCTAAACTGCAGTAAACGAAAGCCTTTCAGGTTAAAGGTAATATAAATGACTTGAAAACTTAAAGGAACACGACACAATCCCGCGATCTTCAAAGATAGGCAGCATTTGAAAACAGTCATTTTCTCGTCACTCCCAAGTACAAGCCTGGCCTAACTTAGCAGCTTCCAGCCAGTGTTATTGTGGTTGTTGTTGCCTAGCAGGTTCAATTTAGTTTTAGCAGCTCTCTGTTGTGTTTGTACAGGCCTAACTGTTAACCATTGAACAGAAAGTTCCTTATTCAAACTGTTGTAGGTCAACAGACAGTTTTGTTGGCCTGTAAGATTCAATAAACACTGTACCTTTGGGTTACCAGACAAAATGAATTCCTTCAACCGACCACCATCTGGCATGGCAAACAAAGGTGCTGCAGCTCCGAGGAACATGTCTAGCTCTTTGGGAAGACCACCACCAGGTACCGCAAAGACTCTTGGAACAGCCAGGCCTGGTTCCCGTGCTGGTTTAGGACCTCAAGGAGCGTTGGGGTCGTCCGTCCAAGTTGCGGATCGTCCTGTAACAAGGCAAGGACTGGCAGGGATCAAAACCACTTCCCAAGGTCCACAACGACAAGTCCAAGACAAGTCGTACTGGCTCGGGTTGTTAAGAGGGAAGATATCGGAACTGAGTACGGAGATTGGGAAAATGAATCGAGATATCAATAATTTTAATCAGGAAAATGCAAGTTATGTTAGCTACGAGAAGCGAGCAGAGTCCCTGGCAGGAGAAATCAAGGAGCTTCAAGGGGAGCTTGCTGACTGTAACACGCTGGTTGATAGACTGAACACAAATTCAAGCTTTGACGACCTGAAGGAGGATTATGCTTTTTTAAAAACGCAAAATGAGAAGGAGACGAAAGCCATTGATGAACTCTTTTCCCAGCGCCAGAGCAAAGAGCAGAGTATTCAAAACATTGAGTTGGAAATGGATCAGCAACGAAGAATGACCGAAAGCATGGTTGCAGACATGCCGTCCATGCTGAGAGAGAAGTACGCTCAGCTCAAGAAAGTCAACTTCAATCTACAGAAGGATCTTGAAGGAAAAGAGGCGTCAATAGATTCTCTAAATGATAAGATCGAGAGGCTGGAAGATGAAGTTTCGCACTCTGCTGTGAAACAAGAAGCTGTCAGCTTGTATGAAAAGATAAACGAATTGGAAGAGAAGAAGCGATCATTGATGGATGAGATGGAAAGAGAGAAGAAGAGTTCCCCCGCAGAAGAAAGAGAAAGACTTCTCAGACAGGTCAAAGAAGACAATGCGGAAATTGGAAGAATAGAAAATAGGATCTCTGAGATAAAAGAGAAGATTGCGCACGTCCAGGAAGAAATAAGGAACTTAGATATGGACCTTGAGGAACACCAAGGTGAAAGAACGGCAAAATATAAAGAGCTGAAGAAAAGGGAGGAGACCATGCAGGATTTTCTCGATGGTTTTGATGAGAACAAGAGAGAGGAGTTGAACCAGTGCAAGCAACTTCAGGCAAATATTGTAACGCTGTTGGAAAGAGTGAGCCGCGCTATGATACAGACCAAACACATGCCAAACCCTGATGAATTCAGACAGATCAAAGATGACCTTTCGTTCAAAGAAAACGAGATGGTGAAATCCTCAGAAACCAACAAAGGATTGGATGGAGAACATCGCAGACTTCAGGTGGACTTGGAGAAGGTGAGCCAATTGGAAGAAAAGATCACATCAGAGCTAGATGCTCTCAAAGAGAAGATTGAGAAAATGAGGGATGACATTTCGAGGTACAGTGATATTGATGGACTGAGAAAGCAAGCAGAGGAGAAGAGACGGCTTCTCACTTCGGAGAAAGAGGAGTTGCTGTCCCAAAGAGAAACATTGAAGAGGGACGTTCAGAACTTGTCATCGCAGTATGATGCCATGAAGGCTCAGCTTCAAGAGAACGAAACTTACACGCAGCTTGGTAATCTAGAGCGCAAGTGGCAGCATCTTGAGCAGAATAATTTTGCAATGAAGGAATACATTGCACAGAAGATAGCCGAGAGCGATTATGTTCCTCTGAAGAAAGAGATTTTCCTCACCACACAGCAGATCAATCAGAGCCTCATCAAAGCTGTTAATAACGCACCAAGATCAGGGGGAATTTAGAGCCATTTACCTCTAAAAAGAATGACTCAATTTTAATGAACTTTATGTTAATTGAAGATCTAATATTAAAACTGTGATGCATGAGAAGCATTCCCAAATTATCAATAGCATGTAGTTAGTTGATGAACCTTCCTGTTCTTTTTTCTACTCATCTTATTGTTTCTTCTACAAATGTTCAGTCGGTTTCACTTCTAGTTAATGCTGTTTTGAAACTTCTACTAGATGAATATAATGTAATTCAGAAAAAAGTGTTTTGATCCGACCGGTACAAAACTTTAATAGAGCCAGAACTAATAAGCCAGAAAGAGAACGAAAGAAAAACAAACCAAACTATAGCAATCATTCGCCTGTTTTCTGATTGGCCTGTTTCGATCAACATCTGGGTATGATAATTCCTTAGGTTTTTGTTTCGTTCTCTTTCTGACGTATCACTCTGTCGAGTGTCACAGGGAAAGCTTAAGTAAGCTATGTTTTTGCTATGCTTCCGATTTTCTGGCTATAAGAGTGTTTGCTGTAAAAACTAATGGTTCGAGCGATGCAACGTGTGAGAAACTATTGTACGACTAACTAGCTTGAAGGCTCGTAAATTCAAGTTGTCGTGAAATTCGATTCCCGTGAACAACCGTTTCTTGATTGAAAATGCGTAGGGGGAGATTTACTTGAGTTCTCGAAAAAGTAGCAAGCATTTAAAAGTCAGGCATTGAAATAAGAAAATGGAAATTTCACACTTTGCTGAGCAGTTTTGATAAATAAAGTTCTAACTGTAATTTTATTACTCATAATCTGTAATTCATCCATGTAAAAGATTAATACAGGAATACATTGAATGAAACAAACAACGCATTTTCAGTAAAACAATCTTATGTGCGGGTAAAATCATGCAATTTTCATAAAAAAATCAAAAACCATTTAATTATTTTACTAGCACTAAAGATTATTTTACAGAAAAGATTTCTGCTAATTTCATTGTCAATATTCTGTTTTTAATTTCTTACTTATCTATTACATAGTTCGCAAATAATCATTCTAACACAAATAATTTCACTAATATTACATTACAATATGATTCATAATTTTGGTAGGCCTATAATCTGCCTTAACATTGTAAACCCCTTTGATAAATCTTAACTACACAATTTAACAACAGCAATTAATCAATCTAAAAAATAATTTATAAATACAACATAAAGTGTTCAAGTTTCTGAAGCAAAGGGACTGGGATTCTAAAAGGTGGAGCTCCCTTTGAAGGGTTGTCATTTTTCATACTTAAATACCAATCTTATTATTTTGAGTTCCAGTGGGTTGCTTCGCCCCTGCTTAGAGGAACAGGAGGTTAGGACAACATCAATATATAACTGACCCCTCAAACAGTTTCCAACGTACTATGGACGCATTCTTTTAGAGGAAAGCGTATGTTTACAGGTCTTTGTATATTGCTGGAAAATCATTTTGCAAAGAAACCACTAGCTTTACCACTGACCCTGTTGCCTCATTAACAGAACAAACGCAGCACACAGCACTGGGTCTTATGACCTCATAAATTGAATAAACTTTACCCCTTATTTCCCCATAAATCATTTACATTATGCCACTAACCTATTTAAGCTGGTCAATACTCTCACAACTTTGACAATGTTCTAAAGAAGCAAGCAAAAGGAAATAGACCAGTTTCACAATGTGAGCTCTAAAGCATGCATTAAAGGTCTTCTTTGTAGGGTCAGTATTTTGAGCTAATAATATTGCTTTTTTGCCCAAACAGGGGAGTCGTACATCCCCACCGATCCGGCCCCCTTCCTGCGTTCCTAAACCCAATGCAACAATTGTTCCGTTACACATTTCAAAAGAGCTTACATCATTGCGAAACCAGCCGTTACAATCTGAGAGTAAATTATTCCTTTGTTACAGTGAATATTTCTCTTGTGTGATGAGGCCTTATTTAAGTATATGCGAGTATGAGTGATGGACCTTCTTATGTTTGAATTGATGAGTTGATGATGTTTATTAGATTGTTAGTCATGTGGTCTAACGAAGTTTTATGGGTACAGAGATACCTATATTGTCATTTAGTGAAGATAGCTAAATGAAAGAGTTGTGATATGAATATTATTGATATGTGAATTAGTGATGCAACATGGGCTATTGAGTTGCATTATGATATTACAGTTAAGGAGACTATGCTTAACTGTGCTTTAGTGTTAAGTGAATCTTTTGTGCTACAGGATACCTAATTAGGTCAAACATAGGTCTTGCGTTACGGATTTTGAGAAAGAGAGAACAGATGCCCCCATTAGAGAGATTTATCATGGCTCCTCATTATTAGTTTTACGTTATGGATTGACGGAATCGGAAACAATGAAAATTGAAGTTCTTGTTTAGGCAGTTGCTTATTTTACCCCTATTGTTGACTTGTGTAATGGACACGCGTATTTAGATTAGAGAGATGTTCTTATTATTATTGTTCTGGCGTCGTCGTTAGTTGTGATTCTAGAATCGTTGTTTACTCGTTATAATTTAGCCTGAGAGAAAAGCCTTATGTAACCTTAATAATTATTTGAACACATGGTAGTGTAAACAGTCAATCACGATTTTCATTGAAAGTAAATTAATGATTATCCAGACTTGTTTATTGTAGGCGTGTTGTTGTTGCACATAAATAGCCGTGTAATCCGTAGAGTAAGTAGAGTAAGTAGAGTCGTTCGAGGAGTCGTTCTGGGGATAGACGGAGCGATTCTACATTTCGTGGAGCTTATTGATACTTATTCTATCTAACTTAATGAAACAATTTTCCGTTGAGCTTCACGAACACAATAATTAATCCTTCACTTTTCTAAATACTATAATACATATATATACGTTCGAGTAACTAATTCATTTGTCTGACTCTGAACTCTGCCGAGCTGAATCTACACCGAAGCGAGCACCATTGTCTCTACGACACAAGGGCATCGGACCCCATCGCGAGGACTTTCTGACTTGGAAAGGAAACTGATCAAACAAGTCCCAGAAATAACCTTCGCAACATTGGTGGCCAGTGTGGGTCCTCTACTGTCAACGCCCTGAAGAGTGGATCTCCTGGACTATATCAAGCCTGGTGAAGAACTGCTTAGAGAAATATTCTCGGAGTTGGATGAATAACTGATGTAAAAGAAACGAAGTGAACTGAAAGAAAAGTAAGACGAAGGAACCGCACAGAAACTGCCCGAAAACAAGAAAAATGAAAAGTTGAGGTGAACACTGACTTTTGCTTTATTTATGTTGTTTATATCATGTTTACCGTATTACTTAGTTTCGTTAGTTGCTCGTTAAACGGTAATTTAACTGATGAGGCTCGCCAAATTTTGCCCTCCGCAGAACAAGAGATTAAGGAAAGCATTTTTATGAGAAAGAGTTCTTTGACTCTCCGCAATAAAGAAATACATCCTCCAGGCTATTGCCAAGGACATCCGTCCGTACAGAAAAGTAATCCAGAGATGGCCCATGAAAGTCTTCCCCATTACTTGGCGACCCTCACCAGAGCGTTAATCGAAAGGGTGGAAATCCCAAAAGAGGCATCCAAAAATTTAGGTGCGGCTAAAATAGAAAAATTTGCCGGAGGGAGTCAAGATATCGATTCATGGATTGAAGATTTCGAGCGATACGCCAAAATAAGTAGATGGAACGAGGAAGAAAAATTAACTTTCCTACCACTACATTTAACAGGAGTGGCAAGAGCTTATTTTAAAAACCTTCCGCCCAATGTTATTGAAAACTACGATTTAATATTGGAGCGATTACGTTCCCGCTTTCACGGGAAAGAGTTGAATTTTGTTGAGAGGCAAGAGCTCTTGAGCAGACAGCAAAAAGAGAACGAAACGTTAGATGATTACGTTGAGTATGTCCAAAATATGAGCGCCAGACTGAAGCTTACTGAAACAGAAAAGCTTCATGTTTTCTGCCAAAATTTACTGCCTAAACTTAAAAATTACGTCAATCTTAGGCTTCCAGAAACTCTAGAAGAGGCTGAGAGATACGCACGCCTCCGTGCGACAATTAAGGACGAGCCACAGACAGTAGAATTGGGTGAGGAATCACTAAAGTTACTAAGAGGTCTGACCCTACCAGAGACTAAGAGTCTCACCCAGCACAATCGACAACAAGTCGCCGCCTTTAATGCTACTGAAAATATCACATCTCAACAGCAGCAGCAGCTTAATGCCCTGACTGAACAAGTGGCACAAATGGGGGCTGATATCAAGAATCTACTCCACAGCAGTACTTCCAACAATAGATATGAAAATCGATCTAATGATCAAAATTATTTAAATAATAACCGGGATACCCGTGGTTTTCGGGGTCGAGGAAACTCTCAATTCCGTGGGCAGCGAACTAATACTGGCCAACCTATTTGTGCCAGATGCAATCAGCCGGGTCATATCGCTAGGTCTTGTTACGTGAATATTGATAGAACAAGAAACCAGAGTTTTTCGCAAGGCTACCAGGCTACAGCTCGCAGGGGTCGAGGTAGTCCTAACAATTATAATAATGGTAATCCACGATATCAGCTAAACGTTCTGTCCTGCCCCCAGAATAGCACTCAAAGTCGGCACAATTTTGGTAACCGATTTGTTGATGACCCGATCCCCTTTCTTAATAGTGTACAGGGCAAACCAAGTACAAACCTTCTAATTGATGGGTTCATTAACAATTTACCAGCAAGCTGCCTTGTAGACACTGGAGCCGAAGTAACAGTGGTAAGTGAACAGCTCTGGTCATATTTTGAATTAGCCGGTCGTCCTAAGCTAGAGCCAAGTAGCTGGCCAACTATAAGTACTGTTAGTGGAGAGCATCTACCAGTTAAGGGTTCTGCACTCTTTGAATTTCGCTTTGGAGTCAAAACCTACGCCTTCAACGCAGTAGTTATTGCAGATTTTGGTTACGATGCAGTGATTGGGTTGGACTTCCTTAAAGCTCATAAGGCTACTCTCGATTTTGAGAATTTTACTTTGACGATTGGACCTAACGGAGAGCCAATAACACTTCCAGGCTGTAGCTCTGAGAATACATTGAATTCCCCTGCTAAGCTTCTTACTGAATACCCACGTTCATCTTTTAAGACATCTGGTCGTAAAGAAGCGGTTAACAAAATAAATAGAAATGACCCTGCAAAATCAGTTGATAAATCAAAAAGTGCTAGTGATGATAGTATGCAGCGAATTCTGAATATCATATCTACGTTACCTGATCAAAAATATTCAAATGATAAGAGTGAAATTCGATCAAGGTATGACTTTTCCAAGCACCATTTCCGAATGCATAAACCATGTGTTAAATCGGTAAATAGTTTAAATTGCCGTGAATCAGGAAAACATTCGATAATTGGTTTTGTTCTCCAAACGATAATAATTGTTCTATTGTTATCAGTTGGATGTCTTGCATTGATGCATTATACTGATAGTAGTTCAATGGCATCTAAGTCAGAATCAGATTTCAAGAGAGTACAATTGCATGATTCGTCACATTTAACTCATTCTGATGCGTTTCTTGTCGCCTTTGAGAAAAATGATAAACATCCATATTTCAAGATTTATTCACGACCTTTCCAATGGTTCAAACATATCTCTAAACGAATGAGACTTGACAATGTTGCTTATTGTGAAACAGAGAGTGAATTGATAAGACTTGATAACATTAATGAAACAATAGTGAGAATCCAAAAATGAAGCAATAAGTTTAAGCCGTACCTATGAAATCCAAAAAAATGAACGCTCGCGTAGATTTAAGATTAACTTAACAATGTCTGAAGATAAAGTATAAAGTATATGCGTATGAGATTATCAATTTGGTATAATTGGTAATATTGATTGAAGTATTGACGTTAATAAGATGTCTTGTTACTTCGATGAGGACATCGAAGCTGGCAAGGGGGCTATGTGATGAGGCCTTATTTAAGTATATGCGAGTATGAGTGATGGACCTTCTTATGTTTGAATTGATGAGTTGATGATGTTTATTAGATTGTTAGTCATGTGGTCTAACGAAGTTTTATGGGTACAGAGATACCTATATTGTCATTTAGTGAAGATAGCTAAATGAAAGAGTTGTGATATGAATATTATTGATATGTGAATTAGTGATGCAACATGGGCTATTGAGTTGCATTATGATATTACAGTTAAGGAGACTATGCTTAACTGTGCTTTAGTGTTAAGTGAATCTTTTGTGCTACAGGATACCTAATTAGGTCAAACATAGGTCTTGCGTTACGGATTTTGAGAAAGAGAGAACAGATGCCCCCATTAGAGAGATTTATCATGGCTCCTCATTATTAGTTTTACGTTATGGATTGACGGAATCGGAAACAATGAAAATTGAAGTTCTTGTTTAGGCAGTTGCTTATTTTACCCCTATTGTTGACTTGTGTAATGGACACGCGTATTTAGATTAGAGAGATGTTCTTATTATTATTGTTCTGGCGTCGTCGTTAGTTGTGATTCTAGAATCGTTGTTTACTCGTTATAATTTAGCCTGAGAGAAAAGCCTTATGTAACCTTAATAATTATTTGAACACATGGTAGTGTAAACAGTCAATCACGATTTTCATTGAAAGTAAATTAATGATTATCCAGACTTGTTTATTGTAGGCGTGTTGTTGTTGCACATAAATAGCCGTGTAATCCGTAGAGTAAGTAGAGTAAGTAGAGTCGTTCGAGGAGTCGTTCTGGGGATAGACGGAGCGATTCTACATTTCGTGGAGCTTATTGATACTTATTCTATCTAACTTAATGAAACAATTTTCCGTTGAGCTTCACGAACACAATAATTAATCCTTCACTTTTCTAAATACTATAATACATATATATACGTTCGAGTAACTAATTCATTTGTCTGACTCTGAACTCTGCCGAGCTGAATCTACACCGAAGCGAGCACCATTGTCTCTACGACACAAGGGCATCGGACCCCATCGCGAGGACTTTCTGACTTGGAACGAAAACAGCTAAACCAAGCCCCAGAAAGAACCTTCGCAACACTTGGAAATGTTTGGAAAAGCCGACAATCTATTTAAATGTGCAAAATTCAGAACTGTATCATAGAAAATCAAAAAATCATTTCAACAAAGCCGATAATGTAAAAATGTTGTTTAGGATTAGAAATGATTTCTCTGCCAGACTGTAATTTTGGCTTTTGACTGAAAACCTAATTTCAGCTATGGTATACCCAATTGATAAAGGCTTTATTTGAAAAGTATTTTGCTATGATAAAAGCTCAGTAGAACTATTTAGTCTGTAACCCATTCAATAAAGAAGATGAGGGAGTGCAACACTGCTAGAAATCCCTACAGAACCATCCAGAACTTATCTTAATCCCCTGCAATCCACAAGAAAACTAGTGAATCTCCATGGATCTATGTAAATCCCAAGTGGCTTTCAAAATCCCAGGAATCCAATCATGAATATACACTCTTTTTTTATAAGAACCAGTAAAATTGATTTGAAGCTGGCTGTTCATTAAATATTCCTCTATTTTCAGCCTGAAATGTTCTTAAATTGTTCTTAATTATTTACAATGGTTGGGAGGCCTTTTTTGCTATGAGTTGTGTTAATTCTTGCAAAGTTTGACTTTCTTGACCATCTGACATTATCTGTGTGCTACCAATCTTCTTGTTTTGTAATTATTTCTCAGTCTTGTGTTTATTTCATAAAATTTTCATATTGAGCCAAAAATGGTCAGCTTCGGTTCTTTCTTAGCTTGTTCTTGAGATTTGGCCAAATTTGAGGCTGGTGTTCTTATAAAATTGTTCTTATAAAAAAAAGAGTGTAATTTAGACCAAGGAAACCCTATGTAATATCAGAATCATTAAATGTCTTTGAACAGTGCCACCTCCCTCATAAAATAGATTTGAATTTGGGAATCTAACGCTAACCCTCTAAATAAGAGCTAGTAACCCCAGAAGCAATGCATGTTTGGCATCACAATGTGTCCTTGCTGTGGAAAGGTTTTTTCTTTGCCAGATCATCATCAGAGAGCAGCAACGGAAACCTGTCTTCATCCTCCTTCCCTTTCATATTTTGGATTTTCTGGCACATTTCAATTTTGGCAAAAACCGTCCTGTTTATGGCGATAAGACTGGTTGATGTCAGGACAATGCAAGCACCAATTATTGACATAATGTCTGGTTTGATTTTAAGCAAAATGTATTGCATGAGAAATGCATACACCACATCCAGATTCCTGATCAGTATTGCTGGTCCAGCGTCTTCCAGCTGCAGGGATTCTGCCATGAACATCAACCCGACAAATGAGACAAATCCAACGAGAGCAATGAAACCAAACACATGAGCATTCCAAGCGAACCAAGTGTGATGTGTGGCGGTGATGAAAATCGGAGAGATTATAATTCCTACAACACTCGGGTAGAAGATGGTGAGGGTAACATCAAGTTTCTTTCCCGTCATCTTGTTCAGGATGAAAAACAAGGACAGGCAAACTGCACCCAGAATAGCTAAACCAATTCCTTCAAGGTACTGTGGATTTCCTGCTTTGTAAGTAGGTTTTACCCCATGCACATTATGGGAGACAGCTTTTGGGCTTTTTGGGTGACCAAAAATTATTGTTGGCCTAGCCATAACAATAACACCACAAAAACTGAGAACCCCACAAATTGTGTCCAGAACCCCACAGCCTTTACGCAGAAACAAGAAACTGAAAGCTGCTGTGAAAATGGGAGCTGTGAACTGGATAACGGTTGCATCGCCGACTGGAATTTTCTCAAGAGCCAAGTAAACAAAAACGATAGCAGCAACTTCGACTATTCCCATAACTATCAAAACAACCAGATTTTTCAGGCTATTTCCATAAACACTGACTCTGCCATATATCATAAACCCCGAGATGAAGAACAGTTGAATGATACTTCGAAGAAACAACACCTCAAAGGTCGACACATTCTTTGCCCACTTTTTGTGGCAGAACTGAACCACGACATTTCCCACTGTCAGGAAGCATCCAGCAGCCGCCATTAGGCCTAGGCCAATCACTTTGGGATTCCTTTTCGGCTTCTTCTCCAAATCCATGATTATTATCGTATGTTGAGAAAATTTCCACCTACTTTTTGCTAATGAAGCAATCTCTTCGTTCCATGTTAAAAGTAAATGAATGAGCAAGGACTTTGATGCTCACTCGCGATATACTTTCCTCTGAATTGAACATCCCACATTCAAAAAAACATCTGCTTCATGGGACATCTTCCGGAGTTTGCTGGATTTTGATTGGTTGATACCGTTAAAAGTCGTGCCCTGATTGGTTAGTGTATAATCTAATCTTCATAATTATGCAGACTTCGCTTGCAGCTGGCTCCGCGCTAACGCAGATGTTCGGGTTGTGCAAATCAGAATACAAAAATATAACCTCAAAAATATTTAAAAACCCAAATAATTCGGACTTGCAACAAGTCTTTGTATTTCATTGTTAGTTAGTTAGCAACAGCTGAACTAAGGGTATACTACGACAGGCGCAAGAGTGAGCGATTGCAATAGCCAGAAACATTGTCTTCCTCTGTAGCTGCGTTCTTGATTGCTCCTCCTAAATTTTTTTATTTGATGTGACCGTGCAAAAAGCAAAAATAAATCAACAAAAATCCAAAAAAATCATTCATCCATTCTCAGGGGGCAATGTATGGCCGTAATAGCACCAAAAACGTTTAAAAATCATCAAAACGTTTCCAATTAGCATCGGCCAAAAAAGGAAAAAAAGCATGATGGTCACTTCATGCTTTTGGTCAAAATTGGAAATAAATTGTTCCAAACAAGCGTCCAGGAAAAATATCCTGCTGAAGCAAAAATGGCCAAAAATCCAGGGTCAGGAAAATAATAAAATTTCGACAAGAGAAGGTAAAACTTGATAAAACCAATCGACCTGCAATTGCTTTACATTTTTCAAATGGAGATCACTCCTGTAACAAAACAAATTTATCAACCAAAGCAGTGCAACAGACTTTCGAAAACATACCAGATCTCACTCCACGCAATGCAAGATATGCATCTTGACAACGCATTGCTACCGAATCTAACAACTACTGCCTGACTACAACAACAACTCATTAAAGCTCGGGCCAAACGATCGAACAATGTTCGAAAACATATTGTTTTTGCTTTCCTTTCAACGTTTGAAGGTTTGGCCAAACGAGCAAACATTACCAAACATTGCTTGAAATCAGGATTTGTTAATCAGTGTTTTTGAAACTTTTTAAAAAACGTTTCAAAAACATTTCTTGCTTATCACAACCAAAAATGTATTTTCAACATATTTTGTGGCCATTCTGACAAACAATCTGTTTGGTAAGCAAAATTGCAAATGTTTTTCAAATATTGTTTGATCGTTTGGCCGAGGCTTTATAGCGTATTAGTCGTCCAACTGAACTTCTGGTGGAGGTTGGTCGTTTCTCACCATACCAATCATCCTTCTTTCAGATGGGCCAATTTTGATCCACATCTGCATATAATAGCTTGTACGGATTCGTTTTGTTCTCTTCCTGGCGTACAACTCTGATGAATGTCAGAACTAAAGCTTTAGTGATCATTGCTATTTTAGTGACTTTCCTTGCCATCCTTATAACTTTTTTTTCCTGACTGGCCGATAAATTTCCCCCTCTTGTTCTAACACACACGCGCACCATTATTGGTAAAGTTGTGTTATTACGTATTAGCCTCGTATTGAAGTAGAGATAAGAATCTGATTAGCGTCATATGTATGTGCATTTACGTCCATTCCAATTTGTTATGACCTGATTGGTCAAAATTTTAACATTTGTTAGATTGTGATTGGATATTGTTAATACCTTTTTCCTAAGTGATTCACTTGTATCGTGTGTTTGTTAGACGTTTTTTTGATTTTCAACTTTTGACGATGAAATAGAACGAAAATAATTGGATGTCTTTTTCTCGAAGAAGCTCTTTGAATTTCGATTCAGAACTAGTGAAAGGAAAGATTTATTCTTACACTTCTTTTTAATCATATTTATTATTCTTAAATTGATAAATAAAAACAGTAATTATATTAACAATAAAAACAACTTACTATTTTTTATCTTTTTGTTCTTTTGGGTACAGGCACTGGAAGGAGGCCGGGGGTGCGTTTTTTTACTGGGTTAGTGGAGGGCATTGTTGTCTTCCAACCACCTGTGTCCCCTGTGTTATTGTAGGCATTTGACTTCTTTGACTTGAATTTCGAATTCTTTTTATAGCTGGAAATAAATTGAAAGATTTGAAAATAAATGTCAGTTAGGGATCGGCCACAAATCATCATCTTTGAGAACAACTGTGCAGTGATGTGGAGGGTGTTCAGTACTCGGATACTATCAGTACTGTACGGTGATACCATCAGTGCTGTTGGGTGATACCATCGCTACATTGGAGGGTGTTCAGTGTTGTACAGGAATACCATAAGTACTGTGTAGGCTGTATAGTACAGTGGGGTGATTATATACTACCTATAAGTACTTATCATTTCCATCCACAGCATTTTATTTGACATGGGAAGAATCCAAATCTTTTTGAGATCTGCTAGTTTTCAATGATTTGGAGATCGTAAAAGTGGAAGAAGATTTTTGATTCAACAATATAACTGCAGTTGTCACTCACTAATTGACAGCAGTAATATAAAAATAAAATCAAAACTCACGTTTTTTTTCCTCCTCCCCACTTCTTGTAAGGCTTTCCTCTTCGCCCCCTAGAATTGTTGTTGTTGCTTCCTCCAGCGTCACTCTCAAAGTAAGGAGATGAAATATCTTCTAGATTTGTGACGGGAGGTTTCAAGGCGTCTTCTATTTCTTTCATCTTCTTCGCAAAGCCCTGAGTGACCTGTATGAAAAAGGAACAATATAAATATTCGCACAAAATAAAGATTTTTCAAGTAGCTTCTTGGACGGCAAGGTTTATAACCCACCATGCAACGAACCAAAGGAGTAGTTGCCCAACAGGAAACGGTCTTACTGTTTTCGAAATCATCAGCATTATCACACAGACACACAAAACAAACAGAATTTACATCAAGGCTGCTTTACTAGCTAGCAGGGGTTGACCAGTCCATTGATTTGTCTCCATACGAATTCATTACTTTGGTTAGAAAGCAATGTTTTATGGCTAGATGTCCTTCCTGATGCCAACTTTTTTAGTCATCTCTTACAACACAGGGATACGCTGGATGAATTCTGACCCTCAATTACAGAAGAGAAAATTACGAGTATTATACGGTAGGTTGTCAGTTATAAATACACACTGAAGATGACAGAGGTTTGAAAGTCCCCAGTGTACTATAATTTCGTGATTGCTCAATCATCAGGAGCTGTACTAACATGTTTCTAATGTTTGAACTTATTACATCTCCTGATGAGTGAGCAATCACGAAACAGGCTTGTAGAGATAAAGGAGTAATATCTTGTCTCTTTTCTGCTAATAAGTGTACATGAAAAGAGGACCAGATACGTACAGCCATGAAATCCTCTCCAAACTGCGAATACTTCATGAGGGTCACCCCATCAATGTTCATCATGTCCTCTTCAGTTGTCGGCATTTTCAAAGACATCTGCTCAAGAGTCAATGACGTAAACACAAATTCTGGATTCTTGATAAAGTTGAAATCAGCAATCTGCCTCCTGGTTTCCTCTAATTTCTCAAGACATTCCTTTTGCAATGCTTGGATTTCAGGGGGGTCGACTGCCGAGTCAAGTGGTTGTTTTCTTCCTTTGCCAGCAATCGATTTTCGACGATTCGTCAATGACAGTGTTATCTAAAAGTTTAAATTCACTAATTATAAATTAAGCAGGTTTCACCTATTCTCCAATCTGGAATAGATGAGAGGGCGATCTTAAAAAGACGGGATGGGTGGAGCACTTTCCGAAAACCTGGGGTCTAAAATAGGGATGGGGAAACAATTTTCTTAAATTACACTTAAAGTTGCCTTGAGAAGGGTTAAATAGCAGCTATTACATAAAGTATTTGAAGAAATATATGTCCCTTATTTGGTTTGCTTCAACTTCAATACAACTACGACTCTGCTATAGGTGATCCTTTGCTCGACGACTCAGAATGCTTTCAAAATTAAAGAGAGCATTGTTTGAGTCGGTAGAACAAAGTAATATTTTACTCGTGAATTTTGAAATTAATCGATACCAAAACCATGGATGTGATGTTGCATATAACAGACAGAAGAAGTTCGTTTTCCTACAAGCACTCTTCCAGTAATGTATTGCTCGTCTCACTGGACCCAGCGGTAGTGATTGGTTGGTTCTGCACTTTACTAATCGTTCACCTCTTTAATTTTTTCACACAGCTCTTGATATAATCATTCGTTTGCTTTCGTTTTCGTTCTCTTCCTGAATATCTTTTCTGACAAATGTTAGACAAACATCCGTAAAAGTTATTTTTTAGAAGTTATGTTAGCAATATATCCGAGTTTGCAACTATCCTAAATTTGCACGAATCAAAAATGACGGCGAAGAAAATCAGAAAATAGCCAAACATAATAACCAATAAATTTTACATCTGACACTCATCAGAGTAGTACGTCAGAAAAGAAAATGAGATCAAAGGAATAATATACCAAAAGGTGCATCGTAATTGTCCAATCAGAAAGAAGGTGAATTATTCGCATAACGAGAAACAACATCAGACCAAAGAGATTTTACGGCATAAGGAAAAGTAATTGAAAGAGATCATGAAATCGGAACAAATGAAAATGAAAACCAAGACTAACAAATAAGAATGAAAACCACCTTTAAGTTTCCCTGGTAGACGGTTCTGGCTTTTGACCCAAGCTTCACATAACAAATGACATTCTCATGTTGACCAATAACTAAGTCTTCTGCGATCACATTGCGTAATATCAAATGCCTGAAAAGTCTTTCTGCGTCGTTTCTGTTCAGTTTTTCACTGGATTTAGAAGAGGCTTTGAAAAGAGCACAATTCTCCTTGATTTTACTCTTCTCGCTTCCCTGAAATTGTTAAGAAAAACATGATTATTCGTCAATTACATTTGTAATTCAACAACTAATAAAATAATCACTGACTTTTTTCTAGAATTATAAATCTCCAATAGGATATCCAACTTCAAGCGTACAACAATCTGTAAAAACGTGAAGATAGGTATAATCATCATCGTAATGTTGAATAAGTTGAACTACTTCAATATTTTGAAGGTGAATCAATCATTGCATTGTTCATCTTCGCATCAGCGTCAGCATCGTTGTCAAACCAAACACAACACAGTACTTTCTGGAGTGCGAACCCTGGATACAAATGATAGCAGATGGAATTGAATAACTCCACTAATTCAAATCCCATTGTGATTCCATTCAAGATATCTATTATTCCTATTTAGTATTCCTATCATGTATTGTGTGAATTGAGATCTGCCAGCCTTAAGGGAATCGTCTGTAGCAGTATTTGTTGTGTTATGTTAATATGTGTGATTTAACATGCATATTATATGATTACTTCCATTTATCTCAATTCTCTTTATTTTGGGAAGTGAGAAAGTACGAGAGCATTCAACCTCTTTCCTGGCTATCTAACTCAAACAGTAACGACGAATGATTTTAAATAACAAACTCACCATGAAAATATCGATATACTGGTTCAGCGTCAGCCTGTTGGGTGTTTTTCTTATCGGATTGTGAGGATTCCAATTCCCTTCGTGCCCGATGTCATTGACCGCCATGACTATCTGTTTGGAGAATTCGGTGAAGTCCCTCACGACATGCCCTCCCTGGATGCTGCAGTTATCGCAGACGGTATTCTCGTCTCTCGCGCAGTCCCCCGCATCAAACGTCGTCTCACCGAAGTAATGAAGGAGCTGTGCCCTCCGGCAGTCGGTGTTGTTCTCGCAGTATTGAACGACTCGGTATAAGTTATCCATGTGTACTTTTCTTGTTTCATACGTTGAGTCTTTATCGCTTTCAACCATCCTACGAGATGAGCAGATTACATTTAAGGGGGCATCGTGGCAGGGGCCCCTATCAGAGCAAAGGAATACTGACCCCACACAAGACTAGCACACAGGTAGCTTAAATAATTATACGATTTAAATACTTATCATTACAGTTGTACGGAAGAGTAAGCTGGTCATAATTATTTCACCTTCTAAGTTTGTGCATATCTGAGTAAATATTATATACAAAGTGGCATCACGGCAGGGCCCCTAATCAGGAAAAATTGATTCTGACACCCCCCCCCAAACAGGACTGTCACACACATATGTGGCTTTATGATTTATATGATTATCGTTACAGTAATAGGAAAGGGTAAGCCTGATCTTACCTTCTAAGTTTGTGCATATCTGAATAAATATTATATACACAGGGGCATCGTGGTAATAGGCACCCTAGAGCAATGAATTCTACCCACCCCCCTCACACACACAGCAATAACCACACATATGTGGCTTTATAACCTAAAAGCTTATCATTACAGTACATTGGAAGACTTAGCCTGAACTTACCTTCTGATTTTGTGCATGTCTGAATAAATGTAAAACAGCGTGCAAATGGCTTTCCTTCCATCACGACCAGCTCTCCCGGATTCTTGGAAATACCCTTCCACTGATTTCGGAAGTGAGTAATGGAACACGAATCGGACGTCAGGTTTGTCTATTCCCATTCCGAAAGCGATCGTCGCACAAATCACCTAAACAGTAGACAGAGAAAAATCATCAACATGTGTTTTAACTTACTAGAATGTAATTTTGATTATCCAAATGATATACAGGGTTAGGGTTTTCAACAATGACACATACCTTTAAGTTTAAAACATGCAAAAATATCGGAAACATAGCGAAGCGAACACATGGATTACTTAAGCTTTTCGTCTGACACTCCAACAGAGTAACACGTCAGAAAGTATGTAAGATAGTTCTGTACCAGTCAAAGACTGATCTCGCCCTTATGATATCAGTCAGCTTTGAATACGGAGTTGTCAGATTATTGCATCACACACACTCAAAATTTATATTCCGGCCGTTTTCCCTGCGAGCAGGGACTAATCACTCCATGTATTGTCTAAAGACAAATACATGCTTTTTTATGGAGCAAAGTTTCATGGCCGGATGCCCTTCCTGACGCCAACGATTTTAGTTGCCTATACGATACGCAGGGATACGGTGGTTGAATTCTAATCCCCAAAAACAGAGGAAAAATCTATCAGATGACCACATAACTTTGCAAATCTCAAAGTCACAACAGAGATGAATGTTCTTATTGAAACCCGACTCTGTCTAAAGTACTACCCACCACTTCGAAACTGACTTATAAGAAATATCATCCTGCAAATCAGTGTACTCCCGCTGTGATAAAAATTTTCAGTTTGGAAATTCATATTGTTTAGAAGACAGTTTTGATTAAAAAGATCTGGCATTTCATGCAAATTCAACAGCTGTCTTGCAGAATAAATCTTAAATTCTTCACCTATTTCATCACAACCTATAAGAAAATAGGCAGCCTTGTTTTGCAGAACTCAGGTTCTTAGTGATGGGTTACAACTGTAATCCGCTCTGTCTATGTTAACGAGTACACTACTACTCTGAATAGATACACGGTAGTAAACTTAAAATAATAATAAATCTATAGTCTAATCTATAACCAAGCTTCTGCAAAGCAGCCGTAGTGATTCTGGGTGTTGTGGTTTCCAAATAACCACGTGTCGAACGCACGAAGAACCAACACGTGTAGGCATACAAAAAAGAATTATAGACTAAAGGGTTTCCTTACTTTGAATTTATCCTGCAGCCAGCTCTCGTGGATATTCGTTCTTTGCGGATCATCCAACCCAGCGTGGTAAGACTTTGCACGAACTCCATTGTTCTGCAGGTATTCTGCCACTTTATCACAGTCTCGTCTGAATGAAATAAGAGAGACTGTGATCAATCTGCATAGGTACGAGACTAGACAAAAACCTAACTATAGAATAAGAAAATCTAGCATGAGATGGGGTGATTATACGGTTCAAAATTCAGAGGCCCGCTTATGGAACAATCTAAAGACACCTCTAAAATCAACATCAAACAAAAAACATTAAATTGCAAAGTGAAGGAAAACTTCATTGCAGCCTATTTCATATAATTTTATCTTTAAAATATCTGAACAATTTTATCATTATAGACATTTACGTATTTTTAACATTATAGACTAGCTTATAGACTTTTACGTATTTTCAACATTTGTAGTATTGTATTCTTGTTACTGTTATACTTAATTTCATTTATCTTTAATTTAAGGGCCCAAGCATGATAAGCATTGCTTTTCTTGGGTCGTTTAGTATACAATATTTTGTAACCTTGTATTAGGTATGTATGCTATGAATAAAATTGAATTGAAAAGAGACGTTTGTCTATTGCTATCATTAGGTAGAAATTATAACACGTAAACAAGCACAGGTGTTCTTGTTCCCTGAACTGTTGTTGACTTTGTTGCAGCAGTTTTAAAACATCAGTTTTCGTTAATTCACACTAATTTTCAATCCTTGATATTCAATCTTAATTAATCATCTTTACAACTTGTTTAACCTTGCTTCAATCTTCCGTTAAAAAAATCTGTCAAATATTTTATTGAATCCCATTTGTTACATCCTAAACTGTATTTGATTTTGCCTTGCTACCATTCATTTTAACATTCAAAAATGCATGCATCAAATGATTAACCAATAATTTTTACCTTGGGAAACTTTCTTGTCACATCTAAGATTTCTTCAGCCGAGGAAACAACAAAATTGCGAGGAGAAGCTTTCTAAGGTATCATGTAGTTAATCGTTTAACTTTTTTGGTTCATTCCTTAACTTAATTCGCTAAGAAATAATGCTCAAAAAATAACAAGTTACCTTGATAAGCAATATATGATTCCTGAATTGTTGGAGAAAGAATCTTTTATCATCGCAACAATTTCATCGAGCGTTTTCTTTGATTTTGGGCGAACAGAATATTGGAGATTTCCACGGTTGAAACTCTGAATGAATCTGAAATTAGAAACAAACAACAAAATAAGATAAATACTCGATCAGTTTTTGTAGGACTTAGATGGGTCTTTTGGCTTTGAATATCCTGATAAGGTACCGAACATGTACCCAATGTAATCCCAAATAACTGCGATGATTTGTAAATCTAAATTCAAAATTTAGATGCACTGTTGGAAAACATGCAAAGGACCCATTTCATATATGTGACTGATCGGATCAGTTTGAATTATTGTTGCTATAAGTATATATAATGGCTTATAGGCCACTCTCCAGATGGTGAAACAGAACATAGATCACATGTCACAATGCAAAGAGCCAAAGGATCAAAGGACAAAATATTAATATTCTGGCTGGTTATAATTTGTCAAAGGTTGCAGTGAACAAAACAAATCATTTCCTTCATCGACATGGAAATCATTTGAAATGAACTGCCAGGCATATTGGTGGTTAAGGTGCTGGATTCCGTATCTTTGAGGGGGGAACTTTGTGGATTCAATTCGACGAACCATCAAATTGCAAGCAGGCAGCTAATTAGGCTGCCCATCCTCCTGATGTTGGTAAATGAGTATCAAGGATATTCGTTCTTGAATATAGATTCTGGGGCACAAGTTGCAGGTCCACATCAGCTGTAGAGCTGCCACAACGCTAATCTGCGTAGCAAATAAATCTGCTTGCTTGCTAAAAACAAAACACGGGCAAATCTAAAGTACGATACGCTACTTACACTTCCGGTTGCCTCAGTTTGAGTTGATTAAGAACGTCGGTTTGAACACGAGGCGTTGCTGTTGCTGTGAGAGCCATAACTGCTACTTGGGGATATTGATCTCTCAGTAGATGTAATCGTTTGTAATCCTATAATCCAGATCACATCAATCAGAAAACAGATTACTTTATAAGCATGGGTGATAGGAACAATGTAGGTTCATTATTCATCATAAAATCTTTCCTCCAGTTCTGTTCCAATCAAAGATTGCTTCGTAAACAATTATTATTTTTGCTGGGGATACTAAGGCATATCCTGTTAACATCAAGACATAAAGAAATGAAAAAATTGACAATTGCACAAATTCCTGAAGAATTATGGAAGACTTTTTTACCTTCCTAAAGTCGTGCCCCCATTGGCTGATACAATGAGCCTCGTCAATAACGAACCGATCGAGCATCTTCCGGTTATTCAAACTTTTCAGAGCTTCATTGAGCTTGGCACTGGCACTGATCTTCTCGGGAGTGACGTACAACAACTTGATTTCCGGCGACTGGCGACGAAGGTCCACGTAGATCTGAGATTCCATTGCAGCTGTCTGGTCACTCGATAGATGGGCAGCAGGAATCTAGAATAATAAAGGTTTGTTACATTTGTTTATATTTGAGCTTTGACGATACCCTTAAGGGACAAACAAATTCTGCACCAAGGTTCTATAGGGACAGAACAACTCTTGAAGAGTCTAGCAAGGTCAATAATGGATTTGGTGTTGGCTCTCTGGCAATCAGAATAGCCAACTTTCTGCGGTTCATCTAGAACTCGCTCAAAATCAATCGAAGAAGCTGATCTGGAAAAGATGGTTGATCTCATTTCACGCGGTGCATGATGGGAATATCACCCGTAGCAACCCATTGCTACCAACATGTAATTGGTCTAAATATTCCGTAGCTGCTTTTAAACTGCAGTCATTGGTTTGGTAGCTAGTCTATTTGCTAATATCGTTTAGAGGTAGAAAGTTTAAATGGTGAAGTGAAGTGAACCAATGACAGCTTTTCTCAAAATGACACAGAATGGACTGATACTGTTTTCGAAGATAACTTGAAAATACAGATAAAAGAGTTATACTAAAACCTAAAGGTTCAAATCATCAACATAGCCCTATTTATCGAGGGCTTATCTTCGACTGTAAAATTTAGGCCAACTCGTGTAAAGGAATGAATTACAGAAGACAATACTCTTCCCATATTGTTTGGTGTATTTAATGAAAATAAACTACTGAATATGGAAAGGAAAATGCAGAAGACAAATAGAAACTAATTACCTTAAGTGAGACGAGCTTTTGAACTTGGTCAAGGATGAGAGAACGCAGAGGAGAAACAACGATGGTGACACCGGGGGTAACCAACGCAGTCAGTTGGTAACAGAGACTCTTTCCACCACCAGTGGGCATCAGAATAAAACAGTCCTTCCCAGCCAACGATGCCAAGATCGCCTGCTGTTGATTGGTTCGAAACCTGTTCAGTCCAAATACTTTTTTGAAGACTTTCTGCACTTCACCATAGTAGGGACAATTCTCTGGTTTATATTTCTCTGGAAAGAAACATAAAATGATTTAGTCGACCGGAAAAGAAGGAATTGAACGCAATTTCTAATTTATCAGGCTTTTGTTTGTAAAATAAGCTGAAGACTTAGTCGAAGTATAAACAGCTGACTGCCAATTGCAAAGCAGGTTACAGATAGTGAGATGAAAGAATCTTTCATCGTAGTGCAGAACTGAGGAAAGCAAGAAGACTGGAATGATGGCACTATGCAAAAGACTCAAGCTTTCCGTCTTAAACTTATCACAATAATACAGTAAAATCTGCAAATCTATTTTCTGGTGAACAGACTAATAATGGCCTTAAAAATTTGGTACTTATGAATGCTTATGACTTTCTAGGGTACAATGGGTTGCCAACACTGTTTATCTTGCAGCTATGATGAAGAAAGCGACAGTCTTGTACTCGATAAAATTTGAAATATCGGTAGTTTATGATCTATAGATTATAAATAGTTATAGTTTACAGCTTATATTCCGTCTGATGATTGCACAAGCATGAAACTCTGAGTAACAGAGAGCCAGACTCCTTTCTAGTTTCTTGTATACCATCGCTCTGTACTTCTGTACATCGAGCATTGTGATATAGGCACAGTCACAGACCATGCAATACTGTGGGAAAACATCAAATTTGGTCCTTCCTGAAATATACAGTCCATAGGTTCTTATATTTGTAGGCTCTTATTTGCAGGATTCTATGCATCGAAGAGTTAAGTAAAGAATATTTTACGACAATCACATCTGTGATAATTTTTCTCGGGGTTTTTACTGCAGTGAGTTTTGCAGTCAATTTAAAGAGGAGTGGACTTGGCATGTCCTTCTGTGACACCGAGTATGGTTTTTACGCACTCGTCTGACAGACTATACCCAAGGCTATATCAGTCTGACGAGTGCGTAAGCACAAAAGTCAGAGTCACAGAAGGACATGTCTGTTTTTTAATTTGTTCATTCTACTTTATAATTGCTCTATATTCGCGTATAAAGAGCACTAAAGCTAGGGTAGGCACTCCCTTCTCAAGAAGATAAAATAAAAATTAAATTACCAATCGTGTTTCTACTTTTGGGTGATTGTGGAACGGAGTTCTTCATGCTGTTGGTTGATTGAAAACTGCCATTAAGTGGAAGATTTCTGTTCTTACTGCAACTCGATGTTACCAACTGACTCGCATTACTAACAGAACTCAAGAAACTGCGGCTTGGCAGAGCTGACTTCGTTTTATTACTCGATGTATGACTCGTATTGTCCATATCGAAACTGAAATCTTCATCGGAGTCATCAAAAATTATTTCATCATCATCATCATAATTCATCTTGCTACTCGTGGAGTTTCGTTTGCTAAAAAGATCGCTGCTTCTTCCGTTCAAGCTACTCGCTCCGATTGTTTCATTGTTGCGTTTTGAAGCTTCAGATGAAAATGTTTTACAAGGTGATGCTGATGAACCCATTACGTCATCATTGTAATCGAAATCATCGACGTCTATGCGAGAACTACTCATGGAGGGTTTCGACTTATCAATATAGTCTTTTCTCCCTCCACTTATACCGAGCAAATTTTTTGTATCTTTTGAAGAAGTGAATGTAAATTCCTTGGTATTTCTTGGAAGCTCTGAAGAACTAGCCAACATCAATTCTTCGTTATAACGATTTTCGAAGTCATCAACTTTGATATTGGTGGAGGATTTCCGTTTATCAAAGAAATCCAAGTTATTTGAATTCGGTCCGTTTACACTGAGGACTCTGTTATTAGATTTGGAAGCAGTGAAGGAAAAGTCTTTGCTTGCCACAGGTAGTCTAGAGCTAGGGAGCACAGGTGAACCATCACTACTGCAGAATCCATCAGCACAGGGTGTCGATCGTTGTAAATGATTCTTTCCTCTCGACCCTGGAATGAAAAGACATAATTATCAATAATTAAAATACAGTGCTAACCTGCCACTAAGAAACTGAATATTGCGAAACCAGGAAGCTTGATTTCTTAATAGGTTGGAAAGAAATAGGTGAAGAATTTGAAATGAATTCAGCAGGAAATCTGGCAGGACGAGGTTTCTTATAAATCAGTTTCTACGTGGCTGATTATTAATTTTACAAAGAGTAAATAAATCTTATCTAAAATACACAAAAAACGTAAATAGAGTAAAGAATTATGATAAATGGAATAAATAGAAACGATTTCCATATCTAAAAGGAAGGACTTAAAAATCTACTTTAGAAGTCATAAAAAAAAAGTTGGGCATTTAATACCCCAAGATTGGACTCCCATGGAAAGGAACTACAATTCGGCATTTTCCCCCCTCGTGTCTAACGGGAGAGCCATGAAATTAGAAACCATAGGAGATCTTACTATTTGAAAATTCAAATTTGCTGCTTTGCAAAGTTGTTGATACTGAATTTCTTGACTTTAGAAGCATCTCAAGTTCTTCTCTTTTGCAGGCGAGTTCTTTCCTAAAACAAATATTCAGATTTACTTTCACATTAATTACAAATTATTGATGAAGTTAATTAATTATCAATTATTGATAATTTCACATCAATTTTTGAGTAAGGTCACATCAAAAGGTGAGATGAAAAAGGCACAAAATTTAAGGTACATTTACCAAATATCACAATCGCTTTTAAACAGGGAGAGTCTAGGGAAACGCAAGTCTAGGCATTGAATTTTCATCAATAAAACAATCACAATGGAATCACTACAATACACTCCTCAATTAATCAAACCTTCTATATCTGAGATTGAAATCCCCGATAATGCAATATCGAAGAGAAGAGAGAGAAGGGTGGAAAAACGCATGACCAAAGCCCAGACCAAGAAAAGCAACAGGGAAACAGATAAAGGGTATACTAGAATAAAAAAAGAAAACTTAGAGATCTAATGGGGGTGGGGGCCCCTGATGATATTGAAGATACAATCATGCTAGTAATGATAATGATAATTCAGAAATTATGATCAAAACGAGATAACCCAACAGACCTGGTAGATTGTTGCTTCTTAATCTCATCTGTGAATGTTTTTGGTATTTTTTCCAAGTAACAGGAAGGAATCGATTCGAAGGTGTCGCACAAGACTTTCATCACATCAAACATGCCACTTCTCAAAAGACTCAAGTTTTCATTTATCTCCTCTTTTGAAATCTGTAACGAATCATGTGCAAATATCATTGGCAAATCGAAACATACAGTTCATACTAAGCATAAGATTATTCCAAGAGCAATTCATTGCAAAGGCAAAGATGAAAATGACAACACAAGGATTGAAATGAAATAACTTTCCCTGCTTAGAGTCATTTTCTATTCTCAAAAATAATCTTGAGTTGTGTGAATGAAAATGATCCGGCTGGGTTTTGATCCCAGGGCCTTCGGGTACGCACTTCAATCACATCAATTGCACCAGCACAGGCAAAATGTTGAGATGAATCATTGCCGTAAAGATGCTTATAAATCATAATAAGCCAGAAAAAATTAATATTTTTGGGATTCTTGAGACATGGGCTTCATAGCCTTGTGATAATTCACATATTGTGTCCCCTCAGTAATTGATTCTTTAAAACGTTTTTAGCTGGAAACACTTATTCTCAGCAGGTCCATGGCAATGGCTTGCACCTGTAAACTATCTGCTTTGGTGCTAGAAACTCTGAACGGCAAGGGCTCGAAACTACCGTCCAACTTTCGACCTTTCAAAGGCAGTCGTTTAAAAATATGAACATTTGTTGCACAAAAAGGGAGCATTAAACATACGAAGGCCTCATTAACTATTATATGTAATGATGTAATGCATGCTTCTGTGCCCCTGCTGAAAATAAAACCTCTTGTAGTCTTTACCAGGGTAGATAGTTAATTATAAACTCACTCACTCATTCACTCATTAAACATACTGGGACCTCATTTACACCTGTATGTAGTAATTTACTGCATGCTTACATGCCCCTGCTGAAAAAAGGCATATCGCAGCCTTTCGCAGACTAGCATGTTGAAGGTATTCTCACTCAACTGAATGCCAACTCATTTAATATCTAGTGATAGTGCATGCTTCTGTGCCAGGGCTGAAAATAAGGCATCTCGTGGCCTCTCAGAGGCTAGCACGTTTAACACAAACTTACTCACTTACCTGATTTGAAATATTATCATTTACCAGAATCAATACTTACATTTTCAGGGGTAGCTTGTAATAATCCTTCAAATCTATTCTTCCCAGTGTCACTTTCAATCCTAAAATCAGAATATTTTGTTAAAAGTTACATTTTTACATTAGTTTCTCTCGGTAGAATCTGCTATCATGTTTCACCAACAATCTAGCCTGACATTATCATATAAAAATTTGTCCTCAGATTAGGCCAAACGAGATTATCAATGCCGTGAAGATTACTCATCAAATTTTGGTAAGAAATGTTTAGACATGACCTTGCTCACAGGCTTTAACATCAACAACATTGTAAAGTGATCTTCCTTTTATCTAATTGTAGATACATTCATTTTTAAAGATTAAGGTATATAACAATTCATAAAAAACATGCATTATTTACATAATTGATATCATTCAGAAAATCGAATAAAAAAATCTTACATTGCTGGCTGTGTTTCCTTCACTTCACTGCTTTTCCTGAGAGGTGGTCCGAACAATTTCACCTCTTCGTCATCAAATAAACTTGTATTGTCCTAAACAAGAATATTCGAGATTATTTTCTTAAGAGAAGAAGCAGGATTTGGAAAACCAATCGAGATGATTTTCACAATTTAAAAAATTATGGAAAATTCAAAGGTAAAAGAAACTCTACTCCAAAAAAACATTTTCAAATCATTCTGCAGCTTGCCATTTGCATTAAATGATTGCGTGAATATGTAATTTGTAATAGTGTTATGTGCGGAATCTTAAGTAGGTCATCTGAGGTGGGGCCATTCCACATCAATGTCTTCCTCAGCCTTCGTAGGTGGGCGATAAGTTGCCCTCTTCCATTATCCATATCAAAGGGAGTCGCTCACCTCAACGTCAACTTTTACTAAAGGGTAGCCCACCTGAGAGCAGGGAAGAGGGCGATTCAATGCTCACCCAAAAGTCTTATGGCTAGGTCTGAGCGGATGCAATGACGTGAACTTTAAAATAAGCTGCTTGGTGTTAGAGACAGTTATGGTTATAAACCACTATAAGTCAAACAATAATGGCGGACAATTGAAGGGGGACAATTGGTGGCCCCCAAATATTATCAGAAACGGTAGCCTTTTGTTATAAAACAATAGGAAATATCACATGCTATTTTTGGTTTGCCCCTTAGGTAATTGCTAAATTGTCTGCCACTGACGTCAAACTCAAAGTCAGGCGGTTGTATATTTCGCAGTAATTTTCAAGTTGAAGATGTTTCAGTAGCACAAATTGGTGCAATAAAAAACATAACATCTTTTACAACTATGTGCGATGATGAACATTACCATAAAACATAGTGAATGTTGATGCATAGAACACACTGAAAACATAGTAATGTAGACTAATGTGACTTTCCTGATAACAAGGCCTTTCCTGAGTTAGGCTAGCACATTAAAAATTAACTCACTTGGTCAGAGATTTTTTAAACATAATTTAGTTGATAAAACATTACATATCGTTGTGGAATACCTTATCTGAAAAGTTATCTTCATCAAGAATACCTTCATCCATTTCTGAGAAGAGAAAGCATTATAGATGGAAATGATTGACTGAGCGCCACAGCGCTTATTAAAGTTATTGGGGTTTAAGATGCAGCACTTATAGGAATATCCCTTTGCAACGCATAGCACCTCAACAAGCTGTTGCAATCTCCGTAGCTATATGTCGCAAAGGGGCATATCCTAGACCTGAATCTTGCAGTAAAAGTGCACATTGAGATGAGGTATTCCCTAAAATATTCAATATATTATTAGGGCAACTCATTGCCTACCTCAAGTGACCAGTCAGGCGAGTCGTCTTCTCCAAGTTTCCCTATCCATTGCCATCCCCTTCTCCAACCCCCCACCCTCATATCATGGTACGAAATGAGATCGAGCACTTGAGAAATCCCTATTACCAGCAACAGTCAAATTCCATTTGAAAAATGCAAATATGAGAAAACTTTAAGTTGAACTTCCTGTGTTTAATTTGAAATAATCGAATGCGATAAAAGCGAATCATACCGTCTTGAAAATCAGGCTCCTCTTCAAAATCCTGTGATTCCATTTCGCTAGGCCCTGCATAATTTTTCATTGAAAACAGGTCAGCAGTTAGTTGTTCATCATTCTTCAGAGAAGGCAGGTCATTTAAAGGTTCTTCATCAGTAAGGTCGATCACAGCTTCATCTGAATACAGTTTAAAAAAACAAGGTTTATCTTCAAGGAGCTTGGAAAAATAACTGGTATACAAACTGACTTCCAGTGTTGATTTATTGAATCTTACTTTGGTATCCCTAGTGGTTAGGGTCAAAATTCGTCCATTGTATCCCTGCGTGTTGTAAGAGGCCACTAAAAAGGTTGGTGTCAGGAAGGGCATCAGGCCATAAAAACTTTGCTTCAAATCAAAATCATGGATTTGTCTCATGTCTTGCGACAAATACAACGGCCGGTCAACCCCTGCTATAGGGAAAACAGCCTGCATATAAATTATATTTGTGTTTGTGTGCTATCTATCCTTCTCAGGAAACAGAAAGACCTAAATGGGTTTTGACTCCTTGCTAACACAGAAATGGATAGTAACATGGACACAGCATCTTGGAAACATTTACTACACAAATAAATGAAATGATGATAAAATAAAACGTTTTCACAATGACAAGATAGGGCTGAGTTGACCGAATGATTCGAGAAGATAATAAATTCCATGACTGGATCTTTACAAGTTAAAAATAATACCAAGCAAACATGATAAAATGAATCAGAAAGTTTTACCTCTCATCTGAATATCAGGAAAACTTTCCTCAGTTCTTTTTGACTGCCTGAAAAATGAAATCATCGCTTTAGGAAAAGCAGGAAAATCGATCAAGGCAACATACCAAAATTTATTGATGAATTGTTGGCCTTGTTTCCCTAATGATGCAAAACTATTCCCTTTTGTAGGTTTGAGTATATTTGGGGCTCTCTGCTCTTTTTCACAACCTAATTGACAGTGCTATGAATTACTCATTCTTATCAACCATTGTCAGGTCAAAAATGAGTACACTTGGCTGCAGCTTGAGAACAGTTGATGTGGGGGCCTCATCCTAGAGTGGGGAAAGTTGCTGCCCTATAGCAGGTCTTGTGTAATTGTTAAAGAACCCGAACAGGCGGTCTCTACATTATGAGAATAATGGTGGAATTTTTTTGATTGATATGGCATGGTTTGTTGATTAAATGGATTGCCCTGGTTAATCAGTTGGTAGACTGGTTGAAGTGCAGACTCGGAGGTTGACGGTTCAAACCCTACCTGGGTCATTATTATTATTATTATTCACACAGATTATTTCCATTACCAGTTGATGCGTCAATATCCGCCTAAGTGCTTGGAGAAAGAAAATGATTTCAAGTTACATCAAGTACTGACCCAATTTGAGGTTTCTCTTCAGGATCAGCATTCGGAAAGCTGTTGAGTGGCGAAATGACAGCAACTTTTGAAGAAGTTCTTTTCAAAACTTGTGAATCGTTTGATCTGAAACTAAATAAATAAGAGATAACAAGCTTGTCTTTTGGCTATCCTTTTATTGAAAATAAACAGGGAAGATTTGCTTTACACTCAACAAAAAAGGGTCATTTCAATGGACCAAATCAGTTCATCTTATCATAGTAGGTGGCGTGAGAATGCGAATATCAAAAACATCTCAAGATCATTGATATCTAAGTTGGATAACTCCTGATTGAAATGATTATTGAGTGATAAATTCTTTCAATTTTCTTACTTCCATGGAGTCTTGAAAGTGGATGAAGGTTTTAAGCCTTTATTCTTCTGCTCTTCCTTTTCGTAAATATTCCCTTCTGAAGATGCAGCACTTGAGGCAGCGTTCGATGTCTTTGATTGCTATGAAATTATTGATTTTCATTATTTTCAAGGGGTAATAGGACCAATAGAGGTACAGGCATGACTGTACTAATCAATATTTAATAAGGAATGGTCTGAAACTTGGAAAAACATATTTCCCACGTGAAAGATTATACGTTTCGGCATATATGCTATATCAAAATTAATTCATAAGGCATGGTCTAACAGATGAAATCGAGTTTTGCCAGAGCAGGCTACTGCAATTGAAATATGACAAAACTAGGTCTTTAGCCCCGGTTGTTGCCACCAAAAGCTAACGCGCTAAAAGGTACATTGCAGTAGCCTGCTCTGGTAAATCTTGATTTCCTGTATAAGAGCATGCCTTATGAATCAATGGCTTGTTGCGGACACAGATGAGACCATGCCTTATGAATTTGTGCTAATATAACATGGCTTTGAAGAAGGATTTAATTTGAAACACAAATTAATGCCTCACTGTGGATAAGCATGGAGTTGCAAACACCTCAAGGTTACTGTGCTAACTAATTGTCCAGATTTATGACAGTGGTAAGTGTGCTCGCCTGTCTCCGTAACAACCTGGGCTCGCGACCCATTGGTGGCACGTGTCAATTGCAGTAGCTTGCTCTGGTATAATCTAATTATCCAATTAATGTTATGAATCAAGGGTATAATTAAGTACAGAGAGCTCAATACAGCAGTAAGAAGTCACAAGTAGTTGTTTATGATGGGAGCTTGAGTGAAATAGCAGGCCTAGTATGTTTCCCACTCTCTTTGTTGTTATGTACACAAGCACTTGAAGTCAATTATAGAATTATGGTTGGTAACCAATCAACTCTGGCAAAATTACCTCTGCCTCTGAATTATACTTCAATCCTCCACCATCAGCTTCTCTTCCAGACTTTCTAAAAACAAACTTCCTGCAAAATAAACAATTTTATTCAAAATTTTGAGTTAAATTTTTTGAATAATATTTACGATCCTCAACCAAGATAGGCTTAATTGCAACAATGTTCTTGCTCTATAGATGCAAAATAAAGGGGGGAAGTCGATAATGAACAAGGGGAAGGGGGCTGTTATCTCTCTAAGACTAGGTAGGGGGGTGACATGTACGGAAAAAACTGCTAGTGAGTCTTTTCCTAATTCTTTATGTCCATGTCTCAGTTTACTGATCTTGCAAGGAAAACTGATTTTATTGCAAGTATCTCTTAAAAGAATTAATTTTATAAGAATATTGAGGCTCAAAATTACCAAAGAATCATGGAAATTCAAGAATAAAACAAGAAATAAACAACAATAGGAAAAGTCGAGGCTCAGAGAAATTGTGATTGATTCTTATGTAAAATCTAACATCAGAGTACACCAAATTAAACTTGTAATATAAACAATAGTGCACGGCAAAGTAAAAATTATCTGATCACTTTAAGTTAATTTTCAATGCAACTATTATTGTTCTTCTGGCTAATTTAGCAGACATGTACTACCAAGCATGAGAGAGTAAACAAGTCGGAATTCTAGATACTGTACTGCTTAGTACCAACCAACCCTGAGTAGAAATTGGTATAAAGTTCAAACACAAGTCATCATTCTTGAGTCTTGAAAATTCGAAACAGATAGTTTCTCAAGTCCTTGTTGAAAGTGAGCATGATGATGGCATTGAGGGAAGAATTTGCAGACACGAAACAAAACGCAACATATTCCAGAAACACGTTCAATTCATTATCGTCCTTACTCATTCTATATCTCTTCAGTGAAAATATCAGATAGGGAGTGTAGCAAGTCACCAGTGTGCAAAGTATGACCAACACAGCCCTGGAAAATTCCCGACTTGCATTTCTTCGCTCGGTAGTGGTCTGTGGTAAGCTATCGTCAAGCTGCATTTGTTGTGTGCGGCATCTGATTGCTTTGTATGCTTTGATGTAAAGAAGAAAAACTATGATGATCCAACAAGCCACTATTAGATTTATGACGATTTGCACGTCAAAAGCAAAGCCAAACAGACGTCCACAGACTAGCAGCACAGCAAAGCATGCTGAGATGAATGCAGTAGCTCCCACTATAATCATTCCTCTACGATTTGTCATCATTGTGTTATAATGTGTTAGATATCTCATGTGGATGTACCGATCTACTGATATCACCGAAATCATGCCAAATGAAAACAAGCCAAACCAGTAAAATAATATGTACCCAGAAATAAAAAATGCAGAATTCAGCTGCCTTCTTAAGAATAAATTCGTTGAACAAAAGCAAATTGAAAGCACTCCAAGGCCAGTGTCTGATATGCTTAATATCAGAATGAACTTGAATGATATCGTTTCCAGTTTCTTTAGCTTTTTCAAGACGTGGATTAAAACAGAATTGAGGAGCACGCAAAGAACACCAAACACAAGAATAGGAGCTGGTAAAGTATTGACAACCCTAATCTCCAAGTCAATATTCATCTTGCTTTGATGTAGCGTCAGCATACACTGCATAAAATTCAATCATCAATAGATTACAGATTTGGCACATTCATGCTTTTTACTGGGGTGCATTTCTGATGGCCTTGAAAAAGTATTGGTTGAGTATTAGGCATTTTCATCTCCAATGTAATACCATTCTTGCCTTGATGTAGCATTGGTATAGCATGATGTAAGAAGTATTTTTGAAGGACGTAAGTATAGCAACTGATCAAGTATTAGTGATTTCCATCTTCATGGGGCAGGCTTTAACGCATCAAACCTCTTCATCATCAATAAAGAACTAGCATAGCCGTACTTGCAAAGAAGCCAGCTGGCAGTTTGATTACACCCGAAAATATTCATATTTGAAGCATTTGATGAAGATTTGAATCCGCAGTGAAGAAGCGACATAGATGTTAAAAACAGCTCAACTGATAAGATTGGTTTTTGAAGAAATTATTATTCAGGTTTGAATAAATGTTTAATCAGCTGTTTGGTTGCTTGAGAGAAGAGATCTTTACTGGAAAACTTAATTGCATAATTAAACATCTTTTAAAATCCAACAAACGGCTTATTTGCTGCATGTCATGAATTATTTCAGCCTGTTTTGAATATTGGAGAGGTTTTGAAAAAGAGTTTAATCACAATAAGTCCAAAAACTAATTTATTTGTGCGTTGTTTTTCATTCCTAAAACACTTGAGTTGCTGTGACCTGTCTACCTCTGTTTTATTTAAAGGCATTGCTTAGCAACGGGTTCGTTACCGTAACAATGATTTTATGACAAGATTTGGAAAATCAACCAATGACCTGAGTATTCCGAGATATTTATTTATTAGAGGTCTTGGGTTAAGAAGTCATTTTTATTTCTCAAAAATTACCTTTATTAATGTTATTGTCTAACCCCACTTAATGGCCAACTTTCCACCTTGCTTCTTCAGCTAGGTATAATGTTTCTTAACATCAGAATCATATGAAAAAAACCCTGTTAGCGGCCATCATTATCATTTTAACTGATTGTTTGCTCCACATGGTTGGCCGTAGCAACAGGGATACGATTGTACAAATATGGAAATTTCATTATTTTTTCAAGATCTAGGCATGGGTGGGCGGGGCACACTTGCCTCCTCCCGTTCGCCTTGGTTTGTAGTTGGACTAACTGCTTTACTTACATGTCACTTCCTTTAGCCTCATTTTTAATCAAACTCATGTATGAACTTTCTTATTTTCTTCCCTATTGTTCTCATCTGCGTACCCTATCTTACCGTAAAAGCTCTATTAAGCCCCCGGGGGGCTTATTTAATTTTCGAGGTCCTAGAGGGGGGCTTATTAGAGAGGGGGGGGGCTTATTTCAAAAATCAAGATCAAGGATACAAAAATCATTTTTCTTTTCCTTTACTTTTCTGGTTTATATCTAAAAAAAGAAAATTTCGACTCTCAAGCACATGAAATTAAAAACTGGCAATATTACGACCAAATTCATCATGAGCTATCAATAAATCATTTCACTTTACTCTGTAGTCTTTCTTGTATGAAAATGGGGGGGGCTTAATAGAGAGGGGGGGCTTATTTCAAATTTCTGCTTGAAAAGGAGGGGCTTATTAGAGAGGGGGGCTTAATGGAGAGGGGGGGCTTAATAGAGCTTTTACGGTATATGCGATGTAATTAGTTTATTTGTTATTCTTAAATATGTTAATGTCAAAAACACACGTTTCTTTACTGGCTCCGTGTCTTCGAAACTTCACACGTAAAATATAATAGACGTAAGGACTGATCCCTCTTACTACAGGTTCCTTACGCTACGTCTCCGCCCTACAGTTAGACATTTTACCTTTTCCCTTCTAAACTGTTTCCACTGCTTCCTTTCAGGCTGAGTCGATTGTTTACTCGTGGAGTTGAAAACATCTTTGATCATTCAACTTCCAGTAGTCAGAGCATTCAACCTCGTGCTTCGTGGCAGGACGACGGGAACAAGTTCAGTCTACGTCTCTTTTAAGTAGGCCATACTTCTTCACTAGACTAGACTCGTGTTAAAACCTGCATGGAATGCAGACTAGAACACCAGATGATGATTATCTCAAATACCATTCTTCTTTCAACAAACGATTCAAAATATGTTTCAGGAACGCAAATCAGGATAATATCAAAAATAGAAGAAAACTTTGGGGAGATTATGAAACAAAATTCCCGCTTTTCAAACTCTCACAAATCAATGAAATTGTTGGCGCCTCAACAGGGTTGCCACATATCTCTAGTCAGTTCGAGGCCAGACTCGTTCTCCTCCCAGGAGGTCAAACAGGGTCCAAGTGTGGTCAAAGTTGCAAAAGTTTTTTAAAATATAATAAGCATCATTGTTTGGCTTCATGTTCATTCATTGTCAAAAAGAATAAAAAACCTTTCTTTAGATAATGCATGTTTAAAATTGGAGAGTAAAGCTAAGTTAAGGAGCGAATTTAGTGAGAGCGATAGATTTTTAGAAAGCTCAAATTTTTCCTGCGTCAAAACAAGACAAACCTGGCCTCACAGGTCACGGGTCAGTTGGCCTCTTTAGAAAAATGTTGCTGCTGTTGTTTCTTAGCCTCGTTTCTAATAGACCAGCCCCAGTTCTAAATCTCCCCTCCCTTTGGGATTTCGGGATACACAAATGTAAACGATTTGACCCCATAAAGACAACCAAGTCCCCTCCCCCTTAGAGGAAAATTTATTTATAAAAGATGCCCCAGTAAATTTGAATACATTTACCGCATTATAGAACCAGCCCCAATGATAGCACCTGCCTTGCACATGCGTATTGCAACAAAGCCAGGATCAATCAGCGTCATACATGGGCTAGTTGGGCAAACAGGAAGGAGTCAGTTTGTGTATTATGAGCAGGGCTAACACATTCCTATATCTAAACCACCCACCCAGAGTGTCCCTCTGAATCACCCATAGGGGAGGGGTACCTCATGCATATACCACCATGCCACTGATACAAGGCTTGTTTTTGAAGTCATTTTCATTCAATTATCAACAGTGCCATAACTAACAATACAAACAGTTATTGTACAATGGAAAGGGGTCACCCCTAGAACACCCCATTCATTAAACTTGAGATTGAAGCTGTAGAAAATACATCACCATTTTCCAGTATCATGGTTAATTAGAAATTACACAGTAATATTAGTATAAAATAGATTTACGGCATGATTCATGTGTTAAATGAAATGAAAAAGCAAGACCACCTCAAAAACCTCCAAATATCACAAAACCTTCCAACATAACTAATTAATGATATACTACAAGTCAGAATTTGTTACACCCCCGTCAAACAATTATGCAGCAAATCAAGATCACTGCAAGTTTCATCGCCAACGCTTAACGCATCAAAATAATATTTACTACTTCAAGCCTACATTCAGTACATCATTGCGAAACATTTACGCATCAAATATTAAATAATTCTAAGTACAATGCGATTGAAAAGTCTTGGATTGGCACAGAACTTGAGGATGGCAAGGGAAATCAGAAACACGGCAAAACATAATAATAACTAGTGAAGCTTTGAGTGTGACACTAATCAGCGTAGTACGTCAGAAAGAGACTGAAAACTCTCGTCGATGATTGGTTCTTTCTCACTAATCGTTTACCTCCTTTCTAATTGGCCGATTTCGACCCACCTCCAGTCTACTCTGTTACTGATTTGCCTCGTCATCCCCAAGTTCTGTGGTCTGTACTGATCACAGTAAAATGCTACCAAGACATCAACAGTTGGCTTAAGATACCAGCATGAGATGAATCTACCATTAGCACGTGTATTAAAAGAATCGAACTGGAATGTTTGTGGAATCTATACGTTTATGTCCAGTCTGTAAAGGATATTTATAACTCATGAAAGGCGTGATGCAAATATGAAGATCGTCATACCGGAGACTTGCGTTGAATCGACTAGGCCGTGTTGTATAAGTCATCGATGACCTCTTTGTAGTACTTGCTTACCTGTGGTCGACGCAGCTTCAGGGTTGGGCCTAGTCACAAAAATACAATCAATCAAATGTGATAAATGGCAGGGGTTGTATTGGCAAGGGTTTGTTTTTTGGATTCTCACAAAGTTGAAGGTGGGATGGTTGTTATCAAATAACCCTGAAGAAAAGAGGATGGAATAAAATTTGGGGTGGAATAAAATTTGGGGTGGAAAGTCTACAGGGGGGCAAAATTGGTCAGATAAACAAGAGGAATGAAAAATGAATGATTCTATTTATGATTTTCAAATTATGACTACTTGCATATTATTTCATGGGTAAAAAGCGTTTCATTTCAGTATTGCCTCAAAACTGCAGGATGTAGAAAGGAACCACTCTACATACGCTCATGTCGAACGAGACCCTCTACTAGATGTTTCATATTGCATCTAAATAATCATCGACATGTCAAAAATAGTTGTATTATATCAGGGCAGGCTACTGCAATTGACATATTCCACCACCGAGTCTCAAACCCGGGCTCTTGGCGACCAAAGGCGAGCGCGCTAACCACTGTCCTAAACCAAGACATTGAGTTAGCACATGTTATATTAACATCAATTCATAAGGCATGGTCTATCACGGGTAATTGAATTATACCAGAGCAGGCTACTGCGATTGACATATTAAAATATCAACAGGAATTTAACGATTATTCTCTATTAGGAATAGAAGAAGCAAAGAAAAGACAAATTGAATTGAATTGAGCTGAGCTTACCGAGTTCTCCACCGACAATTGAGAAATCAGAAGTCAACAGAATAAACTTTTGCACCTACAATAAAATTCATGCAAAAATCAATTTATCATCAAGTATATAGAATTACAATAATATGAAAAAATAACCAAATAGCTTAAGGCAGCCCCAAGAAAGATTTCCCAAAAATTCATTTTCAAAAATTATCGTTTCTAAAAATTTTGTCACTGACTGCATATCTAGTGAATTTGGATTGGAAACGCTAAATGCAGAAAAACTCACCGTGCCTGCCCTGGAGACGGCATACTGATTGGCTCTTACGATGCCTGCTTTGATTTCTTTATCCAGGACCTCTGGTGCCAACGGAGCAATTTCTGACGCTTGGGTGACATTCAAGCCAAGTTTTTCGCAATAGGCCTTAGTTGTTGGGGACAGTTCTGGCGTTGGGCCTCCTGTCTCAGGGTCCATTACTACCTGGAAGTTAATAATTTTTGCTAGTTGGTAAAATGGCTTTCTATTCCAAGAGTTCTCAAACATAATTTTAGAACGTGATATATACCGTATATGGGCTAAAAAAACTCAATCTTTCACTCCGACGATGAATGTTTTATTATCAAGGATGAATTATGAAGGATTTTACTACATATCTGAACAGAATCGTATCTCTATTACATTGCTCGGTCTAAAACTGCATCATAGTGCTCGATGTATAAAGGCACGGAGTGATGTGGATTCGAAACAAGAAAAAGGACAGTCTCACAGAGAACCGGTCTCCTTTCTTGTTTCTAATTTGGACAGAATCATATAAACTTTCAAAATTCAATATATTCCATCAATAAACGATTTAACAAACACTTACTCAAGGGTAAATTTAAGATTCAACTCCATCAAGCAGTTTTAAAAGTACAATTATCAACAAGAAAACTAAGAAATAAAATGCTGAAAACCCTTCCAACGAATCAAAAATAAACAAACATAAACAAACAACCAAACAATATTTTGAATACCTTAGGTGTGAGTAAAACGGAGAGGAATTTCCTGCGATCTCCGACAACCATTGCGTTACTGACAAAAGGAAGTTCTGCTTTGATGTGATCTTCGATTGGTACAGGAGCAATGTTCTCCCCACCAGCCGTGATTATCAACTCTAAAAACAATCCAAAGTATTTATTTTGTGTGAATGATTTAGCAAAAGGAAAATCAATCAAGTCAGGGTTCCTTCCTTTTGATTAGAAAAGTAATTTCATGCTTTTGCAACAGTTTCAAGTTTTTTTAGATTATTAGATTTATTAGTAAAGATTATTATGATTTGGGGGGAAAATCTCGGAAATTTCGAGCGCGCGTGGCGCGGCCGCGCAGCGGCCGATTGAGGCGCGGTCGCTGGTACCACCGGGTTTGTCTGGGAGCCCCAAATGATGGCGGGGGTTTCGGGGTTGTTGGGGCGCTACCGTTGCCATGGCGACGATATTCCTATTGTTTCGCACTGTAAAACGGTTTTTTTTGGTTTTTATCGAGGGGGATTGAGATATCAGGGTGGGACTTTTTTTGGTTGGTGGGGATCCGGGAGGCGCTATGTCTGGTGGGGGTTTGCAAGTGATCACGTGATGGATGACGTCACTGGTGACGTCATTAAGTTTTTTGAAATGGGCCTAAATATTCAAATCACTCCGTGGCTTCAACGCTTTGTGTTAGGGGCTCGGATTTCGGAATGGGGGTAGGGATGGGGACGGCCCACATGTCTATTGTAGTTTGGCGGTTCGCGCATGCGCGGATGACGTCATAATGACGTCAGAAGTTCGAAAACCAACTTTTTTCGCTTACATGGGATTTTCATGAAAATTGGTACAGGGGGGTAACTCGACCCGCTGACCAAGATGGTGCAGGTTTCGAAAGGCGCATGCGCGTGATGACGTCACTATGACGTCATTTATGAACACTTTTTTCAACTGCCCGCGTCAGGTGGTTGGAGACTATTTAAGTGGGGTAAATGAACTTGACGAATGTGTTTAGCACAGTAGGAAACCCCTTGAGCCACTCAATGACGTATTTGACTCTTTGTGCCAGAAATATGAACCAAAGTTGGCACATGGCTTGCTCTCAAAATCAATGGGCCTAGGCACTTACCTGGAAATCCAGTTGCTGTTGGCCTTTCCTGGATAAAACAACTTTTAGACTGCAAACAACTATCTGTTGCACTTGACAACGTTCTGGGGCAGGTAAATGTGTGCCAAAGTGGTCCAAAATAGTGGCTCAAACGGTTTTTGTGGCATAACTTTTGACTCAGACGTCCGATCTCTACGATTTTTGCGTCAACAGCATCAGATTCAAAAAGGGATTCATTTTAAGATTGAAAAATTTACTGCGCATGCGTGAGGGCTGGAGGGGTGCTACGTCACCCCTGTGAGTTTTCTGTTGGAAATTCCAAGCTGAAAATGCACACAGGTTGTCCAAAATTTGTACAGGGTGCTGTTGACTGAATTTGACACTGTAAAAATATACCGTGTGCTCCAAAAAATAATATGACACTGTAAATATATACCGTGTGACCCAAATTTTTGAAACTGAAAATATAAACTGGGTGTCCCAAAAAAACCAAAGTGGATTGTGCAAATGTATACCGGATGTCCCATAAAACTGAAATGGACTCTTAAAATATGTACGGAGTTTCCCAAAAAAATTGAAATATGTTGCGGAATCACTGGTGTATGTTAGATATGTATGTATGTAGGGTATGTATTTTGGGTATGTATGTAGGGTATGTATGTAGGGTATGTACGTAGGGTATGTATGTAGGGTATGTATGTAGGGTATGTATGTAGGGTTTGTATGTAGGGTATGTATGGTATGAAGGGTATGTAGGGTATGTATGTAGGGTATGTAGGGTATGTATGGTTGCTAGGGTATGTATGTAGGGTATGTATGTAGGGTATGTATGTATGTAGGATATGTATTTTGGGTATGTATGTAGGGTATGTATGTAGGGCATGTATGTTGGGTGTGTAGGGTATGTATGTAGGGTATGTATGTAGGATATGTATGTATGTAGGGTATGTATTTTGGGTATGTATGTAGGGTATGTATGTAGGGTATCTATGTACGGTGTGTACGTAGGGTATGTAGTGTATATAGGGTATGTAGGGTATGTATGTTGGGTATGTATTTAGGGTATGTATGTAGTGTATGTATGTAGGGTATGTATGTAGGGTTTGTATGTAGGGTTTGTATGTAGGGTATGTATGTAGGTTATGTACGTATGTAGGGTATGTATTTAGGGTATGTATGTAGGATTTGTAGTGTATGTATGTAGGGTATGTATGTAGGGTATGTAGGGTTTGTATGTAGGGTATGTAGGGTATGTATGTATGGTATGTATGGTTGCTAGGGACTGTATGTAGTGTATTTATGTAGGGTTTGTTTGTAGGGTATGTATGGTTGCTATGGACTGTATGTAGTATATGTATGTATGTTTGTTGGCAATGGACTGTTTGTAGGGTATGTATGAAAGTAGGGTATGTAGGGTATGCACAAATACTGTGTGTCCGAAAAATGCAAGCATTTTACAGAATCCATTTAACCAACTGTGTTACCCCGTTTCTTTTGCTCATTCTCCCCAATCATTATAATCTTTACAATTCTACCCTTACCCGCACATCGCCCCACGTCATCCAAAAGGGGGGGGTGACTCCCTGCTCAACGAAATGATCGTTAATTATACTTGTTAGTAAAGATTATTATGATTTGGGGGGAAAATCTCGGAAATTTCGAGCGCGCGTGGCGCGGCCGCGCAGCGGCCGATTGAGGCGCGGTCGCTGGTACCACCGGGTTTGTCTGGGAGCCCCAAATGATGGCGGGGGTTTCGGGGTTGTTGGGGCGCTACCGTTGCCATGGCGACGATATTCCTATTGTTTCGCACTGTAAAACGGTTTTTTTTGGTTTTTATCGAGGGGGATTGAGATATCAGGGTGGGACTTTTTTTGGTTGGTGGGGATCCGGGAGGCGCTATGTCTGGTGGGGGTTTGCAAGTGATCACGTGATGGATGACGTCACTGGTGACGTCATTAAGTTTTTTGAAATGGGCCTAAATATTCAAATCACTCCGTGGCTTCAACGCTTTGTGTTAGGGGCTCGGATTTCGGAATGGGGGTAGGGATGGGGACGGCCCACATGTCTATTGTAGTTTGGCGGTTCGCGCATGCGCGGATGACGTCATAATGACGTCAGAAGTTCGAAAACCAACTTTTTTCGCTTACATGGGATTTTCATGAAAATTGGTACAGGGGGGTAACTCGACCCGCTGACCAAGATGGTGCAGGTTTCGAAAGGCGCATGCGCGTGATGACGTCACTATGACGTCATTTATGAACACTTTTTTCAACTGCCCGCGTCAGGTGGTTGGAGACTATTTAAGTGGGGTAAATGAACTTGACGAATGTGTTTAGCACAGTAGGAAACCCCTTGAGCCACTCAATGACGTATTTGACTCTTTGTGCCAGAAATATGAACCAAAGTTGGCACATGGCTTGCTCTCAAAATCAATGGGCCTAGGCACTTACCTGGAAATCCAGTTGCTGTTGGCCTTTCCTGGATAAAACAACTTTTAGACTGCAAACAACTATCTGTTGCACTTGACAACGTTCTGGGGCAGGTAAATGTGTGCCAAAGTGGTCCAAAATAGTGGCTCAAACGGTTTTTGTGGCATAACTTTTGACTCAGACGTCCGATCTCTACGATTTTTGCGTCAACAGCATCAGATTCAAAAAGGGATTCATTTTAAGATTGAAAAATTTACTGCGCATGCGTGAGGGCTGGAGGGGTGCTACGTCACCCCTGTGAGTTTTCTGTTGGAAATTCCAAGCTGAAAATGCACACAGGTTGTCCAAAATTTGTACAGGGTGCTGTTGACTGAATTTGACACTGTAAAAATATACCGTGTGCTCCAAAAAATAATATGACACTGTAAATATATACCGTGTGACCCAAATTTTTGAAACTGAAAATATAAACTGGGTGTCCCAAAAAAACCAAAGTGGATTGTGCAAATGTATACCGGATGTCCCATAAAACTGAAATGGACTCTTAAAATATGTACGGAGTTTCCCAAAAAAATTGAAATATGTTGCGGAATCACTGGTGTATGTTAGATATGTATGTATGTAGGGTATGTATTTTGGGTATGTATGTAGGGTATGTATGTAGGGTATGTACGTAGGGTATGTATGTAGGGTATGCAGTGTATGCAGGGTATGTATGTTGGGTATGTATGTAGGGTATGTATGTAGTGTATGTATGGTATGAAGGGTATGTAGGGTATGTATGTAGGGTATGTAGGGTATGTATGGTTGCTAGGGTATGTATGTAGGGTATGTATGTAGGGTATGTATGTATGTAGGATATGTATTTTGGGTATGTATGTAGGGTATGTATGTAGGGCATGTATGTTGGGTGTGTAGGGTATGTATGTAGGGTATGTATGTAGGATATGTATGTATGTAGGGTATGTATTTTGGGTATGTATGTAGGGTATGTATGTAGGGTATCTATGTACGGTGTGTACGTAGGGTATGTAGTGTATATAGGGTATGTAGGGTATGTATGTTGGGTATGTATTTAGGGTATGTATGTAGTGTATGTATGTAGGGTATGTATGTAGGGTTTGTATGTAGGGTTTGTATGTAGGGTATGTATGTAGGTTATGTACGTATGTAGGGTATGTATTTAGGGTATGTATGTAGGATTTGTAGTGTATGTATGTAGGGTATGTATGTAGGGTATGTAGGGTTTGTATGTAGGGTATGTAGGGTATGTATGTATGGTATGTATGGTTGCTAGGGACTGTATGTAGTGTATTTATGTAGGGTTTGTTTGTAGGGTATGTATGGTTGCTATGGACTGTATGTAGTATATGTATGTATGTTTGTTGGCAATGGACTGTTTGTAGGGTATGTATGAAAGTAGGGTATGTAGGGTATGCACAAATACTGTGTGTCCGAAAAATGCAAGCATTTTACAGAATCCATTTAACCAACTGTGTTACCCCGTTTCTTTTGCTCATTCTCCCCAATCATTATAATCTTTACAATTCTACCCTTACCCGCACATCGCCCCACGTCATCCAAAAGGGGGGGGTGACTCCCTGCTCAACGAAATGATCGTTAATTATACTTGTTAGTAAAGATTATAATGATTTGGGGGGAAAATTTCGTGGCGCATCGGGGCGCGTAGCGCGGCCGCGGAGCGGCCCAGCGCGAAAGCGATGGGCTGTATACCCGGGTTTGTAGCCTCGGCCAAAAATTCTAGCCGGGTCCCGGGGGCGTCCGGGGGCTCCAAGTTGCCATAGCAACGACATTCCTATTGATTCCCACTGTAAAACTGTTTTTTGGGTTTTTTTAGAGGGGGATTGAGATATCGGGGTGGGACTTTTTTTGAAGGGTGCCAAGGTGGGAGGCGCAAGGTTTGGTGGGGGTTTGTAAGTGATCACGTGATCGATGACGTCACTGGTGACGTAATTACGTTTTTTGAAACGGGCCTAAATATTCAAATCACTCCGTGGCTTCAACGCTTTGTGTTAGGGGCTCGGATCTCGGAATGGGGGTAGGGATGGGGACGGCCCACATGTCTATGGTAAATTGGCGATTCGCGCATGCGCGGATGACGTCATAATGACGTCATAAATCCGAAAACCAACTTTTTCCGCTTACATGGGAATTTCATGAAAATTAGTACAGGGGGGTAACTCGACCTGCTGAATAAGAAGCTGCAGATTTCGGAACGCGCATGCGCGTGATGACGTCATTATGACGTCATTTAGGAACACTTTTTTCGACTGCCCGCGCCAGGGGGTTCTGGAGTATCTAAGTGGGGTAAATGACCTTGACGAGCGTCTTTAGCACATTACAAAACCCCTTGAACCTCTCATTTACGTATTTGGCCGTTTGTGCCAGAAATATGGACCAAAGTTGGCACATGGCTTGGTCTCAAAATCGATGGGCCTAGGCACTTACCTGGAAATCCAGTTGCTGTTGGCCTTTCCTGGATAAAACAACTTTTAGACTGCAAACAACTATCTGTTGCACTTGACAACGTTCTGGGGCAGGTAAATGTGTGCCAAAGTGGTCCAAAATAGTGGCTCAAACGGTTTTTGTGGCATAACTTTTGACTCAGACGTCCGATCTCTACGATTTTTTGCGTCAGCAGCATCAGATTCAAAAAGGGATTCATTTTGAGATTGAAAAATCTACTGCGCATGCGCGAGGGCTGGAGGGGTGCAACGTCACCCCTGTGGGTTTTCTGTCGGAAGTTCCAAGCTGAAAATGCACACAGGTTGTCCAAAATTTGTACAGGGTGCAGTTGACTAAATTTGACACTGTGAATATATACCGTGTGCTCCAAAAATAATATGACACTGTTAATATATACCGTGTGACCCAAATTTTTGAAACTGTAAATATAAACTGGGTGTCCCAAAAAAACCAAAGTGGATTGTGCAAATCTATACCAGGTGTCCCATAAAACTGAAGTGGATTCTGAAAATATGTACCGGGTGTCCCAAAAAAGTTGATATATGTTACAGAATCACTGATGTATATGTAGGATATGTATGTATGTAGGGTATCTATGTACAGTGTGTACGTAGGGTATGTAGTGTATGTAGGAAATGTACGTAGGGTATGTAGTGTATGTAGGGTATGTAGGGTTTGTATGGTATGTTTGTAGGGTATGTATGTAGGGTATGTATGTAGGGTATGTATGTAGGGTATGTAGGGTATGTATGTAGGGTAAGTATGTAGGGTATGTATGTAGGGTATGTATGTTGGGTATGTAGGGTATGTATGTAGGGTATGTATGTAGAGTATGTATGTATGTAAGGGTATGTATGTAGGGTTTGTAAGTAGGGTATGTATGGTTGCTAGGGACTCTATGTAGTGTATGTGTGTATGGTTTGTATGTAGGGTATGTATGGTTGCTAGGGACTGTATGTAGTGTATGTATGTATGTATGTTGGCAATGGACTGTATGTAGGGTATGTATGGGTTAGGAGGGTATGTAGGGTATGCATATGTACTGTGTGTCCCAAAATATGCAAGCATTTTACAGAATACATTTAAACACCTGTTTTACACTGTTTCTTTTTCTCATTTTTCCCTAATCATTATAATCTTTACAATTCTACCTTTACCCGCACATCGCCCCACGTCATCAAAAAGGGGGGACCACTCCCTGCTCACCGAAATGATCGTTAATTATACTTGTTAGTAAAGATTATTATGATTTGGGGGGAAAATCTCGGAAATTTCGAGCGCGCGTGGCGCGGCCGCGCAGCGGCCGATTGAGGCGCGGTCGCTGGTACCACCGGGTTTGTCTGGGAGCCCCAAATGATGGCGGGGGTTTCGGGGTTGTTGGGGCGCTACCGTTGCCATGGCGACGATATTCCTATTGTTTCGCACTGTAAAACGGTTTTTTTTGGTTTTTATCGAGGGGGATTGAGATATCAGGGTGGGACTTTTTTTGGTTGGTGGGGATCCGGGAGGCGCTATGTCTGGTGGGGGTTTGCAAGTGATCACGTGATGGATGACGTCACTGGTGACGTCATTAAGTTTTTTGAAATGGGCCTAAATATTCAAATCACTCCGTGGCTTCAACGCTTTGTGTTAGGGGCTCGGATTTCGGAATGGGGGTAGGGATGGGGACGGCCCACATGTCTATTGTAGTTTGGCGGTTCGCGCATGCGCGGATGACGTCATAATGACGTCAGAAGTTCGAAAACCAACTTTTTTCGCTTACATGGGATTTTCATGAAAATTGGTACAGGGGGGTAACTCGACCCGCTGACCAAGATGGTGCAGGTTTCGAAAGGCGCATGCGCGTGATGACGTCACTATGACGTCATTTATGAACACTTTTTTCAACTGCCCGCGTCAGGTGGTTGGAGACTATTTAAGTGGGGTAAATGAACTTGACGAATGTGTTTAGCACAGTAGGAAACCCCTTGAGCCACTCAATGACGTATTTGACTCTTTGTGCCAGAAATATGAACCAAAGTTGGCACATGGCTTGCTCTCAAAATCAATGGGCCTAGGCACTTACCTGGAAATCCAGTTGCTGTTGGCCTTTCCTGGATAAAACAACTTTTAGACTGCAAACAACTATCTGTTGCACTTGACAACGTTCTGGGGCAGGTAAATGTGTGCCAAAGTGGTCCAAAATAGTGGCTCAAACGGTTTTTGTGGCATAACTTTTGACTCAGACGTCCGATCTCTACGATTTTTGCGTCAACAGCATCAGATTCAAAAAGGGATTCATTTTAAGATTGAAAAATTTACTGCGCATGCGTGAGGGCTGGAGGGGTGCTACGTCACCCCTGTGAGTTTTCTGTTGGAAATTCCAAGCTGAAAATGCACACAGGTTGTCCAAAATTTGTACAGGGTGCTGTTGACTGAATTTGACACTGTAAAAATATACCGTGTGCTCCAAAAAATAATATGACACTGTAAATATATACCGTGTGACCCAAATTTTTGAAACTGAAAATATAAACTGGGTGTCCCAAAAAAACCAAAGTGGATTGTGCAAATGTATACCGGATGTCCCATAAAACTGAAATGGACTCTTAAAATATGTACGGAGTTTCCCAAAAAAATTGAAATATGTTGCGGAATCACTGGTGTATGTTAGATATGTATGTATGTAGGGTATGTATTTTGGGTATGTATGTAGGGTATGTATGTAGGGTATGTACGTAGGGTATGTATGTAGGGTATGCAGTGTATGCAGGGTATGTATGTTGGGTATGTATGTAGGGTATGTATGTAGTGTATGTATGTAGTGTATGTATGTACGGTGTGTACGAAGGGTATATATGTAGGTTATGCAGTGTATGCAGGGTATGTATGTTGGGTATGTATGTAGGGTATGTATGTGGGGTATGTATTTAGGGAATGTATGTAGGGTCTGTAGGGTATGTATATAGGGTATGTATGTAGGGTTTGTAGGGTATGTATGTAGGGTATGTATGTAGGGTATGTATATAGGGTATATATGTAGGGTATGTATGTAGGGTATGTATGTAGGGTATGTATGTAGGGTATATATGTAGGGTATGTTTGTAGGGTATTTATGTAGGGTATGTATGTAGGGTATGTATGTAGGGTATGTATGTAGGGTATGTATGGTTACTAGGGACTGTATGTAGGGTATGTATGTAGGGTTTGTATGTAGGGTATGTATGGTTGCTAGGGACTGTATGTAGTGTATGTATGTATGTATGTTGGCAATGGACTGTATGTAGGGTATGTATGGGGTAGAGAATGTAGGGTATGCATATGTACTGTGTGCCCCAAAAAATGCAAGCATTTTACAGAATCCATTTAAACACCTGTTTTACCCCATTTCTTTTGTTACCTTTCCCCCTAATCATAATAATCTTTACAATTCTACCCTTACCCGCACATCGCCCCACATCATTAAAAAGGGGGGGACGACTCCTGCTCAACGAAAAGATCGTTAATTATACTTGTTAGTAAAGATTATTATGATTTGGGGGGAAAATCTCGGAAATTTCGAGCGCGCGTGGCGCGGCCGCGCAGCGGCCGATTGAGGCGCGGTCGCTGGTACCACCGGGTTTGTCTGGGAGCCCCAAATGATGGCGGGGGTTTCGGGGTTGTTGGGGCGCTACCGTTGCCATGGCGACGATATTCCTATTGTTTCGCACTGTAAAACGGTTTTTTTTGGTTTTTATCGAGGGGGATTGAGATATCAGGGTGGGACTTTTTTTGGTTGGTGGGGATCCGGGAGGCGCTATGTCTGGTGGGGGTTTGCAAGTGATCACGTGATGGATGACGTCACTGGTGACGTCATTAAGTTTTTTGAAATGGGCCTAAATATTCAAATCACTCCGTGGCTTCAACGCTTTGTGTTAGGGGCTCGGATTTCGGAATGGGGGTAGGGATGGGGACGGCCCACATGTCTATTGTAGTTTGGCGGTTCGCGCATGCGCGGATGACGTCATAATGACGTCAGAAGTTCGAAAACCAACTTTTTTCGCTTACATGGGATTTTCATGAAAATTGGTACAGGGGGGTAACTCGACCCGCTGACCAAGATGGTGCAGGTTTCGAAAGGCGCATGCGCGTGATGACGTCACTATGACGTCATTTATGAACACTTTTTTCAACTGCCCGCGTCAGGTGGTTGGAGACTATTTAAGTGGGGTAAATGAACTTGACGAATGTGTTTAGCACAGTAGGAAACCCCTTGAGCCACTCAATGACGTATTTGACTCTTTGTGCCAGAAATATGAACCAAAGTTGGCACATGGCTTGCTCTCAAAATCAATGGGCCTAGGCACTTACCTGGAAATCCAGTTGCTGTTGGCCTTTCCTGGATAAAACAACTTTTAGACTGCAAACAACTATCTGTTGCACTTGACAACGTTCTGGGGCAGGTAAATGTGTGCCAAAGTGGTCCAAAATAGTGGCTCAAACGGTTTTTGTGGCATAACTTTTGACTCAGACGTCCGATCTCTACGATTTTTGCGTCAACAGCATCAGATTCAAAAAGGGATTCATTTTAAGATTGAAAAATTTACTGCGCATGCGTGAGGGCTGGAGGGGTGCTACGTCACCCCTGTGAGTTTTCTGTTGGAAATTCCAAGCTGAAAATGCACACAGGTTGTCCAAAATTTGTACAGGGTGCTGTTGACTGAATTTGACACTGTAAAAATATACCGTGTGCTCCAAAAAATAATATGACACTGTAAATATATACCGTGTGACCCAAATTTTTGAAACTGAAAATATAAACTGGGTGTCCCAAAAAAACCAAAGTGGATTGTGCAAATGTATACCGGATGTCCCATAAAACTGAAATGGACTCTTAAAATATGTACGGAGTTTCCCAAAAAAATTGAAATATGTTGCGGAATCACTGGTGTATGTTAGATATGTATGTATGTAGGGTATGTATTTTGGGTATGTATGTAGGGTATGTATGTAGGGTATGTACGTAGGGTATGTATGTAGGGTATGCAGTGTATGCAGGGTATGTATGTTGGGTATGTATGTAGGGTATGTATGTAGTGTATGTATGTAGTGTATGTATGTACGGTGTGTACGAAGGGTATATATGTAGGTTATGCAGTGTATGCAGGGTATGTATGTTGGGTATGTATGTAGGGTATGTATGTGGGGTATGTATTTAGGGAATGTATGTAGGGTCTGTAGGGTATGTATATAGGGTATGTATGTAGGGTTTGTAGGGTATGTATGTAGGGTATGTATGTAGGGTATGTATATAGGGTATATATGTAGGGTATGTATGTAGGGTATGTATGTAGGGTATGTATGTAGGGTATATATGTAGGGTATGTTTGTAGGGTATTTATGTAGGGTATGTATGTAGGGTATGTATGTAGGGTATGTATGTAGGGTATGTATGGTTACTAGGGACTGTATGTAGGGTATGTATGTAGGGTTTGTATGTAGGGTATGTATGGTTGCTAGGGACTGTATGTAGTGTATGTATGTATGTATGTTGGCAATGGACTGTATGTAGGGTATGTATGGGGTAGAGAATGTAGGGTATGCATATGTACTGTGTGCCCCAAAAAATGCAAGCATTTTACAGAATCCATTTAAACACCTGTTTTACCCCATTTCTTTTGTTACCTTTCCCCCTAATCATAATAATCTTTACAATTCTACCCTTACCCGCACATCGCCCCACATCATTAAAAAGGGGGGGACGACTCCTGCTCAACGAAAAGATCGTTAATTATACTTGTTAGTAAAGATTATTATGATTTGGGGGGAAAATCTCGGAAATTTCGAGCGCGCGTGGCGCGGCCGCGCAGCGGCCGATTGAGGCGCGGTCGCTGGTACCACCGGGTTTGTCTGGGAGCCCCAAATGATGGCGGGGGTTTCGGGGTTGTTGGGGCGCTACCGTTGCCATGGCGACGATATTCCTATTGTTTCGCACTGTAAAATGGTTTTTTTTTGTTTTTTTCGAGGGGGATTGAGATATCGGGGTGGGACTTTTTTTGGTTGGTGGGGATCCGGGAGGCGCTATGTTTGGTGGGGGTTTGCAAGTGATCACGTGATCGATGACGTCACTGGTGACGTAATTACGTTTTTTGAAACGGGCCTAAATATTCAAATCACTCCGTGGCTTCAACGCTTTGTGTTAGGGGCTCGGATTTCGGAATGGGGGTAGGGATGGGGACGGCCCACATGTCTATGGTAGTTTGGCGGTTCGCGCATGCGCGGATGACGTCATAATGACGTCAGAAGTTCGAAAACCAATTTTTTTTCCTTACATGGGATTTTTATGAAAATTGGTACAGGGGGGTAACTGGACTTGCTGACCAAGATGGTGTAGGTTTCGGAACGCGCATGCGTGTGATGACGTCACTATGACGTCATTTATGAACACTTTTTCAACTGCCTGCGTCAGGGGGTTGGAGACTATTTAACTGGGGTAAATGAACTTGACGAATGTCTTCGGCACAAGAGGAACCCCCTTTGGCCACTCATTGAGGTATTTGGCCGTTTGTCCCAGAAATATGGACCAAAGTTGGCACATGGCTTTGTCTCAAAATCGATGGGCCTAGGCACTTACCTGGAAATCCAGTTGCTGTTGGCCTTTCCTGGATAAAACAACTTTTAGACTGCAAACAACTATCTGTTGCACTTGACAACATTCTGGGGCAGGTAAATGTGTGCCAAAGTGGTCCAAAATAGTGGCTCAAACGGTTTTTGTGGCATAACTTTTGACTCAGATGTCCGATCTCTACCATTTTTGCGTCAACAGCATCAGATTCAAAAAGGGATTCGTTTTTGGATTTAAAAATCTACTGCGCATGCGCAGAGGCTAAAGGGGTGCAATGTCACCCCTGTGGGTTTTCTCTTAGAAATTCAAGGCTGAAAATGTACACAGGGTGTCTAAAATTTGTACAGGGTGCTGTTGACTAAATTTGACACTGTGAATATATGTATTTAGGGTATATATGTATGGTATGTATGTAGGGTATATATGTAGGGTATGTAGGGTATGTATGTAGGGTATGTATGTAGGGTATGTATGTAGGGTATGTATGTAGCGTATGTATGTAGCGTATGTAGGGTATGTATGCTATGTATGTAGGGTATGTATGTAGGGATTGTAGGTAGGGTATGTATGGTTACTAAGGACTGTTTGTAGTGTATGTATGTAGGGTTTGTATGTAGGGTATTTATGGTTGGTAAGGACTGTATGCAGTTTATGTATTTATGTATGTTGGCAATGAACTGTATGTAGGGTATGTATTGAAGTAGGGTATGTAGGGTATGCAGAAGTACTGTGTGTCCAAAAAATGCAAGCATTTTACAGAATCCATTTAACTAGCTGTGTTACCCCGTTTCTTTTGCTACCTTTCCCCCTAAGCATTATAATCTTTACAATTCTACCCTTACCCGCACATCACCCCACGTCATCCAGAAGGGGGGATGACTCCCTGCTCAACGAAATGATCGTTAATTATACTTGAAACTTGAAACTGAATTCAAAAGGACGAATTCAAAAACTGTAGAGGGAAATCTCCTCACAGTACATTAAACAATGGTGCATGGAAACAATAGACAGGTTTCCGAATGACGTGAACTTTTTAGAAACGCAACTATAGCCTCGACATGATGTGCAGCTCAATCCCAAAGCGTGCATTGCTTCGAAATTGCAAAAAGGTCTTCTTTGTAACGCTTCAGGATTTAGCCACACATCGTGTTGAACTATAAATGTACATTTCTGAAGAACTTCTACACTACGTGTATTTCTTAAAAATTCATGAAGAAACTGGCCTATTGCACCCATCCATTTAGATCCGATTTAAGCTTGGGTCAAAACTCTCCATCAAAATAATTTACTTGAATTTGAGACCAAACGAGAGCTATGGCGAATGAAGGATTTGGTTGAGAATGACATGAGGGTGATGGGGTTGGAGAAGGGGGTGGCCAGCAATAGAGAGACATGGAGGAGACGAATCTATGGACCGGTCAACCCCACAAGCGAGAAAATCGACCGAAATACAAATAATGTTTGTGTGTGATTGTGAGAATGAACGAGAGGTAAGCTAGTTGGTATTTCATCCAAACGAAATGTCAAAGAAACGCACGCCAGTCAAGTCAAGAAGGATGACGTCACTGAAGAAATACAAACCTTTTATTCTGCCAGTGATGTAAAGGTAGCCATCCTGTCAAAAAAGAAGAAATTAAAAATACTTTCAAACATGATCGCTTTCTCGTTGTTGCACTGGTGAACCCTTGCCTGTATTACGAGGGCTTTTGAATAATTAATTAAAATTAATTAAAATTAGAACTAATTAAAATAAATCTTTAAAATTAAGATTTAATGTTATAACAACTGTTACTTACAACATATGTCTATCTTATTCAAATTATGAGTGGGGAGACTTAATAGAGGAAAAAGGGGGAGCTTGATGAACAAATAAACAAAGAAAAACAAGAAATTCAAATTATGAATGGGGATTTAATAGATAGAAGGGTGAGTTTAATGAATATTTTCCAATAAATAAATACAAAGCAAATATTAAAACAAAAGATATGAAAATGGTATTACCTCGTCGTATCGTCCAACATCTCCCGAGTGCAACCATCCCTCATCATCGATGGCTTCCTTCGTTTTATCTTCATTCTCAAGATATCCCATGAATACGAATCGACCTCTCATACAGATCTACAAATATCAAACAGTTTCAAAAATCATCATTCTAAATCATTAATTGGGTTCACTATTATACCCTCAAGCACAGTCAAATCTCTTCCAAAAACTGTTTCTTTACGACAACAACCCTCTCCTATCTCTAAAGCTTCTAAACCTTTAACACGACACTGCTACAGTTCAACATATACTCGTTGACTCATTATAATATCAAAACAACAGAAATAACAGACTTTGAATAATCAGAAAAGCAAAAGCATGCATTCCATTCATAATGTGTAAAAGTAAGTTTGATTGCATATTAGACTCTAGGACCAACGGTGATAGCTGATTATTTTCTGTACTACCCATCATGCAATTCTTCATTGAACGGCTAATTTCAATACACCTCTTGGATATGAAAACTGTTGAGGTTACCAAAGTACCCTTCGTTTGTCCTCACTTTTACTTTTGATGTATGACCCCTTAGGTAGAGAGAATAAGTATCGACCAACGATCGGAGGTAACATCAATAAAATTGATTTGAATTTCAAAACGTGCCATAACACTTTCAAATAGAATAGAATGATAATTACCTCTCCACTACCGTCTTTGTCTTGGTTGAAAATGCTAATCTCGACATCAGAAAGAGATTTGCCGACTGACGTAGTTCTCATTTCGCTTGGAAGTGAAAGGGAAGCACCGCCCGTACATTCACTCATTCCATACAGTTCCATCAAGGGGATGTTGATGCTCTGAAAGTAACGCAGGGTTTCAAGGGAGATGGGAGCAGCGCCAGTCAGCTGAAGTTTGCATCTGTCAAAGCCGAGTTGAACAGTTATCTAAAAAAAAAGTTATTTCATTCAAATTCTCTGCAAAATAAGCAATAGACGAAAGAGAAACAAATAGAGGATATAGAAGAATAGGAGATATAGAAGAGTTGAACAGTTATCTAAAAAAAACAATTCATCTAAATTCTCTGCAAAAAAGCAATAGAAGAAAGAGAAACAAATAGAAGATATAAAAGAATAGGAGATACAGAAGAGTTGAACAGTTATCTAAAAAAGGAATAAAGTAATCTAAATTCTCTGCAAAAGAAGCAACAGAAGAAAGAGAAGATATACGAGAAAATAACCAAGAATGTCTATCGTACTTCACCCAATTTCTTTCTTTGATTCAAAACACTATTTCAAAGTAAAACACACGTCATCCACAACCTATAACAGCAAGCAGCTGGTTTCAGGTGCAAGTCACTACCTTTACTTATCCAGCTCCTCGCTGCTTTGGTTACTTTAGCTGTTCAGTTGGTCCTACCCAATAATAAACTAATAGTTTACAAAGATATCCACATATTTCCAAATCAACCAACACGCACTGCCCTTATTATTGTATTTTTGACTGTTCCATCTACAGTTATGGGATAGCCTAATACCTTCTGGAGATAGTTGGCGTACATGCCAAGCAGCAAAGCAAATAGGTCGTTGCGGAGGAGAAATATAACCATTGATAAGCAAATCTCAGTGTGATACCGAGACTAATCAATTATCTGACGCAGCAATGAAAATCAATCAAGTGACGTAACAATCAAAAAAGCGATTGACCTTCGGCGCAACATCAAATCAACTTCATGTTTCGATCTTGCGATTGCAAACGTCGGTGTATTATTGATTGCGATTCTACACTTACTTATTTCGATATATTCTAACGTTTTCGTTAGCGACTTCGAAGTTAACATGTATCCTTGCTATCGTTGCCACGGTTCGAGGATATTCAAGTCTTTCGACGAGAGACGTTTACATGCAGAAATTGTGCATCCCGATTCAACGGGATATTATGCTTTCGACTCTATACCCTCATCACTTGTCAAGCCAACAAGGCTAGGTAAGTATTTTATTTGAACTAGTAACTATTGATACACTATTAAAGTTTCTATTCTTATTCGTGGCTTTATCATCATTATTTTTACTTTTGGCATTTGTTTTTTCTTCCCCTATGACATTTCACATATCAATAAGAATACTATGCATGCAACGGCCCTGCAACATTTGGTGGATAAAAAACAAGACATTCATTGCCTCATTGCTTCAGCTCAAGGCAAAGCAAGAAATATAACTTTAGCTCTAAATTAATATTGATTGTTATGTTTCTTTTCAGATCACGGAGGAAGGACATCTCGCATTCCCCTGCCGGTGGACGCAGAGAAGAGACGAAATTGGAATGAAACCAAATATCAGTTCGAGTGGGAAGCTAGCATGGCCTTCCAGTCTTCTGGCTTCCAGTCTCACTGCGACTTCTCATCAAAGATATCGCAGTGTAACCAGTGGCTGCACACAGCCGAGGACAGAAGACATAAAGCTCAAGTCGATAAGATGGCGGAGGACAAAGACGTCTTATCAAAGACTAAGAGAGAACTGGTGAAGATGAAGCAAAGTTATCAAGATGCCAAAGGTAAATTACAGTAAAAGAATTCTTATATTTTCATTGCTATTCATACTTTCTCAGTGGCGTAGAAAACAAAGGGGATGGAAGTACCCTACACCCCCGAATATTCTAACCATATATCACAAACCTTAGGAAGAGTTATATAGTTTTAGGAAGAAGAAAGAAATATATGGGGGGAACAAAACGAGGAGGGAGAGTGAAGAGAGAGGAAAGAAGAAGGGTTACGAATGAAATAAGAAGACTAATGAAACAGGTCAAATCAGACAAAAAAAGAAAAATACATTGCAGAAAAGGGATAAAAAGAATCTGAAGAAAAATGATTGGATGATAGGAGACAAAATGATGAAGAAAAGGGGTGAAGAAAGACTAAAAACTGTTTTGTTTTTAGAAAATCTTGAAAAGGAGAAAGAAGATCGAGAAGAATTTGAAAAGCAAATTCAAAAGCAGAAAAAGACGATGGAAGATCAGATCATCAGATTAAAGACAGATTTGGAGAAGGAGAAAAGGGTAAGTAAAAGATTTTATCGCTTTCATCGACATTTGAATACAAACCGTGCCACACAAAATAGACGTGTTTAATGAGCCACTATAAATCGAATATTACACTGAAAACACTTAAAGATCGATGTCATATGGACCAACTTAGATTTGGTTGATTTTTGAAAGTGATTTATCAAAGTAATTCACCGTTATGAGCTGCAATAGCAGCAGTTGCTACATCCATAGGGGCAAAAAATCAATGCCTAGTTTTATATGTTGCTCAAATTCTTCATTTCAACATTGTTATTCTTCTTTCATTTGTAGAAAGTCGAAGAAAGTTTTAAAAGAGAACAAGTAGAAGAGCTGTTGCAAGAACTTTCCGTTCGACGAGAAGAAAATGGCGTGAGAGAAGAAGAGGCATGGAAATTGATGGCTACCATCGATTCGTTGAAGAAGGTGATAAGAAAAATGACATCCAGCAAGAAAATCATCGAGAAAAACAACGAAGAATTGTTGGCCAGTGCGTCAGAGTGGTTAGAAGAGAAAGGCACGCTAATTGGAAAGATCGAGGAGCATATCGAGAGAGAGACCAGTCTCACTGCGCATTTGGACCAGTTGAAAACCGAAATCAGAATCGCAGAGAAGGAGAAGACGGATTTTGAAAAGGAAATGAAGAGGAGACAGGACGAACTGAGAAAGCAGAACTCGATGCTTGAAAGGTACGTCTTTTAAACTTACAAATATCCATTCCTATTCGTTCCTTAAGCTAAGTTTATTCTAAGGGTTGAGTTCTTATTCGTGCGTTTCGTTCAGTATCATGGGAGAACTTAGGGTCAACCAATTCTGGGTTTCTGCATGGTATATATTAACAACCGAGATAAAATGTCACTGCTTCGATTGGTCTTCAATCATGCAGTGGACCATATTTTCACTGCTTCAATAAGTCATATATTTGATGCTGTTGGACATTAGTCACTGGGGAATTTAAGCGCCAAACACAAACAAACACTTCCATCGTTGTTTTGTCGTACAGTTCTGCTAGCTAAGTAAAAGTTGGTCTTCTGGCTGTCTAAGGTGACATATATGTATAGCAGCCATTGTGTATATCTTTGTAGGTGGGGTAATTGGGTAATCCACCAGTGAGGTTATCATCATTGTGTTTTTAACTTTTCAGGTTGGAGAAAGAAATAAGCGACCTGAAAGGCATGAAGGATTGCGACAAAGACATCACGGGCGATAAGGAGGAAAACAAGACGATGAAATTCAAAATCGGAAAGTTGCAAGAAGAAAATGAGGCTTTGAAATTGAAAGTTGAAGGCTTGAAGAAAGATCTTAGGGAAAAAGCAAGCAACAGGCAACAACAACAGCAAGAGTATAAAATTCTGTTCAAGGCCAAGCAACAACTGGAAAGAGAACTTGACTCAATCAACCAAGATTTACACGCCAGTCAAAGAAGTTTCCAGAAGAAAGTCGAAGAGTTGGAGAATACGATTGCAAAGCAAAAAAAGGAGAGAAAAACGGAAAAGGTAGGAGGCTTTGAGATTGAGAAAGAAAGGGATAGAAAAGAAATCAACGAGTTGAAAGATCGGCTTAAATCGATGGAAGAAGAATGCGAAGTTCTGAGAGTGAAGATAAAAGACGAGGATGATGACAACATCAAATTGTTAAAAGCTTACGAAGAGTTGAAGAAAGAGCTGAGTGAGAAAGAAAAGGAGAGAAGGGAGCTGAAATCAGAGTCGAAGAAAAATAAGAAAGAAAACAAAGAACTGAAAGAAAGACTCAAAGCTACAAAAAAGGAATTCGAAGACGGAGAGAAAGAAGCCAAGATATTGTCAGAAAAATGTAAGAAATTGCAGAAGGAAATTCACCAGAAAGAACAAGAGGCCATTATATTAACGCAGGACAGAAATAAGTATCAGGAAGAAATGATGGCGTTTAAAGAAAGTTCTGGAGTTATTGAAAAGATAAGCAAAGAAATGGAAAGCAAAATCGAACTGGGAGAACGTGAGAATAAAAGATTGTTGGATGTATGTGAGAAGTTGCAGAAAGAGATTAGAGAGAAAGAAAAAGAGATGACAGCCTTGGAAGAAGAAAAGAGGAAAAGAGATGATGATGGGCTGGAAGAGAAGTTGAAGGTGTCTGAAGAAGAGTGCGAAGAGTTGAGGAATAGAATCAAAGAAGAAGGAGAAGATAATAAGGAATTACTTAAGCTTTGTGAGAAGTTGCAAAAAGAAGTAAGGGACAAAGAGAAAGAAGCAAAGAAACTTCAATCCGAGTCTGAGATGAGTAAGACTGAAAATAAAGAAATAAAGGAGAAGTTTCAATTGATAAGTAAGGAATGCGAGGAATTAAGAAGCAAGATGCGACAAGAAGATGGTCAAAATAAGAAATTATCAGACATGTGTGAAAAGTTGAAGAGAAAGCTGAAAGTGAACGCAGAAAAGCTGACAGAAATAGAAAAGAAGGAAAAATTTGAAGCAGAAACATTTGCCAAGCAGACCAAAGACCTTCAAACAGAGATAGAGAATATGAAAGAAGATAAGCAGAAGTTACAGCTCGACAATAATCGTTTGGCAGCAGAAATAAAAGGCAACAGTTCTTCGATGGATTTTGGAAATGACAAAAAGTTCCAAAAGATGCAGAATGAAATAGACGAGCTTCAGCAAGAAAGAGAGGAACTGAAAAGCATCAATGAAAACATCAAAGCAAAACAAAGCAGAATACAGAGCCATAATTACGAAATCAAAAAGAAACTCGACAACTCAGAGGAATTGAATAAAGAACTTTCTCGAAAGATTGATGATCTTCAGAAAGAAATAGAACAGACATCCGACAGTAAACCGAATGCTGACGTTGAAAACAACAAACAGGTCGAATTGGATAAAATCAACAAGAAGCTCAAAGATGTCAGAGAAAAACTTGAAGAGGCCAAGACGAAAGTTTACGTTTATGAAAGGGAGATCAAAGAAAAAGACTCCACCATAGAAGTTATTGAGATGGAGAACAGAATGTTGACACTTCAAAACAAAAATGTCAACGATTTAGACGAATTAGTCAAAAAGAAGAATATCGAGGTGGAGGCCATCGAGAGGAATATGGAAGAGTTGGAGTCAGAAAAACACGAATTGTCACGAGAAGTGTGGAGGCTGAAGAGTGTGATTGGAGAGTTGGAGGACAAAATCGAGGTTCTTACCAGCGACAAGGACGAATGCGAGCAAATGAAGGAATTTCTCGAACATGAGCTGGATGAGAGAAAAGACACGGACATCTTGCTGAAGAAAACAGAGCAAGACCTCGCAAAGGCCAATCAGGATCTCCAGAAGATGAGGGATGAGAAAATGAAGATGGAAACCACTTACAATGATTTCATGGCTGATGATGTCGTCAAGGGAACAGACAACAACAACAACAACAGACTGAGGTATGTCCGCCCATTTTAATAAAACCTCACTATTTTAGGCCGTTATCATGTCTGAACTACGTCAGAGTCTGAATGTGTTTTCGGTCTTAAGATGAGCACTTTTCCATCAAAAGCTATTCTAGCAATAAATGATTAAGTCTGAAAATGTCTATATTGAGTTAAAAAGAAGAGGGTATAGGTGAGTGATTGCCTTGATAAGAAGAGGTTCTCTTTATGTCATCTCATGTCAAATCATATTGGAATTGCAATAAAGACAGGTCAATATTACCAATATTGTATTTCTTAGCTAATTCGTTTGTTTGTTTGTTTAATTGCAGTGAAAATATCCACTTTGCTGAGATGCCAGAAGAGGTCATCGATGAAGTGTACTCGTCTGACTTCGAGTTTGATGATGATGATGATGTTTGTGGAATTTTGGAAGACAAACAATCACTTGTGAAATCACAAAACATCCAATATATGTTCGCAAACACATCAGAGGAGAAACAAGCGAGGGAAGGAAGAGATTCTGTTTCCACCAGACGAAGCAATGAATCGATTGGCAAGACTGCTGATTCAGTCGACTACGACGCCATCTTTGCAAAGCCAAAGAAAGCAGCTCCGACGAAGAAGACGATGATGAAGTTGGATTTCGATTTGGAGAATTTGATCGAAGGAAATATTGTTTATGAAACAAGTGATGAAGAAATATGCACACCAAACAAAGGTTAGGATCAATATTTACAACTCTGCATTTCATTTAAAACATAAGCTGGAATTTCAGATTTACAAAGAATGAAGATGTTTAGAAACTTGTCACAATAAAGTCAACACTATCTATTGTGAACTTGAGAAGATGTGATTGGCAAAGTCAATCGAAATGATTTGTGTGAATGAAAATGACCTTAGTTTGATGCCATTTGACAGGACATCCTTTCTAGTGCAGTTGTTAAAGAACCCGGATAGGTTCGTCTCTATATTCAGTGAGTTTCGTTGCAATTTGTGAGATTGATGAAAGTTGATTTAGTTGAACCATTTATCGAGATAATGAAATTTAATGTCATCATTTCTTTCCAGGTATGAAAAATGCCAAAAAGCAGAAAAACGAATCGAAGTCGAAGAAGAAAGGAAGGAAGGAGAAGTCGAGGAAAGAAGGAGCACCGATGAGGGACACAGATGATGATTGGGGGAGCAAACTCCTGAGGCAATCGAGTCAGGTGTTCCCCTCTTCACCGAAGCCCGTCCTCAACACTCGGTCACCATTCACTAAATTATCAGCACTGCCCCCTTTGCCAGGGATGAAGAAAGGTGCATTGCCATCTCTACAGTCCAAGTGAATGGATTGAAACTGTAAATTGCTATCAGACATTTGACAATTTATTTCGAACTTAGGTTGTTACTGATAGTTAGTATGTTGTAAATAATATTGTAAATATAATGTAAATATTTTCTTTGCAAAGGTAAATATTCGATTGTAAATTTTTGGATTAATATTTGTAAAGTTTTGATGGAAATTCAAAGTTTTTTCATTCCGATTGTTCTCTACGAGCAAAGACAAATGCAATTATTGTTGTTATGCCAATTTAAGGTCATAGGGTCAGTCTCACGACGATATTTCCATTTCTACATAATTCCAAATCAAGTAGAAGAATGAGAAGCTTGGTTCGAGTATGGCTCACAATATGAATTCGACCATTATCAGGAGAAAGAAATCTTGAAACATACAGTGTCAATCTTTTCTTCTTTTTGTGCAGAAAATCGAACTAATTTTCATAGTCTCCTATGGTTAGTGTGCAATCAAGCAATAGGGTACTGCCATATGACCTTATATGGGTAGAAACAACCATAGCTGAATTTGTCTATTGATAGGAATATCAAAGTTGAAACTCGTACTTTAAGTGAATGATTGATCAAGAGGTGCAGTGGAAGGGCAGCAACAAATGGAAGAGTGAAAGTTCAAGCAAGCGAAAGGAAGTGATCAAGATTGTTACGAGCTTCAATCAGTCGAGTAAAAGTGTTGGATGGAAGATTTAGATTGAAAAAAGCAGATTACAAACCTTTCTCAGCAATTTCTCAGCAATAGAAAATCCAAAGGGTGTAGACTGCCTGAAATATGAAATGTAAAGAAAAATGCAAATAACAATTCTGCCAAAGGTAGTGACTTTCAATCTAATTTTGAACTTGAGGATGGAGAAGAAAATTGGAAACATATCAAAACATGATAACTACTAAAGCTTCAAGTCTGACACTCATCAGAGTAGTGCATCAGAAAGAGAACGAAATTGAAACCTAACAAATATCATCATAATGATTTTCGTTCTCTTTCTGACGCACTTCTCTGATGAGTGTCAGACGCAAAGCTTATGCAGTTTCGCATGCTACGTTTCCGATTTTCCTTCGCTTTTTTCTGAAATTCTGTACCAATCAAGTTTTAAACCTCAAGTTTGGGCATGTTGTGTATCAGCCTGCTTTCAACTACTTTTAAACCAACAACAGTTTTCAAGTCAGGGAAAAGATACAAAGTACAAGTTAAGTATTACGAAATAAAAACCACATGAACAAAGTACAAGAAAATATCATATGAAAATAGAAAACATAATCCAAACGTTTGATATTATTTCGCAATGTTGTAAAGTTACATGACAAGAACAAAGTTCATTCTATCAAACAATGCTATTTACTATTTTTAACTTCTTTCTTTAAATTATATTCCGTTTCCTGATTCGGAAGATAAAATCCTGAAAATTGTAATTTTGCACAGTCGGCTGTTAGTCGGCTAGAAGTGAGGTTCACTGTAAAAAGAGAAGAAGTGAATTCGCCAGACAAGCAAAAGAACTCTCTCGAAGGGAAGAAGGCAGAGAGAAAGACACACTGCTTTTCAAGTCACAGGATATTTCGTCTTTCCTGTCTACGTACTGAAGACACCATTTTCACAGGTAAGAAATGTGCTTTTCGCTTTTTTTTTATGAATGTTTTTTCTGAGACTGTCAAAGTTTCGAGGATAATTGTATCAGGGGTTTTCACGTGCAGCTCTACACAAAAGTAAAGGGGTTGCACCAACCACCACCCAAATAGTTGTGAGAACTAGACGTCTGTCACTAGACAACTGTCAAGCTCACAACTTGGAGTTCTAAACATAAAGGCGGCAAGGAAAATAAGAAACATTGCGAAGCATAATAACTACGAGAGTTTCTCCTCTACCATTCATTGGATTTGTACGGCAGAAAGAGAAGGAACATGAAGCATTGGCAGGGCCTAATTTCCTTTTTTAAATTTCAAATCATGCTGTGGATCGCTATCTGAAGTTCTGTAACGATTTAAGACAAATATAAATTGGCAGTTCTTAAACTTCCACTTCGATAACATGCAAGACAGTGGACTGGAATGATAAACAAGAGTATTGAGATAGAAATAGCACCAGATAGGCCGTTCTCCAGAAGCATCCTTCTGTTCACCTTAAGGAACCGCCATGTTTAAAACCTTCTGTTTGACTTGAACAGGGATTGCAATAGCCACAACCCAATTAGTGATGAGCACTAGACGTCTGTCATTAGACAACTGAAAGGTTCTGATGATGTAATACTTCGATGCATCAATAATAATGTTTTGTATTTCTTTTCACAGCATGATGACAATGGAGTGGCAGGTGATTATTTGCATATCATTCCTGATTGCAGTTGTGAGTTGTGACGACATCAGCCAGTTGGGAAGACCAGAGATTAACATATTGACCCTCAACAACCAAAACCATTTCTCTTTCTCGTCATTGAATAATCATGGAGGAAGCCCCAAAAACGTAGCTGATGAGCAACAACATATAGTCACCGAAAGCTGGACAAGTTATGGCATTCAAGTGAAGCCGAATTCACATGGGTTGGCGTATGTTCAAGTGGATTTGAAGAAACCGCACATCGTAAGAGCGTTTGCAGTGACCGGTTACCCTGGTGGAAGTCACAAGCCTACCGGAGAGTTTTATCTTGAAGGATCAAACAACGCACAAAACTGGAAGATAGTCGGTATTGGCAAACCGTCACAGTGGCACGCGCCTGGCACGTACCCATTTAAAAGGGAACAAATCATTCTATCGATGTACCCAAATAGTTATCGCTATTACCGAGTCATTGCCAAAGGTTTTACAAATAATTTTATGCTCATTTATAACTGGGGACTCTTTGTTTGAGATGATGAAAGAATAGTTACCCTTAACAATGATTTAAGGTAGTGTGAAAGAGAAAGACTTTTAGGGAGTATTTCTTTTAGTATTACTTTATAAGCCAACAAGTCTCTTATACGTAGATAAAATCGGAAATTCTTCAATGAGATCGAGCTTGCTTTGTCATTTTGGCTTTAGTTACTTATGGACATTATCGTTTATGTAAAGTTAGTAAGTAAGTAAGTAAGTAAGTAAGTAAGTAAGTAAGTAAGTAAGTAAGTAAGTAAGCAAGTAAGTAAGTAAGTAAGCAAGTAAGTAAGTAAGCAAGTAAGTAAGCAAGTAAGTAAGCAAGCAAGAAATCAAGTAAATAAGTAAGTAAGTAAGTAAGTAAATAAGTAAGTAAGTAAGTAAGTAAGTAAGTAAGTAGGCAACTAAGTAAGTAAGTAAGTAAGTAAGTAAGTAAGTAAGTAATCAAGTAAGTAAGTAAGCAAGTAAGTAAGTAAGTAAGTAAGTAAGTAAGTAAGCAAGCAAGTAAGTAAGTAAGCAAGCAAGAAATCAAGTAAATAAGTAAGTAAGTAAGTAAATAAGTAAGTAAGTAAGTAAGTAAGTAAGTAAGCAAGCAAGTAAGTAAGCAAGTAGGCAACTAAGTAAGTAAGTAAGTAAGCAAGTAGGCAACTAAGTAAGTAAGTAAGTAAGTAAGTAAGTAAGTAAGTAAGCAAGTAAGTAAGTAAGTAAGTAAGTAAGTAAATAAGCAAGTAAGTAAGTAAGTAAGTAAGTAAGTAAGTAAGTAAGTAAGTAAGTAAGCAAGCAAGCAAGCAAGCAAGCAAGCAAGCAAGTAAGTAAGTAAGTAAGTAAGTAAGCAAGCAAGCAAGCAAGTAAGTAAGTAAGTAAGTAAGTAAGTAAGTAAGTAAGTAAGTAAGTAAGTAAGTAAGTAAGTAAATAAGCAAGTAAATAAGCAAGTAAGTAAGTAAGTAAGTAAGTAAGTAAGTAAGTAAGTAAGCAAGCAAGCAAGTAAGTAAGTAAGTAAGTAAGTAAGTAAGCAAGCAAGCAAGCAAGTAAGTAAGTAAGTAAGCAAGTAAGTAAGTAAGTAAGTAAGTAAGTAAGTAAGTAAGTAAGTAAGCAAGTAAGTAAGTGAGTAAGCAAGTAAGCAAGTAAGCAAGTTAGCAAGTAAGTAAGCAAGCAAGCAAGTAAGTAAGTAACTAAATAAGCAAGCAAGCAAGTAAGTAAGTAAGTAAGTAAGTAAGTAAGCAAGTAAGTAAGTAAGTAAGCAAGTAAGTAAGTAAGCAAGTAAGTAAGCAAGTAAGTAAGCAAGCAAGAAATCAAGTAAATAAGTAAGTAAGTAAGTAAGTAAATAAGTAAGTAAGTAAGTAAGTAAGTAAGTAAGTAGGCAACTAAGTAAGTAAGTAAGTAAGTAAGTAAGTAAGTAAGTAATCAAGTAAGTAAGTAAGCAAGTAAGTAAGTAAGTAAGTAAGTAAGTAAGTAAGCAAGCAAGTAAGTAAGTAAGCAAGCAAGAAATCAAGTAAATAAGTAAGTAAGTAAGTAAATAAGTAAGTAAGTAAGTAAGTAAGTAAGTAAGCAAGCAAGTAAGTAAGCAAGTAGGCAACTAAGTAAGTAAGTAAGTAAGCAAGCAAGTAAGTAAGTAACTAAATAAGCAAGCAAGCAAGTAAGTAAGTAAGTAAGTAAGCAAGCAAGCAAGTAAGTAAGTAAGTAAGTAGGTAAGTAAGTAAGTAAGCAAGTAAGTAATTAAGTAAGTAAGTAGGTAAGTAAGTAAGTAAGCAAGTAAGTAAGTAAGTAAGTAAGCAAGCAAGCAAGCAAGTAAGTAAGTAAGTAAGTAAGTAAGTAAGTAAGCAAGTAATCAAGTTAGCAAGTAAGTAAGCAAGCAAGCAAGTAAGTAAGTAACTAAATAAGCAAGCAAGCAAGTAAGTAAGTAAGTAAGTAAGCAAGCAAGCAAGTAAGTGAGTAAGTAAGTAAGTAAGTAAGTAAGTAAGCAAGTAAGTAATTAAGTAAGTAAGTAAGTAAGCAAGGTAGTAAGAAAGTAAGTAAGTAAGTAAGTAAGTAAGAAATCAAGTAAATAAGTAACAAATAATACTGACCCCTTTTCTTTGTTGATATTTCCTTTCAAAGCAACCCCCTTCGCCCAACTTCCAATTCTCTTTCTGATACCAGTCATTGATTGGCCGATTTGTCTTAATTTCTCCTCAATTTTCTCATACACCCTGAAGAGAAAGAAAAGTAATTTAATTCATCTTTCAGTAACCCCCTTTTAAGTATATGGGAGCTTTCAAATGCTGCAAAAGGTTTTTAGCATTGGTTCTATAAAGCTAATTATTGAGAAGAAGATGAAAACTTTAATGTGTTCTGACCTTGGCACTCCAAGGAAAATCGTAGGTCTTGCAAACCGGAGAGTTTCTGCCAGTGTTCCCTGTCAATAAAAGTGAAAATCATCAACTTAAGAGGTTAATATGTTTAATGCAAAAACCTGGCATGAAATTCATTCAACTAGAAATATCTATTCAGAAATTCAAGTTCCGTTCCTGCCAATATCTTCAAACCAAAATATTCAATATTAGAGCAAAAGGTTGAAGCAGTAACAAACTAAATACCTTCAGGGCATCCGGTCTAGCGAATGTCGCGGTGGCATGGAATGCTATGCAGCCAAATATGTCAACAATCTACAAGAAAAATCACATGTTATACTCAAGGTGTACCAACAAAAGTGAAGATGATTGACAATGTGCTCAATTAGATCATGGTCATAAGAGAAATCTAAAAACAATCAAAGTCATTTCTTCCCACCTTTATAATACAAAACTAACCAGCAACTAAGAAACTGAATGCTGCAAGACAAGGCTGCCTCAGTCACTTATAGGTTGAGAAGAAATAGGTGAAGAATTTGAAATATATTCAGCGGGAAAGCCACTGAATTTGCATGAAATACCAAATCTACTCAAACAAAATTATTTTGTGAAGCATTATGAATGTACAAGAATAGATGCGCTTCTATCTGGTAAGCTGACATTGTGCTCAATAAGAACATGGTGATAAGAGAGATCTAAAACCAATCATTGTTATTCGTTACTACCTCTCTAATAATTCAGCCTTTTCGACTAGGTTAAAAACGTTAATCCCGAAGGGGTAAGGATAGATTAATGCGGTACACAAATGGCTGTAGTAAAAGCGGAGGGTTGTAAAGTTGAAATTTATCTTCATACCTGGGCTGCAATATGACTGAGTGGCAAATAACTGACCACGTGTCTTTCTTCCTCATCTTTTATAAACTTATCTACAGCTTTGATCAACAGCTTTGCGGAATATGTTATCTGAAAAACAAAGCAGAAAAATCAAATGCAAAAGAAATCTTAGCCGGTCGTTTCAAGTCACAGCCATTTTCAGAGACTCCTCTTAGAAATAAAAACGAGCTCCCCTTTCCATATTTCAAAACTCCTGCTTCCTTTGTCACATCAGCCAATCAGTATATAAAGGCATGGAATGTTTATGGCTAAAAGGAAATGCTTGAGGCAAAGCTATGAAATATAAAGGATGGATATGATTCAAGGTACTATTGGCCTACGGTTAATTCTATATTTAGTTCTTTGAGGAGCTTAACAAAGTGTAGGAGTTTTAAGGGGGCATATTACAAAAGGGATGGTATAACATTTGTAAAAGGTGTTACCGACAGTTCATCCCATGTTTATATTCGAGTCTTTGATGTCATGATGTTTATTATTAATGAAATTATGGGTGTTTTAAGGGTATCTAGTAGTTAAGCATCATTTTACCACAGAATAAGAAAATATCAGCTATGTTTCGGAAACAAGACAACTAACATTTCAGGAATAAAGAAATATTGGCAGCAATGAAAGTTTTGTCAGGACTTGATATGTAAAGACAAACAAAACAACCAAGAGTTAGCACATTGAACTTAAACAGATTTCCTATATTTTCAAATTGGAGAATTGTCGATTTTTTGACAAAATTGTTGACAACTTAGTGGCGTTATTTGCAACTAATGAATGGTCATAGACATCAACAGGCCATAACACATAAAACATTCAGTACAAATCATTCCAAAATGAGAATCTTCTAAAGGCACAAGTTGAACTTTTCAATAGACAACAAGTCAACAAGTTACCAAACCTTGATTCAGGTTAAATTTACCGCCGTTTGGGGTGAATAGGGACAGGAAGATGAATAGGGACAAAAACGACAAAAGATTGTTGACATTGAAGATTAGGTTAGAGGTTTCTGATTGTGACCAAACAATATTACGATCAAATTGAAGATCAAATTGTTTCAAAATGAGAAGGCCTTCTGTAATTTTCGAAGTCCACAATCTTTGTCCCTTTTTTGTCCCTATTCACCTTCCTGTTTCCATTAACCCCAAACTACGGTATATGCAAAAAGGCATTCAATGGAGGCAATACTTAGTTGCTTTTTTCATCCAGCTGGGAAGATACGAATAAACGTGTTTTAGGGTGGTAGAGCAGACAGCTAGCCTGCTAATTCAAGGAAGATGGTAAGCAAACTCCACGGCTCCACCCAGTCTAGTTGCTTATGGAAAAAGTGGATATTTTGCCATATGAACTTGATGGCAAGCGCAAAACACAAACAGGCCATAACACACAAAATTCTGATGAAAAAAATTTGAAATGAAATGCAGAATAATCTATTTTAAATTTGAGTATCCAGTTTCATTGTTGTTGTCTGCAAAGAATAGCAAAACATGAACAAGCCATAACACATTCTGATGAAAACCAGTAGAAAAATGAGATAGAATTTCAATTATAGAATCAGCTTACATTGTCATGTGACAGCATAACTCCTTTGGGGTTTCCAGTGGTGCCAGACTGAAATAAACAACAGAATCTTATTAAGAGCAGCCTTACAGTAGCAAGGCTCAATACAAGTAATTTTGATTGGACAGGTGGCATCATCATCATCATCATCATCATCATCATCATCATCACCATCATCATCATCATCAAGTTTATTCACATGTCAAATAAATTTAGCATTATGACAATTGCTAATTGAGGACTAATTGAATAGAGAGATAATCATCAAATAGTTAAAAAAAATTTTTTAATCCAAAAGTTCAAAATTCACTGTCCACAGAGATTGCAATTGCAAATTTCCTTGCTTGTCACTACAGACAAGTCTGGAATCTTTCTCAGTGTTTTTTCAAATATCCAAAGAGTTTTATTGTCCTTGAAATCCAAGTATAGTTTGGACCACATCATAGTTCCTAAGCACCTTATGGAATGGTCTCCCTCAAAGTCACAGTTCTAAATCTTGGTACATCAAATTGGCGTTCCTGTCGTTTAGTTAGTCTTTCAAACAAGGCTCAGATGGGCTTTGGACTTTTGGAGCTAAATTGTTTTTGAACATGTGGATGAGAATATTTTACAGGTTACATTAAATGTGCATTGGTAAACAGGGCTTGAATCTCCAAAGGGAAAAGATTGAAAGCAGGACAAGTCTCCTTTACTCATTCACATCATCATGCAACATGTTGGTCAATGTAACTTCAGTATAATTGGATGTATTGTACCTTTAGATTACTTAATAATGAGTCTGTTTTCTAATTTCTGAATGAGTCGCACGCTTTTCTGTAGCCCTTGAGTTTTCTAAATAACAGGCTCTTACTACCCTATTATAGATAAAGGAGGGTTCTGAATGTAGTAGGTACTGACAGCAATACCCAACACTAATCAAGAATGAGGAAAGCCCTAATATGAAAATCTCAATCCAAAATATATGTTTCTTTGTGTCCAAAACTCCCAGTCCCAAGAAGACAATTCTCATTTTCCAATCAATTAAAAGGCAAATTCCAGTTCCAAATCAACCCCCTCAAACACTCAGAACGGGAATATTTATTCCAGTTCTCAATCAACCCCCTCCTCTCCCTCGTTAAGTGACCAACCTTAGAGCAGGAAATATTCATTTACCGTGTAGATGAGAGTGCAGCATTTATTGGCTTTCTGCATTTCAATTCTTTTCTTAAGTTCACTGTCATCCGATTGTCGACCAATTTCCATGAATTCATTCCACTGAAAAAAAGATAAATATCAAAACATATTCACACAGCAGAGCTTTATGGTGGTGACAGTCCATGGGCACAGAAATTCTTTATTAACCCTATAGGCAGGGGTAAAGAATCAAGCTGACCGTAGTACCAATCGTCCCAGGAATTATTCTAGTCTCCAGAAAAAAAGTATGAAAAAAGAAAAAAAGTATGAAAAAAAGGAGAAAATGAAGGAGAAGAAGAAAAGAAAGAGTGAAAATAAAGGGGGAAAGAGAGGAGAACTCAAAGAAAATACGAAAAACTAGAACAAATTACAATCTGTTTCCATTAAAAATATTTTCTTAGTAATCTTACCATATCTGTTCTGTTTAACAGTGGGTACAGAAATAATTTACTTAGTAACTTTTATATAAGCTGAAGGGCAGCCCCTTGGGTGAGACCCATTACATACCACACTACAGATTAATTATGTTGAAATTCAGAAAATATAAATTGCTCTAAGAGTATCAACAATGGAGGTGGCAAGGACGTGAGGGAGGACAAGACCAGCAAGGTGATGGAAGGAATGAAATGAGGGTGACGGGGTTGGAGAAGGGGACGGAAAGCCATGATGAGACTTGGAGAGGACAAATCCATGGACTCGTCAGCCTCTGCTAGTGAGTAACAGCTAAATTCATTCAAAAGGCATTTACTTTTTGTTAAAATGAAAAAAGGAGCATACCGTGTAGACATTTTCCCTTTTTTCTTTCAGCTCTCCTTTGTACTGAACAATGGCCTTCAAAAACGGCATTTTATCCCATATCTATTGTAAAACATTCAAATTGTTCAATAAGTTGTATCATTCAGTAAATCTTGTAGTTGGATATAATCTTCATACAGTTACAAAAATAAAGGTCGACATGAGGACCTCAAATCAATTTTCATCAACATTTGAACAACTCCCCCTTCCTCTTCCTTCCCTAATTCCCATGTGATGGATTGTAAAATAAAATTATGCGGAATACCAAATGATAGCTTAGCCCTTCCTTTATGCAGTTGTTAAAAAGCCTGTAAGCTCTTGAGATTGTGCCTTTTTTGAGGGCTTAAACTGGCCTAGAATCCTCTATATGTTAGAACTATATAAAACCAAACCATGTAGAAATAATACAAATTCAAACCATGAACAGTAAATTGATAAGATAATATATTTGGTATAGACTAATAGACTCAATGAGTCAAAGAAATTATTTTGGCTCTTTATAAAAAAGGAATTGTTGAATCACAGGTACCAAAATTTTCGAGTTGGATACCTAACTATACTTCCAGGACTAAAATCTCTGACTTTTCAGAAAAAAAATCTGTTTTATTTTGAATTAGGGGGGGGCAATGACCCCCCCAACCCCCAACCTATCTCGTAGTTCCTGCCACTGCACTTAAGTACCAATCTAAAGGCCGTGGGTTAGTATCCTACTCAGGTCATTTTCACTCTAACAAATTATCTGGATTGATTTTCCAAATCCTGTTTCTTCTAAAGTTTTAAAAATCAGAAGTCAGAACTTCAGAAATTTGAAATATAGCACAACATAACCATGTAAGCTTTTTGCCTAGCAATCTTTGGAATAGTAGGTTAGAACAAAAAGTTGAAAAGCTTATTGTGACAAGCCTGACATTCAGAAGGGCAGCATTTTGGAAAGATCCATCTCCCATCATGGAGCAAGAATACATGGTTTCTTTGCTATTTACTACAAATCAACCCCTTCTCTGATTCCTAATTTCACTCCCTCAAAGATGACCATTTCTAAGGTTTTGAGTTCTATTTCTGTCTCTCTATTCTGACGAGTGTCAGGCAAAAAGCTCAATTAGTTTTTATGTTTTCTTATGTTTCCAACTTTTTTGAAACCCTGAAGTTCTGCAAAAACAGTAATAGCAAAGACTGTTCTACTTTCAAAAATCTTCTACAATTTGTTATAGTTGTTATCAAGAATTGATTGAGCTCTAAATTGAATCTGGGAAAAATTTCCTACAATAGTTCCTCGATGACCCTACCGTTTCTTATAAAGATTTCTCTATAAAATGAGTAAATCAGCTAAGTCCTTTGAAAGAGCACTTGCTTTATGAATGCGCTAAGGCTAATAGCATTTAACATATCTATTATGCAGCAAAAGGCTCTCTAGAGCGTGATATAATAGAATTAGGGCTTATTGCAAAAAGAATGACTGAAATGGGATTAGGAAAGCATTCCACATGATTTACAAAAGAATATTTTATGCTTTAAATCCAAGTTCAATGGAAATCAACCAAACTTGAAAAGATCAAAGAGAGCTTGAACAAAACATCATTGAGAGGAATTTTAAAAGGAATGTAGGAAAATAAAGAGAATTAATGAGCCACAGAGAAATATTCGGAGGTTTAAGGAGGGTAAAGAGGAGGTAAATTATGAAATGGGTTTCGTCTTTTTAGCAACTGGGAAAATGGGATTGGCATTCTTGGGACTGGGATTTGGTGATGAAAAGCTAAATTGGGATTGCTAAACAAATCAAATATTGGGAATCGCTCATCTTCCTCATTGAGATTGGAATTTGTCATTATTTCAGTCCTTGGAATTGGGACCAGTACCCCACCCCCCTTTAGGACCCTCTTCTAGGTAACTGTCTTCTATTAAAAGTAACCCATCTTTAGTCAACATAAAAGTTTCTTTCACTAATCACTAGACTCAAGTTTCTTACAAATTTCTTAAGTTTTGTGATATTTCATATTTATCTATTTATATTTATTAAAGATGAATACGTTGAAAAATAATGAGTGAAATTGCAAACATCACCTCAATGAATTTCGAAACTTGGAAATCATTTTCAGCAACAACTATGTTGGTTTTGGCATCAGAAGCAACAAATAGGCAAGTCTCTGCTGTGTTTGTTGAATAAATACCAGCCGTCAGTCCACTAAAAGAAAAACAATTTAGGAATTAAGATGCTGATGTGTATAAATCAGTAGTAAGTTATTAGTATGAGAAGGGGGTGTCCGGGAGATTTTGGCAAGTAAGAACAACAAGTACAGGACGCTGATTACTAAATCTTTATTTTGCTTTATAAACATTTTCTCCTATAAACTCCTCCCTGCTCCTAAAAGATGTTCTTGGGCAGAGGGGATGAAAAAGTTTGGACAAAATAAGAAATAATTCATTAAAAACTCAGAACTTTCTGACAAAACCAAAAATTTACTGGCAAATCGGGCAGTTTCATTTATCTAGGGGGAAGGGTTGCCCCCTGCCTTCAGCCACAACGCCCCTGAAATTTCCCCTCACAGCAAAGAGTAACTGTAAACTGCCCAGCAAAATCATAGCAGACTACCTCACAAGAAGCAAAGATATAAACCTTTGCCAGATCGTTTGCGGGATCTCTCTTTGATCAAAACATGCAGATAGAAACCATTGTTGGCGGATTAAGGGACTAATTGTGACATGTAATAGATTACTTAATTCTCACTGTCCTTGCTGTGTCATTCCACAAACTCATTGCGTGTGGGCTAGAAGATTTAGTCACTCCTGATACAAGCCACGACAAGCAGAATGTCAAATATCGGGTATAACTGAAGGTACAGGCTGCAGCAGTGCGGATAAGGAGTGGTCAGGATTAGTACCATGATCACATCTTTAGCAAGAGACATACCAGGGGAGGGAGCTGGGGGGCTGTAACTTCCCCCTTTAAACGGAAAGTTGATATGTACTTTTTCAGATTTTCTTAATGGATTATTATCCTGACGGGAATGTTGGAAGTGATAGACAGTTCCAGCTTTCAGAGCCTTAGGCTTTGTCCCTATCTTGTTCTCTTCAATATATCCCCATCAGTGTTTCATCAACGAACACCTTTAGAACTTTGCTGCAAGAACATGCTTGTCAAAATTGAAGCAAACAAAGACTTATTAGAAAGAAATTTTATTTCTAGGTAAGCCCAAACTAACGACTGCTTGTAGTGGGGGATAGGGGATGGTCAAAACATTTGGGGGATGGTCAAAACATTCAGGACACTGAAAATGAAAAGTTTCCTCACTGGAGATCTGGTAAAATTACGAACATTGAAAAAATTATGGTACAAGATTTACTACAACTCTGTAATGACATGGCTCCAAACAAAGCTGTCTTTTTGCATCTTAAAAGTCTGCACTGACGTGTGTTAGGGGATCACGGTCTCTCTAGTATAAAGAAACACTCAAAGACACAATAAACGATTTAAACTTAGCTACCAAAGAAGCAGATATTTTGCTAAACATTTTTTAATCAGGGGGGAGATTTGGGACTTTTTACAGGGGTATGATTTTAGAAACATTTTTTTAATGGTTTTAGGGGAATTCTTTTCTATTGTATTTACTGTACTAAAGGTTTAATTTATTATTTATTCTTAATCTTTTAATTAAGTAGGGAAAATTTCTTATCATAAAAAATCTTCCTAGCACGATAGATTTTATCTTTATGTAGGTAATTAGAAATCTATTTATGCAAAAAAGGTACAAGATTTCCCAGAACTTTGGCCCTAGCTATTCTTTAACTTTAAGAATCAAATAAAATGAGTGCAAAAATATGAGTCTCCATACCAGGCATAGATGGCACCAAGATCGGCAATCATCCATTCAGGGGAATTGAATCCAATTACTCCAACTCCATTGTAAGGTTCCAGTCCCAGCTGAAAGGAAATCAATAATATTATCATATGAAACTTTAGACAGCGGCTTTCCCACTGTGGGGAAATGGGGAAGTCATGTCCTACCCAGTTTTCTTAGAGATAGAATTTCTGATTTTTCTGAGTCATTGAAAAACCTTGGGAGCTTCTATTATCAGTGAGAGAATTTACTGGAATCTTAGTCAGTTTAAATCCTCAAATGTAACAAAATTAAAATCTAATAAGCCATAAACAGTATTGGACAATGATCTATAATTACTATAAGCAACTTTTTAGTATGGAACGGGTAATATTTAAAGGAGAGCCTCCTAAACAAACCACATTCTCCATTCTTTCCCCCTCTATTTCAGGCTGGCAACACCCTTGACTTAAAAAATAGTAAACCGCATCCCAGCAGTAAAGTCTTTTGCTACTAATGAGAACATTGTTCTTTTGGTAAAATATTTTCTCATCAAGTGCTATTATCATTATCAGCAGTCAATTTGCTGTTATAGCTCTAGAAGATTGAAAGTGCGTACAAGATATAATTGGGAGCCCTAGAAGATGGAAAGTGCCTTCTTTTAGAGTATGACGTACCCAAATTTGAGATGCCCCCTGATACCCTTAGCCGCCATGATGATGCTCGGGTGGAAACATAAATCTAATCTTATAGGGGCCAAGCATTGAACTAGATAGGAAGGACCACAAAGGGAGAAAAATATCTGGTACTTTTAAGTTTTTGGGTCGGATTCTTAAACTCCCCCTCAGAGGGGACCTTCTCTGGCGAGGGGGTTCATGTTGGGTTCCAGGGTCTAATCATAAGAGTTACCCTGAAATAGCTGGTTTTCTTATAAATGGTTGCATATTTTCCTTTTACGAATTTTTCATTGAAAACTAAGCATCTATGTTTCTTAAACCTGGTTTTCGATTTGCGGTTGTTGGCTACTGTAGCTTTCTAAGCTGGTAATAGTGTTAGAAGCTTAATTACTAAACCCTCGGTTAAAAACTGAGCAGTCTTTGTTTTTGTCAAGTATTTTCCCATGAAGATATCAGACAGAGGATTTCTCAAATAATTTTGTGCAACGAAAAGCAATTTGATGGAACAGAATATCGAATACCTTGATAAAAGCTTTGGCAGCCACAAGAACATCCTGTCTATACTCATCATAGGTCCAAGAGACCCACTGGCCATTTCTCTCCTCCCTCATCGCCATAACATTGGGGAATTCCTTCACTACCCCATCAAAATGCTGCATGACAGTCATCGGGGCGGAGCATTCAAGCTCTGAACCTTTCTCTGGGATTCTTATCTTCACGCCCTGACTCCTTTTGGTTGTGTACAACTTTTCTTCCTCTTGGTCTACTTCTTCTTCTGGTTTTGGCTCAACTTCCTTGGCTGGATTATCAACAGGAATTTCACTCGACACGACAGTTACTTCTTCGTTCTCGCTTTTGTCAGAAACTACCTCTCCATTTTGTTTTTCTGCTTCGTTCTCGATCACTTCTGTTGATTTGAGAGTGACCTCCACCTCAATTTGCTGCTCTCCATTAGCATCAGCTTGGTTCGTGTTTGGCTCATCCTCGTCTTTTGTCGGAGCTGGGCCTAAATCACTTCCCTCCATATTATTAGGTTCACTTAAATGCAATTCTGTCGAGCTCGGCTCCTTGCTAACGCTTTCCACATGGACGTCCTCAACCTGGATGGTTTCCATCTCGTCAGCCATATTTACTGAATCTAATAAAAGATTTAACACCGGACTAATTGAGAAACTTGCTTTCGACTTGCAAGGAACTTGCCGGTTTTGTAGGCGTGGATGTCATGCCGTGAGCCATTGATTGAATTAAACCCCATGTGACACTAAGTAGTTTCCCCCTGTAAAATATTCATTCTCAGTGCTTTTCAGGGGGGTTGCCTCGAATAAAGAAAATGCCGAAAACAAAAACAACAATAGACCAGATTGCTCTTTTTTTTATAAGAAATTGATAGTAGTAAATTTATTGAGGGGCCGATTTGTTGCTATTTTTTGGTGTTCTTTTATTACTAAATTTTTAGTTTTGCACATGTTATGAAAGGGCTTGAAATTAGGCAACCGTAAAATATCCTCCAAGGAATGGAACAAAACGAGATATGTAAATGTAAATGAAAAGAAACTGAGAATGATAAGACGTTCTGACTTGCATGTTCTTGTCTTGTGCCATCACCTCCTCGCCTCGACAAGAATTTCCGATAGTAAATTTCAACTCTAATCAAAGGAATATAAAAAAGGGTGTGACACTCGAAACTAAAAAGGAGAAATGCGAGGCTCAAATATTTAGAGGTAAAAAATAAGTTTATGATGTGACAGGGCAATAGGGGTAAGTCAATATATTGATTTGGAAGTCAAAACGTCTCGACTTCAATAAAACAGCTGAGGAGAAGAGATTTAAGTCTATTGATAAGGTGGAGAAAGTGAGTAACCTACTAGGGTAGACATAAAATGGTAGAGTGTTACAAGTGGCGGTGTTAGAGTGACCATTACGATTAAGAAGGTCCGCAGGGGGTACTAAAACTAACCCCAATGCCCAGCAAAGAAATAATCAAAAATCCCGATCCCAATTAGGAAAATAGAGAAATTCCCAACATGTTTAACAATCCCAATCCCAATTTACTTTTTTTGTTCCAAATTCCCAGCCTCAAGGAATCCAATGCCATTTTCCTAGTTCAAAAGGTAAGTCTCACTTTCCAATTCACCCCTTCCTACACCTAGATTAAGGCAGAGTGAGTCGAACAGAGACATCTCTAGTTTTGGAACTCTCATGATTATACCTGAAAACAAATTGAAAACCCCTTTTTGGGAGATGCCTTTCCTTGCTGTTGAGCAAATTCGTTCATACTCTTCCTATAACACACTGAATGCTAGAGTAGGATAAAAAACCCACTATCAGTACTGTAGTTTGAGAGAGGAAAATGGTTGCATTAAAAAGACCCAAAGTCTCAGTGAATATAAAGTTTCCCATGAAATGAATTGCCTCTCTTATGAATATCGTATAGCATACTACCACAGGGATCCTCTCTGGGCCCTCTTGTTTCTAAGAGTGTAAATGATTCCCTACCCAGCCCTACCTATCTAATGTATTGAGTTTTTAGCACAAAACATGGCACAGAATATGGCATGGATCGCACTCTGCAGGGTCACCCTTTGTGAAGAAGATAGTGCGAAGTCAGGCTTTTTGTTAGCTTGAAAACTGAATACACACATCAAGTTGCAGCTTTATCAAAACAATATAAAAACAAACAAATTACACAACTGTCGTTATCTGTCAGCTCAGCTGCACCCTAAAAAACCTTTTGGCTGTGGCAATTGAGTAAACTTGAAAAATGAGCGAATAATTTCGAGTCTTTAGTTTATTGATTTAGAAATTATATTACTAATATTGTTAAACTGAATGAAAATACAAAATACGTATATTTAAAAAACATTTATAAAATTGTAGACAATGCCTCTATTATGGGTTGAAGTTCTGAAATTTCCATCAAAATTAATTGTGATTAGCGAACCAGATTCGAGATTTAGAGCTTGTTCTTCTAAACCTCAATTAAATTCTTGGTTTCAAAACAGAACCCCACCAAAAACAAAATGCATGATTTGCAGCAAAAAATAATTCTGAAATTCCGAGAAATTTTAGGCAAAAACTGCACTCGTTACCAGTCTCGTTGATGGCATGTATCCTGTCAACTCGCAAAATGGTAGCCACGCTCAAACTGATGATCACAAGAAAGTCTCAGAACTTTTTCTATCGATAGCAATATGTTAATGGAGAGTTCCAAAACCTGCCGTTTTCAGAAAATGATTTTGAAAACATGAACTCTGAAAAAGGAGGCTGTCGTTACAAGAATTGATTCTGAAGAACAAGCCCTTAGATTATCAAACAGTTTTAAACGGTTTTTATCACTTTGAAGGGGTTAAAGTCACCATGACAACTCCTAAGGGGTTGACGACAGCCGCGTACGAGTCAGAGAATGTCCCGAGATCTTTGTGAGCAAACAGGTCCCGCACTTTTGCCTGGGCAAACGGAAATCCAACCTGAAAGAGAAAAACATTTGATGAAAAGATGAAATAGCAAAAAAATAACATGCTTTGGCTTGTACCAGTGCTTGGTTGATAAGGCGGGGGCAGCTAAGGTTTGATAACAACAGAATCACTAGGCACCATGCTAAGAGCAATTGCTTTTGGCAACTATAGGGAAAAATCTTTCTATATCGAAACCATAGAACCCATATTGCGCAGACGGAAGGAGATTGTTTTTCCACTAGGAATCTTTCAGGAATCTCTTCTCATTCCAGGCACCACCAGTATTGCTAATTATTTCTGATATTGATAAAATATAAAAAACCAAAATAGCAGGACATTCATTGACTTGTATCAGTTCATGTTAAAATTTATTTGGGGGGGGGCAACTATTGCTTGATTGATAACAACAGAATCACTGAGTACAATGCTGAGAAAAATCAAATTTTGGAGCTATTGGGACAAATGTGTCAAGATCACTGATCTCAAAAAAGGACTGGATCGAGTATATGTCGTTCTGAAATGAAGCCATTCGCAGCCATATTGGTAGGTTCAATTCAATACATCGAAATTTCATTGAGGCTACTTTTTCCTTTGATAATTGATGGAGTGTTATGAATGATCAGCACCAGACTGAATTATCTTGCAGCTATTGTTAGCAAAGAATCATGTCAGTATAGTTCTTTGGCGGCTTTAGGTGGTGAAACACAAGCTGAAACATTTGAACTCAAAATCTGAATGCAGAAATACAGAATGATCGATTCAGTCTTTATTTTGAGATCAGTGGCCAAGATCGAAACCGTGGATCCCATATTGTGTAGATAGAATGAGATCGTTTCACTCTTCCAGTAATTTTTCTTCTCTTCTCACTGAAGCACCACCGGCAATGACTTATTGTTTCTGATACGAGTCTGACTTGAAAATATGCAATACAACAATTGAGAATAAAAAAAGAGAAATATGACAAAAAGAAAATATGCTTCTACGTACCAGTTTAAAGGATGTATTTATGGTCAACTGGTTTTCTTTCTTAGTGTTGAAAAGAACAACAGCCACCACATCATTTTCCACATTTCTACACCAGATTTGAGTCTCGTTGGACTGAAAATAGAGGGCGCATAATTTAGTTAGTTATTATACTTTTGTTTAACGTGGCATATTGAGTAAGGCCTGGCCTTGTTTTAAGCGGAGGTAGCATGAACCAGGATCTAGGAAACTCTTTAACCTTCCTCCGAGTGAAATTTCTATAAAACCACTATTCTACTTCACTTACGTTAGCTTAAGTTCTAGGAGTATTAAGTTGTTATTTGCATGCAAAGATAGATAAACTTTATTTTTACAAAATAATCCTAAAAGCATCAAAAAGACTTGCAGCTAGAATTTACCACTTTACAATGCCATTACATGGTATTTTCATACCACTCGATATGAATAGATTTGAATCCTTCCTTAATTTCTTACTTTTTTCTTAACCTTCCTCCTGTCAATGATCGTGTTACCGTAATGTCTTCTTGACCCTGGTACAAGCTCCATCATAACATAAAGTAGTAAGTGAGGTTCTATTGGATTAATGGCACCCATTTCTAAAGAAGTTTTGAAACTGGAGAAGACTACCCCCTTTGAGAATTCTCTGATCTTAAGTTCGACACATGCTGGTTTAGAACCTAAGCAGTCTAGACCTGTAGCAACAAAAGCATTAGTCATTTAGAACTATTGTATATTTGGTGCTATCTTAATAAAAACCCCTGGATATCTTTTCAACAAAAATTACTGTTTGAAGTCATGGTCACATCAATGCAAATAACTACACTTTTTTCAATGAGCACTTGGACCTGGTCCCAGCCAATTGCTTAAATATTTTAGATTTTCAGCCCTGAAATTTTCTTAAGTATTGCTTAAGTTTTGAAAAACAAACAATCTGTAGACATTTCCCTGCACCCCAAAACGTTTAAATCGCTGGTTTATATGTAGGAAAATCTTCAAAATACCATATATGCTTCTTTTAATCATAAAACATAGTGTGATCAAACAAGGTTAGGCACTTTCAGCATAGTTGCATAAGTGCTTTGTTGCTTAATTTCTTTTCATCGAACCCTAACGTTTCCTATGGTTTTGGTCGTTCCATCCTATTGAAAGAAGTCCTCATAAAACAACGAAATTTGAAATTAAAGATGACCTAATTTTTTGTATGTATTTCAATGTTAAGAAATTCGATTGCTTACATAAAAAACTCGTTTGCCCATCTTGCCGAGTTTGTCTTGATTGATAGCAATTACCTCTCTGAAATAAACATGAGTCAGATTATTTGATGGAAATACGACGCAATGATTATGATAAACAACTAACATTCTTCAGAGCCTTTTTTAAGAAATTGTTAGTGGGGAGGCAAATTACAAAAAGGGATAATGGGGATTTTGGTCTCGTGATGATTTGCTGAAGGTACGCAAGCAAAATAGCTAAAAAAGCTGGGGGTCTGGGGTTGCTGTAAGCCCCCCAGCGGGTCCAGGGTGCAACACCCCTGGAAGCTCTTGACATTTTGTCATTTCTGAGGTCTCAAAATGGCTTAGGATCCTTAAGTTTCTCTTGCTGCAAATGTATGTTAATAGCCCCAAGAAACGCCACTGTATAAGAAGCTGTTATAAGTGGCTGATGAATAAAACCTATTGACCACACCTTTATGATTGCAAAGAAATAAAGTCAAAAGAGACTTTTTCAAACTAATCAGTACGAAAGGGATAATATCATGGGGTCAAAAACGCCATGACTGGAGGGGCAAGGTTGAAGAATGGGAGGGCATTTGCCCCCTCCCCAGTATTAGTGTTAAAAAGGCCCTGAAATTCTTTGAATGGTACAGAACTTAGAAATGGCTAGGAAATTCCGAAACATAGCGAATTGAAAACATGGATTACTTAAGCTTAGCTACTTACTTAATAATCCGTTAGGTATTTGTTTCGTTCTGTTTCTGACGTATTACTCTGTTGAGTGACAGACGAAAAGCTTAAGTAATCCATGTGTTCGTTCCACTATGTTTCCGATTTTTCTGGCTATTTTGAAGTTTTGTAACCATTCAAAGACTGACCTATCTAATACCTTTACTATACTTTTACTAAGACCTATCTAATACAACTACCTTTATTATACCTTCACTAATACCTATCTAATACAACTACCTTTATTATACCTTCACTAATACCTATCTTATAAAACTACCTTTATTATACCTTCACTAATACCTATCTTATACAACTACCTTTATTATACCTTCACTAATACCTATCTTGTACAACTAACTTTATTATACGTTCACTAGTACCTATCTTATACCACTACCTTTACTATACCTTTACTAATACCTATCTAATACAACTACCTTTATTATGCCTTTACTAACACCTATCTTATACAACTACCTTTACTTTACTTGTACTAATAACCATCTTTCGAGATAAGTTTGTGTGAATGAAGATTACCCATTTAGAATTCAAACCCATGACCTCCGAGTTAGCCCCTCAACCACTCCACAAACTAAAGCTACAGGGACAGTTGATTTAATTCACAAACAAAAGCAATACTATTCACACAATTTGGTGTGGTAAAGTCATCACCCTTTGGCAAGTCCTGTGCAGTTGTCAAAGAGCCATACTAGGTTCGTCCCTAAATTCGGTGAGTGGTGGTGCATTTGTCTGATTGAAACTTTGAAGGCGGTTATATTGAGAATCAGAAGGATGAAAACAGATACGACTCGAATATGTTATAATACTTTAATTGGATCCTGAACCCAAGAAACTTGAAAATCCGTGGAAGCCGCCCTTTCATAACTTTGTAGCTCATGCATTGCAAGAAACTAGAAAATTAGTAACAATATCCCTTTAACAACTTTGCAGCTCATGAAACGTATGAAACTTACTTATTCAGGAGAATTTCCTTCTGCCATGGAAGCATTGATCTAAGATCATTTGACATCAGCAATGGCTGAAAAGAAAATCAAAATTATCGCCTAAGAAAGTTCTTTTTAAATGCATCAGCGATAGAGAGACACTGTTGGGATACTGTGCAAGGTGTATATAAAGTACGAGGTATATAATGTACGAGCCGAAACACAGCTAACCTTCTAGGAGTAATTTTTTGTTAACTAGAATACAGATTCAATGTCTAGTCTGTCTCATAGTTGATAGAGTATGAAACTCTGAGTATCAGATTCACTGTTGTATTCATCCAAGATTCGAGTAGTGATTATCATGCTAATTAACTGGGTATGAATAAATAAACACCATAAAAAAGTGATGATATTAGCTAGGATGGATTTGCCGGTCAGAAGATAACCTAAGATAAAGGAACTTTTACATATGAGTTTCAACCCCAGGGCTAAATGTGAACAGGAAGGAGTTTCAGTCACCTCTCCTGTGCTAACTACTGCCATAACCAGTTATGATAAGTAAGAGGTTTGGTTTTCTGTTTTCTGGTGTATCCAACACAGGGCCTATCCACAGTTAAAGGCATCATTTTGTATTTAGGACTCAATCCTTCAGCAGGGCCATAAATTAGTGATTAATTTCATAAGAGATGTTCAATGGTCTAGCTGAGCAAACCAGAAAACAAGAGAGCTAGCTTCAAGTCCTGATTATGGTATTGTTTATAGAGGTTGCTGAAGGGGGGTACTGATTCCTATTCCCTGCACTGAAATAATCAAAATCCCTATCTCAATGAAGAAATAGAGAAATTCCTAATATTGACATGTTTAATAATGCCAATCCCAATTCACTTATTCATTATCAAATCTAAGTCCCTAAGAAGTCGAATCCCATTTTCCCTGTAAATAAAGAGGCAAATCCTAATTCCCAATATACTCCTCGTCACCCTCTTCATATGGTGGGAAAGGACAAGAGTTCGAGTCCTGATTAGGCACATCTATATTATATGAAATGACATGAAATAATGAAATTATGTGAAGTAATGAAATGAAATGATATGAAAAAATAATGGAATAAAATGATGTGAAATAATGAAATGAAAAGAAATTAAATAATGTAAATAAAGACTCACTGCAGCAAGGATGGCCCAAATAGCAAATTGAGTTTTCGACTGATCTTCGTTCAATGAATGGTCACCGATGATCAGCTAAAAATAAATATTTCATTCAATTCAATTAACAAGATGTTGTTGGTTGATTCTTCGTTCACGTGAATCCGTGGAAGATGGCTCTATTCTTCAGGAAGAGAACGAACATGAATGTTTCGCACATTGTGCTGTACATATAAGCAATAAAGGGGGAAGAAATATTTTGCTTCTATAGAACTATTCTTCTCTGTGACCATCATTCACTTTATTTCTGATACGGCCATTCTGATCTCACTCTGCATATAAAAATTCGTTAGGCTACATTATCTTTCTCTTTATGGGGTACTACTCGATGGGTGTTAACACAAATACTAGTTCTGAAATTAGGGCGTTATTACTAACACTATAAACTGTCAATCTATCATAATACTACATCAATACCTGTACTAATAACATGTACTGTCAATCAGTACTAATACTGTACTACTATCTATACCTACTAATACCTGTCTAATACTACTAGCTTTACCATACCTGTACTAATATCATATACTGTCAATATGTACTAACACTATACTGCTATCTCTACCAATACTAGCTAATACCCATCTTATACAACTACCTTTATTATACCGGCTAATACATATCTAATACTACTAACTTTAACATACCCGTACTAATATCATATAATGTTAATCTGTACTAATACTATACAGCTACCTATACCAATACCAGCTAATACCCATCTTATACAACTACCTTTACTATACCGGCTAATACCTATCTAATACTACTATTTTAACCATACCCGTACTAATATCATAAACTGTTAATCTGTACTAATACTATACAGCACCTAAACCAATATTGAAGGAAGCGTTTTGGTACATAAAGAACAAAAGTAAATATTTCAGATATATCATATTCAGTACCATAGAAGATTAAAATGATAATTAACTTAATTTGAAATATTTACCTATACCAAGACCTGCTAATTCCTATCTAATACTTTCACCTTAAATATACCTGCTAATACATATCTAATTCAAGTACCTTTATGTACCTGTATTAATATTATATACTGTCAACCTGTATGCCTTTAACCTGTAAGATTCACCCTTTAATAAGTGATTTTGTTATTGTCCCAAGTAAAAAGGACCCTTGACAATCAAAACGTGAAGTTCGGCGTTAGCAACCGGGTCACATCAAATTAATGTCAGCATTGAAGTTCAAGATAATGTCGACGTGCAATATTGGTACAAAAAATAGCAAAGAATTGAGGGTATATACATTATGCCCTATGTTTAAGTTTGGGTAATTGAAGAACTGTTAGAGGTCTCCCTCAACGTGAATCCTTGAAAAACGGCCCTATTCTTTAAGACGAATAAGCATATGAATATTTCTCATATTGGTATTGGTATAAGGGTGTCCAAACGATAGCATATCAGTCACATTGATAGGAAGACTTGAACAAATCTGAATTAAAGAGTTCCTTACCATGTCAGGATCGTGGAAGTTTCCAGGCCCAGCAACTGGTATCAGTTCATCTTGAATCTTCCCGAAATGATTGATGATGTTGAACACGCTTGCCCAAGAATCCTGAAAGTGTATTCGAGTAATAATCACAACGAATTACCACGTCGTTAAAATTACAGGGTTTTCTCAACAGCCTTGGGAAGGGATAACTAGCTGAGAGAACAATCAAACAGAAGTCTTCATACACTGATGTAACAAAGAAACCGTGATATCAATTATTAAGTTCTGCTACGAAAAATGAAGCTCATTGAAGCAATAATAACAACGATGTTCCGCTACCATTTAGAAACAGTCTTTCCAAGTCGTAAAAGTTACAGTTATTAGGTTGACTTAAAAGCTGTGGGAAGAGAGGGTTAGGTGAGAGAACAATCAGACAGTAATTAAGTCGTTCAACCACTGATGTGACGAAATAATTGATGATCCATTTGGTCACTGCAGCGTAAATTAATTCTAGAAATTCTACATTTGTCTATTTATGGGACTTATTTACAACTTTTACGCATGCATGCTAGGTAAATTGTTCTGAAGGGATTGAAACAATGGTGAAGAAGTATTCGAAACGTTTAAAAAGCTGGGTTTATTTTCGAAATATTGTCAACGTAACAAGTAATTCAAAATTATTTGCTGTAGATTGCGGCATTAAGCCTACCTGGATATCAGCATAATTGCGCCAGATGTTGCAATGTTTAGCAATGAGTTTGTAATCAGTCTTAACATGTCCCGATGTGTATGCAGGCCAACTGCAGGAATAGAGGATGTGTCTTCTCGTGTGGTTCAAATACCAGCCGAAGGCCGAGTAACCGTCCGGCATGAGGCCGAGAGAAGAGTAACAACCATCCACTTTCAGCATGTCAATACCCCATGATGCAAATGTCTGTTGGGAAGGAGATTATAGTGAGTTCAAGTAGAATGAAAGTATATTAGACTTTCAAAATACGTAGTACCATTGAAAAATCAGATTATTACAAAGCTTTCGACTTAACCAGTTATCAAGTAAGTCACATCCTCCAATGCTGGGGGTGATGTGTGGAGTTATATCAAGGGACAGGATTTCTTGCTCGGAAGTTGGGAGTTTCAAGGAATTAGGAAGTTTGCTGTGTGGAAGAAATCTGGGGTTTGGGTAGGTTATATAAGTGTTCTGGGGTATTGGACTGAACATTGGAGTGTGGGTTTGATAGAATTGAATAAACTTGTTTCGACAGGGAACATCATGTGTGGAGTTACACTGGGGAATAGGATTTCTAGCTTGGAAGTTGCAGAAAGGGTGGTTGTTAGGCCCGTATTCTATGTTCCATATCTCCAAAGTGGTACAAAATATCGAAAAAGTACGACGGCCGTTCAATACAAACATGGGGTGAATTAGCCTTTGCAAATGGAACCGATGTTGCATCTGTGCCAGTTTTGTCCCAACTGACATGTGCCAAAATTTGTGACAACATTTTACAAATGTGCCAATAACTCTTGAGTTACATGCCGGTACCTCGAAAATTCTTTTGGTACCTATTGTGCATCGACTTGGCTACGTTTGTACCAAGTTTGGTGTCTTTACCTAATATAAGTAGGAGATATGGTCGACTGTATGTTTGTTTACATTCAGTTTTGACTTAGGTCCATTGGATTTATACCCATTTCTACGTGGAACTAAAGTAGAAAGCGTTTGAGGTAAGTTGGGCATGTATTGAGAGTATCAAAAAGAAAAGTGGAAGGAAGGCGAGGGAGGGGACAACCAGCAAGGCGATGGAAGCATGTGGTGTAGAAAATTTTATCATGTTTATTGGATACTAGAGACTCGAAACAATACGATCAGGGATTCCCAGACCCGATGTAAGATTGCATGATTTTTCCATCGACAAATACGAAAAACGAAATCTACAAGCCTTTATGTAGGCAAACTCGTAGAGGCAAATATGTTTAACACGGTTTTATGAGGTTTTACGAGCTTTGAGTTTATACACACACACAACCTAAGCCATCTTTAATTTGGGAGTAAGGCAAGGAAGAAACAAAATGAAAACGTTATAAGTAAATAACTAAGAGTAATTGAATAAATAAAAGAAAAAAGAGAACAAATTGCTTACTTCGCTGTCTCTCTGCATGTCAAAAATACTACCAGGATAGCCACCACAGGTTTTTGTACCAAAATCTAAAAGAATGATTTTAACGGGAAATGATTCATTGTTGAATAATGTATGGATAGTTATCATAAAGATTAAAATACATTCGGTAATTAAAACATCTGCCTGAAGACATGAAGTGGAAATTCATACAACTATCAAGAACAGCCTCGATAGTTAAAATTTCATTACATTGCTGACTAGAATTCCAGTGAGGAAACTAGATTTGTTCGTTATAGAAAGAAAACGATAGAAAAACAATCCATCTAATCAAGTTGAATAACAATTTCAAACACGAAGCTAGAGATTCTGGAGAGCATGAATTCTTAACCAATATATGTTGAGTTTGCAAAGAATTGAGGGTTTTATAGTGGACAGTTAAGTTTCAACTATAAGGCTCCTGTTGCATATATTGATGCCATAATAAAGAAACCAGGGGCTCATACAACAATATGTAGTGATGTACTGTATATCAGCTTACCACTGTTAGAAAAAGAGCCAGTCTTAGTAAGAAAATTCAATTCAATTTCATTCAATTCAATTTATTCATAGCATACAACCCCAATACAAGGTTACAAAATATTGTGTACTAAACGACCCAATAAAAGCAATGGTTATAATGCTTGGGCCGTTAAATCAAAAATAAAAATAAAGAGAGAAAAGGCTTTAACCATAAATTAACTCACAATCAAGTTAGAATATAAAGACATAGCAAAACATAAAAGGAAGTCATTAATATTTAGTCACTTACACACTTAAGAACATAGCTATACCTCAGAATTCAAAATAAGAATATTTTCGGTATTTGAGGAAAAATCTACCTTTTTAAGGCAAGAAATGTAGCAAATAAAAAAATCAAGAAACAGCCTCTGTAGTGTAATTTCCCCAGTTTAACAGCATTGGTTGACTAAAAAACTGATTCCTTGTTTAACTTGTTACATGAAATAGCTTCATACGCACCTGTATATATTCCAATTTTCAGGCCTTTTGCATGAATCTAGAAATTAAACCAACAGAAATGTTTCTTTGATGGCATTATCAAACCAAATTAATAAGATGCTCCAAGCCGCAAATGACATGTAATTATTTGATGAAAAGATTGTGCTAGGGTATAAGTGATTACCAAAAACCTGTTTATACTGTAACAAATCTGAACAGCTTTTACACTGAAACTGAAGAATTTGTAACGATACCGATCTTTTCTTTGTTCTAGTCTACGATTGCTTTCCAAAGTCTTCCCGTTTGGATTCACTCCAGTTGAGGCTGGTACAGATTTGTATGAGTACGGAACAAAGCTTGCTTGTTTAGATCTAGTGTAAATGGATTGAACTGTTCCGATGCGAGTACAGAACAAAGGCAAGGCAAATTTCTCTGCATGGTATGTAATGAAATCCAAGTCAAAGGGCTGAAAACGAGGCTGGACCTTACTGTGGATCTGCTCTAGTGTCAGAATGGTCTGAAACAAATCTGTTCTAGAATGAACGCTAGCAAATATTGGCACAGATACTAATTGGATCCGTACCCATTGAGAGGCATTCTAGTGTAAACTGGGTGTGAAAGTGGTCAATGCTTCCCCCTTTCAAAGCTTCTGGCCTTACCCCTGATATATGGCAAACTTGCTAAAGGCCAACAAGCCTTAGAATTGCAATTTTGCCCTTAAATTTCAATTCATCAAATGAATCAAGCTTTTAATACAGGTTGCAAAGTTCCAGAAGAATCCATAAAACTGATGAATTAATTAAATAGTCAGTGGATCCTTATAGAACACGTAACATGGTTGTATCGAGTAAATACATTTGGTCTAATCAAGGCTGTTTCTGACAAAATATTTGATGTGATAGTTACCAATTATCATGACAAGCCTTATTGACCTTTAGTGGGGCAACGATTCGGGAGAGAATAATCGCTCAGATGACATCACAAAATTTCTTACATATTCTGCAAGTGACTTGATTCCTTTTGGAAACCTTTCTTTGTCTGCAACCAAAGTTCTGTTTTCATCACGTGACTTCTCAGCCCAGCAGTCCTGGATATATCAAAAATTATGTTTCAATATTTAGCTATAAAAACAAATATGAAATTCAATTTCCACTTATTAAAATCAATCCATTCAGAGTTTTTATTGAATGATGGTGGATGATGTATAAGAGCAGTTACGGGCAGAGTGAGAGCAGCTTGGAGGAGTTTAAAAGAATTAAAAAGTTTGATTTGTCGAAGAAAACTAGGGTTGAAACAGAAGGGTAGATTATATAAGGGATGTATCAGAACTGTTCTGGGAAATGGGGTAGAAAAATTGGAGTGTGGGTGTGAAATAATTGAATAAACTGGTTTCTACATACTAGAACATGCTTTTGATGATGCATTGTGTTACGTCAAGGGATAGGATTATTAGCTGAAGGTTGCAGAGAGGGTGGGTGTAGAGTCAATGGAACGGTAATCAAGTAGACAGCCTTTGTAGTGGTTTAGGCATGTGTTGAGAGGAAGGGAGGATACACAAGTCAGTAGAGTCCTGAAAGGAGGATATAGAAGTCAGTAGTCCCTGGAAGTGGAGGAGCAAGAGGGAGGAGAGAACCAGCAAGGCAATAGGAGAACAGGGGCGTCGTGAGACCTCAATTTTAGGGTGGGCCAAACACAAAAAATTTCCGAAAAGGGGATCAAATGCTCAAAAATTTCCGAAAAAGTGGAAAAATCGCAAAAATTTCCGAAATATCTACAGATTTTGCTCTTACAGGGGGGCCATGGCAGAACAACCTACAACAGGTTATAAATTGTGTGACCAAATAAGGTTGCCTGCCATCTGGAGGTCTATGGCGTTTCCTTGTCATCCTCAAGTTCTGTACCGATCAATGGCCAATCACAATGAAGATATAGGCTAGATTTTAGAATACCCCACTATACACTACACCTTTGTTCTCACCCATTTACAACCTATTGTCTTAATGTTGGTAACTATTGTTTTGTCGTTCTTTGAAAGATATTTGGTGGGGAATTCTAGCATTGCCCTGAGATATAAAACTAATATCTTACATCAATATTAACATAGACATAGCCAGCATCTTTATAGCCATCTTCTACCATTTTATCTGCCATGTCCATGAAAAGATTCTCACTGTTAATAATAATACAAACAATAGCTTTTAGAACTTTCACTATATTCTACCATTTAGTGGCATAGTGGGAGCTACTTAAGGCAAAGATAAAATATTTTCAGACAAAATAGAGACTCTTACAGGGATTGATGTCCCTAGATTTACTTGAAATCTAATTACACCAGAAAACACACATTCATAAAAAGAAATTATTGCTTTGCATATATTCTATAGAGGCAATCTTATAGAAGAAAAGCCAGCAACAATTGTAAAACATTTACCTAAACTAAAACATTTGGAAATTTGATAAACAATGGTGTCATTGAATGGACTTCAATGTAACCAAGGCCAGTGAAATTGAAAATTCCAACTATTTTTTCAAAGAAAAATCGAATATTTATAAATCTTGGAGCTTCTATGTGATTCAAAAGGGTTTGAAAAGTAGGGGGTCTAGCCCCATCATCCCCCTTGCATCACCATCTTTTCTGCTTTCTATTGTTTTCCATTGGGGTGCCTTTTATCAAGCAAAAACAGAAGTCTCCCAGTGAAATAGGGGAAATTAGCAGGTTTGTACTGCTAGCTAAGTGGCCTGTAGTGACGTCATCATAACAGCATGAGTGTTGTGCATTACGGTCATGTGACAGCGTAGTGACAAGCAGAATCAATATGGCCTAAAAATGAGAGACGTTACCTTATGCAGGTGTGCGGAGAAGATTTGCAGTCGACATTACATCTGAAACGCTCCCAATCCAGCCATCCCACTGAAATAAATTGAAAACATTAATATAGAAATCCAAAACGAAAAATATCGCACGCAAAACAAAAAACAAACCAAGGAAATTTGACACTTTTTGGCTTAGTGCCCCACTATGTAATTTAACTTACTCACTTGGAGGAGTTAAGGCAAGACCATTGTCCAGGCCAAGGGTGAAATCCAGGTATTTCAAAGCTAGTAGGAATAAAATACCAGCAAATGATACAGAAGAGGAAGCCATTTTCAGATTTTTCATCAGCCACCACAGCCAAAATCTTCGCGGTAGTTAGACTTGCTTCACGACTCCTTGTTTCCCTGCGTTTTCTGATATGTTGACTATCAGAGTGGGCACAGGGAAACAAGAAGTCGTGGAGTAAGAATAGGAACAAGTGCGTAAATGGACCTTCTGTCCTCTAGCTAATAACCGGACCACGATGAACAAAATGCACCAAAAAGCGCTATTCTTTCAATGATCTGTACTTTTCTGACCCTAACCCTAACCATATCCAAATAACTCATAGCCGTATGGCCCATAGACCATAGTCAAAATCTCAAACAGAAATGATAGTGGTTTCGCTTTGAAGGAAATTTCCCTTGTAGAGTCCCAAAAGCTCTGATTCGAGTTTCTTTGGTAGCCTTTTCATTTTGTGTTTGAAACATTTCTATTTTCCAAACTGTTTAAAATGATTTAATAAAAGCAATTCCTTTCTAGTTCTAGTTGCATTTGCGAGGGTTCGAGACTTGGGTAAGTCTAGAGGAAAAGCTTTTGATTTTTGTAGTTTGTAAAAATGATACAAAAGCAATATCTCTCTTATTAAGAAAGCTCGGGTGGCCAAGTTGAATAAACCCAACGGTTTCAAGTATTAGGACTGTTATTCGTAATTCATAACTTTTGATTTCTAAACTTTAGATAGGATTTATATCCACTGCAAACCGCTTCTGTCGGCAAAGTTACAATTAGTTGAGAACATTTGTTAATTGACACCCCAACGAAGTTCATTAAGGATACCTAACTCATTATCATATTACGATGCATATCGTACCATTGTTCCATCGAGCATTTTCCTATTGATTTTTCAACTTTTCTATTTTCTCATCGATTAATCTACCAAACGAGGAAACTGAATTGCACGAAGGCCTTCTGTCTTTTTCAACTTTCTGTCCTTAATTTTTAATTTTGTTATCCAGTTTATGGTCCAACACGGCGGTATGTAAAGCAGATAAATCTTTCTAACTCATAACGGTGTTTACTCAAATTGAAAATTGTAGTTTTCAATTGATGGCAGGATAAAGAAGCTCTTCATTAACAAAACCAGCTCCATGCCGAAAACTTGGGTTAAAAAGTCTAATAATTTCTATTCGAAGATGAATAAAGATAAAAAAATAATCTTGAAGGTAAAGTTGCATGTCGTTGATTCATCAAAACTTAAACTACAAAAATTATTTGAATTTAGAAAAATTTTTGTGAAGAATGAAATCTAATTCTAACCCCTGGTGGATAAGCAACGTTCACTCAAGATCCGTTGGCCTATTTAAATTGATCAGCCTCCGTAAAGACCATTATTAATGTACATTGATCAATTCAGTTTGTAATCAGCTTGAAATATCCTCATCGTCCGAGGAGAGATCTTTCCCGAACTTAGGCCTAGGCATTGGTTCTGGTGAAACAATTTCTTCTGTGTCGGGAAGGAATCGAGAGTCGATTGCGCTGTATCTGGTCTTGTTGAATTGCCGTAAATGGATCTGAAATCAAGCAATAACAAACTTGAGAAGGATTTGGAAAATCAATCGAGATAATTTGCTAGAATGGAAATGACCCGAGTAGGACTCGAACCTACGACCTATAGATTTGTACTCCAGTGTGCTACCACTGCGCCCGAATAATAACAAGATATAGCATAGGGTGCAGGGGCGCACGTCTTTAACTCGGCTGCAAGGTGTTGAAGATAATGGACGGTGAGGGCTCAAACCACCATGAGTTGAACCAAAAATCGAGGTGTTGTTTAGCTGAGAGGGTCTTATAGGGGTCCTAGTTCCCCCTTTGCCTAAGAAACTTACAATTTGTTCCCATGTGTTTTGAGGAATTTTCAACGTGTTTGCTAAAAACATGTGCAAAATGTTCCCTTTTCCCTTAACTTCATGCAATAGTTATCTGCTCCCTAAACAATTTATGGGTTTGTTCCAATGTTCCCCGGAACCCCCATACACCCTTCATTAGAGGTGCCTGCTATTCAGTGTTCATGCTTTAGAGTTCACGTTGGTGACTGTTTTTTGGAGGTGATCCTTACAAGGGGCTGCAGATCCTAGTGGAATGGGGGTGGGGCTTAAATCCCCCAATAGTTAACAAAATATTTGTCCTTAACACGATTTTATGTTTTAACAGTATCTTCTCTCGTGTTGGAAGGCTATACCAGTTGTTCGTAATTAATTATTATTATCATTATCATTGTAATCCTAACGTCTGATGGACGGGTATCGGGTGTGGTCCAGTATTTGCACTTTTAGCCCCCTCCCTTGATCAAAACATATTTGCAACCCCTGCACTAATGGGAAGTGACCTCTATTTGTGATCTCAATGTATAAAGTAACGTAAATTAACTAAATAATGAATAATCACTAACCTGAATGTGTAAATTGACCTCAGCACTTCGACACAAGTAAGGAAAGTTCCCTCCAGTCTTCAAATGAGCACGCTTTGCAGTTGGGTAGAATTTGTACACTTCATCTTTCACAATATCAGAAATTGCACACTGGTCAAAAACCTGAAATTATTAAGAAAATAGTCAGCTCAGCTTCTACTCTGATGTGCATTTCATTTTCATTTCCTATTTTCAGTATTTAAAGCATTACATATTTCCTGTATAAGTAGATAAAAGTACAGATAGTGGTCCAGTGGCAGAAACTTAGGGGGGCAAGGAGTGGAGTCATCCTCCTAATATCTTAAAAAACAATATCCTTTTGTTCTAAAGCAATATGAAATTTCACACGGTTCAATAGTAGACAATGGTTTCACCTCAATCATTACTGATGGGTCAAGCACTGCAGTAGTTAAAATTTATCGTAAAGTGTTGGTACTTGTGAAGTCATGAATGCAGAAACAGAGACGAAAAGTTGATGCTGTGACTAATAGTTTCATGCTGATACAATTAGTAGATAGAAAAGGTTCATGCGATATCATTCATTTATATTATGTTTCACATTACTGGTGTTCAAGAACAAAAGAGTACTCAAATCGCCACAAGAGCAATGGGTGAAATGCATAAAGAAGAGTTTGGCTCAAGATTATATTTCTGAAGTAAAAACAATTCAGAGCAGCACTGCATTTCATTTTCTGAAAGTATTGGGTAATCTCAACTCTTGTTGTATTTCAAACAACTTTAATCATCATAAAATTAATGGTTAAAAACAAACAGGAAAATGCAACATACATCAAGCAGCGTCAGTGTGACGTCATGAAGCTTTTGAGGTTCGATATAAGTATCTGTGCAGTTTAACGTCAATCTTGAAGCAAGCTCGCTCCTTCCAATGTTCTCCAACTAAAATCAGAAATAAATCAAATTACACATCTTTTTATACGTATAATGAAATTTTATTTAAGCCTTAGTGTTTTCTTATTTTTACAGACCATGATTCAACCCCAGCTCCTAATAGTTCAAACATTTCCTTTGGTCCGACATGCTAGACAATTCAAATTCAAACATCCCAAATTCTTTCAGAGAATATGAAGAACATTTTATATTATCTAAACTAATTTATTTTACTTTCATCATAAATTAGCTAACCTTTTCAACGAGAAAATCGATTGAATCCGCAATGTCTGGGTCGACCTCCTCGCTTGAAAAATTATCCATTATCATCTTCTTCAGTACGAAGCCAGGAAGAAGCCAATACCTTTGAAAATTTACTTCGGTTATATCTTCCATATATCATATACTTTACTGAGAGCACTGATAACAACCTTACGACACAAAATACTTTCAAAGGGATTCCACTGTAAATTACTGGGTTTATGATCACAATTTCCGCTTTTTGATATCTGGCCCATGACAAATCCTCTTGACAGTAGACAGAAGTTAGCTATGGGCCAATCAGATCATGCCTTATCAATTCTCTTTTCTTAATCATGCAGTCTTATCATGATGGTCTTGGAGTTCTACTGGGCAGCAGAAAAAATTCTGTTTTTGTGAAATTATTGGCTGGAAAAAATTCAGAGAAAAAAGTTCAACCACTTACAGATTGGCTGCAACGGTTTGTTGAAAAACAGTTGTGTCAACAAATGAATTACAGAGGATGATGGAGTGCACTCTGGGACTTTTATAAGTATGTTCTGCAAATTTTTGGGCTAAAAACCCACCCAAAGATGCTCCGAATATGTGAATCTACAAGAAATTAATGTAATTTACCGTATGATAACCAATCATTTAATAAAAAAAGGTAGGGTCTGCAAAACCTTTGGGAAGTTTAAAGGGGAAGTTCGGTCAAAAAAAATATTCTCCAATTTCGCTGTAAATGTGTTCTAAAGTCGTTGTAGGATACAATTTTAACTCTTACCTTGCTCCCGGAGTCGATAATCCACTAATATCCGTTGCGAAAAGTCGCATGATTTTAGGCCGCCATTCTCGAAAATCTGAGCAAGAATGTTGTTGCTGTTTTTGACGTCATCACGGTCAAAAGAAAAAAATTATGGGGTGAAACGCGTATTGCGGACAACACTTCTTAAGATAACTCTGAATCTTTCTTTGTTTTTGTGACACAATATAATGTGTTAGAAATATATTTTATTACTAGAAATAGATTAAAAACTGCAATATCAATAGAAATTACTCAAACTTCAACACAAATGGCTGAAAAAAGTTGTGAAATTTCGAACGACTTTAAACAAATAAGTAGCGACGAAATAAGTGGTGATGAAGAATAATTAGAAGTTCATAATTACAGAGAATGTAAATTGGAAACCTCGAGTTGTCCGTCGCAACAATGTATATGGGCAATATATTTACAGCAGGATTCATTAACTAATGTCCCTTTGAATTAAAAACTTACAATAAAACATTTCATTTGTCGACAAGATATAATACAAAACGACATTGAAAAAGGGTATCTAATGAAAATCAAGCAGATAACTTTTCCAGTTCGAAAACAGGGAATGGTATAGGAATGTTTGCAATTAACCTACTCTGTGGTCTCTAATAGACGAGGGGGTTGGAATAGTAGGAGAGGTTGGAAAAATCTCAAAATAATTGATACGGAGGGGGGCTGGAATAAAAATCTCCTGGGTGGAAAATTTTCAGAAAATTTTTAAAATGGGAACCTCTGTGAGAGACAGAATGTAGCGACAATGAGACGTTAAAGACATAGTGCAATAACTTTACTGATTAAACTTGAAATTCTCAATCTCATAGATTTTTGTAGTGAAACTCTTGTTTTGCTTGTAACTCGTTAGCAGAATTAATTAATAGGGGGGCTGGAATAAGAATGTCCTGGGTGAAAAATTTTCAGAAGATTAATAGGTGAAGGGCACGTCTATAAGAGACTAGAGAGTATTTGTTACAAGTGGTCATTCAATCTCCCCTAAGATTGTTTAAAGCCGTTTCGAGGGCTGGTCTTGTCAAGTAGACCAATCTGAAATTTCCCCAGGATGAAAGTACTGTATTGGCTAAGGCCTGAAGCAAATCCCCCACAGTGGAGTATATGGGGCTAAACCAAGAATACATACACAACCCTTTTCAGACAAAAAACTCCGGGATTCAACCTACAATAAAGAACATTGTTGACTTACAAGTTCTTTCCATAATGGTTGTGGTCAGGGGGAGGCTCAACAATTACCCCACATTGTTTCCCTTTACTTTTGCCAAATGGTACTTTACTTTTACTCCTATTGTTTATCTCAGTCCAGATCAAAACAATCTCATTTCTATATATTTCTACTTAGGGGTATCTCTAAAAAATAGGATTGGTTGCCCCTCAAACTTTCTTATATATTAATGTAAGGCAATAAAATAAATAATATTGTAAACTGCTTCTCCTTTGAAGATGTTTCTTCAATTTTGTTGGTTTCTTGGCAGCAAAGACTCTTGGTATATGTCTCCATTGCCTCGCATTTTTACCCCAAACACCCCATTCATCATTACATATTCTTTCGTTCTCAAACTCTTCTTCTTCGTCACAATTCAGGGAGTCTTCGCTATTTTCTTTTAATTTTCTCACTGGTTCCGTATCCAAAGGTTTCGAACGAATTTAATCAAGAACTTCTTATCATTCGTCATTGCCACTTTCTTAGTCGCTACTAATTTGTTCAAATTCGTTCGAAGTTTCACAACTTTTTTCAGCCATTTTGTGTTGAAGTTTGAGTAATTTCTATTGATATTGCAGTTTTTAATCTATATTCTAGTAATAAAATATATTTTTAACACATTATATTGTGTCACAAAAACAAGGAAAGATTAGGATTGTCATAAGAAGTGTTGTCCGCAATACGCGTTTCACCCCATAATTTTTTTCTTTTGACCGTGATGACGTCAAAAACAGCAACAACATTCTTGCTCAGATTTTCGAGAATGGCGGCCTAAAATCATGCGACTTTTCGCAACGGATATTAGTGGATTATCGACTCCGGGAGCAAGGTAAGAGTTGAAATTGTATCCTAAAACGACTTTAGAACACATTTACAGCAAAATTGGAGGATATTTTTTTGACCGAACTTCCCCTTTAAGCAAGCTGTGAGCAGGCATATTTCACCAAGCCCTCAACTGATAAATTAAACTTAATAGCAAGAAAATCAACTCTGGTCCTTGCCCTCAGTACATAAAACGCAAGCAAGCATATCTTTTAACGCTGGTTAGGACTGTGGCACTTTTAAGCTGATGTGGACCTTCAACTTGTGCCCCTAGAATTAATTTTCTTAGAGTGAGTATCCTGGGTACTCATTTACCGACCACTGAAGGATTGACAGCCGAGTAGGTTGACAGCTTGTAGTTCATGATTCCGGCTGTTCATTGGTTTGAGCCCAGGAAGGTTACCCTTCAATGATAAGAAATCGGGCGCCTTAACCACTGATTGAGTACATGGGCCCACTGGGATCAAACCTAGCCAAAAGAATGTGGGTAAGGGGTAATATATTGCCCTCCTTGTGGATGCAAGGCAGACTCTTTTTTACATCAAAGAAAGAATAAGGAGAGCAAAATGGCTTCAAAAAATAAAGCTACATGCATGCAGGGACAGTTAATGAAAGCATTGGACTGAGACAACATTGCAGTTCCCAAAAGCTCAACAAACAATGTATGTAGAATGTCCCTTAATCAGTTGATTGAAATTTACCTTGTCTAGGTCAAAATGATCCAACAATTTTCTAAATCCTTCTGCCCATTCTTTATGTGTCCAGTAGACGGGGTATTCCAACTACAACAGATAGTATTATTTTTCATCTAATAATTTGAAAAAAAATCAAATGCAATATGTCTGGAAAGTTCCAATAGAAATTAACAAAAAAATGATTAATTTTAATTGATCTAGACATATTAGTAATAAGCTCCCCTGTTGAAGAAGAATGGAGCTTATAATACACAGGTTTGATTTAGAAGGGAGGTTTAAATGTAATTGAGGGGATATATTGTTCACTAAAATTCATCAATACATTGCAGTCCTTTCTTATGGATTCCAATGGAATCCTCTGGAGTTAAGGGTGCAACCCATGAGAATTCTACGCCAAAATGTTTAAAACACAAAAAAACAATGAACTCTTTTACTCCAAGACAAGTTGCACTATGAAGAACTTTGGGCTTAATGCACCCTGGACCTGAGCCAATTTTGTTCTAGGATGTAAATATTCAGTAAGGCATGTTTGTGGAGGAAAGGCCTCTCCACTTTTCTTGAAAAATAGGGGATCAATTAGAGGAACACAATTAAACCCTGACTTGTCTAACTGCTCTGAAAACCTTGAAACAGAATTTGTTAAACAACGCAATGTGTGTGTTTATCATTATCAAAAATTGATCACTCACAGACATAACTCGGTAGCCCAAACTTGAAAGAGCCAAAATTTGTTTGAAGAAAACATCAGCAGTCCCGCTTGCTGGAGGAAGAAACACAAGAGGACATCGGACAGTTTTTGGACCTGCATCATAAACAATCCAAACTTTGTCTTCTTCATCTGTGCATTCAACCACAACCTTCAACAGAGAAATTAGATTATCAATTTCATGAGAAATTCATGATGCGTGTTAAATCAAATATTGCATGTCAAGTTAACAAGCTTATTTGTTGGATCAAAACTCAAATAAGGGGCAGGTAAAGTGTCATTCAGGATAAATACCAATATGATAAAAACACTACAATATAATAACCAAAATCAGGGCAGAATCCAGCATCCTTATAAAGGGGGGGGGGCTCAAAATTTGTATATGCAAAGAAATTTGCAGAAGATTATTTGTGAGAATGAAAATGATCCGAGTGGGACTCCATTGATTTTCCAAATCCTGTTATTTTCAAGTTTGAAACTACAACTCTATCCGTAGACACCTATTGTGGTGAGACTGTAATGGTCCTCCTGGTGTGAGTAAATCATCGCCCTCCAGCAGGTCCTGTAAAATTGTTAAAGAGGCCGGATAGGTTCGCCTCTGCATGCCGTGTGAGCGGTGATATTTGTGTAAATGAAATGGCCTGGATTTCTCAAGGCCCCAGTTGTGCAGTGGTAGCGCACTAGAGTACAAATCTAAAGGTCGTGGGTTCGAGTCATACCCGGGTCATTTTCATTCTCACAAATTATCTCGATTGATTTTCCAAATCCTGTTCATCTCAAACTCATATTTGCATAAGAAAATATATATAGCATACCTTATTGTATTACTGATCTGAAATAATGCGGAAGGCGTACGCCCCTAACTCCCCTACCTGGATTCGGCCCTGACATTGTTTATAATTTAAACGAAGAAAGTCCACAATACTAGGCTTTGTGGCGGATCCTTTTGATGCTTGCAGCGAAGTAGGTAAAATAAAGTGAGACAGGAACAACACAAGACGACACACACAGAAAAAACGTAGATGGATCAAATATTGTATATATATACAGGGGCGGATCCAGAGTGCCGCCACCGCCGCACAGGCGGTAGTCAACTTTGGCGAAAATAATTTTTTTCAGTAGGATTATTCATTGTCAAATTAATTTTTTTTCAGAATTTCTCGAACATGTTTTCCATTTTAACTTGTCTCGTGTTCTTCTTCATTGAAATAATAGGAATTCCTCACTTTCAGGACTTATATTCATATATTTTGTAATAATTCCCAAAAGTTTGTTGTGTTACAGTGTGCCAGCTTCTGAAAACTCGTTCACTGAATTGAATGAATTTAATTTTGATTACTTATAGTTTCATTGAATTGAATTAGATCTGTGCGGCCCTTGTTTCGAATCATAGATCGCCCAGAGTTCGCCCCACTGTCAAAATTGTATTGGATTTCCTGCCTTTACTCAGCATAGATCGCCTCGACTGCCGTACAAGAACAAAAGAAAAGTCTTTTGGTTTCAAAATCCTTTGTCAAATCCTGCGCGCGCCTGCGTCAAATTCATGCAAATGCCGCCTGATAATTCATTACTGACGTCGTTTCCAATTGTTGTTCTTGCACATGTAGCCAATGACAGAGTCGAGAAATGAAGTGAATTTTTGAGTCTTGAATTCGAACTGACGAAGATTTCATGGCCTAGTAATTTCTGCACACAGAAGTGCCTGTGGATAATTTGAAAAAGTAGGATTCATCAAGAAGGGAAAAAACTTCATGTTATGTTCAGGATGTGAATATTAAACTCTAGCAGATTGAATGTTCGTTTTGGGCAGAACAGGAGATTATCTTGCTCGAAGATACCAAGACATGAAGTAAAGTTTGGCCGTTTGGCGCGCGAGTGAGTGTTTTGATTAGTCTTACGATATAGGGAAATAAAGATACTTTTCCGTTGTATCAGAGATGTTATACTGCAAACTCTCTCTTTATCGTTAATTCCTTATAATTATCCACATATTCCATAGCTGTATTAGAATTTTCGCTCTTCAATTACGAGAAGTTTTGCTGTGGTGAGTTCTGCCCGCGGCGAACGTGGTTCAATCTCTCTCATGTCGAAATTCATTCTAATTTTTTTTAACTTTTACACAAATAGAGAAAATATCGAGAATTCTAGAACGTTTAAGTATAATAATTTATTTCATTTAACGAAGGTCTGAAACAACAAGTGTGTTATCTTTTATTCAATTTCTACTTCAAAAGGCGTTGTAGGCTGGCAGGAATCCTCAAACTGACGAAAAATATGCGTTTCCAGGTTTCAGAACGGCGATGCCTCAAAAATTTTCCGGACCCCCTAATTTTAGCCCATTTGTGCGGCAGTCAAATTCTTTGCTGGGTCCGCCCCTGTATATAAATATTGACAACATTAATATATATACAATATTTAATCCATCTACGTTTTTTCTGTGTGTGTCGCCTTGCCTTGTTCCTGTCTAACTTTATTGTTGGTATAGTCTGAGCAAATTAGCAATTTTCTTTGAAAGGCTAAAGTACACAGCCTACTTGCACAGATGCCAAAGAAATATCAGCATAATTGCCAGGGTATTTTGAATAAAATCTATAAAATCATACTCGCCTTTTGTTGGGGTATTGTGCAGCGGAAACTTTGATATTCTTGCGACTGGCTGATTGCACTTATTTCATTTGACATCATTTTTAAAGGTTTACCAATTTCCCCTTCCAGTTGAATTGAATTTGAAATTTAGGCCCTGTCGATTTCCGCAATGCCACACAGTAAACTTCGTAGAAAATTACACGCTCCTCTGCTAAATCCTTATTCGTGTTGAATTCTCATCTCCTAAACGATATAACCATCGCTTATTGATTGAGCATGGAGATTCTGCTACATTCAGAGAAATTCGTCGATCAGTCTTCCCTTCGAGTGTATCGTGTTCCAAAAACACGGGAAGTCAATCTTATTTGGGAGCTTATGTTGCAACGAGGGGGGTATATTAGAATAGCTGATGTAAACGTACTGGGCGAATAGCTGGGGGATTTTATCTAGGGCCAGAGAGACCCCTTGTAACGATTTTAAATAGAAAGAAAAAATAAATCTATTTCACAGGCGAATCTTGATACCCAAGCTAGACACTCTAAGCTATTATGATTTCTGAAAGCATCTGATACCCTCAAACGTCATTCGTCATTGTTTTTGGATTTGCAAAACGTCTTGGCAGGAACCATCCCGGAATAATGGATTCTCAAACACTGCAGTCTGACTCTTGTTTGGAACCGTTCCTATGTAAACGCGCCTAAGACGAGAACGTATACCCATCTGGGCCTAATCCTAAATGGTCCGTTCCCGTGTAAACGTAGTCTACCTTGCTTTGAAGATGGATGGTTAGGAAAACAATCTGGAATGAGACGAGGCAGAAAACCAGGCTTTAGGAAAAAATGAAAATTTTTGACTAGAAAAAGAATAATCGAGTTTGTTTATTTAATATTGTACATTTGAAAGATAATAAAGTAAATTTCCTCCACAATTTCAATTTTTGCCCTAATGTATATATCGCAATACAGTTTCACCTAAATTAAAACAATTTCATCCATAAAAAATCTATTACAATTAATACAATATATGACAATATATATAACGGGAAGTATGGCTTCGTAAAGCTTAAGAATTCAAATCATAGCTGCCAGGAGAAAGTAAAAGTACAAGAGGGGATGAACCAGCTTCATTACTAGTTTAATAAATGTGATTTTCTGAGACTCGATCAAAAATAAACCTTTCTTCCGACGTTTCGATATGATTTTCATCAGTAAACCTTTTTAACAGTGAATGGGGACTTATGAAAAAACCTAATGAAAAAAACATAGGGTACATATTCTATATTGATCGGTGAACGGAGCTTTTTTCTCCATGCTAGGCAAAAATAAAAACGTAAAACACCAAATTTCTTGCACCCCTCCTATTAAAATTTGACTCAAAAATGCACTATTCTTTTTTGCACATGGCATAGAAATTATTTCGAACCTACAAACGGTAAAGTTTCGCAATATTTCATGCAAAAGCAGATCGTTTACTAATGGGCTACCTTGAGTATTGGTATAGTGGTAGAGTGCTCTGAGTGCACCGGAAATTTTACCTGCCAAAATCGGTTGCCTGTTTTAGCAGCTGAATGTGAACTGAAATGCAATACTATTTTTTTATAAGGCGGTCAAGTTTTTGCTGGAGAATCTTCAGTTTTGCTCAGTTCACCTTAACCGGTCAAATTCTAAAACGAATTAAACTTAGAAATCCTTACCCCTGCACAATTTATGAGATTCCAATCAAGATTTTCAACTTTCTAGACGGTTATCAATGATTGTCGAACTCGAGGAGGTTATCAATGATTTTAGAACTCTGAATGGAATCGATAATTTCTCTTAAAAAAACCCTGCAAACTAACACTAATTAAACAATTAGCAAATAAATTGAAGAACGCATTTTATTGGGAAATTTTTTGATCATTTCATTATGACCATGTCCAGCACCCTGGTTAAAAAAGCAACTGTTGACCTTTTGAACTTCTAAACGTTAAACAACTTTTGAAATCTGGTCTTGAAGTTTGCATTAATTGGTAGATAGATAAGAGGGTTGAAAATATTCCAGAAAGTGTAAATAATAGTAAGTAAGATTTCATTCTTCCAATAGACCATTACTGAAATGTTTTTAGCTAATGTGGGGGTTGATTGAAACATTATTTTTACCGCTAGATCAAAACAAACCTGTAACGTTTTTTCTGGGACGCCCGGTCCATCCCCCTACCCGGCCTTTTAATAAATCACGAGGAAATTTAACATACTCTAGAAGATACTTCATTTTGAACTCGCCTTTGACGACTTGATTGGTGAAATTTCTCTAACAAAACTTTACGAGTCAGTCAGATATTTCTCTTTCTGTTTTGTGATGCCCTGTGTTATTGCGGTGAGAATTCTTGCTTGGGGCTGAAAACAAAAACATTTTTCAAAATTAATTCTGTCAAATTATTGCGGATTTCGGAATTTCTGTGAGTTTTTGTTGAAGATTAACTTGAAAAGAAATAAATGAAAGTTGTAAAGATTATTTACCTGAGTAACTCCGAGGTGAGAGAGTCTTTCCTCGTGCTGAATGCAAATATCATGAATCGCAGCCAGCTCCCTCGCTTGGTCAGCAACAACAACAAAATCGTAGCTTCCGGGGGCCTCACTCACGTCCTAGAATCAAATGCAATTCCTTATGAATTAAATTATCTTCAAGTGCACTGGTCTGAAGTGGAGATCATACTTCGAAGGAGAGTACTTGGTGGGACTGGCCATGGAGGACAAAAAGCTCTTGCTCTGGGCTATCGATTGATGTACAACACATATGTATACGTATATGTAGAAGGAAGTACAAAAGGCAGGGGTCCGATACTGCATTAGCGCCGATAGAAGTTGAGGATCGGGCACATCACAACCTGCTTCAAACTGTAAATTTGAAGGGTTGTTTCGTAAGCAGTTGTTTTCAAACTGAACACTTTAATGGCACAGGTCAGTGCAATCAAACTCACTAGGACACAATATATATGCAATGAAGGACACAACTACATGTAGTGATGAAAGACATGCTACCATCCACCTGCTGGAAACGAGGACTTTCATCAGTTAGACTATCACGTCAAACAGAAACTCACAAGTCAGACAAATTCCTTGCCCCCCGTGCCCTGATACTTCCAGTACCCTTGTGCTCTCGTACCCCAATTCTTCCAGTCCTCCTGTGCTCTCAGCATTCAGTGCTCTCGTGCTTTGATTCATCCTGTGCCCCCACTTACCGCGTGCCCCAACCCCCATGGCTCTAATCCTTAATTCATCCCGTACCACGTGCTTTCACTTATCCCGTGTCCCTGTGCCTTGATTCATCCCTTGCCCGAGCAGATCAGCAAGAAAGCGAACAAGATCAGCACTTTCGCAACTTTGTGCAGAGAGTTGAATGAATATTCAAGAGAAATAAAATCATTACCGATATCTCATCAAGAAACTCGACCATTCTCTCTTTGTATCTTTGAATAAACGGGTTCACTGCAGTCAAATAAGGTTCCTAAATAACAAAAAATGAAATAAAATACTTCGCTTAAAATACATAGCAACTTTAAGTTTGGAAATATCAGAAGCTGTTGGTTCTATGGGTAATTTTCCTGAAATATAACCCTTCAAAATCAAGATAAAACTTCACCAATTTTCGTCTTTGTAGTGAGGGAATTCCATATTCACCTTAGTCCTGATCTAACCTTGAAATCATATTGATAAAATAGCACGAATCTTGAAGTTACAAAGAGCTAGTCTCCTTTCCTGTTTCCAATCTACATTGCACGGTACAGCCATCGAAAGCATAGCGATTTCTGGCAATATTGAAGTTTTGTACCAACCAAAGACTGATTCATCGCTCTGTATCTCCGTATATCGAGTACTGTGATGGAGATATAGACAAGGCAATGCTATGAAGATAAAATCAAATTGACTCTTTATATCAAAGCTCAACGTAACAGACTCCAAAGCTGGTTTCAGAATAAAGTAAACAAACCTTTTGCGCAAACTCGATCATGTTGGCAAGCTTCTGCAGACACATGGCAACCAACGTCAGAGAACGAGAGGCCATGGGTGAAGGAATTTCTAAAATTAAACAGATCAAAAATATCAAACACGAAATAGGAAGAACATTTCTTCATTGAAACTGTTAGGAGCTTTCTAACCAAAATTTAAATTATAACTTCAAGGCCTCATTTAAGCCCCTTAAATATACAGTATTGCTGATTGATGGAAAGGAACGCAGCAACTTTTAAGGAGGGTACGTAGCTAGATTCCCAAACTTTTGGGGTTTGAAAGAAATGGGCCTGAAGCTACACTGGATTCTGGTGAAACAATAAGTATTCCTGAAATTCATGATGCTCATATTCATGCAGGATTCCAGGGGATTTCCAAACATTTTTGGAGATTCTCAGTGGATTCACTGGGATTCTTGGATTAGAGAATCTCAAGAGATTTATGGTAGCGTCGTGACACTCGCATTGTAGGACACTTTAAGCAATTATAGTTATCTGACTCCAATCATGAGACTTTAGTGAACCAAAGCCTAGAGCATACCATAAATTTGTTTATACTTGGAAGGGTTAAAACCAACATTCATGGTCAATTTTTCAAAATTTTGAGTCAAGGGGGGAACTTGAAGTGATTCCCATTCGTCAGTGTTTTACCCCCAATACCTAGCATAGTATCCAAAAATTACTTAACAACGAAGAAGAAAAGTTTAAAAACCATCAGGAAACGAAATAAATCCTCACCATCCATAAGATTGCAGATTTTAGGGTTTAGAACGGCTGGGCAAATCAATCGCAGAAACAGAAACGCACTGAGAGAAATTGAATATGACAATAATGGACTGTTCAGTAAAATATGAAATTCAACAAAATAACACAGATCGTAAATCTAGAGATCAGGGTTGAAAAATTGCAAAAACAGATTTTCTGAAATGGAGTTGGAAGCTGTGAAAACTAGTGCTGCACGGCTGACTATGTGAGTTCTAGTAGATGGGCAGTAAATTTCCCTCCTCTTTGCTGTCAGGAAGGCTATTCTCTATTAACTCGTATCAAGGCGTCAAATGTCCTTTATAATTGATAGCAAAGGAGGGCAATAAATCGTTCAGGATATGTTCAGGACATAGAGGTGTAGCGGGGGGATAATAAACCTCAAATGGTCAGGCTAGTTGATCATAATTCATAACAACATATGATATCTCTGGTAATAATCAACAGCTTGAACATAAGATCATAGTTCATAGTTCATAGTTCATAAGTTCATAGTTCATAGTTCATAAGATCGTAAGATCATAGTTGCAATGATCAGACAGTGAGTCTGTATCAATCATAAATAATACAAATAACCGACCATGCTCAAAAAAAGTTCTTTGAACACAATAGCGATTTTCGCCTTATTTCAAACATGGAGCTATCAAACTGTAAGAAAATACTTGAGCTCCCCTTTCTCCAAACCAATGTTGATATCAGGTCTAATTGTATTTCCGGATACAAGCAACATCCCAAACAACATTGTTTACGGTGAGATGGGGTCTTTCGCTGAGAGTAAGCTAATATTGTATATCAATCAAGAATTGTCTCAGTGCCTTTCGGCGGGGATTGAAACCAAATAAAAAGTAGCAAGAATGAATGTAGCAACGAACCTTACTACTCGACATCTAATTAATTCTTCTTCAGGCCACTTCAGGCGAGCAAACGATTGTAAACAATGAAAGATGTAGCGAAGAGGCCTAGGAATAAGTTGTATTGTTTGAAATTTATTACACTGTAGTTGAGCTTCAGATCTAAAAACTGTAATCAGTATGTAAAAATAATAATATGTAGAAAGAAGAAGAACTTTAGCATAGCACGAAAAATCAGGACCATGGGAACAATTAACAGAATGGCCGAGTGCAGTGGTTAGAGTATGGGCTCGATCTGACCACAAGATGATCTCAAAATAAGGACTGGATCGAGCATTTGTCGTTCTGAAATGAAGTCATTGGCAGCCATATTGGAAGGCTCAATTCAATACATTGAGAATATACTGGGGGAGGTTTTTTTCCTTGGTGATTGTTGGAATGTAATAAATAATCAACATGAGGCTGAATAATCGCTCAGCTTTTATTAAAATGCTCGATCCAGTCTTAATTCTGAGACCAGTGGTTTCATATTGCTGAAACTTTAAGTCTACCTAACAATTGGTGCCTTTGCACTTTTTTATTTACGCTGGAATATTCATTGTCTTTCTATTTACGTTACAGTTCATAATTTTCCTAAATAAAGCCCTGATTGGCTGAAAAAGTTCCTCCCATGCTGCCGTAACCCTGCAGCAAATAATGAAAAGCATTTTATAGGTTAATAAGTTACGTCTTTGTATTTTCTTGTATCTTACTTAATGGCCCTAGGATAGCCATGAACTTTCTTCCTAAGGTATCGTCTATCTTATGTATTTAGTCCTGTTAGTTCGTATCTATTGATTATATATAGAAAAGAGAGTAACGTATCAATTTACTCAATCAAATAAGGGGCTTGAAAATGGTTACCTTGGACAATCCTTGGCTGATTTGAATATCGATTCTGTAACCTCTTCCAGAAATTTCAATAACTGCTGAAGATTCTCGACCACGTTTGTTCCCTTCTCGAGTTTTGCTGGATTCAACTACGGAGAAAGAAGATGAGAAAATCAAAGTCATAGGAAGAGAGAAAACAGAAGAAGGAGAAATTACAATAAATTTAGGAAGATGTTGACAAACTGCTTCACCATGTTTAAAGTATTTTCTAGAAAAGCTGGGTCATATTTTCCCCTTAATTTCAACCCTCTTTTGGCTGATCCATTTACTGAAATATTCCCACCCCTAGTTCATTCAGGTAATATCTTCCCAGTAAGATGAAAAATCCCTCCACATTACTAGACAGACATTACATATGGTGATTAAAAATCTGAATAAGTCATTAAGTAATAAATTGAAAAAAACTGTGATCAATTACTACTCAGTGGACTAGCAAACTAGAGTATTAATGTAAATGTTGTGGGTTCGAGTCCTACTCGGGTCATTTTCATCTCACAAATTATCTCGATCGATTTTCCGAATCCTACTTCTTCTTAAATCAATAATTATTAAATTCTATTATTTCCTTATGGATTACCTCATTGGATAGTTTTCATCGTTTTTATCTGGGTAAGCTTCGACAAGCTCTGCCATGGTGTAGCCTAGTGGTTAAGGCGTTGGATTTCTAACCCTTGAAGGGTAACCTTCGTGGGTTCAATCCACCTACGGTCTGAATCATGAATCACTAGACATCAGCCAACTCGGCTGTTCATCAATCCGAGGTCGGTAAATTATTACCAGGATCTTTTTTCTAGAATATTAATTCTGGGGGCTCAAGCTTTAGTTTCACATCAGCTGCAAGCTTCCACACACCAAACCCCTGTTGTTAAATAAATCTGCTTGCTTGCTGCTTGCTTGCCTTCTGTTGAGTTTTATAGATAACAGTGTTTTGCCATCATATTTTCATTAGGTGTCGTATTCTACAAATAATAAATTGAGTTGAATTGCATTGAGTTGAATTGAATCTTACCTCACACGGTTGCTTACAGTCCATAATCTTGATGACGACATCTTTGATGGTTTGTTGAAGGTACGGAATCGCCACCATCTTCATGTACTGGTCGATCAGTTTCGTTGTTAGAGTATTTCCACGAAATAACGTCTCTTTCTTCTCTAGAATTCAAATACATGGAAATAAAGACTACACCATTTTACAATGTATTTTTGTTTCGTGTATCGTTCTATTTCATGTATCATTATTTCTACGAAATAACGTCTCTTTCTTCTCTAGAATTCAAATACATGGAAATGAATATTACACCACTTTTACCATGTATCGTGTGCACCAGAAATTAGTAGACACGTTCGATAAGCCAGTAAAAATCAAATATTGTCTGAAATGGATGAAAAATATTTTGAATAGTCCCACTTACAAAGTGTGTAACTTGGTTTTCCTAAAACAGTGGTTGATGCATAGTGCAGAACGTAATACATATAGTAAAGGAAAGAGTAAAGAGACGAAACTCTGCATCTTGATGAGCCAGGTGAATTGTCTCACTTAGACATGGTTAGATTTGAAAATCTTGGAAAAGATGTTTTAGAGCCAAGAGCAGTTTTTCAGAAGTAGCTATCTCACATTACTAGAATATTAAAAAGCTGCAATGCCTGAAATGTGTGTTTCAATTCAGAGCAACTTCAAAACGTAAGACATTTATCCAGCCTAATTGTCACTACGCTGCCTGTTAAAAAAGAAAACACTTGCTGGGAAATGAAAATGAGGTTGTACATTTCTTTGCACCACAGAACGGTTTCAATTACCTTGTGGTCGTGGTTTAGCATTAGAGAAATTATCGAAGATTTAGAAATATAAATAAATATAGCCAGAAAGATCGGAAGCATAGCGAAAACAGAGTCAGTCATGATTTGCTTTTCTACAACACTATCATTCACCTATTTCTGATGAGCCTATTTCAATCTACGTTCGTTAGGTGTTTGTTTCGTTCTCTCTCTGACGTATTACTCTATTGGGTGTCAGACAAATAGCTTGAGTAATCTATGTTTCCGCGATTTTCCTGGCTATACTGAAGTTTTGTACCGATTAAAGACTGTTATATAAATAAATGCAAAATCGGGATAAATGATTAGGCTACCTTCGTGCTCCATTTCTTTTCCAGACATGGTTTTGATCAAGATTAATTCTTTCTTTTCATGCCTGAATATTCGCAAGAGACAGTTGGCCAACGCTGCAGTGTCTTTGCTTACTTCTGATAATAGGGAGATCATCTGGAAATTTGTAAGCAACACCTAGAAGAGGATATTTTATTAAATACAGTAGAATCCCGATAACTTGAAGTCTCGCTAACTCGAACAGATTTGGCATTCCCCTTGAGCCTTATTCATGTTATAGAGAGCCTCGATAACTCGAACATTTGATAACTCGAACTATTTTGATCGTCCCTTGCCTGTTCGAGTTATCGGGATTCTACTGTACCATCAAATAATTTGAAGAAAAATAGATGCATTAAATAGAATCAAATCATCTAGACATATCCGTCCCATGTCCATCTACATATTCATTATTATTATTAATTGAGATTATTATAAAAAATATTTATTAGTAAAACCAAAAAGCTATCACACTGATGGAGATCAACGCACTACCAATGCACTCCCACAATTGGTAATAAGCCAGAGAGAGATTGGAAGTCTATGGGCAGTTGACCAAGTATGGGTAGGGTAGGATAGGTAGGATAGGGTAGATAGGGTAGGCACAAGGAGTGAAAAGAAAGCTATAGTAATAGAATAAACAACTTAAGTAATTTTCAGGGACAAATCATACCAAAAATCTCAGAAAACTTTTGACTAAAATATCTTCGAAAAGAAGTGCCTTACTCTTTGTTTTGAGAAGTAGCAATAAAACGGGAATTTAGGGGTTTGAGCCAGGAAAAAGGGCAAGATTCCCCTTAAAGGGGTCAAGATAATTGAACCCAAAGAAGACCCTGGAGGATTTGCTACTTCATAGGCTTCAAAATAGACCAGTAGTACTTCTTTTCAATAAACGATTCTGCAAATGATGTCCAATCCAATTTAACGCAATGCATTGTAGGAATTTAGCCCCTGGCAACAAACAGTTATCAAAACTAACAACTACAGCATAAAACGAAGTGCATACAGTGGAAACTCGTTAAAATGGCCACCAGCAGGTCAGTAAAATAGGCCAGAATAACCGGTTGGCTGCATTAACAGGGTCTTTACACGATTATCTATGTTTCAGACAGAAAGACGTGGGTGTTGTAACGAAGTGTATTGACAGGGTGGCCGTTAGTGAGGTTCCATTGTATTTTAAACATTATTGCACATTAACCTTATTGACAGGGTGGCCGTTAGGTGAGGTTCCACTGTATTTTAAACATTATTGCATAGAACTTAAAACAACATACATGAAGAACAATTGATATCAAAACAATATTCTAAAGATGGGTTACCTCTCTAAGCTGACTGTACTCTTCCACTGGCATAATGATTTCATGCTGAAATAAGACAATGTAAGAATCAGTCTGGTTGTTTTGTAAAGACAATTATATGGTTGAAATGGACAAACATAAACTAGAAAACATCAAAAAGTGACAATTATTTCAAGCCAGCAAACGCCAGGGAAACCACAAGCAATATGGAGTAAATACCCAGAGTACTTTTGGTTTCCCTTCACAGCACTGAACGTTTTCCACAGTACTGATGGTATGGCCCGCAGCATAGATGTTATCCTTCCACAGTACTTGACATCCTCCGCAGTACTGGATTGTATCCTTCCAAAGCGCTGATGGTATCTCCCCACAGCACTAAACTGATGGCATCTTTCTACAGCACTGAACACCCTCCGGTGGTGTAGCCTAGTGGTGGTGTAGCCTAGTGGTGTAGCCTAGTGGTGGTGTAGCCTAGTGGTGTAGCCTAGTGGTGGTGTAGCCTAGTGGTGGTGTAGCCTAGTGGTTAAGGCGCTGGATTTCTAATCCTTGAAGGGTAACCTTCGTGGGTTCGAATTCACGAATGGTCGGAATCATGAACTACAAGCCGTCAGCCAACTCAGCTGTCCATTTTTCCGAGGTCGGTAAATGAGTACCCAGGATATTCGTTGTAGAATATTAATTCTGGGGGCACAAGCTGCAGGTCCACATCAGCTATAGAGCTGCCAAAAACCCTGACCTGCGTTAACAAATAAATATGCTTGCTTGCTTGCTTGCTGCTGCCCCATAGCACTGATGGTATACCCACAGCACTGGACATCCTCCAAAGTACTGCATTTAAAGCCAAGAATAATTCAAATTTAGATTCTGACAATCTGGGCGACTTTTGATACAGTTTTAACCTAGTTCCTTATGGCTTGACAAGAAATAGGTGAAAAATTAATCCTATCCAGCATTTCTATTGTTTGGAAAGATTGTCAGTCATTATCCCAGTGACCTGGCTACTTGGGTACTCAAGGTTACCCTTCTAGGATCAGAAATCCAGCGCCTTTACTTCTAAATTACACCACAGTCTTACCGTGTATCGGGCTTTTAATCTGATAGTGCCAATTTCAGTTCCTTTTATCTCTCGTTTATGGGTCACCGCATTTAATTTGTACCACTCGTCCAGAATGTCTCCTTTCCTCAAGGTTCCCAGTTCAACCGTTACTCGTCCTACAAATAACAAAACGTTGAGAAAATGCAGAGAACTATCATCAAATGCGATGAAGGTAGAATACAACAGTCTGGATGAGCTAGGTTACTGTGCTAGCTTATTGTCTTGGTTTTAGGAAAGCGGTTAGCGCTCTCGCCTGGCAAAAACCCGGGCTTCAGACCTAGTTGTGGCATATTTTAATTGCAGTAGCCTGCTCTGGTAAAATTTAATTTCCTGTGTTAAACCATGCTTATGAATTAACGTTGCCAATATGAGAGGACATGGTTAAATTCTTGATAATGAAAGATTTATAGTAAGCTAACCTTTTGAGAGTCCAGGTTTCTAGTAACTCTTAAAAAAGCTTAAACCTTATCTTTCATTTCTTTGGTCGATGGTATCAATGTGTGATTCGAAGTTATGTTTGAATAAATAGTAGAACCTTTTGAGTTTCACCGTATATCGAAGATTTCTAATAATTTCATCTTAACTTACTCTCTTCATAAACGAGGACAGATTTTATCGGACTTTCATCAAAATTCAATAGGTTTTTGAAAGTCTGGCATGATCGCAAACAAATATTACAGTACCGCATTGGTAAGCAAGCCAAAATCAGCTATGACAAAAGTAATTCACCCTGTGTGTTGCATATCCTGAGTAGGGCTTGAATAGGCCTTTCCAACCAAGAGAAGGAAATCATCAATAAGAAAAGCAGGAAAATTATATTTCAACTTGCATACCAATTTCAACATCTTTCCGATTTCTGTTGTATAAACTGACTGTGAATGAAGTGATATCTTGAGGTAAGTCACTAAAAAGAAATAATCAAATCATTATCAATTTAGATGAATATGTTAGTTCAACAAGCAAATAACTTGAAAAGAAAGTGGGAAATAAGAAGCTTCGTGATATTGATCTATTCATTCACTTTGGGAACGTCTGTGCAGTACAGTGGGGATACCATAAGTGCTTTTGTACATACCATGAGTATATTGGAGAGTGTTAAGTACTGTCGGGGATACCATCCAGTTCTGTGGAAGATGTTTAGTACTGTAGGAGGATACCATCAATAACATGGGGAATACCATCTGTAGTGTTGTGAATATTCAGTGCTGTGGAGGGAACCGAAAGTTATTTGGGTGTTTCCTCTATTTTGCTTGTGGTTGCACTACGTAGTACTGAACATCCTCCACAGTACTGATGATATCCTCCACAGTACTGGAAACTCTCCATAGTACTGATGATATTCTCCACATTACTGATGATATCCTCCACAGTACTGATGATATCCTCCACAGTACTGATGATATCCCTCAACAGTACTGATGATATCCTCCACAGTAGTGATGACATCCTCCACAGTACTGATGATATCCTCCACAATACTGATGATAAATCCTCCACAGTACTGATGATATCCTCCACAGTACTGGAAACTCTCCACAGTAGTGATGACATCCTCCACAGTACTGATGATATCCTCCACAGTACTGGAAACTCTCCACAGTAGTGCATAAACATTTCCCAGGGTGTTAACTTTTGATTTTCGAACCAACCTGAATTTGAATTCCTCAGCCCAAACAGGTTCCTGGCCATCTTGTGCTTTAGTGCGACATGTTTTTGCGTCGTTCAAGGATACGATGCAATATTGGTGCAACATTTTGCCAGGCAGTTTATGAGCGTCACATATTGTCAGTTCCAGACTTCTGAGCTCTTTTACTGATTTGATCGAACTCGAATTCTGGTTTAAAGTTTTAGATTTCTTTGCTCTGCCACAAAACCTTGATATAGCCTCCATCCATTCCTGAAAGAACAACAACAACATTTTTCATTTTCACTTCAAATTGATGATTGACATCTAGTTATAAGTGTGTCGCCATACAAATAAAATAAGCAAACTAAAACTACTCCAGAAAGAAACAAAAATGAATATTACATAAAAAATACTAATTGGAAGAAAAGAAACAGGAAACTACATGTTCATCTCAACACGCCTATTTCGTGATTTCTCACTCATCTCAGCGAGAATTCAGATGAGTGAGAAATCACGAAAAAGGCTTGTCGAGATGAACGTGTAGTTTCCTGTTTCTTTTCTGCCAATTAATATATTTACACTCCACCATCATGCATTTAGCAATATTTTCTGAAAATCGAACCACTTGTTTTATTACATAAAACAGACATACAATAGCAGATAGGCGATCAGCCAGCATACAAAGGGAACGATACATGAAATAGCTATTTTTGAGATATACAACAAACATTATCGTGATAATTAGATTTAGACCCTCCTCACAAATACAGTAAGCTCTCCTTTTCAGTGTTAGTTTTCGAAAAATGATAATAATTATATCCACTCATAAGATACTCTTTACAAGAAACCTAGACTCTCGTATTGCCAAAAAATTAAGAAACTATAACACTAGAATAATATTTTAAATATTAATATTATCAATTTCAATGTTGTTGATGTCTTTTCTTATCTCATAAAGCCAATGAGATAGGAGAGTAAAATTTTAAAAATAAATTTGCTCGGACATTGGGAGGAACTTGAACGGTATTTGACTTCCTTTAAACATTCGACTTGTGCACATCAGTCAAGTTACCCCCCCCCCCCGCCAGAGCTCTGGCCTTTTCCCATAACTAAGGACTATTCGAAAGCTATTTGTATAGACCACAAGACATAGCCTGGGAAACTGAATTTGAATACCTGGTTGAATGTAGAATTCTACCCTGGATCAGAGTATCTTTAGAACTCAAAACAAATTAGAATTCAAAACAAAATTTAAAAAATAAACAGAAGGGAACAAGGAAAAGCGTAGTAGAATTCGCGCTGAAAGGGTCATTTAAAAAGTGTCCATGCATATATAGTAGGGTGGAATACAGCAAAATGGATCAATGGGCAGATTAATATCGCTTCCCTCTACCCTAACTATAACTGGTTGATGCAATTACTTGAATGAATTACATCAGCCAAGTGAATCCATAATGGCAGCTACATCAACCAGCTATAATATATATTCTGGAGAGCTACTTTAGAAATATGATTAGAGCAATATTTAGGCCTAGCTGTGTTGTTAAATTCATATTAGTCTTTTTTCACCATAATATCAAATATTAGAGATTGATTTCTTGTTAGTCTTATTTCACCATACTACCAAATATTAGAGATTGAAGTATTGGAAGAAATAGACATGAGAAATAAAGAGAAAGATTTTGACGCCTCGTTTCACCAACATGCAATACAAGAAAAAGGCTCGAGAAAATTCAAGCAATGGAAATTAGCTAAATGTAAGGAAATGTTAAGGAATATAATACCAATATAAATATAGAAAATATAATACCAATCGATACGAAAGCAGTTTATCCATTATTTACAGTTACTCGATAGATCAGTAACGAGAAAAGATAAATAACAAATCTGCCAGTTTAATCTGAGAAAAGCAACCTGTAATAAAACTACTTGCAAACGAATTAAAACTGCTGAAAATAGTTCAGATCGAAACATTAATGTCAAGGGATACCCATATTCATGCATGACGTAATAAATCAATTGAAACTCTTCAGAATGGGTTAACTTGTATGAGGAGATGGAGACGAATTCAGTTCAAAGGTTTAGTAGTCCTAGGGGGCAGCCAAACGATGAAAATGTTTCTGACAAAAGAAAATTTAACATTTGCATCTAATTTAAAAGTAACACATTTTTTAGAAAGGCTTATTCAAAAATAATCAATTCTTCAAATGTTTCGATGAAATATTCTTTGGTAACCTACGCTAACAATGATTGAGGGGCTAACTTAAAAACCTGATTTACAAAACACAGGGCTACAAGGAGATAAATTAAATAAGAACTTACATAATACAATGAAGGTTAAACTAAAAAGTAAAACAAAGAGAAGTTAACACGTCTTCCTTAAAGAGTTTCACGAATACTAGCCTTAGAAGAGAGGAAACTCGGGAGAGGGTCTCCTCGAGGAGGGGTTTAGGGGCCAGGTCTTTCCCATCAAACAGAAATGCTTGAAATAAAATGAACTTGCCTGTGCCTCGTCGCTGGTATCGGTACACAAGTAGCAGGTCGTAGTTTCGTTCAATGCTGACACAATCACTTGAAAACAATTAGGCCTAAAAACAAAGAAGAATTTCTGTTATATTACACATGAAGCAATCATTATTAATACAATACAAGATACAAGATTTTTTATAAAGAACCTTTATAAGGAACCTACATGTTGAAGGTCGAAATACTTTAGGTACTTTTACTACTAAAAGTCAAGTCACTAAGGAACTTGATAATTTTGCAAAGATTCATTTGGTGTAGATATGCAACTTCTCTAATGACTATGCAACTAACTTTTACGTCTTATAGTTCTAGCCTAACTTCTTTGTTTTATAATATGTTTCATGTTCCTTATCACGAGTTTATTGCAAAATGTTGTTTTTAATGCTTTTCTTGCGTCGATACTTATTCCTATCTATTTACTAAGTAAACACTTAAAATGAAGAAACTACTAAGGAGCTTTTAGAACTACAAAGTGGTCAAAAGAGGTCTCAAAATAAGGAACTTAAAGAACTAGGCCCTGAGCTAGGTTCTTTATAAAAAAAGCGTGTAATCTTTTTCTTATTCATTACAATCAAACGAAAATAACAATCTTTATGTTCTCTTAAATCATACAGTATCGTCTTTGTTGGGTAGACAAAAGGAAAGACAACAGGTCGTGTTGAATATAGTATTGGTTAGTTTAGCCAGGTTATTGTACATGCGCAAATTGTTCTATATTCTCACTGAGGCCGTCCCTCATCCTGCCAGACTGGATTAGATATAGGGAGTGCGAAGGAGCTTCGCAGGTTGGCAAGAAGATTGACTTATGGAGTAGCCGTCACCAAGGGAGGAGGGAGGGAAGCTTTTTGAAACACTTCTCCCCACGTGGTTTGACTTGAATGGAGCCTGCAACGCCCTAATTTTGAATAAATACTCCTGCAGGAGACTGGCACTACTCTATATAACTCAATATAGAAGAAATACTCACGGGGGCATTCATCCGTTTGCCATTCTGAGTAACTGCCCCAGTGAGAATAATATTACATACTGTGATGAGACCCATACTGCAGATACCAGTAACAATAATACTGTATTACCTAACTATAATCCATCTCTCTTCGGTTGGTTAAGGGTAGGCTATCTGTCCAGCGATACTAGACCATGCCTTATGAATTAACGTTAATATTACATGGCTCTGAAGAAGGATTTAATCCGAAACACGAATTAGTGCCCCACTGTGGATAAGCCTGGAGTTGTGAACACATCAAGGTTACTGTGCTAACTTATTGTCCTGGTTTGTGACAGTGGTTAGCGCACTCGCCTGTGTTCACAAAAACCCGGGTTCGAGACCCGGTGGAGGCATATGTCAATTGCAGTAGCCTGCTGGTGTAATTCCATTGTCCAACGATAAAGATATCGACGTGTGACCAAAATTTCATTCAATAATTTCATTGCAACATCAACCCGTCTGTTTCGAGGTATTTAGTCTTAGGCCTACCATTCACCCTAATCCTTCATTGTTGCTAAACTGCAGCTCGATTCAATTCAATTTTTCTGTTGCAATTAACCTCTTAAAGTGCTGTCAATCTAACGTTCATACACCGAATATACCAAGATTATCAAACAGACGAATTTGAATCAGAAAAGAAATTACATCAATTTCAAAATCAACAGAGTCAATAAACCTTTTTTTTGTCTTGATTTTAACAATCTAAATTTCAGCACATGAAGTTTAGACATTTCATATGTAAAAAAAAGAACTGAAATTTGTTAAAAGATCTAATAAGTTATCTATAGACTAGAGGTGAGGAAAAAACGAAAATCTACAAAATAAAAGAGAAATGAGAATAAAACCTTTATATTGTAAGTTTAAATGTTCACATGCATCTCAATGAGATGTCCTGAACCAACAAAAATGATTGTCAATTTAATGCGGAGTGTTTACAACTCTAAATAAGATAATTTAAATTAGAAATGAAAATACCGAAATAAAGTTAATAGCATCAAACGTGAAATCCGGTATACCTCTTATCGCGAGCTCACCTCTCGGCAAAGTGACAACAAAAGATAAACAACCGTATATAAAATGGCGACCACCGACTCAAATCAGGCGAAGGAGCAGGTCGTGGGTTAAATAAGGAGAAGGACGCAGATGTTTCACGCAGGACGAAATCAGACGCAAAACAAAGTCCCGTCTCCAGGCAACCAGTCCGAGTTATTATACAAACGAAAAAATTAAGTCTCGAATGAATGAGTTTTCACCGTGGGTCATTCGATGGCACGTGATTATCACGCTGCCACGCTCGCTAGTCAAAACGGCACGCTCTTGCGTCATCGTTTATCGTGTTGTTTATTCTCGTTGCGTGTTCTATTAAATGACTTGCCTTCTTTTCACGATTTCGAATTGAATATTTGAAAAAGGAAGCGAAAGCTTTTAAGCAATTCTACAGCGAATTAAAAATGAATAGAAGCTGGATAATTAGATCATGAATCAGGCTAATGTGTTGAAAATGTTTTCTAATTCTTCAGGCGAATACTAAATGAATTACAGAGAAACGTGCCCATATGTTTGTCTGTCCGTAGATATCGGTTTCAACAAGCTATAACGTAGCTGGGATGATTTTCAAAACGAGGATGATTTTCAAAACGAGGAAAACGTATCGGTTACATTAACATCAACTTCCAGCTACACATATAACCTTGTTGCTTATTACTACGAAAATGATAGCTTTGCTATACCAAAGATGACTCAGATTTAAAACCTCTACTAGTTTCCTAACTAGTTTTTCCAATTTAGTTTTTGAAAATATTATTGTCCGTTTCTAAAGACGTGTTAATCCAAGAAACGAGCCGAGTGTTAAGACATGGAACAAAATTTCCTTGAAAATAAGATTTACTTCAAATGTCTTCACTTTCAAAAGAGACTGCGCGATGCTTTTCCCATTTTTTCGTGAATTGAAGCCCAAGCTAGCAAGAAAAATATAAAACATTGCCAAATATATATAATATAGGTTTCGATTCTGGACGTTGTGTAACCATTCATGTAGTACGAAACATCAATATTTGATATGATAGCCACCGCTTATCATAACAAGCCCTTGATTTTTAGTAGGGTAACGTTTCGGAGAGACCTGTCTCCCATAACCGGGTAATGGGCAACGTTGTTTCTTCCCTATTTGTAGCAAAGATCGGATCTAAAAGGTGTTAACATTGAGTGAGCTTCAGAAGAGGATTTTGACATTTTGGGGATCAATTTCTAACACTTGTGGTGCCAAAATTGCGTTCGGTACTTTGGATATTTTCTAACGAGATTTCAGGGATTGTTTATGATAGCTAATTGATACAAGAACCATTGTTGAATATGATGAAACTTCCCAACTATAACAAAATTCTCACCTTCCAAAAAGATTTTCGTGTACGGTATAAACATTGGAATACGACAAGTCGATTAGGCCTTTGGGTTTAGTCCGCTAAAAGTGAAAAATATTTGTTTAAAACCTAGATGGATGAATCAAATCTATATAAAGTAATGCGATAAAGCATAAATTTATTTATGAATTGTGAGGTGATAACACGGAGGCTACATTGGGGATCTAAATCACTTTAACAAATTATACTATGAGCAGTGTCCATTATAATCCTGAGATTTGGAAGAAAAACTCGTCTGAAATTACGGAAAAAAATAGTCTAACAATAATTCGGCTATTCCATGATGGCGTATCTTTCACATTTCTGAGAATTGGGAGAAGATTTAAAACTTTTATTGTCTCCATGCCTTACTATCTCTCACATATGATATATCAATTAATCTTCGACCGTTTATGATGAGTAAGAACTCGAATAATTTGTGGGTTCACTTTGATTAAGATAAAATTAAGTTGGTGACACTGAAAACGTTCAAAAGAAATTGTGAGATCTAAAACATTCGTTTCCTCTCACCCATGATTATGCGTTGCCTGTTCTAATCAGGGTGGCTAATACCATTTACAAAGTGTGGGGGATGTTAAGTAGTATGGGGAAGTTCAGTAGTGTGGGCGCTGTTTAGTAGTGCTGAGGGATATTTCATAGTAGTGTCGTGAAGCTCAGTAGTGTAGAAGTGTTAAGTAGTGCAGTGAGATGTTTAGTAGGGGGGTTCAGTAGCGTGAGGATCCCCTACACCACTTATGCTACCCCTTCGAACTACTGAAAATCCCCACACTACTCATCAGAGATATCTCTCCAGACTTCTGAACACAATCTGAATGGGGTGGTTATTTACCCATCTATGTGACACTCGAGCATTACCATTATTTGTTTTTCAAATTTTTACAAGAACTGTACAGTTAACATAGCTTTCAGTCTCAGAAGAAGGTTGTATAACCGAAAGCTATGTTAACTGTACAGTTCTTGTAAATATTGTTTTTCAAATGTTAATACAAAGCATTAAACTGACCTTTTCATGCTCGAAGTAGCAGAGATGTTGTTCGTTTCCATTCAGAGCAAAGTAAAATCTTTTCCACTTCTTCGCACCTAGAAGGAATTGCTCATAAGAATTGCTCGGATTGTCATAATAATCATCAAAACAGTGAAATCAGACTACACGTGCCCTCAAGCATACGCCAAAGTTCCGCATAGAGAAAAACCATCTGCTTCTTCAAAACTCTAAAAATACTCAAACATGACTCTGCCACTCGTCAACATTAACTCGAAAACCCAGACTAAAAACTACAGTGTTCTCGCATCTTCAGCAGAGCAGTGTCAACATTTCACTCGGGCATTTTGGACATAAAAACCATGGATTCAATATTGTGTATACAGAAGGAATTTGTCTTCTCACTAGGACTGTATCCAGCAAAAGATGCTCCCAAACCTAGAATGTGCTCTATACTATAGTTAGAACTGTTTTTGTATCATCGCAAGACCAAGGTCAACATCCCACTTATTTTTTTATGATTTCGGAGTCTATCTATATAAAACCACTGGTCCCATATGTAGACAGAAGGGGTTCATTTTCAACTAGGACTCTCTCATTAATCTATTGTTTGTCTCACTTGACTGCCAGTGATATTGACAATATTTTTTATATAACATTTAATCCATCTACGTTTTGTTCTATCTGTTCGTCTTGTGTTGTTCCTGCCCTGTCTTATTAGTACCCACTTCGTCGTATTCCAAGAGAATCCAACACAGAGCCTAACATTGTGGACTTCCTTTCGTTTAAAGAACATATTTAACAAGACAGTGAAGGAAAAATTCACTGCAGCCTATGTCATTTTAGTTGATATTAAAAATAGCTGCACTATTTTAGCTAATCGTGTTGCTAGTTGATAAACTTTTATGTATTTTTAACATTTCTTGGTTACAGTTCAACCAAGGTGACCTAAGCATTATAAGTATTATAAGCTTTTTTTGGGTCGTTTAGTATAGAATATTTTGTAACCTTGTAATAGGATTGCATGTTATGAATAAAATTGAATTGAATTGAATAATGTTTCGTTATCTTGCTCTAAGCTCTAAGTAATATTCATGTAATAGATGGTGATACGCTAACCTTTTTTGATCATGTATCCACATTTGACTCTGTCTTTGTGAAGAATTTCCGATCCCCTCGAGTTGAGTCTGAGCAGTTGCGGTGCTTGGTCGATGAATGAGTCTCGCGCTGAGCCGTTCGGATGGATCGTCAAATATTTTTCATCGATCGAATTCTGGAAATTAATATTTCATAAAGAATTTAAATTTTAATCAAATTAGTTTGTTTTTAATCTCCTTCGCAGACATTCACTATCACTATAGCTTAATTCAGGCATAAACCATAAGTAATGTTAATTCATGCATAAAACATAATTCATGTTAATTCATGCATCAACCATGACTAATGTTAATTCATGCATAAGCCATGATTAATGTTAATTAACGTATAGACCTAGGACAGATTGTAAATTTTGTTCAAATAAAATGCGTGGCGATGAATGCTGCTAAATAAGAAACTTGATCTTCCATAATCTCACATCTCCCCTCAACTGATAAATAAAACTTAAAGGCAATCTACGGAGTTAAAAGGTGTCTTTAGTCCAGGGGTCTGGGCAACCCATAAATAGCATCCAATAGGATTGCAGGATTTTCGTTGGATCGAAATTTCATGTGATCAGATAAAAACTGGGATTGCTTTGATTTCAAAAAGCAAAATGGCGGGCAAATCGGGACAGCGGCGAAACAGCTTCTTGTTCCAGCAAGCAGACAATCAAAGATGAAATGGGAATTTCTCAACTAGGCATAAGCATGTTTTGTGTTCAGATTCTGGATTAGAGTGGCAACTCAAGAAGACAATTATCATCATCGGTATTAGATTAGGCCTAAAAGAGTCTTGCTGTGGATGGAGCGCAGGCCGAGACGTGATTTCTTTTTTAATTCGCCATGATAGAGGGCTTGGAGTCCAGCAAAGTCACCAAGACCAATTCAAATTTAGAGGTAAGTATCCAGACCTTATATCTTTCTCGATGTCGATGTCAATGTAATTAATGAAACTTATTGGTTCCTGAATGGTTGGGTTAGTTTCTTTTACCCTGCTACCCTAACAATTCTAGTTTAGGCCTTTCTTGGGAAATGGAAAAATATTGTTAAGTATTTTTTATTAAATGTTAGTATTTCAAAGCAACTTTCATTTATTCATTTTCAAGTGAATGCTAAAAAGGCTAGTCTCAATAACACAGAACTGTGTGACTTCCTCTAACTACGTGCAAATTTAAGAAAGGTTCTATAATCCAGTGATGGAAGTTCATTTTTCAGATATCACCCAAACCTCTCAACTTCTCTGACAAAATTGCCAGATTTGATATTTTTCCCTCCATTCTGATTAATTTCCCCCAACCATCACTATTGCTAACACTGCATCGAGGCACCCAAATCATGATAACAAAATGAAGTTGTTATTTTACCGCTCACACCGAAAAAGACTTTAAGAATTTGTTCCCTTCTATTTAGCGCATGCAGAGCCTGCACAGCCTTAGTTTCACCAGAAAAGCTTTTGACAGAAATATTCCATATTGCTAAAAGAATCAAATAAACAATACTGAACATTGTCAACCATTCTGTGAAATCTTAAGTTCTAAACCCCATTTTCAACCAAACCCACATGATATTTAGATGGACATCAGTAGGAAAATAGACTTTTTGAGATAAAAAACATCATCTTGGCATCAAAATTATTTTATAGGAAAATACCAAGAACAGAAGACTCATTAGAAGGAGATGAAACTGATTCAGCATCAACATTTCACATCTTCATAGCTAGATCAGCATCCTTGTTCATGGCTGCAACAAAGAAAGATACAACTTATTGATATATAATTATGTAGTATTAATAATATTTCAAAAAAGAATAAAATCCTTTCTTAGAAGGGGTCATATTCTATCTGTAATATCTATCAGGGGTCATACTCCATCAGAAATAAATTGAGAATGAATATTTGTAAATGTGTGATTGTTTGATGAACAATCTTCTTGTCTCTGCTAACTCAGGATACTTTCTTTATGCTACTAATTTGATTTAGAAAAATATGTATACTTCGAACAAAGGCTGGTAAGTTAGTGTGATAATTCACAAGACGGGACTTGGGGTTTGAAAATCATTCAATACTTCCTACTTTTTACTCATTAGTGTCCTAGATTTAGGATTTACATTTAGCTCTGATTATAACCAGTTTCATGTGGGCAAGACCAGGGTTCTAATGCCTTAAGGTTCTTAGGCCTGCTGCTATACTTCTTTTGATCATGCAAATGAAAGAAGAGGGGAAGGCCTTGAAATGGTAAAAAGGGACTATCATAAAGGCCTAAAGCCATCCAAAATTTCAACAAGCAGATAAAAAGGGCAACCGTGTCATACTTATTTTGACAAAATTCTGCCGCATGTCAAAAATGGAAAACAAGAACTGTCCTAAAAGACGTATAGACCATCTAGCCGCGTAAGCTAACATTGATTACATATGAAATTAATGGCTTACCTCTGACTTTCCAGCTTTCAAGAAAAAGATCGGCAATCTCCAGAGGCTCTAGCTTCTCCACAGCTTTTCCGCCATTTTGGCTGTTGGTAGGCTTTGATCGAAAATCTTTCATGTGATCACTTTGCAAAGTTGTGTTTGCGCATGCTCTGATTGAATTGAATTGCGGTCTATTTATAGTTTTGCCTCCCTTATCTCCGTTCATTGCCTTTAATAGCAAGACAATTGACTCTGGTCCTTGCCCTCAGTACTTGAAAAGCAAGCAAGCATATTTTTTTGTAAACGCAGGTAAGTGTTGTGGCAGCCTTACAGCTCATGTGGACCTGCAGCTTGTGCCTCCAGAATTAATATTCTTAAGGAAAAACCCTGGCTACTCAGTTACTAATCTCAGAAGGATGGACAGCTGAGTTGGCTGACGGCTTGTAGTTCATGATTCTGACCGTTTGTGAATTCGAACCCACGAAGGTTTCCCTTCAAGGATTGGAAATCCATTAAGGCATTTAGACCACTAGACTACACCACTGGTCTCTAAAATTCAAATGCTCAGTCATAAGACATGCTTGAGCCGGGTGAGTGCTTGATGCTTGTGGGAGCTTGGTGCTGAAGATTCTGGTAGGCATATGCTCAAATGAAATATTGGGGTTGTCTAATGGGCACTTGTTTCAAATTCAGAGATTTCTTGTTTGTGCTTACTGTCATAATATAGTCAGAAGCGAAACTCAAGGGGGGGATATAGGGGGTATGATACCTTCCGTTATCAGAGAAAATCAAGTTAATTTAATTACGCAGGGCAGATAAGGGCATCAGGCGAATTCTTAAAAATGAAATTAGCTTTTGATTTTTTCGATGATCTCGTTTAGAAAACATTGGGCCACCTCTTAAAGGAAATAGCAGCAGAATGCATAGACAGCACAACAGTCAAGCAGAGACCAAGCCCTGAATTATTCCAACTGATCAGTGTTTTGTTTATGGAAAATTACCTGGTTCTTCCGCTTTGGCAGGGCATTTGACAAATGTTTTAGGGCAGCTATGGCTACACCCCTCCTGTTATCGTCGCATAATGTATGTGTAAATTATATCTTGTTAATTATGCATAAAGCACATGTGATTTCTGTGTCATTGGTAATGTTAGCATCATGAGAATAGGACTCTTTCTGTTTAAGCCTACGAGTAGTTACATGACGCCCACCAACCAAACCCTTCAGTTTCGTCCCTGCACATGATTAATCAGTGTAAGAGAAATTAGACAGATTAATCAAAGATGTATCGAAATCAGAGTGCATAACAGATGTCAAAACCCACGTGGTTTCAACTCATCACCCACCTGACACTGTGATGTTATTCTCAACGTTAGTTGGTCGTGAAACAGAGCTTCCCTAACACCAAGGCTTAATTCTGCTTTATCTCAATAACCATAAAGTTGTTTATCATCTTTGTTATTTAGAATTTTAGTGTTAGAATTTCAAACGCTTAAGTGAAATTGTCAATTGGGCGTAAATATAAATCTAGTGGTGTGTTTCACGTCATGAAAATATTTTTCAATAGAAATCAAGTCAGCTGTAGTTGAGACGACCCGAAAGGCGCGTAACCTCAGAAATATAGCAAGGGGTCTAGGTATGCTATATACCGAACAAAATGGGAAATTAGTTTAGGTTTCGCAGTTCTCAAGATTGGTCAAGATTTTCAGTCAAAATATACGAGGTCTTTTAAGTGAATTGCCCCTCTTCCAGAAAAATTAGAATAATAAGTAAAAAAACACGAAACTCACAAAATCCAAAGGTTCACCTAAAGGCAGTCCTTCCACCAAACATTCTTTTTTGTATCTTTCGATGATCGCATCCAGACTAGAAGATAATAGTCTATGTCAGGCAGAATGATCACATTGAAAACAGATATCATCAGTCACATTCTGAGGAGGACATAAGTCCAAAAGGCCAATGTGTGCTGTATAAAAGTTCCGTTTCTTTGCCTCTTTATTCTACCACTTCTTAGTGATCCTACCTACGTAAAAAACAGATATGTGCTTCCGATTGGTATAGTCTGCCTGACGAGTTGATTAGCACGAAACTCAGGGTAAGAGAAGGACATGTCTGTTTTTTAATGTGTTCATTCTACCTCGTAATGGCTGTAACCTCGCGTATATCGAGCATTATAGCCAGAATAGGCATTCTATAATTGAGTTGGATGTAATATTCTATGTAGCATATACGAAATTGTGTACAGGGGTATCTCGAGGTGTTTTGGAGGGACATCGTCAATGATGTAGAATGTTTAGAAAATAATATTCTAATTATATACGGGATAAGGTGCAGAGTTAACTTGAGGTGAATGGGAGGGATATCATAAGTGATGTGCAGGGTTTCTGTAACGTGAAAGGATGTCGGTAATTTCAATCCTGCTATCCTAAAGTTATGTCTAGATCAAAGACTACTAATAAAACCACGGATTTCCATCCATAGAAATATATGTTAATTCTAAAGAAAGATTCATCTGTATACCTGAATATTTGGACATAAAGCCTATGTTTCGATTTTCAGAAAATAGTGCTCAATACATGATAGTAGGGCGCAGGAAACTACACGTTCATCTCGACAAGCCTGTTTTGTGATTGCTCACTCATCAGGAGATGAAATAATCGGATTATGTGGATTCGTACATCTCCTGATGAGTGAAAAATAACAAAACAGGCTTGTCGAGATGAACGTGTAGTTTGTTGTTTATTTTCTGTCAATTAGTATAAATATCAGGACATATATTTTCCAGCTTGTTCTTTTCTGGATACATTCAATGCTGTATGCCTTAGGCAGAGTGGAATACACAGATATAGACTTTCAGAGAGAACACATATCTTTGTTGTTTGATATGTGTTCTATCTGAAAGTATATCTCTGCAGAAAACATAGGACATAAATTCATAACGTCAGGACAATTATCAGCACGTTGACTATTAGTGGGTAGGTTGCTAAGTTCGATACCTGTCTGGGCATATTAAAATTTCAGTAGTCCACTCATCAGATCATAAATCTAAGAAAGTTAACTCACCTTGGGAAACTTCTCCCGCCAAAGTTGTAAGATTTTCCTTGTCTTTTAATCAGAAATCTTGCAACTCCTTCCCTATCTCTTGGGAGAGAATTTTGAAAGCTTCAGAAAATGTTAAACAAATCAAACCAAACAGAAAGAATTAGGTTTCACCTAGGTAAAAGAATTCTCTTCTCTTCTAAAGATGGCCAGAAAAATGTCAGCCACTCTTCAATTAAGGCCTGAAGTTCTGTACTGATCAAAGACAATGAAGCCTTGTTAATTTGGTCGTCTTGTTTCTGTTTTTATGGAACACATAGGCTTGAAAGAAAGAGAGAGTTTGTTAGCCTACACCAGATATCCTTAAAATATCGTTCAGCAACTTAATACGAAAAGAACACTTCAAAAAATGATCTCAAGATATACACTTGAGCTTGTGCTCTTTTTGTCTTTGATAACGGGCATACGCCTGAAACGTTAGTGTTAACTTTACCTATATCACATGGTACTTCTTATACAGTTTGTATCTTTTATTTGAGAAAAATCGTGCTTACAACCAACAAGTGATTGACATTGAGCATGGCTCCTTTAACCAATTATTTTTCAGCCGGTATCGAGGTGACATGGACCAAAATTGTCAATGCAGACTTTGCAAAACGTATATATTTAATCTGGGCTTCATTTGATTCAATCCTTTAACGATAATAATAATAGGTAGTGGTAGAGAAGCAGAACGTTTCATCCGTGATTAGTTAACTAAATCGTCAGAGAAGAAGGACATTTCACTTTCCCAAATTGATTACTGGCTGGAAAAGAAATTATCACTTCACTTAACAAGATCTGCAGTTCTGTGCATCAGAAGCTCTCACTCAATAAAATCGAACGTTACAGTGAATTTGTCGGAGATTCGAATGACGAACGGTGCTGAAAAATTTATAATTGAGGAGCTCCAGTTTAAGCTCGTTTGGACATTTCCAATTAATAACTGCTTGATGTTGATGACTTTGATATTCAAAGATTTGATGAAAATACGTTTGAGCGAGTCGTGTTTGCAGAAGGGCTTACCGGAGAGAAATGGAATAATCGCCAACCGCATTGTCGCTTGGACGAATCAGAAATGAACCAACATTTCCATCTAAAAAAGCATCAGTGAATAAAACAAAATGTTATCTTTACTGGATAAAATACAAAGAGCATTTTCTGTTACCAAGACCGGAAACCTCTTTTGGAACCCTTGAACTATCGGAAATCCTATGTTCAACACCATAAGATTTCAAAGAATTTAAAAAAAAATAATTTTTCCTGAGATCTTCTCACTCCTCATGCATACCCATCCCTGGTCAACTTCCCATAGAGTTCCAATCTTCTCACTGGCTTATGACGATAGGAGTGCATGGGAAGTGGGATGATCTCCATCAGTGTGATGCCTTCTTGGTTTTACTGATTAATATGTAGATGTAGATGTAGATGAATGTATTAACAGACTAAAAAGCCCTGAAAGGGGATATCTGATGGGTCCATGGCACGGCCCTTGGGGGTTCAAAGGATCTAAGTGAAAATGACGATGAACCCCCCAAATAATCATTATCATCAGAGAATGGGAAGGGTAGGATCTCTAGCTCATTATGCAAAAATAGAGTTTAGCATAAAGTTTGACAAATAGTGTTCAGTATTGTATAACAATTTCTTGTTCATAAGAATATCATGTTCAGTATTGTGTAAGAAACATACATTACTTAGGGTTAAGTATTTCCAGGATTGCCGATTAACAAGTAAGTCATAAAAATAATGGAACTTACGAGTGCTCAACAAGTACTGCGCCTCTTGTTTGTTCACGTTGTGAAACCACCTGAAAGAGATAACGAACAATCTTTGAATTGTCAATATTGAAAACTTTAGTGGACACGGATCATAAGTGAGCATCAAGAAAATTGACTTGTAGATGGTTTGGTAGATGGTTATAATGTGATAAAATCTTGAATTTGTGAAGTGTTCTGCAACACATGAATAAAACAATTACAGGTATTATCTACCTCTCTTTTAAAATGTTGTAAACGATTTGGTATAGTTCAACAGAAATAATAAATTGTATGAAATATGATTCATGATCTACCAATTAACAGAGAGAGCAGAACCCAGGTAAAATATAAAATTGAAATAAAGATAACAAGAGAGAGAAAACTCACATTCGGCCTTCATACTGATCAGCAGTTGGCTCCTGGTCAAAGAAAATCACAAAAAGCTAATTTTTCATGCTTTCTAACAGTCTTCGATCAGTACAGAACTTTAGCAGTGTACCCAATATGCCACCCCCTGATTCCCACATTGATTTTAGCCCAATTTCTAAAAATTCTATCGATTACACTCCTTTAGGGTAGTAAAAAAATTAAACAACACAATATAGGAATGTTTTCAGATGTATGGGATCCTTAGTTTTAATGTAGAGAGATTCCGAATTGCAAAGTGAAACGTTGACCTTGTTCTGCTGATGTCTGGAAAACAGTCCTCACTCTAGTTTTCAGCAAATTCTAGGCTTTTGAGAGATTTAGAATGACACAAAAGTGGAGTTGTATGTTTAAAGTTTTAGGGGCTCAAAAATGTTCTTGCTGCAGATTTCTAATTGGTGAATTTCTATCTGCCTGCGGGTATACAAAAATATTGAAACAAAGCATTTATAAAACAGTCTTTGATCCTTACAAAACATGAGAATGGAGAGAAAAATTGGCCAATTTCGATCCATATACATAGTATAACTATTTGTTACAGTGCGTTTTAGTTCTTTTTCTGATGTATTACTCTGATGAGTGTCAGACACAAAAGAGTTAAATAGCTACTATGTTTCACTATGTTTTCAATTTTTCCCGCCATCATTGTGATTCCGTAAATTCACATACAAGTCGTGTGGTATTTAACAACCATGAAAAATATTTATAAACAAACAGAATGAATACATACAACAATTTCTGTTAACGCTTTAGGCACCAAGCCACTGCTTTCGTCTTTTTGTGACACGGCCCAGAACCAGTCAAGGTCAATCTGATTTTTCACAAGGAATACATCTCCTTTCTGGAAGCTACAAATCAGAAATCAAATGATGTTTTCATTGATAGATGTTCATAGGCAAATACACTTACTATTTTAGTAAGGCATCGGCTTATGTGAAAAGCACAAAGAGTCCACTGAATAGGTAGACTAATTGCAGTGTGAACCTGGTCCTTCCTCTAGATTTTTCAACAGCTTGTGGATCCTTATGCATTTTGGCCTGGAATGGCAGAGGGCTGGACATGTCTAAAGGTACTTTTGAGCGAAGGACTCTTTGAGGAAGTGTCTAGGGATCAAACCACTCGGTCATCGCTGCTGCCTAATATTTGTTATCTAAACTTTATGAAAATGGTTTTAGTTCATTCATCAACTGCAGCACTCCATACTTATTGCCGGGAAGTTAACAATGTTGCAATACACAGATCCCTATTGATTGACAGCTTTCTTTGGGTTTCCAAGTATTTGCAAAAGGGTTTTTAGGTAGAGATAAAGAGTAAATACATTCAATCTTATCAAGGCTGTTTCTGACACAATATTCGACATGATAGTCACCACTTATCATGACAAGCCTTTGATATATTGAAGGGCAACGTTTTGGGAGAGATTCGTCTTCAATTCTTGGGCAATGAGAAAACTGGTTTCTTGTTATTATAAACACCTCTTGATCCAAACTTCGCATTACATAATAGGAAAAAACCACTTTTCTCATTGCCTGACGATGGGAGACAGATCTCTCCTGAAACGTTGGCCTACTAAATATCAAAGGCTTGTCATGATAAGTGATGACTATCATGTCGAATATTGTGTAGAGATTAAGACTTGAAAAAAGGTGGCAAAAAGACTTTGTATCTTCAGTCAACTCTCTGAAGCAGACACTTCTATAAAGCCAGACAATTCTTTGTAGTCCCTGCTGAACCATTTTAATCATTTATGTGGGAAATGCTATACGTTTGTTGTCTATAAAATTCACACCATGTTAAGGCATATACTTTTACAAAACCCTGAAAGTGTCTGCTTTAGAGAATATTGACTGTATATAAATTTTCCTGAGCAAGATTAAGCATCAAAGAATTTCAAATAACTCTTGCCCTTGCTTATTATGAAGGTTTGCGTCATGACATGTCTGCTCAAAGTAAATTCGATTATACCAGAAAGTTGTTTGAAAGAAAACTCATATTTCAGTTGATTCTTTATAGAATGAGATCATTTCTCTTGGCACTTTTAAAATCATTAAGATGCAAAATCAGTGGTTTTTCCTGAGAAAATGAAACAGGAGCTACTAGAATGCGTGTTGTTTTTGGGATCAATCCCATTTTATGCGCTCAAATAAAAGTAGTGCTTGGACAGTCAATTTATCAATATAAAAAAACTACTGAATATGACACTGGGAAGTATACTAGGAATACAAAAATTAAGTGTTACGCAACTGACATCAGATCTGCTAGATTTCAAAGCTCAACTTTTGGCAGAAACCAGAAATTATATTAAATTTGGCAAACACAGCACCCCTAGAAATCACCAATGATAAGATTAAAGAATAATCACAAGTAATGTTGATGAAAATGATTCTATGATTAAGTTACCTTAGCTCATCTGAATCGGGAATTCCGTTGTAAGCAAGTTTTGCTCTCACTCTGTAAGCAATATGGACAGGCTCAGGTGGAAAGACAGGATTCACTAGCTTCTCGTTTTTCATCAGACACCCATCAGTTGCGTAGTAACCAATCAATGCTGGCAGAGACGGGAACTTCCTTCCACCAATGTAATAATCGCCACAAATACCTGTGATCCGGAAGTGGCTCAATCCTGTCGCACCAAAAAAATCCAGAGAATAATTTCCCGGCTTCCTTTCGCTTTCTCTAACTAGATACGAGCCGGTAATGTTAGCATTGACTAGCCTTTTTTCCGCTGCCTGGCGATCAAGCTTGCCATGATACCACCTGTAGATTAAGAGAATACTCTAAAAACGCATTCTTTGATCAGCACAGATCTTGACATTCATTGTAGAGTGTGTAGAAATTTCAAATTCCATGATCCAAAAGTTTGAAATGCCGTAGTATTGAAAGGGTTACAAAGAGGTAAATTAGGAACTGGGATTTGCCTTAGTTGCTAATAGAGAATGGGCTTGAACTCCTTGGGAGTGGGATTTGAGAATGAAAAAGTAAATTTGGATTGGGGATGGTTCTATTTTCCTCATCGGGGTTTGGGATAATTGATTATTTCAATGTTGGGAATCGGGATCAGTACCATCTTCAGGACCCTCTATTGAGAGTGGAGTCAAATAAAGAGCGCACTCATTAGAGAACTACATTTTTTCAGAGGAAATGCAAGATTTGTCATGTCCCCCTTCTTTGTCCCAGTAGTAGTATCTCTGATCCCATCCTCATCAAAATATTGAAAATTTCAAAACATTGCTTATTTGAGTTCCCTTCAATGACAAAATCACCTCATCAGGCCTTATGCCTAATATATATCCTAAAGCCCCTTTTCGCTTCCAGCACATCCCTAACACCAGTAGAAAATAAAAAATGAGTGCAGTCTTTGAAAAACTCATGCTACTACGCATGCATTAGTTTATCTTTGCCCCACATTCTGCCTGATTTAAAAACTTAATTGGACAACAGTAATTTTGAATCAATATCACGGAACCACCTGTTAGGGAGAGAATAGTGCAGAGTTACAGGAGTGAGATTTATTGTCATTACTGTCTTCATTTACTTCGAAATCATCGTTTGCAAGCGTGAGCGCTTCCAACATCTAGCAATATGTAAATGCGGAAATCGATGCCATCTTTCTTTGCAATCCAAGTACTCTAAAACCACTAGGCCCACAAATCTTCCAAATATTAAACAAAGACCAGGAAAAAACTGATGAATTGACAATTAATAGAAGAAAAATGAGAAATGAAGAATGACTTACAATTCAGGCAGAGGAGCAACAGAGTTGGAAGTTTTTACGACGTCTTCGTCATCGTCAATATCCAACTCAAAAAGATGCTCAATGTCATGATCAAAATACGACTCCATTTCGAAATGACTCTTCGGCCTCAACTCCTCGAAATGGCCAGCCATGATAGGGTCGGTTACTTCATGAACTAGTAGCGAGTAAATTAGGATATTATTCACATATTTCAGTAGTTAATTGAGAAATCTACGCCAGGTTCAAGACTAAGCTCAGAGCTGTCGGTCCTTCCTTCTTCCTTTCCACCTTCAAAATCAGTTCCACTGAATTGAATTGCATTGAGTTGCATTGTGTACCTCACATCTGTACCTGGAGTGGAAAGTGGGGTGTACTGATGCAAAGTTGAAGGGTAAACCAGAATTTGTGGGGGTTATTTTGAGGTTATTACTAGTGTTTGGAGACTTTGTAGTTAGACGAAAACTCGTCGAGGAACACGGAATTTTTGCAATTTAGGGGAAGGAACACGACGGGATTCATAATCTCTTCCGGGTGCAGACTTTTTTGGATCTTAATACATAATACGGAATCTTCTACGGAATCTTATGGGCTATGGAATACGGAATCTTGATAATTCACAGATTGACAGTATTAAATTCTGTACTTCACCCAAAAAGGAAAACTTGTCTTGATTTCCCAGTTAGAATCATCCATCCTTCAAAACATCGGAACAGTGGATTTCCATTCCCCTTGATGATCCCAACACAACTTGCTAGTCCCCCTATACTATATGCAACAGGCCCGGGAACGGATTGGCTGGATCAAGGATCGTTAGTTCGAGTCTACCTGTACCTGTGCCCGTGCCTGTGCCTGTACAAGGTAGGCTCGAACTGATGATCCTTGATCCAACTACTTCGTTCCCAGGATTGTTGATTGACAGTTTTAAGATATTTGGTATCTTATAAAAATGTTGGCAAATTTCATGCATAAGTTTGTGAATGATTACAATTATATTGATATCATTTATACTGTGGTTAATTACAATTATACTGAATCATTTGTCTGAATATAATCGATTAAAAAAATAAGAATGTATGAAAATATATTTTATTATACAATGCAATACAAACATAAAAGTGCAGTTAAAATTATTACTAATTACACATCAGAAATAAAACTAAGAAAGTCTGAGGGTGGGTTTGAATCTAGATCTTCGAAATACTCTAGCAAAATTTTTGAAGGGGAGATTATGAATTCATACTCTTGTTCCACCACTGATCTCAAAATTAAGACTGGATCGATCATTCTTTTCTTTCTGGAGCCAAATGTTGGAAGCTGTTACTTCAGCTTTCACTTGGCCCCCTAATATGACTGCCAAAGAAATTATACTGACTTCATTCTTTTTTAAGCAAAAGCTGCACGATTAATCTTATTATTATGCATGATTTTTCTTAACATCCCAAAAATCATGAAAGAAAAAGGCACCCCCAGTGTAATCTCACTATATTGAATTGGACCTCCCAATATGGCTGCCAATCGACTTCATTTCAGAATGACAGACGCTCGATCCAGTCTTTATTTTGAGGTCAGTGTGTTCCAACCTCCTGAGAACTGTGGTGCTCTTCAAATGTCTGGCCATTCGAGAGCAGGGGCTTCTTAAAACGAGTTTCTTGCATCATAAAATACGTCTATCAATATAAAAGTTATACCATGGATTTCTAACTAGGTGCAAAAGTATAAGAAACTTTTATATTCTTATGAATACAGCAAAAATCAATCAAATCATCTTCCATTTCAAATGAAATAAAAATATAAAATCTATTCCATCTGTCAGCTTATGTGCAATAGAGAACTTCCAACCAAAACCTTAGATTGGGGTTGAAGTTTTCAGCAACAGTAGTGGGAATCTCCTTTTATTACCAGAGGGTGCGAGAGCTCGAATACTTAAATTGGTTACATAAAAAAATTTATGATAAATATTTACACTCCAGCATAGCAGCTAGCCCCCATGCCAATATTTGTTTTATCCCTTAAGGTCCTGGAACTCTGGGAAATGGGCTGCGGAGTCGCACCGGCCCTGAACTGCCCAGACAATACAATCTTTAAGTCGGTGACGAAAACAGGGAAAAAACATTTCCAGCCCCTGTTCCGGCAACGAGCCGATGCACACCAGTCCATCTGAAAGAGGCCAGATGAAACGCCTTTGGAACAGAAGGGCAGAAGGAAAAAGAGCCAGATGGCAGACAAGAGCAAGCCTTAAATTAACCACCTAGATAAAATCCTATTACAGTAGAGGGGAGGTGGGAGGGAAAAATTATAAGAAATTGTGTCCTCCGTGCGCGAGCGTTCCAAGTAACGAAGAGAAATATTTGTAGCCCAACACGAGGGATAACCACGCTAGACCCCCCGCTAAGAAAAGCCTAGTGACAGGAAACGGAACAAGAACCCAGGCCCTTGTGATAACTCCAATTATAGTAATCTATAATTGACATTTATCCCTTAAGGTCCTGGAACTCTGGGAAATGGGCTGCGGAGTCGCACCGGCCCTGAACTGCCCAGACAATACAATCTTTAAGTCGGTGACGAAAACAGGGAAAAAACATTTCCAGCCCAAAGTACACACGAGTGTGTGCACCCAGACACCGACGGCTAAATACCTTGCTAGAAAACCTACCCACTAGTCATCCCGGGTATATTCCAAAAAACCTAGATCCTAAACTAAAGTAAAGACAGAAAAGCCACATAAAGGCGGAACGAGTGACAGCGAGAATAGCAGAAATCAATCATCCAGCCCAACACAGGGCATTATAACAATAAACATGTGCACCTATGGCACAACACTAGCCCAACACAGGGCATTATAACACGATAAACATGTGCACCTATGGCACAACACTAGCCCAACACAGGGCATTTTAACACGATAAACATGTGCACCCATGGCACAACACTAGCCCAACACAGGGCATTATAACACGATAAACATGTGCACCAATGGCACAACACTAGCCCAACACAGGGCATTATTACTATCAATAAAACGATAAACATGTGCATCCATGGCACTAGCCCAACGCAGGACATTATAATAGTGCTGCAAAAACGGGAGTATGATAAACAACACTGCTGCACTGCTGGCACTGCCCAAATGGGGGCATAATTTTAATGACATATGTACCGCTGGCACTGCCCTAATTAGGGTATAATTTAAACCTCGATTTCAAAAACATATTCACCGCAAGCACTGCCCTATTGGGAGCATAATTCAACAACATGTGCACCACTGGCACTGCCCTAGCGCGGGGTAAATTCTAACCACGTATGCAACGTTGGCATAGCCAAAAATGGGGGTATAACTTTAACGAAATGTGCATTGCAGGCACTGCCCTATGGGAGGCATAATTTTAACAATACGTGCACCGCTGGCACTACCCTATTGGGGTTATAACTTTAAAGACATGGGTACCGCAATAATCTTGTACTGTATTGAATTGTATATAATTTATTGCTACTTTACAACATAGCAAGCATTCACGAAGGTAGACTAACATAATCAACTTCATCGAGCGCAATAAAAACTTCATCTGCCACAAAATGAGCAAGCACATAAATTTTTACAAAGAACCATGTTTTGACCAAATTTGAATTTTTTCGTATTTTGGGATTTTTCAATATCTTCTGGAAGTGCATTCCACAACCATAGGCCCTTGACACATTGGGATTTGATGACAACCCCTCCTTCACCGACAGATGTTTTTGGAAAAAACTGGAACAGCTTAGCTCAGATGAGCTTTGCCAACAAAATAGAGAATGAGCATGACTTTGACCTACTATTGGTTCAAAACAAACATTTCGGGGTCATAAGTTACCCTTCAGTCTTATTATCTTTTCTTTATAAATCAAATCACACTGTATTTCTTGTACTATTCTTGATTGGAAAGCATAGGATTGTCCTAATATGGGGCCTAAATAATCATGACAAACATTAGTGTGGGAAAGTGGGATTCGACATAACTCGTGAAAACCAAGCCAATATTGCAAGGAATCTGCTGATTCAATCACTGTTACAGCTTGGAATCTATTAAGTCCACAAAAGCTCAATGACTTAAAAATATTTAAGAACTATGAGGGAAAAACCTTATCGCTTACTTTGCTGTGTACATTTTAAAAAAGGGAAGACCCCTCAAGAATCTAAAGCGTTAAAATTAAATTGGGAACAATGATTGGAGTGTAGTACTACAAAACCTTACAAAATCGAGAAAAAAAAAAAAAAAAAAAAAAAAAAAAAAAAAAAAAAAAAAAAAAACCTGGGTTGCAGACCAAACTACTATAGATTTTAATTGAATTGGTTCGGACAGTCGCTAAAGTTTGACACCAAACTAGACAGTGAAATATTGGAAATTCGCACATTTGCTTTTTTCAGACCATGAGTCTGCACGAGATTCAAACAAGTCACAGGTTACCGACTTTCTTCGATTTGAGCTTATCTGAAACCTGATATTATATACACCGCATTATAAACAGCACATTGAGAATTCTAATGACAAGTTTAACAAATACGGACAGAGTGCAAACAAACAACAACTGTTTTCTACAGAGGAAATACTTTCGGTCTTATCAAGGCTTTCCTTGACACAACACCCCGTAGGATATAGACATCACCTACTCTGACAAGCCACTGTTTGCTTCCTAGAGGGAGATTTGCGTCTGAGGAGGGAATACTACGTTGCTGATTGTTTAAACAGTAATTTATGTGATATGACGCAAACACGAATACTCTCAAAGCGTTTTTGAGGGATACACCCAAGGGGCAAATCACCCCTTAAAAATCTTATACACTTTTCTGAAAATCCTATTTTTCTTAGCAAAATCCCTTGAAAAAACACTGGAAATCCTTTAGTTCTTTAGAAAATATCGTACGCTTTATAAGGGAGTGAAATGCCCCTTGGATTTAGCCATTCTCATCTAGCTAGGATCATCCATGGCCCTAGGATTCAAATTTTTAGGCCACACTTTTTTAGGATTCGTCGTTTTTGCCAAACAAAACTTGGCGTATTTTGGCAACTTTCGTGTTCAAAGCGACATTGGCTTAGCACACTTCGCCCAAGTCTCCCAGCACGCGAAACAGCAGAGACGCCGATTCTTTGCATTAGCCTTTTCGCACTGTGTCTCAATCGCACCGCACAGCACACCGCTTGTCAATCACCCTTCATCTGGATTTTCTCTCATGACACCTTAGGGAAATCTAGCAATTAGGATTCATTCAGTATTCTTAAGAAATCTAGGAAACTCTCATCCTCGTTTACGTCGTTTATGTAGTTCTAAGAAAATACGTGACATTTCCAACTTTATTCATGCCTGTAATATTTCCTGCGTATTTTAGTTTAGAAAAAATTCCTCACTACGCTCATAATTTCTTTATCAAGGAGGGGTAGACTGAAGTAGGACTAACTGCTCTATACGTCACTTCCTCTAGCCTCTTTATCACGTTTAACCTATTGTATGAACTTTCTTATTTTCTTCCCTATTGCTCTCAACTGCGCACTCTATCTCGTGTAACTAGTTTATTTGTCAGTCTTAAAGGCAGTGTGTCACGCATTTGATTGGCTCTTCTGATTTTCTCAAGACAATAGCGAGAACAAAGGAAACAAAAACACGCGAACGCGACAAAATTTTTGAGGGAACTGAGGCGGAAGAAGGGAAGCGGTGTGCCGTCAATTTTTCACATTTTGCAATAAGTTGACAACCGAGTCATGGCTAAGCCTAACAAACGACCATTTACTCTTCCCAGCATAGATGACACTGTAAGTGATTTTCAAGGACTAGGGTTGTTTGTGTTCAATCAGCCCCCAATCGTTTACCGATCATCGGATGAAAACCCCGAAGGAGAAGCATCGTCGAGGCCTACAGCTGCTATGTAATAATAGGCCCTCCGTCTCTGGTGCAGCTGCGCCTAGGGCGACCGAATGGCTTTCCACTTTTAGTGAGCTTCTTGGTGCCCTGCTCAGCCATCGAAATATCAACCTTGTGTCTCTTCGTGGTCAGAACAACACAACACTAACTAATACAAACGCAACGGTGACGCGCCATTCTCCCTCAGACAAGTTGCATGCAAAAGCAGAGAAATTCAGGTGTTGAAGTGTGTTGAAGGAGACTTGACATAGAGAGAACACGTGGTACGAGCTCGGATTCCGATTGGCTACTTGACTTTTTACGGCCGTAGAAAGTCAAATCTCAGAATCCAATCAAATGCGTGACAGACTGCCTTTAAATAGTCTTAGATAGTCACTAACATGTAAATGTCACAAAACCGTATGGAGGGATACCTGTTGCATAGGCTTTACACCCCTTTCATTAAATATATTGATTCTATCTTCGTATTTTTCGGATCAACAACTCTAGGAATAAACCTTCTTGTTGTTTATTCTTAAATTACCATATTAATTAGGCAATTTTAATCCTCAATCTTCTATCAAATTGCCCAGTAAAAGGCAAAGAGTGTAAACCCTGATGCATTAAAATTCGCGAACAGCTTGCTTATATTTCCAAGCAAGAATAGACAAAAGGTTCTTGCGAATAGGTAGGCATGCCCCCGGCCCGGAATTCGATTTGAATGTCAGCCAATCTGTCGTTTTTATCATCTAGCTTTCTTTGATGGGAAAACATCAAATGTAGACCTCATTTTTTTTAAGTACGTCTGATTGCTTGAGTAAAGAATATACTCAACAAAATGAATAATATGAATCTAGTTCCGTTTGGAAGCTGCATTCTTTTTCATATGATTACCTGCCTAATCAGGCTTTAATCTGCCTTACTAATTTCCATCATTCTTCATTTTGGCAAGTGTTAGCCTAGCCTAAAATTGCTGTCATGAAATTCATCAACACAAGAATCAAAGAGAGCACATCAGTGAAATACAGGGGGCCCCAACCACCATTTGTATTTCTTATTTAAGTGACAACTATATGAATATGTATGACTACATTTATCAACTATACTAGGAATTACTTGTGAGAGGGAAAACCGTCTTGCTACATGTGTATTACCCAAAAGTAGCATTAGAACAAAAAATAAAAGCTATAATGAAAATCCAAATGAATCTTTCTGATAGCGTCAGACCCCGTCTACATTATTACATCTTTACCTTGCCTATAAAAACCGTGATAGCTTTCAGGGAAATCTTTTTGTCCACCCTTGGAATAAAATTAGTTCCATATGGACGAAGAATGTAATATTCCTAACCTAAGAAAAATCAAGAAAGAATCTAAAAGGGACACACGATAAAAACCGAACAAATTAGATAATGGATTAAAGGCTGAGGAAGACCGGAAAAAACATGCAAAGTAGATTTACGTTATTTCACCTGAAGGGACCAGAACTTAAGCTAAGGTAGACTTATTCTAGATAACCCTATAAATAGATAAAACAATATCTTAAAATGAAAGTGATCAAAAATTGAAGATTATCAGGGTGAAAGAGAAAAATCACGTCTATAAAATATTATCAAGCAGGGCAAAGGATCAAAGCATGGAAGAGGGCGGAAGAGGGTACGCAAGTATGCAAATAAGAATATAACAGTTGATAGCTACCAAAAGTGGCGGAAAGCAGTTGCACTGCTTCACGTTTTCTTGTTTCTTAGTTAAGACCCCCTAGGACAATCATGACAGATGGGGGCTGATAAGATCTAAGAGAATGACAAAATAAAAAATTTTGACTTAGCTGTTTTTGTTGCTGTATGACCTTGTGATCTGATCTTGACCTTGGTAGAGCCACGGAAATAACAACACACCATACTTCTTCCAAATGCAACATTCAGAATCGTAGAACCAACCATCAAGCCATTTAGACTTAATTATAAAACCTAACTTAACTTAGGAAGTACAAAAGAACTATTACTATCGAATCAAAAATTATAAGAAATTGTGTCCTCCGTGCGCGAGCGTTCCAAGTAACGAAGAGAAATATTTGTAGCCCAACACGAGGGATAACCACGCTAGACCCCCCGCTAAGAAAAGCCTAGTGACAGGAAACGGAACAAGAACCCAGGCCCTTGTGATAACTCCAATTATAGTAATCTATAATTGACATTTAAAATTGTAATGAGCAAATCCATGCCTTAAGAAGACACTGCATCGCAGTAAGACGGGGGCGGAGCTTCGGGACATGTAGATGGATCTTGAAGGCCAACAGACAAATAAGGAGGGGGGCTGTCATTTTGATTATTCAGTAACAAGGGGGCTGATGGGGATGTGGACGATTCGGGCCCACCAGTGGTCGGCTCCACTGATATTTGCCCTTCAGTTCCGTCCAGAAAGGGGGTTGACTCCCGTAGTGGGTCTTCTCGTGATAATTCTGCGAGTGTGGGCTGGTGAACTATTTGGGTAACTGTTGAGTTTTGTGTTGGGTGCCTGGTTCTTGGGGTGGAGAAAGGGGTACCTCCTCCAGTGGCAGGATGGGCGTTGGTTGTTAGGGGCATCATTGTGGTTTGTTGCTCAGACGTATTTACAGCTTGGCCTCTCGCGACTCTTCTTTCTTCCCCTGCGTCTGTTTTCTTATAACATTTGTACCCGATAGAAATAGCTGCAACTAAGACGACGATTGTAATGATAACTACCAAGACATCAGATCCAATGCTGAACTCGCTGTCAGTGTCTTCATCAGTCCATATATCACTGTTGGTACGGCTGTTAGTGTCATCCGAATTGTCGTCAGTGTTGTCAGCCTCTTTCTCGGATGGCGGAGCATCTAACAAGAAAACACGCCGATTGGATCTCACTTTCAATGAGGCTTTGTAGATTTCAAAACCTTTTTAGAAAACATGCTAGCAAAGCTGTAGTCACTACCGAATACCAACTATACCTACAGGGGCGGATCCAGACTGTAGCAATGGTTGCAGCTGCAACAGTCAGATTTCTACATTATACAGTATTAAAAAATCACTAGAAACAATTCTTAAGGCTGAAATACACTATGCATTTAGTTGGATTCGATTTATTGGTTGTTTAGATTAATTGGATGAGAGCGTCCGTTTACACTATCCAATTAATTGAAACGTTTTTTATCGGAATCTCTCATTTCATCATGGACTCTGAAAGTGAATGTGCTGCAGCTGTGATTATAGTTGCTGCAATAACTAAAAAGAGAAAGAGGATAAGAAAGAAAAGGCTAAGGTCGATATGTTTAGTCAAGTTCCGTTCGCTGAATCAGGTTTCGTTCGGCGCCATAAACACAATAGGGATTAAAGAATACAATAGAGAAAAGTTGGATGAAAGTTGAAAATGTCCAACTTTTGAAACTGAGTTTTCGATTTGTCGAAACAGTCATTATATCATCCAATTTTCGTGTTTACACTATCAAATTTGTCGAAATCGATAAATCGAATCCAACTAAATGCATAGTGTATTTCAGCCTTTAGAAAATATAGGACCATTTTAAATTATCTTGTTTTCTTGTAGAAATCGTTCTTGTAAAATGTAAAGAGTACATAGCCCAAACCCCCAAAACAATTTTCTTCATTCTGCAAGTCAGTGAAAAAGCTGGATGCGCCCCTGACCTAATTACAAATGGGGTAGTCAAATGATCCCCTTATGACGACATATGGGGTAACTGTCTTCAATCCATCAGAAAGATACCCCCTTTGTAGGAGACTAAGTTAATAGTTAATAAAACCTCTCCCTTTCCTGTTGGGAAACCTGAAAATGGAAAGATTTGGATCATCACCTTTTTTTCACTTTGACGTGCATTTGCTTATAATCTTTATGTTCTTAATTTTCGACAACGAAACTACAAATGACTGCATTTAGTCTTTGCACATCGTGCGAGATTAGCGAATTATAGATTTTTAGATATACCACATCCTACCACTTCAAATAAGACTAAAATGACTATAAGAAGCTAACTTTTACCAAAATAAGGATGAGTGACGGTTTCTAAAGTTGGAGAGAAGGGGTAGGTTTTTTTTTATTTGAGGGTGGATGTTTATTTCAGGGGGTTCTTATCTGCTAATGCGCAAGATAGAGTTGGGGTTTAAGGGGAAGTATTGTAGGCTTTACAATAAATCTTTCTGGGCCAGTCAGAAGTGAACAGATAAATTGAGAAATGCAACTAACCGTACAGCATAAAGCCAACCACAAAGCCTCTGTTTCCGGATATCCTGGAACCAGTGGATCGATGGAACCTGAGGGTCATGGAGTAGTGGATTGAATCGTAGCTCTTAATATCGTCGGCTGAACAGAGCTTAGGTGTGATTTCGTATTTGTCCTTTGTAGTTTCATATGAAGCAAAGTCTGTTCCTAGCGATTGAAACAAAAGGTATTCATCAATGATTTTCAGGCCAACAACAACGATACCTTAAAATTCATTCACACACCCTTTATTTATCCAAAAGTAATTTGGTTGACGTAAGCATACTTAGATATTGTTACATTTCACTTAGATATTTTTTGAATCAGTCTAAATAAAAACCAGGGATCCCCTATTGTGTAGACAGAAAGAGTTCATTTTCGCCTTAGGACTCTTAAAGTAATCTTATTGGTCAGCTCAGTGTGTCCTGGGTGTTGATTGGTTTTCTTACACTATACCAGTTAGGTTTTTGTTTCGTTCTCTTTCTGACGTATAACTCTGTTGAGTGTCGCAGAAAAAGCTTAAGTAATCTTTGTATTTGTATCGCGATGCTTCTTGACTACATTGAAGTTTTTTACTATCCAAAGATTTATAGCTTAGGAAAAGATGCTTGCTTCATAACCTACCTTTCACTTGAATATAATCACCATCTCCACATGAAATAGAGGCAAGACTTGCATCCATTATTGCAATGCGAGTGTGACTACGGCCAGCTCTAATCTCCTGGCTGCAACTCAAGGATGAAGCTGAATACTTTCTTGGCCATCCTTGTGAATTGAAAACTCCCTTCTTTGATCCATACCGCCATGAATGTCCTGGGCTGAAAAGATTTTAAATCACTATTTATAGGTTTATTTCTCAGACATGTCCTTCTGTTACTCTGATTTTGGTGCTTACGCACTCCTCAGACAGATCTTTTCTTGAGTAGTGAGTCATTGTTTCCTTTCATGATATTTAGTTTCTCAGTCAAATATAAGTCACACCGTTTGGAAATGTTGTTGTAGGCTTTGACGGAAGGGATGATGTTGTAGTTTTTGTTCTTGTCTTTTAGTTCCCATATGTATTTAGAAAGTTCTGCTGGAGCTATATATTTAAATTTTGCTTGCATTAGTGATTGATATGTCATATCGATATGTCACCACTTTCAAGACAGAATCTACATTTTTCCTCAATAGGAGGGCTAAGAGTTCCTAACAGCTCTGCCATCCCTCTCGCAAAAGCCCTGTCCTACAATACATCTTAAATCAATTGAAATGATCTAAGAGTTTACCTCTATTTCAAGTCACTCTTGGGCATGGATATCTAATGGCTAGGAAAAACTAATCTCACGAAGCAATGTTAAGAATTGAAATACAAAAACCAGTTCTAGTCTCTTCTAGGAAAACAGGTTGAGATTTTTTAACATGAAATTTATCTGACAAAAAGATGGCTGTTTTTGAGACTGCAAGGTCCAGGATGGAACACCCTCTGATTTGTCCAAATTTGATGTTTTCCATGCAGTATTTTGCAATTTTTGTTACTTTGCAGACCCCTTGGTGCCATACATAGGCACCCCGCCTGGGGCAATGCCCCCGCAAGACTGTCACTGAAAAGATGTATTGCCTTACCCACAAGCTGTTGAATCAGTGGATCCTAACGTATCTGATTCGGCATCTCTCAACTGATAGGAAAGGGAAAACCCCATGCCAGTATGTGCACTGTCGGAATGGAATTTGATTTCTGCATAGCCATCATACGAGTACATCTTAAATATACCGCGGGGCCAAAGTGTACTGATGCGCCATTTGTCTCTTGACAAATTTTCAGAACAATATCTGCCAATACTTCGGCGATATCTGAAAAGCAATGAGTTTGAATTCAAATCAATAATCAATAGCAAGTTAAGACAATTGATGCAGGGAAAGGAGACTGAGAAGGGCAAACTATTGGAACTGGGCACTGCTTGATGGCTTTGTGGTTTGATCACTCAACCTGTGTGTTCTAAAGGTTGTTTGTTCAAATCAAACTTGAAGCGTGTCACACAAACAGAGAGAATTTGTCAGCTCTCTAAGTAGCTTGAAGGAGTCACAAGGTGTGATCACATTGTGAGGAAAGACGAAGGTTCCATTGCTCAATCAAGTTTAATGTTGCCTTTTCAGTGATGATCGAATATAATCATGCTGCTTGTGTGCAAACTTTTGACAGAGTCTACTTGATAGTTGATGGGCAAATACTTACTATCTTCATAAAGTATTGGTTTATGTTCCCAAAGGGCCCACTGAATAGGTAGACTTATCCAGCACTGCAACCCTGGTCCTTCCTTGCAATGTGACCACACCTCATGATTCCTTTGTGGCAGGGATTGCCAAGTGGTTAGATCGCTTGACCCTTGTCCAAAGGGTTCCCAGTTCGAAACCACCTTCAGACCTGTCACAAAGTGTGAGGAGAGAATTAGCCAGCTCTCTTGTAATTCCAGGTGAAAATGCAAACCGCAAAAGGAATCAAGAGGTGTGCTTACATCTAGAGGAAGGAACAGGGTCACACTGTTCGTTTAGTTTTCCTATTCAGGGGCTATTTAGCACATAAACCAGTACCTTGCGAAGATAGAGCGTATGTGTCTATCAATAACTAGCAACCTTTTGCCTTTTTTGCCTGGAATTACACAGAGAGCCGGCAAATTATCTCCTCATACTTTGAGACAGGTCTGGAGCTAGTTTGGAACCAAGGGCCCTTTGAACTAGGGTTGAGTGATCCATTAACTAAGGGATTGCGTTGCTACAGAGACATTTGACAATCTTTGAACCTTCTTGAAGTGTTGAATAAATGGAATAATGGTAGGCTGGTAGGAGGATAATAGGTAGGCCTGCTACTTACTTGGTCAAAAACACTTCTACATAATCATTGTCGCAATTGGGCATTCGACCTTTCACGTCAAATCTCAACCAGATAATTTCCAGGAAAGTCCCCTCACGACGTTTTTTGTAACGCGAGCTCGGCCTAATAACATAGGTGCAGTCTTCGTTGTTTGCGTAAGAGAGCTGACTAATGTATCTCTTGCTTCGAGTTGCTTTTTTGGGCGTAGTAGCGCAATAACACGATGCAGTTTCAACGCAAATCAACGTCAACAAAAGCAGTCTCATTATTCCAAACGCCATTTTGTCAGGCCTGCTGTCAAATCGAGCAGAATTGTTTATTGTTCAGTATTAAATATAATTTCTAAACAAGTAACTATAATTAAAATAAATCAGAATCGTTTAGTATTAAATTGAAGTGCATTGTTGTTCGAGGCCAAAGCAATACAAGTTCAGCAAGTGATAGATACTAGTCTTCAAAGAGAGCTATTGCAATTCTGCTAAACGCCGGAACCAGGTGGAATTCCAACAAATATGTATGTATTCTAAAAGACTGTTGGTTGTAAAGATTTAACATGGAGAATAAAACGTTCCTCACATGTCCACCATTATCCAGGACCCTCTCTCCTCAACAACAAGGCTACATGTATTCAATTGCATAACACAAATAAACAAAACATTAATAATAATGAAACATAAGAAATGTCATTTAGCATTATAATATCTAGGACATTAGTTTTGGGTCTTTTGCTCTGAGATAAGTCATAGGGGCCCAGCTAGAGCTAATTGGCTATGGGCTGTTTCGTTAGATTTAAAAAAAAATTCTTCAAAGTGAAAGCACAGTCATTCCTCTTAAAAATGGTAAGCATACTAAATGAAATAGCTGCAAAAGTTGAAGGCAGCAAATCACAGTATTGCAAGCAGCAATTTTGATTAGCATGCAAGAACTAGAATTAGTATGCAGCAACTTAAATTAGTATGCAATGATTTAATTTTGTATGCAGCAACTATAATTAGTATGCAGAAATTTAATTTAGTATGCAGCATGTGAAAATTTTCTTGGTGGTGGCACTTTATACGAACCACCTTATTAATACCATACTATTATAGTATACTCCTATCACAGAGTTTAGGCAGAGTATCCTTACAATAGAATTCCACAAGATCCAAACCAATGCGGGCATTCGGACGCGCGATCCGACAAGATTTGATTATGGGTCTCTTTGTGTTTCGTGGAGTGAAAACATAACCAATGAAAAGATATCTTGGCATATTGAATCATATTATAGATGGTACTTGTATAAAATAATATGACCCGTTCTTTGAGTTTTGCAAAAGAGTGTCGTAAAGTTTTGTTAGAATAGATGTCCACAGAGATTCAATACGAGTGATCCTACAACAATTGATCACGAATCTTCTTATGCTTCATGAAAGTTATTTCATAAACTATCTCATTTCGGTCACTGATATATTTGTGTGGCACTTTTAAGTACATCTCGAGAGGTGCTTGCACAATTATTTTGTTATCAAATCGCTTTGATACCAATCGCCATATCTAACACGAGAAGAGAGTGCCTATCCTGGCTAAAGTGCTCAATATACATTAGTATAGAGCAGTTATAAGGCAGAATGAACGCGTTAAAAAGTAGACATGTTCTTCTGTAACTCCGAGTTTCGTGCTCACGCACTCATCAGACAGACTATACCAATTTAATGCCATATCTGTATCTTCCAGATCCAAATTACCATGAAAACAAGTGTTGTCCGTGTAAAAGGAATACAAACGTTAAATGGTGTGCATATAAACATATCAACATTAGAATACAATTAAAATGTGACGTATCTAGATTAAGGTTAAAAGGATTTTAAACAGTCACGTCTACTTTGCTCACTAACAGTGAAACTGCCTAGGCCCATGTTTCCGAGGGCAAACAAAGCCAAGGATACCTGCAAAGGCTCATGGTTGCAAAATGGTCGCCTTAAGGGTCCTGCTAGCCATTTGTGAAGGTGAATTTCTGGAACGACTCTCTAATACCTAAATGTCCTTCTAGAGATTTTGGAGGCCATCTTCAGATTGATTCGTCAAAGACGAAAACCTCTCAAGAAGAGATTTTAGGTGAGTGACGTCTTCCAAGTCGTAAGAGGCCACAATGAAACTCCTCGAGTCGCACAACTTTGGAACATCCAGCTTTTCAGACAACTGGAAAATAAAAGTCAAATTAGGGTTTTATCGATTGGTAACAACCGTAGACTTTGCAGGTTAAGAATTCGGGTTGGTCAGCTCGCTATATATTAATGTCATTGTGTAGCTCGCTGTATCGAGGGTGATAATTGACTCCCTACAACTATATCAATCATTCACCACTTTTCTGATTGGCCTATTTCGATCCACATCTAGGTGCGATAATTCGTTAGGTTTTTGTTTCGTTCTCTTTCTGACGTTGCTTCCAATGTTTTTGGCTATTTCGAAGTTTTGTACCCACCAAAGACTGTTCGATTCGCGTTTATTGACTCGCGATTTCGGAAAAGGGAAGCTCTGTCTAATATTGTGCTCCGGCAGGGAATTTTTCAAGGTACTGACTAGTGGGTCAATTTGCGTAGTTTGTCCGTAAGCTTGCCCCAACAGAGGAAGAAAAATATCACTTTTAGTCAAAATTGAAAATGGGGCCCTTACAGTATTTCTACTCGTAAAAATATTTGTTGTACCTACAATCCTTGACATAAGGTATGAGACAGTGCTTGATTGCCACTCGATATATAATAATTGTCGAAGAAAGACTCCCATCCCCTTAGAAAATGTTGTTTAAGATGTAGCTTTGAGCTCGAATGCTTGTAAATATATCCAAAAATGTAGGAAGTAGTGTAAATTTTTAATTGCAGTAGTAGTAGTTAAAGTCTTTAAATAGTTGGTATTAATCTCTTGATGTGCACTATTACATAATACCAACACTGAAAAAATTGAATATTGCTATAATAGTATCGTAATCATCCTTGAAGATGTTTTGTACTGTGGAGGATGGCATCAGTACAGTGGGGGAATAGCATCAGTGCATTGGAAGATGTTCAGGACTGTAGGGGATACCATCAGTACAGTTGAGGGGTATACCATCAGTAATGTGGAAGGATACCATCAATACTGTGGAGGATGGCATTAGTACAGTGGGGGAATAGCATCAGTACATTGGAAGATGTTCAGGACTGTAGGGGATACCATCAGTACAGTTGAGGGGTATACCATTAGTAATGTGGAGGGATACCATCAGTACTGTGGAGGATGGCATTAGTACAATGGGGGAATAGTATCAGTACATTGGAAGATGTTCAGGACTATAGGGGATACCATCAGTCAGTTGAGAGATATGCAATCAGTAATGTGGAGGGATACCATCAGTACTGTGGAGGATGGCATTAGTACAGTGGGGGAATAGCATCAGTGCATTGGAAGATGTTCAGGACTATAGGGGATACCATCAGTCAGTTGAGAGATATGCAATCAGTAATGTGGAGGGATACCATCAGTACTGTGGAGGATGGCATTAGTACAATGGGGGAATAGTATCAGTACATTGGAAGATGTTCAAGACTATAGGGGATACCATCAGTCAGTTGAGAGATATGCAATCAGTAATGTGGAGGGATACCATCAGTACTGTGGAGGATGGCATTAGCACAATGGGGGAATAGTATCAGTACATTGGAAGATGTTCAAGACTATAGGGGATACCATCAGTCAGTTGAGAGATATGCAATCAGTAATGTGGAGGGATACCATCAGTACTGTGGAGGATGGCATTAGCACAATGGGGGAATAGTATCAGTACATTGGAAGATGTTCAAGACTATAGGGGATACCATCAGTCAGTTGAGGGATATGCAATCAGTAATGTGGAGGGATACCATCAGTACTGTGGAGGATGGCATTAGTACATTGGGGGAATAGCATCAGTACATTGGAAGATGTTCAGGACTGTAGGGGATACCATCAGTACAGTTGAGGGGTATACCATCAGTAATGTGGAGGGATACCATCAGTATTGTGGAGGGTGGCATTAGTACAGTGGGGGAATAGCATCAGTACATTGGAAGATGTTCAGGACTGTAGGGGATACCATCAGTACAGTTGAGGGGTATACCATCAGTAATGTGGAAGGATACCATCAATACTGTGGAGGATGGCATTAGTACAGTGGGGGAATAGCATCAGTACATTGGAAGATGTTCAGGACTGTAGGGAATACCATCAGACAGTTGAGGGATATACCATTAGTAATGTGGAGGGTATCATCAGTAAGAGGGATGCCAACAGTATTGTGGATGGTGTGCAGTATTGGGGACGGTATTTTGAAGTGTGGGGGGTCTTATCAGTGCTGTGGGGGGATACCATCAGTACTGTGAAGGATGTTCAGTACAGTGGAGAGATATATCATCATCATTATTTACGCATAAAGGTTTTACTTATCCCACTAAAGAAACACTAAAAAACAACAAAGCTGCCCAAGGCAAAATGAATGCTCTCTGTCTACACAATAGAGGACCCTTTCTTTTTGTGGACAGATTCTAAAATACCTGAATGGAATGTTGATTTGCTCTGCCAATTAAGCTTGCAATTTTCCTGGCCATATTGAAGTTTTGTACCGACCAAATACTGTTCTATAACAATAATTATTATTATCATGCTACTAAATACACAATAACAACAAAACTGCCTACCTCCTGCATGCCACCAGCATTGCTTGAATCCATCTTACTGACGAGACACAACAACGGAACGCTTTTCAGCTCACTGTGTGATAAACAGGTCTTAAGCTCTGATTTCGCAAGCTCAATCTTCTCATCTGACGCACTTCCATCCACAACAAATATCTAGAAGAAGTAAATTATAATACGAGAAACCAATTTCTCAAGTCAATAAGATAGTAAGAGACTAATCAAAAGATAAACAATTCTTCGAATGTTTCGATGAAATCTTCTTCATTGAACTATCAGTGAACTATTTTCCCGAAGAAGATTTCATCGAAACGTTTGAAGAATGGTATATTTTTCTATTTGATCATTTTCTATCTAATTAGTCTAGAAAAAGATTTAGATATAAATTATTCGGATAGGTGGAGTACATATTAGCCTAGTTCGCCTAACACTCATCGGTGTAGTTCGTCAAAAAAGAAAAGCAAAATGATTTTTTTGGATTTGGAATGTAAAATGTTTCTTAAAAAACCTTACTCGTTTTCAAAAAGTGATGCACCAATTATTTTACAGTAATTGTTGTACAAAAGGAACCTGGTTATCTTACCAGTATTTACAGGAAACATTCTCTGGCCTATACGCACGTTGGGATATCTTTTATATACTGAATAGTTCAAAACACATTCGATCATCACTTTGGTTGATTTGACACTGCAGTGATTATTCGAAGGTGGATATGATAGTGTTTCTTGGAGTTGCAAAAAGTATTGTGGTTCTGTAAATTGAAATTTGTGGATTTGAAAAGATTATTTCGCTCTTTGATTATCAAGATGCCTACGTTAGACCCTAGATTTGCAATTTTCAAAAGAGTGTTAGAAAGCTAAAAAAGCGAGACATGTGTCCGTTCCTTCTTGATATCATCATTTACTAAATATCTTTTTCTTAATGAAATATATCTGACTGGATTTTTTCAGAATCGAAAGGAATGTAAGGAAATCTATCGTATACAGAAGTTACATTCTTAGCCAATATAGGAGGGTCTTATTTCAAAATTTTCCGGTGGAAATGATGGGCACAGAAGCCCCTGTGTATTTTCTTTTACGCCGAGCCTCAAACCTCTACTATCAAACATATATTTGTGGAGTTGTAAATTTTCCTTCGAATAATCACTGTGACACTGCGTATTAATGTGGACACTCTCAAAAAACAGAGGCTTATTTCTACGTTTTGGTATAAAAAAGAGATGAAAGTGGACATGGCCTGAAGCGCCGGCCAAACGATCGAACAATGCACGAAAACATCATGTTTTTGTTTTCCTTTCCATGTTGGAGGGTTTGGCCAAACAACAAAACATTACCCAACATTGCTTGAAAAGCAGGATTCGTTCGCCAATAATTTTGGAACTTTTCATGATTTGTGTGCCAATATTTCGTTAAACATATGTTTTATTTGTGGCCAAAGTGACAAATATTCTGCTTGATTAGCAAAGTTGCAAATATCTGTAAACATTGTTAAATGTAAAAGAATGGATTTATAAAAGACAACTATTCCCTCACCAGGCCTTCAGCTCCTTTGTAATAATGATGCCAATAACGACGAGTTTTTTCAGAACCTAAAATTTTATAGAAATTGAGGTTAAATCGAGATACTAAGTATGAAAAAACGGAAGTTGTTCAGTCTCCATTTTGAATCATTTATACCTACAATTCAAAATTTCAACGATTGTACTTTATACACAAAGGAGGAACTAAAATTAAAGTGAGTTGACAATGATACAGATGAAAAAAGGAAACTGGCTCTCTGTTGTTCAAAGTGTCATCATAATCATCAGACAGAATATCCGATATCTGCATGCCCCCATATCTGATGATTGTGAAAACATGACACTTTGATCAACAGAGAGCCAGTCTCCTTCCTTGTTTCTAATCTATATCACTCTATTCTTCTGATTGGTTTTCCTACACTATACCAATCATTCACCTCTTTTCTGATTGGCCTATTTCGATCCACATCCGGGTATATAAATCAGTTAGGTTTCTGTTTCGTTCTCTTTCTGACGTATTACTCTGAGTGTCAGACAAAAAGCTTAAGTAATCTATGTGTTCGTTTCATTATGTTTCCGATATTTCTGGCTATACTTTATACTTCTGTACATGGTGTTTCTAAACGCAATAAACTGTGGTGCAGTTATAGACTAAGCAATGCTATGAAAATACAAAGAATAGATAAATATATTGTATGTAGATAATCACTCAGAGAGGAAGCTCTCTAATTTTTTAACTTATCAAGGAGACACCCCCTTCTTCTTAAGATAAATGACTATGCAACAGATATGTTTTCTTGATGCAACTGATAGTGACTCACCTCCAACCTCTTTCACATGCAGAATAGCTGATGATAAGGATATATCTTTCACTGAAAAACCTGTCAATCAAAAATATAATGTCAGTCTGAGGGTCAGTGATATGGCTTCAAAGGCCCTGGTGGCCCTGGTGGCATAGTGGCAGCCAACTATATTACAGTGACCTATAAGTCATGGGTGTGAGTTCTATTCAGATCATTTTCACTCTGACAAGTTATCTCAATCAACAATAAAAGTCCTATACCATATAAACTTGATTTAAATTCTAACGTGATGGAAAATCAGAAACTTTACTTTGAAGCAAGCACAGTATCTTTCTATTTGCCATCAAATTTGACAGAATCAATATTTGCAATTTACATCTAACTCGAGAAGAGAGTGCTATCCTGGCTACAGTGCTCAATATACATTAGTATAGAGCAATTATAGAGCAGAATGAACACATAAAAAAAAGACATGTTCTTCTGTAGACAGAAAGACATGTCTGTTTTTTAATGTGTTGATTCTGCTTTATTTGAAATTTATTATCTTTACATTAGGGGATCCAATGAAATGCAAAAACTATTTTTTAAATTGTCGCACTGCTGCAAAAAGTAAGAAATAATCGCAAAGTAAGGAAATGCCCATGAATTATCATCGGGTACCAAAAGCAAGATTTAGTCCCAATGTTTTGCACAGATTTGTAACAGATTAAATGATGATTTGCAATGACCCACACACACACATATAAACAACATTTTCATATTCTGACCCGCCACTTTCTCCACTAGCTGGGGTTGACTGGCCTATGGATTAGTCTGCTCCAAGTCCCCTATCACTTTCCACCCCCTTCTACAACCCCATTTACCTCATGTCATTCGCCACTACAACCCTCAAACACAATGACAATGAAAATATATGCTCATTTGTTGGGCATTTACTGTACCAACCTGATGTAGGCTCAATCTCTTCAGCAATTTCTCCGCATAGCTTTGAAATAAGAGTACTTTTACCAGCTCCATCCAACCCCAGAGCAAGGAATGAAAATTCTTCTTTCACGACTGGTTTTTCTTGGCAAGATTTACAACAAAACTAAAATGTAATAAATGAAGGTAGCCCCCTTGATGAAAAGAAACAACGTCTGCAATTCAGTTTGCTGAAACAATACTCAATACATTGAAGTAGAGCAGTATAATGTACTGAGAAGGCAAGGCTCAAGAAAGTTATCTCTCCATCTTGAAAAGCCTGTTTCTTGGTTTCCTTATAATAATTCCTGATGATGGAAATAGGAGGAGTACATCTCCTGATGAGTCGGGAACCACGATAAAAGCTTGTAAAAATGGAGAGTTCACTTTCTTGAGTCTTGCCTTCTCAGTATAATAAAAATATAAAACATATAATCGACACCAGAGCTTGCAACTATTGGAATTTAATTTACTTGTTCACACAAAGTACCACAGAGATTTGAAGACTCTGCAAATAAGATTTAAGTAGTAAAACTCTTACCATGTAACAAACGATTCTGCAAATGCCGAACCCATATTGACAGCAATTACACATTCTGCTTACTCCAAATTTTCCTTCATTCATTGCAGCTTTAGCAGAGCCTACAAACAAGTGTTTTCACTGTCAAGCTCTTAAATTATGAATTTGGTGTATCAGCAATAAAAACGGAGGTGCTAGGGCTAGAAAGAGGGGTCATAACCACTATGGAAGATGTTTTTTAGGGTTAAGAATTTCTAAAGCTATTGTGCTTTGGGGGCTATAGCAGTATCAGACCCTTTGTTTTTTTTGTATTTGTCACTGAACGCTATGGACCCTTTTAAAACCCCCTGAATTGCTTTTGAAGCTATAGTGGCTTTGAATGGGTTAAGAAAGCTTACAGTGGTTAAGGCAAACAATTTTGAATTCCCGAAGGGCAAGTTTTGTGGATTTGAGTCCAAGAACATGCAGAATAATGAACTACAAGCTTTCAGACAACTTAGCTGTCAGCCATCCTCCCAAATAATAAACGAGTAATACCAAGAATTAATTGATTATGGAGCACAAGCTGCAAGTTCACCATCAGGTTTAGGCTGAATTACTCTGTTATTACTGCGCGGACAAATCAATTCTTGCTTCTTTGCTTGCAGTTACTGAGGCCTTTCTTTAACCAAAGGGGGTTAGTGAAATAAACTGTGTGTGTTTATGGTCAAAGGGTAAAGGGAGGCCTAAGCAACTAGACTAAGTTCCCGTTGGATCTATCTTTGGCACCATGAGATTCAATCATTTGATCACCCTATAGACTTTAACAGTATGGTGGGTCCATCCAATAGAAAAACATTCTGATTTAAGCTGAGTTTAAGGTTGAGATGTCCAAGCAAAAACCAATATAGTAGCAACAGGCACAGCCAAGTTCCCTCGGTTTCAAGTCAAGAACCCAACATTCACCCTGCCAGTGGCGGTGCGTCAGAAATTTTATAGGTTGGGCACAGGTAAAATAGTGAGAGCCTAATCTTTTCACTTTGTGTTTTTCTTGGGCATATAGACAATTGCACGGAGTACGGACATTCCAATAGGCCATCTAAGATATTATTTTAAGATAAACCAATATTTGACGCGCCGCCACTGATACATACTGGTAAACTAATCGAGCAGTGCGACCCTGGTCCTTCTTTCGATGTGACCACACCTCGTGATTCCTTTTGCCTTGAATTACAGAGAGCTGGCTAACTCTCTCCTCAAACTTTGTGGCAGGTCTGAAGGTGGTTTCGAACCCGGGACCCTTTGAACAAGGGTCAAGTTAACCACTCGGCCATCCCCGCCATGTATTTACTGCAAACTGGACACTGCTAACTGTTCATTTGTATTTGTTCAATCAAAAACTTGCTTTTAACGACTTTAAATACATTTCGTTGTTATGGCTAGGCATCCTATAGACTAGTAGGCCATTTTAGATGATTTTGGCATGGCTGCCTGTTGGGTACACCATAAATTTTGCATAAAACACGGTTAGGCCTGAAGAGAGTAAATTCTAAAAGTAGTCCGCTAGAATAAAACAATGAATTAGAAGATACAAACAAACACTTACCATCGAAAAAACTCACAACATAGGAGGGAGAAACTGCTTTTTCATTGCAGAATAATCACAGCGGCAAGCAGGTGAAAATGTTTACACAGCAACGGTTTACCATCAGGAAATTGAATTGAATTATCAATGAATAAATCAAAAATTGAATCGAGTTTCCAGACGATAAATCAGTCATGATGGAAATGAATGCTCAGGAAATTTCCTTGAACTGAAGAATTTTTTACCTTTTGAGATGTTTTTAAGGAACGCCAACACCTCACACCTAAGTGATGTAGCTCGCTAACGTACTTCCTAACAACGAATTTGCGTGCAAACATGTAGACGAATATGTTAAGTGCGGTTTACCTGCCAAACAATATCAAAAGTAGTGCCTCAAGGATCCGTTCTGGGTCCAATGCTCTTCGTCCTTATATCGATATGATGAATGCCACTTGCATTACACCCAGGCTTCTATTGACTGATGATACCAACATTTTTAGTTTTCACAACAAAACTTGACATAAATATTGACGAAAAATAGCCTGGAGAAGACACAGGACTGAAGAAGGTTGACAATCCGAAATATCTTTGTCTTTCATTGGCACCAAGCTCACATATAAGAAATGCTTGTAGCAGTAACATTCTCGAGGTATGCCTCAGGGTCAGGAGGATTGCTTCATGATTGCAAAAATCCCTCAGAAAAGTGCGAAATCAAAAATCAAAAGTTGTTCATTGTGATACTGTTAGAATATATATTATTGTGATTCACAAAATCTCACTCCTCTTTCAACACTACTGTAATAATACATTTGGTTTTACATATTTAGGTTCACGATAATCTTTAATTTACAATATAAGTCAACACAGTTGCGAATGTAACACCCACCAAAGAAAATGTACCCAAAGAATCACCACTCGCCTAAAACAGCGTGTTGAAAAGATTTGCGCTAATGGCCGACACAATCGGTGCCAAATGGGACTTTGTGCTCAGTAAAAAATTTGCAATCAAACGATCCTAACTCAACCGTAACTCATCTACATGATATTTCTCATACTATATACAACTATCAATTTTTATAAGGAATATCTTGATATCACAACGCTTCGACGCTAAGGGAGTAAAGAACCTAAATTCTCGCTTAAATTCCCATGCTCCCAAGTTTCAAATGCTTATCATGTCTGTGGCTAGGGAGACTAATCATGGTTGGAAAATAAACCTCCCTAAAGAGTAATTCTACAAAAAGTTAATTTTTAAAGCCTTATAGGAGCAAAAGTCACCAAAAAACAAATATCCTAAGAGTGGAAAACACCATTACTTTACATAAAATTAACGGCCAGCCATAAAAATTCTTTTAACTTTTTATGGTTTTTACTCTTTTAACTTTTTGTTGTGCACAAAAAACATCATGAAATATAACAACATCAAGTCTAAAACCTGTATTTAACAGTTTTTCTCAAGGGGGTTTCAAAAATTATGCGGAGCTGCCATAGAGAGAAAGAGAAACGGAATTGAAACGATGAGTGCATTGGGTGCGTTATCTTAGAAGGAAAGTGGTATGGTAAGGAAATTCTTTCGCCTACTTTTCCATTAATTTCTTAACCTCTAATTCATCCTAGATCAACACCGGACTAGTTTCTGGTCGATAAATTTGGTCTAGGTCTGCGAAACTTCGTTCAGTCTACACTCTTTTTGTCTCACTTTGACATCCAGTCCAGATAGGCCAAAATCTTCCCATTAAAGGCTGGGTTATGAATGAATTTGGAAAGTTTTAAGATGTCACACATTGCTGTGAAATACGAATGTCAAGATACAATACTGAAAGTCTCGTAGCATGCAACACACCGATGCTTTGTACAATGAAGTTTTTGAGATGGTCATCTAATGGCGGACGATGCAGCTCTCTCGATTTGCACCAAAAATAGGAAATTCTGAAAAAGAAAGGCATTAGTTAAACAAACGAGACCTTGTAAGTGAAAATATCATGGTTATGTATTTTTTACCATATTTGTTTATATTTCATTCAGTCTTGTTTTGAATATCTATTTGTATACATAAAGGATCTGTGTGTGGGTTTCCCGTAAGAATGCTCAATACATAAAGTAGAGCTATATACACTAAGAAGGACAAGACTCAAAAGACAAAACTGTCTTGTCAAGATCCTATTTTTGATGAGACTTAAAGAGAAAGAGAGCTTTATCTTTTGAGTCTTGTTCTTCTTGGTTTATTTGTAAACTAATAAACTCTGTGTGGTAAGCAACATTATGCATACGCTAAAAAGATCTTCCGCTCATCGGTAATAGGCATCTTCATTTATTTCCATGACCATTAAGCTTGTAACCTATGCTGCCAGCAATTTTCTGTTCTTGATTTCACACCAATACTGGACAGGAGAAGTTACCTTACTCTACGTACTAACTGTGACGTAGTTGAAAATTGTTTGATGCGTGTTGCACTCTTAATAAGTAAGGCGAATAAATGAACAAATTGTAAAGAAATCAGTATGTAATGCATAATAAAATCTAAAAAAAATTTCAGGCGTATGCCCGTCATCAAAGTGATAGGAAAACTAGGAAATACGCCTGGAACGTCAGTGTTAACATGTGATGAATTACATGGCGCTACTTATATAATTTGTTCATTTATTCGCCTAACTGAGATTTTGTCTATTTGTTTTATACTATGTAAGGCACAGATTCCGCAGAATTGCGAGCACTGTCAATACAGGATTTTACACAGGGGAGGAATTCCACATTTAATTTAGTTCGTTGAGCATGCGTTTTAGAAGAAAGGTCCATTTTATTGAGATCAACCATGTAAGGGATTTGTTGAGATCAACCATGTAAGGGTTAGGGTAGACTCTTTCTTGTGTAATCTTATGGCAAACACATAGAGTTCATCCGGGAATTTGAGTCTGAAAATGTGGAATTCCTCCCCTGTGTCAAATTTCGGTAAATACACAGCCACCATTATGATGAGCCTTTTGCCGAGAAATTTCTGGACTGGATAACCCACAAGGAGTGAAGCCAGGGAGCAATTCTAGAATACCTCACTAAACCCTACCAATTACCTTTTTAAGAACGGAAAAACAATATTAACCAACACGAAAATAATAGGTCTTGAAAAGAATAGACATTTCCCGAATTTGCTGCATTTCTATTGAAACTGGAGCAAATCAAGCTTAGCCTCGATTATTTGCAATGAGAATTCCCACAAGCGTTTAATACCAAAAGAATCGCATTCAGTTTCACTGCAGTTAAACAATGAATGAAGTTTGTTTCATTGAATCCTCCACGCGTAATGGGAATTCAATGATGGCCTCTCTTCCAAACCTAATTCGGGAAATGTCTATTGATTTGTGATCTGTGGGGTATTGTAGAATCTTGCGAAAACAAGAAAAAAGGAATACCTTTTTACAAATCAGTTGGTCTCGCTGGTCTCAGAAAAGACTTCTTCGTCATCTTCCTGACAAAGTTTGCAATTATCTGCAGTTTTCCGATGCGACTCAACGAGCTGCTCGAGCGTATTTCCGTCCATACTCGTCGACTGTTTCTTGTACTGGATGAAATCCCGGACTGAAGCTCTTCTCGAAAACAAGTTGTATGTGGGTGCCAGCAGACCGTTCGACTCGGAGGCCTGGGAACCAAACAATGCTTTGTCTACAGCTTCTTCAGAACCAGTTTGAAATGACAACTAGAAAACAATGATAGAAAAGAATGATAGAAAATAATAATAGGAAATAATAATAGGAAACAATAATGGAATAACGTGAAGCCCCTTTTACGAAATACTTAAGCTTGTGTTTCAAACAAATTGCATTTCACATTATTCATGAAAATATTGTGTTTCATTGATATACAATGAAAAGCCAACATCCAACTTCTCTTGTAGCGTCTGGATTATTTCATTCTGTGCAGAAAAATGGTGACTTGTACAACACAATAACGTTTATGGCTGTACAAACAGTGACTTAAGAACCCCAGGTGCCATATTTTCCCAAGCTGTGTAATGAGTAATGGTTAGATGCTTAATTCAGAACTTCCCAATCTGAATGATCTTGGTCGTCCTATGCTCCTCGAGGCTTATTTCAGTATTCATTTTTCAACTTATTGAGCCATTATTTTGATCCTAAAGTACCCTAGCAATGAAACAGTCAAAAATCCCAATACCAATGAGGAAAATATAGAAATTCCAAATATTGACATATTTAACAATCCCAATCCCAATTTACTTTTCAATCCATGATTCCAATCCTAAAAAGTCCAATTCCATTTTCCCAGTCAATTAAAAGGCAAATCCAGTTCCCAATTTTTCCTTTCGTGATGTTCATTTCTAACCAGTAACCACTCAAATAATGCAACTTCAAGTTTTTCTACCTGCTTTCTCAATTCGAGCAACTTCTGAATAGCAACGTGTTCAACGACAACTTTCACATCCGGGAATTCTTCCAGAATACTCTTAAAACTTGCTGCCGGCAGCACGAATAAGTCACATACTGACGCTGCACAGGCGCTTGATATGCGTCTTGCATTGGCCAGTAAGCAAATTTCTAAAAAGAAAGATCTCCATAGCATTGTGTTGTATATATCTTCATAACAGTGTACGATATACAAAAGTGCAGAGTGATATAGATGAGAGACAAGAAAAGAGATGGGCTTTCTATAACTCAAATTTACATGCTCTCGCAATCATCAGACAGACTATAGTCATAATCAGGGCAATAAACAATCTAATGTTTATGAGAGCATGACACTTTGAGTTAAATGGAGCCAGTTTCCTTCCTTGTCTCTTACCTAGAAAAGAAATATGAATGAGTTAAGTTTTAATTTAAAAACGCATTACAGGACATATTTTTTTCCATGGTTAAGTTAGTGTTAAGCTAACCCTAACCCTAACCCTAACCCTAACTCTAACCCTAACCCCGACCCAACCCTAACCCTAACCCTGGAATCCCCCATTGCACCGAGCACCTACCATCGCAATACACCATTCTTCCCTAACTATTACATTAGCCTGTGAACAGAAACTGACCCTTCAAGAAGTGCAGTAAAAGCAACCCTTTTGAGAATGGGGTTTGTTCTGTGCATAGACTATACATGGCGTATCTGAAAAAGAAGACGCTTGACCCATGCTGTGTTTTTAAAAATCTCTTACCTCCAAAATAATTTCCTTCATTCAAAGTCATCGTACACTCTCCATTCACCAGAATGTCCACAGAACCTTGCCGGATGAAATACATTTCCGTTCCGAACGTTCCTTCTCGGATGATGTAGTCTCCCGGTAGAAAAACCTCGAACCGGAGTTGTGTCAGGACTTTGCGCACAAAAACCGCACTGACATTTTTGAAGAACGGAACTGCATCGACCAGATCTCTGCAATTGTGACTCACGATCTCCTGAAATGAAAAAGAGGCAGTCAGTTAAAAACCATGGACGTAAGAAGAAAACTGTTTTGAGCACTATTATTTATCAAATGGCTGCAGTAACTAGACTTGCTCCACAAGTCCTTGTTTACCTGTGTTCTCTGATATACTGATGTCACTCTGGCAATAAGATTGATCAGAGTTCACACAGGTAAACAAGAACTGGTAGAGCAAGTCAACGCAAAAACACCAGAATGCTTCATCAACGTGCTAACAACGCTCTTGCATGTAACTGCATTTCCTCTCCAGATACAACGTCGAAATAACGTTCCGTTCCTAGAGCAAGGCACTGTAATTAACTACAGTAACCAAACAACGAAATAGGCTAAAAATAATCTAAAATAGTTTTATCAAACTATATTTGTTTGGTGAACCTAACGAATTTGGATATTTGCTGGGTTTTTATCTTCGTCTTCTTTCTGGCCTATCTTAATCTCTTTGAAGAGTGTGTGAAGAAAGTTTCAATGCTAAAAACTTAGGAAACTATTATGTTCTGCTATCAAGTTTGGAAGTTTTTAACGTTTAAGCTAAAGTAGAATGAACACATTAGAAGACAGACATGTTCTTCTGTGACTCCGAGTTGTTTTTTAATGTGTTCATTCTACTTCTGATTGCTCTATACTCAGGTATATCGAGCACTGTAGCCAGGATAGGCACTCTCTTCTCGAGTTAGATGTAGCTTTTAAGCTATATTATCAGACTGGAAGCTTCAGTGAGAGCTATAATATGTTTCGATTTCCTCTCCATTTCTCTTTCTTCTAAAATTGAGAAGAAGCAGCATCTTTTAAATAGTTTTCATTCTCACAAATTAATTCGATTTCAAATTCTGTATTCAAAGGTATTTACCTCCATGAGTGGTTTAGAAATTTCACTCAAAATTTCTTCCTCGTCAAACATCTTGCCTTGGTATTTGTGTTCGTAATAATTCGATAATTTATCTCGAATTTGGTCGGGCAGCATTCGATAAGACATGTACTCTTCTATTTGCTTGAACTATAAAAACAAAGCAGGAAATGAGAGTGATTCTCAAGGAGAAAGAGCATGTGGGTTATCACACTACTAAAATTGAGAATAGCCCCATAGCCAAAATAGCCTAATAGCTCTAATCCTAACCCTTAACCTAACACTAACCCCGAACCCTAATCAAATAGCCAAGAGTCCATAGCTAATCCCCCATAGCCCATAGCATTAAGCCAAATACCATAGCCAAGATTGAATCAAGGGGTTGTTTAGTTGGCAGTAGTTTAAATTTGAAGATTCCTGGAGCACAAAAATTTGCAAAAAACACCGTTTAACCCCAAGCTACTAAATGTAGTGATGTTATGCTACCGTGTCCTTGTTGGATAAAGGCCCATCCTTAGTCAGGCTAGCATCTTGTACATAAATATCACTCGGTCATCAATATTTGCAATAAACAGAATAGGAACTCATACTATCCGTAGGAGTAGTGTATATTGCCGTATCCCTGTTGGAAATAAGGATCGGCCTTGCTCAAGGAATACATTTTCCAATAAGCTAATGGACTTTGGTCCCAGCCCTCAAAGTTGCAAAGTTTGCCTTTGGACTTTCAGCCCTCAAAATTGCTTAAGTGTCGCTTAAGTTTTGAAAAACAAACAAAATATAGGCATTTTCATGCACCCCAAACCATTTAAATTTATAGTGTACATGTAAGGAAACCTTTAAAATACCAAAAATGCTTCTTTTAACGTTGAAACATATTGTGATCAAACAAACAAGGTTAAGCAATTTCGGCATACTTGATTAATTGATATCATCCAGTTCTGGCATTGTTTATTGTTTTGGTCATTGCAGTACTGATTGCTTTTTGACGAGTTGCTTGTTGGAAAAGTGTATAGCACAATAAACAGAAACTCATTAATTCAGATATTAACAATTTTACCTTTTCTGCGTATTGTCTTCTTGCTGAGTCGACATGTTGAAGATAGGCCATCGAGTGTGCAATGAAGAGAGCGTAGAATGTGGCTCCTGTTATCATGCTGAACGTTGTGATGTAAGCCTCTGATAAGTTGGCAGGGGGGAATCTTCCATATCCGATGCACAACATGTGAGATAAGGCTTTGAATAAGGCCCATGAATATTGGACAGTCCACGAGGCATTCTGAAATGAGATAAGTATGACATTAGTTGATTATTGGTCGTAGGCTTTTCTAATGTCCATATTTTAAAAATGGTACAAGATATCTAAAAAGTTCGTCGGTCGTTCAACACTATCAGGGGGAATAGCCTTTGCTAATAGAACCGTATTTGTACCTGTACTAGTTCTGTGCCGAATGTCTTCTGCCAAAATTTGTGACAAAATCTTTGATTTGTGCCAATAACTTTTGACTCACATAGGGTATCTCAAAAATTCTTTTTGGTACATATCATTATCTTGGCTACGTATTTGCCAAATTTTGTGGTTCTTTTTGGTTGATGTTACATAATAGGCTGTAACTTTTAAAATAAGAATTTTGAAACTGCAGAAAATGTGAATAGTTTGGAAAGGAGAGCAAGCTAGAGTTAGGAAGCCAATGTTTACCTCTAGTTTGTTAATCTTAACCCAGCAGTCGAAGGGAAAGTCTTGCAACATCGGCACTAGGAAATTCAAACAGCCATTCCAATGTGCTACCAGCAACATCATGGAGATCAGCTTGATGTACCTCATGAAGGAAGTCGTCATGTGGAAGATCTGAAAAGAAGATTTGTAAATGTCTTCAGTGCTGTGTGGGAGTCAATTTTGAGAAATACCTTAATTGCAGACCATTCTTGAGACATTTAGCCGAAGGGGGAGATACAGAGATTACAGAGAAGTGCTATAGCGAGAAAGCTTGGAACGCTCTCACATTTGCCCCCCTCTCCTAACTTTTTTGGGCTGGCATCATGACTGAGCTTGCAACATCTATTCTTCATGACAAGTATCTTCACTATTAAGAAATTCGTAAATCCAGTATCTGAGCGGGAGCAATATTGGTCAGGCAAAGTGAGGTTGTTTACGAAGCTTATTTTAATGCAAACTAAGAGCTAGTTTGTATGGGAAATTCATATCTTTTCAGCTTAGGAAATCCTCGGCCAGCTGGAGCTATTTTCTTGATTTGAAACAACCTTGATATTTCAACAAGAAGTGAAATATAATGAAAAGTATTAAAAGTATCAAACTAAGAATCACATGTATCCAGATATTTTGAAAACGCACATTTATTTATTCATTTTTGAAAAAAATTGCCTCCACACGGTGAACGCTTTCAAAAAATTCCCGTGTTTTTGTTTATGAAATTGAGTGTGCAAAAGTAAGCTCATGGCGTCATCGTTTTTGAAAAGATTTCGCCGTCTACACGAATACACGAGAACGGAGTTTATAAAAATTTTCGCTCTGGAGACCGTTTTCAAAAATTTACAGATACAAAACACGCTAGGTACGTGGGGACGCAAGCCGTTTCCTAAAAGAATTGCATTCACAAATTTCTGGATACGTGTACACAGGGCCTAAATAAAAACTGCTTACCTCTTCGAAGTGGCTGATGTATCTCAGAATTCTTGAAACTCTAAGCAATCTCAGCAGACTCAACAGCTTCACTAATCTCAGGAATTTCAACGCACGTGATGCCCCCCGGACTGCTGATCCATCTTTATGACCAGTCGTAGCATTTACTATGTAGTCCAGGGGAAGTGAGCTGATAAAGTCGAGAACGAACCACGTTTTTATGTATCTGCAAAAAATCAAGGAATTATATTCTCATGAATGAACTAACAAGATTTTAACCTGCTCCAACATAACCCAGTTCAATTTTCCTAATCATTTTTCCCTAGCTCTTTTACCAAAGAGACCGCAATCTCCGTCTTGAGATTGCCTGCATGCGACTAAAGGACTCTTGACTCTTTGAAACAGCGGGTATAAAACATATGTACCAAAATCTTGGAATCAACACTACGTTTCATTGATGCATCCGAGCTCTTAATTTGACAACTAACAGGCCAAACTAAACAATTTATTCTGGTCTAATCCTTCTTATGTAATGTACGCATTCATCCTTTGATATCTTAGATATCAATGTATAGTAAATGTAACCCCATTGTTGAAGACTATATCAATCAGCTGCCGATATTTCTGATGGTTACATGGTATTCCTTGATATTCTGATTCTTCCTACGCGAGATGCCTGCAGTGGCCTAGGTATAGTCTTCAGCATTAGTGTTGTTATCTGTAATTGCGTTTTGCAAGGCCATTAGGTAGACATGTATATCCCCAGGGGGGTACTTGTAAAAATTTTGATAGGGATGCTCGTGTCATTTTTGAGTTTGAATTTTATGGAAATGTCATTTTTTTGGGTTTCTCTAAATTGGCGTCATTTTTTTGGGTTCATTAAAAATTTGCATCATTTTTTTGGGTTACCAAATTAAAATGTAGAAAAAATAACTCCTTATTATACAAAAAGGATAGTTATGGGGGCTCAAGAATAATTCTGTCATTTTTTAGGGTTTGAAATTTGGAAGCTGTCATTTTTCTGGGTTTGAAATTTTGGGCCTGTCATTTTTTTGGGTGGACAAAAATCTGTTCAAATGAGCATCCCTATCTTAGATTTTATTGAGTGCCCCCCCCTCTGGGTGTATATCTTGCCCCCAACGGTATTGCCATTGTTTATATGTTTTGTAAATTGTACGTTTTTAGATGCATGAAAAATATGTAAAATATCATAAACCACTTGTAGTGTTGTTTACAAAGAATGTTATTCATGTTATCAATGTTATTATTATGTTATTGCTTTCAGTGGTCAATCTCAGACTTTTTCTACCTTCAAGATAGTTAATAGGATTGCAGTGAATGGCGTTAAATTAACGCACAACATTGTTCTGCATCAATAATATATAAACATCTTAATCCAAAATTATCAAAATTTAAGGATGGCTTTCTAAGCCGATTCAAGACACACGAGATTTGAGTTTGTCAACATGTTTCATTTACGGCGTAAACAACGCAATTGAGATAATTTTTATGAATGAATACAACCCGAGTTGGACTCGAACCAAAGACCTCAAGATTAGTACTCTAGTACGCTACCAATGTGACATCAGGGCCCATGAGCAACTAAAACTTTCATTCAAACAAATGATTCCAATCGATTTTCCGAACTTGCTTCTCCTTAAACGTAAACAACTTTTTTCTCTACTACGACCTCGTTCACACGATACCGTTTTCACTGCAAATCGAACACCAAAACGAAAAAGAAGTAGCTAGGCTTTTCACTCTGCTCACACGACACCGTTTTCACATTTGCTCTCTGTTCATAGAAAAAGGCTCCGCTCCATTTCAGCTGCAGTTCTATTGTTTATCAACTGAATAAACCGGTTCCATAATGACCTGACTGTGTTTGCATGCGTTCACATGCGCTCAAAAGTAAAACGGTGCACTACACCTCCAGACCGTTTTGATTTGAAAACGTAAAAGAGGATCTTTTTGCATCGTTTCAAGTCGTAGCTGTGTGCGTCCGTATCCGAGGTCAACATGAAAACAGAGCGAAATGAAAACGGTTGGCCTATTTCGATCCACATCTGGGTATATAAATCAGTTAGGTTTCTGTTTCGTACTCTTTGTGACGTATTACTCTGTTGATTGTCAGACGAAAAGCTTAATAATCTATGTGCTCGTTTCACTATGTTTTCGATATTTCTGGCTATTTTGAAGTTTTGTACCATTCAAATACTGAAAACAGTATCGTGTGAACAGGGCCTTTATTACCAACCCTCTGTTTCAACAAAAGAGAAAGAGAACCCACCTTGTGGCAATAGCTTTGGGGATGAGAATGACGTTGGTGCAGCACCCGGGGGCCATGTACCCCGTTCTGAAGTTCAAACAGATGTCAATCATGAACAGAATATCGGAGGTGATGTTGAAGGCGACCATCCCAGCATCCAGCTCATCTCTGAAGAATGTTATGGTGATTGGAAGGATTATCATGTTGCAGATGAGAAGGAGCAGAATCGCCAAGTCCCAGTAATTTCTGTTGGAAAATCAGAAATGATTTGAGGAATAACATCGCTATTTGCATGTATGAGATTTCAAACAACATTTCAAGGCTTCTAGCAGTGTTTCGATCATGTTTCAAAAATAACTATTTGCATCCTTTGCGTGCACGAGATTTCAAAAAAAAGTTCAAGGCTTCTAGCAGTGTTTTAATCATGTTTCAAACATTATCATTTCCATCCCTTGCATGCATGAGATTTCAAACAACATTTCAAGGCTTCAAGTAGTGTTTTAATTGTGTTTCAAACATTACTATTTGCAGCCCTTGCATGCATGACATTTCAAATAAAGTTTCAAGGCTTCGAGCAGTGTTTCAATCATGTTTCAAACATTACTATTTGCATCCTTTGCGTGCATGCGATTTCAAACAACATTTCAAGGCTTCAAGTAGTGTTTTAATTGTGTTTCAAACATTACTATTTGCAGCCCTTGCATGCATGAGATTTGAAACAACATTTCAATGCTTCTAGCAGTGTTTCGATCATGTTTCAAAAATAACTATTTGCATCCTTTGCGTGCATGAGATTTCAAACAAAATTTCAAGGCTTCTAGCAGTGTTTTAATCATGTTTCAAACATTACTATTTGCAGCCCTTGCATGCATGAGATTTCAAACAAAATTTCAAGGCTTCTAGCAGTGTTTTAATCATGTTTCAAACATTACTATTTGCAGCCCTTGCATGCATGAGATTTCAAACAAAATTTCAAGGCTTCTAGCAGTGTTTCAATCATGTTTCAAACATTACTATTTGCAGCCCTTGCATGTATGAGATTTGAAACAACATTTCAAGGCTTCTAGCAGTGTTTCAATCATGTTTCAAACATTACTATTTGCAGCCCTTGCATGCATGAGATTTCAAACAAAATTTCAAGGCTTCAAGTAGTGTTTTAATTGTGTTTCAAACATTACTATTTGCAGCCCTTGCATGCATGAGATTTCAAATAAAGTTTCAAGGCTTCGAGCAGTGTTTCAATCATGTTTCAAACATTATCATTTCCATCCCTTGCATGCATGAGATTTCAAACAACATTTCAAGGCTTCAAGTAGTGTTTTAATTGTGTTTCAAACATTACTATTTGCAGCCCTTGCATGCATGAGATTTCAAATAAAGTTTCAAGGCTTCGAGCAGTGTTTCAATCATGTTTCAAACATTACTATTTGCAGCCCTTGCATGCATGAGATTTGAAACAACATTTCAATGCTTCTAGCAGTGTTTCAATCATGTTTCAAAAATAACTATTTGCATCCTTTGCGTGCATGCGATTTCAAACAAAATTTCAAGGCTTCTAGCAGTGTTTTAATCATGTTTCAAACATTACTATTTGCAGCCCTTGCATGCATGAGATTTCAAACAAAATTTCAAGGCTTCTAGCAGTGTTTCAATCATGTTTCAAACATTACTATTTGCAGCCCTTGCATGTATGAGATTTGAAACAACATTTCAAGGCTTCTAGCAGTGTTTCAATCATGTTTCAAACATTACTATTTGCAGCCCTTGCATGCATGAGATTTCAAACAAAATTTCAAGGCTTCTAGCAGTGTTTTAATCATGTTTCAAACATTACTATTTGCAGCCCTTGCATGCATGAGATTTCAAACAAAATTTCAAGGCTTCTAGCAGTGTTTCAATCATGTTTCAAACATTACTATTTGCAGCCCTTGCATGCATGAGATTTCAAACAAAATTTCAAGGCTTCTAGCAGTGTTTCAATCATGTTTCAAACATTTCTTTTTGCAGCCCTTGCATGCATGAGATTTCAAACAACATTTCAAGGCTTCGAGCAGTGTTTTAATTGTGTTTCAAACATTACTATTTGCAGCCCTTGCATGCATGAGATTTCAAACAACGTTTCAAGGCTTCGAGCAGTGTTTTAATTGTGTTTTAAACATAACTATTTGCAGCCCTTGCATGGATGAGATTTCAAACAACGTTTCAAGGCTTCGAGCAGTGTTTTAATTGTGTTTCAAACATTACTATTTGCAGCCCTTGCATGCATGAGATTTCAAACAACATTTCAAGGCTTCGAGCAGTGTTTTAATTGTGTTTCAAACATATCTATTTGCAGCAATTGCATGCATGAGATTTTAAACAACATTTTAAGGCTTCGAGCATTGTTTTAATCATGTTTCAAACATTACTATTTACATCCCTTGCATGCATGAGATTTCAAAAAATATTCAAGGCTTCAAGCAGTGTTTCTCGGGTCTTTCACACCGGTCTGAAAAACAAGGTAGCCCTTGGTAGGTAGAGTTAGGGAGGTACGACACAAATTCAACCAAAATGTCATTCATATTTGTTAAATAAAGTAAGATTTTCAAGGGACTCCTTGCTCTCTGCTAGAAAGCTACAGAGAACCTTCTTCTTTCTCTTCTATATCGCTCGGTCCTTTTGTACATCGAGCACTGCGATGCAGTTATAGACCAAGCAATGCTATAGAGATAAAAATACCTTAAAAGTTCCGCTTATCCTTGCAAAGCAGTAGACCTGTTTCAGGCCCGTACAAAGAAACCAATGCTTAAATCGATCTTTTGAGATTCTTGCGTCTGAATGCCTTATGGGAATTAGATGGCAAGAGTTCTCTGATGTTTTCTGACCAATGTTCGGCATTTCTAGTCTCTAAAAATCTTTTATTTATTATTCATGACATCAGCAAGCAGTACGCCGACTTTGAAGACGGCAAAACTCGCATACGTACGAAGGGGTATTAATATTTTAAGGTAAACATGAAACTCTGCCAGGTCATCCAAGACTCTGCTGCCGGAGATTCTGAACGGCTTGGGCTCGAGACCAAACCTCGTACTTCAAATCAAAGGGTTGTCTATAAAAGCAGAAACTTTCAAATTGACTTCAAAGATCAAAGAGTTCTCTAATGCAAATGGATACATTCAAGCACAATGGGATCTTTTCCCAACACAATACGATCTAGCATACAACTATATGCAATGATGTAGTGCATACTGTCGCAACCCAGCTGAAAAAACTCACTCTGGTTGATCAAGTTATGTTTAACACTAAGCCAGCTGCAATTGCTCACAGGAGAAGCAAAAACGGAAGGCATTATCACGAAAATCACTTTTTTACCTTGCATAAACACTCTATAATTTGTAATGAAAACATTTATATTTACAGTAAGGCACATTGAATACAGCTTTTTCCAATCGAGATTACATCTACGAGTTAGGCTGCATCCACAGAGCACAATTTCTACTAGTATGCGTATGTGCTTGCAAGCTTTTACTAGCGTGTGTATGCGCTTGTAAAAAGTCACTATAGGAGGCCTTTGAATTAATGTTTTTGTCAGTGTGAACACTTAAAGATTTTTACAAGCACCTGCAAGCACCTGTGAAAGATTGTAGCAAGGTATATCCAGAGGGAGGGGGGCGTGGCTAGTCCCCTTTTGAAGGAGATTCAAAACATATTAGAAATCAGCAGTAGTGATCACTTCTTATTGGTTACTTCGAAAAGTTCATGCTCAAATTAGTCAACGGTTCTTTCTTTCAAAGCTCCTGGCTGCTTGCTTCTTGCTTGGTTTAGGCATTGTGAATAAAAAAGTGTACAAGGAAGTTGTTTTTAAGGAGATATGTCCACGATTCTGTTAAGTTACATAAGTAGGTGGATTAATTTGCATTAACTTAGCGGTTGCAGTTTTGAGATCATTTTTGAGAGCTGAACATATTTCGTATGCTATTAGATTAGGTTTTACGCAGGAGTGTTCCTTCAAAAGGAGAAGAAAATCAGATTTTGGTTTGAGTTTCCTCCTTTTATGCCACATCCATGTATAGCTGCATTTACTAGGAGATTAACGCAATGTAACTTTAAAAGCAGCATCATGGTTCTTGCTATAAAGAGGTGTATATTTAGTTCATTGCCTTAAGTTCAGTAAGATAAGCCAAATATCTAGCAAGATTGGTTTCACCGAAATTAGTAATATCCCTTGCATCGATTATTTCTCTAAAAGTTGTTTACTTGTTTCGGCAGCTTTGTCACTGTAGATGTCTGCCGTGAACCAATACAGGCGATGGCATTATCTCTAGGCCACTCTGCTGAATACTCAGACCAAGAAGTTAGATTGAGGGTGAGTGGCCTTTGGCATTATTCTTACAAAGGTGATACATGGTATTATATACACTTCAACTCTATCGATCTTTATTTTGAAAACAGCTAGTTAGAGTCAAACTATTTTTGAAGAGTTTCTTATCCTGTTTATTAATTCATGAGAGAAAGTGATTCCTTGGTTTATAAACACTTCGTGAGATATTGATTGGTATAGTGAATGATTGAAACAGCGCAGATTGGTATAGGGATGACTGGAACAGCAAAGAAACAAAGTACATACTAATGTCACTAGTACCATTACTGGTATAATTCAGCGATACAGAAGACTACTGAAAGACTCTTGGTGGGAAATCATACTTCTTCTAAGAGGAAGATCAAAGGCCAAGCGGAAGCTGTCCATAATTGGTCCGGTTTAAGCTTAACTTGCGGAACCAAGGGGCATACCTCCTGAAAGTTTTGAAATTTAGGTTCTCAGCGATGCAATTTGGTGTATTTTTAGAAAGTTATTTATGTAGAAATGAAGAGAAAGTTACAGTGAGAATCTAATGTTTTAATTGGCAATGTTATTTTCTGACAAAAGGAGTGTTTTTGCCCAAAAGTTGGTCTGGCCAAGACTGCCCCAACCGGACCGCTTCTGCCGGGCCTTGATCAAGGTAAAGCTCTCACAAACAAAGGTCCAGGATGGATGGGTTAAAACAAAGATTTCAATTGTCAGAATTGGGGCAGCTAAGCAGGGTGTGTAAGGGCAATAACCCTACCATCCAGAATGTTAAAACTTTCCCTGATAGGAAAAGACGTTTATTCAGGTAATGTCAACTCTTAAAAGTAAATAATAAGTAAAAACAGGTGCCACACTGCCTGGAAATATATCCAAAATAGAGGAAGGAAAAGCATACTGGTTAGACCAAGTAAGATCTACCATTAGATGGTAGCAATGGATGGAGGGAATACATCAAGGGATACTGAGCTGCATTTACCAGGTGATGTATGTAGATAGAAAAGGGGGTATTCATTTCTGTATTTTTTATGAAATGCCTTCTTGCAGGTATTGCCGTTATGATTTGGTTGCAAACTTTCTACTAACATAAAAACAGCAACATAAACATATAACAACAAGAGGCATGCTATCTGGTGATATGCCAAAAAAAGAGAAAAGCAAAAAGGTAGACCAAGTAAGATCTACCAATAAATGGTAGTAATGGGTGGAGGGAATTGCATTTTCCAGGTGATGTTAGTAGACAGAAAATAGGGTCTCATTTCGGTTTATTATGAAATACCTTCTTGCAGGCATTGCCTTTATGGTTTGGTTGCAAACTCTCTACTAACATAAAAAACAACATTATAAACATATAGCATATAACAATAGGAACCATGCTGTCTGGTAAAAAGAAAAAAGCGAAAAAGGTAGACCAAGTAGATCTACCATCAAATGGTAGTAATGGGTGGAGGGAATAAATTATGGGAAACAGAGCTGTATTTACCAGGTTCATAGAGAGCCTTCTTCTAGGCAATTCCCTAGTTATCTGGTGGTAATAATACCTGGAAATAGAGCTAAAAAGAGAAAAGTTGGAAAAATAGAGAATTTTAGTAATAAAGATCCACGTACCGGAAAGTGCTATAAGGATGGATTATCAGATTGGTTTTCAGCATTCTGTTTTGCTCCTTCATCACACCTCGAACTCCACCAAATATTTTCATATTCACCGCACTGGCGGATGGCCGGAACCATCCTTTGATCCTTTCCCCCATGCAGGAATCTCTGTTTGTATTGAGAGCCAAGCGTAAGTGGTCGTCGGGTGAAATGAACAGCGAGTTGAATCCACAACCTGACTCCCCCTCCCGGCGGACGGGGAACAAGACACGCCCGATCGGGGTCAGCTTCTCGTCGTATTCACTTTTCGAATGTTTCGGAGTTTTATCCAAGATTTCTTTTTCTAGTTTTTTTATAATTTCTTCTCTTTGCGAAGAGTTTTTCTTGTTTTTACTCTCATTAAGTTTTTCCTTTTCTTGGGCATCATTTTCTATAACCGTCTCGCGGCAGGCGTCGTTGTCATTATGAGAGTCGCTGTCTCGAATGTTTATCATGACTTGGTTGCTCTTCAGTGATTTCTTCCGCCGTAGCTTGACGCTTCCGGGGTACCTCTTGAGCAAGAACCCCTTCTTCTTGCAAGGCTTGCTCGCAGGAGTAGCCTTGTTCGAGGTTTCTGTCATCTTGTGGCACTTACTGCTCCCGTTCGCTTCAGCCTCGTTAGATATCTTGCCATCGCATACCGGCACCTCCGAGTCCGACTCGCAATCCGCGGATGTTACCCGCAAAAGCGGACTCGACACAGCAGTAGCTTTCGCCATTGACGCGATGAAGTCACACGGTGAACCGGTGGCAGTTAGAAACCGGCCAATTATCCCAGTCCAGAACATCCGGTCATTTGATGACGGTTTCTTGGTGACGTTCACAAATAAGCGCGTTTCTGGTCAGCTCAATAACAAGACACGTCACGTAGCAGATTTTACGTAAATCTGATTTTCCAACATTTTTCAACAGTTCCTGATCAAATATTGCTGAAACAATTTGTTACTTTACGAATCCCATAACAGCTTTTCTTGGCAGCTTCAAAACGGAAATTGTTAACCAATTAGATACAAAAATTGTAGTTGTTTACGAATTTAATACAAAATGTGTAGTTTTTACCGATTGGACAGTAACTCTTTGCTAGCTCGGCACGGGCGCTGTTATTGTTAAATGACTCCACAAGCAACGGCCACTCTTGACCAGCAACACCAGCCCGTACGGCAACAAACTTTCCTCTAGTTAAACAGGCGAAAACAAGCGTATCTCGCTCGCTAATCCCTCCACTGATAAATCGAGTATCGAATTCGGCAAAGGTCGAGAATTGATTTCAAATCGCTCTCACTGCTTAAAGTGTTTTCAAATATTCGAATCCAGCGGATTTCTGATTAACCACCTACGCAAAAACATCTGCCGCCTCTCCGTAATTAGCTCCATGTTGTATTCCTCGTGCCCAGACTCCAAAAGCTGAGCATGGTAAATCTCAGCAAGGCGTTTTTTAGATATGTAAGCAGAATCGAATAAATGATGTTTTTACCAACGATCTCGTCTCTCCTTTCATTTGTGAATTCTTTGAGTCAGAACGTACAGGAAGCAGCAGGGAAGACTTCCAGATGATAGAAAGAACTCCGACCATAACCTTAAAAAAAACAAGGAAAGAATAAGTACCGAAGCATACAATTTGTGACAAATTACGCTAAACGGTAAAACTATTCATCGAGATGATTCATGAACTTTACCCTAAGTAGGACCAAACTTTACCCGAGCAGGACTCGAGCCCACGACCTCTAAATTGGTATCTAAAACCACGTATCTTCAATTTTTTTACCAAACGGGCATTTGGGTCCAACAGTCTGATGTCTATTGGGCCACAAATTTGGAATGGCCTTCCAAACGAGCTGAAATCAGCAGAAAATTTGAAAATTTTTAAAGATCTAATAAAAAAATGGGACGGGCCAGCTTGCAAATGTAGGGCCTGTCAGTGTAGTTTAATATCTTGATTTATTTTCTATCAGTATGATTATGTATATGTAATAATTTATTTAATTTGTTTTTGTAGGTATATTCGATTTTGATTAGTTAACTTTGCGTATGTATGTATATATGTATATATTGTTAGCTACGCTGTTTAATCGAATCAAAATAAATTGACAACAACAACAACAACAACAACAAACGGGCCATCACAGATCTTATATGCCACCATCAGGTCTTGCTTTACCGAGGGCGAGCATGCCAGCCCAATCTAAACCACGACACTCAGTTAGCACAGTAATCTTCCTGTGAATCTAGTTCCAGGCTCATCCACAGTGAGGCATTAATTCATGTTTAGGATTAAATCTTTTTTCAGAGCCATATATGAAATAATGGTATGATACCTATGCGTCTCCAAATACGTACATCTAACACGAGTAGAAAGTGCCTATCCTGGCTACATTGCTCAATATACTTGAGTATAGAGCAATTATGAAGCAAAATGAACATATTAACAAACAGACATCTCCTTCTGTTACTCTGAGCTTCGTGCTGATGCACTCGTCAGACAGATACCAATCCAAAGACTTATGAATGTAAGTCATGGTTCGTATGTATCTCCGAATACTTGTAAATGTAGGTCATGTGATGACACGCACCAATCAGAGGTTCGGATTCTGACAGAACTCCTGAGCGCTGAGTTTACTCACCAATCTGGTTATTACGTTATCTTACTGAGAGAGATTGCAAGTTAGATTTCGCGAAGCCATTCGTTTAAAAAGCACGAGGCCCACCTTGAAGTATGTGCACGAGCACACGCAAATATGTTGTTCTCAAAAACAAGTCACTGACGAACGAGGACTTCCTTAAAAACCTAATACACGGAGAGCAATCGACATGATCAATTTGCTTCCATTAGCCATCACGTTTTGCAAACCATCCATAATTTCCGTATCTAATTTTGTTGACGATTACCCACGTAGATTCTCGTTGTTTCTAACGATATCTTCCCACGTGGATATCAAAACGAGTGTTCTATCTTTCAGTGTCTTACGTATTAGAGTGGCAAGGAATACAGAGGGGGTTCATTTTTAATAAGAGGGATGTTCTGTTTCTCAGTGACTTACGTAATTAGAGGCTCGACGAAAATGAGTAAGTCAACGAAAATGATAAAAAAGGCTGAAGGCTACATAATTATTTCGGCTGAGGCAAGATCGATATTTGAGGGTTCAGATTTGCATATGATAGAACAAAGCATAAACTGGTTTGACTGGAAAACGTGATTATCCAATCAAATAGACGTGTCAGCAGCAAACTAGAAAGTTTTTGAAGAACCAGGACGTTGTTTTTCGTCATCACATGTTTGGGCCTTCGTCAAAAAACAGGTGAAAGTAGAATAATCACAGATTTATCCAATCCGACTGTTATAAACCCCCGCATTAACTTCGTTCGCAGATTATTTCAACTACAACGTTGCACCGACACGAGGTTGGAAGCCGGGATAATTTGGTAATTTCTACCGTTCAGCTGGCAAGCTATTTTAGGCTTTTATTTGCATGGTAATCTTGCAAGACAAACCTTACTTTGTTTCTGCGGAGGAGCGAAGAGCCTAGTTTCAGACGAGATTAGTTAGGGTTTAGTAAGGGTAAAGTAAGGGTTGAAGAAGGGTTTTTGTAGTATCAAGGTTAACTAAGGGTTGAGAAAGAATTTAGTTAGGTTTGAGATTCATTCAGGGTGCAGTGAGGATTTGAGAGATCCCTTGATTCAACCATTCTTCGAAGACTTAGGTCAAAGCATGTCTGCTTCAGCTAAGAACCAAGCCCGATTCCTACTTTTGGAAACAATCGTTAACCGGTCAAACAAGCAAAAACCTGAAACCAACCCGAAACAGAAGTCCTCGGTTGAGCTCTAGCTGACGCTCTAGTTCTTTACTGACGCTCATCTGTGACGCTTTAGCTGGCTACTGACGAACAAGTGCAGCCGATTAAGACTTTAGCAACTTGCGCATTAAGAAATTCAACGATTCTCAGAGGAAATATGACAAGAAGCGAAATGCGGGCACCCGAAGGCTAAAACGCAAACCTCAAATTGCAATCGACAAATTGCATTAACACACGAGTCTCGAAGCTGCTAATCGAAATGGAGCAACTCAGAAAAGGGATAGAGGCTCAGGCTCGCCGCATAGATCACAAAACAAGCAAATGATGGGCTCAAAACTAATTACTATAAGAGTGTGGATCATCGGTTAGTTAAAAATAACTTATCGTATCCAAAATGCTAAATTGACTTATAAATACCCGATACTATTGAGAAACTTGTGGATTTAGTAAGACTCTGCCCGCCCTCCGTTCTTTGTGATGGACAGAAAAGGGATTTTAAACACTCTCTTAATCTGGAGATAGGATTGGAGAAGATTGGATTGGAAATTTGCAGTGTTTTTTCAAGGAAGATATAATTGGATCTCAATCACCACCCAAGTAAGACTTTACACGATGAATCTCGCCAGCCCGAGTTAGGTTCGTACCGGATGGAGTTAGACTCGGACGCCAGTAAATGGTCGGACAAAAGTTGAGTTCAACCCGGGCTGAGGCTTTAACTGGAGTTGAGTAATACGCGAAGCGGCCTGCACCTGCAAACAAGCTGCTCGCTGCTTAGACTGTGAACGGCGTGCGTTCTATACCACCATGTTCTGACTGAAAATCAAAGGGCTGTCTAGTAAGCAATCGTTCAGAAATGAATTTCTATAGTTAGAAGAAGTGACACTCAAAACCAGATATTTTTTTCTGTTACTTCAAGTTTCATGTTTCTGCACTCATCAGACAGATTATGAAAATTGGTAGAGTCAGTCTGATGGTATAGGTTGGTATAGTCTGGCTTATGAGTGTAGAAGCACTAAACTCGGAGTCACAGAAGAACTTCTCTGTTTTTTGAGTGTCACTTATTCTATGCAATGGTTCTACGCCTGGCAACTATCGAGCACTATAGCCAGGATAGACACGACCTTCTCGCTCTACTCGAGTTAAATGACTTTCTGCAGTTATAAACCTTCTAGCATCTAGTAATATATCTATCTCTATATCAATTGCGCTGTGTAAGACTGCATACTAGTTCTCGATGTACAAAAGTGCAGAGCGATTTAGATAAGAAACAAGAAAGGGGACTGGCTCTCTGTTACTCAAAGCTTCATGCTTACACAATCATCAGATAGACTATTATCGTGTTCTAGTATATCGACTTAAGATATGACTCATAGAAACACCATTTGTACCAAAACATAAAGTACAAGTATATAGTAATATATGGTTACATGCTCCGATCGTGTCTGTATACAAGTGATTAATATATTCGATTACTGACAGCGTGGTTACTCAGGTTAATTATGTTAATTTATGCTAACTTATTCAACAACATCATAACTATAATATTTTGATATCAACTTTGAGTCTGTCTGATGATAAGGTAAGCATGAAACTTTGAGTAACAGAGAGTCAGTCTCCTTCCTTGTTTCTCTTTTAGTAATAAATCTATAACTCTCATGTAACAATCAAATACAGTCGAGGGTAGAGAAACCTCGCATATCAAAAAGTTGAATATCAAGTGTCGATTTTGCATGAGCTATGTTATTCATCAAATTTCTTATTTCATATCAATCCGAAGTTTTTAGGGGAAATAGTTTGAAGACCTAATGTGATATATTTTGTGCAAGTGTTTCAAGAATGAGTGTGCACAATTTTCTGTTTTGCTACTGTTTTAGCAAGATATCATGGTCAAGCAAATATACCATAACGCTTCATTTGATTCCATATCGAAAAGTGTTCACCATCTATGAAAAGTTTTATAACCTTTGCCATCATATCCATGCAGACCATGAGGACTATGCCTAGAGACTATGTACAAATCAAGCAGTTTAGAAAGAAAATAAAGTATACGTTTTGCAATTTCGGGTACGGTTCAACAAAAAACGTGAAACAATTACGTACTACAACAAGTTGCCCAATCATCTGCTTCTAATCTCTTCTCCATAAAGTCTTAGGACAGATTCAAAATTTTGCGGGACGTTGGTGTAGTAATTAAATGTTTACAAATTCTAAGCGTGAATTTCTTCAAAACCCTTCATTAGATTTTCTTAAAAATTTCGCAAACATTTTCCTCATTACTAAAATATATTTAGCGCTTGAAAAATCAATTGTAAGTGCAAGAATAAAAATCTAATAAGCGTTTCTTACCAAGGTTGTCGGAATAGGGCCAACAAATATAGTTTTGAACAAGGAATAAAAATTACTAGCTAAAACAAAAAAATGTGATACCTTCTGCCAAACTTAGTACTTCAAAAGAGTTGTTGACTCTTTTGCTTTTGAAATTTACCAAAAAACTGAAAGTCTGTGCAGCAGGAAATGTTTAACAAGACAAGGAAGAGGGAGGAAATCTATCACAGGATTTTTATCATCACGCCATTTTTACGGCAAAATGTTCGAAAAATTTTGAATGTTAAAAACAGTTTATGCATCAAAATACCGAAAGTGCAAAATGCAAATAGAATTTTGCAAGATTCATAAGAACAAGTATATCAGAATTACCCCAAAAATCTCTTATGTGTATATGTTAGCTGCTACCAGATTGAGCTTGTAACTTCAACCTTTCGATGCATTGCAAAGCCGTCCATCTTACGATGCTGTGTTTGGTCGAATTCAAGCAAATAAGTGTATTTTATTTCATTGTATTTTATTAAGTGTTATTTGGAAGCTGTAATTATGTCTTCCCAATCGGGTTTTAGGTCAAAGTAAACTTAAAACATTTTCTATTTGATTATGCAAGAAATCTATGTTATTAAAGCAAGCTCAACACAAAAAGCTACTTTCATTCATTGAGTTGAATAAAATCATTCATTAAGTCACGTGACTTCGCCTATGTCCTCTCAACCGACCTCACTTCAATATCAAGCTGATAGCTAAATGCAGGTTCCAAATTTTGAAAAATGACTTCAAAAAATAAAATCTACGGAAATTTCGGGGCTTTCAAATTAGCGGGGCTAAACTACGGAGCTTTTTGAAGCTTTTATTTTGTTTATTTGCCTAACTTTCAAGGCTTATATGCTTGTTTAAAAAAATACATTTTCCGTAGCCTAAAAGATTTTTATTCGTCATGAAATTGATCTTCGAATCTGTCCTAAGGCTTTACGGAGAAGAGTGTATAAACAGCGATCAAACCAATTAATAAACCCAAATCAATAATCAGCGGGTATAATATTTTTGGAACACTCGGTAATATAATCTCACATTAACAAACACATCACTTAATAAATTCGAAATATGGAAACTTGCCTTATTTCAAAATACAACAAAATCGTTCTTGATCACCTTTCTCAAGTCTATCGAATGAGTAAAGAGAGGTACCCAAATTCCAACTAGCTCTATACACTGTCACAGAATCTGACAACATACTGTCACTATACTGTAAACTAACCACTCTCAGTTAAAAACTGTACTGCGTCTATCTTCTTGTTACAAGCTATCCTGGTTCATCGACGTCAACTGTTAGGCTAGCACCTGAAATGGACGAAAAGGAGCGCTGAAGACTGACGACAGAAGACACATAACGCATTGCCACATACAACACTAACAGACACTGGCATTTTCAGTCCTTATTTACACCGCATCAGATCAAAAAAGTATTAGGTCAATTCAACAGAGCTTTTATTTGTTAAGAGTTGTTTACTAAGGTTATATTTGCATCATAAATACTTAGAAACATATTCAGTGTTTTGTCATCAGATATATGTCATACCACATACTCAACACTTCTAAGACAAAGTCTACAGCAATATAGTCTAAAGCAATCTAATCTAAAGCAGACTAGTCAAACAAGATACTTCTTAGAGTTTTATCAAAAGGCGACACTTGAAAATTGAAAAATGAATCAAGGTATATATAAGATATGAAAGGTATCAGATTGTAAGAGAAAGTAAGAAAAAGATATAACTCTACCACAATTTATCATTTATCTCCAACGAAGATGAAAACGACTTAATTTGCTGAAGCAAAATATCTAAATCCAATGAAAACCATTCAACACGATACTTCTTAAGGATGGAATCAAAAGGTGACACTTGAAAGGAATATTAAGTAACTACAGTAGATATGAGTGGTATTTGATTATAAGTGACAGTTTGAGAGAGAGAGATATTTCAGCACCGAAATTTCATCATTTGTCTCCAACGAAAAGGAAAATGACTTAATTGACTGCAGCTAAATCTTTTATCTATGTTAACCAATCAATACAATACATCTTACAGATGGAATCAAAAGGTGACACTTGAAAATGAATTAAGTAAAGATAGCAGATCTTAGGCCTAGTTTATACTGCGAATTATCACCGTAGCGAATTAAAATAATTGGAGGGAAAAAGTTTAAGTGTCTATTTAATGCGACTGAAAAACGCAGTATAAAACCAAACACGAATTTGGGAATTAAATTCACCAAGCCCTCGCGCATTTTGAGCGAATTTAATTATTAAGTGCGGGTTGGTTTTATACTGCGCATTTGCGTCGCTGCGAATTAAATTGTAACGGAATTTTCCGGATGAATTTTCTTATGAATCCGGAATTTCATTTGAGGAGCATGCGCAGTGCGCATTGTCAAAGCAATGCTGCAAACAAAAATGGCGGATTTTCGAAGGAGGCTTTTAGGAATGCAGCAGAAAGAAGACGATGCAAGTATCTTTGGTGATGGCTTTGTTCTGGAAGAATTTCAATCTGGCGGGGAAAGTGATTCAGATAGCTCTGTATCTTTAGATGAGCCGAATTACACACCTGGAGACAAGAGAAAGGCAGCAGCAGTGAATTCTTCTTCGGCCTCCTCGTCGACTCACCTGCAAAAATTAGGCCCAAAGAAGAACCCGAAGAAACGAGTTGGTCGTAAAGCAGCCTGGCCTGATGAATGCATTGACGAAGTTATTGACATCATTTGCGAGAGCGATTATTATCGAAAGAAACTGATTTTTACAAACAACAAATCTTTCAAAAACAGTGAAATATATGAGAAAGTTGTTAAAGAAGCTACAGAAGGCTTGGCAGCAAGAGGCAAAGGGTTTCCCTTTACCAGCCAGCAAGTGAGAACAAAATTCAAATCATGTGTTGCAATCTGCAAAAAAGCTGCAATGCTCAGGCAAACAGCTTCAGGCATAGAAAATTTCATAGAATCTAAAGGCTATAGCAAGTGGTTCAAGCAACTTTATCATTTTGTCCAGTCTAGGGATTCATGCCAACCAGATCTTGGCATTGAACCCTCTGCCACAGCAGTATTCGCCAACGGTGACAACAGCCGGGCTTCATCACCCAAGGAAGCCTCATCTTCTAAAGACTTGTATGTGCCAAAAAAAGCAAAACAAAAGAAGGGTCCAAAAATCCAGGAGGTCTTGGAAGAAGCTGTCAAAGCGTTTAATAAGGCTGTTGAACAGGATATCAGCAAAGATATTTTAAATTTCATGAAAGAAGAGAATGAGCAAGCCAGACAGCATGATAGAGAAATAATGCAAATGCAAATGGAGATGTTCAGTTCATTCCTCTCAAGTCCTCTGCCACAACCACCACCAACAAATCAGCCACATCTTTATTCTTCCCCATACCCAAATCAACCTGTTTACCATCAACAGCAGAATTGCATGCAGTCTAATGAAATGCAAAGCGAAGCATTATCAGCAATTGGATCTGCTATCAAGAACTACAGTGAGCTGCAGCCAATGACTGTGACCAGGCAGGGCTCCAACAAATAATTAAGTGGATTGGTGATTCACTGTCAGTGAAAACAACATATAAAGAGTTTGAGTTATGTTTCAATTTTTTTAACCATATGTTTTAATGACGAATGTTTAATAACAAGCACTTGACATACGCAATGAAAAACAAAATATGCTTGATAAAAATCACAGCTTCAAGTAACAACAACATGAACATATGAAAACAAAGCTTAACATGCAGCCCTATACATAGTTTCTACAGTAGGGACATTCCACGTCAACTGTAACCACCTCCGGACATCATACTCTGGGATTTGACTGAAATTTTATATGCATGTTACTATCATCGAGCTAAACATTTTGTGAAATTTTGACGGTTCTATCACTTACTGTTGCCTAGCAACAGCACTTTGAACTTTTGACCTTTGCGGCTTCTGCGCGCCGCCTTAGATTTCCTAATTTTGTCCAGGTAGATCCTATAGGAGTGTATGATACATCATTTTGAAGCTGTTGAGCTGAGCAATCCATTGAATGTATTAAAAAGTTCAAAGTTTTACATATCAAAGCAAGAAAATACATTTGAAATGTTTGACCTTTGACCTAAGGGTCAATGGCAACTTTGATTTTGATAATTTCTTTTTCAAAATGTTTGTTGAACCATACTCTCCAATGTTTGAAGTTTTCAGAGTGGGATCTCCATGGGTTTAGTGGCAATTACACTTTAAACATGTGGATGTTATCATTGAGGAAGACAAAAGTTGATAAACATGAACTACAAAAATGTTTCCTATAAGATTACTCTATATATACACTAAGTGTTCTGTTTTTAGTTTTTTTTTAGTCAAAATCAATTATTTCCTTTAGATTCTGATATGACTGTTACAGCTATAGATCCTTCCTTACCCAAGGAATACGTAGTAATAAGAATACGTTTGTCGTAACTGGATTGGGATGAAGTAAAACATCTGAAGCACCAATTTCCAAATGATCTGGCACTTGAGGATAGATTTAGAAAGGGCTAAGACCGTTGGGATAAAGGAAATATTAATGGAGACTTCATTTAATGCAAGTGGAGAGTCCGTAACTTAAACTGGCCACCAATATTCGTCATACTCAAAAACAATTTAACCATGAATGTGCTGAATGTTGGTTGTTGTATTACTCTTGACACAAGAAACTATTCTGAAATTACAACTGAAGCTGTAGTCTTTCACCATCAATGTGTTCTGTTAAAGTGAACAGCTACAAATGCTTGATCAGGCAGATGTATTCCAAGACGACCCAGTAGAATCTCCTCAAGAAGAAGATATCGAACCAGAATCCGTATCAGCAGACAATGAACTATATTCGTTGAACAGTTCACTAGAGTTTATTGAAGTCCAGTCAAGGGACATCGAGCCAACAAGATAGGATCATATCGAGCTACCAAGCATAAACAGATAAGTTAAGAAAAAATAATTCTGCCTGTAGCACAGTAAATGCAATGGAAGATAACTTTATTGCAAAACAGCAAGCCCTATGTTTGCATGAACAAAAGAGGTTCTAAAAGATGGTGAGTTTTTGGTAACTGGTGATTTAGCGGAAAACTTTTCATTCGTCGTTCAAGACGAGGCTCAATCCTTCCATTGGAACAACCCTCAGTCACAATCCACCCACATCTCAAACTGCAACACGTATTATGATACAGTTTAAGTTTGTGTTTTCCAGAAATTTCTCATGCAACATTTGCATGAAACACTTACCATTTTCAGCAAGGTCATTTATTTTTCAGATGGCTGTGCTGGCCAATATAAAAATCTAGAAATTTTTTGGAATTTGTGTCTGCACCAACAGGACTTTGTTTTGCCTACAGAGTAACCTTTTTTGCTACAAGCTATGGTAAATGTCCCTCTGGCAGTATTGGAGGCACCATTAAGCAAGAAGTAACAAGGGCAAGCCTTATGCGTACCTATAAAGATACAATTCTAACACTGGATGAGTTATTCGAGTTTGTACGCTCGGACCTTAAAGGTATCAATATTGATCTGATCTCAATGGAAGAATTAACCGAGGAAAGATCTTCATTGTCAAATAAGTTTGAAAATACTAAGACAATAGCAGGCACCAAGATGCTCCATTCTTTCGTTCCAGTCTCGGAAAACAAATTGATGGTGAAAGGCTACAGCTTCAGTTGTAATTTCAGAAAAGTTTCTTGTGTCAAGAGTAATACAACAACCAACAATCAGCACATTCATGGTTAAATTTTTTTTGAGTATGACAAATATTAGTGGCTGGTTTAAGTTACGGACTCTCCACTTGCATTAAATGAAGTCTCCATTAATATTTCCTTTATCCCAACGGTCTTAGCCCTTTCTAAATCTATCCTCAAGTGCCAGATCATTTGGAAATTGATGCTTCAGATGTTTTACTTCATCCCAATCCAGTTACGACAAACGTATTCCTATTACGTCGTACGTATTCCTTGGGTAAAGAAGGAACTATAGCTGTAACAGTCATATCAGAATCTAAAGGAAATAATTGATTTTGACTAAAAAAAAACTAAAAACAGAACACTTAGTGTATATATAGAGTAATCTTATAGGAAACATTTTTGTAGTTCATGTTTATCAACTTTTGTCTTCCTCAATGATAACCTCCACATGTTTAAAGTGTAATTGCCACTAAACCCATGGAGATCCCACTCTGAAAACTTCAAACATTGGAGAGTATGGTTCAACAAACATTTTGAAAAAGAAATTATCAAAATCAAAGTTGCCATTGACCCTTAGGTCAAAGGTCAAACATTTCAAATGTATTTTCTTGCTTTGATATGTAAAACTTTGAACTTTTTAATACATTCAATGGATTGCTCAGCTCAACAGCTTCAAAATGATGTATCATACACTCCTATAGGACCTACCTGGACAAAATTAGGAAATCTAAGGCCGTGCGCAGAAGCCGCAAAGGTCAAAAGTTCAAAGTGCTGTTGCTAGGCAACAGTAAGTGATAGAACCGTCAAAATTTCACAAAATGTTTAGCTCGATGATAGTAACATGCATATAAAATTTCTGTCAAATCCCAGAGTATGATGTCCGGAGGTGGTTACAGTTGACGTGGAATGTCCCAGTAGTAACCTTTATATATAGAGTCATTAGGTATATGTTGCCCATAAGAATGGGTTTCGGATCTTGCAAACACCTGAATAAAGGGGTGTTTTGGCCAATGGCAGATGAAATCAATTTCCCTCTCTGTTACAGCAAACTTGCTTGATTTTTCAGGGTTTTTCATTTTTAGGTAATTTTCACAAGTTCACCCACAGCTAACTTTTGGAATTAAAAACAGAAGTTTATGATCTGTATCTGATCTGTGATTATATTTTACCATTTCCCCCTAAACTTGGGTAAAAAGTATAAAATTCTTTAATATAGGTTTTCCTCAAAAATGATGGGCTGCCTGTTCAAGGCTTGAGTTGCCACTGTTTTTAACTTCTTTAGTCAATATTGAGCTACATTGGTAGATGTTTAGGAAATGTTCTTAAGTCAGAAATAGTTAAAGTAAAAATTAGTTAAAAAACCACTTTTAAAGATCTAGCCTATTGCTTAAAACCACTGGCTAATGTTTTATTAATTTTTTCTTGATAATTGAGTGTCACCGTTTCTTAAAAGCATCCATAACTAGTCTCTTACATGTGGTACTCTACTGTATGTGAAAACAAACACTAATGAACTCCTTGTCCTTGTTTTTCAGACCAAAACTTAGATTTCAAGCACTCCCTTACTGCTTTTGCCTCTATTGATGTATCTCGCATTCTTCTGCAGTTCCTCATGTTCAGAAGCTCTCTGACAGCCTCCCTGGGTCGTTTCTTTTGTGTCTCAGTATCAAATCTGAGATCCCATGAAGTAGGTGCTTTATCTTCCATATCTATGCAAATGTTATGCAAGACCACACAAGCCAGTGACATGATTTTCACAGTGTTCTCACTGCATTCGCATTTTCGAAGAAGAACACGCCACCTCCCTTTTAGCTGCCCATAAGCTCCTTCAGTTACCATTCTTGCACGACTTAACCTATAATTAAAATAACGCTGCTCTGCTGATAATATTGCATTGGAGTATGGCTTCATCAGCCATGTTGAAAATGGAAAGGCAGAATCACCTACAATCAATGGATATATGTTTGTGGTTCCTTCCCTTTTTGAAATGCTTTTCAGATCATTACTTTCTACCATGTTCTGATAAAACTGGGTCGATTGCAATATAATCGCATCATGGCTATTTCCAGGAAAACCCGAACTTGCCCATGTGAATCGATACTTGGCATCCACAATAGCCATCAAAACAATAGAGTAAAAGTTCTTAAAGTTATGATGCTCTTTGGCACTTTCAGCTCCTCCTTTTGGACATTTTATTGGGAGATGACAGCCATCTACTGCACCAAAGCAGCAAGGAAACTGCCAATCCTCTTCGAATGAAATCATTATTTCTTGCAGCTCTTGTGCAGTTTTTGGAAAATGTTTATGCACAGCAATTTCCCAAAGACGAGCAATTATTGCTGAACAAACGTCTTGGACGATATTGGCAACAGTAGCTGTCCCTAGACCGACTAATTCAGCTACTGTGTGAAGGTAATCACCCCTTGCTAGTCGGTAAAGACAGACTGCCAACCGAAATGCGGGTGAAATGGGAAAGTCTGTACTCATCTCCTTCTCAAGATCCCCTTCAATATATCCCAATATGTACAGAAAAGTTACCCTGCTCACTCGAAAATTTTGCTTAAACCTTTTGTCATCAAAGTTATTCCAAACATTTTCCCACCAGCCAGTATTCCTCTTCAACCTTCGACACGACCTAGGCTTTCTTGTTGTTGCACACACAGCTTGTGTGTTCGTCAAAAGTAGAACTGTCATGAACGCAAGATTTATCAACCTTTGTTTTCTTAGCAACATTAAAGCAACAAGCTTGCTGAATTGCTTTCTCCTTCTTTCCTTTCTCCGGATCTGTTTAAGGGTTCTCATGGCCTCGCACATTTTCAAAACAATTCTTCGGGGCGCCATTTTGGAAATGATATTCGATTTTCGCGCCAATTTCACCGCAGCGCTTTTTCTTCGACCCCGGATTCGAATTTAATTCGCTTCGATAATAAAACGCAGTATAAATCGCTTACAAAATGCTCAATGAATTTTGTCGCACTAAAACCGAATTTAATTTAATTTAATTCGCCGCGGTGATAATTCGCAGTATAAACTAGGCCTTAGTTGTATCAGATTGCAAGAGAAAGTAAGAGGGAAACATATCTTCACCACAAATGCATAACTTATCTCCATCGAAGATGAAAATAACTTAAGTTATTGCAGTATATTTCAATCCAATGAAAACAAATCTTACAGATGGAATCAAAAGGTGACACTTGAAAGAAATATCAAGTAAATATAGAAGATATGAGTTGTATCAGATTGCAAGAAAAAGTAAGAGGGAAAAGCATATCTTCACCGCAAATGCATAACTTATCTCGATCGAAGATGAAAATAACTTAAGTTATTGCATCTAAATAGTTAATCTAATGCCAAACAATCAACAAGATATTTCTTAGGGATGGAATCAAGAGGTGACCACTTGATATGGATATCAAGTCAAGATAGTAGATCTAAGAGTCAACAGAATGGATACTTCATTTAAGAGAAAAACCAACTAACACCACCAGCTATTAAAGGCCTAATTCCACTTAATTTGTATTTCATTTGCAATCTCTCATTATGAAATGAGAGCTCATCAGAAGCAGTTCAACGTATCTATCAACTTCTGGAGCCACTTATTTGGCATATCACAACTGTATTGGACCATTCGTGAGAACACATCTTTAAATCTTCGTTGCTTGTAATCATATCAATCACTCGCACCTGGGTGTAGGTATTCTTTATGTTTCGATTGCGTCCCCTTTTAACGTACTACTCTGATGAGTATCAGATGAAAAACTTAAGTAGTTCATATAGAAATTGTTGGGTTTCGCTTTCGTTCTCTCTTTGATGTACTAATCTGATGAGTGTCAGACGCAAAGATTCAGTAGTTATAATGTTTCATTCACAATTCGTTAGGTTTTATTTTGGTTCTCCCTCGCACAAAATACTCTGATGAGTGTCAGACGCAAAACTTTAGTATCTATTATGTTTCACCATATCTTACCAAACCATCCTCAAGTTCTGCATTGATCGAAGACTATTATATATATATATACCTATATATCAGAATGGATAAAGCTTTTTTGTTGAAGCTGGATACCCTCTTATAGACAATATGTTTGCCTGGTATTATGATTTTGTTGCCTATATCTTAGTTTTTGACAAATTCAAAGGGGAAATACCACACATCAACAATTAAAGAAGCAAATGTTTTGGTTTTTCCTTGCAGTTTTGACAGATGATTAAATATATCACAGTATAACAAAATAACCAGAGAAAGATAAATTTACAAAAGAAACTTAGGATTAGGAAACTTCTAGGAAAGTTCCATTTCCATTGAAAGAGGTGGTTTATTTGAAAGAGAAACTGGATTGAGCTAATGAGAAGCTGAGAGGGGTTAAATTATGTTTAAAAGCAGCTCACCTCCGCAGGTACGTCCTCCTCTGACTTCAAGTTTTCTTTCAGCTCGATGTTTTCACTCGCAATTGCCTCATCTTCCTTCACAACACTGACCGTCACCCTTTTGAAGCACCTCTGCAAGATCTGTCTCCATTGGATCCTTTTAATCACGTGACTATAATGCTTCCGTATGAAGAATCCAAAGATTAATGCAGCAATCATCAACAAGAGACACACCTGAGAAGATCAACAAACAATTAGAGTCATGAACTGATCTATATTCTCTAATGGAGTGAAGGGAGAGAATTTGAAAGTGCAAAGGTGGGCATATCTTCATAAGCACAGAAACGAGGGTGTAACTGGCAATACAGCAATTTTCTATAAGAGAGAAACCTGAACATGTTATTAAAGAATTCGAGTTATTATATCTCTTTGCATGGTGCAAAAGAAATAATGTGGAAGTGCAGAGATGGGTCTCTCTTCGTGAGCACAGAAATTTAGGTTCAACTTGCTGGCAGTATAATGATCTTCGACAATAGACACACCTGAGGATATTACCAAATAAACACAAACGTTCAATCAAAGAATAGGTATTGTATTTGAAATTAGAACACTACAAGCCAAGTCTTAATTGATTAATCAGCTGCCCAATTGAAGAATAAATTCATCATTAATTCCAAGATAAGACCCATACATATTCTTATATTTTTATTCTTATTTTGATAGGAAAACATAAACTTGGTTATTTGGTTCACCAGTCAGCAACCTATGCTACTTGAGAGCATATATTGTTGATCAGTAATGTGTTGAGAGTTACTCAAAATCTCCTACACTCTTTTTTCATAAGAATACTTTATTTCTTTCTGAGCCTCAATATTCTACATTTTTTGTTATTTTGAGCCTCGGAATATTCTTGAATTATTCTTAGGGCAGAAAACATGGATATAGCAATAAATTGTTAATATTGTCATAAATGCCAATGTCATCAATGTCATAAAAGCATACTTACAGTATTAGAATGGAAACAAGAAAGGAGACTGGCTCTCTGTTACTTAAAGTTTCATGCTTACGCAATCATCAGACAGACTATCATCATACATATATGTATCATACATCATATATCATACATATAATAGTCTGTCTGATGATTGCGTGAGCATGAAACTTTAAGTAACAGAGAGCCAGTCTTTGGATGGTACAGAGCTTCAGTATAGCCAGAAAAATCGGAACCATAATGAAACGAACACATAGATACTACTTAAGCTTTTCGTCTGACACTCACTTTTCGTCTGACACTCAACAGAGTAATACGTCAGAAAAAGAACGAAACAGAAACCTAACTGATTTATATACCCAGATGTGGATCGAAATAGGCCAATCAGAAAAGAGGTGAATGATTGGTATAGTGTAGGAAAACCAATCAACACCCACGATAAAGTGAGCTGACCAATAGATTATTTCAAGAGTCCTAAGGCGAAAACGAACTGGTTTTTATGTAGACAGATTCCAAAATAGCTAAGTGAAAGGTAGATCTTACTCTGCCAATTATTCGAAAGCAATTCTCACTGTAGGCTTTAGCACACTCACAGAACAATATCCTTATTTCCTGTAAAACAGAGCTCATCGACACTTGCATCAAAATTTAGGTGAGTGTATTTAAACCATTTCCTGTAAAAAGCGAACCAATTCAGAGGTAAAAAACACTCGCTAAAATTTTTTTCCTTAAGATCTGAGCCTCGCAATATTCTCAAAATATTCTTGAATTTCACCGATTTTGAGCCTCATTATTCTTTCAAGATTTATTCTTATAAAAAAAAGAGTGTATCCAAGTTTCTCAGGTTTAAAATACAGCCCTACAATTTTTTATAATAGATTCTTTGCACAAAATGAGACTTGATAACTTAATTGTGTTAAAACTTTCTTACCCAATATAATTCATGCAACATTTTGAGTTGAATGCCAAGATAAGGGGAGCAATATGAAAATATGGACAGCGACCTTAATAATGCTATCCCTGCCACCGTAGTTAGGGGTGTTGTTTTAAGTTTATTTTTAGATTAGCTTCTAAACTTATGTGTATGGTATATTTGCTAATTATTCTCAATACACCTTAATAAATGTAAATAGATTTCAGTGGCAAAAGTATACATACATCAGATACGTTCAAACGTAGCTATCACACCTCAACACCAACAACATATCCAATACTCCTTGCATTCAACACCGTTTGGTTGCTACCTCCACTTAACGATTCAAGATCAGGAAACTTGTAAGAAGCAAAAAGCTCTGATTTTCAAACATTCCAGTAAACTTCGAGTTTCTCTACTGATTCACCTGCTAAACACAGGCAGAAAAATCACAGGACGATGCTCCATGCGAAAGATTAAAAAGCTCCTTAAAACCCACAATTATTCAAAGGTCTTTGGAGACAGCCACAAAAACACAAGTAATGCAATTCTTCGCTAACTTGCAACAAGAAGTAATGGATAAGACACAGAAAGTAATGGAATCTATTTGCAGGTAAACCAGTGACGTAGCACATGGGATGGGTGAATATTCCCACTCACAATAGGTCTTTTCCAGTTATGGGATTATGCTGTGTCCAACTCTAATACATCATATGTGTTGGGTTTAAGAACGAAGCAATAATATTCAATATAAACAGAAAGATTGGAAGCATAGCAAAAAACAGATTTCTTCAGCTTTTCGTCTGACACTCAACAGAGTAATACGTCAGAAAGAGAACGAAACAGAAACCTAACTGATTTATATACCCAGATGTGGATCTAAAGAAGCTTTATATCATTCGAAATAGGCTCCAATCATCTACTATTTTTTGATTGGCCTATTTAAATCCACATTTGAGTATAGCAATTCGTTTTTGTTTCGTTCTGTCTCTGACGTATTACCCTGTAGACTTAAGTATCCATGTTTTCGCTATGCTTCCCATTTTTCTGGCTATATTGAAGTCCTGTACTGATCAAAGACTGTTCAACTACTTGTCTAAAAGATCCTTGCCTTAGGGAGGGAAGAATTTAGTTTACTTGGATGTCATTGCTCCGTTCTTAAATCCAAAGCATATGATAAACATCAGAGTTGTATTGAGAAGGAAAGACTCAAGACACTAAACCTTAACCCTGCACCTTGACTGGCATGTTTCGTGTTTCCCACTATCAGAAGATACTAATAATGAATCCTTTTCGTCGAGATGTAGGGTTGAGTCTCTCGACTCTTTCCTTTACAATTACGCTCTGCATCATGCATCGAACACTGCTCTAGGGAAAACCAAGATACAGACTTCGTAATAAACACAGTAAAACATTTTGTATACAGCCTGAACTGGAAAGTAATATATGAGCAGTTTAATTTTTTGCCAGAACCAGCAAGGTGGTTGGGGATGGTTTAACTACTCGAAACCAAAGATTTTACTAGCATTCTATCTAGAGTAACAAAACAACAACAACGTTCTAAAGGCCAGCTATAAATACTGTACAGTGAGAGACAAGGTATACTAATGCCTTCTATCTATCCCAGAGTCAGGAAAGCATTAAGGTCGCACAGGCAGTGGTGGGAGGAAGGATAGAAACAAATTGAGAAATGTAGAAGGGATTCCACATATCTAGATTAACTGGTATGAAAGTGCCGTTCAATAGCATTGTACAATGGAAAATTCTAGCTGCATTTTTTTTATGCTTTTAGGATTATTTGGTAAAAATGATGTGTATCATTTGTGCATGCAAATTAGAAATTAACCTTTCTTGTACATAAACTTATCAGAGTGAGGAAGAATCTGGGGTACCGGAAAATTTACCAGGAGGAGGGTTGAATACTTATCTTAACTCTGATCTATCCCTGGACGTAGTAATGCCTTTAGAGCCACCACTCAATTAAGATCCATCAATTAACATAAACAATGCGGCTGAATCCGTATTCGATCAATAGATCTGGGGTACACCCGTCAAATATAGGCTAAATCAGTGAAAATTATTATCTTACCAGCACAATAACCAACGATGGATTAATCGATCCGGGGATTAGCCCATGAATTTTGATGGTGAACTGGAAGGTGAAGTCACAATTAGATTTATCCACTTCCCTGTAGGTAAGAATAAACAATGTAAATTTAGTGGAACAGAAGACATCACAGAATCGAAAGGTGGGCGGTCACTGAGATAATCTCAAAGAGAAAATTCACGCAATAATTTTGAAATCCTCATTCTCGAAATCCCACAATTGCGAAACAGCACTTCTCGCATGGCATGGTCTGACGTCAGAAAAACCTTTTTTATCAAGGATTATAGATCTGATAATCTATTAAGCCCCCTGCTCTCAATCCTATCCCCTCAAGAGGTCAAAGCTCAAATAACCTCATTCAGATGGGTGATTCATGAACCTGATGATGTTGAACAGCTTATATGCAATACCAATTCAAACATTTGTCAACTGACAAGGACTCAAACCCAAAAACTCTGACTTTGCACGCCAGTGTTCTAACCACTGAGCATACCAGGGCTCTCTTATCGTAAACTGAAACATGCCAAACCAATTTGAGTCCTACTCAATGTTCAGCTCTTTGGGATGAGTTCAGTACTGTAGAGGATGTTCAGTACTATTGAGGGATACCATCAGTACTGTAGTAGTATTGAGGGATACCATAAGTACTGTAGTACTATTGAGGGATAACATCAGGACTGAGGTTCTGTTGAGGGATCCCATTAGTATTGTGGAGGATATTCAGTACTGTTTAGGGATACCATCAGCACTGTAGTACTGTTGAGGGATACCATTAGTATTATGGAGGATATTCGGTACTGTTGAGGGATACCATCAGTACTGTAGTACTGCTGAGGGATACCATTAGTATTGTGGAGGATATTCAGTACTGTTTAGGGATACTATCAGTACTGTAGTACTGTTGAGGGATATCATTAGTATTGTGGAGGATGTTCAGTACTGTCGAGGGAAACTATCGGTACTGTAGTACTGTTGAGGGATACCATTAGTATTGTGGAGGATGTTCAGTACTGTCGAGGGAAACTATCGGTACTGTAGTACTGTTGAGGGATACCATTAGTATTTCTGGAGGATGTTCAGTACTGTTGAGGTATACCATCAGTACTGTAGTACTGCTGAGGGATACCATTAGTATTATGGAGGATATTCGGTACTGTTGAGGGATACCATCAGTACTGTAGTACTGCTGAGGGATACCATTAGTATTGTGGAGGATATTCAGTACTGTTTAGGGATACTATCAGTACTGTAGTACTGTTGAGGGATATCATTAGTATTGTGGAGGATGTTCAGTACTGTCGAGGGAAACTATCGGTACTGTAGTACTGTTGAGGGATACCATTAGTATTGTGGAGGATGTTCAGTACTGTCGAGGGAAACTATCGGTACTGTAGTACTGTTGAGGGATACCATTAGTATTTCTGGAGGATGTTCAGTACTGTTGAGGTATACCATCAGTACTGTAGTACTGCTGAGGGATACCATTAGTATTGTGGAGGATATTCAGTACTGTTGAGGGATACCATCAGTACTGTAGTACTACTGAGGGATACCATTAGTATTGTGGAGGATATTCAGTACTGTTGAGGGATACCATCAGTACTGTAGTACTGTTGAGGGATACCATTAGTATTGTGGAGGATATTCAGTACTGTTGAGGGATACCACCAGTACTGTAGTACTACTGAGGGATACCATTAGTATTGTGGAGGATATTCAGTACTGTTGAGGGATACCATCAGTACTGTAGTACTGTTGAGGGATACCATTAGTATTGTGGAGGATATTCAGTACTGTTGAGGGATACCATCAGTACTGTAGCACTGTTGAGGGAAACCATCATTATTGTATAGGATATTCAGTACTGTTAAGGGATACCATCAGTCCATCAGTTCTGTGGAGAGAAACCACAAGCATCGTGGATTTGAGATCCTTGGTGCCTCTGGTCTCCTTGAACAGTACTGAATATTCTCCACAGTACTGATAGCATCCGTCTAAAGTACTGAAAACCCTCCACAGTAGCTACTGAAAATCCTCCACTCCCTTCTAATCACACTGTACAGTGCTGCACAGACATTCCCAAGGGCGCTTATTCATAAAAAGTTTCTCGTTAAATTTCTCCTCCACCAAAGTTAATGTTAGTACAGCAATAACCCCTCGTTACAATAATTGCTCTTCAATGATAGTGGCTGGGATTCCTACACTGGAGTTTAAAAATTAATGGGGTCATTCCTTCTAGACCCCTGCTTCTTCGGCTCTTCTTTGATAGGCGAAGGGTAAACGGAATTTCCTTTCAAAGTTTTTGTTGATAGTTGATAGGCACATACGCTTACTATCTTCGTAAGGTATGGGTTTATCTGCTAAGCACAAAGGGCCCACTGAATAGCCAGATTAACCGAGCAGTGCGACCCTGGTCATTCTTCTCGATTTGACCACACCTCGTGATTCCTTTTGCCTTTTCGCCTGGAATTACAGAGAGCTGGCTAATTATCTCCTCACACTTTATGACAGGTCTGAAGGTGGTTTCGAACCCAGGACCCTTTGGACAACGGTCAAGTGATCTAACCACTTGCCAATCCCCGCCAGAAGTAAGGATAAAGTGACAAGTAAGGATAATGTATGAATTGAATTGAATCAAGAGCGAACCTGTTAGAAAACTCCACTTTGATATAATAAGCCGCGGATTTCGGAAACACTGGAGCTATGCCAGCACAGGGACTCTTATAACTGCAAATCCATCTGCAACAAAAAAATAAATACGATGAATAAAACTTGCAATCAGTTGTTGCGTCTAAATTGTTTATGAAAAGCATACACCTGTTATTACAATGAGGGGAATAGACAGTTAATAGTTGATAGGCACATAAACTTACTATCTTCGCAAGTATGGGTTTATGTGCTGAGCACAAAGGGCCCACTGAATAGGTAAACTAATTGAGCAGTGCGACCCTGGTCCTTCCTCTCGATGTGACCACACCTCGTGATTCCTTTCAATAGACGAACACTTAATCTCGACAAGCTCGTGGTAACCTACTCAACAGGAGATGGAGGACAGATATGTGCGTCTTTTGATGAATGTAGAGCCAGGAACATGATTGTCGAGGTATAGAGTTTGCTCCTCAGAGTCTTATCCCCTTAGTGTTTATTTAGCTTTACTCTATGGATCGGGCACTTTAATGGGAAACCGAAAAAATGACTTTTTTTACATGAATCAGTTATTGGGTTTCTAGTCTCTAGAAATCGTCTCTAGAAATAGATATCATTGAAATGAAATTTGGTTTTTGTTTATCAATAATAAGAGATGAACAACCATTTGTAAGCAGGTTAGAAATATACTTGATCTCAAAAACATTTTCAACTCTTTTGCAAGGAACGAATATAAATCAATACCTTCCACCGTATGACTTTTTATCGAGTATCTTTTATGAAATATCAGAGCATAAAATATCAAAGGTAATTAATGATTTTGACGGTATTGATTATACTGTAATTTTCAACACTTACACCAAGCACTACGTCCCTATTGCAATATAGCCAGAAAAATCGGAACCATAATGAAACGAACACATAGATTACTACTGCTATACTGAAGTTCTGTACCATCCAGACTGTCCCTATTGCAAGGAGAACAATCCAGATTATTGAAAACTTTGTTTGCTTTCAACAACACGATATTAATATTCAAAATGGTAGCTAGATTGTGGTTCAAGATACACAAAGAGTTCTCAAGAATTGAAAGGAACAACCACCGAAATATGAGTATCTGATTAAAAGAGACCTAATGTAAACTTAGGGATACGATGTACGGTTACACATTGTTGGTGATCAAAAACGGAAGAGTACTCAAATTGCAATGAGCAAAAAGTAAATGTTCGAATATGGTTCGAGATACAGAGTGCTGAAGAAATTGCAAGAACAACGAGCGAAATGTAAGTAGCTATAGGCTGTGCAGCAACTCGTAAACTTAGGGATACGAAATATTGTTAAACATAGTTGGTGATCCAGGACCGAAGGGTATACTCAAATTGCAATGAGCAAAAAGTAAATGTTCGAATATGGTTCGAGATACACAGAGAGCTAAAGAAATTACAAGAACAACGAGCGAAATGTAAGTAGCTATAGGCTGTGCAGCAACTCGTAAACTTAGGGATACGAAATATTGTTAAACATAGTTGGTGATCCAGGACCGAAGGGTATACTCAAATTGCAATGAGCAAAAAGTAAATGTTCGAATATGGTTCGAGATACAAAGAGAGCTGAAGGAATTACAAGAACAACGAGCGAAATGTAAGTAGCTATAGGCTGTGCAGCAGGCAGCAACTCGTAAACTTGGTCATACGATGTACGGTTTTTTAAAGTTCAATTCTAAATAAGAGACAAGAAAGAATCCTGCCTCTCTGCTACTCATGTTTTCACGCTTACGCAATTATCAGGCGGACTATAAATGATAAACAACATCAAGCACAGTGGTAAGAGCACAGTGATGCAGGTATAGACCAAGCGACGCTACAGAGATTAGTTCATGTTCATTAACAAAATATAAATTAATACCTGACTGCTCGATTTTTTTTATTGTAAATGGGTTTGTCTTCAAACGAGTCTTGAGGTGCCCAAATCAGATATCTGTCATGAAAATATCACACAGTTATTATCAAGAAAACGAAGGCGAGAAAATACAGCGAAAATAAATGACTTATAGTCGTTATTATGTTCCACTATGTTTTTAACTCTTTTCGCCATCTCGAAGTTCTGTATCCGTCAAAGACCGTTCTGTTGTGTGAGCATTAATGAAAAAGATGCGTAGATATAGGGTACAGTTGAAAGGAAGATGGACAGAACTTCAGGAGTTGAATTTGATTGATATACCCAGTAGGGTCTTTTTACGTTTTTAAAAAAAAGTTTTGATGTAAATTTTGTCACTCTTGAATGAGCCTCTCTCTCGAGTAAACCTCGCTCTTGAAAAATCTACCATCTTGAATTGAATAAACTATTTAGGCCTACTTACCGATTTCTGACTCACTTTTGGCTTCTCCTCTTAGTCTTTTCAAAAAGACTTTAAACCGTGCTTTCTAAACGTTTTGATGTAATCTTCATCAGTAAACTCAGTTATCGAAAAGTTTAGAAAGTGTGGTTTATTTTTGAATTACTCTATTCGAATTTCATAAACTTGGGATATTTGGCTCTCGTACTATTGTAATAAAGGTAGTATTTAAGTTTTTCGTTAGGTTTATCTTTTTTTATTTAAGGGGGGCCTGTTTATTGTTTAAGGGGGGCCTGTCGTAAATCAGCACTTATGTACTGATGAAGCTCCCCTCTCAGAAGTTAATATTTGAAAATGAAAAAATTAAATTAAATGATCAGGGTGACATTATTTTCCCCTCATTTAAACAGGGGCAGAAGAAGAACCTCTACACAAAATAGCCTCGATATTCAGCTTTTTCCTCCACACAAACACCCCTTACTCGCCATTGCTTATTCGAAAGATTTCAATCTTAATAAGCAAATACTGATCAGAAATAGATAATCTGATTTTCCCGAATAAGCTGTAAAATCGCTTATTAAAATTCTCGAATTTCCATAAGCGATTAAGTTTGAAATATCCAAAATCTACTTACTTAGAAGGAAGATTTAATATTCTTTAATACTTTGCTGGAAATATTTTGTCCGATTTAAAGATTTACTGACTCTGTCTAAGCACTTCCAATCGAATTTGAAACTATTTCTACATCTTTAAAACGATAATAGGCTTTAAGGACAAATAACTGTTAGTGAAGGAGAGCTGACTGCATATTCTTATTGACAGGCCTGAATCTATTTCGTATGTTTGAGGGCTGACTTTGAAATTTAGGCCAATTGGTTACTTAAATAGTGAAAGTGCAGTTAATATGTTTTTGAGATTCATTGAGTTTCAAAATAAAATAACTTATTTTGGCGAATTCGAAGGAAATTCATGATGGTGAATAGAATTTAAGGTTATTTGCTGGTGAATTTGACCAAACAAAATTTCGTTACATTGTTTCGATGTGCTCCTCTAAATCTAAATCAGCCAATAAGCAGTAAGATAACGGTTATCTATGTCTGTCACATTTTATATGTGACATTTCATGTGACAGTTCAAATTGGCTCTTTTTTGAAAACAAATCTAAGATTGCGAAGCGAAGCAAAAGAAAAAACTTCATGTTAAAGAAAACGAATCAAAAAGACCATGCAAGTTTTGGTTCCTTCGACGCACTGCAAATTAGGAGTAGTCTAAGATTTTCAAAATTTGGCCTTACCAGACCCTATTCATAATCAAACTTGAAGTTCACCAATTCCTTTATGGCCTTATCGAGAATTAATAGTAATAGAAGGGAAAAATCAAGTGATGGTGAAATGAGATTAGATACTTTTATAAATTAAACAAAAAATAAAACTTGTATCTCACCCTGGAATGTAATTGAATTTCGATTTCTCCTCCGCGGTAAAAGGTACCATGGACTCCAAGGTTTCCCCACCTCCCACTGCAGTCAACGTATAAGTTCCCGTAAATTCGAAATTTGTCAAAGTAGCCTCGTCATAGAGACGAAACACAGGATTGAACACTGAAATAAAATGAATAAAACGAGATTGTGTATAAGATATTGTTTACATAATTTCACTAGGGAGAAAAAGCATCAAAAGACAAGCTTGTTTCGTGTCTAACCACTCAGAGGATATTCAGTACTGTAGGGGATATCATTAGTACTGTGGGAAATACCAACAGTACATTTGAAAGTGTTCTGGGCGGTGGAGGGATACTATTCAGTACATTGTTGGATGTTCAGTACTGAGAGGGATACTATAAGTATTATGGAGGAGGTTATTCAGTACTGTAGAGGGATATCATCAGTACTGTGGGGGATACCAACAGTACATTTGACAGTGTTCTGGGTGGTGGAGGGATACTATTAAGTACGTTGGTGGATGTTCAGTACTGAGGGGGATACTATAAGTATTATGGAGGAGGTTATTCAGTACTGTAGAGGGATATCATCAGTACTGTGGGGGATACCAACAGTACATTTGACAGTGTTCTGGGTGGTGGAGGGATACTATTCAGTACATTGGTGGATGTTCAGTACTGAGAGGGATACTATAAGTATTATGGAGGAGGTTATTCAGTACTGTAGAGGGATATCATCAGTGCTGTTGGGAATACCAACAGTACATTTGAAAGTGTTCTGGGTGGTGGAGGTATACTGTTCAGTATATTGTTGGATGTTCAGTACTGAGAGGGATACTATAAGTATTATGAAGGAGGTTATTCAGTACTGTAGAGGGATATCATCAGTACCGTGGGGAATACCAACAGTACATTTGACAGTGTTCTGGGTGGTGGAGGGATACTATTAAGTACGTTGGTGGATGTTCAGTACTGAGGGGGATACTATAAGTATTATGAAGGAGGTTATTCAGTTCTGTAGGGGATATCATCAGTGCTGTTGGGAATACCAACAGTACATTTGAAAGTGTTCTGGGTGGTGGAGGTATACTGTTCAGTACATTGTTGGATGTTCAGTACTGAGAGGGATACTATAAGTATTATGGAGGAGATTATTCAGTACTGTAGAGGGATATCATCAGTACCGTGGGGAATACCAACAGTACATTTGAAAGTGTTCTGGGTGGTGGAGGTATACTGTTCAGTACATTGTTGGATGTTCAGTACTGAGAGGGATACTATAAGTATTATGGAGGAGATTATTCAGTACTGTAGAGGGATATCATCAGTACCGTGGGGAATACCAACAGTACATTTGAAAGTGTTCTGGGTGGTGGAGGTATACTATTCAGTGCAGTGGTAGATGTTTAGGACTGAGGGGGGATACTATCAGTACTGTGGAAGGTATTCAGTGCAAAAGACGGGAGCCCCAAGTACTCTGGGTATTATCTCTACAGTCCTCGTGGTTTTTTTCCATATTAGCAAATATCCTGCACAGTATTGATTCTATCCCTTCAAATTAATGATTCGAAGATGGTCGTAGACATCAACTGTTAGTTCTAGGCAGTTCTAGGGGGTTTTAGATGAGCTTTGGTGGTTTAGGATGTTTTTCATGGTTTAGTTAGTTTTAGATGGTATTTGTTGGGTTATGGTTTCAGGTGGTTAATTCCACTTTGGTCATACTCTTTCCGTTTGATCTGGCCCTTCCACATCAAAATTCAAAACATTGCTTGACTCACAGAGACTCTCAGCATTCATCACCTGCTGTTCCTAACCAAGTAGGCCATAAAAACAATAAATAATAAGAAAGAAAGTAGAAGTTACCTCTGTTAAAATGAAAGCACGGAACATTCGAGTCTTCTTTAAAACAATATTGCTTGCCACCTATCTTCTGCGAGGCTGCCGGATCAAAAATAACTTTCTGCGACCTTGGGCAGCCGAGTTTCACTTCTGTGGTGAAGTAACCCTTGAAAAACAAGCCGAAATAACAATTAATCAATTATTAATATTCGAAAGGATAATTTTTCTCGTTTTCCAATACGTTGCGAAAATCACGGGAGATAGCAAAATGCTGCTAGGTGGGTCTAGGCTAAAACGAACTGGAAATTCATTTGGACCATCGTAATGTTATCAAGGAACGTAGGAAGCCAGACCAAGAACAGCAGGGCTAGATTGGATGAACCCCAGCATCTACGTTTAAGGCAGGGGTGGATCCAGGAAGAATTCTGACTGCGGCTCAAATTGGGTGAAGGGGCAAAACTATCAATTTGTCCATCTTAAAGCCTGAATTAGAAGAAAGAAATAATATGCCTGAAAATCTGACTACAGCTCGAGCAGTATAGCTGTAGTCTGGATATGCCCCTGCAAGGGAAGGTTTACAACTATAGTTTACAACTTCAAAGTAGCCAAACAAGCTCTGAAGATAAAGAACTTCAAGACCAGATCATCGTCTATGTCTGAGGCCAGGCAATAAGATGTCTGGCCGTTTTCAGCATGAACTGAGCTCATAACAACTACAAAGTAGCCAAACAAGCTCTCAAGATAAAGAGCATCGACGACTCGGCTCCTTATAAAACAATGTGTATAAACTGCGCCCCTGATAGTCTTATTTCAATGTTGCAATCGAAAACTCCTGTAGACCAAGTATTTAAGCTCAATTCACAATGAATACTGAACCATAGCTTGAGTTGCTATCTGATGCGGCACAATTGCATTACATCAAGAACCTTCTGTTCACGTCGAATGCGTCATGGGTCATTCACACACAATTGCATTTCTTCAGATTTGCTGCATTTGAGTGGATCACTTCAAAGTTTGCATTGGTACAGAGCATGTTTCAAGGTACTGACTGCTAGGCCCATTGGACAAGAAGGCCCCTAGGCGTTCCCCAGCATTTGAAAAAAAATTAAACTTTAGCCCAAGTGATCTAAGTGGGACCCCATCTATCCATCATATTAGTGGGGATCCCAGGGATCCCAGAGATTCATTATTATCACATTTCCGTTTAAGTATTTGTACTTGTAAAACTTTGTTTTTGTTCATTGAATTTTTGAAAAGAAACATAATTGGGAGTAAATGTTGATTTAAATTTTGATGACGATGAGATTTTGCAAATAAAGATGATAAGTTGTAGGGCCTGGAAAAGCTGGAAAAGCTTCCTCAACAGTGAAAAAAACCTGAAAAAATCCCCCGCATTTATACCTTATTTGGTCATTGGTAAGACGTACCTTACCCAGTGCGAATCGAGCTTGAAGTTTCTATCCCCAGCTCGACAATATTGAACGTACCTGGCGTAACAGTTGGTGAAGAAAGACTAAACATGAAGGTATTTCAATCATGGAGCTATCAAACTGCAAGATCATGATGAAGCTCTCCCTTCCCACTGATCTCAATATAAAGACTGGATCGAGCATTCTTTGGTTTCTGGAGTTGAATGTTTGAAGCCAATTGCTTCGGCTTTTATTTTGCCCTCCCAATATGGCTGCCAAATAAATTGTATTGACTTGATTATTTGTTAACAATAGCTGCACGGTGATTCAGTCTCGTGTTGATCATTCATAACATTCCAACAATCGTCAAAGAAAAAAGCACGCTCCATTGGAAACTCTATGTATTGAATTGGGCCTCCCAATATGGCCGCCAAGGGCTTCATTTTAGAACATCCGATGCTCGATCCAGTCTTTATTTTGAGATCAGTGCCCCTTTCCCCACAACAATGGTGGCACTAAGTCTGTACGTCACCGGAGAATGTTGCTGATACATTTTCGTATGAAAGAAATATCCAAACAGCTTGTGAGGGGGGAGATTGGGGTCTTTATCCGACTGTTAGCAGATAGCATATGAAAATCAAGCATTATCTCATGCCTTTTGGTGAGGGTTGCAGTATGAATCGAGCTTAGAGGTTCTATCCCCAGCTCGACAATACTGAAACTACCTGGCGCATTGACAGCTGGCGAAGGAAGACTAAACATGGAAGTATTGCAACATACGAGATAATGAAACGCGAGGTGCACAGATGTACAAAACAGAAAACCACATCCACAAATTGTTGCAACTTGACAATTGGTTGAACGTCAACAGCGCTTTCCTTATCTGAGATTTACAAATCTACTGATTCTGATAAGATTTCTAATTCAATTATTTAGCATGGGATTAAATGTCATCAGAGGATTGTTTGTGTAGAAAGAATACTAGATTGAGGTACTAAAGAACAGAAACTATACTTCTAGCATGAGAGTAAAGACAAACTTCACTGATGCGGATTTAATCAGCGAAATATTTGAAGATATGAGGATATGACATGATGAACTCTATCATACACGAAAAATATCAGCTAATTTGATAGATTTGGAGAAAATAGAAGCGTTTTGAACGTTTTAATTTTGAAAATTGCTATTATAGAAATCCTGAAGATAATATCTACAAATTCACACATCTTGTATACGTAGATAAGTCCTCAAGGTTGTAGTAATGATTTATTCGTGTGTTGCTTATAATCAGATAAAGCAATTGAAATAAAAAGTATTGTATGTGTAAAGTACCACATTGATATTACATGTTTAAAGTACTGTGTTTTGTAAGTGCTGTATGAAACAAATATATTTAAAATATATAATAAAATAACGTTACTTTATATAAAAATTGTTTCTTTTTCCCTTTAGATATTACATCTGTAAATTATTCACGTTAATTTGGCATGCAAGGAAATTGCATTTTGTCTGCAAAACACGTCACGGATAAAGCAGGAGTAAAACATTCACTCGAACCTTTTTTTATTGTTTACAAACAAACTAGTAGCCAAGAATCATGTTGAGACATTGCTCAATAATGTTCAGTAGAACTCCTTTAATGAAAACACACATTATATTGAGAAAAATACACAATACTATATCAACATATATCATATCAACAAATAACAATTTATATATCTCATATATCACTATTCTTTATGCCTATATGAAATGAAATACAGTAACATTCTGTACTACAAAATATATCAAAGGCTTTTCGTGATAAGTGGTGACTATGATATCAAATATTATGTCAGAAACAGCCTTGATAAGACCGAAAGTATTTACTCAGTAAGTTACTGTATTTTCCTCAATACATCTTGATAACGACTAGATGCGAAAAATTTGGAGTAATGTATTTATTTTATCAGTTAATTTGTTATATACATTCTTATTGATTACCTAACTATAAGGTTTGATATTGTGAAACTACACTCAATGAAAAAACAAGTTTTCTATTAGCAACTCCGAGGTCAGTGCTTCCACACAAGACTTTAAGTTTGACAATAGAAAGGACTAGTTTATCAAACATGAAATGAGCGAGTGACAACAAAATTGTTCACTTCTAACTGAAAATAACACAAATAAAGTTAGGAGAAAATGATCTTCGACAAGAAGTTCTTAAACTACATGCAACATTATATGCAACTTTCCTTTTCTTCATGACGTACTACTCTGATGACTGTCAAACAAAAAGCTTCAGTAATTATTATGTTTTGCTCTTTTTCCAATTTAACTCAATATCCTCAATTTCTGTACCGATGAAAAACCGTTATATACTACTCTAAATGCTATTCTAAATAAGGCTTTAAATATATAGAATAAAAACACTACATAGCGTTAGACACAATATAATACATCAATTCAGACTTACGCAACAACCAAAAATTCAAACTCTTCAAAGCAGGTCGATAGATAAAGTATTTGTAAGCGAATTATATCGACAGGCCAAACCAACGCGTGAAATCAATAACATTTCTATAATCAATAGAACCATGTAAAGTTGATTTCCATGTAACGCTCGTTAATCAGACCTTGGTTCATCGCCTCATATTCGGCTGTACCTCTCATGAGAGCAGACCATCTGTTCTTTCTTGCTTAAGCCGCCAAGCAAAAACATTACAGTCACCACCCACACTATATCAGAGTTGCTCGCCCGATAAACTTTCCGGTCTTGTGCTCTTTCCATCGCCGATATTATCTTCGCTGAGATAAAGAATTAAGGCTGATAGCGATCCGAGTAAATAATTTCATTATGATTGATTTCAACCAGCAGCTGAATGTCAGAACAGGAAAAATGCAACAAGAGGATCCATAAACGGGGGAGAGAGGGGGTCGTTTTTCCAACAATGGAAAATGAAACAACAAGACAAGACGATACTCTGAGTGAATGAGGTTCTGTTTAACATGTTACGGTCGAACTAAACCTGGGCCTTACTCCCAGCAGCGGTTCTGCAGCATGCTTCCCAACACTGCAAATTACAGTACCAAGTTCTAGTGTGCTAGGCTGCAACCATTTACGAGTGAATTTCTCTTTAGTATGTAAGTCTGACTAGAAATAGCCCTTTGTATTGTTTCAAGCAGAGGCAAGATAGCATGCTCTTAATCACTGTAGTTCAAAGTTCCAGTATGCCTTTTGAACCCTGACAAGTGCTGTGAGGCTGGGACTCTAATTGTTAGCATTGTTATGTTGCAAAAGTTATATATTGCTGTAAAGTTCTCACTCGAGCTAGGCCCGTGTTTTACGCTCATAACGATATTTCAACGCCTGTAAGTTGCCTCGCTAAGATTCATTATTGTTTTAAGCCCCAGCCTCACATTTTTTACTTCACACACCGGTTGGCGCAACAGAAATCTCAAAATTACAGCCAACTAGATAACCCCTTGATATCAAGGTGGGCGTACAATGGTTTAGAAAGCCTTTCTCGATATTTAGCAGCAAGCAGCTGGTTTTCAGGTGCATCCCACCTGCGGCACCACAGCACTTAGGCATGTGATTGGTATTGCGAAACACACAGCGTCATCTGGTCCCAACATGAATGATATCCACGATTTAATAATATGAATATCTCCTGATGAAGGCAAGTATTTTCCGAAACTTTGCCTACTAAATAACCCGGTTGACGACTTGATATATCTTTGATAATATGAATCTGAGCAAACTTACCAAATAATTGTTTTTAATTTAGAATATGAAATTAATTATAATCACCAATGCTTTACGCAGTATCTAGCGTTTACATTCAATTGTCAATCAATGCAAAAGATAAGTTGCCAAAAATATGAAATTGCATATAAGTGAATGAAATATATGTAATAATCCCGTGAGAATTGAGCTATCAGTAAATGACACTCAAAATAACATCAAGAATATTCAGCTGTCCCATTTTAGTTACCCCATGAATATTGAGCTATGAATGAATGACATACTAAATAACACCATGAATATTCGGCTATCAGTAAATGATATACAAAACAAAACCATGAGTATTGAGCTATGAATGAATGATATACGGAATATAACCCCTTGAATATTGAGCTATCATTGAATGTTATACGAAATAACTTCATGAAAATTGAGGTATTATGTAATGTTATTCGAGAAAACTCCATGATTAGTGAGCAATCAATGATATGCGAAATGACACCATGAGTAGCGAGCTATCAATCAACGATATACGAAATAACCAAATGAATATTGAGCTATCATTGAATGTTATACGAGATAATCCCTTGAATATTGAGCTATTATGGAATGTTATACGAGATAACCCCATGATTAGTGAGCAATCAATGATAAACGAAATAACCCCTTGAATATTAAGCTATCAATGAATGGTATACGAAATAACACCATGAGTATTGAGTTATCAGTGAATGATGTATGAAATAACACCATGAGTATTGAATATCAGTGAACGATATACGAAATAATCCCAGGAGTATTGAATATCAGTGAACGATATACGAAATAACACCATAAATCTTGAATATCAGTGAATGTTCGAATATCAGTGAATTATGTACGAAATAACACCATGAACATTGAATATCAGTAAATGATATACGAAATAACCCGATGAATCTTGAATATAAGTGAATGATAAAAGGAATAATCCAATGAGTATTGAATATCAGTGAATGATATACAAAATATCCCCATGAGTATTGAATATCAGTGAATGATATGAGAAATGACCCCATGAGTATTGAGCTATAAGTGAATGATATACGGAATATGACCCCTTGAATATTAAGCTATCATTAAATGATATACGAAATAACACCATGAGTATTGAATTATCAGTGAACAATATACGAAGTTACCCCATGAATATTGAGCTATCAGTGAATGATATACGGAATAATCCCATGAGAATTGAATATCAGTGAATGATATACGAAATACCCCAATGAATATTGAATAACAGTGAATGATAAACGAAAAAACCCAATCAATATTTAGCTATTAGTGAATGATATACGAAATAACCCCTTTAATATTGAGCTATGAGTAAATGATACAAGAAATAGCCCCATCAGTATTGAATATCACTGAATGATATACGAAATAACACCATGAGTATTGAATATCAGTGAATAATATATGAAATAACCCCTTGAATCTTGAATATCAGTGAATGATATATGAAATAACCCCTTGAATCTTGAATATTAGTGAACGATATACGGAATAATCCCATGAGTATTGAATATCAATGAATGATATGCGAAATAACTCCTTGAAAATTGAGCTATCAGTGAATGATATACGGAATAATCCCATGACTATTGAAAATCAGTGAACGATATACGAAATAAAACCATGAATATTGAAAATCAGTGAATGATATACGAAATAACCCCTTTAATATTGAGCTATGAGTAAATGATACAAGAAATAGCCCCATCAGTATTGAATATCACTGAATGATAAGGAAATCTTCAAGAGGTTTCACTCACTCACAACCTTTGTCGTTTAAAAGAAGGAGTGAATAATCAAAAAATAATTACCTTAAAATCGTCACTATCCTGAAATTTATTTGTAATGCAATTCAATCCTGCACCAGGAACCTAAAACAACGAAAAAAATCATACGTCACAGACTGATTCAAACAGGCAGATCAAAAGAGATATAAATTGTTATATAAGAAGTGACACTTAAGAACAGTTTTGGTATAGTCTGTCTGATGAGTGAAGAAGCACGAAACTCAAGAGTAACAGAAAACATGACTGTTGTTGTTGTTGTTGTGTGTCACTTCTTTTATGCAATGGCCCTATGCCTTGCGTATATCGAGCACTATAGCCAAGATAGGCACACTCTCTACGAGTTACATTTTGTTAGATTTTCGAGAAGAATCCAGACCCTAATCCTGACCCTGATATCTACTAAAATAGGTAGACGAATCCGCAAAGTATGGAGATATATCCACAGAAGATTAAATTTGCTAAGTTCGTGCTGCAGTGGTTAAGTTTGATAACCGTTCGTTGCCAAGAAGGGTGTTCCTGTCATGCATTGCGTGAAGTGCAGTCCATCGTTACCTTATGTTGAATCTTTTGTTTATGGAACGAAAATTTCTTCAGAATAAGGACAGCTTGACAAGTATCAGACAGTGAAAATCAAATCATGAGCTAAACAGATATAAGGAGTCTGGCGTGGCGTAATGTTTGCTGGATTTTTGGCATCAAATTTCGAAAGGTTTTGATTGTATCTTATTTGGGATTTAAAACGGAATAACCTCATTTGCGTATCAAAAAATATGTACATTGAAAGTGGTCAATAGCTTGTCCCTTGTTCATATGACCCGGTGAAGCTGGAAAGCATAACATTGCTTTGTAGGCAACAAGAATTCTGAAATTGCAAGATCCAACGATTTCATGATGATTGGGGAAGGGGGGAGCCCCCATGTTATTGGGGTTACCTTTACTTCGACTGTTTCGATATCCTCGCTGATTCCAGGTCTGCTTTGTTCTCGCTCCTTGCCAGAATCACAAACAAACACCTGAAGAAATTGATATTGAACCTCTAAATGGGTACTAGCAATATGACTTCCACATTGACTTTCACATGACAGTCTCTGTCCAGGATCTTCTAGAGATGAGTGGTAATTATAAATTGACAAAATTTTTAAGTCCCAAGGTTATGCTTCATTTGTCTTTTGGAGATTTGACAATATGGCCGCTAAAATGGCTTCGCTTACACATGACAAACTCTGCCCACACTCTTTTAAAGATAAGTGGTAATGATTCTATGACAAATGTGTAGTTCCAAAAGCCTTCATTTGTTTTTCGGGATAGGACAATATGGCCGCTAAAATGGCTTCACTTTTACATGATAAACTCTGTCCAGGCCCTTTTAAAGAGAAGTGGTGAGTATTCAATGACAAATGTGTAGTTCCCAAGCAAATTACGCTTCAACTGCTTGGGCACTTCTAAAAAGTGAGTTTAATTGAGCCGCAATGCTCGAGCAGGTTGTCGAGCCACGAGCCTCTCAAGTTCGTTCCTCATTCAATCTAAAAACTCCGAAAAGATTTGAATGAAATGTTTGAATGGGCAAAAATCCTAAAGAGGGTTAAAAATAAACGGAGGAATTTCCCAAAATAACTGTCAGGAGGGTTGGCAGGTTCTAGTAAGTCAGCTTTACGATGTTCATGGAATATTTCTTTTTTAAGCCTTGCTTCCAAATAATCATACACAGAGCTGCAAAATATATTTTTAATTCTATGAAACTAGGTACTGATGAAGAATTTTAGCATTGACGTTCCTTGAAGCTGCGTTGTTATGGCATAGAAGGGGGCCTAGTCAAATTTCAAACGGTCTGACAAACATCGCAAAATTAACAGGGGCTTACAAAAGCAGCAGTCTGATTGTTTAATACCTGACAGATGAAAAGCTTACTTTGTAAAAGACTTTGTTGTCAGAGAAACTGACATTTCTTGTGGCCATCACTCGGAGATTTGCCGCATTCGACACAGCAATGGACAGCCTCAGATCGTCCAAAGTGAAGTTGTGAGAATAAGAGTCTGAAACAGAACATATGTACCTGGTAGCATATTCTAAAGTGACCTTCCGCCTACAGAAATCAATAGTGATCACTAAATAAGTGTTTCCGCTAAATAAACGTGACCACTAATAAATATGTCCACTATTGAGATTGTCCACTAAATAAATGTAATCACTAAATAAGTGTGAGTCTACTAAAAGAATTTAGATGATTTTAGCTAATAAAAATCAAGGAATGTAACATCAATGGAATGGTAGTGTCCACTAAATAGATGTATCCGCTAATTTAAATTATCCACTGAATAAATGTGACCACTAAATGAATGTTTCCACTAATTAAAATTGTCCACTAAATAAATGTGATCACTAAATAAGTGTTTCCACTAATAGAATGTAAATGATTCAAGCTACTCCAAGTCAAGGAATGTAACATTAATGGAATGGAAGTATCTACTAAATGAATGTGTCCACTAAATGGATGTGTCCACTGAATTATTGTAGATGATTGTAGCTAATGCAAATGAACATAAAAAGTATCTATTACCTTCGTCTTGAGGAAGGTCCAAATACATATTGACCTCGAAGTTATAGCAGAGATTTCGTCCGAGAGATATCGACTTCATCAGGCTCAACTCCAGACCGGAAGGCGACTCCCAGAGACAGTTATCCAGATAATTGCTTCCCATCTTCAAGTTTTTCACGTCATGTGACATTGACGCGGCTTCCTCGATAGATGAGACGAACCTTGAGTTCAATCGGTCAAGGCAAAATACTGAAGTGGATTGGCGGGAGAGGACAGGGTATCTCATCGAAGTGATGTCCAGCCTCGCAAACGGACAGAGCCTCTCGGGTTTCTGTTGAGAGGAGAGCTGAGAGCAAGATGAGCTGTTATTGGTTAGACGCTGACGGTTGTGTAAGTCACGTGCTATGTTCTGCGTTTGGATGGCTTGCCTCAAATAAACACGTGACCTCTTGATTACAGGCGAGGAGTCTACAGTAGTGGATAACAGCTGGAAGTAAGACAATTGATATTAAAGAATATCTTAAAGTGCAATATGATATTAAAATGAAAAAAAAACATTTGTTTTGATTGCCTGATTCCGAATTTGTGAACAAAATTCTCATTTTCTTATGAAGAGCAGGACTCGAACCTAGGACCTTTAGATTAGTACTCGAGCAGCCAGAACCACTCTTTAACACAAATTGTACCACCACTCACCAAATGCAGAGACAAAGCATTTCGGGTTCTTTAACAACTACACAGGGCCCACTAAAGGGTGACTAGTTTCCCAGATCAGGGAGAAATTCCTAACTCACCACTCATCTTTAATTAGCTCTCTTTGCATTGTTACGCCCTAAAGTCTTCCCTCATATCATCAAAAAACAGATTACGAATAATTTGAAGTAAAACAAAAATGTTCAAATAATTTCTTAAGAACTACTTTCCCACAACAAAGGGACTCCATATTGCCAATTCACCACTCATCTTCGACTAGCTCCTCTTTGCTTAGGCCCTAAAAATTGTTCCTCCTATTATCTTAAGACATTAGATATTCTTATTTTCGAGATTGATGTATTTTCAACATTATTTTATTGCAATATTACTTTATTCTAGCAATATGCCTATTAGCTACAAACTTTAAGTTGCAGTTCCACATCTACAGTATTGTAGCCAATATTAACCTGCGTTATCAATTAAAAATGAAATAAAATGATAATGAATTAAATAACCAGAAACTTCATTTTGATTACTTTTCTAAATTTTCGATCGTACGATCAAACGATCATTACATAGATACTTTCAAAATAAAATGATATAAAACAAATACGTTAAAATCATTTCTTAAGAACTACCTTCATGAGATTTCCACTGGAATCGAAGAAAAGAGAGAACAATTTCTCTTGGGTGACTGCAGGCAACTTTCGTATGCTGGTCAACCCAACTTTACCAAAGTAGAACTGTTGAAATAAAGTGGTACAAAACATCAAGCAGAGTATAATGAGCTAAAGACATTATTATTAACAACACTAGGCATAAATTGCAGTTGAAGGCTGAATTGTACAGTCCAGAGTTCCTCGAAACTCGTGCGATGTGAATCTACCTTTAACAAAGTTGGGAAATGCTGGTGGCACAAATCCAACCAACCTGCCCTGCCTCGGATACTTGACAAAAATACTTCATTGATAATTACACCTGGCATACAATTCCAAAATATACAGTTGAAGCCCAAAGTGTACAGTCCAAAGTTTTTAAAATCTTATGCAAAGTTATGGTACACTTACCAACCCTTACATAAGATGCGGAGTCTATTCATCTAAAAATAAAGACTGGATGCATCATTCTATTAGTTCTGGATTCAGATGTTAGAAGCCAATTGCTCCAACTTGTGTTTGGCCTCCCAATATGGCTCCTAAAGAAATTATAGTCACTTGACTTACTTTAATTTCTTGGTTAACAATAGCTGCACAATCATTCAGCTACCTGCGGATCATTCATAACATTCCAACAATCATCAAAGAATAAAGCACTCCCCAGTGGAATCTCCATCTATTGAATTGGACCTCCCAATAGGCCACAAATGACTTCATTTAGAACGACAGATGCTCGACCCAGTCTTTATTTTGAGATGAGCGGTGAAATGATGGTGGCACAAATTCAACTAACCTGGCCAGCCTCTGTTATAAATGCGTATTCTCCCTTGTGAGATGTGACAAATATCTTGATTCTGTCGTCACCAAGGTACATCAGCTTCAACATTTCTTTTCCAGCATTCGGGCTGCAACAAAAGAAATTTCACCAATCCAAATAAAATATTTTCAGCTAGCTGATAATTCAAGGAGCCTCTCAAAGATGCAATTGACAATCATTTCTTTCTTTTCTTCTAATGATAATTGTCATTTTCTTACAATTGTCATTATAGAGTTTCAAATCAATAGGTTAGCAGCAATATCCTGCATGAAATCTAAATATTCAGGCAGTACTGTGTCAAACAAAAGCAAGCTTGATCAAGGGATTTCTAACAAAATGGAAAACGCCAGCAGGGCTTTTGCAAAACTCTGAGCAAAACTTTGGGAAAAAGATTGACAATGTCATTCTTGCTGTTAAATATTAATTCTATGGCGCAGTAGTACTATCCTGTCTTCTTTATGGAGTAAAAGCATGAACAAAATACCATAATCATATCAGAAAGCTATACATGACCATGAGGTTTCATTTGAGGCAAATCATGGGTGCAACATTGAGGGGCAAAATCAAGAACATCGAGACGAGAGCTGGATTCCATGGCAGAAGTCTTGATAGAAAAGGAGTAACATAACTCAGAACACATTAGAAGAGTGGAACCCGAGATACTTCCAAGCCAGCTATTGAATTCACAAATGCAGAGTGGTGCAAGGAAAATGGGAAGAAAAAACAAGGTTGAAGAAGAGACAACATTCGAAAATCAACAGCAACCGTTCTAAGAAATTGAAGAACTTTAATTGCTTACCTATAAAGCAAGACGTTTCCCCAGATGAAAATATGGTCTGAGTACATTTGTGTGAAAGCAAGCTCTGATAACTCGTAACTTTCATTGGCAGATGAGGCACCAGCCTCTAAAAAACGACAAGTATTATGCCAGAAAACTTCTAACTACAGTATATGATATGAAATATATATGTTTACTCAGGCAGTATGACAACAAGTATTTTCAGGGGATAACAATACAGTGAGGTGAACTTGTTAAAAAGCTGATGTTGCTAAAGAGATACTACACAGCATTGGCTTAAAACCACCAAACTTGAATCAAGGGCTGTATTTCTAGAAACTGGTGGGCAATAGCTATCAAAATAAAAGCTATCACAATAATGGTTCAAATCAAATATACAAGGACGTCATACTATTATAGTATGATAAAACACTTGGTATCGTACCCCATTTGATAAAGCACTTGTTATCTTACCCCATTTGATAAAGCACTTGTTATCTTACCCCATTTGATAGAGCACTTGTTATCGTACCCCATTTGATAAGGCACATGCTACCCTACCCCATTTGCAATCACACATAATAGGACCACATAACACGATATTTTATGATAACATCTAACACTCCCCATTGGCAGATCCTTAAAGGGCTAGTAAGTTTAACAGAAATTAACTCACTCAATATCTGCCCATCATTCAAGCCCACCACTAAGGCTAGAAGACAATAGTGGTGATGCAGATTTCTTTGGTATCACTGTAAATCGTTTTACAAAGCAACTTTATCTAAATTCCGTTGCAGCCGGTAGATACTTACGTGAAATCTGTTTGGAGAAGTCGAAAACTTTTGTGAACACACCAGTATGAACTGAAATATATAAGAATATGAAACATTTACTTGAATGAAAAAAGCTTCAGCCAATCTTTGTTATGGTTCATTTCATTGGTTTTCTGGTAAGCATTTCGTTTTAAAAATCATGAACTTTTGTTGCACGAATGAACGCACTAACATATTAGAACCTCATTTACTGTTATATAATCAGTTTATGCTAATTTGCCTCTTGCGAACAAGGAACACCATTCTTTTAATGAGCAGTATTTTTCTAGGCAAAAAGCCTCTGTTCCACTAGCAATGCAGCTAAGGTACTTCATGTAAGACTTCTCCCTTGTTTTACATTTCACCAGCGTAAAGCTACAAAACGTTCTCAAAGCATACGTTAAAACAGTTGCAAAGTAGGTTGATAGAGAATTTTAGACCATGGGATGAACTTAAATGGCTTTTCCTTCAAACCCCATTGAAAAGTTCGACTGAATTTGTTATCATTCTAAAGAGAATTTATTACTCTTACTTTTTAGTACATTTAAACATTTTTGCAGGAATCAAAACTTTTGAAAAAGTTGGCACTACTTAAGATGAATCTAACTGAGAAGTTTCAGACCAGGCAAACATGCCCTTGTTAGAAATTAGGCCTCTTGCATAGAAAATCCCATAGCCCATAGGAAAATAGCCCAAAGCCTATAGTCAAATAGCCAAATAGCCCTAACACTAACACAAACACTAACCCTAACCAAATAGCCAAATAGCCTTTACCTTTAATCTAATCCTGACCCTGACCCTGACCCTAACCCTAACCCTAACCCTAACCCTAACCCTAACCCTAACCCTAACTCTAACCCTTATCCTTACCCTAACCCTAACCCTAACCCTAACCCTAACCCTAACTCTAACCCTCACCCTAACCCTAACCCTAACCCTAACCCTAACCCTAACCCTAACCCTAACCCTAACCCTAACCCTAACCCTAACCCTAACCCTTATCCTTACCCTAGCTCTAACTCTAACCCTAACCCTAACCCTAACCCTAACCCTAACCCTAACTCTAACCCTAACTCTAACCCTAACCCTAACTCTAACCCTAACCCTAACTCTAACCCTTATCCTTACCCTAACTCTAACCCTAACCCTAACTCTAACTCTAACCCTAACCCTAACCCTAACCCTAACCCTAACTCTAACCCTTATCCTTACCCTAACTCTAACCCTAACCCTAACCCTAACTCTAACCCTTATCCTTACCCTAACTCTAACCCTAACTCTAACCCTAACCCTAACTCTAACCCTAACCCTAACTCTAACCCTTATCCTTACCCTAACTCTAACCCTAACCCTAACTCTAACCCTAACTCTAACCCTTATCCTTACCCTAACTCTAACCCTAACTCTAACCCTAACCCTAACTCTAACCCTAACCCTAACTCTAACCCTTATCCTTACCCTAACTCTAACCCTAACTCTAACCCTAACCCTAACTCTAACCCTAACCCTAACTCTAACCCTAACCCTAACTCTAACTCTAACCCTAACCCTAACCCTAACCCTAACCCTAACCCTAACCCTAACCCTAACCCTAACCCTAACCCTAACCCTAACCCTTATCCTTACCCTAGCTCTAACTCTAACCCTAACCCTAACCCTAACCCTAACCCTAACCCTAACTCTAACCCTAACTCTAACCCTAACCCTAACTCTAACCCTAACCCTAACTCTAACCCTTATCCTTACCCTAACTCTAACCCTAACCCTAACTCTAACTCTAACCCTAACCCTAACCCTAACCCTAACCCTAACTCTAACCCTTATCCTTACCCTAACTCTAACCCTAACCCTAACCCTAACTCTAACCCTTATCCTTACCCTAACTCTAACCCTAACTCTAACCCTAACCCTAACCCTAACCCTAACCCTAACCCTAACTCTAACCCTAACTCTAACTCTAACCCTAACCCTAACTCTAACCCTTATCCTTACCCTAACTCTAACCCTAACTCTAACCCTAACTCTAACCCTAACCCTAACCCTAACCCTAACTCTAACCCTAACTCTAACTCTAACCCTAACCCTAACTCTAACCCTTATCCTTACCCTAACTCTAACCCTAACCCTAACTCTAACTCTAACCCTAACCCTAACTCTAACCCTTATCCTTACCCTAACTCTAACCCTAACCCTAACTCTAACTCTAACCCTAACCCTAACTCTAACCCTTATCCTTACCCTAACTCTAACCCTAACCCTAACTCTAACTCTAACCCTAACCCTAACTCTAACCCTTATCCTTACCCTAACTCTAACCCTAACCCTAACTCTAACTCTAACCCTAACCCTAACTCTAACCCTTATCCTTACCCTAACTCTAACCCTAACCCTAACTCTAACTCTAACCCTAACCCTAACTCTAACCCTTACCCTAACTCTAAACCCTTACCCTAACCCTAACCAAATAGCCCATATTTAAGATAGAACTTGACATATTTCAGACTACCAACCTGCAAACTCTATCAACTGATAGCTGGTCAGTTTTACCAAAAACAGAATTTTCATTGCTCGGTTTCCAGTACACGTGGCAAAGACGACAGACGCATCTGCAAAAGAAAATGACCATTAACAGAAAGCAAGAATATATCGACTATATGACATGAGGTGAGTGACAGAACAGCTTTAGCGGTTTGCTTTGTGCAGGTGAAGTTAAGCTTAGTCATGTGAGGGCTACATTTGGGTGGGTGACCATCAAGGTTTTCGAGCTTCCTCTATATTAAAGTCAAAGACATGCAATTTAAAACACGAAATCGATAAGCATGCTATTTTATTGGTAAGAAAGTTTCTAAATGGAAAGGTGCGTACAAACTTTCACGACTACTTCATAATCAACGAACACAATGCAAGAACAAGGAACAGAAACATTCTTTTACGCATTCCGAAAGTTAAACTAGAGTTTGCTAAGAATGGTTTCTTCTTTATGGGCGCTAGATTATATAACTCACTTCCTAAAGCTATCAGAGAAAGTGCAGATGATTTTGAGAACAAAGTAAACATATTTTTTAAATAAATTTTATTTTATATTGCAAGACATTTGTAGGCTTTTATTTGAATTGTAGGAATATCGTATTTTATTTACTTATTCGCTTGTTATGTAAATTTATCTTCTCTTTATAAGTCAAAAGGTTCGATAATCTATTTTGGTTTTGCAGTTCTCCATCTAACTTGAGTGGTGAGACAAGCATTTAATTCTGAAGGAGATTAATCGAGATCTTAAGTCTTACAAAGGATCCTTACTTGCATTTCTTTTTTAAATAGTAAGACAGGCATATAATTGTCTAATTGACATCTTAAATCTTACAACCCTTGCTTGTATTTATACTTACTATTAGAGTCAGAGAAATCCAGCTCTTGTGATATTGTTAGATTGTTTATACTTCGAGGCTCCAGAAACTGCGATTGCAACCCTGGATAAGATACAATAACCAGATCAATATTGAGTAAATTTGACAACCATCACAATCACACGAGAAAGGTTTAAAAGAAGTGATTTCATCAAAATCAATCTAAAAGGATTTAGCGAGGCAATTTCTGACATTACATTAAACATGGTAGGCAGCACCTGTCATGATAAGCACCTTTTCTCTTTAGTAGGGGAACCAAAATACATTCAGTCTGATTAAGGGTGTTTAGACACTACATAAGACATTACAGTCACCACTTATCATGACAAGCTTTTGATACATAACAGGACAACTTAAATATATTCGATCTTATCAAGGGTTTTTCTGACGCTATTTAAGACATAATAGTCACCACTTATTATGACAAGCCTTTGATATCCAGTAACGTAGCATAAATAAAAACTCCTAAATACTTTTTCTTACACTTTTGATATTTGGTAAAAAACTATAATCAACTAACTAGATAAGAACCATCAACTGTCAACTGTCAACCAACTAGATAAGAAACAAGAAAGGAGACCGACTCTCTGCTCTTAAAGATTTATTTCAATCAGCTCTAGTTCTCTGTAAAACTTTTATTTACAGGGAGTCAGTCTCCATTATTGTTTCTCATCCATCATCCCTGTATACTTCCGTAAAATGAGCATTCTGATGCAGGTATAAACCAAGCAATCCTATCGAGATTTCAAGTTAGAGAGAACAAGTCTCCATTCTGGATTCTTACCTGTCAACGCAGGTTTAGACCAAGCAATGCTAGAGAGATAGTCAACCAACTTAAAGTGATTACAGTACCTTTGACTGGGGCTGTAGCATACAAGGAATTGCTACCCTCCTCCATAGCAATCACATAGAACTCCTTGCTTTCTGTCTCAGCAACAGTTCTCAAACTCCTGATACATCGCTGGAGCACCAGAGCTGAAGGAGCAAAGGACAAAAATCAAGATGACAGCGAAAGATTATTGTGAAATAAAAGAAATCAAAATGAAATAAAATGTTGAGAGTACTAATTACAGGTGAAAGCATCGAAAAAGCTTTTAAGGTCACGTCGTACATCTTAAAAATCAAGACTCAATCAAGGCCCTTTGACCTGTTATCTCGTAATGGTAGAACATCTATATTTGTTAAGTCATAAGTAAGAAAAGGTATTGAGCATTGTCATACTTTGCTTTGTTCATGATTTCCCCAGTTATCATGAAAAAGAAGAATGATGTTAAGAGATAGATGTGGGTGCAGTGGTGTTTATCTGTCAATCTACTGCTTTAGTGCATAAAATTCTGGACAGAATGAGCTCAAAGTCACCATTGGACTAGATTTCATTGGCTGTTCTAGTGTCATTGGCAATCATTTTCAAATATTAGCATCTGTTGCAAAAATGAGAGCATTAAACAAACAAAGACCTCATTTATTTCTACATGTGATGGATGATGAAGTATATGCTATTGTGTCCCTAATTAGGATATGTAGTGGTGTAGAGCATGCTAACATTCTCTTGTGAGAAAAAAGGCCTCTTGCAGACATTCATAGGCTGTTAAATCAACTCACTCATGTGAACAAAATAAACTTCCTTACCTGGCATATACATATAATGTTCGGTGGCTTCAATTTGTTCTAGCAAGCCATACTAAAATCAAATAATTCAAATCAATATCCACTGGATAAACTAAACATGAATTAAAACAAAGTAGAATAAAATTGTTTATTATTTGATGAGAAAAATTAATGGGTAACACATCGGTATAGTCTGTCTGATGAGTGCACAAGCACGAAACTCGGAGTTACAGAAGAACATGTCTGTTTTTTAACGCGTTCATTCTGCCTTATAATTGCTCTATACTAATGTATATTGAGCACTTTAGATTATGTATATTGAACACTCTCTTCTCGTGTTAGATGTAATTGGCAACACATTTTTTTATATGGGCAACACATTTTCTACGCATTATCTTCAGCATCTGCAGCAGTGACGAAAAAGATCATACTTCGGAACGTCTGTGCAGTTGTGGAGGATATTCGGTAGTGTAGGGAAATACTATCAGTTCTTTGGAGGGTCACCATCCAGTACTTTGGAGGATGTTCAGTATTGTGGGAGATATAATCAGTACTGTGGAGAAATACCATTCAGTACAGTGGAGGGTCCTCTGTACTGTGGAGAGATACTTTCCACACTGTGAAGGGATACCATCAACTCTTCGGTTCAGTTCAGTTCATTCAATGACTGAACACTGTGGAGGGAGACCATCCAGAACTGTAAAGGATGCTCACTTCTGCGCAGGAATATCATCAGTACTGTGGGGGACATTATTAGTACTGAAGAGGATGTTCAGTACTGTGTAGAGAGATCATCAGTACTTTAGGGGATACCATCAGCATATCAGAGTTTGTTCAGTACTGTGAGGGGATATCATCAGTACTGTAGAGGATATTCAGTATAGTAGGGGGAGACCACAAGTATTGTCCAGGTAATACCTACAGCTCTTTGAGTTTCAACGATGGTAGAAAAAAATGCTATCAAAAGAAATGATCGATTAAAACACCACCCACCCTTGATGCTACCATAAGCCTGTCGTTCAGACTTAAAATACTTTGGATTTCGTCTTTCCAATCAGGGCAAACCACGGGCAAGCCTTTTGAGATTGATGATGCCAGCTACAAAGAAATAAATGCGATAGTAATTCATATTATCAAAAGATGGATTTATATGGCATATGAAGAGAACATTCAGTCTTTAATGAGCTATGTTCAAATTTGATGATGTTCAGATCCGTACATCTACTGATGAGTGGCTAACCACGAAACAGGCTTGTCGAGATGGAGAGTTTTGTCTTGGGAGTCCTTTTCTTCTTCTTAGTATTTAGCTCTACTCCAATGTTTACCGACCCACAGACTTCTTATGTTCAAATTTAGGTAAGCATACCCAGTAGCAGAAACTTGATAGTATTTTGATATTTGACAGGATGAATTCTCCAAGCAGGTATCTATAAAGGTAAACTTAAACAGCCCTAAGATAAACTAAAAGTGCAATCACCCCTAGGCAGTGTTAGCCAAACAATGCACCAAATCTGCCTGAGACGAAGAGGCCTAGATAGGGACAAAGTGGGCCAACCCTCCAGCTTATTAAAACTATTCCTAATCCACCCTAATTTAGATATACATTAGGACTAGTCCATAATGTAACAAATCAGGCCTGTTGGAAGCAGGGGGGCTGGGGGTTGTAGCTTCCCAATAATTGCCAGAACAATGGTTTTACGTCATCAAAATATGACGTAATAAACTGATTTCTAATATTCACCCCCCTTCTTTGACTCTTTCCGACGGCCCTGTAGATGCAATACTGGCCAAAAGGTGCATTGAACCAACTGTATTGTACGATTTCAAGCTGCAGAATTCTTCCGGAAGGATATTTTTTCCTAACTCGAGGGGAAAAGGTTAATTTTCATAGTTTTCTGCAGATATATGGTTCTGATCATTGGCCAAATACAGAAAATATATTAATAGTTTTTGATATTCATAATTATTGTGACTTTACTATGGAAGATTCAGTTACGAAAACACAAATTTATTTTTTTTACTTCTGGTTGCCTTATCACCCTGGAATCTTACCAAGAGAATCCTCTCGTAAATATTTGAGTGGCATGTTGAGAAGGAATCATCAATTTGATAAGAAAGAGGAAAATAACAAACTTCATGATTTTTTATCTATATATTCAACCTTAATCCGAAGTTCATTATGAAAGATAATAAGTTGATGAAGTTTGAATGTGATCTTAATAACCTTTGGATTAAGGTCGAATAAATAGATAAAAAACCATGAAGACACTTATTTTCCTCTTTCTTATCAAGTCATTTGCCCGAACCAACATGTTCAACCAATCGTCATCAGAATTCAGACACATAGATAAAAATGAAATAAGTCACCTTGCCAACACGATAAGCTTCAAACTCATTGCTGGAGATAAGAACGTGATTTGCAAAGGGCATCATCCACACTCGCGTGTTTTCAGGCACGTTGATCATCTGCGTGATGTTTGGGTGAATATCTTCAAAGTCGAAGGTTGGCAGAACTTCTATCAAACTTTTCACATTATCTTGAATTTTCGTGTTGTGGAAAGTGACGCTACAGAAAAATCAAGGTTTGATAAGCAACCATACAGTGGCGGGTTTGGAGTGAATATTGAAAGAAGCATTTTGGTACGTAAAGAACACCAGTAAATATTTCAAATTTATTATATTTAGTACCATAGAATATTATAAAGATAATTAACGGGCTTTCGAGCTTAACCGTTTATCAATATCCGTTAATTATCTTTATAATATTCTATGGTACTAAATATAATAAATTTGAAATGTTTACTTGGCGGGTTTGGAGTCTGGGAGCAAACAAATCTTTAAGACCCTTCTTTAAACCAAATATATTGCAACTTTTGTGGGGCCCAGTATATAAAGCACTGAGTCTGCCTCCCCTTAGAACGGTCACTGCTACTATAAGTTAATCATTGCCCCAAACAGCCTAATTTGGAAGTTTTAGTGAAAATTGAAGAAGTCCCAACTTTGTAAGACCCTTTTCCTTTAGCATTTTCCTTTTCCTTGCAAATTTTCATAGATTTCAAAGAAATGATGAAATGATAAATGTTTTTATTCATTGGAGAAACAAAGAAAATAAATCTATGGTTCCTCATCTTTATAATCATTGTGACATTTCTAATGAAGATTATTTAAGTCTATTCTGTTTTTGAAGTTGATTTCTGCTGTTATAAATTTTTCACATTTTCATATCTCTTTCTCTTCAAAAGCCTGAGAAAAATATCTTACCTCTTTCTTGGTATGAACAAACCAGTCCTTGAGGCTTCCACAATAGCAGTAACTGACATCATCTTCTCCATGAATTTGATTGGAGCCAAATAAATCTTGTTGCAAACCAGCGAGGAAGGCAGACATTCTTCATTGCTTGGATATTCATGTCTTTCTATTTCCAACCTGCAATCAATGTATTCCATTAAAACACAAATCACAAAAAATGGTTTTGGATTGGTAGGAAACCAAAAAAGCGCGCAAACCTAAATGTTTTGGCTTGAATGTGTTTGACTAAATGAAGATTGCTTACCAAACCATGTCGGTGCCAGGTTTCTTCCGACAAAGGTGCTCGAAACTCAAATGGAGGGGCTATCTTGCATCAAAATTGAAAATACTTGCTATGAGAATGGGTTTTCAGTATTATCTGTGCTCTTACAAAGGGGTGCTGTAGCTCCCGTGCCCCCACTAGGGCCACCCCACTAGCTACAGAGTGGCATGCAAAACACCACTGAACTAAAAATCAGGCAGTCACTTTCAAACAGAAAACTTCTTTGAAAGAATGCATTACTGTAATCGAAAGACTTACGGTGTGAATGTTTTGTTGAGTAGACAAAAGCAGGTGTTGGACTCCACAACAAACGGATCAATGATATGAAGGAACTCTTTCTGTTCTGATTTCAGAACCAGTTGAACTCTTGGGTTCGTGAATAAGGAGACATCAAAGTACGGGTCAATCTGAAATTGAAAAAAAAGTTCAAGAATCAATCTGTGAGCTAAATTTGTATTGGGTACCGAAAGTGAGTGTAAGCATAGCAAGCTGAAAGCTGTCTTAACCTGTTACACCATACAACGTCTCAGTTGCGACTCTAAAACGACATGATTGCCAAAAGTGACTAAATTGAGATAAGAGCTGCTTTCGAGATAAGGGGGGGGGGGGACACTTATTGATGAAGAGGATCAGACGGCGAGAATGAAAATGACCTAAGTATAACTTGAATCCACAGCCTGTAGATTGATATACTCAAGTTTACTTCTATCATCCTATCCAGTGGTGGCACTGCGATGCTCTTCCAAGCAAAAGAAAGCTGTCACCCTTCAACAGGTCCTGTGTAGTTGTTCAATAGCCAGACAGGTTCGTCTCTTCATTCGGTGAGTGGTGGTGCAATTTGTGCGAATGAGATGGCTTGGGTTTCTCGAGGCCCCGATGGCACGCAAGAGTACCAATCTAGAGGTGACGGATTTGAGTCCTAATTAGGTCATTTTCATTCTCACAAATCATCTGAATTATTCATCATTTTACTTTGCTTCCATTTTCAGTAACTTACTTTTTGAAAGCGTTTCACTCTAATTCTGACATAATTCTTCTGGCAATCCTCTGGGTTATAACAAGCCAAATCTGCAGTCTTTTCCAGAAAGACATCTGCTCCATCTTTGCTGTACTTAACAGTGTCAATATCCCACTCGTAATTCCCTCCAGATGCTGCGCCAACAAATAGAGTGACAAAATCCAAAACAAAACACAAGAACAACATCATTACAATGTTTTCAATTGGCTGCATTTTGCACAGTTCTTCTTCAGAAATAAGTCAATGTCGTTTTCTCTTAAAATTTCATTTCAAATCACTCACGAGGTATGTTCTCTAGCCAAAATTGAATGGCCGAAATGAAGGACAAAAATGAAACAATGGCGAAGGGGGCGTGGCAAGTAGGTTAGACAGCTTAGGCAAGGCTGGCACGACGAAAAGCCCCCCAAGAGGTCTCTGCAATGGGTTGCTGCAATGTTACTTCTACCTATGTGTGCTGACTAGCCTTTATTGCTGTTGCAGTGTGGCAACTGGTTGAATCAAAATATAGGCCAAATAAATATTAGGCCACTCCGCTCCTGATCCTTCACTTCTTAGGCCGTATATTATATTAGGTTCCGGTAAACGAGGTATAAGTCCTACCAAATCTGCATTTCTGTGTAATTTATTGCGAATAAATAAACCTGTTCAACTAAAACCAGCAAAGCGTGGCATTCATGAGCATTTGAGGTCGAAATGTTCTTGTTTTAATCTTCACATCTTCGGATCTTCGCTAAATCTTACACTGCGACCGCGTGCAACAACACGATTTGATTCGTCATGTGCTGAATTTAATTTTCACATTTCCCGCGCATAAACACTAGAGGCTAATTCAAAATGGTAGACGGCTCTAAATTTCAAAATCTTTGCAGACGTTTCTGTCTAATTCCCAGGGAAGATATTTTACATCTTTTGTTATTAAGAGGGCCGGTATGGGTATTTTCGTGCAACGTTATCGGGATTTTCCATTCTTCGTGTTTCGTGTTTGAAACTTTATAATTCTCCGTGAATCGTTATTGATGTTACCGTGATTCGTGATTCGTTCAGATCTTCAAAAGTTTGATATTCGTGATTCGATATTCATCCATTTTATTTTTCGTAAACCGTTCCTGGGACCCCCCATACCGGCCCTCTATTAACGTCATTAGCTCAAAAGGTATCACTTCATAAAAACAAATCCATAAAAATTCAAATTTTCATTAAATAATCGTTTTAGAATCAGAAATTCAAAAAGTAATTACTAAAATTCTTTAAAAAATAAATTATGTATGATTTTAAAAGTTATTATATACAAAATTTGCTTCCCGAACAATAAAATTAACCTTCTTTTCAAATCAAAATGAAGGGAAGAGGAGGGTCAGGAGAATGCAAACGCCAAACTAGAAATGTATCCAAACAGTGTTTCTAAAAGTTTTGGTTTCCATAAAGGGTTTGATAAATGGATGTTCCCACCAAATTTCAAGACTTCGAAATCCGTCTATTTGGAAGACGTTTTCAACAAATTTGTAACGAGTTTGAAAGAATAGCAGAGCGATCGAGAAGTTTCTGAATGATATTCAACGATCCTGGAACGATTTGCAGGAAATATAAAACGATTCAAACCGATAATGAAACTATTTTAACCGATAATGAAACGATTTACAGCATTATTTGTGCATGATCACTCGAAACTTATCTAATATATAAAAATATCATTTGAAATGAATTTTCGACTAGCTACATTCATTACAAAAATAAATATTTCAATATTTACAGTAAGCAGAAAGTTGCTATGATTTCAAAAATTCACGTTGGCCATTTGGGCACGCCACGATCGGATCAAGTCCAAAGCGTTTATCCACCTGAAACCAAACAAAATTAAGGTAATGATACATCTTTTGAAGGCTAATGTAGAATATTATCAACCTGGAGAACGTCTGTGCAGTACTGCAGGCCCGGCGGAACCGGTCCGGTTGGTGCAGCGTTGGCCGGACCAACTTTTGGGCCAAAACTCTTTTTTGTAAAAAAATATTGCTTTTGAAAATGACATTAAATTTTTACAGTAGATTTCGGTTCATCTTTACGTACATTACTTTCTAAAAAGGAATAAAATTGCATCCCTGGAAACCTAAATTTCAGGGGGTATGTACCAGGCACCAGAAGTTTAGCTTGAACTGGACCAACTATGGACTGCTTCCACCGGGCCTGTACTGTGGTGGATGTTCAGTTCTGTGGAGGATGTCATCAGTACTGTGGAAAATGTTCAGTACTGTTGAGGATGTTCAGTACTGTAGGGGAACAATCAGCACTGTGGAGGATGTCCAGTACTTTTTACGTACAGATAACATCAGTAATGTGAATGAATACCATGTCAGTATTGTCGGGAATATCATATCGGTATAATGTTAAGGGATACCATCAGTACTGAGGGGAAATTCAAGTAGCCACTTCGGAGAAAAAAACAAGCACTGTGGAGGTAATCCCCAAAGTAGTTATGATATCCCATCGCAGTACTGAATATCCTCCACTGTAAGAAAAATAATACTTGGTTAACTTACTTTTCCTTTTCTTCTTCGTCTCTGGCCATTAACTCGTAAACTCTTCCATCCGTTATGACGTTGAACGAAGCGTTATTCTTATCTTGGTTAGTTGGGAGAACGTCTTCGACAACTAGGATGAGGTCTAGGGCAACAAACCTGAATAAAAAGTTAATAGAAAAGATTGGCAAAATTTTCATTTCAAAAGATTTCATATCAAATATAGGTGCTCTAACTAAAAACAAATTACAGCACTAACCGGTCACTACGAAACTGCCTTGTAAGAAACTTCAGCCAGTCAGATAGAAGAAAATCTATACCTATAGATCAGCTTTTTCAGCTTGAACTTTCACATTACTTCAGGAAATAGTTGATTGAAAAGATTTGGTTGTAAATTCTGTTGCTGTCCTGCTGAATAAATTTTGAATTCTAGTACCGTAAACACTTCGAAAATGAACAAGGATTGAAAACAGCCTGAGAAAAATATCTTGAAAAAATGATTTGAAAACAAGTCACTCACCCTCTGGGAACCTCGTTGTTGTTGCCTTGGTAATAATAAAGATACCCGTGAGTGTCCAATGAGAACCATCTTCTCCTCCAGCGTCTTCCAATCGGTCCGCCTTTTACACCTCGCTTACACAACCAACCACTAAGCTGTGAAATAATCAGAAGTTTTCTTAATTCAGATTTTTAACGTTAATGTATATTCAAGAATCTCGGAGTCTGTATTTTGGCTGTCCCTAAGATAGTGTGCGACACATGAATGTAGAGGGGTAATGTATATCGTGAAGAAAAGAGACTGAATTCTATACCTTCAATATTGTCTACCCTCAATACTCAAAATATTGAAAGTTAGATAACATTGATTGAAAGACATTATGTAATTCTTAAAGCTTGTTTTACGGTTATCTTCTCATTAGGAGATGTACTAAGATGTACTTAAGGATCTCAATGCTTTAATTCTATAAATCTAAGCATTAAGATGAATTAAACTGAAAAGTTTATAGAATTGCAAAATTCATTAAAGAAATGTTTAAAATGAGATTATCAAATAGGGTACGCCTGTGCAGTACTGTGGAGTTGAGTATGGGGTGTTCAGTACTGTGGAGGGTGTTCAAAATTTGTAGGTAATACCCACAGTACTGATGATATCCCTTCACAGTACTGATGATATCCCTCCACAGTACTGATGATATCCCTCCACAGTACTGATGATATCCTCCACAGTACTGATGATATGCAGTGGTGTTTATCTGTCAATCTACTGCTTTGGTGCATAAAATTCTGGACAAAATGAGCCCAAAGTCACCATTGGACTAGATTTCATTGGCTGTTCTAGTGTCATTGGCAATCATTTTCAAATATTAGCATCTGTTGCAAAAATGAGAGCATTAAACAAACAAAGACCTCATTTATTTCTACATGTGATGGATGATGAAGTATATGCTATTGTGTCCCTAATCAGGATATGTAGTGGTGAAGAGCATGCTAACATTCTCTTGTGAGAAAAAAGGCCTCTTGCAGACATTCATAGGCTGTTAAATCAACTCACTCATGTGAACAAAATAAACTTCTTTACCTGGCATATACATATAATGTTCGGTGGCTTCAATTTGTTCTAGCAAGCCATACTAAAATCAAATAATTCAAATCAATATCCACTGGATAAACTAAACATGAATTAAAACAAAGTAGAATAAAATTTTTTATTATTTGATGAGAAAAATTAATGGGTAACACATCGGTATAGTCTGTCTGATGAGTGCACAAGCACGAAACTCGGAGTTACAGAAGAACATGTCTGTTTTTTAACGCGTTCATTCTGCCTTATAATTGCTCTATACTAATGTATATTAAGCACTTTAGATTATGTATATTGAACACTCTCTTCTCGTGTTAGATGTAATTGGCAACACATTTTTTTATATGGGCAAAACATTTTCTACGCATTATCTTCAGCATCTGCAGCAGTGACGAAAAAGATCATACTTCGGAACGTCTGTGCAGTTGTGGAGGATGTTTAGTAGTGAAGGGAAATACTATCAGTTCTTTGGAGGGTCACCATCCAGTACTTTGGAGGATGTTCAGTATTGTGGGAGATATAATCAGTACTGCGGAGAAATACCATTCAGTACAGTGGAGGGTCCTCTGTACTGTGGAGAGATACTTTCCACACTGTGAAGGGATACCATCAACTCTTCGGTTCAGTTCAGTTCATTCAATGACTGAACACTGTGGAGGGAGACCATCCAGAGCTGTAAAGGATGCTCACTTCTGCGCAGGAATATCATCAGTACTGTGGGGAACATTATTAGTACTGAAGAGGATGTTCAGTACTGTGTAGAGAGATCATCAGTACCTTAGGGGATACCATCAGCATATCAGAGTTTGTTCAGTACTGTGAGGGCATATCATTAGTACTGTAGAGGATATTCAGTATAGTGGGGGGAAACCACAAGTATTGTCCAGGTAATACCTACAGCTCTTTGAGTTTCAACGATGGTAAAAAAAAATGCTATCAAAAGAACCGATCGGTGAAAACACCACCCACCCTTGATGCTACCATAAGCCTGTCGTTCAGACTTAAAATACTTTGGATTTCGTCTTTCCAATCAGGGCAAACCACGGGCAAGCCTTTTGAGATTGATGATGCCAGCTACAAAGAAATAAATGCGATAGCAATTGATTATGATCAAAAAGATGGATTTATATGGCATATGAAGAGAACATTCAGCCTTTAATGAGCTGTACTCAAATTTGATGATGTTCAGATCTGTACATCTCCTGATGTTTGGGTAACCACAAAACAGGCTTGGCTAGATGGCGATTTTTGTCTTGGGAGTCCTTTTCTTCTTCTTAGTATTTAGCTCTACTCTAATGTTTACTGACCGACAGACTTCTTATGTTCAAATATGTGTAAGTATACCCAGTAGCAGAGACTTGATAGTATTGTGAAGTTCTGAAGGGATGAGGTCCCAAAAAGGGTATCTATAAAGGTAAACTCAACAACCCTAAGATAAACTAAAAGTGCAATCAGCCCTGGGCAATGTTAGCCAAGCAATGCACCAAATCTGCCTGAGACGAAGAAGCCTAGATATGGACAAAGTGGGCCAACCCTCCAGCTTATTCAAACTATTCCTAATCCACCCTAATTTAGATATACATTAGGACTAGTCCATAATGTAACAAATCAGGCCTGTTGGAAGCAGGGGGGCTGGGGGTTGTAGCTTCCCAATAATTGCCAGAACAATGGTTTTACGTCATCAAAATATGACGTAATAAACTGATTTCTAATATTCACCCCCCTTCTTTGACTCTTTCCGACGGCCCTGTAGATGCAATACTGGCCAAAAGGTGCATTGAACCCACTGTATTGTACAATTTCAAGCTGCAGAATTCTTCCGGAAGGATATTTTTTCCTAACTCGAGGGGAAAAGGTTAATTTTCATAGTTTTCTGCAGATATATGGTTCTGATCATTGGACAAATACAGAAAATATATTAATAGTTTTTGATATTCATAATTATTCTGACTTTTCTATGGAAGATTCAGTTACGAAAACACAAATTTATTTTTTTTTACTTCTGGTTGCCTTATCACCCTGGAATCTTACCAAGAGAATCCTCTCGTGAATATTTGAGCGGCATGTTGAGAAGGAATCATCAATTTGATAAGAAAGAGGAAAATAACAAACTTCATGATTTTTTATCTATATATTCAACCTTAATCCGAAGTTTCATTATGAAAGATAATAAGTTGATGAAGTTTGAATGTGATCTTAATAACCTTTGGATTAAGGTCGAATAAATAGATAAAAAACCATGAAGACACTTATTTTCCTCTTTCTTATCAAGTCACTTGCCCAAACCAACATGTTCAACCAATCGTCATCAGAATTCAGACACATAAATAAAAATGAAATAAGTCACCTTGCCAACACGATAAGCTTCAAACTCATTGCTGGAGATAAGAACGTGATTTGCAAAGGGCATCATCCACACTCGCGTGTTTTCAGGCACGTTGATCATCTGTGTGATGTTTGGGTGAATATCTTCAAAGTCAAAGGTTGGCAGAACTTCTATCAAACTTTTCACATTATCTTGAATTTTTGTGTTGTGGAAAGTGACGCTACAGAAAAATCAAGGTTTGATAAGCAACCATACAGTGGCGGGTTTGGAGTGAATATTGAAAGAAGCATTTTGGTACGTAAAGAACACCAGTAAATATTTCAAATTTATTATATTTAGTACCATAGAATATTATAAAGATAATTAACGAGCTTTCGAGCTTAACCGTTTATCAATATCCGTTAATTATCTTTATAATATTCTATGGTACTAAATATAATAAATTTGAAATGTTTACTTGGCGGGTTTGGAGTCTGGGAGCAAACAAATCTTTAAGACCCTTCTTTAAACCAAATATATTGCAACTTTTGTGGGGCCCAGTATATAAAGCACTGAGTCTGCCTCCCCTTAGAACGGTCACTGCTACTATAAGTTAATCATTGCCCCAAACAGCCTAATTTGGAAGTTTTAGTGAAAATTGAAGAAGTCCCAACTTTGTAAGACCCTTTTCCTTTAGCATTTTCCTTTTCCTTGCAAATTTTCATAGATTTCAAAGAAATGATGAAATGATAAATGTTTTTATTCATTGGAGAAACAAAGAAAATAAATCTATGGTTCCTCATCTTTATAATCATTGTGACATTTCTAATGAAGATTATTTAAGTCTATTCTGTTTTTGAAGTTGATTTCTGCTGTTATAAATTTTTCACATTTTCATATCTCTTTCTCTTCAAAAGCCTGAGAAAAATATCTTACCTCTTTCTTGGTATGAACAAACCAGTCCTTGAGGCTTCCACAATAGCAGTAACTGACATCATCTTCTCCATGAATTTGATTGGAGCCAAATAAATCTTGTTGCAAACCAGCGAGGAAGGCAGACATTCTTCATTGCCTGGATATTCATGTCTTTCTATTTCCAACCTGCAATCAATGTATTCCATTAAAACACAAATCACAAAAAATGGTTTTGGATTGGTAGGAAACCAAAAAAGCGCGCAAACCTAAATGTTTTGGCTTGAATGTGTTTGACTAAATGAAGATTGCTTACCAAACCATGTCGGTGCCAGGTTTCTTCCGACAAAGGTGCTCGAAACTCAAATGGAGGGGCTATCTTGCATCAAAATTGAAAATACTTGCTATGAGAATGGGTTTTCAGTATTATCTGTGCTCTTACAAAGGGGTGCTGTAGCTCCCGTGCCCCCACTAGGGCCACCCCACTAGCTACAGAGTGGCATGCAAAACACCACTGAACTAAAAATCAGGCAGTCACTTTCAAACAGAAAACTTCTTTGAAAGAATGCATTACTGTAATCGAAAGACTTACGGTGTGAATGTTTTGTTGAGTAGACAAAAGCAGGTGTTGGACTCCACAACAAACGGATCAATGATATGAAGGAACTCTTTCTGTTCTGATTTCAGAACCAGTTGAACTCTTGGGTTCGTGAATAAGGAGACATCAAAGTACGGGTCAATCTGAAATTGAAAAAAAAGTTCAAGAATCAATCTGTGAGCTAAATTTGTATTGGGTACCGAAAGTGAGTGTAAGCATAGCAAGCTGAAAGCTGTCTTAACCTGTTACACCATACAACGTCTCAGTTGCGACTCTAAAACGACATGATTGCCAAAAGTGACTAAATTGAGATAAGAGCTGCTTTCGAGATAAGGGGGGGGGGACACTTATTGATGAAGAGGATCAGACGGCGAGAATGAAAATGACCTAAGTATAACTTGAATCCACAGCCTGTAGATTGATATACTCAAGTTTACTTCTATCATCCTATCCAGTGGTGGCACTGCGATGCTCTTCCAAGCAAAAGAAAGCTGTCACCCTTCAACAGGTCCTGTGTAGTTGTTCAATAGCCAGACAGGTTCGTCTCTTCATTCGGTGAGTGGTGGTGCAATTTGTGCGAATGAGATGGCTTGGGTTTCTCGAGGCCCCGATGGCACGCAAGAGTACCAATCTAGAGGTGACGGATTTGAGTCCTAATTAGGTCATTTTCATTCTCACAAATCATCTGAATTATTCATCATTTTACTTTGCTTCCATTTTCAGTAACTTACTTTTTGAAAGCGTTTCACTCTAATTCTGACATAATTCTTCTGGCAATCCTCTGGGTTATAACAAGCCAAATCTGCAGTCTTTTCCAGAAAGACATCTGCTCCATCTTTACTGTACTTCACAGTGTCAATATCCCATTCATAATTCCCTCCAGACGCTGCGCCAACGAATGGAGTCACAAAGTACAAAACAAAACACAAGAACAACGTCATCACAATGTTTTCAATTGGCTGCATTTTGCTTAGTTCTTCTTCAGAAATAAGTTAATATCTTTTTCTCTTTAGATTTCATTTCAAATTCCACACGAGGTATGCTCTATATCCAAAAATGAATGGCCGAAATGAAGAACAAAAACGAAACAATGGCGAAGGGGGCGTGGCAAGTAAGTTAGACAGCTAAGGCAAGGCTGGCCAGACGAAAAGCCCCCTAAGAGGTCTCTGCAATGTGGTGCTGCAATCTGACTACTACCTGTGAGTGCTAACTAGCCTTAATTGCTCTTGCAGTGTGCCAACTGACCTGAATCAAATTATAGGCCAAATGAATATTAGGCCACTGAACTCCTCCACTTATTCTATAAGGCCGTACATTAGGGGCCGGTAAACGAGGTATAACTCCTACAAAATTCTGCACTTCTGTGTAATTTATTGCAAAAAATAAACCAGTTCAACTAAAACCAGCAAAGCGTAGCATTCCAGAGCAGTTGAGGTCGAAATGTTCTTGGTTTAATCTTCGGTGCTGTTCTATGCGTAGTATCTTCGCATCTTCGGATCTTCGCTAAATTTTACACTGCGACCGCGTGCAACAACACGATTTGGATTCGTCATGTGCTGATTCTAATTTTCACATTTCCCGCGCATAAAGACTAGAGGCTACTTCAAAATGGTAGACAGTTCTAAATTTCAAAATCATTTCAGACGGTTCTGTCTAATTCCCAGGGAAGATATCTTTATCTTATTTTATAAATGTCATTAATTCAAAGATTATTGATTAAAATAAACAAATTTGTAAAATTCAAACTTTTCATTATAAATAATCGCTTTAGAATCAGAAATTCAAAAAATAATTAATAAAATTCTTTAAAACATAATTTATGTACGATTTTCAAAAGTTATTTTATACAAATTTTGCTTCCCGAACAATAAAAATTAACTTTATTTTCACATCGAAATGAAGGGAAGAGGAGGGTCTGGAGAATGAAAATGCAAAACTAGAAATGTATCCTAACAGTGTTTCTAAAAGTTCTGGTTTCCATAAAGGGTTTGATAAATGGATGTTCCCACCAAATTTTAAGACCTCGAGATCCGTCTATTTGAAAGATGTTTTGAACATATTTTTAACGAGTTTGAAAGAATAGCACAGCGATCGAGAAGTTTCTTAATGATATTCAACGATGTTGGAACGATTTGAAGCAAATATTAAACGATTCAAACCGATAATGAAACGATTTCAACCGAAAATAAAACAATTTCAACCGATAATGATACGATTTGAACCGATAATGAAACGATTTGAACCGATAATGAAACGATTTACAACATTATATGTGCACGATCACTCGAGACTTATCTAGTATATAAAAATATCATTTGAAATTAATTTTCGACTAGCTACATAAATTACAAAAATAAATATTTCAATATTTACAGTAAGCAGAAAGTTCCTATGATTTCAAAGATTCACGTTGGCCATTTGGGCACGCCACGAACGGATCAAGTCCAAAGCATTTATCCACCTGAAACCAAACAAAATTAAGGTAATGATACGTCTTTTGATGGTTAATGTATAATTACAAAACCCTGGGGAACGTCTGTGCATAACTATGGAGGATGTGGAGTACTGTGGTGATACATGGCATAAGTAAAGTGGGAGATACTATCAGTACTGTGGAGCATATTAAGTTCTTTGTAGAAAAACCTCAAGCAATTTCGAGATATTACCCAAATGGCTAGTGGCTTTCCTCCACAGAATAGACCCCTTTCACAATTACGTTATGTCTTTAAAAATTTGTCTTGAAACAACCTTAGCCTCGACATGATGCGTAGCTAATTCCCAAAGCGTGCATCGCTTTTAGCAACAAATGGAATTGCTTTGTGAGTTTGAAAGCAATATATGCACTGATCTCAATATAAAGACTGGATCGAGCATTCTTTGGTTTCTGGAGTTGAATATTTGAAGCCAATTGCTTCGACTTTCATTTGGCTTCCCAATATGGCTGCCAAAGAAATTACATTAACTTGATTGTTTGTTAACAAAAGCTGCACGATTTTTCCGTCTCGAGTTGATCATTCATAACATTCCAATAATCATCAAAGAAAAAGGCACGCCCCAGTGGAATCGCGATTTAATGAATTGGGCATCCCAATACGGCCGCCAAGGACTTCATTTTAGAACATCCGATGCTCAATCCAGTCTCCATTTTGAGATCAGTGCAATGCATGCCTTGGGATTTTGCTAGGCATCATGTCGAGGCTAAGGTTGTTTCAAAACAAATTTCTAAAGAACTGACGTAATTGTGAAAGGGGTCGATTGAATATCCTCCATAGCACTAGTGGTATCCCCCCACAGTACTGATGGTATTCATCAACAACACTGAATGTATCACTTTATAATATAGATTGTATCCCACACAGTAGCTACGAAACATCCTCCAATAGTTCATTGACACCCCACACCCCCACAGTAGCGGATCCTTTACAGCAAGAAAAATAATACTTGAATAACTTACTTTTCCTTTTCTTCTTCGTCTCTGGCCATTAACTCGTAAACTCTTCCATCCGTTATGACGTTGAAAGAAGCGTTATTCTTATCTTGGTTAGTTGGGAGAACGTCTTCGACAACTAGGATGAGGTCAAGGGCAACAAACCTGAAAAAAAAGTAAATAGAAGAGTTTGGCAAAATTTTCATTTCAAAAGATTCCATATCAAATATAGGTGGTCTAACTAAAAACCAATTACAGTACTTACCCGCCATTATGAAACTACCTTGTAAGAAACTTCAGCCAGTTAGATAGTAGAGAATCTATACCGATAGATCAGATTTTTCTGCTTGAACTTTCACATTACTTCAGGAAATAATTGATTGGAAAAATTTGGTATTTCATGCTAATTCTGTGGCTGTCCTGCTTGTATTCTAAATTCTAGTACAGTACATCCTCGATTATCTGAACCTCGATTATCCGAACCTCGATTATCCGAACGCCAAAAGTTTTCATTAAAAAATGTTTTTGCAAACCAGTTCTTGAGAAACCAATCGAAATATCCGTTGTCTGCTCAAACTGTTGCCCAATATAAAAGTCATATCCAACAGAAGCACAAAAATAACACGTTTATTCATCAAGGAGCTTCGACAACACGTTATTACAAATCGTTGTTGAAATTTACAAAAAACTGTTGCCTTAGTTTTCTTGTTTGTCTTTCCGTTTGCCAAGCTTTTCAATTTGCATTCAGTTTCAGCATCCTGTGACTGTTCAGGACGATGATAGTAGCCTTTATAGCAAGTTTAGTAGGTAAAATGTTCTTCCTCGATTATCCGAGTTTTTTGCGTATCCGAACGGCCCAACAAAAATTTGAGATCAACCTGTTCGGATAATCGAGGATGTACTGTACCGTAAACACTTCGAAAATGAACAAGGATTTAAAACAGCCTGAGAAGAATTTCTTGAAAAATTGATTTGAAAGCAAGTTACTCACCCTCTAGGAACCTCGTTGTTGTTGCCTTGGTAATAATAAAGATACCCTTGAGTGTCCAATGAAAACCATCTCCTCCTCCAGCGTCTTCCAATCGGTCCGCCTTTTACACCTCGCTTACACAACCAACCACTCAGCTATGAAATCATCACAAGTTCTCTTAATTCAGATTTTGAACAGTAATTTGCTTGATACGTAAATGTAATGTATATCGTAGAGAAAGGAGAAAATAAACTAAACTTTACACCTCTACAAGCCAGTTTTATGGTAGTCTTTTCATTAGATGCACTAAGATGTACTTAAGGATCTCAATGCTTTAATACTATAAATCTAAGCATTAAGATGAATTAAATTGGAAAGTTTATAGAATTGCAAAGTTCATTAAAGAAATGTTTAAAGTAAGAAGGTCATATTGGGAAACGTCTGTGCAGTATTGTGGAGTGGAGTATGGGGTGTTAAGTATTGTGGAGGGTGTTCAAAACTTTCTAGGTAATACCCACAGTACTGAGGATATCCCTCCACAGTACTGAACAACCTTCACTCCAACATACTATCCATGGGTTCCCCTTTGTGATAAAATTAAGTTAATATTGATCTACTCACATTCATCTGTTCGAATATTTTGTTTTGTTCAACTTGACTGTTTCTGTTTGGTGAATTTGCTTTCGATAACTATCAAAATAAACAACAAATAAATAGATAGATAAACTATTCGATCCGACCCCAGGCAATTAAAAGGCTAATGCACGACTTGTGTTTCTACTAAGGTCAGAATTTTATGGATAAAACGTCAGAAGAAACGGGGTGTTCAAGAAAGACCCAAAAGACGTAGACCTAATGTAAATGTTCGCATACTCAGACCAAAGTCATAGAGTTTGATGCAGACTCGTGTTGGAAACAGTTTTGTGACACCTGACAACAATATCTAACATCAAAATCTTTCATCAACGAACTCTTGTGATAAACCAGAAGGAAACATGTTATATGAGCAGAGATTAAAACAGGCCGATTAAATCAATAGAGGACTTTCAAAATGACGTCAATTCCTTTGAAATACTCCTAGGAACATCACTATCCTCGATATCATGTCAATCCTAATCTCAAAGGCGTGCATTGCTATTAGCAACGCATAGAATTGTTTTGTAGTTGTACTGTTAGCATAATGATATGATGAGGAATTGTTGCTCAGTAAAGAATCACATCACTTGCCTCACTTTCAAACATATTCTACGTCATTGTGAAAGGGGTCTATTTGACTTCAGTATGTTTTCAAGCATACTCAAACGTCTTCTATTTGTAGACCCATGATAAGAGAAACGAAAACATCGATAAACCCCAAAACAACTGTGCTAGATCAAAAGGTTTTTGGTAGACTCAAGTCAAAAATGGAATTGGTGTAGACATCCTATGAGTAACAGAATGGTAAAGATTTAAAAATTCTGCAAACTTACTCGATTCCGTAGATCTTCCACTAGCAGCTGTAATTCCCCAACCTCGGATTGAAGTTCCTCGGTATCTCTCCGAAGAGAGGCATTCTCTTTTTCTAAATTTCCACAAGACAAACAAAGCTCTTGATTCTTCTCCTCCAGCTCTCTAAAATGGAGATCAAGATTGAAATATTTGAAATATTAAAAATTCAAAATGTTAAACTTGAATCTTTTGATTAAAGATTCAAGGAATACCAAATTATAACCGAAACAGTCTTTCATTGAGAGTTCTGACATCACCGAAAACAGTATTTTCATTTGGAATCGTTCACAGAATATCTTTGGATCATAGTCACCAGAGAGGAATTGTTAGGAAGCCTATAATTTCTATTATTTGCTCCACTCGGGATACTGAACTAGTCTCAATCGCGCAAAAGTTTGTTTAGATTTGACAGAAAATTCTTAAATGAACTAAAGGGTTGTCCATTGAATTACGAACACGCTGAATGTAGATTGAATTTGAATAACTTACAATATCTTCAAGTTGAGTGTTCTGTATTCTTCGTGATCTTCTGTGTTATTTAGTAACGAGCCGTGTCGAGTTGTTGTGATTCTGGCAGTTTGTGGTGGCTGTTGAGGGAATCGATTTGATTGACATTATTTTAAAGAAATAAAAACGATTTGAACTAAACCAAGACTTTTTAGCACATTGAAGCAATCCTTAGACTTCATAAATAAGATTAAGTGAGTGATAAACTTAGCAAATATACTGGAGGAACCGAGTATAAAATGATTTTCAAGTATGCGAGTTTTAAGCAAAATAGCAAAGTTTCGAGATTCCACCCAACATCGAGTATATAGAGCTCTTACATTATTACAAGGTTGTTAGTAGTGAAATCAGCAAAAAGTCATTGATGTTTTCATAGATCCTGATCAGCGTAGATTTTAAACCATGAAGGTTAGAATTAATGTTAAAAAAATAGCATGAAACCTCTGAAAGTTCTTTTTCATCTTAATTTGATGCAATTATTTGATTTCCACTATGAAAGATGATTTTTTATGTGGTAAATCCAGCTAGTAAACCGTGGAATAAAATAATTTTAGCCATTCAGAGAAATAATCAAAAACATTGAACAATAAGTTACCTCAGAAGGATAGTCGAACTGTGAATCAGGTGAGGTTGGTGATAAGATGTCCTGTAAAAAAGACATTCATAAGATCAAATCATATTCAAATCATTACACCCAGAGAGTACTGGGTAACCTACCCCCTAAACAAAATTGCAATGAATTGAGATATTTTGTGGAATTGAAAATGATCCAAGTAGGACTCGAGCCTACGACTTCCTTCACGGGTCATTTTCATGCACACAAAATATTTAAAGTTGATTTTTTAAATACTTCTTCTTTTCAAAGATTAATATGAACTAATATCATTTTTTCTTTTAAACGTATCATACTTATGCTGCATTCATTTATGTTAAATAATTCTTAATCACTCATACATAACTCCTAGATATCAAATGAAACGATTGTAGATCGGCTGAAATTACAAAAAGCTTTATAGATCAGTAAAACCTGCCTTTCTGCCCTGGAAAACAGCTCTGACACCAGACTTGAAATTGGTAAAGATATTTCCTCTTGATGATGTTTTTCGATCGACTTTCTTTTCTGCCTCATCATCGTAAAGAGCGCTAACTCTCTTCCTGACATCAGCACTAGGTCTTCTGAGCGTGGGGCTGCCGTTCTTTGTTAATAATCTCATGGCTACGTTATGATCAGTCTGTTTCGAAGTTTTTTCTGGGTAGAATATATAAAGACTGTCAGTTTAATGTTCTTGATAAGAAATGAATTGGTATAAAACTTATGGGTTAGAAAACCAAGACACAAAGCTATTCCTAGGCTTGATGAATGGAATTTTAGTGAAGGATGAAATTAGGAGAATTTGCCAGCTCTCTGTAATTCCAGAGAAAACTGTAAAAGGAATCACGAGGTGTTATCACATCGGGAGGAAGGACCAGGGTTGCACTGCTCGATTAGTCTACCTGTTCAGTTGGACCTTTGCACCATGGGCATATAAATACCTCATTAAGTTAGTAAGCGTTTTTTGCCTATCAATGTATTTCAAATTAATGATAGGCTGTTTCAAATTTGAGTTGAACATTTCTATTTTTGGCATTGAAAAGTTTCAAAATATAAAAAAGGCAAACAAAACGTTACAGAAACAGCAGAAGACATCAAAATGGCTTACCACATGATAACTTCTCCTCTTGATCTTTTTGTGCTGGCCTCGGACTAGTGGCACCATCACTGTCTCGCATGATAGTGAGGCTGGATTTTTCAGCAATATTCAAATCGAGAAGCAGCTGAGATTTTGTCCTACAAGGAGGTAGAACTTAAAATGGACTATTCCATTTTTATCCGTACAGGGGATGGTAGTAATTAGTAGATTTTACATAAGCACAGACCCCCTAGATGTTTTATAAATTCTCCTGGAAAATATGTCTACATGAAATTACCCCTGGAAGACTATTTCGTATGCTTAGGTAATATATGTAAGGGTCAGAGTTGCGCTGATCTATAAGTCTACCAGGTTTACCTATTCAGTGGGCCCCTTGTGCAACCCAAAGATAAACCAATACCTTGCAAAGATAGTTAGCTTATTTGTCTAGCTATCAATGCACTACTACGATTAGTCTACCTATTCAGTGGACCCTTTGTGCATTGCAAATAAACAAATATCTTACGAAGATAGTAAGTGTATTTGCCTATCAACCATCAATGCACTGCTTTGATTAGTCAACCTATTTTCAATGGGCCCTTTGTGCTTTGTAATTAAACTAATACCTTACGAAGATAGTCAGCGTATTTGTCTAGCTATCAATGCACTACTACGATTAGTCTACCTATTCAGTGGACCCTTTGTGCATTGCACATACATACGTACAGTACGAAGATATTAAGCGTATTTGCCTATCAACTATCAATGCACTGCTTTAATTAGTTTAACTATTCAATTTGCCATTTGTGCTTTGCAATTAAACCAATACATTTCGAAGATAGTAAGCTAGTATGACCTATCAGAAACTTCATCTCTTTAAGAGTCTAATCTTTTGAGTCCTGTCTCCTTAATACAGATATCAATATGTTGATTGTATCATTTTATCCTTCCCTGGTAATCTCATTCATGAAGAACAAGGCAGCAGCGAATTATGTGAATGATTTTGAAGGGAAAAATAACTTTCTAAAGTAAACTTACTGAGCAGCTCGATTTCTTAGAATTCCAACATTACTATGTTGTTGCTGTGGCAATGGACAGGTGAATTCGAAACCGAGGTTGACATTTTCATCGAGGACAACGGTCATTCTCCTGAATTCTTCATCGTCACTGATATGACTGAAATTGCTTATCATGTCGTCATCTCTGAAAAAGAAAGTGAATAAACTAAATTGGATTTCTAAAGCAAGAAAGGATGTTTAGATGCAGTGCAAATACGACTATGAGAACGAAATCCAGTTGTTAGAGGTTACAGGGCTACTGTGCCAAAATAAGTAAGAATAGAGTAGGTCCCGAATCATTGTTAGAACAGTTATAATGATCAAAATAATCGGAACATTTAAAAATGCAGTTTATTTTTGAATCAAATTTATAAGTATGTGATCAAGGGATGAGCCCTTCCGGTCTTCGTCACACTGGCTGTGAAGCAACTCGTAAACTTACCTACGGTTGAATTACCTTTCATACGCTTGCGGTATTAGGGTCTCATATTGTTGTAAGTAAAAGTAGCGTCTGGCAGGGAATCTCTCAGCTGAAATTAATTCTTTTTGTATGACAATTATCATCTGATCATCTTCCCATAGAGTTCTAATATTTCTCACTTGTTTTATGACATATGATGGGAATGCAGGGGGAAGTGCGCTGATCTCCATCAGTGTGATACCTTATCAGTTTTAATGATTGATATGTAGATGTAGATGAATCACTTGAGGAGGAATTTGTGTGAATGAAATAGCCTGGGTTTCTCGTAGCCCCGGTTGCGCAGTGGTAGCGTTCTAGAGTACAAATCTAGAGGTCGTGGGTTCAAGTCCTACTCGGGTCATTTTCATTCTCACAAATTATCTCGATAGATGAATCACTCCTCTATCATGTAAAGGGGTCAACTATGTTCGTAAATACAGGATACTTGAAAAACCATTTTACCGTCGTAAGTATTCTTGAAAAGTGAGTGGAAATGATAATCTTGAGAGTGCAAAATCAAAAAAACCCTATAAATTATCATACATTATATATTATGGCATAAAATAGTAAAATTATTCAAGAAATACCGTGATTCTCCTTTCTTCACGAATTCGCTGTAAATCTGTAAATCTGCTGTGACGGCAGAAACTTTCTTCGACAATGGTTTAAACTCCATTTCCAAATGATGGCTAGAAGATAGAAAGAGCATATAAAATCTACAAGAAACAACTACATCTATCAGGTTTTAGGGATGGCTCTGATTGAAACGATTTGCAGCAATATGTAAGTGTATTATTGATTTTGATTATTCTTTTAGACAATTTCAACAGGGTTTCAAGAAGGACTAACAAAAGTTGTTGTAGAGGAATGTGGATTCGTTAAATAAAAGACGGACAAACAGAAGGAAGAAAGACTTGCAACTGGTACAAGACAGAATGACATGGCAAACCATCCATCCAACTTGATGCAGCAACTACGAAGGGGGTATTAAATCATTAAATTATGGTTTATAATTGTAATCAAGTCTTTTTGGTTTTAATTTAGTGAACATCTCACCTTTCAGAATCCAATGAGGCATATTCTGATATATCCAATGGAAATACTGCCAACTTTCTTCGAGTTAGACCTAGGTTCTGAAAATCAAACATTTGCAAAACATTTTAATTCATTAATATTACTCAAACTAATGGTGCATACAAGTAATTTCATAGAAGACCCAGTCCGTCTCAATTAAGGTATAAAAAGCATTAACACCTTATATTTTTCTAAATATGCTGGAAATAAATAGAAAGTAAATAATGCGTACTCACATCTTCAAGTGCAAAGACGTATTGTTTACTTCTGAAGTCAGCTGCTTCTGATCCCTGCAAGAAACAATAAAGACTTATTAATGATGGTAAATTTACCGATAATCTTTCTGTAAACTTAACAAGCAAAAGAGGGGGTTTCTGAACGGTATACTTTAGAGCCATTTTAACATTCTGCATCTGGTACAATAATTTCAACACACTTGTGATTTCTGATTCAACAAGGATCGAAAATAAACTTATTGGCACTCACTTTTATTTTATATTTTCTGAAACTGTCAGATGGAACCAAGGTGTTACAACTTTTCATGAGTGGAAGCATTTGGCTACTTTATGTTGAGATGGAGTGCATGCTACTGCACTCCTGGTGGAAGAAAGGTCTCTTGTGGTCTATTGAATGCTAGCACCTTAAACATAAACTCATTCACTCACAAATCGGAGCACTAAACATACAAGGAATTTATTTACTACTATAAGTAGTGAAGTAGTGCATACTATTGTACTCCTTTTGGAAATAAGGTCTCTTGTGGTCTTTCATAAGCTAGTGCGTTAAGCACAAAAACTCTCTTACTACTGGTTATGAATGTAGAACCTTTTGTACCTTGTATAGTGTGATCAACAGACTAGCAGTCAAAGGGGTTTCCCAAGTAATTTCTGCAACATCCAACTCAACGTCATCCTTCATCTTCTTTGAGGTCCTCATCAATTCCTTTTCCTGCAAAAACAAATATTATGTAAATCCAATGACTATTATTCTGAGCATTATGAGGGATATTGAAAAGTTTACATTAACTCAAGAAGAGCGGACCTAGTAAGTGCAAGCAATAATATAATAGAATATACGCTCAACCAAGCATTTGTTTGATTAAAGAAAATTTGAAAAACAAAATCATACCACAACGAATTCTCTTTGTCTTTGTCCTCTGCTCCACGTAAGCTGAAGACGTTTTGGTCTCCTAAAAGTAGTAAAAAGATATATTGATTCTAAAAACACAAAAATAGAAAACAAAGTCTGTGTTTCGGATTCCCATAAGAGAGTGCTTGATACATTAAAACAGAGCGTGATATATATCAAGAAGAAAAGCTTTTCTTCTCAATATATAGAAATAGATAACTGATTCTTTTCCTTGCAAATTAGGATTGACTCAAATACATAAATCCTTGTCTGGAACTATTGCAAACCTCTATAATGTTACTCAAATAATACCCAATTTGCCCACCACATTCACTGAAAAATTCATCAAAAAACTGTTGCTATAATATTTCCTTCTTTTTTTCTTGAATACATAAAGCCTTGCCATATTGAAGATCCTGGCAATAGGGGGTTATGAATGTAAAAGCAGATGGCTAAAACATAGGCAAGCTGGTTAATAGATGATGGTATTGCAAACAAGCAAGTAATAGAACAGTCTTTGGATGGTAGAGAACTTCAGTATAGCCAGAAATATCGGAAACATAATGAAACGAACACATAGATTACTTAAGCTTTTCGTCTGACACTCAACAGAGTAATACGTCAGAAAGATTACATTCTATTTTATTACGTAAATATTCTATCTAGTTCTGTTTTGTTTTATCAAACTATAACATTTGCACTCCCATAAATGCTTCAGTTTATGGTCTGGAATCTCTAGGGAGAGCTGGCTACATCACCAACAATATATGCTTGAGGTGGAATAAGATCAACTAAATTAACCTTTTGGCTTTATAGTTTTTCAACAATATTGATCACAGAAACAAAGTATTTCAAAAAAAGATATGCAAATGGTAGCGGGATGTAGGTAAAAGCTCTGAAAGGGGTGGAGCCCTCAACCACTATTAGCACTCACTAGGGGATATTCATCTATAGAAAGTGTCTTCTACACACAGTATGTAAAGACTATTCTTCTCATGCCTCCCTCTGGATACTTTGCTAAAAAGCAGCATATCTTTCTGAGTCAGCCGTTAGATCTAATACAATGATTTACCTGAATCCCAAAGAATTAAAGAAGTTCTTATTTGTAGATAAAAGCAAAAACATATCTCACCATTCATTTTTCAAGTAAACTTGCAAGTATTCCAATGAGACTGTAAACTTGAATTTGAAGGCCGGTATTCCGACTTGGGATGAGAGCTTTTTTGAAAATTTTGCCATGCTGATGAAATTTTTATGACTCCGACTACGTTGCTCTAAATGCTCAAACGACTGAGAAATTGATCATCTGTTGAAATATAGACAAATTAGAATAAGCGATACAATCTCTGATTAGCAAAAAAACTGGAGGATAGCAAGTTTTGCTTTAACCTACAACCTGAACAAAATGTAACTAACATGTGAAAAATCCCTTTCAGACATAGCTCTATTCTTGACATCAAATGAAATGAAAGGAACAGAAAACAATATAAAATTTAAGGAACTTTTATTACTAGGGCTCAAGGCCAAATTGAATCTCTGAGATCTAATGTTACAAGATCTTTGGCACAACAGAACAAAGTTAAAGAATTAATTTGGGGCAGGTTTTTGCTGGAAAAACTTTGGAATTTAGTAAATTGTATGTATTTTCATACCAAATATAAATGTTTGGTGCAATATAAGTCTAAATTTTGGCACAGAAAAATCTTAGAGGAAAATCTTTGGTGCAGATGGTAAGATAGATTTACCCTGGGTTCAAGGAAGGTTATAAGATAAATTTGGCAGTAACCAAAACAAACTAAAATAAATAACAGTAACCAAATTGACTTTTCAAAATTATTGGACTTTAGATTTTTATGAATTTTTGGTTTATATGTTTTTTATTTTTGATTAGTATGATAAACTTTTATCAAAACCCCCCCCCCCAAAAAAAATGAATTAGGCATGTAAAGGCATTTAGTACCCTAGGCTTATTTACCTATCAATCAAAAATTACCATATATATTGAATACCTCTGCTGGTTGAGGACGGGGGTTAGTGCACTCGCCTTTGGTGGACATGGTCCCAGGTTCAGACCTGGTGGCGGCACATCAAGATTTTGATACCCCACCTTGCTTTGGTAAAATATTTTCCTGTGCTGTGACTGTGACCATGTCTTTAATACAAAATAAACCAAAAACCTATCATAAGGGCTGAAAGTTTACATGTCAACCATCTCCATAAATCTACGAAAAGGCCCTACCTTGTTACTGTTATATCCCTTGAAATCTTTTTATCGTGGTATCAGTCCAATTATGTAGTATACTGTTCGGAGTGAAGAGTGTTCAGCTTGTCTTGTTCGTTCAATTCCCCTTTTATTCCTGCTTCTTCCTTCGTCAGAAAACGTCAAACACATCCAGTAATGCGTAATGATTGCATTTGATAGTTATCAACAGAAACTAAACACAATTACGATTTTTATTTAATCTAATCCGGTTAATACAAAACTAAACAAAGACACTTCGTCTTGTATTATCTCTTTTTCCAGGCTAGGCTAGGCCACTTTCCTTTTATTCCAGCCTCTGTTTCATCTCAGCCTTAGTCCCGCGGAAAATTTAATTCCGATTTCCGGTTTCTCGCAGTTTGAGGGGTTTCCGGGTTGAAAGTGTTTTTTTAACATTGAACTAAAATAAAGACTTTTTATTTTAGTTCAATGGTTTTTGCAGGGGCGTTTAGCGTAGGAATTCTATTGCTGGTGGGCTGCAGTGTGACTAAACTGTGACTAAGGCTAACTAACACGCTTTTCAGCTTACATCACCTTATAAGAAAAAAAATTGCTTGTAGCAATCGGGTTTTAGGGCACAAAACTGTGTCTACATGACTTAGTAGCCTACGCCCTTACAAACCTAACTACTACCTTTCTTCTTTTTTACACCTTGTTGTTATTTTATATTGTTGTTATTTTATATTGTTGTTATTTTATATTGTTGTTATTTTATATTGTTGTTATTTTATATAGTTGTATATGTAGCAGACCAGACGTCAAACACATCTGTTAATGATTGCATATGATAGTAATCCACAGAAACTAAACACACTTACGATTTTTATTTAATCTAATCCGGTTATCACAAAAAAAACAAAGACCCTTCGTCTTGTATTATCTCTTTTTTCACTAGCGCGTAAATACAGCATTACTCAAATTCTCGTTTAACAGTTTTCGTTGGCGAAAATATTCGTTAGTTGGTTTTCGGTACAGCACAGAACGGTGGCAAAACGAAACAATTATGTCTTCAGTCATTGCTGTGTCAAAGCTTTCTATAGTCAGGGCTCAAACTTCAAACTTCAAACTTCAAATTATTTTTTCAGCATAAAATCAATTAATTACAATTATAAATTCGTGTTAACCTATGTATACTTAATAACAAACATTACAGAGACATATTCGTTAAGTTACCAGATAATTATTACTGTAATTAAAAGAATTTTAGGCTGATGGACACATGGAAAGAACTTTGGGCAAGCTATCGAGCCATGTGTCCATTTTGATGCATTTTTCATACAATTATAAGTTTGAATAAAAACAACAGCAACAGTAAGATTAAGATAGAATAAAAATAGAATAAAATAGAACTAAATAAAATAAAAAATAATAATAATAATGATAAAAGAAAAAATATATAAGACTAAACGGGCTAAGTGTATTATAACAAAAATAAAATTAAGAAATAATCATACGGTCGTAATAATCAAGCCTACGGATCTTCAAATTTTGTTCATAAGAAAATATTTTAACTGCTTCACAAAGTGATGTTTATTATGCATCTTTTTTAAGTCTATAGGTAGGGAGTTCCAAAATTTAATTCCATCAAAAGTGAGAAAGTTTTTTTTGTTATTGGTAGAAATGGATGGGAGGGAAAAACCTTCAGAAGAAGATTGCCTTGTGTTATATTTATGTACATTTTTTGTTTTTACAAATTCCCCTTCAAAAGAAGTTTTGTGAGCGTTAATTTGAAAAATCATTTTTGCTGTCTCTAGCATGTAAAGTTTTTCGAAGTTAAATATGTTCAGGCGTTTGAAAAGAGGTTCCGTATGTGCAGTGTAGCTTGCAAAGTCGATTACTCTAACTGCTTTTCTTAAATTACACTTTAAAGGTTCTAAGGTAGATTTGTTAGCTTTCATTTCATTTCATTTCATTTGATTTTAAAAACTAACGGAAGGGTAGCCCTTCAGCAAGAGTGCTGGTTTACTAAGGGGCCCCTCCAAAATAAAAATTTTACAAAAATTATAAAAGTTAAAAAAGTTCTAATCCTAAATTACAATGATTGCTAAAAACACTATTATACTATATTTATTTAAAATATCATTAAAACCCTACCTATTTCTAAAATCCTAATTACTGATAAAATAATGTACAAGTGATAAAAAAGTAATAAAACCTAGAAAAAGAAAAACCAACCCCTAAATCGTATCTTTGAATATATTTAGGGAAGGTGCTAATTTGGATGTTGCTGTTAAACTATTCCAAGATTTGGCACCACGGAAAGAGAAGCTTTTTTGCCCAGTGGTTGTTGTTTTTAAAGGTACTCTCATATCAGTTTTAGAGTTACGTAGTGTACAAGGCAGAGCCTGCGAATTTCTGCTGAACAAGTCACTCAGGTATTGTGGAGCCCTATCATGAAGAGATTTGTATACCATGATCCTTAGCTCATTATCTATTAATTGAGCAATGTTTTTCCATCCAAGACTTTGGATTAGCTGAGCGCTTGGGGTTTCATAGCCACTGCCAGTGACAATACGGGCAGCACGGTTTTGGAGTTTTTGCAACTGGTTAATTAGTGTCAAACCAGCACATCCCCAAACCGAACAGCAGTACCGGAAATGGGGCTCAACAATACTTGTGTAGAGAGTCTCCAAAGTTTTTTGGGGAAGATATTTTTTAGCGTACTTCAAAATACCAAGTGCCTTGGAAACTTTGGAGGAAATATTTTTGATTTGTTCATTCCAGCTTAGGGAATTATCAATTTGTACACCAAGATATTTTGCCTGCTCAATGACACCAATTTCTGTAGTGCCAATTTGCAAATTTAACCCTTGATCATCACGTCTTAAAATTCTATGCTTATTCTTAGTGGTAATCAACATAGAATTTGTTTTAGTGACATTAAGGGATAATTTGTTACCCTTCAACCATTTATCAAGTTTGTCGAGGTCACTGTTAATGGTCTCATTAAGATTATTCAAATCTTTTGATTGGTAACACAGACAGGTGTCATCAGCATACATGGAGAGAACAGATTCTTGAACAACTTGTGTAATGTCGTTAATATAAATGAGAAAGAGTAGAGGGCCAAGACAGGAGCCCTGGGGTACTCCTATGTTGATACCCTCTGTCTTAGAGCAGGCACCATTGACCCTACAAAATTGCTTTCGATATGATAGATAGGACTGAAACCATTGAAGTTCACGATACTTTATGCCATAGTGTTTGAGTTTGCTGCAGAGTATTTCGTGATCAACAGTATCAAACGCTTTTTTAAGGTCAACATAAACAATGCCCACAAGTTTTCCAAGATCAATTCCACTGTACCAATCGTCAGTATTTTTAAGCAAGCTAGAAACTGTAGAGTGAAGGGCCCTGAAACCTGATTGCTCAGGAGCCAGGAGCCCATTTTCATTGAGAAATTGGTACAGTTGATTGTAGATGAGCTTTTCGAAAAGTCTTGAGATTACAGGAAGGACAGAGATTGGACGGTAGTTCGATTTATTTGCCCTATCTCCAGCTTTGAAAATTGGAGTGACCCTAGCTACTTTCCACAAATCTGGAAACAGACTTGTTTCGATCGACGTATTAAACAAAAAAGCTAGAGAATCTTCAATAAGTGGCATTGCAAGTTTCAAGAAGTAGCTGGAGATATTATCATTCCCAGAACCTTTAGTTGTCTTAATTTTGGCAACTGCAGCCCTTATCTCTTTGACATCAATGGTCTTAAAATGAAAAACCTTTCTTTCATTGTTGATTTGGTAGTCACCTGACAAAAGTGGGTTTGGTACAGGGTCAATATCTTTTGCAAGATCCTTACCAATTGAACAGAAGTAACTGTTCATAGTATCAGGGATGTCCTTCTTGTGAACAACACTTTCAGAACCAGTATCCTTAAGTTCATTTATGTTACTGGATTTTGACCTTTTGTTTATCAATTCATTGATTATTTTCCATGAATCTTGCATGTTACCTTTACAAGCAGTAATTCTGTTAGCATAGTGTTGCTTTTTGAGGCTAGTGTTAAGTTTGTTAACCTTATTACGGACCTGCCTATAGCAGTTCATCAAAATATCAGACTTATTTTTGACAGCAGCTTTTTTAAGCTTATCCCTAGACTTCATAAGGTCTTTTAGATCCTTATTGATCCAGGGACAGTATCTTTCTGAGACACGCATTTCTGCTATTGGAGCATGCTTATCAATGATTGAAGAAAAAAGATTAGACCAGCTGTTCACAAGTAAATTGATATCATCAGTGTCAGGAAGCATTTGAACCCATTGCATGCTGGCGACCTCTGCCAGGAATTCTTCTTCATTAAAATTTTTCATTTTTCGAGTTTTAATTATTTTATGGCTTTTTTCAACACCTCCATTGAATTTTCGGATGCAGTAAACCATAAAATGATCACTCATAGAAATTGGAAGCACTCCAGACTTTAAAATGTTTTGAGTAGATGTGCATGCAATGTGATCAATTATTTTTGAGGTATTAAGAGTAACTCTGGTTGGCTCTTTAATGATCTGTTTAAGACTAAATAGTTCATAAACATTGGACAGATGTTTAGAATTATTGTCAAATTCCTGACCAGGTTCTAATTCAGAAAAATCACAGTTTGTGTCACCAAGTAGAATTATTTCCTTATTTTCCTTATCTACATGGGAAAGGACTTTTTCTAATTTAGAGAAGCTTTCGATAGGATCACTGGGTGGCCTGTACCAACCAAAAATCAGGAATGGTTTACATTTAGGAGGGGATATCTCAATACAAAGAATTTCAAGCCCATAAGAGGGTATATCCTCCCTGAGAATCATTTTGATAGATTCTTTTACATACACCATTACACCACCACCATGACAAGACCTATCAAGCCGTTTTTGCTGGAAGCCAGATATTTCAGTCAACTGTTTAGCGACTGAGTCATCAAGTTTGGTTTCATTTAGGACTAAGATGTGAATCCCCCTATCATTTAGAAGTAGTTTAACTTCGTCAAGGTGACTACGAAGACCATTGATGTTTAGGGATGCAATGGCCATGCCCTTTTTAAAACCAAGATGTTGATGACACCCGACTGTCCCACCATTATTTTGCTTAGCACCTCCCCTAAATTGTGTATCTTGTTAATCAGATTTAGCGTAATTAATCAAGTTACTAGCAAAGATACGGTTACCTACAGCGTTTAGGTGCATTCCTTGTGAGTCTAAGTGTTTGAAAGCGATCTTGCCATTGTCCAGAAAGTCCCATCCATGTGACAAACAAAGGTTTCGGATTTCTTGATTTGCTTCAACGATTTTTATATTCTTGGCAGTGTCATAGGTTTGGAGAAATATAGATGAGACTGCAATTTTGATTTCGGCGTTGATATCTTTGAGCTTTTGGACAGCGGTGTCGATGTTATTTAGTATTATGGATGTAGGGATGTTTTTCGAAATATCATTGCTGCCAATGTGTAGAACAACCTCAGTGGCAGATGGGAGTTCGCTGTTGATGGTCTGCTTATGTCGAGAATGAAGCTGACCACTAAGCAAGCCCCCAATACCAGCTGAGGTTATCGAGTGCTTTTTTAGCTTATCTGCATCAAGTCTTCTGACGTGCGAATCTCCAAGCAAAAGTATCTTTTTGGCTTGTGTTGCTGAGGAGGTTTTGTTCCCATTGTATCCATTCCTGTTTTGGTTTGGGGATGCACTTAATCTGTTTTGGTCATCATTCGTGTTCTGGCTGTTGTTATTAGAGGTTGTTTTGGCTTTATTTAGTTTGGATGTCCCAGTATTGTTATTTCGATTATTCTTTTTATTCTTTTTATTTCTTTGGACATGCCAAGTCATATCATCATTTTTGCCCTCGGTAGGGGTGATTTTGTCTGCGTGAGAATTCATCAACTGTTGTGACTTATTTGACTCCTGCTCAAGTAGTTGATTGAGTAATGCATTTGTCAAATCCAACCGATTTTTCAGAGTTTGATTTTCTTCTTTAAGTTCGGCATTTTCATTCATTAATTGTCGTGTTGCTTCCATGGAAGGGCCAGCTGCTGTAGAGGAGGAAGAGGTGTTATTTGACAAGTTTGATGTTCGATGTTCACTTTGCTTGTTGCTTTGTTTTATGGAGTTTACAAGACTTTTCAGTTTAGTTAACTCTCTTTTCATAATGTTAACCCCAATTTAATATACCATATAGTACATGTGATTGAATGAATGAAGAATATAAAGTTTTAAGAGATTGTTTCGGTACTAGATGTCTTAGTTTTTATAGCACTCCAATTCCTTTAGATAATTTTGAATTTATTTGTTTATATGCAACTTCCAATTAAGCTTATCGTTAATGATTACTCCAAGATATTTGGTATAATTTTCTTGTTTGAGATCTTTGTCATTAATTTTTATCTTTATGTTACTTTATGCTCTTAATGGAAACGTTTGCCAGAATCATGCATTTTGGTATACCAACATGAAACTTGGTACACCTAGGCAGTTTGATACGCTGAAAAAGATAGGACCGGGACCCCATCTCAAAATTGCCCCCAAGTGCTATTTTTAGCATGGGGTAACTCGGTCCCAGTCATTTGTAACAAACATTCAATATCCCAGTCGCAAATAGTCACAAATAAATGAAACATGGTATTGTTATCCAATCTTGCATGCTGAAAAAGATGAAATCGAGACCCCATCTCACGAAACAATTATGTCTTCAGTCACTGCAGTGTCAAAGCTTTCTAGGATGGCGGTCGAGAGAAAGAATATAATAAAGAAGAAAGGTAAGCTCGCAACATTTACTTTGTTATTTTCTTTCTGCTTATGTCTGTAAGATTGTCAAATATGTGTGGGATGAAAAGTGATAAAAAGGCCAGCACAAAAGCATAGAGTTGTGAGGCTAGGCCGGTAGGACGAACTTGTGCGTATTTAGGCCGTACTGCTTTTTACAGGAGCTGAGTCAGCTACTGTTAGACCTGGTACTGAAGAAGGCTCAAAGTTGCCAAAGAACAATGGAAATTTAAGATTTAACAATAGAAAAGTTGAGGCTCAGGAAAATTTTAAGTATTCTTATAAAAAAAATAGTGTAGCAAGCAAGCATATTTTTTTGTTAACGCAGGTCAGGGTTTCTGGCAGCTTTACAGCTGATGTGGACCTGCCGCTTGTTCTCCCAGAATTAATATTCTAGAACGAATATCCTGGGTACTCATTTACCGACTTCGGAAGGACGGACAGCTGAGTTGGCTGGCGGCTTGTAGTTCATGATTCTGACCGTTCGTGGATTCGAACCCACAAAGGTTACCCTTCAAGGATTAGAAATCCAGCGCCTTAACCACTAGGCTACACCACTGTTATAAGTTTTATTTTCACTGTCTCATTGCTTAGTTTATGTACTGCTGCAGCATACAGGTGTCCGTTGATGAAGGTTCCACTGTAGTATCCTTCAATGATGTGTACGTTTATTAAAGAAACTATCTATGAAACAGCCTGAGAAGTTTCTTCAATCGAGGTGTTTTATTTAACAATGTCAGAACTGAGTTTCTTATAACACGATTTCTTAAACCTGGGACTTTACTGTATTCTCAGCAATCTCATAGGCACTCTGGCATACTGCGCCCACTGCATCTACCCTAGGTGTTATTTATTTTTGATTTTGAAGATATACCAAACAACAAATAAAAAAAAGTTGAAATAGTATTATTTCATGAGATAGGATAACTTCAACAAAACATTTAATAAGAAAACGAAGAGCCAAGATTGCGACGATAAACATGATAAGCGACACTTCATAATTTTATAGACAAGAGGTCAGGGTTTCTGCTATTAACCCCACAAATAATATACAAGAAACCAAACTAAAACATGTAAACATGTAAAATAAGTTCAGTATAGCCAGAAAAATCGGAAACATAATGAAACAAACACATGGATTACTTAAGCTTTTTGTCTGACACTCAACAGAGTAATACATCAGAAAGAGAACGAACGCCATGGGCAGCCCTTTGGGACCAGCGCTAGCGAACATATTTGTTGGCTTCCATGAGCATAAACTCTTTAACTGCCATCAAAAGCCCCTTGTTTACTTTTGCTATGTTGATGACATTTTCGCGGTTTTTGAAAAAGAGTCTGAATGTGATATTTTTCTTGCCAAACTCAACTCATTGCATTAGTCTCTAAAATTCACCTTTGAAAAGGAAGAAAACAACTCCTTGCCATTTCTTGACGTTTCTGTGGAGAAAACTGAACCTGGTTTTCTTACCAGTGTTTACAGGAAACCAAATTTTAGTGGCCAATATACACGTTGGGATTCCTTCTGTGCCAAACAAATCAAAATCAACTTAGTCAACACCTTGGTTCACCGGGCACTTATGATCTGTTCCGAACCAAAACTCAATTGAGAATTGGCAAAAATAAAATCTACCCTCATCAACAATGGATATCCAGAAGATCTAATTTCGGCTTGCTTTTGTAATAAAATCGCAGGTTTCTCGGCTGACAAAAAGATTGGTCCGCAAAAGTGCCCGGTTTATCTAAAATTGCCTTACATCGGCAACGTCTCCATGCGGTTTGAAAAACAAATTAAGAAAGCCATAACTAAGTGCTACGCCACGGTCGGCCCCCGTCTCGTCTTCTCCTCTAGAAAAATAATTCCATCTATCCGCAAAGATAGTGTGCCTACCACACAAAACAGCCTTGTACTATACGAATACTCGTGCCGGTATGATGCCAGGTACGTAGGTCGCACATCTCAGCGGTTATGTGATAGGGTTAAACAACACGTACCGTCTAGCAACGCAACAAAACTGTGCTGCAACAAGAACAACCATCTCGCGCCTCTAAACCAAAAAGATCACTAAAACATGACTCTGCTATAGGTCAACATTTGCTCGACAACCCAGAGTGTGCTAAAGCCTACAGTGAGAATTGCTTTCGAATAATTGGCAGAGTAAGATCTACATTTCACTTAGCTATTTTGGAATCAGTCTACATAAAAACCAGGGATCCCCTATTGTGTAGACAGAAGGAGTTCGTTTTCGCCTTAGGACTCTTGAAGTAATCTTATTGGTCAGCTCACTGTATCTTGGGTGTTGATTGGTTCGTTTCATTATGTTTCCGATTCTTCTGGCTATACTGAAATTCTGTACCATCCAAAGACTGTAAAATAATTGTGATCCATCCAGGGTTGCACTTCATGTAAAGAACTCGTCGGTATCGTTTGAAGTTTCATTAGATATTCAGAATAAAATAAAATTGATTTTATTTTATTCAAGGCTTTGTTAGATATTCTTCCATAATTTTTCAATATCTTGAGTAATATTTTTTGTTTGATACAGGATTAGATATTCGATTAGATATTCTGTTCATGAATATTTAATAGAATATCTAACGGAATATCTAATCGTGTATCTCGGCCTTTAGGGAAGGCACACAGATTAATCTTTAACAGATTAGCTTTTATTGTAACATGAACCCCCAGCCCCTCAAGCAAAGATAACAGGAGAGATGGCACTTACAGCTGTCCTCATGGAGAGCATTGCAATTTGCAATGCTTGTCTAAATTAGGAGAGTCGGGCAGTGTGGGGTTTCATATTTCATTCGCATGCTATGACCTAGCAGATAGAACAATACCTCTAGACCTTTGACTTGGTGCATTGCATGTTAGCTAACTAACCAATAGCTTTTATGTATTTTAATCCCCTAGGTAATCCCTACCTTTGTACATGTGGCACTCATTATTTTGCTCAGTCTGGAGGTCTTGTGCTATCTGCAAGGCAGCTATTTTCGCAGCACGCAATTCACATTTTGCGTTATTCCTACTCAGAAGTTTTCTGATTGCATTTTTCGTTGCCGTTACCAAGTCAGGCCCCCAATTGCCTTCGGGCGTTGGGGTCCCTACGTTCGTCAAACGATCTCCAGATCCAGGCCTAACAGCTGAATTTGGCTCCTGAATTTGGCTAGCCTTAATATCTTAATTCAGGCTATGAAGACCACGTTTCCGTCGACATGGCTGTTTGTCCGTTTTTGTTTTGTTATCTGGCATCCCAGAAGTTCAACGCAAACGCTGATCATCCGCCTCGCCTCATTTTGATTGTGGTAGGCAGTCCGCTGATTTCTTGTTAAAACGACGGGTGATGTCCCTCTGCCGTGCCCTTTGTTTTCTCCTCTGGCTCTCTTCTGGCCCGCTTCGCTGTTTCGCCGCTGTCTCTGCTCGGAAAGATGTCCCTCAAAAGCTCTCAGTGGAGAATTCTGCATTGCAATTGTTGGCTCTGGATGATACAGAACACCGCTGCTATACCTCGAAGTTTCTCCACGTTTGTTTTCTTCCTCTTGTTTACTTCCTTCGTTCACCACATCACGCAGTTTTCTCTGTTTTGCCGCTGTTTTCCCACAGTCTTCTCGTCTCGCCGCTGGTTAAGTAAGAAAGATGTCATCCAAAGCTCCCGGTGGAGTATTCTGCGTTGCCAACGTTGGCTCTCGACTACATAACCCGCTGCTACTCCACGAAGTCTGGCTGATTTTATTTCCTCCTCTGTCCCTGGTTTTGGTTTTTCGTTTCCTTCTCCACAGTCTTCTCTGTTTCGCGGCTGTTTTGTTGGGAAAAATGTTAACAAAAGCTCTCTGTGGAGAATTCTGCGCAGCTAACGTTGGCTCTAGCTCACTCAGAACCCCTGCAATTCATTGAAGTTTGTACATTTTTATTTAATTTTTGCTTCACTTATTTTCCCTGCAATATTTTCGTGTTATCGTATTTGCCCTTGAGGCATCCAGCAGCGAATGCACCCGCAACTAACAACACGCCATCCTTGTATCGCCTTCAGGCCTAATGCTGGCCTCCCCTATTGCTGGGCCGCTTGCTAGCTTCTCGACCAGGTTTCTTAGTTGCGGGTGCCTTCTCTTATATCATTATTGTTGTTTCCACATTTTTTATGCTGCAAACCGTGAATTGAGGTAAAAGCTAAGATTTACCCCCTAAGGCTATTTTGGTGTATTTTGACTGGCATTCACGCCCTCCAGCTATTCTATGCCCTCTAGCCTACTATGCCCTCTAGCTCTCCGCTTCAGCATGGTCTCTGGGGACTCATATGCTTCTCTCCACTCCTTAGTTCTCCCTGTTGCACTCATTATTTATGCTGTGCACATATAGAAATAGGTATCTCTGTATTACCTTTCTATTTCATTTGCTCCCAGCCATCTCCCGGCCATCTGGCTATCAGCTAGTGGTAGTGCCTTCAGACATCTGCAACACTTTCTTGCTTCTGGTTTTTTACCTCACTTCACGTTGTTCGTTATCGTATTTTTACTTGGTTTCTATTTGCAAGTAGTTTAGTTGTAAGTAACTACCACAGCCTATGCAGAAAATATGAAGTGATATTGGACACTACCCACCACACAAGCTATAGGTGTACTAGCCTATCTTCACCCCCCATTCAGAGTCTTTTTGGCTTTAGTGTCACTTCATATTTTGCTGTCTGCTGAATTATTCCTTTTTTATTTCTGAAGTAGCAATGTCAAACCAGCTTTCAGGTAACACCCATCTTTTAGCATTTTGTACCTGATCCTTCAGGAGGGCACCTTTCACTAACATGGTTTTGGGAATATGTGTAATCAATAGATCCAGGTAGCCCCCCTTCATATTCTGATCTTTCAACAGCTTTGCCTTTCTATCAGGGAATCCTTGCATAGTTCGGCTCCTTCTTTCCTCGCCTAAGGCACTCCTCTTAGGCCCTGAGTATTCTGTCATATAAGGATTCATAGCTTCCTGAAAGCTGGTCTTATATATCTGCATTTCATAGACCTTAACGTTTCACTTTGCTGACTAGCCTAGAGTATGAGTTAGCTGGCAGGATCCATGGGGCTAAGGGATTGGGAAATGTGCTTTGTATCCTTAGGGGGAGTCTAGGGTTCTTGGCTTTGTTTGGTATACACTGTGCTCCTGTCTCCCTTTTTAGGAAGTCTTGTTATGCATGTTTTCCGATCTCATGGCCAGGAATGTCCAGCTCTTTGCACTTGCAGGGATTTGGTGCGGTCTTGCTAATCTAATTTACACTCTATGGCTTAGCTATTCGCATTTGCTGGTCATGCATTGTGGCCAACTTGAGAGTGTTTAGTTTAATCAGGTTGGTAGTAATCTGCACGCTACTGCTCTTCTTATATCTATGGGTTGCATCAGTTTGGTAGGCAACCTTACATAACTCCCCATTTCTATAGCTATTGCATCAGGATGTTATTTCCTAAGCTAAGGTTCTCCTTCACATACAGTTTTATGGTCCTCCTGATATCATCCTATTGTGGCTGTGCTCGACCTAGTACATCAATTCTAGCAGTACTAGGTGTGGTTTGTTTATAACTCCGCCACATTCACTAGCAGCTCTTCGCATCAAGGCAGTAACCTTCCAACCCCTATTTTATCCAGGTATTGCATTCTATTGCACACCTTAGTATTGCGTTTTGTCCTTGGCTCCATTGTGCAATATCTAACCTAACATTGCTCATGGCATTCATTAACTGCCTAGCCCATATTGAGGCAGTATCAGGTAGGGGTACCTTGTCTGGCACTCTTTCTATATAGCTTTGCATCAGGTAGGGCATGTTAGTCATCTATACCCTTCCCCAGTCATAAGGCGCGTCTAGGTAGTGGTGCTCCTGCCCTTTTACCTAACAGCTAATCTCATCCCATTACCGACCGTCATACCGCGGGATCTGGGAACGAGTTTCAGCAGTTGTGGGGAAAAATTTTCAAGATGGCGCGTATTGTAGTCTAAACAAGCGTGTGCCTCAGCAGCGTTGAAACATACCAGGAATGAAACTAACCAAAATTTGGTTATGAGCCAACCAATCCAGAATGGGGTATAAAGAGTATAATATGTGAATGAGGCCATGATGGGCCCATCATGGCTTCAAATCGAGGTCATCACTTTTCACCGAATGGCCTAGTCGCAAATTCTTTTGAGTACCTGCTCCTCAGCCTTTGCGATAGCTGCCTAATAGTAGTATAAGTAATCAGTGTTCTTTTGTTATAGCTCATCATGGATTTCGAAAGTGAGCCTGAAATTGAACAGGATCAAGTTTTGGTTGATGATGGTGATGTTGATGGTGCTGAAGCTGAAGAAGAGGGAGTCCAAGATGATGTCGTCGGTGGTATTGGTAATGCTGATGGTGGTGTTGAAGAAAGAAAGGTCAGGGTGACTCTTGTTAGGCCATTAATTATGCCTAACACCACAATACAACTTTTTGCATCGACGACACTAATTATATATAGGCCTACAATGATAAAATCCAATCAGTATAAAATCTTATTGGTGGTATACCGGTACTTCGAGACTGAAAAGTACTAATGCACTGTTCATGTGGAAGATCTGGTGCTTGTACAGGGCCAGACTGAAAAGTTTGGCGTGCGCGGGGCGAGATCTGGCCTGCACGCACAGCTCTGTTTGTAAAATTTTCCTGACCCTACAGCCACGCACATTTGTCAAGCCACGCATTAGTAACATAGGCCTATTAAATTGCGAACAAAGGAAGAAAGTGAAATTTGCTTCAATTGCAATTGTGCCACAACAAAAATCAAACACAACAAACCAAAATATTATCACCACTGTATTCGCAGACAGTTTCTTGAACCAGTTATTTCGTTTTTTGGGGCTGGGCACCCAGCTGGGAATGGCATGGTAATCTACAGACCAGAGGCATTGAATATTGTTGACCCGCACACACCCCTTGGTGGAATCTGTGCACGCCATACGCCACAACTGTCGGAAATTTTGGCAGTAAGGTATACAATAATACCTCCAGGGTTTGGAAAAAACTAGAATCAGTAGGAAAATTTAAAAAATTTCTGGTTGTCCTCCATATTATCGTAAGTATTTTCAGGTTGCTGAGTTTATAGCCAGATTGGGTGATTTTCATCTCAAGAAAAGCACTGGTAAATTATCACTAAAACATGCCTTGCCATTTGAGGAGGGCTATGGTCTCCTATGGTCTCCATGCTCTTCTCAAATGTTCAAGGAGATCTACTACTTGCTCTCATGTGCCCCTAATTACAAGTTTTCCGACCTGGCTGTATGGCAATTTTACCTTTGTCTCATTTGTTAACTATATAAATTGGATTACCGTATTTCCTCTGATAAACGCCGCGGCGTTTATCAGAGGGCGGCTTTTGCTACAAAATGAAAAGTGAGATGATTTCTTTTCTCAAAAATATGTGATAAAACTTGAATTAAAAATGTTTTAAAAGTTCTTTTTGGCGAACTTTTGAAGGGGAAAAGACAATAAATGTATTTATCTTTAGTAATAGAAGAATGTTTTGAAAGAAAACAAGAAAGACCCCTATAAACTATTCGTTATCTCTTGTTATGGTCTGTTTTCTAATAAACGCCGCTTTTGAAGATGCGGCGTTTAATATGGGGCGGTGTTTATCAGAGGGGGTGTTTAGTACAAATGCTTAGCTGAAAGTGCGGCGTTTAATAGAGGGTGGCGTTTATCAGAGGGCGGCGTTTGTTAGAGGAAATACGGTACATACTAACTGGTAGTATAATCTCCTTACATATTTGTATTGTATTTGTTTGAATGCTAATTGTACTAACTGAATTGAAATGTTACATTCTGTTTGTACTCTTCTCAGAAACAAACGCAATAAAGGGGAATGAAATTATGTTTTCGTTAGTTTATTATTTTCTCGTATATTTAGTATCTGTAATGTATCTTTGTAAGTGTAATGTGTTTGTTTTGATGTGATGAGTTATTTGCCCCATACTGGTGTTTTTCTTTCTGCTTTCCTAATTTAGTCTATTTGAGTTAATATTTGACATGATATTCACCACTTATCATGACAAGTCTTTGATATTTAGTAGGGCAACGTTTTGGGAGAGATCCGTCTCCCATCATCGGGCAATGAGAAATGTGGTTTCTTCCCTATTTAAGCAAAGGTCGGATCGAAAAGGTGTGAACACTGAGCGAACCTCAGAGGAGGTTTTTATAAGTGGTGACTATCATGTCAAATATTGTGTCAGAAACAGCCTTGATAAGACCGAACGTATTTACTCTATTCGAGTTCTTGCAGATTTTTACAAGTGCGTGTGTAATCACAAGTGAAGGCATATGAAATATAGGACAATACGCTCTTTTTTATACGTAAGAACCAGTAAATTTTGGTTGAAGTTTGAATGTTCTTATTTTTTCTTTTGTCCCAAACAATAGTCTTTTGTCCCTAACAATAGTCAATAGTCTCCCAAACATAAATTTAGATGTAAAAGTAAAAGAAATCTCCAGGGGAGGATCAACAAGGTAACGTACCTGTTGCAAAATTTTGGGTCCCGAATTTCGCAATTTACTACCTCTTAGGGGTAGAAAAATGGTCATTTTTGGGAATTTTTACTACCATTTAGGTTTTTAAAAGTTGATATGATTGGCTTACAAGTTTCAACCAAGTTTTATGAATTAAATTTATGTTGGTAAGATTCCATAACAACGGAAAGTAGCGATTTTATAATTTTTTAACACATAAAGAACATTTTACAGTGTTCTTCTCTGCTCTGGTTCTGATTTTGTGATATCAAAATATGCATTTGATTCTTAATGTTGAACTCTTTCAAAGCAATGCAAGTATATTTTGTTGTCAAACAAAAGTGCTATTGTTACTAGAACAATTAAACTATTGTTATTTCTGCTTACGGATAAAGTTTCTGCTGCTGGGGCTAAAAAGTTACTACCGCTTAGGGTAAAAGTGACTACCGTTAAGGGTTTAGGGTTTTGAAACATTTTGCAACGGGTACGTCACCATAAACTTCCAAGTCCCCCCTGGGAAAAAACCTCTATTTAACACATCAGTTTTCAATGTGGTACTGTTTATTAACGATTTTGGGTGGTAACAATGAGCTTCACAGCAACATTGGTAGGTAAAATTTTCATACACGATTATCCGACTTTTTAACGTGTCTGTCCGAACGGCCCAGCAAAAATTTGGTTCAACCTTTTCGGATAATCGAAGACGCTCTGCATCACTTTCTGTCAAAAATTGTCCAATGTGTGTGCATAGGTATTCGCAACAATTATACTACTGGACACGTATATAAGTACACATTTTTTGTCTTTTACGATAAACTTAACTTGGCTCGAGCCTAGTAATAAACGTTTCTTAAACTTTATATTTTTTCTATTGGTGTAGGAAAAAATAGATCCACATTTCCATTGTTAATTACGAGGAATCCTTGTACTAGTTTCATATAAATATATATAAATATAAATATATTTCATATAGTTTCTTAAAAAGGGAGAAGAACTTTTGTAATGTATCAAGGCAAGCTTCAAAATGAATTCTTTTTCAAACTTTCCATATTTTAGAGAGTTCGTGGTGCCGGTAAAAAGCGATTCGAACAAAATGCTGCTGAAAGGACTCGAATCAACAAGAGAAAGATTACAAGCTTACAGAAATTGGTATCAATAGCTTTCTTTTTTGTTTCAATTTAGTAATTGAATTTGGATCTAGGTGCGGCTTTACATCACTGGAGAATGGTAGACTGACCCTCAAGCAAAAATTGAGACTCATATTTATTCCAAAATAACGGGAAAGTATACCCATACTTACACCAAAATCATAAAAAAGTATACCCATTTGGGCGGCATGTCCCCAGTACCCAAAATATACTAAATTCCCTCTGTCCATTTCCCCAATATTAGTTTGATCATTAACAGCCACATATGCCGTAATAACATTTCGAGAAGACATAATGTCAGTGTTTTTTTAACTTGGCAAAAAGTGCCCTTTTTCTACAAAAATTTTATATACATTTATAGACACGATTTGACTGAGTGACAAATTAATGAAGTAAGTACTTGCTATATAAAACTGAAATTCTTTCATATTAACGAAAAATTGGGTACTCCATGCTTGGAGCTCCTAAGGATGGAAATATTCATAAGGTAGTAGCTATTTTCTTAGATTTTATTTCGAAGATCAAGAATAATGGAAACATTTTTGATGGCTGCAAGTTTGAAATTTCGTAAACTAAGGTCTTTTGGAATATAGAATGCATTGCAAATACAGTAAAAACCTGCAACTAAGAACCTAAAATTTAAGAACCCAATAGCCAAGATTTTAAATTTTTGACTGTATTTTAAGGGTATAAATTACAAATTTTAGGTTTACAGTTTGTTAATTTCTTGCCAGACATGTAAGTTCTGAAAGGTTTAAACAAGAAATCCTGGATCTCCTTTTCTTGGCTTGTTTCCTCCAAGATTGTAGTTTTCTACGCATGTAAATTGCAAGAGGAGGCTGTCTATATTACTATACTATCCATCTAAATCTATTCTCAGTATGTAAATGTATTGTTTCTCTAGCTAGATGAATGGTTCAAGAAAACGGGTACGCCGACAATGGCAATATCGTTGTATAAAGACAAAGGAGGAAAAGTGACCATTAAAATGTCTGGTAAGTTGACAGAATTGCAACATTTCAGCATGTCATGTAGGTATTGCTATTGTGCAAAACAATGTTTCTGTCTTTGATTTTTTAACATTCCGTACTAAAAAATCTTGTTGGAGCTTCAAACAAATGTTAGATGTTCACTGATATTTTATTAGGAAATAAAGCTCTAAATCTTGTTGACTGCACCGTAGTTTTGCAGAAGAAGGGCTAAATTACGCAGAACAAAAGATTTTATGGAAATCGGACTTTCCAATCTATAGTTGATTTTGCAAAAGAGATCATTTAGATGTGATACAAGTGCTGTTCAGGTAAGAGCCTTTGCTTTTCATTTGATTCCTTTTTGGTAGGGTTTTTTTACAACTTTTCATGGCCAAAGAGTCAATCAGGCAGCTTGAGTTCTGAAGAAAGCTTGGATATGGTTGGACATCTATTTTAGAAAAATTCTTTATATCCGCGGAATGGAATTTCAGGCTACTGCGGAATAAAATTTTGCATACAGTTTAACCCTTTTCCTACAAAACTATTTTTCAAATTTCCTTTTCCTAAATTCTGGAAACATGTCATCTTGTAAATCAAATCAGAAGCAAATATCTTAACGCTTTAGAACTGTTTTGTTCTCATCAAATATATTGATGCTTTAATGCTATTGTAGGCCAAGATGAATTTATAGAGCTGGCAAGAAACGAAGTTGTACGTAAAGAATTTTTGAGAATTGCAACAAAAGTTCAAGAGAGCCAGCTTCAAAATATTGAAAAGGAGCCTGCAGATATATATTCTGGTATGTGTTGACATATATTTTCATCAAACTTTCATGATCGTTGCTAGTCATTATTATTTCAAGCATAGCAGGAGAAAAGGGGACCATTCTGACATTATGGACATATTTTTTGTTTTTTTCGAAAATTGCACAAGAAATGCCATATCACATGGTTGGCCAAAGAACTCGCATAAGAAATCTGGAAAGCATATCTAGCTTGCAGCTGCTCCTTTTTAGCTTTTTTGTGATACCTATCTATAACGTAACAACTAGAGCCAGTGGTAGATATCGAGAATTTAAATTTCATAAAAGAGGTGAAATATGAAGATTTCCTGAGAAGTCTTTGCAGCCAATCCAATTTTGATAGTGTTATGTTAATTTGCGAGTTGCTATTTCGAGTTGTGACTTATTCTTGAAGTGCGAGTTACGAGTTGCGAGTTACACATAAAGTGCGAGTTGCGAGTTACGAGTTGTGTTATTTTGTGAATTACGAATCGCAAGTTGCATGGAAGTTGCAAGTTGGAGAATCGAAAGTGTGAGTTGGTCCAAAAGTGCGAGTTGCCTTTTTCTTAATCTGTCGCTAAAAACTACTTTAAAGCACTTTAAAGCCCCAGCTCGCAACTCGCAACTCTTAACTTGCACAGTAAGAGCAACTGGCAACTTGCACTTTACCAAACCACTTTTTATGATGTGACGTTTAGAAATTCTGAAGCTAGTGCTATTTCGTGTATCTGAGCCTTACTAATCACAACAATATGGACATGGATTTTGAAATAAGTTCAAATGAAATACAGTAAATTAATTCCAGTAACTAGTTTAAATTTTTATACCTTAACAAAAGCAATAAATATAATAAGCCAGTTAAGTTGGTTAGAAATTTAATAAGCCAGTTTAGTTCGATAATTTCAATAAGCCAGTTTAGTCAGCTTAGATAAGTCAGATAGTTGGTCTTCATTAAGTACAAGATGAACAATTACAATATTGGAATATTGTTACTGCAACTAGCTATATAAAAATGTCATTTGAAATAGATATTCATAATAAGTATCACCTACGCCATAAGGGCGCCATTACAGTATTCAGTGCAATGAGATCGATATATTTTTCTCATTACAGGTATTTCTGAAGCAGTCGTGGATACGTTTACGAGGAATGATGTCTTTGAATTGGACATCGACTCCAAACGAAAAGCAGTGACTGCAGCTGTATTAGGAAATTGTATGTTGATAAGGATCATTTTAAAGTTTTGGTAACAATTAACACTAGAGTCTTTACTGGCATGGATGGAATACAATAACGTTATCACCTTTCAATGACGAATACGTTATAAAGCAATTTTCTTGAGCTCTTTAAACCACTGAACTTATCAAAAAATCGTTTTCGGTACATGCTAACGTAATCCATGCTTAACACACGTAAAATTGAAACAAATTTGATATACCAGTCATAAAATTGTGTTACTGCACTGTATGCAGGTGCTCAAGAGTTGTCGAATAAGGTTGCTTCATTTCAATTCTATAAAACGCATTGTGGAGCTTTCTGAACTTTTCTTAATTTACCAATTTCCTATTTAAAAACTGTTTGTAACTCTTGCAGGAAATGAAGCCTCCATAGCCACTCTGGCTCTGCGTAAGCAGCGCCCTGTGCTACGTAGAGATGAGCAGCACCGTTATCATCTGCCCCATTCAATACAGCCCTGGAGTCCCTGTTAGATTTTTAAACATTATATCAAATCCCTGTTGTTTATCATTGTTTTTAAGCATTTACTCTTCTTTAACAGCTACAAAAAAACGGAAAGTATGGAAGAGTGAAAGGTGTCCAACATGGTGGCCGGTGGAAATTGCTTTTCGTTCCCCAAGTGCGGCACCAAAGTTTTCCGTTGCCCATCTGGATACAATACTCGAGGCATTTGAAGACCACTTGGCTAATATTGGAGCAGCAGATGGTGCCGGAGGTGACGACACGGCAGGAGATAGAGGTGAGATGCAGTCAAGAGACGAGCACGTGGAAGAAGTAGATATGCAAGAGCAGGAGGACGTGCAGATGGAGGAAGAACGGCCACTGGACGTACAGGCGGAGGATAAAGACAAACCGCTATCGTTGCAAGAACGAGAACAAATAAATGCGCTGAAAAGGACATATGAGGTAATTGCATGTACCTATATTGTGTGTTTAATTGTAAGGGGGGTCATATTGCATTTTTGACATTTTTCACCCTCTATAGCATTTTATAATGACCCACCATTTTATAGAAATCTCAAAGTAAAACCTACCCCTCCATTTTATTACCACCACCCCATATTAGGCTTTTTAAATTTCTCAGACAACGAGAAAGTTGTTTTTTCATTTCCAGAATTACGAGTGGACACCAACTCAATGTGAAACCTTTTTAGATGCCATAAAACGTTTCAAGGCAAAAGCGTTACGAGAGGTTTTGGCGGTATTACCCGATGACAGACCATTCAAATCCGCCGATCAGGTCATGCCGTCTGAAATAGAATGGTGGTAAGTCAGCACATTGCATAACAATGTTGCACTATTTTTTGTTAGGGGGCCGTTCAATAATAACGTCACCTTAGGGGGGTGGATGGTTTTTACAGTTTTTTGTGACGCTATATAAAAACGTCTTATACAAAAACGTGATTTAGCGTGACGAGGGGGGATGGGTGGTTCTAAAAAGGCAAATTTAGCGTGACGTAATTATTGAACCCTAACCCTAACCCTAGGATGAATTCTATGCAAAACACTTTTATGAGTCTGTTTAACAATGCAATCAATTTCTAATCAAATGTTTAAATCATTTCATTTTAGTGTTTATTTTTGAAACTACTTTCTTGTAAATGTTCTTCGCAAGCTTGCCATTATGTATATTATGTATATTAGTGAAATTCAAAGAGCCTTGGTAAAAACTGGTAATCTACTACTGTTGAGTAAATTTAATCTATTTCTATTTTCGACTCTCTGTAAAATAAAATCACAAACAACCAATTGTATACAAGTTAGAGAATGCGTGACTTTCTCAGCAGTGAAATTGGCAAACATTAACCTCGTTTGAGTGAGTGTGATGAACGTCGAACGGTCCAGCTTCTTTAGCCTAAGTATTCGAAACGCAGTTTCAAAATCCATGCCTAATTGATTACTTACGTAGTTTTTAATTTTTCTATAAAGGTACCGTCACCTTGTACCTTCAGCAATGCGCGACAGTGGCTTGGAGCCAGTGGCAGTGGAAGGCGATGGGCGGTGCCTCTTCCGATCTTTGTCTCGTTGCCTTTGCGGAAACGAAGAACACTGGAGCTGGACAAAATTGCTGTGTTTGAAATACGGACTACAGCATGAAAATGAGATTTGCAGAAAGGTATTCTTCAACAATCTTTGTTATAGTCTATTTTCAATCAGCGGGAAAGACTTTGTCCACATCGAGTTTCATCAGGCTGTACACCACACTACTAGACCATTGCTATCCACACAAACTTAGGAACGGCTATCCGCATCCACATTAAATTCAAATTACTAGCATGCATTACATTTTCAACGCGCTTTTAATTCGAATACACAAATGCATCGAACTTGAGTTATTGCCGTGTAATGCTTAGACTAGTACAACGGTCTCAGAGAGCGGTAGTTAAAGCCCCGCCCCCGTAAAGCAGATAATTTTTGCAGAATCGAACATTTTAACGTAAATGTAAAATAGATATTGCGCGCCGAATGTTATGTGAACAACTAACATTTTGTCTTAATATCAATATGCTTTTGTACATTACAGGTTGGAACTCTTTTAGAAGACAAGAGACTTCTCGCCTTTACGATATCAACTGATGATGTAGTTAGGAGACATCAACGAATTCCCGATGATGACCGGTTTCTTGAAGCTTGCGTGAAGGAAGAGATTTTTCGGACATCCGAACAGTTCAGAGATGGATGTTAGTATGAATTTTACATTTATTTACTATATCGGGTGACGCAAAAATGCACAAAACGTCTGGTTTGGTCTGTTGCTTATACATTTGCTTACACACTTAAATAGCCCTTAACGTTTGGCCGTAAAAGTTCACAATAAGGTAGATGCCAATTCTATTCTCTTGGCAAACATTTCTAATGTTAGATCAACTCAATACAGCGGCTGCGTTTTTAGAACATATTGTAATGTTTCTTTTTTATATTTAATATTATCTTCTTCAGTTCTTCTTAAGCACTGTTAATCGATTAAGCGCTGCAGTCAAATGAGCGCAGCACAATGGGCAAAGATAAATTAATAAGCGGATCTAGGGGCACTACAAATTCGGGGGGGCTGCCCCATACGAAGCCCATTGTTTAGTAACGGTTTTTACGTCTATGAATAAGCGCCGCAGTCGAATAAGCACGGCAATGCTTACATCAAGCATTTTGTATGCTTACAATCTAAACAAGGAACGGTTCTCATTGCCAACTTACCTAAACAGTAAATAGGAATACCAGTAGATTTCTCTTAAAATAATTATGCTGGTAGAAAGGTTTACAGTGAGCCTATTTTTCGTTCTTGCTGTTCAATTCAAAGTCCGACAAAAACATTAAATACTAAAATGTTTAGAAGCTTTTAAAAATCTTATAAAAAAGTGCCGTAGTTGAATAAGCGCTGCATCTACAACCCCGATCCAAAAATACAAAACAGAGCCGCAAGGATTGTAACAAACAGTTCTTGCGATGCTTCTGCTACCCCTTTAATTGAGAATCTTGGTTGGCCAACTATCGGAAATCTTGTGAAAAAAGAGACTGCAACTTTGACTTATAAGTCACTGAATTCGCTTGCACCAGATTATTTGAAAATGAAATGAATGAAAAAAAATGAAAATGATAACACGACGCCACTTAATCGATCATTTACGGTTGTTCCTACTTTAATGCTTTCACACTGGTTTCTTTTTCAGCACTGTTGCATTTGATTCTTGCATCTGGTGCTCTGAAGGTCAACATAAATTCTGTTTCCTCAGAGCAAACGCTGAGCCAGCAAGTGAAATTTGAAGATGGAGCTGATACATTCCATCTTATGTGGGTTCCTACTTCTCCTGATGGCTCAGTGAACCACGTGGTCCCATTAGTCAGCGTTCAAAATGAACGTCTCGTTGCTTCGGAAGGGAAGTGCGAATTAGCGAATGGAAGGACAAGCCTATGCTTATCTCATTATAAGAAGAGACCGTCTCCAGCAACCGTTCAATGTAAATTCTGTCTCCGCGTTTACCACGCTGATTGTGCTTCAGAAACATGCCAAAGCGATGAATGGTCCTGCTTCTGCCACGTCAAGTTTGAAAATCTTCGCTGGTAATGCTGTGTTTCTGAAGTTTAGCCTTGATTATCTGTTTCAATTATTTAACTCTGCTTCTTGTTATCAGTCCTTTTTGCGACGGTGTCATGTGCTTTACATCATTAGGTATGTAGTATGGACCAAAAACGGTCTAGGGCGAAAACTTAAAGCAAAACACCATGCAAAAGACCAGACCATTTTAACGTATGAAAAATTGTGTCCAGCAGTGACCAAACCCCGATTTTTAGCCTTTTTAAGGACTTTTTAATGTTTACAAAAAGGTTCACCCTACCAGTAGGGTCACCCCCTTCATATTTTTCCTTCGTTTACTTTACATATCCGGTAGGGTCACCCTAGAGGTAGGGTTACCCTATCACCTAGGTAGGGTGACCCTCCTATTAGGAGGGCCAGCATTTGTTCATTTAAGCCATGTAAATGTATTTAAGGCATGTAAACGCCCTCAGGGTCAGTGTGAAAATACCGATAAGGTATATAAAGTGAGTGACCTTAACATCATATGTATTGTATCTAAATTTCTACCTATACTCCTATACTTACATTTTTCTTTGCCTTTATCTTACAGCTCAACGATATTGCGCTCTTTGTCAGAAATTAAAAGAAATATTCAGCAATATTCCTCAGAAATAAAGGTAACTTTAAAATGTTAGCGTAAAATATATCACAAAGTGTCTCGGTACAGCACAAGTGGTGAGCTGCAACCGTTAAGTCCTGTTGGCAGTTGCCCATAAGCCCGCAAAAAGCAGGTAGGCCTTATTTCCAGAAGGGGCCCGGTAGTAAATTTAACAACAACTGTACACTAGAATCTCAAACTTGGGGGGCACGAAAATTGACGGACGGCACTTTTGCCGCTAGAAGGGCACTTCCAAATACGTTAAATTTGCGAAAATGGGGAAAAATTCCTATGGCGAAAAGTGCACTTTTTCTTTTTTGCAAAATCCCCGGGGGTTCATCTCTGTAGACAACCACCAATTTTCCACATCCACCCTATCGTTATGAATTCTAACTTCCATCGATTCGACTTGATTAATCATGTAGGGGTCTCGTACCGTACATGAATTTTTTAATATGGGACGCACGAGCGTTTTGTAAGCTTGAATTTTAAATTTTAATTTCCTGTGAACAGTGTTCAGATTTTGCTTCATAAACCCAATATTCTACATATTGGCTTTACCAACTATGTTTTCTATAAGATGTTTTCAGTTTAGATCATACGCTATGGCACTCCAATATACTGATGCTTTTCAACATACTTTAATATCTTTCCTTTCATCAAATAGCCATAAACTACTGGCAATTTTTGCCGTCTTATGCCGTTATTTTGCAATTTCAGCAAAACGATGAGTTGAATTCCTTTTCTGTGCTAAGATTTTAATTGAAACTTCTTTTAATCCTTTTTAGAAATTTCTATTCTCAATCTCAAAGATGGAGATTCTCACCGTAAGAGCCTGGTTATTCGACCAACGATCTGAGCATACTCTACGGAGTATGCATAAACACATTGACTTGTTCAGCGAGGAAACTGTAAGTCACTAGCTTCTCGTCAGTACTTTTTTAACGATGCTTGAAAACAAACCTACCTATTTGTTGCGATCCTTTCCATTTTGTTACCAAACAATTACAATATTTTGCCAATTTCACTTTATAACCAGTGGCGTAACGAAGTTTAGGGCACCTTAGTTCAAAAACTAAGGGCCACCGACAAAAAGTTTTTTTTAATATGGGGCTTTGGCAATCCTGTGCTTAACACCTCTATAATAACCAGGGCCGCCATCAGGCAAGCCGGACCTTAGGGCAAATATCGTGGTGGGCCAAAAATGCGCCGTAGGAGCGAGTTCAAGGAAACGAGTCATGTCGGGTCAACCTTATATGGCATTTTTCGAACACCTTAATAACAAACCTTTCTTGATAGTTTTCACTGAAAACAAGAAAGAACAAAGTGAAAAATACTAAAGAGTGATGTAGAGTAAAGAGAGAAGAGATGAGAGAGGAACGAGTAACAGTTTTCGTGAATTTTCCAGCAGTCTGAAAGCATCAATTTCTAAAAATTCTCCCCCTTCGGTGGCAACTATGGTGCCATCTCATGTATTTAGAAAGTATAACTTATTTTTTCAGTGTTGGAACATTTGTTTTGATGTTGTTCGTAGAAGAGCTTTATTTTTACCGTTATATATATTTCTTTCTGGAGACGCTCTATTCTCATCTTGGTTTCTTTCAGTTTCAAATAATTTTTCAATACTCCTATCCCCTTTATCCCGTAGAGCTTACTTCCATTCGCAGTCGCTACATAAGGAACCCATCGTACATAATTCCTAAGGGCCCGAGTGTCTCCTTTACGCCACTTTCTGTATTGTTGTATTAACATTATATTTTAATTTCTAGTGGGAATTCTTAATGGATTACATCAATAGAGTCGCTCATCAAGTGGCCAAGTACAAAAATTTGTCAATTCCACTTAGAATCACATTGAATACACTTGTTTTAGGACCGGAGGTATCTATGGACTTGTTTATTTAACTAGCTGTTAACAATTTTATGAGGGTGCACGGGGGCGTAGAAGCATCAAAAAATCCCACAATCTTCAAAAATCCAAAAATCCGCTAAATATTTCACTAATATCCGTTACATACTTACTACTTTAAAAAATTGTGAAATCCGAAAAGTCGACATATTTTAGCTGAATTTTCTGAATTTTCGAAACCGTCTTTTAGGTGAGAACAGATCACAGGGGCGTTATTACTTCCATCCAGATTCAAACTGCCAAAACCGAATCAGAGGCAGGTATAGCACTAGCCGGGTATAGTGGATCCATTGCATAAACCAGCGTCACCAGTAGATCCTAAGGTATCAGTTATCCAAAGGTAAAATCTGACGTCTGTCTTACCGTCAGACTCCGACAAACGATAGCACTCGATCCGCAAGATATGTAGATTCACAATACATAGCTACTAGCTCCGTGTTGCATGTCGAAACTCAGGAATTCGCTGTAACAGTTTTTTCAAACATGCAATCAAAAACGTAAAATTTAATTTTAAACATCAAACTTTTACTCAGTAATACAAAATTAACACTACTCTTTAATTTTAGGCAGCAGCATTCCTCATACACAAGTTGGAAGGCATACCATTGATTTCTGCAAGAAGATTTACTTTCTAAACATCGACTGTATTGCACATTTATTTAAGGTTGTCGTTTTATTTTCAATACCAAAACTCTACTGTTTTTTGGCAAGATGCTTCTCATTCCATTTGAAAATGGCACACACATATTAAGTAGAATAATTGAATAACGTTGTAAAGAAAACAATGAAAGATGATGCAGTTATGTTTTATAAAGAAAGGTTGAATCTTTTATGGCTTTTTCTTACCTCTATTGTCCCAATTGGCTCTTAATTTGCCAAAATTTGACCCATTTAGAGCCAAAAATCAAATTAAACATAGAGAAAGTAGAATAATTGAATAACGTTGTAAAGAAAACAATGAAAGATGATGCAGTTATGTTTTATAAAGAAAAGTTAAATCTTTTATGGCTTTTTCTTACCTCTATTGTCCCAATTGGCTCTTAATTTGCCAAAATTTGACCCATTTAGAGCCAAAAATCAAATTAAACATAGAGAAAGTAGAATAATTGAATAACGTTGTAAAGAAAACAATGAAAGATGATGCAGTTATGTTTTATAAAGAAAGTTTGAATCTTTTATGGCTTTTTCTTACCTCTATTGTCCCAATTGGCTCTTAATTTGCCAAAATTTGACCCATTTCGAACTAAAGTTATAAAGAAAAGGATCACAGTTGATGCAGTTATTGTTAGAAAAAAAGGTGGAAACTTTGATTGCATTTTCTTACCCCCCTTTTTCTCCCCCTACCAATTTTGGAAAATTTTCTGAAAATGAGCCCCATTCGGGCAAACTTTTGCCCTCAGTTGGGCAAAAATCAAGTGAACTATTGACTCTGTTTAGGACAGCCCCCCTAGATTTTTCTTCTCGTACACTTATGGCGATTGGCGCCCCTTCTTCAGATTATCTTTTAAATAAGCGCCCTGGATAATAATTTCGTCATTTAGGGTAAGTTTTATAAGTAATCGATGAAAGATAATGCGGTTATATATGAAAAAGAAAGAAAGAAAGGTGGAAACTTTGATTGCAATTTGTTACTTATATTGTCGATTGGCTCTTAATTTACCAAATTTTGACCATTTTAGAGCCAAAGAGCGAATTAAACATAGAAGCAGTAAAATACTTGAATTAAGCTACACTGTTATCGATGAAAGATAATGCGGTTATATATGAAAAAGAAAGGTAGAAACTTTGATTGCATTTTGTTACTTGTATTGTCGATTGGCTCTTAATTTACCAAATTTTGACCATTTTAGAGCCAAAGAGCGAATTAAACATAGAAGCAGTAAAATACTTGAATTAAGCTACACTGTTATCGATGAAAGATAATGCGGTAATATATGAAAAAGAAAGGTGGAAACTTTGACTTCGTTTTTTTAGTTGTATTGTCGATTGGCTCTTAATTTACCAAATTTTGACCATTTTAGAGCCAAAGAGCGAATTAAACATAGAAGCAGTAAAATACTTGAATTAAGCTACACTGTTATCGATGAAAGATAATGCGGTTATATATGAAAAAGAAAGGTAGAAACTTTGATTGCATTTTGTTACTTGTATTGTCGATTGGCTCTTAATTTACCAAATTTTGACCATTTTAGAGCCAAAGAGCGAATTAAACATAGAAGCAGTAAAATACTTGAATTAAGCTACATTGTTATCGATGAAAGATAATGTGGTAATATATGAAAAAGAAAGGTGGAAACTTTGACTTCGTTTTTTTAGTTGTATTGTCGATTGGCTCTTAATTTACCAAATTTTGACCATTTTAGAGCCAAAGAGCGAATTAAACATAGAAGCAGTAAAATACTTGAATTAAGCTACACTGTTATCGATGAAAGATAATGTGGTAATATATGAAAAAGAAAGGTGGAAACTTTGACTTCGTTTTGTTACTTGTATTGTCGATTGGCTCTTAATTTACCAAATTTTGACCATTTTAGAGCCAAAGAGCGAATTAAACATAGAAGCAGTAAAATACTTGAATTAAGCTACACTGTTATCGATGAAAGATAATGTGGTAATATATGAAAAAGAAAGGTGGAAACTTTGACTTCGTTTTTTTAGTTGTATTGTCGATTGGCTCTTAATTTACCAAATTTTGACCATTTTAGAGCCAAAGAGCGAATTAAACATAGAAGCAGTAAAATACTTGAATTAAGCTACACTGTTATCGATGAAAGATAATGCGGTTATATATGAAAAAGAAAGGTAGAAACTTTGATTGCATTTTGTTACTTGTATTGTCGATTGGCTCTTAATTTACCAAATTTTGACCATTTTAGAGCCAAACAGCGAATTAAACATAGAAGCAGTAAAATACTTGAATTAAGCTACACTGTTATCGATGAAAGATAATGTGGTAATATATGGAAAAGAAAGGTAGAAACTTTGACTTCGTTTTTTTAGTTGTATTGTCGATTGGCTCTTAATTTACCAAATTTTGACCATTTTAGAGCCAAAGAGCGAATTAAACATAGAAGCAGTAAAATACTTGAATTAAGGTACATTGTTATCGATGAAAGATAATGTGGTAATATATGAAAAAGAAAGGTGGAAACTTTGACTTCGTTTTTTTAGTTGTATTGTCGATTGGCTCTTAATTTACCAAATTTTGACCATTTTAGAGCCAAACAGCGAATTAAACATAGAAGCAGTAAAATACTTGAATTAAGCTACATTGTTATCGATGAAAGATAATGTGGTAATATATGAAAAAGAAAGGTGGAAACTTTGACTTCGTTTTTTTAGTTGTATTGTCGATTGGCTCTTAATTTACCAAAATTTGACCATTTTAGAGCCAAAGAGCGAATTAAACATAGAAGCAGTAAAATACTTGAATTAAGGTACATTGTTATCGATGAAAGATAATGTGGTAATATATGAAAAAGAAAGGTGGAAACTTTGACTTCGTTTTTTTAGTTGTATTGTCGATTGGCTCTTAATTTACCAAAATTTGACCATTTTAGAGCCAAAGAGCGAATTAAACATAGAAGCAGTAAAATACTTGAATTAAGGTACATTGTTATCGATGATTGTTATCGTTATAAATTAATCGATTAAGGTTAATCGTACATTATACGCATAAATGTGCTGTAAAGTGAAGGCAAGGGTTCGGTACACTTACCCCCTGCTCTCCTTCCCAGTCTACTAGTCATGACATCATATTCTCATGCGTCAAAATTCCAGGTGATAGTTCTTACCTTGTGCTGTAGTGCTGTTCATCATCGGACCTTCTCAGTCATCTACTTTGCCTTCTAGTGTTTTGATAATTGTTTTAGAAAGAAAGGTTGAGTCTTTTATTGTGTTTTCTTACCTCTATTGTCCCAATTGGCTCTTAATTTGCCAAAATTTGACCAATTTAGAGCCAAAAATCGAATTAAACATAGAGGAAGTAGAATAATTGAATAAAGTTTCCATATTTTGAGTCAGCCAAACGCTCTGATGCAGTAATAGTTGAGTTTGATTGTTCTTGTGAAATATACAATGAGACGTAGTGGCTCTCTGAGCCGGCACCATGGTGGCTGCCGAAGGAAAAGAAAAGTTCGAATTTTGACGCTCCTAGATAGCTGCAAATTGCCCTTTTAAAACAATTCTTTGCACAATCTTTTTTTCTTATCATTCTTCGCCATTCATTTTCATTTTCATTGAAGTGAAAAGTTTAGAACTCCAGTGTTTTCTTTAGATCTGCACAAAATTCTTAGAACTGCACATTTTGTGTAGAACTGCACGTTTAAAAACCCAAACCCTGCCAAATAGTCCATAAAATTAGAGCCACTTCTTTGAAGAACATCTACCCAAGAAAATAGGGATTCTTACCACTGAAACAAAAACCTTTTTACTGCATTGTATTAAACAAGAACTTAGCAAGGCTAAAATGGGAAACCGAGATTTTTATATGCGGGTTTTTATTGTAACGGATCTTCTTGTCAAAAATCGTCATAGCAAACTTGCGTTAAAAATATTGGTAATAATATTGTAAGACATACTTACATATTCTGCATCACATTTAATATTTCTTCAAAGCTCTTCTCTCTTGTTAATTTGATAGCATTAAAAGTATATGCCACAAAACAGAGACATATACTGAATCGCAGAACTTAACTAAAAATTGACTCTGATTTACATATTCTCGAAAAATGGTATAAATCCCGATCTCTAGAAAACAGCAATATTTAAAGCTGTATAAAGATGTGACAGCATTAGCAATATCGATAGATCAATCTCAGTTTTGTCAATCTTCTCGTGAAAGCGCCCAATGGAGTAAATACGGTACATAGGTTGGAGAAATGCGGTATCAAAGGTAAAGAAAAAAATTGATTCAAGTCTTACTTATCAAACAAAAGCAGTTTTGCTCTGTCATTGGTCAAAGGACCAGCTGATTATGCTCAAAATCATAGCTCGAATTTTTCCCCATGCATTAGCTAACTAAATGAAGAAGAATTACAGCATAGAAAAATTAAAAATATATCTCTAACAAAATTTCAAGAAGAAGTCTGAAAACGGCATGGAAAATTGGAAAACACTTTGCGTGTAAAGGTACAGAGGATTAATAATTTGACTTAGCTTCGGACCAACCATCACTGTGTGATCAAGGTAACGAATCGCAATAAAAGATTCACAGGAAAAACAAAACTGGACGTTATTGCGAGTTGTGGCAGCAGGGATCCTTTGGTTTTTGCCATAACACCCTTTTCGTGTAAATCAATCAAATGCTTGGTTCCGATTTCTTTTTGTTTTGCTCGAATTTATCTAATTATAGAATAGCAAATTCAACTATGCACGCTATCTCGTGCATGTGACTCATACCTCTGTAAAGTGTCACATAGAGTCTATGAAGAGTGTACAGCAAGACGTGTTTTCCTTTTCATTCCATGCACTGGGCCGTGGAGTTTCATAATCAGGCTTTACCTTGATTTTCTAATGATCGTTGGTCCGTTTTGAAGCTGATGTACGTTAATTATCAATTTCATCAGTTGTCAAGTTGAGGGACACAGCCAGAGAAAGTAGCTACCAGGTGACTTTGTCGAAGATTAAATATTTAAATTTTGCACTTTCAAGGAAGCCGTATCAAAAAAAAAAATTAAAGCAAATTAATTGCATATTATAAATTGGCTGCATTAGTAAAAGGGCTTCCCAATGATGCCCGTGCCAAAAGCTCCAAACATTTTCGTATATCATGAGCTTTATTGATTCAGGGATTTTACAATCCATTGAACAAAACAAATGCAGCGAGCGAGTGTGTGGGAATGGTCTTTTCGAGAGATTTTATTGAGGTTTCTCTTTCCATACGTTTTCCTAGCCAGCGTCCCTCTCGATAACTCTGGCAATGTCCCTAATGGATTTACAATTCATAATATAAGCGCCTTAAGACTTCATCTTGATTCTGTTTTCTTCACTCGTGTGTTGCAATGCCATAGCAAAAGCTTAAGATGACTCAGGAAATTAGCTTCATTCATGTATGAAAGCTGACTCTTCAAATTTTTCAAAGTAGCATTCCGTTGTTCGTTTATTTGTGTGTTGACATCAGTGAAGTCGACATGCAAGGAAACGTTGTACGAATCTGCACAAGCTGCAGAAAGAGATATCAGTGCCAAAAAGGTCATCGTGGCAATCTACTACTAGATAAAAGAATAGTTACAAAGAATAAAGTAGATAATTTAATTAAAGTATTATTTTAATTCATCTTTCTAACCTTTGTGATTTTTCCAGTGAAACCGGTCCACAAGAAATTTGGTTTCTTTAAAAAACCCAGGATCTCTATTCAAAGCATACTGATGGAGGTTACAGCAATTGTCGTAGATGATCGCTTCAGGAGCTTCAAGGTAAGCGAATAATAGATATAACAAAGAATTTAGGAACTATACAACGCCTGATCTAAGAATGGCGTAGCGAATAGAAAACTTGGAGGGGCGTTCTTGGACAAGATAGACAAGATAGACAAGATAGTCTGTATTATCAGCATTACGAAAAAAACGATATTGCACGGGATCGTACCCCCACCTACATAGTCTAAAAAGCAGTGCAAAGTGCCGTGAACCAATATCCTAGTTCGTAAGAGCATGGCTGTAATTTTTGAGGCCAACGGTGACATGCTCGGCAGAAAGAAATTGATGTCAATTTGATATTGTTCATACACTTGTTTGAAAGATATTTGGGGACGATGCCTCCTCGGTTTCTCTAAATATAAACCCGCAGCATCCAGAAACATCAAAAAGCTAATAAATTGAGGTTGTTACAACGACTATTGGAAGTCCATGAAAATTACAATTGCTGGACACAGGAAAAGGTATCGATACAGGAGAAAGATGGGATTTAATACAAATAATTTAACTTAACGTTAAAAGAGTTGTGTGATGAACGCATGGATGCGTAAAACTTCAAATCACAACAACATTATGTGGGCTTTCTAAAGTGTACCTCTGTATATCTTGCTCTGCCTACGATAAAGCACTGTGTTGATCATACAATCATAGCTCGATGATATAATATATAACTATAATTTTTCTTAATCACGTCTGTTAAACACCCAAAAACGGTAATGCTCGTGATGGCTGGTATTCTGTTATAAATAGTGAATACAGTAGTTACAGACTTGAACAACAGATGGTCTTGACATGCCAATTACCAAATAACTGATTTTATCTCATAAAAATTTGCAAAAACTAAAAAGAAATAAGTGTCGCTCCTTCAAAAAATGATCACAAAACTAAAGATTACCTTTTGGAAACCGTGTGCGCATGATTGTGAATGGAACGTTGACAGACTCAGGTGAATCCATGATCTCAAAACCATAACATATCTCTGCAAATCAAGTAATGTAAGATGCATTTGTGGTTAGTTTAAATATTGTTATCTTATGATTAGGCACAGAAATAAATGGATAATGGAATAATTCTGGAATCGGAAGTTCTTTTCATGCATTCATTTCTTTTCTTTTCATTAGCATACCAATGGGCAAAATGACTTAACGTTGATTCAGTGTTTTATCTGCGTAGATATAATGCTAAAAATGGTTGTTCTTTCAACGTTGATGTTGATGTGACGCCAGAAATGACATTTCGCTGATAAACAGATTCTACTCACTGTTCACGGCAAGAAATTGATTATGCTGATTCTAAGAAACTGCCATCAAGGTTGTCTCCCTATTATTACTAATTAACAACAGAATTTTGAATAAAAAGAAGAATGCTAAGGCTACAATGTACATGTAAAGTTAGTGAGATAGCCAAAATTTAGAAAGACATTCATAAAAAAGCATAAAAGGATACCATGGGATAAAATTTTAGTTTTTCAAATGATCTCAGCAGCAACAAACTTGAGAGAAAATTTAGTGAAATAACATGCCCGAGCAGGATTCGAACCTCCAACCCTCGACTTTGCGCGTCGAGTGCTCTACCAACTGAGCAATAGGGTCATACTTCAAACCGTGCCCAGAACCATGCCAATCCCTCAAATTGCCCTTAAAAAGGATACTTATGGACAACACGTACCAAAAATATATCGACTATTTCTCGGGTTACTAAAAGATTTAAAAAGTAGCCTCATATACAAGAGATACAAACCATGCTGACAGTAGACAGTGAATATCCCAGGCATTAGATTTGGATGGCCGTGATAAGCTTTTGAACAAATTTCTGCATTCTCTCTTTTGTTTTTGTCCATGTCATATATTCCACGTTGGTTGAGTTGGGGCCAGGATGGGAAGTAGCCAGAACTGTTTTCCGAATCTCTGCAGCAAGGATCCAGTTGATGTTGCTCAAATCGCAAAATGTACATGGCCGTGTCGTTTAACTCTTTGAAAAGCTCAGTCCAGACAGTTGGTATAGCAATGGCAGGTAGAACTCTAATAACGTCGTATAGAATCGGGGAGCAGGTTTGCAAGTTTGCGAGCGACTGTGGATGTTTTCTTACAATAAGCCCTGCGGATATACGATGTAGTAAATGTTGAACCAAGCTATTTACTGGGAAATACGACAAAACAGGAGAAACGGATGAGATACATCGTAGAAACCTCCATATTGCAGGGGGAAATTGCTCATGGCCCTCAAAAAGCTGTTCACAAGCAACCAACACATCAAGTACTTTAGAACTATTGTCATTCAGATGCCTTTTCAACTCCCGTAGTTCATCAGGATTCGCTTTCTTCTTTACCGCAAAACATCGCAACGAATCTCGTGTCTTTTTGTTGCAAATGAATATTCTGCTTTTGAAACTGGTAAAATTGAAAACAGACGTCTTTCAAAGTAGTGTATGACACCATTTTACACCACGACTTTAAACGCAACAGGTAAATCCTGTTTGTATGATAAATAGCAAAAAGAAAACGCACGATAACTAAATACAAGATGGAAAATTACAAAGTAAACAAGCGAATGTTGGTCTGCAACTCCACAAATTGAACAAAAATCGACCTTAGCAATCAGCGAAACAAAGTAAAAGTAGTGCTCAATAAAAGCTATAAGAATTTACACTTTTCCAAGCACGAAAACGCTTAATCCTGAAATCCCAAAAATTGTTGGTAATGTTGTTATTTTCATTCAATGCAATAAGAGAAAAGAAAAATGACAGTGTAAATTCAATTTCTGTACACTGCCAGTTGTTGAGCAGCTAACTTGCAGCTGCTGCAATAGGTATATACTGTATTACTCTTGAACGCCGCCCCTCATCTAATGTTCGGTGTTTTAGATGTGGCACCCATGTGGCGCTCAAACGGAGCAGCGCTCTTAAAAATGTCTGCAACTTTTTGATAAAGTAAGCAAGTTTTGTGTATTAGAATCGATAATAAAACTACAGAAGCGCAGACAGTACAAAGTGCGGTGCTTATTCGTGAACAGTGCTCTTTATCATCATTATTTTATCTCCAATGCATTGGTCGTTGGGGGGAGGAGGGGTTGCGCTCAATAGAGTAAATTATGTAATTTAATTAAGAAGATGGATATGGAGAGAGCTAAAATAATTTGATAAAAAATACTTATCTTCCAGACAATCGTTGTTGCTCAACTGCAGCATGTTCATCACTCATTGGCTTCACATATTTTCTTCGATAACCCAACGATGTGGCATCACACAGTATAACTTTTGGGTATAAGCCACATTCTCCACAAGTAAACTCTGAATCAAAGTGTATATCCAAAAGCCGAAGAAAACAATACCAAGTCATTCTCCATTGTTGATAATTAAGATGAAGATCGGTGTCAATCCTTGAGGCAGTAAGAGCGAGATTCCAAATTTTATGATAGCTTACAAGACTTTGGCTAGAACGATAAAATGATCAAGAGAAAAAAATAGAACAAAGTCCGGTATCTTCTCATAAAAGCGACATCTGTCAAAGGAAACCTAACCTGTGTTACAGACTCGACTGGTTTCTGCTATAGAGAAATCTAGTTGATTAGAAATTTTCAACTTTCTCTTCCAGCAGGTTCCTTAATTGAGGGACATAAATCTACATACACGAAAAACATTTACAAGGTATCCAAATGAATATAAACTCGATTCTTTCATGACAACATCAAACCAACAAAACCTAATTGTGAATATTGCTAAATGTTCGAGAGAACTTTTTAGACATCGTAGAAGAATAAAACTGCTAATTCCATTGCTGAAGATTCTGTATTTCTTGCTGTTAAATTACACAGTCTTTATTTGTTCTGTTGCTTTTGCATGATGATTGGATCTACCATATATTTGTTACTACCGTAACGTTGCAACGTAGAGTTTTTTTATTTTTAATTTGTTAAGAAAGCTGCCATTTAGATGACCTGCATTGTTAAATAAATAATGTATGTATGTATGACTGGGGGTATATCTTAAACGAATATGATGATGATGATGATGATGAAGAAAACGTGCCCGTCGACGTCAGCGTTTTGCTCTGCAGGAAGTATTTTCATATGGCTTCGCTCTTTGTGTGGAGGCGGAATCACTGATCTCTCAATAGGTGTGATGCCATCGTATGGCCCTGGTGACGCGCTGAGTGCTGAACAATAAAATGTTTCAGACTCTATTGAAAGAGAAACTTTGGAATAGCCATTGAACTCGAATTCTCTAATACAAACCGAGCTTGACGAAAAGGTTTGAAAAACAGAAACATTACCTATGACCGAATAAAAAATGATTCATGTAGTCTCGTAACACATCATGCCCAACCAGAAAGTCACCCATGTTGAGAACACCTTTGGAGCAGCCATCGTATTCTTCGATTTTTCCACAACCTGGATTTCTACATCTTCGAAGAGGCACTAAAGCAAAATGAAAATAAAGAATAAATAATAGCAATTGTAAAAATTAACGACTTAAATTTCGCTGGCAAATGATACTGACAGATAAGCTGGTGTCTGAAGAAGCTACTTAAATTTTCAAATGAAAGGGGCACAGGGACCATTAGTCCATGAACATGAGTACTTCAAGTTATCCATTTTGTTATAATTGAATTTGATTGAAGGACAGACGTTTGCATTTTGAACAGTGATCTGTTGGTCATAAAACATATTAGGCTCAAAATGTCTCATTTTACGAAAAAGGCATTTTGAAACAATAAAAAATACGGTAACATAAACATCCACACGTCATTTTCTTTAAGCTGAATCCATATTTCCTAATGTGCTGTGCTGTCAAGAACACAAAAGATGAAAATTTAATTGGTTTTATAGAAATAATGCATGTTTCCAACGAAACTAAACACTAACAAACAATGACTAAACACTAACTAAGCTTAACTAAACATACCTGAAAATAATTTACATTTTGTTTCATAGGTTTCGAGGCATAAGGTTTTGAGGCCTAGCCTCTAAAAATGTGGTTCTTAGTTGCAAATTTTACTGTGATATCTTACCCATAACAACGTAAACAGTCTTTAGCATAAGCAGTCTGGCTGAGCTCCATTCCAAATCGGCTGGTGAAAATTCGGTTCCACATAACAGACAAACAGACTCCACGAAGTCAGGAACAAGTCTCATGTCTTCACACAAAACGGAGGAAAGAGAACCATCAAACATGTCAACCTGGGATGTCATTGGATCAGGTGGAATAGATTTTTTTGAAACTGAGAGACGAGTGTATGTTTTCAAAAGGCTGTTTTTAAGCACATCGAACTTGCTGATCATCTGAATAACACAGTCAGGAAGTTGTGATGACTCGGATTCTATGAGTGATTTAAGTGAAGAAACGTGGGCACAAGAGTGAGTAGCAAATTCACAGGAGTAGCAGACAAAACCTCTCCTATCCACCCCAACTATTCCAAAATCACCTTTTTGCGACTTTATGCAAATTAGCTTCTCTTTTGAAAAAGGTATTTCAGTAACCAACGTAGGTTCCTTAATGAAAAAGAAGCATTTTACAAATTGATAGAAGAATAAAATATAATATGTAAAATACAAGAAATAAAAATACAGTAAAAACCCGCGAATAAGAACCACTCCGTTTAAGAACCTACAGCCTCAAATCTGGGCATTTTGTTTTCAAAAAATCGATGCGTTGCTCTGCGTCAATAAAACAAATTGTTCTAAAAACGAACATTACTCTCCCAGTAAATTTGTGGAACTTTGGACCTCTTGTACTAAGGGAAACTTGCCAATATGTGCCTTATTGTTAAGAAGCAGTACAGGCTGATTGCGAAAACTTTTTAAGGGTCTTATTCGCGGGTTTTTACTGTATGCATTGATCAAATAAATGCATTATAGCTGTCCAAATAATTAGCAAGTTTGATTAACACAAACATTGTAATTATTGTTGTAATTTCTTAGCGAAAGCAAACGCCTATTTAAAGTGTTTTTCTTCATATCTTTGAATTTGGAACATAGTACTCTTAGGTGCCTAATTGCCGTCCCCAGTGCTGATTAATTTTTGAAAAATTTTCCAACCCCCTGCTCTTATTAGGACCCCCCGTTAATTAATTAATCCTACGTGGATTCGAGCACACATCGTGTTCAGAATTTCAAGCACCAAGCAGCTGGTTTACATATGCACGCCACTGCACCCTGTATTTAATACATTTTATATAATGCATACATGCATTTAATACATCAGAAACATTTTACGTCCACATGTCGAGACAGATTATTACATTGAGGTAGAGGTAGTTGCTATAAAAAATCAATGATGTCATTGTATAAAAGTACCCTACGTCAAACAATCAAAAACATAACTTACCTGAGAGTACAAATGTTCAAATTCAACTGCTGTAACAAAAATAAAGATCAATTGTTATTCAATTGGACATTCAAAATTAAATAAACAGCGCGAATCTGAAAAAATAAATACTCTAGCACAATACACGAAGTTGCTTCTTTTTTAGCCAAAATTCGGCTCTCGAGTTGATTAATGGTTGCTTAATTTTTTGACTCATTTTCAATTATTGTCAGGAGAGGAAAAAGAATAGAAATAATATTGACAGAAGGCATCATATACTAATCTGTGCATTTTATATTTATTATACTTGTAAGTTTTTGGAAATGACACTGGAAATAGAGATGTGTTTTTTTATTTTGCCAAAATGTGTTTTATTTTGTGGTTGTTTGTGCCCATATCTATAAAGAACTCAAGTTGCAATAATAATTTTTTAAATCGATTACAGCTGCTTATAAACGAGTTGTTTATATAAAAAATCGTGTATATATGTTTATTGTATATAGCGAGTTCTGGATTGACCTCCAAATACAGATTCCAAATTTGAAAATTCTAATTGCACAGGACCTTGCATGAACGAAGAGCAAAAGTTGTTCTGCATTCGACCACAACGATATACTTAAAAGCTACCGTACCGGGCATATACACCGTGCATATTTTGCTGCAAGCTTAATTATATTTCTCTATATTGTCTGTGAAGATGAGATTCTCAGCCATAAAACATAGTAGTACATCAAGCTTAATTATATCAGCTTAGTTATATCAGTTTTTATTAAGAAGAAAGATGATGGTAAATCGTTCAATAACTTTTGAAGAAATACTTTTAATCTAGGTAAGGAAAATAGGTTAAAGCAACTATTGTTGTTCATTTCTGATTTCATAATAAATCAGCTCCTCCAAAGCAAAAAAATCAATTGATTTGCAGAATTACTCCAACAGCCAACATACCTATGTTCTTGTTATTATTGATATCGATATCATTATTAACCAATTTCAGAATGAAAGACTTGTTCAATCAATTTTGTGTTTCACTAAGATGTTGCACGTCAGTTTTGATGATGAGAAAATTCTTGTTTGCTGAGACATAGCACTAATCATTTGAATTCCCAAAGTAGACTGACACTTTTGTAATAATTGATGCTTGTGCAGCAAAGAAACACTTTGTTATATCAGTTTTTAACAATTTTAGTAAGCTCAGGAGTGAAATCCAAATCAATAAACGATTCACGATAAATAATTGCTGCAACAGTCATTTGTAGACTGCTAACAATCGAGTTTTATCTAGCCAATTCTTTCTTTATAACTTTCAAAACATGACTTTTAGGTAGAATATTTTAATGTGAAATAATTTTAATACCTTGAAAGGACTGAGAGGGGACTACATCATTGATTAAGTCATACTGCTCTGCAAACTGCATACATATTTGAACATGATGGCACAAAGAAAACTGCTGCTTGAAGTCATACTCGAATTCTAAAACACAAAGTAAAATATATTGAGTAATACTTAAAAATATTAATATTACTTGAATAAACATATAGTCGAAGAATGGAAATATGATTTGTCAAGTAATTATGGTTAAAGAAACATTTCAACTCTATACGGTCTACTTACACTTATAAACAAACATAATTAACATATTTCGAATTAGACTTTTTATTTCGAAATAGACTTACCAGCTGACAACTGTTCTATCTCTTCAGAGAGTCCATCAGTAAAGTCTGCCAGAGTTTTATTACAGCTACAACTGTAAACCCACTTCACTACATCAACAAATTTGACTGCTCGTCTTTTGACAAAACAAAATTTTTTAGGCTACAAAATAAGAGTTATATGTTAATATTCTGATCATGATGTTTATTATTATCGTCAAAATTGTTTCTGTTATTTTTCTTAATTTGTTAGACTGCTGGCAAGTGCCTAGGTAAAAGTGCTGTATTTTTACATTTATAATTTTTCTAAAAATAACGCTTTATCCTCGTTTCATTTTCGCATGTAAAATGTTTTGACGATTTCACAGTTTTGATTCAAAACCCATTTAGGGAATTTTTCAATAAGTAATCGGACATCCTTCTCCCTTCGCACAATCCTTTCATTTGGCGTTCTAATTTTTTGCTGTAATATCCTAGGAAGTCAAAGACGACGTTGACTTGTTCTATTTCGTACCCTTGGTTTAACCGCCACAGTAATTTTCTCATCTCTCATTTTGATTTGCTTTTATTAAGATCAAACACCGGGTCACTAACAGTGACCCAGGGTGAGTGAAATTGGAAGTTTGATTGTATAAAAGACAAGTTATTTATATGGTGAGGGCTCTTCTTAACGCATGTGCAGTACCACTTAGTACTATTTTTTGGATCTCATATAGTGATGGTTTTCCAGGTATTTGCTCTGTGTATTCTTTAGTGCCTTTCTTGATTAGGCCTAGGGCACCTATCGCACAATCGGCATTGGCAGTTTTAAGTGGTGAACGACAGCACAAATATGCAACTTAACGTAGATCAAAAAATACCTTCAGTGACAATCTGGATATGGAGAAATCTTGAATTAAGAATACGGAATTCCCATCCAGTATCATCAAAGACTTTGCAGCAAATAATTGAAATCTGTAGCATTGGATTGTGCTAGCTGGTACCTTCAAAGAATGTAATATAGGATAACTAAACTATAGGAATAACAATAAATAAATAACAATATAGGCTAAAAAAGAATAGCCGACGATAATTTGAATACTTAGCAAACAAACCAAACCGCGATCTTCACAACTATCAACTCGTTTGATCGCAATATACATACATACAGAGTTCGATGTTAGAAGTACAGATCACTGAAAGTTATTTAAAGTATATCCTGTCACAAAACATCACCATCAGGATACTTTGAGAAATTCATTCTGCAAGTAAACCCAACCTGACTGCAACTGAGTAATGTAAATATGTATAGAGCATGTGCATCATTAAATAACAAGCTTTATATAGAGAAAAATGTCCTCCCTCAGCCAGATGTTTTTCAATAGTTTGCCAAATTTAGCCTGCAATTTTTTGAAATGATGAAATGACCAGCTAAATGACCACCAATATGATATAACTTTCAGCATTTTTTCTATTGCAAATAAATACAGGAGAAAAGCATCATTATGAAGCTTAATTTGAATACCAGAAATATATATTTAGTAAAAACATAAAAAATATCTACATTTTTTTGTTATTCTTGATCAACAAAGATCAACAAATTTACATAGAAATAGATCAGCAACAAACAATATTAACAGTATACAGGCCTGTAGAAGGTTTTGTTTTCTTTACTTTACTACCAGGCACAATATAACGATTGTGAAGTGAGAGGTTAGTCAGTCAGCACATTTTCTGCCAATCGCAGAGAGATAAAAAAAAGTGATGACTCCGAACACAGCAAGCTGTAATAAAACTAAAAAAATCATTACAATAAAATTTAGTGAAAAGAATTGCAAAAAAGATAAATGTTTTTTAGTTTCATGGCATAATACAGCTCTTTAATATGGAAGTTGGTATACAATTTTTAGGGTGGAATGCAAAACTAAAGTTGAAACTTTCATGACAAAATGCACCCTTTCCATTAAAAATTGTTCCACGAAGTGTATATAGATTGCTTAACAAATCCATTACTTTGCTGCCACTCAGTCAAAACTAACAGTAAAATTTAGTGAACTAAGTGAGCAAGCATCAGGTATCTGGGTCTTTCCTCTAAAGAAATTTTTAGAACAACACCTTTCAAAAAATCTTAGAGAGACAGAATCTAGCCTTGCCAGAATTCACCATACCCTATTATTTCGATTTTAATGCAGATCTTAGTTATACTCCAACTTGCGCATAGATTTTGCAGTGCTCATCTATCACAACTATTGCCTTTTTTCTGGGTATGGCACTGCTACTGTTAGGGTGCAGTAGTACCATGAGGGTAAGATGAAGAGATTTGACACTTCTCTACCAGGCTTAAAGAAGTTGAGAGATAATTGTCAGAAGCCTTAGTTTTTGTTTCCATGCCAAGAAAATGTTAATTATTTTCCAAGAAATAAATTAATCAAAATGATTGATTTCAATAATTTTTTACCTGGATTTCTCTTGCAGAAGATGCTTCCATAATATCATCATCAGACAGTTTAGCACCAACCTCAAAATCTCTATCTGACTCAACTAAAACAACAGATTAAAAAGACAGATGATGTATACAGCTACAAAAAATCTAAAATGATTATCAGTGATAAGATATAAATGGAAATTAAAACAGATTCTGGTCATGGGTAGTTTATTAGGCCTGCACAACCAAACTTTCATGTTTGTCGTGAAAATAAAGGACCAGGGCCTATTGAGAGTTTTTGAATTTCTCAGGAATCTTTTCACACAAATCCAAAAACATTTTGACACATTGGTCATGATGCAAAAAAGGACACAACAATTGATCTGACAACTGGTTGAATCTCTTTCTGCCTTGTCTTGCACTGCACACTTTATTCCTGAAATTATTGCATAAATTAGTATTTACTATTAAATTACCTTCTAACTGGTCCATTCGGTCGGCTGGAAGTGTTTCCATATTTGATGTTCCTGTCGTAAATAGAAATAAAAAGTACAATTCAAATAATATGGGTCTTAATGTCAATATAACAGTCAGGGGCGTTGTGGTCAGGCTCCCGGTGGGGCCCCTGTCACTCAAGGTGACTTTTGAAAAATCGATGATATTATTCAATGTGTCCAAATTGGCTTTCCTTTGAAGTAGATTTCACATCCGTAGCTAAAATTATATTTCAAGGGGACATTCCATATTGGCCAAATATCATTGGGCAATAATATTCAATTAATATTAATAATGTGTCTCTTCAATCATTTTTTGAATTTGATTCATGGCTAGAATGCAGTTTAGCGGGCACTCAACCAGCGTCGAACCCAACATTCGATTTGAAATCAAACTCAATTTGAAAGAAACAAGACTTTTCTTAAAATTTAAACACTGAGTTTAACTTTTGAAAATAAAACAAGGAACAGGGGTTTGGTGGTGGTAGCCCCCAGAAAAAGTACTTACCAAATTTGGACCAGTTTTCTCTTCATAAATTCTGTCATGTTTTAAGGGCAGCTTTTACATTTTTGTCCTTTCACTTTCACTGAGATACTTTGTTGATGGCCTCGCCAAGAGAATTGCTATTGATTCGATATTCGAATGTGAAATTCTAAAATCCTATTGTAGTTCATTTTGCTATTTTCCCTGTTGTGATGAGTGCCCGCTAAACTGCATTTGTCCCCGATTCTTTTCTATCCATCAAATGCCTACCTAGTTACAATTTATATTGTACTTTACAGCTAATGACAGAACTACAGTGACTACAAGTAAACCACTAGATAGATGTTCCAATCCCACTCGTGGGATTACTGGGGAGGCGCGGTGAGACTATTCTTTCAATCTATGAAGAAATACAAGCGGGGTTACTGAGGCGGAAATAAAAGAGAGGCTGGAATATTAGAGTAAATACGGTAGATATGTTAAAATATGCATTGGGCTAAAAGCAAAAATGCAAAATACCTCGCCTTAAAATGGTGGCATCTTCATTATCAACCCTGTCCCTGTCAGTGTGGTCATTATTGTCGTCAACGTCATTTTCAGTCACCACTTCAGATCGCTTCTTTCCAGTTTTACGTGGTCTTCTTCGTCTTGACAACCTTCTCGTAAATGAGGAAAGAGAATAGCTGGGCAAAGGATCTGATGGTGTCAAAATTGCGACATCCTGTCTTATTTGAAGATCATTTTCTCTGCCATGACCAAAGACGGCCCCACCAGCACTGGCACTAAAATCAAGGGCCCTTGATGGACCAAGACCAAGTTCAGGCCTAGATCTGACCGACCTGATGTGAAATGGTGCCTCATCCTCCTCTTCTTCCATCCGACGGAAATAAACTCTGCTGTTTTATATTGTAAAAACCTTATATTTTAGAAGTTTTATAAAAGGACAACACAAATTTCACTTTATTGACTAGGCCATTCGGTGAAAAGTGATGACCTCGATTTGAAGCCATGATGGGCCCATCATGGCCTCATTCACATATTATACTCTTTATACCCCATTCTGGATTGGTTGGCTCATAACCAAATTTTGGTTGCATTCATAGTTCAACATACATATTGTTTTGAAGATGGTTAAATGGTTTTGTTGCTCGGCGTTGTGCTTAAACAACTATACGACAACAGATGAGTCTGGCAACAGCATTCGATATTACCGGTTGCCGAGAAATGATGCACTTAAGAGGGAATATGCGAAGATTTTGGAAACAACCGGTTTCAACTGGAAGGGTGGACATATCTGTGGGAAACACTGGAGTTGCGGAGAGAGAAAAAACATTTGTGATTTACCCGACGTTCCCGTGCCCAATGGAATGCTTGAACGCTTTAAGACAAGATATGATAATGCTTTGAAATTATATAGCAAGAAAACCAAACCAACTGAAAAAGATAGAGCGAAATTGAGAAAACATAAACGGGTATTCGAAACTGCACTTCGCATATCTGGACAACCAGAAAAAGCAAAAAGATCATGTCCATCAAGCCGACGTGAAACTCTTCCAAGACAAACCAAGGCTCGCTCCCTGGGGAAGAAACAATTGCAGAAGAAGTTGAGTCAGACAGAGTGTAAGGTTTCTGCCCTGGAATCCGAGCTAGATAATGCAAGAAAAAACATGGAAGAGTTGAGAAAGGATGTAGAATCAAAAAAACAAGCCATGTATTTATTGGAGAAGGAAAAAGATGATACTCAATCAAAACTTTTTGAGCTGCAAAAAGTGGTGGGAAATCTTAGATCTGCTAAATTTAATTTAGAAAACCTATCTAAGAAACCCCAGTTGTTTTCGTATTTGACTGGTCTAACTCTAGATCAATTCAATATTCTGTTTGAATGCGTTGCTCCCTACACCCATCTTATCCCATATCCTGGATGTAATGGAACAGGAGAAAGATCTATGACTAAATCTACAGAGCTTATGGCTGTGCTCACAATTTGCAGACATTCTCTTAACCAAGGAGTGATGGCTTTCATTCTACAGACATCACATTCAACTATGGAGAGAGTTTTTAATGGATGGGTACTTTTCCTAGCTACTGTCCTTGGAAAAGTAGATCTCAAACCAGCAAGTGGATATATTTTAAATATGATGCCCAAAAGCTTCATTGAGACAGGGCATGGCTTAACAGACATTGTTATTGATGCAACAGAGTTCAAGTTTCAAAGAGCAAGTAACTATGAACTTAACACAATGATGTTTTCAAATTACAAGAATTGTGTAACGGGCAAAGCACTTATTGGGATTACACCTCATGGAAGTGGCTTATTGTTTAGTGAAATATATCCAGGATCAATTAGTGATTCTGAATTGGCAGAAAAGGCTGGTGTACTCACATATGTAGAAGAGGAACATGAGGTTATGGCTGATCGGGGATTTGGAATCCAAGACTTTTTGTCAATAAAAGGTGTGACATTGAACAGGCCAAAAATGAAAGATGCAGACCAATTTTCTCAGTCAGACGTTTCTGATAATTTTGACATAGCAGCTACACGAATTCATGTTGAACGTTTTATTGGCAGGGTACGTTGTTGGACAATATTGAATTCTGTGTGGCCACTCAACAGAATTGACATGCTTTCTTCCATATGGAAAATGCTTTGTTGCATCGTTAATTTAACTATGAGTCCAATCGGCCCCAGAGATTAAGCTACAACAGCTGCTATTGAAGTAAAACTTTAAAATAAAATAAAATGTTACTTTTAGGTGCCAAATAAACTTCCCCTTGTATGTATATTAATTTTGGTCTTTTCCTCCAACCTCCAAACCTTACTAGCTCCCCAGTTCATTAATTTTGGATGTTTGCTTCCTGTTGCTTGAAGCATAAATGTTAAAAAATGGTCCATTTTATTCAAAAAAGTCTTTTGTGCATTTGAATTCTTTAACTTTTCCTCAATTTCAAGCCAAGCCTTTGCAGTTTATCATTCACATAACCCCAAATCCTCCCAGGTTTATCAATTTTTCAAAAATTCCTTATCATCCCTCCTGTTTGTCAAGACCCATCCCTCTGCTTATTTGGCACCTAAGAGCATTAAACTAAATAAAAGACACTTTTCTTTCAGGTTGAAGTGTTAGTTCTATTATATTTAATAAAGATATGCTCTTGGGTGCCTAAAACATGGGGGCAGGTTAAAATAAACAGGGGTCAGAAATTCTGGAAAAACTAAAATAAAAAGGGGTCATAATAAGTGAAATTTGGGTCATAATTGTAGAAAATGATGGAAGAGGGCAATGACGAAAAACTACCTGACCTCAAAATTGTTTCTCTTCAAGTCAATGTTATTTTTATATCATTATGACATTTATTATGACCCTTGTTATTTGGTTGTTCCGGAATTTCTGACCCCCTGTTAATAACTTATAACTTGATAGATCGTTTCAGATAACGTTTATATTGTCAACAAACTTAAGCTGTGGTACCGATTTACTAAGCATGTTAATGAATGATCTTAGTCCCTTGATGTTTTGAAAATTGGGAACTTGTCCTTCCAATGTCTCTCCTAGCCTTTGAAGCTCAGTTGTTTCATTGTGGCTCCAATTTTTGATGGCTTTATCCTCCAAAATAGCATCTGCAACATCCTTAATGACGGCCAGTAAGGTGCTATGCCTTCTTATTGCAAAGTAGTTGCTTGTTGAAGTCTCTGGATGGTATGACTGCAATATGGTGTATTCTGCATCAGTGCAAAGCATTTGCAACTGGCATTGTGCAAAATAATGAGCAAATTTGCTCAAATCCTCAATCGGACCTTCACTACCAGCAGCTCTTGTTTTAACCTCTATCAAGATTCCTGCAGGACCCAGTCCATCTGGACTTGCGCCATAGCGGTTGTCCCAAGGATGATTAAAAAAGCCACATGTTTTTATTGTTGCACCTGACTCTTTCATCAGATGTCTCAAGGCTTCTTCTTCAAAATATTTTCCCCTTGCCACATTGGGTATATTACTTATATCTTCTTCCTTTTTTCCAGTTTTAATAGTGGCCCAGCCACCATAAAATTTTTTGCTTCCATGCATACCCAATAATGATGGCAGGCGGCTGCCAGTTATTTTAAATCGCCTTGCTTCTAACCATGCTTCAGAATTTTGAATAACTTTGACATAATTTGCTCCAAAAGGATCAGGACCTTCCATGAAACAAATATCTAGAAGAATACAACCAATTTTTTGAGAAATTTGAAGATGCAATGAATTTTGAACAGATTTCTCTGATTGAGTTAGCTTGCTATAAACAGTAACTGGCTTTTCAACAAAAATGTCAAGAACATTCTGTGCAATGATTTCTTCAGTCTGTGACTCCTGTCTCTTTGGTTGATTCAGATTACAAGATTTTATCTGAATGAACTTGTGAATACTTGTTTCGATTTCTTTTGTATTGCGGCTAAAGTTTTGGGTAAAGGGGTCAGTTTTGAGGTAGTCATGATCAATTAATGCCTCTGCTGCAGCTAGGGAAGACTTGTAATGTAAATGTTGACCAAGGGCTGTTTTCAATCCACCATTTGCTTTCATGAGTACATTGTAAAAATGGTTTTCAATTGGCTTTTCTTGGTCAAGTTTTACACTTAAATCATCCATAATTTTCTGCACATCTCTCTTTAAATAGCTTTCTGTTGGATCAGCAGCAGTAATAAGTATCCTGCCGTCCTTCTTTTTCATCTTGGCAGACTTGACCTTGATGTCTTTTAATGGTATCATGGGTATTGATTGTCCTTTTCTTGTTCTTTTATGCCACTTCTGCAACTGTTCTGTGCAGCTCAATTGCAATAATGTCTCCTTTGTCTCATTGTAATGTTTGATAAAAAGAAGTAGGGAAAGTACATGGCAACACAGACCACTTGCTCCCACTGGACATGTGCAATAACCTTTAATGGGCCTGTTTCCTTCAAAAAATATCACTGCTGGCCTTGAAGCACACCCGTATGACTTTTTAATCATGGCTTTTATGTAAAGACCTACATCAGTATTCAATATTTTGACGCTAACAATTTTACGGCTTTGTAGCATTCGATAGGCTTTATCTTGTTGTCCTGAGCTGCCTTCCCGTTTATACCCAGCGTAATCTAAAAAAATCTTTGTTGTTACGTTTGGAAATGACTCGAAGTCCACTCTCCATCTGGCAGAAAGAGGAGGTACATTTTCAGGAGCCAAGCTGGTTGCAAAACTGAACTGCCTTTTTGTTTTCAGTTTAAGTTTTTCTACCACCTTGGGATATTGTGAAAACCTCCTTATCTTCTGTCTTAGCTCCTCAAGAGTTCCAGATGTTGTCTGGTTAATATTTCGAAGCCAGGTCACACAATCCTCCTTTGTAAAAGTCGCGATATCCATAGCCTCATCTATTTCGCGGCTTTTAAGCAGAAGCCATCTTGTTTTCTTCCTCACACAACCGGTGAAGCTCGTTCCCAGATCGTGCAAACAATATGTATCTACGTTGCTGAGCTACACGCTTGTTTACAAAACACGCGCCATCTGCGCCATCTTGAAAATTTTTCCCCACAACTGCTGAAACTCGTTCCCAGATCCCGCGGTATGACGGTCGGTAATCCCTGGCATCATGGGTTTCTTATTCCAATCCCTATAGATTTCAGGATTGTTCTTTCCTCTCCCTATACTTCTCACACTATATATACGTATACCACAACATAGGACACCTCCACCACTTTCAATATTTTCCCTTTGGGATTTGGAGGATTTTCTATCAAATATGTAAAACTGAATACTTGTATGTTTTAGTATCTGTACTGTAATGTAGTGTAATGTAGTGTATTGTTAGTATAATGTGTTTGTTTTTGTGATGAAATATTTTACCCCATACTGGTGTCTTTCTTGGCTTTCCTAGTTTAGGGAGAGCATTGCAATTTGCAATGCTTGTCTAAATTAGGAGAGTCGGGCAGTGTGGGGTTTCATATTTCATTCGCATGCTATGACCTAGCAGATAGAACAATACCTCTAGACCTTTGACTTGGTGCATTGCATGTTAGCTAACTAACCAATAGCTTTTATGTATTTTAATCCCCTAGGTAATCCCTACCTTTGTACATGTGGCACTCATTATTTTGCTCAGTCTGGAGGTCTTGTGCTATCTGCAAGGCAGCTATTTTCGCAGCACGCAATTCACATTTTGCGTCCACCCGCCCTCCCTACCTCAATTTTTTGCTTATTCGCTGATTCGCAAGGGAGGATTTGCTATTTTTAAACGTTTTGTTACTCGCTAATTTGCTGATACGCTGATACGCTTAACCTCAATGGAGGATTTTCTATCAAATATGTAAAACTGAATACTTGTATGTTTTAGTATCTGTACTGTAATGTAGTGTAATGTAGTGTATTGTTAGTATAATGTGTTTGTTTTTGTGATGAAATATTTTACCCCATACTGGTGTCTTTCTTGGCTTTCCTAGTTTAGACCAATTTCATACCATGTAAGGCCCCCATCCTCTCCTGCAGCCACCTATTCTTTTTAAGAAACTTGAGGTTAAAAAAAAGTGGAATGGAAATAATCCAATGTAATCCAGCTGAAAATGAAATCTTTGAAGCTGTAAGGACCTGGTCAAATCAGAATTTTAACTCACTTATCTACTTTTCTACGATCCGGTAAGGCAAAAATAATGAAAATTGTCTGAAATGAAACAATGAGAAAACTGAAAGTGAGAAGAAAGTTTATTTTACTATTTGATGCGCTGTATGAAATATTGATTTGTGAGTTTTCTCTTAGCAAATTTGGGGTAGATGCTGGGGCACCTATTAGTGCTATCAACCTAGTCACAATTTTTTCTTGACTTGCATTATTGTTGTCAAAAAGTAAGTAGTCCTGAGAGGCCATTTAAGGGGGCAAAAGTGCTCCGCTATTAGTTTCAGTAAAGCAGTAGCAGGGCACGGCTAAGTTTTGCAGGGCAGGAGCTGTATTCACAGATGTCCCCATGGAAATACGAAACTTGTGGCCATGAGCCCTGCTCTTAAACCGTACCAGATGCAATGAAAAATGAAAATCTTACAAAACACAGAACGAATACCTCATCAGTTACTTTGTTGTTAAGTGTGCACTACGAGAGAGTTTCTCCTTTACATCATTTGAAATTGTAAATTTTACATAAAACAAATTAATTTGCATTGCATGGCAGCTAATAAGAATGTCTTTTATTGTTATTACACATTTACATATATGTAAAACGTCATAGAAATGGGCGTGGTCTCTATGAATTTCAGGGTTACGCCCATTCCTTTTTTTAGGTCTCCCAAAAGCTAATAGCATGTAATTCATCCTGCCAGCCACCCCGGCTAGATATAAGGGGATTAAAACTTTACCTGTTTCATTCTGTGACAGCCATTCACAATAGGAAAAAATCAACTATCTTAATTTCAATTTCATTTGTACGATACAAGAAGCTAGACTAAGTAAGAATGATTCTTGATAGCTTTTCTAGCTTGGATCACGGAATCAATGTGTTGAAAAGTTACAAATCTACCAAAATACCAAGTTTCTAATGATTATTAGTGCTGAATAGCAATATAGCAACTAATACAATGAGAATAGTGCATAGTTATTTTAACATCTAATCTGTAAATTATACATCATATCCAAGTTGAAATTTCTTGTGAATCTAAGATGCCTTTACAGTTGGTGAAAGTGCTTATAGAGGCAAACTCCTTTGTTACAAATCATTATAATCATTCCATTTTTTATTGATTATAAGTTTCGAGATTTGTAGTTTGACGGGTTTCATAGTTATGAAGCTACTCGCATATTTGAAAGCTGTCTTAAACATTTTGTTTGTTTCAGGTATGAAAATGGACAAAGAAGTTATTATCAAAAAAAGATGAACCAGGACAACATTACACTCAATGATTTTAACAAACTTGCTAATTCAAACTCTGCAAGTATGACTGTCAAGCAATTAGGGAAAGACCCTTTAAAATGGTTTGGAATGTTGGTGCCTAGGTCCTTGCGCAGAAATGCTTTCAGGATTCTGCAGAGAAAGCTTGCTTAGTGCTTGATGTGAAATAGCAAATCAAGAATTAGAAAAAAAGAGAAAAATTCGAATGCGAAGTTGAGGACGATACAGGTAATTAAGTAGGATTATGAAGAAAGAGTAAAAAGTGTACTGTCTTGATATAACTGACATCTATTATGGTATATTTTGATGGAAAAATTGGAAATTTGGCCTTTTGGAGTAGCAATAATCAACATTGTTAAATTGTTCCAAAAAGGCTTTTAATAAACTCTGGATTTTTCTGGGAGCAAAATAGGCAAAAATAGCCCTAGAAAACGCATAATAACACAAAAAATACTTTAGTATAGCCAGAAAAATCGGAAACATAATGAAACGAACACATGGATTACTTAAGCTTTTCGTCTGACACTCAACAGAGTAATACGTCAGAAAGAGAACGAAACAGAAACCTAACTGATTTATAAACCCAGATGTGGATCGAAATAGGCCAATCAGAAAAGAGGTGAATGATTGGTATGGTGTAGGAAAACCAATCAACACCCAAGATACAGTGAGCTGACCAATAAGATTACTTCAAGAGTCCTTAAGGCGAAAACGACCTCCTTCTGTCTACACAATAGGGGATCCCTGGTCTTTATGTAGACTGATTCCAAAATAGCTAAGTGAAAGGTAGATCTTTCTCTGCCAATAATTCGAAAGCAATTTTCACTGTAGGCTTTAGCACACTCTGGGTTGTCGAGCAAATGTTGACCTATAGCAGAGTCATGTTTTAGTGATCTGTTTGGTTTTGAGGCGCGAGACGGTTGTTCTCGTTGCGGTGCAGTTTTGTTGCGTATGCTAGACGGCACGTGTTGTTTAACCCTATCACATAACCGCTGAGATGTGCAACCTACGTACCTGGCATCACACCGGCACGAGAATTCATATACTACAAGGCTGTTTCGTGTGGTAGGCACACTATCTTTGCGGATCGATGGAATTATTTTTTCTAGAAAAAATACTTTCCTTCAAAATCAGCTAAAAATTTGAAAAAGCCCAATGGTTCGTTTATAGTTTTGGTCAAAGTATGACCAAAATAAATGGTTCCAAATATGTTTTTGATTGACCCAGCAAAATATTTTTTCAAAATCAACCATGCGTGATGATTTTTAAGCCTGATGATCAGCCCATGGTTTTTGGTCAAAATTGGTTGTTTTTATACTCAGGCCTGTTCAGGGATCAATATTTGGTAATAACAGCACCAGAAAAAACATAAAATCTACAAACATATTTCCTCGAAAATCAGCCAAAAATTGGAAAAACTTCAAAACGGAACGGGATCCTTTAGAATTAGTGTGGAAGAAATGCGTCCCCCAGTTTGCTTCTTGGGCAAGTTTCCAGTCAGGTACGATTTGGAAATTATTTGTAGTGAGTGCCCCCTAAAATTCCAGCACTACCTCAAATATATCAGTACTTTATCACAAATCTCCTTTCTCCAACTCTTACTTTAACTGCAACCTGAAATCTAACCTCAACATTAACCCTAACTTTAACCCTAACTTCAACCTCAAAGACGACACTAACTCTAACGCAAACCCTAACCCCTAATGCAGCTACTGACCTACTCCTAAACCTAACCCCAACCTCAACCCTAACGCTAACCCTAAACCCTACTGTTACCCTGACCCATTCTCCCCAACCCAAGCCCAAACCCTAACCTCGATGCTTTCTCTAACCCCAGCTCTAAGGCTATCACTAAACTGATGATTATTATTGCATGAAATTCAGATTACCACTTTACTATTTTCCGTTTCAGATTATTTTGTTCCTCTCTTCCATGCAAATGTGGATTGATTGATCTGGATAGATCCGAATCTATCTGCGAGCATGGCCCCGAATTCTTCGTATGCTATTTGTAACAACTTCTTTCATGCTGTAGCAGTTACAATACTTCAGTCTAACTACACGATTACTGCGGACACTATCATGAGCATAAGGTGGACACTACTACTTGGATACAACCTCAAGTAATACCTCAAGTAAAAGTAACAGGCTCGTTATATGTGGAAGGTATGTTAAATGTGGTATTCTAAAAATTAAATTGAGCCAGAAATCGTTGGCTAGAACGATTTTCACGCTAAAATAGAACCTTTGGCTGGACCAGACTCTCCAAAGACGATACCCTCGGCTAGTTAAGTTCGAAATTGTTATTAGGGAATCTGAGAATTCAGAGGTTGGAATTTTCTTGAAAACGGCTTCTTTTTGGAAGGATTAACACGAAATTTTTGCTCTATTGCCCAATGTAATACCGCTGCCTTAAACAATATAGTGAAAATATATCATAATCAATTCAAAACACGAATATATAGAGACAACGAAATACGTAACAGATTAATTAGCGTACCGTAAAAGCTCTATGAAACCCCCGGGGGCTAGTTTAAGCTTTGAGGTTGTAGAGGGGGGCTTATTAGAGTTAGTGCTTCTTAAAAACGGCTGGGAATAAATTCTTTACTCTCAAGCATGGAAACTTATGAATTCACAATATAAAGATGCAACACATCTATTAGCTATCATCACATTTCATTCTGTAGTCTTTCTTGTATAAACAGGAGAGGGGCTTAAAATCAAGGAGGGGCATAATAGAGGTTTTGCGGTAACTAACATATGACGTAAACGTGAGAAAGTAAGTTGTCCTGCTACAGAATACCCCCTCCCTCCTTTGAAAGCAAGCATGCGACGTTGGGTAATGCATTGCCTGCCTGTATAATGTTTTTTTAGGACCAATAATGGATACGCACAACTAATGGTCTTCACATAGCTGGTCATGTAGCAGCTTCAGTTAAACCTCTCCTTTTAGATAATCAACCAAATCTCTCTACTTTAGGCTGATTCGTATATTAGGTATTCCCTGGAGCACTCTGTGTTTTCGATATCTAATTTTTCTGAAGAACAAAAAGACAGGTATACTTCTTTAGAACGAGAGAACCAATCGGATCCCCTTTTACAAGGGCTGCTCCCCTTATACACATTGCAGAATTGATTATTCATTATTCTTACTTGGTACTATGCTAAATGTTTCATATATTCTAATTGCCAACCTGCTTTCATTGAATTCTAGGCTCTCCTGGGTCAAGCAGAACTGGTAAATTCGAGCGTATGCAGAACAAATTGCAAAGTTATAGATTTAGCTGCCAGTGCTTCTTCAACAGGGTCGAGAGCTGCATCTTCTGGATGTTCATAGTCATCAATGTGATACTGAACTAAATAATACTGTAAGTTGAACAGCATATAAACTCAGTTTGTTCTGTGAGACTTATGAATAACTCAGCCTGTAGAGAAATAAAGGTAATGCTGTTCTATCTATAGTAAAGTGCATATTACTGCAAATGAGATAAGGTATAAATGAACGGGATTTTTGTTCCTCAAAGTCATGTCAAAACCTTCTGACATGCTATAGAGTTTCCTGAGTAAAAAGTTATGAAAAGAATTTAAAAAGGAAATTAGAGGGATAGAATAAGGGAATTTGAAAAAAGCACTGATACATTGGATAAATTCCATTAATGCAATAATCTCCGTACGAATTCGCTTAAATTTCATAGATCCGTAAAAATGGTTTTTGGTAAAAATTAGAATAAATATATATTTTCAAAACAGTTTTCATTTTTACTCGAACCAATTTAGGCTTATAAAAGACCTGAAAATGTACGAAATCTATGATAGTGGCTTCCATTTAGAAGGGTATTTCTTTCTAAATAGAAATGCCATTACTTCCTTAGTCTTTTCTTCCTTCTTCCCGAGTGTTGAAGCCGCAGTTTTGTACTCCAATACACGGTCACATCTAAAAATGAAATCGGCTAAAAAACACGACGCTTAGGCCTAGGTTTTGGTTTTATTTTGCTGAAAAATAATGTTTGCAAATAAGAGAGGGAGCCATTTTGGGCTGTAAACTAAAAAAATATATAATTTCCTTTTTTCCCCTTCGATATAGCTAGTTTTTTCAAGAAGGAAATTTCCTTTTAAGTGGACACGTTTTCATAAAGGGCTGACCCTTCTTCCCTGTCGGAGGAAAATTCGGAATGTTGACAGGACTAAGCCAAGGCAAGGCTATTGATTTATAAAATTTGTAATGCTAGGTAAAAATGATGCACCAAGGTACTACCTCATTTAGAAAGCTTGGATGGGTGAGTAGACTAGGCCAAATTTATCTACTTTTGCGCCATAGTTCGAGTGTTTTTAAAGTAACACTTTCGATTTTAATATTTATAATTTCTAGTCCAGTAACATTGATACTATTTGATTCCACTTGAGGCAAGACTATTGTTTTCTAAGATTTATAATATTTGGTAAAAATGATGCAAAAGTAATACCTCTTTCATTTAGGAAGCTTGGATTACCAAGTGGACTTAACCAAGCGCTATAGTTGATTAGTCCGCAGTTCGATCCTTCTTAAGGTTTATGAAAGTAAAATCAAATTATGTACTGTGTTTTTCTGAAAGAGATATCACCAAATATGATTTTGAAGCTTCATTTTTGACTTCCTTTTAACGTTCAAAACAAATATAATGATCTAACTCCGATCTGATGCTGACTTGCTCAACATGAACTCAGCATATGAACATTTGCTATCTATCAACTATCATCAAAACTAATGACTGCTCAAGGCAGTAACATGTTTGCTGAGAGTTCGCTGCCAAAGGGTAAGAAAATTTTGAATTTCAATGCGTCTGCATTGCTGCAAATGGCCTATTTTACGTGATTTTCGTTGTCATTAATCAACTTTTTTTATCATTCCTAAAAAAAATTCCTACCCTCTAAAGTATCAAGAACTGCACAACTTTTTTAGAATTGTAAAACTAAGGTTTAAAACTGCACATATTGTGTAGAGATTGCATGCTGAAAAACCCTGTTTATTAAGAAAGCCCAACGGACTTAGCCAAGGGCTTTGATTGTTTCTGGCCGTGAATCGTAAGGTAATACTTTTGATTTCCAATATTTGGTAAAAATGATAAAATGATAGTCTCTTACATCAAGAAAGCTTGTGTGGCCCAGTGACTTAAGCGAAGTGCATTGAATCATCAGACCTTAGTTCCATTCTTAGTAAGGTTAGACTTTTGATCACTAATATTTGGTAAAAATGATTAAATAATAGTGTCTCTTACTAAGGAAGCTTGCGTGGCCCAGTGGGTTAAGCGATGTGCTTAAAATGTTCTGACCGAAGTTCGAATCCTTGTAAGGTAAGACTTTTGATTTATAAACTCTGAAGAAAAATGATATCAACTTCAAACCTTTCCTGTTAGCAGCAGAGATGGCAGAGTGGATAGGTCACTCAACTCTGGATTAAAGGGTTGTTCAGATCGCAGTTCGAATCCACGTAAGGTAAGACTTTTGATTTATAAACTCTGTTTAAAAATGATATCAACTTCAAACCTATTCTGTCGGTGAGCTCCGGGTGGTGTACAGGCAGAGTGCTTGTATCACAGTCGAAGGGTCGAGAGTTCGATCCTGAGACATACGGTTGTATCCTGAAGCAAACCAAAATCCCCTTGACATTCCAAGAAGTGGCATTGGCTCCACAGGAATTGTCGAGAGGGGCGCCAGGGGTCGGGGGTCTCCCCTGGCGGCTCCCTGAGGGAAGAAGCAGGGGGATTTTGAACAAATTTTGAAGATTGCTAAAAAGTGAACTTATAAGCGTATTTCTTTAGTTTCCTTATGTATTTCTTTATCTACTCTTTCTACTTTCTCTGTTTTTTATAGTTTATTCAGATTCTTACTATCGTTTTTCAGTTTCTCTACTTTCCTTAATTTCATTTTGTTCGTTTCTTCCGTTCCTCTAATCTAAAGAATCAAATGAAACTAAAGAGAGTATAGAAACTAACTAACTAATCTAAAATAACTTTTTCAGTTAGAATCTTACTACACTTACTTTAGTTTCTGCAGATCACTCTAGATTCTTACTATAGTTTTTATAAATTACTTAACAAACTATACAATCAAACTGAAAAAGTTTCTTTAGATTATTTAGTTAGTTTCTATTCTTTCTTCAGTTTCATTTGATTCTTTAGATTAGAGAAACTGAAGAAACGAACAAATTTGATTCTTTAGATTAGAGAAACTGAAGAAACGAACAAATTTGATTCTTTAGATTAGAGAAACTGAAGAAACGAGCAAATTTGATTCTTTAGATTAGAGAAACTGAAGAAACGAGCAAATTTGATTCTTTAGATTAGAGAAACTGAAGAAACGAGCAAATTTGATTCTTTAGATTAGAGAAACTGAAGAAACGAGCAAATTTGATTCTTTAGATTAGAGAAACTGAAGAAACGAACAAATTTGATTCTTTAGATTAGAGAAACTGAAGAAACGAACAAATTTGATTCTTTAGATTAGAGAAACTGAAGAAACGAACAAATTTGATTCTTTAGATTAGAGAAACTGAAGAAACGAACAAATTTGATTCTTTAGATTAGAGAAACTGAAGAAACGAACAAATTTGATTCTTTAGATTAGAGAAACTGAAGAAACGAACAAATTTGATTCTTTAGATTAGAGAAACTGAAGAAACGAACAAATTTGATTCTTTAGATTAGAGAAACTGAAGAAACGAACAAATTTGATTCTTTAGATTAGAGAAACTGAAGAAACGAACAAATTTGATTCTTTAGATTAGAGAAACTGAAGAAACGAACAAATTTGATTCTTTAGATTAGAGAAACTGAAGAAACGAACAAATTTGATTCTTTAGATTAGAGAAACTGAAGAAACGAACAAATTTGATTCTTTAGATTAGAGAAACTGAAGAAACGAACAAATTTGATTCTTTAGATTAGAGAAACTGAAGAAACGAACAAATTTGATTCTTTAGATTAGAGAAACTGAAGAAACGAACAAATTTGATTCTTTAGATTAGAGAAACTGAAGAAACGAACAAATTTGATTCTTTAGATTAGAGAAACTGAAGAAACGAACAAATTTGATTCTTTAGATTAGAGAAACTGAAGAAACGAACAAATTTGATTCTTTAGATTAGAGAAACTGAAGAAACGAACAAATTTGATTCTTTAGATTAGAGAAACTGAAGAAACGAACAAATTTGATTCTTTAGATTAGAGAAACTGAAGAAACGAGCAAATTTGATTCTTTAGATTAGAGAAACTGAAGAAACGAGCAAATTTGATTCTTTAGATTAGAGAAACTGAAGAAACGAGCAAATTTGATTCTTTAGATTAGAGAAACTGAAGAAACGAGCAAATTTGATTCTTTAGATTAGAGAAACTGAAGAAACGAGCAAATTTGATTCTTTAGATTAGAGAAACTGAAGAAACGAGCAAATTTGATTCTTTAGATTAGAGAAACTGAAGAAACGAGCAAATTTGATTCTTTAGATTAGAGAAACTGAAGAAACGAACAAATTTGATTCTTTAGATTAGAGAAACTGAAGAAACGAACAAATTTGATTCTTTAGATTAGAGAAACTGAAGAAACGAACAAATTTGATTCTTTAGATTAGAGAAACTGAAGAAACGAACAAATTTGATTCTTTAGATTAGAGAAACTGAAGAAACGAACAAATTTGATTCTTTAGATTAGAGAAACTGAAGAAACGAACAAATTTGATTCTTTAGATTAGAGAAACTGAAGAAACGAACAAATTTGATTCTTTAGATTAGAGAAACTGAAGAAACGAACAAATTTGATTCTTTAGATTAGAGAAACTGAAGAAACGAACAAATTTGATTCTTTAGATTAGAGAAACTGAAGAAACGAACAAATTTGATTCTTTAGATTAGAGAAACTGAAGAAACGAACAAATTTGATTCTTTAGATTAGAGAAACTGAAGAAACGAACAAATTTGATTCTTTAGATTAGAGAAACTGAAGAAACGAACAAATTTGATTCTTTAGATTAGAGAAACTGAAGAAACGAACAAATTTGATTCTTTAGATTAGAGAAACTGAAGAAACGAACAAATTTGATTCTTTAGATTAGAGAAACTGAAGAAACGAACAAATTTGATTCTTTAGATTAGAGAAACTGAAGAAACGAACAAATTTGATTCTTTAGATTAGAGAAACTGAAGAAACGAACAAATTTGATTCTTTAGATTAGAGAAACTGAAGAAACGAACGAAATGAAATTAAGTACAGTAGAGAAACTGAAAAACGATAGTAAGAATCTGAATAAACTATAGAAATCAGAGAAAGTAGAATGAGTATATAACGAAATATAGAAGGAAACGAAAGAGATACGTTCATTTATCTTTTACTTATCTACTTTTTAGTAATCTTCAAAATTTGTTCAAAATCCCCCTGCTTCTTCCCTCAGGGAGCCGCCAGGGGAGACCCCCGACCCCTGGCGCCCCTCTCGACAATTCCTGTGGAGCCAATGCCACTTCTTGGAATGTCAAGGGGATTTTGGTTTGCTTCAGGATACAACCGTATGTCTCAGGATCGAACTCTCGACCCTTCGACTGTGATACAAGCGCTCTGCCTGCACACCACCCGGAGCTCACCGACAGAATAGGTTTGAAGTTAATATCATTTTTATACAGAGTTTAGTAATCAAAAGTCTAACCTTACGAGGAGTCGAACTAAGGTCCGCTCATTTGATTCACTTCGCTTTAGCCACTTGGCCACACAAGCTCTCTTAATGAGAGACATTATAATTTTATAATTTTTACCAAATTTTATAAATCTTAAAAAGCAAGAGACTTACCTTTAAAGGAATCAAACCATGGCTAGGAAAATTGAAGCCCTTGGCTAAGTCCATTCGGCATTTTCGATTAGAAAGGTTTTACTTATTTTATCCATTTTACAAAACATTGTAAATCTTAGAAATCAAAGGTCTTACCTTAAGAGGACTCGAACTACGGCCAGAAGAACTCAAGCTTTCTCAAAGAGCCTTCTAGTGAAATATTTTCATTTGATTAATAGACCAATTCTGACCTGAAACGAACGAATTCGCAATTATTTTTTTGATGTCTTTAACCATTTTCTCACAATAAGCCTCGAAAGTTTAAGCTCGCACATGAAAAACGAGGGTAGACAACAAGAAATTTCTGGAGTGTCGAAAATTTTCGTGGCGTCAATTCGAAAGGCACCAAAGACTTTTTCAAAAACGATTCAATTCAATAAGAATAATGCAAATGCTTATTGTGAGGAAACAGTAAGAAATACAGTAGAATCCCGATTACTCGAACAAGCAAGGGACGAACAAAATAGTTCTAGTTATCGAGGCTTTCGATAACATGAATAAGGTTCAAGGGGAATGCCAAATCTGTTCGAGTTAGGGAGAGTTCGAGTTATCGCATGTTCGAGTTATCGGGATTCTACTGTATACAAAAAATAATTGCGAATTCGTTCGTTTTGGGTACAAGAGTAGCCTCAGTACTTAGGATTGTACCAGTATTAAATTCAACCCTTCATAAAATACAAAAACCAGAGTAGCTAGAAATAAAAGAATCATTAGAAACAGAGTGGATAAGGAATATTTCATTATTCTAGAAATATTAAAGACGTTCTGGTTGAACTTTTGCTCCCTGAACAGTCCTGAGGGGATTAAAAGCCTATTTGGAAGAACTTTTCTTGCGCCAATTTTTACCAAAACCATGGGATAACCATCAGGCTTCTCTCCAATTTTTCGCTGATTTTGAAGGAAAATCTTTTGATCATTGTATTTGTTCCTATTTGCTACAGAAACTTGGACAGTATTTATTAGTGTGGCATTACTTGTGAGCTACGCACAATATTCGATACTATAGATGGCTATATTTTTTGAATTTTACCTTAAACTTCATCAAAGAGATGTTTACCACCTGGTCTACCCACCTCTTGTGCCGTTAACAGGTTCCTTTCTTCTTTTGCAACAAAAACAGCCTTGGTACTTTGCATTTTACCATCAATAAATTCAACCATCAATGAAATACCAAAACAATAGAAGCCAGGAATGAAAGAATCATTAGGAACATATGGGATAGGGAACACTGTGTTATTCTAGAAGAAGACAGTCTGGTTGATGATTATTGCTTCACTAATGCTCAACCATTGCTCCTTGAATAGTTCCGAGTAGATTAAATGCCTTTTTTGAACCATTTATTTTTGGCTATTTCGACAAAAATCACAGGCTAATCATTTGGTTTTATTCGAATTTCTGCTGATATTAAAGGAAAATGTTTTAAAAGTGGTTAAATCTGAAGATAAATTTCAGAATGGTGTAATCGATTTTACAAGAACATCGTTAATGACTGAAAACAAGTTCGTTTGCAAAATGTTGAACTCAAAGACAATAAAAAAGAAGTGGGAATTACGTTTGTCCATAAGTCATTTACATTGTTTGTTATAACTTGTCTAATGGGGTATTTTTTCTGTTTTTTTTTCTTGCTCCTTTTGATACCCAAAGTATGTTTATGTATGAAATCCTCTTTAAGGGTGTACTTCACACTTTTTTTGAGAACCACCATACTTTTTTGAAATGTTCCTAAAATTGTTAAGACTTCATGGACCTGTCTAAAACTTCTCAGGCATAATTATACATGTGTAATCTCATGTTTCTGAAAATTTTGAGATTGTATCAATTAATTATGCTAATTTATGCATTCCGCAACCGGGCGACCCAAATTTTTGGGGGCGTAGATTTCTCCGTACTCCTGACAGCTATGAAGCTGAAATTTTCAGGGCAGGTCTACCACTTGCTTGGCTATGTTTTCTATTGGAAAATTTGCCCTAACATAAACTCTTCACAAAAAATGAAGGAAAAACACTGTTTCCATGGTAACGTCTGCCATTTTGAAAATTTTGTAAATTCTCCAATAGAAAACATAAAACTATCAGTTACAAACATGACCTGAAAATTTCACAGCTGTAAGTTGAGGCACTTATTTTATACATTTTCCCCAAACTTGCAAGGTACCTAAAAGTTAGTTTTGAGTAAATCTCGTTTAAAGTTTTGATAGTGAAATTTTTGGTATTTAAAGACCGAATGGGCATTTACAATTAAATAAAAATGTTTCTTACCAAATTAAACTTGTCTTTTGTACATTAGTTGGTTACTGGCAAGATTATTGCAAGAGGTTCTGGGCTGGTAATCATTACTGCATCTTCTGATTTACTTTCTAAAATTGTGAAGCTGCTCTCTTTATTGTCTTTCTTTGTTTGCGTTTTAAACCGTTTAGCTTCGGTGGATGAAACCATTGGACTCGTTCTTTTGGTGACTCTCTTCACCTCACATAACTTTTGTCCTTTACTGTCAAAGCCCCCTGCCTCATAATGTTCATTCCCTTTCTTCTTTTCCACACTTGTTACTTTTTTCTTGCTCCATCGCCAAGACTTATATTTGTTTGAAACTTTTTGGGAAGCTGACACAAGTCGGTCATTGTCTCTCTTTCTCAAAGCTGAGAGAAAATTGCTACCCATTTCATTGACTCCTGCAGCTTTCATTATCAGGGCTTTTGCACCAGCACCTGTATTGAAAACACACACTGCTTCAGAGACAGCAGATACAACTCTTTCTTTTCCAAAAAACATTGTTTTCGGGCATCGTTGCCAAATTAGATTATTAAGACTCTCATTTGCATTCTGTGTGAGCCCCTTTTGACATTTTTGAAGCAGTTCTTTAGTAGATAGCCTTTTAAAGATGGGCTTGAGAGGCTCATAGAATGCAGGAGGAAGTCTACCACTCTCGTCATATGTCTTCTTTCCCGTTTCCAAATTATTATTGAATTTACACCAGGATTCATTGCCTTTCGGACAATATTGGTGTTGAATCTTCATTGAAACCGTTCCTGGTGATGTCACTGTGTGAAAAAATATGGCCCAAATGGCTTTTTGCATTTCTTCTAAATTGCCAACATGTTTCCTAATTGCTTGGCCATAATATCTTTGAATTTGATCAATTTTTAACTTTGTTAGCCTTCCTTTTCCTCCAACTGTTTTGTTGTCATTCATCTTGTTTCCTTTCATTTCCTTTACATATCTTCTCAGTGCATTCCCCATTCTTTTTTGTATATGACCTATGCATTCTTCTTTGGCTACCTGGTATCTTGAGCCGTATATCTTCTCAACACCTTCTTTTACAACTTTGAAGGTATCACTATCCCCATCCCCCACAAAGGTTGCATATTTCAGTTTGTGTTTTTCAATTGACCTACTGAATATTTTCAAGGCTCCAACTTCTTCCATTTCTCCAGAAGAACCTTGGTGATTGATGTTGCAGGTGGCTGCATGGGTATCCCTCCACTTCTTGTACTTTTCACTATCCTTATCATCTCCTTGATGTTGTTTACATTGATAGCAATGTTTTGAAAGAACTTCAAAATCTATTACTTCTCCTGTGTCAACGAGAATGGCTATTACAACTCCATATTTAGAAGAATATCCGCGCTTGTGCCAGGTTCCATCAATGCTAATTGCAACTGGAATAGCACCATCTTTGTCTTGCTTATCAGCATTTGGGTTTTTCTCTAAGACTAACTTCCTTATGCGCTTAGCTGCTTGACTCATTTTTATTTCTGCTTCTTGCTGCATAACCTGCGATATACTTTTTGTGTGCCGTGCAAAGGATGCTGAAGCCAATGGTGCTGGTAAGTTCATTGTGGCACAGAAATCTGCAAGTGTTTGTCTTCCGCCTTTTGATGAGTTACACAAAATAACTGATCTCTTGTTCACTTCAAAAATGCCATTGGCAACTTTTTTACTTGAATTGAACTTTGTTTCATGCAGACATTCTGAACACTTTAATATGAAGTGCTCTGCTAATCCGTGTTTCTTTCTTTCGTCCTTTTGAAGTTTCATTTCAGATTTTGAGCTCTTACATACTCTACAGACAACTGCTTTTTCGAAAGCCTCAATCAAACACTGTAACTGAATAATCGAAAAACTATCATCATCATCATCACCTACATCTCGGATCTTTCTTGATGCTGAAAGCCCAAGTTTCCTTGACTTCTGACGTGTTAAAACAGAGCCCAATGTATCAATCTCTTCAAAAGATGAGTTTGCAAGCTTTCGTTTGCTGGCATTGGCAGAGCTTGTTGCGTCTTTCCTTGCTGGTGTTGATGTTTGTGGTTGGGAAACTTGATGGCCTAAATTTTGATCAGCAAAACTTGGACCGACTTCTTGGTACTGAATGCCTTTGAAACCTTTATTCTTTTTGCGTTTTTTCCTTGCAATTGCTCTTGATTTACAAGCAGGCATGATAGAAATGGTTTTCTGTAATTTATAACGTATAACAAGAAGCCTAAACGATTAAAATCTTGAAGGAACATAAAACACTGTAACTCACAAAATTTCAATTTCACTGAACTTTGAAATCCCGTGACTGTAATAGCCTCCTTTGGGTGAAAATGACGTATTTGTAATCCACAGGTAGCCCAAATAAATACAATTTAATGTCATAGGGTTCATAACTGACAGGGGCAACTTTTGGAGCCTGTTTTTTTGCGAAATCGCACCCTGGCAACGTAAAAACACGGTTGCTAAGGAGTTGAAAATTGACTAGGCGTTACTTTATTTCTAATTTTGAGAAAAATATGCGTCTTATAAGTATTTTTGAACTTGCACCATAATTTTGAATGTTTAAGTGATGCTTTAGAATGAAAACCCCAAAATAGAAAAAAATCACCTGAACTGATTTTGAAAGTGTGAAGTACACCCTTAAGAAACTCAATTTGTCATATTGTATCACTCCATGAATCCGTATATATAACAAAATTTTGGTAAGAAAATAAAGTTTCATTTTGACATCAGCCGGTTTTACAAGAAGACTCTGAAAACGGAGTTCCTAACAGTGCGTTCACTCAAAAGAAAACTCTGGCTCTTTTCAAGAAGAAGGAGGAAATGAGTTTGGTTTGTATTACAGCTTTTAGAAACATTCACTTATCTAAATTTGAACCATAAACCTTCATGACTGACCATCATGCTTTTAACTCTTTGTCGATTTAATTTTTGAATTTAACTGGGTATATCAGCACAAAACTGTGCCTACATGATTTACGTTACACACTTACAAAGCAATTAAAAGTTTTTATCAGGGGTTTTCAAAGAGCTTCTGGTTTTCCTCCTCAATAATGAATACCCTCCACAGTAGTGATGGTATCCTTCCACAGTACTACACATCCTCCACAGTATTGAATGGTATCCCTCTATAGTAGTGATGGTATCCCCAATAGTACTGACCCTCCCTCAATGTACTAATAAAAATTGAATTTGAATTGAATTTTTTCAAATTTTACTAATGGTATCCCTCCCTAAGAACTGATGATATTTCCCAACAGTACTGAGTATCCTTCACAGTAATGCACAGACTTCCCCTAGGGTCAGAATCTGAGATGAAAATAAAACACACAAATAAGAGATTCGTCTTTCTATTTCAATTCAATTGAACTTCAATTCAAGGTAATGTTATTAAGATTCAAGGCTTACAACGTCCTAAGAAACGTGGGTAGAAGCAGACATCTCTGATATGAGGGCGGTTGAGTAACCATGTCAGGTATCTCTCCAATCCAAGCCCATATCCTCCATGCGGGCACGTGCCGTATTTTCTCTAAAAGAATTAAACGGATAGAATAAAAATAAAAATAGATGGCAAGAATTTTATCAGAAAAACAACTAATAAGAGAGACAATCTACCTAAGGCTATAAATAGGAATGTTGTAAATATCAATATACATAATTGTACATCTCCTAATGAGTGGGTAACCGTGAAACAGGCTTTTCGAGATAGAGAGTTTTTTCTTTTGTGTCTCTTTCTTCTTAGTGTATATAGCTCTTACTCTATTTATCGAGCACTTTCATAGTTAATCCCCTTCCCGTGACCCATATCAGGAAGTTGGGCTTTGTGCAATAGCCACCCTGAGCAGCCTCCAAGGACCTGGACAGAGCATATACCTCCCGAGGACAAAGTCCAGTGCCTGGAGAAAGGAAAGGGATTTCCAGCCCCCCTATAACCACCACAAATTAGGGAATACCCCCCAGGTCCCTGGCTCTCAAGCCATGCTGCCCATTACTGCCTGATCAAAACGAGCTTTTAAGGTTGGTGACCATGCACACGTCCCACCGCGGAAAAGAAATGCGGTGAGAACTGAGGGGACAGCGAAAATGTTACCAAGAGGAAATAAAAAACAAGAAAGGTTAGGCGAAATTGACTAACTAGCTAAACAGAGCTCCTATTTACTATCTATCTATCTTAATTCCCAGGGTAGGGAGGGTGGGTATTTCGACAGGTTGCCACAATGCTGCTAGTCTGCAAGCTTGTAGAGTGGACTGATTCAGGGCAACGCCTTGTGCTTATGTGCCTACGAACCCCAACTGCTGACCATTGTTGAAAACAACAAGCATGCAATCTCTGACAATGGCAATCAACAATAGCGTACCCGGGTGATTAACCTCGGTTTAAACTTGACGTTTAACCGTCAAAAAAGCGACTCACAGACTTCGTAAGGCTATATATCTTATAAAAGATATGACAAGAATAGATCACGCCCTCAGACATTTCGACAATAATGTCTTCTTCAGGAACTCTTGTAAAAACTCACTGGCGAAGATATCAGCTATCATCAAAACGTCTGTAATCAGGGTTTATTCTGATCTTATCTTTCAGAACAAAGATTTATCGTTGTGCTTTTGGATCTGCTAATAGGTAAACATATCCTAAATACAGTACGCTTACTATTTCCGTAAGGTTAATTGTACATCTAGCTAATAGAACTGTCTTTGGAGGATACAAAACTTCAATATAGCCAGAAATATCGGAAGCACAGCGAGACGAACACATATCTTCCCACACTATACCAATCATTCACCTCTTTTCTGATTGGCCTCATCTGGGTATATAAATCAGTTAGGTTTCTGTTTCGTTCTCTTTCTGACGTACTCTGTTGAGTGTAAGACGAAAAGCTTTAAGTAATCCATGTGTTCGTTTCGCTATGCTTCCAATATTTCTGGCTATATCTAGCTAAAAGATCCCATTGAACAGATAGACCAATCATAGAAGTTGATTGGCAAATATGTCGAAATACGTCTTTATCATCTTAGTGGGTATAGTTTGTTATTAGGCTGGGAAAATGCTTTTTAAACTCTGCTACTTTTGTGCTAGGCTAGGGCCCTAGTTCAGAAAACTTATCTCGAATAGGTTGATTGGAACGAAAGACCCACAAACTCCTCATGAGTTAGCAATCACGACACAGGCTTGTTGAGATGAAAGAGTAATTTCTTATATCGTTTCTGCTAATAACTGTATTCAATGCTCTTTTATGAATTGAGCATTGTTTCTCTAAAATCGGAACACCGACTTCTTAAAATCATACATTGTGTCAAGAATTGAAGCAAGTTAGCATTGTTCCAAATTCATGAAATCGTTTATTAAAACCGTTAATTAAACCGAATTCTTTAGCCCGTTGCAATTTGTTGCAATTATTCACGGACACTCCTTCAGGCATGTAAAAAGATTGTTTCGGCAGATTACCTGATCTGTGTACCAATAATACGGCGTTGGGTCAATTGCTTCTCTTTTGTAGCCTTCCATAAGCTCATCCTGGCAAAAATTGTAAAAGGTTAAAGTTGATCGTTGATAGGTAAATACAACTACAATCTTATTAAGTTTTGGACTTGTGCACAAAGGGAAAAGGGCTTACTGATTAAGTAAGTAATTCAACCCAAGTCCTTCTTCTCGATTTGATCTTACCTTTTGACACCTTTTGCCTTGTTTTGCCTTACAGAGAGCTGGCAAATTCTAGCAAATGTCTGAGTTACAAAGAGCGGGTAAATTCTTTCCTCACACTTTATGTACAGATCTGAAGGTGGTTTCGAACACATGACACTTTGAGCAATGGTTGAGTGATCTAACCACTTAGCAATCCCTGCCACAATTAGGTTTTAACTCACTCGCTCACTCAAATACTACTATATGTATTAATGTAGTTCAAGCTATCGTGTCCCTGCTAGAATAAGGTATCTTTTGGACTTTTGCAGGCTAGCAAGCTAAACACAGACTTACTCACTGTTACCTTTTAGTAATAAACGATTTATCAACGAAGAAATTAAGATGGTAAGCTAGAAACGTCTTTTCTTTACTTACAAAGTTGTGCATTCTCATTGATCCTCCTACAATTTCACCCACATTTGGCATAAGAACATCAACCTAGTGAAAAATCATTGTGACGTTATAATAGCACAAGCACGCACCAGTTTATATTGGTAGTTTATAGGTATAAATACACTTGCTATCTTCGTAAGATATTGATTTATATGCAAAGCACAAAAGGGCCCACGGAATATATCGACTTATCGAAGAGGTGCATTTATAGCTGATAAGCGAATACGCTTACTATCTTCATAGGGTATTGGTTATAGGCAAAGCACAAAGGACCACTAAATAGGTAAACTAATCGAGCAGTGCAGCCCTGGTCCTTAGCATTAGCATTAACAGTGGGATCTGGGAACAAGTCTTAGGACAATAAGTTAACAGGCCCATGGACCGGAAGATTTGCAAGTAAACAAGATGGTTGACTTAAGAAGTGCAACACTGTGGTGGGAATTTAAGGATATCAATCGTAGTTTCTAATCTTAGGGATCTTAGATTAACCACATACCGATTCTGTCAGGCGCTGGTCTTCAGGACAGCGTTGCATGTAGAATGATTTGATTTCAACTGGGAATCTGCATAGTAGAATTGGCTGAAAAATATAAATATTTGATAATTCACTTCAGCCATAACTATTTATTTTTTTCAGAGTACCATGCACCTTATATTAAGGGCTACCATGTTACCATAGCCGATATTTCATGCGAGAGTACAAACCACCGAATGATTATTATATACTTTGATGAAAAATAATATGGGAGATGAAAGGAAAATTTGAAGCAATGAGCCTAAATTTACGACAACAAAAACGCAAAACGAGGTTGTGCAATATTTTAAAATCATTTCCGCACGATAAAACCTGACGTGACCAAAACAAGAAAATATAAACAAACATGCTTAAGATTTTTAAGCCTCGTTTTGCGTCTTTGCGTTTTAGCTAAATTTAGGCCCACCGTTCCCATACTCCCATCTCCCTACAGTAATGTATACAAAATGGTATACCACACTCTTCTAAGTGTATAAACTTTGTAACATCTAGGACGAGAAGAGAGTGCCTATCCTGACTAAAGTGCTCAATATACATTAGTATAGAGCAGTTATAACGCCTTATAAACTTTGTAACATAATTTACCGCCCCTTGTTAGTGTATATACTGCAAATATGGGATAGATTTTTTGGTGCGATGCATTAGTTTGCTACGCGATGTAAAAGTTTAGTTGTTTACGTTACACCCAATTAATAGAAATTATTTGAATGAATCATAATGAGACAAACCTCGTTAATCTTATCCGTCATTTCCCTCTCTGGCTTTTCTGGGATGTCCTGAATTAAAAAACCGTATTTCAATCATCTAACCCGTAAACCATAACTAATAAAATAGCTTACACGACCCTGAGAATTAACACTTGACAGTTTAATTTCAAATCTCAATCACATTTAACTCGAGAAGAGTTTTCCTATCCTGGCTATAGTATCAGATAAAAACGCTTGGTATAGACCAATTGCATAATAGAATTGAAACTCAATGATACCTGTCATTCTGAGACTCCAGATTAATTGCTCACGCACACGTCAAACAAACTATACCAATCTAAATTTGAAAATAAAGTCTTGAGAACATTCTTACCTCTCCGAATTCGTAATATGTTCCGTCATCCTTTTTAATGTCATTCTCACGCAGATATTTGATAGCATCGCTATAATCCATACGCCTGAACAAAATAAATGAAAAGTGTTGATATCAGTAGCAACATATACACAAACAGTGGTATCCTGTTATAGTTAACTCTGAAGGAAGCTAGAAAACTGTTATTTACATCAGGAGTTCGTCATACTGAGATAATTATTTTGTAAGGCAAAATCAAAGGGACCAGTCATTTAGTTCTTTGTATCGGGATGTTCTCATTATCCGAGGTTCGTTACATTCATTTTGTTGGAGATTCAACTGTAAAATGCTTATGTGCTAATGTAACCTTCTATATACTGTAATAGTTCAATTAAGTTCCAAAGGGGAGGGGGCTTATTTAGAAAGTGATATCAGTAGCAACAAAGACTATTACAGTGGAATCCCGTTATATCGAACTCTAAGGGAATCCAGAAAACTGTTCGTTACATCGGGAATTCATTGTACTGAGATAATCATTTCCTAAGGCAAAATCAAAGAAACTTCAGTTCGGTTCAGTTCTTTGTACCGGGAAGTTCACATTATCCGAGGTTCGTTAGATTCATTTTGTTGGAGATTCCACTGTAAAATGCTTATGTGCAAATGTAACCTTTATATACCCTAATAGTTCGATCAAGGATCCTAGGGTATGGGGCTTTATTTAAAAATTGATTCTAAGAATTTTAGAATATTCACTTATTCTAGAGGGGAAGTTCTTAAAAACCATTGAAATTTGGAGAAACCGAAAGATTTCGAATTATCTAAGTTTTTAGAAAATTGTGCATAATTTTGATTTTAACTTGGTTGATAGAGAAGCACTTGAAATAGTAAAAAGGATGGGGATTATCATCCTGTACTCGAAAGTGGAAAAAAAGCCTAGTTTAGGTTTCAAAAACTTACCGAAACGGCCTTTTGGGTGGCTTGAAATCCTGAAATGCAGTGATCATCATTAATATCATTTCAAGACATATTTTAAAAGGATGAGATATTATAGAGATGGTATATTTGATTTTTGAAACCCATTCCAAATTAATAGAAATGCAACCGACTTTCATAGTGTATCAAAAGTTTAAATAAACCACAAGTTTTCATTAGTATTTTTCATGATATCCCAGTAAATGTACATTGCCATTTTTGAATAGTAACCCAGGTATATGCATGTCAATTGAGTAAAATTATTGATATTAACAATCACTGTTTTTTGCAAAAGCTTTCAAAGCTTTCTCCATCGTTTACAGAATGTAATATTCAGGGGACAAGTACAGTAATCGCAATGAATTGAGGGTTGTTGACTTTTTGTAAACATTGAATAATTCATACTCACTGGGTTGAGTTCGTACAGTGTGGAAGCGTAGGGGGATTTCAGAACTCTGTCCACAACATCACAGACCTTAAAAGAATGGGAAAATTATAAACTTCAGAACAAATAAACCTCCCTTGAGTCGAAACGACTATATGCAACTATCAGAGAAAATAGATTACTTCCCTTACTCGAAACAACTAGAATATACACGATATAAATCAAATGGTTTCTTGCTAATTTCTAGCGATGACACATAAATACAATCTAAATTTCCTCACCAAATCTTCAATTCGATCCAAAAGAAACGACTATGTGCAACTATCAGAAAAATATATTACTCCCCTTACTCGAAACAACTAGAATATACAAAAATAAAACAAATGGTTTCTTGCTAAATTCTAGCGATGACAATAAAATCAATCTAAATTTGCTCACCAAATCTTCGATTCGATCCAAAAGATCATTAAATGAAATGAAAGGGCATTCTCCTTCGATATGAGTGTACCTGTAAATATTTTAAATTGATTAAACTCAGTAAACAAAATTGAAAATAAATAACTGACAAAAAAACAGTCTTTGGATGGTACATAACTTCAGTATAGCCAGAAAAATTGGAAACATAGCAAAACGAACACATAGATAATTAGAACGAACACACAGCGAAACGAACACATCGATGAACACATGAATTAGTTAGATTTCTGTTTTGTTCTCTTTCTGACGTATTACTCTGTTGAGTGTCAGACGAAAAGCTCAAGTAATCCATGTGTTCGTTTCGCTATGTTTCCGATTTTTCTGGCTATACTAATAAACAAGACTAGAAAAAGTATACATGTGCAGCATTAGAAAACACGAATCACTAGATGCACCACGGGCTGTAGGAAACTTAAATTTAGAAAATGTTTCGATTTGATAAATCGTACCAAAGCATATTTCTCCTTGCAAAATTTTCACACATTCCAGTTACCAATACTGCACAATTCAAATACTTAAGTTTTAACTTTTAGTTTAATACTATACATAGTGCGAAATACTGCACATAATGTATAATACTGGAGACTAAAATAGGCCATGCATCGTGTGTATTTCTACTGTCATTAGAAGTTTCTTTGTGTGGTCTTCTTTCTTCGTCTGCTATGTCTAGTAATACTGGTGAGTGACAGATCCTGTATACTAATCTGTCACTCAAATTGAGACTCTTCTACAAATTGATGTCCTGTCCCATTGGATCAATGACTATTAGAGTCAGACCTAGAGGTCCCTACAAAAGAGATTAAACCAAACCAAGATTTCGCAACGAAGACTATATGATTCCTTTGCATTTCAATTTCAAATAAAACTGAAATGCGTTGAATAGTTGAACTTACTCTGCCACGTGTCTTCTGGTTCTAGACTGTTCTGCTCTGTACGACTGCGCAATGCAAAAAACATCACCACACGCAGGAATTGCAGTTTCCAAATACAATTGAGAAGACTGGGTCAGATAGGCCTACAAGAAATAAAAAAGTCAAGATAAAGTTTCTGGTCTTTTGAACAGACATGTCCTTCTGTGACTCTGAGTTTAGTGCTTGTGCACTCGTCAGACAGACTATACAAATCAACAGATGCGTTTCATAATGTGTTAACTAAAGAGGTGTTTGCTAATGTATTCTACTAAAATATATATTCTGTTTGTTACATCTAACTCGAGAATAGAGTGCCTATCCTGGCTATAGTGCTCGATATACCTGAGTATAGAGCAATCATAAAGTAGAATGAACCGGTCATTCTACTTTATTCTGTCTGTTCAAGTGTATGAAACGGTTAGCTCCTTTCCTGAGAAACAAACTACCATTTAATAATGCAGGTAAGGGTAAGCCGGCAATTGTAACTAATAAAATAATAAGCTTTAAATCTTACAGTTTCTCCGAAGTAGTTGAACTTGAACAATGTCGAACCACCCTCCACTTGAGTCTGTACCATAGTTGGGGGAGACATCTAAAAAATATGAATAAAAGTTTTGATATACAATTATTTGAAAAAACATTGCACAGGAAAGCAGCCTATAATTTGCAGTTCCATTGAGCGGGAAAACTCTTAAGCAAGACTTGGTGAATGGTGCGTTGTATAGTCTTGGTCGTCACTTTTCTGGCTTTATTTTAGAACAAGAGACAAGAGCATGTTAAATGCAATAATAATTCTCAAAAGAAGGCTAAAACAGATAACAACAACAACAAAAACACAAATTTTCAAGAAGTCGACTTTACCTCATGATAACCACGAGAAAAATAGTGTTCTCTGAAACTGAAAGATACTTCGATTAACAAAAAAGGAAAATATCACGAATCTTAATCACTTTAATCAATATCATGATCATTAGAGTCTGTTTGATGATTACGTAAGCATGAGACTATGGGTAACAGAGAACCAGTCTTCTTCCTTGTTTCTTTTCTATCATCATTATGTAATTCCGTACATCAAGCACAGTGATGCAGGTTTAGATCAAGCAATACTATAGAGATGTATTATCTTCTTGTATCTAATCTATATCGCACTGTGCTTCTGTAAATCAAGCACTTTGGTGCAGGCATACACCTGCTATAGAATTGAATCTCTATCATTTAGAAGTCTTTTTCATATTTCTGTTCACATCATCACAGCACAACACATCTGTACAGACGTGCAATTTCAACAGTTGGCTGAAATAAGACGTTTGTTATGCTTTGCACATTCAAGTACCGTTCAATATCAAATGTGAGACCATGACATAGCTACAAAAATAGTTTTTCAGAAGGAAGTAATCGACTCATCGAGCATCGAATGAATGAATGATAAATCCTCGATAGCTAAAATGGCAAGAAAATAGAACCAAAGTGAATAAACTATAAACATTAAGAAACTAGATTTCATTCTTACCATTGCATAACAACAGATCTCATCTTAAGAATTTTTGAAGTCTGAAATCAAATAAATAAAAATAAAACAGCATGAAAACAGATTTCCCCAGGCTTATTCGATAAATGAGATTGAAAAGGGGGATTTAGAGGGGGGCTTATTAGAAAGAGAGCTCAATCGAAGCACAGTGATGTTATCAAGTCAAAATTTCTGCACATGATTGGTTGAGAATTACAGATGCATTTCGTGTAAAGGAGCATAACTAATTTAGACTAAAGAAGAACATAAATATGCTTATTGAAAAAGATTGTCAGGAGCTTACTTTATAAATAAGGCTGAAAAGGAGGCTTTAGACCGAACTTATAGAATGGGAGCTCAATCGTATTGTTATCAAGTTAAAAAGCATTTCATGTAAAGAAGCAGAACTAACTTAGGCCACGAAAGAAAAAATTCCAGTTACTTATTGAAAAAGATTGTCTTACCGTTTCTCCCCTGATGACCAAATGGCGGTTGTCAAGCAAAGTATCAACATTGGATTCCTGGCAACAATAGACAAATGATAATAGCATATCTGCATAAAAGACACCCCGAACCATTTTCGAAAACAAATTACAAAGAAGATACTATACGTGTGAAAAAATCTAAAAAACAAAATTTGGAAAAATGCCAATACAGCAATGACAATGAAAACTTAAGGAATGCTCTCGAAAAAGCAAATTTAGATTCAGTGGTCAATTTGAAGCATCCTCTTGTTATTGAATATAAACAATTCTTTTTTCAAATAGAAATATTAAATACAAAATTAGAGAAAACATTAGATACAAAGAAGATACTTTGAGTGTAAAGAAAATATAATGGATGCAACAGACTAAAGATGAAAATGAAATGATTAATTGTTTACCTCTGTGACGATGTTATCTATTCCTCCTGCAGGAGCAAGCCCAACGACTTCCCAAAAGTCAGCAATCAACTCGTGTCCTCCAGGTGCCTAAATATTTTTAAAATGCATCATGAAGTTTGGATTGAAAATTAAGAATAGAACTCTTTTATAGGCATGTTGGCAGTTTCCAAAAAATTTTGGCTTTCCAAGAAAAAAGTCAAGAATTAAGCCTGTGAATTAATGAAATTTGAAAAGGATAATCATAATCTTTTGATTTTGATAAAGAATATATCAACAATATGCAGCAGTAGCTACTTCACAGGCCTCTTGAAAGTTTAATAAAGATTTGACTGCGTGTGGTACTTGATAACGTAAGTTACTTGATAACGGGTATAATCTCGAAACGTTGTAAGAAATTTAATACTTTAACAATTCGGTACTTAACTTTTAAATGTTGTCGTTCTCTTGAAAGTTTCCCTGAAGTAAATAATTGGCTTTCCAAGAAAAATATCCAAGAAATAAGCCCACAAAGAATGAGGTAAAAACCAGTCAAATTTGCCAATTCTGATCATAGCTGCCTTTATGGGTTTCTCTGATTTACTACTTTAAAATCTTCCTTACCGTTTTCCCTTCTGGGACAGCCTTGACAGTGCCATAAATTGCGACGGTTGACTCGGTTGAAAGCATCAATGCGTTGTACGTATGACACTGCAATATAATCATATCAAATTTAACACATTATTCTCTAAGTACTCTTAAGTCTATGAGCTCTTTTCAGGGTGATAATCAGAAAAAAGGGAGTTTATAAGTTTTTTGGGACTGTGAACCTTCTATAAAAATGAAACATTAATTGTTTCTATAAAAAGTTATGTTTAACAATATCACAACATAATAAGTACTCAAGCTTTGCCTCTGACACTCATCAGAACAGTACCTCAGTCCAGATAAGAAATAAATGAAACATGAAGAATGATTTTATATAATTGATCCAGTTAGACTTACCAGTTTGTCAGAGAGAACACATTGTAAAAAACCAGTTCCATCTCTCAGTACGATGAACATCAGATTCTTGCCTTAAATCAGAAATAAATTTTAAAATACGGAAACAACCTGATTGGTATTCATACTGTAGATTCTTTCAAGACAATCAACAATGACACCAAAACCACACGATAATAAGAACCAACACTTTTGAATAAGTAAGTTTAACATAATAGCCTGCAAAAGGGCAGAGGCCTTATTTTTAGCAGGGGCATTAACTCCTAGTTTAGTCCCTTCGAAAGGAAGGTGGAGTGAGTTGTTAATCAGCAACTCGAAGGTCATTAAACTTAAATGCAGTAGCTCAAAACAAACCGCTGAATATAGGCAATCACCCCATCTAAGATACCTTGGTAGATCAAGTTCCTTTCTTACGCTTTCAAAAGGCAAGTTTTGGTTGCCCATAACAGCCTGTTATCCACCGTAATGGAAAAAGACCACAAGGATAGTGGGGGAGAAAGCAAAGGAAAAATATTTGAATATTCCATTAAAATTATTCCAATATTGTATAATTTAAATGTTCACATGCAACTTAGAGAAAAGTTAGATTTGGGTATATTATCACAAAGGATAGCTTCTTACCCACCCATGCATAATTCCCAATTTGGCTTGGTGTCATTAACCCCAATTATATGCAGATTTATTGACATTCTATTGGAAACAACTCTTGATGAGGCCATACAGGAGTTGGTCAACTTCATGTTCGAGAAAACGAACCATAAGATTACGCAAATTTTTACTCCTTCGACGCACTGCAAATCTGATTTAGTCTATTTTCGATTATTGACATTATTAAAATTATGAGATAAGATTATTAAAAACTTATAGAAAGCAAATACCGAGGTTGTTGACCAACCTTGTTGTCTTAACCTGTGAACCCATCCAAATACTTTCACTCTAACATCCCTGTGTTCTGACAGCTCTCTGATCTTTGCCTAAGAAGGAATTATAGGCATTGTCATATCTGTTACAGATTTAATCAAGTTTGCAATGCATGGTGAATTAATGATAATGAAAATGTGCTATTCGAGCCAAAATCACTAGAGGGCATTCAAACATGACTCTGTGTCCTGTTTGCATTTGAATCAATACAGATACCAAACCTTTGGTGATGCAAAACATATGTAAACATGAGGGATTTTGAACTTTATCTAGTTTAATAGTTAAGATAACATAAAAGACTTAGATATCATCATTCACTATATCTATTATGGGCTTAAATAGGAATGGTCACGGTTCAGGACAGTGGTTAGTGTGCTTGCCTTGGTTGCAACAACCTGGGTTTGAGACCCATTGGAGGCATATGTCAATCGCAGTAGCCTGCTCTGATATAATTCAATTTCCTATGTTAGACCATGCCTCATGAGTTAATATGCACATTAATATATTCCTGATAATGTATTTTACATATGATGTACAGCCTCCCTCTGAAAAGGCCCCTTAGAAGTGCTGGATGTCAATATGTTCCAAATGGGGGACCTTGATAGAGGATTTAGGGTATAAGAAAATTGAAAGGAGCTGTAGATGTTATACTGATGCTAAGCTTCTTCTTAGAAGTTAATCAGTATACTGGTAAATGTAAATGTAAATGTTAAAGGCAATGATTCTAAAAGAATTAGTCGAGTCTCATATCTGACAAAAGTTTAAAAAAATCCTCAGCTCTGATGAAATGAGGTTACTAGGGTGGAGCAAATCTAGACATCTCTGATGAAATTAAGTTACTAGGGTGGGACTAATCTTAATATCTCAGCACTGTGTGATGAAGACAAAGTTGCTACCACTTAGATATCAATAATTAGATTAACATAATATGAGGACTCTGAATAGAATAAGAAGGTTTGCAACAAGACCTGCTTAGCTGCTGCCAGCGTTTTGTCTTCTTCTATCGTAATCTTCTTTGCATCCTCCAAGTTCTTCTCTCTTTGAATTGCCTTTTGCGCCTAGGAGTGGATGGCAAAGTCAAAACAAAACAGCCATAAAAAACCGGAAGCATATAACTATACCAATCATTCACCTCTTTTCTGATTGGCTTATTTCGATCCACATCTGGGTATGATAATTTGCTAGGTTTTTTTTCCTTCCCCCTCCTGATGTATCACTACTCTGTTGAGTGTCAGACGAAAATCTGGAGAAATCTATGCTTCATTTTATTGGGCTATATCAAATCAACACAAACCCAGAATACACAGTTAAGAATTAAGACTGAATGACTTTCTATAGATAAACTCACACTTAATGCAAAATAAGGGTTTCTCCATAGAAAATTAAGATTATTAGACTCAAAACTCAATGTAAATACTCAAAACTCGATTGAAATAGTAAATCCCTTGAAAGTCTTCTTCGGGACATGATTTTGATTGCAGCAAGTTTTGGAGACCTCTATAATCTGCTGTTTTCAGTAGAGGATATGACTTAGTAGGCACTTGGTGGTACTGTACAACAGCTGGCCTGCATTTGCTGTTAAGTGTCCATATTTTGCAGCCATACATAAGTATTTAGACCAGTTATATTATGTGACCAAACTGCAATATTTGTGCATTATTAGAACTCCAGTTAAGAAAGACACAGCAATATATCCTCAACTCTGTTACAACTAGGGAGTTTTTACAATACGGCTAAAAATACTCTGAGCTGTCTTTGATCAGTACAAAACTTCAATAACGTCAGAAAAAGCGGAAGCGCAGCGAAACAAAAACATAGATTACTTATAAGCTTAAAAACAATGTGAAAAGAATTTACCTCTTGTTCAGCCTTTTGTTGTGCCTTCCTCTGTTCAGTTTTCCAGACATTTGTTAACTTTTTCAACTGTGATTTGGAAATCTTTTCAAATCTCTGAAAGAAAGAAATTTGTCTATGAGGTACAAACCTAAAGTAGATAGCTTGCTTTATGTAGCAAATCTTGTGGTGACCTTGATTCCACAACCCTTAGAACATCACAGAAGTCTAGCCACTCCAGTTATCCCTACCTTTTTTCAGGGCCTTTGCAAAGAACGTACTCTCTTAAAATGCTAATTTTGACCAATCATGTAAGTGAAGAGTTTTAGGGTAACAGGAGTAGGGGCTGTGCAGCTTAGGCAGTTCACTATGTGCAGCAGAAGTTGAGCTTTGTCGTCTGCGTTCAAAAACTGAGTGGGTCACTTTGAGGTGCTGAATAAACAACTCACCCATCCCCGTACTTTGAAAAGGACATTAAATAAGGGGCTATCCTCTGTTGAATCCTTTTTTAGGCTACGAAGGTTAACATTTACTTACTTGATTTACTTTATTACTTATATACATCTTGTTGGTACTAATAAGATGCACATTTGATTACCTAGTTATCAAATCTAAGAATAGATAGACATACCAAGTTTTCGTCTTTAGCATCAACCATGATTTCTGGGAAAGGCTCGGTCTTGGCAAATCTCATGGCTTGGATGGCAGTCTTGAAAGGTTTTTCTTCACTCCCATCCCCAGACTCATCACAGCCTTTGCTCTCAGAGGTGTACAACGGAGGCTTCTCCTCTAAAACAGCAATTATATTCTAATAATCATCCCATGAAAAATCAAAATAACAGACAAGAACAGTTGGCAAAATGAAAATCTTAGTGAAGCAAGTGATTTGAATCTGTTTAAAAACCAGCAAGCCTTGAGTAGGCCAAGTCTTTCTCCCTGATGGGCAGGAACAGCAGCATACGCTTCAACACTGCGTAAGGTAGAGAAGGCCATTTTCCTACACAATTTTCACATTTGAAAATGTTTTGAAAATGTCTTGATGTGAAAATATCGGCTCCTACACCTGGTTCAAAGCCACTCGCGCTAATCTATCTCTTTATGCTTACAGAGCGGCATTAAATAACATTTGTAAAGTCTTTGGAATGACTTGGCCACGGTTTGAGCCCACAACCTTCCTACACATTCATGGGCACTCTATTTTCCGACACAAGTTTTTTTGAATTTGAGACAAGCTGGTTTAGAACTCATGGCAGCATGCAGCTTTTATACAAGCTGACAACACAGCAATCACAATATTCAAAATTTTCATTGCTCTACAATTTCCCTAAACCAATTTGTATAGTGCAGTTGTGAGTAATGGTGTGACCTAGAAAATCATTTCTTTGAAAAACCTAACAAATTTGTCCTTTGGATTATCATATTTCCATATTTTAAAGACAATACAACATAAGGCAAATACTTGTTGCATACAGATGTTGGCTACATTCTCGCAGCGAAATCTTTTCCTGGCGTTTGTGACAGTGCTTTTAGAAAGTAGCAATCGTCTTTTATGAAATGAAATTTCAAATGAGGTTAGGGTGAACACTTCATGGGCTATTTTTGGACACTACAAAGGCTTGAGAGGCAACGGGGGAGCAGAAAATACCCTATCAAGAATATTGAACTGCTAAAGCATAGATTTACATTATGACATCAAAAACTGTCGCATGGGTACTGTTGAACAACTGATCAAAAGATGTCCTGATTTTGGCACTTAAATGTGCTTTTTTGATGATTTCCGATGTCCTGTTGTGGATCTCACTTTCACTTGTTTGCTTGGCTGACTACATTGCCCATTGCCCACTTAAATAGAGCTCTCTGCAACCAAGAAATATAGAAGGGGAAACAACTATTCCATTCTGCTAGTTTTTCAATTGCAAAAAGGTTCCTTTTTATTTTCCCTGCCCCTCTATTTCACAAAAATTGAGCTGGTGTAGCCCGGTGGTTAATGCACTGGAATTCTAATCCTAGAAGGGCAACAGATGTGAGTTATAATCTAAAACTCTTCCGAATCCCAAACTACAAGCCGTCATTCAACTCAACTTTCCATCCTTCTGAGGTTGGTAAATTAGTATCCAGGATATTCGCTCTAGAACATTGATTCTAGGGGCTCAACCTACAAGTCCACATCTGCTGCATTTTGCCATAGCTTTGACCTACGTTAGCAAATAAATACGCTTGCTTGTTGGTGCCCTTGATTGTGAATGCAGCATTAAATGATTATGCAGTGAGATTTACTCACCTGGTGTTTTTGAGCTGAAGTTTTTAGAATCCATTTTTTGAGCTGTTAGACTTTCGTAAAACTTCTTAGATGACAACAAATGACAAGTAAAGGAAGGAGCTAGCTGACAGTGCCTTCTCACACCCTCTTGATTTGCACTTGGCGGTCTTCGATCACTAACACTGGATGTACTTTTTATATGGGAAATCAAATACTTGCAATGTTTAGGAAAATTGCAATTTCTCAGAGCTTTCATTACCTCTCTTATCCTAAAATTGGAAAATAATAGACTTATGTTGAATCTATAAGTCTAAAGATTTTCACACAAAATTGGACAGAGAGGCTACTTACAGTTGATAGTTGATAGGCAAATACACTTACTATCTTTGTAAGGTATTGGTTTATGTACAAAGCACAAAGGACTCACTGAATATATAGGTAGATCAATCAAAGCAGTAAAACCCTGGACCTTCCTCTCAATGTGAACACACCTCGTCATTCCTTTTGCCTTTAAGACTGAAATTACAGAATCTGCAAATTCTCTCCTCATACTTTATACAGAATGGTTGTATGGATTGTTTTTTATTTACCTAAATGTTGATGGGAGACCTTGCTAGAACCGTTCGAAGCTGTCAATAGTTAGTCTAATTTGGAGATAAACCAGTAGGTCTGGGGGCCGAACCTACAAAAATATACCATAGAAACCTAATGTTTAATAGAGTAATATTGTTTAGTTAAAAAGACGGACTTAGCCCAAAATTTGGTCCTGCAAAACCAACAGGACCAGTTACCCCGGGCCTTGTAGAATTATATTTTCAAATTTTGGAATCTGTCTTAACCTAAATAGGTACATCAAAGAAAAAGTTTTGCGTTTAAGGTACCTAGGGAAATGAGGGTGCGGAAATATATATTGGGTATACTACCTATATCGATTCGAGGGCAGACAGTGCAGAATTGACACAAAAGTCACAATGTTAAAGCTAAATACGTTTCTCTCCGGCCAGTTTTCCCCTTAATTTCATTTCATTTTCATTATTTTGAGTAGTGACATCCAGGAGGTTTCTAATTTTTTTTAATAAACACACCCAGCCTAGTTTTAGGTAGCCCATCCCAACAGGCCACACCACCACCTCACGATAAAAAAACTGGACAGAGAATGAATGGGAAATGGAAGCGAATTCTTATTTCACCTAAGAGAAAAAAGCAAACCAATTATCAGACAATGCTACCTATCATCAGCTCCACTTACCAGAAATCTTTGTCGCTTCAAGCTGCTTCGAAATGCTTTCCTCGGCCATTCTCTAAATGATTATTTCTGCAAACCTTTGTCCGTGCTGTGGGCCTAAATCCAATTTTGCACGAGAGCAGTCATCAGTTACCTTTTATCCCTGTGGTTTGACGTAAAGTTTATTTCACGGACTACAGACCATTTCCTGGCAACATCGTTACTTGGACCTCAGTTGGGGAAAGCATTCTGATTCTGGAGAAGTTTCAAGCTATGGCTTGAAAAGTTTATAACATTCTTTAGTTCATAAATTTGTTGGGTCAAATAGAATACAATGATGCATCTTTCCTATGGAGCTGGAGCTGGCATACTGCCTAGTGCCTAGGTGAAGAGGAAATGGGCCAGAGTGCCTAGGCTTTATTCCACACTTTTGAGTCTGTATTTTGTAGTAGCTCTAGAATAATAAAGCTGATGTAACAGCCAAAAAGCCAAACGATCAGTCAAACAGTGATGAAACAGAAAATTTGATTTCGCAAATAAATCGAAGCAATGAATAATTTTATTTTTGTTATTGTTGCACATGATTTCGTCATTTCGGTTTTTCTTGCTGCAAAATTTGTGACACTTTTCTAAATAGATTTGAAGAACCAACTACACCCTTACCATGAGATTTATAATCTTCCTGGGGAACGTTTTAGGAACGTTTGCGCTTGTTCCGAAGTGTAAGAAAGTAATTTTTCTTTCAAACGAAAAATCCCTCCTAAAGTGAAAGCACAGCCATCCAAGCTTTCTTGATTGGGAAATGTTCACACTACGTCACTGGTTACGACTTGAAAAATTGATAGAGGTAATTCAGTCATCATAATCATCATCATCAGTACTTTGAACGATGTTCAATTTTTTAGAGGAGTACCACATTACCGTCCATGATATTCAGTGCTGCGGTGGGAAACCAAAATCACCTTAGGTATTATCTTCACATTGCTGGAGGTACTTCCCACAGTACTGAACATCCTTCAAGAATGGTATCCCCCACAGTACTGATGGTATCCCTCCACACAGGTTTTTTTTTTAATTTAGAACTGCACATTTTTCACGTCTGGAAAGTTTTGAAAAGAAAATGTAATTACGTACTATGTTCTTCATGAAAAAGCTATCACCGATAAGGATTTGAAACTTCATTTTTGAATTTTTTTTTAATTTGGTTTGCTTCCAATCTAACATTAACTTGCTCAAGATTAACTCATCAGTATGTGCCAACATTTTCTTAAACCTAACGGCTCATTAAGACAGCAACATGTTTGCTGCCAAAGCTTGAGAAAATTTTGAATTTTGACGCTTGTAGATTGCTGCAAAATGGCCTATTCAACGTTATTTCAAATATCATAATCTCTTTTTTAAACGTTTCTCACCCCTAAGATATTTAGAATTGCACAATATTTTCTTGTGAACTGCACAACAAGGAATTAGAACGACGCATTTAGTGTAGAACTGCACGTTGAAAAAACCCTGCCTCAGGTACTGATGAAATTCCTCCACAGTTCTGGACATCCCCACAGTACAGATGGAGTTCAGAGGATTGTGGGTTCGATTCCATCTGTGAAAGCAGCTAAAAGCTATAAAAAACCCTGCCCTACGCCATCAGCAAATATGCTTGCTTGCTTCCATACCTCCCCAAAACCAATAAAAGAGAACTCCTCTTAATTACAAAGGTAACAATTCTATCTCCATAGAAAGAATGCTATTTAGAGATACATTTCTGAAATACTAATAACATTATTCTAATATTCTACAATTCTCATCACCTATAATGTGATCTAAAACAGTTAAAAACAGCATAAAAATATAAAATGTTAATGATAACATCATTATATACATTAATTGCCAAAATTTGCGGATAGTGATTCCTTGATTTCAATGATACCCTTATTATAGAGTTTCCAGGGGATTTTCAAATCACCCATAATCTTCAGAAACAAGAATATTCAGTGTTTGGACATTAAGATTTTTAGGAGAGGAATTTTCCATGAATCCAACCGTCCGAGATTTTGGCAATTGATAAAGATAATTCTAGAAAACTTTTTTACGAATTGCTACTTGAGAACAAAATGCCCTGTAAATACTCCTTTAATACTAACACGAGAGCTGAGTTACCTAAGTTTATGAAAGATAAGACAAGAAAAAGTTACAAAAGAAGTTATTATTATTGAAACATCTGAAAGCATGGTTTATTCTTGTCCTATCTAATTCTTTTCAATATGGAGTTCACCACCATCACAAGTTTCAAATGAAATACCTTCAACATTTGCTTGTAGAAATTAAACAAGGCACACGCATCATTAACCCACTTTTACGTTGACAAGCTATTATAAAATGCAAGCACCAAATCGCATAATATGTAACGAGTTACTTAGAGACATGCAGGGGTGGATCCAAGGGTACATGTTAAAGGGTGCAAAACAATAAGGGCTTCAGGGTTAGACGCTTGAAAATCATTAGTTTTTTATTTATGAATCTTATCAAAATCTGACAGGTGTATTTGCATCCTATGCACCCCCATGGATCTCAATTTGCACCCTTTGTCCCTGAAATATGTATCAAGTTGTTTACAAGGATTGAAGTTTTAAACCAAAAGTGTCATTCCGAGTAAAATTCACAGCTTCCCAAAATGTTGGCAGCTTCGAATACTCGAATAGCATTCATAAAAACTTTTCAGTATGCTCCTCTAGAAGAAAACTGAAAATAGTATGCCTAAGATTGGTTACAATACATTTCAAAAGCTTTCCGTGAAAATGTGGACTGGAAAAACAGCAAATATTTTTTCATTTGATAAAACCTATACATATAGGCAAGACAACAAGCTGGGGTGCCGAGCCTAGTGAGCTCAAGTAGTAGTAAAATTGCTCATTTAGAGTTTCCTCTGTTGATTGTCAGACGAAAAGCTCAAGTAATCGATGTTTTCGCTTTAGTATGCTTCCGATTTTTCTAGCTTGAAGTTCGGTACAGATCAGATGCTGTTTATCAAGAGTTGCCAAAAATCAAGCTAGAACTGACCATCCATTTTGGAAAATGGGACGCCTAAGTATGACCCATGGAAGTTTAAACCATGTGGGGCATTTCTAAGGTACTATCGACTTTTTTTACACGCTTTGCACAAAATCAAACAAAACACTGTTTCACACATTATCTCATATTTATGTACAGTAGTGCCTAATGCAAGCACTGTATCGCATAAAATTTCATGAACTGTTTAAAAACATATGTATCAACTCGTTTACAAGGATTGGAGTTTGGTGGTTTGGAAAACAATGTGGGGCTTTTCTAGTGTGCTAACGACTTGGTATACGATTTGAGCAAAATAACATTTTGCACTCTTTCACATATGGCACACATTATCAGATGTTTCTGTACAGTAGAAGTGTAATTTTATAGTCTTATATTTAGTTCCAGGAACTACTAAACCGACTTTGAATGATACCCTCTGGTCATTTTCCACATAACGCGGTGCAGTCACACACGACGCTCATAACTACTTTCAGGTACCCGTATTATAATCCTGGGTGGAGAGAGGCACAATTTGTGTTCCTATCTTGCCTAAGGATGTTATCCGCATTTCGCAAGGACTTGGTTTTGAGCCCACTACCTCCCCGTTTCAACGTCCAACACCTTACCACTACATTATCGAGGACCACTACAGTATCTAATGCAAGGATCATATCAGCAAGGAGGTGAATCCATTTATCAGAGATCAAAGATGAACCATGATGCATTTCAATGATGATGTCTCTTCTATTAGATAATCTACGAATTCTCCCTTGTTTATTTCGTAATCCTGAAGTATTGTAAACATATGTATTCGATTTTTAAACCACAGTCTGGTTGTTGTATAATGTTGGTACTAATAATTGGAGAATGTTGTATTCTTCTGGCCGAAGCATGGTCGAAGGAACCAATCAGATACCCTATTACTAGAGCTACTCTCCTACTGCTAAGATTAAACACGCCCTGCAATTCTACTTGGTACACTATTTGAGCAATACAAACGAAGCACAGCTGCGCACAACATTACATGTTTATGTACAATACCTGATGTAAGGTTTTGAGGGCTTCTTGTGGTCATGGTGACTTGATGGCTTGCAAGAGAGGCTGTGTGAGCTGTGATAGGTGCACCAGCCGTAAACGCTCGACCAATAGTAGGCGTGCTTGCATCGTTCATCAACTGCAAATACCAGGGGGCCTTTAACGATCTTCTTATTCGCGAATTTGTCAGTTGTTGTCACCATCTGACCGTAGGCGCATCGGTCCACGTTCAGGTAGTAATGGAACCCTATGATGAGGATATGGTGAAAGTGGAAAAATATTGAAAAAACCGGTGTTAACAGATGTCTGTTTAAATGTAAAGGATATGCTGGCATAGACTCGAACCCACGATCCTTTGAACATCATCAGTACTGTGGAGAAATATCTTCAGTACTATGGAGGATATTCAGAACTGTGGAAGGATACCATCAGCATTGTGGGGAGTAACCACAAGTATTGTAATAGATTAGGATTTTGATAGATTTGACCAAAGGTAAGATCACTCAACCCTTCTTGTTCAAAAGGTTGCGGGTTCGAACCCACCTTCAGACCTGTCACATAAAGTGCTAGGAGAAAATTTGCCGGCTTTCGGTAATTCCAGGCAAATATGCAAAAGCAATTACGAGATTTGGTCACATCAAGAGAAAGGCATTGCCAGCAATACACTGCTCGACTAGTCTGCCAGTTAAGTAGGTCCTTTGTGCTTTGCACATTAACTAAAGGCTTACGAGTATATTAAGCATATTTGTCTCTATCAACTATCAGTGTAGTGTCTTGATAAGTCTACCTATTCAGTGGCCCCTTTTGTGCTTTGCACATAAACCAATAGATTACGAAGATAGTCTATATGCATATCAACTACTCCATTGGTCTATCTATTGATTATACCTTTAGTACTTTGCGCCGAAATCGGTACATCATGAAGATAGAGCATGGTTTAAAAAATAATCTTACCAGTTCCATTGATAGGAGTCAAATCAGTAGAATATCTATCCTTCATCATTTTCTCCAGTCCAGGCCAGGAAAACTCAATACCGTTAACCCAACTCCACTGTGGGAAAAGCAGAAACTCATTTTACACGAAAACCAAACACAACATCTTAAAGGGGGGAGGGGGAGAAAACCTTAAGGGGAAGAAAAGGAATAAATTGCGTACGTCAAAGCAAAAGCCGCGCTCTGAGAAGGAAATAACAGGGATGTTTTCTAGGCACTGACTGGTGGCCCAATAGGCCCTTGGGTTTGCCCCAGCAGTGGAAGAAAAAATGCGACTTTTGTCCCAGTAGCCTAAATGACTATGGGGCCCTTTCAGTATTTGTTCTTGTAACAAATTATTGTTTACCGAGTTCTCAATTTGTTTGGAAAGAAGAAAAATTGGGAATGATAATAAGATGGATTTCGGTGAGATTAAGATTTTACTAATATAGACAATAATTTTCAAGGCTTGGGAATTAATTTATTATTATTATTATTTATTATCATTTATATATTATTATAATCATTATCATACATTTATCATTTTAGAAGAATTCATTTTCTTGTTTCCTCCGCCAGTGAAAAACCTTAAAAAATCCCCTGGGACTTAAGTCTAAAAGGCCTAAGTGCGATGTAACAAAGCTGTGCTTCTTGCTATTTATTTCGACCAATTTCCATTTTCTTGATGATGAAGGCCCCTTGGAATAGCCTCTAGGTATGTAATTGAAGGAATGAAAAAAAATGAATGAAAATGCCTTACCAACAATTTTTCCGCAAGTGAAATGAATTTGAATTTGGCCGTATGCCCTGATATGGAGCCTCGTTCGCACTCCCAGTAACGAAATGCAGTCCCAGGCATGAAAACCTGCCATATAAGGACCGACAGCAAGAGCAGGATTATTGTCACGATGGCTGTACAGATGTAGACTCCTGCAAAAGAGAGGAAAATCATTCAATCTCTTGGATTTACTTAAGATTGCAGATTTGTTTACACAAGACAATATATTTTAGTTTTCAGTGCTGTTGCCCATCAATTTGTTTTGGTTAATTTTGTATTTCAAACTTGAATAGTTTAAAACGAAACAGAAGCCAACAGAATCAAGAAAATATTATGGTCACACAGTCAGTGACCAGAGGAAGTTTAAGAACGAATGGGGAAATCAAGGAAGAATTGCAATATATTCGATATTCCAACTAAATTGTTTCAAAGCGCAGTTTGATAGCGTTGAAAAGTGGCTAATTCTAGCTGTATTTAAGTATCTTTTCAAGGCTTATTTTGTCTTACTGATAAAAATAAGTTTTCTTCGTCCCTTATGCGAATTAAAACCTAACCTTCCAAGTATACAACCAGCCCGAGCGAGGAAGAACCTCTGTTATTAAATTTCAACCCGAAGAGAAGTTGAAGATTTTTCTTGACCTAGAAAGTCAAATATTTGTTAATGTCGATTATTTGGGCAATAGTTATACGAAACCAACCCCCAGGAGCTCAAACCGAGGTCTATAGGAGCCCAAACTGTTTGCTGCTATTGAACGGGGGTATTGAGATAGATGAAAAACAGAATTACTTTTTCGAGTCTTCTTTCTTGCATTGCGTATGGTGTCGATCTTCAAGTCCATTTTTTTCTCCAAGCGAATGACTTTCTTCTCGATCATTCCCTGGAATACTTCCATCGTGACGGAGACAAAGCACTGCACGAGGTTGATCTAAAACATAAAAAATCGATTTGAAATTGAAAATTTGCTGCTATGTATAAAGATACTGCAGCGGAACAGCCTTTAAGTTTTTCATTTAATTTTGCTATCCATTTAGTCCTTATTAGCTTTAAAATCATACCAAAATATGATTAGATGTATATACGGTCGACTCTCGCTATCTAGTACACTGTTTTCTCGAACTTCCCGCTATCTTGATTCCCGCTATCTCCAACAAAACCTATTTCCCCTCGTTTTCCTATTAGTTAAGTGCGCAATTAAGACCCGTTATCTCGAACTTTTCGCTATCTCGAACCAAATTTCTTTCCCGTGAGGCAAAAAAACTCGTTATTTTGAAAATAATGACACAAAAGTTACAATTCTGCACAATTATACGCCAATAAACTAACACAAGACTGCTAACTTTTGTAATTAACTACGTCAATAAAAACTCTGTTCTTAAAACAGAAATAAATATTTTCGTTATGGCGAACAATTTTTCATTTACCGTGAGAATTCGAGATAGCGAGAGTCGACTGTAGAAGAGGAACAATAAGGGGACTGGCTCTCTGTTCTGGCTTACAGTCTCCTTTCTTGTTTCACTTCAATATCGCTCTTTAATTTTGTACATCGGGAACTATGTTGCAGCGTTAATCAACGCAATCCCTATAAAGATAGATGTATTTTCATTTTATCAATATTTATGTACACGATACACCTTTCAGCTAAGTTTTAAAATTACATAGTTCAGTAACAAAATTTATATCTACAAAAGAAAAAAAAAATATATATATAAATTGCTGCTCTACCAAGTGGTCGTGTTTGGGTTGTTTGTTTATTGGTTCAAGAGGTACTCTCTAAATCCTGTTTTAAAACGAGCGATAGATTCTTTCTCACGAATGCTTGTAGGGATATCGTTCCAGTTTTTTACACCAGAGAAATAGAAGCTTCGCTTTGCATATTCTAACCTAACTTTGGGAATTTCTAGATCCCTTTGGTTTCTTGTCCTATACTCTGAAATACTGGACCTTTTAGTGAACTTTTGGCATAAATTGCTGGGACAGAGGTCATGCAAAATTTTATATGTCATAACCCCTTGATCAAAGGAAAACAAAGACTTTACATCAATTTATAAAGAACTATTTTAATGATGATCTATCAAAGTGAGGCTAGTACTGCAAGCGTTTGCTTTATGCTGCAGTAGTGAAAAGCTGTTTGAAAGAGGCCTTTACCCTAAATTCAAGTTCAAACTTACTTCATCTTCGTCACATTTCATAGATTGCCATGCCATTCCTATGGCAGCCGCATCGTTTCTTAAGGATGAAGAATAGCCGATAGTCGACCCAGATACTGCCATGCCAGGGTGTTCAGGTGAAGCGTATACGATGCTACCACGAGAAACAGGTCCGCGAATTCGAACTGGCACCGACCCAAACATGCAGATCGGTTCGGTTCGCACTGAGAAAAGAATAAATTCAAAATGGTTTTTAATCAGGAAAGGACGTCAGAATAGTGAAAAAAAGAACCTAGAATAGTGAGAAAAGGCTGCTTTCTTCTAAGCAGAGATATCAATATCCTATACAAAATTAATAATACGAGAGCCGTATTTTTTGAAACTCTTCCTCCGTTTAAAAGCATGGTTTATTTTTGAATTGATCTATTCAAAATAAGTTAGCCTTTTGCCTGTCTTATGATATCAGTAACTTGGATCATTAATGCATATGATTTGAAATCAACCTCTACAAACAGTGTAACATATTGTAAATATATCATAATATAACATAATTATGCATTATATCAATTTAACTAGATTAATAGCTCAGCAAATGTTTGAGCTATCATGTGTAGGCCTAGCCATCATGATTGCGAGATGCAAAGTGAAATAGGCCAAGTACGCAAATGAGGCTATAAGAGACTGGCCTTAAGTGAAACGGAGGCTATACAAAGATGAACACCCATAAACATATTTATGGGCCACCCAATATAAACTATGATCGATATTACCTCCTTCCGGCTGCACTTGCGCTTCGATGTACTGCGACCGGGTGATGACTCCCTTAAGGATGGCATCCAGAGAGTTCTTCTGCGACAGTTTGTCCAGAACTCTCTCCCCATCATCGTTTGCAAATAGCCCAACTACTTCTCCCTCCATGAAGTGCGGGTGGGCGTCGGGATTCTTCAATATGAAGTGATATGCGATGTCACCCCCCTTCACTTTGATCGGCTTCGCCACAATCAAGTCGCCGATGTTTGCTTTCTTCGCATTGAGAACTTCAGTTACAATTTTCGAAGCATGGATGACGTTCTCTGAAACAGGAAAAAACAATAAAATCTCTGCAAATGAAGAGAAAGATTATTCTAAACAAGATTTTATCTAACCAGAAATATCAGAAGCATAGCAAAAAATAATTGGTATTGTTGTAGGAAAGCCAATCAAGCTTGCTTTAAGTATTTTATTCCCACGAGAAATATTTCCGTACTCCTTTTCAAACGAAGAACTCAAAACCTGATTTTTGATGTACTACTCTTTAAACCAGGAAATCAAAGTAAAACTTAATCATTTCGCTGCTTAAGTTAGAGAAAATCTGTCTCTTAGCGGCATATTCTAACTGGAGAAGCAAATTCGTGTAACGATTTTGTGAAACATGCAGAGAAAACGTCAGGGGAATAATTTTGGGTATATAATGATATTTACAAATGAAGTTCTTGTAGCGGTCCCTGCACTGGTTGCTAGAGGTGCTTAATTCTAATAGAGGTGCTTAATTCTGCTAAATCATGGTCAACTACAACATCGAGCTACGTTTCCCTAAATCATAGTCACTACTGAATTTTTACGAATATAGAAAGAGCGGGGGTATCAAGTTATGTACTTATTAACAGTACAATAGAATAACACAGTAGAATGCAGGTTAACAATAGAAATAGCATCGATGCACGCTTCCTATGAGAAGCGTGCCTGGCAGTAGCTAAGGTATATAAGGCTATCAAGACGTGCAGAACTTCACAGGTCGATAGCAAGTTTTCATAGCTTCGGTTCCCTCCCGCCACACCCCGAACTTCAAGTTAGTTGAGTTGTATATTCGATTTTGTACACCTTGCAAATCTTGCTAGACTGACATCACTACTAACTTTTTATGTTGTTTAGTTAATAAATTAAGTTATTTTCGTTTGAATGAAATCAATTAGAAAATAATTACAATTTTACATACCGTCTACGCAGTAATCTTCTGTACTGTACCCACTACTGTTGCTGATGTTGCTTTGTGGAGTCATGCTTGGTAATCTTATGTTTTCACTACTCAAGTTTGAGCCTAACGTAAAAAGAAAACGACAGTTCATACATAAGATTTAGAAAAGGCAGCAATTTAACTTATAATCCATAAGGATGACGAAGAAATACAGAAACACAATGAAACATAATTACTACTATAGATTTGCGTCTGACACTAATCAGAGCAGTAGGTCAGAAAGACAACAAAACCTCACAAAATATCATACTCAGACGTGAATCGAAAAGGGCCTTCCTAGCCATCCTAAAGTTCTGTACCAATTAAAGACTGTTATAATTTATCATAAATAATCTATAAAATAGTCAAAAACGCGAGAGTTTTGCGAAAACAAAACAATAAATAAAAATGTAAATCCGTGGAAAAATGATGGTAAAGATAGCTTGAAATTCAAAATCGTTGCATGTTGAATCAAAAATTGGAAAATTTTGTGACACTATTTCAACAAACACGTCAAACATCATGCCCTGAAACTCTGCAGAATTGCATAATATTCCAATCTGAAGGTATTGACTGAAATAGAATTCAAATTTAATGGGTTAATCGTTTTCAACAAATATCTTTCGAAAGTAACCAATTGATGTTGAAAAGCAAATACGCTTACTATCTTCATAAGGTATTGGTTTATGTGCAATGCACAAAGGAATTAGAAAATATCAGCTAAAATTGTTTGATTCTGATGTGAGACCATACCGATTGAACAGGCAGATTCTTCTGTGTCTGTGCGTGGTCTTTTGGCATGCAGCAAGGGTGTTGGAAGGATGTTGGATTCTAACAAAAGAAACAAATGTTTCATTGACATAATAGCTTGATAAGATTATCATAATAATAATTCGTATAGCTTTGGTATTAATGTTATTAGTATAACTGAATGTGCTATCAGATAGTAGAACAAACTCTACAGACAAAAGGTATGTGAAATTTCTTTCTACAAAACAGAAGAATTCGTTAGATTTTAACTCTAATTGTTATCAATTGAGAGTTTGATAAGAAATGAGCAATATTGGTGACAGTTCATCAAGCAGAAAGTAAAAATTATGTCAATGATTGTCTCATCTTTGACTCAATTTTGACGCATAAAAATTCCAGTCTGTAATACTCATTTATCAGCAGATTGAATCTTTGATAACTAAGACTTTGTAAAGAGCCTACTTTAGATTGCTAGTGCAAAAATCATCAGAGATTTTTGAGTATGAGACGTGAACCAGATTGGATAAGCCCAATGTATCTTACATTTTAAAGTTCTTTGTTCGGGAGCCTGGCTACAAAACCTGATGGACTAACCTTCTTCCTCAGCACACTCCATGATGGTAGACGGTTTGTCTTTGTTCTCTCTACCGATGATCATAAATGCCCTGTCGGTGTATTGCGAGCATTGCGATCCATCAACGTAAACAACAACAATTTTCAGTTTGAATAGATTCACTTTGTCAGTTTTGTTCTTTGCTAATTGGTAAACTTTCACTGTTCTGGTGGTACTTCCAGTAACATCGCTAGGATCAACAATCTCTGTCTCGTATACAGAATCGAGGTCCACGCTTACACGGTACTGCAAAAAACATTTTTAGTTATTCAGGATTATTAAAAGAAATGGAAACATTGCGAATGCTGATAATAATCATGGGAAAGGTCTCCATTTTCGGTATCCTTCTCCCGTTCTACACTTATGAGTATTGGTGGTTTTAGAGAATTCGGGGCCCAAGGCCATACACCTGGATTTTACCAAATATGATGTTTTCTCTACGGTATTTTGTAATTTTTTTGGACCCTTTTTGTCTATATGAAGTGCAGGGCCTGGGGCTATGACCCCTTAACCCCCTAAAACCACCACTGCCAATGAAAGTCAGACAAAAAACTTTGATGGTTGTTGACAGCCATTTCACAGAAATTGCACATTGCAATGAAAATTTTAAGATCAGAAAAGGAACACAATTCTTAATTTTTTATATAATATGATATCTTGTTCACATAAATGTTTTGCCCTGAAGTTCTGTATTGAGGACTAATTTACAGAAATTTACTATTAATTTGTGTGAATGAAATAGCCTGGGTTTCTCGTAGCCCTGGTTGCGCAGTGGTAGCGTTCTAGAGTACAAATCTAGAGGTCGTGGGTTCGAGTCCTACTCGGGTCGTTTTCATTCTCACAAATTATCTCGAAGCACTATTTCTGGAAATAAGTTACATAAAATCACGCCACAGCTCTCACATGATCACGAAATCTCAAGTCTGATTGGTTGATTTCATTTTGTTCAGGGGAAGGGAAATTAGGGAAAGACCAGGTCATTCAATTTGATAAACTTATCTGTCTAAAAGTAAAATTATTCGGCCAAGAATTACAAAAAGTATATATCGAAAATTATATCTCAAGCCTATGTTGTTCTTTCAGAATACCCTATCGGCAATACATTAGAGTTGAAAGCCCTGAAAAGAGGATTTACATAAAACAAAAACAATATAAACAGCATCAACATACAAGAAACAATACACAAACATTAAAGATAAAATAACATATTCTTACAGTTCCATTGTTCTGTGTAATATTTGTAGCCAGCCTCTGCGGGGGCAGGGTAATCTCAGTTGACTGATAGGTGGGGTCAGGGTCCTTCAAGACAAAAACTTGAACATCGGCTACTTGCGCAACACCCAGCACATTTATTCCCAGAATAACTTTTGCTTCGTCACTCTTCAAGCGCTGCTCAGACTTTTTACCTTGCCTCCGACGCTAGAAAGAAAAAGCATAGAAATTCAGTCCATAGAGAACAACTTACATCTCGTCATTTTTTCATTAAACCCATTTTTAGTATGAATTAGACAGGAGAATGGGATAGATAAAGCTTTGGGGTGGATAAATATCTTAAGGGATATATTTCATGAGCCAAAATATCTAAGTGAGCTTCGATTTCTGGTTGATTTTCACAGAAAATATCGCAGAGTGAGTTTTGAGAAAGTGATAACCTTATTTTTTTATGTGAAACCAAAATAAAGGATTAAAATTTAACAGGAAGAAGCAAGTTACTTTCACTTTCTAAAACTTCACTCTGTGACAAAAGCAATCCAGTTTCAATTAAGATAACTTGTGAGAATAAAATGACCCAAGTATGACTTGAATCCACAACCTCTAGATTATTACTCTAGTGGGCTCACCACTGCACGACCGTGACTCAAGCTATTCAAAACAATACCAATCACGAAATTCAGTTTCATTTGATTCTACAGGTGTTATCATAATCAAAAATAACCTTTATCATGAAAAGCATACCTGAACTTTATTGACTCTCTCTGAAAACTTCTCATACGTAATCTGGAATGGTGGGGGGTCTGGGGCATTGAATGTCGACCCCATTAGGTGATCCCCGTCTTCACCCTGCAGTAAACCCAAGTTAGTATAGCCATTAGCATAAAGGCCTCCGTTTGGTTGTGGGTAGTTTGTCCTTTGTCCTGGCGGGTTGTAGAATGCATGTCCATTTCCATAAATTTGATCAGCTCCTACTGCTAGCCCTCCAAACGTGTCAGGGTCTGGAATACGAATTAAAAAAGTATGGTTTAGGCTTGGAATTGAGAAATGCATGTGTTAGGACATAGGGTAGCTAAGGGAAGCCATCGGAGTCATCTGCCCAATCTAGCAGGCTACTGTGGTTTGCAACTATAAACAAACTTCATGCTCCCTAGAACTGCAAAGTTTCAACAAAATTCTAAAGGCAATTTGATAAAACAATTGATCTCAAACTTTTAACATTTATTTTGATACTCAACAAGTATTGTAGCATTATTCTGCATTATTCAGCATAGCTAAGAAATGCATCTATGCAACACAATGCCCGTTATTTTGCTGCTGACATTGTCTTTCCTAGATTGAGCATTATGTTGCAAAGGGAGTTTCCCACTTTTTCTGTGAATGCTAGGGGCACAGTGGAGCGAAAAATATTTCCAACAGGAAAATGTTTCCACAAAGCGTGCCCTAAGGACGCCATCTGTTCCTCAAATGGCCTCAGAACTGGCCATTGCCTCTACATTCAGGGGACAAGGGATAGAATGTCAAATTGTTACGATTCAAAATCAAATCAGAATTTACATTTACCATTTGGCAAAAGTGGCTCAGTCATGAATGTGTCTTCTTCTTTCTTGAAAAAACCAAGCATTCCAATAATCTGTTAAAAAGGAAAAATATGTCAGTCCAACCAAAGTAATATTTAACAAAATTTTGAGATTGTTTTAAAAGTTACCTCAATCACTGAGCCCGAGCCTTAAGGGGGTCTGCTTTACCATTTTCTAAACCATAATAGGTGAATTTCCCTCTTCCTAATCACATTGAGCAGATTTGATCTGAAAAAAAATCAATTCATTCTCATGCTCCAATGTTCCTAACCGCCCTAAAGATAAAAATTTTTCCAACGTATTGCCTACAAAAAGTAGATCCTGTTACCCGTTATAGTCCCATATCAATCAAAGGGTGCTTCATCCGAAACAATTTTAAAGACTGCATGGCCCTGGGCCAAAGTCCAAAACCCGCACTTGATTTGCATCTGGCATCAAATTAACTATTTTACCGTTTTTGGCTTTCCGCTCAAATAAAACCTGAAGCCTAAAGTCATGGCCCACTAACCCCCTCAAGGCCGAAGACCGTAATTTACTAGGCCTTTTTATTTGGACAGCATGTCTATCTTCTTTGTTTGGGGGGGATTGCGCACATACACAATTGAGGGCCTTTCTTGCCAAAGATCTTTGGTGGGGTAGGGTTGATAAGAACAATAGCAATAGAATAGAACACTAAAAACAAAAGAACATATTGGCCTGAGCCTTTTGATGATGGGGTATAGGGGTCCCAATTGGGGAGTCACTTAGTACCAATCTTCCTTCTTCCCTGTCTCCCATCTCTTGGTCCCAATAAATATGGACGTCCTCTGGGGACCATAATAGATGACAGCATAATAACTGCAGAAAATTAACTGAATCATCCTGAAGAAAATGTCAACAAAATAAGAGGATTTACATCACTCACCCACTGAGAGGACTTTAACTGCACGCATTATTATTATTGTTATTATTATTATTATTATTATTGCCATAAATTTTTTACAAAAAAATTGCAGGAGGAGAAAAGTACTCTTTAAGTTTTACTCATTAAAAATTGTTAAAACATGATCCAAATATCATCTTAATCGAATTTATTTTATCGATTAAACGGAAGAAAAAGAATTAATACTTAACAACTTCTCCATCAATAGGCCTTATAGTAGAGGCCTAATAAATGCAAATGAAGAGCAAGCAACTAAAAACTAAAATTAACCAGAACTAAGAACAGATCGTTAAGTTGGGTGGAGTCTCGTTGCTACAATAATAATGTAATGTCTTACCTGTGAGTTTTAAATTCAAAAATCAAAGTATTTCAATAAATATGACAGCGTTGGGCATAGATTTTGTGCAGACATCAGTTTAGGCCGTCCATCCAAACATGGCAAATCCAGTTTCATGTTTGCTCCTGGTGCAATCGTCTTCGGTTCCTCTTTCCTCCTTTTGAAGTTCCTCGTCACCAGTCCCTATGACGTCATACAAACATCAAAAGGGTGGGTAACGAATCTCGATTCCCTTTTGTTTTCGAAATCCGTTATATCCGTACATAAACAAAACTTTTCCGCTTTGGTGGCTAAAAATTCGTATTTTCATCCCTTTCTAAAAATATTCCACAAATTTTGAACAATGAGGCCTAATCTTTGGTTTGGAAAGAGAAAGAAGAAATCGTGCCTTTATTGAAAGAAGATACTCGACGTGTTTATTAGTTCAAAAACAAGAGGGCAGTTTTTAAGTTTTCCTAGCTCTCCAACTACCCAACCTACAAACTCCAATTATTTAGGGAGGTGAAAGTGTAGATTCTCTGAATGGGAGCAGGGACGGATCCAGGAAAAATTCTGATTACAGTCAATAGGTTCAAGTGGCAGAATTGTATGTTTTCTATCTAGAGCCTTAATCGGAAAAAGGAAAAACATTAGGCCTGAAAATCTGACCACAGCTCGATGTTATGGATCTGTCCCTGGGGAGTTGGTAAGAAAACTACGACAACGAAAGTGAGGGGTTTTTCCAAAATGGCACAGACCTGGAAATCGTTCTCGACAAATGATGTCATAACGTGAAGTAAAATGAGTTTCACAACAGAAAGGTAAAGGTGAAAATTTCAATTCATTATTTAGCATTATATTTCAACATTTGACATTAATAAATGGCACAGCCAAATGAAAAATCATACATTAGATTCAGTAGCTATCATAAAAATAATCAATATAGATTAAGTATAATTTCAGCAGCTATGGATTTCGAATTTGAATACTGCCGAATAAACAGCAGAGCGTTTCTAATCGGCTCTTAAATGCTGAATTACTGTCATTATTTTATTAAAATATTTCTTTCAATAATTTCATTTATTCCTTTAAGAGTTAGGGTCATACCGAATAGAATTTGTAAAAATGGAGGGTTTTGAAAGTGATCATATTAAACAATAATAAGGATAATCAAAACTTTATATCTAAAGACACGAATCATTAAAGATATCAAACGTTATTCCTTTGACGCACTTACATAGACCAGTTATAAAAGATCTTCATACTAATGATATCAGGCCCTTTTCATGATAAATGGCTCATGATAAAAGGCTCATGAATAGGGCCTGATAGGGCCAAAGTTTGAAGATCTTTTATTACTGGTTTATATGTAGTGCGTCAAAGGAATAACGTTTGATATCTTTATAATTAGTGTCTTTGAATATGAAGTTTACGAATTACAATATAGCCTCGCCAAGAATTATATGTAACACGATAATCAAAACTTATTAAATAATGGATTGCTGATTTTACTTATTCAGTATGATAGTTTCACTGCTCCTGTGATATTAGACATATTACGGTAATTTGACAAAACCTAATTAAATTCATATTTTTGGACCTGGGCATATTTTGGAACTCTAATAGAATCCCCCAACCACCCCCACGACAAATCTTTCTAGCAAGAGGAAGACAGATGCATTTACAGAGACATGGTCAGTCCATAGCTCCTTCACAGAAACATTCTAACTCGCAGCTTCCACAGTGCTTAATTGGCGAATCTTGAGCGAGCCGTCCGAACCACATGACAACAAATGCAGAGATGGTAAAATTGTTAACTGTTGTACCCCTGTGCTTCCGTGACGTAGATACGTTCCTCGTAAGTGTTCTTTTCGGAATACATCGTAAAGTTCGTGGACAGTGAGTCCCCATACCTGAAATAAACAATAATAGAGTTAACAGTATGCAAATCTTAGAAGTCGATATTTGCTTGTAGCTACGTTTTTTTTCATGAAGAAATATATAACAATTTTTTCTATCTACTGGTGGTAAAGAAAAAAATAAATAAAAGGCATTAATGAAAGCATAGTGAAACAACGTTGAGGAGTTTTCCATAGAATTTTCCATAGAATCAATTAAGTTGGGAGGTTCTGAAATGAGGATAGGGGGTGTTAATATTGTCTAAAGCCTAACATGAGAAATCTCGGCCTTTGCAGGGTTCAACACTGACTGAGTTCCTCGGTTGGCGGTTCATGGTGTAAGCTTATCAGCAATCTTCAAGGTTAACTCCTAAAGGCTTTACAACCATTACGGATTATTCAAATTGAATAATGAATAAACGGGTAAATAGACGAATAGAATAAACGAAGAATAAGGTAGACACTGTATCCATCCAGCACTCAAATCGATTTACAAAGTTGTATGGACTTTGGTTAAACAAATCAAAGCAAAAATACTGGTATGCAGGACTAGGTAAGCCAAGGTGGAAGTGAAGTTAATTAAGTTTAGTAAATAGAATTAATAAAGTTAATTTTTGGATTCTTAGAAATAAGTATAGAGGGTGATAATATTATTACATTTAATATAAATATATAAGCTGTAATAAAAAGTTTAATTAGCCTGTGTTGAAAAATGAAATTGGAAATCAAAACTAGGCATATTAATATTCAGTATTTGTTTTGAATTTTGCTGGTGCTTTTGCGGTGTTTTCAATCAAATGAACTGAGTTTCTAGAAAACAAATCTCAAGCAATGATAACATGAATGGTTATTATTATGAGGGTTTCCATAACAATTTCGATACAAAACCAGCTGCCTAAAACGCTGCCTAGGTCCTTGGTTCGAGACCAGGTTGCAAGATATCACAAACACAGAGAAGCGTAATGAGTACTGAAGATTTGCGTCGGACACGCATTAGTAGCTACAATTCCCGCCAAAAGTAGTTGGAACACCCTAGATTTTTTTTACCAAATAACTGCATTTTTAGCTTTCCTAGCATTTTATTTCCAATCATCAATCAAACCCCCTTCCCCCCTCAAAACAATGTTGTTTACAAAAGCAACTTTATGAGACCATACCAAACATTAGCTGAATGTTATTGGGCTAGTTTTTGTTATCAGAAACAACATTGCAAATGGGGGAGGGGAGGGTGCACAATGTAGAAAACTGTAAAATAATGCAAGTGTTCCAAGACTTTTGGCGGGGATTGTAGTACGTCAGAAAGAGAACGAAAATGATACCTCCTTCCTTACTGGACAATTTCGATCCAACCATGGGTACATTAATCAGTTAGGTTTCATCTTCATTCTCTTTCTAGTGTGCTAATCTAATGAGTGTAGTTATTACGTTTTGCTATGTTTCAGATTTTCCTCACCATCCTCAAGTTCTGTAGACTGTAGCGGGATTTTTACATCCTCCAACACTGTTCCGAAATTTTTACATTAAAAATTAGACAAATTTTCGAAAATATCATCTCTGTGCGAATATGACTTGAGACTCGATATTAAACAAATTGCGTTTCATCTTGGATATGAGATTACTTTTTCAGCACACATTATTTGACAAATAATAGCACGAAATCTTATCTAAGCCCAGCTTGAAATGAAATTAAAGAGGCTATTCAGAACCTAAGATCAATAGGGAATTATCTTGCTAAATTTTAAGAGGCTATTGAGAACACAGTTAAATAAAGAAAACGTCAATTTGATTGAAATGAAAAGATTGTATTTGATGATAAATTATTCAGTGGGCTGTTGAAAGATACCGAAGAATGCAGGAGTTTGAGCTCAATCCTTAAGTAGAGGCTCGGTGGGTAGTTGCATAACTCACCTGACAAAAATAAAAAGCCGAGGATATCTACGTTTCATAAATGACAAGACTAATTTCTGCACAGATGAAGCAGGGTATATATTATATCATTATATAATCCAGTGGTTTATTAGTGTACTGAGCATCTTGTGGCTATATCTGATGATTAAGATTCAATTTGGTTTCAGCTGCAAGAAACGAAAATGACAAAGGCAAAGGAAATATTCATCAAAAGACATTGAAGATGTGAGGCAAGCAAGAGAAGCACATAAATCCATCTAGCTGCATATAGGCTGCATATACCACTGGATTACTTTACTTTATCTATCTAAAGATAACTCAAGACCATTTGCCGTTCAATTAACATCAGTTTCGGGAAATATTCAACTCTTACATTCACCGTTGCAAATCATCCTACATTGCCAAAGATTGACAAACTAACTTTTACGCTACAGTACGCTACAGTTCGCCGTTGCAATAAACAGTGATCTTTCATAAAATTCAAGTTCATCATCAACGATTTAGACCTTGCATTATTGCATTGCTAGATGCAAAGATTAACAGGCTAACTTTTAGGCTATTGAACGCTCTACAGAGAGCCGTTTTAATAAACATCCATCTTTCATAACATTAAAGTTCATCATCAACAATCATAGATCAAAGAGCATTAGTAAGGTGGATGTACTGAAAAACAGACTCTCCTTCCCGTTACATTGAGCTGGGTTTTAATAAACAGTTGTCCTTTCAAACATCAAAGTTTACAATCAGCTAGTACGATTCTTTCATTTATTCCGTTGCTACAGGTTGGTGTGAAGACTGCCAACTATTTCTTCAAGTTATTGCGCAGAATTCAGAAGAACTACTTGAAGAACTACAGCAATCAAACTGTTGGCTTGCAGATGCAAAGCTTGCGTTTCTAGGCCTGAATATAAACATTTTTCTATTAAACATCAACAGATCCAGAAAAGTGTTCCAAACAGAGAGAAATTGAAAATAAACAACTGCAAATATGAGCAAAAACAGGGACTTGAAACTATTGTTGAAGAAATTCGCAGAGGAAAGCACAACCCATGGTATTGCACCCATCCAGAGCAGTGAATCGAAATGCAGCAAAGTTTTGAGCATCGCAATTTTCCTATTTCTGTTCACTTGTCTCACATGGTCAGCCGTCACTAGCATTAAGGGTTTCTTCAAATATGACACCGTCACAAGCGTCAGTGTGCAGCATTACAGTCAACTGGAGTTTCCTGCCATAACTATCTGCCCCAATAACGAAATTTCGAAGAAGTACATGCCAGAAAATGTGAGAAAAATGGTTGAGAAAAAACTGAAAGAAGTTGAGGTTAGCGGTAACTACACAGAGCTGGTTGTTTCGATGAAGAAAATGGTTATGCCTATCAAGGCCGCTGTAGAAAATAGCAAACCGAATATATCCAATGAACCCCCGTGGATAGTGCCTCATTACGCAGATGCCTGCGTGTTTGGGAGCAACAAACGTTGTGACACTTCTGCAGACTTCAAGTACTTTATCAAAGCGAATGGCCTCAATGGCTGCTATTCCTTTAATGCAGGCAGTAAGGCAAAATACAACCAGAACGGCAATGGCCCATTGTTTGGCCTCTCATTGGTGCTGTACGTTGATCAACAGGATTATCTACCACTGGGTGGAAACGAGGATGGGGCAGGGTTTACAATCTACATACATCGCCATGACACACCACATAACATGATGGTGGGGGGTATACTTGTCTCCCCCGGCCAAATAACAAGGGTGAGCCTGACAAGATCAGAAAATGTCTTGAAACCCCACCCATACCCCTCTAACTGCAGTGACGGCAAAGGCATTAGAAGTTACTTCCCTGGTCAATATTCAAGGGATAGCTGCAAGGTGTCTTGTCTTTCTGATCTTGTCTATGAGAAATGTGGTTATGCAAACGAAGTGCTGAGGGGGGCGAACAAGAACGTTGAATATCCAAATACAACAGTGGAAATGTTGATGTGTGAAAGTAAGATTCTTTTAGACTTTCAAGATCTCGTGGATAAATGCGATTGCCCCTTGCCGTGTGTCAGGGACCGTTTCATTCCCTTAGTGTCGACGTCAACATGGCCAGCAGATGCAGATCTCCCAACCATCAAATACATGTTCGCTTCCACCCTCAAATACCATCCAACAAACGTCACAGATGATCTAGTGCGAAAACAGGTGGCGAAAGTTTCGATTTTCTATGAGAAGTTATCGGTTCAGAGAATTGCAGAGAGTGCGAAGACAAGCGAGGTCAGTTTATTGAGTGATGTGGGTGGTCTTCTTGGCCTGTGGATTGGCTCATCTTTGTATTCTCTGGCACAAGTTGTTGGTCTGTTCTTCGGCATGGTTTCCTTAATACTGACAAGAACTTCCATAAAAACGACTACTGAAATGGAAGACTCTAAACAGGCCTCAATATAGACGATACGTTGTTGAAATATCATAAATATCCACACTTGAATAAGACGCACATTGCTTTGTAGGACACTGCGTAAACGTTATTGGAAATTTTGGGAAAACTTGGGACATTAATTTGCCATGTCCCAAACTCCAATAAAAACAACTACTGAAATGAAACACTCTAAACAGGCCACGATCTAAAAGATACATGGTTGAAAAGCCGTGAACTCTCATAATTGAATCAGACGTGCACTCTTTGCCAGGAAAGTACTAAATTATTGGAAATTTCGGGATATTCATTTGCAATATTTGGACTATGATGAACACTATGAAGATCAAGTAATGTGTTTCATCAAGCTTAATTAGAGATAGCCTGTAAACATAGTTGATTTTTGGGAGTAATATCATTTCAACAACTTTATCATGTTTTAAGAGTTTACGTGGAGCAGTTCGAGATGTTGTAAATAAATCGAGTTAATATCTATTAGACCCAGTTATGATTAAACCACAGTCGAAACAGTCGGAACTGACCAATCAGATAAGAGAAGAAGATCGGATATGGCGAGAAACAGCCAATCATCACAAATCCTCTAGTAAGATGAACAATGCCAATTTGAAGATTGACAGGAGAGCCAAATCTCCTGAATTTATAAAATTTTTAAAAGAACATTCAGGAATTAACCATTGCTTTATGTGTCTCGATATTATCTTCTTCTGAAAACCAGCTTTGACCAGTTTTACTGATGAAGATAATATCGGAACGTTTAAACAGTTCTTTATTTCTGAAGTTTCTTTTAGTTGAATAATGAATAGATAATAGGTAGATCAATTAACTTTTAGACTAGACGAGTGCATTGATAGTTGATAGGCAAATACATTTAATATCTTTGGAAGGCATTGGTTAATGAACAAAACAAAAAGGGTCCACTGAATAGATAGACTGACAAGGCAGTTGGTTGATAGTTAAAAGGCAAATACGCTTACTATTTTCGTAAGTTATTGGTTATAGATTATCGATGTTTCATTGCCTAATTCATATAATATGTTATCGAATATTAATACAATCACTCAATATAATTGCAAATATTTACATACTTGAACCAATGAATATACGAGTATATATTATATATATATATAAATCAGTAAGAAACAGAGAGGCAGTCTCGTTCCTTGTTTCTAATCTATATCGCTCTGTGCTTCTGTACATCGGCACTATGATGCAGTTCTAAAGTAAGTAATTTTACAGAGATAAAACATATTTCCTTGATTATATAGGAGGCTTCAAAACCTGGTAATCTTGGGGAGATATACAAGCCCCTTCTCTTCTTTGTCAGGGTGTTTCAAAGCAGTGAGACATGAGATCCTTGAAAATTAATCTTGGTTGTGTAATGTCAATACTTCGATGGCTATTTTAGTGGTGCCATGTGCAAATCAAAGTACTATAACTACAATATTTACAATATCCTTTCAATATACCTCCAAAAAACAAATCGCACGAAACCAACATAGTAGTGACCGTTTGTCAAATAGCCCCTATTTCGATACCTGCCCGCTTTTTAGTGTGAATCATTGAAGCAAAATATCTCAAAATTACCCCGACCTTCAATAAAGGTGTGAATGACAAAGACTTTTGGAAGGACGAAGCAAATTGTACAAGAATATAGGAGCTGACTAGTATTATTTTGCAGTGTTTTGGTTTTTAAAGGTAATTTTTCATCAAACCCCAACCTCAAATAAGCCTCCTTCTGAAATAACCCCTTCTGGAATAAGCCCTTTTCTCCAATAAGACCCTTTTGCATAATTTGTCCCACTTAAAACAAGACGTTAAGACGTTACAATACAATACTGTACAATGTAATATAATAAACTGCTGTAAAAAGGTCGAGCCGAAATTCTCTCAATAAACCCAACTACCTTGTCGGCCCTTTTTACGCCGGCCCTAATTTAACGCCGGCCCTTTTTACGCCGGCCCTAATTCCGCCACCCCAAGAATCTGCTTTAACGCCATTTAGGGCCGCGTTTTACGCCGGACAAAGACAGAGGAAAGAAAAAATTCAAAACTATAATTTACAGACGTGTTTTATCCTTTGAAAAAGATAAGAAAGTAGCTACTATCATGAAAAAATTAGTCAATTACGATCGTCTCTTTCTCGGTGCATTCTGTATCTACCTCTTCGTCCGACTGCACTTCGATGGCGTCTTCTTCCACCTCATATTCACACTGCTCCTCCCTAGTCTCATCTCTCAAATCATTGAAATGTATAAACACTGAAAGGAATCTAAAGAGCTCATTCTTTCCGGCTTTAGAAAGGCACACATTACTGAGGCAGTTACCCAAGCCTCAAACCTATCCCATTTGTGCGAAAACCCATTTCAGGACATAGACATATGGTTTAGTAACTCTTACACTAAAGAACGCTAACTTTGCTAATCCATAGTGGTTTACTTTCTGTTTTGTTGCTGTTTCTCTTCTAATTTTGGTTGAATATACATTACTTTATCCAAATAAAGCCTAAAATAAGGTGCATGTCAGCAAAAATTATAATAAAAAATTAACGCCGCTTTTTGAGAAAATTTTCTAAAATTTTGGCCCTTTTAACGCCGGCCCTTTTTACGCCGGCCCTTATTCCGCCGCAGGACGAAAATTAACACCATTTAGGGCCGGCGTAAAAAGGGCCGATAAGGTAGTACTTTTTGCTCAAATTAATCAAACACGTCATAATGTCAACTAAGGTCTAAAAATGGGAAATAGATGAAATGTCTCAAAATATCAAATAACACATTGCCCCAAAATGTTCCAAAATGTCCAATAAGCAGTTAAATCACAAATTGCACGTTCTGCATACAAGTGTACTTTCACGATATCTCAGTCATGCATCGTTTAGATCGAGGGCTGATTTGAGGCTACTGTCACGACAGATGTCTTTATTGGAGTTCTTGTCAGTATTAAGGAAACCATGCCGAAAAACAGACCAACAACTTGTGCCAGAGAATACAAAGATGAGCCAATCCACAGGCCAAGAAGACCACCCACATCACTCAATAAACTGACCTCGCTTGTCTTCGCACTCTCTGCAATTCTCTGAACTGATAACTTCTCATAGAAAATCGAAACTTTCGCCACCTGTTTTCGCACTAGATCATCTGTGACGTTTGTTGGGTGGTATTTGAGGGTGGAAGCGAACATGTATTTGATCGTTGGGAGATCTGCATCTGCTGGCCATGTTGATGTCGACACCAAGGGAATGAAACGGTCCCTGACACACGGCAAGGGGCAATCGCATTTATCCACGAGATCTTGAAAGTCTGAAAGAATCTTCCTTTCACACATCAACATTTCCACTGTTGTGTTTGGATATTCAACGTTCTTATTCGCCTCTCTCAGCACTTCGTTTGCATAGCCACATTTCTCATAGAGAAGATCAGAAAGACAAGACACCTTGCAGCTATCCCTTGAATATTGACCAGGGAAGTAACTTCTCACTCCTTTGCCATCACTGCAATTGGAGGGGTATGGGTGGGGTTTCAGGACAGTTTCTGATCTTGTCAAGCTCACCCTTGTTATTTGGCCGGGGGAGACAAGTATGCCCCCACCCATCAGGTTATGTGGTGTGTCATGGCGATGTATGTAGATCGTGAACCCTGCCCCGTTCTCGTTGCCACCCAGTGGTACATAATCCTGTTGATCAACGTACAGCACCAATGAGAGGCCAAACAATGGACCATTGCCGTTCTGGTAGTATTTTGCCTTAACACCCAAATTGAAGGTATGGCATCTAGTGTAGCCATTCGCTTTGGTAACGTACTTAAAGTCTGCAGAAGTGTTACAACGTGTCTTACTCGCAAACACGCAAGCCTCAACATAATCCGCTATCCATGGAGGTTCATTTGATATATTCAGCTTGTTATTTTTCATTGCTGCTTTGATAAGCATATCCATTTTCTTCATCGAAACAACCAGCTCTGTGTAGTTACCGCTAACCTCAACTTCTTTCAGTTTTTTCTCAACCATTTTTCTCACATTTTCTGGCATGTACTTCTTCGAAATTTTGTTATTGGGGCAGATAGTTATGGCAGGAAACTCCAGATGATTGCAGTGCTGCACAGTGACGCTTGTGACGGTGTCATAATTGAAATAACCCTTAATGCTTGTGACTGCTGACACTGTGAGGCAAGTGAACAGAAATAGGAAAATTGCGATGCTCAAAACTTTGCTGCATTTCGATTCACTGCTCTGGATGGGTGCAATGCCGTGAGTTGTGCTTTCCTCTGCGAATTTCTTCAGCAATAATTTCAGGTCCTTGTTGTTATCCATATTTGCAGTCAGATCTACGGACAATTTCTCTCTATTTCTCAACAGAAACTCTTGTGGATCTTTTAGATTGAAAATGTTTCACAGTCAGGCAAGCCAACAGTTTGGCTGCTTTAGGCAAGTAGTTCTTCTGAATTCTGCGCGATAACTTGGAGAAATAGTTGGTAGTCTACACACCAACCCACAGCAACGCAATAACGCAAGATTCGTACCAGTTGATTACAAACTTTGATGTTGATTAGAAGGGAAAACCAGTTATGGAAATCCAAATCAAACGGAATAGAGAGTGTTATCCTCCGTACATCTAACTTATTATTAAATGATCTTGCATCTTTAATTGTTGATGAGGAACTTGGATGTTATGAAAGATCGATTGTATTAATACAGCTCTCTATAGCGTACAATGGCGTAAAAGTTTGTCTGTTAATCTTTGCATTTAGCAATGTAAAAATGAATACCAATATTTCACAGTCAGACCTAGAAACACAAGCTTCTTCATCTCCCTCAAAGTTGTGCAGCCACGTCTTAATCTTCCTCCAGAAAACTGAATCCAAACTTTTGCTTCCCAGCTATTCTTCAAAATCTCTCTGAATAATTCATCAATGACAACATTTGCATATCAATCCAATCCTCTTTTCTAAATATAATTTCGACTCTCAATAGTCTCTTTAATTGAATTCCGAGCTGCTTTTGATGAAACTGGGAGTTTTTATTTGTCAAATAATGCGTGATTTGGAAGTAATCTCATTTCGACGATAAGGCCAGAGTGATTGCGGAACAAGAGCCGAGTTGTATTTATTAGATAAATTCTTTGCGAATATTTACCTAGCCAGCAGGTTCGTATCGTTATTGTTATGGAAGCGAAGAATGATATCTTTATTGTGTGGAGTTTTCTTTCAAGAAGGGTTCATTGGTTATTGAATTGAAAATCCCAGCAAAACACCCGAAACGAGGTTTTTCTCATGATTTTTTTATGGTCCTTTTCAATTTCCGATTCATCTTACTTTCTAAGCTCTATCCACCATCTGCTTCTTGATTTCAATCTCGTCAGCATAGATTCAAATTACGCAAATCTAATTGGAAATTCAACAAAAACTCTTAGATATTGGCGTTTCTCCTGGCGATCATGATTGAGATTGCTGTAAATGGTTTTCAAATCGCAAAGAATAGTTGCAAATCGTTTGATATTGTCTTTAAGTCAATTGAAAATGTTCGCACAAAGTGTTTCATAATCGTTCAAAATTGTTTGTAAATCGCATAGAATCGTCTCCTAACCGTTGCACATAGTTTCACAGTAGAAGTAAATCGTTGCAAATCGTCTCTTAATCGCAAAGAATCGTTACAAATCGTCTCTTAATCGCAAAGAATCGTTGCAAAATCGTCTCTTAATCCCAAAGAATCGTTGCAAAATCGTCTCTTAATCCCAAAGAATCGTTGCAAATCGTCTCTTAATCCCAAAGAATCGTAGCAAATCGTCTCTAAATCCCAAAGAATCGTTGCAAATCGTCTCTTAATCACAAAGAACCGTTGCAAATCGTCTCTTAATCGTTAAGTATCGTTATAAATCGTCTCTTAATCGCAAAAAATCGTTGCAAATCGTCTCTTAATCACAAAGAATCGTTGCAAATCGTCTCTTAATCGTAAAGAATCGTTGCAAAATCGTCTCTTAATCACAAAGAATCGTTGCAAATCGTCTCTTAATCACAAAGAATCGTTGCAAATCGTCTCTTAATCCCAAAGAATCGTTGCAAATCGTCTCTTAATCACAAAGAACCGTTGCAAATCGTCTCTTAATCGTTAAGTATCGTTATAAATCGTCTCTTAATCGCAAAAAATCGTTGCAAATCGTCTCTTAATCACAAAGAATCGTTGCAAATCGTCTCTTAATCGTAAAGAATCGTTGCAAAATCGTCTCTTAATCACAAAGAATCGTTGCAAATCGTCTCTTAATCACAAAGAATCGTTGCAAATCGTCTCTTAATCGTAAAGAATCGTTACAAATCGTCTCTTAATCCCAAAGAATCGTTGCAAAATCGTCTCTTAATCCCAAAGAATTGTTGCAAAATCGTCTCTTAATCCCAAAGAATCGTTGCAAATCGTCTCTTAATCACAAAGAATCGTTGCAAAATCGTCTCTTAATCCCAAAGAATCGTTGCAAATCGTCTCTTAATCGCACAGAATCGTTGCAAATCGTCTCTTAATCGCAAAGAATCGTTCCAAATCGTCTCTTAATCGCAAAAGAATCGTTCCAAATCGTCTCTTAATCCCAAAGAATCGTTACAAATTGTCTCTTAATCGCAAAGAATCGTTACAAATTGTCTCTTAATCGCAAAAGAATCGTTGTAAATTGTCTCTTAATCGCAATGAATCGTTGTAAATCGTCTCTTAATCGCAAAGAATCGTTGCAAATCATTGTAAATTTTCTAAATCCCTTGAAAATTGTCACATAAACTATTTATAATCAATGGACATTGTTTCACAAACGAAAATCATTGAAAATCGTTTGTAAACCGCATTGTTTGTAGAATCTTTGCCAATCCTCTCAAATGTTCGTGAAATCGTTTGTGAATCATGAAAAAAATGTTTTAACAGTTGTTGCAGATTGGTTCTCAATCCTAGCAATTGCTAGCAATTGGTTGTAGATCACTTTGCCAGATCCTACTTCTTCTCAAGTTTACCAACCTTATCCAGATAACTTCCTTGCTTGATCAATGCTACCTTCAGTTCAGATTTTCATTTTTCTATGTAGGCCAAAGTCGTAGGCCAAAGTCGTAGACCAAAGAAAGAGCCAAGTTTCGGGGTGCATACTTATTTACAAAATTTTGTTGTGTATTTAAAGTTAGGACATGATCAAACTTCAAAGCTCGTTCAACCCATGCCATGATTAATAAATTGTGCGGTGCTGAATGACCTAACCAGTAGCGGTTCATAGGTTAATTGATTATTATGTTTTAATTAATGTATTAGTTATATTTTATACTGTTAGAATAAAGTGTATAAAGATTGATTAATAATTTCTGTTAGTAAACAAACTATTCAGCTGAAATTTCAACCCAATTTCTATTATCGTTGGTGTCAACAGGCTTCATTCATTGGTTACTACAGTGGCTGGCGCATCTGAAGCTTCCTTCAGGATGATTGAAATAACACCAAACAGCAATACAGCAGCCTGCACGAGAGAATACAGCGACGACCCGATCCACAATCCAAGAATACCCCCAATTTCACTGATCAACTTTATCTCATCCGTTTGCGGACTCTCCATAATTCTCTGCACAGATAATCTGTCCATGAAAATCAAAACTTTCGCCACGTTCTTCCGCACTGAGTCGTCTGTGAGGTTCTCTGGCTGACGTCCAAGGGCGGTCGTGAAAAAAAACTTATAAGCTTGAAGATCTACATCGGCTGGCCATGCTGAGGTCGACACTACGGGACTGTAATGGTCTTTAACACAGGGTAAGGGGCAATCGCATTTCTCCCCAATTTTATGGAATTTCGAAAGAATCTTACTTTCACATCTTAGCATCTGAACTGTTGTGTTTGGATATTCAACGTTCTTGTTCGCCTCTCTCAACACTATATTGGCATAACCACATTTCTCATAGACAAGGTCAGAGATGCAAGAAACTATACAGTTGTCCCTTGAATATTGGCCATGGAAATAACTTCTTATGCCTTTGCCATCACTGCAGTTTGAGGGGTAGGGGTGGGGTTTCAGGACAGTTTCTGTTCTTGTTAAGCTCACCCTAGTTATTTGACCGGGGGAGACAAGTATGCCGTCATTCATAATATTATGGGGTGCGTCATGACGATGTAAGTAGATCGTAAACCCTGTCCCATCCTCGTTTCCAGCCAGTGGTAGATAATCCTGTTGATCAACGTACAACATCAATGAGAGGCCAAACAATGGGCCATTACCGCACTGGTAGTATTTTGCCTTACTGCCTGCATTAAAGGTATAGCACCCATTGAGGCCATATGATTGGGAAATGTACTTGAAGTCTGCAGAAATATTGCATTTTTCATTAGCAAACTTGCAACTATCGGTAACACCGGGTACAAGCCAGGGGGGCTCATCAGGTATTTCTAGCTTGGCGTTGTTCATTGCCACTTTCAAAGTCATTTTTATCTCCTTCATGAAAATAAGCAGATCTGTGTAGTTCCCACTTTTCTCGACTTCCCTTAGTTTGTCGTCTACCATTTTCCTGAACATTACTGGCATGAACTTTTTCGAGATTTCGTTATTTGGGCAGATTGTTACGGCAGGAAATTCCAGTTCATGGTAATGCTGTACAGTAACGCTTGTGACTGTATAATAGTTGAAAAACGCCTTGATGCTTAGGAAAGCACAAAACGTCAAACAGGCAAACAGAAGTAAGAATATTGCGATGCTTAAGAATCGGCCACGTTTTGATTCACTGCTCTGGATGGGTGCAATACCATGGGTTGTGCTTTCCTCTGCGAATTTCTTTACAAGAAGTTTCAATTCTTCGTTTTTAGTCATTTTCGTAAGCACCAAGTGCGTCAGATAATATATTCCTACTGTAGTTGGAAATCTCAACGAATCTCGAAAAGTCCTGTTAAAACCCAAGATGAACTTGAGTAGTCGACAGTTCTCTTATTTCTTGCAACGAAACCCTCCATTGCTTGAAGAAGTGTTAGACAGTCTTTATATATATACCTTGCTATAAATATCTCAAGATTTGCAAAAGTTCTTACTGCATCTCTACTGTTGTCAAAAATCCCAATGTTAGTTAAAGATGTTTGTATAATTGTATAGTATAATCTATAAGCTTGGCGTAAGCTTGAAATAGAACTTGGCGTAAGGTTGAAGATTGTTGTATAAGGCAATGAACTTGATTGGTGCCAGCAAGCCACTGATTCATGTTGAGGTACTGTTGCTGATGAATCAACTTGATCTGAGACTCTCGTTCCGTTTTGCAGCTAAACCTTTCACTCTATAGCTTGAAGAACTGTTCGACAGTCTTTGTATAGACCTTGCAGTTAAATAAAGATCTGTACTAACCCAAGATGAAATTGAATAGTAGGTAATTCTCTCGTTTATTGCACCAAAACTCTCTATTGCTCGAAGAACTGATCTTTGCAGAGGTTCTTGCAATACAATAACAAGATTCGTACCGCTCATCTACTCGGATGGCAGGAACATATGCTGCTTATTAACACCCTGTGCCCACACAGAGACATACGCAATTCAACAATGAAAATCCTAACTGACGAACTTGATGTTGCGAGCATTTGTTGACTACAACTGGAACCCGGCACCAAGTGTTTTCAAAGATCTGAACATCAATAACAGAATTGAAAACACTTCAAATTAAAACTGAGTTTAGCCATCTGCGATTGCGTTTTATTAATTGCCCGTGCCCTTTTCAAAAGAATCCGCCCTGTATTTCCCAAACACTGTGTGAAATTCAGAAGTAATCTGATCTCCAAGATAAGCATGCCTGTTTTTACTCAGTAATGTTTATCAAATAAAGGCTTTATTATTTTCAATGATTTGCTTTGAAAGCAGGTTTAAGTGGAAATTTCGCATTGCAGCTCAGGTAAGAAAAACAAGCGATAATGTTAAAAGCTGTTCTAAATTATCGTTGCGAATATAAATTATTTTACGACGATTGGCAGAGATCAACACACGATTCGTAGCGAAAATGAAACGATTCCAAACGAATTTCAACTATTGGAACGATTTTTGAAACGATTTCTAACAATTAAAATGATTTGAACGATTTCCAATGATTTAAACGATTTTTGAAACGATTTCCAACAATTAAAACGATTTTAACGATTTCCTACGATTTAAACGATTTGAACGATTTTTGAAACGATTTCCAACAATTAAAACGATTTTAACGATTTTCTACGATTTAAAAGATTTGAACGATTTTAAACGATTTAAACGATTTCAACGATTTTCGAAAAGATTTCCAAATGATTGAAAAACAATTCGCAGCAATTGCAAAAAGACTTGTGACGATTGATAAAAGGTTCAAGACGATTGAGAAACTATTCGCAACGAATTGCAACAATTGAAAACAAAGCATAACGACTACTACACTATTTGGAACGATTCGCAACCATTGACAAACGATTCACAACGAGAATTATTTGAAAACGATTTTTAAAGAATGATAGCCGCTATGAAACGATTTAAACGAATAGGAAATAATTCACAATAATCATGAAACGATTCGTAGCGACTATTAAACGATTCGTAGCGACTATTAGACGGTTCGTAGCGACTATTAAACGATTCGTAGCGACTATTACACGATTCGTAGCGACTATTAAACGATTATCAACTATTTGAAACAATTTTGATGCAATTCGCAACAATTCAAACGATTTGAAAAGATGTGAAAGGATTTTTGAAACGATTTCTAAACGATTCGTGTACTCGACTCCTTCCTAGTATTTGTTAGATTTTCATTTCTATCCAAAGGGTCCTGGGTTCGATTCCCTTCCCTTGCAATAGTTTTTCCATCTGCAATAATTAATTTTCGTGATTTCGTAGTTCTTAATCAGACCTTTATTGGAGTTCGGATAGCAATAATAAGTTAAAAATCTTATTTTCGTTCCTAATCAGTTTCAATTACCTAGCAGACACCAATCGAATATAAAATTCTACTTAAACAGCACAGAATTAGCTTTCCTAAACCTTTAAAACTCATTTACTCAATTATCTTGAGGTTTCTGTTCAAAGCGAGAGATTTCTAATTAAATATTCTAAACAAGCTTATATAACGATCAACAAAGATTTTTGTTTATATTTTTCGACAATTGCAGCAGGCGTTTGCATTCACTGAATTCAACATTTTACAAAAACAACTCAGAATTTGTTTTTCTCCCGGTTTGAATAAAGATTGTTGATTTTGAATTCATTAGCAAAACGAGTCATTTGGCCCTCCTACAGAGAACAATACAAACCATCTTTGGACTTATACACTTCCTTCATTTCCATAGCCCTCTCCTAGTTTGAATTTTTGTCTTATTTACCTTTTCTGTTAGGATATATTTATCATTTTACACCGTATTACTTTTTTGTCCATATTTCTACTTTGATTTTTTAGGAATTTATGCCCTCGTATACGCTACGTATCTTTTGAGTCTAAAAGCCCCCTCAACAAAGTTATCCTCCTGTTCACAAGTCATTTGATAAATGAGGCATCTTCTCTTTGAACTCCCAAACGTCATCTTATCTTATAGCCCTATTATGGTTTTTAGTTTGGATGTCCGTTGTCATAACCGTTTCTATCAGGATTTGCTCATGAACACATTATACTATATCACCATATACCCAGGTGGAGCTATACTATTTAATCTTCAGGAGCCACAGACCGGAAGCCTTCGTGACAACCCGATTGTTGTCCCCTCTTGACAATGATTACATAAGAACATAATTTATAAATAATTAACCTCGTTTTCATATTGGACATGCGTTATAAATTAGGCCATTCTTGTTTGTGCATGCTGAAGATCTATTTGTAAAAATCTGTTCTCCTTAATATATCTGATACATAACACGATGCATATCGAATTTGACCTCCTCTTTTGCCTTTCTGTTCACTTGGTTGTTTCAACTACATAATACTTCCCTTCTGTATGCCATAACTCGTTTTATTTCGAAAGGATATCTTGCAAATTATTTATGTCCTGAATTTTGAACCATTTCTACAAAGATTTGCTAATGATCACATACTATATCACTCTCTTTTTTCTAACTTTCTGTTTACTTATCAACTTCAACTTCAACTTATTAACTACTTAATTGTTCCTTTCGTATACCATGCCTCGTTTTGATTTTAAAGGCTATCGTGTTCATAATTTCGAAACTGAAAGTGTTGAACCCATTTCTATAGGGATTTGCTTATGATCACACAAAATATCACTTTCTCCTTGTCTTTATGTTAACGTTAATAAATTAATTCTTTCCTCGTGTATACCATGTCTTGTTTTAATTTGAAAGGCTATAGTGCAAATTTATGCATGTTCAGAATTTTGAAATTAAACGTTTTGAACCCATTTTTATTTGGATTAGCGTATGATCAAACTATATCACTTTCTTTTTTTGCTTTTCTATTCACTTGCTTACTTCTACTAAGTAATTCTTCCTTATATCACTTCCTTTTTGTCTTTATGTTTACGTTAATAATGTACTTCTTTCCTCGAGTATACCATGTCTAGTCTCAATTTTAAAAGCTATCCTGTAAATTTACATATGTTCTAAATTTCGAAAAGCTTTGAACCTAATTCTATTAGGATTTGCTTATGATCTTACACTATATCACTTTCTTTTTGTCTATATTCTTACATTACTAATGTACTCCTTCCCTTGTGTACACCATGTCTTGTATTAATTCAATAGTCATTTCTGCCAATGGGGTTGCTCTGAATTCCGAAACTAAAAGAGGTGGGAAAAAAAGTTGATAGTATCACTGTGCTGTGAGCTCAGGTTGAAAAGGTCATGGTATCGTAATTGTATATAAACGTGATTTTTAAATTGTACGTTTTTAGATTGCATATAAAAAACAATCAGCATCCCCTCAAAAAGGACGTGCCTTTCACGCAATCCCTCACTATACCCCTTGTCATGTGTCCCTATAATTTTTAGTGCCCCCTACGGCCCCTGTAAATATTTCAAAAGCATACCTTGATATCTCCATCAGCTGAGCCACTGGCGAAGAACTCCTCACTGGAATCAAGAGCAAAACATTTGATGGCACTATCGTGAGCTTGGAATTTATGCAGCAGTTTGCGCTGGCGAATATCAAATATACCTGATGTTAAGTCAAGGAATGATTTTATTTTAATTACGAGGATATGTGGTTCAAACGCAAGTTATTGAAACTTGAGTGGTTCAAAATTTAGTCATCACCCTTCCACAGTGGGTTTCTCGCACTGATCTCTAAATAAAGACTGGATCGAGCATCTGTCGTTCTCAAATGAAGTCATTGGCAGCCATATTGGGAGGCCCAATTCAATACATTGAGATTACACTGGGGAGTGCTTTTTTCTTTGATGATTTTTGGAATGTTATGAATGATCAGCACGAGACTGAATAATCGTGCAGCAATTGTTAGCAAAGAATACAGGCAATATAATTTCTTTGGCAGCCATGTTGGGAGGCCAAGTTTATTTTGGAGCAATTGGCTTCAACATCTGAATCAAGGAACAACAGAATGCTCGATCCAGTCTTTATTTTGAAATCAGTGGTTTCTCGAGGCAACACTCGCGCAGTGAATTAGCACACTAGAAGTCGTGGGTTCGAGTCCTAGTTGGATCATTTTCATTCTCACCAATCATTTCGATATGTGGTTTATTGGAAGATACTACCACCCAGGCCTAGGTGGAGCCATAATTTTCATCTTTAATAACCTGGAGCCAGAACCCCTCGTTCAACACTCATGCTTCTCGAATACGAAGTCCTGAAACCTAGATTTAAACAATTAGTGCTAACATCTAACACTCAAAACCAAAAGCCAATTTACCATTCCCCTAATCTGAAAAACCATTTTAAGTCCATCGGTTCGTTGTTAATTGACGGCAATAAAAAAGCAAAAACTTTGTTTGACAAGGTGGTGATTTTGAAAATGAAAATGTTTGGGAAAAATGCTTTTAGGAAATATGCTATCATAATATATCAACTGCTATCAAAGATAGAGGGATAAGTGGCCGAGCGTTGGGATATGTGCAGCTTAAGTCAAGCTTAGTCATTTGAGATCAATATTTGGATGGGTGCCCTTGGTCAAACAACTAATTGCACCGTCCTTCGGAAGGAACGTTAAAATAGGAGTACCTCATCTGTACTGGAAGAAATGCATCTTGCCTTTCGTAGGCTAGAACATTGAACTTCGTTACTTGAGATTACTTAACTTTAATTTACTCGAGATGATGGGTTTTGCTAAACATCATCATCATCATCGTTAAAATTTAGGAAAAGATTTCACTGAATATGACAAAAATTATTCCTATGGATAACATAATAAAATCCATTTCACGATCAGTCCACGTAACGAATAATCAGAGCAGCAACGACGAAAACTAGTTTCCAATTGAAAGTCTTCTTAATATTCAAAACAGTTTGACTGTTTTGACGACAGTGCGACGGGTATCAACTGTGAGGTATTCAGATGTGACAATAATACTACATGCTGCAAGGTCATGTCGATCGGATGAGTACAAGATTTCTAATTCACACCATCTGTTCCGTGATTGTCTGGTTGAACAAGAGAAGCTTCTTTTTCGAAATCGATTTCTCGATGTTCAAATGCGAACTTGGACGGTTTGTAATTTGTTGGTGATAATAGAGACGTTTTTGATAGAATTAAACCACGTGATCCTCTTCGCTCGAGAATAGAATTCACTGCTACAACATTGCAACAGAGCTCGTGAAATGGATTTTATAATGATGTCCATAGGAATTATTTTTGTCATGCTAAGTGAAACCTTCCCTTAATGATAATAATGAGATTGATGATATTAAGAAAAAACCATCATCTCAATTAAGTAAGTTAAGTAAGTAAGGCGGATTCTGAATTATGTATAGTGATTTTGAAAGCTTTAGAAGTTATCATGTTTCACTATGTTTCTGATTTTCCTCGCCATCCTCAAAATCTGTACCGATCAAAGACTGTTATGACGTACTTCTCTGATGAGTGTCAGATGCAAAGCTTCAGTAGTTATTATGTTTGGCAATGGTTACGATTCATTCACCATCCTCAAGTTCTGTACTGATTATATACATAATTCAAAACTAATTTATATTTTATAGTAACTCAAAAGAGTGTCGTGTGATATCTTCATGATTCGTGTCTTCAAGTATGAAGTTAACATATTTCTTTATGGCCTCGTCGAGAATTATAAGTAACAAGAGGGGTTAATTATTCTGAAAATAACGCATGCTTTTCGAGATTTCACACATTTTCCGGCGTATATTTTGGAAGGGTTTTTTATCTGAGCAACAGGGTGCAATTGCAGACAATATGCCTAACTTTACGAGTTAATGCACAAACAGTGACAACCGAAAGAGTGCCCATTGGGCATGTTGATCGATCACATACTATATTTTTCTTAACTTTTTCTTATAACTTCTTGACCACTCTCTAGTTCTTGAACACCAATAATAAAATTTATCAAGTTGCTAAAAAGCCAGTGAGGTGACAACCTGATTTGAGTCTCTTATCGTATACTTATATAAAGTAATAATTTACTTCTATTTGATAATTAACATCTTTCTTTCAAGATGAACACAGAAACTTATCGATCTAGTTGCACGAGGTCTTAGCCTAGTAAACTGTAAAAAAAGTATCAAAACACGGCAATACACCCAAAGCAATATCGAGCGAGGACTTTGGGTGCCCCTACTAAAATCAGGTAAGAATATTGATTAATAAGGACAAAGGATACAAATATTGCCACGCCTTCCACCAGATAACAGACACTGCTGACCAGGAACATAAAGAACCGAATGAGAGTTGTGGTCTTGTTGAATAAATGCTAAAAAAATACAATACTTTATAATATTCACATAAAATTTGGAACACACAGAAGAAGAACAATAAAGTTTACGTTTCCGATTTTTTCTGCCATCCTGTGCTGATCAAACACCTATCTGTAAAACGAAAGTCCAAAAGCTGCCAAACATACTTTCCCAAGGACCCAAGACAAAGGCTAGAGTTATACTAAAGGCTGGAGTGATAACGTAGTGATTGCCACTTCGGAGTGAAACTCGAGGGCGCAGTTACACTACAACGCTTTACTTGCTCCTGGACAATATTCCTCCGCATTTCTGACAAGGTTTCGGAACAAAGTATAACGAATTCATGCGTTTTCAGGACAAGAGAGTGGCTATGGTGTCAGTTACGTATCGAATTCATGCGTTTTAACCAAAATGCTCCGCTACAGAGTGACTCTGGAGTAATTTTTGTACCAATTCTAGAGCGTGGCGTTAGGTATAGGATTGATGCGGAAACTGCAAATCCTATCCGATACGAAAGTCACTTCAATAGCAATCTGGTATAGTGTAACTGCAGACAAAATCAAATTACTTAACAGAAAAACAAATACACTTACAGTGAACTAGAGAGCGCCGTGATGACATCAGAGTATCCCAAATACACACAGTCCTAGAAATTAATAAAGAACAACATTAGAGAAATCAAGAGAAAATCAAGATAATGGCTTAAACTTAATCAAGAAAAGTAGTAGATTCAATACTCAAATATTAAGATTTCGAATTGTCAAATACAAATATCTTGATGGGTTCGAAGGCGTGCGACGTTTGTTGTGCCAATGCCACTGACGCAGCTAAAAAACGACCAACCCCGTTTTGCTGTGGCTCACCAGGACCCGTGCCTTAGGGGCGGGGGAGGGAGCATCATCACGCAGTTATAGAGAGGACAGCTCCCTTTTTACTTCAGTCCATCTTGGCCCGTATCTTAAGGAGGTAAGATGACACAGCTAGGCAACAACCAACCCCATTTTACTGTGGTCCACTCGTGTCTTAAGGGGAACCATGAAACAGCTAAGAAACGACAACAGCTAGGAAATGACACAGCCCCCTTTTAACGTACTCCATCTTTGCTTTCGACTAAGGTCGATGAGCTTAATTACTTAATTAGGAATGATTTCAATACGATACTTACTTAGACTCTGATGAGTGACCAGCGGTTCCAAGAAAACTGGACGATCCAAGAAATGCGAAATCATACGTTTGTCTGCTGTATGCTTTTATTGTCTGTAAAATGAATCAAATTCTGATTGTTAGTAAACATTTTTACGGGATAGTCATGATATTTTGCTTCCCAAGGTATCGTATTTTATTGTAATCGTAGTTAGTTGTTTGTAAATCTTTTATATATATATCATATAAAACAAATCTTTATTTCATTATTTTCCAGCAAGTAGGGGAAATTTTTTCACCTGAGACAACAAGTTTAATATTCATATTTTATGTAAGGATTTTAATCGAGATATTTTGTGAGAATAAAAATGACCCGAGAAGGACTCGAACCCACAACCTCTAGATTCGTACTCTAGTGTTTCTAGTGTTCTACAAGGAGCTATTTAATTCACATTCTTACTTCCAAATCCTACTTCTTCCCAAGTAAGGTTTTTAGGTCATTAGAAGATTTGATATTGACATTTTGTAAGTGAATTGTAGTTAAAAATTATTCGTTGGTTGTGTGTGGTACTATAGTAAGACAAATAAAAGAGACAAATTGTATAAGAAGTACCATTTGATAAAACAAAAATCAATTTTAACTATATCAATTAGTACTTCCTATACAACTTGTCTCTTTTATTTTGTAAGTAAATGTACCATGAGCCTGAGTGGGAAACGACAAGAACTAGGAAATGTAGTAAATTATTGTTTTAAAATGTTTTATCAAAATATTGTTCTAAAGGAAATTTACTGAATTGTTGCTATGGTGTAGCCAAGTGATTAAGGCATTGGATTTAGTATCCTTGAAGGGCAACTTCGTTAGCTTAAATCCACAAACGGTTGGAACCATAAACTACAAGCCGTCAGTCAACTCAGCTGTCGATCCTTCCGAGATCGGTGAATGAGTACCCAGGATATTCGTTCTAGAATATAAATTCTAGAATAATTCTGGGGGTACAAGCTGCAGGTCCACATCAGCTGCAGGCTGCCAAACTTCGAGCCTGCGTTAAAAAATAAATCTGCAGCTTTCTTGCTTGTTTCATTCTTTTATGAGAATTATAATGTAATAAAATTAAAGATTACACTAACGTTTTAGACGTATGCCCGTTATCAAAGTCGAGCTACCATGGCCTACTAAATACCCCCAGAAAATACATTAACCATTTGGGTATAATGCTAATTCCCCAGTAACTTTTACTATGAAAGCAAGATGATGAAGAAGACAGCAGTTGATCATGTGATGGAAAGAATATTTCTTTTATTTTGATTTTGATAACATATTCCTCATTCTCCTTCAGCTCAATCGTTGTGATCACTTTGATGATAGGCATACACCTGTAACGTTAATTATGTTAATTATGTTAATTATGTAAGCTTTAATTATGTTATGTGGTGCTATTCATAAAATTCGTTCTTTTATTCGACGAAGATAATCAATAGATTAAATAATTGGTGGGGAGAAAAATAGCAACCTACCACGAAAGGTTTTGCGTTCATTGAGTTCGACAATGCCCAGAGCGAGAGATACCCACTATCATCTGCTGCCCCAAACTATCAAATAAAAGCAGAACAAATTTAGAAAAAGGGGGCAACATGAAGATCGCACCTAAAAATACAAACATCATCTGAGGAGTAGGTGCTGAGAATGATGGGAAAATAAAACGTGTATCCATTCAATAGGATCTACAGCTATCTTGTTAGAAAAAAAACTTGACTTAGAATTTCCTACCCTTTTCATTTTAAAAAAACAGCACAAAATTATCAAAACACGACAAATGAAAAATTTTGACGAGAACTTCTTTTTATCAGACCTAGCCTCTATAGATTGGCAGTCGATGCTTCATTGTCCCACTGATATTAAATTTATTGTGGGAGAGTGGACCAGGACACTTGCTTCGGTTATAGAAAGGCACGCCCCTATTCTTGTAAGACGCGTCTCGGAGCGATACAGCCCGTGGCTTACCCCTGAGTTGAAACGTATGATTAAATCGAGGGATAAGATAAAGGCTTCAGCTATCAAAAATAAATCCGAGATCCTCATGGCAGCCTACAGACAGCTTAGAAATAAAGTAAATAACACCTGTAAAATACTTAAACGGGAATATTATACGGACAAAATCAACTCATCTGAAGGTAACCCAAAAGAAACATGGTCAACTATTAACAAGGTGATCAAAAAACGATCAAAAACGACAATGATTAGCTCCCTATCTGATGGTGATTAGAGCATTTCAAATCCCATAGACATAGCAAACAAGATGAACGATTTCTTTTGCACTGTCGGCGACCAACTAAGTAGGGACATTCCCGAAACCCACAACTCCCTCCTTGAAGGAGAAGTTACCGTGAATACTGAAAATGCGTGTTTTTCGTTTACTCCAAAAACGCCCCAACAAGTTGTCCAAGCAATGGATAAGTTTAAAACATCCAAGAGCTTTGGTCTAGATTTAATTTCGAGCTACTTCCTTAAAATTGGAATGCCAATCCTCGCTAGTCCTCTGAGCCAAATTTTTAATCTATCTATGTCTCAAAGACTATTTCCTGACTGTTGGAAAATTGCACGAGTAGCACCTATCTTCAAAACGGGCTCTAAGGATGATCAGTCAAATTATCGTCCCATATCAGTTCTACCCGTTGTTTCTCGTCTGTTCGAAAAACTTATTTTCGATCAGATGTATTCTCATTTAAACAATAACAAGCTTCTATATTCGAAACAGTCTGGCTTCAGATTGTTACATTCAGTACTAAGTTGTTTACTAAAATGCACAAATGACTGGTACTTAAACATTGACAGGGGTGAATTTACATCAATAACATTCATAGATCTAAAGAAGGCCTTTGACACAGTAAATCATGAGATCCTTCTCAAGAAGATTTACTTTTATGGCATAAATAATAAGGAATTATGCTGGTAGGAATTATGCTGGTTTCGTTCTTACCTTTCGAACAGAAAACAATGTTGTAAGGTGAATGGGCAAATTTCAGAACTACAAGATGTTACATGTGGAGTTCCTCAAGTTTACTGCTTGGGCCCTCTCCTCTTTTTAATTTACATAAATGACCTACATCTATCTCTGAATTACTCTGAGGTGAATATGTATGCAGATGACACCAGCATCTCATTCTCCTCGGACTCTATCCCAGTTATAAACGAATGTGTCAATTCGGACCTTCTATGCCTCAAAACCTAGTTAGAATCAAACAAGTTGTCTCTCAACGTCGCTAAGACACAACATCTCCTTGTAGGGGGTAAAAAGAGACTAAAAGATATTGAAAATTCTGAAACACAAAAATTAGAAATTGTTATTGGTGACGAACCGGTTTCGGCGATTACTCACACAAAATACTTGGGAATCGAAGTTGACCAATTCTTAAACTGGGATGAACAAATTATAGCTATGACTAAAAAGATTTTGAAGGGAATTGGTATGCTACGTTATGCGAAAAAATATCTCCCCCTAAATACAATTCAATCTATGTACAGAAGTCTCATCGAGCCACATTTCAGATCCTGTTGCTCGGTGTGGGGAGCCTGCAGTACCACCGCCCTAAATAAACTGCAGAAATTACAAAATCGTGCAGCGAGAATTGCTACTAATAGCCCTTACGATGCTTCTTCTGAACCACTTCTAAAACAATTAGGATGGCAGACAGTCAGAGAGCTCATTGAAACGGAAACCGCCAGGATGGTATACCGTTCAATTAACAAGGAAGCTCCCAACTATCTTACAACCCTGTTCGAAAGGTTGTCCGATAACAGTGTTAAACAGCTTCGAAATACTGATACAGACCTCAAGCTACCTCTACTAAAAACTTCCATAGGTCAACGGTGCTTCTCTTATAGAGGAGCACGGCTATGGAATAAACTTGGTGCTGTTGTTAAGACAGCACAAACTTTACATCAATTTAAAGCCGCATATAAAGCCAACAGCAACATCTAGGCTAATACTCAGTTTTTGGCATCCTACTTTTTCTTTTCTCCTTTATTCTTAATTATTAGTTTATTCAAATTATGTTTTTAGTTACTTTGATATTATATTGTAAAATTTGTTTTCTTTAGCTTGTACAGGGCAGTTTGGAAATCAGTATTTTAACTGTAATTTTTACCCTATATAAATAATATTAAATGAAATGAAATGAAAATGAAAATGAAATGTACTAACAGGAATATCCAGGGAGGGGTTTCTCCCATGGATGGGGTGCAGCTATCATGGGTCTATGTGGTCCTGTCATGGCTGCTGCAGGACCACTGTCATTTCAAAATCAGAGCACCCCAGGCAGGAGCCTACAACTTTCAAAGAGTCGAACAAAATATAACATAGCTACAGCAAAGAATTGCCAGTGCTTCATGTAAACTAACCTTATTTCCGAGAGAATTGAAGCGAATCCGATTGACCCGATCGTGCGAGCCAGAATTCCTGAATGTGACGATTTGTTCTGGGTGTCCGAATTCAAACATTCGGACGCTTCCGTCATTTCCACCAGTGACGTCTGCAAATGAAGGTAGTGAAATGTCAAAATCTTTGATCGGTGCAAAATTTCAGGATAGCATGAAAAATCGGAAAAAAGTGAACTACATACTAAACTAGTAAACTTCTTAATCGGAAACTACTAACTCTTTTCGGCTGATACCGCACAGAGTGGTATTTCAGAAAGGGAGCAAAAATGAAATGTGACGAATGGCACTACCCAGTTGTGGATCAAAATTTAAATAGGAGGAGATAAAAGACTTGTATATTCTAAAAACAACGCATCATCACCACCGGTGCTCAACTGAGATGATCAATGAATTACTGGAAAATTCCTGGAGGGAAACGACCTTCTTCTGTCTACGCATTTTGAAATCAGTAAGTCTTGATGTTTTTGGTGTTGGTTTGTTGTTGAAGAGAAATAAGAGAGTTTTCCTGTGTGCTGTTCATGTCTTACTCTCCATTGGAGATAGTTGTGTAAGGAAAGTATTTAGATTTATTGTAGGTTTTAATCATACTATTGTATCAACAATAGTTGGCATTTATTAGCCAAGTGCTATATCCAACGCCAACTTTAAATAAACAAATTATTATTATCATTATTATCATCATAAAGATTGTTTTGTGGTATACTGATATATCATTGGTGTTGTGTATATCAATAGATATAAAAAACAGCACCCCTAATTTCAGTGGCAGGGGTATCACTAAAAAGGTCAGGTTGACCTTATTTCCATAATAGTCCCCTCAGAGGGAGGATGTGTAAGGAAGGATAGTTTGGTGGTACAAGAATATATTAGTCGTGCTGTGTGTTGGTATCATAGGTTTGGGTTGTGTTGATAATGAATGGGATGAAAGCAAGATAAAGAAGACAGTAGTCGATCATGTGGTGATGATGGTAGTAAGAACAATTCTTTTATTTTGAGCTCGACAAACACGTTCTGATGTGCGCAGATTCGAAAGGAAAATCCTGAACTCGCTCTGCTGATGAGGCAAAAAACATTCCTCATTAGTCAACAGTTTTCACTGTAACAAATCAGTTTTCGCTTTAGATCATTCTGCACGCTTTAACATTTCAAATCGACTGATTCCACATTTATTATAGGTCGTCATCAAATATCATGGTACACAGCAGTTGCAGTTAAGATATGATTCAGTAGCGGAATTCAACTCACAGTAAGGCAAGCTGGGGTGGGAATCCAATCTTCTTGTGCCTGCCAAATTGCGTCGTAGAATCTGAAATATTTTAGATAAAAGGTTATGACAACGTGATTAAGAAATGCAGTATGGCCTCCCAGTTATTACCAAACTAGCTGTGCAGCAGCTCGTAAACTTCAGATAGGAGGAATATCCTAGAGAGGGGGGGGGGGGTTTATTCAAGAATTCACGCTGACAATCTGGGTTTATTGGATAGAAGGGGTTATTCAAAACGAGGGGCTTGATAGAATTATTGCAGTAAGTTATAATAGTAGTACTAGTAATGTATAAGAAAATAAGGTATGATAGTAAAATATGAGTTAAGTTCGATCTTCCTGTAGTTTATTTCATAATGACCCCAACAATAGCTATAAGATGGCCTCATGCTAATTCGCTATCTTAATCCCGAATATTAAGCAGGGAGTTTCTAATGCATATGTTAAAAACACGGACCAACATACCGGCGAATTCCCTGTCTTTATTGTTGATTTACTGGTCGGGAAAACGTCATCCTCAGATTCTCTGCAATAAAAATATCAACTGAGATTAAAAAAAGGGGAAGGAAAAATATTTTCAAGATGGCAACCAAAAATGGCATACTTATAACATTATGCAAACTTACAACTGGGAGAGATCCCAAAATCAAGAAAAAACATACAACTAGTGTTTTATAACCCATGGGACCCTGTTTCCGTCAAATTTTCAGCCTCACAGAATAGGTACAGAATTAGGTCTGGCTTCTTCCGTTATCACATTATGTTATTTGGCTTTTTTGGATTTTGCATGTCCAACTTTGCAAGTTGTTTATCAAAAGTTGTTCCTAGCTATTTGTATGTATCATTTCCTCCTACCTCCCTCCCTTCTAGCTTCATTTTTTTACTTGTTTCCACTTTTCTATTTCTTCCTACCAGCTTTCTGTTGATAGTTGACAGGTGCATAGGTCCCATGGCCAGAATCTTGTTCAAAGGCCCAATCACAAACCGTAAAGAGCCTCATTCTGCAGGCACTTACACAGTTGGGACTTATACATTAATGCACAACTTCCTCCTAAGGTAGGGAAAGATAATAAACGTTGAAAAAATTACTGCTTGACAAAACATTTTAAACACCAGACTTGTCCAATAAAAATCCTGTTGTGAATTCAGCTATTCTCTCCCACTTAAAAACTTGTGATGAAAACTTACAACAACATTGATCGATCATTCCATTCTCTGACAGGATTTGCTGCATTGGCTTCAGTCATTCCTGACACGTCTAATTCGACGACTTCATGTAACGCTGCCACGGCCACCGTGTTTGTATTTGCCTGAAGGAGGCAATCAGAAGTTAATTTGTATTCTCATCTAAGTTAATTCAATTCAATTCAATATTATTTGCAAATTACAACTGAATACAGGATACTAAAAATATGTAATCTACACGACCCAAGAAAAGCAAAGCTTACCTAGCTTGGGCCGTAAATCAAAATTAAAAGCTATTACAAGAAAAATTAAACAGTACAATTATAAGGCTAATACAAAGTATTTCCAATCCAAGTACCTTTGTTTTACACACATTGTTGACGTCCATGTTAACATTTTTCAAATTAATAAATTTGTGTTCTCAATTATATATAGAAAAACACGCGTAAAAGAACTTGAGATTTTAGAATCTGTTAGGCCAGAGACCCATGAGAGGAAATTTCGGAAATACTAGTATTAATGTAACTAAATTTCTAAGGACTTGTTTTGGTATTGTAAATAGCTAGCTCAATGATTTTGCGTTATAATAACAAGGAACTGTTTGGGAGCCTCAGGTCTAAGAATCTGGTCTGAGAAGGCTGAATTAAAGATCTGGTTCTGATATGCGGGTTTTAACTGTATAATAAGAACGATATGTGAACAGTAGTGAAGTTGGCTATGGCCTAGCACAATATTTGTGAAGACGGGCATAGTATGAATAACAGATGATAATGCATGGTATCTAAAACCAAATAAATAATATTGAAGTTTGGAATTATCTTCAATATCTGAATGAGACCTCTGGAAGAAACCTATTTCGACTATACTACAGAATACATTTTTAAGGAATCTTAACATAAGTACATTTAAAATGTATGTTCCTATAATAATAATAATTATGCAGGGTGTCAGGATGATCAGTAGAATAAAACGTACCTTGTTGAAGCAGTACCCCATCAGTGGATCTTGGTCTTTATAAACAGTTTTTGATGAAAGCGATCCATTGTTTGTATCATCCTCCTTAAAAAGAAAAAAAGAAAAAATGAAATTATCAATATAACATAATCCTATTTAAATTCATCTATAGATAAGAAACAAGAAAGGAGACTGGTTCTCTCTTATTCAAAGTTTCATGCTTACGCAATCATCAGACAGACTATAATTCAGCGATACATTCAGTAATATGGGACAGAGTTTGCTAGATAACCAGCAACTCATCGTTGATGGAAGCCGTTAGAAAATGTAGAAAAACAATAGAAATATAACAACACTTAACTCGAGTAGAGCTTCTGCACTCATCAGACAGACCATATCAGTGAAAATACAGAAGCACCTACAATCCCCGCCAAAAGTCTTGCAACACTTGCATGATTTTTACATTTTCCTACATTTTGCCCCCTCCCTCCTTTACAATATTGTTTCTGATAACAAAAACTATGTAGCAAAATGATATTCATCTAGTGTTTGGTGTGGTCTCGTAAAGTTCCTTTTGTAAACAACATTGTTTTGAGGGGGGAAGGGGAGTCGGATTGGAAATGAAAGGCTAGGAAAGCTAAGAAAGTAGTTATTTGCTAAGAAAAACAAGGGTGTTCAAACTACTTTTGGCGGGGACTGTAACTCCGAGTTAAAAGCATGTCTTTCTTTGAGTGTCACTTCTCCAATATAAATACGACTATTCATAACTAAAAACTAATCCTAGTCTCTCTAGTTTAAAATCTCTCTAAATCTCTCTAATGATTACAGATTCAAAACCTTATCCATGATATTTCCAAAATCGAATTTCCAAAATCTCACCAGTCCTGACTGGCCATTCTTGCGGAAAGCCAGTTCTAAAAACGTCTCACGGAGCGATTCCTGGTGAACCAATGCGTGCCACAGTCGTTTGGCTGGATTCGCATTTCGCTTCATAGATCTGAAAAAGATAAAGGACGTCCCAAAAACTTGGTTGAAATGACAATTCAAGGGCAGGTATAATTGCTGATAAAACTATCTCGTGCTCTTTATCAAATACTGGATTCCATTCCATGCTATTCACATACACACATTCAAACAGGACTTATATATTACGGTCATTTTTTTAGCTAGCAGACAAATACATGATTTTGGTTATGGAGCTAAGTTTTTATGGCTGGATAACCTCCTGATGCCAATCTCTAATTCGCCACGATACGCAGGAATATGGTGGATGAATTCTGACCCCAAACCACTGGACCTTTCCATGCCTTTCTATTTCATTTCTTTTTATTTCGCAGACCCCATCATGCAGCCCCATCAGCCATCAACCAAGTTGGCTTCTCAGGGGACCGTGAAAAATTTAGAAATTTCTAAATTCACGAATAAATGATAAGTCATAAGTACAAAAGAAAAGGAAGATAAAGTTTAAAACTAATAATGATTTAGCTACCTGAATGGTGTATTATTTGGATCCATGAGCAATTTTATCTTTTGTAATGTTGGCCCCCCTCTCTTGACAGTATCATCATTTGGAACATCTTGAGGCAGCAGGCCTTCCGGGGGGTTATGTGACTCAAACGTATTTTTCAACTGCAATTGCCATTTAAGAACCAGCTTCATGACAGAATAGAGCAGCGGAGAGAGCGATGGAAGCTCTACAATATCAAGAAGATTTTATCAAACTTAAGCAATCTTTCACAACAACTTGAAAATAACATAAAACGAAATACCAGTAATGAATAGTGATATTTACTAATTGCACTTTAGAAATTGGACTGCTTTCCTAGCCAAGCTACTTTGTCATTTTCATGAATAGGAAAACTCTTGACATAACTGACCGTAAAATATTCATGATAAACAACCGCACCTCAATATACTTTCCAGTGGTATCCAAGAGATATCTAGTGCACAGATCTGGAACTCATTATAAACAATAGTAGAGTAAAACCCCGCAAAAAAGAACCCAGAGATAAAAGAGTCTATAGACTGATTTTGCATCAAGGACACTAACAAGATGAAATCTAGTTTGGCAATTGAAATTCTCTTGAGCACATGACTAATGCTCTCTACGCCCTGATTGTATGAGAGTCTTCAAAAAGAGCCCACCACACCCTAGAAATACCATAAGCACTCGCCAGTACCAAGTGCTTTAGATAAAATGAAATGAAAAAAATGAAAGATGTTTATGAACCAAGAGGGTCCTGAAGAATGTACTGATCCCATTCCCAATACTGAAATAATCGAAAAACCCCAATCCCAATGAAGAAAATATTGAAATTCCTATATTGACGTATATAATAATCCCAATCCCAATTTACTTTTTCATTCCCAAATCCCAAGAAGTCCTATTAAAAAGACAAATCCAAGTTCCCAACTTACTCCTTCCTGACCCTCAACCTAGTCAGTCTGCTCTTCAAAACATTAGGTTCTTGTTTATACTGTTTTACAGTATTTACTTCATATATGCGGGATTTTACAGTATTTACTTCTTATTTGCGGGGTTTTACAGTATTTACTTCTTATTTTAGGAGTTTTTACAGTATTTACTTCTAATTTGCGGGGTTTTTACAGTCTTTACTTCTTATTTGCGGGGTTTTACAGTATTTACTTCTAATTTGCGGGGGTTTTACAGTATTTACTTCTTATTTGCGGGGTTTTTACAGTATTTACCTGACATTTCCAGACCAGCAGCCGTGAGGAAACTCATCATTGCATTGAGGATTACTTTGACAACACACAACGTTATCACACGCCAACTGTAAGAAAACTGATTGATGTGGTCCTGGTCCGACTTTAGCCGTATTCCACCCTCATCTTCATTCTCGGAATCTTCGGCCTCACTTTCACTTTCTCCGTAGTCAGTCGTACTGTCAAACGAGTCCTGGGAATCGTACTCAAATGCTTCATATGAAACATTCGGCTGCAAAAAAACAATATTTCAGTGAGGTCCTCGAATCTCCATAAAAATGGATGGCCCCGAGAGCTGTTTTACAATATCGCACAAAATCTCAATTAAAAAAATCTAGTAATAATTTCAGGTAGTATTCAAAATTTTTTTGGAAATCAAACTTAACTTTAGTACTCGATATTCAAAATGACAGCAATTGAAAGATAGAAGTACATCAGCAAGACACTTAGAATTTTACCATTTCATCCCACCATCTTGTTTTGTGATAATCTCTCAAGGATATAAAATTGGTTTTTATAGTATCACAATCAAACTTTTGAGCCCTATGGCAGTTCAAATCATTTACAACTGTGATTAGATCCTACCTTTTTCAAGAAATAGTCATACATAGTCATTTGAGGAGGTATAAACAACTCTTGCTGCACAAACTTCCCAGTGGCATTTTGCGTCGGTGCAGTTGCCTTCTTCCCTAGCAGCCTGAAATTCCACTTCATCCTCGCAGTATCAAACTTCTTGTCGTCTCCTTTCGACTGAACCGACGCTTCGGAGGCTGCTGCCTTGGGGTCTGCAGTTGCATCTTCATCAAACAGCACCAGCTTCGTTCCCCCACCAAAAACAAGCCCCCACATGTCAGGGTTCAGTTGATTCAGGACGATGCGGTAGAGTTGATTAGGCAAGAATTGTGATGTTGATGTGATCAAGAGGGCGAGGTAGATGGCAATGGCCGACTCACACAGTAAAATCTTCAAATTCTTCGTTCCCTCCTTGTTGGTAGCGGTTAAGATTGATGACAGAAGTTGTACCCCTGGCCAATTAGAAGGTAAGGACGTCGGCATCACGTGTTCCCGTTTACTTGATCCGTGACCATCGAGAGGTGTAACAGACGTTTGACGAACTAATTTGCCTACGAGTATGAAGAAGAAATTTGAATGGATGAATCCCACGTCTGCATCTTCGACGTATATGATTATATCATATTTGATTCTTCTTTTTTAGTCAAGTAAACAATACGAAGATGGGAAGGCCCTATTCTGTGAAGCTCAGCCCAAGGAAAAGTCAATTTCAATACCAACTACAAACTTGTGGTAACTGAAGATTTCTTAATACGTTTGTTTGTAGAACAACACACGAGAACGTTGTTTTTGGTTGAATCACGTTGGCTGAAAAATCGTTCAAACCAGCCTCCGTATTAGTATCTGTATCAGCCTCTGTAATAGTGAACTTCATTATGACAAATATCTCAGAGTTAAAAAATTTCTCAGTGATTTTTCCACTAGCAGTAAATTTTCTTAATGTTTGGACTAAGCACATTAAGTATCCTTGTAAAGAAGTTTCCTATCTAAAAAGCGAGTGAACAATCATATAAGACTATAATTTATAGAGATTTAAAGGTTTAGCGTTAGGGGATGGTTATAGCACGCAATGTTTCTCCTTTTATTATTAGTTTTGGGGTAAATAGAAATTATCTATCTAAAGTGAATTACTACCCGGGCAAAAGAATTTTAAAATAAATAAATTAAACAATTCACAATTCTGAACATCGAATTATCATACCTTCTTTATTTTCTTTGCCGATGATTTTCACCTCGCCTTTCCTGATCGCCTCCAGCAACTGATCATCATGTCCACCACACAAACTGTGAAAGATACACGACGACAACGATAGGGACAGGCTCTCCAAGGCGACCGAGGCATCAACTGGGTTATGTACATTCGGCAGGTCAGGCAGTTTCAGCACCATCCTCAAAATATCGTGCGTCATGTTGCGCAGGTAGCTGACAGGGTTGGCGAATAGAGAGAATGTGGCCATGGATGCTAGTAGCAGCGGAGGAGCAGTCTGACCCGATGAGAAGGCGCGCAAGGGAGCTGCCAAGGAGTGGTAGTGTTCAAGCTCGTGCAAAAGGAAGAGGAGTTCGAGACATATTGCTGAAAAAGATGTGTAAATTCACCAGTTATATTTAAACACGTTGAAAAATAAACATCTATTTGTATGATAGCACCCTTATTGTAGTATGCTCCAACTTGGGCTTGAACCAAAGACCCTTGCCCACCGTAGTCTGGCACGCTAACTCAATGCACTGAACAGCGAATTTATTCATCTTGTTGGCCTATAGGGGGAAGATCCTGGGTTCAAAATTATAGATATGGGAGTATTCTATATCTAGTTGTCTTTTGATAAATACGACAAAAGTCCTTAGAATATAGCTGGACAAAGGTAAAAATTTGAAGACCTCAAACCACTATATGTATCAAGTGATGCAGTTGGTTAGCAATGTGGTGCATACTTCTCTGCATTTGTAGGAAACAATACTACATATGCCTTGTTGGGGTTGGTATGTAAAGCAAACTGTCTCATAAGTAGAAACAATCAAACATACTAGCATCTTATACTTCTATACGTATTGATGTAGTAAATGCTACCGTACCTTTTCAGGAATCAAGACCAACTACTACATAAAACCGTTTCTCTCTCAATCAAACAAACATACTATTATCTGATACTACGAAATGCTTCAATGTAGTGCATGCTACCTTGCCTCTAGTGGAATCAAGATCCAACCTTTAGTCAGGCTAGGATTTTAAACAAAAGCTAACTTTACAATCACTTACTAGGTTTTCAAATCCATTACAGTTATAATGCGAAATGACAGCATAACCCGGAATAACAAGTAATGTGAAACATTCCAGGTTAGCACCTCAAATAACAATATATGTTAAAATGTAATAAATGCTACCATACTTTTACGGGAAAATCTCACATGTGGTGTATTATATTCCCCTGCCAAAACAAGACCTTGCCTTAGACAAGCACGTTTACAAGGAAATTACTCAATCACTCACCAGGTTTTTGAATCCATCAAATGCAAGTTAATTAAGAATCACTGAATAAAAAGAAACTTAAAACATACCAGGTAAGTTTTCTCCACCAACGCCTTGCAGTGCGCAGCAGTTGTACAAAGCAGTTAGAATCTTCTCATTCTCACGCAGCCAGTTGATTTTCTTGGTGAGCAGTTCAGCTTTCTGCGAGAGGCTTCTCTTCTCGACTCCAGTCTCTCCACTCATGTCTTCCGAGCACAGCGACACTAATCAAACAAAGGTAATTATTGGATTATAAAGTGGAAATAATGAAGACAATTAAGAATGCAAACAAATGTTGTTATATGAAAACAGAGAGCATATTTCTGCTTTGCCAATCAGTACATTTGTGATAAGGGCTTTGGTAGCAGGAAAGAAAGAATTGAATCTCACATGTATCACATACAGAAGTGTCCCACATGTATGTAAGAAACATAATTTTCAATATCAGGTTTGAGGTCCGACTGAGGATTCTGAATTTTAATAAATAGGCGTTTCTTATAAAAGTTTAGTTATATATTAGAAACCAGGTCTGTGTTTCAGTGAATTCTTATATGTGGTGCTTTTTTGTACTAAGTTTTTGTTAAAAGGATTTTTGTACATATTAGAGTTCTGGGTTCCTAGACCAGCAAGGTAGTGCTGCGCTGCAAATAATCTATTTTTTGGGAAGATCATCAGGGACACCAAAGCAATACCAGGGCAATCACTCATAAAATGTTCTAAATAATGTCGTTTTATGAATTTCTGTGCAGTATATCACAAGTCCTCAATCCAGATTACTGGGTTACGAAATTGAAGGCTTTAATGCAAGTTGTGCTTCTGCCCCCTTCATATCCCATAGGAGAGAGCAGATTGAAAGTTTAACCAATCAGCCTTCACTGGCATTCCTAATGATCAACAATGAAAAGGTTTCGTTTATAAATGCAGTAACAAGAAGACTTACGATCACTGTCTTTCCTTGGTACTGGATCATGAAGGGCCTCATTCTCAAAAAACGTATCTTTCACCGGTTCTTCATCCTTCCCATAATCAGTGAGTGAGTGCAAGACTTCTAATTCCCTTTCAAGTAGGTGGGCAACCGTAGGACGCAGCTTGACACCCTCTATGGTACAGGTCGACGGTAGACTCCGTAGCTCCTCGATGAAGCACTTGAAAATAGTCACATATTTGAGCTGCAGTGCTGCTATATCACGGTCTTTGTTCTCTTTAACTTTACTGTTGTCAGTATCCTTATCACCAACAGCTTCAACAGAATTTTCGCTTGCCAGAGACTGACCAAAGTCCTGGTTTTCATCACCGAAATCAACCGGTCTTTCCAAACCAATGTTTTCAGTTCCGTTACTGACAGGTTTACTCCAGTCCATATCTTCAGCCTTTGAACTAATCGGTTTACTCCAGTCAAACTCCTCCGCTTTTGAACAAACCGGTTTACTCCAGTCCATATCATCAGCTTTTGAACTAACCGGTTTACTCCAATCCATATCTTCAGCCTTTGAACTAACCGGTTTACTCCAGTCCATATCTTCAGCTTTTGAACTAACCGGTTTACTCCAGTCAAAGTCTTCTGCTTTAGAACTAACCGGTTTACTCCAATCAAACTCCTCTGCTTTTGAGCTAACCGGCTTACTCCAATCAAACTCTTCTGCTTTGGAACTAACCGGTTTACTCCAGTCCATATCCTCAGCTTTTGAGCTAACCGGTTTACTCCAGTCAAATTCCTCAGCCTTTGAACTAACTGGTTTACTCCAGTCCATATCCTCAGCCTTTGAGCTAACCGGTTGACTCCAGTCAAATTCCTCTGCTTTTGAACTAACCGGCTTACTCCAGTCCATATCATCAGATTTATTACCGCTAGATGCATCACCGTTTAATCTATTATCCTTATGGGGTACACTATTAGTATCTCCAAAGGCCGAGAACGTCCCTGTAATAATCATATCTTCATTATTGGCTGCGTCACGACTATCAACATCATCATCAGTGTGATAAACATTTGATGCATCAGAATTGACAGCATCTGTTTTCGGTAGCAACAAAAGCACTTCTAATGCCAATATCGGCATTCCTGAGTTCAGATGCGTGTGCGCAGTACAAAATATCAACTCTCGCAGCATCGGGGTAACCACTGAAGCATCGATTGCTCGTTCTGGCTTGGAGGATTTGGAAATACGAGACAAACCGTTGTTTGAAAACTTGGAGAAGTTATTATCATTCGTTGAAGGCACGGTTGAGTGTTGAGTTAAATGTGAACGGCGGACATAGGCGTGAGAGCGAAGGTAAAAGTATAAGTTGAAGATATCAGGGTGTCCCATTAGAGCCAGTTCGTTGTATTTCGTATCGTCCTCGCCTTCGTGTGTTGGATCGAGTAATAGTGTTTCTAGGGATTGACTGTATTGCCCACACAGCCAGAACGTCATGCTCCGCAAAAATGGATCTAGGAGAGACAGGTATAGAATGGTATAGAATAGTGCCAATAAGTATAGATATAATACCGGAAACAGACCTATCTGTTCATGACAAATACGCTGACTTTGTTTTTGCAAAAAAGATAAGGAAGAGTTGGAAAAAAGCTCTAGTCTTCATTCAGAATACCATGCAATATCACCTTATCAAAATCAATTTGATCAGATGTTTCCTTCTGGGCTTTTTGGAAGAGCAAACTTAAATTCTAAATTTGCACAGAAATTCCCTTTTCTGAGGCTCATTTATCAGTAATATCTCTATATGTAGAAGTATGCAAAAGTATAAAAAACCTGAATATTTCTAATAACCAACCTGAATGCACTTTCTCTGCACCCTTTCCAAGAATGTGTTCGGAGAGAACTCTGTGGTAAGTCTTTCCGTGTTCTCCTTCGTATAATCTTGCTATGACCAATGCCAGCTGAATGTCGTTCAATCGCGTGACGCAAATCTTGAAAGAAAAAGTTAAGTGATGTAGTTACATATAAAGTGAGGGATAGATATGGTATGGGTATGATACATGGTATTATAAACCCTCGACATATCCCCGATGGGATATCATTAATATAACAAAATCTAGTTTGTACGAAATAAAGTAGATTTTAAAGTAGTAGTCCTTCTGATGATTGTGAAAACATGAAACTTTGAGTAACAGAGAGCCAGTCTCCTTTTATGTTTCTAATCTATAGTTATCTGTTCTTCCGTATATCGAGCAGTGTGGTGATATATGGTATTGTTAGTCCTGAGGTTGGGGTCAGAATTAGTCCATCGTATCCCTGCATGTCGTAAAAGACGACTGAACGGGTTGGCGTCAGGAAGGGCATCCGGTCATAAAACTTTACTCCAAACCAAATTCATGGATCAGTCAACCCCTGGCGGAACATAAACTCTGTATGTTGGTGTGTGTTTGTGTGATGATATATGGTATTCTAAACTCTCAACACGCACCTAAGGGCATATATTGTAAATATTATATACTATAAATAAATATGATAATACGATAGCAAAATTTCCTAAGTTATTAAATATTAAAAGACTAAATTCAAAAGTAAACTATGCTTCTTGTCCAACTCTTCCTTCTTTTTCTTTGCGGAAAAGAAAAGCATAGTCTTATAAGAAGCAGGGTTTATTTTTTCATTTAGTCTTTAAACAAATACATGGAGTAAATTAGAATAGTTTGCAAAAAATGGAATCAAAAAGCCCTGAATACTGCTTGTAACTTACAAAACAAAAATGGCATACCTGAACGGCATCCCAGAGTGCATCAGCAAGCAAGAAGAAGGCAGCAGCGTGTTCGAATCTCTGCATGCCAAGCAAAGAGTAGGCGTTCTTCAATGCAGCCTTTCTCCACCTCTCCTGTGTGAAATCGTGCCCGAAGAATGTGGACATTTTCGAGTCCCTCAAAGATCTAAAAGATTAAATAAAAGATGGTTTAAGTAACTTCTACTTGCTTGAAGTCATCGTGATAACTGTATAAGCTGAAGAAATCATTACATTGTGAAGATAGCTTTGGGATGATCTCGTAATGCAACAACACCCCATAAACAAAACCCGTGTCTCCTTCTTCTGCTGGTACAAATATTGGTACTGTATTGATATCAAAATGAAAACCAGTAGCTACTGATACTTTCAACTTTGCTTTGCATTAATGATTATCTTTTGGCATTCATTGATAAAGCTAGGATGAACAAAAAAGAAGATTTGTGTGTTGGCAATCCAAGACGTGTCTGTCCAGTTTTGCATGCTCTAGTTTATTGTAACTGCCTGTCAGTCTTGCGTGAGCTGCAAGACCAGCCCTATCGTTACAGCGCCTATTGCATACAGTGCAGCTCAGTCCGGTAGGTCATCTGGGGATCTTTGAGGCGTGATCTCGCTTGCCTCCTATCGTCAATCCGCTTTCTTTGAGTTGCTTGGGTTGCTTTGTTTGAGAGGATTAATGTAACATACCTGTAAAGTGCACAGAGTAGAGTCTTTTTCTTTGAGGCCAGGTAGAAAACTGCACAATCTAAGGGGTCTTGTTTCACTTGAAAGTGAGCTTTTGCCAGCTGAAAGGAAAGAATAAATGTGATTACCTAATTGTTTTAAATTGCATCGTGGTGAGCCATAGAAAATAATATTTCAATATACGTTTCAATGTACAATTTACATTTCATATTCACTTCATAATTGCATGAAATTATTGCAATATTGCAAGAAATCTTTTCGATATAGCAAATCGTTTCTGAGTCGTGGCGAATCGTTTCAATTCGTTTCAATATGTGGTAGTAATTCGTGACCGATCTATAAAGTACAAACCTTTTCAATAAGTCGTTTCAGTGTATCACCACTTTTGACCCACCAACCCACTCCATGTGCTCTGAGCTCCTTCCACGTTGGTTCTCCTCTCAGCATGCCAGGAACCATTGCTAACAATTCCTCTTGACAATCTGAGTGGAATGCCCAGGCTATGTTTGCTGACGCCAATCCCTAAAGAGCAAAACATTTACAAGATTAAAATATTACAATACAGACACTTGGGAAAGTCATCGCAAAGCAAAGGAAATAGGAAAATTCTTGATGTTCATATATCATATCATATGAAAGCATGGTTTATTCTTGTCTGATCTGAAATATTATGTCAAATTATCTTTTACACAAAATCCCCTCCTCAGCTTAAAAATACAATCTATAAAAAACCTGAAGAACTAAAAGTATAATGATGGTAAACTTTAATTCAGAAAGATCTTATTGGGAAGAACATGGGGGCCTGTTTATTGTTCTTTCCTGGATTCGTGTTTTAGGTTTAATATTTAATTCAGCCCTTCATATGAGAATTTAACGATCTTTCAGACTGCATGAGAGTTGGTTCTTTCCTGATATTGTTTGGGAATGTTCCAGGTAGTAAGAGCTGAGCAGGGAAAGTCTTGTTCCCCAATGAAATAAGTCAGCTTTTTAGAAATTTCCTTTCTAGGCTGATTTTTTATTCCATTTTTTTTCTGCAATTTTTTCGTGTTGCGAAGTATCAATTGGTAACGTAAGAAGCTAATGGATGCTTTAAAGGCAAAAATAAAGAACGTAAAGAAATGAACTAGAATATTATTGTCTAATGAAATAATTGTATTAACCTTCTCTTCAAGGCCTGCCCTCTGTCGTGGTGGGAGAGACCTAATCAGAGTTGTGTGGTGGCGCATTGCAAGCAGAAATTTCAACCCACAATCATCTACGACGTCTCCTCCGCTGCCCGCAGTAGCACCAATAGCTCCCGTCGTTGCATAGCCTCCACCTCCAGCCCAGTGAGACAGCTTCTCATCTAACAAACAAATGTTCATCAAGCTACAAAACGCGTATGATGTTGCATTAGAGAAGTCAAAATGACACATATCGCAATAATTCGATTAATTCCTCAGCTTTGGCCAGGCAGTCCACATTGTAAAAGAGAACAATCATGGCAAAGACGTACTAACCACAATAAGTCCTCTCCCCTCTCTAAAGCATGGAGTTTTGAATAAGGCTTAGTCGAATCATTACTTTTGGTTCTAAGATTCAAAAATAATTTTAGCAACGTTTAGCTCTATTAGCTCAGAAGTTCCATAATGGGAGACGGCTGGGGCTAATATTTCACTGAAAAACAACAAAATTATAAAACTATATACAGCAGTATGAACAAATTAAGAAATAGACATGTCCTTCTGTGACTTCGATTTTCGTGCAGACAGATACCACTCAGACAGACTCAATCAGAGCGCTAATCAGACTGACTGGTATCTGCCTCATGAATGCGTAAGCACGAAACTCGGAGTCAAAGAAGTACATGTCTATTATTTCAATGCGTCTATTCTGCTTTAAAATGGCTCTATACTCGCGTATATCGAGCACTTTAGCCAGGATAAGCACTCTCTAATCGAGTTAGGTATAAAAGCATTGTAAAAGATTTTCAAACTCACCCGTATTCGTCTCCTTTTTGGCAAAACTTAGGCCTCTTTCCTGGACATCATCGCCTTCCAAATCCATATTCGTAGACGCAACCGTATCAGACAGAGCAAGTAGGTATAACTGATCCATACTACTTAGGCCTGGTAGTTGTCTTCTTGTCAATACCTGAGCAAGTAACTTCGCCTGTGCTAGGCCATAATAAACAGCACTCTTTGACATGCCAGTTCCCTTGGATGCCATGCCGGTACCTTCTTTTGGTATGCTTCCAAACAATGTTGGTTTCGCATCGAATAAGACGCTGTAATCTGCTGCTGTTTGCTCCGAATTCATTGCTTCGTCACTGGTGCCTATGAACGGAGGAGTAAGAAGAGTTAGTCTTGTTAAGTGATTGGTGTGAAGTACCCGTAAAGTGCACAGAGAAGAAGTTGAGTCTTTTTTAACATTGAGAAACCAGCTTAAGGGTCTAGCATGATGGCTCCTCTAAAACAAACATAAGATGGGCATAGCAGCTAATGCTTTACCTTCCTGTCAAACTTCCTCTTCATTTCTGCAAAAACCCCTCCACATTAAACTACAAAATCTCTCATTATTACAGAGAACTCATTAGCTGTTTTAGGTTATATTTCAATTGTTAACGAAAAAAGAAATAATTATCGAGTTATCGAGTGTTGAGGAACAAGCTGAAGGATGAGGTCAGGTTCTTTACGGGTGTGCAAACATAAGCTGACATAATAGATCATTCTTCACCATAATGTAAAAGCCCCATATACATCTTTGATACCACCCCTTGGTTTAAATACTTGTACTAACTTTAACTTTGCTTCCCTTTTAGCTTTTCCTCTATATTTCAACAAAAAACCTGCCACATTACTGCAAAATCTTCCATTATCACAGATCACTTAGCTTTAAGATGTTGTAATTTTAAAGATTTACCAAATAAAGAAATCACGTAAATACATAGTGCTTCAAAAACTGGTTTTATCAACATTTAGCATTAAAATTCCGGTAAATATATTTATAAAGAAATAATTTTGATGGCATAAAAAAACTCACCATCTTCAGTTTGCTGTGCTCCACTCTCATCCCGATCAGCAGAAAAGAGAGCATGCAGCGGAAGCGGCGGGATGGTATCGAACTCAGGTGTTGGTTCATCTGCCTCCATCATTGATATGCTGGCATCCAATGGGCTGGAAGACACGCTGCTGAAACTACGAGATAAGGTCCTTGCTCTGGATCTGACAACGTCACCCGCCTCCGCAGCCTCATCTGCAGCTTGTCGACCGGCCACGCATCTCACCTGTCAATATCATGATCGAATATCAAATGAATGGTTTTTCATGAATATTTAATGAGAAATACAGACCGTATTTCGTCAAAAAGAGTCTAAATGGTCAATTAGCTAGTTCATATTGCAAATTCTAAACAACATTAACAACATTTTTGTAAGCTCTAAAAAACATTTGCTGATCAGAGGAAGTGAACTGATAAAGCATCTTTTTGTAGAATATAATTCATTTGATTAAAGCTTTTATATTATTAGCAATTCTAACTGAAATTCATTAGCTATTTAATAGCCATTGATCAGTACAAAACTTCAATATAGCCAAAAAATCGTAAGCATAGCGAAGCAAAAACATGGATTACTGATTACTTAAGCTTTTCGTCTGACAATCAACAGAGTAAAAGTCAGAAAGAGAACGAAACAGAAACCTAACTGATTTATATACCCAGATGTGGGTCGAAAAAGGCCAATCAGAAAAGAGATGAATGATTGGTATGGTGTAGGATTGTGAGTGATTGTATCTATGTTTTCGCTAATCTTTCAATTTTCTGGCTACATCACCCATCTAAATATCTAAATACAAAACAATTTACATACCAAATGACAGAGAATCGCCCTCACTCGTCGCATTTTGCCCATATTCATGAGCTCTATCAAATGCTTGGGATGATACTGGGGAAGCACAGCAATCGAACTTCCTGCTCTGTACAGTATGTTGTCACTGAACAGCAAATTCTTATCCGCCTAAGACATAAAGATTTAATGAAAAATTATGAAATTGCAGGTAAAATCCCTGCTATCAGTTGGCCCTGTCTCCTTGTATTCTGTCACTAGTGTCAAAGTCAAAATAATCAATTTCATTCAACGTTTGCAAATTTATATCGAAAAAGTGGCCTAAAACTGTTCAAATGTCAGTATACAGTAGAATATTGATAACTCGAACAAGCAAGGGACGATAAAAATAGTTCGAGTTAACGAATGTTCGAGTTATCGAGGCTCCTGACAACATAAATATGGTTCAAGGGAAAAGCAAATCTGTTCGAGTTAGCGAGAGTTCGAGTTATCGCATGTTCGAGTTATCGGGATTCTACTGTATTATGGCTGAACAGCAGAATCTTCTTGGCCTACGATATAAAGACATAATTACATCAAACTCTAGTAGAGAGTGCCTATCCTGGCTTATAGTGCTTAATATACGCGAGAATAGATCAATTATTTAGCAGAATTAACCCATCAAAAACAGCCTGACTCCGAGTTTCATGCTTACGCAATCATCAGACAGACTATACCAATCAATAAAGAAAAAATCAACATTTATGAATGGGAAGATCAAATTACTATCCAGTTTTGCACATGTAGTCCCTTACATGTTAAAGATTTACAAAGTGTGACAGAAATTGTGTCAATTGTTTAAGCAAGAGGCAGGAAATATGTAATACTTAGTGTATCTCCTGATGAGTGGGAAACCACGAAACAGCATTGTAGAGAAGAAGAGTTTACTTTCTTGAGTCTTACCTTCTCAGAACATTATACCGTTCTGCTTCAATGTATTGATCTGTGATTCGGTAAACCGGATTACTTCACAATCCTATTGCTTTAATGCACACTTCTTACAAGACGCACGTCCATACCGTTGGGATGAGAGGTCAAACCCAATCCTGATTCTAAATTAAGATTGTTTGGATTGAGAAGGATTAGCAAATCTAAACATCACATACCTCTTTATCCTCGAAAACATCGCTGGTATCCACAATACTTGTTCTTTTCTTCATCATTTCCCACTGCGAGTAAACCCGAAGCTCATTCTTCACTCCAACCAGTAACAAACCATCTCGTGCCCAAGCCAGCGCGTTCATCGTCTTCCCATCCAATCGAATGACATTCAGCAAGTTCCATTTCACAATCGAGGCTATCGAAGATGAAGACGAGACTATCTCAGCCTGTTTCGCAGATCGCACTTGGGAGAAGATGTAAATGGAGCTACAAATGGCGGCAGAGAGAATGAACGAACCGTTTTCTAACGACATCCAAGTTAGGCCAATCTGCATCGTGTCGAAATACGCAAAATCACTGCCTATGTTCGCAGGCAAGTCGTACGGAATATCCACCTGGTCTTCAATCTTCCATTTGATTCCACCAGAGCTTTCACTTTCTGCTATCGTGACGGCGATTTTGATGTTATCAGTTGTGGGGTCTTTCCCTAAACACATCCATGCAAGTCGCAGTGCGTTGGCATGCGCAATTGCTAGCACTCTATGCTGCTTGCAAGTCGAGATGTTCAGGTTTAGGTTATCGGTTATTTCTTCGAATTTCGTGTTTTTTGAGTTGGGAGAAGCCGGCTGCATTCCGAAGAATCTCAGGCGGCTGTCTGAGCATGCGGCACTGAGTAGAAATGGTGCAGGACACGTGGTATTTTGACACGAGGAGCTCGGGATATCAATAGCAGCACTGAATTTCAATGCGGTGACATTATCCGGCAGCGGCAACGTTTGCTTGCAAATAAGCTTCGTTTCGATACAACACGTAGTGACTACATTTCGTTGTCTTTTGGGGATTATTGAAGGGCTAAGCGGGAATTGAGACGTGCTGCTGTCACCAGACAAGGGGGTAATTGGAGAAAGTACCCCTTCTCTGGCAGGTGCAACGACCCAAGTTCGAATTTCATGATCCCCAAGATCGTTCCGTGAAACAGCGACGACATAAAATGGTCCCCAAGTGGAATGACGCGTATGTACATCTTGCTTAGTCGAATTAATATCTGACGTATCTCCCACTTTATTTTCATAATTATTCGGTTGTCTTTCGATAAACACGTGTAGAAATTGGACATTCGATAAGGATTCAGATCCAGAAATGGCACAAATCGGCATTATACAAGCAGAATCTGATCCGCTTTGTTCACTCTCTATCAGTTCTGATAAAGTCTCAGCCTTGAGATTGGTCGATGATATCTTGCGTGAGGTCAAGGCGGACAGCAGTGTCTTAGAGTCTAGTAACACCTGGTGGATGTACAGGCATTTATCTGACAGCGTGACAAAGCAGGCACAGGGTGTGCATGGGAGGACATCCGTTCCATCCTGGACCTGCATTGAGACTAATGAGTGCTCAAACAAGTGTGGGAACCAGGCCACATTTTTGAAGTTGGAAACGTTGCCAGACGAAATCCTCGCCATTTCTGTCACACCTCCCAAGTGCGATAAAGGTCCAACAAGATCGGATCTCCACAGCATGAGCTCGCTGGCACATTCATCAACACATAGGTTCTTCTCCAGTTTAGTATCAGGACCCCGCTCCTTTGCGCCAATGCATCTGTGCTTTGATGTGCTTATGATCAGGGGTAGAATAGGATGTGTCACCAATAACGATGTATCGAATCTCGGGCCGCAATTTCGACGGGAGTGAGTGACGCTGGCAACACCAGTGAAATTTGAGATATCGGAGAAGGTTAGCTGCCATAAATTCAGAGTGCCATCGGCATGCGCAGACACCATAAAGCTCAGCAAATTCGTAAGCGCCAGCTCAGTGGCAATATTCTTCTGCGCGTTGGCGTGCTCTGAATGAGACGCTCTTGACATCCGACTTGCATTCAGGCCTTTTTGGAATTGGTAACGCAGCTCGGGGGTTAGAATCCTAGATGGGTTTTTGTAGTAAAATGCCCCCGTCCAGTTGAGGCTGTTAGCGTCAGCTTTTGAAAAAGCAGAAGGAATTCGAGATGCGAAGCTGACCTGTGGCTGGCGGTAGAATGCACTTGAGAAGTCGTCGAGGTAGTCGACAAGCCAGATCAGGAGCGAACCATCGACAGGGTGGATGCAGAAGAGAGTGTCACCGCTTGAGCACCAGTCGTGAAGGAGTTGGTTGACCTGTAGAAAGACATGAATTCAGCGAAACATGTTTTGTTTTGTTTATGGCTGCCATTATCCTGACAGAACGCCAGCTCATTGAAGATGACAAAATAGGCCATAAATTCAAACCATCTGCAACTTGAAAGTGAACTGAATCTTTTTTAAGATAAAAAGCCCATAAACAACAAGAAGAGGAAAAGACACCACTGCACTGGCCTTCAATTCATCTGTAGGATGGGGTGGCAAGCAACAAAACTTTTTGAACCATTATAATAATAAAATCTGAAAACTAAACTAAAACTGGATTTTAAGATTTTTTGAAATTATTTGAAACTATTTAGGAGTATTTGCTACTATATTACGACAATTTTGAAAGTCTCTTACAAAGATAAGAGATATTGAAGGATGATTTTATACAATTTTGACACTCCTTTGAATTTTTTTGTATCAACGGCCTGATAATTTGCAGAAATAACCAAAGAACAACCCTTTATTTTACTATTAGAATCAATTTTCTGGCTCACCTGTGAATTGATGGTGACGGGAATACCCTTTTTCTTTACTTGATCTTCCACACCAGGTGATTTCTCGTTCACATTAGGCGAGGAAAGAGAGCTTTGCGAAGAATATGAGGGGTTGGATGAAAATCGTCGATCGCTAGCTTTTCCCAAGTTCTCCATAGCAATATCATCTTCCTCTGAAATCATAAACAAAGACAAATTCATTTTACTAAAATACAATAACAAGATCATCGGCTTATCTAAGGCCCTGTTCTCGAGAGACACAGTAGGGCAGACAAGAACACTACATAATCAGCGTCTCAAAATATGAGAGAGTTGGGCAAAACAGGAAAACAAAAGAAGTGACAGAGTTAAATTGAGGACATGCAAGAAAAGGACAGGGGACGACAGAATATGACAGGACAATTAAAGGTAAGACATGATAAGGCAAGGTACGACGGGAAAGGAATGGACGGACAAGGAGCGGAGAGGGTAAAACTGGGAGAGATGGGACAAGACAGCATAGGGTAGGAAAGGACAGGACAAGACAGGATAGGAGAAGGAACACAAGACAAGACAGGATAAATAAGGCAAACGGACAGGAGAGGAGGACAGAAAAATCGATATTAAGTGTCACCTTCAAATGTACTGCTATCATCTTTCTCTTCAATCATCGTGTCTTCATTAACCTCCATATCTCCATCTAGTTCCATATTACCAAGAATCGTGTACTCTTCTGATTCATTAGGTGCAGAGAGATCTGCTTCAGCCTGTTTATCTTGCGACTGCAGGCCACTAGTGAGAAGCTCGTATGAAGTCGTGAATCGAATTTCTTTGTTGTTCAGCCACTGGAGCTGGAAGCTCTTGCCAAACACTGACCCGGTCGGAATGGTTGACAGAAGTGCGATGTCGGTTGTGGGGTTTATTACTGCAGCAAGATGGAAGTGATACATTGATAACAAGTGGTACCTGTGAAAATATCAAACATGAGATAAGTACAGTAAGTACACAAGAGCCAAGATTTTCAGACATTGATGATCTGAAAAAATGGTTTGGACCAGAAAATTGCTATCTCCAATTGCAGTTATTCAATGCTTCGACATTATTTCATAACCTTTAAACGCTCGATGCAACTTTATAAAATCGGGTTTAGATAATTGAAGTTAAGTGTCAACATTGGCAAGAAATAACGAGTAACAACATATATATAGTGTTCTTTGTGTGTCACTTCTATTACAAAATTGTAAGAGCGATGAAAACAATGTAAGATATTGCATTGCAAAAGCCCCATGAAACTTTCCCTTAGAGCATTCAATGCACATCTACCACTATGTCAAAAGAATCATAGAATCTTTAGCTGTATTCATTTGTGTTGCTATTGAAATTGTGTTGCTAAAGCTCTCAATTTGAAAACAACTGTCTACTAGACGACCTTTTTTTCTTTATTTTGAGTTAGACTGACAGATAGTGATTTAGAACGTAACCCTTATGTAATCCATATGAAGCATATTCTGCTGTTCCATATTTTCAAAGGTCCAAGGGGGCTAGGTTAGCTGCGAGCCTAAGTGCTGCAGATCTTGGGTATAGCTTAGTGCAGCAACCCAGCCAAGGGGAACAAGAATTTGGTTTGGTTTGGTTGCTTCCAGGGCTAGCTGACTTGGCCAGTGTCAGTTTCCAACACGTCAGTTCTCAATTATTAAATGCCACTGGAACTGATGCAGACAAACCACCATAAAGTGAACTATGAAAGTATTTAGAAATAAGAGAGATACAGAAGAAATTACATTTAAAAGATTACCTGTGAAAATTGCTGATTAGTCGGTTGTCCTGATACCCATCAACCGCATCAAGAGAAGCACTACTTGCCCCAGTCATCACCCCTCTCCCTTCCTTGGGGGTCGAAGCTTGACTTGGTGATTTACTTCCATTCACTATCTTGACAGGGTTGCTGAGATGAGACGGCCTATGCTTCACAGTCTCTGCCCAAATGCGACAAACGTTGTCAGTGCAAGAAGTCAGGAGGACGTTTAAAACACAAGTTCTAGAAGAAAGCGGAAATTATATCAATCATTATCAAAATACACATTTTTCAATAATTAACTCGCCAATAAGCAACCAGAACTAGAATGACCAAAACACTAAGAAACTCTAAGGCTGAATGAAATAAATAAAGCAACTAAGCACTTAAGCACTATGCTGAAATTGCTCAACCTTGTTTGATCACACTTTGTTTTATTGTTAAAAAAAGCATATTCGGTATCATTATCATCATTATTATCAAAATACACATTTTTTCCATAAGCAACTCGTCAATAAGCAACCAGTACTGGACTGAGCAAAACACTGAGCAACTCCAGGGCTCGATGAAATCAATTAAGCAATTAAGCAGTTAGCAACTATACTGGAATTGCTTAACCCTGTTTGATCACACTTTGTTTGTAATCAATAATCATTGTAATCAAGATTTGTAAACATTATTTTAATCAATAAACAATAAGATTTGTAAACATTATTTGCTTAACCCTGTTTGATCACACTTTGTTTCATTGTTAAAAGAAGTACAAAAGAAGGTTTTCTTACTTGTACACCGTCCATTTAAACGGTTTGGAACATGTCTATATCGTGTTTTTTTAAAAACTTAAGCAACTCTTAAACAACTTTTAGAGCTAAAAATAAAAACATTCAAGTAACTTTGAGGGCTGGGACCAAAGTCCAGTGGCTTATTGGAAAATAAAGTATAAGGATATTTTGAAAATTGAATCTTAATAACCATTTCAAAATTTCAAAGGCCTCTAAAATCCGAAATTTTCTCCCCAAACTTACTGGGGCATTTTCTTGCTTTTCTGCCTCCAAGACAGTCCAGTGATTGCTTTCGGGTGTAGAATGTAGATAAAGTTGTAAATCTCTTCATCATTATGAGGTTTATTCCTGGACATCTCTTTCTGATTCACTGAGTCACTTTTATGGTGATGGCTAGTAGCTAAAAGGAGAAAGAGAACATTTTTACAATAATGCAGTGAATGCTCAGTTTTGTGTGGGCTATCAACAAGCCTCCCAGAAGAGGAGGTCTTCATTGAATTAAAGAGAGTCCGCTGTAATATAGTGTAAATAGATATGGTCTGTGATATAGACAACCGGTGATTTACCTAATGTTATTGTAGTTGTTAGACCATTGTTTTGTTAGTTGTTATGATTCTACGAAAGCGTGCAGTCGTTTCTGTCTAGAGTTCTGATCATTCTTGCAGAAATATAAGAATATTACATCCAGTATATCTTGATGTGGATCACTCCGTTCTTAATCTAATTTAACATCTGAAGCACTAAGGTAGAAGCAGATGACAGTAAAGCCATCGAACTTCAACTTATTGCAATTAAGTTTATATATGGCATCTTTTATGATTAGTGGAATTAGCGAGCTTGTTGGTCTTGTCCTATCTGAACTTGAATGGCAAATAGAGAGTTAGCATTGCATTTACATTTCTTTTATTTAACTATTTGTTAGGTTTCGTTTTCATTCTCTTTTTGACGTACTATTCAGACAAGCGCTAGACTCATAGGCTTTACGTATTTACCATGTTTCGCTATGTTTTCGATTTTTCCGATCTCAATTTTTCTCACCATCTTCAAGTATCTTTTATGCTAAATGGAGTGAGCTTGTTGGCCTTTTCCTATCTTATCATTACTTGCAAATAGCGAGTCAGTTTCACATCTTTATGAAAAGCAAGGTTTTTTGTGGCCTCTTCCCCCAAAGATATAAATCAAATGAAGCCGGGAACAATCTTGTGGCAAAGAAAATTAACCAACAAATCTCATTTTCTCTTTTCAGTTTCATATCTGAGTTGTTTGAAACATTAAGAAATATTGGGCTTTGTGTTTATGTCGGTCCTATGGGAGGGAGAATTAATATTGAAGATGAATTTAGAAGTTGAAGTGCTTGTTCTCTAGATCTTTGAGTGCTGGTGTATGCTGCTCTGTTGCTATCAACATCATACTTATGTTTGTAATCTCGGAATTGTTTATGAAATTAGGACATACCTTTGCTCTGCTGAAACCAGATCTTTATCATCCGATCTCCCTTGAAAACAAATACAATTCGCAATCAATTCATACTCAAGAATAGGAATCTAGCTTTGTAATCTAAATGAATATTTCCATTCATAAAGTTGAAAAAGCATACAGTAAGTAAGTAAAGTATGATTTATGACCATGACCTTAATGTTATCCACGGCCCATTTCCTTGGTAAAAACATGATTTTGCACCACAAGAAAACTTGTCTATACGTATACCCCTGATAAACAATCATTAACCTCTTCTGATTTTTCTACTATCAATCCTACTAGGCCTCATTTTAAGATCAAAATTGCAAATTTAGTCTCGTTTCCATACCTTGCAATTCAAGTGAGGCTGATACTGCAAGCTTTTTTAAACTGTAAATCGCCAATGTGTGAAGGATAACTATACACATGGCATAACCATTGGATTATTTCTTATTTTCATTCTCTTCTAATGAGTTGGAGATAAAAATTCTTAGCATTGTTTGTAGTATGCAGTGAAATATTTCAAAATAGAGGGATTGTTGGACATATTTATGGTTGCACATGTCTTTAAAAAAAGATGAAAAGTCTGTCTAATGATTGTAAAAACATGAGACTTTAGTTACAGAAAGCTAGTCTCTTTTCTTGTTTCTTATCTAAATCGCTCTGTTTCTTCCTACATCGAGTACTATGGTTATAGACCACGCAATGCTATAGAGTTATCTTTAAAAGTGTATTCTTTGCCGCGGTCTTGATTTTTCTTACTAGTCTTAATTTCTTTACCGATGAAAAACGGTTATAAAAACATTTAAAAATCTACCATGCCGGCAGTTGCAAAGTAATGGCAATCAGGAGAGAATTCTAAGTAACGGACAGGGGCAGCCATTCTGAAATTGAAAAATAAATATGTAAATACTCAGGCGAAGGTGACGTTTTTACTTCACATGGAACAATGCAAAAACAGCAAAAACAAGATAATAAGCTGCATAAAATAAGCAAAATAATCAGAAGTGTCCATACTCTATATATATATATGTGGGTATATTTAGCCACGTAAAAATTACTTAAAAAGTATCCACAATGTTAGAAAATGTTAGATAAACCCTAAAAAATATACCATACACTCGTTCATTTTAAGATTAAAAACGTAATCATATTTAAGTAAATTAAGACTAAAAAATAAAAGGCAACAACCCTGACTACGGTGGCAGGGATTGCATGAGAGTGGTCAAATGACGTTATTTCCATAATGCCCACTTCAGAGGAGTGCTCAACGAAAAGGTAGAGCAGAAATGAAAAATGAAAAATGGAGTTGTTGACGTAATAATAACCGAAACAAGCGATGAGGGATGACAACCACGAGGCTCTTAGACTTGCTCCACGAGTCCTTGTTTCCCTGTGTGACCTCCAGTACTTATTGACGGAGTGACGTCAGCATATTAGAGAACGCAGGGAAACAAGGACTCGAGGAGCACGTCTATATGGATCTATCTGGAAAATAAGGAAATAATTCCATGATAAACTTGACATCATGATAAGTTTGATTCCATGATAAATTTGATTCCATTACAAATATGATTCCATGATTAATTTGATTCCATGATATCTATTTGATTCCTATGATATTTATTTGATACTTATCTATGCAATCGGTATAATGATAATCAGGATGAGGTAATACCGTCTGGTCCAAGCACTGTACCAAGTACTTGTGAGGTCAATCGATGAATCGTAGTGAGAAGGAAGACATCTCCACATAATGAGTTCTGTACTACCAACCAACAACCGCTTTCCTGCAAACACAATCATTCGATTAACTTTTTCGACTATAAACTATTGTATATTAAATTTTTCTGGCTCGTGGATACAGCCCTAACTTTACGCAAGGCCTAAAGATTTTCCAATTCCGATTCTTTCGGCTGCAGCTTTTCATAACAATCTGTACCTTTGAGCTCTATTTCACTGCAGATTGAAAATTGCAGTTTTTTCACGGCCTTGAGGTTAATAGACCCCCATAATAGGCCTCATAAAAATACCGTCCCTCAAAGACCCCATAATTGATTAGGGCCTGACTCAAATCAACGATCTATCTGGTAAATTATTCAAGAAGCAGCTTATTTTTGTGGTACCCCAACATGATGAAGAATAATAAATAGAATACAAATAGGTGGACTTTCAGAAAGAACACGTGTTTTATTGTAACTCTAAGTTTCACGCATTTCAGTGATCATCAGACAACTCTTTGTCCTTGAAAGTCCATCTCTGTGTAAGCATCTGTGTAATTATTTGACACAAGATTTGCGAATCGATCATATTGCTTCCTAACACTATGCTTCAATATAGCCAGAAGATCGTTCTCTTTCTGGCTTATCACTCTGTTAAGTGCCAGACAAAAAGCTTAAGTAATCTATGTTTTTGCCTCACTATGCTTCCGATTTTCTAGCTATATTGAAGTTTTGTACCGATTAAAGACTGCTCTAATATCAAAGTCCTTGCAAAAAAAATATATGTATTCTCTCTAAAACTCTATCTCTGTGCATTCCTCTCTGCCTACGGCATAGAACACTGTATCTATCCAGAATAGACGAGCAGAATAATATAAACAAATAATCAAAATATTTTCGTTGGTTTCAACAATTCAATTTTCCAAAACAAGGTCCATATAATCTTATCAAGAGAAGTGAAAGGGTTAACTTTAAATAATCAAGCTTGATCTAAAACCGGAAAACTTGAAGATAAACATCTTCATCAAAAGATGTTAGCATGTTTTGAAAGAAGTGCTGAAACACATGAGCTAAGAAATAAATCGCCCAAGAATGTTTGCTTTCTCTAAGCTTTGCCAAACTCCTTAAATTCAGGCCATGATAACAAAGGGACCGAGCAAGATGGAGAACAAGGCAAATAGAACAAGAACATTATCTTTTCAATCCATGATATGATATTTTCCCACTGAATAGCAAGATACAAGTGGAACCCCCCAGGTATTTATCCCAACACTCCCGCCTCTCTCTGTTATTCCCGCCTCTCTATCAATCTGCTCCTCTAACAATTCCGCCTTTCTCTCGAAGATAAAAAAATTTCCTTTTCAATGATCCTGCTACATGCTGGTTTAAATGTTGAGCTTTTATTTTCATTTTTAGTGTTTATATCTTAACTAGCTATTACTCAGTCGTTAACATTAAGCTGCCTATTAGATAACATATCAGATAGAAGTATTTTAATTAAAAGATAACTTGAATATCTGAATCTCCAAATCTGTTATGATTTAGTTTTGTTTTGCGATAGAAGATTTTGTTGAAAAATAAACTATTATTACATAATTGAGTTATATTTGAACTTTTTCAACATTGTTTTCATTCTGATTCCCACAACCATGCCAACCATCTCTGAGAACTAATAACTGCAACCTTCCTGAACTCCTTTCGACCTTTCAAGCCATAACAAAGATAGAGATTACAGAGACAGTAGGCAGCATTATTATTATTATAGTTACGGGGTAAGGAAGGGGCAAATTGGGGACTGGGATTTGACTTTTTATTAACTGGGGAAATGGCATTAGAATTCATAGGAATGAGATTTGGGTATGATAATAATAATAATAATAAAAGCAATATTTATACAGGGTAACCTTGTCAATACTATGAGTATTTTTATCAATAAGGGCTATGTTTGGACATAAAGAAAAATAAGCTATCAATTTGCAGTATAAGAACCTAAAATATCCTTTAATTTCAATCGTTAAAAACAAAAATCCTGTCCTTAAGGTCATGATTACAATCCTTCCAGAAAATGAAAAAAGTAAATTCGGATTGGAATTGTTATACACGTCAACATTGGGAATTTCTCTATTTCCCTCATTTGGATTGGGATTTTTAATTATTTCAGTGCTGGGAATAGTGATCAGTACCCACTAACAGGACCCTCTTATTAGTCTAGTGATATTTTCTCAGCAGTTGAGTTTGGAAATAGTGGTAAATTTGTATAATAAATTCTAATAAATAATTACAAATAGAATTTTCAATGCAATACGATGAAATAACAACACATTACCATACAAGAAACCAAAAAAGGAGTTAAACCTTCCTTATTATAGATCACTGAATAATTTTTCGTCTTGGTTCATTGATAACAGCCTGAAATACCGGAAACATTGCGAAACGAACACGTAATGTATGTCAAAGTGTATGCTATTTTGAAGTTTTGCACCATCCAAAGACTATTCTATTAGTTGATAACCTTCTATAAATTTCCCAATAGATGGATTCCACTCACCATCCTTATCAAAGCTGATTGTATAGACTTCGGTGGTGGCTCTTATTGTGAACACTTGCTTCCAACGATACGGCAGCTTCTGCAAGAAATCAAAAGATAAATCTTTTATAATCTACTGTCACATTTATACACTTTCAACGAAAGATAATAAGCTCTCTCAGAAACTTCTTACCATCTTGCTGCCACATTAAGGCGAGCAAGCAAGCAGATTTATTGTTAATGCAGGTTCGGAGTATTGCAGCTTGCAGCTGATGTGGACCTAAACAAGGCTAATAAATTTGGAGCATCCTGTAGAATCTATACAAGATAGCAGTTTAATGTCTCCCTCCCCATCTAAAGAAAAATGACTTAAGGAGTTCAATTGATTTAAATTTACTTCCAATACGTGTTGACATTGGATTCAGGAGTCGCTGTTTCGATTATTAGTGATTACATATAGTGGTTGATACTTTTAAAGTAGGGCGGTGAATACACTTATTGCAGGGGCGCAACTAGGAATTTTGGAGGGCAGGGGTTTTAGCCGCAAAAAAGGGCAGGGAAGGACTCTAGTAGGGGTCAAGGGATCCCCCAGAAAGTCCTGAGATTTTGACATTTTTGAGGCTTTAAAATGTCTTAGAATCCTTCAATTTCTCTTTGAAATGGGGAATTCAGAATGATTAGCCTGACGAGAATAGGGCAAATTAGCTTCCTTAATAAAAGGACAGGGGTTACAACCCCCACAACCCCCCCCCCCCCCCTTAGATGCACCCCTGTTATTAGTAGAAAAGAGCCAAGAAATTACCCTTTCATCTCTACAAGCCTGTTTCATGATTGCTCAGTCGTCAGAAGATGTCTGAAAACAGGCTTGTAGAGAAGAGCTAATAATTTCTTGTCACTTCTCTGCTCTCTGCTGGTAAGTGTTAGCAGTAAGTTCTTCGTGTGAGGTATTCATGAAATACCTTACTTTTTGGCTTGGTTTTAATTGGCTTCATATTTGTTATCATAAAGCTATGTTAATTGTACTAACTTTACTTTCAAAAGGAATGAAAAACCCTTAAAATTCTGCGTTTGCTTTCGCAACTGCTTAACTAGTGTGAACCCAGTTTCCCAATCACTTATTACGTGGATAGATAGATAGAAAGATACACTAAGAAGAAAAAGACTCAAAAGACAAAAATAACACCTCCCTGTATAATTTCTCAATCACCCTTAGCATATAAACGAGTTGTAAATAGTAATATATTTATCTGTACATCTCCTGATGAGTGCATAACCATGAAACAGGCTTTCCGAGATGGAGAGTTTTGTCTGCTGAGTCTTTTTCTTCTTAGTGTATGTAGCTCTACTCTATGTCTCGAGGACTTTCATGGCAAACCAACCCACAGATTTTGTAGATAGATAGATAGATAGATAGATGAATAGATAAAACAAAAAGATTCGGATAAGCCAAAAAGTCGAGATAGATGTGAAGAATTTCTTTATTTTTTTCTTAAAAAATATATATAAACAATTTAAGCACACTAAGGCCTTTCTAGCTAATGCTTTCATCAGAGTGTAAATTGTTTATATATATTTTTTAAGAAAAAAATAAAGAAATTCTTCACATCTATCTCGACTTTTTGGCTTATCCGAATCTTTTAGTATTATCTATTTGTCTTTGTTGTACCAATATATGAATAGATAAATAGATAGATAGATAGATAGAAAGGTGAATAGATGTGCATATTCTGAACTTAATTGGTAAAAAGAGTGCAAAATAATTTCCGATAACAAACTTAGGGGGTACTAATTCTATAATTGATTAGATTAGTTAGCCTATCATGCGCACATGTACGAAGATAGGGGTTCATTCGTGATGGATTCAAGGGGGCTCAATAAAGGATTGTGCTCTTCCGAATAATGGCAAGTATATGACCATGCCCTTGAAAACATACGAATAAAACATACGATTCGTTTTTTTCCAGGGGTCAAGCAAGGCCTACGTTCTCACAGTTGAAATCAATTACGGTTTAGAAAACTTTCACGAGTGCTTTATAATGAGTGACATCCGATATGGGAAGTACCAGAAAACCTGGTCGTCACCAAGCCATTATATTTGATAACATTCGCACAAGTATCAAAATATGTGTGTATTACTAGCTATTAGCTACTCTCAACTAAGCAAGGAAATACGGGTCACAACTTTGCGAAGCAAATTACACAAGGGGTAATACAGCTTTTGGAAGCAAATTACCTAAGGGGTCACATAACTTTTAGAAGCAAATTACACAAGGGGTCACCATATAGCTTTTGGAAGCAAATTACACAAGGGGTCACATAACTAATGGAAGCAAATTACCTAAGGGGTTTTATAGCTTTTGGAAGCAAATTACACAAGGGGTCATATACCTTTTTGAAGCAAATTACACAAGGGGTCACCATATAGCTTTTGGAAGCAAATTACACAAGGGGTCACATAACTATTGGAAGAATATTACATAAGGGGTAATATAGCTTTTGGAAGCAAATTACCTAAGGGGTCACAAAACTTTTGGAAGCAAATTACACAAGGGGTTACCATATAACTTTTGGAAGCAAATTAAACAAGGAGTCACATAACTATTGGAAGCAAATTACACAAGGGGTCACATAACTATTGGAAGAATATTACATAAGGGGTAATATAGCTTTTGGAAGCAAATTACCTAAGGGGTCACAAAACTTTTGGAAGCAAATTACACAAGGGGTCACCATATAACTTTTGGAAGCAAATTAAACAAGGAGTCACATAACTATTGGAAGCAAATTAAACAAGGGGTCACATAACTATTGGAAACAAATTACATAAGGGGTAATATAGCTTTTGGAAGCATACTTTAAAAGGGGTCATATAGCTTTGGAGGCATACTAAACATGGGGTTAATTTGTGCGTAATACACCTTTTGTACAGTACTAGATAGATAGATAGATAGATAGATAGATAGATAGATAGATAGATAGATAGATAGATAGATAGGGTCACGTAGCTTTTGAAAGCATACTACGCAAAAAATATCCTATATATTTCTAGAGTAGATAAAACTTTCAAGATTTCACATAGAAAATCCCTTAAAGATAGCAAGAAAAAGGGAACCTTGCGAATCACAATAACTACTTAAGCTTTTTGTCTGACACTCACCCAAGTGTCAGTAATACGGCGAAAATGAAGCCTATCATGTTGTTATGAACTGAGGCGGGTCGAAATTGTTTTATTCAACTATCAAACCATAACTTTTTCTCCATTATACAGAAAGTTCAGTGGATAACTAATTCCAACTAGGAATTTCAATGAATAATTCAAGGTAAAAGGGATGAAAACAAGTGGTTATATTTAAGTGTAAAGTTTATTATGGAAACATGTCAAAATGATTGAGAGCCTAGATGGGATTCCCCGTCGACCATTGTTCCAGACATCTTACAGGAATAGGATCAGGAACATCTCATTTCTGCTATCCAGGTCACAATAACTTTTATTTGGCCACTTCGACAGATTTGGGTATTCCTAATGGTAGTCTTAGTGATGCTGATTGGAAAAGAACATGGTTTATACAATACACTGCGTGAGATGAATTTGCATTTTTGATGCATTTGGTGCTTAATTGAAGTTCCAGGCATCAAATCCTTGCAGCAGACCTGAATTCAGATTACCAAAACGGTGAGAATCTTTGTTTTTATTAAAATCACTTAATTCTACATATTCAAATAATTTTCAAATACCAATAAGAAGAATCTTCCTTATATCAAACATCTTTTGCAATAATCTGTAAAACTTTGACCTAAAATTGGCCTTAGATTTCTGTTATTGTTTCAAACAAAAGCCCTTATAATTTGCTACATTTATTTGGTTACTATCCCGCCATTGGTACTTCTGAGATTCATAGCCTCTGTAAAGAGGAATTGAAGAGTGCTTGAAAAATGAATTCAGATGTAGATTTGCTTATAAGAGGTTTCAAGTAGCAGAAAGACCTGGTATTGGATTACTGGGGCGATGGAACACAATATCTTTATGAAAAAATTGTGATTTCTCTTTTAGATTTCTATCATTTTTGATACCAAAGTCATTTCTTTTTTAAGAAAAAACTTAAATTTAATTTCCGAGAACCAACAGCTCCAAAATAGTATTAATCAAGACTGGTGGTCATGATTTTTAGTTATTGTTTTAGAAATAGCATTTCTGCTTTTTTATAATTGTTCATGCTGTCAAAAAATAATTTAAAAATCTTGCCTGGCCATGCCTTATTTAAGTTGCAGGATGCTTTCTGATTTACACACGGTATGGATATACTTCCTAGTGAGCTCAACTGCTTTCCTTTGAGCTACAGATGTTAAAAAGTGTGAAATGTCTAACACCAAGGAACTGGACTATAAAAGCCTAAAACTTATTGACAAATCATACAAAAACGTTGGTCAGTATGACCGAAGGAGAGAAAAGTGTGAGGCAAATCAGAAAAAGAGCTACATAGAGTAATCAATCACCTTAGAGACTTTCAGAAGTTTTCCTTAACCCCTAAATGCCAAGCCTACAACTGCAGATTAAAGATTTATAAAAAAATTAACACCTCAGCTAATGATGAGAAGTTTGGGTACCTTGCTTTGGTCGACCTCTTTTAGGTGAATCGGCTGAGGCTCGAAAATGAAAACGCTATTTCCAAATGATGCAGCAATCTAAAACAAAATAGAAGATTTACCATGAGATTGAAATCAACAAACAGAAACAAGCAACAATAACAAATATTTCGGCGGTCAAACTGATACATCATTTCATGTCTTGTGTGTGGTATATTCAGCAAGGTTGAGGGTTATCATTTGTAGCACAGAGGATCCCCACACTCATGAATGTATTTCTTACGATTGAGGAGATTAGACATTTTTGGGACATTTAATCAAATTTCGGTTCAATAATTTTCAGGCTGAATGTATTGAAACAAAGAGAAGGGTGAATACAAAAATCCCAAAGGGGGGGGGTCAAAGTGCGACGATCCATTCAACTCAATTCAATATTCAATTCAATGTTATTTGCAAATTACATCTGAATACAGGATACTAAAAATATATAAACTACACGACCCAAGAAAAGCAGAGCTTGTCTAGCTTGGGCTGTGTATTGAAATTAAAAGCTATTTCAAGAAAAATAAAACAATACAATTCTACTCAATCCATTGAGAATGCATTTGTGGATAGCACGTCAGCTATTAAAATGAAAAGGGGTGCAAGTTGAGAGAAATCTAATTCAAACAAATATACAGTTTGTTCAGAGAAAATATTAAAATATTTGCAATTTAATGATACCATCATAGCCTGCTAACAACAAGGGGAAATATTTCCAAAAAGTAAGGAAATATAGAAGGGTAAATAAGTAAGTTGTTTAAGTTTTCATTTTAGAAAAATAGCAAGATAAAAAGAATAGGCTGAGCCACTCTAATCCACTTATACGTCATCCAAGCCGAACTCATTAATAATTGATTAATATCATCATCTGCTTAAATGAGCATAACCACTGGAGGAGTGGCCCTTCATCCCCAAGATATAAACAAAAGTCTATCATAATTGATAAGGCCATTCAATTAATAATTGAGCAGAATTTAATGGAGAATCAAATATATAAGTTTAACTCAAAGAATTATCTCTCTAATCGACAGGTGGAGCCATTTTAGTGGAGTCATCATGTTTCTAGTTACCATATAAGTCTAAAAACTTTTATAAGACATAATTAAAAAAAATTTGGAAAGATTACTACTGAGAATTCTGCTGAACACGTTGCAGCTTTTAATGAAATTAAAATTACATGCAATTTCATAGAGTCGACTCTCTCTAAAGCAGACAACTTTGGGACGTTGTAAAACTGAAATCTTTATAAGACTTCAAACAATGAATGTCTTTCTTCAGGTGTATCTGATTTAAAGAGGTGTCCCCTCCTGGAGAAGAGTTGACTATTCTGAAAATAATAAAATGAAAACACAATAATTTGAAGTTTTTTAAGAAACAGCAGGAGGATAAGATAGGAAAAGATGGGATGAAAAAGTACTAGTGTTTCCATTTATGTATACATTATGGATTGTGAGGGTGTTGTAACACTTTCCCATTGTCTTGATGCAAGTGTACATAGGGGACTATTATAGTTTGGCAGTTTGGCAGATTTGGGTACATTTTGAAATACTATCTCTGGAAAAGAATGGTTGACGGTTTTCTAAATCTTCATAAGCGTAAAGCGGTTTATGAGGAGAAATTCTCACGGTAGATGGTTGAGGGCAGGAATTTTGGTAGTTTAGATATATTGAGGTAATAGACCCCTATATTAAATAGACCCCTTTCATAAAAGAGCCCCTACTATGATAGTTCCCTACTATAATAGACCCAATACTATAATTGAACCCCTACTACAATTGACCCCCCACTAATAGACCCCTATATATCTACTGAGTTTATTGATCTTCTGCAACATAAGCCCCTGATGAAAGGAGAATCAAACTTATTCTGAATGGTTTATTCAGATCACATGCAGGGCCGGATCCAGCATTCTTAGAAAGGGGGGGCGTAACTTGAGTGCGTAAGTATATTCTTTGGAAAATTGTGTCATTGAGGGAAGTCGATCGCGTGCCGTAGGCACGCACGCAATGACCGCAGGTCATTGCCTAAAACAGCTGGGGGTCTGGGGGGCGCTGTAAGCCCCCCAGCGGGTCCAGGGCAGGGCCCTGGTAGGGGTCAAGGGGGCGAAGCCCCCGGAAGCTCTTGAGATTTTGCCATTTCTGAGGCCTTAGAATGGCTTAGAATCCTTACCTAGCCACTGAATATGCAACGCATTAGCAGACAATGACAGTCAACCAAGTTGGCTCTTCATTGCTTATTACAAGAATTAGCAAACCAAGCCATGCTAGCGACAGATTGCGTGCAGTCGGGTGAAAAAACGTGAATAAAATTTATACCATGTACTGTTGATATCAAGATTTTTTAACAAAACAAAAATATAAACATCAGCATGCCATCAAGAAACAAGCAACGCGTATAACAATGAATGTCTCAGTACAATGTTTATTTAATCGCCTCCAAGGGGGTTGATGAAGAGCATTCTCCTGGGATGTCTTGATGCATACATGTCGATTATTCTCTCAAAATCTAACTTTATGTCTCTATGTATATACATTAAAATTAAGGCATTCAAACGAGACTCGCTCATAGAGCTGCGATAGAAATTCTTCACATAACGCAGAGCTGAATTTGCTCTTTCCACAGTTGCGCTTGTTGCAGGGATGATGAGAAGGATACGCAGGATTACAAACACGTTTGGAAAGAGCTTTTCTGTGCCATCATGCTTCATCTTTTGGAGTGTATCAGCTACCTTACTTGGTTTTGTTTCCTCGGTCGACAAATGGCGTTTCCACAACCTTAGCTCCTGGGAAAACGATGAACGACTAGGCAGGTCATCACCAAAGTACCCTAAGATCTCTTCTTCGTCTTCTGGGGCCAATGCATGTATGTTGCTAGGAAGAAGCTTCATCGCTTTTACTGCTGCAGCATTCCTTCCTTGAAATCTGTCCTCGAGCTGGCTTGTTTGGCAATCGATGAAGGGAACAAAGATGGTCCTTCTCCAATATTCTTCTGGTGTGTCTGCTTCCACGTTAGATCTCAGGGTTTGACGTCCTACTGTCCTTGGCATTTCCAATGGTTCCATTCCAACTTCTGCAGCCATATTTGTCGCTCTCTCAAACAGTATAGAAAATTCATTCTCAGAATTTTCACGAATGGACCGAAGTTCTTCTTTGATCATGTCTACCTTTTCATAAGCATGGCAAATCTCCATATCGGTACCTTGTAGTTGCAATGACAAGGCTTTTGTAAATCCAAACAGATATCGGCACACTTGAAACGCTACAAAGAATTTAGCGGTAGTCAGCTGCTTCAACAGACCACTTCCTTCATTGACAGACTTTGGGTCCCAATTGCGATCTTCATTGGTTGATACTTTGTCTAGAAATGGAACTATAAATTGGTATAAGCCTTCAAGATCTTCAAATGCAGTATGGCGCTCTACCCACCGGGTTTCACATAGAGGTTTTATTTTCTTCTTCATTGTGTTGAATTCCTTTTCTTCAACTTTTCCTTTGACATCCATTTCAAACTGGCCCTGGCGTTTTGCAGATTTAGTAAAGTATACTCCGAGTGATTGAAGGAGGCAAACCATATTATACACGTCAGGTACCTTAGATGCTTTTGAAAGTGCCAGATTGAGTTCATGAGATGCACAGTGGAAATATGTGGCCTTTTCATTGCCGGTCTTAAGCTGGAAGTTTCTGGCAGCCCCTTTCTGCTTTCCTGCCATATTTCCTGCTCCATCATAGGTCTGAGCACGGCAATAATCTGTATCGAGTCCAACTTTTCTTATAGAAGTGATGATCAGTTCGGCAATCGTTTCACCCCTAATATTGTCACATTTGACGTACTCCAATAGTCTCTCTATGGGTTTATTGTCTTTTACATAACGGACGACAATGCCCAATTGTTCCCAATTGGCACTGTCAGTCACTTCATCGGCCATAAGGCCATAGTAGGGACCAATTTCTTGTTGCTTGACCTCATTTACGATCTCTCCCTGAATAAAGTCTTTGATGCAGTCCAAAAGATCATTTTGCGTCGTTTTTGAAATGTAAGTGGCTGTTCTTTGACAGGTTTCTAGGTGAGTACGTAAACTTTCATCTGTTTCACACATAAGAGAAAGCAGCTCCCTGAAATTTCCTTCATTACCATCATCCCCCTCTCCTATCATTCCATCATCGCGATTGCCTCTCAGGGCTTGTCCTCGCCTACCCAAATACCTGATGGCCGCCAAAATCGATTTAAGGAACTTTCTGTTCCGCTGCACTGTAACTGCAGTTTGGGATGAGATTGAATGGTCGATTCGACTGGATGGGTTCTTGAATGTCTCCTGAAATGCTTGCATCCTGGCAAGAGAGATCTTGTGGTATTCTAGGCTGGAATGCTCGCGAAAATCTTCTTGGGCGTCCTTCCAGTTTCTGTACGGAGCTGTAATTAAGTTTTTGGCTCGGCTACCTTGCCTTGCAGGTGCAGGGAACAGCACACAGCAAATACAAAATAAACCATCTTGTGTCTTGGAATAAGCAAGAAATGGGAATGTTTCCATCCACTCATGCTTGCAATGGCGTTTTATGACACCCGATTTACACCGTTTGTCTTTGTATTCCTTTGCAGGGAACTGGAAGGATTTAGAGGGTCGTCTATTTTCTATCAGGGCAGCTTTCTCCTCTGTTGTCAGATTATTTGTTTTTCCTGAAGCTATCAAGGAAATGTCTGGTTCCCTGACCTGCGATTCTTCTCCTGAAAAAATTAAAAAATTAAAAGTTTGATTATTTCCACGACGAGTAGCTTTTAATAACAAATGGAGAGGACTCCGAAAGAGCATAAATGGACAATTCTGGCAGTGACAAAAAATAACGTTGCAACTTTCCCATGTCTTTGCATGTTGTCTGTCCGCTGTAGACCATTCTTATAAAGATCTTGTTAAAACATTTTATGGAATACTGTGCGTTCCATCTCAACCTCAAAACCCTTGCACATTAAAATACTGCAAACTCAACTCGGTCCACATTTTGTGACGTGACGTCAGAAAGTAAAGCTGTCCGAAGAACTGCTCTGAATGAGCATTTAGAAGGGGATTACATAAATCATTTCATGTATTACTTTTCCTTATATGAAGACAAAGAAGAGCAAAAATTAGGTACAGGTCTCAAATCTAAAAGTGAGCATACCTGTCACTTGTCCTTGTGCAGATAATGTTTTACTCGAGTCTTCTTTCTGCCCAGAGTCAGCTGATTCGTCGGAACGCACTGCAGTGGAATCCATTGAACGGGGAGCTTGGGTGACATTATTTGAAAGATCTTCTGGATCTGCCCCTGGAAAAATAAATAATCTCTCAACTGGGGGTACATCATAAGTTCTAGCTTGATCCTAAACCAAAAGTGTCAGATATCAGAAAAATGCGCAGAAATACGAATATCAGTAGTTTTTACTTACTTCTTTTCCGTGAAAAGAAAGCCGTGATAGGCAGCTCGCCTTTGGGTTTCGATAACGACATGCCACCAAATTTCCAAATCACAAGTGCAGATCCAGGTCTGTTGTGTTTAAAACAGCAGCAGATGAAACGAATGAGTGAGATAAATATATCCGAACTACAACTAATAAATTCAAACATTTAAAGTTTACAACTTGACACCAAAATAATAAAAATTCGTTGACCTGGTTGACCTTTTGCTACATTTTTTAAGTTTCCACTCTCATTAGATGAATTGTTGTGGAGCAACTAGATATTTTGTTTGACAATAAAAATTGACCACCATGTGAAATATGCTTGACTTTTCATTCCAAAATTGAATTTTCTTGCAAGTCGCAACAAAACAAGCGCGCAGTTTGTCAAGATCCAAAGAACTTATCCTATTGACGTTCTGGGAAGATTGTGCAGTATAAAAGCAACCGAGTTTATGTTTGTGCTCCATTGCATTGTAGCAAGGGGGGGTCTTCACCAAAACCTTCAATCCATATCTTAAGCTAGAGCAAAACTCAGAAAAAAAAATTATTTCTCTGCGAAAATAGGGGGGGCGTACGCCCCTTACGCCCCCCCTTGGATCCGGCCCTGACATGGATTACTCTCATTTTAATCCAATAAGCATGCAGTCATGTGGACAGTTCAGGATGAAAACATGCCACACGTGGCCTAGCTTTATATAAATCAATCCAATGATATTCTAGAAGTAAACAATGTCATTTTCCTGCATATTGCATCATGCCTTGATTCTTAGAAGAAAATTATCAAGAATGCATGGTTTTGATCACTTCAGTGAAAGTTGCCGGAGTGGTTGACAAGAGCTAAAAGTTACTTGTTAATCAAAGCATCGTAAGTTACATTTTTTCAATTGCTTGATTAAAGTCAGTTTTCTTGCATCTTTTTGTTTTCTTGGCTATTAAGTAAGTATACATGAAAAGCAATTATTTAATCACACCAGTGAAATTCGGGTGTAGTGTGAACATGAACCTCAGAGTAATAGGGATCTTTCCAATTTTCCAGTCTTATTGCTACTATTTTTCAATCAATTAATTCATCATTTCAATTGAAATCCATTTGTTTGTTTTTTCTTAATTAGGATGGAAATGACCTTAAAGTTCTATTTGAGTTTTGTCCGAGTCCTTTTGTCTCTGCTTAATCGCTTCTTTTGCATTCTAGACGCTTTTTTCCCCATTGAATTTATCTTAAGTTTTTTTAATAAAGTAACCTCCCCAAATTTGTTGTGCCAGTGGAAAGTGGTTACAACTGGTTCTACAGGCTTAACATTGCCAAGATTCCTTGATTGTGAATCCAACCAATAGACAAACTGTGGTCTATAGAATCATCATAGACAATCATTAAGCTTAATGAAAAATGAAAAATTAACAAAGTAAAAGGCTGTTTGGTATGGCTGGATGGAAAAACCATATGACCAAAAACAGTAGAAAAATCAACAACAAAGATAGTCATTCAAACCATTGGTACAGGCTTTTGGAAAAAGAAAGATACGAGTTTGGAACAATGCAAGGTCAAGAGGACAAACAATAAATTAGACCTGAGAAGAAGCAGGATTTTTTAAATCAATGATGATAACTTTGTGTGAATGAAAAGGTGGAGTGGTGGTGCAATTTGCTTGAATGGAATGGCCTGGGTTTCTTGAGGTACTGAGATGGCGCAGTGGATAAGCACACTAGAGCACCAAATCTAGAGGCTGTGGGTTTAAGTGCTACTTGGGTCATTTTCACTCTCACAAGTTATCACAATAACTTAGACCTTAATTAGTAATCAGCTGCACTCACCTTGCCGTTGCCATCACTGCAGCTAATACACCTCACTATGCAGTCGTTATTCTGTGTGTAATCAGAGAGGATCTGGACACGCTGGAAATCTCCATCTAGGACAGCTACTTCATACCCAGATCCATAGGCCTGGAATGAAGAAATAATTATGAGAAGGAAAATAATCACATTTATGGATAGTTTTTATTCTCTTTCATGTCTTAGCAATCATTTAATAATTACGTCATGCTTGGGGATTGGTAGTGGTTTCGGATTTTTGTGATAATACATGAAAATGGCATATTAGCATGAAAGAGTGTGACCAAAGAAGATTAGTTGTAATAAAAAGGCAAATTCAGCATAATGTAATAATTCAACTGCCCCTTACTATGTATGCTCCAAGAAACAACTCAAAACATCAGAGAGCTCTCTTCAATAAGAAAAAGCTGATTATAGAAAGCAGTAAAAAGCAATATAGCAGAATGGTTTTCTTTTTCTCTAAGATTCTTCTCTCGGATATCGAATAATCCAATATGTCCGAAGCTTATAATTCTTTCTCCTTTGCTCTACTATGTCTTGGAAAATTGATGTGTAAGGTATTTTTGAAGACTTCATGTCAACTAATGAGACAAAGCTCACTTCTTTATATCAACTAATAAAATTTATTTGTCAACCAACTAAATATGATTCTCTTTGTCCCGCAGGAAGTTTTTTGAACCTATATTTGAAAACTAAGTTTTTAAATCAGGCAAAATGTGGGACTTAGATAAACTAACGCCACTAACGCCTGCGCATAGAAACTCCCGTATTCATAGTGTATTGTGTACAGGATATGGCTCCCATACTCGTAGCCACTCTGAAATATATAATACTACGCACAACGTACAATTATAGTAGTAACTGTACGATCATCATCAAAGTATACCAGCTTGCAGATAATGGCAACTTTCAATGAGATCTTGGGTGCGCCAAAGCAGCTTTCTATTGTTCAATTCTATTGTCCTATTGTTATTCTATTGTTATCTCGAGAGTGCAAGAGCCATAATATGTAGTCTGGAAAGTATTGAGTACTTAGCTTTTTTATGGATAATATACCAATGCATACCTACCACGTTGAGACTGACCTGAGTGCCAGGGAGGGAGTACCAGTGGTGATATACTAAAAGGAGGTTCGGGTTCAATATCGATCTGACTACTATACTATACTACGTATCCACCCCCTCCTTTTAACTTTGATGGATGAAAATCTTCTAAACTCAAATACATCTTCTGATCTGATAATTTGAACTTACCGTGAAAGGACGGCCATCTATCGTGCCGATTGCAACAGCAACACTACTGTCGAAAACATTTGCTGCTCCGGTTAGAACTTGATGAAGTCGCATGACCGACTCGAGTCAAACACCGGCCTAAACTTAGCTCGTCGCAGCTAAGCAAGAAATCTTCAGACGTATTTTGCTTCCTCTTTCATGGATAAACTCTCAGGGAAATTGCAAATGATAAGTTGATAGTCGTATTTCGCGAACTTGATGTTGATATTCCGGGTACAACATGCTTTTAAGTAGAAGTCAACATGATAAAGTTTTGATAATTCTCCGGCTGGTTTGATTGCTCCAGGCTCCATCGACACTTCTTCCCGATGATTTAATACTTCATGTAAATACCATCATCATGTACAGCTGATTCTTTTGTTGTTGTTGCTGTGCTTATGTTAGTTTAGAAAAAGAACTATACATTTATTTCTTATTTTTTATATTCGTTTTATGTCATTTACACAGTTTTCATAAGTAACCTAGTTTGGGAATTTTAACCAAAATTCTCTTGATATGATTTCCACAAGTTTCTAGTTTCAAATCCAAGATGGGCTCCTTTCGATTTTGACCAGATTTGCCTTGAGATTAGGGAACAATCTTTCACAGGAGGGAACAATCTAAATTTATCAATGTCTTTTATAATTTCTCCCTTCCTAGCCTACAGTTAGCTGCAAAAAACAGTTGCTTAAGAATAAAGAGTGCGAGGCCATTGTCAACACAAATGATTATCATTGTAAGAAATATTTCAAACTCATTTTTGTAGAGTTTTGAAGTTTTTTCTTGAAAAACTTAAAATAGAAGTCTTGTACCCAGGTTTGTTTTTTTTCTCTACACAAGTGCTTGATCGGTTGTCAGTTCTCATCTCAGTGGGTAAAGCAAGAGATGTTCTGCCTATGTTGATGTAGATTGGTTGATAGGCAAATACACTTACTATCTTCGTAAGGTATTGGTTTATATGCTAAGCACAATGGGCCCACTGAATAGGTAAGCTTATCCAGCAGTGCGACCCTGGTCCTTCCTCTCGATGTGACCACACCTCGTGATTTCTTTTGTCTTCTTTCCTGGAATTACAGAGAGCTGGCAAATTCTCTCCTCACACTTTGTGGCAGGTCTGACGGTGGCTTCGAGCCCGAGACCCTTTCAACCAGGGTCAAGTGATCTAGCCACTCGGCAATCCCTGATCTGTGCGAGCTTTTCTAGCAAGGGAAAACACAGAAAGAGATATGCAACGCTCTAAAGATGTGCAAACGTTATCATTTTCTTAGTCTATTTGAATGCAAAAAATCAAAGGGTTTCTCCAATCCAGGGTTACAGTTCAAGATCTACAAATATTTTGACAGCTCAAAGAAACTATAAATTTCAACTTTAAGAAGTCACTCCATAGAAGGTTTAGCAAGCACATGTGTTTTGATATAACATGACACGTTAATAGCACGCGTTACATCGCGTTATTCCATTGTACCTCACAGTTAACTTGGATGTACGTCAGCTCACACGAGAGTCAAAAGGGGGATTTGAAGCAATCCTGCTTTAGAAATCATAACAATCACCGGTTATGACCAAAACAAGATTCCCCAAGAATCAAACGTTTATTACTGCTAAATTTTCGGTTAAGCAGCTTTTGGGCTTAGCGTCATTTGAGGGTCCTGCTTTGATAGCATGCACAATTCAGCGGATGGCCAACTAAGAGTGTTTTAATTACTGCGCTCTTGGCGTGGCTTTCAAAGGCTCGCGAATGCTACAGAACTCAAATCCACCCAAGCCACAGACAGAAACAAACGAGAAAGTCTTTCTCAGTTATTTCCTCTCCATTATCCAGCGGATCCAAGGCAGTCAATCGTAATAATGTTATGCTAAGCAGTATTTCTTTGCAGAAAAGTCGTATTGTAAAAACAAGGTTTAGAGGACAAGGCCGCTGCAGCAACACAAAGATCGCCCCGTGCGTCCCACACAGTTCTTAATAACCAAGTCGTTTAAGAAATTAACGGTTGCACACAGACAGGCCACTCGACGTTATCCATTGGAAAAGAGGTGTATCTGTTTACATGGCAGGAAAACCTTAAATTTTAAAGAAATAAGAATTGCAGCAAGCTAGATGTTTAGAATTTGGTGTGGTTGCCGTTACAAGAGTACCAACACTGTATGTAGTTGTTTTTTACAGTAAGTATTCTCAATCGAGGTCAAAAAGCTTATTTTCATCGAAATTGACTACTGCTTGCATTGCCAACATCAGTTCCATTTCAAGTTGCCTCCGGCTTACACTAGTATTTTGTAACTAACTAGAGTTTCACGTTAATTTACCTACAATCTAGGTATTTACCATGCAAGTTGAGTTAGTTGGATCCACAATAAGAATTTTCAAATCGGGGTAAATTGTTTGAAATAGTCCAATAGCAAAATAGCCCAAACTAGTTCTCACCAAACGGAAAAGAGTCACTCTTGGGAAGGGACGTCATAGTCCAAGTTGAGAGACACTTTTGAAAATTTTAGGTCCAGAATTCATGGTTCTACTAACTACTGGAGTCAACTTCTGAGTTTCAAGGAAGAATTTTGAATAAAACAACAAAATTGTGTCTTACTATGATCTCATCAGTTTTCTTCTTATAAAGATTTTTGAAATATAAAAACGTGCAGTGATGACTTTTAATGACAACTATAAAAATATACCGTCTTTGGTCGACAAAACTTCAGCATAGCGAGCATATACTGAACTTAGACAGTTACTGATGAAGATGTATATCGAAACGTTTAACACAAGCATAGTTTATTTTTGAATTTATCTATTAGAATTTCATAAACTTAGATAGTAAGGTTCTCGTATTATCGAACTTACACTGTGGTATACTTTCAGAGAGAACACATATCCTTGTTGTAAGTTTAAGTTTCATGCATTCATGCGAACTTCAGATAACTTTTTGTTGATCACATGAATGCGTGAAACTTAAAATTACAAAAAAGATGTTTGAAAGTATACCTCTGTGTATTACCCGCTGCCTAAGGCATAGAGCACTGTATCTATCCAAGATAAACAAACAGAATAATATAACTATACTGAACTTAAAAGTTTTCGTCCAAAACAAATAAAAATGTATTGAGAAGTTTACTAAACGCAGTGTTTGGAAGCAATTAAGAGCATTAATTAGAATTAGTTAGTGGGAAAGGAAATCTAGCGAATTTCGCGACCAGCAAAGGTTTGAGTTTTATTTCGTTCTTTTCCTAACATATTACTACTACACAACACTGATGAGTATCAGACGAACGCAAAGTATCAATATTCCATGGCTTTTGCTATATTTCTGATCTTCCCCCTCTTTTCAAGTAAAAGTGTAAAAGAAAATGGCCAAGTTGTTGACTAGGATGTTGATATACAAGGTTCTTCCTGGGCAACGTGCTTGTATTTCTGAAGGCAACCCTTTCATTTTGAAGGCAACCCTTCAGCTTCTTTATAGAAGTAATGTCTTAACTCCATAATAAAGACATTGTTTGAGTGTGAGGTGGTTCCATGAGTCATGTGATGTCGAAATACGGCTGACTTCTTTTAGACATTTTGAAATCTGGGGTTTAGAGATGAGTTTCACGTTTAAGCTCCTTGCACGGACATTTAAGATTTTTTTGGTGATTGACCTAAATAAACATTTGGCAAAGTTGGAAACTAAGAGGCTCCCAAAAGTCCATCCATTTACAACTATTTTTTAATTACACATCAACCCTACCTCTCTAGGGACACGTCAATCATTTTAAGAAAGGGGATATTACATGTCTATCTAGGGATAATTTCATAAGTAAATCGTGTGTAATAGACCTTAGTATATTATGGCTCTGCACAAATAGGTGAGTATACCTTAAGCCCCCTTAATTCCGGCTGTGCTCTCTATTGCAACAAGTAACCGTGCCATACATATTCATTTGCGTAGTGTTATCCCATTCGTTCACTCTGACGTCACTGGTAAGTAGGCCATTGTATCGTTTGTGGAATTTGGAATACCAAGAACATGATCTTGACTTTTATTGTCAGTTTTTTCCAGGTCATCAGAGTTCCGCTCTGTGTTTTGATGAAAGCATAGTTTCCCATCCCTGTTGAATACAGCTAGCAGTAGCCTAGGAATGTAACTCGTTTCCTAACTCTTTACATCTTATGTTTTTTCCTGTCAGCCATTGGAACAATCAGCGCAGACTGGCTCGTATGGTCTGGAAACAAGAGGCAAACACATTAGTTGACACAAGATCGGAATATCACAAAAAATATTTGGTCATGTCGAGAGAATGCATGAATTCATAAAATCCACAACGATTCGTTTGACCCTTGAAATTCGTGTTTCTCCAAGAATTCTCCTGAATGTGAACAAGTTGAAGCATTATTCATTGAGAAGTTGGCGATAACACAGCATTTGAAACGACGAAGATAATTATTTCCATCATCTATCACTTAAGAGACGACATAGGCGATTTATGGTGGCGATTTCAGGCGATAGAAGCCTTTGAAGACGATGAATGGGGTTTTACTGCTGATGTGGCTGACAGTGTTGAGAAGGATAGAGGGCTACAGGAACAAATTCGCCAGGAATGTCTACACTCCTACCACGGACAATGCTGCCTTTTTTTCTGGGTCTGAGATCGTTCAGTTCAAAAAGACTAAAATCCTCAACACAAAGTTCACCATCGAACTCTGGATGCAACCAGAAGGAGGCCAGGAGTCAGAAGTACCCGTAGTGAACTATTATAACCAATGTGTGGATGAAAGTGAGGCTTCCATCTGGCAGTTAGGCCTGAAAGAGGTGTCGGAAGGAAGAGATCAACGGATTTTTTTATCGCTAAAAACTCGCCGTAATAAAGAAGAGCATCGGGTTTTCGCTCACGTGGGTTATAAGGCTGGCGTTTGGGTCCACGTGGCTGCTGTCTACAATGGAACCACTTTGGTGCTTTTCGTCAACCAGGCACAGGTCTCAGTTAGCCATAAGAAACTGAGTCCGGTTTCAGCTAATGTGTTCAGCAAATGCGAGACTCTAGAGCTGGGTGGAGACTCGCGCCGCTCGCGGTATTTCCGCGGGACTGTAGATGACCTGAAAGTATGGAACATTGCCAAATCCCATCGACGGATAGTCAGGGATATGGACACGAATGTGTTTAATACGAAATTCAATGACCTCGCTTTGAAAGAGGACTTCGAGGCTGTATACAATAACGGCAATGGTCCGTCGTATTTCTCTGTGGCACAAAAATCTCCAAAATTAGTAGACTCTAGTAGGCCACAAGAGTTGCATGATATACAGTTGCGAGTGCCACTCTGCGGAAAGACAGTTTGCGATAACCCTGAAGTGGTGCGGGGTTACAAAGACAACTCTTATTTGAAGGGAAGGAAGATCATTAGATACCGACTGATCAACATCGCAGACGATAACGGCGAGAATCCCCTCGTCGAGTCTGCGCAGATTAAGATCCAGCATAAAGGACTGAACGAGGCTTTTTCCCGCTATAACATAACATGGAAACGGACTGACTTTATGATCAAAAACACAAGCATCAGGAATAAGATCATTATATTCGACTGTCACCGGGATGGTGTCAAATGCTACAATGTTCTGACCGGTGCGAATCCCGGGAAAAATTATCTGCGGGTTCCAGAGTTTAAAAAGCTGATTAATCTGGACAGCAAACGCTACCTGAACGTTTTTGTTGCGAACTTTAACAACATCATCCACGGCAGGTCATCTTTTCCTTGGGATAAACATGCATTGGGCGTACAGGGGGGTACGATAATAAATGCGAAGAGGTTCGGTAAGATTGCTGGGGTGAATGACATGATTCACGAGTTAGGCCATAATCTTGGTCTCTGGCATGTGCACCGGGGAGTGACCGAGCTGAAATGCGACGACAAATGCTTCGAGACCCATGCTTCGATGGAGTTGGGCGATTTATGCGCTGACACGAACCCAACCCCGATTAACAACAAATGCAGCGATCCCAAAATAGGGGTGTGCAGTACGAAAAGGTTCAAAAACACCCCTTTCCGAAACTACATGAGTTACGGCACCGGTTCGTGTCCGAATCAGTTCAGTAAAGACCAGGTTGCCCGGATGCATTGTTATATCGACATGAGGTATCATTCATGGAGGAGTATAAAGACCGGACCGTCAGCTATTGCCGTCCCGCCAAAGATCGTATCATACCGGAAAGGCCTTTTGCAAATAGAATGGCTGCCACCAATCGGAATAAAAGCAGAATTCGAAGAAAATATTTGCAAGTTTTGTAGCTCCAGAGGTAAACTGCAACAATATGGCTTCACTGCGGTCTCTCCTACCAGGGGTGGGCACAATAATTGGGCACCTGATAAAGTGACCGGACCTCCAGACGCAGATAAATGCATTTACGCTGAAAATATTTGGGTTCCTGACCCACCAAATAACAGCAAGGGCACATCTAGCTTCATCGAAATCGGTTTTAAGTATGCGGTCATTCCAAGTCGGATCAAAGTGTGGGTGACGTATAACCTCGTGAATGGCCTAGATGAGATTGAGCTGTTACACACGGATGGAAGCGTCAAGTCATTGGGTACGATCTCTTTCATCTTCTTTTTGTTTAGCGTATGTTATGGACCTTGTTTCTTGCAAGAGTATACACCAGACACTATATCATTGAATGAGGTCTGAATTATTACCCCATTTGTGCACCCCTAGAATTAACCCCTCAATTTCAAGTTGGACACTTATATGTATGTACTCGCCACAATAAACTATCTACAATGTTGTGAAAATGAAACGAAAACAATTAAAAATATACCGTACATTTAATAAAATACGAAATAATAAGAACACCCCTACCTAGGGTGACAGGGGTAGCATTAAATGGCCCAAAATACTTTATTTCCATGATGATCCCTCAGAGGTGTACATGTTATTTTACAACCTACATCATCCAGAATCTCGAGCAGCGAGCAAATCACAAGCCCTAACAAATCATTTTACTTGTAGTAGGCTACCCAATATTAGTTCAAACCAAAAAAAGTTACTAATAACAACTTTTCACCCCAATATACAGGCCGCGCTCGTGTACAATGTGACACGCCTTTCACAAGAAGAATCTTCACGAAGAAGCCAGTCAACAAAGTTCGACTTCGAGTGAGCGACCATTCCCACAACATCGGCATTGATGCAGTTCAGCTTATCTCAGAAGAAAATTACAAATACTGCATCAACTGTCCACGTGTCGAATACATTGTGCAAAGAAAGCCTCCTTTTCATAGTGCAGCCTCAAAAATAGCAACTGACACTAGATTAATTGACAGGTAAGCTGATAAGGATAGCCAGATGCACAGATACAAATATACAAGAAACAAAATTTTGTATCGTTTTTTTCCTTTCAAGAAGATGTATTGACTCACATCGTGTCAAGTACTTTTCCATACAATCATACTCTGCTCAGGGATCAAATAACCAGTGGCGGTTTTAAGGGGGGGCCAAGGGGGCCATGGCCCCAGGCCCCGCACCTTTGCTAGAAAAAAGGGGCCCCGCACCTTTCATAGAATAAAAGAATTTTCTCCTTCATAATGAAATATATAAGCTATACTGTACTGTTTATTTTACTCTTTATTTGGTTTTTCTATAACATACCAAGCACATGTTTCACATTTTTACTACATTACAGTGATGTTCGAGTGAAATTCCTATCAGAAATAATGAAACAGTTTCCAAGTTGTAAACAACTGAAACCGAATAGCCTCTTTCAATACCTTTTTATCAATAAAGATGTAGTCCAAGATCTCTTGACATTTGTTCTGACTATACGTGATAAAAGAAGCGAAATTAACACAAACTCAAACCCCACGTCTCACAGTAGCTAATTTAGATATTATTCTCATTTGTTTCGCTTGTAATTTTAGTCTGTTTAATAAATTTGTTTGTAGATTTGTTTGTAAAATTAGTTGTAGGTATTTACCTGTAAAACGTTAATAAATTTACAAATGAAAAAAAAACATTGATTATATACTACACTCAGACTTGGCAAAAATTTGAGGTCAACAATCTCTCTGTAAAGAAAACACAAAATAATATTAATCGAGATAATTTGTGAGAATGAAAATGACCCGAGTAGGACTCGAACCCACGACCTCTAGATTTGATCTCTAGAACGCTGCCACTGCGCAGTCGTGGGTTCGAGTCCTACTCGGGTCATTTTCATTCTCACAAATTATCTCGATTGATTTTCCAAATCTTGCTTCTCTTCAAAAATAATATTAGGACCAAATTTTTTACTAGGGGTAGGGGCCCCGAAAATTTTTTCGGCCCCTGGCCTCGCAGTTCTTAAAACCGCCACTGCAAATAACTGAAATTCATTCAAATTTTCTTTAAACAGCTCTACATGATATTTGTAACTGTAGCTAATAAAATAGGTTCCCATTGGAGTAAATAGGTTTTTAGGGATAATAACAAATTAATTCTTTTGTTGTTGCTTGTTTTATGAAATACGAAGTTCTACTTGAGTGAGAGTTATATAATATCTCATAACATATATATATGATATTTACAAGAACTGTACAATTAGCAAAGCTTTCGGTTATACAACCTTCCTCAGTGTCATTACAGTGACATTACCTGTCAGTGACACTGAGGAAGGTTGTATAACCGAAAGCTTTGCTAATTGTACTGTCCTTGTAAATATTTATTTCATCTGTATATATTGAATGTGGTTTTAGTGATTTATATATATGATATGTAATACGAGTGACACTCAAATTATATTCAATCATTTTGTAGAGAGATCAGTGGAAATGTGGCATACGAATACCGAATCCAAACGTTGTTTGGTGGCGCTCTAAGTCCCCCGTCTCTTCCTCTGAAATTCTCAGCGAAGATTGGTTTCTGTGGGGATGGTGTTATACAAAAACAAAACAACGAAGATTGCGATGACGGGAACTCTAGAGACGGGGACGGGTGTAACATACTGTGCAGAAGAGAGGATGTTTTCAGATGCAAAGGACAGCCGAGCATTTGCTACAAATATGAAGGGGACGGTGTTTGCGAAGAGTTTGAGAAGCAGATCAGCATGGTCGACTGTGGATTTTATGTGCCTGACGGATTTCAAGATCAGTGGGCTGTTGCAGCCGAAGCCAGTTTAGAAGGATCAAATCCAATCAGTGTAATAACCGGACCACCACCTCTTGACCTGGTAAGGAATACTAAATGACTCATTAAACGACCGTTTTCCATTTCACGCAATGCATCATAGGAAAATGCCCCTTGGCGACGCATAGTTACCAAAATCAAAACGGCCTTAATCTCGAAACATTGAAGCGTGACATTTTATTGGTTTCGAATCTGAGTTCGAAGATGAATCTGAATCAGGAAGACAAAATAATTAGACTTGACTGGAGTTGAATAAATAATTTTGGTTTTGTGTTTTGTCTTGAGAGTAGGCATTCAAATAGCTTAACGAATATTATGAAAAACATCAACCTGATTGGTAACGTCTTTGGGATGAAAACTTGTACAGTATGTCAGGACTAAATACACTTGTAGAGATACTCTTGTTAGGCATAGGCCTTGTACAAGGTTATTGAAAAAGAGAGCAACCCAAAAAGAGAGGCATTTGATTGGTCGATTTCGATCCATCTTACGTTTTAAGAATTCGTTAGGTTTCATTATTACCGTTCCGAGTCTGTCTTTCTTCTCCGATGAGTATCAGACGATCAGCTTCATTAGTAACCATGTTTCCAATCTTCCTCACTATCAAAGACTTCTATTCATATCTTGCAAAATACTTTGATTTCTAGAAATGCATTCACTCAACGGCAACAGAGAAGAAATCATGGAGTCCTTGCAAAAATGGCTATGATTGTTACGATAAATCAGACAACTGGATCGAGGCCAGTTTCAAAAACCCTGTAGTGGCTTCAGCAGTGATCCTTTACATTGCGTCAGACGGTGCACAAGACAGTAATAAGAAACGGGATACCAATATAGTGCTCATCGATTCTAAGGGGGTAAAACACAGAATCGGAAACAATCCTATCCACCTTAACTGTAAGAGACACCCGGTGACGATTCCAGTGTTTGAGAAGACGAAAGCGTACTTCAAAACGAAGAAAGTGAAGATCATATTTTCATCGCATCAGGTGGCAGTATCAGCAGTAGCAATAAGGTGAGATACATGATAACATTTGTAAGGGAACAATTAAACACATGCTACACTTCTTCAGAGTATGTACAAAGGTTTGAGTGCCTTGGGTAATAACGGTTTTTTCATTATCATAGACTAGTATTTGGTTAAAGTCTGTACAATGGAGGTTTGTCACTGTAAGTGAGGATAGGAGGACTGGAATCATTACAGTGGTATCGAGGAAGACAATGAGTATAGTAGAGGTGGCATAGTATTATGGAGAGATGATGAAGGAAAGACATGTGGTACTGTGGTGGATTACATAAGTGTGTTTACTGAATGGATTACATTATCGATGTTGAAGATAACATCAGCACACATGGGAGGCACTTCGATGTTGTGCAGTTATGTTATAACATTTGTGGAGTTATAACACGATTACTATAAGGGGGTGATACCAGTGTAATGTTGGCCCTGAGAGATGGAAAAAGTTTATATCAAGTTACTATAATTTAATACTTTTTGGCAAGCATCTACATACAGTTGTTACGCTTGCAATTAGCAAGTGGGTGGTATGTCATCTTATTAAATCTCTCATTTGATCTTTAATGTATTGCCTTGGATGCCTCATGCAAGATGATAGACAGTCCCTTGTTAAAAAGTATCCACCCTCTCTTCAATTGGGAACTGCTTTTCGTAATTGTCATTCGATATTCTTAACCAGGTCTTCAACAAAAATGAGCCCGCCAGTGGAGAGTGGATGTGGCATGAATGAGCTGGACTCTCTGAAATCGCAGAGCTGCTTCTCTTATAGGTGTAGTAGACCATTCTGCAAACCACTTGCCATAAAAAATGCCCGCATTACTTGCAAAGGTTGGTATTGTATTATTTCCTCTTCTTCCCTACTTATTCAACTAAACCAGTTACAGTACGATTCCATACCCCCAAATGGAAAATATTTCTAAGCATTTTCTGCGAGATTTGAAATAAAGGAAGGTACATATTTTCAGCTGATGAACACCAACAATATGAAACCGTGCATCGTATGTCCAAATGTACGAATTGCTAGAAAGAGTGTGGTGATACGACGCACGTTACAATGCACGTTGCAATATACGATACAATACACGTTACAATGCAAAAGAGATACAATGTGTGAAAGATTACATTTTTACAGGAACAAGCTTGGGTGACGTTTGTCACGTCTGCTGCAGAGAAGGGTATCTACCCAGCAAGCAGAGGTCTTTCAAATGCACTCTGGGAAAATGGAAAGGACCAATCAAATCGTGTGTGCCTGTTGACTGTGGAAAGGTGGAGATCAAAAGAGCCAAAGTTGGTGAGTGTGATAGAATTTTTCTTAGAAATGAATATTAAGAAATTAATGAGGTACGATACTAAGAGATAAGAGTAGAATAGAACAGCACTCCTATAAAAATTCGGTTTAGTCTCTCAACTTAGGCTTGAATAAAATGTGTATCTTGATGGTAAAAATGTGAATTGTGAGGATAATTTTAGATAGATGCTCAATGATTCGTCTAATCTTTTAGCAAAAGGCAGCAAGTCCTAGTGGCAAGTAGCAAGGAAAATAGGCAGAGTGAGACAAAAGTTGAGGTTCAAATAAACAAAATGCTAAGATATACCATTTTCTAGTTATCTGATGTGGAAAAGATTGGCCTCCTGTGGAAAGTTTCGTTTCACAAATGCATAATTAAGTATAGGGAACAATATGCCTAGGTAATGCAAATCGTTTTGGAAGCAAGCTGCAACGAATGCAAAAATAGCATAAATTAACTTGCATGATTCAAACTAAATAAAATGATATGGTACATAGTGCAGACAATATTTTCCAGCTTTACTAGGTCCTAGCTAGAGAAACGAGTTTAATACATTTCAAGATTAAACATCTAAGTTTGTACCTCAAAAATATCATTCCGTAGATTGTAAAGAAGGGACAACGTTTCAGAAAGTGTGCTCATTCCATTGCATCAGTCCAGCAAAGTTGATAGGAAAAGACAACCGAGTTGTATGCCAAAAAGATGGACTGTGGTCTGAGAGGACAGCATCGTGCCAGATGTTATGCCCAGCTCCGAGGCAGATTGAAAATGGTACCCCATTAAAAGAGTCATGTGATGTGAATCATATGAAAGCAAGAAGACGAAACGAGATGGGGTCAGTTTGCAGGTGAGAGCTACAATCAATAAATTTCTTTCATGGCCTTGGTGCAGCGTACTTGCCATTTTCCTATAAAATAATCGCAACTTTACATGATCAACCTTGAGCCATCTCTGAATCCATACTGAACCCGCTGGTAATAGAAAGGTCGTCTTACTAGATATCTAATGCTTTTCATGATAATTGGTGACTATCATATCAAAAATTATGTCATAAATAGCCTTAATAAGTTCCAATGCATTTACGTTATCCTACTAAATACCAAAGGCTTTTCATGATAAGTGGTGACTATCTAATATTGTTTCAAACATATCCTTTATAAGAACCAATATAGGTTATTCATTCACCCATACTCAACCAACACTGAATTCTACATTGAACCCCAACCGATGAACTTTTCGTCTCCGTGAACCGATGCTACTGCACACGCAAAACTACAGCAACTGCGCACGCTCGTCATCACTCAAAATGGTGTCGAAGGAAAACTCTGTAGCAAGTTTCTGGGATCTCCCTCATTTTAACCAAATCTCCCTATTTTTTATTGGAAAACTCTGAGATCGACAGTTTTTTAGATGGGTAGACATTCCTCAACGAAGAAGCATTTATTGAAAACTGTAGATCTATAATTCAACTCGTAGGTTCGAATGTCTGCCAGGGTTCGAAGTAACTGGCACGTCATCTGCAGCGATTGGGAAACACATCAAAGTGACTTGTATGGATGATGGGAAATGGCTGCAAGACGCGTCTTGCCAACGAGTTCGATGTCCGCAGCTGTCGTTATTTGAAAAACTAGTTTACAACTGCACGAATGACAATGCATATGAAAGTGTATGCGTTACTGTGTGCCCACATGATAAGGTAGGTAGAGATTGGTGCTATTCATAGAAATAATGATTTGCATGTGTGGGGGTACATCGTAGTAACGGAGAATTTTTATCCTCTTGCACAAAAGTAACCTCTACTTATTCTAGGCTTCATGCAACACATTACACTCGGATACCTTAAGGTGGATCTCAACGAGGCATTTCCACTGCACGCTACAATGACGTTATTCCTGAAAGTGCAGGCCCTCAAAATTGCAATGTTTTGTGTTTGTAAAGCTTTCATAGTTTAGCTGCTGTTTTAGTAGCTATGTGTTACCAACGTGCATATCCCATCTTGCATTGCGTGAAATGAGATCAATCATCTTTAGGAGAATCGTCTATAGCGTTATTCTAAACGAATGAGAATTTCTATTGGTCGACATGTGAATTAGATTTAGGCCATTCCATCCTCCTTGTTTCTATTCCTGATGTTTTCTTAATCTTCGTCAGGTTGTTCACAAAGTGCGTTGTCAACAAGATGGCCGATGGTCGTCCAGTCTCAGCTACTGCCAATACCACGGAAAATGCAGCGTGGCAGAAACTTCCATGATATCTTTCTCGTCTTGTGAAAACGGAGTGAAAAGCGTTTGCGAACCAAAATGCAAACGTAAAGGCCATGATCTGGTGATAAGGGTGAGTAGAAATTCGTATTAATTCAGCAAAACCATTAAACTTATAATGAAACAAAAACAGATATTGTTAAGATAAGGGCATTGGGAGAAGCATGGCATGGCAATATTTGATTCAAGGATTGCATATAAAAAGAAAGAACCCATCTCCAATCGATATACGTTGCCAATTCAAGAGACGAATCTTTAGACACTCATGAAATCTTGAAGAGGATCAACGTCAAACCTCATGAAATAAGATTGGAGGCATAGTACATCCTAGAGGCACAACGACTTTGAAGAATTCTGTTAGATGGCCATTAACGATAACGGTGCTGCTAATTGCTTGATACAGTTTTCAAGTTCCTCATATAGAAACGTGTTTCAGCAATTGTGAAGGGTCACACTAAAGGAAATCAGAACGAAGGATAAACTTACTTCGCAGATAAGCAGAAAAGAAAATTAAGTCAGGTTTCTCTTCCATCAAGTTTCGTTATTTTGATTCCAGGGCAAAGAAGAAAAGCACAACGTGCACATCATTTGTCTTCCTGAAAACACTTGGTACCCAGACCCCAACAGCCTCTATTGCATGCCCTCCTGTGTTAAAGAAACCAAAGGAGATGGATATTGTAACTGTGAGAACAACAACAACCACTGTAACTATGACGATGGAGACTGCTGTGCAGCTACAGTGAAAGACGGGAAATTGAGTGAAGAAAGTTGCAGACATTCTGATCCCTGCTGCAGATGTAAAGACCCCCGTGTAAAAGGAGTTGTCGAGGGAGGTTATCAAGCTATAGGGAGTGGGTACGAAGCAGCTTTCCAAATGAACGGAGATGACGAGGGAGGTGATGATGAAATCGGGGTATATGATTCATCATATTAATAGCAGGGGCAGAACCAGCACTCTTTTAATGGGTTTAAGGTCAACTTTTCAAATGCTTAAGAAGGGTAGGACTTTTGAGGGGGGAATCGAATTATGTAAGTGCTGAGATGCAACTTCCAATGCAATTTCCAATCACTTGGGCATGTCATATTGTAATACACTCCATCATTTTAATTGAACATTGATAGACCATTGTTAGATGTTCTTAGACTCACGTAATCGGCCTAAAAGAGCTATGACTGCAGCCCTGGAGCTTTATTTAACAGTAAAGGGTCGTATAGCAAAAATATGAAGTAATGTTAAGAAGAAGTAGCTTCAAGTGACTTCTGTACACACATTGTATGGGGTGCAATAAAAAACGATAAATAGATCTGTTAGAAGCAAGCACAATGCGTTGGCTTGGCTTTTTGCAGAAATCCCGAAAATCTTTAGGTTATCAAGTTCCCTATAATCAGGCCTGTAAAGGGTCTCCTAAACAATTTTATTTGTCACTTTAAAACTAACAAAAACACACCTGAAGAAACAAAAGAGTATTTGTAGTTTAGCAAGAATTGATTATTTACGTTGTATATATACTTGTTTTAATATAAACTCACCAATCTTCATTCTGAAATATTGCTTGGTTGAAATAGCCTGAGGGCACAAAGTAGGTAAAATCAGAAACATAGTGAAACATGATAACTATACTCGAGCTTTTCGTCTGAAACTCATCAGAGTAGTACGTCAGAAAGAGAACGAAAACAAAACCTACCAAATTTTTATACCCAGATGTGGCCGAAATTGGCCAATCAGAAAAGATATCTTTGTTTTGAATACTGCAAAAGCAACCAATCATCGTATGATTAGTAACTGAAAAAGGCCTAGTGGGAAAACAAACTAGGCAAGGATCCATGGTTTTGACGACAAATAGATAGATTCGAAAATTCCCAAGTGAAACGTTCTCATTGTGTTTCCAATGGAAGTGATAACGTTATTTTGTTTCACTATGTTTCTATTTATTTCGCCATGCTTATATTAGGTATCAATTAAAGACTGCTCCACTTTTAACTTAATTTTCAAAGTCATCTTGCTTGTATATTTATTTATCTCTCAGATTTGTTTATTTACGAATAACACTTTAAATTCAATCAGCCAGTCATTTCTTCCAACATTACTCTCAAAAATAACCCTCAGGACGGTCTGTGCAGTACTGTGGAGGGTGTTCAGTGTTGATGGTGTCCCTCTACCGTCCTGAATGCCCTCCTACAGCACTGATGGTATTTCCCTAAGGTACAGAGCACCCTCCAATGTACTGATAATATCCTCCAATATATAGATAGTATCCTTCAAAGTAGTGATTTATCCCTCAAAATTACTGCATAGACGTACCATATGGTGAATATATGGTTGATCACTGATGTAAGTCAATCTTTAATCACTGATGTGGTTAATTAATCATAAATTTGGTTTATAATCACTACTGAGGGGACATTTTGCATTATAATGGTGGACAATCAGCTTTGATCAGGATAATCATTATGAAAATCACAGTAGTGATTACCATAAAAAGCATATATCAATTCAATCACTGCTATGTATAATATATATTTAACATGTTGTGGAAATCATCAATGCATTCTGGAAGCATGTTAGAGAAAGAACTTCTAGCAACCATCTTTGTATTAGTAAATATCACAATAACAAATATATTAAAATGAAGATTATTTTCCTTTATGCTCCCAACATGCATAAAATTCAGGGCTCTAGGATATTACATATTAAAAAAATATGGCCAAAATATTTGAAGCTAGCAAATTTGAGCCTCGCGTCCATTTCGTCGGAGGAAAGCTTCTTTAAATTTGAATAATGTTCTATATACGATATTTATACTTGTACGGCAAATTTCGTTTCACTTTTCCATAGCTTTTAGGGAATTCTGAGCTCCAAGATGAGTGCAAAGGACAGCATACTATTTCCAAAATATAGGCACAATATTTGAAGACTTGAAAATTTTACTTCATGCCCAAGTCATCATGATTTATGCAGCCCTATCAGATCGAAATGGGAGAGCTCGTGTGGCTGGGAGTCAGCTCAAGGGGTAAGCAGCTCTTCCAAGAAAACGATGACCTTGAACCTTCTTCAGCATAACCTGAACCTGACTCAGCCAAGGATCATCGTGGTGGTGTGCCGTTGTGTAGTTTCCCATTGATGTTCCCATGTCCGGGACTTCCGTTCTCACCGTCCGATCCAGTACTACTTGGACTCCTTGAGATGCCATTGGCAGCTGTGTTCAGGTTGGGGGTACCAACCAGTCCAATACCGTTGATGCCACTAGAAGTAGAACCAAAGTTGTACGTCATGTTACCCATTCCACTTAGACTCGGTGAGAACTGCAGCGGCACTGTGTTGATCATACTCGGCAGTCCATTCACGTTGCCGCCATTAACACTAGGGCCTAGGCCATTAATATTTCCACCAAGGCCGTTCATTTGATTCATACCAGGCATATTTACATTACTACTGTTAAACTGCACTCCCTGCACCCCTTGAAAGGCGTTCATTTGACTGGGCATCGTGCAGGGGATGTTAGGGATGTTGTTGTTTAGAGGAATGCCACAGCCGTTACCAGTCATGTTGTTCATCATGCCGTTGCTGCTGGTATTACAGTAAGAGGTATTGAAAGAGCTGCCTGACAGCAGCATGCCACTCAGGAGGTTCTCGATGCTGTAGTTGCCAATCATACGGGAGAAGAAGAGGCTTTCTATGGCAGGAGGCCGAATCAGTCGCAATGCCGGCAGACGCAGTAGTAGCTTGCCGAATCTGCTGCTCTGGTTCGGGTGCTGCTGCCGAAGGTATTCTTCTAATGCTGCTTGTGCCTTTTCTTGCAAGTTTTCTATCAGGTGCGGGTTGCTGATGTTTGGTGTGTCTGCAAGGGAAATTGGAAGTCAACTGATTAAAGGGACATATCCATGCTACTTAGTTGGCATTAATTAGTCTTGCTACGCCAAACTAAGATAAAGAATTTATCATTAATTCTTCATTATTATTCTTATATCGTTATAATTATCATTACATTTTTCACATCCCTGAGGAGCTTTATAAAAGCTACCAAACTATGAAGCAAATGTCCTAGGCATTCTAAAACGAGCTTTTCATTATTTTCAAGATGAAAAAAAGTCTGAAATTATTAAAAAGAGTTAAAAACAAGATTTAATATCCATACAGTCTTTCCAGAAAAATGCATCGACTTATCGTGTAGCTAAATTCATTTCTAAGACGATAATTCTCGGAAGTCAAATATTTTTGACAGCTGAAATTGAGGAAAGTTTTCATTTAGACAGTGCCTTCATCGTCTGGTAATCATTATGGAGTTTCGTAGATAGAAATTAAACAAAAAATCACAATTTACACCAAGACCAAGTCTTAGGCTGGGTTCTCAAGAAATGTTTCTGCAATTTCTATATTATTCTCTACTATAGTGAGTATCGAGATCTCTAAATTGAAAAACAGTTTCGTGGACATGTAAAGAATGTGAAAGGCCAGATAACTGAGATGAAAGATTAATTGCAGCGTAAACAAAGGCCAAAGAATCAAAGAGTCAACCAATTGATCGTTGAGTGATTATTCATAGCAGGTAACATGTTAAAATCAAGGCACGCAATCAATGATTTCAATCTTACTCTCATAATACTGACAAAGATAACCACGCCCTGAGCTAAAAAATAGCAAATTTCCTTGACTAGGGAAAACTTAACACAGAGACACGCATATTTTGTGACCAAAGACCTGATTACCGAAATTGGGAATATCTACAACCAGTAAACCCCTTGATAGAAGATTGTGCAGAAGAAAGGGAAATCTTTTTCATGCAATGCAGGATAGGAATATACCCCTTGGCAACGCATAGCTGTTGAAACTAACCACTGCAGCATTAAACTTGGACTGCTCACCGCAATGAGTGCAGCAACAAAACATTTAGGTTCTACTCGTTGTAATTGTATCGTGAATTCTTCGAACTAATAGTTCTCCAAGAGGTTTGCTCCATGAATCTCCTCCTCAGTAAGCTAAATTGACAAATAGTCAAAGGCTCATGATAAAATTGCAACAGCAACGGTCTCAATCTTTCATAGCTGCAATAAAGTTTATTTGCTGCGGTTGTTATTCTTCGTAGCCATGGGTTGCTAGGGAGTATATCATGCATTGCGCGAAATAAGATTCTTGGTTGTCAGATGTTGCAAATGAATACTTGTTAGAAATGTTATTGAATAGTGATAAAGAACTTGATTACTTAGTCAACAGGCGAATACTTGAGCATACCCTACAATTTATCTATGAAACAGGTCGATTTGATTGAGCTATGGTGCCTTACATAAACCTTGTCATTTTCATTTTTCTGTTTATTCTTTTTTGTGTGATCTTTCTTTTAGCCTCTTTTTCTTAATGTCAATCAATGTAATGACCATGGTGTGGACAATCAATTTTGATCACCATGGTATCGTCTATGTAATGTTTTATTTACAAAGTCTGTGATTCGGTTTTCCATGAAAGTGTTCGATATATAGAGTAGAGCTATATACAGAGATCTTTACATCTCCTGATGAGTGGGTAGCCACGAAACAGGGGTGTCGAGAAAGAGAGTTTAGTCTTTTGAGTCTCTTCCTTCTTAGTGTAACATTGTATTTATTTATCGTATTTTAAGATTTTATTGTTAAGTAAAAAAAGGGATTCTTTGGCAGAATCGTTTATTCTTTCAAACGTCTTACGACTCAACGACTCAAAACAATACATTGCATTAGCGCCAATACGTTAACGCTTTCATATTGCATTTGCAAGTGAAACAACTGTGGTGATGAATTCTCCTGTTTTGCTTTTCACACCTTCACGTACTCGAACGAGTAAACATCTTGAATTATTTATTTACCTGGATTGAACAAGACGAGAGCTTTGAGACAGGAAAATTCCGCAGCATCCGTTTGTAGAGTCTTGAACTTCTCGATCAAATCCTCGAACATCTTGAGGTTATCTTGATTGTTGCTATTGGCTACCTCATCCGGGGATCTTTTGCCATTCACCATCCCTCCATTACTATTTTCTCCGTTTCCAAAGTTCGCAAGGGATCTTGGGTTGAATTGAAACGTACTACAATGCTGTGCGGTGCTCAGAATGAACAACTCACTCCAGCAATTGCGTAGCAACGCAACTTGATCTGTGGTTGCTAAGGCCGAGAAGAATGGGACGTTTCTCGCCCAATCAACGGCGTTGAAGAGCAGGCGAGCTGCCATCTCGTACAAATGTTCAGTACCCGACATGCCATAGCTTGATGACGTCTGTTGAAATCTTGCAAGCGAGTCTGCTCTCAGAAGGAGGTTCGTGTATGCGGATATGAAGTTTTGAGGGCTCGGCATTCCGTTGATGGAGCCATTGAAAGAGTTTGAGAAGGATCCGAACTGATCGACCATGGAGCCTTCTAGTGGCGACTTTGGGATTCTTCCTTTCTGAACGGCTGTAAAGAGAGAAAAATATATTAGTTAATCTTCGTTAATCTTCTTATTCAATCGAAGATCTTAGTTAATCTTCTTACTTAATCGAAGATCGTAGTCAATCTTCCGGGTATAGGTCTCCAAAAGCTGTAAAAGGAACTATAGAGCACAGGAAACGACAATTGACGCAACAGCCTAACGATAACTGCATTGAGAGAGGGAAAATATTTCAAGGAGCATAATGGCATTTTACAAGTCTGGAAGAATAGCAGCCAACAAAAGACATTTCTTTAGTTCGTCTGCAACAACGGTCTACCAGCTTTCTAACTACTAGGCTTGATAGCTGCTAGACATTCCCACATATTTTTTAAGATCATTTTCATAATTGGACTTCTACTACTCTTCTATAATAGACTTTTGCTTTATCCATGAGATATAAAAATACAGATACGAAAAAAGAAAGGAGACTTTTTCTCTATTACTCAAAGCTCCACGCACATCGAGCACTGTGATGAAGATATAGACAACTTTATGCTATTGATATTAACACAGTGTTTGTATACCTGATTGGCATTCACTAAGCAAATTTTTTTCATCAAGTTTATCAGTAATGGCAAAGGAAATCTCATTGCGTTTTTGACGAGAGGATCGTTGTTAAACGTACATCATTGCGTATATATATATATGAGAGAAATTAATGAAGATTGTTTGGATAGCAGCATCATCTGTAGAAGTAGGATTGTCAATCGACACGAACATTACAGAGATTACTAAAGAGATAGAAAGAGAACATAAGGAGGATTTGAGGATAGCAGCATCGAAGGAGAAGTAAGCAGACAAGCAAACAGATTTAATTGTTAACGCAGGTTCGGAGTATGGCAACTTGAACCTGATGTGGACCAAGCTGAGGAACGAACGATGTGGAGAAGAATACGGGAGCTGGAGACTGGCGTTTAAGATGGACATAGAGAAAAGAAGAAGATGATTGCAGTAAATATTTAACTCGAGTAGATTGTGCCTATCCTGGCTATAGTGCTAGTTCGATATAATCTAGGCATAGAGCAATTGTATAGAAGAAGTAAGACTCAAAAACTGTTGCAGTATATATTCCTAAATACATACAACAAAAGTAACGCAAAGATTCAAATTATTTTTACAAGAAGTTTAACGCTAAAGCTAAAGAGGCAATAAATCTATGGAATGCTTTTTTCAATATAAAATCAGTTCCAGCTTTATCCATCTTTACGACTAAATGCATTTCTTGGCATTTCTTTTGTTAAGTTGACTTTATGGCAGAATATTAGTGTAATTAAACTCAAAAGTAACAGAGAGCAAGTCTCCTTCCTTGTTTCTAATGAAAGTTTAAGTACTAACTAAGTATATATCGACAATCAAACAATGTGAAATTCTGGTGGTTTAACTCTAACTGGTGATAAGACCTGAGCATTCATGTACCCATAAAATCACCATCCCTTGGAATAACCATGAAAAGGTATTAGCCTGGTTGAGAGATACAATACATCTATCAGATACTTAGAACGATTAGATCAAACCATAGAAGCATCTGTTGTTAGATTGCTAACTAATTGAAGAATACGAGGGTAAATATAACATGTCCTCAATCAAACTAGATGCAGATACGGGTTTGTTGATGAATAGTGAAGGAATTGTGCCATCCAAAAAGTCCCAGCTCTTGAAAATAAAAACCTCATTCGATGGATCCAACCATATCGGAGCATTCTCTTTGTTAGATTGTTAGCTTTTGAAAGAAAATAATTTGACTCAAAAAGAGATTGCCTATCCTGGCTATAATGCTCGATATACATTAGTATACAGCAATTATAAGGCAGAATGAACGCGTTAAAATGAAGGACATGTCTGTTTTTAACGCTTTCATTCTGCCTAGATGCAAATATAACATTTGCTTAATTAAACAACATGCAAGTACTAGTTTTACGATAAATAGTGAAGAAATTGTGCCATCTAAAAGTTCCCAGCTCTTGAAAGTAAATAAACCCATTAGATCAGACCGTAGGAGCATCCTCTTTGTTGAATTAACAACTAATGGTTAGATTGTGGAGCATCCCTTTCGTTAGATTGTGAACTTATTGAAGTGTAAATATAAAATATCGACAATTAAACAATATGCAATAATGATTGTTTGAAGGTAAATAGTTGAAAAATCTGTGCAAAGCCTCTTGAAAGAAGACACAGCGTTTTGTAAATATTATTGCAATTTAAGATTGCTTGCATAGAAGATCTATTCATTGAGGAAGGAGAAGACTATATACCACCATGAACTGTGATGGGGAAACCGGTTTGACATACATTGTCATAATAACACAAACAAATAGCTGAAAAACAGAACCTACCAAAGTCATCGTCATCGTTCCTTAACAGAGCTGGCATATTCACATACAAATCGAGCAGTTCCGCTTCCATTAGAAGCCCATGGGTGCTGGGAGTGTTATTTAACGTTCGGTAAATGCCGTTAGTTGCGGGGAGGCGGTGATGCGGATCGGTATCTTTGCGTAAGGGTTCAAGAGGTCTCGCCTAACTGCGCATTGTGCCGACGGCTGCCCGCGTCCTTGTTCCGTAGAATGGAAATTGTCGATCTTAACTTGATCTGTATTCAGAACAATTGATCCCGGGCTCCGATCACCAGCCAAGCGTTCACCGTTAACCTCCAACAGGTTTCATTAGCCACGCAGGTCATATGCGGCTTGTTTGTGCATTCTACAAATATTTTCATTCCGATTGTTGCTAGGTGATAGCGGTAAACATAACGGGATTCACAGCGCCTCCATTTTGATATCAGACAGGGATTTCGGTCATGTGATAATAAAATGCGGAATAGAAATATAAGGTATTCGTATTTCTGTATGCAGTGATGTGGCGGGGAGAAGGATACAGGAGGATATGGACCAGCATGCAGTAGTGCCTCGGGAGGCCAAGGTTTCCCAATGATTTAGGGCATGTTTATATGAGGCGGGCTGGCCAGTAAGCGAGCAGGCTCGCCTTCAAGCTAGCCCGGTTTTATATGAGTGATGCGATAATGGACCAGCCCCAAGCCGGCCAGCCCCTAGCGCCAAAACGTAAACAAATAAACAAATAATTTGTGAAACTAAACATATTGAGCCACTCTGCTTTGCTCTACCATGCGTCTTAACCTAGTCGTTGTGGTCACAGGCGGACTGGCCCGTTTCTTCCTTTTTTTGAGGAAAGTCAGCCCGTTTGAGGCGGGATCCCGGGATCAGCAAGGCGGGCTAGCCCGGCGTTCATATAAATGCAAACTGATGTTTATAAAGCTGTGACCAGGTCAGTAGGATCTCACCTGAAGGCGAGCCAGCTCGCTAACGGGCCAGCCGACCTCATATAAACAGGCTTTTAGGCCCAATTCCTGGCCTAGTCATTCCATAAGATTTAGAATGGGATCTCGATTAGTAGTCGAATGGTCACAGCTGTGCTGAAAGGTCTTTAATGCCCAATCATACCAAAACTTTAAATTGGTACTAAATGCCTCTCTGCTTGGTACTGAGTAGAAGGTAAGTGGCTCTCAAGCAAGTGGTAAGAATCGTGGCCAGTTTTATCTGAAAGGATAGATGTGAATAAAAGAGAAGCGTGCAGGCTGCTTTCAACTCAGAATGTTTAATTTTTTAATACCTCGGTGCCAGCATCATTGAAAGCATTTCAAAATCAGCAATCTTTCGCCCGATTTTTCGTTAGATGAAGATAAGTGAAGATAAGGAAACTACAGACGTTTACAAATATCATGATAAATTGGTGAAGCATTCTAACGGAGCGTCGTCCAAAATAATTCACTAGTTCTTGCATCTAAAGACGAGGATGAAATTATTTCTAGATTCAGAATGTATCTCTTCGCACTAAGAGCTGATATCGAGAAAGCGTTTTTTAATAATTTCCTCTTTTTGAAGACTAGATAGAGACTTGCGATGACTAGAGGGAGTGTGAGGGACTATAGTCAATAAAATGAATTTCCAACAAAAGGTTTCAAATAAAGGCAAACAATATGAATTGGAACAGTTCCTTGGTACCTGCCTCAGTGGAAAAAAATCTCGAAGTCAAGATATGACAAATTTTTAGTGTGAACTGAGCAACAACACTTTCAATTACAAGAGCAACCCAAATGTTGCAAGTGTTTGAAGAATAAACATAAAGTTTTAAAAAGAAAATTAAGCAGATGGTGATGAATACTGATTTCAAAATTTTAAGTAGTGGAATAAATATCGTAGAAAAACACGCTTACTATCTTCGTAAGGTGTTGAATACTCAAGGCATCATTGAACCTACTGAATAGGTAGACTAATCGAAGTGTAATTCTACTATACGCCATCATTCGATTGCTCTCGACAAGGCTCGATTGCTTACGCCATCATTCGATTGCTCACGACAAGACCCGATTGCTTACGCCATCATTCGATTGCTCATGACAAGACTCGAATGCTTACGCCATCATTCGATAACTGACGTAATCAACACGGAGAAATGAATTGCCATTAGGTCCAGGCAGTCAGATATTATACAGGACAAAAGCCAAACCTGGGGAGGAATCGAGATAGTGACCACCTAATCGCGAAGCGAATTGATGGTTGATAGGCAAACACGCATACTATCTTCCTAAGATATTGTTCCATGTGCTATATGTAAAAGACACACTTAATAGATGGACTAATCGATACAGTGCTTTGATAGTTGATTGGATAGGCAAAAAAGCTTACTATCTTTGCAAGGTATTGGATTTTATGCAAAGGCCAAAGGTCCACTGAATAGGTGTACTAATTGAAGCAGTGTATTGATAGTTGATAGGCAAATACGTTTACAATCTTAGTAAGGTATTGGTTTATGTGCAAAGCATCAAGGGTCTACTGAATAGGTTGACTAATTGAAGCAGTGAATTAGTAGTTGATAGGCGAATGAATTTACCATGTTCGTAAGGTATTGGTTTAAGTGCCAATCAGAAAGGGCCAAATGGATAGGTCAACTAATCAGAGCAGTGCATTGATCGTTGGTAGGCAAATTAGCTAAGTATCTTCCTCAGTATTGGTCTATGTGCTAAGCACAAAGGGCCCACTAAATAGGTAGACTAAACGAGTAGTGCGATCCTGGTCCTTCCTCTCGATGATTACAACACATCGTGATTCCTTCTGCCTTTTTGCCTGGAATTACAGAGAGCTGGCAGATTCTCTCCTCGCACTTTGTGAAAGGTCTGACGGTGGTTTCGAGCCCACAACCTTAATAAGAAATGATCGAGTGCTCTAATCAATGTACTATCCCTGTTGCATTTAGATGCACACTGCTGGCATAGACTCGGTTAAGACAAGGCTAGACGACAATGTAGAGACCAGCCAAAATAGCCACTTTTTAAATCATATCACTAGCTACAGACATTTAAAGTTAACATCTCTGTTCATATCAATTAGCATTGAAAATGAGATTTTGTTGCCTTTATGTGTGAGATTTTTTGGATCGAGAGTGCAAGTGAACGATGGTGAATCTTACTGAAGAAGATTTTTAATTTGATGTCAGAAGTTTAATAAACATGGAATCTACGAAGTCTTTGGTTCTGCTTCCTCCAGAAAACCAAAGGGTGTTCGATACAAGATGAATATGCGAGTCCTTGTTTTCCTGCGTTCCTCTGATATGCTGACGTTACTACAGCAATAAGCTGATTGGCTAGGGTGCACACAGGGAAACAAGGACTCGTGGAGCAAGTCTAGAAAGTTCGATACGAGGCTGCTCGAGATCTGGATTTTCTTTGAGAAGGTCTAGTACCCATGGTGACAGATTGTATGACAGACTCAGTGAAACGCATGCGTTATCATGAATATGTTATGTGTTAACGGTATATGCACAAAGCAGAAAAGAATTCTAAGCAGAATTACAACTATGCATGTATGAAAGTGATATTTGAATTAACATGGGTATGAAAAAATTGAATAGCCAAGATATTCAAGTAGAGACTAGAGAGTAGAGTTGAGGATAGCTAAAAAGCTACAAAATGCAAGAGCCACTATAAGCCTTAATGTAGATATAAGCCTAGGGTAAAAGCACAAGATTTTTTTTTTACCAGGCTTTTAAGTGTATTATGTCTTACAATTTGACAAGGTTAAACGGTACGTGTCTTACAATATCAACAAATTTACCCATCTTACACTCGATATGTAAATTTCAATTGAGAGGCTCTCGTGCCCAGAATATGTTCTGTGTAAATGGTACGTGCACACTACTGAAACGATATCTCAACAACAGAATTGTACCTGAAAGTGATCTGTGTATAAACATTGGTATCAAACCAATTAATAAACTATGAAATGAACTAAGATGCTGAAGGAGTAATTAGAGAGTTGAGGACTAGATAGCTAAAAAAACTGCAGAATGCAAGAGACACTTTAAGCATTAATGTAGACATAAGGCAAGGGTAAAAGCACGAGAATGCTTACAATATGACAAGAATACACGTTGCATGTCTTACAAAATGAATGAATATTTACCTATCCTTAACCCGAGAGGTAAGAGAAAAGCCTGGTTGTTGGAAAGGGAAATAGTACAGTCCCCATGTGTTATGTGTAAACGGTATGTGCACACTGCTGAAACGATATCTCAACAACATAGTTGCCTTCATGCATGTCTGAAAGCAATCAAACCAGTGAACAAAGATATTGAAGAAGAGACTAGAGAGCTCAGGACTAGATAGCCAGGAAGCTGCGAAAGCCAAGGGTCACTAAACTTTGATAAAGAAACAAGTCTGAATTAAAGTTGTGAAATAAAGATAATGCTTATTTCTAGATTTAATCTAGTATCTTATGTCTTGGGGTTTAAACGGTATTGCATCTTACAAAAGAAATTAATTTACCTATCCTATAATACCCAAGAATTAAAGTATTTTGAATTGTTGGCCAGGTATAGGAAAGCACTACAGTCCCAATGGGCAAGGACACATGGGGGCAAGCTGTACAGTCCATACAAGAATTAGGCCTATTTTTATGAAAATAAGTATACTTAGCTACTATTCCCAACAAAAGTCTTGGTACACTTGCATGATTTTTAAAGTTTCCTACATTCTGCCTCTTCCCCTTAATGTTGTTTCTGATGACAAAAATTAGCCTAATAACATTCAGTTAATGTTTGGCGTGGTCTTGTAAAGTTTCTTCTGAAAACAGCATTGTTTTGAGGGGAAGGGGTTGGATTAGAAATAAATGCTAGGAAAGCTAAAAAGAGGAGTTATTTGTTAAGAAGAATAAGGATGTTCCAACTGCTGCTGGCAGGGATTGTAGACATTTAAGTAATCGCACAGAAACTATCATCGATCAAATAGTGATAACAGCTTTTACAACATATTGATTAGTAAGCTTCAACCCTATTAACCTTTTTGCTAGGGTGACTGAACTCTGACTTACCTATAAATAAATCAAAGCACTGTAAAATTTACGATTGAATTTGCGCTGCTCGTAAACAGTGTGATAGAAGAGCAACCTTGCAGTAATTGCTTAATTAGAGAAACCCACTGAATAGTTCGTCTCCAGTGATTTAGTACAAGGTTTGTTTGTGATTATATGATGGTTCGCATCGGATACAACATAAGCAATGTTAAGCAGCTATTGACCTGGGATAGTGGTAGAAGCACAAACCTCCTACAACCCCCTAGCAGGGTTATTCCCGAATCTTCCTATGGTTGTGGGGGACTACTAATTTGCATTCGGGAACAGAATAGTCATTTTAGATTGCCACACTGTGGGGATGAAACTATGGAAATGATTGGATTTAATTCACGACAGCAAAAACGCAAAACGAGGCTCTGAAACGCAAAACGAGGCTGTGAAACCATTCAAAAACATTTCCCCACGAATAAATAAAACCTGACGTGACCAAAACAAGGAAAGTAAACAAACGTGATTTTCCAAAAGATTTTTAAGCCTCGTTTTGCATTCTTGCTTTCAATTTTGCCTCAAGGCCTGACAATGAATAAATGACAAATCAACCTCTCTTCATATCTCTTGAGTTAGCTTGTTGCAAAACATGACGGAAATAAAGAGTTGCAACGAGGTTAATGGTGACCAGATCATAGAGTATGAATGTTTGAGCTCATCAGTTAATCATAGTCACAGTAGGCATAAACTTCAGGAAGATAAGCTAATAAAGCTGGTTAACTGCTCTTGCAAAACTACAAATACTACGAATAAGAACTATGCTCATTAAGAACTATGTAGATATCAACATTTTTCTACTGTTGAGCATTCAATGAAGGTCATGAAGGGTAAATTGCAACAAAGAAGAAAGACTTGGAAAATAGGATTGGACTTCTTGGGAATGAAAACGTAGATTGGGATAATTAAACACGTCAATATTTAGAAATGTCTCTATTTTTTCTCATTGGAATTTCTGACTATTTCAGTGCTGGGAATAAGGATTAGTACCCCCCACCCTCTTCAGAGACCTCTTCAATGACAGGTGAGGGATAATTTAGTCTACTTTCTCCATCTTTATATTATGGTGCATAAATTGCATATAAACGACTTGTTGAGTAACCTTTGCCCTGGGCCTTGTAAAAGCTAATTTCTTGGGTTCAGCAATTAATGAAGGCCTATTCAGTAACAACTGGATGCACAGAGAACTTAATTGAGCTCTGTGTCCTAGATGTCAAGACCGTTGAACTTTGACTATTTGGTTCAGTAATGCATGCTCCCGTGTCTCATTCAATTAATTGCAAAGGTTCAGTAATCTGTGACAGATTCATTAGCTATCTGCAGGGCACTGAACACTCCATTTAGGCCGCTATGTTCATGCTCACGAAAATCGTAAACATTGACGAATGTTATTGAGCAACTTATGTTCTTTGGTCTTGAATGAATTAAACGAATTCTTAGTCTGCCTGCATATGCTCACAAATAAGAAATCCCCTGTAAATTTTCGGTAGCATCCTATATTGGCCTAGATAAGATAAATTTAAGGCCTTACATGTCTATGCCAACCTAGCAGACCACTAATTGACCCAAAATTAAACGCAGGCCCTTTGGAAGATACCAAATGCTGACTATCTGTGGCTGCAAACACAATCACAAAGATTGCTAGCAAAGGTTTAGCAAATGCTTAAGGTATAGATAGACTACGTTGACCATGACAGCTAAAATCTTTAGTAAATGTTAAGTAAAACTAAAAATGAATCATTTGATTACATTCAAAATAAGACAAATCTAGTTTTCACGAATTTTGACCACGTTCAGTTAACACCCAAAATACTGATATGCAAGATATGATAGCAGAAAAAGTTACAGCCACAAAGTGGTTCGTCTATGGTCATTAAAATGATAAATGAATTTGATACAAGTTTGATATGAAAGTAAAAACAATTTTGAGATATTTGATGGAGTGTGCATGAAGCAAATGAAAGATTTAGACTGGACCAATCGGCCAAACTATGAATAATGCCTATTAGGTAAATTGATTTGAAGATAACTGAATATCAATTTTCAATCCTGGAACACTATGCAATTATTGGTGCTATTCAACCAACTTTACTGTTTGGAGAAGAGTTTGAAAAAAGCAAACAAAAATGAAGAATTGATGTAGAAGACGTATAAAGTGAAGAAGGAAGTGAAATAGTAAGAAGAAAAAACAGTTAGAAGAAAAGAAGAATTCGACGAAGGAAAGGAAAAGAAGACGAACCAGGGTAGGAAGATTGCCAGAAGAAGAGTAAGATTGGGTAGAAGTAGAAAAAATGTCAAAGTGCAAGAAGACAAAGCATAAAGAAAACGCCATTAGAAGACAAGAAAATTGGAAGAAGGAAGGAAAGGAAGATGCACGAGATGACGAAGATTTCAAGAAGAAGAATCAGACAATGCAAAAGGTAAATGAAAACAAACAAAGCAAGAAGTAGAGTTTGGAGAAGAAAATCAAATGTATCTTCTAAGAAGATGATATGGGTTAGTAAGAATACGACTAAGCAGAACAAATCTAACTGAGCAAAAACTTTGCCGCTTGTCAGCTGAATGGGGAGGAATTTTCAATAGAAGATACACAGTAGTTACAAAACTAAATTGCAATGATGGAAGATGCTCCATGAAGTTAGGACAATTTCATATTTTACAGTTTTCATTTCATTTCATATTTGTCATTCATTTTGTCACCTATACTTCTTTTCTACGTTTTCAAAGAGTCTATGAGGTATGACTTTGGCATTCTGTACGACACAAAACAGAAAGGTTAGGTACGAAGATCAAAGTATTTTACCATGTCAACCCTGAGAAACTGACAGAAATGATTCATCTCCATTCTCACAAACTATTACAACTGCTAAGAGTGAGTAAATTTCTGCTTGAGTTGCTAAACTGACTTACACTGGGCCTTGTATTGTATACAGTAGGAAGAAAGTGCACTTCTTCATCACTTAATAATATGGTCCTATTTTATACGATTGCACCCATCTATATGAATCAATCTCGCATCTTTTAAGTATTTGATCGCAATTGACTAGCATAAAATATGGAACTGAAAATCTGTTTTTCTGCACTATCTTATTTTTCAACAACCTGTTTCTGTGCTCAAAAATTGTATTTATCGTGATACGAAAATATAGCCTCTATCTGGTTTTTTCTCCTGCTCAAATCTTTGATTATGCTTTAATTATGCTATAATTGTGTTATTTGCCAATAACGATGCAATTTCACTATGGGGGACTGGGGACTCCCTAGGGGTTCTTAGTAGCAGTTAGGTCTAAAAATATGAATATCCAGGAGGTAGTAAGCAGACATACAATTAGAGCGTGGGGTAAAAAACAGGTTAGCTTTTTCGATTTGAGGAGTTCTCTATTCCATTTTACTTCGATTTTTAATGAGCTTGATTGTTTAGTAAGATGATTTAACTAATCACAAAGATTAAGGAACTCTATTAGAACTCTGACACTGAATTCTCGTAAACACTTTCAATGGGAAAGATTGAGAACAAAATCAGAGACGACGCAAAGCGGCACAACAACAAAGCGAAAGAAGAAAAGCCTACTAGTCGTCCTAGCATTCAGGACTCCATCGCAGCTGACATTAAACCTGATTTCGATTTTTAAGGGAAGCTACTCGTTTCAAAAGCAAACGGAAAAGTAATCGCTTCAACTAATCGTCAGCAAGAGAAGAGATCCTTTCTTTACCACTCCATCATTTTACATGTGAATTTAACGTATCAACACATTTATATAGTTAATCTTTATCACAGCATTGCAAACTCCATATGATTCCAATTAGTCAGTTAGTCATATACCAAAGATAGGCATTTTAAAGCAAGAGGAAAACTAATGGCTTCTATGAAATTTCAGCAATAGATGTGATCCTTTCTTTTCCACTATACTACCCTACATATAAATGTAACGTATCAACACACGTTCTCAACCACGCCATTGCTATCTCCATATGATTTTGATTAGTCAGTTAGTTATGTGCTAATGGCATTTTTAAAGCAAAAGGAAAACTAATGGCAAAGGAATGATAAGGAATCTTTAGAAAATGAATAGTGCTTTTCTTTACCACGGCTTTATTTCACATGTGAATGTAACGAATCGACACATTCTCATGTTCTCAACCACGACATTGCTATTTCCATATGATTTCGATTGGCCAGTTAGTTATGTGCTAGAGATTTTTAAAGCAAAAGGAAAACTAATGGCTTCCATGAATTTTCAACAAGAGAAGAGAGCCTTTTACCACTGCATTATTTTATATATGAATGTAAGGTATCAACACATTCATATGTTCTCAACCACGCCATTGCTATCTCCAGATGATTCTGATTAGTCAGTTAGTCAAATACTAGAAATTTTTAAAGCAAAAGGAAAACTAATGGCTTCCATGAATTTTCAACAAGAGAAGAGAGCCTCTTTACCACTGCATTATTTTATAGATGAATATAACGTGTCAACACATTCATATGTTCTTAATCACGACACTGCTATCTCCATATGATTTCGATTGGTCAGTCAGTTATGAGCTAGAGATTTTTTAAAGCAAAAGGAAAACTAATGGCTTCCATGAATTTTCAACAAGAGAGAGAGCCTCTTTACCACTGCATTATTTTATATATGAATATAAGGTATCAACACATTCATATGTTCTTAATCACGCCACTGCTATCTCCATATGCTTTTGATTAGTCAGCTATTCATGCAGTTATTAAGTTCCATTTGATTTCCATTAGCCAGCCAGTAAGTCAGTTAGTCATATGCTAGTAATAGGAGGTAATAGGCAATTAAAAAGGCAATACGCAATTGCACTTACCCTCTTTTCGCATTCCAACTTTGATGCACTTCTTCAACCGGCAGTACTGGCATTGGTTCCGATGATTGATGTCAACCGGACAGTTCTGAAACGCTCGACACGTGTAGGCCAGATTCCTGCGAATGCTGCGTTTGAAGAAACTCTTGCAGCCTTCGCAAGTAAACACCCCATAATGCTTGCCTGAAGACTTGTCCCCACACACCCCACAGTCGACGTTTCCAACCTTTGGCTTGCTGTCCGGGCTGAGCGATAGCTGGGTGTTGTTCGGCAGGGATCCGACCCAGGCTGCCATTTCGTTTTAGTGATTAGTAATTGTTAGTTTAACTGATGATTTAGTAATGTACAATCTGATTTCTTGAGGTTGGTTAAAGATTGCAATTGAGTTTCGTCGTTGATACCTCTGCAGCTTCTGGTAGCTAGCTGCGATGCAAGAATGTGCAAGATTCCCAGGAATGCACCTGATCACAGCAAAAGCGAAACAAATCAGTGATTTTGTTTGCCTCCGACCCAAACCAATGAAGTCAAGAAACAAACTTTGTGAAATTCATACCATACATCTCCTTTCAAATCTTCGTCAAACCTTCATGACAAAACGGCCTAAAAACACTAAAACCTACAAATCTATTCCTTCCGGATGTTCCCAAGAATCTCCTCGAGCTGTTTGCAGAGTAAGTTGCAACTTTGAGAGTTTCGAATTGGTAGAATAACATCCATAACACGCTGAACCTTGAGTGGGTGTTCAGAATCAAATATAATAGACAAAGGCCATGGTCGGCAGAGTCTCAGTGATCCGGCCGTTAATTATGCATGAGGAGCAGGCAGTTATTGAAGCGTATGATAGCCAGTTAACAGTAACGTTAAACAAACTCCTGCGAGTTCTATAATACGTAATTAGAAACTCAAAACATGTTGGATTCCATCATAGGTCAACTGAGAAAACGTTTCCCACAGTTTCCATTCCTTTCCCAACAAACCGGGCCAGTTAGGGGTTTAATTAGGTCGAAACTCCAGTAATCTCGTATCAATTATTGACATTGAAACCCATGTTAACGCAGGGGCTCTATTGATCGGCACCAGTTTGCGTGGGGCCCGAAGGGTGGTTCATTGTGCCAGGCCTGGCTTCAGGTACGAGGTAAAAGATCTTAAAGTCAGAAGACCAAGAAGGCATCGAGATAAAAGAAAATGAAAGTAAGATAAGATTTTAAGCAATGATTTATAATTTAAAGCTTCGGATACGAAGGGCAACCAAGTTAGATCCCTAACAGAAAGATTAGTGCATGGGGCTTCAGGGCAAAGAGAAAAATACACGAGCCGTTTAGAGGCTTTTTGGGCTAAGAGTGCAGTACAAGGGGGGCTCTCGGGCAACATGCTGCCCCCAGCCTCTGGGCCCTGATTTACTGAGGGTACAGGGTTGAATTGAGAGCCAGTACACATGGTTAATGAAAATCAGGCGCTAAGTAAACAAACGTAATAACGCATTGAATACGATGATCTCAGTGCTTGAGGCTGTACGCAGTGGCCTAAGCGTAACCTTAACAAATGAGTCTGAGCGCGCAAAATTAAAGAAGTCATTCATGTTCAATGAAGATATACAGCACCCATTACAATCTGAATCGAATCCCAGATATTGCAGAGTAAGTGATCCATCTCGATTCTTATCGTACATCTCCATGAATTGGTTCGCACTGTCGTGTCAAATCTTTTATCTTCCCTAATAACATGCATATTGAAAAAGCAACCTCGTATCAATTAGCTATCTTGCATTAGTGTCCTGCTCTTGCAATATACGAGTGATAATATCTGCATAGGATTTAAGGTTGTGTACAACTTCAAATATGGAAAATAAAAGACAGTGTTCCTGCAGCATTCTAACGTTACAACCAGATGCGTAAAACCCTGCTCATGAAGAACTCAGCATGAAGCCGTTGATCATAGCGAGTCTCAGATGATTCTCTTGGGGCTGGGTTAAGATGGTTTCTCTGGGGATGCAACCATCCGTGCAGTAACTGAGTATGTCTACCAATGGGGGTCTTAGCCCCTTTCCTGAAAAGTTTCTAGTTTCCTTTTCCTTTTCTTTGACTGATATCTCATCTCAAGGCCTACTTTAGTGTGCAGCTCTACACACTTGTATAACGTTGAACTACATACATGCAGCATTGACTTTGAAAATGTGCAGTATTGATGTTTGGGATGGATTAAAATGTTTATTAAGGGCCCCAAATTCTCAAAATATCGATTTGCTTTCCGTCAGTACCGTTTTCTAAAGATACATTTCAATATCATTTCTTTTGAAGTTTTCAAACCACTTAATGGTTCTGCTGTTTAAGAGTAAATTTTGAGGCTTAACGAATTAAAAGCTACAAATAGAACTCTTTTCCAAAATTCAATTTTGAATGTGCAGTACATGGAAAATATCTCAGAATAGGCCCTACCTCGTCTTTGAGTATTCCCAGCGTTAATAATGAATCAACTTCAATAGAGGGGTACAAGGGTGCAGTGACGTGCACAGGGTCAGGAAAACCTTACGGTCGCATACGGCCATTGATTAATGAGGGCAAGATAAAATTGATAGGTCCAGGAAGGTTTTTGAAGCGCTTCTATGTAACTACCCCTTATCAAGCTGAAAAATGAAGATTTAGAGCAGTATTTGAAAAATGTGATCTTCCTTTTGTCGAAAATAACGTTTAGTGCTATTCCAGTTTGGAATCTGATATTGTCTTAGATGTACGACACGTGCAATGGCACTTGCAATAACACACTAATATGAGGAAGGTTCTAGCTGTTTTGCCTGGAAGAAGTTTGACTACTTTTCTGGATTCTTAACTTGCACTTGTAAACCAGCTGCCTGGTGCTACAAATTCTTGAGAGTGCCGGTTCTAACTAAACCACAACGTGTCTAACTTCTTGAGAGTGTCGGTTCTATCTAAACCACAACCTGTCTGACTTAAAATGGAAATGGTTTCCTGGTTCATCGGCCTAGTCACATTGAGAGAAGCATTAGCTTGTTTGCCTTCCAAATCACCGTTGGCGATGGTAGTTGGTAAATTTAGTGTGCAGTACTGTATTGCACAATTTGTGAAGTATCGAATTAAAACCTTGCTGTATATTGATTTTGGAAATAGGCAGTGTCGACCTTCAGGATGTGTGCAAAACTAAGTGCCTTTTGCTGATTTCAAATAGAAACTCCTTTAGTTTTTAGTTCCATATTGGTATATCAAGCTACGAAGTCTGTGGGTCGGTTTTTCATGAAATTGCTCGATACAATAGAATAGAATAGAAAATAAAGAAGAGTTTCTATTCTATATTGCTCTGTACGTTCGTACATCGAGCACTGTGATGCGGCGTTGACAACGCAATCGCTAAAGAGATAGATTTGAGATACATACTCTAAGACGAAAAAGACTCAAAAGACAAAACTCTCCATCTCGACATCTCCAGATCTGTACATCTCCTGATGAGTAATTTTCAAATATCTCTCTAGAAGGGTAGTTGGATGCATAAATCTTTGGTCACAAAGTGACAATAAGAATTCTTTGAAATGAACTATGGTCAGTGTGTGAACTTCTAGGGCTTCCTGTAGCTTTTGATAGGCACTAGATACCAGACTCCCAGCTCGAGAATACGAGATTATCACACTTGTGCACATGTGCTCCTCAGACTCCGAATAGGCTCATATATAACTGACGAACTAAACGGGAATACTGCGGAGGCTTGTCGTAATAGGAAATTGCAAAAGGCTTTGAATAAAATTTTATTGCATAGATAACGTTAAATAAGCGATTAAAGTATTCTTGCTAAGAATGTGATAAATGCAAAATTCCTGTCAGTGACTGGTTGGTGGCTGTTAACGTAAATATTGAATTGATTGAGAGTATTCATAGGAATACGCAATTGACAGCGCAGGTCAGATTGAGAATTTCGAGAAACCACAGGTGGAAGAAATGTTCAATCGAAACATGGAAGCTTTCCCCACTTCGAAAGAGTTTTTCTGATATCCAACTGATGTGGAGAAATTGTGATACAATTGTTTATCAAGAAGACAAAGCGAAACTCAAACTACTCGTCAGATAAGAAATATGAGGATAAATCAAAATGGCGTCTCACAAAACACAACAGGTAAAGCTTCAACGACTTTTGATGTTTGATATTTTGATCGAATGTTCAAATCAGGTAGGCCTATACTCAGATAGGCCTATACGTTTCGAAAATAAGACAAGCACATGAGATAATTGAAGTTCTATAGTATAGCACAAAGCTTAGAAATATTAGGTTGGTTGCATATAGAGGAAACATTTATTGTCTCCTGAGCACTTGCTTGCCAAGGAGACCCTTAGACATTAGGATTATCTTAACTGTACAGTGTAATTCAATTCATCGGCTATCATCGTTAAAGAAGCTGGGTAAGAAAGGCCTAGACTAGAATCATTGAAATTGTCGTAGAATATTGCTGCTCAAACTAAATGAAAAGCGTTCTGATTGAATTGGATTGAATCGCAACGTTAGACTACAGGGATCCAAGGTAGGTCTAGAACTAGACTCTATGGTAAATGACATTGCCAGGCAACAGAGATTGCGTAATAGAATGTGGTAGCAGGTGTACCTTCAAACTGTTTTATGAGCTCTCACTGCAATGTTTGGAGGAGAAAGTTTGGTGTGATGAAAGCAACTTTATCATAATGAAAAGAAGGAGAGTTTTCAAGGTGAATTTTATTTGCGATTCAATCTTCAAATTTAGACAGTTTTCATATCATCGACTACAGGAGAGCAGATTTTTCTCCGAAGAAATGCCAAAAACCAATAAGCCTACAAACGAATCACAGTATGCATGATTATCCACCCCAAGTAAGCAAAATAACCACAACGGAAGTGCAAAAAAGCAAACATAAGTAAGCAAAAATACACCACAGTAGGCAGTGCAAAAAAACCATTAGTCATCACAGCAATGCAAAATAACCATTAGTCGCCACAGTAGTGCAAAACAACTACTACAGTAATGCAAAAAAGTAACCTCAAGTATGCAAAATAACTACCACATTAGTGCAAAATAACCACCACAGTAGCGATAACAAATTCGCAAGCGTAGACAACGTAGCTACTTTAGGCTAAAAATAGCACAAAATTGAATTCTAATTCTTCTTTGCAGCTGTTGTTTCTGTTTCCTCTGCTGCTCAGTATCCTGTGCATAATTTACATATCGAGAAATAACATCCACCGAAAGATGGTTCCAAACAGACAGAAGAAAACAGCACTTCCAGAAAACGAGAGGGACTCGCGAGTACCGTATGGTAAAGGTATGGTTGATACTTTTGTTGTTGTTGTTTTTGTTGTTGTTGATGTTTTGATGGCGCTCAATACAAAATAGTGAAATGAGAAAGGTACAAATGGATTCGACTTGAATGACTTCACGGGAATGCTACCGAATGGTCCGGTTGGATTTAATGCCACTATAAAGACAATCTTATTACAAGAATACCTCCTAAAATACTGTCCTGATATTTTCAATTACTTTGAAAAACTTTCGAGACTCTGATACTCTTATAAAATAATCCTCATGAAGAAAACAGATCAGAATGTAAACAAATTGTGTTGACCTTTTTAAAGATACACGAAAAAAAATGAGATTATTTCATGTTTTTACAGATGGAGAGAGGGAAGGTGTGAATGACAACAAAGATCCTGCAGTAGAGGCAGTGAGAAATGATATGGCGTCGCAGTTGATGGAATCTCAAAAAGAAGCATCGTCTAACAGCCAAACCTTTAACACAAATACTCCTTCAAAACCATCGAGTTCGGATAAACATTTACTCAAATCGGACCGAGCTGACAAAACCAAACTTGAATCAGGTGCACAGCAACAGATTTCAGTTATGACAGATCCACCTAATTTGGGCAAACTTGTAGTCGAACCAGAATCAGTTATTGACAATACAATGGACAAAGAGACAAATATTACCCATAAAAGTGACACCAAGCAAACATCACCTAATAGGGCTACCTTTAACGCTATGGGAACGCTCGATGGATCTGTTTTAGATCTACCTACTTCAAGACGAGTGTTCACAGGCAGTACTGTAATTGGAACAGGCATTCAGCAACATGCATCAATTTCAGATGAATCTAAAACCCAATCTGAAGTTACTCTTGAACAAAAATTAGAAACAGAAAGATCAGACGTGAATTTAGAATTGGATCACAATACCAACCAATCATTATTAATGAATGATATGAATAGAACAGACATCCAACGTGGATCGACTTCAGAAGAATCTACTTCTGAATCTCAAGTTACTGAAGAAATGAGATTAAAAACAAAAAGACCAGAGGAAGTTTTTATATCAGATGAGCATATCACCTTGGCAAAATCTCAAAACATTTCTATTACTGACAAATACTTTCAACGCGGATCGGCTTCAGATGAATCTAATTTTGAATCTGAAATTACTGACGAAATGACATCTAGAACAGACAAACAAGACGAGGCATTGTTGTCAGAAAACATCACCTCACAAGAAACTTCAAACAATCACATTACTAACAGACACATTCGACTGCATGAAAAGCATGGCAGCATTGAATCCAATAAACTAAAATCATTAGTCAGTGGAAATATGAATCCGCTACAAATCCCTTTGAATAATATAAAACCACCTCGTACATTAACGTCTAAAAAAGAGATAAACAGGGAGAAATCCAACAAGATACTTGAAGTGACAAAACTAGCGAAATCTCATGCAATAGATGAGCCAGTTGATTCTAAACATGCATCAAGTACAAGAACACAAACCGAAAATTATGAAGGTGAGAAACTATTCAAAAATAACAAGCAAAAATTTCAACTTCATGACAAACAAACGGATAATATCCCCAGAAATCATTCGTCCCAAAGGCAAGAACGAAAATCCATGAAAACTAGTTGCCTTCCATCAATATACAACGAAGCATTTACTTCAAGAAAAAATACGGCTTGCAGACCCTTTGATAGATTCATAGACGTATGCAAGATATCTGCAAAGTATTACAACAACAAAAAGCAGCGAAAACAGCGATTTTGTAGTAAAAGTAGACCAACATCGCTCTGCAAGTTAATTGCCAGTCCTGATGGACTGGGGGAGGAAGTTTCTTGTGATATAAGTATTTGTGGGGGAAAAGGTGTCGTGATAAAGACTTTAGATTTAAATTACGGGATCGTCAGAGGGACAAAAGTGTACAAGACCAATAAGGATTTACAGAAAGGTGTCACGAAGGCTGTTGCCTACTCTCGCTACCACCACTTTGATTTCATAATACTTCATTGCAACGATACTGCAAAGGCAAGGAAAAAGTCGCAATTATTGTTACTACCACCGAGCATTGAATTGAATGAATCTTCAAATGAGGCTGTTGAATTTGAAGGAAATGAACAGGAGGCTGTGACGCAACAAAAACTGTCTCCTAGGCCTAATATCAATGTCCTAGTATTGGACACATTATCACGAAACCACTTTCTACGAATGCTGCAGAAAACAGTGTCAGAAATGCAAATTGTAAACACAGGCAAAAACATGAAAATACTGGACTACGAGATGTTCCAGAGCCTGGCACCATTCACATTCCCAAACGTCAACTCGTTCATGGCCGGACAGCAGGATTATGAAGACATCAGAACGAGAAAGATTGATTTTTCTGTGCTGTTCAAAAAGCTGAAAGTCGAAGGATATCAGACGATGATGCAGGAAGACGCATGCTGGTACGACAAGTGGGGAACAGTCATGACTAGTAACAGGAAAAGGTCGAAGACGATTGAGAAAAGTAGAGAGTTCAAGAAGGAGTGGAGCATTTTACGAAAAGAGACGGAAACCCAATTCGTTGACTCGTACGGTCTTTCTCACTTCAGTTGCTACGCCATTGGTCAGTACGGAAAGTCGAATTTGTTCAACTCTGGCGATTTCTGTTTTGATGGAAAACCAGTCAGTGCTCACTATCTCGATTTCGCTTCAGAAATATTGGAAAAACAAGAGGCTACCCCCGGTGCGAAGCCGCAAGTCACGTACACACATCTTAACATAGCTCATGAAATGACGGGGAAACGCGTGAGGTCTATAGATAAATATCTAGCTGATTTCGTAAGGAAGATTGGGTCGTTGAAAAACACGTTAACTGTTATATGGTCTGATCATGGTGCAAAAACGACTTCATATTCGAGCAAAACGCTTGCAGGCAAATTCGAGACTTTTGATTCGCTACTATTTATCGCGATCCCAGGACGCATACTACAAACATTAGGGGGTGTTACAAGAGAAAATTTATTAAAAAACCAAAAATCTTTGCTGACAGCCCAAGACCTGCATAGAAGTATGCTTTTCTTGGCAAACTGGAAGAAATCGAGGAGTCTCGGAAATAAGACGGATAACGGTTTGTTCTCAGACAAGTCCGAGAGAGTGGGGTGCGAAGAGTTACCGTTGCGTGGCATTGCCCTTTGCAAATGCGCAAACAACTACGAGGTATTAAACCTAAAAGATAGAGATCGCTATTATGACGTTCTCTGGATGTCAGAATTCGCGCTGGGAACTCTAAATAACCGCTTGAATAAAGAAATCATGAATGGCAACACTGGTCACCAAAAGCCTAGGTCGTGCAAATGGCTACAGGGCCTAAGCTTCGGTGAAGCAATGCGGGAGATAAAGATGGCTTCGTCTAGATTCATATTTGATGTTGTGGTCAACCATACTAAAAAGCAAATATTCAACATCCACATTACGCAGAACCAATCGAAGTATTTATATCTTTCAGACTGGCAGAGAAGTAGCATTTACAACCCATTCGACATGTGCAAAGACAAGGGCGCATCGGTGCAACTGTGCGTGTGCAAGAAAAAACGAAAATATGACTTCGAGCCTATGCTCGACTCTGGCATGTTTGGTGCTGGTAATCTCATTCACAAAAAGTCCAACTGCTTGTATCTCATTGAGAGGAAACATGAGAACGAGGTTAAGGTGTATTTAATAGCAAATGTGTGCAGGAGGGAGATCAGCATAGGCCTAGTGGAGATATCTGGCCTAGGCTGGCAGACTTCAAATTTTCTTCCATCTCAACTGATAGTCACAGGTTTAACAACTAATTTCTTAACTGCAGCAAGACGACAACAAGATGATGCTCCGGAGTATATTATAGATGTTAGATATTAAGTGTTTCACCCTTTTTAATAAGAGTTCTTCGGGGAAAAGTTATATTAAGTGAAAAGTTAAAGATTCACAAATATCAAAAGTAGACTCACCAACTTTCCAACACTTGTTGTGAGCTATTTCTGCTTTTTAAGACCTCTACCAGCTGAAAGTTTGTTTAATAAAGCCCAAGAACTAGGCCATCTTTCGCCGGCATATTGCATTCTTTTTCAAGAACCACTAAGCACTGCGAAGCAGCAAACTCGTTTAGATAAAAAGGTTAGATTTTGAATTCTATAAAACAGTGTCACAAGTTCGATCAAACTTACCATTATTTTGAATTTCAAGTACAAATGTTTGATATTATGATCTAAAATATTTATTGTACCTAAAACTAAAAACATTACTAAAATATAGGAATCGATGCTGAAAGAATGGTGAAAAAAATTTACTTATGAAGATTAAATCAAAACGTTTTAATAATTGTTTACTTTTGAATTATTCTGAATCGAATGTTATTTAGGTGCCATATACGCTGATGTAAATCAGTGTCCTGCTCTTAATTTTGGTGTATATCAATTTCTATGATGAATTTTCGAAAGACTTTCCTTGAGCTAAAAATGACTATCAACAGCTCGTTTCTATCATGTTCTCAAGTCACTGAAAATGCAATGCAACATCCAAAGCCGATTTACAAAATAAAACCGTAAATCGATTATTTTGTTATTTGGATTAAGCTTATTCTAAATAGATAATTGTGTAAATCAAATATAAGTAATATAACAATAAGTACGAAGTGAAAAAATTACATTGAAAATAAATGAAATTGTTTAACATTACTTTTTAACTGCTCCCTTGAATTTCCTCGCCATTAACATTTTAGGTTTCGAAACGTATCGTTCGGAAGATGCGCCAGCTGGCTCTGAGCTTCGTTGCTGCTCGTGCATTTGCAACCTGTTCCAAAAAAAATTCTTTTTTCAAAATAAAGATGAAAATAGCGAGAAACATTAGAAACAGAAAAAGTGAGAAACTACGAGAAAGACAATATCGCAGCTATAAAACTATAAAAACTAAAAACAATACGGTGTGATGTTAATTAACGTTTGCCCTACACTAAAACTAAGAACAACATTAAGAGTGAAGTCTAGGCCCAAAACAAACAAACAAAATTTAGGCTAATAATCTATACCCCTGCCAAGTCAAGCAGCTTATCTATCTACTTATGTCAAACATTCATTGACTAAAGTTTCTTTGTTCTTCTTGTCACGCCTCTTGTTGGTGACACCTCTCCTTTTAATGAAATATCCTCCCTTTGCCCATCATTAAAATTCCTACACGATATTTCACTCAGTAAGAATATACGAGTCATGATTACTCAATCATAATTGTACCAGGGCCCGTTGTTCAAAGCCCCGATTAACTTAATCTAGGATTAGAGGCTAATCCAGGTTTAACTCCTTAATCCTGGATTAAATAATTGGGGTATTAAACAGCGTTGTTCAAAGCCATGGATTAGTCTTAATCATGGATTAGCCTTAATCAGTCTTTGAACAACGCAAACTAATCCGAGGTTAAAATTTAATCTCCGATTAGGCATTTTAATCCTAGATTAGTGCTAATCTGGGTTTTGAAAAACCGGGCCCAGAAAAATAAAATTATTCATTCTATGCCATGTCTGTCTAAAACAAACTTTCTGAGACCATACTTACATGTTCATATTGACTTTCTTCCCTTTCTTTTTCCACACATGCCTGTCTTGCACGACATTAGAGCAACTCTCCAAGTCGTCAATCACAGCTTCATAATACCCATCTTCTTCGGCAAATACATTTGCTTCGGTAGCAGCCTTTGTCTCTCTTAAACAGGCTTGGGCCATTTCAAATTGTCCTGAAAAAATGATAACTATCAGTAATATGATATCAGACTTTCAAAAAATTTCATTCTTACATTTCTTTCAGGCCCCTTAAAGCCCCAAGTCCACTGCTAACTACCCTTGTTGACCCCTCCGTCTTAACGGACCTGGTCTCTGTTTCTTGGCCAAGCAATTGCTGCATCATAACATTTGGGAATTAGTGCGGGTATCTTAAAGTCATGATTTTGTAGAATCGTAAATGAGATATTAACACTTACCCCTGTCTGCAAGTTCTGTGGCTTGAGCAATGGCGCCCGAGGTCTCAATTCGAACCTTCTGTTTACTAACATGTATGCTGCTTTCTTCCGGTTTGTTCTCAGCAGAAACTGAAAAATTTAAATATTTAGGGGAAATGAAAAAAGTGCTTTGCAAAATATGAACTGGCATTTTGTTTCCATGAACTTAGCAAGTGGGTTTTAGGGATGTTGGGAATGGCAGGGGAAAGTTTTGCTCTTCTACCAGAAATATGTCTTGGCTCGGTTGTAAAGTTGTATGTAAGGGCTGTGCAAGGCCTAGCCTCAGCTTTATAAAGTCAAGTTTGAAATACGTATGATATTCAGAGAAAACTTAATGCAGTCAACTCTCCCAATGATGAACCACTTCTTCCAAGAGACACTTTTGAAGTCTTTGCAAAACCCTGATGGAAATTTTGTTTGCTGGTATTTCAAAACATCAACATTTCGGAGTGAGAGAAACTTCTACAAAGTTCAAAAGATTTGAGGAGAAGCAGGATTAGAAAATAAATTGAAATAATTTGGGAGATAGTTCTTGTAGCCCTGGTTGCGCAGTGGCAGCGCTCTAAAGTACGAATCTAGAGGTCATGGGTTCGAATACTACTCGGCGTCATTTTCATTCTCACAAATCATCTCGATTAGTCCAAAAGATGTCCACTTTGTAAAAAAAGGTTACTGTATACATTTGGCTTTCGTAAAAGCTGTAGGCCTGATACAGCAAACTGAATGAAACCTCAACCTAAAATGAAATACTAACCTGTCCTCGCCACTGCAAGATGAGTCGTAGCCGAGCCCAAACTTGAGGTGATCACGTTGAAATAGTTGGCTACAGCATTGAATAATGGCTGAGGCGTTTCCTCCATAGGGGCAGGTACAGCCTCGATTGACAGTTGAAGGACAATGTCTCGCTCTTCTTCAGACTGGAGATCTCCCATGTTGACATTCACACTAGAAGGGAATTGCAATAAAATCAAAAATATTTCTCACTTAAATAGCAAAAAATTGCTTGATTAGTGAATTACCAATCACCATAGGCTCTCTAGTGAGACAAGAAATGGCTAACTGAAAGAGCCCTAGTGCAAAAATTGACTTTTGTCTGCACAATACGAGATCCATAGTTTTGAGATTCAATAGTTCACATTTTTGTACTTTTTCTCACGCACTACTCCGTTGAGTGTTGGGCCAATGATCTATTAGTTACAATCTTTTATAACATTTCTGATTTATTTCGCCATCCAGATTTTCAAACTCCTGAATAGAAAGGAACAACAAAAGTATCTCCCTCAATACACGCAGTAGGAAGATTGGTTCAATTGACATTAAACAAAGTAATATCATATCGCTATTTTAGTAGCCATCAGGAGAGTTCACCTTTTTTTATTTGCAGCGATTTCAAAAGGACGATTGACATGAACATCCTTGACTTTCACGCCATCTTCCAGTGTGATGTTCATAGTTATACCCTGGCCAACTGTACTTAGCAATCCACCCAAACAATGTCCAAAAGACTCTGGGATCTATAAAGTAAGATAGAGCAAACAAATAAGATTTAGGACAATCAACATCCGGAAAAACTAGCTTACACCAAGTTGTGTCTTCATATGTGTGCCAAGTTTTGAGACGGGCCCAAAATTAATGGTTTATAATTATCTCTCTTGAACATAATTGAGGATTTGTTATTCATGTGCAATACTAATCATTATCTCCTTTCTAATTGGCCAATTTTGATACACTGTTAGGTATAACAATTCTTAATCTCTCTCTGACGTACTACTCTGTTGATTGTCAGAAAAAGGCAAAAGTAGTTTATTTTTCATTATGTTTTAGATTTTCCAAGCCATCCTGTGATATTTATGCACAGCTTTCGTATAGCAACTTAAAAGTTGAGACAATTTGTGTGAAAAAACATTACACGAGAACGAGAAGGACTCTAGCTGTAGATTAGCACCCTTATTCATCTAGCAAGTGGTGCACAGAGGATAAAATGAGACACAGAAGCACTGGCATACAAATTCCTGCTTCTGTCATGTTCTTGTACAAAATATATCCCTATTGAGTTTTGAAATCAAAGTCCTACAGTCCATGCCCGGAAGAAAACAGTGCACGAGCTGTATTTCGCACGTGTCTTCGAATTTGCATGTGCTGTGACAACCAAATTTTAGTTTTTGCATGTGCGATTCCAGAGGTCGTGAAAACAACTCTAAAGATTGCAGAGATAGTTATACTAAAGTGTTTCTTATTGTTTAACTTACATATTTTGTTTCTTTTTCATTTTTGATGCTTTTTATTCCATTCACTTTCAATCAATCATAGTATGGAATTCACAACACGTTATTCACAAATTATAAGTCAGAGCAATGCTTCCATGTTTATATTCTTGGATAAGAAGAAGGCCTACGCACCATGGATCAAAAGCATGTTTTTCACTCTAATATATTTCAACAGAATAATAAACTATGTTAATAAAAGCTAAGAATAACGAAGAAATCAAAGAAGTTTATTTATGTAAATTTTACTATCTAAACAAGTTCGTCAGTGTCGCTTGTTCCGAAATCAATGTCAGATTCGATTTCATCCTCGCTTTCCGCTTCCTCGTCCAATCTTGGAACTTTTGTAGTCATCAAAAACAAGGACACGACGCTTGGCATTCTCGTAAGCCTCCGCGGCATATTTAATTATGCTGCTATTTTCGTTGGGGGTCCACCATTTGTCATTCACATTTATGGTCATTAAATCACTGATGGTGTGGTATGATAAAGACAAACGTCGGTCTGTTAGCAGCAAAGTCAGCAAACTAAATGCCCTCTCCACTGTCGAGTTGGATCCAGACAAACACATGACCAAGTTTGCAACAATGCATAGGTTTGGGTATTCCGCTCTTTTATATTGAAACACCTTCTCCCACAAATGCTTAGCATCGACTCCTCGATAATTTGCATTAACAAGCGAGCAAGATAGTTTCCATTCTTGAAAGCACTTTTCTTTATCGGACTTTGCCGCCAACAGTGGTACCCTGTAATGCTCAGCCATGGCAGTTAATTGGTCTATACAATAGTTTCTGTTAATTGTCTAGATTTTGGGTTGTACCATTTCATATTTTCAATGATTGGTTCATCAAAGTCAGCAAACCTCGACTGGAGCAAGCTTTTGACATTTTTTTACTGATGCTTGGCTTCTTTCACCATCGTCATAAATCATCCCGTTGGTGTCAATATCAATTTGCTGTTGGTCGGAGTTGTCCCTACGCCGATCGTCAGTTGCAACAAACGAACGTTGAACGGTCAGATCATCTGTAACTCTAAATGTTGCCAGATGACTCGTCAGGAGCTCTTCGTCAGTGCCAGCCACCTCGATTTCTTCGTTAATATTGGTAATAGTTTCAGTGTAAAGACATGTGATATTCTTGAAGACGAAAAATACTGTCTTTTAAGTTGTCGCATTAACGAAAAAAACAAGAGAAACAGCATTTAATACAATTTCAAAATATAAGCCTACTTTCAGTTACATGGATGCTTCATCAGAATATTTATACTTAATGACAACACAAGATTCAAATGTATCAGCTGTCATATATGAATATATCATTACATGTTTAACATTATCGTATGAACAGAATGATAGTGCTAGCAATCCATGATCCATAGTATTGTCATCATTTTAAATCTCTTTACTTCTTTAGTTCATAATGTTATGTTTGTTGTTAAATTTTTAGCACGTGCGATGGGCAGGTAAAAGTATCGTTAGCAAGTGCGATTTTTCGCTCGTGTAAACTATTTTGCATGTGTGTGGGCACGTGCACGTGCGATCGCACGTGTCTTCGGGCATGGACTGCCTACAGTTGTATGTTGACCAATGGAATAGTTTAGTAAAGCAAATCGGTAGGCAGAGGAAAGTAATTGAGTATGAAAAATGGACTCCATTCAAAAATAGATCATTTCAAAATCACCTGATCTTCATATTCAATGAAATAATACATTCCATTCCCAGCATCACTGATGGCTTTAAGCATATCAGGGTCATGGTCTTCTCCGAACCCGAATGCATAAACAGATGCGGGGGCGGGACCCTGGGTCTTCTTTTCTTCAGCAGCATCTGTGTGCTAATAATTGGAGAAAAAAAAACTATATTGAAAAAAGAATTTCAATAAATCCTCTCGACTTGAGGCTCTACTACATGATCTAGAATGTTGTCATAGAAAATACTGAAAATCAATTTGCAATGAAACCAATGAATAAAAAGGTCTTAACCATTTCTCTCTAATAGCTATGATTCATTACGCATTTGAAAATCTCATTTGGGGTTAGATTTCACCCGAATCAGCTACTTTGATAGACATATGCTAACCGTGGGGCTTGCACCTGTGTTTTTGCTATCAAAGGTGAGCCCCCAACCATCGTCCTAAACAAGGACAACAAATTCGCAGAGAAACCTTGCGTTTAGGATTCAATCCTTCTCGTCTCAAGTAAAAACAACTCGGGTTTGAGACCTGGTGTTATCATATGTTAATTGCAGTAGCCTACTCTGGTGAAATCTGATTTCCTGTGTTACACCATGCCTTATGACTGAATTATTTGGGGTTATTTGCACAATCAAAACAAAAAAGAGAAGGACAGCGAATTGTGTGCAAAATACCTCAATAGGTGTCCCACTTCCAGTTACCCTCTGTATCCAACTCCGATGTTTGGGTGGCGGCTTTGAAGGCGATGGAAGAGCAGGCCCATCAAATCGCTTAGGGTCACTCATTGCAGCAACTATTCCAGCTGCATTAGTTATACCTACAATTGAGAGAAAAAATGAATACATAAAACAGAGGTAATGAGACATCATTTACAGCAAAGGCTTGATAGGCATTACTTCCTACCAATTATGAAGAGAATAGTACTTCATAGCAAGGAAAATCTGAAAATAGAAACATAGAAAGTTTCTATTTAACTCAAAGAGAGCTGCTCTAAACATTGAGCAATTAAATATAAGAAGATTGGTATAATCTATCTGATGATTGCGGAAGCACAAAACTTGAATTAACAGAAAAACATGCCTGGTTTTTGGGAGGCAGTTCGTCTAGAAAAATTTCTAAAGCTGTAGTCTGGGACCTGTCAAAGTGGTGCACCAGAAAGAGACCAAACATCATACCTAGAAAATTGTAAACCCAAAGGTGGATCAAAATTTTCCAATCAGAAAGAAGGTGAATGATAAAAAATTAACACTTAAACAATTAAATGCGCATTTGAACAATGAAACAAACATGTTAAAAGGAATTGACATAGCCAATTAGATTTATCAATTATTAATTTAGTTTTAGACCACCTTTAACCTTGTTAACTTCAAAGAATGAAATCCACGATTGAAGAATAAATTGAATGCAAATGATGAAATGAGGAATGCAACAAATAAATAACAAATTTAACAACCAATGAAAATGAAAAACAATGAAACACTGAAGTAACTATATTTTTGGATCATATACAGTATGGCAACTCACCAGCATTCGCTAAGCCATCGGTGAAGAGCAGAACAGATGCAACTTCGTTCTTGTTGGCGTCTCTGTTGATGATTTCTGACAGACCTTTCAGCAGTCCCCCACTGAGATTCGTACTTGACCCACTGCTGATGTTCTTCACCAGTTGTGAACACTTGGATTTGTTTTCTTTTGTCATGGTGAGGAGTCTGAAATCCACATACACGTTTGTGTCGTACGTTATGACGGATAGCCGATCGGTACTTTTTACTGAAAGAAAATCATCAAATTTATCACAGTGGATGCGGGAAAAATAGAAAACAAGCAAAAGAAACATTAGAATGGCTCATAGGTTAACATTCATTCAACAACCAAAATTTGCTCAAAACTACAATGAGAGAGCTTGTGTAGTTCAAGGTTGAATACAATTTCCCTATCATCTCTATGAAGTTTTTGAAATGAGCATTGCATAATTGATCATGATTTTTCACAAATCATTTAACAATTCCTCTGAGACTAACAACCGTGGGACTGTGGAGAGCCATTATTATGAGTAGAACAAACTTTTTGAGCCCTTGAATTTTTTAAATAATAAAAAAGGCCTGTGGATAACAGGGGGCAGGGGATTTTGCTCTACAATGATTCCCAAAATAAATAAATTTATTTTAAAATTGTGTTTGGTTATTCTATTGTTGTCGAACAATGGTTGCCCCCAAATTTTCATTCCAGGGCATTGGCACTGTAAAAAAGAAAATAACTCACACTGTGTAATAAAAAATTCCAATGTCTGCTTGACAAGGTTGAGTTTAGCTCCGGACATAGAGCCAGATTTATCTATGACAGCAACAACATCGATTGGAGCCCGCTGTGTTTCCAGCTCATGGCAGGGGGCTTTCAGGGTGACCAGTGCCCAAATATCGTCAGGTTTATTGTATGCATACTTCTGGTATTCTGTCTCAGAGGTCACAGCTATGTCTGTCTCTATGTCTAGGAAAAAGAATAAAGTCATATTACCATAAGAAGCAGGGGCAAATCTAAGGGGGTGGTGGGGGTTTTAGCCTCTACCCTTTTTGGTAAGGAGGCTAAATTGACCTATTTTTGTCAGGTTTATCATAGTCAATCAATGATATGAATTAAAGGACTTACCATTTTAAAACTTCAGAGGTGCCAAAATCTGGACCCCACTAGAGAACTTCCCTGCCCCATTTAAATGGCTATATCCTCTGCCTTGCAAAATTCCTTGTTGGGCCCCGACCACTGCATGCCATAAAGAAGAGCATTTAAAGGGAATATTCAGATCTTTCAAGATTATGAGGCACTTTTTGTAAGTAGAAATTGCAATTTATTATCTTTGGTTAGTGACAAGGGGGGCCTTGGAATCACTTATAAACTCAAGTCAGTGCATGACTGACAAGATTCTTGGGATGTGCTCTGCAAGTAGTAAACACCTTAGTTCGAATGGAATGGTCGATTACGCACACTCGTAAATAGGCCTAGCTTGACACAAACGATTCACAAACGTGTTGTTACTTCCTTTTACGGCATCCACCTAAATCATTGAGTGAAGAGCTTCAACCGTTTGTTGGTAAATTTGAGTTGAGCTTTTTTAAACTTAAGAATAAGAATACCTTTGCCATCAGTGTGTTCTTGAGCTGTAGCCATGTTTCCGCGTGAATTTCTTGCAGATAACTCGGCTTCTTCCACAACATGCAGCAAATCCCTAACAACTAACCTCAACAAGGAAGTTTATTTCAGAAGCAACCAATCACGATCAGCTTTGATGACATCATTCGAGAAAGACGTAATAATCTAAAAATAGATAACTATCCAACCGTACTACCTCATGTAGATGGTGACGTGACAACAGGTGTAGTAATTGGGATTTTCTCAAATTTCCAAGCCAGTTTTCAAGGCACAAGGGAATTATGTCCGGCTGGGACCTTGAGTAGCGACCACGACGCTAAAGCCCTATTTACACTAGACAAACTAACCCAGGTTCGACCCAGGTTAGACGTAACCCGGGTTCGTCCTAGTTTGATTTAAGCCCTATTTACACTACACAAACTAACACGGGTTCGCCCTGTTAGTTTGTGTAGTGTAAATCGAGCTTAAATGTAAATCGAGCTAACCCGGGTTCGAAAATGGCGCCCTTTTTCGTTTTGTTTTTCTGTGCACTGCGCATGCCTGTGGCATTGTGCTAACCCAGGTTCGCCCCAAGTTTGATTTACACTGCGCTAACCTGGGTTCGACCTGGGGCGAACCCACCTCTGAAACGTGGGTTGATCTAACCCGGGGCGAACCCGGGTTAGCTCGATTTACATTGAGAAATCTAACCCAGGTTAGAGCTAACCTGGGGCGAACCCGGGTTAGTTTGTGTAGTGTAAATAGGGCTTAAGGGAAAAAATAGGGGGTACTGGGAAACACAATGAAAAGAGTTTTGGGGGGCACCTTGGGGGCTCTTTGGATAGGGGTCCTTAGCTTTCGAACTGTCCTAAACTGCGTTACCCCACTCGTCTTGGGAATCCTTGTTATTATTCCAATTCTCCTACTATTGAACAAATTTTACACCGCATGAAATGTGTAGAAGGATAATGAAGTAGTGAGCCGTGTAAAGTTTGTGTATCCAGGAAGGGAGCCCCCAAAATGTGTCAAAAAAGGATAAGGTACCCTTTTTACTTTCCAAAGTTGTCCCTCTTGCTTAATGACGAAGTTCCCTGGAAGCATCGTGCCCAAAATCAGTTGCCACCATCAAACACATTTACACTCTTTTTTTTTATAAGAACCAGTAAAATTGATTTGAAGCTGGCTGTTCTTCAATATTCCTCTATTTTCAGCCTGAAATGTTCTTAAATTGTTCTTACTTTTACAATGGTTGGGAAGCCTTTTTTGCTATCATTAGTGTTAATTGTTGCAAAGTTTGACTTTCTTGACCATCTGAGCTTATCTGTGTGCTACCTATCTGCTTGTTTTGTAATTGTTCCTCAGTCTTATGGTTATTTCGTAAAATTTTGAGTGAAAAATGGTCAGCTTCGGGTTTGTTCTTAGCTTGTTCTTAAATTTTGGCCAAATTTGAGGCTGGTGTTGTTATAAAATTGTGGTTATAAACAAAGAGTGTAAAAACTTGAAATTAAGGAACTACCAAGGAACTCTTAGAACTACAAGGTGGTCAAAAGAGGTCTCAAAATAAGGAGCTTAAAGAACTAGGCCCTGAGCTAGGTTCTTTATAAAAAAGGCGTGTAAACAGGCAATAGTTGCCACCACGAAACACATGTACCACACTTTCAAGCAAGAAAAGAAAATTGCAGATGAAACGAAGCAACAATCGAAGGCAATTGTAGGTTTGACGATATCATATTCTATTTGAAAATACGTTTCAAAAACGATGAAAACTTAACGATTCATTACGCTTGAAGCTATCAAAAGACTATCTACAACTAAAAACCAATCAGACAAGGTTGTTAAATCAACAAGTTAGACTCGTCGAGTATTATGTAAAAAACATGATGTCCAGGTACTAACGAGATCACATAATTATCATCTTACAGTTGCTTTTACCTCTTTACAAAACTAACTACTACGTTAAATAAAACGCTGCCTTCTGGCCTAGAATACCTCGATTTAAAAACCCTTCACTGCTCTAAACTAACGAGTCAAGAACGGAGCATTTAACTGAGATGAGGTTACTACACACCTCTGCTCTGCTCTTAGATATTGAGTATCAATTAGTTTAGCCTGATAACTAGCACATTATTCTTAAGAAATAAGTTATCATTTATAAATAACCACTTATTTCTTTAGAATAACGATTATCAGGCTTCTTCCATTAGTTTCGACGGGAATTTTATTCCAAGGCCCAATCACCAACCGTAAAAGGCCTCATTCTGCATGCAGTTGGGACTGATGCACTAATGCCCAACCTCAAGCTAGGGTAGGGATAGATAATAAAAAACAGTTAAGTTAGAAAGCCGTTATTACGCAACATGCACGCCATTTGACCATGATCTGATACTCACTGTTTTGGTATCATGAGGGAGTTATAATGTGGCCTAAAACACCAATCAAAATGCTAAAACACCAATCAAAATGATACGTGTTTAGCAGGGGCAGAATCATCATCTTTTTATCTTAGAGCCTAATTTATAAGAAAGAAAAAATACTAGGCCTAAAATTTTGACTACAGCTCGAGCAGTGGTAGCTTTAGTCTTGATCCGCCCCTGTTTACAACTAGATCATGGTTGGGAAATGTAGCACAGTTATGGCTTTCTTATTCAAATCTACGGTCTTGTTGTTGGCTTGCGCATCTCGCCTCATTTTCAATTCAACATGGAAATGAGACAAAGCCGTGCAACTCGGTTGTTACTGTTGACTGTTGAAACAGGTCTTGTCGATAAAACACGAACGGGGCCTACTTTAAAAATGCCATTCTGCACTGGGTTCAAGGTAATCACTTAGTTTATTTGAATGAAAAAAGCCTTGGTTCAAAGATTTATGTAACATACTGGCTCTGTTTAAACTATACCAGATAGTTTGTACATTCTGGGTTTTTGAGCAAATAATGACTTACTGACAAAAATTTTCGAAATGAATGACGGTTTTTCTTGCAATGGAACCGTTGGTGCCTTTACTGTTGGTGTAGTCTAATTTCTGGGTTGTTATTGGGAGTTTTACAGCTGGGTTGTTGTTGTTGTTGGGAATTTTAGAGCTGGGTTGTTGTTGTTGGGTTTTTTGAGGTGTTATAGTAACTAACAATCGCACTGAAATCGCCAACAGCCGTGTAGTCATCTGGAAGGGGACTTAAATACCTCAATAAAATACCTATACGAATATCCGACTTTGTATTTAAATTATAAACAACTATTCTATACTATAAAGTATCTATTTACACATTAACTACCTCGTCTAGCGTCCACATATAAAATTATTGTAAGATGTTCAAAAGCATAATAGATGCACAATTCGATTTAGTTCCATCAGCCTAACTTATAGGTGATAGAAACTCTATTGGTCCACAAAATAGGGGACAGAAGCTATGACATTCCACCAAAGAGGGCTCATAGACTATATCTGTCCATCAATTAGAGAAACTCAATCTATTCATCACATAGGGGAAGAAAGTCTTACCTACGTTAATCAAACTTTTACGACTTGTACACTGGAAGTCGTTTTCGCTTCTGGAAACTTGTTCTGCCCGTTGTAGGAGGAACTTCAGAATCTGGTTTTTAAAGACGAATGTCTTAGCGAGGGGCAAATCACTCCCTGAAAATCTCGTACAGTCTTCCTAAAAGTCCTCTTGTTTTCGTGAAAATCCCCAGAAAATCTCTGGAAATCCTTTTGTTCGTGAAAAAATCTCGTACGCTTGAAAAGAAGTGAAATGCCCCTCGCGTCTTAGCCTCCACGACGCCTAAATTGGAGATCGTGGGCTCTAATTCTATTTATAGGACAAAGTAAGGTTGGGATGATTCCCTTTTATTTTCGATCGAACATCTTCTTTTATACACAGTTATAGTTCCTTCAATCACATGGGCATTACGAACAAATCATCAGTAGCAATTTATGTACCAGGAAGAGTTTGGAAATATCACTCCTCATGTGGCCGTTGACCTGTTAGCCAGTGACCTGTCTATTTGACCTGTGACCTGTGGTCAACTGTTAACCCGAGGATAACAACTGCAATTTCCGTTGTGGTTTATCAGTTACTTTTTCTCATAGGGCGAATTCTTCAGAGCATGGAGAGGGCATTATAACTTATCAAAACTCAGCCACAATCGAATGTCAAGCTTGTTCATGACATTATGACATGCAATCTTTGTTTGAGCAGAACTGCATGCAAGTAAAGCTCACGCGAATTCCGCAACACGCATATTCTGTAAACTTTTGAAGAGGGGAGCATCTCCTTTGAGGTGCTGCACCCCAATACTTTCCCTCCAACAAATTTAGGGTTTTTATGGGTTGAAAGACAAATTTCTAGACCTTTTGAAGTATTCAATTATTCGTATATTGTAACTAATATTCTTGAAATTTCATATTTTCGATCCTGAAATTTGAAATGAAAAGATATGGGAGCAAAATAAACCATTTTATGTCAAGAGCACGCCCCGAAAGTGAATAACCCCCTATTTACTTAGCGAAACTACGATATTCCACCCCCTGAAAATGTTTCTATACAGCGCCACCCCTGATTTCAGCACAAGCTGAAGAAATTTCTGCTCATGATGAGTACCAAAGAAATTGGAATACACTCTTTTTTATAAGAATATCTAATTTCAAGCGAGCCTCTGTACAGTACTGACCACCACAAATACTAAGTTGCAGCGCTGCAGAAGATAAAGACATTGCAACACATTTTTACAACAACCAGACCAGGCTATAAGTATTTTAGTACACTCTTTTTTTGTAAGAAAAAATAAAATTGGTTTGATACTCACCGTTCTTATAAAAGGAAAGTGTACCAATCAGTTGTTAAATATTCCTCTATTTTCAGCCTGAAATGTTCTTAAATCATCATTTTATTTAGTAATTATTTTTCAAACTGATGGTTATTTCTTGAAATTCTTTAATGAATATTGAGCTCAAAATGGCCTGGCCGGCTTGTTCTCAAGTCGTTCTTAAGTTTTAGCAGCATTCGGGCTTGTATTCTTACAAAATGAAAAGAGTGTAGCTGAGGAGAGGAGTAAATGTGCCTCCTCTATGATAAAAATCGAAGTAAGCAATTTCCTTCATTTTAGACAAATGAGCAGGGAGACTCATTGCCCACCTTAGGAGCAAGCAACCCCCCACCGAAAATGAGTAGTATTTTCATTTATACTAAAATTCATAACCATAAAAAAACAAAAATAAAAGTAAAAGATTTCAGAATATCTAAGAAGGAGCTAAAAAGAACAATACCTGAAAAAAATCATTGAAAAAATAAAAAGAAATATACTAAAAATATTGATTCTGTTTTTAAAAACTATTAATTCAGCCTGACAATATTCTTAAAATATTCTAAAATTTGAACCTAAATATTCTATAATTTATTCTCATAAAAAAGAGTGCACTCTCTGTCCAGTATTCTGTCTCCTCAGGAAAGCTCTCTTTGGGAATTCTAACGACATTTTTAATCTTAAGCTACGACAATCATCTTACGCCTTGCAACTTCATAACTAAGACGGAACTGCCTACATGCACTGCTTTCATAAGAAACTTTAAGAAACAACAACTCGTAACCCCCTCAAGCTCAACTTCCTCAAACAATATATATTGCAAAGAGAAAATGTTACTTCTTTTAAACGTAAGACATTGTCTTCAAAATTAAGGAACGCTTTTTTTATACATTTTTGTCCTAATTCAAACTGAAATGGTTATTTCTCAAAACGACCGTCTTGTTCTTAAATGGCCAGTTTTAACCGTCGTGCAAAAATGGTTGTGTCCTTAAAAAAAGTCAAATTTGAGTACACTTTTGGTGCAAATAGTCCTTATGGAAAAGAAGGTACTTCGTCACCCTGTAAGAACAATTTTTGGAAACAAATCCAGAACGTGTCAAAGCTTGAAAGAGGGCTTTGTAAATATTTTTACCATTCCTGTGCTGCAGTTTCTGAGTTTCTTATGGAAAAACGTGCACAAAACCTGTTCCCTTCCCATGCAAACAAACTAAACTGCTCTGTTTAATTAGTTGGCAAGAAAGGAGTTGTTTTTTCCTCTCACTACTGCGCTAGGCACGCAAATGCTCGGCGGAGCAAGACGTCATCTAGGCTTTATGATTGTAGAAAACTAATTTCTGCAGCCGCCATTCATGCTCTGCCCATGTATGATGTCCAATTCGCAGTGGACGTCCCGGAGAGAAGCATGTCCCTAATCAGGGTCTCAATCGGGGTCTTACCCACCAAGCGGACAAAAAACACTTGCTCAATCACGCTTGAGTTCACAGTGCGTATAGAGGGTAGTCTAAGGAGGAGCTTACCTAGCCGGCTAGGCTGTGTCGGGTATTGGCATCGAATATAGTCCTCCAATGCGCACTGACTTTTCTCCTGTAAGTTTTCAATGTATGTGGCGTCTGAAAGACCTGGGGCATCTACAAAAGATATAAAACTCTTGTCAACAATAAAACATGGATCAAAGCAATGTAACCTACCAGGTGCACAAGAATATAATATACAATTTGACTGCAAAGTGTTTTTCTGTACAGAAGTTAAGAACATCAAGAAAGATCAGAATGTAACAGAACAGCAATATCAGTCAGTAAGAGAGAAAAAAAATCAGACATCTGACAAACTTTTTCTCTGATGTTACACTTTACAGAGCAACAATTTTAATTTAAGAAACTCTAAAACTCCCAAGAAATTTGAAGGACAAATCAAGCAGAAAAATCTCATAAACTTTGACTAAAGCACTTAAAAGAACCTCTAAAGGATTCTCAAGTTTGACATGGAAATCTTCCAAAATCTTTATGAAATGTTTAGTGTTTAAGTTCTAGAGAAATCTAATGGATCTAGTACAATTTTCTTGAAGTATGTCATATTTTGTATTTTTCATATTCTTAATAAAAAACAACTTGTTGCACTTTTCAGGAGCTACATTACAGGTACTACCAATACAAAGATGATTTATTAAATCAAAAAAAAAACAAAAAAAAGTTAAAACTGATTATATAAGATAATGAAATACAGCATAAAGCCAAGAATACAACTAAATAGTAAAGGAATTTTGTCACAGTCAAAAGGGTATGCAGAGAGGGTTGTATTTTTGCCAGAGTATATGGTATGAAGTGATTGACAATTTGAAGAAACTTCCAGTACTGACAAATGACAAAGAAACTTTCAATATTGGCAAAATTTTCAGTTCCTTATAAAAAACATGTGTGCTTGAATATTTCTGTTCTTCAAAAACAGAAAAGAATAAGTTTTCCAGCTTGGAATTCTGGCTCATTGTTGTTAAAAAGAGTTCTTATCAAGGCTTATGTAAACAAAAGGAGTACATGTCTGAATCCAACATGAATAGAGATCTTTTCTTCTCAGGTCACCTGAGCTTATCCGAAACCTACATTGCGAACAATAAGGAGGTCACAGAACATTGAAGCACGCATGCATAATTGATGGAACAAGGAATTACCTGGCGTGAAGAGGACCACAGCTTTCAGACAAGCATATTCTGCTGGGTCGACATGCATGCTCTTTAGCTTGTCCATTTGCTCTTGTAAAATCCTGATGTGATCCATGAAGGGAATGATTCTGTCATGGAATGGTGCGTTCTGTATACCCGCTGCAGCTAGCAGATGCGTCACTTGGATGGGCATGGGGCACTGTGCCGTGTTCAAAATGAACAGCTCCTTCCAGCTGAGTCTCAGTAAGGCAACTTGGTCGGCCACACCAAGGTCAGGGAAAAACGGGATGCTTCTCGCCCACTCCACAGCTGAGAACAACAGCCGTGCGGCCAGTTCACAAACGTTGTCGATTCCCATGACATAGCTCGGAAGACTGACTGAGTTAGGGATGGCCCTGGCAGTGGGGTATGGTTCTGCCCTCATCAACAAAGTAATAAACCCGGACAGAGAGGCATAGCCGTTCATCGAGCCGTTTATCAGGGTGACTGGCCCAGTTCCTTGGGCAGGTGAACAGGATAACCTGCCTCTTTGGACTGCTAAATATAGGAGAAAACAAATTATTAGAACTTTAATACCCTTCATCTAAACCTTCCCTATCCACTGACCCAAAAACATAAATAACGCTAAAAATGACAGATGTGGAGCAATAATTCAAAACCAAATAATTTCGAAATGTCTTCGGGGCTTTTTACCAGGAGTTTCAGACCGAAAGATGAAATACGATATGGGCGATGACTCCAACCAGAAAGTGGGGAGGTATTCGGTTTCAATTTCATCACCAGCTATCTAACTTCGAAACTTCCTACACCGAGATAAATCAGAATCATTTCGAGTGAAATACTTTATTATTGAGTAATTTCCTGTCATATCTTAGCCTGGCTAACAAACATTTTGAGTTTAGAGAACGGGCAGTCGAAATTCCTCCAGCCAGCGCTAAAACTGGGCAAAATTCTCAGACATCTTTCCAGACAATCGAATTTACGCTAGCATGGTTTAGCACGTTTTAGCAACATGCCGCAAACGGCTACAAAGAAATCTAGCAAATAATAAAAAGAGTAAACAAACTAACCATGCTTAAAATTGCTGGTTAATAATAAACATTCTGCGTGCTCACAGCACAATAGTAGCCAGGGCCTCAAACCTACACAATGTGCGCGCGAGGCCATCGCAAATGGCCTAGTTAGGGAGTAAATAAGAAAACTCCAAAAAGCACTTACCATCCTTTCGCATGCCAACTTTAAGACACTTTTTCAGTCTGCAGAACTGGCATTGGTTGCGATGGTGTTGGTCGATGGGACAGTTTCTCGAGGCCCTGCATGTGTAAGTCAAGTTCCTCCTGACACTGCGCTTGAAGAAACTCTTGCAGCCCTCGCACGTAAAAACTCCATAATGTTTGCCTGACGATTTGTCGCCACAAACTGCACAACTTATTTGCTGGTTCTCGCTCTTCACGAGCCCCTTTATGTCTTCCTCAGTGGTGTCAGTGACCCCGTTTTCCCGCCATACTCCAACATCAGACATATTGTCCTAAAATGAAAATAAAAGTCGAAGCTTTGTTTTCCGCGACGAGACATTCTGCACAACACACGAGAGAGAAACTATTTTAGGCAGAGAAACTTCTAAATGCAGACTTGAGAGAATAAAACGCATTCTAACTCGCTTACTGACCTGTGCAACTTGCGTTGGAGGTTCCTGGCTTTCTTCATGGCTCTCCATTCTCTCCGACTTTGTTTCCGTGACCTCTGGGGGCAGTTGGCGGACAGAATTGAGCATTGTGAGCTTCGGACCTTCGGCCATTAGAGACCTTCTCGCCGGCAGCTAAGCAAGCGTGACACTGTCTGAAGGTGAGCACGAAATCCCACCGATTAGAAGTAGATCTGCTGTTCCGGTTTTTATAATAAACATAGTGGTAGGGTTAAGATTTAGGATTAGTGTAAATAATTGAATCCTAACATAAAAACCGGACCAATTAACCTTCTTTTAACGGGTGGGATTTCGTGCTCACTCTGTCTGAATCGTCTGAACTTTGACATGATAAGCAGAACAAATGTCCGGTTTCCATAACGACTAATGCCTTATTTGGGCGATGGAGTCAATAAAGTTCAAGGGTTTCAGTCACAGGTGATCATGTCCAACACAAAGAAGGAGGTGGAACCATTTCTCCTTTCTCCGCCTTTAACAAGACTTTGCAAAACACTTTAAAAAGTAGCACTTGAATCACCGAAATGTTAGTCAGATCAAATATACACTCTTTTTACAGGAACCAATAAATTTTGGTCCAGGCTAATGTATCTTATCTTATCTATTGTCCATTGTTTTTGATTGGAGATCGAGCACTTTCTTACCCGTATTTCTCACAGGGAGACTCTGTTGGCTATCTTTTTAAGATGATTTTACTCCGTCTATCTTATCCATTCAGCATGTTTCAACGAGTTTCTTAATTTTTCGTGGAATCTTAGGGGAACATCTTGGCCGCGCCCGGTTACCTATACAGTACAGTAGAGGGTACCTTAAGGGTTGGCTGAAAACGGGCCCCATCCCCCATGAAGGGATGGTTGAAGACGAACCCATTTTTTACTTATTGTCCTAAATATGACGGTCTGCGCATTGAGGTTTATGGAGCAATAAGCAAAAAAGTTAGCCATTTTGAGTCCTTGACATCAGAACAGAAATTTGTTTATATCATGTCGTGTGAAGACTTCTCAATTATCAGACATCTAGCCAATTTTATTAGAGACGCTTTAGAACTACGGTCATCAGCCATGAATTTTAGACATGATCACACTTAGTTGATTCCTGCAATCAAATTTAGCTGTTTGGGTGTCTACAGGTTTACCTCCACCTTATCGTTGTTGCATTTTGTAATCACTTTGAATCCGCTTTTTTAATGTTCTTTCTTTCTTCCTTTCTTGTATTTGTTAGAATTTTGACGAGACTCCGGTATACACCCCATCTATTTATAAGAACCAGCAAAATTGATTTGAAGCTGGCTGTTCTTAAATATTCCTCTATTGTCAGCTTGAAATTTTCTTGAATTTTTCTTACTTTTGCAATGATTGGGAAGCCTTTAGTAGTGTTAGTAGTGTTAGTTGGTTCAAATGTGGACTCTCTTGACCATCTGACATCATCTGTGTGCTGTACATCAGCTTGTTTTCTAATTTTTCAGTCTCACGATTATTTCGTAAAATTTACATATTGAGCCAAAAATGGTCAGCCTCGGTTTGTTTTTAGCTTGTTCTTATGTTTTGGTCAAATTTGAGGCTCCTCTTCTTATAACATTGTTCTTACAGAAAAAAAGTGAAGTGAAGTGTAGCAAGTCATTTATGTATATAAAATTAAAAATTGAAATTGGTACCTTATTTTATAGAAAATACAAAGTCCAAATACAAAGTCTTGAAAGTGAATGAAAATTACTAAAAATTTCTTGAAAAATGTTTGAGCTCTCCCTTCCCCAAAAAGAGCAATCAGGTTTCAAAGATGCAGGGAGATATGGTCAATGCTCTCTTACGCACAGGAACAATCAGAAACAACTTTTTTTTTAGGGTTAGGGGGCTTTCGTGGATAGGAAGTAACTAACCTAGGATTGTATGAACGCCTTATGTGGAGGATTGAAGTCCTCTATCTCCCATGGATGGCTGTCATCAAATGATCAAACTGCCGAGGAAGAATTTTGATTCAATCCTCCTTCCTGTGAAGAACAAACAGGCAATCGTATAAACGTTACCTTACGGTACAAACTTTAGCTGCTTGGGGTATAGCAGGAATCTCGTTTTTCTATCTCTGGGCCCCTGTCTTAAGCATAAACACATAAGTTGCAGTGGCCAATGGCCCCTTATCAGGGCCGGATCCAGCACTCATGGAAAGGGGGGCGCAACACACATATCGAAGGCTAATGTAAGGGAAATGGGGTATTACCAAGCTATTGTATTGTTTTTCTACCAAAATAGGGGGGGGGGCGTACACCCCTTACTACCCCCCTTGGATCCGGCCCTGCTTATCATATCATGCTGCAGTGGGCAATGACCGCTATACGCCGAGATCTGTTTGCTGGCAAATGGTAGAATGTCCCCTAATGCCCCCGGACTCGGAAAACCTAACAAGAGGTCACGATAAGACAATAACCGGCGCCTGTAAAGATAGTTGAGAAAGAATTCTCCGACATGCAACTTATCGTGACTTCAGTCGGAATGTTTACAAGCCAAACACCTGCTAGGCCCAGTCGATGAAAAGATTTGGCAAATAGTTTACGAATATTCACAAAGCGACCCATGAACCCACGTTAATGTCATCTAGCAAATTTGCATGGATCGCAGAAAATCAAATAACGTTATAGCATGTATTGTGATATATAGATTTCATTGAATTTTCATTCATGGTGGTACATTGTATCATACTGTGTATCGCATCGATGTTGTTGCATTGTATGGCATTGAATTACAGCTACCGTTCGTTGTATCATGCATGCTTTTTCATAAGGAGCTACTTGCAAGTGTTTACGAAATCCAACACTATCTGACATTTGATATTTAACTTTTCCGGTTTCTATAGTGAATACTAAATATTTAACCCCTACTTAATCCGAGTGATTTAAGAACGAATCAACATAGCTTTGATCATTCCTTCCTACTTGAAAAGATTTGCACTGCTCTAAAACAAAGAAATTGATATAAATATTTTGCTTCGTTCTCAGGCCCCGTTCACAGTGCTCCGTATTCAAATGAAACGGATAAAAAATTATCCGTTTTCGCCGGTTCACACTGATCCAACCTGAAAACGGAGAATTCTTTAACGCATTTTATAAACGGAGGCTTTTGAAAGCGCAAAAACGCAGTGAGAACAGCGAAAACGCAATAACCGGATACTTAATAATATAGAAATACTTTTGATCGTTATAATTCGCCCCGTAGCGGAGCAATGTGAACGCTTCATCGTTTTCGTAGCGTTTTCATATTTGCCCAGAGCAGTTTGAACAGGGAAAAGCGAATCAAAATGAAAACAGATAATGCGAAGCAGTGTGAACGTAGCCTTAAATCACGGAGAGTTGAAGCAAAATGGCAGCTAGATTTCACTTCCCTATAATTGTAGAAGGTCTGAATACTTCAGGAGCCTTGAAAGACAATTTACTGTAACCAACAACATTTTCATTACTTGTAAGTAGAAGCTTTTGGATACCATATTTCGTGATCAATCCTAGCGATACTGTAATGAAATATGATGTTGAAAAGCTTCTGGTTGTTAATGAAAATGTTGTTTGTTGAAAATGTCTTTCAATCCTAAAGTAGCCGGTTCAATCCTAAACAATCCAATTCTCGAAATAACTTCTGCGCAAAGAACAAACTACTTTCAGAAGTTTTGAAAAAATCTGTGACGCATCACTTCAGGAGTTTTTACATTGCTGAAAAAGACAAAATCGCCAGCCCTAGGCATGTTAGGTAAGCTTTGATTTAAAAACATTCATCCTCCAGTCACTTTGTTGGTTACGAGGCTTGTTTCATTGATCACGTTCTCGACTCATGGTGTGTTGCAAAATATAGACTAGTCCCTGATCGGCACAAAACTTGAAGTAAGCCAGGTAAATTGGAAGCATAACGAAAACATGGATTACTTCAATAAGTCATACGTCAGAAAGAGAACGAAACGAATCCTAAAACAAACTATTAAACTCGATTAAACACAGATGTGGGTCGAAATAGGCCAATCAGAAATACCAATCATTCACCCCTTATCTGATTGGCCTACTTCAATCCACATCTGGGTATAGTAATAAGATAGGTTTTTGTTTCGTTATCTTCAAGCTGAAGTAATCCATGTTTTTGCTATGCTTCAAATTTTCTGGCTGTATCAAAAAAAAGATTGAAGAAATATCTGGTTACGGTTCGCAATGAAGTAATTTAATTGAATGCCTGACATCATTGCATGCCACATTCTGGAAGCAAAATTCAAGCATATGACAGAACAGACAATTTGAATGACAATTAACTTCATTTCAGTAGTTGATATAAATAATAAATTTAACCAAGCTCACTTCAATAAATTGCTCTAAAATCGTCTAATTTCTCATGAACAGAATCGTTTAATGTCTCTTGAACAGGATGGTTAATACCTTAGAAGTGCGCAAGTCTGTGCGAGTGGCTTCTCATGCTGATGAAGGAGCCTTTGGCGAGTTAGTCAGCCTGTGATTCTTGGGTGGGTGCGGCACCACTTCCAGTCCCCTCTCTTCCCGTGGACTTCTTCGATCCGGATACAATATCATCGATACGCAACAGAAGCATACACGTCTGAAAGGTAAAAACATACGTGTCAAAAAAAGGTGAATCTGAGGTACTTGTCATCCGAAAATGTCCACTGTTGGACTTACTGAACGTTTCTTGTCAATGGTTTTGTAGATAATATCTCATCTGCCAGGGACAGAATGTGCTGATTTGCACACGTTGCGTGGAAGATCGAGAGTCAATGTGAACATCGTGGAAAACTGATGCGGGCAAGACAAGGGTATTCGTTTCTGCATATAGCTTTAAACATACCCTTACACAACGAAGCCTTTGTTCAATTCTAGAAATTGTTTATTGTTTTTAAAGATAACAAGACTCGTTTAAAATGCACCATTTCCTGGTTAAGAAAAAAGCATCAACATCAACTCATTTTTTAAAGCCGTTCCTTAGGAATCGATTCTTTTAACAATCAAAGTCGAGAGTTTTCTCTTTATCATTAATCGCTACAAGTGTTGCCTCGACAGGACTCAAATCATGCAGAATCTTGTGGGGGAAAACTTTCCTCTATCCATCACCACGTTCACTGCCCCCTTTTGCTTTATTGATATATTCATGATAGATGCTCAGAAGAGCTGCACAGACTTACACCAGCCCTTTATATTTTCAAAGAAAACTACTTCTCGTAAACGATCAACACATCTTCGTACGTCGTGTATCTCGTGTATTTCTATCAGCGTTTCCATCTACCAAGATCTACCAAAACTTTTCCTTCCTCGTATATTCTAGGAATGCGCTTGTTTTCCAAATATATGTAATCTTTTTCTATCAAACCATTTCTTTTAGTGAGACCATCAACCAAATCTATCAAAAATTTTCCTTTCTCAAACATTCTAGGAGTTTTCTCCTTTCTTTTTGTTTTCAAAATGAATGTAATCTTTCCTCATTCAAATCTGTTGTTAACCAAAACCTCTGAGCCTCCCTCTCATAACTTAACCTTTAACCTCGAATGGCTTCTAGCCTTGTCATGTGGTGACTGGAAGTGACCCTTCATTAAGTGTATGAAAACAAGTTTGCCTGAAATATTTTCGAAAAATAAAAATCAAAATGCTTGTTGAAAATCGTTAGATGTGTTGATTACGGACTGGTTTTGTCTGATAACTATCTCTCAAATCAGGCAAACTTCATCCTAACTATATCGTTGTTGACAACAGTGAGCCAGGAAACGGGATTTTGAATGAATGCAAGAAAAGGAAAACTTTATGGCGACTCAAGAGATGTAGATTTACAGGAAAAGCAAGATATTCTTTGCATGGCCGTACATAGCGGGGGGGCAAGGGGGGCTGCTGCCCCCCAAAAAATTCCAAAAGTATATGCTTTCCTATAGAGGATATCCTCAAAAAGCTCTTCAAAAGGGGTTTTGCCCCCCCCCGCTAAAAATGTTCTGTGTACGGCCTTGATTCTTTGATCTTGAGAATCATGAACAGGCAAAAAAGCCACTGTTTCATAAACCCTCATGACGAACATAAATATAAAAGAATTCAAAAGATGTTGAAGTTCCCCCACTTACAAAACTTCATGTAAACTAACCTCCATTGCTGTTTTGATGGTTTGTGCCTTGACTGCAAAACAGTCCCAAATGCCGAGATCCTTCATGTTGGAAATGACACCCCTTTCCCCGTCGATTCCCCAGCACGAGTTCTTCGTCTCAGCGTGCTTTGCCTGGAAAAGAAAGTCTATCGTTATAGGAATACTAGTTTTCAATCAATCAAAGTTTTGAAAAAAACTTTATACCTAGATCATATAAAACTATATTTATATCACACGGTACTTAAAATATAATTTGTTTCTTATATTTGTCTTATTATAGTACCACACGCAACTAATACTTTTTATACCTGGATCATATTTTTTTATAAGTTCATTCGATTACAATCTGTTTGATTTGCTTTATGAATTGTCAAGGATAATTATTGGTTTCACAATATGGTTGGAATATCATAATAATTTAAGATTTTGATGCTGAGAACAATGAGGTGCTTATTCAAGAAGAGAGGGTTATATTCAAATCTGGCAAAACTAGGCAACCTAAATGCTTAAAAAGATACTACTAGTCAATCCATCTACCTCAATATTTTCTGTCCTTTCCTTTTAACCCTACTAAAACCTTCCTGTGTAGTTACGCTAATGTTTGATGTACTGTATTTCACTGTGTTGTCACTCTAGTGCATTAGATCAGTAAGACTTTGGGAGAGAATTATGAAAATGGCCTACCCTGAGTGCAGTGAGTGTTCTGATAGTATTTCCACCACAATTCTCAATCAGAGTTCTCGGAATGATCTCCAACGCCTTCGCCACTGCTCTGTACGGCCATTGCATCACACCAGATATCGCAGCGGCTTTTTCGTCCAGGGCCTAAAAAATAAACAGCAGATGATAATGTGATTAATCAAATGCTAAATAAAAGCAATCTGAAAAGTTTCCAGGAGTTGGGGGTTGAATGAAGGATAGAGAATCAGTCTCTGATCGTAGAGAAATTGAGGAAGACTACCACTTTAACTAAGCAAAACATAATAACTAGTTAAGCTTATAGTAGCAGACCCTTAGCCAGACCTTTCGAGCCGAGGGGGGAACATTTCTCAGTCTATGAAATAATGTTGGTGGGGTAGGGGTGAGGCTAAGTCAAAGATTGATATGGACACTATAGGAACGACAACTTTTTATACTTTTTAACTAAGTATATCCTAAGGGTGCAACACTGGAAAATCAGAAAACCATGGTAGTTACTCGAAAAGTGTCTAGAGATGGCAAAAAGCTTACCCAAATTGCACCAAGGGTGGAAATACCACCCCGTAGCTACGGGTCTGCAGGATTGGGCATTAAATTTAATTTAATGATAATATGGCGAAATCTGAGGCTTGTGTTCTTATGAAATTGCTCTTATAAAATAAAATCCGTGTGAAATAGAGCAGAAAATAATCGAACCCAGAAAAGCGTGGACTGTTGCTGTTACTTCCTCCATATCAACCAAACTGCCTAAATGCTTTAAACAAGACTCTAATGAATAACTGCGTTCTTTCTGACATAAAACCTTTAGAAATATGACTTTCTGCTAAATGATTGAAAGAAGGGAAGGTATTAACGATAACTATATTAGTTTTAAAAGCCTATTTCAGCTTAGGTTGTCGAAAAGTAAGTATATCCGAAGCCTGTCAGAGCAAGAAACGAGATTACGGCATTTGCAGTATAATTGAAGATTTCCATGCTTTTGAGTAAGAATGGATGACCTGGCGGAAAACAGGAGTCACCATCAATGAATCCGTTTGAATGGTATGGATAACAACCGTTGCGGAAACTCGACTGCCCTCTCCAACAAATTTCCGTTTGTAAAATTCAAGGAAGCAATGTAAAAGGGCGTTTTATTATGCTTTTCTAAATAAGAAACCGAGCTCCAAGCCCTCAGTGTTGTTTAAGTCCATCTAATCAGCATTACCTATTCGCTGGTGCGTGAACAATTACAATTCTCCGCATGTAAGAACAATTATTCCAATGCTAGCCTGAAATAGCACGCTGCACAGAAACCCACTCACTCACAAACGAAAGCAAACTTAAAATAACCTCATTCTGCTATATGTAGTAATGTAGTTCACACGCTAACGTACTCATAACTCTTTTTCAGGCCAGAAAGTTATTGAGAAACTCATTCACTGACGAAAGGGTGCAATAAACACACGAGGACGTTATAGTAGCTACTATAATGTAGTGATCTAATGCATATTGACAATTTGATGTACACCTGCTAAAACTAAGGTCATGCCTTAGTCAGGCTACAGGTTTAAAAAGAAACTCACTTACAAATGAGAGTAATTAACTTGAAATGACCTCGTTCTGCTGTATGTAGTTTTTTTTATATTCAATAGATAAAAATCTTTACACCATTAACAATTACTACATACATATACATAACAGGGACGATACCCTGGGAAGCAAGAGTCCATGACTATCCCAGGGCCATTACATTAAATACTTAAATACATATACACTTACAAATTATAAGAGCTGTATGTAGTGATCTAGTGCGTGCTTACGCGGTGCCCCTACTGGAAACACCCTGTCTTAGTCAGGGTACAGCTTTAAAAAAATCACTTATGAATGGGTGTAACAAACACACGAGGAGCTCATACTGCTGTATGCAGTGATCTAGTCTAGTACATACCAACTTTCTCCCACTGTAAAATGGCCCTATCTTAGGCTACAACGTTAAACAGAATATCACTTTTAAATGGGTATAACAAAACACACGAGGACCTAGTACTGCTGTATGTAGTGATGAAGAAAATGCTAACATGCCCCTCTCCGTCACTGCGATAAACAAGCCCCAGGCTTAGCCAGGCTAGAGGGTTTAACAGAAGCTCACTCACTCGCACAGAAAAACAAGATCGTCCGCATATTCATGCCCGTCGCTGAAACCCTTATCCACAACTGAGCTCGATTCATTTAAAAGGGGATTTTCTGGTTCAAACTGACAATGATTGCCTGATTACGGATTCTCCATTATTAAAGCGATATTAAGCTGCTATGCCGTCGTTCATGCTCAGCCTTCAAATTAGCCTTAATCTGATCTCTGCATTCAGAAATTGTAGAGCGTTGCGGTAGATCTCTTAATATATGACTAATGATTTGCTGCTCGTGACCATTGGCGAGATGTCCACTCCCAGCAGCTGACTTTAGGATCCGATTTACACGGTTTTTTATAAGAAAAACCAATGCTTTTAATCATAGTTTCGGTTCCTTTCTTGTGCCTTGTTTTCATATTATCATTATTATTGATTTGAACCATTTCCAATGTTGAAAATGTACGGTAGTCATCGCTAGAGCAGCATTTCGTTTATGTTACTTTCTATTACATACAACAGTCCGTCTGATTGCAGCCATTATAGCTGAAATCACTGAGGTTGCTGACATCACTTGAAAATGGGTTCAAGGTACCAAGCAACTTTATGGAAAAATCCAATAAATTGTGCAGGAAACCCTCGACGATCCAGCCACTGAAATTCTGTCCCAGTGACCACCATCGACCCAGGGCCAAGCAAGGGGCAAATCACTTTTACTTAAGTGTATGTATGTACAAGAACTTTAAAGATTTTTAGAGAACAATTGGAAATCAAAAGACTTTCCGGGACTTTTGACGATTTTCCTCGCAAAGTGAAGGTCATATATCGATATTCTTTTATTCTTCCAGCCTTCTATAATAGGATGACGTCATAGTACGAGATCCTTGAGATTTGTAATGGAATAATAGTTGTATGCTTTGGACATGGTCATAAGAATTTCCTTGGGATTATTCCAATCTGTGTGTTACAATCAAGTTTTCATCTCATGTACCAAATAAACATCCCAGCCCTATCTTCATCAATCATGAATTTCTAACCCCCACAGCCTGTGATTTAGGACATCAGTGCTCTCTCTTAACTGAGATTGGGGGCCACACTCGAGACCACAGCCAGAAACACGTCACTCAAAATTGCACCACCACTCACAATATGCAGACACGAACCATCTTCAACAATCAACAGCAAGATTTCAGAAATGAACCACTACAACTGACATGAACCATCTCAAATTGATTTCCCTGCTCCCGAAGTTAGGAGTTACTAATAAAAAAGCAGGCAGCGAGAGATCAGCACGAGGGATTAAGAGTCATGGGAAAAAGTCAGCGGAGATCAGGTGACCTTGTGCACCGAATGACCCAAAGCTTTGTGATTGGACGATCATCTCTTTGCACTGCTGAGAAAGATCACAATACGATTGAAATTCTTATGATACATCTGCTACAGTGCACTAGGTCAAGCCTGTCACGTGACACAACCTGTAAGCTCGTCTTTCTAGTCGTTTCTGACGTCCTCCTACTGGGCTGCTCCACAGCTTACTAAGCTCCTTCGGAATTCCAAATTGAGCTAATATTTTGCAAAACATGTTCGTATGGTTGTTATATCAATAGTCAATAGAAGGAGATGGTTTGGGAACCGAAAGTTTTCTAGAATTAAGAATGCATCGTGTACTATTTTGCCATATATCTAGCCAACGTGATCATGGTTGGACAAATAGATCATAACGCTTCTTTTGGATCCTTACGCTAAAATGTTCGTCAATTACGAACAATGTCGTAATGTTTACCATCATATTCATACAGGCAATGTATAAAACGTGATTCTAGCAGTCAAGAGAGGATAAGGCAAACGTCATGCACTTTCAGGTACTGCTCGACATTTGAAAAATGTGAAAGAAAGAAAGCAATAGTTTTCCTAAGAATAGCAATAGTTACTCAGTAAGTTAAAGTGGTACCTCCTTGTGGATGCATTAGTCATCTTCTACTAGGGCCGACTCTGTGGCTCTCACGATGACTGTAGAGCCCGATACGTGACTTTCACTGCTTGTCACAAGACCACATACAGAGCATTGATGGGAGGCTGTCATTTAGCTAATCTTGGATTACCTTGTATCCCCTTTCCTGTACCTAAGTTAAGCCACTTATCAGAAGTAAGAGCCTATCCAGCTAAAATTGTAGCATAAAAGACAGAACATAATAATTACGGAATATGGTTCTGAGGTTTAGGATTTCGTGTTCACCAGCAAGGAATAACTGGTTATTGTTAGATCAAGGAGATTAGACGTTAACTTGGGTGATTCCTCGAATAGCTTGTATTCCGTTATTCTGCAAGGTTTTAATAAACATTTCATGATATCCAACAAAATGAAACATTTCCATTTCATATTCAACTTATTTGTATTAATATTTAATTTCAAAAATGTCGAGTTGATCAAATCTTCTCCGAACCAGGAAGTAAATTAACCAATCAAATGAAAGAGTTGATGAAGCAAGCTGGCGATGACGTCACATGAACTAATGAAATGAGGCCTTGTGACGTTCAGAGAGGGGAATCCTCGATTCAGCCCTTCTCAAAATTCAAATCTTTTAAAACTACAGAAAGACTTGGTGTTTTGGACTTGATAAAGTTTTAAAGTTATCATGTCACCGAAGTTTCAATTATAAACTATGAAATACTGCCGATAATGTCTCCCCCCCTAGGCCAATAGCATATATAGTATAACAAACATATAAGAAGCAGTTATGATAAGCAACCACTCAAAAACAAAATCATGGAAAACCACACATTATGCTTTCGACTTGGCGAAATAGTGATGGATATCATAACATCAAATACTGACATAAATCTTGATGTTTTGCTGAAATTGTCTTTTTTCGTATATTGATCCACCCGCTCTCTATTAAGCCCCCCCCCCCCCCCACTTGAAAGAGCTGAATCTAAATAAGCAACCCGTATGGAATTTACTTATTTTTCTATAAGAAACTGCTTTGAGCTGAAAAGATGGTCAATAAGAGAGTTAAGTTTCTGAAAAAAGTAGATATCAACACCACACATTCCAGCTCAGAAGACCACATAACCAATTATGTTGGCCACACATTGCGGACAAGGCCAAGTTAACACAGGAAATAGGCCAGGAAAATTACACCAACGCAAAGCAGAATTATACGTCATGAAATCTTTCAATTTCACCACTGCTCTAACGCCTCTTACACCCGTTTTTTACACCGGATTTTTTATCTTCCTTGGCACAAATGTTAGAATTTAACATACTAAGAACCATATACTACTATATACAGCAAAAAAAATCGGTAGCATAGCGAAGTGAAAAGATGGATTACTTGAGCTTTCCGTCTGACACTAAATAGAGTAATACGTCAGAGAGAGAATGAAACAAAAACCTAAGAGATTAATATTCCCAGATGTGGAGGTTTTTGTTTCGTTCTCTATCTGACGTATTACTCTGTTGAGTGTCAGACGAAAGAATTATCTAATCGATGTTTTCACTTCACTGTGCTTCCTATTTGTCTGGCTATATCAAAGTTTTTTACCGATCAAAGACTGTTATACTACTATTAGGCCGTTACCTGAGAACTGCTATCGTCGCTCGAAAAATGATTCCGCTGCACAAAGAGCGGTGCTAACTGGTTTCAACTGAAACAAGTAGATTTTGACATGCTGAATCCAAATTTTTTTGTTCACATTCTCGGAAACCCGCAGTTTTTCGAAAAATCCCGGCCAAAGTTACGAAATTTTGACTTGGCGGTACCTTTGATGTGACATTGATTTGCATCGATACGAGACTAGATATAAATGGCGCAAAACCCCGGGAGAGGGAAAATGGCGCAAGAAAGTAGCGGGAAGCAGTGTCTTATTCATATTCCCAAGAAAACAGGCGATTTACAAAAGTCTACAGCTTACACCGCTACGAAAATAAGAGAATTCTGTCGCCAATGGATTGATCTCGATGGAAATCAGCAAGTCATTGCTTCTAGAATCGCCAGTACTGTTGAATCGTGGCCTGAAAATATTACCAACGACGAGGAGTTCTACTACCACAAGGAATGTTACATACGGTTTTGTGATAAGCAACAAATCGCGAGGGCAGAGAAAAGAATTCAGAAGAGCAGGAAAGATGCAGAATCAAATAAAGTTACCCCAGAATGCCACGATCAAAATTCGTCTCATAGCCTTAATTCACCAGAAGAATCATCTTGTCGCAAATCAGCACGACTTTATGAAAGGATTGAAACCCAGGATAGGCCTTATACCGAACAAAGACCAAGGAGCAAGCATGTTCTTCCGGAGCATTGTATTATATGCAAGAAGAAAGACGTCTATATTACTGATAAGGTAGGTGCAAATTGCGATTTTTGTGAGAAACTGTTGTCAAAAGTAGAGAATAGATACATAACATGAGATGGCCCTAAAAGTTTCTATTTTTCAGTTCACTTTTCAAGAGAGAAAATTAATCTGCTTTTCAGTTGAGACACAGTTCCAAGGTATTGGGGATAAGCATTGCTTCCATTTTCCCATTCCCCAATTTAAACAAAAGCAAATAGATATCTTACTTTTTTGTAAGCTTTCAAAACAGTTTAGAGAGATTTCACAGATTTATGATTTTATTCTCTCTTGTTCAGGCGACCAAAAAGATGCTTCTCACTACATGCTTCTCAATTCCATTTGAATGTTATCATCAGAAGCCCTGATACTGATGTGTTCATAATCTTGCTGTCAGCTTCAAGTCATGTTGATAGCCGATTGCTCTTTGAAACTGGTGTGAAAGAGAAAGCCCGCATCATTGACATTACATGTTTGGCAAGTCAGCTGGGTGATAATCAGTGTAAGGCACTCATTGGATTTCACGCCTTTACCGGTAAGTTTGTTTGTTGATGTTCTAAGCATCCCCTCGAGCCATTTGACAAAAAAAAACAGACTGATCCAATTGAATAAAATCTACTGAATTTGTTTTCATCCTGTGCAAGACCCAAAACACATTAGGGAAAATAAATTAATTGCCCAGCATGCCTTTAAAAACAATTGCTTATATATACTGTAGATGACTGCTATAAATAGCTGGAGCATAAAGGTTACTACACAAAACAGATACAGTGCAGCCCCAAAATGAAGCAAAATTTTGTTCTCATTGTACCTAGACTTTTGCATTATGTGCCAAGTGTACTGTGTATATACTTTATATTCCGACTATTCAATAACATCTTTCTTAAAATCCATCATACTCTTTGTACTGCATGTAAACTATTTCATGGCCCAAAATTTTTTCTCTTGTAAAACTTCAAACTCTTTTGTACAGTTGCTATTTTTTGATAAAAAATGCTTTATCTGGGTTACACCCTCCTGAGAGCCCAATTTTTATTGCATTTTTGTGTGAAGCTCAGAAACCAACTTTAGGAGCAGTGGAGGGTCTGGTCTCCCCCCAATTCCTTCCCATGTGCCTCCCATTCATGTGTGTATGGCTATAGTGCATTTTAATTTGCTAGGATGTGATTCAACTAGTTCCTTTTATGGCAAGAGTAAGGTGAAAACATGGAATCTTGTATGTGATAACCAGAATTCTCTTGAAACATTGATGCATGTGGGAAGTGAATTCGCAATTGATGATGCACTGATCAGGGATATCGAGTCATTAACAGCACTTTTCTATGGTGAAAAGGAAATTACAGAGGTGAATGAAGTGAGATACAACATGTTTCGATTAGGAAAATTTTCTGATGACAGCATTCCACCCAACAATGATTGTCTTGTTAAGCACTTGCAGCGGGCAAATTATCAAGCAGCAATATGGAGGCGGGCAGTGACTCAAAGTATCAATGCTCCAACACCAGCAAACCATGGATGGAAGATTGATAACAGTGGTAAGCTACAAATTGATTGGATGGATGGGAAGTGTGCCCCTGATGCTCTGCTGAAAGAAATAAATTGTAAATGCAAAACAAGTTGCAGAACAATGAAATGCTCATGCAGAAAAGGAAATAATGTCTGCAATGACATGTGCAAATGCAAAGGCTGTGTAAATGTGTGTGACACTTCATCAGAGTCATTTGGTGATGAGGAACAAGAAGACGATGACCTGTCATCTATATCAGAAGCTGATGATGATGATGTGTAAATATGTTAGTGAAAACAATTTTTTTAGAGTCTTTGTGCATTAGGCACTGCCAGTGTTGATCACTACTGTTTGAGTAATATTTTAGGGTGGCACATACCCAACCACAAATTCTGTTTTTTTTCTGATCAATGTTTGGCCTTTTTGTCATTTGTGGCACCAAATAAAACTAAAATTATTTTCAAGCAAAAGAAATTCCTTTGTTTCTTAACACAAGTTTTGGTGTGGATGTAAACTAAATATTTTCCATGGCACTAGCTGTTCAATTATGCATCAACAAGTTGCTAACTATTAAATGTTTAAATTTTTTATGTAAAAGCTGGTTTATAAGAAACTAATGACAGGATAACAGGAAAATGGGCGGCAATTTAAGAAACTCGGAGAAACTCTGGGCCTACTAGAGAGTTCTTACTTACTTACTGTACTGTAGAGAAACTCTGGATCTACCTCTACAGTTTGAAGAGCTAGAGCCAGATATTCGCATTAACTCACGGACAGCACCATAACATTCGTTGTCGGCTTTCTACCATCATTTTGCTAGTGCTCTGCCGTAACAAGCTGTGCAGTCGAAGCTCCTTTGCCTGCATATTGCTTGTTTTGGTTTTCCCGCGGTTTTCCACCATTTCTATGTGGTCTCGTATCGATGCAAATCAATGTCACATCAAAGGTGCCGCCAGGTCAAAATTTCGTAACTTTGAACGGGATTTTTCGAAAAACTGCGGGTTTCCGAGAATGTGAACAAAAAAATTTGGATTCGGCATGTCAAAATCTACTTGTTTCAGTTGAAACCAGTTAGCACCGCTCTTTGTGCAGCGGAAATGCACGATATCGTTCTTGAGATAACGGCCTATATATGCACTGATGTGGAGGGTGCCCCTGCTGCAAATAAGTGCAAGCTAGCACATTCAACATAAACTCACTCAATCCTAAAAAACATTCATAACATTGCAGTACCATATAGTCATCATACCGTACAATGCAAAAAGGAATCTCCACTTCTTAAGAAGAAACAAGAAATGAGACTGGGTACCTACTGCTCAAAGTTTCAAGCTCTCACGATCATCAGACAGATCATAGGCAAAGAACATGAACATGTGAGTAACAGAGATCAAGTCTCCTGTGGCAGGGATTGCCGAGTGGTTAGATCATTCGACCCTTGCTCCAAGGTTCAAACCACCTTTAGACCTTTCACAAAGTGTGAGGAGAGAATTTGCCAACTCTCTGTAATTCCAGGCAAAAAGGCAAAAGGAATCACGAGGTGTGGTCACATTGAGAGGAACGACCAGGGTCGCATTGCTCGATTAGCCCTTAGTGCTTTACACATCAACCAATACCCTACAAAGATAGCAAGTGTATTTGCCTATCAGCTATCTCCTTTTTTGCTTCTGTAGCTACATCGAACAATATCGATCTGTATCGCTCTGTAGCTACTTTTGTACATCGAGCACTATGATGCCGTTATTGACAAAGCAATGCTAGAAAGATAATTACCCCTGAAAACCAGAAGCAAACACTTACATGAGATAAGGCCATTTCTGCAGCACCACCACCGGGCACCAGGCGTGGGTCCATCATGACATTCCTCGCAACATTCATCGCATCGTTCAAGTTACGGTCAACCTGAGATTACAAATATAATGCATTTTATAATACTTAAAAGTGATAAGTCAAATCAAACTAGAATGATATAAAAGTAGAAAAAAAGCATGTCATGATTACAATACTTAAAAGTGGTAAATCATATAAAGGCAGATCATCAGAATTATTATCCCTAATACAGTTAAAACCCGCACATAACAACCCAACTTTTTGAACTCGGCCTGTTGAGGTTCTTATACAATGAAGTACATCCAGTAATCCAGGTGTAGGTTTTTAACATTGGGTATTGAGCAAGCAGAAGGAAAAATGATAGTTTAAGGTTTAGCATTGAAATATGAAAGCAATTTAGCCAGCAACACAAAGCTTTGATTTGAAAATATAGTCCATTAGTCCTTGGGATGTATCTTCTTGTCTCCTGACCCATCCACAGTCATTAGAAAACAAGTTTTTTCAAAAAAATTGGTGAAGGTTTAATTAATGAAGAGTTAAACCCTTAATTAAGAACCTAGTTAGGATACCAGGCTTAAATGGTTCTTATTTACTGGATACAAAATATCTATTTTCAGCCTGTAGGTTCTTAATAATGGAAAGTTCTTATGTGCCGGTTTTTACTGTAATGATAAGTCTTATAACTATTTAGTAAACATGATAAAAATAGGATCTTTTGCAAGTGATAGACATCTAAGTGTCGATCCTTAGACATAATATAATCAAATCTTGTAATAATAATTAATGAATAAATATAAAGCCAGAATGATATAACAGTAGAAAATAATGCATGTTAACTATTACAACTACAATACTTTAAAGGGATTCGACTCTGTTAAATTGGGAATATGCCTACAATTTTCTTGTTTATCAATATCTGTCCAATGAGAAATCGCCTTGACAGTAAACAGGAGCTATGTGCCAATTAGATAACGCCTTATCAATTCTGTTTTCAATCACGCTGTTTTATGAGGATCTAATACTTTGAACATCAGTGATACGTCATATAAAGTCAGAATGCTATTAAAGGAGAAGTCATTAACATGGCCAAGAAATACATAACGAGTGAACACCAGCTGAACATTATTACGAGATATTCATGATAGGAGTTTTGGTAACCGTTCAAGATTTCGGTTTTTAAATATAGTCGAAGCTCAAAAGCGATAAATTTTAGATTCAAAGTTAACGAGCCGTTCATTTGAGTCGACCGCTATTAGAAGGTAAATCTGCTATATAGGATGGCTTTTGTGACTTACAGTGAGTGGCCGTTACTTTGAGGTGGTCGCTATTGGAAGGTTGTTGTTTTAACAGGTTCAACTGTAACACTATTAAAATCAAATCGTTGTCGTCACAGGGCTAGTGCCTCGTGAATCAGGTCCAAGCAAATCAGAGGTCTGGAATCTAGTGATAATGATGTACATTTAGGCCAAGCAAAATACCACATCTCGCTTCTGCTCGAAAATCCAATAGAAAGATAATTGCGATTGAAGGGAAATAGTTATCCACAGCTTCAGACTTTGTACTAATTTCCACCTTGCTAAACACTACAGCTCGCCTCACTACAACCAAATATTACAGCTACTTCTACAGATAAACACTACAGCTACTTCTACCCAGCTAACTGAGAAAACAAGAATTTCAATCACTCAAATCACCCAACACTCGTCAAAGGCAGAAACCATCACAGTCTTTAGTTTATATTCGAGCCTACTTGGTTTTTTTGGAGATTCCCAAGCTTTGTGAGATTGCAAAGGACTTTGTTGGTTTATCTTGTTTATCTGCTGGTCAGTAACGTAGAAATTTATTTCAATTTATGGGGAAACGATACTTCATAGTAAATGGCACTTTTTTCATCAAGGGTAATTGTTCATTAATCAAAAGGGGCTATTTCTGAAATTAAAAAGGCATTTCATTGTTCTTTGCAAAATCTTGGGGGAGACTTGTGTTCCAGGTAGCCCCAATTGCAAGGGACGCAACCTGGATAGCCTAGAGCTAGGCACCAACCTCGATTTCGAACAAAAATCTTTCGATATTGTTCGCTAACGTTTTATATTTCTGTGGGCCTTAAGAGTAAACAGCGCAATTTCACTGAATCGTTAGCCGAAATCCAACAACATAGTCTAGACCACTTTCAATCAATACCCATTGTCGTCTACGTGCATTGTTCTAACAACAGAAATTCCAGTCTGGGAAATTCGGTTTTGCCAGACAAACCAAGAGCTGAAGATTAAATTGTCTGGAAAATCCAACCTGTACAAAACACTGAAAGACGATCTCAGGTGTTTTAATTTCTCAATTACACGACGTAAGTCCTCCTTTGAAACTTTCAATCGATCTGGCAAAACAATCATCATTATCAGTCGCACCGTTGACCGAACCCAGCAGGTTTCATATTAACGACAAACTTAGATTTTAATTGAACAATTAACAGTTGGGCCGACATAAAGACGACGAATAAAGTGACTCGTTGGTGTATCTCAGTGAGCGGCTGTTACAACATGGAGTTAGCCAAAATATTTCTTCGCAAATCCACCTTATGCTAATTGCAGATTTCTAAATCACCACCAGCACGGACGCAGCAACTGGGGGGGGGGGGGGACACTTAGCCCCAGGATTTTGCAAAAAACAAGAGGGTCCTTTTTGATGTCTGAAATAGCACCTCTTGCTTAGTTGTAAAGTGCTCTTGAAACGTCGTGTCCCAAGTTTGAGATGTTTTCTACGTCACGGACCGCCCACCAGACACATAAGATGAACCACAACATTAAACACAGTACTACAGTTGTGCAAAAATGACCACAAGAGTCAATATACTGATAGTTTACTGCAGTAGTGATTATCCACCACAAAAGAGCAAACTCTCCACCACTGTAATGCAAAATTAGCACCACAGTAGTGATAGTCCAACACAACACTGGTGCTCTGCAGTTATCTAACGTAGTAGTGCAAAAATAACCACATAACATATTGATTAAACTGATATTATACTGTAGAAGTGTTTATCCACCATAATAGAGCAAAATCTCCACCAAAGTATGGTGCTGAATTAGCACCACAGACCGATTACCACAGCAATGATTATCCACCGGAAGAATCAATATACTGATAGTATACTGCAGCAGTGATTATCCACCACAGTGCAGCAAAATCTGCACCACAGTTATACAATTTTAGCATCAGAGAGTGATAACCATAGTAGTGATTATGAACCACGGCAGTGATTATCTATCACAATAGTGATTATCCAGCACAATAGAGCAAAATCTCCATCACAGTAATTGCAAACTTAGTACCACCGTAGTGATTATCCACCACAGTGGAGCAGAATGGCAACCACATTAGTGTGAAAACAACCACCCAAATAGTAATAAACCATCCACACCAGTAGACATAACAGGTTCTCAGGAGTGAATCAAGAGAATAAGAAAATCACCAACCTCATGAAGAAGATCTTTGCTGGCTCCTCGTAAAACAATCGTGCAGGCCTTGGGGTTCTTGCATTTTGTGATGAAAGTGAAATATCTGGTGGGAAAATGAAATATCATTAAAAAATAATCATAAGTTCCTTGGCATTAACGACAAGAAATCTTTATAATTTCACTGAAGTATTACGACAAACTAAAGCTGAAAGCCAACTAGACATTCTCTTCAGAAACTTATTTTAGAAGCACAGAAAAATCGAAGAGACTGCTTCAAAACTAACTAACTAACAAAACAAAAATGAAAATGGACCTGAATCAAAACTGAGGGGTTTGCCAGTAGACAGTAATTTCAAAAATCAAAGACTTCTGTGAGCAATAAATGGGAGAAATTGGATGCAATGAAAACAAAACGACTACGTACTACTACATGTAATAACGAAGTGTGTCTTACCCATACCCCTACCTTACTTGGGGGAAGGAGAAGGAGAAGGGTATACCACTGTTGAGATAAGAGTTCTGAAATCAAAATCAACAGGTGAACAATGAGATACCAGTGACACAAACCACAGAATACGTTGTACGTAGCTCATATTACAGATCTAACATAACTCACTCGTCACCAGTCTTCTCAATATTAAACAGACCAGCTCCTTTGCCGATATCTTCTTCTTTAATTTCTTCAGTGCGGTTGACGATGGTTCCACCGATAGCCCTGATAAAATACAGAACAAAACGTTACGTAAGAGCCTGAGAAAGGACGTCATTAACAATTTAGTTCCATTATAATTCAACATACGTTTATCAACCGACTTACCAAATTGCTTATCACTGTAGCAGTGCGTGTTAGCTTTAATGCACCGTAGAAAAATTCAAGATCATATCTTACACAGAAAATTGGTAGAACAAAGAGGCAAAGAAACACAACTTTAATACAGTACACTTAGGCCAAAATCATAAGTAACATTCTGAGGAGGACATAAGTCCAAAAGGCCTAAGTGTGCTGTATTCAAATGATTGTTTTTCGCCTCTTTTTCTATAATTGTTAGTAATTTTATCTACATAATAAATTTTTTAAACTCAGATATCTATACTGTAAAGTGGTACAAGAATAAAGTTATAACATACTAATCTCAAACTAGAATAACAAGCTATTTCTGAAAATGCTAAATAATTCATCTATTTGTCATTGCTTTGTTCTCAGACCACTTAGGACCCGTTTCAACGATACTTCCTGCACCACTTTCTCACTTTGCCAGGGATCTCAGTTTGATTATCTAGCCTTATATTGGTTTCATTTCAAAAAATTGCGTTTACTAGAGAAGATCTTGCCCCATCAAACCGAGGCCTCAGCTGTTTAACTACTTTTATTTCAAAACTCTAGCCATGTTTACTTGGGGAGGTTTTGCTGAGTCCTTTAATGTCACAATACCATTTTGTTGATGAATCAATCGTTCAAAAATTTTGATTACCCTCTGCTGATTCCTTATAACGTGATCGTTGTATCCAGTTACAACTTCGAATCCTTTGAACATATGAAAGTTAATTATCCTAGCAAGTTTCTGAGACAATCTAAACCAGAAAAACTTCCCACCAGTCAAAAAGAAAATATTAACAAATAATTGAAACTAGCTCCTGCAAACTGGGCCATATGACTGCACTCCATATAACCAGAAAGATATGCGTCTGTAAACCAAGAAACCATAATGAAGTTAAACTGGCTTTACAGTGAAGCAGGCCAGGGTTTCTAATACAAAAGGTCCTTGAGATAAATATATTTGATATTAACATTTGGCATGGCATTTTGAACGCACTGGAAGTATTGGCTACAAAGGCATTTCATTTCCTTGTAAAGAAACCTTTCAAGAACAAAAGGATTTCGAGGGATTTTCATTAGAACTATCAGATTCTCAGGAAAATTGTACGAGATTTCTAGGGAGTGATTTGCCCCATATTGGTAGGTTATTAATCAGTCAAAAAGTTTCTTAGCAAATAAAAACATTCATTTCTCAAATTACTCTTATTTTCGTGATGAAATATTCCGACTTTGAGCTAGTCAGCCAGCCTTATGGTTGATATCCATTACCATTCCATAACATTATTTCATTCGAAATCATCATCATCATCATTTTTCAACCACAGTCCAGACAACAGATCGAACGAGATATTTCCACATACGTCACAGTCTACGATTTCTATCTACAAGCCTTATCTCAGGTCACAGGTTATGAATTCTGGAAGTGAAATTTGGATTTTCCTGTCTTCAACACTAAATTTCGAGGGAATTGATTATATTGTAATTTTATTGGTCGAATCAAAGTAGTGGGGATAAACAGACAAAACCAGCTGCTTTGGGCTGACGATTATGGATAGCGGGTGTTTTGACTTCAATCGTGGGCAGGGAGGAAGCCAGAGGGGGGAGTTTAGGGAGCTGCAACTTCCCCCTTTAAAAGGGAAATCTATACATGTGGGGTGTAGAGAGAACTTTTTATATGTTATCATTCGAAAGTGAATGCTGAAAATGGTCAACGGCTTACTTCCTTCATAGTTTCTAGCTACCTCCCTGATCAAGGGTGCTTTTGGGTGGCAGTTATTTTTAAGGCATTTCTATGTGCGAATGAGTGCTACCCTGACACAAAGGGCCTTGTATACAATGCAGTGATGTATAGATGAATTGGGAGCAGCAAAAGAGCTCCTTCGGAAACAGGAGAAAGCATTCGTCACGCTGGCACTTAGAGCAAAGAGCCAACACCCATTAATCTGTTTCCTAACTTTACTAAAAAGTATTATTTCTAAAACAATTCTGCGTGCAAATGAAAGTTAACAGACACACACCAGTCTTGTATAAAATGCAGTGATATATTGATAAAGTGAGAGCAAGGAACATAGGGCACTCTTAATCAAGCTACTACATAAAACATGGGGGCAGCATTAATCAGACTAGCACATAAAGCAAAGAGCCAACACCCACTAATCTCTTGTCTAACTTAATTGAAAATGTCCACATTTCAGGGCAACAAACCAAGTGGAAAAAAACTACAATACGCTTTAATAAATCACATTCAACGTGCTTTATACAAGAAATTAGATGAACATCAAGGTCGAAAGAATTCTCTCAATAAACTAGAATTTGATGTTTGGAAACACAAATTAAATTTCGCAAATCAGAGCAAACTTCTAATTCCCTTCCTCATTGAAGCTAAAACGGACGCCCTTTGTCTGCTAAGCCAAAACCAAGAAAGATAAACGCTTCTTAAGGCGCTCCTGGAAAGGTCTACAAGTGGATTAAGTCAAGTCTTTGTGAGTTCTTACCTCGCTAGCCTGTTATTGTCTGTCTTTTTGATTCTTCTAATGACGGATATATTTGCTTTGGCTAGGTAATGCTGGGCGAGATCTGCAGAAATAATTGTAATCTTAAACATAGATTAAGTTATTTAGGCATAATAACACAACACATACTTGAACCATTGGTTTACAAATTCTGTATCTAAGTATTGCATTCTTCAGGTCAATCGAGATAATTTGTGAGAATGAAAATGACCCGAGTAGGACTCGAACCCACGACCTCTAGATTTGATCTCTAGAACGTTACCACTGCGCCACCGGGAGTACGAGAAACCCAGACCATTCACACAAATTGTTGCACCACCACTCACCAAATGCAGAGACGAACCTATCCAGGCTCTTTGACACTTCAAATTCTTCAGGTCCCAGATTTCCTGGTCAATTTAATAGCTGGGACAGTCTATTCTGAATTAAATTGACATCGATGACACCAGTTCTGCACATTCTAACTAGTAATTTGCTTCTCTTCTAAAATCTAGAATCATGTTTGTGTCATTGTCAGCTGGCAGAACATAAAATCTGTTGATTTATAATATTGACCATAAACAGTAATCCAAATGACTCCCAGGTGAACGCCTACGGATCCACTCGTTAGGAAGGGGACCAGGTAGCGTTACTGGAATGAATATTTAATTACAGGAGTCATCATAGATATTTCCATTCTTGATTTTGATATTTAATATTGCTTCTATCATTTTTTCAGAGAACGCATAACGAAGCGTGAGTTATCCAGATTATTGTTAATTGCTAATATTATAAATCAACAGATGGCTTACTCTATAAACTGGCAATGACACAAAGTTTGTTCTTAATTTTAGAAGAGTAGTATAATATTAACTAGAAATTGTGGACCGGGTGAATCTGAACCCTCACTAAGCAGTAACCAATTAACTAGGATTTCTGGGGGCTGTTGGCATGAGATTCACTTATATTCAGATTGGTTCTGCCGTAGATAAGAAAATAGCATCTTTTTAAGCTTTGAAAACCTATTATTACTACCTTATACGAATATTGAAAAGGCCCTCCCTTAAAAACAAAACATCCTACGCAATAATCCCCCTTGTGAAGTTCAGCTTCAAGAGCCCTTTCTATAAAGATAAGTTAGGTAAATCAGTTAGGTTTCTGTTTCGCTCTCTTTCTGACGTATTACTCTGTTCAGTGTCAGACGAAAAGCTTATCTACGTGTTCGTTTCATTATGGTTCCGATTTTTCTGGCGATACTAAAGATAAGTTCTCAAATCAAAAGAAATTTCGTGACATTATTGGGATTTAACTTTACGAAAGAAGCAATAAACAGTAGGAGGTTATGTAAGTGAAAACTTAACCAAGTCAATAAAACCAATAAGGAATTCGAGGAAAATGCATTAATATCCGAATTCCTAGGACGATTTCACTTCAAATATAAAATTGGATTTTGTTGAATTATTCATCATCATCAAAATTCCAAAAAGACTTTCTATAAAAGGATTCTGGATTTCCTAATTAAAAGCTGCAAACTTTAGAATGGTTTTTCGAGGGCAAAAAAAATTAGTAGAAAATAATTTAAGTTTATTTCAAACTTTGCAGTTTACAACTAGAGTGGGATAAATCAGTTTATGCTGAAAAAAGTCTTGCAGTTTGAAACCTGCTGGGACATTTTAAAATTATGGTAGCCGTTACGAGGCTTGTTCTATGAAAATATTCCAGCTCAACAAATAATCAAAATAATCATTATAGATAAATAAATTAACAGCCCATGCGGGAAACAGAGTAATCTGGGCAGATTTCTTGAATCTACAGCTCCAAAAAGGCCTAAAGCCAGGTTAAAACAAACCCCGATGCTCTAACCCTAACCCCAACCATGAGCCCAGAAGTAGATATGTCAACAAGGATTAAATGATATTGTGGGTCATCCTGCTGACACCTAAAATCTATACATAAGCAAAATCTCCCTATGTTTTCACAACATAAAAAATATTTCACAGAAACAATATTCAGAGTTAACATTTGGATTCAAACTGAAAGAATTCAAAAGCAAGCTCAAAGCATCTTATCATTTTCGAGACAATAAAGTAAGTTGAAAGTGAAACAAGTTTCCACTCACCAGACACACCCTTCTCTGTGAATACGAGGTCAGGCTTATGAGCGATAATCTCACTGCAGATTTTTTTGATATATTCTTCTTCTAACTGCAAGATCTTACTGCAAAACAAAATTAAATCAACTCGTTACTTATCTACTGCATCTTCCTTGGTACAGTTAAAGGCATAGTTTTGCCATAACTAGATAGCTGCTTCTTCAAGGATGAATTTTCTAGAAAATATCAGCATTTGAGTTATGTTTTGCCGTAGGCCACTTTGAGTTGGGTAAATGTGACAAATTGGGGCTCCAAAATAGGAAAATCAGGTAAACAAAATAATCAAAAGACAATATCACTGGGGGTCATGTCGAGATTACAATGTCATAAGTAGACAAGTTATTACAACCAAAGAAGACCAATAATTACTGTAAATAGGACATACTTGAAATCTTCTTCCTTTGAAATTTCTATATTTGTCTAGAAGAAAAAATTTTACTTTAAAAATAAGTTGTTGAATAGTTACAATACAACTGCATAAAGAATATGATAATTGGCACAATAGTTTGTGGATGATCCCGAGTCAATCCATTAAAAACAATAATTGCAGCAACTCACCATACTTTCTCCTTTCTTGTACTCTAAAGGACAGTCTAGAAGCAATATTCTTGGATTCTCAATGCGCCTTTAATTAAAAAAATTACAAAATTAGAAATAAAGACAACTTTCCAAAACATCAGGAAATCTCCTTTTGAAGAGAAAGCTTATTTGATTGCTTCTGGTGTACTCTTTAATGACAAGTCTGGGGTTTTGGGTAATGATCTTCATTTTTTAAAAGAACTATCTGCCATAGTAACAGTGATATCAGATAGTGGTTTAGTATTAGGCAAGAAGCTTTTAGCCTTGATAATAGGCATTAACAGAAGTACGATACATCTTAAAAACTCAAACAATGTAGTTTCGAAAAACCTCCCAACTGGGGATGACCGGAAGCGAGGGTTTTTCAAGAAGGAAAAAATGTGGTTGAAACCAAACCAATATCAACTACAGTTTCTAAATCTACAATAAATGATACCCACCTCCTCATTCTTGGATGGGTGACATCTTTGTTGAGCATAATCCCGTCAAGAACTCGCGACTCTTCCAAGCTACCACCGGGAATCTGATGAAAATTATAATTGATTTATTGCGTATTCATACAAGTTTGTAATTCTAATTCAAAACTATGTATAAACTAAGTGGCAGGACAACATTTGCATAGCTGTGAAACTATACTTCTGCCAGAAATTAGGCCAACCAGGCTAGCACGTAAAACAGAAAATCACCCTATCACACTAAATGAAAACTTAAATATATCTAATTTAATGTAATACCATATTCAACACAGCATGTCAAAGATAGAAAATGCTTTTTTGGCACAATTTTAGCCTCAATGCTAAATAAAACTTTAGCCATCATAGCAAGAATAATATTTTAGGAATGACAGGCACCACAACTCAACAAGACTATGATATTTAGTAGGGAAGCGTAAATACACTAGGACCTATCAAGGCAAATTCTGACAATTAATTAGGAATTAAAGCACCCATTATCATGACATGCCGGATATCAAGTTTAGCAACCAATAATCTTGGGAAATTTGTCTCCAATCGTCAGGCATTGAGAGATAGGTTATTCCCAATTAAAAGGATAGAAAGAATCCATTATTTACCTTTTCTACTTTGGCATACCGCTTGATGTCGATTTCTCTTCTGCCAGCATCGTCTTTTAAAACAGTTCTGACAGCTTTTAGAGCAATTGAACAGGCCAACTCACCCCTACGGAAATGAACAAAGCTATCAATTAGTATATATGTAGCTGACAAATGCTACATAAATTTGGAAAATATTTTGCTCATGCAAGAAAATGAACAGTCATCATTGTAGCAAGTTTTTATTTGGCTGGTAAATATATCTTGTAGATTAGAAAATGAATTGGAAATGCACAAAATACTTGCCAATTTCCCATGAGCTTTGTTCCCAAACAGCTTTCAATTATATTCAACATTTCTTTGTCATTGTCAACATCTATTGGGACACTAGAAAAAAAGATGAAGTAAAAAGTTAGAATTTTTGTTTCCTGGAGGGTAGTTAAATTCACTACAGCCCTTTGAAATATGTTAAAGTCTCATTTCGTGTTCTTAGATCATAATTTGGCAACTTCATGTTTTAATCCACCATTGAAAGCACAAGGCATGCACAAATAGAAGTGTGAATTAATACGTCAGAAATCGCGGCTCATCAACCACCTCATAAGTGAAATACTCATATCTATGGTTAGAGTTTCTAAATGATGGGACTATACGAACATTCATGTCTGCACCTTGTGAACGAAGGAGTTATAAATAAATTCTATTCACCTGATTTGGTTTTTGAGGATATCAAGCATATCATCCAAGGCTTGTCTGTACGCAGCTATGATGACTGTCGGGTGCATTTTCTGCTCCAGAAACTGATTTGCAGAGTTCAGCATTTCTCCAGCTGGAAAAGACACAAAGTTACATTTAAAAACTTGCCTTGATTATCCAGAAATTTCAGCCAGATGAAGCTGAGATATTCCACCACCAGGTCTCCAGGTCTCCAGGTTGTTGTAACCAAAACCAAGCATGCTAAATACTTGTTTTTTTCCTGGTTTAAGACAATTGAATAATACAGTAATTAGTTGCATTGTATTGTAATTCCTTGTATTGTATACGTGTTTGAGTTTCAAATAATAAACGAAAAACTGAAACAGGGATTTGTGTACTTTTAGTCCCAATTACCAAGGTTTGAGATCCTGTGGTGGTATATGTCAATCCAGTGGCATGCTTTGGTAAAATTAAATTTCTCGTGTTAGACAATGCCTTAAGAATTAACGGAAATTGCACTTGTTGCTATGATATTTGACTTAAAGAATAAGAAGATTTAAAAAAGAAATTAGGATTGGAAACATTTTCAGTCAAAAATGCAAAAAACTTTAGTTACTGACCAAGAATAACAACAGAAGTTGTTCCATCACCGACTTCCTCATCTTGAGCTCGGCTGATTTCAATCATGCTCTTTGCGGCAGGGTGTTGAACTTGGATTTCTCTCAGAATTGCGTTCCCGTCGTTTGTCATTACAATACCACCCATCGGGTCCATCAGCATCTAAAAAGACAGAGATAGGTTTCAAAGTTGGTATTCTAGAGAGATATGAAGGATGATTTCCTTATCTAAGAGGCTGATTACATTGAGCAGGCTGGTTTGATTATCTGATATAAACTTTTTTCAGTTGGGGCATTGGTGTCAATAACACTTTCTGTGTTTTACAAACTTTCAATTATATTGATAATGGGCAGCCCTGGTTTGCCAGGATCCTGACAGCTACTCAAAAAGGCAGTTAAAAAGTTTCAAAGCTGGTACTCTTGAGAGATATGAAGGAGGATTGCTAATCTATTTTCTAAAACAGGTCTAAATCATTCTCAGCAAGAATAGAGCTCATAATTGTGGATCATCTTACCTTCAACATTGCTCTTGGTCCAAGACATGTTCTGATCACATCAGAAACAGCCTGCAAAAGAAGAGAACAATTCTTATTAGAAACTAAAAGGGTTCAAGATAAAAATTTCTTTTTTCTCTGAATTTGCATATGTTGGATTTATGAAATAACCAAATCAAATTCTATATTTTTGGTTTAGGAATGCTTCTTAAACATATTTTCATATATATTCATGGAGTGGTGGAAGGAAAAGGAAAAGCTGCCATGAGAGAGTCAAAGCAGCAAAAGGGATGAATAAAGAATTATAAATTTGTCCTTTTTATAACTTTACCAAATCTTAAAATGTCAATAACTAGGATGCATAAGGTTTTTTATGATCATATGATGACCCATCTTTATTCTGATATCATTCTCAAATTTCTGTGGTGACAATTGAGGCAGTTTTTTTATCTATATTTTGCCAAACTTTTAAATGATAAGTTATCTACCTTAGCTGCAGCAATGTTTCCAAGTTGAACTTTCTTTCCAGATTCTCTTTGGACTGTGTCCTCTGAAAAATTGAAAGCAAAATCAGAAAACATTCTTTCACTCAAAATGAGGAATCGTACTTCTAGAAACTGAACAATGAATGGGTTTGGGATGACAGCTTCAAGAAAAATGGATGTTACCAAAGTTAGGCTAGTTTTCATTGATTATGATTAAGGAAGCTTCATCTAATCATTCATTATATAATTATTTAGGAGGCAGATCACATTTTCTCGGTAACAAATTGGCTTGCAGCTGCAAACTGGCTGCTTTGGTGCTAAAAATTCTGGATGGTCTGGATTCAAACCACTTTTGGATTTCATTTTGGAGTGGAGAGTTTTTTCAAGTTCTTATGAAAATTGTAAGTGTCTATTTGATCGGCAGGCGGTTAGGTTTATCCAAAGCTTAAATATCTGGTAGTCTTTCACACACGCGCTTAAAAAACTGCCTATATTCTGCCAGGTTAAAAAACTTGAATTAAAAGTAACTTGAGTTAAACCCTAGTTTCAATTTGGATCTACTGAAGCACTCACTAAGGAGGGGTTAGGGTAGGTTTTCTGGGTGAAATTTTTATTATATGCAAATTTGTGTCAAATAAGAGATTTTCAAAGTATTCAATTTGATCTTTGCGCATGTTTAGATGACTGCTGGTCAAAGAGTTTTCGAAAGCTGTCGGTCAAATGCACTTTTGCACACATGGACACACACCGAAACAATCAGCATTCTTGGTTCCGAAACTTAGTTGATAGGCACATACGCTTACTATCTTAACAAGGTATGGGTTTATGTGCAAAGCACAAAGGGCCAACTGAATAGGTAACCTAATCGAGCAGTGCGACCCTTTTCCTTCCTCTCGATGTGACCACACCTCATGATTCCTTTTGCCTTTTTGCCTGGAATTACAGAGAGTTGGCTAATTCTCTCCTCACACTTTGTGACAGGTCCGAGGGTGGTTTCGAACACCGGACCCTTCGAACAAGGGTCAAGTGATCGAACCACTTGGCAATCCCTGCCATTAACTGGAAGAAACTCAACTTCCAAGAATGAGAGGTCAATGGATCTACCAATATAATTTACTTTTGATTCAAATTTAAGTCTCATAATCTAATGGACCCTCCCTTATCTCCAGCTCTTAATCAAAATGTCCCTTCCCTAACCTGCAAACATCTAACAAGGTTTTTCAGCATTGAAAACTTGTGTAAATCAAAGCTTATGTATGTTTATATTCTTAGTATCTACTAGCTTCGATGTACCTCTTTGAGGATGCGATTTTTAAACTCAGGAGAATAGAGGTGTGTCTCCCAGCAGCTTAACAGCTTAGACAAGAGCAAGACAGCTGCATGCCCCAGCTTAAGACGCTTAGGCCATTCAAAATACATCTATAAAACTTACTCAAAACCAGAACTGGTGCTCTCATCATCTTTATATTGAGGTTGAGTGAATGTAACTTATTATTTCAAGTCTTCAGGCTTATGTTGATGGACTGTGAGCTGTGCAGAAGTTTTATTCTTTCACTTCTTGCTAGAAAGTTCTGCAGCGAGCCACCATGTGAATGAAAGGCGGAACCGCGTCAAAATGCTGGTTAGGGGACTGGGAAATGCAATTCAACTCAACCCGATGTAATTTAATGCAATTTAATTTCATCATTCTCATGATTACCATTATTATGCTGATTTTGGAGTCTTTCCACCTGAAAAACTGTTATCTCCAAACTGATTCTCAATCAAACCTTAATCTCGAATTTTATGGTATGTACAAGATGTTACTGCATCCAGCAGTTATACAAGTCAAAACCTTAATGTTTGGAAATTAAAAAATAAAATCTATTGGAAATTGAACTTTTGAGAACAGTTTTTGATCGGTTCATAACATCAGAATGACAAGAAAAATTGGAAACATAGCAAAACAAAGCAGTAAAGCTCCTTGTCTGACACTTATCGGAGTAATAAAACGAAACAAAAACCGAACGAATTTATTATACTCTAAGGTGAATAGAAAGAATACCCCCAATCTGCGACTAAATACCTTTGGACATATCTGTTAAGTGAAAGTGATTACGATAACTAGATATTTTCAATAGTTTATTGGGTAAAGGCCCCTCCCCCAATTCAATGCTGTTTTCATTGGATTGCAGTTCTGCAGTGGACCTATTTCTTGCTCAATTCGATATCGATAGTTGTATGACTCGTTCTTTTCCTGGTCTGGCGTAAATTTCCAATGAGTATCAGCCAAAAAGCTTGAGTATAATATGTTCAATTGCTATGCTATGTATGCCATTATCTTTATTATTCTGGATTCTTAGGAACGAATTTTCTCACAAGAAAACAATGCTGGTTTCAAGCTAACACAACGCATAATTTTAGCAAGATCTATTTAATTTGAATATCAACAATAAAATTTCTAATTCTAAAGTCTCCCAGTCAACATTGATGCTAAGTGGTAACAAATACTGGTTTCTGCTGTACGAAAAACTCAAGTACAGTACATCCTCGGTTCTCCGAACCGAGGATTTTCCGAACCTCGATTATCCGAACCTCGATTATCCGAACGCCAAGAGTTTTCATTAAAAAACTTTTTTGCAAACCAGTTCTTGAGAAACCAATCGAAATACCCGTTGTCTGCTCAAACTGTTGCCCAATATAAAAGTCATATTCAACATTTTTCCAAAAACAATAACTTCTTTGTTAATCAATATTATCATTTATACAAATCGTTGTTATCGTTGTTATTATTACAAATTGTTGTTGAAATTTGCAAAAAACTGTTTCCTTAGTTTTGTTGTTGGTCTTTCCGTTTGCCAAGCTTTTCAATTTGCATTCAGTTTGAGCATCCTATGACTGTTATGGACGATGATTATAACCTTTACAGCAAGTTTAGTAGGTAACATGTTCTTCCTCGATTATCCAAATTTTTTGCGTATCCGAACGGCCCAACAAAAATTTGAGTTCAACCTGTTCGGATAATCGAGGATGTACTGTATTTTGTTTCTTGTTAATTCCTGCAAACTTGTTAATAACTTTGGCAATAAATACCATTCAAGGATAAAACTATAAAAGTCTTTTTAATTCATTACCATTGCCTTAATTATTACCATTGTCTTCATTGCCATACCATTGCCTTCACGTAAAGAAAAGGATGAGAAGCTTGGGCCTAACCTATTACAATTAAGTTTGGAGGTGCCATCAAAATTGGGTCTTGATTTATACGATTTCCTTAATCTTGGTAAAAATTTGGGGCATGAATTCTTATTTCTGATGTAGCCCATTCTTTGCCCTATTGACTTTTTAAAATCGAGAAGCATTTCAAATTTTGCCATTTTCCAAACCTCTCGAACACAAACTTTCTATATTAGGTAGAGTAATGGGATAGAAAAGGGTTAATGTTGAAATAGAAATTGCCTCCCTTTTTGATGTGATGACAGGTAATCCCTACATATATATCATATTAAGTGTCCTAATTTTCATCTTAACTGGGAGTCTTTTAAGGGGGTTATAAGGCTGAGCCATACAATGATAAACTATAACAATAGCTAACTCGAGCCGTCCTCTTCCTCCGTATTGTCTTGTGGTTGGTTTCTCTCCAACATGTAACTGTCCATATCAATCGATCGGCAGTTCTGAATGGCGTAACGAATCCTTTCAGCCATCACACTCTTCGAAGTGTAAGGTGGAAGGCGGAGCACGAGGAAGCACGTCTGGGCAGTTGGGAGTCCGTCGATTGGCTGAAAATCAAACGATGGATTAGATATTTCACTTTTGGATTGATTTTCAACATTGGTAGCCATTTACATCTAACACGAGAAAGAAGTGCCTATCCTGGCGATAGTGCTCAATATGCTAGGTATAGAGCAATGATAAAGCAGAATGGACAAATTGAAAAACAGATATGTCCTTATGTTACTGAGTTTTTCCTTTATACGCCCTCTTGAGACAATACCAGTCAGTCTAATGAGTGCTCTGATTGGTATCAGTCTGACGAGTGCGTGAGTCGGAGGCACAGAGGCACAGACGAACATGTCTATATCTTAATTTGTTCATTCTGCTTTAGAAGACATTCAGAAATGTTTGATTCGTTCAGAGAATTGATTTCTCATAAACATACAGATTACAGATAGAGTTGGTGTTGAGCCCACGAAGGGGTGGTAAAGGCATAGTAACTGAGGTGACATGAGATTTTCTTGTTGAGTGGTATGGGCGTGTTGAATTTATTGAAGGCTGGTAAATGAGGTAGCAGTTGAGGTGCAATAGGCGTGTGCTAAAAGGGGGATAGAATTCATGAGAGGGTAGGGCTAGTCAATATCTTATACATCTTTCTAGAGTGGCCCCTCTGGTAGCAATCACCCCATTGATGAAGAATTTAAGTTACAAGTAAACATACAATAAACAAATACTCACATTATCAACTCCAACGATTTGAAGTTTTTGGGGAAAGTCGGCCATATTGGAAGGCAATCTCGACCGGCCAGACACAAATCTCAAAAAGAGAACCCGCTCGTCCTGATTGAACGACTCTAGAATTTCCCACAGCCAAACTGCAGAGGGAATCGACGGCTTCAACTCTCGATACCTAGGAAAATATAGAATGAGAAATAAGCCTTGCTGACTTATATTTTCAAATATGCAGGCTTTCAAATATGTTCTATCAACTGAACTATTGGGGCACTAGCATCATATCAAAAATTAATCCAGTGGAATCCCGTACGAAGTCTGAAGGGAACCTGAAAACTGTTAGTTACATCGGGAGTTCGTTATATCGAGAGGATTATTACATGAGGCAAAATCCAGGAGATGAGACAATTAGTTTGTTCTACCAGTAAGTTCGTTATAGTCGGTGTTAAAAGCCAGCAGGAGTCTAAATAATTCAAAATACAACAATGCTACACTACGAATACATTACTAACTCACCACTTAGAAACTGACTTAGCTATAAGAAACTTCAGCCTGTCAGATAGTAGTACATATATTATATTTGTTAGTTTGAAATCATAACGTCTCAGAAAATAAATTTGATTGATTCGGTATTTCTTGCCAACCGAGTACGAAACTAAGCAGCCGGGTTTTGGAGCTTTCAGTTTCTTAGTGGCAGGCTAGTAATGTAGTGGTAAATATTGCAAGGCCGTGCAGCATACAAACATAAATAATTCTTCCATCCAACCAACATACCTGACGATTTTCTTTAGAGCTGCAATATCAATCAACCTTGCACCACAAACCAATTCTTCTAACTGCCTGGCAGTCATGAGCTGCAGCACTGGCAACGGTATTATCCCTCGCATTCCTTCTTGTATTGCTCTTATCTGTAACGACGACTCCTCCAGACGATGCCGTATGGCATGATTGACATATTCCACGCGGTTACTGAAAGTCAACGGTTTACTCTGACCGCCTGGTATGACCGGAACGTATTTACCGTCAGAACCTTGGCTTTCGAAAGAATCAAGTGGAATCGTCTAAGAAAGGGATGCAAAGGAAATAGTTGTAAGTAAAGGGCAATGTAATTATACAATAGGGTAATTGAAAGCCAACGGTTTACTCTGACCGCCTAACGTATTCATAGGGTTTAGTTTTAAGGTTACGGTTAGGATTTGGATAGGGTTATTATTAGGGTTAGAGTTTGCAGTTTGGTAAAAAGTGCACACAGGACTATGAGGGCTGAATATGATTTCATTGAAGCAAAAAGACAAATATGTATGACAAAATTGCCAGTGCTATTGATAAGCAGATACACTTAAGATCTTGGAAAGGTAGTGGTTTATGTTTAAAGCACAAAGAGGCCACTGAATAAGTAAACTCGCAGCAGTGCGATTGATAGGCATGTACACTTACTATCTCCATACGGCATTGGTTTATGTGTAAAGCACAAAGGGCCTACTGAATAGGTAGACTAATCCAAGCAGTGCATTGATAGTTGATAGGCAAATACGCTTACTATCTTCATAAGGTATTGGTTTATGCGCAAAACACTAACTAACTGAATAGGTTAACTGATGGAAGCAGTGCCACCCATATTCCCCATCTCTATGTGACCACATTTCGTTCCATACTTTCGTCTTTTTGGCCTCAAATAAGTGAGACTCAGTGTGTACGTAAGGCTAGTACATGCTACATGCAAGTATAGCTAATACAACAAGTACATACATACCTCAGAAAAAGAGTCTTCGTCAACTCCACTCTTCTCAATATCTCTGATGCCTTTCACAGTTTGAAGGAAAAGCACATCGATCTACGAACAAGAATAACAGTAACAAGGGTACAGAGGGAGAGTAAAAACGCCAGTAATAATTATCAAAATTTTAACGTACATTTCAATCGCAACTAGCAGTAAATGTGCAGTAACCAAGCATTGTACGGTCATGTAGCTCAGATTTTAATACAACATGCATTGAATCAAATGTATTCTAATTGTTATTGGGTACTGGACCAATGTCCTAAGCCAATGTACGAGTTTCAATCCTTCCTATAAATTAACTATTCGAACAATGCAACTGAGTTTCTACTCTGTCTGCTAATTGGGTTCACTAAACTGCAATCACAGTCTTTCCTCAATCGACTGTTTGGCTCATTGGAACAGACTCAAGAATCTACACTCTTTTTTTATAAGAACCAGTAAAATTTATTTGAAGCTGGCTGTTCTTAAATATTACTCTATTTACAACCTGAAATGTTCTAAAATTGTTCTTACTTTTACAATAATAGGCAAGTTTTTTTGCCATCAGAAGTGTTAATTGTTTAAAACTTAGACTCTCTTAACCATCAGACATTATCTGCGTGCTGTACATCAGCTTGTTTTGTAATTATTTCTCAGTGTTATGGTTATTTCGTAAAATTTCCATATTGAGCAAAAAATGTTCAGCTTCAGTTCGTTCTTAAGTTTTGGCCAAATTTGAGGCTCATGTTCTTATAAAATTGTTCTTATAGAAAAAAAAGAGTGTAATATAAAAATGGAAGCCTCCCCTCCAAAAACACAAATGATATGATGTTATAAGGTAATTAACTTTAAGAAGGTGTTTTCATTATAGTTTTCATGTTGGTTTGATGAATAGGGCGAATTGAGTTCAAAACAGAGTTTATTGAAATGCTATTTACAATCTCATCTGTGCATACATGACTGCACTTATAACACGAATGATACGATGGATGGTTAAAGGTAGTTTACTCTAAGACTTTGATTCAGAAGATCTTCAATGGAGCCTACCTCTTCAATATCCTCAAGGGTTAATGGTATCTCTGCGAGTTGCTTCCAGACAGTCGGAGCCAAATGGAGATTTAACGGTTTCTTTGTCCTGATTGCTATTGCCATTAAAATGCCAAGAAATCGTAAATGCTCCAGATTTTCCATCGTGTTGGCATTTGGGTTCAGGATAAATCTATAAATCGAGACAATTTGTTGGGATGAAAAAGAAAAGGAAATACATTTATAACAAAATATGTTTTGTGAAGAAAAGAGTCAAGAGTCTTAACTCTGGATCTATGCAAGCCTTTTTCGTGGTTGCCAATTATCAGGAGATGTATTAAATGAAGAGTTCACTATTTCTCCTTATGAGTGGAAAACCAAGAAACAGGCTGGTATAGATGCAGAGTTTAGTATCCAGACTGTTTCCTTCACAATAAACATTACACTCTACATCTTTGTTCCGAGCAGTGTCTAAAGGAAAGCCAAATCACAGCATTTATGACAAAATTGATTTCTTAATTTCATTTGAATGACAAGTATTAAAGTGTAAAGTACAAAATTACCTATCTCTGTTGAAACCATGATCTGCGAGCGCGTTTGGAGTCGGAATTAATAGGCCTAAATCTGAGTCTGCCGTCTCAATTTCCTGGAAATAATTAATCAAGGTAAGCTTTGAATTCTAATTTATCAGCTATGAATTTGCGATTATCAAATAACAAATTATATGATTTACGAGTTTGGTTCTTGTTACTTGAATGTGGCCTTAAAGCTACAGCCAAATAATTGCAAGAGTTTATGCATCATTAGCTGTAAAAATATTTCAAACGTCATATTAGTGGTTAAAGGCTTAATTCACATTGCACAAGCATTAACAGGTGTATTAACTGTGGTATAAATGGGGGTATTAACAGTGGTATTAACAGGTGTATTAACTGTGGTTTAATAGGGGTATCAACAGTGGTATTAACAGGTGTATTAACTGTGGTATAAATGGGGGTATTAACAGTGGTATTAACAGGTGTATTAACTGTGGTTTAATAGGGGTATCAACAGTGGTATTAACAGGTGTATTAACTGTGGTATAAATGGGGGTATTAACAGTGGTATTAACAGGTGTATTAACTGTGGTTTAATAGGGGTATTAACAGTGGTATTAACAGGTGTAATAACTGTGGTTTAATAGGGGTATCAACAGTGGTATTAACAGGTGTATTAACTGTGGCATTAATGGGGGTATTAACAGTGGTATCAACAGGTGTATTAACTGTGGCATTAATGGGGGTATTAACAGTGGTATTAACAGGTGTATTAACTGTGGCATTAATGGGGGTATTAACAGTGGTATTAACAGGTGTATTAACTGTGGTTTAATAGGGGTATTAACAGTGGTATTAACAGGTGTATTAACTGTGGCATTAATGGGGGTATTAACAGTGGTATTAACAGGTGTATTAACTGTGGCATTAATGGGGGTATTAACAGTGGTATTAACAGGTGTATTAACTGTGGCATTAATGGGGGTATTAACAGTGGTATCAACAGGTGTATTAACTGTGGTTTAATAGGGGTATTAACAGTGGTATTAACAGGTGTATTAACTGTGGCATTAATGGGGGTATTAACAGTGGTATTAACAGGTGTATTAACTGTGGCATTAATGGGGGTATTAACAGTGGTATTAACAGGTGTATTAACTGTGGCATTAATGGGGGTATTAACAGTGGTATTAACAGGTGTATTAACTGTGGCATTAATGGGGGTATTAACAGTGGTATTAACAGGTGTATTAACTGTGGTTTAATAGGGGTATTAACAGTGGTATTAACAGGTGTATTAACTGTGGCATTAATGGGGGTATTAACAGTGGTATCAACAGGTGTATTAACTGTGGCATTAATGGGGGTATTAACAGTGGTATCAACAGGTGTATTAACTGTGGCATTAATGGGGGTATTAACAGTGGTATTAACAGGTGTATTAACTGTGGTATAAATGGGGGTATTAACAGTGGTATTAACAGATGTATTAACTGTGGCATTAATGGGGGTATTAACAGTGGTATTAACAGGTGTATTAACTGTGGCATTAATGGGGGTATTAACAGTGGTATTAACAGGTGTATTAACTGTGGTATAAATGGGGGTATTAACAGTGGTATTAACAGATGTATTAACTGTGGCATTAATGGGGGTATTAACAGTGGTATTAACAGGTGTATTAACTGTGGAATTAATGGTGGTATTGAACTATTAACTGTTGCATGAACTGCGGAAATTACTGTGGTCTTGACTCAGGAAATGATGGATGCATTTGGCATAGTCTTGAGTCAGGCAAAAACGTAAGCAATCAATGGGCTTGTTATAGCACAGCAACTAATATTCACTTCCCTTATGCAAAAGATAGCACTAACCTGACACATTTCAGTCATAACCTCGTCGAATACTCCTCCGGCGTCGTCCGCTGCCTCGTCAACCAATCGAATCTTCCAAGCACGTGAGGGGAAGCAGAGGTCCTTCGATTTGTATTTCAGCACGTTCTTCGCCACTTGCTTGAAAACCGATCCAAACTTGTTACCCCTACGAAAACAAATAGAACGTGTTTTACGAATTAAATCATCAGCAAGAGAGCTATCTCCACTATTATCATTATGATGATAATTCCAGACCTTGTAAAATACACAAGGGCAAAGAAGGCTGGCTTTGCAGGCCTAACTATCGTGCTTGAGTGTGCTTCTTTTTTGCCATTAACGATCATATCATCTTAATGGTATCATCTCGTACCCACCCAATCAATCCTTACTACAAGATGTAATGACGTCAATTTACTTTTTGTCGAATCTCTTCACTTTGATTTGTGGTCCGGTGTTTTTGTAACTGATCATAGTCCGGTTAATAGCCCTGACCATCGGTAATGTGTGGACTCGTGGAATGAGAAGAGGACGAAGAACTCCAGTGCGTAGGCCTTTTATGCAACTTGAAACAAATCCCTGGAAAAAGAAAAATATCTTTGATAAGCCTTATCCCCAGGTTAGTGAAAAAAAAGAAAATTTGGAGTGTCAGAAAATGAAATGGGCAGGGTACAGAATGCTATTTGATAAATTTGAAAAATCGAGATGATCACGAGGACGGGAACGAACTCATAATACTGATCAGAAAGCTACAACTTGTAACTGAAAAATAGGTCAAAATGGGACTTGGGCAAAAAGTCACATTTGGTTTTTTTGCAGAAATAACATGCTCGAAAAATATTAACAATATTTGGTTGGGCTGGAGAATTCCGGTTTTGATGTAGACAGAGTCTAAAATTAAAATGATATGATTGATTACTCTGCCAATAATTCAAACTTATTTATCCTGGTAGATTTGAACGAATACTGGGTGGTTGTGAGTGACAATTTTGATGTTAGGCAGACTAATATTTCTGAGTTATCATAGCCAGAGAGATTCTTTGCTGTCTGATGATTGCATACGCATAAAAATATTAGTCACAGCATTAACTCGCTCTTTGGCTCTGTTTCTACATTCATATGATGCTCCACTATACTATAGTATTTCAAGCATGATAAGCATAATAAGCATTATAAGAACTGCTTTTCTTGGGTGATTTAGTATACACAATTTTGCAACCTTCTAATAGGATTGTATTCTATGAATAAAATTTAATTGAATGAAATGAATATAGTATCGAGCACTGTTTTTCTGCAGTAACGACAAATGTTATTCTTAAGCTTAAGAGAGAGAGGGAAATCAGAAAGGAAAATAACAATACAAAACCTACCTCGGCCTTTCTGAAGTCAATAAGCCTCCAAGACTTTGACACCAGCTCCGAGTACTGATGTAACACCTTAAGTCTCTGACGAACATCTGAAACCTTGCAATCTTTAATAGACGAGTATTCGCATGGGATGTTATCAGGCATTCCAAGTTCAACTGGGTTTTGTTTACCAGACTTTTTTGTTGGAATGGGCGAAGCGAGCCAAGCAGCGCTATGTGACTTTCCTATTAAGTAAGAAATATATTAGATCGATGTTATGAATGACAAAGAAAAGGGAGTTACGAGGTAAAGTTGGCTGCAAAGAAAAGCTAGAGATTTTACAACATACACTTGATTATCATCAATATGAAACGACCATAAACAAATGGAGATTAATTTTCTCTAATGTGGATGATGGGTCTCATTTAGATGCTTGCTTCTTATTAGGGGTGTAGCGAGAGGCGCCCCCCCTTTGAAGAGAAGTCTTTATATATTGTGTATAGAAATCACTTGTAATGTGTTGTTATCCACAAGTGAATGTTGAAATTGATCTAAGTATTCCCAGCCTTTCAGAGCTTCTGGCTGCATCCCTGTTTCTTGAATACAAAAATTGAAGTAAGCCTCTAAAACGTTGAAATTACGCTTAAAAAAATAAAACATGAATTTACATCTAACTCGAGATGAGAGTGCCTATCCTGGCTATAGTGCTCGATATACCTGAGTATAGAGCAATCATAAAGTAGAATGAAAACATTAAAAAACAGACATGTTCTTCTGTGACTCTGAGTTTCGTGCTTACGCACTCGTCAGATAGACTATACCAATCAACCAAAATACAAATTGGTATAGTCTGTCTGATGAGTGCGTAAGCACGAAACTCAGAGTCACAGAAGAACATGTCTGTTTTTAATGTGTTCATTCTACTTTAAAACATGAATTTATATTTTAAATATAAAATTTTACTTACCCGCAGAGATTTGTGCAACGCCTCTTCCCTCTAGATGGGGTATGCGAATAGGAACAGGTTGGGGGTCGGTATGACCTAGTCCGAGTTGACCTTCGTTGTTATTCCCCCACCCCCAAACGTCACCCTTGGAATCCAAGGCAAGGAGGAACTCTGCCCCAACTGATACGTCCCAGATGATGGTATCACCGAAGGAGCTGACCAGTTGTGGGATCGTTTCTTCTCGTCCTCTTCTTTCGTTTATCCCAATAAATCGAGCTGAAATCAAGAGATACACATCAGAAATAACAAGCATACAAATCCAGTTCTAATCAAATGGCAATGAGAAACGTGATTTCTTCCAATTTCAGAAAGGTTTAACTTATCCTTGATAACTGTTATAGCTGTTAATAGTTCATAGGCAAAGAGACTAGTTATCTTCGTTAGGTATTGGTTAATGCGCAAAGCACAAAGAGTCGAATGAACAGGTAAACTAATCCAGCAGTGTGACCCTGGTCCTTCCTCTCGATGTAACCACACCTCATGATTTTTTGACCTTTTTTCAAGGAATTACAGAGAAATTTTTCCAAAGAGGAATTACAAATCCTCTCTCCAAACGTTGCTTTAAATCTTACCGTATAACACATGATTCCTCGTGTGGTGCCAATGATACTTATTACAGTGTCAGAAAAAGCCTCTACATCGAGTGTATTTACAAGTAGTTGACTTTAAAATGAGTATCAAAGAAAATTCGTGATAAAAATAACTCACAATGCCCGAACAGGAAAACTCTTCCAGATTTCGTCAAAGCAACCGAAAACTGAGCACCACAGCAGATTTTCTTGATGTCACATTTGCTCAGATTGGTGACCAAATTAGGCAAGGTCTTTTGTGAGCATCTGCCAATACCTAGCTGGCCAAACTCGCCTTCACCAAACGCCCATAAGGTATTGCCATCAACAGAGAGGGCCAGTGTGTGATTCAAGCCACAAGCTACCTAAATAGACGAATTTCACTTCAAGTTACTTGAAAGAAACAATGTCAAATCGTCTAAGATATTTAGTACGATAGTTTAATGTTCCATGTGTTTGTAAAGTTCAAATAATTTGTTTGTGCACTTATTTCAAGCTTTCAGGAACGTAAAAACTTTAAAACAGGAGAAATTGCACAAACACAAATCAAACAAATCAAACAAATAAATATTGGCCCAGTCTTGCCCACTCTAAAGTTTTTGGCCTATGGTGAAAGTAAAAATGTTTTCTTATTCTTATGTAAGGTGAGTTTTTACTTGGGAGTATTTTAGCGGTATCTTTGGGTAGGCCACCATACATGAGTCACACAGAACATATCAGCCTCTTCTAACAACTAAAAGTAGCCATTCAAGCTATTTCTTTCTCTATATCAGTCAAATTTAAGCCTACGCGTTCTTATAGGACTTACTCAACTGTTACTATTTTCAAGGGTTGTGATGTTTTGAATTATGTTTGTTGAGAAAGAGACTAGAGACTAGGGAATCATACCATATTTTGCATTATAAGTTTTTTCTTTTGCTCATAAAAAAGACGTGTAGTTACCAGAAAAATACCAGCTCTTGCATGCAGGAAAATGATTTACACCAAATAGAGATACAATACCTGTCCAATTCGTTCTTCTCCAAACTTGATTCTCTGCGGAGTTTTTTTATTCTGTGAACTGCCATCCCCTAACTTGCCAAAGTCGCCATTGCCAAATGTGAACAGTTTTCCATCGGAGGTCACCACAGCAGAAGATTTGTGACCACAAGCAACCTCGAGTAAAAATGATCAAATGAGTAATAATATTTTATGAGACGATTGAGCCTTTTCTACTTCTTTGGATGGTACAGAACTTCAGAATAGCCAGAAAAATCGGAAACATAATGAAACGAACACATGGATTACTTAAGCTTTTCGTCTGACACTCAACAGAGTAATACGTCAGAAAGACGGTGACATTGGTCAGCTCACTGTATCTCGGGTGTTGATTGGTTTTCCTACACCATACCAATCATTCACCTCTTTTCTGATTGGCCTATTTCGATCCACATCTGGGTATATAAATCAGTTAGGCTTCTGTTTCGTTCTCTTTCTGACGTATTACTCTGTTGAGTGTCAGACGAAAAGCTTAAGTAATCCATGTGTTCGTTTCATTATGTTTCCGATTTTTCTGGCTTTTCTACTTCACAACATTTCTTCACAACATTTCAAGATATATGCAACATCAAAAATAATAAATGGAGTAATCTCATATACCAGAATACCAACTAATGTTATTTAGGTTAGAATGCAAGAAATTGCAACCAGCAGAGTACAAATCAACATTTCTGCAAAAAGGACAAACAAAAATGAATGCCTGTGTTTTATAGGTAAAAATACATCAACTGCTAGGCCCAGGGCTGACAAGTAGAGTAAAAAACATTAGGGCCTGTTTTGAAAAATAATTCATCTGCTAGACTTGGGCTGACAATGGATATTTAACTCTAAAAAACAATACTTGACATTTTTCAGCTCTCTTTTATTTGGAATTACTTCAAACTACAACGTATATATTACTAAAGTGAAGTTTTTTCATATAAACGCAAAACTACCTGTGAGGTGGTATACGCTTGCGTCTTTGGATGGAAAATCAATAAGACCTTGAGCATCAATGAGGTCTGGTAGATTTTCCTCACCTCTCAGACTAAGCATGGAAATCCCATAAAAACATTTGTTGATATTCTCCAATAAATGTCAAGCTAAAAGTTGTTTTACTGATACAAACAAAATAAACCTACATAAGTGTAAACCTGATACCTGAATGACCTCCTCAGCTTGTTAAGCCATGATTTGCTTCGGTCTTCTTTGCCATAGCATAAAATTCCCATATAAATATTGCTTGAGTTCCTCCTCAATTGTCATACCTCGGTCTATCTAAAGACTTTGCTTGTATTAACGAATTAGGAACACTTAAGTGTAAAGCCTGTACCTGGATAACCTCCTCTCCTTGCAGAGCCATGATTTGCTTCGGTCTCCTCTGCCTTTCACTTGTTCCATGACCGAGCTTGCCATAATCTCCATCCCCCCAACTAAACACTTCGCCAGAATCAGTGAGTGCCAGAGAATGTCCGTCTGATCCTAAGGATGTTGCAAGCTGGATCACGACAAAACCTGAAAGTCAAATAATTAAAGTTTCGTCAACCTATACTCGTTTTCTAAGCCTCCAGAGCCTGAATCATGAAGATATACTGCTTGCCAAAATTGTTGGAACGCCTGATTGATGGTTCAACTCGACGCAACATTATCCCCTCCCCGCTGTTAAATAATTTTGATTTGTAACTGAAAAGGTAACTTCTGGTTGAATAAAAACGTCACACTCCATTAAGCAACCATTAACCTTCGATTGCAACATTGTTCATCATTGTTTATCATTGTTTATCATGGGGGAGGGGGTAGTGATGCTCATGCTTGTGTTGATGTTTCCTTAAAACTTCATTAATCTTTGTATGGTGTTCCAAGTAATTCCAGCAAGCAATGTAGAATGTTATTGTAAACAAATCCACAAAAATCAATAAGCAATAATTCTGAAAATCTGAGACTCTCAATAGGCTTTTCAGCAAACTCATGGATCAAATTGTAAATCTCTAAAGACTTGGGAGTCCTTTTCTTTCAATAATAGAAGGTTATGGGGGCTCAAAGAACCTATCTCACACGAATTAGTTATTTCATGTACATTCCAACTCAAACTCAAACTAGAATATTGAATGGAATACGCTGATCGGCATATGTAAAGAACTCTAGCTGTGCTATCGAGTCATGTGTCCAGTGTTGACACGTAAAACAGCAATTTAAAATCTTGAGCAAACAAAAACATCAACAACAGAATTAAGAATAACAGTTACACTAGAATATAAGAGTAGAGAGCTTTGGAAGAGATTTCCATTTTTAACATCGTCAAGTGTGTCATATTTTTTTTCCGAATCTGTGGAGATCAAGGAAAGAGAGCATTCACAACAACAAACAATTAACTTCAAATGACATCATACCTGACAGGGACGAAACCTGGGTGAGGCTTGGCAAATCATCAGAGTTGCCCTGGCCTAAACGACCATAACTTCCTTCACCGCAGGCAAGGATGTGACCATTAGCCTGGATGATGAACGTGCAGTTCTGGCCACAAATCACTTGTCTCACTTGGGAAAACGAGGGTGCTAGTTTTGGCTCATGCACAGCAGTGCCAAGGTCGGTCAGTTGGCCATGTGATCCTGACCCCCAGAGAAAGACATCTTTTGGCACTTCTATCTCCCAGTCTCCAGGCTGCTTATGGGCCCAAGTGATGATCTGCTCGTCCATATCTACACTCCACCGAGAATTATCCTGAAATACAAAACAAAACTTTACAAAATATTTATTCAAAGACTTTTTTGGTCCAGACAAAAGATTGTTTAGCGTCATATCTTACCAGATCCTGCCTTACGTATAAACAATATCTGCAGTGTTTGAGTTAAGGTGAACCAGCTGATGAGTACAATTGAGTCATCTAATTTCTTTGCTCATATACAAAATTAGCTTTTTTCCACAATTCTAAATTTTCCAAAAATAACTTGGCCAGTCTATCATGAGTCATTTCCATAGTATGAAAAGACGCTCTACTAGCAGCCCCCCAACATCCTCTGCCCCCAAGAACAGATATAAAAAGAAAATTGCACCAAAAATGAATCCCTTGAATTTGTTTGATTCTTGAAGCTCCGAGCATTGCTTTCTAGTCAATCTGGTATCCCCTGAGACCTCACTAGCCCTTGCCCCCTTGCTATCAAACCCTAAAGTTTCAGGAATCCAAAATTTGTTTTTAAAAAGCAGGATGGCCCGCTGATATGACTTTGGGCGAGTTATACATATCAAAAGAATAACTCACCAATCCAGGGTTAGCATCAGTGTCTTTCTCATCAACAAATGTTTCTGGAAAATTCTCCCTCTTGAACAAAGAGTCGGTTGTTTTCACAGCCAGACACAGGGTTTCAAACCATTGCCAGTTGTGACTAGCCTCTTTCTGGTTAGAGTTGAGTTTTAATGTTATCTTCTCGAATTGATCGAGATCTAAGAAGAACGCCAGGTCTGTGAGGGCTTTCATGAAATCACTGTGAACAATCTGGTTGAACATTTGAGCTTGAGTCTGCAAGTTTAAGAAATATGAATCACAATTTATTGTTTGGTTAAAAATCATCAATAATGTAAGATAATACGATAGCTTCTAGTGTTGAAGAAAAATTTAATGGGACTGCCTTTCCTAATTTTGAATACTGTGGTCTACATCATTTTTAGGCCAGAGAGAAAAGAAAAAAGGTCCAGCGATAGGTAGTGATGTATAATGACATGTATACAGTCATTGACCTTCAGATCTCAGCCTAAATGTGCAAAAGGCTAAAGCTATCAACGTGTCATTTAAAGTAGCCTTAAACAACATTTTGCAAAGGCATTCCCACTTATCCTTATCTGCGCAAGAATCGAAAGACAATCCAGTTTAAAATAGGACTCTAAAGATTAGGAAAATTCAATCAAATTTGAATACTGTTAAACACAATTTTTAGGCCTGTTTTGCACTCACACTTGTTCTAATCTGTGTAGGAATAGGGGAAGTCACTGACGACCCTCCTTCAAATAGAACTTGTTTCTCTTTTATCAAGGGAGTCACCGATATCGGGTTCAACAATTAAAGGCGTCCAGACTAGACGTAAGAACAGACCACCACCACTTCCCAAACTTTTACGTAAATTACAAAAATGTGAACTAAGCGTCAAATGCTCTATATCTAAGCAATTTCTATAGTAGAAGAAGTATTGGTTTGCTATTGCAATTCACAAATAAGGTCCAAGACAGTAAGGTCCTAAAAGTTCATTTCCCCACCTCCTCATACGAATATTGGTCTTTCAACAAGACAGGAAGTCGTTCAAGAAACGATCTGAAATATAGACATCGATGGAGGCCAACGACACCATTTTCATGCAACTTCTTCCTGCAGTGCGAGAGCAACCTCAGCTGGTTTCTCCGCTCTTTGTTTATCTGAACCACAACCACGTCCTACAACCAAAGAAACAAAATACAGTCAATGCAATAAAAACCCATGTATAGGAACTATAACTATAACCTTAACTCCAACACTAACCCTAATCCTAATCATAACCCCAACCATAACCGCAACCCTAACCCTAACTCTAACCCAAATTCTAAACCTTACTTACAACCCTGTATTTGTCTACTCATTCGAGTAGCTCCGTATTAGAAAAAATGGAGGCAAAGGGGTGGCAGAATGCCCCTCCAGCTCTTTGGTCTTCGAACCACCCTATTGTTCTATTTTTTTAAAAGGTGATATGTTCCTTCCCAATTATGCTACCTAACATTGCAGCAGATAAGAGACTGGTACATTAACTCTTAATATGTTTTAAACAGACGAAAGTGTTTGGAAAGTTGGTAAATTTGATATTTGACATAACTTCATAAACACTGAATATGACTTTAGTAAAAATCCTAAACCCATAGTTCACAATGCTTCATCAAACCTTACGATTTCTTCTGACTCACCCCACATAAAAGGTATTCATAAAAGTAGATGAAATAATATGGATATGTCTTATAGAATACCTGGCTTCCTTTACACGTGACCCCAAGTCCATTTTCCCCCATCCAAACCAAATTGCCGATGGCTCCTTTGTAGCTGTGAGTCTGCAGGATAAGGCCATCCTGAAAGATATCGACTTGAATTGAAATGAATTCGGAAGTTAAGAATCTCTAAACTAAATTTACCGCGAATAAACGTTGTAAATCAATTCTAAGGCTCTTAGGCAATACAAATTATTTTGCTATGTTTCATTTTTCATAGACTTTCAAAAATTCTCATTTCCGAACAAAAAATAATCAAAGATAAAGTCAACTACAAAAGAGAGAGGTCAATAAAAACTTTGGTAAAACGTGTGCCGGAAAAAAGACAAAAGCTCATGAATAAGTACACTGTTTTTTTTATAAGAACCAGTGAATTTTGGCCAAGGCTCAGATGTTCTTATTTTTTCTATTGTTCTAAACAATAGGCTTTTGTTTTCTCTATTGTTCTCTAATAGAAATCGAGGCTCAGTGTGCTTATAAAGTGTGTTCTTATAAAGAAAAAAGAGTGTAGCTTAATAATTTTGCAAAGCAAAGTGTAAAGCAAAAAGACAGATAACGCTGGAACACACAACAACAGTTGATAGGAATTAAACAAGAAGAAACAACTAGAAAGTAAGTAAGATAAAAGTTAGTAAAATGAATTGAAATAGCTTTGAAATGCCTTTTTGATAGATATCAAAGAAACTTGTTTGGAAATATCATTGGCACCGAGGGGCATATCACACTTTTTGAAAAAATCACAGAACAATCACAGAAATAGAAGAAAAATCACACAAAAATCCCACAAAAATCACCAAAATCAAAAAAAAATCACTGTGATTTTTGAAATCACTAAAATCTCGTACACTTTTTTGTGAGTGATATGCCCCTCTATTCGCACTCGCTTTAAGCACTCAAAGCCAAAAACAATCGATAGCAATTTAGGAAGAATGATAAAGAAGTAAGTAATAAACGAACCAGCACACTCCAGATGTTCACAACGCCATTTTCGCAGCCAGAAGCAAGCATGGTGCCATTCTGGTTGTATTTGAGGCAGACAACAATTCCTCCATGACCGTTGATTGTCACAGCGGGTTTTTCGCGTTCCTCGTTCAGGTCTGTAAAGACGACAGAGGAGGGTTTCTGAAGGGGGTCGGAAGAATCTTCCAACTCAGTCAGTGGCACTGATGGATTCGAGGTGTCGTTTTTCTTCTCTTCCTTGGGAAGGTGGATGAATGTTTCTTTCGAGAGGCTCCATACATGAACGTCGCCAGCACTGCAACCTCTGAAATGAAAAACCACGAATCATGTTCAGAAATTTCTTCTCAGGTTCGCTCAGTGTTCACACCTTTTCAATACGACCTTTGAGAAGACTAATAGGGAGGGGTTAGAATGATTAGGAGGGAGAAGACTAATAGGGAGGGGTTAGAATGATTAGGAGGGAGAAGACTAATAGGGAGTGATTAGAGTGATTGTTAGGGATTAGAATGATTAGGAGGGAGAAGACTGATAGGGAGGGATTAGAATGATTAGGAGGGAGAAGACTAATAGGGAGGGATTAGAATGATTGTTAGGGATTAGAATTATTAGGAGGGAGAAGACTAATAGAGAGTGATTAGAATGATTAGGAGGGAGAAGACTAATAGAGAGTGATTAGAATGATTGTTCAGTGTTCACACCTTTTCAATACGAACTTTGCTACAAAACAGGAAGAAACCACATTTCTCATTAACCGATGATATGCAAGACGGATCTCTCCCGAAACGTCACCCTACTAAACATCAAAGGATTGTCATGATAAGCGGTGGCAATCATATCAAGCCTTGATAAGACCGAATGTATTTACTCATGAATCATGATTCCTGACAGCGATTTGGAAATACTGACAGAAACATGCTCAAGCCATAAAACAGCAGTTTTTTGCTTAAGATTCTAGATAGCGTGTAGACTTACTATAGTGAGTCGTCGCAAGTACTGTAATTGAATTGAATTGCCAGACACAGCCACTAACAGGTGTAATAACAGCGTCTATCAATTCAATTCAATTGCATGACTTATGACTGGTTATAATAATTTTAGACAACGTGGATTCCAAACTGCCATGCATCTAATCCAAACTAGAGGGATTGACTGGTGGGCAGTAAAAGTCTCATTTCATTTCATTTTTTCATTCATCATTATTTACAGTTCGTATTTTCATAGCTAAAAACTAATCTAAACCAACTATTTACAAGACAGGGAGTGGGATGATTGCGTTGGTATCATTCGAGAAGTAGGTGAGAGGGAGAAAAAGTGATGTTATGTCTAGAATATTTTCCAATTACGATATAACAACTGTCACCCACAAGATACAATAATTTTAACGATCTTGGCAACTGTCACGCACAGGAAAAGCGTTGGCAATAGCTTCTATTGAAGACGGATTAGTCTTATTGGATAAGTACATCAAAGCAAAAAGGTATTAACGATAAATTCTATTGAAGAAGCGTTGGCATCCAATTCCGTTTCGTCATCGTAAACGTCTACACCTTTTGGCAAAATGTAAACAAAATGTAAGACAAATGCTTTTAAGCAATATAAAAGATATCATCAAATATCCATCATTTAATCAAATTGCTTTCTCATAAAAAATCGAAAGAATCGTTTAATTGATTTAAACAGGTGTTCAGTACGATAAAAGCTTTGGTAATTTTATTTTTTGCACATTTGCAACTGGATCTGGTAGTAACAGCACCTATGGTTTAGACATGCATCTTAAACCAACAAGAATATCATATTGATCAAGGTTTGTAACGATTAAAGAGTTTGATGTCATTAAATCGGCTTGATAAAACTGGTAATTTGAAACACTGCATTCTCTGGAAGATAGATATCTGTAATAAACTAAAAAGTCAACTGAATTGTGTCCTAACATTGTGAAATGTGATCTGATGTTAATAGAAACGTTGTTAAGGCTTTTTCAAGATACAGATGTAAAAAGTATAAAGACAGCTTTATAAGTAGTTGATATTGAATCGTTAAGAAAGGTTAAGAATTTCATGGTTAAGAACTTCAACAAGTTATACATCGCAGCCTTATTGAATTTACAGTGAAGGAAAGGAAAACAGAAATTCTATCTCAGCTATCATTGTTTACGAGTAAAGAATGTTTCCTTTGATTGTTAGTGGTTTACTGTTCAAGTAAGGACTTCATCGACGCTAATACAAGATGTCAGACATTGCAAATTTACAGAGTGGTTAACAAAGATTGAATCGAATCCTTATGGAAGTAAAAAAGTTGTTCGATTGAACTTTAATCAAAATTGTGAAAAGTCTTCTGCATATTACCAAGATATGATAAAAGTGTATTTGTTACTTAACTAGAGATGGAATGAAAATTGATTCTGAGTGCGAGATTCGCAAGTTTTATGGAATGGTGAAAAGACTTAATTGCAAAAAAATGCAGATTGCCATAGCAAAAGCGAGTAGAAATATGACTTCTTCAATAATCACATGTTAGTTGATGTATTTATAACATGTAGCTGGAACTTTATCAAAGTAGACACAAGATGGTTAGTTATATAACCTATATCCGAATTGTATCAAGCATGTTGACAGGAACTGGCAGTCTTGGCCTCATCGCAAATGTCTTGCAGTTAATTTTCATATGTCGCGATAAGAAACAAAGAAAGTCTGTATTCGGAATGATTCTGTTAAGTCTTTGTGTAGCTGACATCATTGTTTCGATCGGTATTTTGTACAATAGCATCCTTAGATGGATCTTTCTCAATCCTTATACAAATGATATCAATATTGCTATTAAATTAGTACACTCATCTGGTATGGCCATCTACTTCTCCCTCACTTCATCATTCTGTCATGTGGTTTTCATTGCTGTAGTGCGTGTATTAGCAGTAATCTTCCCTTTCAGAATAAAACAAATCATCACCAAACTACGCTGTAAAATCATCCTGGTTTTCATCTGGTTTTTTTCCATCAGCTTGATGCTAATAATTCACTTTCTTCTATTCATTATCATTTCATATCTTGCAATCATAACTTATTGCATTTTGGTGTTGGCCTATTCCATCATTTGCTACAGGATGTGTAAGCGGCGTGGCATTCAGGGCAATGAACCAACACAAAGAAATCGTCAACAATCAGATAAACATGTCCTCTTTTATTCCATGGCAATCACTCTCATTTTCTGTATATGCATTCTTCCATCTTCATTATTACATATTCATGATCATTATCACATTAATATCATCAAAATTCCAGATTCTATAAGAATGATCACATTTTTCCTGTATAACATCAATCCTTTTCTTGATTCCCTGTTGTATTTCTTTGTAAGCTATTGCAAGCAGAGAAGGGCAAACAATGCTTTACCAATCAGAAATTACCAAGATCAGACAGCAAATAGAGCATTGATTGGAAACACAAATGCAATTCAAGAAACATCTGGTCTTTAAGCTTTCAAAGACTTAAAACACATTACACACGTTGCTTTATCGTATGGAGAATGGTTAATAGACTGCTAAAAGACTTGCTTGAAAATCAATCAATATCTATATATTTGGAAGTTTTAACAAACAATTGAAGAAACATTTTATCTTTAAACTTTCAAAGACTTTAAAGGCGTTTCACAAGTTGCTTATTGTATGGAGAATGGTTAATAGACTGCTTTTATTGCTCAAAGACCTGCTTTAAAATCAATCAATATCTATATAGTTGGAAGCTTTAACAAACAACCGGAGAAACATTTTATCTTTAAGCTCTCAAAGAATTTAAAGACATTTTACAAGTTGCTTATGGTATGGAAAATGGTTAATAGACTGCTTTTACTGCTCAAAGACTTGCTTTACAAAAATAAATATCAATAATTGGAAGCTATAACGAAAACTTCGAGAAAAATCTCATCGTTAAGCACTAGAAAATTATAAAGGCAATCTACAAGTTGCTTTATCGTATGGAGAATGACTAACTGCGTATACAGTTAAATGAGTGGCTATAAAACGAATAATATCTATATAACTTGAAGTTGACTAATTTTTGAAGAAATTTCTCATCAATAAACTTATTGAAGGTGAATGAATAAATTGACAAGGATTTCAACTTCGATATGTTTTCAGAAAGAATGAATAATATATCACATTGACCGCTTTTAAAGACTTTAAAGGTATTCTACGCATTGCTTCAAAGCAATTCCATATCAGTACCATTTGAAGCAAGCAAGCAAGCAGACTTAATAGTCAACGCAAGTTGGGAGTATGGCAACTTGTAGCTGATGTGGACCTGCACACAAACTACGTTAAACGAAATCATATTCAAACTCATTGAAAGTTAATGAATAATCTAAAAGAAGACTTACCAACTGTTCAACTTAATTATTTCATGCTTTTAAATGACTTATAGACTATTAAGGTATTCTTAGCATAATTTCAAAGTTATTCAAAATAATTGAAATTGACTATTTCTTGAATAAATATCTCATGTTTGAACTAATAGAATAGGTTGGGGGGGGGGAAAGGAGGTGGCGGAATTAAGGAGAAGATGAAGGTTGATACGGACGGATTAGGAGGATTGGGAGGGAGAAGAATGATAGAGAGGGATTAGAATGATTGAGAAGGAGAAGAATGATAGAGAGGGATTAGAATGATTGAGAAGGAGAAGAATGATAGAGAGGGATTAGAATGATTGAGAAGGAGAAGAATGATTTGGAGGGGTTAGGATGATTAGGAGGGAGAAGAAAGGTAGGGAGAGATTAGGACGATTGGGAGGGAGAAGAAAGGTAGGGAAGGATTAGGATGATTGGGAGGGAGAAGAAAGGTAGGGAGGGATTAGGATGATTGAGAGGGAGAAGAATGATAGAGAAGGATTAGGATGATTTAGAAGGATAAGGATGATAGAGAGGAATTAGGATGATAGGGAAGCATAAGGATGATAGGGAGGGATTAGGATGATAGGGAGGGATTAGGATGATAGGGAAGCATAAGGATGATGGGAAGGGATTAGGATGATAGGGAAGCATAAGGATGATAGGGAGGGATTTTCAGCTAGGGATACTAAGCTAGAACGGGCTAATTTTTTTGAAATTAGCTCGTTCTGGCTAATTTTAGCCCGTTTTGGCTAATAAAAAATTATTTTCTTGAAAATTTTGAAGCCCAAACGGGCTAAAACGTCGATTTCTTGGATTTCCAGGAACCGGGCCGCTATTTTGACGCGATATTTGGGCTCTACACATCAAGAAACGGGGATTCATGTAAAAAAATTTGGGGGTTTCTCCGGCGGAAGTTTGAGAAAAATGCGACTTTAACTTTTGTGACGTTTTCTATTGTTCTTTCTGATGCGGTTAAGTCCGCGTAATGACGCCCGTGCCGTGCGGCGAAATGAAAAAAATAGATAATTCAGACTTAAACACCAGCTTTGTACGTTTCTATAATGAGGTCTTCTAATAAGATGTTTATCAATACAACGTAAATTACAAAAATGTTTAAATTAAAGTTGCACTCATAAAAGCCTTGTTTCTGAAGCTTCCCCGCACGGCACGGGTGTCATTACGCGGACTTAACCGCATCAGAAAGAACAATAGAAAACGTCACAAAAGTTAAAGTCGCATTTATCTCAAACTTCCGCCGGAGAAACCCCCAAATTTTTTTACAAGAATCACCGTTTCTTGATGCGTAGAGCCCGAATATCGCGTCAAAATAGCGGCCCGGTTTCTGGAGGTCCAAGAAATCGACTTTTTAGCCTGTTTGGGCTTCAAAATTTTCAAGAAAATAATTTCATATTAGCCAAAACGGGCTAAAATTAGCCAGAAAGAGATAATTTCAAAAAAATTAGCCCGTTCTAGCTTAGTATCCCTAGCTGATTAGGATGATAGGGAAGTATAAGGATGATAGGGAGGGATTAGGATGAGAGGTAAGCATAAGGATGATAGGGAGTGATTAGGATGATAGGTGAGCATGAGGATGATAGGGAGGGATTAGGATGATAGGTAAGCATAAGGATGATAGGGAGGGATTAGGATGATAGGTAAGCATAAGGATAATAGGAATGTATTAGGATGATAGGTAAGCATAAGGATGATAGGGAGGGATTAGGATGATAGGGAAGTATAAGGATGATAGGGAGGGATTAGGATGATAGGGAAGCATAAGGATGATAGGGAGGGATTAGGATGATAGGGAAGCATAAGGATGATAGGGAGGGATTAGGATGATAGGTAAGCATAAGGATGATAGGGAGGGATTAGGATGATAGGGAAGCATAAAGATGATAGGGAGGGATTAGGATGATAGGGAAGCATAAGGATGATTGGGAGGGATTAGGATGATAGGGAAGCATAAGGATGATAGGGAGGGATTAGGATGATAGGGAAGCATAAGGATAATAGGAATGTATTAGGATGATAGGTAAGCATAAGGATGATAGGGAGGGATTAGGATGATAGGTAAGCATAAGGATAATAGGAATGTATTAGGATGATAGGTAAGCATAAGGATGATAGGGAGGGATTAGGATGATAGGGAAGTATAAGGATGATAGGGAGGGATTAGGATGATAGGTAAGCATAAGGATGATAGGGAGGGATTAGGATGATAGGTAAGCATGAGGATGATAGGGAGGGATTAGGATGATAGGTAAGCATAAGGATGATAGGGAGGGATTAGGATGATAGGGAAGTATAAGGATGATAGGGAGGGATTAGGATGATAGGTAAGCATGAGGATGATAGGGAGGGATTAGGATGATAGGTAAGCATAAGGATGATAGGGAGGGATTAGGATGATAGGTAAGCATAAGGATGATAGGGAGGGATTAGGATGATAGGTAAGCATGAGGATGATAGGGAGGGATTAGGATGATAGGTAAGCATAAGGATGATAGGGAGGGATTAGGATGATAGGGAAGTATAAGGATGATAGGGAGGGATTAGGATGATAGGTAAGCATAAGGATGATAGGGAGGGATTAGGATGATAGGTAAGCATGAGGATGATAGGGAGGGATTAGGATGATAGGTAAGCATAAGGATGATAGGGAGGGATTAGGATGATAGGTAAGCATAAGGATGATAGGGAGGGATTAGGATGATAGGTAAGCATGAGGATGATAGGGAGGGATTAGGATGATAGGTAAGCATAAGGATGATAGGGAGGGATTAGGATGATAGGGAAGTATAAGGATGATAGGGAGGGATTAGGATGATAGGTAAGCATAAGGATGATAGGGAGGGATTAGGATGATAGGTAAGCATAAGGATAATAGGAATGTATTAGGATGATAGGTAAGCATAAGGATGATAGGGAGGGATTAGGATGATAGGGAAGTATAAGGATGATAGGGAGGGATTAGGATGATAGGGAAGTATAAGGATGATAGGGAGGGATTAGGATGATAGGGAAGCATAAGGATGATAGGGAGGGATTAGGATGATAGGGAAGCATAAGGATGATAGGGAGGGATTAGGATGATAGGTAAGCATAAGGATGATAGGGAGGGATTAGGATGATTGGGAAGCATAAAGATGATAGGGAGGGATTAGGATGATAGGGAAGCATAAGGATGATAGGGAGGGATTAGGATGATAGGTAAGCATAAGGATGATAGGGAGGGATTAGGATGATAGGGAAGCATAAGGATAATAGGAATGTATTAGGATGATAGGTAAGCATAAGGATGATAGGGAGGGATTAGGATGATAGGTAAGCATAAGGATAATAGGAATGTATTAGGATGATAGGTAAGCATAAGGATGATAGGGAGGGATTAGGATGATAGGTAAGCATAAGGATGATTTGGAGGGATTAGGATGATAGGGAAGCATAAGGATGATTTGGAGGGATTAGGATGATAGGGAAGCATAAGGATGATATGAAGGTATTAGGATTATAGGTAAGCATAAGGATGATAGGGAGGAATTAGGATGATTGGGAGGGATTAGGATGATTGGGAAGGATTAGGATGATTGGGAGGGATTAGGATGATTTGGAAGGATTAGGATGATTGGGAGGGATTAGGATGATTTGGAAGGATTAGGATGATTGGGAGGGATTAGGATGATTCGGAAGGATTAGGATGATCGGGAGGGATTAGGATGATAGGGAGGGATTAGGATGATTGGGAGGGAGAAGAATGACAGGGAAGTGTTAGGATGATAAGGATGGAGAACAATAATAGGGAAAGGGTAAGATGATTGGTAAGGGGTGAAATATTTGCGTTGGTATCATTGGAATAGTATGTTAAAGGAAGGAAAATTGATGTTATATGTAAAATATCATCCTCTTACGATAAGACGTATTACAAAACCGAAATTGAACGATTTTAATAGCTGTAAAGCACAGAAAAGGCGTTTGCAATAGCTTATATTGAAGACGCATTAGTCTTATCAGATAACTACGTCGAACAAAAAGGTATTGGTAATAAAATCTATTGAAGACGCATTAGTCTTATCAGATAACTACGTCAAACAAAAAAGTATTGGCAATAAAATCTATTGAAGAAGCATTGGCAACAAATTCCGTTTCATCATCGTTAACGTCTACCTCTTTTGGCAAAATGTAAACAAAATTTAAGACAAATAGTTTTAAACAATACAAAAGTTATCATCAAATATCTATCATCTAATGAATTTGCTTTCTCATAAAACATTTAACGAAAGAATCGCTTGATTGATTAAACAGGTGTTCAGTAGCTACGACTAAAAGCTTTGGTAATTTTATTTTTTGCACATTTACAACTGGATCTGGTAGTAAGAGCACCTATGATTTAGACACGCATCTTAAACCCACAAGAATATCATTTTGATCAAGGTTTGGAGCGAATAAGGAGTTTGATGTCATATATTCGGCTTGAAAGTACTGGTAAGTAATATGGAAAATGGCATTCTATTGCAGAGAGATATCTATAATAAACTGAAAAAAGTCACCATAATTGTGTCCTTATATTTTAAATTGTGATCTGATGTTAATAGAAACTTTGCAAAGGCGTATTCAAGATAAAGATGTAATGATTATAAAGACAGCTTTATATAAATAGTAAATATTGAATCGTTAAGATCTTCAACAAGTTGTACATCGCAGCCTCATTAAATTTACAGTGAAGTAAAGGAAACAGAAATTCTATCTCAGCTATCATTGCTTAGTTGCTTACGAGTAAAGAATGTTTGCTTTGATTGTAAGTGGTTAACTGTTCAAGTAAGGACTTCATCGACGCTAATACAAGATGTCAGACATTGCAAATTTACAGAGTGGTTAAGAAAGATTGAATTGAATCCCTATTGAAGGAAAAACGTTGTTCGATTTAACTTTAATCAAAATTGTGAAAAGTCTTCTGCATATTACCAAGATATGATAAAAGATTATTTGTTACTTTACTAGAGATGGAACGAAAATTACTCTGAGTGCGAGATTCGCAAGTTATAGGGAATGGTGAAAATGACTTGATTGCAAAACATTGCAGATTGCCATAGAAAAAGCGAGTAGAAATATAACTACTTTATCAATCACATGTTAGTTGATGTATTTATAACATGTAGCTGGAGCTTCATCAAGTTTAACGCAAGATGTTTAGCAACAGATCTTTTAGAATTAGATCAAGCATAAAGATAGCAACAGGCAGTCTTGGCCTCATCGCAAATGTCTTGCAGTTCATTTTCATATGTCGCGATAAGAAACAAAGAAAGTCTGTATTCGGAATGATTCTGTTAAGTCTTTGTGTAGCTGACATCATTGTATCAATTGTTTTCTTGTACAGTAGCACCATTTCTTTGGTCCACTCTCTAAATGGTATGGATTACAATTTATATAAAGAAATGGTATTCCAACATTTTGATAAGACCGCATACTTCTCCCTTACTTCATCATTCTGTCATGTGGGATTCACTGCTGTACTGCGCGTGTTAGCATTGGTCTTCCCTTTCAGAATAAAACAAATCATCACCAAACTACGCTGCAAAATCATCCTGGTTTTCATCTGGCTTTTTTCAATCAGCTTGGTGCTAATAATTCACTTATCATTTTATTTTCTTGGTCACATTTTCTTTTCATATCTTGGAATCATAACTTCTTGCATTTTGTTGTTGGCCTATTCCATAATTTGCTACAGGATGTGTGAGAGGCGTGGCATTCAGGGCAATGAATCAACGCAAAGAAATCGTCAACAATCAGATAAACATGTCCTCTTCTATTCCATGGCACTCACTTTCATTTTCTGTATATGCATTCTTCCAGATTCATTATTAGCTATTCTTTATCATCATAATTATTTCATCGTAATTCCATATTCTATAAGTTTTATCATAGCTTTCCTGTATTGCATCAATCCTTTTCTTGATTCCCTGTTGTATTTCTTTGTAAGCTATTGCAAGCGGAGAAGGGTAAACAATGCTTTACCAATCAGAAATTACCAAGATCAGACAGCAAATAGAGCATTGATTGCAAACACAAATGCAATTCAAGAAACAACTGGTCTTTAAACTTTCAAAGACTTAAAACACATTACACACGTTGCTTTATCGTATGGAAAATGGATAATAGACTGCTTTTATTGCTCAAATACTTGGTTTAAAATCAATCAATATCTATATAGTTGGAAGCTTTAACAAACAATTGAAGAAACATCTCATCTTTAACTCTCAAAGACTTTAAAGGTGTTTGACAAGTTGCTTATGGTATGGAAAATTGTTAATAGATTGCTTTTATTGCTCAAATACTTGGTTTAAAATCAATCAATATCAATATAATTTGAAGCTAAAACAAACAATTGAAGACACGTCTCATCTCTAAGCACTCAAAGACTTTATTGGCGTTTCACAAGTTGCTTATGGTATGGAGAATGGTTAATAGACTGCTTTTATTGCTCTAAGACTTGCTTTAAAACAATCAACATCTATATAGTTGGAAGCTATAATAAAAAATTGAAGAAACATCTCAAGGTATTCTACGCATTGCTTCAAAACAATTCCATATCAGTACCATTTGAAGCAAGCAAGCAAGCAGACTTAATAGTCAACGCAAGTTGGGAGTATGGCAACTTGTAGCTGATGTGGACCTGCACACAAACTACGTTAAACGAACTCGTATTCAAACTCATTGAAACTTAATGAATAATCTAGAAGGAGACTTACCAACTATTCAACTTAATTATTTCATGCAATTAAATGACTTAGGAATTTTATTCAAGGTTTTATTTTATTAGGTTGTAATCTTCTTCTTCTTAATTTGTCAATATAGTTTTAGGAGCAGTTATTTTAGAGTTTTTATTGTTGTATATATTTTAACTTGATTTAAAAAAAAATTAAATGACTTATAGACTATTAAGGTATTCTTAGCATAATTTCAAAGTTATTTAAAATAATTGAAAGTTGACTATTTCTTGAATAAATATCTCATATTTGAACTAATAGAATAGTTTTGGGGGAATATGAGGCGGGGGATAAAGAAGGAGATAAGGAATGCTTGGGAAGGATTAGGATGATTGGTAAGGAGAAGAATGATAGGGAAGGATAAGGATGATTAATAATAATAATAATAATAATAATGATAATAATAATAATAATAATAATACAATTTACATTTTTATAGCGCGCATACAAATAAAAAATTATCTATCTATGGCGCTTTACAATAACTAAAGTAAAAGTACCTGGATTAAAATCGCAATTAATTAAAGAGTTTGATGTCATATATTCGGTTTGAAAAACTGGTATTAGTGGACCGAGTCCTCGGTTTGTTTATATCAACTATGTTTTGCATGTGCTGCCTGGGTGCTTTCAATCAAGTTAATTGAAGAGAAACCTATAATCCAACATTGAGACGCTTCTGTAAACCTTAAAAGGGGGCACAATAAATAAAATGATAAGCATATGGAGTTTTATTTTCGGACACGCAATCAAACGTAAGAAAGCATGCACGACAATCATCCGCAAAAGCATTAGAGAGTTATTTTCTTACCGAAACCAGGGGCGGATGCAGACTTTGGAAATGAGGGGTGCTCAGCAGGGGTTTGGGGGCGCAGCCCCCAGAAAATTTTTCAGGGCGGCACGGTACCAAATGCCGGGGTTGACCCTTCTATACACTTTATCAATGATTTCTACTCAATTCTGGCAGAGAAAAACCTTTATTGACTCTGTAAAAACAATTCTTTGTTAGTTGAGATCTGGTCATTTTCACCCAACTGCCCAACTTCCAGCCTACCTTCCACCTTAGGTGTTTGGCATTTCAAGAATTATATGAATATTTTGAAAACTTTATCCTTAATTACAGAATATATTTTACTAGCTTAAATATGAGTAATATATCCTCCAAGAAAATCCTAACCTGTCCTAACCAGTTGAGTTCCACCATGAATATCCAATGCATCATAATGAAGTGACTTGTCAAAGACTCAAGAGGTTTATCCGTACAACTTGATAAAAATCCAAAAAGAAATAAATATGTATATTGATTCACGAAATTTGAAAGACTTTTATCGTCATCAAGCTAGCAGAATCGGAAAATCAACTGACAAGGACTGGATCTCAAATATTATATTTTCAGCGAAATATAAACACGCCTTAAGAAGGCCCTGTAGACTAAAAAAATGCCCTGCAAGTTACTGGGATGCGAAGGCTGTGAATAATGTCAATAAGAAATAATTTATTTTCAAGAGGACGGGTAGGCCTAGAAGTATTCTTGCTCTTTCTCTTTCTAAGAGGCTTTCACTTCGAAGCATCGCAAACTCAAGGAGTCGTCGACTGATTTTAGTTTAGGCCTAGGCCTACGGCCCTACGGCACTTGAACGCTAGCCGGTCCACAGTGGTGTCTTTCTCTCTTCTTGTTATGTTTGGGCCTTTATCTTTAAGAAAGATTCAGTTTAATTCAAAAAAGTCACTCTGAAGCTGCAGATTCTTTCAATTCATGGCTTACTTTGCCATCTTCGACGAGGACGCAATTAGTTTACTGCCTTGAGAGCGGAAGCCATGATTGAAAAACAAACGAGAAGGCGAACAGAGGCTGGTCAGTAAGTTGCTCGAGCAACTCTCCATCGATCTCAGGGGTGCTCGGAATGAATTTGAGCACCCCTGTATGAGCGATTTGATTGGTTAAGAGCTTATTTTCAAATCATCGGGGGTGCTCCCGCGCTTTTTGAGCAACTCTTGAGAACCCTAATGGGCGATTCTAATTGCCTAAGAGCACTTTTTCAAATCAACAGGGGGGCTCCCGCTCAAATCTTGCATTTTAGTAAGATGGAAGATTAAAACACGGACCAAAAACTTGGATCTTTTGATCATTTGATAATAGGACTCAAAAACAGCGACAATAACGGACGTCGAATTTATTTTGCGAGAATTTGGATAGATTGCGAGGTAAATCAGAACTTTAGATTTTTAGAGTATAATCATGGGCCTGGTAGAGATGATTAAAAACAGAATACAGAGTTATCAAAGCTGATTATAAAAAGGTTATTTAGTGGAAATTGAGGGGTGCTCGAGCACCCTTAGCACCCCCTTAGATCCGCCCCTGGAAATGTAGGTCAACAGAAAAGAGGTGGGAGGTAATCCAGCACTTGAACTGAAATGCAAGCTTATCTCCATGTGCATGGGCAAAAAACACGCCTAAAGTCCTCTAAGCTTGATCGTCAACATTGGGGCAGCTTTAGAGAGAATCGAATGATGAATTGCCTTAAAAGGAAATCCAATTTTAACGATCTTGACAGCTGTCAAGCACAGGAAAAGCGTTGGCAATAGCTTCCATTGAAGGAGTGTTGGCATAAAATTCCGTTGTGTCATCGTTAACGTCTACATCTTTTGGCACGAAACAAAGTGTAAGACAAATACTTTTAAGCAATACAAAAGTTATCATCAAATATGCATCATCTTATCAAATTGCATTCTCAAAAAACATTTAAAGAAAACACCGTCAAATTGATTAAACAGGTGTTCAGTACGATTAAAAGCTTTGGTGATTTTATTTTTTGCACATTTACAACTGGATCTGGTAGTAACAGCACCTATGATTTAGACATGCATCTTAAACCAACAAGAATATCATATTGATCAAGATTTATTACGATTAAAGAGTTTGATGTCGTAAAATCGGCTTGATAAAAACTGGTAAGTAATATGAAAAATGGCATTCTCTGGAAGATAGATATCTATAATAAACTAAAAAGTCAACTGGATTGTGTCCTAACATTTTGAAATGTGATCTGATGTTAATAGAAACTTTGCAAAGGCGTATTCAAGATAAAGATGTAATGATTATAAAGACAGCTTTATACAAGTAGTAAATATTGAATCGTTAAGATCTTCAGCAAGTTATACATCCCATCCTCATTAAATTTACAGTGAAGTAAAGGAAACAGAAATTCTATTCAACTATCATTGCTTACGAGTAAAGAATGTTTGCTTTGATTACAAGTGGTTAACTGTTCAAGTACTTCATCGAAGCTAATACAAGATGTCAGACATTGCAAATTTACAGAGTGGTTAAGAAAGATTGAATTGAATCCTTATTGAAGTAAAAAAGTTGTTCGATTTAACTTTAATCAAAATTGTGAAAAGTCTTCTGCATATGATCAAGATATGATAAAAGTTTATTTGTTACTTTACTAGAGATGGAATGGAAAATGACTCTGAGTGCGAGATTCGCAAGTTATAGGGAATGGTGAAAATGACTTGATTGCAAAACATTGCAGATTGCCATAGAAAAAGCGAGTAGAAATATAACTACTTTATCAATCACATGTTAGTTGATGTATTTATAACATGTAGCTGGAACTTCATCAAGTTTAACGCAAGATGTTTAGCAACAGATTTTTTAGAATTAGATCAAGCATAAAGATAGCAACAGGCAGTCTTGGCCTCATCGCAAATGTCTTGCAGTTCATTTTCATATGTCGTGATAAGAAACAAAGAAAGTCTGTATTCGGAATGATTCTGTTAAGTCTTTGTGTAGCTGATATCATTGTATCAATTGTTTTCTTGTACAGTAGCACCATTTCTTTGGTCCACTCTCTAAATGGTATGGATTACAATTTATATAAAGAAATGGTATTCCAACATTTTGTTAAGGCCGCATACTTCTCCCTTACTTCATCATACAGTCATGTGGTTTTTATTGCTGTACTGCGCGTATTAGCAGTAATCTTCCCTTACAGAATAAAACAAATCATCACCAAACTACGCTGTAAAATGATTCTGGTTTTCATCTGGCTTTTTTCCATCGGCTTGATGCTAATTTTTCACTTTCTTCTATTCATTATCATTTCATATCTTGGAATCATAACTTCTTGCACTTTGGTGTTGGCCTATTCCATCATTTGCTACAGGATGTGTAAGCAACGTGGCATTCAGGGCAATGAATCGACACAAAGAAATCGTCAACAATCAGATAAACATGTCCTCTTCTATTCCATGGCACTCACTTTCATTTTCTGTATATGCATTCTTCCAGATTCATCATTTTATATTCTTTATTATCATAATTATTTCTTCAATATTCCAACTTCTATACGTCATATCAGAACTTTCCTGTTTTGCATCAATCCTTTTCTTGATTCCGTGTTGTATTTCTTTGTAAGCTATTGCAAGCGGAGAAGGGCAAACAATGCTTTACCAAACAGAAATTACCAAGATCAGGCAGCAAATAGAGCATTGATTGGAAACACAAATGGAATTCAAGAAACATCTGGTCTTTAAGCTTTCAAAGACTTAAAACACATAACACACGTTGCTTTATCGTATGGAGAATGGCTAATAGACTGCTTTTATTGCTCAAAGACTTGCTTTAAAATCAATCAATATCTATATAGTTGGAAGCTTTAACAAACAACCGGAGAAAAATTTTATCTTCAAGCTCTCAAAGACTTTAAAGGTGTTTGACAAGTTGCTTATGGTATGGAAAATGGTTAATAAACTGCTTTTATTGGTCAAAGACTTGCTTCAAATCAATCAATATCTATATAATTGGAAGCTATAACGAACAGTTGAAGAAACATCTCATCTTTAAGCTCTCAAAGACTATAAAGGCATTTCACGAGTTGCTTATGGTACGGAAAATGGTTAATAGACTGCTTTTATTGCTGAAAGACTTGCTTTAAAACAATCAACATGTATATAATTGGAAGCTAAAATAAATACTTTGAGAAATATCTCATCGTTGAGCAGTCGAAAAGTATAAATACATTATACAAGTTGCTTTATCGCATAGAGAATAATTAACTTCGTATTAAGTTCAAAGACTTGCTTTCGAATGAATAATATCTACACAGGCCCGGATCCAAGGGGGGCGTAAGAGGTGTGCCCCCCCTATCTTGGTAGAAAAACAATACAATTAGCTTGATAATACCCTATTTCCCTTGCATAATCCTCTGATATGTGGGTTACGCCCCCCTTTCCATAAGTGATGGATCAAGCCCTGCAACATAACTGGAAGGTGACTAATCGTTGAAGAAACAGGATTTCAACGTCGATATCTTTTTATTAAGTATGGATAATATCACATTTATCGCTTTTAAAGACTTTAAAGGTATTCTACGCATTGCTTCAAAAGAATTCCATATCAGTACCATTTGAAGCAAGCAAGCAAGCAAACTTAATAGTTAACGCAAGTTGGGAGTATGGCAACTTGCAGCTGATGTCGACCTGCACACAAACTACGTTAAACGAACTCGTATTCAAACTCATTGAAAGTTAATGAATAATCTGGAAGGAGATCTCCCATTATTCAATTTCATAATTTCATGCAATTAAATGACTTATAGACTATGAAGGTATTCTAAACATAATTTCAAGGTTATTCAAAATATTTAAAAATTGATTCTTTCTTGAATAAATATCTCATATTCGATGTAATAGAATAGGTTGGGGGGGAATAGGAGGCGGGGGAGATAAAGGAGGAGGTCAGGGATGATTGGGAGGGACGGCGATGATTGGGAGGGAGAAGAATTATTGGGAAAGATTAGGATGATTGGGAGGAGGAATGATTGAAAGGGATTTGGAAGATTGGAAAGGGGTGGAATATTTGCGTTGGTATCATCCGACAAACACGTCAGAGGGAGAAAAGGTGATGTTATATCTAAAACATTTTCCTATTACGATAAGACGTAAAACAAATCCTAATTTTAACGGTCTTAACAGCTGTTACGCACAGGAAAATGTTGGCACTAATTTCATTTGAAGACTTATTTGTCTTATTAGATAGGTACATCAAAGAAAAAATAAAGATCTAGATAATGAGAGAATGCAGCTATTATGTCTAATGAACTAATATTAGGACTATGATAAATTAATTATTGAATTAGAGGTTGGCCTCGTAAGGAAATCATGACATCATATATCATGTGACATCATTTCAAAATCCGACAGCAACAACAACCAATTCAAATTATGATTTAAAGTAACGATAAATCAATTCGGATTGATTCAAACTTAGTTTCTCCTCAGCGATAGTGAGTAGTAGTGAGCAAAGATGAATAACAATGAATCATGATGAATAAGATCGTATGAAATCGAGGTTAGCCTCGTAAATGTATCATCACATCATATAGATTAGGTATGGGTAAAGTAGAAACACTCATCATCAAAATAATTTGACATTACGTCATTGTATATCACGTGACACCATTACATCATCAAACTTCATTATCATGTGAATATTTGCAGGATTACCACTGAGTGGAATTATGTAGATACTGGACATTCTACTGAACAAACAAGTCATTTTGCATGGTCCAATGTATTCATCGTAAAAGTGTCCGATAACAAAATCATGAGTGACCTACAGTCTTTAACATTGAAAGGACCTTACCAAATGATATACACGGTCACTTTCAGGACATATGAGTTCATCAATGACGATGAACCAAATTATGTTCCCTTTCCATCTACATCAAGGAGCGCACTCGCATGCATGCAAACTACACATGTTTTCATACATTTTGAAAAAATTATATCTAAAGGTACTATACATAAGTTGTTCAATCCTAATTTTCCAATATTATCTGTGCAGCAATCGACCCTTGATTTCAGTGAACAAGAAAGAAAATTGTGCTAAAACATGTATTGATTTAGTGCATGGCACTGCGCGTGTCCCTGCTGAAAAAGGACCAGACTTTAGTCAAGCTAGCACAGTATCAAAAATATCACTGTGTATAATAATTCAAGCTGTATAAGGTTTCGAAACTTACGTGGCCAATTGAAGATCGGTTTTGCTGTTGGTTGAAGGTTCCCAAGACAGAACAGTTGGGCTGCAAGACACGTGTTTGAGGGAGTATAGCAGCACGACTCCTTCTGGAATTTCTTCCCAAATCTACGAAGATTTAAATATTCTTTAAGAGACGAAAGAAACTGAAAAGATTGCAATTTAAGCATGAAACCTGATGTAACACATTTAACACTCGAGTCTCTTTCGTCTCACTCTTTCATATTCTGTATGAAATTGGTAAACAGGCATAGATTGCCTTTTAGCATTAATAGAGTTGTGCAACTCAGCACTTGAAATCCAAAAAGTGTGCATCCAACTGACTGGCATATCAAAAAGAGACTGAACTCTAATAGAGACTAGATCGAGCATCTGATTTTCTAAAATGAAGTCCTGGGCGGCCATATTGGGAGGTTCAATCCAATATATATTGAGATTCCACTAAGGAGTGCTTTTTTTCTTTGATGATTACTGGAATGTTATGAATGATCAAAACGAGTCTGAATAGTCGTGCAGCTATTGTTAACAAACAATCAAGTCAATGTAATTTCTTTGGCAGCCAAATTGGGAGGGCAAAATAAAAGCCAAAGCAATTGGCTTCAAACATTCGACTCCAGAAACCAAAGATCGCTCGATCCAGTCTTTATATTGAGATCAGTGAACTATAAATACAGCAGAAGGGTGGTTCTGTTGTTGTTGCTGCTTTATTTTTCAACATGAGAGAGACGACTGAGACGAGACTTGTGGACAAAAACATCAACACAGCTAGAAGAAAGGAGGAACATGAAGATGTGCAAGATTCATGTCAAGAAATCACCACCAAGAGTTGAAATTTCAAGGCCAAAGTGATTGTTATCTATTGGTATTGATGATACGAATAAGAAAATTTTCAAAGTTAACTCGTCTCGCTTTATGAGATGTTTCTACAGCGTTACAGTAACATCTAATGATTTTCAATCAAACTCAATAGCATGCAATCCAACTTAACAAAACTCCATTCAATTCAAAAGCATTCAATACAACTCAATAACATTCAATCCAACTCAATAGCACTCCATTCAACTTAATAACACTCCATCCAACTAAATAACACTCCATTCAACTCAAAAGCATTAAATACAACTCGATAACATTTAATCCAACTCAATAAAACTCAATTCAACTCAATAACACTCCATCCAACTCAATAAAACTCAATTCAACTCAATAGCATTCAATACAACTCAAAAGCATTCAATCAAACTCAAAAGCATCCAATCCAACTCAATAACACTCCATTCAACTCAATAACACTCCATTCAACTCAGTAGCATTCAACCCAACTCAATAACACTCCATTCAACTCAGTAGCATTCAACCCAACTCAATAAAAGTCAATCCAATTCAATGATATCCAATCCAATTCAACTCAATCCAGAGATGCAGTAAGTAGAATACCTTGACATATTGACTCTCAGCCAACGTAGCGAAACACACACCGGTTGGGTCGTACTCCATCATCACAATCGTCTCCTGAAAAGGCAAGTGAAATGAAGTGATGAACATCGGTCAACGCTAAATGACGGACCATGGTATTTCAATAGTTAGCTTCTAAACCAATAGTAAGTAGCATTAATATGAAACAAAATATCCACCTTCGAATTGGATCGTAAAATTCAACGGAGAATGGTGCAACTACATGTTCTTTTACAATAATGCACGAATCTTTTTCTTTGAAATCAATCTCAAAATATGAATGCATTAGCATTAAAATAAAAGCAAATGAAATTTCTTAAGCATCTTCTTGAGCTGAAATAGCAATATTTTCTTTCATGCTCAATACAATAGAGTGAAACTTTATACATAAGGATCACTCATTGATCGCCTTTTACTTATTACCTACGAATTCTAATTACCTAACTAAAACTCTCAGATAGCCTTCTACCGCCCATTATGTTTGAGATCAAATGGACCCCTTAAACTGAATTAGCATCATTGCCTTTTATGCTCAATACATTTGTAAGGATACATTAGGAACCCCCCAATGACAGCCTACTACTTCCCATCGTGTTTCGGGGCAAATAGACCCACCCCATTGATAGCCTTTTTATTATAACCTAAGGATGCTGATTACCAAAGAAAAACTCTCAAATGGCCTACTATCTTATGGCCAACTTCCTATTATGTTCAAGTGGACCAACCTCGTGAGCTTGAACAGTTTTCACACTCTCGCTCTCTCTGGTTGCCATGATAACAACTCCGTCAATAAACGCAACCAGGAACGAGGCTTTCATGGAATGCCATGCTAGGCCACAAACTGGAACTAGAAGAAAGAAATTTATACATTTTTCAATCTGATGATGCGGTAGTTTATCTTAGTTTACCATGACCCATTTAGATACTAGGGTTAAAACTAAGTGACAGGTGCAAATACGGTAAATCTTACATAACTGTTTTTTTCTGAAGATATAAAGCTTCAAAATTTTATAAAATATATTTACTGGAATTTTAAAAATCAAACGTTGAAAATGACTTTGTATTCGAAAGCGCTTTGTATATTTTTATCAAAATTTAATCTTTAAAATTCCTGTAAATATGTTTTATTTAAACGAAGAAAGTCCACAATACAAGGCTTTGTGCCGGATCCTTTGGATGCTTGCGGCGAAGTAGGTAAAATAAAGTGAGACAGGAACAACGCAAGACGACACACACAGAAAAAACGTCGATGGATTAAATATTTTATATATATAAATGTTGTCAATATTTCGCCCTGGCATACAGGGCTTCTTCAGGACTAACATCTACGTTTTTTCTGTGTGTGTCGTCTTGCGCTGTTCCTGTCTCACTCTAATATGTCTTATTTCGCTTCTTTGTAGCTTATTTAGGACTTTGTATGTATACTGACTTATCTTGATGTCAGAGACGAAATTATTTTTTTCTTTCTTCGTTTAGTATTAGAAACTTATAATCATTACTTCGAAATACATAAAGGAATTATACCTTAGTATGCTTTTGTCGTATTGTGTAAGTTTTTAAACCCCTTGGTGGGTGTTTAAATTTATGAAATGAAATGAAGTAAAAGTCTTCTGTAAATTGTTCGAAGTTTCAGAAAACACCATGTACAAAGAACCTGTTCTAAACCTAGCCGTTAACTGTTAGGTACTGGTAGAGTGCTTGCAATTGAATTGGAAGGATGAGGGTTCAATCCCTAGCTGATTTATGATTAAGATTTGATACTCAATGCTTCTCTACTTAGCAATTAGCATAAAAAGGTGATCGAGGGTAAGTTGCTCTCGAGCCAAGAATAGTGTTATGTTATCTGTTGTTGTTACATGGGCAGAAGGCTGTTATGAATTGCTACATGGGAAGGAGGCTGGATTGCGTTTGAGTTGTGATGCAGTTAATGTGGAACGGTCACGTCTGAATGCTGTCACTAGACTGGGCCTACAATATCTTGTGTTGAATTCTAATATTCCTATCTTGTGTTGAACCAGTAAATAAAGTCAGCTCAAGTCCAACGAATTAGAAAATCATTAAAATCATGGAAATTTCAACCTACCATCTTTTCTTTTGCAGTGGTCCATCTCGACTCGATTGAAATGCATGTGATCCTTAATGTCAATGATGGCAACAGATCCGTCGATTCGACCGAGTAGTAATGCGTCTTTCGTTCTAGCTTGCTTCAATGTTGATTCAACCACTTTAGGCCACGTTAAGCACGTCACGTGACTTTGGCTCGTGTCCACCTGCGGTGCACCACCTTGAGAAATAAATTGAAAAATGATTAATGACTTGCTGTGATAGCATAAAACTTTGTAAGAGTGATAATATTATATCAAGATAAAAAACGTTGAAATAATAAGGAATCACGTAGTCTATATGAGAACTGTCTTTTTGACCGTTACAGAACTTCAAAAAGTGAGATAAATGAGGGACTTATACCACACTCTTACTGACATCATCATTGAACAAGCTTTATTTACTTTGACCAATCAAAGGCATTTAAATCGCCAGATTGGCCAATCGAAATCTCCTGTTCGAAAACCGTGTTTAACCGTGAGTGTGAATGGAATGAGTGGCCGAGGGGTTTAAGTGGTTTGTTGTGTGCAGCTGCAGTTAGCTTGGTCGTGTCAGGTCAACATTTGGATTGATGAACTTCGAGTTGTTGACTGAACAACTCACTCCGCCATTCTCCAGAAGGGACTTGAAACTAGTGTTCCGTGCCCCTGCTGAAACAAAGCAAGCTAGCCTGTTAAACTCATTTACAATGCCACACTCACTTACTCATTTAACACCACATAAGCATACAACTTATTCTCCCAATACCACATTTTTTCGAATTCACTTGTTTATTGAATGGTTAGAAGTAAGAAATGTCGAAATGTCTGAAATCAGAATTTTACCTGATGTCGTCCATATGTTCACCAGATTTCCTTTCGATGCTGCAACGAGAATTCCCAGAGCCTGAAAAATCAAAAAGTAAACAAAAATCCAGATCATTCAAGCCAGATCATCAAAATCGGTCATACGACCCCCTGGAAGAACAGCATTTAACAATGTAGAATAGACTACCTTTAGAATTATCTTATCTTTTTGTTATATAAGATTTTATAAATGTATTATTAGAGGCTGAAGGGTTTATTTCGTGTAGAAATAATTATTCATACTCATAATTATTCATATTAATTTCACATTCATATTCATTCATACCAAGAGACACCCAATCAGGTGTCAAGAACAGGATCCTTCAGATAACAGAGTTTGACTATGATGATGATAGGCTATCCACTATAAATTATTTCTAATTACGGGCATACGCCTTGAACGTCGGTGGACGCTCCTTATGGCCTTTTAATTAGATGGTGCTACTTAAAATTTGCCAATCTGTATAAATGTTCACGTTACAATTATTATTATCATTATTAAATAAGCATAATTCCTTTTCATTGGATAAAGAGTATTTTATCAAATCAGTATATTGTCTATTATTCTAATTTCTTTGGATTAAAAAACATTGGCTTGATATTGTTGAAATTTTTTTGGTCATTTTCTCGGATGGAGATTCCACATATGAAATCATTGATGCCCCAATGTGATTTAAAGGAGAGCTAGGCATCAGAAAAATACAAGAAGAATCCAAAGAGAGTGAACCCTTTCTGTTAAGAATATAAACAAACAAGTAGAGGTAATAAATGTAAAATATGCTGTATTGCACGTTAACTTGACGTGCAGTAACGTATCCAATGTGAATTGCGCATAACCCCAAAGTTTTTAGAAGTAGATGGTCAGGAAATCAAGTTCTTTTACGTTTTTTGTTTTACACTTGATCTTGAACAGTACATGAGAATGCACAACGTATGCCTTACCTTCTCTCTGGACAGTTGAAACTTTACACGAACACAAGGACTATTTACATATGATGGGGAATCAAATAAAATCTTTTATAAATAACGAGCATTATTTGATAAGGAACCACTAGAAGCGTTTCAGTCTAGTTGTTAAACCATTTTTATCAAAATAATATACTGTCCACTCTCAATTTTAAAAAACCTGCACATACAGATTTAACAATAGGTTTCCAAACTATCTCCTTCTTTCTACAAACTATTCTAAAACATTGCAATTCATGAATTACATTACTCACATCAGGCTTAAGGTTGTTGATCCGCGTATCGCCTGTCCTCCAATTTCTGTGTCCATGGCTGAACTCAGGCAGACAATTAAACTTAAGCCGTTGCTGCATCATACTCCTTCCCTTGCTGCCGAATTTCCAAATCAATATCGAATCCTCCCCGCTGGAATGAGAGGAAATTTATTGAGAGGTGCGATGACTGGATCAGCCATGCGGAGGCGCACCGCCAAAGCGAGGGTAGCAGACAGAAACGAGGTTAAGATGGCGGCATGCGAGAGACAAGGACTGAACTGATTCAGGAGACTTTTAACCAGTGGCCTGTAACTGTTAGACTAAGAATCATCGTTAAGACTGTGTTCATTAGCACTTGTCCTTTATCTGTTTGACCTTCTACTGAGGAAAATCAGAAACATTGGAAACGAACTTCTTCTGTTCTGGGATCCCCACTACTTTGAAACGGAGTATTTAATAATCTCGAAAAGATTCGTACACAAAACGGAAACGTCCAGTTTCGTCGTTTTCGTTTTAATCAATGTGAGCAGTCTTTCATTAGTATAAAACTTCAGAAAAGCGTGAAAAATAGGAAACATGACCAAAACTATTCAATATTAGTTTCAATTTCGTTCTCTATTTGACAAACTTCTTGATGATTTTTCTGAGATGCAAAGCTTAGTATTCAAATCTCGCTTGTTAACCTAGTTTTCTCGCCATGCTAACATTGAATTTTTGTTTACGACTTTCATAGGTTGTAAAATACCAGGGTAGCCCACCTTCGGAGTCTGAAGCCTAAAAACTATTAGAAACTCGAGAAAAACATGTTTATCATGTCATGTAGAAATACAACGTTTGCGCATCATATAAGACTTTACCTTGCTAGAAGATAACTTTTAGGGCTGCTCCATTGACAGCAAAACACCTGAAAAATATAGATTTTTATTACAGTAGTATAGTCATTAGAATGAAACTCTGAGTAGCAGAGACCTTGTCTACTTTGCAGTCTTACTTGTGTCATCGATCTGTGCCTCTGTATAACATCCTCATGAAGTTCTTTCATAATCTTGGCGTAGTTTGGTATATCTACATGGCTTCAATGATAATATTGTGTCTTGGTGAATGAAGAGCTAGATTCTTTTTCACATCCTCGAGTTTTTCAGGGTAGCCTGCTATTAGCTTAGGATGCATGAAGCGCTGTAGATACCCAGTAGGCAAATTTGATAAAGTAATTCGTCAATAACCAAACTGTTGCAGGATGGGCTCGATCAAAAACAACAACACAGCCTAAAGTAGCATACATTCAACTCTCTCTAAAGTGGACCCTTCAGGAAATTGCCTGTCTAGATACCGTGTAGATATAATTAGAAGAAATTTATAGGAAAAAGAGGCAGAGAAACAAAACTTTGATACAGCACACCTAGACCTTTCGGACATGTGTCCACCAAGAGTGTGGCTTGTTTTGATTTTCAAAGCTTATTATGATCTAAAATCATAAGTCACACTCTAAAGAGGACCTTAGTCCAAAAGCCCTAAGTGTGCTGTATTAAAGTTGTGTATATTTGCCTCTTTCTTCTGCCTGTCGCAATAAGGTGTCCGCTAATGAAGAGTTGACTTTAGTTTGGAGAATTGAAGCGAAACTTACCTCTCCTTCGTCATAGCTGAAACTGGACATGGGACATTTAGGTAGATCTCCTGCAAAGAAAGCATGCCCAATTCAGAAACTTTAAGAGAGCAGGCATTAGAGAGGGGGCATTTGAAATATAGAGAGTATGTTTCATTTCGTAAATATCATAAACTTCAGGTAATTATAAAAAACCTAATTATGACTATTTAAAGAATGCAATACCCGGGGTTCAAACAATTTTCAATGCCTTCAACCATCAACTGAACTTGCAAAAGGCCACTATATATCACAAAAATATATATTAGACAAGTTGAAGTCTCTATCTTGGTTCCACCTAAACAGTGCTCAGTGAGCAATGCTGAGCGTACTGATGAGTGGGAAACCAAGAGCAACTAGTAAACTTTTAGATAAAATGATAACAAAATAATATTACCATCTGAATCTGCGCAAGAAAGTCTCGAATGAACTTGCACTCTGTTGACTGCAGAGGATAAGATCTTCACTAATTGAACAGCGGCCCATTGCCGGCGGTGAGAAGACATGTATGCAGATAGGCAACATGCTGCCAGGGCATCAATTACTTCCAGAAGAACAGTTACTCGAGACGGATCATTTATTGATCTTCCCACTTCTAATAAAAATGAAAAAAACATGTTTCATTTTTCACTATACTTTTTTGGTTCTTGCTAAGATCTTCTAGTTTTATTATGATTACAGTTTTAAGTAAAATCCCGCAACTAAGGACCTAGAATAAAATTGTTCAGTTTTGACCGTATTTCAAGGACAAATATTTCAAATGTTGAACCAACGACAATAATGGTATTTGAGGATTGTCCAAAGACTTACAAACAACTTTTACCCATCATCATTACTGCTGTTAACAATAATTCATTTAAGAACCAGTTTAGGCTAACTCCTAAAAATGTAGGTTCTCAGTTGCAGGTTTTTACTGTAGCCCCAGAAAATCAGTTTTTGTTGTTGAATTAAGGCTGAAATACACGATCAGTTTTTTTCGTCAGTTTTTTCTCTTGAGTTGAAATTTGAAACGTTTTCTGACGTTTTTTACTGATCAGTTTTTTCGAAAGAAGGACGTGTTAAAACTTCCAGTCAGAAAACGTCTCAAATTTTGACTAAACAGGAAAAACTGACGAAAAAACTGACGAAAAAACTGATCGTGTATTTCAGCCTTAACATCACTAAGCAAGAGTCTAGAAGGGTTAAGTGTCAACATCGCGAGGAAGGAAATAGAAACAAAATGGCCACCACTTACCACTACATCCGAATAACTCAACAAGAGACTGCACGAAGTTCAGCTCCTCTGATTGCTTGCCTTTCCACTCTTCCAACCCATCTGCGCTCTCAGTTTTAGATCGAGCACTACGTTGTGTTTTGGAGATGTTTGAATCTAAAAAAGAATCACAAAATGGCTTGGAGTAATATAATGCTGGAAACCAACATCAAAATAAAATAAAATGCAGAATGAAAGTCCACAACTTTATAGATTCTGTTATATTCAGACGTACTTCTCTCTCTCTCTCTTCAGAAGATTCTCCGTTTAAATTTGACATGGTGCTATTGATGATACACAATACCAACTGTGCCTACTCTTTTCTTTTTATAAGAGCCATTAAAATAAGTTTGAAGCGGGCTGTTCTTAAATATTCTTCTATTTTCAGCCTGAAATGTTCTTAAATTACTCTTACTTTATAATGATTTGGAAGCCTATTTTTGCTATCAGTTGTGTCATTTGGTACAAATTTGGACTCTCTTGACCATCTGATATGTCTTCGGACTGTCAATCTGCTTATTTTGTAATTATTTGCCAGTCTCATGGTTATTTCGTATGATTCTTGTATTGACTTTAGATTGCTCAGCCTTGGTTTGATCTTAGCTTGTTCTTGAATTTTGGCAAAATTTGAGGTTCGTGTTCTTATAAAATTCTTCTTATAAAAAAAGTGTACTTGCTCATAATTCTCCACGGTTTTTAACCCACCATACATCTTAATTTCAACTGTTTCTAGATCTTATTTAATAATCTAAGCTAAGTTAGTTTATCATCATCTCTACGTTTCTTGGTTGGTTTTCCAGCTTCCCTCAGGGCCACTGTCATAGATTGGATTTTACCCTGAACAGAAATGAAACTTTTATTTTCGTACTCGGATCTCGTTCCTGGATCAGATTGATATAGTTTTTCACTCATGCTTTTAATGACTGATTGGAGAATGAATAAGAGAAAGGTACCATTCAGTTAATGGCACATTCTCATTCGTGATAGCACAACTAACAATAAATGATATTACAATAAAATTCTATTTAGTTCGTTATCATAACGTATTAATCATAGTTATTAGATTTGAATGGTTAGAAAGCATTTTGCTTAATTCTTTTGTTTAAATTTTGATGTTCAACTTGCCTCAACCGTGCACAAAGTTTGGTTGAGTTTATCAGGAAATTGATTTATGATGAACTAAAATGTTGTTTATTGGGTTATTTGCTTAAATATCCTAATCTGATTATTCATAAAAATTATTTATCGAAAAAGTAGAAGATAACAAATAATTCGGCTTTATTGCTAAGCCATGTCAACTTAGGTGAACAATAAGACAAAAGACTTGTGCGCTGTCACGGTTGAAAAAAGTGAACAAAGGCTTTCGAACTATTTCCTTCTATAAGCTATGATTCAATACATGATGATTTATTTGAAATTAAAAGTGGATGGTAGAATTAAATTAAAGATGTAGCATTTCTAGTGACAACACTTGTATGTCACCTTGAGCCTCTTTCAGCAATACCCCATTACAGCAATTCGCAACGTCGATGAACGATTCGTTGTTCTGACAGAGGAAAACTTTGACAGCAACACTGATCACCTTCCATGCTGATGATGGACCTTGTAATATCACATCACTGCTAATTGCAGCTGTAGTATTGTCAGTGGTATGGTTAGCATTACTTCTACACAGCACTTGCATGAAATCTAGCAGAACCTACAAACATAAACAAGTAAACATAAACAAGTAAACCGGAAGATGCAGACATAAACAAACAAACACAGACAAGGAATTATAAACTGCTAATTGCAGATGCAGTATTGTCAGTGGTATGGTTAGCATTACTTTTACACAGCACTTGCATGAAATCAAGCAGAACCTACAAACATAAACAAGTGAACATAAACAAGTAAACCGGAAGATACAGACATAAACAAACAAACACAGACAAGGAATTATAAACTGCTAATTGCAGATGCAGTATTGTCAGTGGTATGGTTAGCATTACTTTTACACAGCACTTGCATGAAATCAAGCAGAACCTACAAACATAAACAAGTGAACATAAACAAGTAAACCGGAAGATACAGACATAAACAAACAAACACAGACAAGGAATTATAAACTGCTAATTGCAGCTGCAGTATTGTCAGTGGTATGGTTAGCATTACTTCTACACAGCACTTGCATGAAATCTAGCAGAACCTACAAACATAAACAAGTAAACATAAACAAGTAAACCGGAAGATGCAGACATAAACAAACAAACACAGACAAGGAATTATAAACTGCTAATTGCAGATGCAGTATTGTCAGTGGTATGGTTAGCATTACTTCTACACAGCACTAGCATGAAATCTAGCAGAACCTACAAACATAAACAAGTAAACATAAACAAGTAAACCGGAAGATACAGACATAAACAAACAAACACAGACAAGGAATTATAAACTGCTAATTGCAGCTGCAGTATTGTCAGTGGTATGGTTAGCATTACTTCTACACAGCACTTGCATGAAATCTAGCAGAACCTACAAACATAAACAAGTAAACATAAACAAGTAAACCGGAAGATACAGACATAAACAAACAAACACAGACAAGGAATTATAAACTGCTAATTGCAGATGCAGTATTGTCAGTGGTATGGTTAGCATTACTTCTACACAGCACTTGCATGAAATCTAGCAGAACCTACAAACATAAACAAGTAAACATAAACAAGTAAACCGGAAGATACAGACATAAACAAACAAACACAGACAAGGAATTATAAACTGCTAATTGCAGCTGCAGTATTGTCAGTGGTATGGTTAGCATTACTTCTACACAGCACTTGCATGAAATCTAGCAGAACCTACAAACATAAACAAGTGAACATAAACAAGTAAACCGGAAGATACAGACATAAACAAACAAACACAGACAAGGAATTATAAACTGCTAATTGCAGATGCAGTATTGTCAGTGGTATGGTTAGCATTACTTCTACACAGCACTTGCATGAAATCTAGCAGAACCTACAAACATAAACAAGTGAACATAAACAAGTAAACCGGAAGATACAGACATAAACAAACAAACACAGACAAGGAATTATAAACTGCTAATTGCAGATGCAGTATTGTCAGTGGTATGGTTAGCATTACTTCTACACAGCACTTGCATGAAATCTAGCAGAACCTACAAACATAAACAAGTAAACATAAACAAGTAAACCGGAAGATACAGACATAAACAAACAAACACAGACAAGGAATTATAAACTGCTAATTGCAGCTGCAGTATTGTCAGTGGTATGGTTAGCATTACTTTTACACAGCACTTGCATGAAATCTAGCAGAACCTACAAACATAAACAAGTAAACATAAACAAGTAAACCGGAAGATGCAGACATAAACAAACAAACACAGACAAGGAATTATAAACTGCTAATTGCAGATGCAGTATTGTCAGTGGTATGGTTAGCATTACTTTTACACAGCACTTGCATGAAATCAAGCAGAACCTACAAACATAAACAAGTGAACATAAACAAGTAAACCGGAAGATGCAGACATAAACAAACAAACACAGACAAGGAATTATAAACTGCTAATTGCAGCTGTAGTATTGTCAGTGGTATGGTTAGCATTACTTCTACACAGCACTAGCATGAAATCTAGCAGAACCTACAAACATAAACAAGTAAACATAAACAAGTAAACCGGAAGATGCAGACTTAAACAAGAAATTAAAAGAAACATAAACAAGTAAACATAATTAAGTAAACCGGAAGATGCAGATATAAACAAACAAACATAGACAAGGAATTATGAACTGCTCATTGCAGCTGTAGTATTGTCAGTGGTATGGTTAGCACTACTTCTGCACAGCACTTGAATTAAATCCAGCAGAACCTACAAACATAAACAAGTGAACATAAACAAGTAAACCGGAAGATGCAGACTTAAACAAACAAACACAGACAAGGAATTATAAACTGCTAATTGCAGCTGTAGTATTGTCAGTGGTATGGTTAGCACTACTTCTGCACAGCACTTGAATTAAATCCAGCAGAACCTACAAACATAAACAAGTGAACATAAACAAGTAAACCGGAAGATGCAGACTTAAACAAACAAACACAGACAAGGAATTATAAACTGCTAATTGCAGATGCAGTATTGTCAGTGGTATGGTTAGCACTACTTCTGCACAGCACTTGAATTAAATCCAGCAGAACCTACAAACATAAACAAGTGAACATAAACAAGTAAACCGGAAGATGCAGACTTAAACAAACAAACACAGACAAGGAATTATAAACTGCTAATTGCAGATGCAGTATTGTCAGTGATATGGTAAGCATTACTTCTACACAGCACTTGCATGAAATCCAGCAGAACCTACAAACATAAACAAGTGAACATAAACAAGTAAACCGGAAGATGCAGACCTAAACAAACAAACACAGACAAGGAATTATAAACTGCTAATTGCAGCTGTAGTATTGTCAGTGGTATGGTTAGCACTACTTCTGCACAGCACTTGAATTAAATCCAGCAGAACCTACAAACATAAACAAGTGAACATAAACAAGTAAACCGGAAGATGCAGACTTAAACAAACAAACACAGACAAGGAATTATAAACTGCTAATTGCAGCTGTAGTATTGTCAGTGGTATGGTTAGCACTACTTCTGCACAGCACTAGCATGAAATCTAGCAGAACCTACAAACATAAACAAGCAAACATAAACAAGTAAACCGGAAGATGCAGACATAAACAAACAAACACAGACAAGGAATTATAAACTGCTCATTGCAGATGTAGTATTGTCAGTGGTATGGTTAGCATTACTTCTACACAGCACTTGCATGAAATCAAGCAGAACCTAGAAACATAAACAAGTAAACATAAATAAGTAAACTGGAAGATGCAGACATAAACAAACAAACATAGACAAGGAATGTTTAACTGCTAATTGCAGATGCAGTATTGTCAGTGGTATGGTTAGCATTACTTCTACACAGCACTTGCATGAAATCAAGCTGAACCTACAAACATAAACAAGTTAACATAAACAAGTAAACCGGAAGATGCAGACCTAAACAAACAAACACAGACAAGGAATTATAAACTGCTAATTGCAGCTGTAGTATTGTCAGTGGTATGGTTGGCATTACTTCTACACAGCACTTGCATGAAATCAAGCTGAACCTACAAACATAAACAAGTAAACATAAACAAGTAAACCGGAAGATGCAGACATAAACAAACAAACACAGACAAGGAATTATAAACTGCTAATTGCAGCTGTAGTATTGTCAGTGGTATGGTTGGCATTACTTCTACACAGCACTTGCATGAAATCAAGCAGAACCTACAAACATAAACAAGTAAACATAAACAAGTAAACCGGAAGATGCAGACCTAAACAAACAAACATAGACAAGGAATTATAAACTGCTAATTGCAGATGCAGTATTGTCAGTGGTATGGTTAGCACTACTTCTACACAGCATTTGCATGAAATCCAGCAGAACCTAGAAACATAAACAAGTAAACATAAACAAGTAAACCGGAAGATGCAGACATAAACAAACAAACACAGACAAGGAATTATAAACTGCTAATTGCAGATGCAGTATTGTCAGTGATATGGTAAGCATTACTTCTACACAGCATTTTCATGAAATCCAGCAGAACCTACAAACATAAACAAGTAAACATAAACAAGAAAACCGGAAGATGCAGACATAAACAAACAAACACAGACAAGGAATTATAAACTGCTAATTGCAGATGCAGTATTGTCAGTGGTATGGTTAGCATTACTTTTACACAGCATTTGCATGAAATCCAGCAGAACCTACAAACATAAACAAGTAAACATAAACAAGAAAACCGGAAGATGCAGACATAAACAAACAAACACAGACAAGGAATTATAAACTGCTAATTGAAGATGCAGTATTGTCAGTGGTATGGTTAGCATTACTTCTACACAGCACTTGCATGAAATCCAGCAGAACCTACAAACATAAACAAGTAAACATAAACAAGTAAATGTAGGCTGCAGACTCCTAAATATAGTCTATGTTAGTTGTTACCTTCCATGACGTCACGCTACATTACGTAATGTTATGTTAAGTCATGCGATGTCATGTGTATGTAGGTTTCAGTATGTTTACAGTGGGACTAACTCTCTCTTCACATTTACTTCTCAACAGACCATGTTTTGCTTTCCTAAGAAATAGTCTTGTAAATAGGAATATAACTATTCGTACGTTGTAGTTTTGGTAAACGTTTATCGGTTGCTCGATTTAGTTCTATTGTCTATAACGATACCCAGTAGAAATACAGAAGTATTACATAAACAAGGAAATACAAACTGCTCATAGAAGCTACAGAATTCTCAATGGTGCTGTAAAATCAAAACAAGCCAACAGCAAGACACACTCGTTGAGTATCTTCAAAAGTGATAAAACACTTTGAATTTACAGTAAATAAGAGACAAATGTTAAAAGTTATACGAACTGACCTGGACGTTATCTATCCCCAAATCGACAAGTGCTAAACTGACTTCTTGGAAACTCAATGTCTTCACAAGGACCTCCAAACACGCAAGAACGATTTTCCTACAAACGATTATCTGACAAGCCCGGTGTATTCTGTCAAGCGCGTACAACCGGGCACTGCTGTCTACCAGACTATCTGCCTGCTGACCGAGTGGCTTTGATGAACCGGCCGGGAGTGTTGAATCTTGAATGTTCCTTGCTATTTCTGCTGAGAGTTCCGGACCGAAGGATTTCTTACCGAGCGGGTCTTGACTCGGGAACGAAATTACGGACGGTACAAATTTGCAGTCAGATAGACCGATTTCATTAATGTGGCTATCACGACCGGGCGAGTCTTCCGGATCCATAACGAAGATTTCGGTTGGGTCAGGATCTCGGTTGGCCAGAGCTGCAAAAGCTGAAAGGAAAGAAAAATGATGATCATCATTTAATTTGAATCAGAAAGGAAGACTCCATTATATTTATGTTTTAACAATGTAATGTAATTTGTTACATATATATGCAAATCGTTTATGATTGAATCTAATAATATTCACTTATTTTATTGCATTTAGGGCTTTCAAACTAAATGCACGAGATTTCATTCTCATCAGCAACAGATACCCCATTTTCTTGTAAAGAAGCCCACTGTACTTATTTCTATACGAAGTTCGTCCCACACACGCTTAAAATCTATTTCGACATATTTGAGAATGAATATTTTGTTAACACCTTGTAGCATGTAATTCCCAGCTAGGCGCCGATGTAACTGATATCTGTGCAGAATACAAACATAAAACAGAAGCATTTTCTTTTGAGGTGGAATCTGGCAATCGATTATACAAGCACATTGCCATTGATATCATAACCCTAAGGAAGAAGTAATAAAAGTAACTCAAGCCAGCTGCAAGGAGTCCTATCCACAGGCTGTTCAGCCAGCTGTAGGACCCACACCCTCAGGCCCCTATGTAAATAAGATAGTGAGTGCCAGCTGATAGCAACCCAACCATCCTCAAGTATCATTGGAAGGGGGAAGGTACTTGTCCTCAGGCTCAAATCGAGTTAAGGAGTGTGAAAAGAGAACCTGGATAAAACCTGCCACCTTAAATTTCGAAACCGAACTCACCTTTCTCGTCCTTCTCCAAGCCAAGAAGATCAGGAGCGTCCGCAACAATCTTCAAGTCGAAAGGATGGCTGAAATGAAAATGGATTTTTAGTAACCAAATGTTATGGAAAACCAAATTAAGTGAAATCGCTCATCTCCAGGTGGGGACATCCAAGTTACTCTTTCGCACTTAGATTCACAATTTGGGAATTCATAGAACACTGATATTCATGGTTAGATCTTTTCATATCTTATACTCACTAAATCACTCAATTATTACGTTATATCGTGAATCACAACGAGCAGCCATTATGGAATATGGGATTCATGTAAAATGCACGAATACAATACGTATGGGATTATGGGTAAAATGAATTGAGTGAAGTGTGGCAATGTACAGGACCAGACGTTTGTAATTCAGTTCTTGTCCAAGTCAAGCACTTATGCCTGGCTGTACCATTCATTGGAGTTGTTTTATATGAGAATCTAGTTTTTTGAAAGATGTGTCTGGTTTATTGCATTCACCTTGAGTTTTGATAAGGTACACAGGGTTACACCTGACAAACTAAGAACATCCCATTCCTGGTTGAAAGAAACGGAAAGATAAGTAAAGAAATTTGGTCTAATCAAAGCTGTTTCTGACACAATATGATAGTCACCACTCATCATGACAAGCCTTTTATATCTAGTAGGAAGACGTTGTAAGTACATTCAGTCTTAACAAGGCCCTTTCTACCACATTGTCATGATAAGTGGTGACTATCGATTGTCAAACAAACAGAAAGATGGTTAACTCATTATCACATCATAAATATCATTACCTCTCGGGCAATGCAGAAAGAAACTTCATTTGCTTCGCTTCCTCCAGATAACGCTTGCGGCAATTAAGGCACAGAAGATAATATGGACTCCCTGTGCCGCATGTGCCACCAAACCAACCATCGACGTATAGCCCGTTGCTGCGGTAGCCATGGCGACTGTTACTTGATCCACATCCGGGATGGAAAACGCGCATGTGCTGGTTAAAGGGAACATCGTACTTCTGGCAGATGTCACAGAAAATGGCGCTGGTTGAAGATATTTGGGGTAAGGACTGTGCCTGCCGGAGTCTAGCTCTTCCTCGCCCCCGCTCGCTTCGTCCTTCTATGCGGAGCTGAATTGAAAATTGAATCTTTTTATTGATATTTTGTCCTTTTTACTCAATTTTATTTTAGATCTATTGTTACTAATATGCTTTTAATTATAAACATGGCGTTGTTTTAGAATTTGTTTTTACCTTGTAATTGGTAACTTTAGGTTTAATTTTGTATTCTAGTTGGTATTAATTAGTTTTAGCTATTGTAAAAACCAACTTTAAACAAATTGATAATAATAATAGTTATCACTCATATACTACTATATTTATACACTAATTGGCAGAAAAGTAACAGGAAACTACCCGTTCATCTCAACAAGCCTGTTTCGTGATTTCTCACTCATCAGGAGATGTACTAAGTATTATTTACTAATATATTTAGTTATGTACTGTATTCTACTGTGCCCCTGTTGGAAATATGGCCTCGTGTGGCCTCTCAGTGGCCAGAATGTTGAACACAAGCTCACTCACTCATCCAAAAAGCGAACTGAACCTACCTCACCAAACAGCTGTCTAATGAGCCCTTCTGATAAGGATCCGAAGTTGAGAGCAAGTTGCTCTTCATAATTGCCACTGTCAGTATCACTACTGTCCAGCTCCATGTCATCGTCATTAAAGTAGGTGGTGCCATCACTGTCTTCCACCGCGCCAGTAAACTCGGCCAGCGCTCCACTTCTGTTCGACACCGACCGATCTTCCTCCGGCGGTTCATCAGCAAGAAGGTTGCCAGGGAACAGCAGTGGACTGGTGACGTCAGAAATCCCCTCGTTTTCCATCTCCTGTAATTCAATTCAATTCAATTTTATTTAATTGGGCAATTGGACAGTCATGAATGAAACGTTAATGGAGTTTTTAAAATCAGGCCAAAGTTGGGAAATCAATAGTAGGTTTATCTCCCGTAACTTTGAATAGTAAGTTTATTTCCATAAATTTGGCTTTTTGAACTTTGATGATAGTTACATTTTGCAATGCGCTAATTTTATGTATGGTATAAATGCAGGGTCCAAAATGCCATTTTTCTGTGACGTTTTTTCAAAAAATACCTTAAGACCCAATTACAACACTAGAAAAGCTGCAAATAAACATTTTGCTTTCCTGCAAGTTAAAACAAACCTAAACAAGCGATCAATTATGTTCAACGGTGTCAAGACATGGAGCAAGGTGCCATTAAAACTTTGTTCAATGTCTAACAGAATAGTGTTCAAGAAGCAGCTTCGTGACTGGCTTCTGTAAAAATGCACTCAAGAATCAATAATATGTTTATACAATCACCAAGATTTAGTATAAATCTTTGATTTCTTTAAACTAATTTCGAATAATTCTACGTGTCCCTCGTCAGCTCTCTTCTACTTTCCTCTTTTCCGTTTTTACGCTGATTTGTTTTTTTGCTTTCCAATGCTTTTTTATATATCTGAAAGTTTTTGAGGTTGATTGACATAAAAATGGGAGATAGGTCTTTTTACCATTTTTCATTTGTAATTAGATACAATATTCTTTATCTTTAAGCGCTAAGAATAAATAATTCTGATTTTTTGAATGTTCATGTAAGCGCGGATAAAGAAATTAAGAAGTGAGATTGGAGTTTGCTTCAGAAATGAGAATACCCACCTCCTCATCGGCAAGGGGGTGTTCTAAAAGCCACGTGACAATAGCATTCATGCGATCATTAGCAGACTCGTGTCCACTATTAGCTCGCAAAGCCATTCTAATGTGCCTTCTGGTGAAGCCCATTTCTAACAGAGGCTCCAGTAACGTTGGGATAACATCCCCGGATGATGCGGCCGCCAATCGCCGAGCAGCAGAACTTTCTTCCGGGCCAACACGTTCTCCATAGTCTCTTCTAAGTGATGAATATACGGCTGTTGCTCTTCGATTGACAAAAGACATTGTGTCCCGTGATGCTCTGTCGCTTTCTTGCATTTCTCCAGGCTCATTGTCTTCTGTAAACCGGGGTGAGCGCTGCGGCCTACAACACAAATCAAAAACAACTTCACGCTCAGATGAAGACGAATGTTGGTAAACGAACAAGAAGTTCAGTCATTATTTTTATTTCATCATAGTTTATAAACTTGAACCCTTTAAGCCAACCAACAAACTACGTATCTATTGTATTACATATTTGAAATAAATTCAGAGCATATTTACTAAGGGTTCGTGTTTGGGGGCTATATAGGTTCAAAAGACGTTCTCTGAAATTGGATTTAAAAAGCATGATGGAATCCATCTCTCGAATATTATCAGGGATATTGCTCAATTTTTGACACCAGAGTAATAGAAGCTTCGTTTCGAAAATTCTAGTTTGACTATGGGGATCTAGAGATCACCATGAGCTCTTGATCTGTATTCCGTTACTTAAGATCTTTTTGCAGAACAGTTATTGGAGTAAAGTGAGATGAACCCACGACCAGCTTTACTTGATAATTCCGCATCGCTGGTATCGGGAGCTGTAAGAATCACCAACATTACCAGGCTACAAACCCTCCGCAATACAAAAACAGATCTAGCAATAATTCTTCGCATATCGGCTCGTGGTCAGAAATGTTTTCATATTAGGGTGCTACATTATGGAATGACCTTCCAGCTGCAGTCAAATCATCAAATTCTTATGAATTTTAAAACACATGTCAACAATGCACACACCGCCAGCTGATTCTCTCTCTCATATCATACTTAACACAACTTTGATTTGTTTCTAATTAGATAATTTTGTCATTAGGGCATTCTTAAAATGTATGCTTTTCTTAGTTTTATATTAATTTGCACGGCCCACTGTAACTCTGTCCTGACCACCGTGCCTGAAAACTTAAAATGAAACGAGACCATTGTTTTTCGTTTATAAACTAATGCTGCTGTGCATGAATGAGAATGCGGCCTTGGTTAAACGATACCGGATAACTTTTCGCATTGGATTGTTTTAAACCGATCTTCACACAACGCCAGATTGGCATGAACCTACTTTTGATTGCATTTACACGACGCCGTGGTAACATGCACTACAAGGTCTAAATCGATTGTCTATGGTAAAACTGAAACGAGATTTTATGTCCAAATGAGGCTTTGGAGTGGAGTCACACCGGATCAGTGCAGTACACGAGATGGAATGCGGAGCGAAGTAAATTGTATTCATTTTCTTCTCATCTCCAGAGCGGAGTGATTTCTTCACTCTGGGAAAAAGGACTGAAGTTACACCATATTGCCTCAGCGTCGTGTAACTGCACCCCCAATCCGATGCAAAAAGCAATCTAGTGTTTGATGAATCTGGGATCGTTTAACTGGGGCCTAAATGAATATATGAATGAAGTTAAACCTTTCTCTGGCCCCCCTCGGCGGTCGCACCACAACACGCGCCAGATTGCTCAAAGTCCTCAAATCTCTGTTCGGCCTGCGTACATGACGACGTCTGAGCTCGGTCGGCTGACCTGCCATTGGAGAATTGGAGTAGCGGTCGTAGCGAGATCTTCTGTGTTGCTCTGTCTGCTCGTGCATAATCGATTCAGGTTCATCCATAACGGTCTGCGTCGGATCAGCTATTGAAATTGGAATCTTAAAGACCTTTTCTTCTTTTGGTGAACTGTCGCCTTCTCCTGAAATTCAAGTAAATTGATTGACTTGTCAATATGATACAGCGCGCAAGATCCTATATTTTCAAGGCTTTTTTGGTAGATTGATTCCAAAAGTAAAGCCATTTTTGAATGCTCTCATGTGGTTTCATTCAAAACTTGTCACTCTGTTTAAAAAAATTCATGTAAGTGCCTAGATTTTTGAATATATAACGATATACATGGTAATTGAAAAAATCACAATAATATTCGATGCCTTAAAACGATTAAGATTAGCTGAATCCTCACAATCATGACCTTTTTTTCTTTCTGATATATCATTTAATTTTTTTACAATCTTGTTGTTAAGTTGTGACTTGTTGAATTGTGAATTCTACTGGCATTGGGACAGGATGACGTCTTTTCTCAATGCCAATGGCATACTTTATTAGTTTTCGTCTTTTCTTTTAGTTTATTTTAATTGATGATAAAAACGATCGAGATACGATTTTCAACAATATGACACGACTCTAATCGATTGAAATCATCGAAGCCTTCATCAAGCTCTTGCTAAAATTATCATGAAAACAATTACAAAAAGTTGTCAACCTTCAGTACTGACATGACTGGATTTCGAGGCTTTTTCTGTCAAAACTGACAAACCCCTCTCAAGATCTTCCAGCTGAAACTCCTTATCAAATGGGTTTTTCTGCATACTGGATTGCACCACGAAGCTGAACAGATTCTTCAGCAGCTCGATATCATCAGCATTCAACTCTTCCTGGTCCTCGGCATCAGACCTTTTGAATTTACCTCGGTTGGGCGATTTTCCCCGCTTTTTGCTGAGAATCATGTGGTAGTGTTTGAACACCAGCTGGCAAAACAGTTTTGATTTCACCAAACACAAAGCCGACTTCAATCCGCAGAACAACAACTGAGTCTCAAACAGAGATTCCAGTTCGTCACTTAGAGCCTGCTTGTTACCTTCAGGTTCCCGGTTGATGTCCGGTTTTTTCCGGTTGTTCATAGAATTGTACTCGCCGCAACAAACCGAGATAGTCGACCGCAGTAGTCCTTTGAAGAATAGAACCGAGTCCTCGATTTGAAAACCGGGAGTAGTCACAGGAATAATATTGGCAGATTTGTGCATTCTGAAAATAAAAAAGTCGGTACAAAACTTCAATATAGCTTAAGAAAAATCGGAAGCATAGCGAAGGGAAAACATGGATTACTCAAGCTTTTTGTCTGACACTCAACAGAGTAATATGCCATAAAGAGAACAAAACAAAAACCTAATGGGTTGCAATACCCAGATGTGGATCGAAATAGGCAAATCAGAAAAAAGGAGAAAAATTGGTAAAGTGTAGGAAAACCAATCAACACCCACGATACAGTGAGCTGACCAATGAGATTACTTCATCCTACATTGATACACTATAATGTAGACAGAAAGAGTTCGTTTTCGCCTTAGGACTCTTGAAGTAATCTTAGATGGGCCTAAATAGAAAAGAGAAAAATATATTTACATGTTTTGATTTCCCTGGACTGCATCTTGAACAGTAATAAAAGACCCAGTTCCACCAACTGCCCCCATCACGCGACCCTTCTCTTGATCAACAACACATAAACTTCCCACTCGCAAGCCATTGTCAATATTCCCAATGAGGCCGAGTAGCGCGAAACTTTCAGGACAAGCTTTTCTCAGGTTTCTTGCAATACCGTCGTCCTAAAAACCAAATTGAAAAATAGGTTATGCTTCAGCAGCAATAAAAAGGTTGATTATTGATGGTTGAAAGGCAAATACGCTTAATAACTTCGTTAGGTATTGGTTTATGTGCAAAGCATATAAGGCCAAACAGAATATGTAAACTAATCGAGCAGTGCAATCCTGGTCTTTCCTCTAGATGTGACCAGACCTTGTGATTACTTTTGCTTTTTCGCCTGGAACTACAGAAAGCTGGCAAACTCTGTCTAAAGGTGGTTTCAAACACACAGCCCTTTGAAAATGGATCTAGTGACCACTGTAGTAAGTAATTGCAGTAATAGGCCATATTTTCAGTTATGTGGAGGGATTCGAGCATCAAAGTGGAGGATTTTCAGTAGAGTGCACGGATATCGAGAATGTGCGACAGTGAGGTGTGAAAAATCTCGTTCCTACATGAACGTTAAGAAAACAGGCGAAATACGATGCAACAGGCAACTACATATATTTCCAAAGATGTATTAGGTCTATTTTTCCCTTTTGTTGGATTATACGGGGCACATTGTAAATTGCAATAATTGTCTTATTTAGGAGAGTAGGCCAGTGTTTGGTTCAATAGTTCAGAGGCTGTTAGATGTAACAATAGCCCCAGAACTTGACCCTTGCAGCATTTAATGTTTGCAGTTGCTTCCTTCAATAAATAGCATTTAATATCTTGCCAAATATTCTTTCATCATCTTTGATACCTTTTTACTTGAGGGCAATCCTAAATTCTCATTCTGAAGGTATGTTTATTTCCGTTAGTTGCTTACTTACTACGCAATCGCTATTTGCTAATTTAGGGACACAACAGACAAATGTTAAAGTGAAAGAGAGGTAAATTATCACACACCTCGAGATTTTCTTCAGAAATCTTTACAATCTTCTGGCAAATCCTTAGCAGATCATCCTGCAGTTTCTGCTTCCAATAAGCTTCTTGATGCAGCTTTCTCAACACAGTGATGGCTTCCTCAGCTAATACAAATGGCCTAGGAGCACAATGAGGGTCGCCTGCGTGAAAATACTCCGGAGATATCTTCTTGAAGTCTTCTACGGTTACCTGGACAATAAAAGAGTTGATTGAACAACGAAAGGGAATCGAAGGGGTCAATTCCTCTCTCTTACATATTGTGGGGAACAATTTTCCATACGCAAACAAGTTTATAACTGTCCCACCTAAATGAGATAGCCGGCATAACAGGCTGGCTCATGTTATAAAAATAGGGCCTAAATGGAAAATTATTTCATTGATAGAAACTTCTTTCATACATTTTCGGGGACTCACTGAATCGAAATTGTTTGTACTCTATTTGGCAGAATTTTTCTAAGACCTCCTATAAAATTGATAAAACTGTTTTTCGTAATTTGTCTTTGATAGAAAACCCGTATATCGATCCACATTGTCTGATACTTTCGAGCAAAATTTACAGACTATCAACTATTAAAATTTACTAGTTATTAGCTTTCTAACAAACATCTCGAGAATATCTTGTATAGCCATATCTGACACCAGTAGCAAGTATCCTGGCTATAGCGCTCGATATACACGAGTATCATCTTGAGTATTAGCAATCAACAAGCAGAATGAACACGTTAAGAAATAGACATATCCTTCTGTGACTCTGAGTTACGTGCTAACACCCTCATCAGACAGACTATACTAATCAGTTTGATGAGTGCTCTGATTGGTAGTACTCTGATTGAGTCTGATTATTATCTGTCTGATGAGTGCATAAGTACGAGACTCGGAGTCACAAAAAATATCTGCTTTTTGAAGTGTTCATTCTGCTTTATAATGTGTAACCGTATGTATATGTAACCATACTAACCCTTCCGTTAGAAGTTGGGCTGTAGAAAAGTACGCACGGGTAAAAGTTTATGCGTGGAAGATTATGGAAAGCAACTTGAGGTTTCTATGAGAAAATATAACTCAGTTATAAATGAGATCAGTCAATTCGAAGAAAATGGATGAAGAGCTGTATATGTTGCCTCTTAAAAAGATCTACCAAATACGAAACAAACATGGAAAATAAAATTACAATGACACATTGTCGATCTCCCAAATCTCATTGTATCTCATATCCTCCCATTGGAGTGTCATTAGAGTATAAAAGCAGATTAAACTCTTTTCTTCAGCGTATGAACTAACTAGCTTCGCAAATGATTTAGGCCATTACAAAATACCATTAAGAGAGAAGACAGGTGGTAGGAGTGAACTCACAACCCCTTCGTTAGAAACCAAGTGCATTAGCGATTAAGTTCTACAGCACAATAGCTAAGGCTGGGAAGGAGCCGAGTTTATCTAGTTAGTGTGACAATTCCTACCAACTGCATTAGCTAACTGATTATCCTCTACTGGTACCAGGCATTCCTGTATTCAGCAGAACCACGCTTATCCAATGTTTAAGCCAAAACTCCCATTTGAGAAATGAAAAAAAACAAAAACACAATTTAAGAGAGGCTAGCTCACTTAAAACAATTAATCACCTCTCCGTTCTTTCCAAATGACAAGGTCCTTCCCTCCACATCCAATACACACGTCACATAATCACCATTACTGAATGATCTGAAAGCAGTTTCTTGAACCATCCCAGAGTGGTATATGCCTCCATTAAGACCTCTATACAGCCAAAAGTCTGAGGAATTCTTGTAGTTGAAGTCTTTGCATGGCAATTTCGCGATTCCGATGCATGTTCCTTCGTTTCCTTTGATGTCTCGTTGTATCTTTACCTGTTTAATATCGAGAAACACCATGAGAATCAGAGGATGATATTCTAAGCCTGAACATGGTGGTATAGCCTATTGGTCAAGGCGCTGAATTTTGAATCCTTGAAGGGCAACAAAATGTAACATTAAAAGCCCTATAACGTTCTCACTAATGTCTAGAAGTGATGTATTTGATGACGTCACAACATAGCACTTTAAACCTCTTAAAAGATTAATAACTTCCTACATACTTGTCGTATTCAAATAAGAAATACTTATTCAAACTCAGCTCAAAGAGTGCTTTCTGGTGATATATGTATGTATGGTGTTCGAGATAATTTTTGAGAATGAAAATGACCTGAGAAGGACTCGAACCCACGACCTTTAGATTGGTACTCTAGTGCGCTAATCTACTTCTAAAGAATGCTGCTCTGATATTGCAAGCTATTTTCGACTATGACGTCATAATTTTCAAAATATTCTAATAACAGCCAATTTTCAATTAGGGGAGAACTAGCTTCTATCGTACTTACATTCCATTTGTAACAACCTGATTTAATGGGTCGGTCGAGAATCCCAATTGCCTTTCCAGAGCCACTTTGGACCACAGTGTTACCATTCTCGATGCTACATCCACGGGATTCAGAAGGATCAAATACAACAGGTAAAGCCTCTCCTTCATTCTCATTCAATGTTTGGTCTGTGATAGCTTTAGGATGTCTAGTCTCGTGTTCAAACGGCTCTTTCCAAATTGAATCGGAAACGAGGGATAGGAGAGATCGAAGAATCTGCAGGGTGGAAGAGAACGAAAGTCAACGAACTTCAAAGGAATATGCTTTACACAGAATGTTTGGAGAACACGATGAGTTTTGCAACACTTAACGGAATGTTTATATTTTCAAAGCAATTATTTTAAATCATACAATATATCAAAATTGCCTATACAACATAATAGAATTTAGCAAAAGATTTTCGGTTAGAAAAACCCTTCTCAGTGCAAGATGCTAAAATGATAAAATGAGGAGATCAGTTATGCTACAATATATAAAGACAATTCTTAGAATATACCACAAATGTTATTAAACGAAACACAACAAAAATGAAAAGATAAATTCCCAATACAATATATGTATTCATTTTTATCCTGTTTCTTTAATAACTTTTATTTGTGGTATGCTTTAAAAGTGTATATATTGTGGCATAACTGATCTCCTCATTTTATCGTTTCAACATCTAGCACTGCGAAGTTTGTTAACCACAAAGCTTTTGCTAAATTCAAATATGTTGTACATATGATTTCAAGCTAGCTTGTAGTAGTAAATTTTGATGTTTTAAAAACAATCTTCACCGAAATCAAGAAGCATGCAGGGCAACATTCTATCAGGGCCCGTATTCATGATTCCACTCTGCCAGGATACTTTGCCTTGCCAAAATGGGTTAATTATCCCGACGAGGTGGGATTTCCTGACAAAGCAGGATCATACAAACGAGCCTAATCACATAGTGAAATGAAGGGCAAACATCTGCAGGATAGAGTTTTCAACTAAAAACAAGCAGGGCCTTTTTTAACATACTAACTGGGGGGGGCAATTGCCCCTCCAGGCCTTTTGCCTTCTCATTGTTCTAAACAATAGCCTATTGTCCCTGTTTTTTAAAAGACAATAGATTGCCCCCCAGTGATGTTCCCTTCAAAAAGGCACTGAAAACAAGACAAAAACAAAACATGTGTTACGACTGCATTTATGTTACAGATTCTAAAATAGACCATTCTTCAATAGTGTCGATAAAAACTTCTTCAGTGTAAACTATCAAAAGTAAGTTTACTGAAGAAGATCATATCGAAACGTCTGAAGAATGGTTTACTTTTGAATTAGACACTTACTATTTTATAAACTTAAGACATAAGGATCTCGTATTGCCATACATTTATGTTAAGTATCTCACAGTATTTACTATAGAAAGAAGAAGTGGTAGTTATCATCATTATCATCATATGGAAAATTGTAGTTATTATTATTATTATTATCTTTATTACCTGGTCTTCAAGCTCTTTGTTCTCCATTTCAGGAATGAAACTCGGCAGAATCAGTTTCAGAAGTTTCAAAGCCAGCAGCCGGACTCTCAGACTCAGCTCACACCTCTCTGCAAGAAAATCATGCTTCGTTAGGATTCTGTTATACGATCCAATTTTCATAGCAATTAGTGAAGAACTAATGGGTGCAATTAAAAATGCTAGAACCTTATGAACTACTATATATAATGATGTAAGGCATATCATTACAAGCCTAGCTTGACATGTTAGCATGTCAAACAGAATTTTCTCACTCACTCACATATGGCTATAGTTAACATACTACTTCTCCTACCTTATATCTAGTGATATATCTTGCCCTTGCCGTAAAAAAAACTCGTCTTATGCAGGCTATCAAGTTAAACATAAACTCATGATGCGTTGTATGCTACTATGCTCCTACTGTAAACAACTCCAGTCAAAAAGATAGCTGGCAATACAACATAACGAACCTGCAAGACACAACAGATGATGAGGAAATCGCTTCTCGATCAAATACTTGTGCAATCGTAGATTCACCAGACAAATCCTTTTGATGAAAATCAGCCAATCAGTTAGCTCAGCCTCGTTTTCAACTACGACTTTAGCAGCCTGCCCCAGTTGCCATCTGTATAGTTTCAAAAGCTGTGCAACAACTTCATTTAGACTTTTCTCTGCACTTCTGTCATTCATTCTACGAAATGGAGAAAAATCATATCAGTTCAATTCAAAGAATACATAAAGTTGGAAATTCAAAATTTTCTAAGAATACCAAACGTTGCTTCAAAAGTGTTGTCGCATAGTCATAAAAGATGGAATAGTCTAGTAACTAAGAGAGTCTTTTGTTCATAGTTTTGTGCTGAAAACCCTACTAATTTTTCATATATCCTTTTATTAGTGTGCACTCTCAATCTGCTCTGCTATTGAATTAGTCAATTGGTTTGATGTAATTCCGCATTGTTTTCTTTTGTCAGTTTCCACTTGTGCTCTAAAAGATCAATTGTTGATGCTAAGAGAATACAATGCCTAATGTTTTGGTTTCTAGACTGTGTTTTATGATGTATGACTATATGATTGTAGTTTGTAAAGAACAGCAGCTACTACAAGAGACACTAATTTCATAAAGTTAGATAGCCCCTACTTCAAAAAATGTCGAGCTCATTTGCCAATCAACTATGAACAGTCCGTTCCCGGGGGTTGGGTATAAAATTGTTACAGTTGGTGGCGCGACTTACGCAATCTGCAAAGCCAGAGTCTTGAAAAGCACCGAACCCATATCTTTCAGCTGCACGTCATCAGATGTCACATGACTCATGACGAAGTGCTCAACCAAAATATCAAGAAGATTATTATCAACCAGTATTTCTTGGTCTTTCTCTGTGATTTTCGTGGCGCAAAGTGACATCAAGTTGATATACAAGAATATTTTCTCGTGGCCTACAAAAAGATACATCATTAGATGAGATCTCTACTAAGAATTCCATCATCATTTGATTGGAGTTCGAACCCACGACCTTCTATTTGTAAGGCCTTCACCTTACTAATAAGCAATCCAGTCCGCCTTCGCTAAGAAGAAGGGCATATTTCAGTGCTATGGAAGGATAACATAAGTACATCATTAAATAAAATCATTAGCAAAGATTATATATCTTATATTATCATATATTATATTATCATTTGATTAGGGCTTGAACCCGCGACTTTCTACAGTAGTTATGGGGCCTACACCTTACCAATAAGCAATCGAGTGCACCATTGGTAAAAAGAGGGGTATCATTTAGTACTATGGAGGGGTAACATAAGTACACCAGATGTTGTTTAGTTCAAGAGTACAGGTTATGTCTCACTTGAGATCTTGAGTGCCAAATATCATTTCATGGGTTTCAGATCTTTTAATTTTAGAATTTCAAATCATTCAGGGATCCCATATTATGCAAACAGTAGAAGTTTTCCAACAGGGGCTCTTTCATTGTTTCATGGGAAGTTTCGGGTATAAGAAAAGGTAAAGAGATTGATTTAAAAAACTGGAAGCCAGTTACCAGATACATTTTCTACTAACAATTAAATTCTTCCAAAAAAAGCGTCTACTAATGCAGGACATGAGCTAAATGAAGCCATAGTGAGGAAACAATGATTTCGGAGAAGAAACAAAACTAAGTTAACCCAAAAAGCCATGTTATCCGAAGCAGATGATAGCTAGTGCAAAATTCCACCTTTAAGTTAAGATAGCAGTTAAGCCTCTGGGTATAACATTCGTTAGGTTTTATTTCAGTTCTCTTTCTCACATACAACTCTAATGAATGTAAGAAGAAATATTTTTATAATTATGTTTGCCATGTTTCAATTTGTTTTCGCTATCCTGAAGTAATATACCTATTTAAGACTGAACTTCAGGGTAGCGAGAATTGTGCACGATATCTCATATAAAAATATAAAACTATCTTCGGTGAAAAACTTCAATGCAGCCAGAAAAATCGGAAGCATAGCAAAAACAAGGATTACTTAAGCGTTTCGTCTGACTCTCAACATAGTAATACGTCAAAAGAAAAACCTAGCGAGTTATCATACCCAGATGTGTATTGAAATAGGCCAATCAGAAAAGAGGTGAATGATTGGTACGATGTAAAAAAACCAATCAACACCCAAGATACAGCGAGCTGACCAGTGATATTACTTTAATAATTCTAAGGCGAAAACAAAATCTTTCTATCCACACAGTATAGAATGCATGTTTTCACTTTGCTTCTGATATTTCTGGCTAAACAGAAATTAAACTATGGACTTCGTGAATCCTCACCTCCAATAATCTTGCTACCATGATCACATATGTATTTGACAACACTTTTCAAGTAATCCACCGAAGCTGCATTCACCATATGAAGTAATTCAGAAGTCGCTGATGAGATATTCGTCTAAAAAGCAAAGATATTCTTCAAATTTACCGCCTTTACCCTGTTTTATCTTGGGGCACTCAGAGTAAATGGAACAATATCACGAGAAGGCTAATCAGGAAATCGAGTTTTCAACCCTTTTCAAATCTAACGGCTTTGTTACATTAGTTTTCTGGCTTTTCTATAGAAAATTAAACAGTAGCCCAGACTGAAAATAAACCATATATATAAGTTACTAGACTTATTCAAAAATAAGTTATTGTTCTTTAACGTTCCAATTTCATCTTCGCCAGTAAAATATTCTAACAATCTTTCGGTTTCATCTTTATCAGAAAACTATTTTAACAATGTTAGAGGTTGTTAGAATAGTTTACTGAAGAAGATGAAATCGATACGTTTAAAAGCACTGGTTTATTTTTAAATTTGTCTATTGATATTTTATAATCTTGAAAAAAAATAGGCTCCAGATGAAAAATTTGAAATATATATTTAGCAGGACAGCCAAACAATTTGTATGAAAAACCATAGCTTTTCAATTAAAATCATTTTCTGAAGCAATATAAATTTTGAAGCGTAGAAATATCTCAAGTGTAAGTGGCTACCATCTTGCAGGCTGAAGTTTCTTATAAGTCAGTTTCTAAATGGCAAGTTGATACTGTATTTATGTCCTGGCAAAGTTCTTGTGTGATTTCCCTTCGACCTTTCTCGTGAGACTGGAGTTCTTTACCGATCAAAGGCTGTAAAGCACTATAAGCAATTACCTTCCAGTCGAATATCTGAAAGCACGATGGCTCATCTGACAGTGGAGTCAAGCCAAGGCAGTTTGATAAGAAGTAGAACTGCACAGAGGGTAGCATTTGCTTCAGGTCGAGAACAGAGCTGCTCGCAGAATCAGCGTCGTTTGATGTCACACTGAACGAAGCCATACTTTTCAAAGCGAATGCTCGGCTCTGTAAAACGAATAGCATTAACTTATCAATCGAGATAATTTGTGAGAATGAAAATGACCCGAGTAGGACTCGAACCCACGACCTCTAGATTTGATCTCTAGAACGCTACCACTGCGCCACTGGGGCTACGAGAAACCCAGGCCATTTCATTCACACAAATCTTCAAGATTAACTTATCACTAACTTGCACCAGATGAACAAGATTGATGTTTACATGTCAAAGGCATAAGACTCTGACGAAACAGTATTGATTGGAAATAGAATTGATAAGGCATTATTTGATTGGTACATAGCTCCAGCCTACAGTCCAGATGATTTCTTGTTGGACAGATATATATACTGATATTATGGAAATTTTCCCATAAATTTGCTTTCAAATTATGAAATTCATACATGAAAAAAGTTATTACTTACGTGGAACGAATGAAAAACTTGGACAACTTAAAGGCGCACACGAATGGTTTGGATGGTTTGGTCGTTTGCATGTTTCCTGTCAATTCAGTTCAATTCGAAATTGTCAAAAACTTTCTGTGGAACTGTTTGAGACGTTGAATCTCGAATAAGATTTGTTTCAAAAAATTCTCGTTAGTGTGGAAGGGGAAAGCGAATCAAGTATTTCTGATTTTCTTTTCTGGCCCTTTTCAAGGAGGAAGAAACTAACGAATTTTTTCTGGTGAGCAGAAATTTAGGCCCAGCGAGCCCCACATAAGATATGCATGCTCGTGGAGAATTGCCAAGGCTGGTTGAATTGAATTATAACATATCACATGATCCATCGGGGTGCGTCTTTAACCCTTCATCTTGACCGAGAGTTTTAACCTAGAAAAAAAATGTATTCACAGTAAAAATTAGGAACTAATGATAAATACCTTGGCCCTCTCTTGTTGTCGTTTACATGCAGTTTTCAACTGTGATAGCATCACTGGCTGCAGTTCTTCCCCTTTTCTCTTAAAGCTACCATCTTCAAACAAGTTACTGTCACAGTCCTTCGTTATGAATAGTAGTAGATTGTTGACGTAGCTAATGGCTTCCCCCTTTGCTAGGCGATCTTGAGTGTGGCAGGGTTTCACGGCCAACAGCAAAGATAGACAGTTGGTCATGACCGATTTGCAATTCCGCATCATCTTGTCTGAAAAGAAAAGTAATTTGGTAAAGTTAAACTTTATCATTAGAATATTCAAATGGTAGATTATGGCTCAAGATACTGAAAGAGGGCAAAAGAAGTTGAAAGAACAATGAGCGTATTATAATTTAATACTCCGGTATTCCTATTGGGTATCGTTACAGACAGAAGGACAACATCGAGCACAAAAACTGCAACCTACCAATAATTAAATTCCTATTCAAATGCATTATTTTGGACATGCGAAACCTAGTCTGTTCAGACGTAAGAATAAAGAGAGAGATTAACTCACACTGTGAACATACTAACATCCAAATACACATTACATGACATGTGATGTGACGTGAGGCAGGTAACATATAACTTAGAGTAATGTCTCTAGAGGTCTGGATCCTACAAAGAGTATTTGATCGAGACAGTATACATACTGCACAGCCAATGTGGTGATAACAAGAAGGGCATATTGGGTCTTTTGATCACATACTAAAAAGAATATCAAAAACCCTGAAAGGTTCGAATTTCTCCAATAAAACAGGAAATGATTGGAGAACAATTGAAATCTATTAACATACCTTTTTTACTTCCAACGTGTTCGTTCTCATCAGTTTCCTGCATATTTGCGATGTTTTCAAGCATCTCATTGACGGAAAAGGTTGCATCAAAAACAATCGGAAGACAGTAACTGAAAAGCAAACATGTTGGAAAATAAAAGCTTCAGTTCAGAAAATAGAAGAAGCAGCATACAGACTCAGTTCATCTGTAACTACGAGTTTCTAGCTTCTGCATTCATCAGACGGACTATACCAACCAAGTTCAGATAATTATTCATTGATTTACCAGTTGGGCCAAACCCAAGGAAAATATCATCGAATTTGAAGTAGCGCATAAGTTGGTCTACCGCCGTTGGGGCAACTCGAATGCTCGTCTTATGTTAATTGCTACTTTTCAAGATGGGGGTAGGTTTTTCCCCGACTCCTATCTCTGGCCTGAGAGCGACTTACCCCGATCTAGCTCTTAATGCTGAGTGCTGAGTAAAGAGATATTGACTAACGTTTAAATTCTTTGGTATGACTCGGCCAGGGTTGGAACCCTCGACCCTCCCACACAGTAGGGAGCACCCTACCACTAGACCACTACTAGGTTTGAAATCTGTTTGAAGATTGCAAATCCCTATTTGCAGCATGATCATATCTAGAACCAAAAGCTATCATTAGTTAAACTGCATTCACACTGACATGATTAACCCAGGTTTATTTATTCTAGGTTCCTATACAGCCAATCAAAAGGCTCCAAATCATCATATTGACCAATCAGAGTGCTTTATCTAAAACCTGGTGAAGTTCAATCTGGTTTAACAGCCAGTTTAAAAGGGGTGTTAATCTATTAGTCTGCACACAGACTTGAAGGGAGTTGGGTAGGAGAGAAAATGAGAAGGACCATGAACGACAACCATAGCTTTCTCTCCTTCCCAGTTCCCATAAAGTCTGTTCCGCAGGCTATCATTCTACTCGATTTCCAGAGACTGAAGCTAGTGTTTCAAAACTAAAATCTGTGAGACCCATAAACATCATGGTTTTAAAGATAAACTCAAAACACAAAGTAAATGGACTAACCTCTTTTCCTTTTTAGATTCTGCATCGATACCACATTGCCTGAGCAGAGTGGCAAGAATTATTTGATACAAAGCATGATGTACATGATGTAAATGATGTAAAGATGAAAAGTCCTCTTCTTCCGTTATCAGATCTATATGGAAAAACAAATATAAATCGATGAAAATGTTGCACATCACTAAAGTAATGAATGAAACTCAGCGGGAGTGGGGGAGGGTTTACTTTCTAGGAACATATAGATTTTCATTTTTCGAAGCAATTGAAAAGAAATAAAATCAAGATAGATAATTCGGTGAGAAGTATGCTTCTAGCAACTAATCAAATCAGTGACCAGTTAGCTGCAAGTCTATAGATATGATTAATCAATAGACTTTGAAAGGTTTTAAAAATTTGATGATATTCTAATCTTCGAAAACGCTGAGAGGCTGCAAACAACATGAATGTTAGAAGTTCTGTGATTTGTCTTTTATCTACTGCCCCATAATCATCACAAATGCATTTCGAAGAGAAGGAACCCCATCAAACAATCAACTTTCTTGCACCCCATTAAAACATTTTGATTTTTAAAGCCCTTCAGTCTGCAACACGTTTACGATAATTCAATGAGTGGTAAAACTTAATCCAGAGAAAGCTTTAATACTACAAGTTGGAAGCAAAACAATGAAGCAAAATAATGAAGCACAACACTCTATTTCTCTTATTTGCATGGATCTTTTTTCTTTCTAAAGACCTGCAAAATGTAATGGACCATTGGTATTCTGGTTGAAGATATTTTCCAACTTTGACGAAACTTCAACAACAGAAGCTTGTTAACCATAACATACCTCTGATGATAGCATACTTGTATGCATCCCTCCAGAATTTCTGCGACTCAAGACGAGAGGCTCCATTCGCAAGGTCAAGATAAAAGCAATCTTCTGGCTTGACCTCGAACCGAAGAGGTTCATCAAATGTAGATGATGCAACTACCGATTTAAAATCTTCCAATCTCTGGTCCACAAAATCTAAAACAAAATAAATAAGTAGCTATATTAAATGAAGAGATGAATAAAAAATCCAGTTTTCCTACGCTCATAAATATTTAAAAGAGAAGACAAGAAAAGGCCATGCTGTAAGAATTTTCTTTGATAATATCTACTTCGATAACTTTGAAATGAAGAGATGTAAGCTTTTATGGACCGATTTGAAACAGCTTCATGACTATTTCGAAGCGATCTTAAACGATTTTATAGAGATGATGAGAGGATTTGCAACGATTTAGTACAACTGTGAAAATTCTACAATGACTTCCTAAACATTTTCAACTACTATAGAAACGATACACTAGAATGTCAGAACAATGCTGCCATTACCTGAACAATGATTTGCAACATATATAAAACTATTTGCAACGATTAGCAACAGTTTGAAACAATTTTGAACCAATTACACCTTGGTAAAACTCGCTTTACATTCCATTTCATAAGATGCTCCGTTAATATCTTATTTACGAGAGCCTCACCTTCCTCAAAGCCATTACGAAAAATGTCCAAGGCAAGCCAAGGTGATACGAGTGTCTCGTCTTCAGAAAGAGACAAATGATGCAACATTTCATTCATGCATCGGCCAATCAGACAAGAGATACCCCTCTCTAAGTCAACCACCCACGCCCAACTGCTCGCTGGCTGCGTCAGAGGTACGGCACAAGGATCAAGATGACCAGAAGATGCTAAAAGACAGGAAAGTAAGTTTTCATTCGCCAATTCAGAATTCATTACTAATATGAGAAAACATTAGGATTAAGAAGCTCAGTGGAAACCTGTTTTAACGAACTCTGAAGGGAACCAGTTCGTTACATCGGGAGTTCGTTATACCGAGACAATTATTTCATGAGGCAAAATCCAAGGGACCAGAAATTTAGTCCCTTATACTATTTCATTTCTTTCATTTTCCTTTCAAATATATTCAAAGTTAGTATTTACTTAGCATTAACTACATATACATTGACTACAAACAAGATTTAAAATTAAAACTTTTAATACAATTAGTCTTTAATGAGTAAGCAGTAAAAAAATGATGCCTAGGTACAAATATGGCACGTGCAACTTTTTCCGTTCCAGTGTCCCTTCTGTATTTCTTTCTTAATTTTTTAACCGACTGTTACTGAAAGTTCATTATTTCTAGAGTTTGTAATATAGAGATTCCATGGTATAAAACACAACCAGCCAATATAATGAAAAAATCGAACCAGATAAATCATACAAGTTTTCGGCCATTTGGACCATTTTTCGGGGTTTTTATATCGAGATTCCGCTGCATGCAATACAACAAGCCAACATAATGAAAATCAAATATTGATAAGTCTTACCATTTTTCGGCCATTCCACTTCTTGCTTCTCCAGCACGTCTACGGCAGAAGACAGTTTCCCAAGACGATCAAGGCCTGGTATCAGACTGCAAACGTCATCCAGACAGGGAAACATCAACGCCGTGCAATTCATTGGGACAGGAATATTTACTTGCGACAGCAGCAACAACAACGAGTGGATTATCACTACTAACATGTGTCCAGCTGCGGACTCAGACAAAATACCTGAAAAAGGTAGTTTTCAGTTTCAGTTTTTACAATTTGAATTCACCACATTAATTAAAGTTCCTAAGAATACACAAACGTTGAATAGGAAGTTCTCAAGAAAAGGGCAAATAGACGAGGGATGAATGGCATACGAGACGTAATTTTCGGTCGTGTAGGCTATAATGATTTAGGCGCTAGATTTCTAATCCTTGAAGGGAACCTTCGTGGGTACGAATCCACGTATGGTTGGAATCGTGAGCCACAAGCCGTCAGCCAACTCAGCTGTTTATCCTTCCATGGTCGGTAAATTAGTACCCAGGATATTTGTTCTAGAATATCAATTTTTGGTGGCACAAGCTGCAGGTCCACATCAGCTGCAAGCTGCCAAACCTACGTTAACAAATAAATCTGCTAGCGTGTTGCATGGTTGCTAAGAGAGGTAATGAGGCTATGGGCACAAAAAAGAAGGATGCCATGTAAAGATCGAGATCGCAATGGAGGATTTAAACTGACAACCCATTTAGTATGGGATTAAGGGCCTGGAGAATCCCTCAAGAAAAGTGATTGCCCATCTTGTTTACGGTGATAGATATGCAAAGGGTTTAAACAGCTAATGTCATCAATTGTTCGGAAGAAGCTTTCATTGCAGCATATAGGTTAAATAAACTATCTTTACTTATTTGAGTAAAACACAAGTTTCTACTGCAGAGAAAATCTTGAGAAAGCATTGTGACAAATCCAATACAAATATTCCTGACTAAAACTGAAAAACTAGAAACCTACCCAGTAACTTCCACTTTCCGTCTGGAATGTTTTCTTCATCGATCTTCTCGGCGAGAGAAATACAAGAGTCGACTGTTGCTTTCACGTGTGAGAACACCAAATGAAGATGTCTGTACATCATATGTGTGTGTGGCGAGTTCTAAAACATATTATTGAAATTAAAAACAAAGTCGAATCTTAGATGCTTGGAGAAACATTTGATCTCACAGAATTTAAGGATGGCGAGTAAAACCAGAAACATGGCAAAACAGAAGGTGTATGGTGTGTTCTAAAACATAACTCGATTAACAAATAAAGTAGAGTTTCAGAGCCTCAGACAGACTTTTATCTTACAGAGTTTAAGGATGACAAGTGAATTCAGCATCTTCTTCAGTAACTTTGGAAAAGTAATTTCTAAACGTCTTAAAGAAAGTTTGTTCTTATCTTTAAATATCTATAAAATTGGGTACATTGGCTCTCATATTAGTATCACTTTAAACAAGATGGGTAATCTCTTTTCTTTGGGGCTTCTCCTAAGCAGCCTCGTTTTTGTGTAGTCTCATTTCGATACAAGTCTGATGTAATTGTTGCCATTGTCGCGAAATTCCAGGAAATTCAAGCTGAGAACTTGAAGTTTTGGAAAGAAAATACTGTATAATGCTAAAGAGAATTTTCGAAGAAACACATTTCAAATGACTCGTCTGTGTCTATCTTTCATTTTCATATGCATAACAAAACAGAAAGACAACTAGACTTGTTACAAGTCTTGTTACAGAACCAGTTCAACAATTTCAATAAAACAATTGAGAGCATTTCGAGCACTCTTAAAGAAAATGCCATAAACAAGTAAACAACAAACCACAAATGCAATCTTCTTTGAGTAAACAAAAGCCAGAAGATGTTTCTGCATCAACAGAAGTAATTCAATAATTGATCCCTGGATTCCAAATTCATTATCGACAACTTTGGATGGTTCTTCTCCTTTCTCCTTATTCAGGTTGGCAAGTCTTTGCTCCTAAAAACATAATTTTGAATATACAAAGTCTGTGTGTGGTTTTCCCATTAGAGTTCTCAATACATAAGGAGATTTCAGGTAGTATGTCTAACTAGCAATATAAGTTCAGATAATCATAGCTCTAATAACATATCAACATGTCAGGTAGCATTTATCTTTTTCGAAATAAGATTGAACTTTGATGACTGAATTTCAGAATGGTGGTAGGTTTGGCAATAATTGTAACATTTTCATCTACCATGACAAAATTCGTTCTTACAAAGCATTCCAGTTAGAAGGTATTGACAGGAAGATAATCTTAATGGAAGATATCCTTTTTAATGAATTTCTGACGGCCTAAGTCAGGCAAGCACAAACTCACTCACTTACAGTGTAAAAATTGTCAGATACATTCGATAACGATCCTGATTAGAAACATTAAGTCAGATGACTTGAATAAAAAAAATTGCTTCAGATAATACAAACAGCCTCAATTCATTTGATATGATGATGATTTCAGTTTTATGTTTTTCAGAAATAGGTTTTTGGTCAAAATTTGTTAAAACTCAATTTCAAGTTGAAATACTTTTAACACAATCTCGTCCCACAAAACAAAATGATGTTGCTAACGTTTCCCTACTAAAAACATGATCCAACTTTGGCCAAGAAAGTACTCTTAAAAGAAACTCTGATGAAATGTATACTTCTGTGTCCCTTCTGCAGGAAGAAAGACCCGGCCTTAGTCAGGAAAGTACACAAAAAGAAACTCAAAACATCTAATAGGTGTAGTAGAACACACTAAAATTTCGTTAACCAGTAAATAAAGGCATGCAGTGTTTGCTACCTTGCCCTAACTGGAAAAAGACCCAGCCTTAGTCTGGCTTTCACGTTTAACTCACTCAATCACTGTATAAAAATTGTTTATTCATCATCGACCCTCCTGGCATCTAGAGCAACTCACCGTATAGAAGCCAAGGTTTCTTAACAGCATTTTCATGAGGGTCTCACAGGTTTTCAAGTTGATCCCGTCCTTTGCTTCAGTTGGCTCCACTAGTTCAGCAAATCCAAATAACTTCGATACTTGAGAGTTGTCTTTCAAGCTCTCCAAAATAACTTCAAGCTGTAGCGTCTGAAATCAAAATCAAAATCAAAATCAAAATCAAAATCAAAATCAAAATTAAAATCAAAATCAAAATCAAAATCAAAATCAAAATCAAAATCAAAATCAAAATCAAAATCAAAATCAAAATCAAAATCAAAATCAAAATCAAAATCAAAATCAAAATCAAAATCAAAATCAAAATCAAAATCAAAATCAAAATCAAAATCAAAATCAAAATCAAAATCAAAATCAAAATCAAAATCAAAATCAAAATCAAATCAAATCAAAACAAAATTGGAATCAAAGTCCAAATAACAACTGAGGAGTACAAGCAGGCCCGTAACTATCTTTGAAAAAAGTACATTAATCTCCAGAGCTCTTTACAAAATAGTTTTCTGGTGATTTCAATAAAAATTCGCAGACATGCGAAAAATTTGATAATCTCCTTCAAGATTGAACACAGGGACTCACCCTTCCTCTGGAAACATTGCTGACCGGGCTGACTTGTTCTGATAATAACTCGTACAGCAGCTCGACTTGTTCCAGCAGACTAGGCAGCAGGATGGGAGCACCAATCTTCATTGTCTCACTTATTGCCTGTTGAAAGAATACAGAATGGTTAGGGAACAACCCGACGACACGCAACGAGATGATGTGCTCGAGTTCTGTTTGGCTCATTTTCATTCAAACAAATTATCTCAACTGAATTTTTATATTGCCTGTTGAAATAATACAGAAAATGGGTAGGGAGCATCCTAATATCATATTTCTACGTTTGGGCGAATAAAATGGGTTTGCAATTAATTTCAAGTTCCACAGATTTCTGATTTTCACTAACACATTTTCCTTCACATAAATTATTCGACTGAATTTCCAACTCCTGCTTCTTCTAAAGTTTATTTCACTCATTTTGGGGACTCGCTGACTTTGTGTCCTTTCCTGCAATGAGTGGCACAGTAGTTGTATTTGATTTAAGTAATTTTATTTGATATAGAAAAGAAAAAAAGAATTTATTTCTGAACCATCCAGCTGGTGTGGGAAAGTCGTACCCTTTGTCAATTCTGTTTTTGTTGTCAAAGAATCTGGATATGTTCGTCTCTCCATTCGGTGAGTGATGGTGTTAATTGTGTGATTGATAGATCCCAGCGATAAGCCTAGTGGTCTAGTGGTAATATGTAACAAACAATGTTGTCGTGGGTTCAAGTTCGAGTTGTTGTGGGTTCAAGTACAGCTTGGGTCATTTTCATTCACGCAAAATGCCATGATTGGAATCTGATTGAATGAAAACTCAGGCCACTTAGATCAAGTTACGCGAATATTTTTGAGTTGTGTACTTATTTTCATATCATATATTCCACTTAAACTTTGGTTTTCTACGAAAGAAATTGAATTGAATTGACGAAAGAGACTGAATTACCTTTTGCAGGCCTTCAGGCAGTGGCATGTCTATCAATTGAATCAGAAGTTTGCTCAACTCTTCAGCCTCTTTCTCAAGAATGTCTCCCACTGATTTGTCCTTGATTGCCAAAACCAAATGACACTTCAAAATGTTCAGCAGGCAGAGAACAAACTCTTCACTGAAACTACGGAAGAAAATTGGATCAAGATAACCAGAGAAAACTGAGACTTCGTTTATCAAGAATGAATAACCTCTCTTGTCAAGGCTAATGTGTGGCAAGGTTTTTGGTACAGCTCCTGTTAATACGAAGGGGGAATAGTCTAAACCTAGTCTATCCTAGCCAGGCTATTTCTATCTGGCTTGAAAATCTCAGATTTTGACCGTCTAATATTTTCTCAAAATGAGTCATAAACATTTGAAAACGCGTCCCATTCTTTCCCAGCAACAATTTAAAGTTATAAATGGGTAACAGTACATTCTGGTGTCGTTGGAATAAACAATTAAAGTGTCTGAAGTCAGCTAGAAAGTTTAAAAAACCTTTTCAAAAATAAAAATGTGAAACATGAATGAATGAAACTGTATGAAATGTGAATGAAATATGAAACTGTATATCACCTTAATACCAATATAAGAGACAGATATAGTTCAAACTGTAGCAAATCAGAGGAGTAAATATCATAAGAATAATCAAGGTTGCAACTATAAGAATATTCACCTGTCATTTTCACTGCGGTGGATCGAGTCGAGGTCCTCCCGATTCGACCGGAAAAACTGCAGCAACTCTTTAATCTTGACAAACGTTTCTTTCTTCAATAATATGCAATACGGCCTTTGCTGTGCTATTATTCTCCTGAAAAGAAAAGGTTGAATGTTTGGCTATGTTTACGATTTTTCTTATTAACTTGAAGTTATAACAGTATAGCAGATAAGTTTTCAACCTTCTTCCGGAAAAAATTTCCAGTAGCCAATTTTCTTCCTCACTAAGGTTGGCTTATATACTAGGAAGGTTATGTTGTAATTTGATTTCAGCATGAAATAAACACTAGAGGCAATGGCTCTTGTGCTGTTTTACCAAAAATGCGTACTGAAACTGGAAAAAAGTCGTTTGCCTACCAGGGAGCCCGCATTTTCAACCGACTTGAAAAAACAACCCGCGATGAAATATCCGTCTTGTTGTTCAAAAAGAAACTAAAACTATCGAATTCTTTGTATATGTCCAAGAAAACTTATTTAACTTTAATAGATTTTTATCCTTTAATCGTACATTAAACTATTTTCATTTTATTCTACTTTTTACCTTAATTTTAACTTCAACCATTGTAAATAGGTGAGATTACAGGTCCTTGAATGATAACAGATTGTTTTACGTCTGAACAAGTCAACCTGTCAAAATATTAGTTATAGTTATAGTTATAATTTGCATTCAGAAACAAATCAAAATAATTCTTACAAAATTATCCTAAAAGCATCAAAAAAGACTTCGATGCAGCTAGAATTCATCACTTTGCAATGCTATTGAACGGCAATTTCATACTATTTATTTTGAATATGTTGGAATTCTTCCTCAATTTCACAGCTTTTTTTCTTAACCTTCCTCCAGTCAACGACCGTTCGACCGTAACGTTTTCGTAACTCTGTCTATTGGAAGGGCATTTCGGTATTTCGAAGACAAGCACATGAAACATAAACCCACTTAAAAACTTGACGATTGAAAATAAATGTCCAAAAGCAAAAACGAAGCTCAAGCTGACCTGTTTAAAGGCGAGGCTGTCCAGACGATCGAATGCGAGGTTCCAGCAGTTATTTGTTGTATTTTGACTCCTTCTAGTCCTTGGATTTTTTTCGGGCTAGCTACAGGAGTGATGCAGTGACCAAGGCCACACTGCCCCATCGAGTTGTTCCCCCATGAAATGACTTCGAATTCTGAATTTAATTTAATGTGTGAAAACATCAATATCAAAATATATGCAGTAAAAACAATAATAATACGAGAGCCTAATTAAGTAAGTTTATAAAATTCTAATAGATAAATTCAAAATTCTAAATCATTGTAAGAACAGTTACTGATGAAGATGTATATCGAAACGTTTAAGACAAGTATGGTTTATCTGCAGTAAAAGCATTCAGGCAATCAGATCCATCGTTCCCCGAAAATGGGGTCGCTTCAGAAACTCTTTTGTGGCAAGAAAATAATCAGATGGAGCAGGCCAAAAAGATTTCTCAACGTAAGTATTGTTTGTGATGCTGATGGAGAAAACCAAAGCTTTTTATAATGTTATGTAATGCAACTTTTATTAGCAAGCAAGAAATGAAAATGAATACGATTGGCCCCAGTAAAGTGTCTTGTAGTACCCCAGACGAAATTCTTCAAACAAGCTTTTCCTCCCGTTTCAGGTAAGAATAGATTAAACAAAGCAAGTTTTAATCCCAACTTAATTATCCGGGAATGATTGGAAACCTCGGGAAAGTGCTTAAATGTTGGGATATTAGCATATTATAATACAAGGCAAAATTCTGGTATGATGACACAAATGGGTTTCGGTCGATGGATCAAAAAGACAATAAAATATAGGATTGCTTGCTTTTACTTACGTCTAGTAAGTGCCAAGCAATGATTGTCGCCAATCGCAATGTCTTCAATGAATTCATTTTCCAAAGCTTCGATTAGTTTTGGCAGAAGATGAACGGAATCTGCAGAGCCAGTCCCTAAACACGGTCCACATCCCCAGGCGTACAACTGGAAAGTAAAGACACATCAGATAGAAACACTCAAGTGTTCAAAGATTAGATATTTATATGAAAGCACTCATCCATCAACGAGGGCCATATAGGGGTTCCAGGAAACAGGGGAAAATGCCAAAAATTAAAAAGAGAATAAGGGAACATGAGACAAATTAAACATGGAAAAGGGTCACAAAGGATCAACATTTCTTCTTAGAACAATGAGGGAACATTTGCAGTTTCTATAAGGGAATAGGGGAACATGCCCCTCCCCCTATATGACCCTCATCTACTACATCTGACAAATTGCAAGGTTTATAGCCAAAATTAGGACCTTAAGAACGCTCATAATTCAATTCAATTCAATCTTAAATTCAATAATATTTGCAAATTACATCTGAATACAGCATATTAAGAACATGTAGTCTACACGATCCAAGAAAAGCAAAGATTATCTAGCTTGTGCAGTAAATTAGAATTAAAAGGCATTACGAGAAAAATAAAACAATTCATTACTAAAACTAATAAGAAGTAGTTAAACAATAACAACGAGTATATATCATTGATAGGTTCTACAAGCAAAAATAGCATAGAAGATTTTTCTCAAATTACCATTAGCACTTAGCAGCTTATGAGTTTACCTACTTACCATATAGTCGACTCTATTTAAGGCTGTATCCCCACAGCACAAGCCTCGACAAGCGCGTGTAAAAGCTTGAATGAAGTCACTATATTGAATGCAACTCAAAAACCTTACCTGTCCGCTTGCTGTGAGTGCGAGGGATGACTGACAGCCAGTGACGACTTTCCTTATTGGAATTCCTTGTAAGGCTTCGATGGCCTAAAATCAAGTTGTTAGCAGATTCATCTTCCTGAAAAACACTTCAAAGTCATGAAATATAACAAGTTTTCAGGGATTATGAATAAGGTCGAGAAGCTGACTAAAGAAGGAACCTACAATCTGAATTTATGATCTTCAAAAAAGGTAAAGAACGTGACAGAGATATACGGTGCACACACTGACTCGTTTATACTACTTAACAACAAATAACTACACTGATTAATTCCCAGAAATTCTTTCTCTAGGTGCAGCAAAGACGCCCACGCCCACTCCTAGCAATATTCCCCGACGCCCTGGTACAGACCACAGAGCACAGGACAGCAACAACAACAACAATAGGGGATAAAACGAACGCCCTAGCCACGTGCCTATTTATACCCGCATATCAAAACTCGACCGATTTATTAGCATATCACCGACCCCCTTTTGGATTGGGATCCATGAAATACTCAAACGACCTTGTTTATTCTCTTGCCCCAATATCAAATCATTGTTATGGTTATAAAATATCTCGAACCTACCTTCGGGTTGAAAATGCGAAGATTATCTCCATGACCAAGTTTGCCTAAACGATAAACAAAATATCAATTTAATAGGACTAAGACGATCCTGAAGAGGGGTACTGATCCCAATTCCAGCACTGAAATAATCGAAAATCACAATGCCAATGACGAGAATAGAGAAATTCCCAATATTGATGTGTTCATCCCAATCCTAATTTACCTTTTCATTCCAAGTTAAAAAAATGCAAATCCCAGTTCCCAATTTACCCCTTCTTTACCCTCGACTAGCGAAAGTGAGATATGATTCTCTATTCAATTTATCCTGTTACAAAGCTTTCTTTATTTCTGGGAACTACAAGCATTATTTTTAGTTTATATTTCTAATTTTCAATTTCAACAACTATATTACAAGGACGATACCAAGAGGAGCAAAATATCTTGACTAACTCCTTAACAAAATCATAATTCAAACAGGCACATAATTCAAACAGGCAAATAATTCAGACAGGCACATAATTCAAACATGCACATAATCAAAACAGGCACATAATTCAAACAGGCACATAATTCATACATGCACATAATCAAAACAGGCACATAATTCAGACAGGCACATAATTCATACATGCACATAATCAAAACAGGCACATAATTCAGACAGGCACATAATTCATACATGCACATAATCAAAACAGGCACATAATTCAGACAGGCACATAATTCATACATGCACATAATCAAAACAGGCACATAATTCAGACAGGCACATAATTCATACATGCACATAATCAAAACAGGCACATAATTCAGACAGGTACATAATTCATACATGCACATAATCAAAACAGGCACATAATCAAAACAGGCACATAATTCAAACAGGCACATAATTCAAACCTTAACAAAATCACAATTCAAACAGGCACATACCATTGTCCCCTGCTCCAAACGACCAGACTTCTGTGCCATCTTGAGACAGAGCGAGCGTGTGAGAGCTGCCGCACACAACTTGAACCACCGGTCCTATATTTTTCACAAGGGTGGGGATTGCTTTGCTTGAGTTATCCCCATGGCCTAATAGAGAGAATGATAAAAGTGTATCAATTATCAATATGGCCTATTTTCCACAGGAAGAACCATGAAAAATCAATGAAGTGTAAAATATTATAATATGTCAATTATATTATAATCAAATCATAATATGATAATTATAAAATGTGTAAATTTAACCAGTCTTTCTTGGGTGGGACATAAAACTGCAATTGGTGATAATTGTCTGGTTTAGGAAAGCTGGAGTTTTGGGGAGGGTGGAACCATTAGTGCTAATCAATTGTCATTGCTCTCGTGTCCAACCTGGCCGGGGACGGTAGCACCTGTTAGCGTCCCACATATGGATTAAATATGGGGTACACTATGCTCATCAGCCTTGGCCGGCTTATCAGTCAGTCTCGGTGTAGAGAACCGACAGGCAGACAAGTGGACGCCCTCCCTTGCTCTAGCAGCTCCTGCAGCCGAAGCTAGCACCAACGTACGGACCCTGTCTTTCCTTGGAGCCTGCAAGCGGATATCAAGGATGGTTCCTGCTGCTTGAGCTATACTGAAACCCAGATCTATTGCCCAGGCAGAGGTTGGGATGAATGCAGAGGACCCTTCAGTGCGGCACGTTGCAGAATGCAGAAAACCATGCTACAGAAACAACACGGCAGAAGGCAGTTTTTGTGCTGGTTGTGACAATCTGTATACATTGTTAGATTAATTAGATATTTGTGTATCTTTTAGAATGAATAAATACTCTGTACCTTTGAACTATCGTTTTTTACGCTGGTGGCATGGATAGGGAACAACGGTGGTTTGAAAAACTACCCCTGCAAATAGTGTCTGACTCGATCAGCTATTAACACTATAATCAGTTCACACTATAATCTCACATAGATAAATTTGCCATTATTCAACTTACCAAGCCTACCATAATCACCTTCCCCCCAAGTGAACAGTTCTCCCTCATCAGTGACGGCTGCACTGTGTCTGTTTCCAGCAGAGATGTGAACAACAAACTGAAACGAGGTCGAATGGTAAGAATACTAATTCGAAGAAAAATGATTGGAAAAATAGCAGATATTGCTTGGAATGATGGATGGCATGGCAAGAGGAGGGGAACCTAGGAGGGAATGGCTGGATGATATCAGCAATTGGTGCGACTCTGTCCACAGTCTTCAACACAAGGCAAAACACCAAAGCAGTTGAAGGAAATTTGTACAAGGAGCCATATATACCAACGGGCAACATGCCCATGGAGTTTAATAATAACAAAAAAATTATCAATGTCTGTTGTAATATCAAGATAGGGAAGAAAGAATGCTGGACGTAGAGAAGAAGGAAGTGAAAGGTCAAGTAAGTAACGTTCGGTAATTCCGATTACCTTTTCCTTGAGGAGATTGATGCGTTTTGGGGTCTTTTGCATCAGACTGTTGCCATGACCAAGTTTCCCATAATCCCCTTCAAAATCAAATTGGAGTGTTTACATCATCATCATCATTATTATACTAGCTCATTCAGTGCCGGAAGCCACTTGATCTTTGGCTCGGCACTAAAATTTATATTGTTTTCTAGCTTTGAATATAAAGATAGACTTGCTGTATACCAATTGAAAGCATACAACTCAGAGATTCAAAATGTAGTATATAATACTATATTTAGGGCATTTCATGACTTTTCCTGTGCTCTTGAAGTTGATTTTTTGTTTACTATTTAGCAAAGAAAATTTTAAATTGCTCAAATTTTTGCCTGTAACTAATTCCCGGTAGAGAAATTCAAAATATTTATTACACAGAAAGAAAGAGCTTTTCCTCTAGAATGATGTATAATATGTAATATTTCTTTTATTTATTTATCCTGGAACGACTTTTGGAAATGATAAGTGCAATAATTTTTATTTCTCAAAAACTGCTTCCCTAACTTTCGCAATTTCAGGCACTGAACGAGTTAGGCCTTGTTGACATAACAGGTGTTATTTCAGTACCTTAGCAATGGGTTTATTTGTATAATTGTCATTAGAACAGGCCTTGTTGCCCCAAAAAGTCTTATTTCAATACCTTAATACAAGTTTTATGACAAAAACATGCCTTGAATATAAACATATGCCTGTCGATTTCAACTTCAAATCAGCCAAAAAACGTTCAAATTAGAATCAATAGTAAAAAACATCCCTTACCATCACCCCAACTATAGACTTGCCCATCTGTTGTCAAAGCGAGGCTGTGTCCATCAGAGCCTTTCGAGGAAGAGATTTGGCAAATTGTTTTCGTGGAGGGATGCTGAGTCATTTTTAGTCTCTGTTGATTCATCGAGTCCCCCATGCCAAGTCTACCGTAACTGCCCTTGAAAAAAATTAACAAGGTGTGGAAACGTCTTTTCCCTTAAATCAGCTTTCCGAAAGAATTGCAAAAGTTGAGTCATTGCTCGGATGAAGAGCTAGGGTTAGGGTCAAAGGTCAACTAGGGTTAGGGTCAAGGCCTAAGTCCAGGCCAAGGTCAAATTCAAGTGTAAGTTGAAGTAAGGTAATGTCAGGGTTAGATCAAGGTCAGCTCAAGGTCATAGTTGAGGTCAGGGTCAGACTAAACGAGTAGGACCAGAGAAGGAAGAACTCATTTTCTTCACAAGTTTAGGCACAATTTCAATGACACATTAAACCCAGTGTGTCCTATAAACGATGGCGTTGAGGACACGGAACATTTCTTGCTGCATTGCCACTCATACCATCTGCAAAGAAATAGTCTCCTCAGCCAGGTACAAGCAACTTTGCTTTCATGCGGTTTGTTGAACCTTTCCAATGAGGATTTAGTTTCAATAATCTTGTACGGTGATGAAAGGTTACCCCTTGAATCAAATAAAGCGATCATTAAAGCAACTCTTGAGTTCATCGAATCATCAAAAAGATTTTCTTAAGTCATTTCAATGAGATTTCCTCTCCTCCTCCCACCTTTGTATCGTGTTTGTATCATTTCATTTCTTTTCGTAGCTTGTAGTTTATGCTGTAATATCTTCGTGTAAATGTTAAATATTTCATGTTAAATGTTAAAGCCACAGGGTTGCAATGTATTCTCATTCTCCTTGTGGTGTCGTCCTGTAACTATGTTCTGTTATTGTAAGATTTTAGATTGATGTATAAAAAAAAAAAATTCGAAAAAGTAAAGTGTTCTATCAAGACCTTGTTACACAAAAACCTTGGGGTTAAATACTCCCATCCCATGCTCCTCTCTCTCAGTAGTTCTATCTATAGTTGAATATTAGAGCTCAAATTAAAATTGGAGTTACCATAAAGATAAAAATGAAATTACTTTTCCACAAGCAAACACCATTCCATTGTCATCAATAACAAATGTGCAGTATTGTCCAGCCTCTATCTAAAATAAAATCAGAGAAAACTCAGCCCGAGGTAACAACACCTACTCTAAGTCGAAAGAAGAAAATCAAGTTTCTTGACTAAATTCTTAGAGGATAGACTCAAGAAAAGTAATAGTACACGTTACTCGAGAAGTGCAACTGCTGCAATGGGGAACGGCCATCATTCACCTCTGTCGTTTAAAGGCTGGGTAAAAAAATTGATATATTGGCAGCTATATTGAGGATGATAGTATCATAGCCTATGGACCAATACTCTAAGTCATTAAGTTCAAAAAGTCGTTTAGTTCCCCCCCTGGTTTGCCCTGGTTTGTCAGTCTGATCCAGACTTACTTCTGCTTCTATTTTACGTGTGAAGGTTTGAAGACACGGAGCCAGAAACAGACATGTTCTTGTGACACTTACATATTTAAGACTCTTCAAGACTAAAAAACAAACTAATCACATGGGATAAAATACGCAGATGAGAACAATAGGAAAGAAAATAAGAAAGTTCATACATTGAGTTGGATTCGATAACGAGGCTAAAGGAAGTGACGTGTAGAGCAGTTAGTCCTACTACACGAAGAGCTCCTTGTCAGATACAACTTGTCATTGGAAGAAGTTGGGCCTTCTTTTTAGTCGAACCTGTGCAACGGTATGCTAAATATTGATGATTTGACTACCTACCTCATTTTTGGCTGAGCAAGCCAGATAACTCCACTAATAATAATAATAATGACATAATAACAATACTAATAATAATGATATTAATGATAACAATAATGTAACGAAAATAACTACCTGCGATGCGAATAGTAAGGCATTGCTTTTCTTGGGAGACATGACTTTTTCCTGGAACTCCTCTCCAAGCTGATGACTGCTGTTACTTCCCCATACAAAGGCCTCGTTGCCTTCCGATTTGTCCTTCTCACGCTTGGGAGATTTTATTTCGTCAAGTAAGAAGAGACTATCCACGTACTCCAAAGCCAAGACGGTTATCTGAACAAAAAAAAGCTTTTTTAAAACAACAAAATAACAAGAGAATTTTCTGTTTTTTTTTTGTTTTTCTTTTCTTTAATATTTGCATAGATCTGCTATTCTGACCTTTTGTCAGTTGGTAACCTTTCTGTGTGATTTTGTGTGCCACTTCATAGTATAAAATCTAGATCAAGGACCTTCTCAACCGACTTTACATGATAGCAGGATGCAGCCACACACGGCACTTATAACTACTGACCAGGTACCCGTTTTATACTTCTGGGTGGAGCGAGGCACAACTGTGTTCACAACTTACCAAAAGGTGTTATCCACATTTCGTAAGGACGGGTTTGTAACCCAGTACCTTTCGGTTGTGAATCCAACGCCTTACTACTCCTGCAGCTTCCTATAACCAACACATCAGTTTATGGAACAGCTTCCTATCATTTGGAGGAAGCATTTTGTAGATCACGAATCTTTTTTTTGTATAGTCTGTCTGAAGAAAGCGTAAGCACGAAACTCAGAGTCACAGAAGAGCATGTTTTTTTTTTAATGTGTTCATTCTACTTTATGATTACTCTATACTCAGGTATATCGAGCACTATAGCCAGGATAGGCACTCTCTTCTCGAGTTAGGTGTTACCTTAATTATATATATTTTTTTAATAGTCACTTTCAGATTTTAGTGTAAATAGTTGGTATCAATTAGTTTATTTTAAACTATCACCGCTACCAACTGTAAATAACTAAATCATTATTATTATTATACTACACTTTTGAGGACATTACAACGTTATTCTAACATAACAAGACAATTTCAGACAGTATATGCCTGGATTCAAGATCAGTAGTAAGAAGAAAATGTATGAGAGTCATAAAAGAATTCTTCAGATTACTTTGTGAACGTTTGACGGCGTAAACTAAAGCGGATGTTTGCATTAAAACTATATTTAGTTACTGGCAGAGGAGATGTCCTGTGGAATGGAAGAATTGTCCTGAGCAACGGAGGATATTTCCCTGTGCAACGGAGGAGATCTGGAAGCAAAAGCGGGAAGCTCAGCTGGCTCGGCAATAACCTTGCATTTCATCTGACGTCACAAATCTCAAATCAACGCAACGTAACAATCAAAATTCGCTGCAATGATAACAAAATCAGGCCAACCGATCAAATTCATCAATCCGAATATTCGTCAAACAGTTCAGTTGATTACGCTGTGTTAAGTTCAATTAATTTCACTGTTTGATACAAAATGGAGGACAAACTGCTTACGACGAGCTTTTTAAGCCTGCAAGGCACCGATTCTGGCGTAACTCTCGTTACGACCGACTCTTTAGTTCGTAAAAACGGACAACTACGAAAGGAAGTCCAAGAAAAAACCGAAAAGATCGAAGATCTGGAAGAAACCGTTGGTGATCTTCAGGATATCATCAATAAATGTGAGTTAATTTTCTCACTTTTTATAATATCTTTGATAACTTTAGGCTGATGTAAAGATAATACAAGAAAATTTTTCATCTGGAAGGAAGAGCACAGAGTTCTAGTCGATTTTTTTTTCAGTTCAGTATACGGATGGAAACATGAATTTGGTAAGATCGTTTAGTCTTCTCTGTAAACATCGGCTTTTAATATATTTCATTCTTTTATCTTCCTTCACAGATAAGAAACAACTTGCTGACATCGAGATCTCCCAATCAAAACCGAATACTTCCTGGGTGAGAAATCTGGTTTCGGAAAACGCAGATTTGAAAGAGACCCTCGAGCAGTGGTCTTCAGAAAGCGAGAAGCTGATTATCCAGAATGAGATAATGAAGAGGGAGACGAAGAAACAGAAGAATCTCATCGAACAACTCGGGTTGCAGGAAAACGAATGGAAAGTCGAGAAGGAAGGCACGCTGAAAGAAGTCGAGGAGATGAAGAAGGCTTTGATGGAGAGAGAAAGAACAGATGGTGAGCGATCCAAACATCTTAAACAAACATATTATGATTTATCCTTGTTATGCAATGGCATCTCAGAGAAAGAAGAAATCTCGAAACTCGATGCTGAAGGATCTGTTGATGTTCTGGTTGGCAAGATGTCAGCTGCTGTGATATCTCTGTGTAAAGACATCAAAAAGTTTGCTGAAGAGAACGAGGAGTTGGATCGGGAGCATGAAGAAATGAAGCAACTCGTTGAGTTCATACAACTCGAAAACAAGTCCCAATTGGAAGAGCTGAACAGTGCAAATGCAGCTGAAAATAAGAAGTTATCAGATTCAGTAAGATCTCTCAGTGAGGACTTAAAGAAATCAGAATCTGAAAACGAGACATTGAAGAACGAGGTTAAGGAATTGGATGCTCTCATTGAGTTCATGAAGCTCGAGAATAAATTCACATTGGAAGAATTAAACAGTGTGAAAGAGAAAAATAAAAGTCTCGCAAGAGAGCAAGATACTCTCAAGGAAAATAGTTTGATTCTGGAAAAGGACAAATCTGTGCTCAAAGATGATCTATCTGCTTTAAAAGATGAAATGTCATGGCTCAAAGTAGATCTGGCAAGTGGCAGATCAATTCTAGAGGCCGAAATATCACTCCTTGAGAGCGCGAACTCTTCTCTCGAAAACAAGAAAACAAGTTTTTCTAACCAAATATCTGCTCTAAACAATAAAATATCAGCTCTCGAAGATGAAATTTCCAATCTGAAACTCGATAAATCTGCTCTGGCTGAAGGTGAATCTGTTTTATTGTCACAAAAATTGCTCCTTGAGGAAGCAATGTCCTCTCTTGAAAAAGAGAACAACGATATTGCAACTCAAATTTCCATTCTCAAAAGAAGTATTGAAAGCCTTGAGATGGCAAATTCATCTCTTGAAAAAGAGAACAAAGACTTTGCATCTCAAAATACAATGATGAAAGGCAAAATTGAAAGCCTCGAGAAGGAAATGGAACATTTGACAGACATAAATGTGAACCTTGAAACTAGTTGCAACGAGAGTAGAAAGAAATTTGTCAGAGAGAGCAAATACGTTGGAGAACTGATCAAGCAAAATAGATTTTTCAGGGAGAAAATAGTCAAATCGAGATACCATAGCAAAAACATCGTTAAAAAGGTGGTTAGAAAGCAGAAGAAGAGAGGCTCTTCCTTCGAGAAGTACAAAGAAGTTCTCAAAAAGCAGTCTGCCATTCGTAAAGCACTTGCTCTTGAAAAGAAAGCAAAAAATGCTTTCGGATCGAAGTGCCTCGATCTTCAACTTCAAGTTGAATCTATGTTCTACGAAATTGAAAGTTTTGAAGCTGAGAGATCTCACTTTAAACAAACCATCAAAAATGCCGCTATGGAAAATTTAAAATCAGCAGAGTTGGTTGAACAAAATGCCAATAATGAAATACAGATCAAGATTTTGAAGAGTTTGTTGACGGAGAGGAACAGAGAGTTAGCTTCCAAGAGACAAAGTGCAGAGCAGTTTGAGAGAAAGCTTGCTATAAACAGAGGTTTACAGGAAAATCTAATGATTAAGATTGAAGACATGGAACATAAGTTGGACTTTGAGTTGCAAAGAGTGACCCAACAGAGCCATGAACAGATAGAAATTGCTAGGCCGTGTGATGCTCCGAGCCCCCCTCGAACACGCAGACGAGGATTGCTTCGTAGACTGTTGTGCGGATCTTAGTCATTTGAAGAACTTTAATTACGCGTAAGTAAAAATAATAAAGCAAATTGTAAGTAAGTAATATTGTAGTTGGTATCATGTTTATTGTAAACGCTTTGGAAGTTTTTGATTAAAGTTTTTGATTATGAATAAACTCTATTTTCTATGATGGTTATAGCTGCCTTAAAAGTTTTCAGCAAGACATGATTACAGGTTGAAAAGAGGAAGGCTAGGCCAAATTAATTCAAAAATAAAGATGGTGCTCCAACCATTTTGCCAGGCAATGAAGGGTCTTTCTTTATATTTAGAATATCAGAATAGAGAGGGAAAGGGAGACATAGTGAAACATAATAAAAAGATAAAACTTTTCGTCTGACAATCATCAGAGAAGTACGCCAGAGAGAGACCAAATATGAAACCTAGTGAAACCTAAACGATTTGTTTATTCTTAGCTACTTCAGGTCTTTTCAGTAAGAAAATTGCATCAGAGTTGCTAAATACTCTGGTCATTTGGTTTAAAAGCCCTAAGAGCTAAGAGTGATTGCTCTAGTGAAATAAAAAGGCCTCCCATACATCTGTCTATCTATCTACCAATTAATGCAAACTTCAACAAGCTGAGGGTTATTGCATACAATTAAGATGAAAAAAAGAGAAAGATAAAGGAAATCAGATGATGTACTCCTCTGATTAGGAAATTATTGACAGGGAATACAGCACTTCCTTTACTATTTAGGCGTTGATTGACGATGTTTTGTCGGTTCATTTCGGAGGTTATCCACCAGATTTCAAAAGATGTTTTGTTTCAAATGTTCAAAAGTTCAAAAGTTGCTGTATGAACTAGGGTCCTAGGGTTGGTCAAAATGAACTGAGTATAAACCTTTCTTATTAAAAGGTGTAGATCAATTTATTTGCTGGTTTTCTAATTGTTTGATTATTGCTAGTTTGTAAGGATAGTTTTAAAAGAAGTAATCGATTTAGATAAAGCAAAATGTTCTGAAGGTTTAGACAAATCACTCACTTCTTCGGTGATTGGCTCAACCTCTGGATTTCATAATTCAGTATGTTTTGACTTTTGATCTCTTTTTGGCGTACTACTACAACCGGTATCAGACAAAAAGATTAATTATTTTGTTTGGCTATGTTTATCATGTTCTGCTTTTTATTCATAACAAACATTCCGAGTAATAAGCTAGGCAAATGATGGAGAATCTCTTATCACCTTTAACACATTGATGCAGTATGAAATAAGATAGCTAACAACTATAAAATGGTCTGGTGGAAACAAATTTTGGCCTATTCAGAGTGATGCAAGAAATGCTGGAGTAGAGTGGGATATTGAAATGATGATCTGTGTGATGCACTGCGGTGAAAGAACAGAAAGATGACGGCAAAGGAAAGAATATACAAAGGTGGGATTATTGATTGAATTTTTCTTTTTAACCAAGCAGCACACACAAAACACCTTTTCGCTTTTTTCTCTCAACGTTGTTCAGTTTGACCTCAACCTTAATATCTTCTACAACAACAATAGGCCTTGGACCACATGGACAGTAAATAATGTTTAACATGTATCATTAGTTATGTTTGATTATTGTATCAGTCATGATTTGGAGTTATACTTTGATAATTCAGTTCAACAGTGTTTTCTCAAGGATTTCGGTTTTTTAGGTGGTTAAGGAGGGTTTAATTATCAGATTTCGGTATGGTAGGGATATGACAGGGTATGTAAGTGCATAGGAGGGGTTGCATAGGATAACTTGAGAGTTGGTGGAGGAAAGATAGAGTTCTCTGGGTAAATAAAAGGAAAATATGACGATGCTTCACCCATGCATTACACGCTTTTTTTCATAAGGAAATTACATCTAGAATGTCAAAAGACTAAAGGAAATTCTACTACTAAAGGTCCAATTACTAAGGAACTTTGTAATTATAATGTTATAATCAATGGTGTAGATATGCAACTTCTTTTATGACTCTCGTCAACTTTTACATTATATAGGCCTGGCCCAAGCTTCTTTATGTTGTAAAATGTTTTAATATCAGAGTTTACTGAAAAATGTCGAATTCTAACGATTTTTTTGCGTCGGTACTTTGGACTGCAGAGAGCTTAGTTTAAGTTTATTGGTGAGCAGGTCTGTTTGATTTTATTGATTACTTATAAAAAACAAACTCACCTCTCTAAGAACTGCTAGAGATGCTTCATGTATTGGCAACATATTCCCCACATTTAAGTTATCAATATCAGTCATGCATGTTTTCTCCTTTTCATTCTAAAATCAAAATAAAAGAGGATCATAAAATGGTGGAATATGACTTGAGGTACACAAAGAAGCTATAAGAACAACAAGCAAATTAAAATCTTTCATTTTTAGTTTGTTGCTCTCAGGCCCACGGGGGCAGGAGGGCACTTGCCCCAATGTTTCCCATAGTAAATAGTTCTCAGTCAAAATGCCTAGTAATTCTTTTTTCTGCGAAATTGGTTGGTCCTCAAATATTCTGTCCCAAGGTACAGCACTGATTGCCCTAGAAGTAATTCAAACTCTCTTTAGTTCTGGGATTCTCAATAAATTGCGAGCAAAATCGTCTTACCCTACTGGCTCTGATTTGAAGAAGCCAGAAATTGAGATTCTCCCGTGACATCAATCCTGAGTTTGCAGATAACGAAGACTTGACCGCAACTTCAATCCACTCTAGTACCGAAAACAACGACCCTCTCTGCAGGGACAGACCCAACAGCAAATCGACACAAACAAATCTTCCTTCCGAGTTGGCTGGGAATTTCCCGCTGATTGTATCAGAGAGAAAATGCATAACTTGCTGCAAGCTGTCTTTGGCCAGCTGTGGTAGTTTAGCATCATTAGATAGTGACAGTGGAGGTAACGCTAGTGTGATGCTTGAGGCTGTACTCAGCACATCAAGGCAGAGCTCGCAAGAAGACCCTGTGCTCTGCATCCACGATTGCTTCATCAGGGAAAACAACAAACTCAAACCGGCTTTGACCCCCATCTGCAGTAAGACATCAGTGCCAGATTTTACGGTTCCCGATGACAGATTCTTCTTGGCTTTCTTCAAGCCGACATCTTTGGTTTTGTCACTTCTCATGTACTTCAAGCAATGGAACTTCTTTGATAAGGAAGACAATATTGAGCTCATTAACGCCAACTTTTTTGAGAGAACGACTGAAAATGGATAGTTTGAGATCAAAGCCTTTATTTTCTGCTTCTCTGTATTAACAAGATCACGAAGGTATTTTTCTTGGTGTTCGACAGAAGGGGCAAGTTCCTCATAATCCTGGATGAAAGGGGGAATCTCTTCCCCTTGAGTAAAATTATTGTTACGGCTTTTTAGATCCCCAACAACCAACGAAGTATCACAGCGGTTCAACAATACTTTGCTATCCACTGATATCCAATGCTCAGCAGCAAGATCAATTCGTCCCCTTTGCAAAATTGAGTTTTGGGGAGCATTGTCACGATCTTCTCTCACACCATTGGCATCATCATTACGGCGGTCACTATTTTCATTCCCTTCAAAGATTCCCTGGTGTTCCTGCTGCCCAGATGCAACAAACTCAACAAAATTCTCCAAAGTGAGCTGATGGTGCTCCATGTTAATCAGCAACGCATCACGGAAACTCTAAAGATATGATCAGATGACATTAGATCTTTTTGCACCATAACATCCTTTGACACCCACAATGCCTCTAGAAAGAAGAAAAATCAGTTGATCCTTCTTTGTTTATATGTGTCCAATTTGATCTTAGAAATATCGCAATATCGATGTTAAGAAATTACAAGATATCAATTGAAATTTCATATAAGAATGTCACATTTGTAACTACAGAGAGATCCTCATACCATTGAGACAGCAATTGTAAAAAATTATAAATTTTTAACCTTGTGATTCTTACACAACTGCTTTTATGAAGGGGGCTTTGGGTTGTCTGCAGAGTATGTCAGTGGTGCCTCTACCTGATGCCAAGGACCCCTCAACTTCTGTGCCAAGATGGCCCTTTGATTTCTACAAAGTCCAATTAAAAACAATTTTGGGGGTTGCTGTGTAGGGGGGGGGGTGGTCAAGATGCTACAGGTATTGTCTAAGCCCAAGGCCAATTCCCCCTCATTTTAGAAGGCTGGTAACGCTACAAGCCAAGTTCTTGGCAAAAATGCCTTTCTCTACAGTCTGAGGCTTTGGAACTACTAGAACCAAGATGAAAATTTGAGAATCCAAAAATTGGCATGCATTCAATCTCTTTCATTGCCAAAAGTCAGCATTTCAGCATTCCACAGCCCGTGCATCCCCAAGCCCCATGTGTGCCTTTATATACAAAAAATTGATTCAAAATGGCATACACAACTGGCATGGATATGTGACATTATTCCCAAACAACCATTTTACGTACAGTACACCTTTGTTTTGCTTAAGCGCTTGCAACAACCTATAGTTTTATTGTTGGAAACTACTGTTTTCTCATTCTAAGAAAGATATTTGGTGGGGTATTCTGAATTGCTCCCAAGGAATTAAAATCCTCATTAGAATTAGTTTTTCTTTGATATCTGCATAAACTTACCCTAGAGACAGAACTGCAGCATCTTGAAAGCGATTTACCGAACTCCGAACTGAATCTGATTCTTAAGTTGAAGCTGACCTCTTTACACAAACGAGGCTATGACTAGGCGTTTGGAATGCGGAAGAAGGACAATGCCGACCAGAAATAGATTGAACGAGGCTTGGCTTCCGTTTTGCTAAGATTCAAAACAAAACATCACAATTTCAATGCCCAGAAAGTGAAGATTACCGTGCCATTCAAACAATATTGATTAAACAAAAGCAGGTGATGTGTCAGTGATAAGATTGTTTGGAAAACGTAACTGGAGAAACAACGTGACTTCTCCAAGCCAACGAGATATCAAACAAAGATACAGCCCTGACGTGGGAACCTAGTAGATATATGAGAAGACTATTTTTCATCACTGATGTTTCAGTAGGATGAGGTTACCAATTGGAGAATTCTCGACTGAATGATTTCTCGGCTAAGTGATCAAACAAAGTGATAAATATTAGAAGAGGATTGGAATTTCTATCTGGTCACTCATATTACTGTAGATGAGGCCTTGATTGCATCCCTCCACTTGTTGCTTGTGAATAACGACTGGCAGATCATGATAAGCTGGTAGGTTAAAGACTTTATATCAACAACACCCACCTTGGTTCAATTGTTGGTCTGAAAATGAAGTCACGAAAACTTTCCCAAGCTGACTTGAGGTTTTTCAAGAATGGAGAATTCTTCATCCCCAAGATGGACATCATTCGGGAAGGTTACATGTTCAAGTATTCTTCCTCTGTGTGGAAACAGTGGCGGGCCAGATATATAGTTCTGACCAATACTGGTATATATGTTTACAAGCATATGTCAGATTTCAAAGATTTCCCTTTAGAGGTCATTCCGATTGAGGGGATGAATATGACACTAGAGGAGATTGGCATGGATAAATCAAAGAAATTCTGTGTGAAGCTCTCTCTGCCGACATTTTTCAGCAAGAAGAATCATTTACTTGGTTGCCATAACGCAGAGAACAGGGACGAGTGGATGACTGCGATTCTGCAAGCCCTGACAAACCAGAGGATGGACGAAAGAGAAAGAGCAAAGCTTGAAGGTTTTGATAGCATTGATGGGCCATCAAAAAGGCATTCCAGATCATTGAATGATTTATCTTTATTTGGTCTTAGAAAAGCAGAAACTGAGAGGCGCAGGCCAAAATCTGCAGAATTGTCATCATTGTTGACTGCAGTTGCTGCAAGGGAGTCTAAAAACCAATCCAAGAATGTACGTAGGGCCAAAGCTCTATCACTTGTTGAGAACATCAATGTGCGGAATGATTTTTTTCTGCAATGAACTTTTGCCAGTATGTAAATCTTAAACAGATATTTTACCCCCAGGACCTCCACACTGATCTAGTTCTTTTTTAAACATACCAACTGAGCTCTATAGCTCCTTGAGCCCTCTAGCCTTGAATTGTTCTGAGAAATAGCCCATAGTCTCTTTTTCCTGAAAGGATTTGCCCTCCATGGAAGTTCCCTTGAAATAGATGTAACACAGACCTCTTTAGACATTCTTTTAAAAAAGTTTTTACCCTAAGTACCGAATCCCATCCTCCCAAATTAGAGTTATTTTCTTGTTTAGTATTGATATGAACTGTTTTATGAAATAGTAACTTACATAGTTTAAAATCTTTAATACAAATTGAGGCAAAAATGACATGGTACAGAAGTTTACTATTGTCAGAGTTGTGTCATTATTTAATATATTTCATTGCTGTAAATGAGTTGATAAGAGTCAAGATGTAAATAAGTAACTATGGATAATACCACACATAAAAGTAAAGAAATTAATGCAAAGATTTATTAATATATTAGTTTTGTTTTGTTTAGTTGTATTTACCATTATATATGTTTAGTTGAACCTGTAATACCAACTATTTTTAGGACTAGAATCAAGTGACCATTAATGGTTGCTATTTGAAGGGTTTGTGATTAGTTTAGTGACCTTTATTTGGAGTTCGCTGCTACTCAGAGACTTAGGAGCCGGGGGGGGGCACTGGGGGCACGTCCCCCCCCCAAGATTTTGCAAAAAAAGAAAAAGTGCCCTTTTACCATAGGTATTTTGCCCCATTTTCGCAAATTTAAGGTATTTGAAAGTGCCCTTCTAGCGGCGAAAGTGCCCTTAAAGTGTCGTGCCCCCCCAAGTTTGAAATGCTTCCTACGTCCCTGCTGCAACTAGAGGTTCAACTGTAATTTAATATAAAACTGAATTGTTAGTTATTATGGGAAAAAGATATATGGTCAGTTGAGTAAACACTTTTATTATTGTCATTCTCTGTGTCATGTTTCTTTTGCTGCAAAGCTGGTGCTGTACCTATTTCTTTAAAGTCATGCTTACTTTTCAAAAGTTGAGAGTCACTGACTGGTAGCAAAGTGACAAAAACTGAACTATAAAATTTCTCCCACTTGTTCTCCACTTATTGTCACCCTTCCGGTTAAAAGCATGGCAGTCATAAGAGAAAATATTGAAGATACGCATGCGCATTTGTGACTCATAGTCTCTTATCCAATATCCCAACAAATGTTCCTTTAGCCTTATTGGTCCGATTTTTATGCTGGTCGATTCGATTCCGCCTATTTGTTGGTCAGCGGCATAACTGTTAGCGGTTAGGAGTATGCGCACTAGAGTTGGCTCAGACTAACTCTTATTTAGGCCGTCCTCTCCTCGCTTCACTGCTATCGACCTCAACCAAGCAATCATGCTTCGTCAAGCTCTCCCTGCTCTCAGAAACTGTTTGAAACAGACAACTGGTAGACAGTGTAAGTATCGGAATGGATAAGGCATTTAAAGTTGATTGTTAAGTTTAAGGAATACAGTAATTTCATCTGGAAATATCGTCTAAAAGTTGGAGCAAAAAAAGGTTAATAAATTGGATGGTGATTGATGCTGGCTTCCGAACTGTCCTTTAACTCTGGTGGCATTTATAAGCGCTGCGTTTGCCTTTGTTTCTTACTGTCGTGAGTTTCTTCACCGGATAAAGCATGGCTGAATGGCAACTACTATACTAAAACACAGAAAACACAGCAGGCAGCAGCTGCTACAATTTCATGTCAAAAAATTAGGCCTTACACATACAGAGATAAAGAAGTGGGGGCTTCATGGATTTTTTTGAGTCTTCAGACGTTCTAAGGTGGAAAATCTTGCAGACAAATATGACGTGCATGCAACTTCCACCAGAATAATAACAAATTCAAATTAATTTTTATTTTAGTGGCTGTGACACAAACCTTTGTGCATAAGCGATGGGGACATGGTGTTCATGAACCAGATGATGTTTTTGATGCAAGATGGGAGGCCTACTTCAACAGGTTAGAAGTCCTGATTCCAATGAATTACCAGTCAGTTTCCAGCCCCTTTATCAAAATTATAGCTTTTTGCGAGGAGGATTTTATTCCCTTTCAACCAGGCTGAAACTGTTTCTGCTCCAAAATTTGACTTTAAGTCGCACCAATCTTCTTAATTTGGTACCAAAATAGAGGTCATTTGCTAAATTCCAGCCCTTTACTCCAAAAACCTCCACCAAATTTAATCTTTGGTCTTAACGTTGACGTGTTCCAAATATCTTGCTAAATTACAACCGCAGATTCGCTTTAGCCTTAAAAAGTGTACAAGATTTTCATGAGTCAAAGGATTTCCATTGATTTTCAACAAAACCATGGGATTTTTAGGGAGTGATTTGCCCCTTGGCTTTTGGATCATACTATAACATCTATGGTGCTCATTATTTATTTCAAACTAATATCATTTGACATTGGCCTCTACTGATACAAGACTTTAATTGCTTCTGAATCATACTTTATCTTGTAAGTGACTGCTCTTTTGCATAGCAGCATATTAATTAGTATTCTCAACTTTCATTTTAGGCCAGAAATAGATGATTGGGAGCTGAGGAAAGGTCTGAATGAGTTGAACGGACACGATCTCGTCCCAGAGCCCAAGATTATATCTGCTGCATTCAGAGCTTGCCGCCGTCTCAACGATTATGCCATGACAGTACGGATTTTCGAGATGATTAAAGACAAGTCGGGGAACAGTCAAGAGATATATAGTTACATTATCAAAGAATGCAAGCCTACAATAGATGAGCTTGGAATCAGCACTCCCGAAGAACTGGGTGTGGCAAACTGAATTGACTTTTAGTGTGTAGTTGACTGTTGATTATAAAATAAATTAGATTACTAAGTTCATTGTAAGACGCTGAGACTCTGTATGGTTGAAATATGAACAGATAATTGTTGTGAAAGTGTGTTTACAAGACATTTGGTTCTTTTTGATCAATCTTCTATCTATAATATACAAATTGGCGCCCAAAGGTGCCTGTAAATAATTGATTGAGGAACGGTTCATTAGACAGATAAAAGGGGTGAATATGACTCAACATTCTCAATTCAGATTCCCATTGACGGTGTAAATTATTTGGTATTTATTCCCACTTAAAACTTACAATTTTTTATTGCAGTGCGATTGAGAAAAAATCCTCAACATGGACCCATTAAGCAGGAGCAAAGCAAATATATCTAAGTGGTAGCAAATTTTTGGATAATATTTATGGATAAAAAAGCTTGTGGAAAAAGGAAAATTAGATCAAAGCAACTAGCAAAACACAACCCAACATCAGAAAATAAAAAGTAAAATGTCTTTATAAAAATGGCTTAAATGGCCAATATTTTAGCATTTAATCTACTAATATGCAAGGTGCGCTTTGATGATATTACAAAATAAAGTCTTAACAGTTCTACAACACATATTCTGCAGTAAATATCAATTAATATAGATTCATTGTCTGCAGTCAAAGATTGCTAGAAAATAAAGGTAGCTCAATAACACAAAGCTGTCTTTCAACTGTTTTAGTCATTTTTATTTGAGGGGAGAGCATTCCATGGAGGAGTGTGCTATAACATATGGGGTCCGTAGTACAAAGGGGGAGGGTTTACGTGGTTTAAAAATTGACTAGGGGCATGCCACTATCATATCCCATGTATCAATAACACAAATGTTTCAGAGCAGTATATCTTTTACAGCCTTCTGCCATTTCATTAAAAAGTATAATGTTGTTATGGGGCCAGGAGCCATTCACAAAGTAAGTACGCAGCAAGGAGGGTTGCTCTAAACCTGAACCCATATGCCTACCTATGTAATATGGGGTGAATAGTGTCAGGATAACAAACAAACACATATAGTAATTAGAGCAGTATTTCTTGTTAATACCTTATAAAACATGTTTCTTTTCTTCCTTATCCATCCCCTTAGCAGCACATATGTTCTTGAATCTTAGGTTTAGATTGGTTCTACGTTAGGATCAGAAAAAATTATAGAGGAACCTGTGTTTCTACAAGCCAGCATGCGTACCATACTTTATGAATGGTTCTTGTGTTCAAATACTAAGCTCAAATATCTTCAAAATTCATACCACTCAAACTCCTTTTTCAGCCAAGCTAGCAACTGAACCATCTCCAGAGAGTGATAATCTGGAACCGATGCCTTCAGCAAGAACCATTTTTCCTTCAGAATTGCTGTAGGAATTGGTCTTCCAATAGCACCCGATACTACCTCCCAATTCACAGACTTATCAGCTTCCACTCCAAGTTTGGATAGTGCTTTTATCATCTTTGCGTCATCTAATTTGCTCCATTTTTTAGCCTTTACCCCTGTATCTTTCAATGACAGTTTCAAGAGCCATTTCCTCCGACACTGTTCAGAATTTCGTGTCTTTACTATGGCCGACACTGGCCCCCAATGAATCTTGGAAGAATCATTCTCATTTGCGAATAATTGTTGTACGGCGGACTTCAACCTTTCTACTTCATCTTCCAACCAACGCCCATGTTTAACAGAATCTATAACATCACCTTTCTTTGCATCATCTCCGAATGGACATATCCGTCTGTATTTTCGCAGACAAGACAAGCTACTTCTCCCCATGTGCTCCCCAATAATCTTCCAAGAATTTCCATATTTTTTATGCAAAGCCACTAATCTTTTAAGTTCTTCCTCTGAAAACTTCCCTTTGTAATTATCAGGATTGTAAACTTGCCTTAATTTATAATAAATTACTGCTATGGGGCGTTTGATTCCTTTCGCGAGTTTCTGGTAAAGGCCGATTTCCTTTCGGGTTTCTCTAGCAATTGGCGAGTCATCAAAGAGCATCTTACGGAGCTTGTCCAAATCAATTCTTGCCACCTTACAGAAAGATTTAACATTACGGTTCAAAATGTCACATTCCTTTTTGCTCCACTTTCCATATTCAATAGTAAATCCTCTACTTTCCATGTCCTGTTTCGCCTGTAAAGGGTTATAATTCAGTTCCCATGAATGCAACTCTGAGTAATCATCCAACACATCCTCGACCTTTGATTTTGAACTGACCTTATCAGAAGGAAACTTTGACTTTTTCATTGGCTTGCTATCAATTTCTTTGCTCCTACTAACTGATAACTCATCCAGTCTCAATTCCACACCATCATTATTCACCCTTTCTAGCTGAATAGGAGTAGTGGCGCAAATTTTATCATCAGTAATTAAATCTTTGCCGTCTGATACATTATTGTTTTCACATGAAGGGGATGAAGTAGCCTCATCTTCGATTTCTTTATGTTCATAGCCCTCTGAGGAACTTTTTGTCTTGTGTCTTTTCTTTTTTCCCTGTGAAGCCAAACCCATTTCATCATCAACTTGCTCATCCTCCCCAACTGATAACTCATTTTGTCTTGATTCTTCAACATCATTATTCATTTCCCCAATATCAAAATTCTCTGAAGAGCTTTTCCTTTTGTCTTTCTTCTTTTTCTTTTTTCTCAGAGAAGGCTCACTTATTTCATAATCAACTTGTTCGTTCTTACCAACTGATAACTCATCCTGTCTCAATTCGGCATCCATAACATCATGATTCATTTCCCCAATATCAAAATTCTCTGAAGAGCTTTTCCTTTTGTCTTTCTTCTTTTTCTTTTTTCTCAGGGAAGGCTCACTTATTTCATAATCAACTTGTTCGTTCTTACCAACTGATAACTCATCCTGTCTCAATTCGGCATCCATAACATCATGATTCATTTCCCCAATATCAAAATTCTCTGAAGAACTTTTCCTTTTGTCTTTCTTCTTTTTCTTTTGTCTCGGAGAAGGCTCACTTATTTCATCATGACCTTGTTGGCACTTGTTCACTAATGACCCATCTTGTCTCAATTCCATATCCATGACATCATGATCCAATTCTTGTATTTCGGAATGCTCTGAAGAGCTTTTCCTTTTGTCTTTCTTCTTTTTCTTTTTTCTCGGACAAGGCTCGTTAATTTCATTGTCAACTTGTTCACCTTCTCTTACTGATAACTCTTCCTGTCTTGATTCTTTAACATCGTGATTCATTTCTCCAATATCAAAATTCTCTGAAGAGCTTTTTCTTTTGTCTTTCTTCTTTTTCTTTTTTCTCAGACAAGGCTCGTTAATTTCATTGTCAACTTGTTCACCTTCTCTTACTGATAACTCTTCCTGTCTTGATTCTTTAACATCGTGATTCATTTCTCCAATATCAAAATTCTCTGAAGAGCTTTTTCTTTTGTCTTTCTTCTTTTTCTTTTTTCTCAGACAAGGCTCGTTAATTTCATTGTCAACTTGTTCACCTTCTCTTACTGATAACTCTTCCTGTCTTGATTCTTTAACATCGTGATTCATGTCTCCAATATCAAAATTCTCTGAAGAGCTTTTTCTTTTGTCTTTCTTCTTTTTCTTTTTTCTCAGACAAGGCTCGTTAATTTCATCATGACCTTGTTGGCACCTGTTCACTGATGACTCATCTTGTCTCAATTTTGTATCCATAACATTGTGATTCAATTTCTCTGTTTCAAAATGCTCTGAAGAGCTTTTTCTTTTTTCTTCTTTCCTTTTCCCTGAAGAAGGATCCGTCTCAGTGTCTAAGCAATTATTAAGCTTTACGACCAGATCTGCAAGATTCTTATAGTTAAAAGGCCTTTTTCTTTTCCTGGTTGACTCCTCACAAACAACGTCATTCTGTACTTTAGAACCACCACTGGAAGCTTCAAATGTCATATCACTTTTATTTAGGAGTTTCCTCATTTTTTTCCCTGGATAAATAGAAAAAATATTGATATCTTAATAATCTGTTCAAAGCAAAACAGGCCTCTTAGCAAAAATAAATGGCATTTAGCTTTCCTCGAAACAACTTTTGTCAAAAATATCAATTCGGTTGATATCACCAAATTGATCCCAAGTAAAGAGGGACAAGAACAAGCCAGAACATAGCAATCAAAATAGATAAAGCAAGTTAATTTTGGGGTAGGTAGCAACTTTAGGCAAAGAAACATTGTGGATATCTTCAAGCCACAGAACTAGGGGTTCAGAAAAGTGCTGCTGAAGAGTGGTTTAATGGGGTTAGTAGTCAAAACAAGGGGTTTATTGTTAGGCAGCTTGACATAATGCCTCTGAACAATGCTCGCTTCCATATCAGAGTCAATTGAAGGTCCTCCTTTCTATTGACTCAGTCCATATAAAGCGTTAAAATCAATTGGCAAAAGAGGCTAGCCCAGCTTAGCAAGGTCATCTATCTATATGAACAGACCAAGAGTGTAACAAAAATTCCAGAAAATAACATAAATTCTATTTGACCCCTAGATGGTTGAGCTTTGATATAGGTAAGTATTAAGTGGCTGACATACAAATAAATTAGCTTAAATGTGGCTTACATTTTTGAAAGATGATTTTAACAACAAACCATAATCCATATTATGTTATGACAAGAGGTTCCTAATAAATAATAGACTTACAATATGGCTATAAAATATAATATTTGTGACATAGTCAGTTATTAACTTTCAAGGTGATATTTCGGAAATTCAAAAAGTTATCAAGAAAAGACAATTTTCTAACTATTTGGATCTCAGGAAATGTCACGCTATTTTTGAATATAATCACCTATCATTTGTAGTTGAAAATTTTTTGATGACTGTGGTACTGTTAATAATTAAGGCAAATAAACAAAATTATATAAATAGTTCAATTTAATTCATTACTAGATCCTTTAATAATCGAACCAAACACTGCCCCTTTGTTCTCACACCTCAACAACCTATTGTCTTAATGTTGGTTTATATTGTTTTGTTGTTCTTAGAAATATATCTGGTGGGGTATCCTAGAATTGCCCTAGCTCAAAAAATGTTTACACTAACCTTTCAGGTGTGTGCTCGTTATTAAAGTCAACTAGTATCTAATCAGATTACAAGCCCTTGCTGGCTGCATTTTAAAGACTTTTACACAGAATATAGTCCTTGCAAATTCTTATTCAATATCCTATGTACTCACTTCATACTGGCGCGGATCAAGCTATGGCTGTGACCAGTTTGTCAGTTTGAAATGGTGGTTAAGGGGCATAATAGGTTTAGTAGTATAATATGTATTTATTTGAACTTCTGACCAGTTCGTGATAGCCGGTAAACCCAGTCCAGATCTGTGCTTGCTACAGTTGTATGCTTTTAAATGTTTTGCTTAATTGACATAATCTTGAAGTTGCCGGTACAGTGAGGCCTTGAATATGGCATGGATGCAGTGGCAGATATGGGAAACAGGGGATGCTAATTATGGAAAAAATAGCCTTTTGATCTATAACAATAGGGAATGTCACATTGTTTCCCCAATTGCCAGTGTCTGCCACATAAGTTTTAAAGACATAAAAACGAAGAGATTTTCATCCTAACTTAGATTTTGGACAGGGGAATCCCCTTCTCCAAGATTCACATTGCAGTTCGGATGAAAATCTAAGTTTAAAAAGGCGGAATAAAGTCTAGTTAAAGCTGTATTTAATCAAAGAGAGACGAAAGAAAGACTTGTTCTTACACAAGTTCTTTGTCGAGGAAATAGTGAAGAGGTTGATAAATTCTGGTCGGAGCCGGGGATTGCAAGTTGATGCTTTGTGACGGATCATGGTAGTTAGGCCGATAGAGATCGCACAATTATCGCGTTTGAAAATTGTGATTTACACCTTAAGTATTCGTCGTAGAAACTTTTCCTGTACCTCAAACAATAGAGAATTCAATTCTGCATATAATAGGCCTATTTAGAACTATCTATACCCTTATTAGCCTATATCTTTTTGCCCCGAATTCTTGAAATCCGCCCAACATTTACTGTAATTTTACTATCTCACTACTTTTTCTATCGTAAGTTTTTTTTATGTATGCTTTAGAAAAATAACCTATAGGGTTGTTGTTGAAATTGATTTATACACACCATAGGTTTGGCGCGCCATGCAGCCATATAGGCCTAAATTCTTGACAGCCTAATAACATAACTTCATAGCCTCCCATCTTTGATCCAAAACATTAAACAAGGTCTTCTTACCTCCCATATCACATCAACAAATCGGCAACTGTTCAGAGCATCAAAACAAATTGGAAAACCTTTCAACACGAAGAAACGAAGCGAAAGTACACGTGCAAGCAAAACTGTAACGGCAGAAAATTGCTGATATTAGGTAAAAGGAGGTAAACACTAGATTCCGCGAAAATTATGTTCCGGAGATTATAGTCACGGCTTGGGGTAAGGCTTGGGTTGAGGTCTGGGGTCAAGTATTGGGATAGGAGTTAGGAATTGGGGTTAGGGGTTGAGGGTAACGATGGGGCTCAAAGCTAAGGTTAAGTTTCGCGGTAAGTTTAGTGTTTCAAATTCCTTTAAAAGTGTAACGTATTAACCGGACCAATACTTTGCGACATTTTGTATTCACCTCATTTTACCTGTTGATATCATTCAGTAACGGACTAAAGCTATCCATCCAATGCTTCCCTCGCTTCCAAAAGTCATATTTATCGAATCGAGGCACGCATTAGCAGAGGAAAGAGGATAGGTCGTTGACAAAATATAGAGGAATGGAAAACGGGGGGAACCCAAGTAACGCTCGGGGTCTGTAGGGGATGATTGCCGACTAAGATGGTTCTTGGGTTTTTTAGGAAGTTATATGCCAATAACTGTATCCTCAGCATCTTACATCCATGGTAACTTCCATGTTTCACATCAAGGAAAAATACTTCGACTTTGGGTGCCTTCTCTAAGAAGGGTTTTCAAACCAAAAGCAATACTATTGCGAATTTTTCTTTTACTGACTTTTACTTAATAAATGCCAATTATGCGAAAACAATGCTGACGGCAATTTTGGGCCCATTCGCGAGGTATCCTGAAGTTTTCCACTGTTCAAAGACTATTCTTCAAATAGGGAAAATGGACACTTTTCTCTGGTTTGATTTTTCGTCTTTCATGAAGGAAGACAGAAAGTAAAAAATGCCTTTGAAAATATGAGTAACTATTTTTTGATTGAAAATTAGTTGAACTTCGGAATCTTGTTCTCAGAAACCCAATCTGGGTGAATCATGAAGAAGCCGTGAATGAAAACCTTCGATTTCTCTTCAGGTTTTCCATCTTCTTCAAGTTTTTCATCTCCATCTTCAACAAGATCTTGTCCATCAGTTTGTGGAGAAGTTGTTTGCTTGCTTTGCTTGCAGTTTGCTTTCATATCGTTTTCAATCTTCACGTGTTTCCTAGCAACGAGAAGTTAAAAATTACAATGAAACTAATTCAATTCATATTTAATTCAAGTTACATCATTTCAGGCAATTCTAACCACATTATACTGATTAAAAGTACTTTATATAAGAGTACGCTTAGGACATTTGGAAAAAAAGGTTCAGCCAAATGCCTAAGGAAAGAAGCTGAAAAATATATCCGACTTCAAATGAAATCAAATCTGTTCTACTCAATTAAAAGTTACAGGTAACAATGCACTAAACATGTAGTGTCTATTTGTTGGTTTTGGTAACCATTACACATTTTTTACACTGGCAGTTAGACCGGCTGAAACTAAACCAGGTTAACCGATGGAAGACTCTGATTGGTCAGTTCGATGAATCCAAGGCTCTTGATTGGCTTTCAAAGAACCTGATGTAATGAAGCTGGGTTTATCATGTCAGTTTGAAGGTGATGTAACTGAACAACTATAACTGTGCATATACTTACAGTATAAAACACATCCCTTCCTCCTAGAACTTTCGGTCACTACTCGAAGGTCCATAAGACTGAGAGGACGTTACAAGCTCGGCTACTGCGCTACTTATTCAAAAACATTTACTCATCTCCTTCAACACCTCAATCCGCGATGCGGGGGGGGGGCAGTTAAACCAGCTTTAACTATACCAGGTGTTTTGATAGAAGACTCTGATTTGTCAATTCAATAATTTAATGCTCTTGCTTGGCTTTAAAACTGGTTTAACCATGTCAGTGTGAATGCAATATCAACAAAATAATGTTTCAAAATGAACATGTTTCAAAAAGAGTAGAACGATTGCACGTCACAAGTTTCTTACATTTTGACAAGTTCAATTTAATTTCAATTTAAGAATAAGAGAGTTCAATAGTTTAATAGCAATCGTGATAATTTGTGAGAATGAAAATGACCCGAGCAGGACTCGAACTAACGACTTCTAGATTCGTACTCGGTAGCGGACTAGAGTACCAATCTAGAGGTCGTAGGTTCGAGTCCTATTCGGGTCATTTTCATTCTTACAAATTATCTTTATTGATTTTCCAAATCTTGCTTCTCCTCAAGTTCGATAGTAATTAAGATTTCGAGAACGGGGAGGAAAGAATGGAAATACTTTTACCAACCTTTCAATATCCTTTGCAATATCTCTAACCAATCTTTGTTTACAACTCTTACAATTTGAACCATGATGATCTTGATAATGTGAGTTTGTATTCATGCAGCTTTTTGACTTGGCACTCGACATCTTCCTTTTCGTTTATCTTCAACAGAGCCTTGTTCTGTTTGTTTGTCACATATGACGTAAGATGTCTTATCTTCGGTATCTCTGAGTGGCTAGTTTTGAAAACGAGGTTTGGGTTCCAATCGAGACGGCTGTATAGAGAATGCGTCTTTCAAAAATAATTCAAGAGATTTTAGGCTTTACTTTTCTTCCATTAAGATCATCCCTTTTAATTTTAGGATATTCTCGTTATTAGATTCTATTATTTTTAACATATCTGGGGTTAAATTATTTCTCCCGATTTCTTTATGGGCTACACAATCTACAAAGAAATGTATTTCGTCTTCGATAGAATTTGTGTTGCAGTTTTGGCATATGCGTTCTTGCAATTTCAAGCCACTCTGATGCCCAGCTTCTATTATTAATTCATGGTCACTAAGTCGAATTTTTGCTAGGTGCTATCTCAGTGAGAAAACTGTGATGCATTCTTGGTATGATGTAAGGCCAAAGCTGTTCCTGCATATCTTGTAATATCTTAATTCTGTGTTTTTCACTTGTATCAGAGGCTTCAGAGAGACAGGCCTTCCATCGTCTGGTGAATATGTCCCTCAGTCTAGATTTGATGGTAAGTTTTAATTGAGCAGGGCGACGTAAGAAGGGGTTATTAAATATATTTTCAAAGCTTAAAAATTAGGGATTAATTTAAAAACTTTTGAGAGAGCTCTGAGGTTTTATTTTTGTGACGTATTCAACCCCTCAACCTTGTCAAAATAATAATCAATGATTGTACAATGATTCGTAGAATGATTAGTATGATGACACTTTGGAATGTTTTGATTCCTGTTCGTGCCGATTGCTTACCATTCGACCAACTGTGCCATTGGTTACATGAAGTTACAATTTCGTTCTCCATACATCGAGGAAATGCTTAGCAGTAGCAGGGCGAAATATTAGAAACAATTATTTAATCAAACTTATTTGTGTGTTTTTTGCGTTGCGGTGTTTCTCTACCAGCTTCTTATTGATTTCTTCGCCGTATTCCACGCAGCAGTTCGTTTTAGTGGTTTTTTTTCTTGATAATTAAGACAATTGGCTGGGGTACAATGGTTCATGTTGATCAAAGTTGCATATCAATGTAAATAAAGCATCATGGGATTGATGTGCGTTTCCAACATTCTCGCAGATGATGCAATCCATAATAAAAATTGCATCCACCAGCTATGGTCTTGGTGTGGGAAAACAAAAATGAAAAAATCCTGTATGCCGATGAAAAATCGTGAACATTAGATCGAAATTAAAGTACACCGCACAGCCTCCGGCTTGGCAAAATAGCTAATAATAGAATTGCCAAAAGTAAAAAATCAGATCAGTCCAAAATGGTCTTACATCAGTCAAGGTGAGGCATTAACCTATGAAAATTGATAGGAATTTAAGTGCAAAAACAACCCAATTATCGGTCAAACAGCTGCAATGCAGCATAATTAGCACATGGCCAGAGTTGGTCAAAAAAGTAAACCACATTCCCCTGAAAATCTATTGGAAGAATCACAAAATTTTAATAAGGGTCCTGAAAGAGGAAGTTTTGAATACTAATGCCAATCTAACGCAATCAAATAATCAAACGTCCTTATCCCAATGATGAAAATAGAGAAATATTGAATATCCATGTGTTTAACAATCCAAATTTGCCTTTATGTTTCTAAATCCCAGTCCCAAGAAATGCAATCCCATTTTCCTAGGTAAAAAAAGGCAAATCATTTATGAAAAGGCATATCCAAGTTCCCAATTCATCCCTTCCTATCCTCTTCAATGAATGCCCTCTTCTTTCGTCCTCTTTCAATAAGTATAACATCAATAGAAAAATCAATAGCAAGTTTCCCAAATGATATAATTGTGATTAAAATACTTTACAAAATTGTTGGTGATTAAAATTTACAAATTGACAGTGAAAACGTTTTGAATATTCAAACAAAGATAGATTCAATTCGATTTCACCTGAAGCAAAAATATCTAATTGCTTTCAGTTAACAACATAAAACGATAGAATATCTAAGATAGATCTTCTTGAAAGAAATTCCTACTACATGCATTTAAGACCAATGTGATAAGTATGTATCAAAGAAAGGAGATAATTAATTCAAGTACATGGCAAATAAATTACAATTTTTAAAGGTTTTCACAGGATGAAATATTTACAAACAAGAATAGGGTTTGTGTGATCACATAGCTGTAGAGGGGTTGGTTTTACTCTAATGTAAAATATACTACAAGCCTAATAGCATTATATTAAACAATTTTTTGGAAATAGATCAATATTTGCACATTGTGTGAGATCAGATTCCACAATGGATAATTGTAGATATACAAATATTCATCTATCTCCTAAAAATTCTTCAATTATTTGCAGTGGCAGTTTTAGAGAATGCAGTGCCCCTGAGCCAAAGACCTTGTTTTGACCAGATTTGATGTTCTCTACAGTCTTGCAATCTTCGTTATTTTGTGGGGCCCTGTTTGCCTATAGGAAGCATGGGGACTGGGGCCATGGCCCCCCTAAAACTGCCACTGATTATATGTCAAATAGATTTTTATTCTTTCCCACTCAGTTTAAGAATGAGAATTTTTCTGAGTCCTTCAGCTTCTCTTGTCATTTCATCAATCTTGTTTCTTAATTTTTCATTTTCTTCGCTAAGCTGTTTTTCTTTCTCAAACATTTGATTTTGTTTGGATTTTCGGTTGGCACGTGATATCTTGGAAGCAGCATTGTTCCTTCGGCGTCGCTCAGCCTTCATATCATCTCCCGAGGATGATGGACACGGACTGTATCCCACTGAATCAAGATCGCTAGAATAGACTTTGGGAGACTTTTCGGAGATCATGTGGAAGTCTTCAGAGATTTTTCTTTTGCGTTCACTGATTATTTCCTCTGACTTGGCCTGTTTCGGCGGGTCCTCTTCAGGCTGAACCAGAACAGTTGCAGGGCAAAGACCAGATTTTATCATCAGCTCTTCCAGACAGTTGGTAACTGGAAGTTGAATTTCAGCAGAGGTAGAGGGAAGGTTTTGAATGCAGTTGACGGGCTCCAAAGTGACCAGCTCATCGGATTCGGGGATGAAGTTGGGTGTGATGTTTGGATATTCGTTTTGCAAATCAGCAAAATTATCTCCACAGAAAAGGGAGTTCAAGAACTCCTCTTCGTCAAATCCAGTTTTGACTGGTTCTGTTTTGATAAGTTGCTCACCAACTGCAGAATCAGTACCAGCGTCAATGGGAAGTTCAGGTTCAATGTCCATTGTATTTCCAGATATCTTGATGTCAATATTCAGAGAGGGTTCGGGTTGCATTTTGTTTGGATTTTTAGTTTTGAAGACAGAATCGTTTGCGTCATATAGTCCCTCAATATCAACAAAGTCTGACAGATCATCATCATTGATGGAAGGGATTGTAGATAACTCGGTTGGGGCTGGCGAAAGTTCTGCACTCTTGGAAATCGGGTTGCTGAGTGGTGATTCAAGTTCTTGGAGTGCTTCGGTTAAGAAATTGTCATCAGAGTATTTCTGTAATACTTCGTTGAAAGAGTCTTCCAAATCTAAAATACAAAAATAACTCAATACACAATCTTTATCAATAAATCAACGAACAATAAATCTACAATCTACAGCAAAAACTTGAAAAACATGAACCAAAAAAAGTCAAGCCAAAAATGGTCAGGTATCTTTTGAATTGAAAAGATATTTGTCACTTTGTTATATGACTACATACATGAGACTTTTAAAATAACAACATTAAAATGCTGATTAGTTCCGTCTATTTGTAAGATTTAATATCTCAATTCCAGCACAATAACTCAGTGAGAAGGCGCTAGAGGGTGTGGGGGGGGCTACAGCTAATTTCTAAGGATAATGGCCCCTGCAGAATTTCTAGCCTAGCCCCCTGTGAGAGGAAACCTGGCAACAGCACTGCTTATTCAATTATAAGGTATTGCACCTTGAATAGATTTATTTGAAGCTCCTCATGTAGCTGGTCATTTGGCATATCAACAAAAATAACAAGAGTGAGTAGTAGCTAGGGAGTCAAAACATGTAAACAAAACATCGCATTTGTGAATTATTGAGAAAGTATCTTAAAGATGTCATGTATCTAGTCATGCAGCATATCATATCAACAAACTAACAAAATAAGTAGGTAGCTAATAAAAACATGTAAACAAAACATTGCATGGGCAATCATAAACCTTCCTGAAATATGAAAATATTACTCGTATTCCGAAAGTTAAAAGCTCCCAAGAAGAATTACTCACCAAGGTTAAATCTTAAACTGCTGTTCATGAATGGATGTGTGTCCTGGTCTGTTGACTTCTTCAGTGGGCGGTGGGTCTCGATCAGATCCTCCACTCCTCCGACAGGGGGATGAAAAGTCATCCCCGTGTAAAGGGAAGAATCCATCTTGACGTTGGTTAGGTTCGTCGATGTAGAGTTGAGGTACGTAACTGATTCGCTTTGCCATTTCGACTTGTTTAGAGAAACAGAAGAATGGGTAAATTCCGTAGTGAAGCTAGAAAGAACTTCTCGTTCTTGATGGGCCTAGTTCCGCGGACTCTTTGCCGGGAACTTCGGAGGAAGGATGCAAGAATACGGTCTTGCTCTCCAACGCTGTGTCTTTCCAGGTATGGCCTGGAAAGCGAAGATCAAATGCAACGGCTTTTGCTTCCGTCAAAAGGTCTCCAACGCGCCTGGAGAGCAGATAGATCGTGATACTTGCAAACGCTTGTTTCTTGGTGGTAGAGTGAAGTGGCCTAAGCTAAGCTCCCGCTCTCTATTTATACGAGCTGTGGTGCAATAGTTTGCTCTTTTAAGAGATTATGTCATTTTGCAGCAAGCTGATTGGTCGAGACTGGTTTAAGCCCTGATTGGCTGAAAGCAACATGTACATACGGGAAGCTTTCCACGTTGTCAACAAATAAAGAGAATATTAACAAGTTGCTAGGTGTTGAGAACAGTCTTATGATACAAGAATTAACGCAATTATCAGAGATTTTAAAATGTAAACAACTGCAATTATATTTCACACCAAATGCTAGCTTTATTATGATACAATACAATACTGCGTTCAAAGAATGATTTATTAAAGTCTTATGACACGATTTCCGTAACCAAAAGCCTTGCGTACCCGACCATTTCATGAAATAAAATAAGAATATAATTCCGAGGAATATCTTTCCGTTTCTAATATCTGAAAATCGAGAAAGAGCAAAAAATAGGCGGTGTTATACTGAGTACTTCGACAATTTATTGTGTCATTTTCAACAGTGAGGTCCATATATGTTCATCTATGTCCATATGTCCATTAAATATTAAAAACGGAAAGATGTTCTTCGGAATTATATTCTTATTTTGATTTCTGGAACGTTATATGAAACAATTTCTGAAAGCTAATCAAATCACTGTGCGAAATATTTAATGTGTTTCTCATTCTTAAAAATGCATTTTTATGAAGCAACTGGACATTGGTCCCAGACCTCAAGTTGCTTAATTTTAGGTCGTCAGCTTTTGAAGTTGCTTGGTCGTTATTTTTAATTTGGATAGGTCTTTTCAATATACTTAAAATATTCTTCGATAATACACAAGTTAAATTTCCGAGAATATTGGAACTTAAGCTGACCACTGAACAGAACAATGATATTATGTCTATACATTTCACCTTTATGTTTTCTTAAAGTTCGTAAAGATACCTTTATTGGTTAGCATTGAACACCCTCTTTCTCTTGATGAAGTCTTTGATGTTGAACTGGGTGTGTGTCGGCAACCAATGTCCATTCAAAACGGAGAGAATCGTCATTCTTTCTGTGTACCTCAAATCAGGCAGCAACTGAAACGTAAGACAATCAAAATTTGAAATAGAAGACCTCAAAGTCAAACTTTTCAGCAAGCTTTTTAATTCAACCAGTTTTTATTATGATTATAATTGCAAGTTTAGTATGAAAATATATAGATTGAACGTTACCTTTGGAGTTATCAGGAAATACTGGCTTGTCCCTGGTCGACAAACTGTTTCTACGACCAAATCAAAAACTCTTCTTTCGTTGTTTGGATCCATTCCCTGTAAATAAAACAAGAAATGTAGAATCAAGAAATTAGCTCAATAGAAATACTCTTTTTTATCAACTTGTATCAATGTATTAGATTTTGATTCAGCTGGATTAAAATTTTAAAAGTCGAGAATTTAGATGAAAAAAGAAAAAAAATTCATAAATAAATGTTCCAAAATCTTTCGAATAAAATATAAAAATAAAACTTTTTACCAGACTGATCTCTCTTAAGTTGTCTCTATGCATTTTAACTTTTAAGTAGAATATTTCACCACTTTGATTGAAACTTTGTTCATCGTTAAAAGCAGTTAAGAAAAATTTGGCTGGTTAGGAGTGATGGTGGTAGCATGGCATAAGTAAACACCAAATAAAATAACAGCTTGATGAAAAAATGATTCCGCCCGGGCTCGAACCGGGGACCTTTCGCGTGTTAGGCGAACGTGATAACCGCTACACTACGGAATCCGTTGTTATGATGGTAACGATTACGGAAGTCGTTTTCGAAATTATAGGATTATAGGGGCTATTATTGGATAATATAAAATATTCACGTTCCTGGCAGGGGGAAACTAGTACACAAATTGCCTAGCTGGAGGGCAAATCTGAGTTGTAAAAATTGCTTGGCTTTTTTTATCTTAAATTTGTTTCTTAGAATACTATCTCACAAGTTGTTGTACAACAAATTTCGATATTATCTGGCATGTTAAAGTGTGCCAGGGTCCTGATATCCACTTTAACCTACTTCTTTATAGATACTGCTCGATTTTACTTGCTAAATGGATCAGAACTAGAATTTTCAAATTGCTTAGCATTCCTCTATCCAGTACTAGAATTGCTCAGGTTTTTATTTTGTCGAGTACTCCCTTCCTTATGAAGCAGTTGTTCATAAAAACATACATGTTAAGCAATCTCAGAGAGTCATTGAAGGCTTTTATGTCGAGAAGCATTTTTTATCTCCCTTGTTGCATTGCCCTGTTGCTTATTGTAAAAAGTGTATAGTATTATACCCTGAATGGTGCGATTGAAATATTCCTCACTTCATTTTATTTTCAAGATTGATACTAAGTACTCTTGGCATTAGACCAACGTGCATCTTGTCTACTTTTTGAAATAGGGTCTACTGGGTAAGATTGGTCTCCTAAGGTGTAGATTGATTAATATTGAATATGAGATGACTTCTTTTAGTTGCATGCATTACTTATAGAAATATGGAATAGAGATTTGACAAAAACCTTACCAAGCTAAACTGAGAGGCTAATTATTCTGCTATGCAAGAACACTAATTACTCATCTTACCCCAGAGCTATCCATCTTACCCCAGTTAACCCCAGAGGATGCAATGATTAGCAATATAAACTAAAAATTCAATAGGAAAACAAACCTGGTTAATTTCATCAACAACCCTGAAAGGACAGCGATTTAATTCTTGCAATGAAATCAAATACAACATGGTGGCCACACTTCTTTCCCCTCCACTCTGATGATGGGCTGTCAGAACTTTTAGTTTCTCATTTGAGCGATACGTTACTTTTATTTCTATTCCATATTTGTTATAATTTTCATCCTAAAATGAAAAGAAAGATAAAAAAAGTTTCATCAAGTTTTAAGTACTCTCTGGTTTTTAGTAGTGGGAGGGTGGCAAATAGCATAGGGGGCCATTTTGAAAAATATCATCAAGACAAAAGAGCAGAAATACTTGCGAATTTCAAAACAAGTTGATACAGACTTTCAAAACATTACGATATAGGAAGATTGTAAGGGAATTTCATTATAAAAATTTAAGAACATCTTAGAACAACCCACCTGAAATTGATTTTAATGGTTCTTTGAAAAAAGATATATTAATGATTGTACTTCCAAGGTGACCTTGAAGTGTTGGTGAAATGGACAACTCACTTTAACAACCTCGAGATGGAGTTTAAACAATGAGGCCCATGACTCTGGTGGAAATATGGCCTCTGGCCTTTCACAAGCTATAACATTAAACACAAACTTACTTACTTTGAATAGATGAAATCAAACATAAGAATAATAGAGATAACTATACTTACGGGATCCTTATAAAGGCTGACTTGCCAAGAACTTACTTACTTACTCATATACGTATGCAGTGATGCAGTTAAAGCTACCGTGCCCCTGCTAAAAATAAGACCTCTGGCTTTGCAGGCTAGCACGTTAAACCCCAACTTACTAACTTACTTACTTACTTACTTTGGAATAGCTGAAATCAAACATAAGAATAATAGAGATAACTATACTTACGGGATCCTTGTAAAGGCTGACTTGTCCAGCACACCCCATTCTTTTGAAGAACTCGCAATATTGCACATTTATTTCTCCAATTAACGCCTCAAGTGGCTTCAGCCACCTAAAAATTGAGATAAGAATTTGATTGAATTTGAGATTGAAACCAATTTTCATCTTGACTACATCTTTGTATCGAATCCTTTTCAAAATTCATAAAGACTCTATTAGGGATATCGTTTAAAGTTACTTCTATCTCTTTACTGGATAAAAGAGAATTTATGCGATTTGCGAGGGAGAAAAACACAATAATAAATATTGTACTACCAAAACTTTACCATGGTCTAAAAAATGGGAAGCAAATGAATTAGTGATAATTTCTGAACTGAAATCTTCTTAGGAGCAAGGACGTGCTTGAAAAAAGGTTTGAATAAAAGGGATTCTAAAATAAATTCATAAGGAAGAACTGTTTTAAAAAGGGTCTAATTTAATTTCCCGTGTTAGGCCATGCTTTAAGCTTTACGACCCCAACAAGATCTAAAATTGCAATCTTGTCCAATAATGACATTTACAATGATAATGACAATTATAATGATAAAGTAGAGTGGACACATTAAAAACAGACATGTTCTTCTGTTACTCCGAGTTTCGTGCTTGCGCACTCCTCAGACAGACTATACCTACCTTTACCATACTTGCTTTATGTCTAGCATAACGAGCTCTTTATCCAAGGAAGGCACTTCCTACTCGTGTTAGATGACAAACTATAAAGCAGAATGAACATTCACATGTCCTTCTTGGTTTAGTCTGGTGATTGCGTAAGCATGAAACTCAGAGTAACAGAAGGACATGTTTGTTTCTTAATGTGAATGTGTTGGTTCTTTATAATTGCTTAATAATTGCTCTATGCCTAGCGTATATCGAGCAATATAGCCAGGATAGGCACTCCCTACTTGTGTTAGATGACAATAATAAGCATAATGATCATAATGAGCTTACTCTTGTTTGATGATTTCCATTTCCTCTTCGATGCTTGTCTTTTCCAATTCTTTACCATCAATCTACAAAAACAATTCAATTCAATTTTATTCATAGCATACAACCTTAATGCAAGGTCACAAATATTGTATACTAAACGACCAAAGAAAAGCAATTCTTGAAATTTTCGAGCCATTATATTAAAAATGAATCAAAATAAATAAATCTGTAACAAGAATGCAAAAATACAATTTTTAGAAATACGTAAAAGAATTAAATTCACAAGTATTGGGGAAAGTATAAGAAATCAGTTTGCAGGGAGTAGGTAACCCCAAGAATAACAAGCAGAGGAATACCGTATAGGGAGCACTCGAGGGCTTATTTTTTTCGAATTTCTCGGCAAGACTGTCAGGTGATATCGTACTGTATTTTGCTCTTACGAAGACTTTGATAAAAACAAAAGCTCGAAGAGCGTTGAGTAATGTTCCCGAAATTTGAAGAATCAAAGCCAGTGACGTAGCAATCAGATGAAGAGAGAGAGAAAGTAAGTCGAGAAATCATAATAAAAATGAAGATTGAACTCAAACCTCTTTGCTCAGTTCTTCTATCTCATTGATATTCTTTTTGTATTCTTTAAGAACCTGAAGTCAATAAGCAGAATGAAAACATCAACAACTACAAAAACAGAATATCGCAATCGTCTTTGATCGGTACAAAACTTCTATATAGCCAGAAGAATCGAAAGCATATGTTTTCACTTCGCTGCTTCTGATTTTTCAGGCAATATTGCAAGCCTTCTTTGATATTTAGATTTAACTGAATATTTCTAAGCAAATAGAACATTCCAGCAACAACAAAATCAGTGAAAACCCTTCTTTTAGTCTTACTGACTTCTTCTATTCAAGTATCTATAAACCTCATGGCCAATAAGGCGAAGAAAATGGCCCTATCAAACGTTTCAAATCTTTGTGTTAGTCTGATTGGAAGTAAACGTTAATCTTCATTTGCGCATCGCGAAAATCTCCTTCTAGTACCACTTAGGCTATTATATAGGCCAGAATATAACGACACAAGTATACGCTGGTGTGAAAAGGGGGAAATTCAAATATGACAAGAAATTACGTGGTTCGAAACCTCTACCTCTGGTTTGAGTTGGTAATTGCAATGGTGTAATAATATATTATTAGTTCTTTGAATCAAATAGCCTCTGTTGTGGTATTTCAAGGTATACTGTTTAACAAAGGGTTAACATGACAGAAGGGAAATTCAAATATAAAAAGAATGATGTTGTTCGAAACTTCTACCTGTGGTTTGGTTTGGTAATTGCAATGGTGTCATAATACATATGGTATCATAAGTTCTTTGAATCCAAATAGCCTCTGTTGTGGTATTTCAAGGTATGCTGGTTAACAAAGGGTTAAGAGGACAGAAGAGAAATGTAGATATATACTAATAAGAAAGAGTGTTGTTCGAAACCCATACCTCGGGTTTGGTTTGGTAATTGCAATCAGCTTTGGCCCTTTCCTCGTGAATCATGTCTTCAATCTCGTCAACCGTATTTGGAAGGCTTTTAAAATGCTGAAACGAAACAGAAATCACCTTAACCTTTGTTACATACTGGAATAAAGGCTAGAAAATATACAATATCTCTTTTATTTCATGCTTATACAATTATCAGACTTTTTATATTATAGAGTCAGAGCAATGTATAACATGTATTGAATCTGATCTTTTTATTTCTCAACTGTGGGTATACAACTTATACAACGGATAAGTGCAGTAACTAGATAAAATCGGCTCCTTCCCAGCCTTAATAGCTTTTGTGCTGTATAGCACAATTGCTGAGGCTCTTGTCTCTAAGGGTTGAGAGTTAGATTCCTACTACCTGTATTATCTCACTGCTTATTCTCTGCTTGTGACAGGGGTTCCTGCGTTCAGCAGAACAGTACTTATATGTTATCAAATCTTACAGTCAAGAAATGAAAAACTCAAATAATTATCACACCAACTAGATGAACCTGGCTCCTTCCAAGTCTTAGCTTTTGTGCTGTATAGCATAATCAATGAGACACTTGGTTTCTAACCAAGGTTTGTGAGCTCGATTCCTACAAATTGCATATATTGAATCAATCAAAATTTCATCTTCCATTTATGCAGTGAACTTTTCGGTGGAAACTTAAACACAAGCTTGAACTTGCATCAATGCATCAGGGAAAAGATCGACCACTGGATATTAGAATTTGTTAGGTGTAATTTTCTTTTCAAAAAACGGGAAAACCTGGATAAAATCTCAAAGCCTCGAATAACCCCTTCAAAACCTACCTCTCTGAGCTCCAACGATAATTCCTGTTTGTCTGGGGTGTCTGTCTTTCGTCTTGCAATCACCAACAATCTTCTGGCTGAATCTCTGATTGCAAGGAATTCATTTTGAACTTCGTTGAATGCGTTCTAGAAATAAACACATTGAAGAAAGTAAACAAAAAATGAATAAGAGCACCTAAGGTTCACGAAACTTGACCAGTGGTGACAATCAAAAGAGTACTTAAGATTCATAAAACCCAATCAGGGATAGAAATATACAGTTATATAAATATTGTCACAGAAACAGGTTCAAAAGCCTTGAATAACAACCCAAAAACTTTAACATTTCTAGTGGTTACCTAGTTCCTATCTGTTTCAAATTGAAACTACTATAGAGCGATTGAGTGCATTTAACACTCAACGAACTCGAAATACACCATGTTGTGACTTAATGTAATGCTACCGTCTCCCTGCTGGTAACGAGTCTTAGTAAGACCCCGCTCAAACGACGACAAACAGCTGACAAACACTTCACCCAACATTTCGTTCATATTGATGTTTTTGATAAACTATCGGTTTTTTATAGAGCCTAATACTTTGATTCATGGTTAACAACAATTAATTATTGTGTTCTGCTGAATTGTTCTAACGTGACATTTTTCCGTGCTAGTCCTTACAAAAATAGCACGGCAAAATGCTGCATTAAATTTTGGGTAAAACGTTGCGTCGTTTAACCGGGGCTTATCACTTAAAACTTTTCGAATTTTTCACTCTTCGTGGTATTTTTACCACTCTTTATCTAAATCTCAAAAAAGGACTTACCAACATTTATTATCAAATCCTCTCATAGACATTTCAAACATCTCAAATTCATCAAATTAAACGTAGCGTAAAAAGTATTTGTGGTCGCATCTAATGCGCATGCGTTCTTGCATACTGTAAAAAGTATGGTTAGTTCATTGAAACAACCTGGCACTTACAATATCACAACAAAACCTACATCCCCCCTGCACGTTCGACACCGATATCACAACAAAACCTACATCCCCCCTGCACGTTCGACACCGATATCACAACAAAACCTACATCCCCCCTGCACGTTCGACACCGATATCACAACAAAACCTACATCCCCCCTGCACGTTCGACACCGATATCACAACAAAACCTACATCCCCCCTGCACGTTCGACACCGATATCACAAAAATACCTACATTAGCCCGTGCACATTCACCTACATCATCAAATTCCCCATTTTACTTTCACCTCCTACCCATTTTATCATCCTCGAGTAGGATTTCTCTATACTTCATTTTATCATGACCCCCATCATATCAAACCCTAAGAAAAGGCTCCATCTCCTCATTCGATCCCCTACCATCAAATACACAAGAGCATGAATATTGAATACCTCAAGATTTTGAGCTGACTTCTTTGTGTCCCTGATTTTATTCTCAATGTTTGATCGATCAGTCGCACACTGACCCTCACACAAGGCAAAGGAAACCATTTCCTTGTACAAATTCAAGATTTTCTGGACGTCGTTTTTGTAATCTTCAGCCAGCTGAACTCGTTTTTTGTTGATTTTATTGATTTCTCTCTTCGCTTTCTGCTCCTCTTTTTCGATGTCAAATGTGTCTTGTTGGATATTCTCAAGCCTAAAACAATGTGTTTAAACCCTTTAATTGGTCACAGGATAGGTTATTTTGTAACATACAAAATGGGGGGAGGGGCAATTGCTCCATAAATATATGGCTATCATTCTAGCCTATCATTCTAAACAATCATTATCATCATCGCCAGCCTACTGCAGTCGAGATCATAGAATCAACAAAACTAGACATGGAATCACCACTTCCCGTCCTGATCTTTCAAAACTTTATTTCCCATGAAAAACCTGAGCATTGTCTCAAAGAAACACAGGAAACTGCCAGTAGCAGAATAAACGAGTTTTGTCATTGTTTTGTTACTACTATCAAAAAACTGAACTACTATCAAAAAACTTTAAAATTTCCACCAGTCGTCAATAAATTCCATACATCGAGGCTGTATGTTTGACCAAAAATATTTTCTTGAATAAGGAACCATCTACTTTGAAAAAAAATAAACAAATTATCTGGATTCTACCTACTCTAAATATGTAACTTACATTTTCCTTTTGGTCTCAATCTGAGCGAACAAAGCCTTCCTTCTGTTCGTTTCTTGCTGTAGCACTTTCTAAAACGGGATGATAACTAATTGATAAGAAAACACTTATTAAATAAAATATTTATTGAGTGGTCATAGGGAGATTTATAAACATTAGATAAACTTTTTTTGGACATCTCATCTCCTCACGAGTGAGTAATCACGAAACACGTCTGCAGAGACGAGCACTTGCCTCTTGTCTGCTAATTAATTGTAAGATGAAATTATATAAAAGGAAAGCTTAAAAGAGGCAATAGGGAAAAAGTTTTATTCACTGTGGAGGAAACTACGATGAGTATCAAATTTCTTCACTATACAAAACTTCACTTGTTAGGTAGTAGCTTTGAAGGCAGAGTGAAGGAATGAAGGAAAAAGAAGGCAGATAAATTGTAGACTTTTGAATACCGTAGAGAAAGTTGAGTCTCACCCTTTCATTTCTTAAATCCTCCAAATTCTTTTTATTTGTGCCATCATCTGCAACTAGTTTCTGGTGACGATCACTGATTTCTTTGTGGTTTCTTTCATATTCCTATGAAAACATTGTTGATGAAAGTTGATAAGCAAATACGCTTACTACCTTTTAAGTATTGGTTTGAGTGCAAAACACGAAGGGCCCGCTTAATAAGTAAACTAATCGAGCAGTTCAACTCTTGTCCTTCCTCTCGATGTGACCACACCTCGTACCTTTCTGCCTGGAATTGCAGAGAGCTGGAAAATTCTCTACTCAACTTTGAGTAAAGGTCTAAAGGTGGATGGAACACAGGACCCATAAACAAGGGTCCACTGATCTAACCACTTGGCCATCAATGCCTCATAAACATGAATATTAGAAACAAATACATGACCTCTTAGTAAGTAAGTAAGTAAGAGAATGCGTTGATCAAGCATTGGAGGAAGGATGTTTTAATGCAAGAGTTAAAGAAACCAATCAAAGATTTCAAGATTTCAATCAAAGTCATGATGCGAATTTACAATATGAAACTGAAAACTGGGAGAGTTCCAGAAGGGCAGAAAGAGCTCACAAATAATGTTGGGTAGTTGGTATTCATAAATAATTCTCAAACTGGGGACTGGTTCTGTAACAATTTCAGAATGGGTTCAAAACATATGAGACATGTTTTCATAGAAGGGTAACTCGCCTGTTTTTCAGCGGTTAATTGAGCTCTTCTCTCTGTGTCTGCAGATACACTCAACACTCTTCCTGGCCTAAATCATGAGAATTAGAAATTCATAAGAAAATCAAAATATAATGAATTAAATTACAGTAAAGCTAAGAATACGCAACTTATTAAATTTTTGGTCCTCAAAGGCGGTTCCTTATTCCGTATTATTTTCTGTAGGACCAAAACCAAAACAAAATGTCTTGAAAATAACACAGCACTTCATTTCCTAAATCTTTACTGTCAATAGTTAACTCATTTGGACAGGCTTCGTTTAATGATTTACAGATAAAGTTAACGCTTGTAGGAGGGAGTGCTTGTTCAAGGGGGGTTATTCAAGGAGGGGACGCTTATTCAAGGGGGATCTTGTTTGATGCTTTACTGCAAAAAATATTTGCAGCTAGAAATCACAAATTTGGGAACCTTTTCTGAAACAAACTTTGCAAACATTAGAAATAATCAAAATCATAATAGAAACATGTTAACACAAAGAAGAGAAACGACAAAATTAACTCACTGAAGATTAGAGCTCATTGTAGATGTCTCTCTATTCCCATACAACGATCGCTTTATTTGATACTAGTAGTAGAAAAGAATAATAAGTTAGTATCATATTTTCATAATTTTAGTAATAGATACCACTGAATAGCCAATAGCCACAACTGCGGTCCCAGCTCTTTTTAGTTCAATGTCTTCACCATGCCATACTGTGAGATCCATGAGAACGATTCTTTACATTTCTTCTATGAATAGTGGATTCAGGCAACATCTCGTTTTATCAATTTTAGTAATGAGCAAATGTTGATTTCTTACTTGGATTAGCACAGATTTGGAACTTGGAATTCAAAGAAAAACTAACAAAAAGTCATCGACATGATGTTTTAACACTGATATTCATGAGATCAATTTCAAACTTACTCTTTGAGTTGGCGTGAAAAACAGAGAGAATCCAGATTTATTGATGGCCTAAAAGAAGAAAAAGTGAATAATTATAAATGAATAATCATCTGAATCAAGGTGGCAACAGACAAACATGAGACTTGTGTTCTAAGATAATGGTTGTTTATCCTACTTGCACCATGCTATTTCAATCGAACTTCTTCTTCCTTTAATCTCCTGAGGTTCTTCCTTTACGCACTATTTCATTAACTACTATTGTCTTTGATCGGTACAAAACTTCGATATAGCCAGAAAAATTGAAAGCTCGGTATAAAAATAAGAAGTAATCCCATGGTTCAGCTTGCTGTATTGCAGGTGATGATTGGCTTTCCAACAACTATACCAATCATTAATCTTATTTCTAGTTGGCCTCTTTCGATCCAAATCTGAATAAAAAAATTCGTTAGGTTTTTTGTATAATCCTTTTTCTAACGTATTACTCTGTTGAGTGTCAAGCTAAGTTATATATGTTCTTGTTTCGCTTTGCCTGTGATTTTTCTGACTATATTACATACTCTCCAAGACAAAACTACCATAATAAACTTCATTAATTATCATGATAAAATCATCATAATAATTATATAAATTATGCTATAATCATCATTAATTATCATACAATTATCATTAATCATCATGGTACTCACGCAATTGATCTTATCCTTCGAGTCCGTATTGGAAATGGGAATGTCGTACAGATGATAGGTCTCATAAAGATATCTCATCACTACTTCTGGGGCGTCAAACAAATCAGCCAAATAATTATTGAATCCAAACATCCTTTTAAAAAAAGAGGATTTCCTATTACATTTTTTACATCGTATATAAAGACTTCTTCAACTTGAACAGTCATGGCGAATATAATAGAAGGTGTTCTTTAATAATTTAACGATGAAATCATAGAGGGTGTTCTTTCACAGCGACCTAGTTTCTTATGAAGGTGATAATATTACCAACAAAGCAGACTGAGAATAAAGAAGATAATTATTCTATCAAATTTTTCACATCGTATAAACGTAATATCTTCAACTTGAATGGCCTTACAAATAAAATAGAAGTACTCCAGGAGCCTAATTTCTTATGAAGGTGATTGTAGCACTAACAAAGTAGTGGAATGGTTTACCACAGGAAGCTGTCACTGCACCATCGGTAAATGCGTTTCAAAATCAACAAGATAAACTTGGCAGTACATGTGTACTTAATAATCCCTTCCGATTACCTTAACAAACCCTAAAATGAGTATTAGTATAGATGAAATTGATCATCAGGCCTATGGATTACTCATAAGGACGTATCTCAAAATTTAAGCAAAGTAAGTAAACCAAATTCACGAAAATAGGTTGGGTGATCAAGCCACTAGGCCAGCCCCGTAACTCATACTACTTCTTCCAGATCCCACATAAAAACGCAGCTTGGTGAACAGAAAATCTTTATAGAAATGTGCATGTGTCAACTGTACCTGGATCAGAGCTCGACAAACACTTCAAGGAATGACCTTGGAAAGCAGTGTAAGTTCAAAAAAGAGAATAACGTAAACAATTTTGCTCTTACTTGAGTCGCAAATCACCGGCAGGGATTTTCGGTTTGTAAGTTGACAGATCTTGCTGCGTTGCTGGATAAACTACATTAACAGGAATTTTCTGTTTTTCTCGTACCTGAAAGGGAAAAATCAAAATATGATGTCGTTTTCTTTTTATTCTATCTAATCATCGAAAACAACAGAAGATAAATTCTGTATGTTATTCTATGTAGAGTAAAGAAAAGTTTCACTAAATTTGACCAGACTAAAATCTAACACCATATTCGTTCCTTTGGTTAGAGGGTGGAGGGCAAAGCAACACCAGTTATTCTAATTGTGCATTGCTTTTACATTGTATTCTTAAGGAGAAGAAGGATTTGGAAAATCAATTGAGATAGTTTGTGAGAATGAAAATGACCCGAGGAGGACTCGAACCCACGACCTCTAGATCCAGGCCATTTCTCGAAGCCCTGGTCGCGCAGTGGTAGTACTCTAGAGTACGAATCTAGAGGTCCTGGGTTCAAGTCCTACTCGGGTCATTTTCATTCTATAAAATTATCTCGATTGTATTCTTACTTTGCTTCGGTTCAGTGATGTTTATTGCTTGTCAAGAAAACACTGGATAGCCAAGGTCCTTTCCTAAATTTACATATCCTTCCCTTAATAATCTTTATATGTCTCTTCTTCTTGTTACAGTCCTTTATGATCGATATGGGTAAGTTTTACTTCAAGTTACTTGATAAATGATTATAATAAGCAACCACTTCTCCGTTGCAGAGCAGTTACTAGATACTTTGCACAAGTGCCATGTATTTCGTTACACGGGTTTATGGTTTCAATAATTTTTTCCAAGAAATTAATGGAGCATAATTGTCCTACGCATGTGTTTATTTTACCGAGTGGCTTTGGATTATTTCCTTGATATATTCCTCTAAAAAATATGATATACAAACAAAAATATAAAGATTGAAATACAACCGACCTCGTGAAGGAAAAGCTGTTGATCCTCTCTATTTTCACAAACAAATGCAACCAAGTCACGGTTAGATATCGTCGCCTCGAGGTACTTTGCATTATTTGAGTTCTTTAAGTTGATCTGAAATTCAAAGAAATACATCAACAAAGATTATTAAACGTAAATGGATATATTTAAACGAAGAAAGTCCACAATACTAGGCTTTGTGCCGGATCTTTCGATGCTTGCGGCGAAGTAAGTGAAATATAGCGAGACAGGAACAACGCAAGACGACACACACAGAAAAAACGTAGATAGATTAAATATTTTATATATATATAAGAATGTTGTCAATATTTCGCCCTGGCATACAGGGCTTCTTCAGGACTAAATTTACAAACGAATAAATGCGGGGCTATATACAAAATTTGAAAAGTTTTTACAGTGATATGGTTGGTTAGTACGTTATAATGGTGCTGCTACGCAGAGGCTGGAGCGGTGGCAATGATTGTGGTGGGAGTAGTATAATAATAATGATAATTAAATAATGATAATAGAATAAATGTATTGGAAAGCAGAGGAGTAGAGTATGACTGTAAATAGAGATATAAAAATATAACTACAAATAATAGGTTAGATGTATAGATATGATTATAAATAATTAGCGGTCAGTCGTTCTGTTAAGTCCGTTTGGTGTCAGAGTGTTGGCCAAGTCAATGAAATGTTGTTCTTTGGCTCGTCTAACACTCTCTCGTCCGGTGTGCAGTTTATGTATGGGTATAATCTGTAAGTCATGTACAGTATGTCCAGGTTGACAAAAATGCTCTGCCACCCCAGACTTGTCATTTTTCTTGTTGAGTACGTCTCGTCTATGTTCAATAAGTCTGTCACGTACTCGTCTACCAGTTTGTCCTATGTATTGACAGTTATTGTTGCCGTCCGTTATGCACTTGATACACTGTATCAGGTATATAACATTGTTCGAGTTGCAGTCCAGTTGCTGTCGAATGTCGTAGGTATTTCCTGTATTGGTGAAAGTGACTGTTGTGGCCCCGTCATGTATGTGTGTACAAGTGATGCAGTTTTTGCCACAGTTTCGTATTATACCTCTTGGAGCACCCGTAGAGCTACGTTTTAGCCTGGCTCGTACAAGGTACTCTTTGAGGCTTTTGGGTCTGCGGTTACAGAGCATCGGTGGTTAGGGGAAAGCTTCCTTACAGCTGTCTGAGTCCTGTAGTATGTGGTAGTGTTGTCTGAGAATCGGTGCCAGATGTGATAAACTAGGATGGTAAGTAACCACAAATGGCGTTCTCGCAGTTTTAGTCTTGGGTTTGTTGGTGAGACTGTTCTGTCTTGTGAATGGATATATTGTTGCTTTTGCCATGGAGTCGAAAATAGGCGAGCATACAGTGAGAGCCAACCCAAGAGAAGCTACTTTAATTAACTTCAAAATTATGCTTTTTGGTGCATCCGGCGGTGGCGAATTAGAAGGGTGGTCAGGAGGGGCAGAAAACCCCCTGTAGAAATAGCCGGTTTATCAGAACATTTCTAATCTTATGGAAAAAATAAAGTAAACTTAAACTTGAGGTATGGGTGAATGGATCATGATATTTCTAATTTTCCTTTCAAACTTGGCATTCAACTCAAACACAAATTCTACGTGTAGCTCATATCAATTTGGAAAATGACAGACATTCAAATACCTTAAAGCTAGAATTATATGGGATCAGTGGGATAACCACTGGGAACAATTTTGATTAAAGAATCAGTGGGGAAATTCAAACATCAGAAAGTGCTTAACAAAAGCAGAATGCAGCAATAACGAACCTGAAGCATGATTGGTTCATAGACGCGACCTTTGAACTTCCCTTGGTTGTTTTTTAACCAATGAACGGCATCGTACGCATCTTTGTCCACTTGACTTAGCTTCTGCAGGCGTCTGTTGCCTACGTCATCAATCTGCTTCAATTGGCTCTTTAATGCTGAGAGAAATCAAAACTAGTTAATTCCAAGATATTTATGGGTGCGATTTTTGAACCTTATCCTTGATTTCAGCATGTACTTTCAAAAATCTTTTCTTCCTTCATAGATTCTTCTGATTCAAGGATTTTCAGATATTTTTCATGAAAATTTGTCACATTTACGGAAACCTTTTTACCAGATTTATGGGAACCTTTTTTGAAGATTTTTTAATATTCAATAGTTCGAAATTTGTCTTGTTGATTAAAGATTTAAAGTTTGAGTTTGAATATTCATTGTTGGGTATTTCAGTCATTGAATGGCATTTCAGACTCCACAGCCACAAGTACTGAAATAGTCCGGCTTCGTTATCAACAAAAAAGAAATCTAAACTCAATTAAAAAATAACTTTGCATGGATTCTTGAGCAACTTTTGCTGGTATTGAGTTTACAAGAATGACATGTACCTGCAATACTGGCATTCAAGGCATCACTTTCTTCCTTCAATGCGGCTGCTTCTTGAGCAATCGTCGTAATATTTCGATTTATTGATCGCATCTGCTCCGATACTTCAACAAGTCTTGGCTGAAAAAATCAAGTTTCGGAGAATACAGAAGATCAGAATCAAATTCATGCCCCAGGAACCAGTTTGAGAAAATGGCAGGGTTAAAGGGTACTTATGCAAATATCAATAACAACTCGGGCACGCATCAATGTTGCTACTTCTGCCTACCTCAAAGTGAGGCAAACCCTCAAGTGAGGCATACTCCCAAGTGAGGCAAACCCCCAAGTGAGGCAAACTTCTAAGTGAGGCTAGTCAATAATACCTTTAATGTTTCTGGGTCAGGTGCATTTTCAAAGTCATGCTCCAGAGAAGTTAGTCGGGTCTGTAAATCTTTCATCCTACAAAATCAAACAGATGCTAAGAGCTATACGGAGTCAACCAAAAGTTATCGTTAAAGCTTCGCTCTCTAAATCTTTGTGCTAACAGAAATTAGACTAGCTTGCAGGGGATTTTTGACGGTTTTTTTTTCTGGAGAAAGCATGAAGAGAGCCCCCAAATCTCAATGATTTTTCTTTTAAAAAGATGCATGAACAAGGTAAAATAATAAATATGTACAAGTGCAAGTATTGAGGTAAAAGTGGCATTTTTGCTTCCAATACTGAGAACATCGGCCTACCACTCAGTGCTTCAAAAATTCCCTGCTAGCTTGCTATCTTTTAGAAGAATCATTGAATCAAAACGAAAATGTATGAAAATGATACCTCTTTTGTCGTGTATTTTCCTGATCTTTAATAGACTTCAATTCTGATGAAATTTCTTCAATCTAAGGGCAATAAAACATTGATGAAAAATAAGAAAACAGATCTCGCAAATCATGGACAGAAAGGGCCTAACTGGACTTCCTGTGATAATTTGTTGTTCCTCACAATACCAATCATTCAGCTTCTTTCTAATTGGCCAATTTTGGTCCACATCTGGGTATTATTATTAGCTACGTTTCATTCTCTTTCTCTTTCTGACGTACTTCTCTGATGAGTGTCAGATGCAAAACTTTATTAGTTATTATGAAAGTTGGTAAGAGGTAGGATGGGGTGCACTGGTTGGTAATATGGGGTTAGATGGGGTAACTTAGGATAGAGGGGAAATCGATGGGATTGATGGGTTTTCAGGTGTTTTAGGGTTGAATAGACTACTTTTGAACTCTTTTAGGAGAATTTCAGGGACATCAAGAGGTACTTTGGGATTTGGGGGTGGAGCTGTAGATACAGTATCTGGCCTCCCCCGGATGTAGGATAAGGGGTTCTACTGGATTCACCTTGACTTTTACCCCAACCCCAATATACCCTAACCCCGATTCACCTTCTCCAGTTGCTTTTCCATTTGGTCGTTCTTGCGACTTGCTTTGGCTGAAAGTCCTTGGCCATCTTCATTCTGATGATAGATTGAAAACCAATGTCAAAATATGTTCAAATAACAGAAACCTCCTTCCAAAATGCTGACAACATTTTTTAAAAGTCAAAGGAAATATAATTCTTACTAGTTTTCTTCTAGAGTCCTTGAGAGCAAGAAGTTTCTTAGAAACTTGCTCCAGGTTCTTCTCCAAGGGTGACGAAATCTTTTGGGCCTCCTTCCACTCTTTTTCAATTATTTCTTTCCGTTGCTTGATTTCCACGAATTTGATTCTTGCTTCTTCGTATTGCTAAAAGGATACAAAAGTTGATAGAATGCAAAAGGCAATAAATTATGAGAGTCTGACAGTATAGGGCAATACATAAAACTTCATGCATTTTAGATATAGATTTAGTATGGCTGATAAGGGTATGATGTAGATTTGGCATGGGTATGATGATAGAAACATTTCATCCCTTATTGTTTGTCATAGGTATTAAGTTCATTTGTCATAGGTATTAAGGGTATGATATAGATTTGGCATCATGGGTAGGATGACATTTAGCGACCAAACCCATAAGAAGAGTGCTTAAAAAATTTAATTTTTCCAAATAAGACAATGAGATTACTTCACGAGTCCTAAGGCAAAAACGAACTCTTTCTACCAACATAGTAAAAAAGTAGTTTTTATGTAGATAGATTCCATAATATCCAAATGAACCGTAAAACTTACTCTAGGTAACCCTTAATAGAAAACAATTCTCTCTTTAGGCTTAAGTACATTCTGAGTTGTCCGGCAAATGTTAACCAATTAGCAAAGTCATCTTTTGGAATTCTTTTGGTTTGAGAGGCGCGAGATGGTCGTTCTTATTGCGGCACAGATTTTCGGTGTATGCTACACAGAATGTGTGTTGAAGTTTTGTAGCGATGGAAGACTGTTTTAAACAAAATTATATCAACTTACTGCCCATGGTTTCTTCTTCTCCAGAAACTCAACTAATTCCAAATGTTTTTGTCTCTCTTTGTACCTCTGTACTTCTCTTTCAAGCAGAGAATTTCTCTGTACCAACCGCTCCTTGTGCTCATTCTTTTCTCTCAATGAAGCCTGGAAAGAAATGTTTTCTGGCTTAAGACACGACACGCTATTCCATTAAGTCAATTATCCACTGGGTTAAGAACATGGAATAGCTTACAGGCGCCCATCTTGGCATGACCTCTTGATATTCAGTTGTATTTATCTTATATATGAACATGTGCAACTCAGTACAGCTCTCATTCTGTTAGAAAAGTAATAATATATGTATTATGTAGGAGAACAAAGTCACGTCACATCATGCCTTCTTTCTTTATGGGCGTAACTCTAGTTTTGTTGGGCATCCGTATACGGTACAGTTGATAGGATTTCCTCATGGTGATTTTCTTTATTTGAAGGTATAATATGGAATCATACCCCCATAGTCTTTTCTTTGTCCTTAAGTTTTGATATCTTCTGGTGGTTTTCAAACATTCCTGGCCTTCCAATCTATGATATAACAATAATTCTGTGATAACAAGTCAAGATAAGTGTTCCAAGTGTAATCTGGACTTACTCACTCAAGTTTTCTTGTACTAAACAACCTTCATACAGTATAGAACTTAAGGATAGCCAGAAAAATAGTTAACAATCTTAACTGAAAAAATATTTTGGCCTAACTAACACTCATCGGAGTTGTGAGTCAGAGAGAGAACAAGAATGAAATCTAACAAATGGTTGTACCAAGATATGAATCAAAATTGAGCATATCAAAAAAACAAGTGAATGATTTTATAAGTGGACGGTTTAAAGTACTTTATGATAGGGGCTATATTTGATGCAAGGTTTCAATAGTACAAAATATCAGAAAATACTAATCTTGTTTAACAGTGCAGGCCAAAATACAATATCTTAAAGGGCAGATAAAGACATCTGCAACAGATAAGTTATTTGATTATCATCAAAAAGGGGGAAGTTATCATGAAATAAAAACTTACAGCTTTTTCAGTTGCTTCTAATAGTTGCTGCTGGCTCATTTTAGCAAATTCAACAACTCGATCCTTTAAGAAGATAAAACGGTTATTAGATAAATGGGCAGGTATCTATAATCAATTAAAAATCATTGATCAATCTGAGCAGCCCTTTATCATTCAAAGTGGATGGCGAGGGTTGTAAACTACCACATCAAACATAATTTTGGTGGTTGCCTAATAGTGGGTAGTTATTTTCAAAATATGAACTTCTGTTAAACAAATAGCAGCATTTAACATACTAGGATCCCATATACTACTATATGTAGTGACCTAATTCATGCTACCGTGCTTCTGCTGGAAATAAGGCCCTTTGCCTTTCGCAGGCTAGCACGTTGAACATAAACTCAAAGAATTAACAATTAAGGTACACTGAGAACATAGAATCCTTTGGTAACTTCAATTGGCCACCACTATTATTTTTACATGTCTGTAAATTATTTGTCAATTAAAGCCTGGATCAAGTATTTACTACTTCTGGGAGACAGATGTTTCAAACAATTATCGTAGAGAAGGAAAATATCATTATAGTTTATGAATAAAAAGACCTGCAGTGGTATAACTTAAACTTCAAATTCCTAAGGGAGTTATCTTACCTGAGGAAGAAACTGGCACAGATTCCCCATTTGAACATTCAACTCTTTCATTTTATCTTTTATCTTGAATAAACAAGAAATTTATTCATTTATTTATGTATTTATAGAAAAGTCAAAGTCATCTTTGTACTATATGAACAAGAAGAAAGTATACAACATTGAAAGGCTAAAAGTGAAGTATCGGTTTTAGATTTTCCAATAATTCTTGTTCCATTGCATGGAAGGAAGCCAAACAAATTTATACAATACAATTCGAATAGAGAGATGAAAAATTACACCTCTTAATTTATAGAATCTTAAGAAATCATGGAAGTCTACTTACCACAGAGAAATTCACAACTTTGCCATTCAAATGCCAAATACTCTTATTTTCTGCCTTTTGTATTTCTCTTTTGACAACATAATTTGGACCATGGGAATTTTTCCTGCCAAGAGGAAAACAATCAGATTAAATAATAAAAATCAGTTTCTAAATTGTAATTTTTATATCATAATTCTTAATCAATTCTATTGTAGTTATATATACATTAATTCGTGTTTCTGATTAAATCCTTCTTCAGAGCCACGTAATATTAAGGTTAATTCATAAGGCATGGTATAACATGGGTAATTAAATCATACGAGAACAGGCTAGTGCAATTGACATATGCCTCCAATGGGTCTCGAACCCGGATTTTTGCGGAGACAGGCGAGCAAAGCTAACCACTGTCCCAAACCAGGACAATAAGTTAGCACAGTACCCTTGATGTGTTCACAACTCCAGGCTTATCCACGGCGATGAAGAAAACAATGAAGAAGACAAAGAAGAAGAGAACAAGTTTAGTAAAAGTGCACCACATCACGTTTGGCAATTCCCTTCCAATTCAATGAATGAGAAGTGTTGGTGATTACCATTGTCTGGTAAGGAATTTCTTAGAATGGGAAATTGCCCATCAGTCAGATGTTATAGCCCCCATGTTGAAGGAAACCTGGAGCAACCACTGCAAAAGAGGAGGGTCACTCATTGCCCTACCCAAAGACTTAGGACAGCATTGAGGTTGAGCAAGGCAAAACCACTTCAAGTAACATGTGGAGTGTTAAAGAAACTTCATCACATCACAAGCAACTTACAAAATGTTACTTACAACTCTATCTCAATGGTCGCTTTGGCTTTTTTGTGCTTTACAAATTCACCAACCTAAAATGGAATTGGAGTAAATTAGTTCATCATTAAGAAAAATTAAGAATACAAAAATCAATGTTCAAATCTTTAATGCAACTTTGATTATAATGAATAAATTCATATTCTTAATATAAAACCTTACCTCTTTTGCACGTCCAAGAGTGGTTGGCTTCTCTCCGAGCCCGAGACAAAGTGCACAGACAATGGATGACTTTCCAGTTCCTAAACAATTAAGATAATCAAAAATCTAATTTGTGAAATTCATAGATCATGGCCTACAAGGACAAGGGGTAGCAGGCCAGGAAAGCCCACCAGACAGACAGAGCAGTTCAATTTTCTATTACCTACTTGCAGCAGGAAATTCTCCCAAAAAGATAATACTGAATTTTTGAAACTTTCCTTTTCCTATTCATAAATTACAGCAAACAACCTTTTTTGCAGGAAAATTTTAAAAAAGAATTTCACAAGTTGCAGGAAGAAAGAAATGTTTTCCTGACCTGGGGGCACGGCATGTAGGGCATAGTCCATCTTTCTTCTTAAAAGATTTGCAAAGAGCCTTAAGTGGTTTCGATCAAAAACAATACCTTTTTAGGTTCACTAAAGATACTTCACCACTCTACTCAGGCTTTTAAAATCATCTTTTTAGGATGTGGCATGCCTGGAAAATTTGCCAAAATAATGATAAATAGAAGAAAGGTTTTTAAGTAAATAGACTTGATCCTTACCATTTGGACCCACTATCACATTCAGGTTAGGTCCCGGACGAAATTCAACATCATCGTAAGTGCTTTTAAGAGAGAGAAAAGTAATAATTAATTAAACAAAAAATGTACACTTACAGAGATGCTGCTAGATGGCCAAGTTGCTCATGCTTCTACAATGTGTTAGCTATCTTAGGCCCACATTCTTGCTGATTTAAAACTAATTGTTTAGATCTAGGTTGAACACCATTACTCATGTGAATTGAAATCACAGACTTACTTGTTAGGGAGGGGTTAGGGTAGGTATTTTATAGCGTGATTTATTGTCATTACTGTCTCCAAATACTTACAAATCGTCATTCTTAAGCGTGAGCAAATCAGTGATCTAGCCATATATAGTAATATTGCGCGCAATAGCTATGTTATGGAATACCCTCTATTTTTTACAAGAACCAGTAAAATTGGTTTGAAGCTGGCTGTTCTTAAATATTGCTCTATTTTCAGCCTGAAATGTTCTTAAATTGTTCTTACTTTCATCATGGTTTTGGAAGCCTGTTTTTGCTATCTGATATTTCAATTTACCAATCTGATTCTTTTGTGATTATTTCTCAATCTTATGGTTATTCCTTAACATTCCTATATTGAGCAAAATATGGTCAGCCTCGGTTTGTTCTTAGATTGTTCTTGAGTTTTGGCAAAATTTGAGGCTCATGTTCTTACAAAATTGTTCTTATTAAAAAAAGAGTGTAACTTCGAGAATCATGGCCAACAAAAAGTTTGATAATAACTACCTGATTGATGATGAATGTTAGGGATTTGGGACAGAAATCTTTCGGGCTTACCAACTCTTGAGTTCTCAATTGTTCCTTTATCTATTTTCATATAAGAAAACTGCTTGGCTAAAGGGGTGTGGCAAAACAATATTCTAAAAAAGGGGTGCAGTCCACAACAATTTTCGCCCATTGGGATATTATAAAAGGGGGCAATGTTGAAACACAGGGCAGGGGCCCTGCTGAACATTTTGTCTGAACATCTTCAAAAAATTTGATCATGGCAAAAATACACGTGGTAATGGGTCTCTTCTCCTACTACCAAAAGTGAGATGCGAATTCTGAAGGAAAACTTATCGCTTTTCAAGGAGCGACTATCTACAACAGCTTACCAAGCGATATTAGAAATGAAAAATATTTTATCAACTTTAAAAGGAAAATAAGATCAGATGATTTTTAAAATACAAGCTGATTGCTACTAAGTTTTTACTGTTTTCACCCTTGAAATTTGTAACTTTTATATTTTACTTTGAATATTTCAATTTAACAGTACCTTTAGTGATAGCAGTAAAATCTTTACTGAAAAGGTAATCCTGTATAAATATGATACATTATTATTATTATATTATTATTATTATTAATGTCAAGAGATTTCACACGTTCTAACAAATAAAAGAGGGGGCAAATCCTTCATGCCCTATTCAGGCATTTGACTGAAGAGTAGGGACATCATGCCCTCTCCCCTCCCCCCTCTCTTAACTCCTATCTTTTCAATTGTTACAAATCCTGCAAAATAAACAAGTAAGGATGAAAATGAGATTTCATTGAATTATTGGCTTACAGGAAGTTCAGCAACTTGACACGAACAATGGAGCCTTGACAGAAATCATCAACATCACCTGACAGACCTCCATCATCTGCATCATTGTGGTGAAGTTTCCTTTGCTTTGCAGAGCTTGTGTTTTTTACAACTTCCAATTTATCTCGTTTTGGAGCACCTGGAATTCTAGACTTGGACATATTTCCTGTCAACTTCTAACAACACGGTTTCAATGTAGCGTGAGTTGGGTTTATATTCTCAAAATTATTTTTTCACTCTTCTCATGCTCCGCATGCTTTGCTTCCTGCTATGTCTGATTGCTGTGAATTTCACTCATTTCCCGCCAAATACCTCAAGTGACGCTGCGAAGGAGAGAGATCCGAACGCTTCCCAGAATGCAATAAAGATCATCGTTTCATATTCATATTCATATTAGCTTTCCATATTCCATATTCCATATTCACATTCATTTCCACATTCTTTTTCATATCATGTTCACATTCACATAAACATTTCAAACTCAAAACTCAAACTCAAAATCTTTTATCAACGAAACAAATATTAATTACAATATACGCAACAATATTTAGCAAAATTTATGCAATCCTTGAATTGGCTCATATTAGTATCATAGTTGCCAACCTTTTGAAATTTTAAAGCTATATTTTCTGTATGTTAAGTTGAAGTGAAGGCATTGTTTAGGCTTCAGAATGTTTGAGACCAGCCGAAAATAGCTTTTCTCGATTTCAATTTCAATTTCATGTGAATTCAAACTTTTAATTACAGAATAAGAGATAAAAGATTGAAATGAATTAAGTAAGTTGGGGACACTTGGAAAAAACTCAGAAGAGCTATCGAGCCAAGTTCCCTTTACACAATTTGATACTCAAATTAAACAGTACGCATATGGAAGTGAATTACACGTTTTCATTCAAAGAAACCTACCTAGGTCAAGCTCGAATAGTTAGTTATGTGCAAAAAATTGAAATAGAGTTAACAGTATTCAGATGAATAATTTTCTAGCTCTATCTTGCTTGCCTAACAATGCACAAGGCAAATTAAATTGAAAAAATATTTGGAAAAGTTAAGCTTGGAGAAGTTACTTTGTAGCATAGTTGTAAGATACAAGAGAATATGCTGAAGTCTTTTGGATACATAAGAGGCCCCCCCATAGTACCCCTGGATAACGGATTCACGCGTCAATTTTTCGTTTATCACGCCATCACGGACCTTAAAACAGAATTTTCACGATCTTTTCCATCTAATTATGCAAGAAAATTTTTTTTAACGAGTCACGCAATCACGTACTTGAAAACTCCTTTTCACGGAATAACGCCCTCATTTTCAACAAATCACGTTGCACGAAGGATTCTTTGATCACGGATTCACGAACCGAAAATATCTAAATCACGAAATCACGCGCGAAAATATGCCAAATAACGCTTCACGTACAAATATGGGGGGGCCTCACATAAGAGAAATACTGGAGGTTTGTCAGATGTTAATCATACTGGAGATAAGTCTAAATGCTAGAGCCTCCGGCTGGATGAGGGGGGGTGTCGGCAACTACGTAGTATCAATTTTCTTGAAAGAGAAGCTTTTCCCTTACAATACAAAATTCGTAGTCAATTGGTCTTAACAACCTCCAAGAAATAATTCTACTCGTTTCAATATTCATGTCTGATCTGAGTTATCAAGAAACCGCCGCATCGAATTCTAGACAAGATGTATTGAGTATTCTCCAGGCCCGGATCCAAGGGGGGGTGTAAGGGGCATACGCCCACCCTATTTTGATAGAAAAACAATACAATTAGCTTGATAATACCCTATTTCCCTTACGTTTTCCTTTGATATATGTGTTACGCCCCCCCCTTTCTGTGGGTGCTGGATCCGGCTCTGTTCTCCTTGGTTTTTCCTTTCAACGGCAACGAAGTTTTGACATAAACCAATTTTTTATTTGCTTTCCATATTCAAAAATGCTACATAACACTGAAGACATCTGCCACTGTAGTAATTCAAGTTTTCCTTTAACTAGCATAGCATAATAATTGGATTATCTTATCATACTAGCTTTGAGATTTGGAGCTTTGAGTCAAAACATTTTTCCTATTATTACGTAAAATCATTTTCAATTGCCTTTCTTCATGGGTCATTGAGCCAATTTACGTATCGCTATACCTAAACTACTTTCGCATGCGAGTCATGCAATTCTCAAAAATGTCAAAAATGTTAAAAACACCAACTGCACACAGTCCATACATACACTCGTCTCAACTTCAATCCTTTCAAATTCTCCTATTGACTGAACTGCTATGAAGCGTAGAAATCGTTTTGTTGGTTAAGCATATCATTATTTATCAATCCCTTTGTTGATGTTTGATGTTAGCTTGCTTGCCTAAAGATATTTGTCAGCGTGATATCAAGTTCTGTAACGTTAGTGTTGTTTCGTCTTTCAAAAGTGTCTGGTGGATTTTACAGCGATTGATGTCCTGAAATCTGGAAACTTTGAAAGCAAATTAAAGTTTGGAAACGACTTTTGACGAGAGCCTGGCCTTTCTTTTCAGATTCTATCAAAACTTGATCCTGTTGTTCTTTGCTGACTTCTAAATGGATATTAACAAGTCTGTAGTCGAAGTTTACTTCATCAAAAGTTTATAAACAAGAAATTATGCTTTTTGAATTGTCGACATTTTCTTGAAGAAATATCGGTGTTTAAATGAAGTAAACTGGATATCAAGAATTATCTACTGGCATCTCTAATGAAGATAGTTGGTATCCTGGCTGTTGATTTTGGCCTATGAAAAACTGAATACTTGGCAATGTTCAAAAGTATCAGAACCCTTGAAGATACAGACCAGGGAATGATTTGGATTGGTGAAAGATATCTGTACAATTAGCACCACACAAATTGATATTCTGTCGTTAGTATTGTCAGGCAACCGTTGTCAGATGCGTTGCTACCAGGGTGCCGAGGTATAAGCCCAATTGCTCCCTGTAAAATGCTTATATCTTTATTTATGGAGGCTTATTTGTTCTAAAGTACTAGAAAATCAAGCTCTAAGAAACCTTGATCGTTAGATAGAAATAAAAAGGAAATTCCAAATTAGTGAGCAAAAACTATCACTTGAATCATGAAGAACTCTGAATTTGCAGAAACGGTAAATCGAAAACTCGACTGCCTATTGCTGACTGCAAGAGTTTCAAAAACAACAATAAGAGATCTCCAAGCGGCATCAAAACCGAAGATCGAAAGCTCCTTGTCGAAAGAAACACTTGCCAAGATCCTGCAGATAAAGCGGACGGAGGAGAGAGTCTCTGAGAGACTCGACTATTGGATATATGGAGATACGGAGCATGGCCTTCACAGAAATAGGAGCAAGTCTAGGACTTTCAGTAATGAAACACCGGAAAGTCAAACATGGGGGCTGAATATCCAACCTCGAGAAACCCCTAACGGTGATGTAGAGTCAGAAAAACCTGTCGTAGTTGGCCGATCAGTGAGTTCTGTGGAGACCAAAACTCGTCGCAAAATGAGGCCGTGGAGAAATAGCGAAGCGGACAAAGCAGAGAGCATCTCCATGTTTCATTACAACATCAAATCAAACACCGACGACGACTCCATTTCCACTACCACCACTGCCACCTTAAGAACAAGAATATTCTCGAAGTTCGGCACTCTACCCAGAAAGAAGTTGAAGATGTTTTTTACAAAAGGCACGAATGATGATGATAAGAAAAGTTTAAAGAGTGGAAAAACTGATCAAAATGATGATAAACCGAAAGATAACGAACGCAAGGGATTTTTCTCCAAGTATAAAAGGAAAAACTCCAAGAAAGAAAACAACAATGTTAGTGATAATGACAGCACCATTCCAGAGCCTCGTGTTAAGGATAAGGACATCACAATTCCGAGGCATCTCCGTGGAAGGGGTGGTCGGAAACAGAGGCCAAAGTCTGAAGCCATTGACTACGATCATTTTGATTTTGAAAATATAGTGGTTCCTACAGGTAACTTAGCAGCAGCCAATGACAGCGCTCCATCTACAAGCAGCAAACAAAGAGGACATTTGAAGGACAGGATACGTAATATGCCAATGTTCTATACTCCTTCTCGACAACATATGGTGTAAGCTAATTGCCAAATAAGGATATCACAAAACCTTTTAGCCAACTTGCAACCAGCAGGTCGAATAATTATACATTTTATCTGTACGTGGAAACAAATTCTCAATTATATTATATCCTTCAACTAAATATGACGTAAACAAGACCTCGTTGATCTTCTATCCTTCAGTATTACATGGTCCTGAAGATTGATATCTTATATCATTGTTTACTCTTTTTTTATAAGAACCAGTAAATTTGTTTTGAAGCTGGCTGTTCTTAGATATTCCTCAATTTTTAGCCTGAAATTCTTAAATTGTTCTTAATTTTTTTAATGCTTTTAAAGCGATCTTTCGCTATTGGCTGTTTTAATTGTTGCAAATTGACACTTTTCTGGCCCATCTGAAATATCAGTAGGCAACCAATTTGCTTGTCTATCTTTATCTCTCAGTCTTATAGTTATTTCTAATAATTCATACATTGAGCAAAAATAGCCAGCTTCAGCTTGTTCTTAGCTTGTTCTTAACATTTGGCAGAATTTGATGCTAATGTTCTTATAAAATTGTTCTTATAAAAAAGGGTGTATCTTACTTTAGCAGTGTCTAGAGTATACCTGTAGAGACAAAGTACAAATTATCTTATATCCTTCAACAAGATAAGGTATAAAGAGGCCACTACTGGACTAACTGGACTTTGTTTATCTCCTACCCTTCATAAGTACTGAATGGTGCTCAGCAATGCAATGACAGGCATTAGGGGTGGATCCAGGAAAAATTCTGACTACTGCTCAAATTTGTTCCAGTGGTAGAAGTACAGATTTTCTCAGAGCCAAAATTAGAAGAATGAAAAATGCTTAGGCCTAAAAATCTGACGAAGGCTCAAGCAGTAGTAGCTTTAGCCTGGATCCGCCCCTGAAAGGCAAGTGTATTTTACTTTGTTATGTTTTTCTGATGTGACTCATTGATAGTCCGATTCGTGACTTTTTTAATCAAGGCTTGATCTCGGTCAAATTCAACTCTGATAAGCGTGAAATTAGGAATTACACACAATAACGAAAAATTCAAAGTATCTGAAAGTAATAGAATGCAATTTTACAAGCTCAAATGGAATTGACCTTTGGCACAATAGGTATGGTATTCTTTTCGTTCTTTTTCAACTCTGTCAACGCAACAAATTTGAATGAATTTGCAAAACTTATATTTTCATGACGTCAATTGGTACGCAGTCCCTCGACGTATCACGTGATCATCTGTCTAGACAAGAAGGTTAAACGCGAAAAAATAACGTACTTAGGCCTTTTCTACTGTGACATAACCAGAAGAAGCAACATGGCCGTCCTAGCTCTGAAAAGTTTTGCAATAATATTCAACTTTGTTGCTTTCATAGCAACGATAATATTCAACAAGGAAGCGAATACAATATCAAGACTTTTTCCAAGAAGAACAGGCGAAGTTTCAAGGCGTTTTAATACGGAAGTAACTCCAGCAGCAGCGACTTTCGCGATTTGGGGCCTAATCTACCTTTTCCAACTCGCCTGGATCATCTATTCAGTTTCCTTGTTGTTTAGGCCTTCTGCAGCAGACATCCTCCCTACATCATTTTACGTGTGTTATACGCTTTCATGCGTTTTTAATGTCACCTGGTTGATGGTATGGGCGAGAGAAATGATTGGCCTTGCACTGGCCATTTTGGCCCTCGTCACCTTAAGCCTGATGATGTGTCTGGTTTTAGCCTACACCAGCCTGTACGACTATTTGCAGACGACCCCAATTGAATCGCAGATGCAGACAGACGTCTGGTGCATCCGTTTCCTGGTGCAGAATGGCGTGATCTTCTACACAGCATGGGTGACCATTGCTACATGCATAAGCATCGCAATTTACCTACAAGCCGGGTTGAGAGTTCACAAGACAGAAGCTGCTGCGATTTCCCTGACCATTTTGCTGTTAGCTGTGTTGACATGGTTTGCATTGGAGAATGTCGTGTTTGAGAAATACACGAAATATACATTATCAGAGTATATTGTGTTGCTGATTGGTTTGTCGGGCATTCTGAAGAAAAACTGGACGGACGGAAAAGGCAACCAGGCTTTTGTACTCGCCATCTTTGTCATCTCGGCCCTTTTGTTTGGTGCAAGAATCATGATAATCACTGCAACCGGAACAATTGGCACAAAGAAATAGTCGCATGCACACGGGTTGCACGCACATAGTCGCACAAATGACAGTAGACCTACTAACAATGATTGACATTAGATTATGAGATAGCTCAAAAATTAATTTAATGGCAAATAAAGCCAAAACTCTAGTTGTATAAATTTGGTAACTTTAAAGTCATGTTATTAACTTCGTTTCAGACAAAATGTTTATAGCATGCTCATAGATTTTAGTAAAGTGGAAGGTCTTAAACTTACTTTGAAATTCACTTAGATGTAGTTTAGGGAGCCTGCCTGGCCCCCTTGTAGATTTGGGGTTTGAGGGAAAAAAATGAAGCTCAGTTTTCAAATCATCAAGATGCACATCTGCAACAATCCAATAAATTCAAAGAAATCTTATTTGGACACAAAAACATTTTCTTGATTAATCATCTAAACTGAATACTTCACAACAAACATCTGAAAATAATCTGCTTTACTTGGTTGATGTTCTTGTTCTTTTATTCCATGAAAAATTTTTACCATAATTCTTCGGCTTTATTTCCTTCACCTTTGGTTCATCAATTTCATAATTCCAGCCTAGAGTGATAAGATAGGAATTGATAAGGTAATCACGGGTTATCGCAGGAATCAATAACATAACAGTCACCAACATAATATTTCCACAAAAGAAAGGGCCCACTGGGGTAAAATGGGAAACACATAAAATGAAAAGTTACATAATCCTGCATTCAAAACATAACTCCTATTAAAACCTACTAGCATAAAAAGGTAAAATGAGTAGAAAGGTTACAAAACCACTCATTTTACCCTGTGTTGCCCATTTCACCTCAGTAGATCTTACACTGTTCCATCCTTATGACTTGAATGGTATAAAATTTTGTCCCACCTTGAGTTTCTGCATACGTCATGGCATCTTCTCTGGTCTTGAAACTCAGCTCCATGTTCGAAAGTGGGTCGGCACTAAGGAAGAGAATGCTCAAATTATAGAGGGGTCTAAAAATATCACATCCAATTTAGCATGTCAAATCCCAAATTAGCGGAAACCAAATTGAAGAAACAATTTCTACACAGTTTTTGGTAAAAACGATTTTTAAATTTTCCCAGAATAATGTTGAATATTCTGTAAAATGTGGTATCTAAGCACTGTTTCCCGAAATTTAAGCACTGAGTTGATTTTATTCATTAAGTCACTAAATCCATCTTTTACCAAGCATAAGCATCCATCTGTGTCTAGCTGATTATGTTCCTACTGGGAAATATCCATATCTTGGTAATATCCATAACTTTAGTGTTATTGTAATAGTCTATGGCAAATAGATTGGGTATTAAAGCATTTGAGTATGGGCATACAGCTCTGCTATCACTTGAGGTTAAAGAATTTGAAAGTATTCTTTGTTGGTGACAGTCACAAAAACAAAGCACCGCATGTTTTACAAGGAGACAAGTCTTTTACCTGGGGCTTAACTTTGATTCACATAGCACAAAACTTTTTCAAAAAGTCTAAAATGACTCTTGTTATTAACTATTAGATATTGGATCCAAAACATTTCCTGAATACAGAAATACCTTGAAGCCCATCCCATCAAAGGATTTTCCCATCTTTCCTGAGTGTCAAACGTCATTGTCCAATTTCTTGTGTTGTAAGTTCCAGACTGCATAGCGGTTTTAGCTGGAACTGAAATCCTGACTTTTCTGTTTTTCACCAGTTCTTCAGGTACACCAGTAACAGGGTAGATATCAGTCTGGAATGATGAAGCATGATAATTGGAAAAATGGTCTTGAGAAAGTTGGGCATTCCAAGCACCTATATTTCAGCAGCAAAAATTGTCAACCACACAAGAAACAAGCTATCTGGTATCAGGTTTACCCTTTTTTCAAAAGCAACTGCACTTTGGTCCCAGCCCTCAAAGTTGCTGAAATATTTTGGATTTCTAGACTACAAAATTGCTAAACAGTTGCTTGAGTTTTGGAAAACAAACAAGATATAGGCATTTCCCTGTTCCCCAAACCGTTGAAATAGATAGTTTTTATATAAGAAAACCTTTTACCAAATATGCTTCCTTTAACAACAAAACATTGTGGAATCAAACAAGGTTAAGCACTTTCTGCATAGTTCATCAAGTGCTTTGTTGCCAAATTTATTTTATCTAGCCCTTGAGTTGCTTATTGGAAAAAGTGTAAATCAAGCAGGCTCTGGCCAAAATATCTTATCGAATTAAATTGTGGGGATGAAAAATGCCCCAAATATTTGAACCCATAAACACTGATTAGGCAAAGTGCTCTGCCAACCGACTTATATTGGGGCAATTGTTAGATTAGAAGAAATGCTGTGTTTTTAGCATGTGTAGCAGCGAGCAAGATTACAAGAACAAAGCCTTCTTCATAAAAGAATAGAAAAGGTGCAACAAAACATCTTAAAAACAACAGAAAAGGTGTAAGCATAGCTGCAAGTGAGAGCAGGAATTCCTTCTCGGGGATGTTGATGGCTAGATGGTAGTTTAGTGAGCAGCCTCCTCTGCAGTAATGCAGTCCAAAGAAAACATATCCACTCATTAGGGAAGTGAGTGTAGGCTTTCGGGAGATCTAATTTCCCCTTGGTTGCCGCCGCCAGCTAAACTGCAATCATCCCCAGTTGATTCTTAACCTACCGACTCAAGTATTCTAGCGGATATATAAAATGGGCCTAAAACTCAATCCTAAACTTGCTAGGCCAGCCAGCTCAGACGTAAAAATTTGCCAGCTATTAACAACCAACTTTTCAGATCATTTACTCAGAATTAAAAATACTTACTTCTGGTTTGCTTTCAACAACAGCATCTTTAGTATCTTTTCTTTCTATCAAAGCTTGTCGCTGTGCACTTGTGGCTACCAAACGGCTACCCCTGCACACAACTGCCAAGCAGTTCTTGCCACTAAAACGACTGACAAACGCCGCCATTGCTGAAATCTTAAAATTGAAAAGTTTAGTTTAGGATTCAATTTCAGGATTCGATTCTAAAACGAGGCATTTATATCCCTGTTGGTGGCCTCGGTTTCAGGTATCCAAGAACAACAATTTAAATTTGCAAAGCAACAAGGAGAGATTTTTTTGGGAAATATTTGCTAATAACTTGAGACAAATAGGAACTTTGATGTTATAATGGAAATGGAGAGCAGAAGAAATACTTCCCAGCTTTCAAATGGACCAAATTATGAAGTGAAACTTGGAACGACTTTGCTTGAAAATTGGGTTGAAGAGGTTAGCTGTACTTGAAAAACATTTGTTTTTGTTAGTCTAATGTTGAGGGTATGGTGTTATGTTGCCGGGAAAGAAGTTAGAAGCAAGGAAAGAAAGATAGGCTATTTACAATTAAAGTGCATTTCATGTTGATTACCCTGAACATGTTCAGCAGGAAAAGCAAATAAAACAGTGTACATGTTCCGTTTACATGACACTTACATACCATATCATTGCACAAACAAAATTTGACTTTATAGTCACCACTTACCATAACTCCCCAGCCCCTGCCTTCTGACGGGCCTGTATTGGTTCAAATAACATTATAAGACTCTACTCTTCGTAAAGGCAATGTGACCTTGTAGTTCATCTTCTTCAAGCAACCATCCTTGTGATTTCTTAGGCGTTGATTTAAGAAGAACTGCAAAGCCACAACACTTGGATACCCATGGTATAAAAAACAATTTTTTCCCGGCCGAGTGTTTGTATGAGGACAATTAATTTAGCATGATACCCAGGGCAAGTCACCTGTTTCTCAAATACAAAAACCTGTTGTACAGTTAGGGTACACAAAAGGCCTCACAATCAATTTTAAAACAAAGGCTTGCCAGTAACTCGCTTCATACATACACAATAATCTTTTAAGCTACAATGCCAAGTAACTTGACAAGCCAGAAAGCCTTGCTGCACATAAACATGCGATGTATGTAGTAAAGACCTGCCAACCTCCTTACCATAAAAATCCGGAGATGCCGTCTTCTATTGTTTTTAGTAGCGCCTTTGATTTTGGAAGGCAAAACCAGGAGTCTCTAATTGGTAAATCGGGAGAGTTGGTAGGTCTGATTGTACATAAAGCACATGTTTTCAATTTCCACTAACATACATATATATTAATTTTTATTCTAGAGGCAATGCGCACACATTGATCAAGAACCAAGAGATATAAAAGAATTACATGTGGAAGGTCACAGGGTACCTAAAATTCCTATTTATTCATTCGCAACAATTTCGAAGTGATAAGAAATGATTGGTAACTATAATGAAAACCTTTTCTACAACTTACAAAATACAATAATAAATAATAGCTAAGTTATAAAAACATCAAATAAAAAACTAAAATCCAATAATTTTAATAAGTCAATTTGGTTACTGTTAAAGCTACTAGCTAAAATTCGAAATTTTAAAAAAACAAAAAAAAAAACAAAACAAAAACAACAAAAAAAACAAACAAAAAACAAAAAAAACAACAAAAAAAACAACAAAAAAAACAAAAAAATTATAATCTAAAAAATGAAACAAAATGCTGTAAGATCTAAAATTGATAAAAAAGGAATAAAAAAGCCTTTTTCCCAGCTAGCAAGAGTTGACCGGTCCATGATGCTTTTCCTGGCACCAACCCTTCAATTCGCCTCTTACCCCATGCAGGGATATGGTGGTTGAATTCTGGCCCTCAACCACAAAGGGTGAATTTGAACAACTCAATATTGTTGTAATTGCAAAAAGCACTTCAATATGATTCAATTTTCTGTTTTCTTATCAAGGGAATTCTGACAACAAAATCTGGTGTGAAGATCCCTGATACAACCACATGTAAAGACTCATATAAGAAACCAGAAAAATCAAATGTCAGACAGAAAGGAAGGAAACTGGAAATGCTTGAAAAACAACTTTATCAACAGATCAGGTAGGGAGCAGAATATATTCAATTTTTATCTTGTCTTTCATTTACAGTCTCAGTTATCATAATGCCTGAAAACCCGTTTATAATGAGGAAATTCCTAGGGTGCGTGGCAGTACAGAGCTGGTGATTTGGCTGCAAAGAACTGAAATGATGGGAAGAGACTTAAGAGGGGGGCCACAGAGAATAGGCTTTGATACAACCATTAATGATAAACATTATGTGATTTCAGATGGTAAATACATTTAATTTACCGAGGCTATTTCTGACACAGTATCAGAACTGATTTTCATCGCTTTTCGGGACATGCCTGATATTTACCTGGGAAGCATTCAGGCTAATCAAGGCTCTTTCTGGCACTGTAACAGAAATGATTGGCACCACTTTTCTGAAAAGACTTTGATGATCAGTATGGTAACCATTTGGGAGAGATCCGTCTTCGATCATCAAACAATGAGAAATGTGACTTCTTTCCTAGTTATTGCAAAGATCAGATCAAAAGATGTGAGCACTGGGTGGCCCTCGGAAGAACTTTGAGGAATCCTAGTAATTCAGATATTTTTCAACTGCTTTCAGTGTGATTCTAGTTACATAGGCAATACTTCTCAGCTGCTAATCAATATGATCAAACAACATGTGCCCTTCATTTTTGACTAAGATTAAACAATATAGCAATATAGACCCTTTAAATTCACATATTGATAACCATCTAGAGATAACAGACTATTTTAATCGCCAAACATCTTTTTTGTAATTTCATACACTTTATTACAGTTCAGAGGTAAAGAAAGAACTCAACCCTCCGCCCCCAAAGGTAGACTACAACTCAACAACAAAAAAAGATTTTCATAGAGGTAATGTATCGTGTCAGATACAAAACTAAATTCCTGTAATTGAATTCATTATCAAGTACCGTAGGTTCTCCAATAGATGGCCCCTAAAGAAGAAACCCCTTAAACACAAATGGTACTGCTGTTTTAAAAAAATGTTAATTGTAACTATATAATAACCTATGTAACCATATAACACTAGTTTTATTCATTTAGAAAGTTTAAACATCAAATTCCTTATAAATGAACTGTTTGCTTTTTTTATAGATTTTGTTCCGATGATGCCAGAAGCTGCAATGGTGTGTATTTTTTGAAAATCCTATAGCAAAACTTCTGCATTTTGTTTGTACAAGAACTTTTTATAGATAAAGAATTAGAAGAAAATTTTTTTTCATATTCCATTATTTCCTTTTAGAATTTAGCTATTTTTTGCTTCAATTTTTTTCAGTACAACGATGTTAATTCTGATCAACCAGTGACTTTTTGGAATCAAAATTTACCACAGATACACGTAAGTGTTGTTATCCTTATATTCATTAGTGATCTTTTCATGTTACTTTGAAGATTCTTAACTTGAGAGTATTATATTACTCTTAACTTGGCAGTTGTGCTATTATTTGAAAAATCAAGCAATATTGTTAATAAACTACAATTTATCTTATACCAGATTTATACTAGCAGTTTGAATCAGTTAAGCCAGTTGAAGCCGTGATTCACACCTCAGCAGTTAAAACCAGTTTGAGCAGTTAAAACCAGCATTCATACTACAGCAGTTAAAACCAGTTTGAGCAGTTAAAACCAGTTTAAACTAAACCAGGTGTATGTATAGGATGTTCTGATTGGTCACTCTGACAAATGCCTCTGGCTATAATGCAATGTAAAGTAAATAAACTAACCATCCATCTTAGTAATCAAAATATGTTCCATCTTTTTCCAGGGTGTTTCACAAGTCCGAACAGATGACACTCCGTTTCGAAAAAATGCTGCATTCAGTACGCCAATCGATGAATATAAAGACACACCAAAGCCAGGAGAGGAATGGAACTATTAAAACATGAAAGCCTCGAAAGTGAATACATTTAAAAAACCATTGGTATATTGTAAATCATTTGACCTGCGATATGCAGTATCTAACTGCTGGTTTTGGTGTAAATTTTATGTTGATATTCCAGCTACTGTACAAAACAAGGAAACCATACAGCTCTAGTTTGATTTAATATTTACAATTCGAGTTATCTAGGCTGTTTCTGGGATTATATTAGGCATCACTTATGACCAGAGCATTTGACATTTAGTAGGGCAATGTATTTACATTTGGACTTCTGACTGACACTGTATTGATAACACTTATCTTGCCATTCTCAACAACCAGGGAGGTGATGAAAGGATGTTGTTGAGAATGACATGAGGGCAATGGGGTTGGATAAGAGGATGGCAAGCAAAAGAGAGACGTGGAAAAGACGAATCCATGGACCAGTCAGGAAAAACGGCCATGGTACAAATACTGTTTCTGTGGGTTATGCCAATTTAAGCTAGCACTTTACCTCAGCCTACTACAGTGAGTGGGTCGACAAAAAGCTTTGCAGTTTCATTTTGTATCAAAATATGTTGAACAATGCTTCTCATTTTTCTTGCTATTCTGAAGCTATGTACCAACTAAAGACTGATGTGGATTAGCAGAAGGAAGTACTTTAAAAGAAGTTTCAGGTTTATCAATCATATTGTTTGATATATATTTGAAAAATTGCAATCTAAATAATACATGAGATAATCAAAAAAATGTTGCTCCACTTTCACTCCACACAGATTTTCAAGACACAATGTACAAACAAACCTCTTTTCATAGGTGAACTGTCCAAAAGCTTAATGAATATAGTTATCCGCTGTTTCACAGTCGAAACAATATATCACAAACCAACTCTGGCAGTAGTTCATTTGATTGCAGCCAGTATCCCATCTCTCATTCTATTCTTTGCCAGCTCAGCAAGAGACTGAAATATAAAATTATCGTAATTAGGTATGTATGAACCACCATGTTGGTAAGGTTCAAAGTTTTTTATCTGTATTTAAACCCCAAATCATGTCCATTCCTTGATTTCATGTTTCACTCAAAAAGCTTGTAAAAACACTTGTAATTATGACCAACTTTGTCATGAGGTTTAAAGCTCCTTGACCAGTATCTAAACCCCCCAAAATATGTGTTCTTTGGTTTTAAAAAGATCAACTTTAAGTTTTTATTATATGTCTTAGACATTTTTCCAGCATAGGACCACTTATGACCCAAAATCTATGACCCGAAACTTTCAAACATAAGCTAATTTCGACTGAGGGCTTTATGCAGGAAAATGTTCCTTTTATTTATCACAAATAGTTTCTTATTTCAGTCTGCTTTATCTTAGTGACCTTTTCTCTGCCAAATAGAAAAAGTGGTTGACGAAAAACAACACAACTCCTTACTTGGAAGGTTCTTGGCTCATGAATTGCAAACTCAGCCAACATTTTACGGTTTATAAGTATGTCCTCCTGCAATTAAAACATCAAGAATGGAGTCAAATTTGCAAGTATTCTATAGATCATTTGAGAAGTGTGAGTGCAATATTAACCAGCTGCTAATGAGCTGAAGATTAAGAACAGCTGGGGTTTTAGTCTACTATGTGTCAAATTTAAAATCTAGGTTTTTCTCAAAATTTTGGGCTGTCTAGTAATTTCTAACTATTCTCAAACAATCATGACAAATTACAACTTGTTACAGTGGCGGAAATTGGGCATTTTGGGTGGAGGGGCAAGCATGGTGAATTTTCCGAGTCATTTTCTTCGCCTGACAATGACGAAGTCATCGCCTAGACAGCTGGCGGTCTAGGGGGCGCTGTAAGCCCACTTACGGGTCCAGGGCAGAGCTCTAGCAGGGGTCGAGGGGGCGGAGCCCCCGGAAGCTGTTGAGGTTGTGCCTTTTCTGAGGCTTCGAACTGGTTTAGAATCCCCCCTATGTTAGAACTATAGTCGACTCCTGCTATCTCGAACCGAACACCGTTATCTCGAACTCCCCTTTATCTCGAACAAAACCTATTTCACCTCGTTTTCCTGTACAGTTAGGTACACAAATAAAAGCCGTTATCTTGAACACAGTTATCTCGAACAAAATTTCTTTCCAGTGACGGTAAAAAACCCCGTCATCTCTAACATCAATACACAAAAGTTTAAATTTGTTCAATCATGCGCCGATAATAGTTTTTTATTCAATAACTGACACAAGACCTCTAACTTCTGTTATTAACAACACCAATGACAACTGTTTTTTAAAACCTAAATAAATATTTTCCAACAAGAAGTATTTTGCAAATATTTTGAAGATTTTAAAGGTTTAATCGTTTGCATTTAACTACTGCCGTGTAGGAACTAAACTAGTCTCCCCAGAGAAAGAAGGAGATGGTCTTTGCGAATCTGCCATTGGGCCCTTTAGGTAGATGGCCCTAAAATTGTGAAATTTTTCTTCACACAAAAAGCATACTTGTCGACTAGGTTGTTCAGTTCCATCATGGCTTTCAGTTCATTCCAGTTCTTGATAAACATGATCCCCTTTTATAAACTTCTATTAGCTAAAACTAATACCTGTTCAGCGGTTTTTAGATTTTTAAAAGTGGTTTTTTAGAAGCAAAAAACCTTTCATTTATACACTGCGTATGAAGCCCCCCTTTTGGCTGAGGAAATTCGACTCCCGTGACAGTTTGAGATAGCGAGAGTCGACTGTATATAAATACAAACCATGTAGAAATAGTACAAATACAAACCATGAATAGTAAATGAATAAGATATTATATTTGATTTGATATTGACTAACTTAAAAGAGTCAAGTGTTAAAGAAATTTATTCGGTTCTTTCAAAATAAATTTTTAAATCACAGGTATCAAAATTTTCGAGTTGGATACCCAATTCAACTTCCAAGGACCAAAATTTCCGACTTTTGAGAGAAATTGCCGACTCATTTTGCATTGGGGGGGCAATAGCCCCCCCAACCCCCCCATAATTTCCGCCACTGACTTGTTAAACCATAGTTAAGACTTAACAATTTATAATTTGTGCACAATTTTCACTCATCTAGATTTTCTTGAAATCAAGCATAATTTCTAGCCCATCAACATAACAAGGGAAATTGCTGCAAACGAGCTTTAGAAGCTGAGTGCTTTGTGGTTTCTCCAAACAACCAATAAACAGTAAAACTTCCTCCTTTACACGAAACCTAATCCCTCATAGGGTTTTAGCAAAGGGACTTTTGAGAAATTTTCCTCTTACTCAACCATATAGCAGGCCTCTCCGTAAAAAATATTCCGGGGAGCAATACACTAAGCCCCTGGAATGCTCTAGGCGTTTGACCAATCCCTTAGCTCCTTTTTACAAGACAACTAAGCTGTATTAGATAAAAGTCATAATTGTGCTTTGATATCATTTGAAGAAGAACACATATAGAAATGTAGAGCAAGTATAATGTTCCAGGGGAGTTTGGAGGTGCTTGTGCTTGATCAAGCAGCCTTCATTGAAAGCCCTGATATCAATCTACTTTTTCAAGAGAAAGTCAATACTGCATGAGAGGAAAGTTCAGCTATTTCTCTATATGGCCAAAGTTGGATTCTAAATAATGAAATACCACTTTAAAATTCTTACCTTTGTTAGCGTATGCATGAAAGATGCATAAGGTACATTGTGCTCTCTGCTAGCAATATTTATTCTTGTAACCCAGAGCTACAAAGAAAAGGGGAATTTGATGTTTAGAAGGAGTGTACAACAGATCACTTTCACATGTATGTCCAGCCTATTCAATTTTACATTCATGAAGATCGTTAACTATAATACAAGGTGAACAAAAACCCAGTGGCGGTTTGAGACACTGTGGGGCTTTGCCAAACACCCCTTTAGGCTCTTGATCTGACTGAATCCGGCATTGGCCCCCTTAGCCTCTAAAACCGCCACTGCTAAAACCTAATAAATGAACAAATTGAAAATGCAATCAAATCTAAAACATACCCTTCTCATATCTCTCTTTTTTAGTCGTCTGCCAACATATTGATATTGTAACTTCTTATGCACAGCTCTAACAGCTATACGGTAACAATTTTTGCGTCTTCCTCGAAAACCCTGGAAAATTGAACACATCTATTTACCATTTTCACGAGAAAATATTACAAGAAGACTCTTGTAATTTGTTGCAAATGTGATAATTCCTAGAGCTTGGATATTTTTTGCTTTTAAATGGCATAAAAGAATACAGGATTAACCCAAATTTTTACATTTACATGCAGCCATTGGTAAGCCAAGGAACAAGTGGAGCGACTAAGAATTACCCCCCAAACTGAGCAGACTAACCAAGTAACAAGCCCAGAACAAGTAATACATTGATGTTATGTTCTTCAATTTCAAGCTTAAATTCTAAGCTTGCTCAATGCATGTTACTTGGTAGTTCTGTTCTTTAATGCTAATTCCTTGGTTGTTTTGCTAATTCCTTGGTTGTTTTGCTAATTCCTTGGTTATTTTTGCTCATTCCTTAGTTGTTTGGCCCATTCCTTGGTTGTTTTTGGCTCATATTCCTTGTTTTATTTCTTGTCTTACTGATGTCAACATTATCTGATCCAACTTGGTTTGTTTTCACTGCAGTTAAAGTCCAGTTGGTGTCCATTTAGACTTGATTTTTTGAATGCTGCATCATTTTCCTTTGCCATACTTTGATGCACAAAAGTTCAATGCTAAATACAAAGAGTTGTTACTTTACAGAGATGGGTCACATGTTCTAAACTTAAGTGAAAACAAAGAAAATTGCTTCACCTTAGAAAATTTAATTTATAAATGAGTATGCCAGGTATTGCCAAAATACAACTACTATGAGAAGAGGCAAAAAGTATTTCTTAATCAGCTAGGGATACTAAGCTAGAACGGGCTAATTTTTTTGAAATTAGCTCGTTTTGGCTAATTTTAGCCCGTTTTGGCTAATAAAAAATTATTTTCTTGAAAATTTTGAAGCCCAAACTGGCTAAACCGTTGATTTCTTGGATTTCCAGGAACCGGGCCACTATTTTGACGCGATATTTGAGTTCTAAGCATCAAGAAACGGGGATTTATGTAAAAAAATTTGGGGGTTTCCCCGGCGGAAGTTTGAGAAAAATGCGACTTTAACTTTTGTGACGTTTTCTATTGTTCTTTCTGATGCGGTTAAGTCCGCGTAATGACGCCTGCGTTTGGGCTTCCAAATTTTCAAGAAAATAATTTATTATTAGCCAAAACGGGCTAAAATTAGCCAGAACGAGCTAATTTCAAAAAAATTAGCCCATTCTAGCTTAGTACCCCTAGCTGTTAATGCTTTCTATATCCTTGTTGACATTTGGGGTCAGAAAGAATCACTCCAAAAAATAATTTGGCTAGTTTTCAATTTACTGTGGGGCCTCCTCTGCAGCTAGGCAGTCCACAGAAAACAGATCCACTCATTCGGGAGGTTAGAGTGTACAAGGCGGTACACAGAACATTTTTAGCGGGGGGGGGGGGGCAAAACCCCTTTTGAAGAACTTTTTGAGGATATCCTCTATAGGAAAGCATATATTTTTGGAATTCTTTTGGGGGGCCCCCCTTGCCCCCCCCCCTATGTACGGCCATGATAGTGTAGACTATTTGGAAATCCTATTTTCCTGTGGTTGCCGCCCACAAAACTGCAATTTTCCCAATGATTTTGTTCAGATAAGACAAGAAATTTATCAATTTTACCCTACCAATGTTAATTTAAACTTATCAATGTTACCCTATCTATTTGTTAGGGCATAGACAATCTAGTCTATCAACCTCAATCCTGGTCAGGTTCATCACACTAATTAAAGACTAGGACTAAAGTGCACCTGTCCCTGACTGTAAAATGTAACAACTTGAACAGAGAGTCAATGCCTGGTTTACCTCTTCAGCCAAAACTATTTCACTTTGATGAAAGCATTCGTCATTCATGACCATTATGACTTGCACCTCGCTATATTAGTTAAGTGAATGGCTTTGCCAAGTTAGGCCAATAGCAATAAGACGAGGAATCCAGTATAAAAATTGTAACTTATTGAATCAAAGTAAATTACCTTAGCTAAAGCAAATATTTTAGATCTCCGCACATGTCTCTTTGCTGGACCCCCTCTCACCATCAAGAAGTTTGAAAAAAACATTTTGAGTCGATTATGTCTTTATTTCTTCAGTCCAGTAGAAGGCGGTCAAACGCGCATGCTGCTTTAGGCCGATTAACCGAAACTGAAACTTGAAATGAATCTGAAGCTGAAGAGACACTTGTAATTCTTAGGGGATTGAGAACTAGCCAAAATGACGTAACATGTTCTACTGTTTATATAAAATCCTGCCTCAAGACGAGAATCTATCATGAATTTCTTTGATAGATAGATGTTTGTTGATAGTTGATAGGCAAATACGCTTACTTTCTTCGTAAGGTATTGGTTTACGAGCAAAGCACAAAGGGCCCGCTGAATAAGTAGACTAATCGAGCAGTGCGACTATGGTCTTTCCTCTCGATGTGATAACACCTCGTGATTCCTTCTGCCTTTTGCCTGGAATTACAGAGAGCTGGCAAATGCTCTTCTCACACTTTGTGTCAGGTCTTAAGGTGGTTTCGGACCAGAACCCTTTGAACAAGGGTCGAGTGATCTTATCAATCGGCCACCCCCGCCAATCGTACACTAATTCAGGTAATCAAGCAGTTGTCTAGAGAGGCTAGCTTTAGATTCTATCATTTTTGCGATTGTCTTCAGGAGTGCAGCTGCAATTCCAAATTAAAGATTTCAATTTAGTAGAATATCCCAAGCAATGAAAACTCAATTCTAAACCGATTTCCAAGCAAACGTTGATTAAAATAATTTTCGTAAATCGTTTTTACTTTTCACATCAATCGTTTCCAACTCTTTTACTTCATCTTCGTACAGCCCTTATGAGAATTTACAAAGAAAATAAGCCTATATAATCTTGATTTAAATTGAAGGTGTTTTACGTCACTTTTGAAACCAATTATTTTTCTGGTTGTCTTTAGGGCAGCTGCAATTCCTCATTATAAAGTATTCAATTCGGTAGAACATCACCAGCAATGAAAACCCAATGCTTAACCAATTTCCAAGCAAATGGTTATCAAATTGATTAATTTTATGGAAAGCAATTTTACTATTCGTAATTAAAAACTGCTTCTATTTTATTTTCTTTTGTGATGGAAAAATAAACAATTTCTTGGATTATAAAAGTCGTTTATTTTCATCTGTAACGCATCAAATGCTTTAGATGACTTTAGGAGACACATGTCTGTGCTTGACATTTCCATGTTCGTTTAGTCTACGCAGCTGAGTCTCGTGCATCAATTCTGAGGCTGGTTTATGAAAAGGCTTACAAACAGGAGAAGATCTTGTGAGAGATCTTGCCTTTCTATTGGAGCAACGAGAAAGCGTTTTCTGGCTGCTATTTCAAGAGAGACATCAGTCTGAAGTAACGGTACAAGGAGGTTATTTTTGGTGCGTCATTTCACTTTTCCATAAATTTTCTTTCCTTCTTCCTCATTTGATGATATCTATAAAGGATTGCAAGAAGAATTGAAAACATGTTCAGATATGATAACAAGCATTAAGAAATATGGTAACCACTAAAGCTTTTCGTCTGAAACTCAATTGAGTAGAGACACTCAACAGCACGGTTCAAAAACTGGACGGCTTGGACTGGGCATCTATTTTTAGCATAATGAAAATCTGTGTTCAATCACTAAAACTAAAAAAATATCGCATTTTTAAAAAATATAAAACTAAAAATATATCACCCACGATTCCCGTCTGGAGAACTCTTTTTTGCAAAAGCAACTACTTTTTACATATGATCACAAAAATACACCCTAGAGCCCTTGTTCAAAATGAAAAAGGAAATAAAAATATCGATAACTTTGAAATTATCTATTCGGGCAAGGATTTTATTAGACTTTGATAATGATCGTTTGATTGTACGGTCGAAAATTTAGACAAAAGTAATCAAAATGAAGCTTCTAGTTATTTTTTTCAGAACTAAAAATATCAACTATGCAAAGATCAATGCAAAATAAAAAAAGTTCATGTCCTCACTCCAACAGCATTTTGCGTAAGATCACTAAAAGGACAATAAATGTCCGAAAGAATTATGATTATGATGATGATGAGACGTCCACGTTAGAAAGAGAACGAAAATAAACCCAACGAATGATTGGACGTGGGTTGAAACTGAACAATCAGAAAAGAGGCGAGTAATAAGCATAACTATCCGATGAATGTCAGACGAAAAGCTTTAGTTTTTATATTTCGCAATTTTTCCGTTTTTATCTCCTCTACCTTTCTCATTTTGAAACTTTACATGATAGATTATAATGTTTAGAATAAAACCTTGAACTGGAGAGGCTACTGTGGTGTATAGAAACTAACATGGACTTGAGTAGACGGATAATGACTTCTAAACTTGCTAGTAGAGAAGCAGTTTAAGTAGAGGCTGGTCACTTCATAGCCGTCATAATCTCAATAGAAATAAGAGGTTGAGAAGGGCGGTCACTGAAGAAACATTTTAGAATTGTGGGTGGTTATCTAATCAGGCTGTTACTCAACAAAATCGCGTGACACATAAGCAAAATGGCTCTCTTCCACTCAACAATCAAAAGTGAAGTTTATCTCCAAGTTAACTGTGATTTAATCATTTCTGTCTTTGGTTTTTGTTCCTCTCTCTTGATAAGGATCAGGAGAGTCTGCCCTTTAGAACGAGGCTGAATGATATTATTATAACAAGGTATGGAATCTCTTAACCACATCTATCCTGCACTTAAACAAGTATTTCAGCCGTCACACGATTTTTTATATATGACTTGCGTGACATATATTTACGAGCTGGCCTGTGATAGGCCACGTGATGCTTCATTTCAAGCAGGGGTAAGGTAGCATGCATTCCATCTCTACCAATGGAAGGGAATGAGGTACTAGTGAGTGAGTGAGTTTGTGTCCAACGTGCTAGTCTACGAAAGGCCACAAGACGCCTTATTTCCAGCAGGGATATGGTTGCATACACTAAATCACTGCATATGGTAGAATATAAGTGAGTTGAGTGAGGTTATGTGTAATTGTTAGCCTAAGGGGTACGGTAACATGCACTACAATCAGTGGTATATGAGGTCTTACGGTCCTATTTATGCAACCGGAGCTCATATTTGAAAACGACTACTCAGTACTCAATAGACAACCCCTGAAATTAAGCTCAACAATGTTTCCAAACCAACACCATCCAGAAGCTTGCGCAGCGAAGCAGCTAGTTTGCAGGTGCATGCCACTTTTGAAACAAGTTGAATAGTTCCTCGTTTCTTTTCTACAACTAGTATATTCACTGCTCTACTATTACATCGAGTGAGTTGGACGTGCTAGCCTTTATGTCAAATTATGCTCATTTTAAATCAAACACTTGAATGATAAATCACAAGGTTGCTTCTTTAAATCTCATACTAGCTACCTGGCGTCAATGAAGATATGATACCATATTCAATTTAATTGCTCCCATTTGTGATAAAGCGAATCAAGCCTAGCTAGACTCGTGTTTAGGTTTTCTGTAGGATCACACGTTAACACTCTTCGGAGCATTTTGTCAGAAAAAATGAAGCCTAACGAAATATTTGATATCCAGAGGAACCAAATTGGGCAATTAGAAAACAACTGCATGATTTCTAAAGCGCAGAAATAACCAATCATTTTCAGTGATCTAGTGAGGAAATCATTAGATCATCGCAAGAGTTTTAAGAGTCCAAATGGACTCTTTGTGTCCACATAACATTTCATTATCAATGTTTGTGACGCAGGAAGATGCCGAGATTCTGAAATAAAATGGAATTAGCGTAATATTGATTTTTCAGATTGAATGGGATTAGTAATAATGATTTGGTGTACTGCATAAACCGGTGCAACCAAGCGTACCATGACCTAATGCTACTATATGCTGTGATTCATGGTCGTGGTCGTCGTCATTACCGTCGTCGTCGTCGTTGTGGTTGTCATCAATGCCCCTGCTCAACCACTGGCTTGAGTATCAAACTGAAACTAACTCACTCAACAACAATCAGTATCATGCCTATCGCTAGTCTTATAACATCATCTCCAATTGGACCAATTCAATTCAAGTCATCCTAATCTATATGAGAACGAGACTAACATCACTAAGAGACCGGTCTTACTGATGCATTGCCCTTTTTGGCTGCATAATAATAAACAGGAAAATACTTTTCATTCGAGATCTAGAGTTTCACTAGAAAATATTTGGATATCATCATAATGCATATTGACTTTTAAAAAATGCTGTGTAACCAACCATCCTCGACTCAAAACCAATTTGTTATATCTCGGTCATGGGCGAATACGCAAGAAAGATATCGCCGACCTCACGGCCTTTGTCTTTCTGATTTTAATTTTTAATATACACGGGTGATTCATTATCGATAGTACGTGCGTCAGCGGCAGGACACCTATATCGTTGATTGTGTTCGTTTCTCGAGGTTTCGGGCTGGAAGGTCTTAAACTCTCTAAATAGTTACTTATTTAAGGCAGGTTTATTTATGATAGATTGGAACAACAGAAAGACCTCCGAGTGAAAAGCAGAGCTAGCAATTTTCTCAGACTGCACCTGGCTATATTACAATACTGACATCGTGCAATGAAAGACGTCTCGTTTCCATCAAGTAATCGAATAGTGCTCAATGATGTTGAAGAGATTTTGAAACAGCTAGGTGAGTGTAATTTCATCTTTTTTGTTGTTATCACAGAAGTAAGACCTAGCTCATATATGATTCAGAAGTGTGAAAATTATTTGGCTTGTAAACAAGAACAAAAAACCAAGGAGAAACATAGCACAATGCTGAGAGCCATGGATATTTGGTATTAATCTGAGTACGTACCCTTAACCCCTTTTCCTGTGTGCAACTGTCATCTACTTTACAAACTAAATGAGTGAGTGAGCTTATGTCTCACTTGTTAGCCTCACAAAGACTGGGCTATGTTTCAGATATGGATATGGTAGTATGCAGTTTCTCACAAAGTAATTGTAGAATATTTTTGATGTCATCTAGTCTGGTCCATTCGTCCTACAGGGTTTTCAATTTGAAAACAACATTCCAACAAGTTGCCTCGTCGGCATGGTGATTTGGAGCCTACATCGCTCTGAATCTCTAACACCAACTCTCAATCTCAAATAAAGGAATTTTTATTTCACTGCAATTACGTAATTTACAAACGCACTATCGTATGCTTCAAACGGTATGCATCTTTCAATACAAAACCGGAAGGCACCCAAATCAATATACTCAGACAAGGGGCTACACCCTGGGTACAAGAACCTGGGTTCAAGCAAAGAAGGGGCGAAATTGGGTTAAGACTAACATTAGAAATGGAAAATTTCTGTCTTTATAACTCTTATTTCAACTTCACTCTTACTTTGCCCCCACCTTACTTGAGGATCTTGTAGTCAGGGTAACCCAGGGTTCTACTGTTCAGGGCAACGTGGGGCCCAAGTAAATTTTGAAAAGAGATAGGATATGCGTCTTCCCAAAAGTCTCGTGGGTTCTATGTGATATTTGATTCAAAGTTTTGATAGTCTCTGTAATAACACAAGTTCTTGAAATAACGTTTTCTAGAGATCTCCTATCAGCCTGACTTACCTGATTTCATATATTGATGGATGTGCTGTTGGTTTTAGCTATTGGAATTTTAATATCATTGTTGTATTGTTAAACACTTACAATTTAATCCAAGCAATCTCCTCTTCACTCCTCTTCTCAGACCAAGACATCGCAAGAACTTTTATTTACAATCTCATCAAAACTACCAAACCAAACCAAGCCCAATGCAAACCCCATGCAAACCATATCTAAACCCAATCCAAACCCAATCTACCACCGAATCCCCGTCCAAACCCACTCCAAACTCAATACAAATCCTATCTAAACCACTCAATCAAGGCCATCCAAATTCGATCCAAAATCATAACCCCATCCAAACCCCACCCCAACCCCATCCAAACTCCATCCAAACCGTAACGAGCAACTATCCAGCCCAAAACACTAATCTGCTGGTTTATGAGGTTGCATATTGTTAGCCTCAAAATTAATTGTACTTTACAAATCCAATTCAATTTTCTGATATCCTGAATCGTGACCTGATCCCAACGGAAAAACAGTTTCCTGAGAAAACGACACGCCATTTTGTTTTCAGCGTGCACAATACAAGCGAAATCTACCATCCAATTACAAGAAACAACTATAGCTCTGCCCTAATCCTCTTTTCGTGAAAATGTCTTTTCAACCAAAAATAGAATGTCACAGCCTCCGAAATCAAAACTGCTTGGTAATCCTAATTTCATGAGGATATCGTTCTGCCCGAAATAGAATGTCCCGGCCTTCGGGATGAAAATTGTCTTATTATCCCTAAGATAACGTGATCGGAGATGTAAATTGATGTAAGCAATAGAATGAAACGGCCCGAAAATCCCATCCTAGCAATTTGATTAAAATTTGGATTTTTTTCACCACAAGTTATTTGTCCTATGCAATATTTCGAATTGCTGAGTTACAAAAATTACTTGGAACACCTAGCTCACCCTGCCCTCCCCCCGCACATTCAGGTAGCCAGAGAAATACTAGCACCGATTAAGTCTTCCAAATGCCCATATAGTCTTCCTGACACCGATGTATTCTTCCAGGTAGAGTTAACTCTTCCTGATACTGGTATAGTCTCCCAGATACCAATGTATTCTTCTTAAAACCGATATAATCTTCCTATTACCGAAATGGTCTTCCTAATACCGAAACCGTCTTCCTAGTATTGACAGTCTTCCGAATATCAATATAGTCTTCTTAATACCAATTAAGTCTTCCTAATACTGATGTAGTCTTCCTGATATAGTCTTCCTAATACCAATATAGCTTTCTTAGTACCGATATAGTCTTCCTAATATCAATATAGTCTTCCTAATTCCAATACATTCATCCTAATACTGATATAATCTTCCTTATAATTATATGGTCCTCCTGATACCAATATATTCTTTCTAACACTGATAAATTCTTCCTTATACCGATATAGTCTTCTTAATACCAATTAAGTCTTCCTTATACCGATATAGTCTTCCTATGCCGATATAGTCTTCCTTATACCGATAAATTCTTTCTAACACTGAGATATTCTTTTAACACTGATATATTCTTCCTGATACCGATATATTCTTCCTGATACCGATATATTCTTTCTAACACTGATAAATTCTTCCTTATACCGATATAGTCTTCTTAATACCAATTAAGTCTTCCTTATACCGATATAGTCTTCCTATGCCGATATAGTCTTCCTTATACCGATAAATTCTTTCTAACACTGAGATATTCTTTTAACACTGATATATTCTTCCTGATACCGATATATTCTTCCTGATACCGATATATTCTTCCTAATGGCAATATAGTCTTCCTAAATACCGATATAGTCTTCCTTATACCGATATATTCTTTTAACACTAATATATTCTTCCTGATACCGAAATAGTCTTCTTAATATTGATAAAGTCTACCTAATACCGATATAGTCTTCCTTATACCGATAAATTCTTTCTAACACTGAGATATTCTTTTAACACTAATATATTCTTCCTGATACCGATAAAGTCTTCTTAATATTGACGCAGTCTTCCTCATACCGATATAATCTTCCTAACTCTAATATAATCTTTCCAATACCAATAAATGCTTCCTAATACTGATAAATTCTTTCTAACACTGATATATTCTTCCTAATACCGATACAGTCTTCTTAATGCTGATATAATCATTTCTCATGTGTCTAATTCACTCTTCTTGATACAGATATAGTGTTTCTCATTCCAATACGGTCTTTCACATATCAATTGAATCCTGCTGATACTAACTCAGTACCCCTAATACCGATGCATTCTTCTTAAAACCGATATAATCTTCCTATTACCGAAATAGTCTTCTTAATGCTGATTCAGTTTTACTAAAGCTGATAAAGTACTCTTAATCCCGAAACAGTCTTCCTGATACTGGTATATTCTTCCTGATACCATTATATTCTTCCCAATTATGATATAGTCTGCCTAACACTAACATAGTCTTCCTAATTATGGTGTATTCCTAATACCGATTCCTAGTTATGGTAACTTCCTAATACCCATGCAGTCTTCCTAATAACAACATATTCTTCCTAATACCGATGCAGTCTTTCTAATAATGATTTAGTCTTCTTATAACCGATAGTGTTTTGATCCTGCAACTAATTCAGTCTTCTTGATACCGATATAGTGATCCTGATACCGATACGGTCTTTCATATACCAACTAAGTTCTGTTATACTACCTCGGCCTTCCTGATACGGATTGAATTTTTAGAATATCACAAAAGTCAACCAAGCAACCAAAGTCATTACTATTACAGTTGAATAATTCCGGATGTAGGAATTGCAATAATGGCATTGTTGCTACTTAATTGATGTATCACCTAGTGTCTAACCCATTTCATTACAAACAGAACGGATCGTTCAATGATGTTGTTATTTATGAGCTGAATGCCCTTTACTGCCTTTCAACGGATTTCGCAATAACATCTTTAGGCCTATTGTGAGTGCTGATGGGAACGAATTACCGATACAATGACAGCTGAAAAAACAAAAACAAAATAATGTATTTCGTCTGACATGAATGATAAAGAATGGCGACTTGCAGCATACACAAATCAAATCTTTATATCAGATTAAATTCTTGTTATTTTTCAATCAGGAAATAAACACGATTCGAAAACCACGTGAGTAGTATACCTCATACCTCATAGGCATTCAGGGGGTTAAAATGAAAATATTATACCTTAAAGCTCTCCATGGTATTATTGCATAAATAGCATACCTTATATCAGGCTCGTAGGAAGTGGGGGGCAATTGTAATCGTTCTTTGTATGATGACTGATGTCTCTATCGTTCTCAAACATTGGTTGCCCCCCGCACCCTATAATGTTTTCTAAGCCACAATACTGCTTTATATACTTATTCAAGGAGGATTATTATAAGCATTTGCGTGCCTGCAGTACAAAGAGGGGGAATTAAAAATGTGCCTCGCACTACCTTGCAGTGCATGTTATCGTGTCCCTGCTGGAAACTAGAACTAAGGTTAGCCATGTCCCCTCCAAAGACTTCATTAAACAGTCTTTCAGACCTTAAATCTTTCAAAATATATGATGAATATGTATCAACTATAGCGTTTGTTTTTTATTTTTGTTTGGCTTTGGTTTTTAGATATTAGATCCTTTTAAGATCTAAATTCTGTTTAAATTCATCCTTATTCAACATTTGCCAAATAGATTCAAGTATAAACAAAATAGATTGACATTCTCTGAATATTTCACAAGGTTTCTACTCCCTCAAAACGAGACACAGAGTTGGTTATAGGAACGTTAGCGTTATAGAAATTGCATTCAGTAGGCCTGACAGGATTCGCACGTGTTTCCGGCAATGGGCGCTTGCGAATGTTTGAGCGATGAAAATCGTTATGTTGTCATATCTGACTGACTCCAGAAACCAAATAACAAAGCAAGAGATAATCCAATAATATTTCTGGTCACATTCAGACCAATGCTTCGACATTTCAATTAATTTCTCCTTGTCTCTTATCCAAAATCTTCAAACTTAATTAACTTATAGTCGATAGATTTTGATCGACTGTTGTCATGACTACACGCTCTGCTGCCAAGCAACAATCCTGTATGCCAGTAAACAGAAGAAATTGTTTTAGTTTCAGTGGGGATCACAATTCTTAATTTGAACAGCAAAAAAACAACTCAACCAAAACCAACTGAGGAGCAACTGATGCTCGACATACGTAAGCGTATTTTCATTCAACGCTTTCATTAGAACATTAAGGGACGGGACTCTAATGCGTCCCATGAGTCTTAGCGTGTGCAGTCTAATATGTGTCATGCCCTAAGGCGTTGAATATCACGTGGTTTTAGCTTCCTCTATCCTGACACTAATGAATGAGTTCATTCTCATTACTGTCCATTCTCTTTCAGATGCGTGTGCAGTGTGGTTGTCTAGTTGACGGTCTTTACAGTCGTTTTCTAACCCTCACAAAACACCATGGCAGTGGTGTAGCTAAGGTGTGTGGGGCCTTTAGTGAAGTAGGAGGTCTGGCGCCCCTTGCAAATAAGTTTTCAAGTTGGGGCCCTTAGTGGTTCGCCCTAGAGGTAACCACCGTCCGCTACGCCAATGCCCCAGGGGAGGTACTCCATATCTTCTAATACGGGGGTTAGTCCATGTCACTTTTCTTCACTTACCTCTAAATATATAGCCTGATGTTTTGGGAGCCCCAAATTCTGAATCTAATATTTTTGAAGAACCCAGATGTTGTGATTTATGAAAATAACATATCTTGGTATTTGAATGGGTCACTGAAGAAATGCACCAGGATTTATGATTCTTCCTGTCTTCAGATTTCTGTACCCAAATATTGAATTTTGTCGACGTTGTAATTCACCAGCACCAAATATTGATTTACGGAAATTTCAGACCCCAAATATTAACATGGGCCCCACACCCTGGGCACAAAACTGCTTGATCGACGTATAACTGTAACACAGGGACGATAAGAAAGGTGTGAGTGGGGTCAAAAGGTGTTCATCAGGCTTTCTTGGCGAATGATTCACGCAAGCAAATCTAATAGGACAAACGTGTAGGTTTGCAAGCGTATCACTTATCAATGACATCTTTTTCCACAAACTCTAATGGTTACAAGCGTTCTCCGCGCAGTCTATTTGGCAGGCACTCGACTTCAAGATGAGACTATGTTTGTGGAAAGCTGCCCAATCTGGCATGATTCGGTATTTTGGTGTGGCTTTATGATATAATTGAAAATTATTTGATGCGTGTGGTACTGCCAATAAGTAAGACGAGTAAATGAAACAATTGTATAAGTAGTACTATGAAATTCATACAACTTCCATTGAGGTTTCAGGCGTATTCTCGTTATCAAAATAATATTCATGGCTTCATGATGACTGGAATAAGTCTGACACATATGCAAATACCTTTTTACGTCTTTTGTCTTTATATCTCTGATATCACGATCACCATCTGCTGGCCCTACCTGGAATCGAAAACAATATCATTTAAAAGGCTAACAGAATTACTATTTAAAACTTAATCTTATTTGCATGACGAGTAAGATGGTAAAACCATTCGTACCCAAGCGACTCGACTCCCACGTACAGTTGAGGCGATTTGGAATTAAAACCAGATAAGCAAAGATTTGTCTTTGCTGGTTAAAAACACTGTTTGTTGTGACAGTCCCTAATTATTTTTCAAACTATGAATCATGCGAAAAGTAGGCTTTGGCATCTTCTGTCTGAAATTCAAGTCGTAGATCAAATTGATTGACGAACTTTGAACAGCGTTTGTGAGGATTCAAACAATCCAGCTCAGGGGCGGATCCAGGAAAATTTCTAATTTAATGCACTAATGCATCCAAGTGACAGAATTTGCATTTTTTCCATCTTAGAACTTAAATTAGAAGAAAGGAAAAATACTGGGCTTAAAAATCTGACTGCAGCTCGAGCATTAGTAGCTTTAGGCTGGATCCGCCTCTGTAGCTAAATTAGAGAGTTGAATGGAATAAACCAATCAGATTGCCTGAGGAGAGTATTCTCAGACCCCATTGGTTGAAAGAATGCATACATTTTAAGGCTAGACCAAGACTTCTTTTAACTAAAATTTATAAAGAGTTGCATTAATGATAATCGAGATGAGATCTAATTTCTACAGCTTGTTTACTTGGTTTATAACAATTATCTTAGATAGGTCGTACAAAGGAGAAAAAGAGTTCCTTGTATCTACCAAGCAACTACAGGCTCTGAACCAAATTGAAAGAGTTCGTGTCCTTTCTGAACCACCTGTACGATTAAAGGACACTTTAAAGGTATAAGGTAATTAATAAAGGAAAAATGATGATGATGATAACTACAAAATATAGAGGATTACTAAGTATAGATGAAAATGACGAGATTATGACAACACGTTGTATTGATCAGCCTTCGAACATCCTCCTTAACACACACAGAAAGAAACAGGATTTTTGTTCTGGCCGTTTTCCCCAATAGCGGGTATTGACCGGTACATGAATTCGTCTTCTCCAAGTCTCCCTATCCATTGCCATCCCCTTCTCCAATCACCTTCATATCATACTCAACCACATCCTTCCATCAACTTGCTGGTATTTCATGAATATGCCCCTTAACAATGCATGGCATTCCAGAATAAAATTGGCTTTCTTTATATAGCCGCAGTGCAGTCAAGATTTCGTACTGCAGTCACTTGGCTTGGTTGTTACGTGTTTCTAGAGGGCTCCTTCCCATCATGCATGGCGTGAGTGAGATACATGAAATGAGATTCAGACGCTGAGTTATCATAGGCCCAAAATATGGAATTCCGTCCCAGACGATAGAAAGTTATCGCCCTCTGCCAACTATTTCAAAGCATGAAGAAAAGCCTGGTTTCTTCAAAATGAATGCTGCTGCTTTTTTTGCCATCAATAACCTACTATAAGAGTGGTCCTCCTTTTGTTAGTTTCAATTAGTCCCTGTACCATCTTAGCACTAAGATTGAATAAATACATTATTATCATCATCCACCATCTTTGTTAGAATTCTGTAAACAAAAACAACAGACAAAACAAAACTGCATTATCAGAGGAGCCATATGTTTTTGGATTGAGCATCAGCAGGCAAGGAAATGCTCGTTTGAAGACCACCGTTTAGCTAGGTAAGTGGATTATGATTAAGTATTGAAGGATGCACTTTGTTTAATGGCTTGGTGCCGACAATGCATCGATGCTGTGAGGCACAAAACGCATCAAGGTAATTAAATTCTTTCTCATACAGGACTTTGGAGTAAGGATGAAAAGATATTATAGTTGTTTCCAAACCGTTATTCATCTTAAAGAATTGTTTATGGGGGGTCAGACATTTGGGGCTTTCGAAAGGCGATAAATCTTGCATGTTTAGTCTGTTGTAATGGTGTGGTAGAGGAAAAGAAGTATACTGAATTGAAACGTTTTATGATAGTGTTTCGCGCGATTCTCTTCTTCCTAATTATCATAAGTAAAGTTGGCAAATCAGGCTTGTTGAGATGATGAGTCTAGTCTTTCAAGTCTTGCCTCTTCCTTCTCAGTAAATGTAAAGTTTCTAAGAAGAAAGAGACTGAAAAGAAGACAAAACTATCCATCTGGACGAACCTGTCTGGTGGTTACTCACTCATCAGGAGATGTACAGATGCAAACGCTTGTAGAGATGGAGAGTTTTGTCTTACGAGTCTCTTCCTTCCTAGTGTATATAGCTCTTCTTTATGTATTGAGCACTCTAACGGAAACCGATACTCAGACTTTTTAAAGTTGGAAAGCTTGTATTTATTGCACTGTAAGTGAAGTACGACTATAGTCTCATATTGCATCCTGTAAGCATTTTAGTCTATAGTTTTTGCAGCTTTGGTGTTCACAGTAATTATATCATTATAATTGTTCTCTCTTATTCGTCCATAGTAAACCATGTTTATTATATTTGTGCTGTAATTGTTTACCTCTGCAAGTGCTCGACTCATCGATTTGGTCAACATTAAGGCGTCAAATGAATGAAATTCGAAAACTCGTGGAATGTTCTCGGCAGTAATAATCTTCATGAGTGAAATTTTCTTACTTTTGAATTAATCGAAAATATATGAGATTAATATTAGAGCTTCAAAGACTAAAAAACCGCCGAATCAATGTTCGAATCAGAAAATACGAAAGCAACAAAAAGCCACTGGAATCTGGAATTAGTGAAATATTAATGACTTTTATTTCGCATTCAAGAGATGACAAATTTATTTGTAGAATTCTTTCGCAATTCACAAAATGATAATGAATCCCGTTTCCATTAAGGTGCAGATGGTCATCAGGGCGTAACGCCTGTTAATAAATTGGATGATTTCGCTGATAATAATAATCAATTTCTTTAAAGCTGGCTTGAATACGTATAGATTGATTAATTACTTAATTCCTTGGTAAAAAATTATCGTCATTGCCGAGGTTAAACCTAATTTTTCACTACTTGAAATATATCTCATAAAAGGGGGGTTTAAATTGATTTGAGTTTTAGACATTTCTATTGCGGGTGTTTGCAAATTACTAGCATGAATAGTTGAATATTTATCTCTTTCAAATAAAGTCTCAAAATTTTTATTCATATTCATTATATGCGTTTTTTCACGCTCTTTCGTAATTTTACTAATTTTCTTGTTGAATTTTTTGCTATTGTCTGCTGCTTAGGCACTTTAGGGCTGAGTGGTATACTGGTTTTAGAGATCTAGTAAACCTGCACTGAATGGTATATGATGATATATGCTTAACGGACAATTCTTGGGTTGAGACAGAGATGAGTCACCTTTTAATGAATTGGTTGATTTTGCTTTTGGCACTTTTAGAACTGAGTGACCTACTGGTTTTAGAATGTGAGACTTAAACTGAATTTAAAATAGGTTGGTAATGCTTAACGGACAAGTCAAGAGGTACTACTCTGATAGCTGATCACTACTATGGTAGATTAATCAATTACCACTATGGTGGATAATCACAACTGTGGTGGATGATCATTACTATTTTGGTAGTTTTGTACTAATCTAAGGGATAGTCACCAATATGGTGGATTATAATTACTAAAGTGCATAGCCACGACTGTGTTGGATAAATCGATCACAACTATGGTGGATAATCACTACTGTGGTGGATGAATCAATCAACGGTGGTGGATAACTACCATTCTGGTGGATAACCACTACTTTGGTGGGCAGTCACCACTGTGGTACATAGTCACAATTCTGGTGGACAGTCGCCACTGTGGTACATAGTCACCATTCTGGTGGACAGTCACCACTGTGGTACATAGTCACCATTCTGGTGGACAGTCGCCACTGTGGTACATAATCACCATTCTGGTGGACAGTCACCACTGTGGTACATAGTCACCATTCTGGTGGACAGTCGTCACTGTGGTACATAGTTACCATTCTGGTGGATAGTCGCCACTGTGGTACATAGTCACCATTCTGGTGAAAAGTCACAACTGTGGTGGATATTCACAACTGTGGTGGATGATCACTGCTGTGGTCGATGATCACTACTTTGGTGGATGATTGGTTGATGATAACAATAGTGGTGAATAGTCACCACTGTGTTGGTTGATCATTACTGTAGCGGTAGTTTTGTACTAATCTAGTGGATAGACACTACTTTCTTGGAAAGTCACCACTATGGTGGATTATAATCTCTAAGGTGAATAGCCACCACTGTGGTGGATCAATCAATTCATACGGTGGTGAATAATCAATACTGTTATGGATGATCACTACTATGGTGGATAATCAATATTGTGATGAATAATCAATACTGTGGTGAATAATCACAACTGTGGTGGATGATCACAATCATGTGTCATGGATGATCACTACCATGGTGTCTTATCACTACTATGATCGAAAGTCAACACTGTAGTGGAGGATCATCACTGTAATGGATGTTCACTATGATGGATAGTTACCACTGTAATGGATGATCATTACTCTAATGGATGACCACTTCTATGGTGGATGATCACTACAGTGGTGGATAATCACTATTACCTTTAATCATTTATCAAGGCTACCCCAATAGCTTTCATTATCCACCACCGTATTGCGACAATACCACCACAATAATGATTACCCAGAAAGTAGAAGCATTGCTTCAGACGAACTCAGTTTTCAACAACAAATGTTACATAATCCTGTGGTCGTGCGTCTCCTCCGCTCCGGTGACATGTTCCCCGTCGAATTAGAGCGAGAGAGAGGAACGCCTTTGTGCGATTTCTTTATCAAACCCAATTACATTGAGCGCAATTGAAGCGAGAAGAAGGGGATTTGTGACCTGAAATATTGCTGCATGTTGTTCGAGAATTCGGGAGAAACCACATTTAGTGCCGTCGAAACAAACAAACAAGAAAAAGGCGAGATGGAGTGAAGTCGCGAACAGTAAGGATGATTCTCTACGTCGTATGAATAAAGTGAGCAGATCCATTTCAGCTAGATTTCAGCGTAGCCTAGGAGATGAATCAGTGACTTATGAAATTGCTTGTGTTGTTATCAGACATGGATCACGGCCTCAGAGTTTTGTATTTTAATATTTCACAAAATTCCCTTTGTCTCAGCGAGTCGATGTCTAAAAATGCTCGATTCTGTTTCAGGCGAAACTTTGGGAAAACTAGATTGAGGCAATTTTGAGAGAATCAAAAGAAAGAGAAACACCCGGTGAGTGTCTACCTATTCATCCAGCGTTTACTTCAGTTCATACTCAGCCAACTTCAGTTATTATTTCTTGAATTGCGTTTGCCTAACCTTTCAATGGTTTGTTAATGTTGTTTTATAATCTTTTATGTGCCCTGTCATATTGTTTTACTGTGGTGTTGTCTTATAGTCACTGTCAGTATTTTTCGAAATCGGAACCCGTGTCGCTATGCTGGTAGGCACACAATTTTCAAACACGAGCATTGAACGCGTAGCTCTGCTAACACGCCGTAGTCAACACTTTGGGTCATATTCGATTGTGTTGCCTCCCACTTGCAGTTTCAGGGGGGATCCAAGGGGGGCGTGCCCCAGGTTCAACGCTTTTTACAACAGGAGAAGGGCCTGAAAATTAGCAGATATTGCCAAATAAGGTGTCTTTTGGGGCCCCAGGCCCCGAAAGAAAAACAAGTTTTAGTAGTTAATGCTATAAGTAGTGATAACTTATCAATAGCGACAAACTTCGACTCATAAAGGAATAGAAATAGTCAAATAAATGTATAGAAATTCAATATTTTGTTGCAAACTTATGTTTAAAGTTTAAAATTAGAAGCCTAAAAGCTTCATTTTAATGCGTCGATGTCCTCTGGGGTAAAAACAAAAAGTAAAACCGTAAATCGAATAAGTCACCCTTTCTCAAGTCCCCCTTAAATAAGGCCCTAGCCCACCCAGAAATTCTCAAGTTGATCTGCAAAAACTCACCTGATAATAGGTCTATCGCACGGTAGGGTAGAGGAATTGAAAACTGGTTTCTAATCTTATGCAGAAAGATTGTTATATCTATAAAAAATAAGTTTTTTAAGTGATTTGGATTTTCAATTTTTTACAATGAGGTAGGCCGTAGGTTCTTAATAGAATGCGTCTAGTCGCCACAAGATTTATCGAGTCTACCGAAGTATAAAACCCTTCACAAAGGAATCTCTTTTTGAGGTTTGAAATGCTTCATCAGCTTAGTTTCGACAACGAGGCTAACGGAGCATGGAGAACTTAGACAGTGTTACGATTGAACAAGAACATAAATTATGATTAATTATGCTGATTATGCGAGAAAGTGATTTTGTCAGACACTCATCGAAGAAGTAATATAAAAAAAAGGCTGAAAAAGAAACCTCACAAATGATTACCCAGTAGTGGATCAAAATTTGCAAATAAAGAATTGAATGATTGGTATCGTGCAGAACCAATCAATTAGCCACATTGCCCCAGTAAGACCAAAAAAAGAATAGCTGAAAGAGTCCTCTTGGGAAAACAAAATCCTTCTGTCTAAACAATATGTTATGGTTCAAATGTAGACAGATTCCACTTTGTTGTATTTACTAGTTGTTTTGTTTCACTGTTTTCAGATTTTTCTCGTTATCGTGAGGCTCTGCGCCAATAATATAATGTAAAACTCCTCCAAAAGAATCAATATGTCTTTTGGTCAATATAATGTATCATCTCTTAATGAAAATTGGGCTATTTTGATGAATATTGCCTATTGGTCATTTTATAAGGTGGCCTCTTCAAATAAACTCTTCTTAAAGAATCGATGTATCTTTTGATTAATATAATGTATCATCTATTAATGAATATTGGTCACCTTGTAAATTGGTCTCTACAGATAAGCACCTCACAAATGAATCAATACATCTTCTGGTCAATATATTATATAGTATCTTGTTGAATATCAGTCACCTTATAAGGAGGTCTCTATAAATAAACTCCTCATAATGAATAAACATATCTTCTGGTCAATATAATGTATCATCTCTTATGGAATATTGGTCACCTTATAAGATGGTCTCTACAAATTAAGCTCTTCTAAATGAATCCACATATCCTTTTGTCAATATAATGCATAGCATATTTTTGAATATTGGTCACTTTTTAAGGTGGTCTCTACTAGTAAACTCCTCATAAATGAATCAGTATATCTTTTACTCAATATAATGTATCATATTTTATCAAAAATTTATGGTAGTATCTACAAATAACCTCCTCACAAATGAGTCAACATATATTCTGGTCAATATAACGTATCATCACTTATTGAATGTTAGTCACATTATAAGGTCTCTACAAAAAAACTCCTCACAAATGGTATCTATTAATGAATATTGGTCACCTTATAAGGTGGTCTCTACAAAGAGGCTCTTCGCAAAGAACAAACATATCTGGGCGATTTCCCAGGAGGAGCCTAAGATTTTGCTACTCCTGTACCTCTTAGTGGGAATTAGCTCCTTAGTCAAAGAGGGTGGGAAAAATACAAACCTAATATCACTTCCTTGAAATGCCCCTCAATTGTATTGATTAAGACGATTGTGCATACTAAGCAGCGTTATCAATATCATTCCAAAGAAACAACCTTGGGCATTGTCTGGCAGCTGATAATGCAATGGTCATAGGAATGGTGCCAAGCAATGGAAATGTCTAGACCGTTAAGAATGGCTTAGACATGAGCTGCTTTGCCTTACCCGTCCTTTCAAATTCAACAATGCAGTCCTCTTGCAGGATTCTCAGGAATCCTGAGTATTTTTGAAGTCAACAATCTTTCAGCAATGCTCTTTGTAGAAGTCTTTATACGGCATGAAATAGCAAAGAAGTAATCATGAAATAGCAAAGAAGTAGACAGGTATTTGCTCGTAAAAGCAGGTAAACCATAGTTTATTGAAAGACAATGATTAGGTAGCCTTTAGTTATATGCCTTTGTTCACATTTCTCAACCATGGCCGTTCATTCCTTTGTCTTACTATTGCTTCGCTAAATTACAGGGTCGGGCGACTGAACCAAAATGCTACTTTCTGATGCTTGTACGATAAGTTCTTGTTCAAAATTACGGTTTCAAAACACCAGAAAAAAATATAGCGTTCATCACTTCAGCTATTACAAGTTATGCTAATACCGGGAGAAGGTAATTAGGTAGGAATAAATATTGTATTTGCAAGTCTTACAGTTTCAAACCCCCCTATAAAACACATTATTCGTCATCGCAGCTATTATATGTTATGCCAATGCCGGGGGACAGTAATTAGGAATCACTGAAATACAAGTCTTAAAGTTTCAAAAACCCCTAGAAAACATAATATTTATCATAGTTAGCTGATACATTTTATGATGATACCAAGCGGACGGGAATTTGGAATCACCATTATATTCGAGCCCCCTGGAAAACACACCATTTATCATAGTCAGCCATCACATTATATGCAAATACTGGGGGGTTTGCAAAGCATCACTGTTATATTTGAGTGGGTGAAAAGAAAAATAAACTTAAGAATGGTTTGAGCGTCTTATACAGCACTAAAGCTATCAGAAAAGATTAGGAAATGTCTCAAAGAGCATTGCTCAGGCATTTAGCGCAGTGCAGCATATCCCACAGGCTTTCAGCAGCGTGATGTTGTATGTTAAGCAGCCTAATACCTCTTAAGAAATTTCATTATGCTGTTAAACTCCCATTTATGGTTTACGCGAGGGCATTGTGAGAAAAACTGACACAATATCAATGGGACGAGCGTAATCCCATTTCGCCTAAGATGCTTCTAGCCTTCGTTCTAACTTGCCTTCAATCGTCTCAGCAATATTAGGTTAGTGAAAGCATTGAATGCAACTAGGTATTTTCTGGCCTTATACCAAAGGGGGTATTTGTGTCTCAGGTTTTACCTTGATCCACTGGTTTTACCATTAAAGCCTGCTTGAGTCCTGCTTAACAAAGCAACTTTGTATGGTTGGGTAGACATGTGATCAAGGGTGGAGTAGGATGACACAAGCATTAGAATGGCAAACGGAGCAAGGTGTTCTCTGGGTATCTTCTAGCCTTATACCACAAGGGGTATTTGCTGCTCAGCCAGTTGACATTGGTTTTACCTGCTTAATAAAGTAACTTTGTATGGTTGGGTAGCCATGTGATGAAGGGTGGGGTAGAAGAGAATGACACAAGCATTAGAATGACCAATGAGGAACTAAGTACGGGATGAAGGTCTTTAAATGCAGCTAGGAAGCATGTGGAACTTGACATCATAGGCTATTTTACAGCAAATAGAATAGGTATTGCAAGTGCTCATGATATTTTGATTGGCAGCCTAAGGAAAAGTCATGAATACTTTTTCATAAGAAGAGCAGATATAGTTTTAATCATGTGATGCCAGTTATAGACTTCCTGCTGATAGAAGTGAAGTAGATGATTTGGAAACCGATTTTTGTACGTCTTCGTTTCACATATGATGTTTAATAGTACCTCTAAGTGTACAACGTATGCTAATAGTTTATAGAAGTAGATACTTAGGCAACCTTTTGTTGTACGTCGTTGTTCCACGTATGATGTTTAACAGTACCTGAGATTGCACAACGTATGTCAATTAATTATAGAAGTAGATGGTTAGGCAACCTTTTGCAACAAATGATGTTGAACCGTACCTGAAAGTGCAAAACATATGCCTTACCTTCTCTGTTGACCGTCAAAATTATACATGTCCACATTGCCTACATAAAAATTGTGGTATATGTTATAAAACTTCTTATTGGTTGCGAATGTTTTAGATAAGAAACCAAAAAAGACACTTTGGTCTATTCGTTCAACCACGACCTTCTAGGCAAAAACAATCGCGAAACAATACACTCTGTGCGCTCTTAATTCTAAAAAACTTGCTCAAAAAGATACAACAATAAGTTTCTAAACCATCTCCTGCTATGAACTATGCGCCTCCTGGATACAGCCTTGGTTTTAGAAGCTTCAGTTATCAACTTCTATTCAACAACTCGCAAGACCGCTTTTGTTTATTCGAGATTGTGAGGATACGCTCTTAAACCGCTGATTGGCTGGTTCCATTTTCCTTAGTAACGCAAAAGCAAGATTTGTTTACATGGTTACCAGTCCAGTAGCATTCTTACAAACCCTGACTGGCTGGATAAATTTCAGTGCCAAGATATTGATAGTTACGACGCGGATGAAGGAAATGTTTTGGCAAAACACTGTCCAAATTCCAAGAACTTTGCAGTACAAATTAAAATGTAGCTTACTATGATGGTAACAAAATGATCGATACGGAAAACTTTTCAGCAGATTCATTCCTGGCCTTCAAATCTTTTTTTGGATGTAATAACAACATGTAATGAATTGAATAGAGGCACCCTTCCGAGCAGATATAAAAGCAAAACAAGTTAAAATCAAATCAAAACAGCTTCGAGGTCTTTATGTAAAGATCAAAAGCACAATGAGCTTAGTAGTTCTGTCCTTGTTTTTAGTTCGTATTTCAAATGAGTTTTCATTGGAGTTCAGTTGTTTTTGATGTCTTTGTTTCACTTCACGCCAAGGTAACTGCCTGACATGACATACTAAAAACAAAATAACCCGAACTATCAGTAATCACTCCTAATCAGCTGTAATCAGCCAGTAATCACAATGTCTTTGTTTCACTTCATGCCAAGGTAACTCCTTGACATGACACATTAAAAACAAAATAACCCGAACCAGCATTAATCACTCCTGATCAGCTGTAATCAGCCAGTAATCACAATGTCTTTGTTTCACTTCACGCCAAGGTAGCTGCCTGACACAACTTATCAAAAACAAAATAAGCCGACCTAGCAGTAATCATTCCTAATCAGCTGTTATAAGCCAGTAATCACAATGTCTTTGTTTGAATCATGCCCTAGGTAACTGCCTGACACAACTTACTAAAAACAAAATAACCCGAGCCAGCAGTAATCACTCCTAATCAGCTGCAATCATCCGGTAATCACAATGTCTTTGTTTCACTTGACACCAAGGTAACACAATGTCTGACATGAGGGACTAACATGAGGGACATGAGGGACTAACAACAAAATAGTCCGAACCAGCAGTAATCATTCCTAATCAGCTGTAATCAGCTAGTAATCACAATGTTTTTGTTTCACTTCTCGCCAAGGAAACTGCCTGTGTGACATACTAAAAACAAAATAACCCGAACAAGCAGTAATCAATCTTAATCAGCTGTAATCAGCCAGTAATCACAAATGTTTTTGTTTCACTTCACACCAGGGTAACTGCATGACATGCTAAAAACAGAATAACCCAAACCAGCTGTAATCACTGCTAATCAGCCGTAATTAGCCAGTAATCACAATGTCTTTGTTTCACCTCGCGCCAAGGAACCCGATCCAGCAGTAATCACTCCTATCAGCAGTAATAATCACAATTACTCAATTCCTGGCACAATTAGTATAATTGATTGGTTCGGGTGGTTCAGCATGACTCGAACCCACGACCCCAGATTACATTACAACACACATTTCTAAGCCTAATATAAAAAATTCACATTTCTATACCTAATACAGGAACTTCGTGTTCGAGAAGTATGAAAATGGCGAAATATTCGCGCTCATGTACAAGCATTAGCTGTATCAAAAATCAAAATTCATAACAAAAATTTACTGTAAGATATGCAAAATCATAGAAATCATGACCCAATAATATACCAATTATTTGAAAATCACGATCTAGCTGAGGGGCGCATCACTAGCCTCTAGGTAGTGTTTAGATGATCCTTTCAAGCAGTTCTGCTTCGTTCTTAAATGATTGGTTTTGATTACTGCTGGTTGATTGCTAATGATTAAGGGTGATTCAGTTTGATTCATGCTCTTCACAGCTGATTAAAGAGAGCTTAGCATTGGCTTTCTAAGGGAAACCTAATAATAATAAAAATGATAATACTACATCATTCAATCAGCTATACAAATAAAACATTTGAGATTAACTATCCCGATCAAAGATAAAATATACATTTTTCTTGCTCACAAAGTTCAAGGCCCACTCAGGATCTGTAAGATTGGGGACAAAAACATTGCCCTCGCATGCAAAAATACATAGAGAAACCTGTTTCAAAATGGCCGTGCCCTATGAAAGTTTTGGAACCTTTGAAGCAAAGAGCAGAGTTTGGAACTTGTGTCCACGGGCCCACGCCACCTAGCGACAGCTAAGATTTTAGTACACGCTTGACATACTTTTTTATTTGCAGTGCACATTCTACTATTAGCTGATTGCTTCAATAGTTCCTTGCTTCACTGCCGCCCATATTAGTGCCTTTATCTTAGTTCTGGCTGCCGGATAAAAAGCAACCCACCACCAAAAGTGAGAGCACGTTTGCAAAAGCCGACGCCCTCCAACACTGATTCGTGGCTCAACTATTTTGAGGTTCGATGAGATGACAAAGCAAAAGCCACATTATTTAAATGTTAAAAGAGAGACCTCACAGTTCGACTGATAAATCTTAAAATGTTATCTTTCTATTAAAACAGGCAAGCGTATAAACCAACCGATTTATTGTCATCTTCAAAAATTAAGTTTCTTTAACCACTGTTTACAATTGCCAACTTTCACAAACAATTCAAAAAGTGTTCGATCATGCCTTTACAAAACTACAGATTATCGGAGGACAAATTAATCAGTTGTTATGTTTTGTAATATTAATTCTCACCAGAGTTGATCAGTGTTGTTTCTCGACCCAGGCCTCTTGCTCAATTCGGCTTGAGCTCTAACAACAAGAACTTCATAGGTGGGACAGCCTCGTTTTAGAAGTCCCAATGACCCATTACATTCAGAATCTGGTCGTCCTAACTTTGTAGTTATGATATGAGGGACTTTTAGCAACAAGAACAGCAAAACAAGATAAAACGTCAAGTTTCTTTTGCTTCTGAGTTCTAGCATCATTAATCCTTGATCTTTGTGCGTATCTTATTCCCACGAGAAATATGGATGTACTCATTTTCAAATGAAGAACTCGAAATCTGATTTTTGATGTGCTGTCCTTGAAACCAGGCAAGTTGAAGTAAAACATAATCATTTTGCTGGTTAAGTTAGGGAAAACCTATATTGATGACATATTATTTCTGGAGAAGAAAATTCGTGTAGCGATTCTGTAAACATACAAAGAAAACGTTAAGAGGATGATTTTGGGTTTTGATGATAATAACAAACTACGTTTACTACTCCAAATGATATTATCGATATTTATTGCTCCAGTCCCCTTCCCTGTTGCTAAAACTGCCAATTAAATTCCTTTGAAACACATCCATGCGTTTTAATCAAATAATGTCTACCTCTATTCGTGGTTTTAATGAAAGGGCGGTTTATATTTGTTCTGATTATCAAATAAATACGGCATTAACCTTACCTGGGATAATGCCTTGAAAGAATGCGGAAAATATCTATTTTACCAATAAACCAATTAAGCAGGAAGGAGGACTAGCAAACTTGGGTCAAGTATTTTTATCTGAGTCATCTATGAATATAAAAATGTGATTTTACGGCCCAACTTTATTTTAGTCGCTATTTGAGGTTATGGAAGTAGACACAAGGAAATACAAAAATATATTTGTTGACGTCATCATCATATGACTCTGATATGTTATTGAATAATCATACGATGCTCAATAATTGGATCTTAAAGAGTAAATGCTATAAAAACTCGATCCTTCAACTCTCAACCTTCTAAACTTAGTTGAAGGGCTGAGGATCTCTAACCTCGATTATGTAGCTACGTCATTGTTCAACAAACGAAGCAATTTGACCAAATAGTGTTTGTTATATATTTCGTTTAATCTGTCTGAATTTGTTTTCAAATCTAGGCTGAAAGGAATAAAGCAAGAAAGAGGGCGCATGTTTTTTCAATCTTAGACTTACCATTACGTCATGAATCATAACTCTGTAATATCCATTTATTGTTTCATAAACAGGCTTCGCCCACTCACTCTCAAAACTAGAGAGTATTAAAGCCTAATATCCAGAAGCCTATATCCAATCTTGTTTGGCTGTACTAAAATGACTTTTCAATTAGTGATTGTTAAATATCAGTAAAGATCGTTTGAAATTTACTAATATCGTAGGTGACAAGGTTAAACCTAAACCTAACGCTAACCCTAATAACTCGAACCTTGACAACCTCGGCTTTGACTCAAACCCTATCCCTAACCATATGGAATGAAGTTTTCATGGGTAAACCCCGGTTAACCCTAACCCTAACTCTAACCATGGTAGCCTCAGCCTAGACTCTAACCCTACCCCTAACCATATGGAATGGATTTTTCGTTGGTCATTGCTCTTACATTCAAATGTTATGTATCGAAAATTTGCTTTACATCAGGGATAAAAATTACATTCTGTTTCCATTACTTCACAAACTCCTTTACAAGGCCACCCAGCGTTTCGCAGTATAGCCTCTTCACAATCAAAACTGTGCCTCGTTATGAAGCTCGAATGCTTACATACACTCATAACCGTGCCTCGTTATGAAGCACAACAGCTGACGTAACCCATCTTCGGTCATAACAGCACATATGAGTAATATAATACGATTAGAAAGATTAATCAACTTTATTTTTATTATTATTTCTTTGTTTTGAAATATCTTGCATTGCTCGCTGTTGCTCTTTGATTTTCTTGGCATACAAAACGAACACAATTCCAAGCAACTAATCTGCAGTTGGCCTAAAATGGCAGCCCGTGGGCGGTCCTAGCAGCCGTCAGACATCACGGGTCATGGAGGATTTCTCTTTTAACAGTTCCTTCTAGTTTTAAATCTGATAAAAGCCTCGTTGTTCTCCTATCTTAAGTATTTTTTTCTTTTTGATACAAATCCCAGCTTTGAATAGGCCCACATATATATGCTTTGTCCTTTTCAATTCTGCGGCCAGCGCATTGGAATATGAATGTTTTTTATCAGTGATATGAAAGGACACGCTCCACTGGAGTGGACAGCGATTTAGTTACACTTATCATTTGCTAGTCATTGAAACTGCGCCGAAGGATCGCTAGCTAGTGCGTTTCTATCGATGTATCTCTCCCGACAGCGAGCAAGAAGAGTAAAGTCACTTAAAGTCTATCAAGGGTATATTGTTTTGAATATTTCAACATTTAAGTTCGACTTCTGATACGTGCAAGATATCTTGTTAATTTGATCCACCCAGGTTAATTCAAATCAACTTTATTTATTTGTTGTTTTTATCCATGTTGTTAGGTATTCATGAACTTGTTCATCCTATCGATTTCATGTTGATCATGAGCATGAACGGATAAAGTCATGAAATAGGAATTATTGATGATCAGATTTAGATAGATTTCGAACTATACGCAATCAACGCGTATAATTCTCAACGCCAACGCGATTTCACCGTACAGCAAAATGGTTGGTTTGAAAAGTCTCTACACCTAGCAAAGAATTAAGTCATAAAGTTATATATCTAGATTCATAAAATAAGGATCATTAGAAATATAAGGATTATTGATGATTAGATTTAGATGAATTTCGAACTATATGAAGTAAATGCGTAGAATTCTGAGCAAAGATTCAATTCCACTGCAAAGAAAAACAGTTGATTCAAAGTGTCAACTCTTAGTAAAGAATATATCGATATATAGTCAGAGATCGTAATTCTTAAATATAAATCATTAATGATAAAGTTTGGATAGTTTCCGAAATACATGAAACCAATGCACGAAATTCTAAACGCCAACGCAATTTCACCGCAAAGCGAAATGGTTGGCGGAAAAGTTTTTAAACTTTCACAATGACCTGATTGCTGAATTGACTTTGAATAAGATTGGAACATATCAGGGTAATCCTATTTCCCCTGCCCCTCTCGATAGAGCTCCGCTTAGTTTCAGGCAGGAAGTCTGCGTAACTGTGAAAGCATTCGCGAGCAATACGCAGAGATAAGGAATAAACCGTTTGCGAAAAAAAATGCGTCATATTTAACGGCGTTTAACGAATTTTGTTTTCAGCCAAATTTAGAGATCAAACTTTATATCTATATATTTATAGCTAAACAATCTGAAGTATATTTTGATAGATTTTTGCGATGCAACATGTTCTATAAATAACCGAATTTATAATATCACCACTCTTGGGGCTATTTAAGATTTGTTTTCATAAAGCACCTAGAATCTGTGATGCTTAACAAGAAAAGCAAGAAATTAAAAGCTAACACAAACTAAAACACATCTTGATAAATGAACCGATAGGATTCTCTGCCTACATTAATGATACAATGCTTCAATATCAATTTCTTACCTTGAAGGCTTGGTGATAAATGCGAGACATAAGACGCGAGACAACTTATGATATAGCAGAAAATCTAACAAAATGCATTTAACTATTTATTTTGTTTTCTATAAATTCATCAAGCAGTTTCGAAGTTGTTGTTGAAACTTTAAAATCGATGGAAGAGAGGTTTCTATAAAGTCCGTTATGTATTTTTCTGCAAAAGATAGTTGATTTGCAGCTTAGTGGGGCAAATTTTCAGCTTATTTGCGTAAATATCAAGATGTTGCAGTGGATTATCAGTCAGCTTTAATGCTACCATGGTCCAAACAAGCCCCCCCCCCCCCTCTAGCATGAGATTGTGAAGTTCTTTTAAACTATCAGCCTTGCAGAAAACACTACTAGATGTTTTACAGAAGTCAGAATTCCTTTTTAATTGCACTTTAGTAGTTTAAACTTTGGAATCATGAGGATGAACTTGACGACTTTTAGGTCCATTTTTTAGCACAGCGAGGAAAATCGGAAACATAGCATAACATAATCACTATAAAGCTTTGCTTCTGACTCTAATCGTAGTAGTGCGTCGGAACTGTCTTTGATCAGTATTAGCCTTGAGGATGACGAGGGACATAGCGAAACAGAAAACATAGCGAAACACATCATTAATAGCTAAAGCTTTGCATCTGGCACTCGTCAGAGAGGTACGTTAGACAGAACAGTCCTTGATCAGTACAGAGCTTGGGGATAGCAAGGAAAATCAGGAATATAACGAAACATGATAACTACTAAACCTTTTCACTGACACTCATCGGAGTAGTACGTCACAAAGAGAACGAAAACCAAAACTTACCGAATGGTTTGATACCCAGAGGCGGATTGAGATTGACAAATCAGAAAGGACATCTTTCTTGTCGTTGTATGCTTGATTAAATAGACAGACGAACAACTTCACGCAGGCCAGATTCACCATCAGTTTCTGTCAGCAGACCTTTAGCAAGGACTTAGAATTTTCATGAATTAGGAAATTAATCAATGCGTTTACATTAGCAGTGATTGTGCAAGTTTGCTTGTTACGGCATGGACAGTACTTTTTGTTTTTGCATCTGGTCTAGTTTCAACGTTGCATAAAAAACGAAAAATGAAGGATCTAGATTTATAGCCATACACTTCTAGATGAAAAACTGAAATCCATTCAAAACAATGGTTAGGAATTGGGGTAAAAACGTGGGGGAATACAGGAATAAAGGGGTCTATTTGGTTAGCTCTACAGTGGGAAGCACTCTACAACTAAAATACTGCAAAATTAAACCATGGTTAAAACATTTTTAACAAATCTTCCTTAGTAAACTTTGCATAGTTTGAGCATAGTTTACTGAAGAAGATTTCATAGAAATGTTTTAAGCATTGTTTATTCTTATATGTTTATTAATATATAATTACTTTCTAATTTAGGAATCATGCTGGAATAGTACTTCGTTACTGATAATCAAAATTCATATTCTAGATAAAGAAGTAAAGAAATCATCGTTGCTGAAACAGCCTGTTTCAACATGGCGAACACAACGATAGTCCCGCTGCTATCGTCCTCTGAACAATTGTCGTTCGCCATCCTTCTTCCGATCATTTCATTGGTTGGTTTCATCACCAACTCTATCGTCATAATCTGTGTCATTCGGTTCCGTTCGCTGCGACAAGTCCCGGCTCATCTGTTCGTGGTCAATCTCGCCGTGGCGGACATGTGCGTCCTGGCGGTCAGCATTCCATTGTGGCTCGTGCAGCTCATCCTCGCAGACAAGGCCACTGTGTCACAAGGTATGACGTCATGCCAAATCACATTCGGCCTGACCGTGTTTTCGTCCATACTGTCGATTTTCACGCTCGGGCTCATCAGCTACGACCGCTACGAAGCAGTGACTAGGCCCTTCAGATACCACCAAATCATGTCTCAATCGAGGACGTTCAAGTCCTTATTCGGATTATGGATGGTCAGTGTGATCTTCTCCCTCCCCAGTTTCATTGGCTGGAAGTCTGCCAGTCTGCCCGCTGACGACGTATCACTTACGGCCTACTGCGTCTACACAAAGGTGTTTCGCAAGGAATATCTCCTAATCACCTTTTCCGTTGCTTCCTTGAGCATCTTATTGAACGTTTTTATGTATGGACAATTACTCCGTGTGGCGAAACGCCATGCTGTGCAGATCCAATCCGTCAAACAAGAAATCGATAACAGCAACTGCGATAACAGCAGCGACGCCAATGGTCAGCGGAAACCGGCCCCCCGCAGAGAGAAAAACTACAAGGCTGCAAAGACTCTTGGTATTGTTCTCGGAGTGCTGCTTGTCTGCTGGGTTCCGTTTCTCATTGTTGCGTATGTCGACACGATTCACGATGAATTGTATTACTCGGTGTTTCTCGTGAAGCTGCTCGGCACGTTCACGTACGTCAACAGCATCATCAACCCCATCATTTACACGTTCATATCACGTGATTTCAAGAAAGCCGTGCGCAAGACCCTGATGCGCAGACGAGGGCTGTCACACATTATGGGAAGCAGCAGTAACTGAGGACTTTTCAGCCTTCAGGGGGAAGCAAAATGTTCCAATTCGAAGCTATCTTGGTGGCGTGAAGCCTGTTCAGCTTCTTTGGTACGAAGCAGAATAAAACCAACTCGTTTGGAAAGTCAATCCAGCAGCTTCTTGTTCCACATCTTGCAGATAGATGCAATTAAGAGGCTACTTTGCTATTCAATTCAGATTCGAGCGAATAGTTATTCTGTGAGGAATGCTGCTTATGATACACCACCAGCTGCAGCTACTAAGGGGGTGGTCATTATTCAGGGGCAGGGCTAAGCCTGAAGAGAAAACATTTTGAAAACTTACACTTATTGGAGAAATATTTCAACAGGTCTACATAAAGAAAACAATTAGGAAATAATTTTGTATTCCATAAGCCAAATCTGGATATTAGACTGATCTAACCATTTCAAGTAGGCCATGAACTACCTCAGAAGATATTTAGTCTTGCAATTATGATTGACTTCGAGAAGATGACTCTCTCTACTCTATTCTGATTTGGTGAAAATGTAATCATAACGTTGTAGGTTTATAGAATTATAGGCAAACAATATTCATTCAACGCTTAGACCTTAAGTTTCCATTATAATCAACGAAATCACCACATATCAAAATCCAATTACTCAGTCTCATTAATTCGACTGTTAATCAACCATCCTTACACCTCTTCATAACGCCATTACAGAGGCGGATCCAGCCGGTTACAATGGTTGCAGCGGTAACCGTCAGATTTCTATATTACACAGTATTACATATAACTATAAAACATTCTTAAGAAAAGCAAGTGAAATTCATTTTGAATTTTCCATAGTGAAGAAAAAAAAACAAATCTATATTTCTTGTAAAATACAAAGGGTGAAAAGCTTCAGACCTAACCTGGCCATAAATAATGCCATTCCCTAGTGGAGCACATAATTTGGTCCCATGATGATCGACTGCACCACTTGTCTCACTTCAAGAAGACAGAAGCAGATAAACTTAGCCCAACGCAAGAGATAGAAAGAGAGCCAAATACGTCATATGTATATTCAATCGTAAAAAACTGGTTTGGACCTAAACCACCGATTCCACACCTTTGTCTTGTCTCATACAGTGAAAAGTAGGCGAAGCAATGATTGGCAAACTCAGAATTAAGAGCGATGCAAGCACATAATTAGTAAGCAAGTGGCCATTTTGGAATGTGGTTCGAAGAGGCAAAGTCAAAACAAGATTCATTGAACAAATGCACGTGCGAAGCTGCAGTAAAATGAGAAGAAAATCATGGCAAAAACACAAGCAAGAACTTTTCTCAAGTCCGTGTGAATGTATAAAGAGGGATGTATAGAGAAGAATGTATAAAGAAGAATACTTAGAGCGATATAGCGATTACAGGTATTTGGTTGAAACTTTATTGGTTATATTATGCAAGTGAAAGAGCCTCCTTGGAAAAGGTTCGTCTAAATATTTTTTGGTATCCATATAAATAATGCAGCATTTTCGAGAGAGAGTTGTGTGGCAAAATGGCAGGCCTACATTTAGTTGTCAGATTCAAGGCGCTGAAGAATTTCATTTTTCTGCATTTTACAGATCTAATATTGGAATTCATCGTTTATCCTAAATATGACGTTTACTTCAAACGTTAAGTTACTCATGATTCCATATGCCACGTGACCATTATTTCTACTGTTGATTGGCTGTTTTTGTTTCCGGGAGGGGGGGGGGGGCAAATGTAAGCAAAAGATACGGCTAATGAGCTAGAGCCTTATTTCAACAAGATTACATGGACAAAAGCAGTAAAGATTCAGTTTCTTCCGAAATCATGCTAGAGTGGACTAATATTACAGAATTAGAGAATTTCTGTTCACCTTTGATAACTTGAAGAGTTAACAGATGAAAAAATTGTTTTTTGCGTTTTCATTACGAATTAGGTTCTCACTGGCGTTGAGTAAGATTGCTTAATGGTCACGTGACAGGTGAAAATTGTTGAATTTTGGAAAATTGCTTTATCATAAATGCCACCCTGAACGAATCGCAATCAGTATAATGAAAAAGGGAGTGTTTTTGAAATTTTGTGGGGACGCCTGACAAAAGCCTGGATTTCTCTTGATTTTCACTCATCAACAAAGATGTGAAACTCCACTAAAGTTACTAACGTATGAAGCCAAAGCATTTCAAAATTGCTTTACTATTCCTCTACAGAATCTTTTGAAATAAAGAAAAATAAGGAAAACCAGATTGTGTATTCATACATATTCCAGTTCAGGGCATTATTACTCAAAGTAGTAATTCTACGGGAATCAAGTCTTTCAAATTTTGTATAGGTTCACATGATTTCCAAAGGCCTTCAAAAGGCAAACATATAACGCTCTCACATTGGCAGTTACACAAGGGTAAACTAAACAAGGTGCTTAATTAGAAGACTCTGATTGGTCAATTTGATCATCTGAATGCTCTTGATTGGCTGTAAAGAAACCTAGTGTTAGTAAACCCTGGTTAACTGTATCAGTGTGAATGCGGTAATAGTTATCTGAATTGGTTAACATAGTTTCCAGCCTTAATGTAAATAAGATACTTTAGCTTAGTTTTTGCATTGAGCTCAGGTATCCACAGCCAGCACTTGGATTACATAGACCCGCCAGTAAGAGTAGTGGCGGTTTTAGAGACTGCGGGGCCCCGAGGCCAACGTCTTGATCTACCGATTTCTTTTCCTATTCAATAAAAAATGTTTTAACATAATAGACAAACAATTACCCTACATTACAAGACGATACCAGCAGGAGCAAAATATCATGGATCTCCCACAATATCTCCCAGAATGAAACATTAAGGAATACAATATACTAATGACAAAAAAATAAATAATTCTAGAAACCAAATTTGATGTTTTCTGCAATGTATTTTGCATTTTTCCTTACTTTACAAAATCCAAATGAAGCGCCCGACCTGAACCCCACCAAAAACCGCCACTGCTTGCAGCCCAAAGCTCTGCCTGTAAATATGATATTTAGTCAGCTCTCTTTTTAATAGGTGTATATTTTGCAGTACAATTTGCAGAATCAGCGTCCGTCTCTTCGTTAATTGTAACTCGCTAACTTGTATTTCATAGAGGGGCAATATCAGAGTGTATGTAAATCAGTCAAAATATTTGATATTTTATTCTTGTTAGGCAATTATTCTGATTAGTTCTCTAAAATGATTATTATTGCGGTGAATCAAATAAAAAGGGGCTCAAACACAAAATCTAAAATTGGAAGCCCGTTCATTATTCTGTCTTTTATGCTGAATACTTAAAGTCATGATATATTGGATGCCCCCTGGCCCCCAGCCGAAACCGCCACTGAGCAAGAGCTTGTGTAGTGTGAAAACAGCCGAAATGCTCGTAACCTAAGCTAAGGTTGATTACCCACAAGCTAGATGCACTTTTCAATCCTAGGATAGATTCAGATTCATAAATATTCACCAACTAGTTATCGATATATTTTAGCTTTTTTCTGTCACAGTTGAATTCAGGGAGTTTAGATATAAATTTAAAAAAGTATGTAGCTAGTAAGTGGTGTAAATAATTACTAAATGTTAGATGTAGGAATTCTAGTTGCAGTAATTATTATATGTACTCTGTGATGATGTATTTTACCTTATTATTGGTAATAAATAAGCTATATCTGAATAAATACTGATTTTCTTTTTCATTCACTTCAAATGTTACCTACCACAGCAAAAAGAAATGACAAAATACCGTATGATCAAAAAATGGATTATCATCTGTTTAAAATTGTGCATCTAAACACAGATTTAACAAAAAATAGCCTAGAGGTCGAGGACAATCTTATTTTTTTTCAAAAAAACATACTTTGCCCCATAGGCCTAGCTAGATCATGACCAAGTGGCAACGTGCAAGATTGGGCCTAAATAACGAGCTTAGCTAAACTATTTTCAAGAAATATCTTAAAATACTTTAGAGAAATGTCTTACCTCGTCAAGACATCCATTTCCATGAAAAGTGGCTTTTCCACAGTTCAACTAGGCCCAAAAAAACTAAGAATTAAATTTACCTGGTTGTGGCTTGAAGCGGAACGCTGCAGTAACATTGCAGCAAAGTATGAAGCAAACACTAAATCACATGGCTCAGGATGAGGTTGTTAACATTCTCCCTTGTCGATAGTCGCAGATATATAAAACGTGTTTTAGAGATTTGATGCATACAATAAGTTGCTTGCATGACAAGCAGGTCTGAAAGCACTTCAATAACTCTATTGCAAGTCTACAAGCAGAAAAATTATCTCCTTTGATAATGCCTGAAGCAAATAGGTTTCAAGGAGATAATAGACGAATAAACAATGCTATAATGTTATAAGACGTTTGGATAAATATCCTCTTCAGTTACTTGTTCTCCTTAAGATAGGAAAAAGATCTCCTTCTCTTAGAACTAGGTCTACTGCAGATACCCGGTTCACGGATGAAGGCCTACTCAAAGCAACATGAGCCGATTGATAGAGACGAGCAGATTAATAGAAATTGGCGATAAAATGTCCCTTCTGTGCCAGAAAAAGGAGGACCTTAAAAATAATATATCTTTAACATATGGTGGCAAGTGCAAGAGCAACACACAGAAAGGCACACAGGTTGGCGTGTAATGGGGGTCGCATCATGAAAATACTTTCACATCTTTTTATTCTGATAAGCAACAACAATATACTCAGTCTTTGATAGGTATTGTCTCGTATAATATAGCTTGATAGATAATCAAACCCACCAAAACACTCAATACTAACCATTTTCGAAATCAATACTGTGCGTTTTTATTTCAATAATACAAGAGCCAATTTAACTAAGTTTATGAATATTAAAAGATAAGACAAGGACAAACCATGCTTTCAGACGTTTCGATATCAATTTTCTTCAGTAACTTTTCTTACATTGATTAGGGGACCTACGTAGATACCTAATTTACAACAACAGAGATTATCAACTTATACGTGTATCTCTTGCATACGAACGGGGATCACGGTCTCTCTAGTATAAAGAAACACTGAAAGACACAATAAACGATTTAAATTTAGCTACCAAAGAAGCAGATATTTGCTAAACATTTTTTAATTAGGGGGAAGATTCGGGACTTTTTACAGGGGTAGGATTTTAGAAACATTTTTCTTTTTTTTTCTTTTTTAATGGTTTTAGGGGAATTCTTTTCTATTGTATTTATTGTAATTAAGGTTATAATTTTATTATTTATTCTTAATCTTTAAAATAAAGTAGGACAAATTTCTTATCGTTTTTAGTATTGTAAATAGTTTTTATATTTATATATGTTTATTGTAAATAAGGTATTTGAGTAGGTTCCCAAATCAATGTGAGAAAAGTAACTGAAGAAGATATTATTATCGAAACGATTTAAAAGTACGGTTTTTCCTTTGTGTATCGTTTTTATTTCATTAATACAAGAAATGTGCTCACTGCAACTAAAATAGGCCATGACGGAAGCAAATGCAAGCAGTAACATGAATCATCAGATTCGGGTTCCTTACACAGTTTAACACGGCTTAATGCGCTTATTGAAATTCTACCAGAATTCGGCGAGGGGAAAGAAAGCAAATTCATAAACGGCATTGTTTCAATGCCTCTTCGACGGCGGTGTTTTGATGGGATTAATTTACATGAGTTTCAAAACACAAAAATAAAGATAACGGTTAAAAAGACAAAATATCAACAAGAACAAATGATCACGATAACTTACAGAATCTGTTTCAGTGTTTGATTGATGCAGAACTTCAGGATGATGGGGATGAAAATTGGAAACATAGCGGAACATTATAACTACTGAAGCTTAACGTTTGCCACTCATCAGAGTAGTACGTTAAGTCTTTGATCGGTAGGCTAAGCAAATTGGAAATATAGCGAGACAATAACTACTGAAGCCTTGCATATGACACTCATGAGAGTAGTAGCTATCTCAGAAAGAGAACGTTATTGAAACCTGACAAATAATAAAACCCAGATTTGGATCGAGATTGGCCAATCAGATAGGTGGTAAATGATTGGTTTAGCGAGAAACAACCAATTATTAAAGGGAGACGAACAATAGACTGTTATTGAAAAGTGTTTCTAAGGAAAAGGAACTCTCTGCACAATATGAGATCCTTGATTTTGATGTGGATAGACTCAAAAAGTTTCTAAGTTAAATGTCGATCTTGCTCTTCCGATGATGCAAAACTGTGCTTGTAGTTATACTCTTGGACATATTCTGGGCTGTTCATTTCGTAGTTACTGTGTATAATGGCTGATCGATTATGAGACACGATGGGACTCCGTTCAATTCAAAATATAAAAGCACTATTTCATTGATTGATTCACACCTTGCCTGCATTAAAACTTCATGGGAGTTGGGGAGGAGAGAAATTGTGAAGGAAAAGCAAACGACGACCATGGCTTTCTCTCCTCCACAGCTCCCATAGAGTCTGTACGCAGGCTATTCACCCATTGCTTACCAAGGGTTGCGAACCAGTATAAACTCATCCTAAATAGCCAGGAAAATCGGGAGCATAGCAAAACGAAAACATAGATTACTTAAGCTTTTCGTCTGACACTCAACAGAGTAATACGTCAGAAAGAGAACGAAACAGAAACCTAACTGATTATATACCCAGATGTGGATCGAAATAGGCCAATCAGAAAAGAGGTGAATGATTGGTATAGTGTAGGAAAACCAATCAACAGTAAGCTGACCTATAAGATAACTTTAAGAGTCCTAAGGCGAAAACGAACTCTTTCTGTCTACACAATAGGGGATCCCTGGTTTTTATGTAGACTGATTCCAAAATACCCAAGTGAAATGTGGATCTTGCTCTGCCAATTATTCGAAAGCATTTATTTAAACATGCATTTATTATTCGAATTGGCCTATTTCGATCCACATATAATCAGTTAGGTTTCTTTTTCGTTCTCTTTCTGACGTATTACTCTGTTGAGTATCAGACGAAAAGCTTAAGTAATCTATGTTTTCGTTTCGCTATGCTCCCGATTTTCCTGGCTATTTTGAAGTTTTGTACCACCCAAAGACTGTTCTAAAACTCATCCTAATGGCTCAGTAAATTCCTTGCTAAAAATAACCACTCTTATGATAAAATTTCGGGAATCCCTTTCAATCAAATTCCCCCAATATTTAATGAAAAATCACCTAGTCATCGATGGGGTTCTTTATCAAAATAAAACTAATATTTGTTCATTACATCGACCCAAATGAATTGCTACAAAGTTTCTAATTAAAATAACAATAAAAAGAAAACAGTTGTAACAACTCTTTTATGGAATCAAAATTCTTCAAATTGCTGGCTCAATTACTAAACAAAACAGCTTTAAAATTATGGTTATGGGAAAATTTTTATGCAATCAAAAGAAATTCGAGCTTGAGATCCTAAGAATATTGTTTAAGGTTTCTTAAATAGAAAATTGGCCTTTAGAAATCCATACTTTAAGCCATCGTTTATTGGTTTATAATGCTATACACAGAGGGAGTCTAAGGAAGACACACAATATCTGAGAATAATACGAGATCAAACGGTTAGAAAACTCTTAACTTAGAGGTATTCTTAGTTTCATTCGTTCTTAATTTTTAAGTCATGCTCCAGCTTCTGTTGTGGTCTAACACTTATACTTTTGAGAACAAGTAACACATTCGAGGTTATAGCAGTTCTTAGATAATCTTCCATTTCCAATCTGGTTTCTTCCAGTTTGATCGAAAATAATTCAAGGGTTTTCTTCAATCTATCGTGTGTCGTTGAAACTTAGGCCAGGCCAATTACCTCAATACTGTGCTGACTATACCTTTCTGCTCTAAGTAGAATTTAAATTGTTCCAAATATGGAAGTCCTCCTGACGTCACTACCGAACGAGGTGAAGTGAGAAAACCTCTTAAAAATGTTTCAGTGCTTTTAATCAACAAGCTATAAAAGAATGATTTCAATTAGCAAAATATTTCAATATTGCAATATTCTTACATATAGCAACAATTTTCAATAACTTTATCAAATCATTGAAGATGGTCTTTATTCAGCACATAGGAAGATCTTAACCCTGCTTCAAGATATTATGTATTGCTTCATGTTAGTTGGATTCTCACTCAAGAATGAAGCATAAGTAATATCACATGGGTGAACTTCTACCGGTTGATTGGATAATCTATGACTCAAGAAAAAGATCTAACCAATGAGCGTTAATAGATTCTCCATCCTTTGCTACTTTCGTGCAGAACTGTACAGAAAAACTCATTCAAAGAAAGAACTCGAGATCCTTTTTCACGATTCTTTAAGAATACAATTATAAAAATTCAATAACTCTTCAACAATACAAATGAACATTTTTTCATTTACAAATGAAACAAATTATGTCAAGAATTTCTCCAAAATTTTCAAATAAAAAATGATTGAAACACTATATTAGCCATTTAAATGTTTCAAGTAACAATTTTATTACAAAGAAATGTTTTCACGCGACACGAACTTGCCAATCTGTAACTTGGTTCATCTCAACAAATCCGTAAAAAGCACACCGAGCAGAAAATTCTCTGGGGTTTAGAACGCGATGAAACCAAGTCTAAATCTGGATTTCCTACTAGTTAAAAAAGTGATCACCGAAAAGAAACAGCCAGGCACGTAGCCATGGGTGGTACGGTATGGCAGTGCCATCCCTGGTACAATTTGGGTAAGCTTTTGGCCATCCCTAGACAATTTTCAGTAACTACAATGGTTTTCTAATAGCTCAATGATGCTCTCTTTAGAATATAATTAACATAGAAGAAAATATTTATGAGAATAAGAATGAAAAACAACATATTTATGATTAAAATATAAATGGGCCTAAATTCTGAAAGAGGTCGTTCCTGTAGTGTTCATATCCGTTTTCATGTTTAGCCTTAGTCCTCCCCCATTAAATTTTCTTATTTACATTGAAAGCTTACCACTCCGGTGTCAAAGGCTACGGGCCTGAAAACAGCCTCTTGGAATACAGGTTTCAGTCTGAGTTAAAAGTTATCACGAACAGGCTAATTTTTCAACTTACAGGTACTTAGTTCTAGTTGCTTACAACGAAGCTAAATGGATATCTCCTAATAGTTCCTCCCATCAACCCTGTCTCTTCCCCTTTCCCATTGGTTTTGAGCCATGCTTGCAACTCATCTTAGATCATCAGTCGAAACCTATCGATAAACATGAGGCAGGACTTTGCAACATTTCAGAGTCTTTAACCAAATTTCACCAAAACTAATAAATGGAATTGAGGGATCAATCCAAAGGGTTATCAAGTAGGCTGATCCCCCAATACAGGATTTAGTTCAATCCTTTATTGAAGGGTTGAGGACTCTAACTGATCACGAAAAGGCGAGGAGAAAATATGCCGCATACTGTAACTACAAAGGGCAAAAGGAATCAAAAATCTTGTCCACGTAGAGAGGAAAGACCAGGATTGCTCGTTTACATTGGTCAAGTAACATTCAGTGCTTTGCTCGTGGGAGGGTGAGAACTTTTTTAGCTTTTGATGCATGTAACAACCCCCTTAAAAGAACAGTACCCACGTGCGTAATTGGAGACGTCACACGACAAGAGCACAAGTTAAACGAGAATATTGAACAGTAATCGGACTGTGAAGTTTCTAGAAAGTAAAGCACGGTTGTATTAGGAATTTTTTGTTATAAAATTAGGAAAATCAAGAGATTTGTTTATTTTTATCAGCCTTCTAACAACTAAACAGATAGCGGGCCTACACTCTCATTGCGAAGACAAAAGATTCACTGATTTGAAAACCTTGGTGATGTAGAAGTGATTCATTATACAGAATACTTCAAGATTGACCACACCAACTGTACCAAACTCAAGATTTATGGGGGCAATTTCCCAGCTTTACCCATGTAAAACCCACCTTTCACCCCATCTACATTATTACAGGGGGATGGTTAATGAATTTCTCCTAAATTCATCAAGAAATTCCGGATCTTGAAAATCGGACTAAAATTATAAAAATAATCGGGAAGACATACTCACAGTTGACGAATATTCATTTTTACAACAGAATCGGTTTGTCACGTGTTATATCTTGCAAGAATCCGCTGAATTTTCTTAGGAATTTTGGGTATTCTCGTTTTGAAACAGCTCTGACAGCAGAAGGAGGTGCCCATCCACCAGGATTTACTGCAAACAGAAACGAGGCTCGTGAAAAAGAATAGAAACTGTCAATTCGAGATTTTCTGATTCCGGGTCAGGGCCTCCTCTGTTCACATGCCTTATACACACAAAAACAAGTTTTTACGACCAGAATTAAAATCAAAAGGTCCTTATCAGTTAAAGGAACAGACAGGTTTAAATCCAATACAACTCAATCTTTAATGTGCAACAAAACCCGTCAACTAGAGTAAGTGTAGCCAGAATACGGAAGCCATATATTAGTGATATATGACATCTTTTAATCATCAGAAAAGTGAGAATTGTCTAGATAAGTCATTAGCAATGTCACCCTGAAAATAAATCGAACCTTGGGTAATATCCTAGCCAAGTTCTAATTTTTGGGTCTTGACGGTGTCTAGATGTGATGAACTGGGAAATCGAGGATTAATCCTCCCCTTTCGCCGAAAGTGGTCCTTGATTATTGACAAACCCAATGCAAAAACTTTCAACTTGGTAGGTGGGTGTGCTCCTCGATTTCTTGACAACGCCCTCCCCCCTGATGCCCTTTCCATATGCTGGTGCCATCACTGGTTAAAATTGTGAAGTTCAAGCTCAATGGGATGGAGCACCTAACGTATTAACCAGGCACGAACGTTTAACATAAATTTACTTACTCCGAAGATCCTCCTAACAACTAGTAAGGTCTACTGGTTTGGTAGTGGAGGTCTACCTACTTTGTAGTATAAGGTCTACCAACTTGGCAGTGTTAGGTCTACCAACTTGATAGTATAAGGTCTTCCAACCTTGTAGTGTAAGGTCTACCCACTTTTTAAAATAAGCTCTACCAACTTGGTAGTGTAAGCTCTACCAACTTGGTAGTGTAAGGTCTACCAACTTGGTAGTACAATGTCAATATGAAGTAGTATCTAGCGCATTCACCGGGCACGAACGTTTAACATGAATTTATTTCACCAAGCACAAACCAAAAAACCAGAAAAAAGGAATAAAACCTCACCTTGTGCTGCGTAGGTTAATTTGCAGTAAATGTTATCCCTCGTCAAGTTATTCATATCACAGCCAGGATCCACAATTGTTTTACAAAACATCGTGACTGTGGCAATGGCTCGTACGTATTTGTTTTCCTGCAATCGAAACAAGGACATTATTATAGTAAGGGAGAACATCCTAACCAAATCGAAGGTTCTAACTGCAGAATGATTTCTAGGCTCTCATTTAAAAGACATTGGACGCTTAGCAACAAAATGTTTGTCAAAACTGTAAACAACTGCTAGGCCATAGTTTTCTTTTAGCAATTTACAGGAATAAAACAAACTTACAAGGTAAAAGTAGCGTATGAAGAGATCGAAAATTGCAAATGAAAATTGGGTCTTATAGGATTGTCAAAGAAAAGACGCGATCTTGTTGCTAGGCGTCCCTATATTTTTATGTAGCTACGATAGCTGACGATCCTTTTAGATCAACCAGATTTTCCAAATAGACCTCGTCAATAGCCTAACCCAATCGAGGGTTCTAGCTGCAGCCTGATTGCTAGCTACGATAGTTGAAGACGACCTCGTTTCCAGGGCATCTTACGATATTTCACTTTAAGGCTCCAGCTTGTGGAAATAGCTGTTATCAGATATCAAGAAAGCTTGGGATTGAGGTTGGTTCTAGGTACCAAAGAACTACACCAGAAAAAGTTGAAAGGTTTGATGATAAACGACTGTATGATACAAGTCAGCCAACAAGAATTTCCATTGATTTGGTTTTGATATCCAATTACCCGTTCCCTTGGAATGCTATCATTTGAAATCACGAAAAAGATCAGTCAGTGTTATGATTGTCCGTTTACCATGAGTTTACAATGGAATACAATGGTTTCGAAATACATCTACTCGGTAATCAGCTGTTTTGGCGACAGGGTAAGGTTGTTGAGTCTCTGGCAACAATGTCTCGTTGTTAGACGAAGGAATGCATGGAAAAAGTTCAAACATTATTGAAGATAGTTATTTGAAGAGAAACTGAATTCGGAAATATCAAAGGAGAGCATTTTAGGACATCTAACTAGACCTATAAATCTACTGCTTGTTATTTGAGATTTTGGTTGACCGGGGTTCTAAAGTATCACGGGTTGAACTTGAAAAGAAAGGGCTGGACAAATCGATTTTCAATGGCCTCCTTTATCACTCGCTGTTCTGCAAAATACATTTCGCACAAATTTGGTTGAAAAAGCGTACCGAGCTGAACAAGACAAATGAAACACGGACCACAGACTAAAGTCACCTCAACCCCCTTCACAATTTTTCGAGAATTGACCAATCAGAGACCGCTCCAATTTTTCGGTGTACTAAGGCCGCTTTTTCGACTATTTCATTATTAGACACAGTTTGAGCAATCTCTTAGTGGTGCAAGTCTCGTTTTCATATGAATAATTTATTGAGTTTATTCGATTGAATTGGTCAAATTGGGATTATGTAACAAGACTCATGATGAATAAGAACTCACGGGTGCCTCATCATGATCCGTGGCCCAGTTAGAAACGAGCCATGCATTCGCTACTTCATTTTCGATCCTCTCTCCTTCCTCTTCGTGACTCAACTTCTTCAAGTTCGAAACGAAACACGTGTCTCTCTGAGATGAGGGCCACACCCTTCTGTGGACTTGGTGGAATATCAAAGTATGATCCGTCAACTTTTCCAACACCCTCGATTTCTCCAAAGTTCCTGAAAAAAAATTCAAACACAAAACTTAGCTTCGACTGACCATGTATTCGATAGCCTCTACGGGAGGCCAAACATGCAAGATTTTAATTCAGCTAAATTTTTACAGAATGCAACTCAACTATTTTCTTCCAAATGAGTTGGGTCTGCGCACAGGCTATGTATTTGAGGGACTGGGTCAAGCTTCGAATTGCCGCACTCCTTTCTTTCGAGCTTCCAGCCAAAAATGAAACATGATTTTACATTTCGTGGATTCCAGTAAGTATTTATTCCCCACAAAATTTAACATCTAAATACATGAAAAATGGGATACGCTAAATAGAAGATAAGCCGAAAATTAAAATAAGGCGATGTATGAGAGCATAAATTAAATGTAATGAGGATGTTGAAAACGAGGCAGGGATAGCATAATAAGCCCCAAAATGTGGGTCTTACTTTTATTCAAGTCTCTCTAAACGAAAAGGCAATGATGGAAGACTGACTGAAAGTTAATTTTGAATTAAACTTGTTTGAAATAAACTTGTAAACATACCGTCCCAATCCATTCTAACATTCTTGTCGAAGAAGTAGTGACACATTTCTCTTCCAGTCACTCCCTGTCAGAAAAATTAAAGATTAGCCCTGACAGAGGACAACTACGAACTGTTTCTGTTGTTAACTTTGCGTATGCCCTCGTACTGTTTCACTAGCCTGCATACAGACTTAACACTTAAGCTCAACTGAAACTTATCCGAAAACAAATTAAATTGAATTCCATCTTCATTTTTGTGTATGTTAATTTACGCGAGAATTCAATTCAATTTTTTTTGTACAGGATCCAGTTGAGACTTCAATTTTGAGTCTGCATGTAGGCTACTATTTCCCATGAGCGCAAAAAATCCATTGTTGAATCATGATTCTCCTGACCAATAAGGTCTACTAACTTCGTAGAGTAAGGTCTATCACCTGGTAGTATAAGGTCAACCAACTTGGAAGCATAACGTCAAGCAACTTAGCATATGGTTTACCACCTTGGTAGTATAAGGTTTTCATATTTCATACCTTAACAACATGAGATGCTCTTAAAGGATCACATGGTATTCCGTCGATTTCAAACTCTTTTCTGTACACCTACAAAATTAACAAGATCGATGAATCAACACCAAGAGATGATAGGGAGCAGCTCATATACATTCCAGCTTAAGATTGGTCTACCAGACTACATTCTGGCCATACATGATCAAATCCACCACGATTGCTATTATACCTAAATCATACAGAGAGCACAGGCCTATCAAATATATTGAAAGGTAGATCTAAAACTTCGCAGGCTGTGATGGCTAGGCCCAGAGTAAAATTTTGACGATAACCGTTTCTTCAAACCCCATTCTTCTATTTCGATCAATTACTAAAAATCACTATCCTTACTTTAATTGAATCCTTGGTCAATTTGTTATTGCATATCTGTATGAAAACGTTTACAGGAAATCGTTCTAAACTTTCTTACTAAAATCATGTTGATGCGATCTTTCTGATACAAGTTAAGGCCATTTGCATTTGAGCCAAACAGCTGTGAAATTCTGCTACCATTTTGGAATTCCCAGGGCAATAGATGACAGCATTGTTAGAAAAACTAATTCCATTGCTCAATAAGTAGGACTGAGTGGTACTATGAATAATACATTAAATATAAATTGCTTAAGTTAGAGTCAATTGCTTAAGTGTCGTGGGTCTGCTAAATTGTATTTTAGCTAAAAATAGGTTATGTTAGACACCAGCAGAAATATTGGAGAAATGAGACATAGAAATCACTGATGTTTGGATTGTATACAACTCTAGTCATTTCTCCTACTCAAAAAATATAAAACTCACCTTCATATCACCATCTTCGTAAACCATATCCCAACCACTGTTTTCGTGTTCCACTGGCTCTTTCACCAAAACGAGGCTTTCTTTCACTTTTACTTCCACCTTGTAAAATATAAACATAGATTCACAAACATCTCGAAACAATCGTAGTCATAAAGCTTTTCGTCTTACACGTGTCAGAGTAGTACGTCACACGTCAGAAGCTTTAAGATTCTAAAAAATGAATCCTTTTTCAAGAAGTATCATACGTGGGCTGGTCAATGATTTGTGGAGGGGATTGCAGAGTGGTTAGATCACTCGACTCTTGTTAAATGGGTCCAGGGCTCGAAACAACCTTCAGACCTGTTACAGAGTGTAAAGAGAGATGTTGCCGGCTCTCTGTAATTTCAGGTAATTAGGGAAAAGGAATAACGAGGTGTGGTCATATCGAGAGGAAGAACCAGGGTCTCACCGCTGGATCAGTTTAACTATTAATTGAGCAATTTTTACTTTGCATAGATATAAACAAGTACCTTGCGAAGACAGTAAGCGTATTTGCCTATCAACATCAACACCAATAATGACTGGTTCAACTTCAAGTAAGCCCACACCTGGTTTTAAAATGAGGTTGATAAGCAACAAGCCCTAGATTGATGGAATGTTTTCCGGCAAAAAGAATTGAGGGGACTTTTCCGGCAAAAAGGTATTTAATGAAAATTATAACTATCTGAGATTGCTCTACTTGCTCAAAACCAAGAAAATTGATAACTCAATCTTTTCCTGCTATATAAACGACTTCAAGTTTCTCTTATGATTTAAATCAAATCCCAGTACTCGCAAAGAAAATATCCTTTTAAACGGAGGAAATGTCCTGTGCAACGGAGGAGATCTCAAGTGCAACGCAGCACATCTGCCAGGGCAAGGGCCAAAGCAATAATCTTGCATTTCATCTGACGTCACAAATCTCAAATCAACGCAACGTAACAATCAAAATTCACCGCAATGATAATAAAATCAGGCCAACCGATCAAATTCATCAATCCGAATATTCGTCAAACAGTTCAGTTGATTACGCTGTGTTAAGTTCAATTAATTTCACTGTTTGATACAAAATGGAGGAAAAACTGCTTACGACGAGCTTTTTAAGCCTGCAAGGCACTGATTCTGGCGTGACTCTCGTTACGACTGACTCTTTAGTTCGTAAAAACGGACAACTACGAAAGGAAGTCCAAGAAAAAACCGAAAAGATCGAAGATCTGGAAGAAACCGTTGGTGATCTTCAGGACATTATCAATAAATGTGAGTTTCTTTACTTTTCTCACTTCTTAAAATATCTTTGATAATTTTAGGCTGCCATAAAGATGATACAAGAAGAGTTTTCAACTGTGAGGAAGAGCACAGAGTTCTTGTCGATTGTTGAGGGATGATTTCAGTTCAGTATACGATCGATGGAAACATGAATTTGGTAAGAGGGTTTATTCTCCTGGGTGCATCCAGGCTTTTAATGCATTTCATTCTTTTATCTTGCTTCACAGATAAGAAACAACTCGCTGACATCGAGATCTCTCAATCAAAGCCGAATACTTCCTGGGTGAGAAATCTGGTTTCGGAAAACGCAGATTTGAAAGAGACCCTCGAGCAGTGGTCTTCAGAAAGCGAGAAGCTGATTATCCAGAATGAGATAATGAAGAGGGAGACGAAGAAACAGAAGAATCTCATCGAACAACTCGAGTTACACGAAAACGAATGGAAAGTCGAGAAGGAAGGCACGCTGAAAGAAATCGAGGAGATGAAGAAAGCTTTGATGGAGAGAGAAAGAACAGATGGTGAGCGATTCAAACATCTTAAACAAACATATCATGATTTATCCTTGTTATGCAATGGCTTCTCAGAGAAAGAAGAAATAGCGAAACTCGATGCTGAAGGATCTGTTGATGTTCTGGTGGGCAAGATGTCAGCTGCTGTGATATCTCTGTGTAAAGACATCAAAAAGTTCGCTGAAGAGAACGAGGAGTTGGATCGGGAGCATGAAGAAATGAAGCAACTCGTTGAGTTCATACAACTCGAAAACAAGTCCCAACTGGATGAGCTGAACAGTGCAAATGCAGCTGAAAATAGGAAGTTATCAGATTCAGTAAGATCTCTCAGTGAGGACTTAAAGAAATCAGAATCTGAAAACGAGGTATTGCAGAACGAGGTTAAAGAATTGGATGCTCTCATTGAGTTCATGAAGCTCGAGAATAAATTCACATTGGAAGAATTAAACAGTGTGAAAGAGAAAAATAAAAGTCTCGCAAGAGAGCAAGATACTCTCAAGGAAAATAATTTGGTTCTGGAAAAGGACAAATCTGTGCTCAAAGACAATCTATCTGCTCTAAAAGATGAAATGTCATGGCTCAAAGTAGATCTGGCAAGTGGCAGATCAATTCTAGAGGCCGAAATATCACTCCTTGAGAGCGCGAACTCTTCTCTCGAAAACAAGAAAACAAGTTTTTCTAACCAAATATCTGCTCTAAACAATAAAATATCAGCTCTCGAAGATGAAATTTCCAATCTGAAAATCGATAACTCTACTCTGGCTGAAGGTGAATCTGTTTTAGTGTCACAAAAATTGCTCCTTGAGGAAGCAAAGTCCTCTCTTGAAAAAGAGAACAACGATTTTGCAACTCAAATTTCCATTCTCAAAAGAAGCATTGAAAGCCTTGAGATGGCAAATTCATCTCTTGAAAAAGAGAACAAAGACTTTGCATCTCAAAATACAATGATGAAAGGCAAAATTGAAAGCCTCGAGAAGGAAATGGAACATTTGACAGACATTAATGCGAACCTTGAAACCAGTAGCAACGAGAGTCGAAAGAAATTTGTCAGAGAGAGCAAATACGTTGGAGAACTGATAAAACAAAACAGAGCTTTCAGGGAGAAAATAGTCAAATCAAGATACCATAGCAAAAACATCGTTAAAAAGGTGGTTAGAAAGCAGAAGAAGAGAGGTTCTTCCTTTGTGAAGTACAAAGAAGTTCTCAAAAAGCAGTCTGCCATTCGTAAAGCACTAGCTCTTGAAAAGAAAGCAAAAAATGCTTTCGGATCAAAGTGCCTCGATCTACAACTTCAAGTTGAATATATGTTCTACGAAATTGAAAGTTTTGAAGCTGAGAGATCTCACTTTAAACAAACCATCAAAAATGCCGCAATGGAGAATTTGAAATCAGCAGAGTTGGTTGAACAAAATGCAAATAATGAAATACAGATCAAGATGTTGAAGAATTTGTTGACGGAGAGAAACAGAGAGTTAGCTTTCAAGAGACAAAGTGCAGAGCAGTTTGAGAGAAAGCTCGCTATAAACAGAGGTTTACAGGAAAATCTAATGATCAAGATTGAAGACATGGAACAGAAGTTGGACTTTGAGTTGCAAAGGGTGACCCAACAGAGCCAGGAACAGATAGAAATTTCTAGGCCGTGTGATGCTCCGAGCCCCCCTCGAACACGCAGACGAAATTTGCTTCGCAGACTGTTGTGCGGATCTTAGACATTTGAAGAACTTTAATTACGCGTAGTTAAGTAAAAATAAATAAACTGTAAGTAAGTAATATTTTAGGTAGTTTTATGTTCACTGTAAAAGCTTTGGAGGTTTTTGATTAAAGTTTTTGATTATAATTAAACTTTATTTATTATGGTCTCTACTGCAAAGTTAGATTCGTTGACGATTAGAGGTATTGTTACTCTTGTGAGCATAATTAACGAAAGGCATGAGTAATTAAATAAATTAACTAGGGTGTGCAATTTCGCAGAGGTTGGGAAGATTTTCAACGAATAGATAAGAACCTTCTATCATGCGCATATTCATTATGCACAGAAGAATATATAGTTGGCTCTTACATATAAGAACCCTGTCATTACAATAAGGCCTAGAGTTACCTACCACTGCATTACAAACAAACTGTGAACTCTTTCATGAAATATGAGTGAAGCTTTACTCTTAAAACAAACAACTTTCTGATGACTGAATGTAAACAATGTTCCTTATATGTAGGAGTCTACTGTTAGAGCCTTGGGCTATACGATCAAAAGTAAAATTTCCATCTAGACATATATTAGTTATTCCTAGGCAAAATATCCTTTTGCACCGGCTTGGCTAAACACCGGACCGAAGTCACAATAAGCTTATCAATTGAGTTAATTTTTCTATAAGGCTGAGCTAGTGCCAAGGATATGCTTATGGTTACAATTGTAATAAGAATTCAATCACAAAAACTCTTGTACTCAATTGTTTGCTCTTAGATGATTCTAGTCTGCTGTTTATCCCAGCCGAAAAAGTTGTTTTAACTGGCTATATCTATAACCAACTAATAATGACCTGTTTCCGAATCACCATGAGATTTCAAAGTCTTGAAGACCTGCATTATTATATACCAGGGACTTTAAGGCACCTAGGACAGCATCATAGCAAGAATTTCAGCCGGTATCAAAAATTTAAAAATTGAATACAGAATTTCTCTAAGGTACAAACCATGGCAGTTTAGAAAGGTAGGAACTACATCACACTGAACTAAAGGACACGGACAAGTGTTGTTTAATATTAGTTCTATAATTCTAGCTTGAAGACCTCTCTGAGCCCAAAATCTAAGAGAAAACTAAACACCTGTGTTCTAAACAGTTGAGATGAGCACAATTAGGGTCTGTTCTAAGATTTTGGGTTCAGAAAGGTCTTATAATGGATTTAGAAAACTGAGTATTGCACAACACCATTATGTCATGTCCTCAATTTATGATGTCATGCCCTCAATATGATTTAGTGCCTATCGTCTGGAACCTTGAGCACGAAATCCACGCATTATAAGTAGGTCTGTTGTTGTGGTTCTTCGGCAATACATTTGAAGGTCTGGTACGTATGATAAATCAAGAACGAAGGAGCTATCAACTAGATATGAAATAATTTTTCTTAAGCAACTGTCTCATCGTTTCTCTTTTCTTGTCTTCTTTTTGTCCTTAAATCACTTATCATGCGTGTCGAGCCTTCATATGTAGAGCATGAAAACCGAAATAGTAGACCTACTTGTGATTCATCATTTATCATGCTCACTGTTCCAAACATCAACAACAAGCAATATGCATCGTCAAAGAGGCTGGGTCGAACGAGAAATGGCAATGGATAACTGGTATTTACATGACTTTACTAGAAGATTGAGAGAGAAAAAGAAAAGAGAAAGAGAAACTGAAAGGGAACGCCACAGACATGAAGATATCCAGGGAAGATGCAGTTGATTGTCATCATAATCTCAAACAAGGTAAGGAAAGGTGAGATATTCTTTATTTTATCATTGTCATGAGTGCTACTGTTTGGTGTTGTTGCTGTTGTTTATTATTATCATGAGGTAAAAGGGGGGCAATAGGGTATGGTATAATGCTTTTACTAACCTCGTCAGACAAACGATGCTTTGTTGCCGGAATAAAGTCTTCTTCGTCTGGGGGTGGGGGAATTCTTTCTTTTGTACTTCTCGTCTGCAACACAAGTAACATGAAATATCACGCGGATTTCTTTCTCAAGAGAATTGTTTTTAACTGGTAGTTTCGTGTTTGTGCACTCATCATAGATAAATTATGATAAGCTAGAAAAGTCTGAGGGATGAGGGCGGAGCAAATTTAGAATCTGAAGTCAGTCGATAGCATCATTATGAAATAATTCTTCCAAGGAGCCTATACTATCCCCTCCCTGATAAGTGGATCTGTGCTTCTGTGGATTCACAACTTTGCAAGGTCAAATCTAACATTAATTTGTTAAGTTGCTACTCTCGTACATTGGTGGGTACAAATTCAGTTCAAATATTTACTGCGCATGTCAATGATGCTATGGACTGTCTTCGGTTTGGAAACATCATGAAAATTTTTTTCTCAAGAAAAGTTATCTTTTACTCGGAGTTTCGTGCTTTTGCATTTATCATAGATACTTTATGATAAGCTAATAGTCTATCTGATGGAGGTACAAGCATGCCGGTAGAATATCAGTTAAACTGAATACTTAATGAGAATCTCAAATTTAAAGAACATCAAAGGAACTTTTAGTACATTTCAGTGGTGCAAGTGACAGGGATGGCCAATTGGTCAGCTCACTCAGCCCCTTCGATCAATGGGTCCTGAGTTCGAGACCATCTTCAGACATGGCACATATAGGACGATTAGAGAATTTGCCACCTCTCCGTTATTCCAGGTAAGAAGGCAAATGGTGGGGTCATATTTAGAGAAAGTACGAGTTTGGCACTCTTCGGTTATTCTAGCAAAGTAGGCCCTTTGTGTTTAAACTATGGTATAATTACCTTCCGGAAATAGTTAGTATTAGCCAATCAACTCGACAACTATCAACTGGTGCTAAGTAGTACAAGAGGTCCTAAACTAGAGCGAGTTGAAGAGAGCAAGGTTCTGAACTAAATTCCTTGCAAAAATGTGTATGTATGGCAACAAAACTAAGCAAAATTAAGAAAATACTTCATACCAGCTCAGATTCTTCGTCTTCTCTATCAAGAGCAGTTTCAACAGCATCGTAAAATTCATCATCGTTCAATTTACTGAAAGGCCCTTCCTGAATAAAAAATGTTGAAGAAAGGATGTGAAAAGATTTTGATATCAAAGATAATATTACTTTATCACTTTTCACTACATGACAAGGTCCTTGATATCAACAGTTTACGTTTCGGAATAACGAAGTTTATTCCAACCCCAGAACCTAAAAACCGACTTTTCGTCGCTGTTAAACGGACTTGTCATTGATGTAAACGAACTTGTCTCATCAATCACAAAATAATATTGAGTTGTTATGGTTTGCAAAGTATATATTGATTTGTCTACCTTCTTTTATTGCCCTTCTACAAAATGAGTATCATTGTTGCATTTTTATTCTTAGATATTCGTGTTATTATCATTATTATGATATTGTGACCCTCTGATTCGGATAATCCACAAAACATCGTTGAAAACTGTTTTAATTGAATCTAAAGGTTGGCCTACTTTATTGTGCAGTATTACACAGTTTTCGTGGTATTAAATTCAAATGGAATAAGTTAAAACATCTAGCAGGGGAAATCCTAAGATTCCTTTTCCAGCTTTTTCCACTCAAAAAACATCAATTTACTTTGTCGGTACTGTTTACATAAGATAAACTACCATGCCTTTATTTGAGTTTCCAACCAACTGTATGTTTTTTGCTGTTTTCGAATAGATTTTGAGTCGCAAGGGTTTCACTGATTGCAAATTGAATTATATGTAAAAAATGAAATTTCAAATGTGCAATATTGAAAATGTCTTAGAATAGGCTCTGTATAAAGGAACTCCCATTACCACCCCTGGCAACGCCATATAAAGATTTAAAAAAATAACAAATTAAAAACCTCGTAATCAGGACCGCCAACGAACGAAGTTTTCTTCATTTTTTCTATATTTTCTTTGTAATGATCCTGCATCTTTTTCCTTTTTTCTCGCTCCTGTAATAATTGTTTGGAAATCAAATTAAAATATCAAAATATCATTCAGAAGAAAATCAATTTGAATCGTTTTTAATTAAGTAATGTAGATGCCTAGATGGCCTCTAATCGAAGAAAATTATTTGCATATACAGGCTCATATGGAATCTGATAATGATATGATGTAGATTGGTTGACAATATTGTCAGTTGCTTCATCTAAAATTATTTATGAGTCATGATATGTAGTGACTATCATGTCAAATATCAAGTCATATATTTGCTAGTGCGAGTCAAGATAGATTTCAAGATCAAAGAATTACAGAAGACCTACCTTTTCCATTCTCCGTTTCCATTGCTCTTCTCGTTTCGTCATCAAATCAATGCAATGCGAAAGAACTTGTAAAACTCCATCAGTTGTGGCTTTAAAAGTGATGGCTTCCCCTCGGAAATCAAGGGCGTGGCTTCTAGAAGTCACGTGATGGGAGTAGATCAAATCTCGACCGTCGTGGGGTGTTGGGGTTGCTGATAAGTCATCTGAAACACAATGAATGATTCAGAAAAAAGAAACTTAAGTTAAAGCGTCCACAAAGTTAGCTCAGGTACAATATATTTTTTGGAAATTTCTTCATTTTAAAGTCATGAACAAAATGGGCTTTCCCTCCAATGTACCGTCATGATTTTACAAGAGAGGGGGTTTTTCGTTCAACATTCCTGCATTAATAAGCCTGGAACATATCCATGCTACTTTGTACATGTTTCTAGCGGAGACCAATTAGCAATGCAAGATAGAAATATACCCCTTGGCAATGCATAGCTTCCGACATAAGTATCTGCAGCTTTGCTGCAACTACATAAAATTTGGACCTTCGCAATATTTGACTTAAACTACATGTTTCTGACAAACAGATTCTCATGATGCATTGCATGAAATGAGATGTGCCATCTTCTGCAAAATCGTCTGTTGAAATACATCAATGACTTTCCAAAGCCAAAAAAATCGGAAACAAAGTGAAACGAACGCATAGATTACTCAAGCCTTTCGTCTGACACTCAACAGAGTAATACGTTAGAAGGAGAACAAAACAGAAACCTAACGGATTATAATACCCAGATAAAGATCGGAAAAGGCTTCATATCATTCGAAGTAGGCTTCAATCATTTACCTCTTTTCTGATGGGCCTATTTCGATCAACATCTGCGTATAGTGATTCGTCAAGATTTTGTTTCGTTCCCTTTCTGACGCATCACTCTTTTGTAATCTATGTTTTCACTTCACTATTCTTCTAATCTTTCTGACTATATTGAAGTTTTGTACCGATCAAAGACTTTTCAAATACAAAAAAACTAAATATCTCTTTCAAACAGACCTGCGTCAAACTCATCGTCCTCCAAATTAAGTCCATCATTTTCATGATTAACCTTCTCGTTCTTATCCGCACAAGAATCGAAATATCCTTGGAGCGTGTCAACTTGTCGACACAAAATATCCCGGAACGTTTCCATTTCCAGCAGCTTTTCCCGCAAAACATCCCCTTTCTGAAAAATTATTTTGAAATTGTAAATGAGATGATAGTAAACTACTTAAAAAAAAACCGTTTACGCTGCGTTCTTATAAACATCAAAATCACCGAGTTTTAAAGACTATGGAACCTTTACCTAGGGGCAAATGAGAGCAATATTTATATAAATATATATTAAAAAGCTACCCCATAACAAGATCAAAAATGTAAAGATTCAGCTCTTAATTTAGTTTCTTTACTCTACCTTAGGGAATCGTTTCATATAAGACCTATAAACCAACCAAAATTCTGCAAACACCCATAACCTTGGTATGCACATGTGTACCATGTCTCCTTTCGAAGCTTCATCCTAACCACCCTTTAGTTGTATACACTGAAATTAGAGCTAATTAGAAATTACCTTAAAGGATGACGAGGACTGCAAACTCGGAAGTGAGGTAAGTGAGAGGACTGAAGAAACTTTTGGGAGGTGGGTTTCAGATCCATAACCTGACTCAGCTTGCTGAAAAAAAATATGTAAAAACTTGTGATCAATAAGAAGAAAATCCTTGTTGGAAACAATGATGAATAAAGGGGCAAATTATTCCTGATTCGTAGGGATTCTGAAAATGATACCCCGAAATTCATTTCAGGTTAAAAATGAGCCTTAGAAATGGCAAGACGAAAAGAGGAAGTTTCCCCCCAAAAGACCTGCCAACTTCCTCGCAATAAAAACCGGGAGATTATTTGATCATTGCTACCTTCTATTGTTTTTTATTGACAGTACCTTTGATCTTTAAAGGACAGTCTAAAGATGAAATGTGGGCATTGTTAGGTCTGCCACAGGGGTTCTGTCCTTAATCTCCAGCTTGAGTTTCCTGCCAACACATCAATCATTGATTCTTTGTTTAACAGATCAGTGATGGTCAAAGTAAAGGAGACAAAATTAGAAATTTGATTTGATTTGATTTGATTTGATTTGATTTCATTTATTTAAGGAGGGTAGCCCTTTCAGCTAATGCTGGTTTAACAAGGGGCCCTCCAATAAAAACATAAATTACAATTATAAAATACTCTAAAGCTAATTATTAAATATAGACTACTGTTAAATACTTAATTGGCAAAAATAAATAAATAGACAAATTAAAAAGAGGAACTCTAAATATCAATTGATTTTTTAAAGATATTTAGAGAGGATGCCTTTTTTGACTCAGCTGAGAGGCTATTCCACAATGTTGCTCCCCTAAAAGAAAAACATTTCTGCCCATTGGCTGATGTTTTCTTTGGCAGCCTCAGATCAGTCTCTGTGTTTCTGAGGCAACGGGAGGAACATTGTGAATTTCTGTTGAAAAGACTACCCAAGTATTGTGGAGCCAGCTCATTTAGTGACTTGAAGACCATTGTTTTAGACTCAATGTTGATGAGTTGGCTGATGGTCTTCCAGCCCAATTTTTCAATAAGTGGCCCACCTGGGGCATCAAAGCTGCTATTTGTCAAAATTCGAGCAGCTCGGTTCTGAAGTTTCTGTAGCTGGTTAATCCCAGTGACGCCACAGCAGCCCCAAACAGAACAACAGTATCGAAAGTGAGGCTCAACAATGCTTGTGTAGAGAGTCTTCAAAGTTTCCATTGGAAGGTACTTTTTTGCATGTTTTAAAAAGGCAATTGCTCTAGAAGCTTTGGTAGAAATAGCTGTAATTTGCTCTTTCCAGTCCAAAGAAGAATCTATTTCAATACCTAGGTACTTTGTTTGTAGAACTACATCAAGATCATTGCCTCGGATGTTTAATTCAAAATTCTGATCTGCGCGTTTTAAAACGTTTTGTTTTTGCTTGGTTGTTACAAGCATTGAGTGGGTTTTAGCAACATTCAAGGAAAGTTTATTGCCTTGAAGCCAAGTGTCCAGTTTTGCCAGATCATTGTTTATAGCCCCATTCAGCTGAGTCATGCTTGATGCCTGGTGGCAGAGACTGGTGTCGTCAGCATACATGGACACAGTAGAGCCTTTGACAGCCTGTGGTAGATCATTGATGTAGATAAGGAAGAGAAGGGGTCCAAGACAAGAGCCTTGTGGTACCCCTACTTCAATATCATCTAAGCCTGAACAAACCCCATTAACCCGGCAGAATTGTTTGCGGTTGGATAGGTAGGACCTGAACCATGACAATTCCCTCTGACAAACGCCATACATTTGAAGCTTTTCACATAGGATGTCATGATCAACAGTATCAAATGCCTTTTTCAAATCGATAAATACTAGTCCTACAAGCTGTCCAAGGTCAAGACCGCTGTACCAGTCATCCGTGTTTTTAAGTAAACAGCTTAGCGTTGAGTGAAGACGCCGAAAACCAGATTGGTTTGGAGATAATAGATCATTATCAGTCATATACTGGTACAGCTGATCATAAACTAGCTTTTCAAAGAGCCTTGAAATGACAGGCAAGACTGAGATTGGCCTGTAGTTTGACTTCTCAGTCTTGTCACCTCCTTTGAAGATTGGAGTAACTCTAGCTACTTTCCATGAATCTGGGAATTGACTTGTTTGAATTGATGTGTTAAACAAGTGAGCCAGGGAGTTCTCAATAAGAGGTAATGCAAGCTTCAAAAAGTAGCTAGAGATATTATCAGTCCCAAAGCCCTTTGTAGTCTTTATGTTGGCAAATGCTTCCCTGATCTCTCTAACTTCAATGGTCTTAAAGTTAAACACAGTTTTATTTTTGTTAATCTCATAATCACCTGTTAGAAGAGGGTTAGGGACAGGGTCAATTTTGTCAGCGAGCTCCTTCCCAATATTGCAAAAGAAACTATTCATTGCATCAGAAATGTCTTTATTACGTACAGTTTCAGTGCCAGAATCTTTGAGACAGTCGATGTTGCTAGACTTAGATCTCTTATTGAGAAGTTCGTTAATTGCCTTCCAAGAGTCCTTCATATTGCCTTGACAGGCAGCTATCCTGTCAGTGAAATATTGCTTCTTCAGCTGATTATTCATTGAGTTAACTTTATTTCTAACCTGCCTATAGGAATCCATAAGGAGTTGGGACTTGGCTTTTGTTGCAGCTTTTTTTAGCCTGTCCCTAGTCTGCATTAGATCCTTAAGATTTCTATTTATCCACGGGCAATATTTCTCCGAGACACGCATTTCGGTTAAAGGTGCATGTTTGTCTATGGTCGAAGAAAATAAATTTGACCAATTGTTTATGACAACATTAATGTCATCACTTTCAGTTGCAATTTGCTCCCAACGCATGCCAGAAACATCGGCCAGGAATGCTTCCTCATTGAAGTATTTCATTTTCCTAGTTTTGATCATTTTATGGTCTGTTTCAACTGCCCCGTTAAATTTTCGAATACAGTAGACCATATAATGATCACTCATGGAAATTTCATGCACTCCTGATCGAACAATGTTTCTGGCGCACGTAGTGGCAATATGGTCAATAAGTGTGGAAGTTGTTGAAGTAACCCTAGTCGGCTCCTCAATAAGTTGCTTGAAGCTGAACAGCTCATAAAGATCCAGCATATGTTTTGAATCATTATATCTAGTCTGTTCAGGGGGTTTTTGTGTGAGATCACAATTAGTGTCTCCTAAAAGGATTATTTCTTTATTCTCTTTGTCTAAAAAAGAAAGAACCTTTTCTAACTTAATAAAGGATGCGACTGGGTCATTGGGTGGTCTGTACCAGGCGAGAACGAGAAAGGACTTGCTTTTTGGTGGTTCCACCTCAATGCAAATGATTTCTAAGTCATCTGCAGGTATATCTGTCCGAGATTTGTAATTGATAGATTCTCTGATATAAATAGAGACCCCACCACCACCAGATGTCCTATCTAAGCGCTCTTGCTGGTAACCAGATAGGCAGGTCAAGTCTTTAGGGTAATTGTGGGGTAGCTTAGTCTCGTTTAAGGCAAGAATATGAATACCCAAATCCTTTAACAATAATTTAACCTCATCCAGGTGACTACGAAGACCATTGACATTGAGAGATGCAATTGCCATGCCCTTGCTGTATCCTAGACGCCGACTAGACCCACCAGATGCCACACTCGATTTGTTCAAAAATAATTGATTTCTTTGCAAATTTTGGTCATCCTCCCTGGTGCTCGCCTACGTAGATTTGACATGTGCCAGAAGATTTCTTGCAAATAACTTGTTACCACTTTCATTTAAATGCAAGCCATCTTCTAGCAGATGTCTAAAACCGACTGAGCTGTTATCAATAAAATCGATTCCATGCATGTTACAATAGTATTTAAGAGCTTCGTTCGTTTCGACGGCCTTTACGTTTAGACTAGTGTTTTTCTTTTGTAGGAAAACAGATGATATTGCTATATTAACATTAGCGTTCTTGCTTTTCAATGACTGGATTATATTTTCAACATGATGTACGATGGCTTTGGGTGTTTTCGTACTCAGGTCATTGGTTCCTATATGAATGATAACATCACATACCTCATCAATGTTTTCCGAAATCACCTGTTTGTGTTTCTTGAGAATTTCGTCACTTTTGAGGCCTCCGATTCCAGCAGCTATAATGTTAGTCAGCTTATCTGGGTTCAGTCTACGGACATGGGAGTCCCCAAGTAACAGAGCTTTCTTTTTGATGGCGACTTTGGGTGCCTTTTGCACTTCCACGACTTCAATTTCTTCATCATCATTAGTTGGCACTGATGGAATAATGTTGTTGTTAATTCCATTGCTGTTGCTGCTGCTCTTGGGCTTGGCGATTTGTTTCCTGGATGCTGTTTGTTTAGGCCTGTTCTTTTTATTTTTGGGGTTTCCCTTATTGTTGTTTGGTACAGCTGGGGGTTGCACACAGGCCACCAGAGGCGGCGTGTTGTCGTTGGCCCGAGAACCTCCAACCTCGGATTCCCATGGCCGCTCGTTTAAAATAGTGTGCAACAGGCTGTTGGTATTTTGCAGAAGAACCTTCAGTTCTTTATTTTCCTCTCGTAGTTTCTCCAGTTCGGAATTGCTTTTCTTTAGATCAGCTGCTAGGCCCTTAGGCCCATTCGTCGTGTCCTGAAGAAGCACGTCGGTTGTCGAGGATTGATTAGGGTGTGGCCCTTTGGTTTTACTAACAAGAGATTTGACCAATGCTTTCAATTCACCAAGTTCCTTCCTGATATTTTTGTATTCTTTAAAACAGGACTTGCATTCGAGACAAAACCAGGGAAAGGAATCTTTCTCTGGCCGGTCGTCAGTTTTTTCATCCACACATTGATGGTGGAACCATAGGCCACAGCCATCACATGCAATCATGGGGCCAACGGTTTCATCTCTTCTACGAAATAGGCAGTCTTTGTAACAGTGGAAAACAGGAGTCTCGCCATTCTTTATTACCGGGAAGTAGTCTGTTATTTTGTGACTAGCTGACATAACTGAGGTGGCTTGCTTACCAGAACTCTGTGGAGCGGATAAACACACGCCCTCCAGTCTCGTCCAAATGGTGTCGATGAGATACTAACTAAGAAATGAGATACTAATATAAGGAGAGTAATTTTTGTTTTTCATCATTCTAAAACCAATTTCAATCAATTTCATCTAATTCACTCTAATTTCATTGAATTAGTGGTCAGGTATATTTTATCTCTGGTCCGGTATCTTTTGTCACTGGTCCATTATCTTTTTGATTGGTCCAGTTTCTTTTTGATTGGTCCAGTATCTTACGTCACTGGTAAACAGTATCATTTCTCTCTATTCCGGTATCTTTTCCACTGGTCCAGTATCATTTTTGATTAGTCCAGTATCTTTTTGATTGGTCCGATTTCTCATTTCATTGGTCCACAGTAACACTTGTTTCTAGTCAGGTATCTTTTTCACTGGTCCAGTTTTCCCTCTAATCCAGTATCCTTTGTCAGTGATCCTGTGTCCCTTGTCTCTGGATCAACAATATTTTTGCGTGCAGTGCAAAGATGAAAAAGAAAAATTGCTAGTTCCATGAAAGAAAACAGGGAAGCTCCAAGCCAAAGACCGAATTGACCGCCAATATTACCGACAAGAGTTGAGAGTGACATAACCGGTTGCTCTGTGAAGCTTTCATAAGCCAACTCATCAAAATGGAGCTGAAAAGACAGCAAATTGTTGTCTATGAACTCATCAGTGACCTTAGATTTATTTAGGATCTTAGCGAGGGTTTTCTTGAAATGCCGACGGCTCGTTTGCGTTGGCCAGCGGGAATAAGACGTCGAAACGGTGTATTCTTCTTTCTCGCATGGTGGTTGACAGTCACAACGCGATCGACCGCTGCTCTGGTCGTTCAACAGCCCCAGTGCACAGTGGAGTGTATCATTGTCACCGCGCGTCTTCAGCGGTTTGATATGTTCGCCTTGATTGCGCAAGTGATAAAGAACCGCATAATCACGAGCCCCGCACCGCTCCTCGAGCTGCTCGATAAAACAGGCCTCTTTACACAGCTTAGCTGTGTATCTGCTGGGGAAGATCTTGTCCTTTTTGCTTTCCACACATTTTGAATACGGAGATTTTAGCCTCTTGGTTTTCTTTTTCTTGATAGTGATACGAGACAGAAAGCCTGGGGGGAGATAAATCCCCGAGGACGTTGGGCTGGGGTACTCTTCTTGAGGGTGAACCATGAGGAGAACACCTGCACCGTTATCGACGACATGATACGGAGAATAGTCGTCCTGATTGATCAGCAACCTCATGGCGAAACCACCGTAATAGCCAGAGTCCCGTTGATGATAGGTTCCCTTCTTGTTGAACGTCTTGCAAACCCCAACTTCAGAATAGAAGAAGAAATCTTCAAAGTCAGATTCTTTGCATTTTTGAATAAGAGCCCAAGTGCACCAATCTTTTAAGGACCTAAAGAACATTTGTTCCGTCCCTCCGTGCGTCTTTTTCCAGAATGAGTAATTTTCGTATCCATCAAACGCAGATTTCCGGGCTAGGTATGCCGAAGATGAAATAATGCCAACAGCATCACTATCATTGACCATCTTTTCCTTAAGGTTATTCCGAAGATTCGGGTATTTTGAAATCTCGCTAGCTCGCAGGTTGTTGGTATTGCAGATGGTAACACTGGGGAATTTCATGACATCTTCTTGCACGACTTCACTCGTGAAAAACGTCTGGTACCTGAAGTGTTGAATCACTTGATCGGTTATTGTGAAGAAGAGAAGGAACGTCCATGTGAATAGAATGGCAGCCCAAGTCGACCTTGTTATGAACTTGTTGGAGTTGCAAAGCTTGTCCAATCCGTGAATTGTCGATGTGCTGGCAAACTCTTGGAAGACTTCCCAAGTCTCTTTCCACTTCTGCTTCTTCGGGGCTTCATCTGTTGGCGAGTCTATCTTCTTCACTTCAATCTCCTTCACTTCAATCTTCTTCACTTCCATCTTCTTCACTTCCATCTTCTTCACTTTCATCTTCTTCAGCAATTGGAGATTTTCTTCCATGAAAACCGTAACCAGCTCTATAGATTTCATGAAAATCACCAGAAATGGTCTGTGATGCTAGGAAGGCGAAGTGTTTCCTGAATCATGTGATTCCCATCAAGAGTCTCTTCAGTCAAAGCCGGTGCAGGGGGTGACATCAATACTCCTGTTGATCATCATCATGATAATAATTGGTTTATTATCTCTATAGCCATTGCATTGCCTAAAACAGCATCGTAGTGCTCGATCCGGTACAGAACAATAAAGAGAAGAGACAGGAAACAAGAAAGGAGGCTGGCTCTCTGTTGCCAGTCTTTCTTATCTCTTATCTAATTATAGCCAGAAATATTTAAAACATAGCGAAACAAACACATAGATTACTGAAGCTTTCTCGACTGACACTCAACAGAATAATACGTCAGAAAGAGAACGAAACAGAAACCTAACTGATACCCAGATGTGGATCGAAATAGGGCAATCAATCTGGCTATACTGAAGTTTTGTACCATCCAAAGACTGTTCTTATCAAATTGGTTGATTGGAATTTATTTCCAAGTTGACAATCAAAAAATCATTTTTATCAGAGGTGTTCTTATCAAATGAACATATCAAAAAGTTGCCAAATAAGGATTGACCATTCTTTAAGAGGTAATGTTTTTGATCTTCAATTTCTTATAAACCTTAAAGTAAGCTAACTCAACCCCCTAGAAAGGAATACCAGGCTCATTACAAAACATCTGCTATATATTTTCTATCAAACAAAACTGTAGAATGATTAGTAAAACGGCCATCAATGTATTTGTTATGTGAAATCACAAGACACTGAGCCGGTCCTTTATATCATCAGCAATCAAAATCGTACCACTCTGACATGATGAATATGGCGGCTTAAAATTTGTTTGCAATCAAAATCAAAAACTCTAAAACAATTAGCAAAACGGCCTTCAATGTATTTGCAGTTGAAATCAAAGTCGTCTAGAAACCATTTTAATCAATTGAAATGAAAAATAACTAATCCGTCTTCAAACAATTTATTTCATTATTCCAGCAAAGAATAAAATCAAAACTTCGCTAAGGCCATTAGAGAGAACATCTGGTTTTGTTTGCATAACAATTTTCATGTCTTTTCCAGCGCAAGTGAATGATTTATCAATGTATTAATGTGAGCATTGCCTTCAAAGAGCATGACTTTAATATCATTGGATACTGGTTTTTAGTTTGAATTGCAGAAATTGCATGAAATCAAGTAAGAAATATCACTAGAAGAGCTTCATATTGTTGCTCCCTTCTTTGTAATGAATTCAAAAAAGAAAACACATTGATAGAATAAGACTAAAGAACTCCATATCACATTTAAAGTTAAGAAATCTAACTTTGAACTATTCTTTTCTAAATTTGTTTTTTCGACTCTGCTAGCTGGTATCAAACCCCCATTTGTTTTTCATGGATTTTCAAAATCCTTCATTAAAATCTATCATTTGGCTGGGAAGATTTTGCACATCTTACTTACAAGAGTGAGTTCCAGCCTCTGTGTCATGGGAAAAGAAACAGGTGTTCTTTATTCAAATAAATTTGCACACCTTTATGCGTTTTGATAATGTGGTGATCTCCATTTTGGAATTGAAGCCAAAGAAGATTCAGTTCAATTTTCATTTTCAAAATTCAACTAGATATAAAACTTTTAACAACAATAAAAGTACAAACAATCAATACAATAGGAAATAAACATCATAATGAAAAAAAAGTGAAAGAATGAAATCTGCTATTAAGAAATATTTCTTAAGGAGAAGCTCACTCTCAGTAGATAATCTCTGGGATTGAAAAGAAGATTTTAAAGGAAGATACCTTAGCCAATTCAAGAGTGGAAAGCCATTTATTCCTTTCGTCCACATCCTTTGCCCTTAGGTAATAAATGTTATCATTGACATGAACATCAAATCTGCAATCATCATACTCGTGGACCTGAAGAAGAGAATACAAATAAACATGATTGGTGTGGCATAAGATTATCAGATATGAGAAGAGGTAAGATTTTGAAAATAAATTAACACAATTTGGGTTGAATGAATGGCCCAGCATGTACGCAATGGGCTTTGTACATAAGTGCTCTCACTACTGAGCTATCAAGAACACATTAATCGCAACCCATATCATGTTAAAAATGCAGAGACTAACCATTGCAATTCTTTGAAAACAAATGTTTACCATTTTCCCCCTTTTGCAGGCTTGGTGTAGTTTAAAGAGCAGGGGTAGGTTTTTCTCTTCATTTAATGCGTGGGGCAATTTCTGAGATTGATATGGCTTGGCGTGGTTTGATTAAACGCTGTGCATATTCGCCCAGCACCGATCATTTATCATCTCACCATATTTGCCCAGCAGACATTTGAGCTTGTAAATAAGATTATTCATACCTATTCATATATTTCTGACTCTGAATGTGAGTAAATATTGCATTCAGAGAGCCTACACTATCCCCTCCCTAACGAGTTGATACAGAATCGATTGATTCGCAATTTCTAAATTGCTCGACCTAACGTTGAACTTTCAAATTTTTGCTCTCATCCATTTGTGAGTTCATATTGCTCAATAGGTAGAGTGTTTGGCGTTTACAGCCTCATGTTCATCCTCCTCACTCATTTTTTCTTGCATAGAATTTGAAAATATAATTTTGAAGTAAGCATAGGATGAAACTGCAATTTCACACAAATTGCAGTTAGTACCTAAGAAAGGGAATTTTAGCACCAACAAAGGAAATACATCAGTGTAGGTTATCCCAGAGAGTAATGGTGCTATAGCAAAATTTTGGATGGAAATTGTTTTTGTGCAGTAGTAGATGAAAACTCTATCCTGATGTTAGCAGTTGATTGCTTTTGATTTGGTGCAAGGTACCCAAGATGGATATTTCATACTTGCAATGACAGAGGTCTAAACCAAGCCAATTGTTTAAAAACAATAGACCCAGCCACCAGGAGACTCCCTGGATTGCTCCACAAGGGATCAAAGGTAATGCAGATTAAAAGCAATAGAAGATGGCAAAGATAAAAGAATCCCTCGGTTTTCACAGGGAGTAAGTTAGACCTATAGACCTATTGTTCTCCTTTTTTTCTTACTCCACTCTTACAGGGTCAGATTTGTCAAATTCGATAAAATCTGACCATGTAAAGGCAAAATCGAATAACTAATGGCAAGGTCAGACTTTTGAATTCAATTTTTCAGGAATTGGATGTGTTCTATTCCTTTCGATTTATCAAATGGTCATATGAATCAATGGCGGAAAAAGCTGATTTGACTAACCTAATTTGACTAATCTGTTTGACTAAAGCAAAATTGGATCAACCATTAGAAAATTTTGTGTGTGCACAGTTAATTGAAAAACTGCCACACTAAGCAGACTGGCTCAAGCAAGAGATATCATAGCACAACACCCTGTTTTTTAGCATGCCATGGAGCATGGGTAGGTGCAGTCTCCCTCTGCATATTAGATGTGCCAGCGGTGAGGATGAGGCAAATGGTTTTTAAATAAAAATGAGCAGTGCACAAAATCGATATACTTGCTCTGTACTGGAAAATATCTATTGATGAGAGAAGTAGCCCAGTATGCAAAAGCTGCATTTGCCCTACCGTAGAATTTCTTAAAATGACGGTCTTTTCTAGCAGCCTCCTTATAAAACCAACTGTTTATGAGAAATTCCATACTGTACATTTTTATTAATTCTGTTTCTCATTTTTAGGTATTTCTTTAATATTACTGATTAGTGTGCCTACATTTTTTTTAAAGTTCTGGATGTCATTAATTAAAAAAATTGAAATTGATATAAAAAGTCTGAGAAAAAGAAAGAGAGTCAAAAGACAAAACTCTCCTTTTGGAAAAGCCTGTATTGTGGTTTCCCGCCCACTCATCAGGAGATGAACAGACTTAAGATTTGTATACATCTCCAGATGAGTGGGTAACCACGAAACAGGCATGTCAAGATGGAGAGTGTTGTTTGTCAAGTCTCTCTCTTCATCCTAGTGTATATAGCTCTTCTCGTGTATCAAGCACTAATCTTATGGAAACCGATTCAGACTTCCTATAAAAGTAGTAGGTATTTTCTCCATCCAAGGCTCACCTCAACTTTAGACTTGCCAAGACTTACAGATCCACGACAGCCATATGCTGTATCGAATTCTGATTTATAATACGACAAGTTTCCTCCAATGAGGATGAAAAATCTATCTTGCCAGCCATGAATATAGTTTGTCCATTTTGACAGGGTTCCTTCGAGAGAAAGTTCAGGGCGTTTCTCGTTCTCGGGTTGCGACTCCAAATCCTCTTCGTCTTCGCTCCCACTGATGCTGACTTCTTCCAGGATCTGATAAGACATTTCTCAGTTCTTCAGAGATTTTAATCAAATGATAATTTAAGCTTTACTGATTGCAAACATCTCTAAATCTTCATTTGAAAATTGCAGCGGATTTCTCATTTCTCTGCACCTTCCCTTCCAAGCAGCCATTTTTAGCCATAAGCGAGGTTGCCCGAAAGTGAGGCAGGTCAATTTTGTGCAAATTAAGAACATAGCATGAATTCTTTTCTCTTTTCTGCGAATTTTATTTTGGGATCTTTCAAGGAATTTTAATACAATGTTTTTTGTTTCTAATATATTAATCATTCATTATCAAGTATGGCTCAACATAGTTTCGCATGTTACTTGACAGTGTTCACTCTCAAACACTACAAACTATCGTTGATGGTACATACCATTCTATATTAAAGTCAAAGACATGCAATTTAAAACACGAAATCGATAAGCATGCTATTTTATTGGTAAGAAAGTGTCTAAATGGAAAGGTGTGTACAAACTTTCACGACTACTTCATAATCAACGAACACAATGCAAGAACAAGGATCAGAAACATTCTTTTACGAATTCCGAAAGTTAAACTAGAGTTTGCTAAGAATGGTTTCTTCTTTATGGGCGCTAGATTATATAACTCACTTCCTAAAGCTATCAGAGAAAGTGCGGATGATTTTGAGAACAAAGTAGAAATATTTTTTAAATAAATTTTATCTTATATTGCAAGATATTTATAGGCTTTTATTTGAATTGTAGGTATATCGTATTTTACTTACTTATTCGCTTGTTATGTAAATTCATCTTCTCTTTATTAAGTCAAAAGGACACATGTTGATAGCAGTTTATATTAAACTGAATTGTACATATCCTTTTAAAAAATTCATAATACATTGTACATACATACATACATTGCTCGCAACCTTGAACAGCTGCCCCTGTCTCAGCAACCATGCAGTTCTTAAATGCCTATTTTTTAAAGCGAAGGGGTGCACACATGTAAGAGGTTAGATCATCCTAAAATTAAAAATAGATTTGGCCTCTTAACTTATGGGATTTTTGAACTCACTCTGATTGGCTGATTGTCATTTCTTATTGAATTGAATTGTTTATGTTTTTGGAAGACGATTATTTAATGTTCGTCAACTAACTGAAGTTTGAATCCGCATTAATCTTTCGATGGTCTCAAGTCTAGATTCTCCTCTAATTACAAAGATTACAGAACTTACAAGAGCTGCTGAGTTTTCAAAATCACGACAGATTTAAAAGGCTTCCTGAATTTGTCTAGATCGAAATCAGTTGAGCATCCATTGTTGTCTATGTACCACAACAAAGGCCTAGACAAGATAGGCCCAACAATTAAGGCCGCCTCAACTATCAAAACGCTGACCATGTTACCGTTATAGCTTCTTTAGATAGAGCAGTTGACAATGCATGGAACGAAACAATGGTTGAGATATGCTAGAAGAAATCAAGCCATTTGCATTCTTTCCATATTTATGCTTGTGTTAATAGTTTTTATGAGCTTGGAAATACTAGTTGAGAAATCTAATGATGCCAACATTAGAATTATGGCAATTGGCCACAGAACGCACTTTGAGCATGGAAAAAGACCAAGCGTAACGAAAGCAAGTAAAATTATCGCGAAAAAATGCGGGAAATACGTAGCTGACAGACCAAATTGGACAATATTTTATAAGGATGATGTAACCGCAGCTTGTCTCAAGAAATGGGAATGGATAAAAAAAATTGTTTTTTCAAATGGTACAATAGTTTATAAAGGTTGCACAAAACATACACCTAAATGTCGAATGTCTCCATATTTTGACACAAAGTTGAATAAGAGGGTAAATACGAGGCCCTGCTGCTTGGATAAAGTAATATCAATTTTCAGAGGTGTGTCAAAAGCTCTACTAAGTAATAACGTTGATCATTTTCTTTTTGGTGGAGGGCTGATAGGATGGTCCAGAAATAAATCTGTTGTTCCTTATGACCACGATATTGACCTTCTTATTGACATAAAATTCTGGTACTCATCAAAATTCAACAAATTATTACGTAATCTGGTAAGAAATGATGGACATTTTGTAAAAAAAATAAGTTGGAACAAAATAAAAGTTTATTACAGCAGAAAGAATCACAACTTTATGGATATGTGGCCGTATCAAGTTGATAAACATCACATTCAGATAAAATCAAAGATTTGGAAGCGTCAACCTATTGCAAACATATTGCCATTGAAAAAGGATTATTTTGAAGGATTTAGAATCTCATTGCCAAATAAACCAAGAGCTGCATTAGATGTGGAGTATGGAAAAGGAAGGTGGGAGAAAGAACTTACTTGTAAAAGAAAGGGGAAGTTTGGAAACTGCAAGGTCTGATTTCCTAAGTTGTGCACACTAGCTTTCGGCATGGAGGCTAACATAAGGAATTCTGTATTATGGGCCCAGAGCTTGGTAGATGCAACTACTTTCTGCTACCAATGTTGATTTGGATATAAATATACTAAGGCAAAGCAGTGTTGCTGTCATGAAGAGATTAAGGACTAAGATTAACAACACGTGTAAGGCTGCCAAGGGTAACACAGATGATTATGTTCGCAACTAAACTTTCTTCCACTTTTAGCTAAGTATTTATGCTTAGTTTTAGTTATAAACTAATTGGTAGAGAAGAAATAGGAAACTACTCATTCATCTTACACTCTATTATCATGTATTGAGCACTATTTTCTGTAATTGAAACACAGACTTCATAGTTTTTGTCATATGAATTATTTTTTCTAAAACAAAAAATATCTTAATTCAAGTTATTACATGCAAGATAGCACAGGCCTTTTCTCTTTACCAGAGAAAACACTTAGGTTTCCTCAGCACACTAGTAAAATGACCACTAGACTTTGTAAACCAAATGAGCAAATCGATTAGCTGCCCTGCCGGAATTTTCTTACTGGAAAGACTTGATAGCAGCAAGCAAGCATATTTATTTGTTAACGCAAGTCAAAGTTGGGCAGCTTCACAGCTGCTGTGGACCTGCCAGCTTAATGCATGATAATTGTTTTAAGATAGCTCCATTACCTATGTTACTCCAAATCATGCATCTCTCCCCAGTAACCCTGTGGCATTTTGTGTGACATTATTGTTAAATTCCATGGAATTATTTTTCTAGAACATTGATATCCTTTGAACCCTGTGAGCTATGAGCTGTAATCAGAAATAATGGGTATAATAACAAAAAGATAATTATTGAATGTACTATGTATGTCAATTTTGCACTTCATCAGAGGTGAGCTAACCTTTATTCTTGAAATGCATGCCAGCCCCAAATTACGCTAGATTGAACCCCAAATGGCACCTGGAAAGCTTAAAAGAATGAAACACTTTCATATAGAAACAAAATATGAAATTGAAATACCCAAAACGATGTTACTAACATCTAAACAAATAACCATAATAAACAACTAAAGGTAGCCCATAAACAAAAAATTAAATTACTAAATTCAATTAAATAAACTATAAACTAATCTAAATATAATGATAGATTTAGGCTCCTAGCACAGCCATTCAATAGAAATAAGACAGTCCAAAAAATTGCATTTCTGAAACCAAGAGAGCAGTTTGTACTGCTACTCTAGGTTACAAGATCCTTTGTCTATCAAATTCTACAAATTCTTAAAAATAAAGTTTGATTTTAGCAAATATGGCCATTTCATGTGGGTTATTTCCCTGCTTCACATCAATTCCCTCCTAGTTTACCTAAGGTGGGCAACAAGTGGTAGTATCAGGTTTCCTCTGACAGGGAGGCTAGAAGGGCTATTTCCCATGAAAATTCAGAATCATCTACCTTCCAATGAAGGGGCTAGCCTCCTCTGACAGAGGGCTGTGGCCCCCCTGTCTCAACCACTAGTGTGCAATAAGTTTCCCTCCCCCTAGCTGTAATTTTAAAGGCATTGTCAAATTCTGTGAACTGTGTCTTAGATTCTTTTAATCAAATCACTGTATCATTTTAATTTGTTGGGAAATTCTCACTGATTATCTTGGTTTGCCAGCACATGCACCCCTTTGAGACATTGCATCTTATTTACTGAATATACAATTAAATTTAATACAAAATATACATAATAAACGTAGAATGCATTTTATAGCCAAATGCCAAGGTTTCATAGCCATTGGTTCAGACAGCCCCTTTGCAGGTCTTACCAGGAACAAAAAGGCAGGTTTTCTACAAATCGAGTATCTTAAAGGGTCTAGGTGCTCAGTTGAGCTTCTTGGAAATAATCCATCGCTCAATGAAATAGCTTTTATTTAGCATAGTAGTTAAAATCAAATTGTGACTAGCCTGTTCTCTTTTGAGTTCATTGTAAATTGCAATATCTGCAAACAATGACAACAATTAGAGATCACCCACGTGTAGTTGTTTGCAGACAAGTTAACAGAGGTAACATCTCCAAGCCAAGGCGCTCAAGCAATAGAGCTAGTAAAGATTTCTAGGTGCATGTTGAGGCGCTCTATCGAGCTTGATCACCTTTTCCTGGCAAGGCCTACCTTTGGTGAAAGAAAGTTGAATAATAGTTACCAATTAATAGCAATATTTTATAATCTGGAGCTTTAGAAGTCCTCAAAGATTTTAACCAGATAATCTCTGTGTTGGTGAACTAGATTAAAATTAAGTAACTCCGTATGTTCATAGTACTTATACCCGATGTGGTTCAGGGATCCTCAGGTAACCAAGTTTTCCAAACATGAAAATCAAGTAACATGATGCAATCATCCCGATCATCTAAAATAAAAGAGCATCAATTTAGATCACCTTCATTTGTCTTAAGGCACATTTCTTGAAATATCCTAATTGATTTCTTTCAGTATTAGAAGTCCACAAAAATTTTACCAGATAATACGTGTTTGGTACCCTAGATAACAATCAGTTTTTGGTTGTGACCTCGTACATGACCTCGATATAGCCAGACAAATCCAAAGCAGAGCGAGAACATAGATTACTTAAGCTTTTCGTCTTCAACACTCAACAGAGTAATACGTCAGAAAGAGAAGGAAACAAAAACTTAACAAATTATCATTCCCAGGAAGCAAAAAAATGTGGATTGAAAAAGGACAACATTTCATTTAGGTTTTTTGGAATCTGTAAAACATAAGACAAGGGATCTTATACTGTGTAGACAGAAAGAGTTTGCTTTCACCTTGAAACTCCTGAAGTAATCTCATTGGTCAGCTCACTGTATCACAGGTGATGATTGGTTTTCCTACAGCTATATCAACTATTCATCTCTTTTTTGATTGGCCTATTTCGATTCACATCTACGAATAATAATTTGTTAGGTTTTGTTTCCTTGTCTTTCGAGATAATTTTTGAGAATGAAAATGACCCCAGTAGGATTACAACCCACAACCTCTAGATTTGTACTCTTTCAGGCTTATTGTCCTGTTGAGTGTGAGGCTTGAAACTTAAGTAATCTATGCTTTTACTTCACTATGCTGCCGATTTTTCTGGCTGTATCTAGTCACTCCATATTTTACAATAGTTCACCAGACAATTACTAACATAGGTACACTAAGTGATGCTTATTGTTTGTTTTCTAAACATTTTTACTACCTCTGAATAGCCACATCAGTAACATTGTTTATGTTTATTGCTGCATATTATTCATTTAATTCACGCTCAATGTCGGGCTACTGATAGCAAAAACTCACCTGGAAAATTGCAAAACCAATTCCAACACCCAGGATAGAATTCAAGTTGCTTTTCAAGTAATCTGAAAGTTTCTTGTAGCAGCCCTATAACAATAATATTTCAATGGTTAAAGATAGCAAGAAATATAGAAACATAGCTTGACAACTTGATAACTATCAAAGCTTCTCATCTAACACTCATCAAAGTATACAACAAAATGAAGTAATGCTCCGTTCTCTATTGACTGCCAGGCAAAAAGCTTAAATATGATAATCTATATTGGGCTATGTTTATTATTTTTCTTCCCATCCTTAAGTGCTATACTGATCAAAGACTTAGTAAATTTAATAGTTCAAAATAACGCAATTCAATACTTACATGAAACAAGAGTAAGAATTGCCTATCCTAGCTACAGTGCTCGATATGCTAGGCATGGAGCAATTATAAAGCAGAATGAACACAGTAAGAGATAAACATCTTCCTCTGTGACTCCCAGTTTTATGCTTACACACTCATGTGAAACTTCACCTCTTTAGAGGCAAAGTTTCACCTAGAGGCAAACTTTAACCATAATAGTGGAGTGAAAATTTATTTTCGATATGAACACAGAACACAAGCTGAAAAATCAATCGTTTTCTTTAGGAGAGGTTGAATATCACTTGCCAGTATTCTTGCCCATATAAACAGGCCCTAAGAGGGATTTCATTTGAAATGCTAAAGATGTCCCCTTCACACATTCAAAACCCTCAAAAGTCTAACAGTCCTGACTCTCCAAAACGTGTACTCACGTCTTGATAAACATTTGATTGAAAAGTATAACTGCATTCTGAGTCAGGATGTCGGCAACAGGATTTAGGAACTTCATTTGTCAGAGTAACATTTCTCCAATCATCTGGTCCAAACACACCACAACATTTCAACTGAAATCAAAATGAGTTATACATCAAATACAGAGCTTCATTCTATTTTGGGGATATTTTGCTATAAAACAGAAAGAATTCATGGATTGATATCCTTATGTAGTAGGCTATGGAGTTTCTCCATAAGACACAGTAATATTTGGTTGACCACTTTAAGGATTTTGCATAATTGAAACATTTCATTAACTTCACAAACACACAAGAATAGTATTTGAATTATAACCGTTGTCCCGCTAGAGGCAGTAGAACTGTAAATGGATTCATCTCTTTCATGTCGCTCTATAGTTGGCCCACCCCTTCTTCAACCCTATCATCCTCGTGTCATTATCCACAACATTCTTCCATCGCATCGCTGGTAGTCACCATTTCATTAACCTTTTTTACATTTCTTGGATAAAAAGAACTAGAAAACTGGAAAATAGAGAAAAGAGATAAACCTCTGATTGCATTTTCTGAAAAGCGTCTCTTATGATTCCTTCGTTTCTATTTGGGTATTTCTTCAACGCACTTGACAGGTCTTTCTTTACCACAGATTCCACCTACGAGGGATAATATATAAAACATTATCAAAAGGTCAATTCATAGAAACAAAAAGAATCTTAAAAGGAATGAATTAAATAAGCATAAGTAAGCTAATATAGGGGGCATTAGGGTGCAGTAAGGTGCATCCGCAATCCAGCTGCCATGTTGCTGGAGATTCTGGAGTCAATATAATCATCATTAACTTAAACTCAGAGTTGTCTTACGGTAGTCAATTTTAAATATGAACTTCTGTTGCATAAACAGGAGAATAAAACATACTAGGACCCCATTAAATACTGTACATGTAGTGATGCAGTATATGCTACTGTGCCCCTTCTAGAAATAAGGACTCTTGTGGTCTTTCATAAGTTAATATCATTGTTAAACATAAACTCACTCAACTGACCCACTAATAATTGTCTGATTAGATTGCAACAGCTTATGCCACTGATCAAAATACTTTATCAAAGTTCTTTGGTTGGTAATTCATTCACAAGCAGTCCAAGATCTAAGATAGCGCCTGCTTTTATAGTATTCAGTTTTTCATGGGCTCTTATAAATCACATGAACTAGTTTTGTTTCATCTATGTCAAACAAAAATCTCATTTTCAACAATACACTCACATTTTTTCTGTACACGTAACCAAGACTACCAGCAACAATTTCCAGGATAAAGACAATGAGCAAGAAGGTGAAAAACTAAAAAATAAAGTAAAAGAATAAATCATTCACATTTAACAGGGTTAGAGTGTGCCTATTATGACTATAGTGCTCAATCTACACGAGTGCAGAGCAATCATACAGTAGAATCTACATTCAATAAGGATGTAATAAATAAGTATGTTCCACTTTAGCTCTGATTTTTGGGCTTGCACACTCATCAGTAAAACTATATCATTGGTAAAGATAAATGAATAAATCATTTATGTATCAAAAGTGTCTATCCCTTCCCCCCCCCCCCAACAAGTAAACTAAGGCAAAAGATGGTGGAGAGGTGACGGCTGCTCTATCATGAGCCTACCGTAACTGATGACGTACTTCTCTTAGACAGAGACATCTTTCCATAATATCAGAGAAGTCTAATGCCTTTTAAGTTGAAATACAGAACATACCACTCCCAGACAACATCTATTGCTTCTTCCTGTCCCATAAAAGCCAATCACAGCTGCAAGCAAGAATATGATGGAAACAGCAAGAATAATGCAGGCAGGAACAATGGCGTATGTGTCAACAGCAATGCGTGTGTAGCTACTCCAGTTCTTTACAAAGAATACTGCAAGGTATATTAGGACTGCTGAAAATCCCTAAAAAGTGGAAACATAACGTAAGGAGAAGCTTTTCAATTTCTGGACAGAAAAGAAGTTACAACAATTTAGGTAGTAGTTATTTCTAGGATTTACAAAGTTACAATTTTTATAAATTCAAAGCCATTTTTAAGATTTGACACCCACTTCTATAGGATTCATAGAAAAATTTTAAAAATATTTTTTGAGATTTCTCTGTGAAAACCTTCTGGGCTATTAAGTGGCCACACATCTGAAATAATTTCATGCCACTTACCCCTGTCTCGATACGTATGTTCATAAGAAAACAAAACATGACAAGTATTTCCAATCTGTCCGGCCTCTTCTCCTAATGGTTTCAACCCACACCTTTGATTAAACCAAACCATTTATACTGTAACCCCCCCTGATTTTTCCAACCTCCAAATTATCATCAATATTTCGAACCGTTTTTAACCCAAAATTTTTCTCACCCCCCTGTTTATTCAGTACTCAAGAGTACTTAGGCCCAAATATCTTCCATGTGCAGCTTGCCATCAAAGATGGAATATTTTGTTTTTTCTGTGTGAATTACAAAATTTCTGGCGTAAACTGCAATTGATACACCTTGATTTATTGGCGTGCATAAGCGGTGACTTTGTCAAAAGTTAGTTGCCTATACTAGTCACCCTGGGGGGCCAGTCTGCAGAGTATGGCAGAACTCGACGAGATCTCGCGCGTGCAGCGCGAAATTTTCAGCGTGAACCGCGTGCAAGTAGGAGTTTAGGCCGAGTATTTCCCCCAAAAAGGTCTGGAAACACCTAGAAACCCCACAAAAACCTTTGTTTTATGCATATTTGCACGTGCAAGGCCTAATTTTTGGCGTGCAATTGCAGCTGCTGCCAAATTGACTCGCGCGTGCAGGTGCCATACTCTGCAGACTGGCTGGGGGGTCTGATGGCAACCTGGGTGTGTCATTATTTTATCCGCCATCCTGATGCTTCTTACCTTTTTCGCTTAATTCTTTATTTTTGTTTAATTTCCTAGTTTTACAGTTGATGCTATTTTCATTTCAACTTTGGGGGCTGTGCATGGAAGATTAATAGAACTTATTATCATTGGTATTAGTTAGCTTCTGCTTAATACCAACCACTCTCTAATGAAAGGGTAGTCTAGATAGGCCATTTTCCCAAAAAATTAAATAATAATGATAATTAATAAAAATGGTGGAAAACTCCCCGATAAAATAGAACATGTCTCACCAAGTATATAAGGTTATAGAAGTAAAGGAAAGCTCTGCCACAATGAGCAGACATCTTTCAAACGTGATTATAATCCGGTTCACTGGACAGCTTAGGTTAGGCCAGGCAGCTTCTGTCTTAGTCTTTCTTCCTGCCCATCTGCTTTGCATTAGCAGCAGTTTGATTCCAGTATCCAGTAATATTCAAAATGTTGTTGTTGTTTTTAAATACTCCAAGTAGATGCGCATGCGCAACGAGCGTTGAGTACCTAACATGGTCAAAGGGGGCTCGACAACGGTATTCCTCTTCGATCAATGTAACTTCTGGGGGTAGAACATTACAATTAGCCTTTGCTACAGATTTTAAACGCTTATTTCCGTAGCTTTTGGGTTATTTCTGGCTCTGTCTGATGTTTTTCTCCCTTTATCGGTAGTGCCTGAATTCCAATTTTCTGACTAATTGAAAAGAAACTTTCTGGTACTGTACAAACTCTCCATCTGGACAAGCCTGTTTCGTAGTTACCCACTCTTCAGGAGATTTTGAGCCTTTCTCCTTAGTATAGTGTATAGCTAACTCTTTGTATTGACGGGAGACCGACCGGTAAATTCTACAGATGTATGTATTCAATAACTGTTCCTTGAGAATGGAGTTTAGGAAACAAGTATTGTACCTAGCTAGACCGTCAATATTCGAGGGAAAGTATGCAAGAAATCGGCTTTTGAACTCGAAGAAAACGTTAGTAATGCTTCATTGCGTGGGTGAAAGCATTTAGAAGGAAAAAAACTCCTTGATACTACAAATCTTAGAAGTGGAAATGGAGGAACATGAACAATTAAGTCCATGCGTCGTGAAATCCTTGGTCATGTACAGCAACTCAAGTTGAACCTTCTCCTGAAGGATTATCCAACAGCCCTCCTTGAATGATTCTGCTCATTGGTATTCCCCAATGCACTATGTTCTCAAATATCTATAGCGTTCGAAAGAGGGAAAACATTTGGGTAGAATTCTTTGGAGCAGGGCTAATAAGATCTCTTAATCTTTTTAGTGACAAATTTTTTTGGTGGTTTTGTTCTTTTCTTTAATTTTGTAAATATTAGTATTGTTATGTATCAAGGCATTCTAAGGCTTTGTGATTAGTTTCGATGTATATTAGGTTCAGTATTTTCACATCTATTTGTAACCATTATTTTTAGTTAAGAGAATCCCACGAAAATAAGCTTTATAAATATTATATCGAAGTTGCTCCTCTATTGAAATCCCCACACTTACTATAAGCAGTGCAGAAAAACAAAACAAAAACTCGGCTTCACATATACATATAGATCTATTTCAAACCGTTCATTCCCAAAAATCCTCTAACACACATTTGCTGATGAAGCAAATCTTGAATCAATCCAGAGAAAGAAATTAACATTGACAACAGAGAAGAATTACATTGGAAATTGTTCAATTGGAAGCTAAAAGCGTTTATTTGTAATTTATTCGAATGATTCCAAGAAGGCCTTGACGATTCCTTTTAGTTTTGCGTCGCTAGCTTCTGAGATGTGGCCTTCGTCTTTGATAGTTTTAAGAAGTTCTTGTTGGCTGGATTTAATGTGTTTCACGAACGCACTCTCGAAAGCAGTGATCTTGGCAGGGTCGATCTTGTCCAGGTAACCTCTCACACCAGCATAAATTACTGTTACTTGCTCGGCAATATCCATAGGCACTGAAATTAGATAGAGACTTTTTAGCTCAGAGTTTAGAGGAAAAAATAAAAGAGGCTGGATCTCTGTACTTCAAGTTTCATGCTCTTGCAATCTCAGACAGACTATAACGCTCTATACTTTCGTACATTCAGCTTCAGCACTATGATACTGTTACAGACAACACAACGCCAAAGAGATAGTTCAGACCTAACCAATTTACTAGCATGAGACCCTTACGAGTCATTCTGTACATCAGCCTTAATTTCAATAAACTAATATCCAAATCAGCAGCACAGCTAAACAGCACCTAGCTTCAAAACCCTTAAAACCAAGATTCTTTTCATAAGCCCCCTTGGTAAAAAATTCTCTACAGTAATTTAGAGCTAGAAAAATATCACGAAGGCTCTGTTTATACAGGGGGCTCTATCTGTAGATAACAATATTGATAAAAAATGATTGAGAGTAGCTGCACCCCTGGAAGAAACGATCCAGAAAAAGTCTTTCTAGTAAAATCTTACAGCCAAACGGCAGTAGACAGGGAAAATATTGATCAAAAGAAACGTTTTTAAATTTTCAATAGTACACAAACGCATCTAGTCCTTTCCCTCAATTAACCATGCTCAATAGAAGAAAATAATTTTTGGAAGTTGCATTTACTGGAATTTGCATCTGCTGGAGAGCAGAAAAGAATAGTTGAAAATGGATTCTTAAAATGTTCTTACCGTATTGTCCTTGTTTGAGCAATTCTGTCAAACGAACTCCTCTGTTCAACAAGGCCTGGGTGGCAGCATCCAAATCAGAACCAAATTGGGCAAATGCAGCGACTTCACGATACTGGGCAAGTTCAAGCTTCATTGAGCCTGCAACCTGAATAAAGGACAGAATCATGAAAATAAAGGTGGCAAAAAGAAATCCTTTTATAAACAACAACATGTGTGTGTTGCCTAAACTTTGTTAAGCAATGAAAATGACTCTTTTGCTCCAAGCTTGATATTATTGAAAAGAAAAATGTTGAGACAATTAGCAGGAATGGCATCATGGTTGGATTGCTCAACTCTTGTTCAGAGAGTCCTGGGCTTGAATCAACCCTCAGGCCTTTCATAAAGATTGAGGAGAAAATTTGCTGGCTCTTTGTAATTCCAGGCAAAAAGGCAATTTTGTAATCACAAGGTGTGGTCACATCGAGAGGAAAGACCAAGGTTGCATTGCTCGATTAGTCTACCTATTCAGTGCGCCCTTTGTGCTTTGCATATAAACCAACACCTTATGAAGATAGTAAGTGTATTGGCCTACCGGAAACAACAACGTAAGATGGATTTAAGACCCAAGTGAGCAATAAAATGTTTTCTCTGTTCAGAGAGGATTAAGCAAACAACACACCAATAATGCTCCTTACCTGTTTCATGGATTTAGTTTGGGCAGCTGAACCTACTCTGCTGACTGAAAGACCGACATTGATGGCAGGTCTGATACCCTTGTAGAACAATTCGGTTTCCAAGAAGATTTGACCGTCAGTGATGGAGATCACATTAGTTGGGATGTAAGCAGATACGTCACCAGCCTAAAGGATACAAATTCATACATTAAAATATGCAGCATGAAAATAGTTCATTTTGACTTTTGATATGGTATACACTTTCCACATCAGCAGCTGCAAGATCATACAGATGTCAAAGGAGATGCAAACAATATTTATCAAAAAGTATCTTATCATTAAAATACAAGTGCAATTTCACTTGATAAATCCATTCAGTTGCCATTCTAGATGCTGCAGGGCCCAAAGCAAACACCTGTTTTACTGGTCCTTGACTTACTTGAACAAATTTGACCTTTACTTTATAATATTTGATATGATTTTTCTTCTTTTGAGGGTCCCTTATTTCTAAATGAAGCATGGGTCCCAGGGCATGGCCCCTGAAAACTGCCACTGAATTAATCAAATGCCAGAAAATTGATAACTCCCCAATTTTTTTAACCTTGTATTAGGATTGTATGCAATGAATAAAATTGCATTGAATAAAGTGACTAAAGTGAATTGATTACCTGTGTCTCAATGACAGGCAGGGCAGTCAAGGAGCCACCACCGAATTTGTCACTCATCTTAGCAGCTCTCTCCAGAAGACGAGAGTGGAGGTAGAAGACATCACCAGGGTAGGCTTCACGACCTGGTGGACGACGCAGAAGAAGAGACATCTGTCTGTAAGCAACAGCCTACAAAGAAAAAGAATATAATGTAATCCATTCTTAGCTAATATTGATGCTACCAATACTTTTACTCTGTTCTTTCTTTGGCATATGGAACAATATGGAACTTCAATTTCCAATTTCAAACTCTTGATTGACGACCTTTGTGGGTTTGAATCCATGAATGGTTGGAATCATGAACTACAAGCAACCAGCTAACTCAGCTGTACATCCTCCAAGGGTCAATAGTTATGCCGAGGATATTTGTTCTAGAACATCAATTTCCTGGGGTACTTGCTGTAGGTACTCGGAGCATACTTTCAATAAATAAAACTGCTTGCCTGCCAACTAAAAACAAACATCTTTCAAGTTAGAACACAAGACATTTTTGATATGAATTCGAGCATCATTATAAGCACTGACCTGTTTTGACAAATCGTCATAGATGATAAGGGCATGCTTTCCGTTATCTCTGAAGTATTCTCCCATGGCACATCCAGAGTAGGGAGCCAAGTACTGCAATGGAGCGGCATCAGAAGCAGTGGCACTGACAATAACAGTGTATTTCAAAGCATCTAAAAGGTAATGAATTCAGTAAGAAATAGTGGATGATGTGCATGTTTTTCCAGACATACCCGTCTACTTTGTCCATATTTTTGGAAAACAAACTATTTTTGTCTTCAAGATAAAATGAGATCGAGTATTTGGGTCATTCTTGCTTGTCAGGAAGAAAAAACATGCATACAGTTCAAATCAAACATGAATCCGTAGGCGATATATCTAATATATTCTCCTTGGCATAACCAGATTCTAGGCTACCTTTCAAATTCATAAAGCAGAACTCTATCATACCATATTAAAACAGATAAATCCTCATTGTATTCTGTACTACGCAACTCTAGAATGCTGCAGGGGCGGATCCAGATAACAACTTCTCAAGAAGTAGACAAGTTTTCAGCCCTGGTATATTTTTTCTTATAATTTGGACTCAGTTCTTTTCCTAGATCTGCTCCTGTTCTCTCATATCAGGAGGTAAATTTATAATTCATGTGCTTAAATTCAGACAAACCAAAAAACAAAAATAACTAACCAGCATCTTGCAGTCTCTTCACAAGCTGGGCAACAGTACTCCTCTTCTGTCCAATGGCAACATATATACAATACAACTTTTGCTCTGAAAAATAACAATTATTTCCAATTAAACCTCTCACCACCATGAGCCACTTTAGCGGCTTTGCCTCAGAGTTGATACGCCATGAGCCGCTTTAGAGGCTTCGGATACGTTTTTGATAATGTAAATTTAAAGGAGATTTACTCAACAATGCCATTACCATAGAAAACTTTGTTATACATGAGATTAAAGACAATAAAACAACAAGCGATAATTTGACTTAGAGTAGGTATACTTGAATTAAAAAAGTAAAATGAAATTTGAAAAACGTACTCTCATTGGTTGCATCATTGAATCTCTTCTGGTTGATGATTGTATCAATAGCAATGGCAGTTTTTCTACAAAAAGATTTATCATGTTTTTAGAAAAATTTCCAACATCAACTAATATTTGCATAACACAAATTTGTATAACGTTTGTTCAAGTTGTAACGTATGTTCAAGTTGTGCAAACTTCAATATCAAATTTTGTAAAGATAACCTCGATTGAGAAGGACTCACTAAATTTTCATAGAATTTCAACTTGCATAGACTCAAAAAATCTGATCATAAACACCTATGTGTCTTGGCATTAGAAAGCTTGTTACATACAGCTTTTAAAAAGTCATGTATGAACATTATTGAACAAAGAGAAAACAAAAATAAACATGTTTTAAAGGAAGTTTGGCAAAAGACGTAGCGGGGCTGATTTATGTATTGCAAATCTACATCCACCACATGCTAAAAGTTAAATCTACAACAACAAAATCAAACTAAAGATATTGATACATACCCCGTCTGTCTGTCTCCAATAATCAGTTCTCTCTGGCCTCTTCCAATTGGTACCAAACTATCAACAGCCTTGATACCAGTCAACATAGGCTCCTTCACAGAGGTTCTTGGGATAATACCAGGTGCTTTAAGACCAACACGGGCTCTGGTGCCAGATGTAATTGGTCCCTTTCCATCAATGGGGTTACCCAAAGCATCTACAACACGTCCCAAAAGCTCTTCACCAATAGGCACATCCACAATGGCTCCTGTTCTTTTCACAACATCGCCTTCTTTGATCAGTTTGTCATTACCAAATACCACAACACCGACATTGTCAGGTTCCAAATTCAAAGCCATACCCTGGAATAAAAAACATACTGATTAAAAGGAATCAAAGATTCTGGATACTTACTGACTTTCCTATTCGAAAAAGGTGAAAGTAACAAATCATTGTAGCTCTGTTGTATTTACACCAAATGCAGTCTTTTTCAAGCAAAATGGCACCAACAAGGCTAAATAAATAAATTAATTCAAAATTCCCTGTTCATCAGATTTGGTCATCAACACTTTTTTTATTCTAGGCTACCTGTCTTGTACATTCTGGACTCAAGAGAATATACTCATCGAAACTCAAGAAAGTAAATAATATATGGGATCCAAAACAATGAAGCTTTAACAGTGCAGTTTAAAGAATATCTACACTGAAAGCGGATGCCTTTTTCTGCAACGCATGCCATTAAAATCATCCCTTGACAATCCCTTCTGATTCAATGCTAAACTTGCAAACTTTTTCTCTTCAGAATCATCTGATAAATATAACCAAGACTCACCTTCAGGCCACTGGAGAATTCCACCATTTCTTCTGCCTGGACATTTTTCAAGCCATAAACACGAGCAATACCATCTCCAATAGACAGTACTCTGCCAGTCTCTTCCAACTCTGCTTTGCTGGAAGTTCCCAAAATCCTCTCCTCAAGGATGCTTGCAACTTCAGAGGTTGCTACAACAAAATGAAGCGGTTCGTAATATTTTATTCCAACTGATATGATAGCCAAAAGAAAATCAGATTTTGTATCAAGAACATAAGTCTCCTTCATTTATGAGAGATGATTGACTACTTCTCCTTGCACAATTAGTTACAAGATTTTCATCATTCTAGCAAAATAGTTTTCATGTCCTTAGAATATCTTGTCCGTAACTGGTGTCTCTGTTTTGTGATAAGCAAATCTAGATTCATTATTGAAAAGCCCATGGAAAATATTGGCCTGAATATCATACGTTTGATCTGATACATACCTTTGACGGATGGGGAAGTGTGCAAATGCTTCCTTGCAACAATGGCTGCGGCACCAGCAGAGCCTTGGCAGCCCTAAAAAGAAAAAATATTTTCATCAAGCTTTAAAGATTAAAAATCATAATCATTTAGCAATCATCACACTTCAATTATTTGTGAAGAAACAATGGGCAGCACAAGTTTGAGAAATACGTAATCATTTTTTGGAAACCTCTAGGACCTAGGACTTATTGTTGAACATGAAGTACATCGCAAAAGGACCAGAGGGAAGAATCAATCTAGTTAATTCATAGGGAGTAACAGCACAAGCAGATTTATTTGTGACAGCAGGTTAAGGAAATGGCATCATGAACCTGATGTAGGCTTTAAGCTTCTGCCCCTAGAATTAATTTTTTAGAACAAATATCCTTGGTTCTCATGTACCAACCTCATAAGGATGGACAGCTGAGTTTTCCGACCACTTATAGTTAATGATTCCAACTGTTTGTGGATTCAAGCCATAAAAGTTGCCCTTCAAGGATTACAAATCCGGAGCGTTGACACTGGGCTACACTACCCTAGGAGCTTTACAACTTACAATAAAAAAGACTTACTTGAACCAAACATTTTATGCTTTTTCTGAGCGTTGTAAGAACAAAATAAAATTTAAATTGTATCAGATTCTTCTCCCACCTGATGAAATAAAATTGAGGATAAGGTATTTTGTCTGACTGGAACTAGTCCAGGAACACCACAACAGGTTTAGAGATGGTCAAAGGCAGCTATAGTTCCAAACCCTATGAATTTGGTCTCAAGAATGACAGTTTCAAAAAATATCTTAGGTGTACATGAGCCATTATTTACTCCTAGCCTTGGGTGTGCAAGTGCAGCACTCTACTCTGCAGTAGGGCCTGGAATGCATGTTGTTTATCTTTTAATCATGCTCAAACTTCCAATTAATTTACAGAATCCAGAATGTTGTTTTTTCCTCCTAACTTGCATATTTCATATTAGGTCTGTCAAGTTCCTTCACATTCTTTTTTTAGTAAGGAGTCCTGTTCTGATCATATGGCTTGCTAGTCTGAAGGAAACAGTAGTTACTAAAATATGAAACGGGCCAAAAGAAGTAGGAAAGAGGCATGCAGTTTTTGGTTGTAGGATTCAATCTGTGCCTTCCCTTGTGAGTGGATCTGTAAATTATGCCGAAATTTTTGTTTCATAACCGTTTCTTCTTGTTTTCCATTTGCTTCATGAAGTAATTTCCACAGGAAAACATTTTCTGTTCTGGCTACTTTCACCATCTACACACACAAACAGAATTCATTTTCCCTGTTTTCCTTGCTTACAGTGGCTGACAGGGCTATGTTTTTTTCTCCAAAAAATCCATCATCTTAGTATGGAGCAAAGTTTAAACAGTTACACAAGAATTGACAAATATAATACTATCTAGATTGAAATATGGTAATACTTCCTTAGAACATGTATGGTGAATACATGCTAAATGCTATGCATGCAAAAACAGTCATTAGCACTTGAGATAACTTTCTTTGACTTTCAACGAAGCAGTGAAGATTAATTAGTATCAATAAATTCTTCGGTAGATTTGAAAGCCTTGCAAAAATCCATTAAATCTATAGGTATGCAGCATGCCTGTTCCATCACATGCCAGCAGGGCGAAAAAGTACTTAGGACATCTAAACTAAAATTAATTTTGCAAGCCTATAAGGTTCTTATATAACTTGTTCATTTCTTTTAATGCATAGATCCTATTCTTAAGTCTTAAGGGTCACAAAAATAAAGACAGCCTACTGCTGAAGCTTAGCAAAATTGAACTTTCCACGCCAACAGTTGCACCGAGCTCGCGGCCGAAAACGTACGAAACTGTCATATTGAGATTAGGTTTTTAGGCCCGCAAAAAGTGGGTCGCGGCTGCCTTGAAATACAGGCAAACAGCTAGCGTTGCTGCAGCAAAAACATTTTCATACGACGAATAAAGCATATTTGATGCCTGACAAATACCTTTGGAAGGGTTCGCACGGCAGTACGGAGGAGGGAAGACGCCAATCTTCTGGACAGCATTTTGATTCTAATTTTCAAGGCCTTGACTTCCAGAGAGGCTGGCTGAAAGGAGATGAGTCGCAAAAGGCACACGGGTAAGGTCACGTGGTTAAGCTGCGCGTGCGCACATGAAAATAGAAAGTGGAAATTTTGATATCAAATGGAGGCTGAATTTTGCGGACAATTTCGGAGCAATGAAATAAGGGGCAGGGCAGTCAAAAGACAAGACACCCCAATGTCGAGTCCTGCCCCCAGTCAGCTTGACAGTCAAGCAACCAGACAACATAGGGTGGTTCAGGGAATATTACTATTTTCGAGACATTGACTTTGAAAGGTGTCTTGTGAACTAGGATGGCCAACAACGATTATTTAGGTAATAGACTCGGGCGCTCCAAAAACGGTTATAAACCCGAAATCAGGAAAGAGTTTTTAATAAGGCCCCCTTTGAGGAAATTGAACATATTATCTACTTCGTTACAAAATATTGTTATTATTTCATGTTTGGGAAACCAAATCACAAATATTTCAAAATTTCCTATTGTAGATTTCATTTTTCATAATAGAAGTCAACATTATTTCATATTTCAGAAGTAAATAGTTTAAATCTTAATCATTTTCCCTCAATAGCACCAATTCTTTTATATTAAAAGTTCCCCAAATAGGGCCACTCTAATATGAGTTACGTATTAACCTTTTCAGCATTTTGCTCCAGAATGTCAGTCTCTCTTTATTCATCCGAGAAAAATTGTTCCCAGACAGGTTACGAATTGCCTTTTCCAGAAAAACATGCCCGTCAATATCAGGTACCCCCCTTGAAATGCCCAGTGGATTTGAATCATACCCCTTATACCGCATTGCATGAAATGGCTAACCTAGCTTTGTTTACTCTTGATTGCTTTACAGCCAATCAAAAGCATTCGAATTATCAAATTGACCAATCAGAGTCTTCCGCTTAGATACCTTGTACAGCTTAGGCTGGGTAAACTGCCAGTGTGAAAGCGGTATTATTAATGCGAATCAGAGAAGACAAAATGAAGAATGAAGAAATCGATCAAAATTATGAATGAAATTAATATCATTTACGTTACGCATTATAGCTATTCTAAAGTTTCGCATAACTTAGGCTGTGTTCACGCCGATACCCCACACTTGTAAATCTGAAGTTCACAAAAGTGGTACTAGGGAATGACCTGGCAGTCTTTTCTTCTATCTGTGTTTAACGTGTGGATGAACTATGTACACCGATTCTTTTTATAAGGAACTTCTTTATAAGCAAGTCAGTTCTCGATAAGACAAAAAGTTAAGCAATTCCAGTACTGGATAGAGGAATGCTAAGCAATTTGAAAATTCTAGTTCTGATCCAATTGACAATGAAAATCGTGCAGCAGCTATAGAAAAGTAGGTTATACAGTGCATCCTCGATTATCCGAACCTCGATTATCCGAACCTCGATTATCCGAACACCAAAAGTTTTCATTAAAAATTTTTTTTTGCAAACCAGTTCTTGAGAAACCAATCGAAATATTCGTTGTCTGCTCAAACTGTTACCCAAAAAAAAGTCATATCCAACAGAAGCACAAAAATAATACGTTTATTCGTTGTTATTGTTGTTATTATTACAAATCGGTGTTGAAATTTACAAAAAACAGTTGTTCAGTATAGCCAAAAAAATCGGAAACATAATGAAACGAACACATGAATTACTTTAGCAAATTTTCTGGCTATACTGAAGTTCTGTACCATCAAAAAAACAGTTGCCTTAGTTTTGTTGTTGGTCTTTCCGTTTGCCAAGCTTTTCAATTTACATTCAGTTTGAGCATCCTATGACTGTTCAGGACGATGATAATAACCTTTATAGCAAGTTTAGTAGGTAAAATGTTCTTCCTCGATTATCCGAATTTTTTGCGTATCCGAAAACGGCCCAACAAAAATTTGAGTTCAACCTGTTCGGATAATCGAGGATGACCTGTACTGGATATTAGAACCCCGGCACACTTTCGTATGCAAGATACCATCGACATTTGTTGTACAAAATCTTGTGAAATAATATTCTTAGCAGGGGCGCAGTGGCTGGGGGGGCAGGGGGGGCGGCCGCCCCCCTGGCGAAAATTTTGTCGGAAAAATCGGAAAACACGTGGGTTTGTCGGAAATTTTGGAAAATTATAATACTAGCAAGTTATAATTGTCTGAGTAACTGAGGCCTACTACAGACGTCGTGCTAGCGCCGTGCCGTGCCAGGATATTTCACTCTGGCGCGGCACTGGCACGGCATTGGCACGACGTCTGTAGTGAACACAAATTTCTGTGCCGTGCTGAAGTCCTGGCACGGCAAGGTTGCCGTGCCAGTGCCGTGCCAGTGTATGCGAGCACGGCACTGAAACAGACGCCGTGCTGCAGTCGTGCCAAGTCATGATGAATTCCGGTGGTCAATGTTTTACTTCAGAAGATTAGTAAATGCGCATGCGCAATTAGACTCAACATCACACCACAACGGCAACAAAATGGCCGACAATTCTGATTTGGATTTAACAGAATATGAAACAGAAAATGAGAGCTTTGAAAAAGAAATACCAGACGACACAGAGAGCTCCAGCGAAGATGAAATATCGGGGCATGCATCCATGGAATCAGTCCTCAAAAGAAAGAAGAAAAACACCACAAAGAGCACATCTGCTTCAAAGAAACGGCCTAGGCCTGGGCCTTTTATGTCAGCAGCGGGGTCACAACAGGGAAGTACAGGCCACAGTAGTGAAGGTAAGAAGAAGAATAAAGCATGTTGGACTCCAAGAAAGCTAGCGGATGTCGTAGACGTTGTTGTCAACAATGAATCATTTAAGAAGAAATTAATATTTACTAACACTTCAAATGCCACCAATTCTCGTGTTTACGAAGGCATCATTAAAGAAGTGCATGATCGCAGTACAGAAAGAGGTGAAAGTTTTGGTTTTTCTACCACACAGGTGAGAAACAAATTTAAGAAACTCATCTCAGAATGTAAGAAAGTTGCCCTGACTACTTCTACTGCGAGTGGGATAAAGCGGTTTCAAGACAAATTTGGAAAATGGTTTGAGCTTTTGTACCCTGTTGTGAAAAACAGCGAGAATCTTGTGATCCTGACCAGTCAATAGAGCCCTGCACTGAAATGACAGAAGGTGGAACACTGCTTGATAACTCATTCGTTCTAGAAAGCAGCAGCAGAGAAGATGGTCCAGGGAACAGCAGCAGAGATGATGGTCCAGGAAGCAGCAGAGAAGATGGAAAATCTAATGAGAAAGAAAAGAGAGAAAAGCTGTTCATTCCTAAGAAACAAGCACATAAGAGATCACGTGCAATGGAGGAGCTAAAAACTGTGGTTGTTTCTGCCATGGAAAAAATTGATAAAACCGACAACCTTATACAGTACTTTCAGCAAGAGAATGAAAGGGCCAGGCAGCATGAGCTACAGCTTTTTCAAATGCTTACAGCTGCCAATACACCCCAGCCTTTAACCATGCAGCACACACACCAGCCTTTAACCATGCAACATAATGTAATGCAGCAAGGTTTCCCACCACCAAGCTCTTCTAGTAATGTGCAATCACCTGCCTTTCAGCCTATGGAAATGCCACCTGAACCATCAAGAAACTTTGAAGGTTATATGAAGATCATAGAGTCACTCAACACATTTGATCATCAAGAAACGCCATATAAAAAAAACTGTTGAAAAGAACTGTCTTCAATGGAATTTACAGGTAAAGTAATTAGAAAGAAGTGATTAAAGCAAATACTGTAACAACTGATCATCAAATACCTGATAAGTAGTTCTATTTTGAAAATGACAATATAATAACAATATAACAGAACAAATTATAAAATATTTAACCCAACAGAGTTTATGTTTGAAAAATTATGTAACAATTTGAGTTTCTTTTTCATTCCATAGTTTAATTTTTATTGCTTCCCTCACTCTTTCTGCACCCGGGCCTCTCTGTTGGTTATTTCCTTGTACCATAACCAGTAGCTCTCTAACTTTTTCAGTTGGTCTTCTGTGATTTCCAATGTCATCAAGTTTAAAGTCCCAAGACCTTGGTACTGTGTCCCCTCTTTGCAAGCAAAGATTATGCAGAACCACACATGCCAATGAATACAATTTTACCGTGTCCTTTGAAGCCTCACATTTGCGTAACAGCACACGCCATCTTCCTTTCAGCATTCCAAATGCTGACTCCACTACCATTCTGGCCCTACTCAGCCTGTAGTTGAAATACTTCTGTTCTTTTGTCAGAGTAGCATTGGAATATGGCTTTTGGAGCCATGCTTGTAAGGGAAAAGCACCATCACCTAAGATGATTGGTCCTATGTTTAAATCATTTAAAGAGAACCTGATATCTGGTATAAGCTTCTCATGTAAAATCTTCCTGTATAGCTTTGTTGACTGGAAAACAGTTGAATCATGTGTGTTGCCTGCCCATCCTGAACCGGCCCAGATAAATCTATATTTAGCATCGACAAGGGCCATCAGAATAAGAGAATAAAAATTTTTAAAATTGTGATGCTCTTTTCTTGCTTCGGCCCCTCCTCTTGGACATCGCATGGGCAAGTGGCAACCATCAACGGCACAGAAAGAATATGGAAATTGCCACTCGCTATCCATTTCAACTATCATCTCCATCATCTTTTCGTTGTTGTTGGGGAACAGTTGTGTTACGTATTGATGCCACAAATTTGTAACAAGTGCCTTACATACTTCTTCTGTGACATTACAGACGGTAGATTCACCGACGCCAACCAGTTCAGATATTGTATGATTATAATCTCCTCTGCCTAAACGAAGAAGACAAATTGATAGGCGCTTTTCAGGAGAAATAGGCTCTTCCGTGACAGTTTCCTTAGAAATATCATTTTTTATTGTGTCCAAAATGTATTTAAATGTTCCTTTCGAAACTCGGAAAATTTTCTTAAATCGCTGATCTGAATAGTCCTGTGATACTTTGTTCCACCAATCAGTATTTCTGCTCAAACGTCTGATTTTACGTCTACTTCTTTCTCGTAGGCCTAGGCCTAGGCCTAATCCACCAGCACCAGCAAATGCCAAAATACAAATCAGCAAAACTAACATCCTGACCTTTATAGCTTGCATCATCAGAATGACTTTCTGGAACATTTCCTTACGTTTTCTATTGGCAAGTAACATACGCTGCAGAAGAAGAGCGCGTGCAGATTTACTGTAGGGCGCCATTTTGTTTCTTATACCTATTTTGCTCCTCCGCATTGGCTTCACAAATTCTGTGATTTATTTTCTGGCACGACGTCTGAATCGAACAGGCGTGCCAGGGCGTGCTGGCGCCGTGCCAGAAAAGTGCGAGCACGGCACGGCGCTGGCACGACGTCTGTAGTAGGCCTGACCGTGTCGGAAAACACGAAGAGAATGACTTATTGCCGAAAAATTAAAATTTTCAGCCTCCTCTTGGCGAAAATTTTATCGGAAAAGTCTGAAAATACGTGGGTTTGTCGGAAGATTTATAAGATTATAATACTAGCAAGTTATAATCGTCGGAGTAACAGCGCGCGTCGGAAAACACGAAGAGCATGACTTATTACGAAAAATCTTAATTTTCAGCCCCTCCTGGCAAACATTTTGTCGGAAAAATCTGAAAATACGTGGGTTTTCAATCGGGTCAACCAACTGTGAACGTGCATTTTCAAAACTAAAGATTATAAAAAATAGACTGCGTTCAAGCATGGGACAGGATCGACTCTCTTCTTTAATGCTTATCAATGTTGAAAGTGACATTTTACGGTCCATCGATTACACTTCTATCATTAACACGTATGCGTCAACGCCGTTATTGAGAAACATATTGCTGGAGTAGGACACTTACCTTAGACAATAGTGGACAGATTTAGATGTTTTTAGTTTTCTTCACAATACCAGTTTAAGATGTTTTGTTTCCTACTTGTTTGGAGAAAATTGCATCAAGACAGTTTTTTCTAAGATTGATTTTTGGAACAAGCTATTACTTACGTATATGACTTGAATTACTGTTATCTTATATTACTTCTGAAAGGGTGTGGTTACATTTAAAGCCAATCTAGGGGGCATGATCCTATTTTTTCCGGGGACCCCCCAGTCGCTTTGGTTACCAAAAAATCCGTCGGAAAAATGCTGTTTTTGTCGGAAAATTTTCAGGTTTGCCCCCCCTGCAATATAGCTCCCACTGCGCCCCTGATTCTTAGAAACATATCCTCAAGTATAAAAAGCTAAGCAATTAATTGCTAAGCAATTTTGAGTGCTCAAATTTGCCCTCTAGCTAACCAACTTTTAGTACTGAGCTTGGGCTGAAATTTCTTATAAAAGAAAATGCCTGTGATAAGCATATAGAAATGAGACGGAATACCATGTATTAATATCATAAAGAAAACTATGGCCTAAGCAATCCTCGCCAAAACTGTTGAGACAAATCTTTATTACACAACTTATTGATTCGCTGTCCTCCCCCTCACCCCTATTTCAATTATGTTTGGGCAACTCAGTTGCATTTTTGTTTCCTGGTACCCTTACAACAGATTTAACCAACATTTTACAGGGGGCAAGGGTATTTTCTTCTATTTTCTTAGAAATATCGAGAGCCTATTATTCGGCTTGCCTCAAGAAGTTTTGGTGACGATTGTAGTGTTCTCGACATTTTAATTCGTACCAAAATTTGAAATGGGAAGCCTATTACGTTGCTATATCATATTTAAAAACTTTTAAATTTTGTATATGAACATTAAGAAAATCATTGACTTTTTACAAATCATAGTCATAAGAGGTAGATGGTCTAGAAACCAAAACGAGAGGCATTGCATTTTCATTGCATCAGCCAGTGACCTTGTGGAGTATGACGAAAGTGCATGCTTACAAAATAACAGCAATTCATGTGACTTATTTGCTAGTTGAGCAGAACATGACTGCACACTAACAATACGAGATAATGAAGATTAGTTCCATTTTCTTCACAATAACATAAAACATTTGTCATCGCGTGAGCCATACTCGAACCAAGCTTCTCGTCCGACTACTTGATTTAGAATTGAATACAGGGGCGTTGCCAGCCCAAATATACTGGGGTGGACGGGGAGCTACCTGAGGGCTGGGGGGCGGAGCCCCCGGAAATTTTCATTGACCACGCCTTTCAGACGCTCAGAAAATGTAGGCAACGCCCTTTCGGCAAGCCCTTTCTGTTAGCTCTGCATGTATATTTCTCGTGCTAACAATGGAAAACTGACAATGACGTCAATATGACTGCGAATACGACTGTCATAATGGTGTCATAATGACAGCCACATTTCTATACAATCACACAATGTTATGTCACTGATGTGGTGATCTTGGTTTACTTGTCTTTCAGCAAAGGGTTCAGGGTGCCTTACCCCCCCCCCCCTTAAATTTTTCTAAACCGATTTCAGCGAATTAGAAAATCGACCTCTGGGAAAACTGGGGTGGACAAGTCCACCCCAGTCCACCCCGTGGCGACGCCACTGATTGAATAGAAATGAAAATGTCGTCTTGAGACTGACCCTGTGAGCTAAAATCGGCATAACGACAATAACTGAATTCGTATTTACTCAAAGAGAAGAATTAAAATAAACCACTCCGAATTTCCATCAGAACTTTACAAATGATAATCCATAAATTTACTATCGAATAATTACAATTCTGTATAGAATATTTACATTATATTTACAATACTATTTACAACATACTAACTATCAGTAACAACCTACGTTAGAAATTGTCAAATGTCTGATAGCAATTTACAGTTTCAATCCATTTACTTGAGAGATGGCAATGCACCTTTCTTCATCCCTGGTAGTGGGGGCAGTGCTGATAATTTAGTGAAGGGTGACCGAGTACTGAGGACGGGTTTCGGTGAAGAGGGGAACATCTCACTCGATTGCTTCTGGAGTTTGCTCCCCCAATCATCATCTGTGTCCCTCATCTGTGCTCCTTCTTTCTTCGACTTCCCCTTCTTTCCTTTCTTCTTCGACTTCGATACGTTTTTCTGCTTGTTGGCATTTTTCGTACCTTGAAAGAAATGATGACATTAAATTTCATTTTGTCAATCAATTGACCAAAGAAATCATCAGTGATAGAAATGATTTGATTTTCAAAATTCTGCTTCTTCTCAATTTCACAATGAATTGTCTTTGACTTGTTCTAAACAACCTTCTAACCATCATCATTCCCAGTAAATCTGAAATTCCAGCTTTAGTTTGAAATGCAGGCTTAAAATCTTTGATCCTAACCTTTGTTTGGTGTACACATTTCTTCATCACTTGTTTCATAAACAATATTTCCTTCGATCAAATTCTCCAAATCGAAATCCAACTTCTTCATCGTCTTCTTTGTCGGAGCTGCTTTCTTTGGCTTTGCAAAGATGGCGTCGTAGTCGACTGGATCAACAGTCTTGACAATCGATTCATTGCTTCGTCCGGTAGAAACAGAATCCCTTCCTTGCTTCGATAGTTTCTCCTCTGATGTGTTTGCGAACATATATTGGATGTTTTGCGATTTCACAAGTGATTCTTTGTCTTCTAAAATTCCACAAACATCATCATCATCATCAAATTCGAAGTCAGATGAGTAAACTTCTTCAATGACCTCCTCTGGCATCTCAGCAAACTGGGTATTTTCACTGCAATCAAACAAACAAACGAATTAGCAAAGACATACGATATTGACCTGTCTTCATTGCTGTTCCAGCAAAAATCAATTGTGAATCTACTACCAATTGTGAATGTACTGGTTAACAAAAGAAAACTTTTACTTAATCATTTGTTGCCATTTCCCTATTTTGATGGAATAGTGCTCGTTTTAAGACCAAAAATGAATTTTAACTTTTTGTTTATTTCTATTTGGAGAATTACCCATGTAAAGGTTTGAAAGACATTTTTACAAATTAAATTCTTTCCCAGCAAAAGCTTTTCGATATGATATATGATTATCAATGTTAAAAGACTACAGTAAAACTAGCTCAATATATACATATCTGAAAACAATTACGAAATTGCATAATACCTGGACTATGACGAAGTTCAGACATAATAAAGTTCTTATGAGACTGAAATAATAAGGTTTTGATGTTGAGTGCAAGCTTACCCCAGTCTGTTGTTGTTGTTGTTAGTATCTGTTTCTTTGACGACGTCGTCCGCCATGAAATCATTAAAAGTGGTTTCCATCTTCGTTTTTTCATCCCTCATCTTCTGGAGATCCTGATTGGCCTTTGCGAGGTCTTGCTCTGTCTGTTTCAGCAAGAGGGCCGTGTCTTTTCTCTCATCCAGCTCATGTTCGAGAAATTCCTTCATTTGCTCGCATTCGTCCTTGTCGCTGGTCAGAACCTCAATCTTGTCCTCCAGCTCTCCAATCACACTCTTCAGCTTCCACACTTCTCGTGACAATTCGTGTTTTTCTGATTCCAACTCTTCCATATTCCTCTCGATGGCCTCCACCTCGATATTCTTCTTTTTGACTAATTCGTCTAAATCGTTGACATTTTTGTTCTGAAGTGTCAACATTCTGTTCTCCATCTCAATAACTTCTATGGTCGAGTCTTTTTCTTTGATCTCCCTTTCATAAACGTAAACTTTCGTCTTGGCCTCTTCAAGTTTTTCTCTGACATCTTTGAGTTTCTTGTTGATTTTATCCAATGCGACCTGTTTGTTGTTTTCAACGTCAGCATTCGGTTTACTGTCGGATGTCTGTTCTATTTCTTTCTGAAGATCATCAATCTTTCGAGAAAGTTCTTTATTCAATTCCTCGGACTTGTCGAGTTTCTTTTTAATCTCGTAATTATGGCTCTGTATTCTGCTTTGCTTTGCTTTGATGTTTTCATTGATACTTTTCAGTTCCTCTCTTTCTTGTTGAAGCTCGTCTATTTCTTTCTGCATCTTTTGGAACTTTTCATTATTTTCCAATTCCATCGAAGAACTTTTCCCTTTTATTTCTTCTGCCAAACGATTATTTTCGAGCTCTAACTTTTGCTTATCTTCTTTGATTTTGTCAATATCTGTTTTAAGGTCTTTTATCTGCTTTGTAAATTTGTCTGCTTCAGATTTCTCCCTCTTTTCTATTTCTACAAGTTTTTCTTCCTTCACTTTCAGCTCCATCTTCAACTTTCCAGACATGTCTGATAATCTATCTTTTTCACCATCTTCTTCCTGCATCTTTCTTCTTAATTCTCCGCATTCCTTGCTCATTAACTCAAACTTTTCCTGCAATTCTTTATTTTCAGTCTTACTCATCTCAGACTTGGATTCAATATTCTTTGCTTCTTTCTCTTTTTCCCTAACTTCTCTTTGCAACTTCTCGCAAAGCTCAAGCAATTCCTTGTTATCTTCTCCTTCCTCTTTGATTCTATTCCTCAACTCTTCACACTCTTCTTCGGCGAACTTCAACTTTTCTTCCAACCCATCATCTACCCTATTCTTCCTTTCTTCTTCCAAGGCCGTCATCTCTTCTTCTTTCTCTCTAATCTCTTTCTGCAACTTCTCACATAAATCCAACAATCTTTTGTTCTCACGTTCCCCCAGTTCGATTCTGCTAACCATTTCCTTGCATTCCTTTTCATTAATTCCAGAACTTTCTTTGATTGCCAGTACTTCATTCTGATACTCATCTTTATCCTGTTGTAATATAATGGCCTCCTGTTCCTTTTGTTGAATTTCCTTCTGCAATGTCTCACACTTTTCTGACAATCTCTTGGCCTTTTTCACTCTGTCTGCAAGTTTCATCCTCGTGGCTTCGAATTCCTTGTCAGTAGTCTTGAGTCTTTCTTTCAATTCTTTGCTTTCCATCTTGATTTTATCTGACTCAGATTTCAGCCCCCTTCCCTCCTTTTCTTTCTCACTCAGCTCTTTCTTCAACTCTTCGTAAGCTTCTAACAATTTGATGTTGTCGTCATCCTCGTCTTTTATCTTCACTCTCAGATCTTCGCATTCTTCTTCCATCGATTTAAGCCGATCTTCCAACTCCTTGATTTCTTTTCTATTCCTTTCTTTCTCTGATTTCATCATCTCGAATTCTTTTTCCAACGATTCGAAATCGATTTTCTTCTTTTCTGAATCATTTATCATCACTTCTTTCGCAATCACAAAACTTCCTACCTCTTTCGTTTCTGTCTTCTTTCCTTGCTTGGCAATTTTATTCTCCAATTCTTCGACCTTCTTCTGGAAACTTTCTTGACTTGCGTGAAAATCTCGGTTGACTGAATCAAGCTCTCTTTCCAGTTGTTGCTTGGCCTTTACCAGAACTTCATACTCGTGTTGTTGTTGTTGAATGTTGCTTGTTTTTGCCTTAACATCTTTCTTCAAGCCTTTAACTTTCGATTTCAAGGCCTTGTTGTCTTCTTGCAACTCTCCGATTTTGAATTTCATCGTCTTGTTTTCCTCCTTATCGCTCGTGACGTCTTTGTCACCATCCTCTACGCCTTTCAGGTCGCTTATTTCTTTCTCCAGCCTAAAAAAATATGAAAAAATATCAGTAACCCCACCAGATTACCCCTAAGTACCCCATTCTTCAAAGATATACCTTATGGCTGCTTTTGGTATATGTCACCTAAACAGCCAGAAAACTCACTCTTACCTTATCAGGAGGGCTCTTACGACAGCACAATAATAAAAGTGTTTGTTGGTGTTTGGCATTGAAATGCTGCAGTTACTAATGCCCCACAGCATAATATAATACTTATCAAAGCAGTGAAAATATGGCCCACTGTATGATTAAAGACTTATGGAAGCAGTGAACCCCTTTACCTCGGTTAGTTTAGAAAAACCTGATTGTTCAGAACGAATAGGAATGGATATTTGTAAGTATAAAAGACACACCTTTCAATCATCGAGCTCTGCTTTCTCAGTTCGTCCTTCCTGTTGTTCGTTTCCTTCTGAAAACCCCTTTTCTCCTTCTTCACGATTCTGATTTCGTTTTTCAACTTATCAAAATGCGCAGCGAGAACGGTCTCTCTCTCGATATGCTCCTCGATCTTTCCAAGCAGCGTGTCTTTCTCTTCTAACCACTCTGACGCACTGGCCAACAATTCTTCGTTGTTTTTCTCGATGATTTTCTTGCTGGATGCCATTCTTCTTATCACCTTCTTCAACGAATCGATGGTAGCCATCAATTTCTGCACCTCCTTCTCTCTCTCGCCATTTTCTTCTCGTCGAACGGAAAGTTCTTGCAACAGCTTTTCTACTTCTTCTCTTTTAAAACTTTCTTCGACTTTCTGCAAATGAAAGAAGAATATCAATGTTGAAATGAAGGGATGGTGGTACCTGTATGATATACGGTTAGAAGGGGGGCATTGGTTTTGTACTCCTACATGAGTAGAATATTTAGAGCTGTTGGAAGCTCCAAACGGTGAATTACTTTGAGAAATTCATTTTCAAAAATTCACCAAATCTTAGTTGGTGTATTTGACTTGAATTTTTAAAGGTGTTCAATGTAATATTCGATTCATAGTGGCTCATTAAAAATGTCTACTTTGAGTGACACGCTCGGTATTTAAATGTTGATAAAATATTTTACTCACCCTTCTCTCCTTCTCCAAATCTGTCTTTAATCTGACGATCTGATCTTCCATCGTCTTTTTCTGCTTTTGGATTTGCTTTTCAAATTCTTCTCGATCTTCTTTTTCGTTTTCAAGATTTTCTAAAAAACAAAACAGTCTTTAGTTTTCTTCACCCGTTTTCCTTTCCCTGTTTTGTCACCTTTTCATTAAATCATCTTCATTCTACTTCAGGTTGTTTTCATCCTTTTCTGGAATTTGTTTCTATATCTGTCGTAGTTGAATGGTTCCTTAACTACATTCGGTCCCCATCTTTCCTTTTTCTTTTTCACCCTCCTCCTTGTTTTTCCATCGATTTAGCCCTCTTACTTTTAACGCGTTCTTCTTTTCTTACTTTCCTTTAACTTTTCATCTCGTCCAAAGATTAATCATATATTGTTAGAATATTCAGGGGCTAGTAGTAGGGTTTAGAAAATGAAGGGGTACGTTAAAAGAGGGACACATTGGAAAAGGGTAATTTGATGAACATAATCTAGGTTGAAGGTGCACTGAAAAGTAGAGGAAGACTCACTCCCCGGTCTTTCTGGCTCTTCTCGGCTACAACACCATTGAAAATGTATGAATGATAATGAAAATGTAAGCAATAGTTACTGTAATTCACCTTTGGCATCTTGATAACTTTGCTTCATCTTCACCAGTTCTCTCTTAGTCTTTGATAAGACGTCTTTGTCCTCCTCCATCTTATCGACTTGAGCCTTATTTCTTCTGTCCTCGGCTGTGTGCAGCCACTGGTTACACTGCGATATCTTTGATGAGAAGTCGCTGTGAGACTGGAAGCCAGAAGACTGGAAGGCCATGTCGGCTTCCCACTCGAACTGATATTTGGTTTCGTTCCACTTTCGTCCCTTGTCTGCGTCCACCCGCAGGGGAATACGGGATGTCCTTCCTCCATAATCTGAAAAGAAACATAACAATCAATATTAATTTAGAGCTAAAGTTATCTTTCTTTTTTTGCCTTGAGCTCAAGTATTGAGGCTATGAATGTCTTGCCACTTATCCTTCATCAAGTGGTCCAGGGCCTTTAGATGTATAGTATTCTTATCGATTTATGAAATTTTAGAGGAGATTGAAAACATTCTGAATCAGAAAAGCAACTTTTCAATAAAAGTAAAGAGAAAAATATCCATAATGATCATTTGTTTCAGCTTGAACATTCACAATTGGCAAAATGTTTAAATCTTCTTTGCTATTAAGAATGGTTTACATTGAAGTGAAGAGGATACCGTAAAATATAAAAGTAGATAGAAGTAGAGTACCGTAAATAGATACCGTAGTAGAAGCTGATATCATATATGAGAATAAAAACTTGAATTGTATATCAATAGTTACTAATTCAAATAAAATTCTTACCTGGCCTTGTTGGCTTGACAAGTGATGAGGGTATAGAGTCGAAAGCATAATATCCCGTTGACTCGGGATGCACAATTTCTGCATGTAAACGTCTCTCGTCGAAAGACTTGAATATCCTCGAACCGTGGCAACGGTAACAAGGATACATGTTAACTTCGAAGTCGCTAACGAAAACGCTAGAATATATCGAAATAAGTAAGTGTAGAATCGCAATCAATAATACACCGACGTTTGCAATCGCAAGATCGAAACATGAAGTTGATTTGATGTTGCGCCGGAGGTCAATCGCTATTTTGATTGTTACGTCACTTGATTAATTTTCAATGTTGCGTCAAATAATTGATTAGTCTCGGTATCACGCTGAGATTTGCTCATTAATCGTTATATTACTCCTCCGCAATGACCTATTTGCTTCGGTGCACAAAAGATATTAGGCTATCCAATAATCATAGAAGGAACACTCTAAAACGCAATAATAAAAACAGTGGATTTATAGTTGTTAGTTAATTTGGAAATACGTTTATATCTTTTGTAACCTATTGGTTTATGCACAGGACCTACTGAATAGCTAGAGGAACCAAAGCAGTAAGAAGCTGGTCAAATGGGTGCAGTGGTTTGCACATGAAAACAAGCTGCTTGCTGTTATTGATTCTGGATGGGGTGGGTTTTGAACTACTTTGTGTCAAACTTGAAATTGAAGAGTTGCTTAGTTGTCAGTAACTTTCAAATTGGAAATTTCTGTTAAGCAAATGGGTGAAATAAACTTCCAAGAACATCTCACTACTATATGCAGTATTGTTATGTATGCTTCGGTCACCCCACTATAGAAAATTTGCTCTGGCCTAAGACTTTATGCTCTGGCCTAAGACTTTTTAGCCTAATTCGGCTCAAGGGCTTCAATGGCTTTTGCCCATTTTTCTAGGGTTTTATCCAACTGAGGGCAAATTCTTGCCCGAATGACCCTCATTTTCAGAAAAAATTTCAAAGTTAGGGGGCTGACTCCCGCCTACCTCTTACGCCCTCTACTACCCAGGCTACCTGGATATTTAACTGGTATCAACCGTGCACAAATAGTGGTTTGTATAAGTTCATTAGCAATTTTTGATAGGAATTATCAACAAGATTTTCCCTCAAATCATTTTTGAAATATCTAAATATGATTAATTTTTAACTAAAATACACCAGACACAAAGCATCAAAGAAGCATTTTGGTTCATTTGCTTAAATATAGTAATTTAGGCTAGAAAATGAAAGATTAAAAGTTTTGCGCACGGTGGGGTTCCAAATGAGTTAAAAAGGAAAGGCTTACAGACCCCGACTTCTTAGCAAATAAAAAGTATTTAGATTCACAAGCACGGTGCCGATTGAAAAGAGTTAAAAAACCGTATAGCAAAAGGCTTACAGACAAGGTACTTATCTACGGTGCAGTGATGGCAAATTCGTGCAGTAATGATTATTGATGGTGAAGTGTTGAATCAAAATCTTTGGAATGGTGAATGTCCTAACCGCAAAAAACTAGACATAACATTAAATAATCCTAAGTTCGAGAAATTGATACCTTTTTAACTTATCATTTCTGCCTTTCCTTATGTCATTCTTATCGATACCTTTGAAACTTTTTCCCTGTTCTTCTTATTGTATGAAATACCATACCAGGGTAGCTACTCGCTTGGTGATTTGTGTAGTGATTATTACCCTTAATTTATTACAGACCCCGGGTACCCTACAGACCATAACCTCTATTGACTAAGCATTCACAGTCTCTTCTTCCTGGCTAATAACACAATGTCTTCTAAAGTGATATTTGAGTCAACATAATAAAGAAGTTTAGCCTCGTATCCATGATTTTTGAGGTACTTCAATCTGCCAGTGTCTATCAGTCTTTTGCACTGAAGGCCGATACTTTTCTTCTCATCTTTGCCAAGTTTCAAATCGCTAAAAATCAATAAAATGCAAAATAAATGAACAGTTTTTCACCACTACAAAACAGCTTTCTCTTCAGTTTCTTCTGCATCCACCCCTTCTAAAAGTATCCTAGATTAAAACATTTATAACAGCAAGACCCCCTATCCCAATGAAAACTATCAGCAGGAGAAAATTACATTTGCAAAAACACATTTAAAAATCTGATCACCTTTGGTTGAATTCTGCAGCCAGATCTTCGGAGGGTTTGCTGTCTTGTTTTTCTATCGAACTTTCTTCTTGGTCAGACTGGCCTAAGCAACATATCAACAGTTAATCACTGTCAAGATCGTGAGACAAATATAACTTAACCCCTGGTTTATTTACAGCTTTCATTGAGCCTGTATTCTTGCCTGTAGATCAGTCTCAAGAAAACTCTGCTTTTGAACAGCAGTTTGGGAGGTCATTGCAGAAAATGTTATAAAAGGGGTCGGTCAATCCAACAAAAGTTCCTTATCAAACTATAAAAATTTAGTTACTCTTTCCAAGATAAAAAAATTCACAAGTTACCCAGTCTACATCATAATATCAAAATGTATTATGAATTCTTCATGGAACCGGAAACCACAGGTCGACCTTATACAATGAAAATTTAGTATATCTAAAAGTCTAACACCACGTTTACAACTTTACAGAAACGACAACCTGTCCCATCTACCTTATACAATTAGAATTAAGTATTACTTTTCCATGATACCGGAAAGCACAGGTTGCCCAATTTAAAATATATGCATACCTTTTTCATGATAGCGGAAACCACAGGTTGCCCAGCTGCACATGTGAGTCATTCGTTGAAAATCAAGAGCAGTAAGTCCATTGCTAGTGAAGAAATCCTTGCCAACATAAGTAGGCCAAGAGCAGCGATGGAAGCAACACAAGGCAAACAGTATCAGCTCCATACCACTCTCAGAAGTATCCAACTTTTGTCTTTTTTCAGCTCTGTGAAGTAAAAGCGTAGACAAACTTATGTTTCTGAGAAAGGACTCAACTCAATCAAAACATTTTTTATACCATAGCTGAAATGTTTTTCAGCATGTAATATCAAACAAGATATCTAAAAGCGCAAAGAATGAGAGACGTAATTTTTGCTCGTAATGTCTTGTCACTCTCACTTTTTAAGTCAACACAAATTGTAATGCAGTATTTTTCCTGGCAGCCAAGCAGAAAAAGACAAAAGGTAAGAATCAGACAAAACCTAACTCTACATCCCTGAAACTCTCGGAGGATAGTATGTAGGGATTAGACATCTATCATCTATGTTATATGTTATCCACCTCACGTCATATCATATCACACTACGTCATGTCATGTCATGCATATGTTGGTGTTAGTGTTCACAAATAGTATTTCTCCAGATTCACTTCTGAACAGACTAGGTTTCGTATGACTTACATGAAGTTTGTAAATAGGAATGTAATTATTGGCCCGTTACTGTTTTGGTATAAGATCGTATGCTCGACGTAGTCCTTCTGTCTGTAAAGATACCCAATAGAAATACCGGTGTATTACAAGTACATCAAAAAATACTCACTGTGTTATTTCATTCTCAATGTCACTGGTTTCTATCAAACATCTCAATGACATGTCTGTGGCTGCACCGCAAAGATGCTTTCCAATACCAACAACTTTCTTCCCAACAATATCATCTACTTTTCCTAAAATGCAAATATATCTTTAAACCGTTTTTGATGAAGAAGATTATCGAAACTTTGAAAAGCTCGGGTTTATCTTTGAATTATATTTCAAAACTTTAAGATAACGAAATAAAGCATTAAGATGCAAAATATTGGAATTGCAATAATGAATAATCATCCAGTGAAGAGATAACAAAACAATGTCCACAAACTCTCCAACCTTTCTCCAGCAAAAGTTACAGGAACCAATGCAATATTCTTCCTCACTTACAGATAAAGTATTATTCTAGAATGCCAAGTTCTAATTTGCAAGCAGAGACGGACAAATATCATCTTAAATTGACTGACCTAAATTCAAGTGTTCTATATCGACATGCAATCGTTTGAATGTCGGTCCTTGGCCTTCGCCTTTATGATAACAATCAAACTGAAAAAGAGACATGGGTTATTGCAAAAGCAAAGTTGGACTAGCAATTGGGAATATTCACTAAATCATCACCTTGAATTGTTATTTACGGGTTATATATTTACGAGTAGGTTATATCAACAACATTATTGCCTGTATTCATTACCTAAATATCTGAAATTTCAATAGTACTTTATTTCATATATTTTGAAAATTTTACATGGGCTTTATTAACCGAAACACTACTTTCATTATTTACTTTATATCATCCTCTGTGCTAACATCCTTATTAAGGCATGTTTTTCAAGGCAAATAATTTTTTGGGGGCCTTCTTCAAAACCTTTTTTCACAACTATTCTTTAAAAACAGCAGGCTTTGAAGCTTTCCTAAACTTTCAGCAATCAAAAAAAATGCTTTCGAGACTTTTCAGAGTTTCAAAGTTTCACGTGTGAGAATTAATGGCAACTTGTCTTTTAAGTTCAGTTCAGTTTCCATCAGATTGTAACGTTTCTACTTACCAAGGAATATTCTTAATTGATCCTTATAAAATGCATCCCTTAGATAATTTCCAGTTTTGTTCTTAATAATCATTGAGCTCTAATATGTTAGTCTTAATAATAACACTTGACTACTGATTTCTACTAATTGGAGACACTGTAATTGCAAAGCCTTAGTTCTAAATCCAAACATGAGTAGGCCTAATAGCTTTCTCTCCTTTACTCTGGCCATGACGATGTAGTATCACTGAAAAAAGGAGGCTTAAATGTTATAGAGATAGAATAATAAAATCTTTACCTTATTTCTATGATTTTGACGATCAATCAAAATGAACTCAACATTATCAACATCCGTCACTGCTTTTTGAAGCCAATGTGAAAGCTTTCCTGTGATGAAAAATATCAACGTGTGGTCATAAACCAAAAATAAAACCACTTCAGATCTCTGTAGATCTATCAACTCAGGGGTTTAACAAGGAGCAGGGCCGCCCCAGCCTAGGTCACACTTAAAGGTCTTGCCTAAGGATGTCATCCTCAATTCATAAAGGCTTGGTTTTGAACCCACTTCCTTTCAGTTGTGAGTCCGTTGCCTTACCACTACGCTATTGAGGACCACGTAAGAATCTGGTAACTCAAACATCTACCATCTAAACTAATAACATTAAAGTTCAAATATTGTGTATTACATGGCTCGTATAAGTTACCTTTTCCAGCTCCGAATTCAAGAAAAGCAGTATTCCAACGAAACGCTTTCGATTCTTCTAATATGTTTATTAACGAAGCCTAAGGAACAATGAAAATTAAGGTAGAACTCAAACAAAAATGAATAAATTGGATATAAATTTCATACTTGATTTGCTTTGCTAACTAATTTCCTAAACATCTTGAGGGCAGCATTGGTTTGTTTATCAATTTTCATGAAATTTTACGAGATAACAAGTACATATCAATGATAACAATTTTGTTTGCAATTTTTCATGAAATTGGAGGCTAGGGGTAACAATTAATGACATCATATTTACTCCGTAGAAAAGGAATCAGAAAGTATAGATCACGAAAAATACATGCACTGCAGTTCTTTATGAAAGATTATAAAATCATGCAAAGCAAAATGGAAGCTTATTGCAACTCTCAAAGAAAACAAATTGTCATACGAAGCAAGACTTCTCTTAATGACTGACAAATTGAAGTGGTGCTGCCCTTGTTTTTTCCCGTCTTGGCTTCCTGGACTCCCTAAAAATGTTCCTTGGCGTTTTACAAGCTAGCAGTTGAATACACTTAGCCTAAGTACAGAGTAAATCTCTTCCAGCAGTGTATGAAAGGGTGTGGAAGGGTCAGTGTCTTTGTACAGGCTAAACATATTTTTATCATTCACTCTAAAATATCAAAACTGACCTCTACTGACCTGCTGAACCAAGTGTTTTCGAGTAGTTGCTCCATATTCTTTATTTTCCAATTCTTGACTAAGAACACTATGCGAGCCTTTGCTATTTCCAATCTTAATTTCGAATCTTGAATGACATTGTTCTATTCTTTTTATCAAATCACTTAGTTCAGCTTTTGGCACTTCATTAAGAGGCATCTAAAAATTGGATGTTGTTTGAAAATTTGTTATCTTTTTCAGGAAAAATTTTTTTTCAAAACTAAGAAGCTTTCTAAAGAAAAGAAAACAATACATAAAATAACGCATAATTAAACATTCTTCAATTCATCACTAACATTATAAAAGAGATAAAATATCTTTTCATATCACCTTTTCCTTCTCACTGAATTCGTAGTTAGCTATTCCTGAGTTTATATTCTCTTGGTAGAATTTCTGAAATGAGAATAAACCTTTTGAATATTCAGATGTTTCCAAAAAAAAAGTTTTGAAGGGTGTCACTCTATTCAATAAGAAAATATAGTTAGTTTTTTCAAAGCTGGCAGTTCTTGAATGATTGCCCTGCTTTCATTATACTTAGAGGGCCTGATTTTACTATTCGTTGATTTGATTGTTGAAATTTTGAATCTTCTGACCTGTCTGACATTCCAGGATACTGTTGAGGCTTGTATTCTTATGTTTCTATATAAAAAAGTGCAGATAAAGAATTAAGACAAATAATAGAATTTTGAAACGGTAATTGTTACAGACCTCCTGTTTCTTTTTCCTTGAGTTGCATTTTTTGAGATGTTTTTCCAGTCTTTCTTTGAAAACAGTGCTGAAAAATAATTAATCACTTAATATGTCTCATCAATAGTGATTAAAAGTAAATGAATATCAATTCAGCTATTGAAGGTTCGAATTGTTCGAAAATTTACTTGTGGTCTTAACAGGTATTTTTCATAGAACATATTTCGCAGTTTGTAGTTTACAGCTCATGTTTGTAGTTAAATAGGGTTCATGTGTTGAAATAAGCTGAGCATATGGATCTTTACTTATGGCAAAGAGCATCTCCTATTGGGGGTCATATCCATCCACTTATCCTTGTGTGTTGTAAGAGACAACTAGAATTGGTTGGTGTCAGGAGAGGCATTTGGCCATAAAACTGTGCTGCATAACCAATTCTGGTCAACCCCCTGCAATCCAGGAAAACGGTTGCAATATGGATGCTGTTCGTGTGTGTGAGTCTGTGTGTTCATGAGTGGCTAAGGGCATTATTTGGGGAAATAAAGGACAGGCACCATAAAAAGGGAAATTTTTATCTATGGCAAAATATTTGGGTGAACATGTCAAAAGCACCCCTTGCTCTTTTCTTTGAACTGATACCGTAATAAAGGTTTAGCTTCTTTAGTTGCGAGTCATTTATGATTTCAATAGATTAAGGAAAGTTATTCAGTTCAGTAAAGTAAAACAATCAAGACATACTGACTAGGATCCAAAGGACATTTCACTCTGATATTTTCACCCTCCTGTTGATAAGATATAAATTCCTGTTCAATCATGAAATACTTGAAAGATTGTTGTTAAAGTCTGCTTTGCATTTTATAATGATATAGGGAGGGAGTTCATTTCTAAGAAATTCCCTTCATTTCACAAGATGTCGGTGGTGTAGCCTAGTGGTCAAAGGTGCTGGACTTCGTACCCTTGAAGGGCAACCTTCGTGGGTTCCACTCTACGAATGTTCAGAAGCAAGAAATGCAAGCCATCAACCAACTCAGTTGTCCATCCTTTTGAGGTCAGTTAATGTGTACTTAGAATACTGGGGTAATAAATGTGTTCCAAATTAGTAGAAAAGCTAAATACCTTGACACTAAGATTAAGTAAGTCCTTATCATTATTACATTATCAACCTTACAGATTTTCCATCAGACAAATATATAGTGGATTTTAAATTTCAAGGCAAGATACCTATATGCAAGGTTGGATATTACAGAGAAGCAGGATCGTGTAAAAAAAACCCTAAATAAGAGCCTCAAGTGTCTAGACCCTGGTTGACACTTGTCGTAAGAGTTGTGGATTGTTAGTTGTCCAAGAATCGTTAAATAGGTATGAACATCTTTTACATAATATTATGGGAGGTTCCTGACCTTGAGGACAGTTGCGGACCGAATTGGGACCTGATTCTTCAATATTTATGGCCAGTTCTTACAATCCTTGTGACGAACCTGGTTTAACCATAGCCAAACTAAACCATCAAGAGTCCTTGCAGTTTAGTGTACCATTTTTCAGAAACTTACCCTCTGCACATCATTGAAAATGTCTGGTTTTCTATAACAATAACGAGGCTAACAGTGGAATCGAAATGTATAATCAAAGCAAATAAATCGATTTCAAACAGGTACAAATGTGCCCAGGCCTAACATTAAAAAATAGGCCCAAGGCCTATTATTAGGCCTAGGCCTAAACTTATTTTGACATGTGGTCTAACCTCTTGAAAATCTGGTCGATAACAAAGATGTTCAGCACAGTGAGTATTACCCTTTGCTGGAAGCATTTTGCAATGTCTTTTCTTTCGTTTTACATAAAACCCACATCTTTTTATCTCGTTATTTTCATCCATATTTCTCGAGAAATATTTTGTGCCTTTCTTAATTCTTGGCTCTTGGCTACCTTTGTTAGATTATCTTTCTACTATGCACCAAAACCTATCTTTGAGTTTGAGTTTTCTCAGGATTAGATTCTATGTCCTTATTAATCCTTTTTTAAAGATCAAATTTATCTAGTTAATCAAAAAGTTGAATAATAGGTTAGGGCAAGACTTAGGGGTTAACGTTAGTGAAAGGGGGGAGCTCGGGGATTAACCAATTTAGGTGATAGGTTTTGGTGCATAGTTTAGATAACCAACTGAACTCTCTGCTACAGGTAGAAGACAGGTAGTGGCACCATCTGTAGGGGATACAAGCAGTACTATGAAGGGATACTATCAGGACTGTGGATGGATAAACTCAGAACTGTAGAGGATATTTATTCAATACAGTGAAGGGAAACCAAAGCACTGTCGTGGAGATCATACTTGAAGTGCTTGTAGTTTTCCTTCCTAGTACTGAACATCCTCCACAGTTCAAATGGTATCCCTCCGCAAGTGCTAAAGGTATTCACAAACAGTACTGATTCTATCCCTCCACAGCATTGAATATCCTTCATAGTGCTGATGTGAAACTCCATAGTACCATAATTTATAGAAAGAAAGGTCAAGAAGCCTTTTGTAATATGTTCTTGTTAACCTTTTCAACGGTGACAGACAGTGGAGAAGCCTTTTGTCTCACTATTGTTTCACCTAGCTAAATTGACATAGTTTAGCAACTGAGCCTGAATATTTCTTTTCTATTTCTAACACTTGTTCGATATATTCTTGTTTATAATTAATCAGATTAGGATATTTCAGTAAATAATATAATATGCAACATTTTAGTTCATCATAAATCAGTTTCTAATAAACTCAACCAAACTTTGTGCACGGTTAAGACCAATTGAACGTCAAAACTAAACAGAAGAATTAAGCAAAAGGCTTCCTAACTATTCAAATCTTCATCACAGTTTGATGCTGTACATTTCCTCCACATAATGGGTAGCTGGTTTACCCTTAACCAATGCCAACCATATTTTTCAAAGTATTAGCTGACTTTCCACCCTGGCCTGTCACCCTGCCAGAATCTTCTTTTAAGAAGGTTGGCAGTAACCGGTAGATGTAGATGTAGATCTAATAACTATGATAGCACTGATGGTATCTCCCACAGTACTGAACATCCTCCACAGTAGTAGAGAGACGTTCCCCTGGGTGGAAATATCAAATGTTGTTTTTACATAAAGTTTAATGTCACAATAATATATAAGGGTATTTCCCGATAAATTCAAAAAAATCAAAAAGTTCTGAGTTTTAGGTAATTGAAGTCCTTCATGTAAAGCTGAATGAGCCATGCTTGGTGCGTTGAGTTGGTGGGGCTGTCTCACCAATTGTCGCAATCTTCACTTCTTCCAAGAAGCTGCAAGAAAACGTTACAAACAATGTGACATTTCTTTCTAAAATTAATACCTGCCTGTCTGAATCAATAGGAATTTTTCAATTTAGTAGCATGAAATAGATATTAATTTTGACAATCAGTCATATCCTTTTTGCGCCTATATAGATTGAAGGCACAGTCTCAGGAACGTAGGAACCAGGGGCACTGGAGGCACGTGCTCCCAAGATTTTGCAAAAAACTATGAGGTGCCCTATTTACTTTCAGATATTACCTCTCTTCCGTAATGAAAAAAGTGTCCTTGAAGCTTCGTCCCCCCCCACCAAGTTTGATATGCTTCCAACGCACAGTCTAACACAGGGAAATATCAATCGAGATAATTTGTGAGAATGAAAATGACCCGAGTAGGACTCGAACCCACGACCTCTAGATTTGATCTCTAGAACGCTACCACTGCGCCACCGGGGCTACGAGAAACCCAGGCTATTTCATTCACACAAATTGTTGCACCACCACTCACCAAATGCAGAGACGAACCTATCTGGACTCTTTGACACTACACTGGACCTGCCGAAGGGCGACGACTTTCTCACACCAGGGAGACCATTGCAGTCCCATCACTGGATAGAGTTGAAGGAAGTAAACTTGAAGAGAAGCAGGATTTGGAAAATCAATCGAGATAATTTGTGGGAATGAAAATGACCCGAGTAGGACTCGAACCCACGACCTCTAGATTTGATCTCTAGAACGCTACCACTGCGCCACCGGGGCTACGAGAAACCCAGGCTATTTCATTCACACAAACTGGATAGGGAAATATGTTCTGACAAGTAGGCTAACACAATTACTTTTTCCTTTAACAAGATCTGGTACCAGGGACCCTACCCATTAAAGGCGAGCACGCCAACCACTGTCCTAAATCAGGAAAATATTATTTTCTTTATCGTCAGAAACACTAAAATAGTGCCATCCAATGTTTTTCGCAAAATGAAAGTGATCATCCTACATATCAAATTTAGAATCTCATCTGGATCTTCAGCTAATCGAGAATATAAAAAACAGGAGGTGGGAAACAGCGCGGGAAACAGTAGTTCTCCTCTTCAAAATTTTGCAATTTCTTCTTTCTCTCGAGGAAAAATACAGTTTTTCCTTTCCCTTACGGAGTATTAATAGTTTCTCCCTTATTCTAAATTCTCCCTTGTCCTCCTAAAATCTGGGCAATTCTCCCTTCGTAGTAACAACCCTCTGAGAAAAGGATCAGTATTTACCTTTCTGTGTTATGTATAGTTGTTCCACCGAGGATGATTCTCACACCAGGGTTTGCCTTATTGAGGTCATATACTGCTAACGCTTCTTCGTACGTTACCCCTCCAACCATAAACACGATCACATCTTGTGGCCTGAAATACAAATCATATCAATATAGCGTCATTATTTTTGGAAACTTTATTGTGTGATATCGTTACAGAATTTACTGAAAGAAGCCGATTTCTTTGGTGAGGCTGGTAAAAAGGAGACAGAGAAAAAGCAGGAAAATCAATAGAAATAATTTGAACAAATGAAAATGATTTGTATCATGGAGGAAAGTCATCGCCCTTCAGGTGTTGGGTAGAGCCTGTGCAGTTGTTAAAGGGCCCAGATAAGTTCATCTCTAAATTTAACGATTGCAATTAGTGAAATTGATCTGGATTGAGTTAGTCGATTAAATTGATGGTCCTGGTAGCTCAATTGGTAGATTGACTGTGGCGTCGACTCAGGGGTCCTGGGCTCGTATCTTCTCCAGGTCATTTTTACTCATACAAATTATTTCGATTAAAAAGAAATCAAATAACTCATAAAAACTTCAAAGCAGTTGACAACTTAAAAGGCCCGTAGCAAGGCCTTTGGAGCTAGAGTGGCAAAATTTCGAAGTCAGTAAAACTTTTTAGGGAGGGAGGGGTAAGGCTAAACATAAAAACGGATATGGACACCAAAGGAACAACAACTTTCAGAATTTAGGCCAATTTATATTTCAAATCATAAGGCAAAAAGCTTACTCAAAATTTCATCAGGGGTGGTAATGCATTTCCATCCATCCAATGGCTACGGGCCTGAACTAAGGCATCAGGGACCCCTATAAGCTGCAGTTAAAACAAACTTCTAACAGGGCTCAGCCAATTCTGACCGTTCTGGCTTCAGTGAGGATGAAATGAAAACCGAAATTTAAGATATAACTGAAGTAATAAAAGAAATGATAAAAGAAATATCCCACCTGTCTCGTAAAATCTCTTTGCCGAGGTAGGGGAATTGGTATTCTTTGATTTTCCCCTTGATCAGTTGATCGAGCGTGTCGTGCAGAAGAGGTTTGTGCTGTGTGTAAATATTCTCCACGCCCTGAAAAAAATTTCGAATATCTTGGAGATGTTTCACTTTAAAATTTAATGGAAATCATATAAAGTTTTAATTTGAGTTATCTGCCAGTCCTTGTTTCCCTGTTTTATTTCGGTTGAATCCTGGTCCCTTTCTCACCTTTAGGTTATTTCTAAATTTGGTATTTCAAGTTAGCCTTGCTAAGATACATTAGAGCTCACGTGTGTTCTTGGATTGAACATGCGATCATGGGACGAAGTGGAGGTGCAATGTGATCTTAAATATTTTCATGAATTTTCCCATCAACTTTTTTCTAATCTGCTTTGTTTTTCCCAATTTTCGCTGTTCCCTGTTTACGCCACCGACTTAGAGATTCTCTAGGTAGGTAGGGCTAGTGCACTACAGCCCACTCCTCAGTTCTAAAAACTCATAGGTAATATTTGATTTGTTGTTGACAGGCTTAAAGTCAATAGGAATCACAAGGTGTAGTCACAATGAGAATAAAGACCAGGGTCTCTTTCAAATCCTTGCAAATTGTCGATAATCTTTAAAAATCGTTTCCTTTCGCAACAATTTTTCTTTGAACAGTTCCTTACGATATCAAAACCTTCAGAACGAACCTGGCTAATTGCATACTGAACTAAATAATATAACTGAAAGTGAAACCTTACCTTGAGGCCCTTGATAAATCGTTTCGTCATCGCCAATGCATTTTTACTCTGTCCAAAAATATCACTCGTTCTGACTGTTGCACCAGCATACTCAATCATATTCAGAATCAGCTGTGTAGAAAGATATAATCATTATTACTACATTCACCAATAGGAGTATTAAGCATGCTGAGACCTCATTTACGAACATAGGTAATGATGGAGTGCATGATATCGTACCCCTGCTGGAAATAGGGTCTCTTGTGGCCTTTCGTAAGCTACCACAATAAACATAAACCCACTCAATAAATCATCACTATCTGATCACTTTAAATGAAACCCAAAAATAAGACCATGATCATTCCGATAATCATGTGTCAATTCAAGGGACTACTCAGAAATGTTCATTAAGTTCTTTTTCAGTGGATAAAAGATAAAAGATGTAAGCTATTGCTACTACATATGTAGTATTTAGGCTTTTATTTTTAATTTGATTTTTAATGCACTTTGATTATTTCTTTCTTTGCTGTTTAGTGTTACTGTTACTATTACTGATACTGTAAGCAATATTGAATTCATGTAATTCAAATTTTGATACTGGCATGTAGTCTAACATAAGGGCATTTGGCTCACTGGATCTTTTGAGTTCTTTCTAAGTTTCTAAAGCTCATCCTTGACTACATTTTTACATTTTTGCCCAAACCCTGAAATAAAAAGCTTGAATTCATACATGAAATTGAAAAATGAAATTGAAAATATTAAGAGTCTACCTTGAGATAAGTATCATTAACACCTCTTCTTTGTAATTCGTTCCTGAGTCCTTTGATGTCATTACTCGTGTTCCTCTCGTAACGAAGAGTGTACAAAAGAACGATTCTTGTCATGTCTAGAATTGTGATCTTTTCATTTGCCAGCAAACGACGCACTTGCTATTAAAAAACAAAATGAAAACAATCAAAGATGGGGAAGATACCACATTTACCCTACCAAGTATCAAAGGCTTGTCATAATAAGTCATGACTTTTATCTTATAACAAAAGGAAATACTAGTTGCATCACATGACAAACAATAACGAGTAAAGATAGCAAAAGTAGCGACTTTTTACCTGCAAATGCTGGCTGTGCTCAGATCGACATGAAATGTCTTGTTCGACCTCAGATACTTCAAGTAAGCAGTGCTCACTAACGAGCCTCGATAATTCGCTTACAACTGTCACGTGTTTCGATACAGTTCCAGACATCTTTCTGAATTGAGGGTAATTTTCAACAAATGCCTTGAAAAAACGAAAAGAAAATATTTTAAGATTCAAATCCTAATATCTCCCGGTGATAATTGGTCGTATTTTGCTATATCAATTAGCTCCAAGGTTGAGTCATCAATAAAATAGAGGTAATAAGTACCAAAAAGAATTGTAGAGGTATCTACTATAGTTGAAGAGTATATGGATCAAATGCATGTTTTTGGCCTAAATCTTGATGCAACCAGTTTGGGACAAAACTGAGAGAAATATAGGTAAAACTAAATTCTTTGTTAGATGTTCTTTCTTCTATATAGCTCTGTACTTTTGTACATCGAGCACTACGATAGACAACGCAATCGCTATAGAGATGAATTAATTGTTATTAATGTTTACATTACCTTCATGTCTGCAATTGAGTCCAACTTTTGGTTACTTTTCGCTGACTTTTGGAATTCATCCATCAATTGCTTCATGTTTGATCCAATTTCTCCAAAATTCAAATACATATTCTGAAAACATGTATAAAAAACTTCGCATCAACTACATAAAGAATTTATCCCATTATTTTTGAGTAGTTAATGAGCTAAGTTACCTATCCACTATGAAATATCAGACAAGGATTTTACTGGGTGTTACATCAAGCATTACTTAGTTCAAAATACGATTGGCCTAATCGAATCATGGGGCTCAGCACAGCACCGATTGATTTTCAGTTACTAATCTCTAGTTGAAACTCAAGAGAAGAATATCTTATATTTGGCTAACTTCCTTGGTGTAATTTGCAGTATTCTATCAAGTTCGAAGAATTCTCAACCGACTTTACATGATACCCTCCCCCAAGCATATTTTATATACCAGGATGCAGCCATAAACAGTGCTTAACTAATCACCTGCCACCGATTTAAACTCCTGGGTGGAGAGAGGCAAAATGATAGTTGATAGTTGATAGGCAAATACGCTTACTATCTTCGTAAGGTATGGGTTTATGTGCCTAGCACTAAGGGCCCACTGAATAGGTAAACTAATCGAGCAGTGCGACCCTGGTCCTTCCTCTTGATGTGACCACACCTCATGAATCCTTTTGCCTTTTTGCCTGGAATTACAGAGAGCTGGCTAATTCTCTCCTCACACTTTATGACAGGTCTGAAGGTGGTTTTGAACCCGGGACCCTTCGAACAAGTGATCTAGCCACTCGGCCATCCCCGCCACCGAAATTATGTTTATATCTTGCCCAAGGATCTTATCCTCATTTCGCAAGGAGGGTTTGTAGTGTAGTAGGGCATTTGACCCACTACCTTTCAGTTGTGAGTCAAACGCCTTACCACTTCACCACAGAGGACCTATTGCCGTAGGTCACGATATACATGGGAACTAAGATTGGAAGGGGGTATCTTTAATTATATAACAACAACCTCAACAACACAAAAACAATAACAACATCACGATTACTTACATCACTATATACATTATCATGCTCTGCAGATAAAACAACTTCTCTCAATTCTTTACTGATTCCACTGACTTTCGACAAATCGATTCGATTGTTTTTTATTCCAAGTCTTTCATGCACCATGGCTTGATATGTCCACTGCAGTTAAAAAAAGTTTCCAGATTATAATATACAAAAATTAATCATAAAACTACATGAATATGAAGAGAGACTTAGACATATGACATGGTGGTAGTTTCCACTTTAATGTGAAGTAAATAAGTAAATTTTAAGATAATACGCACTTTAGTTCGACAAGGCATCCTATGATGTAAACAATCTATGATGAAATTCAAATCTATCGTAATTGGTGGGGTGACAAGGCTGAGTGGCTTCTGCTGTTTGCTTTATGAAACTGAAGTCAAGCTTAGTCGTGTGAGGTAGACATCTGGATGGGTGACTTCGAGCTGTTGACAAGAACAGAGCCAATACGAGGGAGGACCTTATAATGACTCTGCATGAACAATTCACTCCATCGTCCTTCGGAAAGGACGTTTAATAGTAGGCATAGTAGGCCTAGATCAGCTAAATAGCTAGAAAAAATAGCCTTCTCAACATAAATTATACCAGTAGTAAAACTTTAATCAAATCCGTTCAACAAACGATTACCCCCTTGACTTAACAACTCACTCCATCTTTCTTGGGAGAGGACGCTGAACAAGGGGTTCCATACCCGAAAGTAACATCCATAATAAGCCTTAATTAGCTGAATTGCTGGAAATAACAGCCTACTCTAGGTAAATTACTACCGCTTGTACTGATTACATAACACTGATGTTAATTATTCAAATTATGTGTTCTCACCTGATTAAGGAGTGGAGTAACAGGATCATCTCTCCGATCGAGAATCAGCAATAATGGAGGAACCTCAGATTGCCTGAACTCAAACAATCCTGACTCTTGATACATCTTTTGCTACAATAACAAATATCAGCTTTATCACTTTGTCTTATGTTGTGGAGAATTATCTTACTGCATTCATTGTAATGTTCCTCGTTCTCTTTTATAACCCTCTCTCTAGCCAGAGCTGCAGAGAGAGGGGGCAAGGTAGTTACTTTGGGGAATTGGGCTGAATTATGGGAAATACATTCCTGATTAACTATAACGTTTCTCTTGGTTGAGATAAGGCTCTCGTTTCTGTAATTAGCATTAGGCCCAGCCAGTCTCTGTCCCTAGTAAACCTTGCGATTCGCAGATAGAGAATAATCCCATCTCCCCAGTTATACAGCAGGCAGGATTAGGAAGTCGAATTATATGCAACTTTTGGGGTTATTTTCACAAATTCAAGGCTGAAAATCAGAAGGGTTACATTACATATACATTCCACTCTACATTCATACAGCATGGTCTAACACCATAAACTAATGGTGAGTATACATTTCCCTGTGTTAGAACATGCCGTTATGAATTTATGTAATTATACACATGGCTCTGGAGAAAGAATTAATCCAAAATACGAATTAATGCCTCCACTGTGGATAGGCATAGAGTTGGATACATTAGAACGTTACTGCACTAATTTATTGTACTGATTTGATTTAAGACAGCGATTAACAGACTCGCATTTTGTGGGCAAGGTCCTGAGTTCCAGACCGCTCGGAGGCCTAATGCAATGTTGGTAGCCAAAGAGTGAGAAATTATTTTTATGAAGTGTGGACACAACTAACCTGGGTGGGACCTGGGTTAATCTAACTCACCCCTGCAGATAGGTTCGCCCCAGGTTGAATCTGCGTTAGTTTTGCTTGAGAGTCATTTGAGCGCACACTCGTGACGAAGCTGGGTTACTTTTATTTATGCAAATGCACCATTTTTAACTGGTGTTGCATGTGCATATCTTAACAGAGCAAGGACTAACCTAGGTTCGACCTAGTTCGTCGCTCTTCAGAGAGAGCAAAGTCATATTTAGCCAGAGGCAAACCTAGGTTAGTTTAACCTGAGACAAACCAAGGTTAGTTTGTGGTGAGTAAAGTGCTTTTAGGTATAAATTAGAGTACAAAATTTGCTCACCATGACACCTTCAGCAAGTCTCTTGCACATTTGTGAGGACTGTTGGTAACGGATCAAAGGTTTTTTCTTCAAGGATAGCAAGACTGACAACAGTCCCTCTGAAACTCTCTCCTGATTATCATAATCCCAGTTTACTCCCTTTGAAATAAAAAATATCAAGATTAGTTAAATAACAGATTCACTTCACAATTTGATTCAATTCAAGGCAAGAGATTTATTTCACTTTCATTTTGTTATGAAAGAAATCTACTGTATATGCCCCAAAAAACACATATTGTAAAAGCTCTATCTAGCCCATCCCTCTTCATACAAGAAAGACAACAGAGTAAATTTGACAACTTAGGGATAGCTAATGGGCATATTCCCCCTCTAGAGCCTCAAAAATTTGATAAGCCCCCAGGAGTCTCAATATAGCCTTTACTGTAAATTTTGACGGTCTTTGAAATTTCTAGAATCACAGACCCTGATTACAATTGATGGGAATAGCAGGGGAAATAGAAAAGAAAGAGATACTAACTCTTGAACAACCAATGATATTCATTGAGAAAACATGAGGCCCAACTGCAAAGTAATCTCCAAAGTATTCCTAGCAAGGAAACAAAGGGGATGATTAGAAACACAGTGAAACATAATAACTACTAAAGCTTTGCTATAGACATTCATCAAAATTGTATTTAAATACTTGATAGAACAAGAGAGAATATTTTGATTGGTACAGAATACAAAAGAATCATAAAAGAAGTTGATAAACATTGGCTTTGAAGATGATTGCAAGTGCTTGTGTTATCACTCCACTTAAGTTTCAAAACATTTACAACAGGATTCAAAAATATGGATAATGCATTAAACAAAAATTGATAAAAAGAAGCTAGAAAAGAGTTCATTTAAATTACCTGAACTTCTTTGACGACCTCTTGATCATCAGCTTCAGCAAGCATCTTTACCATACTTTTAGGAACAACATTGCTGAAATCTGGAAAGGAACAAGAAATATAAGATATTTCTAAGATATTTCTTTTACATCTTTAAAGCTCTTATCCAAATGCAGGTAGCAAGGAAGCAAGTTATATTTATTTGTTTACGCAGGTTCAGGGTCGAGTAGCCTTATAGCTGATGTGAACCTACAACTTGCGCCCCCAGAATTAATTTTGTTGAATCAATATCCTGGGTACTCATTTACCGACCACAGAAGGATGGACAACTGAGTTGGCTTGCGGCTTGTAGTTCATGATTACAACTGTTCGTGTATTCAAAAATACGAAGGTTGCCCTTCAAGGATTAGAAATCCAGTGCCTTAGCAACTACACCACCACTTACAATACCCGGTTAAGTGTCTAAAAGTCTCAACTACAGTTACCAGACTGTTCTTAATAATTCTCAAATATTTTTACTGCTTTTCATAGAAAAGTAGGAACTTAAAGAAAATAGACTTTGAAACTGTATTTCTCCGGTCAAGCTGATAAACCAGCTCAAGGATCGAGTAAGGAAAGACAAATGTGTCTTCTTACATAATACACTAAAAAGGCAAAACTGAAGCATTGGATGGTACATCTCCTGATGAGTGGGAAACCACAAAACAGGCTTGTTGAGATGAAGAGTTATTTGATTCTTGCCTTCTTAGTATATTGTACTGCAATATAGCCAAAGATATCGGAAACATAGCAAACGAACACATAGATTACTGAAGCTTTTTGTCTGACACTCAACAGAGTAATACATCAGAAAGAGAACAAAAAGATCACTCAAACATGACTCATGCTATACATGCTAAACATGCTATAGGTCAACATTTGCTTGACAACTCAGAATGTGCTAAAGCCTACAGTGAAAATTGCTTTCGAATAATTGGCAGAGCAAGATCTACCTTTCACTTAGATATTTTGGAATCAGTCTACATAAAATCCAGGGATCCCCTATTGTGTAGACACAAAGAGTTCGTTTTCATCTTAGGACTCTTGAAGTAATCTTATTGGTCAGCTCACTGTATCATGGTTGTTGATTTGTTTTCCCACACCATACCAATCATTCACCTCTTTTCTGATTGCCCTATTTCGATCCACATCTAGGTATATAAATTAGATAGGTTTCTGTTTTGTTCTCTTTTTGATGCATTACTCTGTTGAGTGTCAGACCAAAAGCTTAAGTAACCTATGTGTTATACTGCCCTGCTTTATTGTATCGAGCTCTGTTTCAGGAAACCGAAATAAAGATTTGTATTACTTACATAGATAGTATGAGCCATATTTGGGCACTTGTAACTCTTTCTTCAAGCAATCAATATTTTGCTAAAATGAAATAATATTGGTGTAAACTTTGATTCAAGCTGAAAATAAAGGGACAAAAAGAAAATCTTTATGAAGGACAAACATATATGATTTATTAGTAAACTGGTATATTCTGTGCTGCAACCAAGAAACTTTAGGGTATTTTTCTAAAGGATCGTTAGTCCATCCTGGGCAATTCTCATTCAGGTAGCTATCTGATAAAAAAAGATGTCAATTACATAAACTCTGATTGGTTGAGAACGTGAAATATGATTGGTGATTTGATTAACTGAATCAAGGCCGTAATCTTAAAGTAAGGTATGATGTGAAAAGAACCTTTGTCGGCCTCAGAAAACAAATTGCTTTGAGGTGCTTCATAGTTTCCCTTCCAGTAGAATCAATTCTTTCAAATAAGTACACTTCTTTCTGAAGAATCTCACTCTGAGCATACACCATGCTAACAACTCCAGTCTGGAAAAAAACAAAAAACTGTTGTTCAGTGTTACAAAAATTTCAATGACCAGCAATTTCTTAAGAATTAGAATGAGAATTGGCAAAAAAATATCTTGAAGGCTAATGTTAAATTCCTAGGCATCACGTTAGACAAAAATCTCACTGGAAAAACCATATATCAGAACTTGATACAGATACAAAATATAGAGACTCCACCCTTTTAAAAAAACATGAAAATGCTTATGTACCGTCTCTTTGTCCATTAGGAGTACTTTCATCCCTGGACCAGAGTCCTCAATCATCTTTGTGACATATTGTTTGACTGCTACGATCACATTCATCTTGAAGGACCTACAAGAACAACTTTTATCTTTAGCCCTCTGAAAGCTCCACCTTGTCACTACCACAAAACGACAGAATATTTGGATACTTAATTGGAGCTAAAGAAAGTATTAGCCTCTATTATGGGACTGTCATATACCTTAAGTTTTAAGGTTTTAGTACTTATTCATATCAGGTGGGACTTCTGGTATGTCAGGCTATAAACTTAGAAGACTTTCAATCAGTTTTCACATGGAGAAATATTTTCCCAGACACACAAGCCAGAATCCTTTTCGATACGTATGTCAACAAGATTTGAAAGTTCTAAAACCGTAATTCAAAAGAAATTGGCTCATTCTACTGGGTTCGCCCAATGCCCAGATGAATTCAGTTCATATGAAAAACTTCCAGGTCATGAGAGCCGCATTTCAACGAACCCTACAAGGGAGCTGGTGAACTTCTCATATGATGAACACGGCAGACTAAATACAGTCGACTCCGGTTATAGTCACTCTGGTTACAGTCACTCCAGTTAAAGTCACACTACGGTTATAATCACAGTCTCACTGTGTCCCGAGCCCCCCTATTTTTTACCACTCCACATATAGTCACACTCCGCTAATAATCACATTCTTCCCAAAAACATCTGGTGTAACTATAACCTGAGTCAACTGTATCAACAAGAGTCTTCATTGTGGTGGGATTCTAGAAAAATAGGTGGATAGTTTGCAGCTTATAGCAGGCAGCCTCCTTTACAGCTATGAACTCCACGGAAAACAGATCCACTCTTTGAAAATCTTATTTCCCTATGGTTGCTGCATGCTAAACTTCAATTGTCCAAAGTGGGCCGTAGAAACACATCAGCTTCACTCTGCCATATTCCAAGCCTGCATTAACAAAAAAATCTGCTTGCCTGCTTGCATCCAGCCAAGTCTATGAGGGTGACCCACCTTCATTCAATGGACCACAACAGGGCCTCTTTTAATTTTAACTCATCTCACTGATGCTATCACAAATTGATACCCTCACAATGTATACCTTCTTTAGATCTTCCTTGTTTGATAATGAATATTCTAAAATATTTTGATTTTAAATGCAGTCGAACATTCCATCACTTCAAGTTTGTTCAAGGTTTAGATTCCTCGTCTTGTTGTTATTTTTCACCAAAAACCAAAATGGATGAGGAAGGTAATCAAAGCGAGGCAAAATAATCAGGACGTTTGGAATTGAAATCCATCTTGAGGCTAGAAAAACATGACTGCACACAGCTACTTACTAAAAAGTCAAATTGATGTGTGATCCATATATTGTTTTTAATTACTTAGAAACAAGTAGAAGCGGATAACTTTATTGCAGAATGATAGCATTAAGATGAATGAAGAAATAGAGGAAGAAAGATTTGAATCCAAAATTACATTTAAGACTGAGTTAATCAGCAAAACTCTCAGTCTTTCATTCAAAGATAAAAAACTGAAAGTCAACCAGGAGTCCCTGAAACTTATGTCTGAATTTGTGCGATTATTCGTAGAAGAAGCAGTCTCCAGAGCTGAGATGCAAGCGTCTAGTGAAGAAGTTAACACTGTAGAAGTTGAACATCTTGAGAAAATATTACCACAATTGTTATTAGATTTTTGAGTTCAATAATATATTTGTGTTTTCTTTATTCTTTAATCTGAAGAGTACACAAGTTTAGTTTTTTCTAGGTTTTGTCTCTATCTTCTCTATGTGCAATGGTAAAATAAATATAAGCAAATGGATTGAAAGAGAGGAATTTACATAGTGCTTTACTTTGTGAAATTCTAAAGCAGAAGATTTGATATTTAGGTACACTCTTTTTTTATAAGAACCAGTAAATTTTATTTGAAGCTGGCTGTTCTTAAACATTCCTCTATTTTCAGGCTGAAATGTTCAGTCATTGGTGGCCATATTGGAAGACATTCAAAACATTTGGCGCCAGGAACAACAGAATGGTCCACCCAATCTTAACTTTGAGATCAGTGGAAAACATGATTGCCTTTATTCAACATGGCAATGCAGATGGAAAACCATTTCAATAAAAGATCCAAAGATCAATGATACGACACAACAACGTTTAACAAATATATTCTTACATTTCTTTGAACAAAATAAAAATAAATATCTAAAGCGAACATCAATCGATTCTATAAGTTTGCAAATAATTTCAGAGTTTTCAAGCAGAAGAAAGGAGTTGCATATTTCCAGAATTTCTTTTCGATTTTGGATTAAAGTGAAGAAGCCAACATAGAGTTTCTGGCAGCAGATTGTACAAGATCCAGATGGGTGCCTGAGCTTGGTAATAAGCTGTGATGGTAGTGATCTGTCAATTTGTTCTTTTCCCACATCAGTACAATATACGTTACCTAAAAAAGATGATAAAACATGAAATTGTAATATGGAATTACAAAAATGATTGCGGTACTAGGGGCGTTCGATTTGGGGGCTATAGCTTTGTCTTTTTTGTTATTCAGCTTCAGTTTCAATTTTTCAAAGTAATGCAGAGTATATAACAACAAGCAACTAGTTGTGAATGGATGCTCCACTTTTTGGAACACTCCCTCATTCAAAAGATCGTGGGTTCGAACTCACCTTCAGACCACGTCACATAAAGAACAAGAAGATAAACCAATGCCATCTATTTTATCAACCAACCCCAGCCATATCAATCACACAAATTGCACCAGCACTCACCGAATGTATGGACAAACCTATCTGGGTTTTGTAACAGCTATACAGGACCGGCCGAAAGGCAACATTGTCAATTATTACAAAACAAAGTTAATAGCAAGCTAAATTCTTACCTAGAGCCCTCAGGCAGATTTCTTGTAGGGGCAGAATGCTTCCATCCACATCACCAAGCCAGTCTACTTTCAGAACTTCTTTTATAAGATCATCTAAAGACATCAACAAAGAATCATTCAAACGGGTCGAATTATCGTCTCGTCTACCATAAATCCTCCGATAAGCACCCCTTTAGATTAGCACCCCGTTGAAAAATCATCCACCCTATAAAGAAAATTGTGTAACCAACCTCCTCGAATAAGAAATCCTCCCATCGAGAAAATTGTTAAATTAGCAACCCTCAATCAAAATTAACAATATCAAAAACTTTCAACAAGGTCTGACGCAAACAATTAGATTTAGTTATTTGTGAACATTTCTTAACGAAGAGATCAAAATTTTAGTAAGTAAGCTTTGCCTTTACTTTTCAGGTCCACATCAGCTTCAAGCTGGCTCGATTACGACCTGCATTAGTGACGGGGATAGCAAAGTGGTTGCAACACCTTTGTTCAAAGGCTCGTGAGTTCGAAACAAAACCTTTATAGATCTGTTACATAAAATGTGAGGAGAGAATTTCCAAGCTCTTTTTAATTCCAGGCAAAGTGCCAAATGAAATCACGAGTTGTGGTCACATCGAGAGGAAGGACCAATTTACCCATATACAGTGGGACCTTTGTGCTTTGTGTATAAACCAATATCTTACAAAGATAATATCCGCATCTTCCTATCAACGTCAAACATCATTGAAAAACTGCATTGAAAAATCAATTATTTGTTTATGCATGTAAAATCAAAATACTCACCGAGGTTTTCAATTTTGAAATTTCTTCTCTGGAAGCACCTATGAAGAGGAAGGCTTTGTCAATCTTACAGAAATATTCTGTCCAGCTCATGCACAAGAAAACACAATATGTAACCGGGTCTTGAGGGTGAAACAATCTTTAAATCGAGCTTACCCGTGTAAACTAAGATATCTTAATTTCTTCAGAAATATTATCGATCCTGGCAGGAGGTGCAAATCGTCGTTTGCGTCTAAGATGAGATCAGCAAGCGATTCGGAAGTGTGAATATCTACGATCAAATCAACAAAATTAAGAGAGCAATTATCAAACATCTACTATTATGGTGGGGAGAGAATATAGAAGGTCTACAGAATAAATTATCCTAAATTGGCTCTGCCTTAACATGGAGGGTTTTCTTAATACAGGAGTTTCTAATTGGAAAACTTACTTCTGTGACACAAATTCGTGGGATAAACACAGTAAGACCTTACACTACTTTATGTAGTTAATTAGTGTATGTTGCTGTGATCCTACAGGAAGTGAGGTGTTGCATTAGACAGGCCAGCGCATTAAACAGAAACTCAATCATTGACAATAGGGTGCATTAAATACACTAGGACCACTTACTACTATATGTAATGATTTAGTGTGCTGCTGAGCCTCTGCAGGAAACAAGACCTTGCCTGTTAATAATCATTCACTCATAAAGAATCTGCCCTATAGCTACAGGTTTGTTGCTTTGCTTCTAATCATAGCGAATATACAGTAATGATAGCATCAGACCAATTCATATTTATGAAAATGAATGAATATATTCAAATCACTTACCAAAGGGTAAAGTTTGTAAATAATTTCTACTCGCAGAAATGTCCTGAAGATTTTTCAACTTGAGCAACTCGATGGGTAATTGTTGAAAATCGTTGCTGTCGATTTGCAAAGTGGTTAAATTCTCACAATTCCCAATCTCCTTCGGCAACTCCTTCAAGTTATTCTTCATCAAATTCAAGGTTTGCAGGTTCCTCAGCTTTCCAATTTCTGTGAAAATCAAGAAAATCAATTTAATTGTAGCTCAGCCTTTAATCAGAACTTAGGGATGGCCAGAAAAATCATGAACCTGACGAAACTAATGACTAATAAAGCTTTGCGTCCGACAATCGATGATTCGTTATGTTTCATTTTCCTTCTATACCTTCCAGTTACACCCAGGGACATCTTTAGTAGGGTGGAAGGTTTTCCCTCATTTGGGGGGATATCCTTTAGTGATATGGAATGATATCGTTCGTAATTTTGAGTGACACCTTGCAATAATCTGAAGGGGTATTATTAGTGAATAGAGATGTACAGTAACATGAAGAAGTGCAGAGGTTCCCTGCAAGAAATAGCTTGTATTTAGATGAATATGAATTAATTGTAGATAGAGGGGTGACTTACAGTAACGTTAAGGGTGTTCAATTAAGTATAGGGATATCATTAGTGACGTAGAGGGGTACAGTAACGTGAAAGGGGTTTAGTAGTGCAGAGGGTTCCTATACGAAATACCTTGTATTCGGTTGAATGTACATTAATTGTGGATAGAAGGATAACTTTTAGTTACGTAGAGAGGTGTATATTACGCAACGTAGAGGGATGGTATTCGTAATATAATCAGATAATATCGTATCAAACCCAATCCAAGATAATCACAAATTGTACAACTTTCACACTGAACCATTGCAGTCAAACAAGTTTAAACTAAATCAGGTTTATAAATAGGAGACTCTGATTGGTCAGTTCGATACTTTCAATACTTTTGATTGACTATAAAGGAGCCTAGAGTAAATAAAGCTGGGTTAATCATGTCAGTGTGAATGTGGTATTCGAAGTCAAATGACACACTGCTTACCTGGAGGAAGAACTTGCAAATAATTTTGACATAGATGCAGAGACTTCAGCTGGGTTAGTTTTCCAATTGAAGAGGGAATCGTCCTAATTTCATTTCTATTCAGCTCAAGAAACTCTAAGGATTTCAACTCTCCAATACCTAGGGAAGAAAAATTGTAAATTAGAAAATGCTGGGATGGATTCCAGAAGTAAACCAGAAGGGATACTTTGTTTATGGGGACATTGACGATTAATGAAAACTCATTGATTGAAGATTTCTAAAATGTCAGTGACTGCAATGAACACACTGGGATCTCATGCAAATGAGAGCTTCTGCTCCCCTTATAAAGAGAAACTCACTCACTCAGAGTATCCAATAATCTGACTTTACAGCAATGATAATTAATGTAAACAAAGCTCGCAGATATTGTTGGAACACTTTATTGATTTTTCATCTCGACGCAACATTATCCCCTCTCCACTATTAAACAATATTGATTTGTAACTGAAAGATAACCTTTGATTGAATAATGAAGTGAAATTCTAAAAACCAACTTTTCAACCTCAGATCAGATCGCAACATTGTTTATTATGGGGAGAGGGAGGAGGGGGATACTGATGCTTTTGTTGATGTTTCCTTCAAAATGCATTAATCTTTGTCAGGTGTTCAAAGTAAGTCTGGCAAAAATTCTGAAAAGCAACTTGCAAAAAAGAGGTTGTACCTACTCTCTGGGATACATTCGAGTTTATTTGAGTCGAGATACCTGAAAAAAAGAACAAATGGATCACAGATCTACAATGCTTGTCTAAATATTGGTTCATATTTAAATAAATACATAAATGCCATTCTCTTCTGGCACTCATCGAGAGTGAACGAAAAGTGAACCTAGAGGATCCAGTGACGCAACGCAAACTAGGACATTTAGTTCAACAACAAAGGGCCATAACTAAAGCGGTAGACCAGAAATATTTTCATCCTAGCTCAAAAATGGCTCGAGATCAACGTGACATTCTGAGTGATATCTGTAGCAAATCGAACACAAGAGTGGTCAGAACCAGACTACGCTGAAAGGTGCTGACACACAACCTCGTCTTCAAATCACCTTTCTTGTCAATGGCGTTTACGAGGAATGATGGGATAGCCAACACACAAGTATAATACGAAACCACGGTGGTCTGGACAGAAACCAAAAAGGGATGTCGATAGCATTCATCTCACAGTTCATACTTAAAACGAAATACGACCTTTTTTTTCCTCGTCAAAACAAGTTTTAAAAGGAAAAATAAGTAAGGGGCTTAGGCTCCATAATAAGGCATACCATAAATCCTTCAATAAGCCCCTTATTTGCAAAAAGAAGTTTGTCATTTTCCTCAAAGGTCGACATAAGAAATGACAAAAGTTTCTTACTCAACGATATTAAATGACAAAAAAGCTATTTCTCATACGGATGTAATAATAACCATGAAAGCCACGTTTCTTTTTCTTATTTTGTCTTCAGACGAGAGTGGTAATACTTTAAAGCTAAGTCCTGTGTGAGCTTTCTCAAATGTTTTTAGGTAAAGGGGCGATAGGCTATCATTTCGTACAAAGGGGAGACCAAAAGGATCGGGCTAGTTAGTAAGGCCCTATCGCATATGAACAATTATATTCTTCTGTCAGAGTGTAATGCCTTTACTTTTCATGAAAAATATTTAATCTAAACAGTATTCGCTCGTTCTAGATGTTTTTCTCAATAGAAGCCTGTACGAAGGTGAGACCACATTGCTTTAGTGAAACATTTCTGATACTTCAGTGAGTGTCTGGAAAAAGGTGGAACGACCCAAGTTCTTTTCGTTATTAACACCGCTATAAATTTCTCGTAAGCTGATTGGCAAGTTTTCCTGTCAGCTTTTGGCTATCACCAGACGCTGTAGAAATGCTTGCGGAAAGATGCATGTCATCGTAAGATCCAAGCATATCTTATTGGAAAGTGAATCATCGAAACTTGATTCCCCTAATCTATTGCTCTAAAAAAGCAGTATATAAAGGTAAGACGACCACGGCTACGCATGCGTCCAGAACTTGACCTACAGCCTGAGGTAAAGCAAATCTCTTCTTCACGCATTTGGTGAGCAAGTTGTTTCATTTCTATAATTTCAAATATCTTAAATATCATGATCTTACATTGATTACATTGCGAATAATGTCTAAAATAAATTAGACCAGCCTCTTTTCCTTGCCTTATATAAGAAAACTCGTTAAAAGAAACCCAGACTCAAACAGCCAATAATCTGAGAAACTCTAGAACTGCAAAAATATTTCATAAAAACTTCGGTGAGAAACAAGAAAGGAGACTAGCTCTCTGTTACTTAAATTTTCATGCTCACGCAATCATCAGACAGACTATTATCATAGATTATAGTCTGTCTGATTATTGCGAGAGCATGAAAATTTAAGTTACAGAGACCCAGTCTCCTTTCTTGTTTCTGTTCTACATCGCTCTGTACTTTTGCACATCGAGCACTACGATGCGGTGTTAGACAACGCAAACGCTATAGAGTCAAACTTCTCTTTATTGTTGCTTGAATATAAGAGCTTCGGTATGAGGTTAATTGAATATAAGAGATTTGATTTATAGTTGTATCGAAGACGAGATCCATGTGCCGATTGAATAGAGTGAATGATAACACTTAAGGCAACAATACCTGAGTCAGGAAATCAACCAAATAATTTATAATCTACGTGATAGAAGTCTTTCAGCAGATAAATTCCAATTTAGACCCTTATAACACTTTGTCTTCAGCCAAGTATTTAAAAGAAGCTTTTAAAAGCAGAGATGATAAGCCTTAAAAGGAATTGGGTCTTAGGTTCATTTAGATAATCTGAAATTGTTTGTAGATTTAAGAAACTGGTAACTTAAAAAAACCATTTCTTAGAATTCTACATCCAATCCTGTCCCAGCTTAGAATGCTAGAATGCTACATCCAATCTTGTCCCAGCTGCAAACTTTTGCTTTTGCAGGAAATGGCCGACTTGAAAATAACAAAACTATTGGCAACTAGTGTCATGGCTACGCTTCTCGTTGTCTGTTTCTGTTTGCATGAGAGTGAGGCTCAACTTGGGAAAGTTGGTATCTGGCACTGCCTTTTACTCCAATTGAAAAATTCTTGTACAAGAACATGCTGGGGAATCTTCCAGAGCTGCACAAGCATTGCTGAGAATCAAGATGCCTTCAAAAGTTGTATACAGGCACGAGATCTATGCACAGAGCTTTGCCCAAACTATTTTGGATAACATCCCCAACTAATGACTCTTGAAGTAAAGCTTGGGAAATGAAGGTTCCTCACATATGAGAGAGAAGATTACCAACAACATTTTATATGTATTTCCTATAAGTATGTAGATAGCATTACTAAGAACTAGTAGAAAAAAGAGCCAAAGAAACTTTTATTTAGCACAATTAGGCCTTTATTGTATCAAAGTTGTGTTTCTTTTCCTCCTTTTTTCTATCCATTCCTATTTCTATGTGTGTTTATCTCAGGTTGATTTCAATTAATTGAAGAATCCTTCATAAGTATTAATTGGATTTTAAGTCTGAATCCATTCCTCTATGAGGCAAGCTTTGGGGGTTAGACCATTTGCGGGTTTTGCCAATTTCAGCCATTGGTTTTGGCTTTTCTCTGCACAAGATTCCGGTTTTCGGGTTTTGAAGTTGGATCAGGTGCCAACTTCCCTTTTGTTGGAGATCAGTTTCCAAGTATACCTGTTGATAAAATGCGCATTTCTCCATAGTTGCTTCAGGCCTATCAACTTTACCGTTAACGCCTTCCAATATTTTTTATTGCTAGTGTCTTTGATTTTTAAAGGAAGAACCGGGAGTCTCTAGGTGAAATTGGAAGAGTCGCTGGGTTTGGATTCGTTACGCTGCTTTGGCAAAGAGAAAATTGAGTTCATAAGTTTTACCAAACTTTCGACAGAGTAATAGAGTGAATCATAATTGGTTAATCAAATTAGTAAATTAATTGAAGTTATTGTTTGTTTGATACTTACAGTCTCTCTAAGCTTCGCATCATATTTATTTCATTAGGCTGTAAGAAAAAGGAACTTTTGACAATGTGGTGGGGAAAAATTTGGATAACAAATTGTCAGGACAGCAGGAAAGATACCTATTAATGTTACTTAAATTGTTAGTTAGATTTTCTTATTTAATGCCAAAGTGCATTCCATGTTAAGTCCATGCCACAGATTTTGTGATATATGCCGAAAATACAATAGATTATAGTGTTCCAAGACAAGATGTGCGGCAAAGATCTTTGGGCCTAAAGTACATTAAATGCACACTGGATTCAATGAAGCTGGTTGAAAAGCCAAGGCTGCCTTGACCTCATTTGTGCACCCAAATAGCCCCCCTCCTTAGCCTGATGCTTGGGCGGGTTCATTGTGGCCTAATCTTACCAATGAGCTCAGCAAATTCCTCTTCAGGTACAATTCTTTCAGATATTTTAGTTGAAGAACTTCAGCAGGGATCTCAGTCAGATTTGTGTAATTCAAGAAGATTTTTGTGTCCCCATTGCTCTGGCAAACTCGCAGCAACTCAATCAAGGCTTCCTCCATTTTGTTTTTCGTGTCATTTTTATATCATAGTTTGTGATCCCTGTGAAACTACAACAACAGGACATCATAGTTTGTGATCCCTGTAAAAATTCAGCGACAACATACCATAGTTTGTGATCCCTGTGAATCAACAGCAACAACACATCATAGTTTGTGATCCCTGTACAAACTAAGCGACAACACATCATAGTTTGTTTCCGTTTCAGTTTCAATTTCATTATCATTTAAATTCTTAACATACAATTTATATCTCCCAACACACAAACTACAGTACAGTAGTTTGTGACCCCTGTAAAACTATAACAACAGCATATCATAGTTTGTGATCCCTGTGAACCTACAGCAACATAACATCATAGTTTGTGATCCTTCTAAAACTACAGCAACAACATAATAATTCTTAAATATTCGCCTATTTTCAGATGCATGTTCTAAGACTCAATTACTCAAAACTTTAGGAGCCTGTTTTTACGGTTCTGTTGATTTTCGCCAATTTTGACCCTTTAGATACTCAGGTCCGTAGCAAGGCCTTAAGAGCTGGGGTAGCAAAAATTTCGGTGTCAGTAAATTTTTTCATGGCATTAGGGTAAGGCTGAACGTAAAAATGGATATGAACAGGAACGATCACTTTCAGAATCTAGGCCCATTTATATTTCATATAATTGCCTATGTTCTTTTTCACCCTTATTCTCGTCATTATTTCCTTATATTTCAATCATATTCTAAAAGGTGCAGCACTGGACAATTAGAAAACCATTGCAAACTTTCTAGTGATGGCAAAAAGCATACTCAAATTGCACTAAATGGCTATGGGCCTATGATCCGTCTCTCGTCTCAGTGTTCTGCCAATCTACTAGTTTTGTAATACTTACTCAGTCTTTGATAGCCTATTCTTAATTTTGGGAAAATTTGAGGCTCTTGTTTTTATCAAACTGTCCTTATGAAATAGTGTAAATCAGTTGCACAAGATATAGGTCGAGACAAATATAAGCAACGTGATCATGAAAAATATACAACTTCGGTACAAAAATTTACATAGGACTAGCAGGGTTCGTAGCAGGCGAAGGACATGGTAATCGTTTCAGTTGAGGGGTAGCTGATTTCCTCTCACTTTCTTTGCTTTGCTCGTCATTTGCTTGACGACTTTCAAGATTATCCGGATCGGGAGAAATCGATTCTTTGGGGTCCATGTTCACAGCACTCATGTCTAATATCACCTGAATGTTCTTGATGATGTCCTAAAGAAATCAAAAAGAGTTTGAGATTGATTAGAAATATAATGTGATTTTACCAGGCCCGTAGGCAACCATGGGCTGGTGCGGAGCAAGCCTTTTGCCACCCCTAGAAAATTGTTCAACTAAACACAATAGTTTTCTAATTGTCCAGTGTTGAACTCGTTGGAATATCATTTAAGAAGAAGAAGATATTGAAGAGAATAAGTGTGTTCAGCATACTCATGACTCAAATATACATTGGCCTAAATTCTGAAATTTGTCGTTTCTTTATATCCATATTTGTTTTTATACTTAGCGTTACCCCCTCCAACCAAAAAGTTTTCTACTGGCTTCGAAATTTTGCCACCCCGGCTATAATGGCCTGGCTACTTCAGGCCTGAGTATTACGTAAAAGAAAGTATATATACAAGAATTACGTAAATATATGTAAAACAGAATCTTTGCTGAGACCCCAGACCAAATTTGAATATTTTGGGCCCACCTGGACGTTGGTGTTGGGTTGTTTTCCATTTGAAGAAATATCTCTGTTGATCAAGGATAGATTCAGTGCAAAAGAAGAAAGTGCTTCTTGTATGCTTTCCCCAATCGTCCTGCAAGTCAAATATTTAAAAATGAAATATGATTATTTATCTCTATAAAGGCCTAAGAATACACCATAATGCTCTATGTAGGTAAAGAAGTATAAAATGGTAATACTTTTTCTCGTAAAGCAACTGAACTTTCGTCTCGCCCTCAAGGTAGCTAGATTTTTTGGAGTTTTGAAAACGAACAAAATATGGACATTTCCCTGTACCACAAACCGTTCAAATTGACGTTGTACATGTAAGAAGACCTTTGAAATACCAGATATGCTTCTTTTAACATTGAAATATGGTGTTAACAAAAAAGGTCAAGCAGTTTCAGGAAAGATTGTTGGTTAAGTGCTTAGTTGCTTAATTTATTTCATCCAGCCCTAGAGTTGCTTAATGTTTTGCTTATTCCAGCAGCCCTGATTCCTTATTGGGTTATTGACTTGTTGCTTATGAAAAAACAGACGTAGTGTAGTTAGCAAGTAAGGAGACTGGTTTTCCCGAAGAGAAGAGAAGAGATCTCTGAAAGTAGATTTGGGGGGGGGGGTATGGAATTTTTAATACTCACAATATTCCAAAAGTGTCTTTCTTGAGTTGATCGATGACAGTAAAAACTGTCCCCAACTTTGTCTAAAAACAACAAAAGAAGCGATTGAAGAATACCAGTGCAAAGAACATTTTAAGAACGATAAAACAATAATAATCAATGGGAAAATAATGGATAGTTCAGGCTTCAGAACAATAAGTACGCGTATTCTAGAACCTAGACCAAGATAAAATAATCTTCTGTATTGCTTGAATGGTCTTCATTAGCTCTTACTGAAACTACTTTACAACCAACTTTGAAGAAGAATATAAAAGTAATACTTATTCGATTGAAAGTAGAATAAGAATCGATTTATTTCCCTCATTCTTCACAGCCTCCGTGGCCTAATGGATAAGGCATCGGCCTCCTAAGCCGGGGATTGCGGGTTCGAGTCCCGTCGGAGGTGCACGTTACTTTTTGATTTCTTTTTTAATTCATGTTTTTGGAAAAAATGAAATCTTAAAAAAAAACTCAAAACTCAAAACTCAAAATATTTTTTCAACATAAAATTAGTTAATTACAATATACTGGTTAATATGCAATAATTGAAAGTTTACAATATTATAATTAATTTGGTTACTAAGAAATGCAATGTTCTAAATACAATCAATATAATGAAGGAAGTAATTAAAAAATTCTAAGCTGATGGACACAAGGAAAAAACTTTGGGCAAGCTATCGAGCCATGTGTCCAATTTGATGTGATTAATGTACAATTTTAAGTTTGATTAACAGCAACAGTAACAGTAAGATATAATCAAAAATGAAGGAAAAAAGAAAGTAATAAAATAGGAAAGAAAAAGAAATTAATTAGAAATGAAAAAAAAAATAGTAATAAGAATAAATGGAAAGAAAAAAAAAATGTTCTGAAAGTTTTGCAGATTTTTAAAGATTGTTCATAAGAAAGTATTTCATCTGTTTCACAAAGTGATGTTTATTATACATTTTCTTCAGTTCTATCGGTAGGGAGTTCCACAATTTAATACCATCAAAAGTGAGAAAGTTTTTCTTGTAGTTTGTAGTAATTGATGGAAGGGAAAAACCTTCAGAAGAAGATTGCCTTGTATTATATTTATGTAAGTTTTTTGTTTTAACAAACTTGCCTTCGAGAATCGTTTTGTCAGTGTTAATCTGAAACATCATTTTTGCTGTCTCAAGCATGTATAGTTTGTCGAAGTTAAATATTTTTAGGCGTTTGAAAATAGGTTCACTGTGTGCAGTGTAGTTGGCAAAGTCGATTACCCTTACAGCTTTGCGCAAGCTACGTTTTAGAGGTTCTAAAGTAGTTTTTTTAGCACATCCCCAGTTTAATATGCCATATAGTACGTGCGACTGGATGAAGGAAGAGTATAAAGTCTTAAGAGATTGTTTTGGTACTAGATGCCTTAACTTATATAATACTCCAATGCCTTTGGATAACTTAAGGTTTATTTGCTTTATATGTAATTTCCAATTAAGATTATTATCAATTATTACTCCAAGATACTTTGTATAGTTTTCTTGTTTAAGATCCTTGCTATTTATTTTTAATTTTATACTTTTATCAGTTTTACGAGAGCTTATAAGCAGGAAATTTGATTTAGATATATTAAGTGACAGCTTGTTAGCCAAAAGCCATGCAGATACCTTTTGTAACTCAGTGTTCATGATTTGCTCCAAGATGTCAAGTTTTTTATTAGCCAATAAAATACTGGTGTCGTCTGCAAATAGTCGAAATTGGAGAATTTGGGAGGATTGATAGATGTCATTTATATAAATCAAGAACAACAGTGGCCCAAGCACACTACCCTGTGGGACACCACAATTGATAGTGAGCTCACTTGCATTTACACCATTAATTGCAACTATTTGAGTTCTTTTACTTAAGTATGACTTAAACCACGAGTATGCAATACCTCTGAAACCATAATGTTGTAATTTTTCTAGCAAGATATTATGATTAACTGTATCAAAGGCCTTTGAGAAGTCAAGAAATACGCTGCAGGAATACAGTTTATTTTCAATATTATTGATTAGTTCTGATTGAAGGTCTAAAATTGCTAAAGATGTAGATTTGTTTTCTTGAAATCCATATTGATGCTCAAAAATTATTCTATTTTGATTTAAAAATTTTACCATACGAGCGTTCATTAATTTCTCTAGTATTTTACTGAAAATAGGTAAAATTGAGATGGGTCGATAGTTTCCTAGTTCTAACTTGGATTTACCTTTATGAATAGGCGTAATTTTTGCAAATTTTAACTTTTCTGGAAAGGTGCCTAGAGAAAAAGATGAATTGGCAATTAGTGCAAAAGGCCCTGAAATAGTCATACGGGCCATTTTTATAAGTTTAGGTGGAATATCATATGAATCATTTGCTTTACTTTCGTTTAGATTGGCAATAATATCATTTACTTCCTGTGGAGTTACAGGGTCAAGAAAGAAGCTTTGTGGATTTGGGCTTGATAGATAGTCTTTAAAGTGTTTTGTGGATGGTCCAAGTTTATCTATTAGCTTTTGTGCTATGGTTGTAAAATATTTATTAAAAGAGTTAGCAACAGTTTTGTTATCCTATTCAACCTTACCATTAATGTTTAAACTTATTCCCTCGTTTCTTTTCTTTGCTTGAGTATTTATGATTTCTTTTACACCACACCAGAGTTTCTTGGAATTGTTTTGAAATTTTTCAAAATATGAGGCATAATAGTTTTTTTTACTTTTCCTTAAAATATGATTTATTAAGTCTCGATAGTATTTGTACTTTTGATAACAGTCTGATTTTTTTGTTTTTAAAAATTTCTTATATAATTTGTTTTTAATTGAGATTGATTTCAAAATTTCTTTAGTTATCCAGGGTTTTAGTTTCTGCTTATGCATTTTTCGTGAAACTGGTTTTAATGGAGCATGTTTTTGCATATTACTAATTAGTATATCATGAAAAAGTTTATATTGCTCATCTGCACCATGAACTGAGTTCAATTTTTCATCTAAATTTGATTTCCTTAAATCATATATATAAGAATCTAGCTTGAAATTGCTATAGTCACGATAGAATCCCCTGTTTTCACTCTTTGATTTTAAGTTCATACTTTTACAAAAGATAAAATTTGGTAAATGATCTGAGATTTTTGTAATTAAATTACCACTTACTGTCTCATGTTCTATTGAATTCAGAAATACATTATCAATTAATGATGGTCTATTATTGTCAAGAATTCTGGTAGGCTGGAGTATATGTGGTTGGAAAAAGTTTGAAAGCATAAGATTTATAAAATTTTCTGTATAATCATCTGAATCAATGTTTAAAAGATTAATATTGAAATCTCCAGTAATGAAAACTGTCTTTTTTTCTTTTCGAAGCTTGCTAGAGATGGTATTTAGATATTCTAAAAATTCAACATCGTTCCTTTTTTTTGGATGTCTGTATACAACAGCGATCAAGAAATTATTATTGCTCTGGGATTTAATTTCGATCCAATTTGCTTCAAACTCGCTATTGTTGTCTGAGTGAGAAGTATTCAAGTCTTCTCTGGTATTAAATGATAGTTCTTCAGATACAAAAAAGCCACACCCCCCCTTCATGCTTTTACCAGACGTTCCTATGTATTTTTGGTATCCAGGTAGTGTTAAATTCTCAGTACTTGATTCATTATTTCTGGTTATCCATGTTTCAGAAAGAGCAATTATATCAAATTTATGTTCTAATGAAGTTGTTAAAATCTCTAAATTCTCTAAGTTTTTATTTAAAGAACAAATATTTGTGTGCATTAGACTAAAGAAAGGCAAGTTTTCAGAATTTAGTTTCCTACATAATTTATGAAATTCAGGAGTTGTATAATACTTGAAATTTGTATTTAAGTTTAAGTTTTGGTCAACATCGTTATCTGCGTTAGGGTGATACTGATTAAGATCAAGTTTATCTAGATTCAGTTCTGTAATTGTTTCTAAACAGTCGTAGTCTGTCAGGTCTTTTGTTACGTCACAAGGACAAGGCTCATTTGAGTTGAAATTACTGGAAAGAATATCCTGATTGTTCTTAACAGAGTTGAAAGGAAAAATATCGTCACGACAGCTTGAACAAAGCAATTGTTGTGAGTCAGCATGCAGATTAAAACACTCTTTTTCTGATAGACCAGAGCATTTCCTGATGTGAATAAAGCTTTGACAATGATAACAGGGAACCGCTTTTTCAATGTTAATTACACGTCTATCGCAGACAGAACAGGATTTGCTAAAGTCAATAATTGAATCGTCTTGTTTGTACACGGAAATCGCACTTAGAAATTGAATATCTTTCAGCTTTTGAAAAGGCAACGCATCTTCAACACAGTTTTTACAAAACCATGTTGAAGACGTGTCATTTCCTAGTTCTTTAAACCTTTGAATTGATAAATCGCTACACCTAAGGTGATACCACTTGCAACATACGTCACAATATATTGAATTCTGACTCTCCAGTACTTGTAAATTGCAATTCGGGCATAAATATAGATAATTACTCATCTGGGTTAATATTGGGTTTTATATTGAAATGATAATAATTTGATAATAATATTGATGATAAAAAAACAATAATGTTAATAGTAGGAAAATAGTGATAAGAATAATAAGATAATAGCTTATTAAAATCATAAGTAGTTTAGTACTAGAATATGCAGTTTAACAAATGACAAAAATAATAAAAACTTATAACGAATACCTGTCTTAAGCGATCTTTGAGGCAATGTCTAGTTCGTTCCTAATAACGACGGATTCCGAGTCCTTGTCCTTCTTAACAAAAACGATACCGTTTCTGGTCCACGCGAAGTTCCAACCCATTTCATTCTTTTTGTCCCGCGCCAGTTTAAATAGATGCCTGTTTCTTCGGGTCAATGATTCATTAATGAAGACTTTCAAGTTACCGTTACCTTCAAGACTGAGATCTTCTCCTGTTACCTTCTTCGCTTCTCGCTTGTTCCGCATATACATATCTCTAAGTTTACGGTTCGCAAACTTGCAGATTATGGCAGCGTTTTCCTCAGGACCGATACGATGGCATGCCTGAATTTGGGTTGCATCACATTTCACCCCGATCTTTTCTCCGAGCTTAATCAGCAGCGTTTCTGGGTTTTCGTTGGGTTCTTTCGGGATTCCAGTGACTTCTAGGCAATCTCTCCGTCCATACTGTTCAAGATCGTTGACTTCATTCGAAACCGTGTTTAGACTTCCTTCCAGTTTCCCAATTTTCTTCCTTAAACTTTCATTCTCTTCTTCAAGTTTGGTATTTCGTTTTAGTAGCGTATCAGTTATCTTTTTGTGGTCTTCAAACTGGGAGTTAATAAAGTCCATCGATTTTTCGAATCCGGCTAATTTTCTCTCCAATCTTTGAAAATCATCGTTCAGCGTCGATTGTTGAGTTTGAACTCCTTTAAGAACTTTCATTATTTGGTCGAGTTTTGCTTCAATTTTTTCCATGTTTACCCTTTTTGAACGTGAATAGTTATACGATAGTAATTCAAAACATAATAATAGATAAAAGTACTTAAAAAACTTATAAAATAGATTTAGAATATAAAACTTAGTTGATAATATTGTCGATTTCTTCACATTTTGACGAGCGCACACAATCACATCCGCACGCCAGCATGACATGCGCAGAAAACCTTAAACGAAAAACCTTAAACGACCTTAAACGAATTCTTTTGATCCTTAGTTGTTTCCGTTTTCGCATAAATTACTAATATATATGTAGAAGAACTCAAATTTTTAAATCACAAAATAAGTAATGTTAGTTTATAAATTGCATTTCTAGTTTATTTTTTAAGATAATTCTGCCTATCCATGTACTTTGAAAGAACCAAGCAAAACTCATCGGCCACCAGGGTAATAAAGGTAATACGGGGGCAAGATGGTTTGGAGGTGAGATGGGTTGGTTTATTGTTCTACTTATTCTCTAGGGTGTCAAGCAACTTAGATTGGCAATAAATTATAATATGTTGCGTGTGGTACTTTAGTAAGAATAAAAAAGAGACAAATTGTATTTGAAGTACCAAGTAATATCATTGAAAAATAAACACTGACGTTTCAGGCGTATGCCCGTTATCAAAGAGAAATACTTTGATAACGGGCATACGCCTGAAACGTCAGTGTTTATTTTTCAATGATATTACTTGGTACTTCAAATACAATTTGTCTCTTTTTTATTAGATTGGCAATGTTTGCTTTCACAAAAGGGGATCAGAGCAAGAACAGCTTTAATCGTTTGCAGTGGTAGTCAACTTTACAATGCAGTTTCTAATTTTGATGCTTACATATTACCAAGGGTCATGTAGCCTACCTTTATTATCCATTGCGATAAATGAGATGCACTTTATTTTATGGAATTGTCTGTTGATGAAAAAACATGACAGAAAATATGAAATAATCTTCAAAACTTCATGAATATTTTACCTTGATATCATAACCAATTCCATGAGATTTGCAGAGTTGAAAAAGGACACTTGACTGAACACTTTTCAGATGTTCGTGGAATAATTCTGAACTCATCACTGCGAAACGATATGCCTCTGCCACCTAAAAACATAGATGAAATTAGTTCACCCCAAATAAGTAATTATGAATCAGTTTTAGTTTGCACAAAAGTTAGTTTAAATTATTTTTTGAGATATCTTAGACTTCAGATTGTCAAGAAAAATGGTAAAAGCAAAAATAATCTAGAGATTGATGTGCTGGCAAGAAAACGAAGTTCCAGTATAAATTCAAGAATATCTTTTCGAATCCAATCCTCCACTTGCTTGGCCTTTCTTCTTTCTGTTTATCCATCTCAGCAATGCTTGTCTGCTTTTGATTAATTCTAGTAGTCATGCATTTAATTTATTTTTAATTAACATTATCTTTTGTAACCATTTAGTATGTAAACCGTATTTTCACTGTAATTTTTTGGTTTCTGAGGATGGAATAAAGCACGTTATTTCGAGACGTTAACTGTTAATAATGGACTTGTCATCAATATAAAACGGACTTGTCATCAATGAAAACGGAATTGTCTTATAAAAAACACAAAATAATCTGGATCTGTCATAGTTTGAAAAATATACATCGATTTTTTTCATTCTTTTGCTGTCCTTCTACAAAAAGGGTATCTTGTCACCATCCTTATCAATATAATATTAATGACATTAATAATAATAATAATAATAAATAAGGAAACAAACAAAGTATTCTCAAAAATAATCACTAATGACTTCGACTTTGTAAGAACTTACCGTATCCATTTGCGTTTCTTGAGCCTTCTTTCTTCTTCTCCGGTACGGGGAGGGCTCATGTCGAACAACTACGGGAACTTTGTATGAATTTTGTTTGAATTCAAAACTTCCCTTGGTTATGTGGTTCAAGACTTTGACAGAACTCAGACAGTTACTGTACGAAAGAGACAAACCAACGGGCCAGATTCTTTGAGCCATCTAAAAAATAGGAGAATTTATTTATAAGGCATGGTCTAACACGGGAAATTAAATATTGCCAGGGCAGGCTACTTCAGTTGATATATGCTACCAACAGAATTCGAAACCGAGTTTTTGGGAGATCCACTAAACTAGGATAATAAGTTAGCAGAGTAAGCTTGAGATCTTGACAACTCCAGGCTTGTGCACAATGAGGCATCAATTCGTGTTTTGGATTAAAAGATAGGAAAATGAAGAAATAAGAGACAGGAGAAAATATCACAAGTAAGGCCATGTACGAAAAATGCATCATCTTTGACGGAATGTAGAATATTGAGTATCTCACAAAGATCTAAGCTGGCATTCACGTCTGAACAGCTAAATAATTTCTGTTGTTGGGTTTTACACGAGTCATGGGTACAACAGAACAGTCTTTTGAGGTTGGCGTGGAAAATTGGAAATAAAACAAAACATATGACGTTTAGATTAGCCCATGTAGTATGAAAATCAATTTTGTAATGAAGAATATTGAATACAAAAATTCTATAAAAATATGGTCCGAATTATTCAGCAATTCAGCTATAAGTAGCAATTTTAATCTATCTAATAGGCACAGGCTAAGATTTATTATAGGCCACCAAAGATTAAGTGTTTTGTGGTAAATATGTTAGAATAAAAACTTTGTCGAAATATTTTTCCGTATAGTCGATAGTTGATAGGCAAATACTATCTTCGTAAGGTATTGGTTTATATATTAAGCACAAAGGGCCAATTGAAACAGGTATACTTATCAAAGCAGTGCATTGATAGTTGATAGGCAAACACGCTAACTATATTCCTAAGGCATTGGTTTATGTGCTACGCACAAAGGGTCCACTGAATAGATAGACTAATCGAACAGTGCAATCCTAGTCCTTTCTCTCGATGTAACAACACCTCGTGATTCCTTTTGCCTTTTTTGCCTGGGCGGTACAGAGAGCTATAAAAGTCTCTCCTCGCACTTTGTGACAGATCTAGAGGTGGTTTCGAACCCTCGGCCCTCCCTGCTACTATAGATCGAGACGTATGATTAAAACGAGGATGTGAGTTGAAACAAGTCACTTCAAATTCTTCAAAATCTGAATGCAAAATTCAGAAATGTGTGATATCTAAAAACTTACCGAGTCGGGATCTATAAACGTGACGAAATCGATGGACAGATATCCCAGAATCCCTCTGTTCAGGCAACACGAACAAATTTCATCGACAATGCTTTGAAGATCATTGGGGTCCACCGATAGCTGAGGAAATGTGTACCCAAGGCATTCGTATGGTGACTTTCCGCTTATCTAAACAGATTTAACATACAATTAATCACATGATATACAAATTAAACTTATATTCCTAACTCTAGCTGTAACCCTACACCCTAACCCTAACCCTGGAGATGAAAATATGAAATAAACAAAAAGGCCTTACCTAATCAGAAGAAGATCGTAAAAGATAATGATAAGAAGATTATAAGAAATTGATACAAAGAAGATAACAATAAGAAGATAATAAAAAGGGGAAGATAAGAAGAAGAAAATAAGAAGGAAATAAGAAAGAAATAAAAAGAAATAAGATGTAGAATTACGAGGAAGATAAGAAGAAGGAAATATGAAGGATTGAGGAAATAGGAAGAAAATAAAAAGAAGGGGAAGATAAGAAGCAGAGGAAAGCCCATGATGAAGATATAAAATGAATAAAAATAATCTGACCTGATCTGATCATAAGAAGATGAAAAGAAAACAAGAAGAAGATAAGAAGAATATAGTAAGAGGAAAGTCAATGATGCAGATATGAAATGTAGAGAAAGAATCTGACCTGATCAGCAGCAGAAAGGATTTTGCATTTCTCACATGGATCGATGAGGACATCTACAGACAGCGACGTAACGCTTTCTGACGGAGGACATGCTTCAATCACACCACCTTGAAAAAAAATAATAGACGATGATATCCTTCATCTTATAAATTGGTATTCAAGAATATCTACAAAAATTAATTCGTAATTTGTTAGAATAGCAATTAATCTCTTCTATCTCTTTACTTTACTGAAACTTTCATACTCGATTTTGGAGCTTGTTTTATTGTACCTCTTTTATCATTGTTCTTGCGACAAATCACCTAAGTTTCCTCTATGTATTTTGATAGATATTCTCAATCAGAGTTTTAAATCAAGTCCGGCTTAATTGACCAAATGTTCGCCAAGCAAGCAATATTTGATCAGAGTTAAATGTAGGACGTACACAAATATGCTCAGAGCTCTACTTGGTGTGTCATGGAGAGACAAAAAGCAACAAACACGAGCAACAAAAAACTCTATGGTAACCTTGAAAAAGTCACTGACTCTCTACGTAAAAGCCGACTGAGTTTCATTGGACATAGCTGCAGACGTAAAGATGAACTGGTAAATATTGTGTTGTTGTGGGAAACTAAATATGGATATCGCAAGGGAGGATAACCATTTACAAGCTACACTGGCCGATTGTGGAAAGATACCGGCCCAACAAATCAAGAGCTGATGAATATAATAGACAACAAAGAAGAATGGAAGATGCTAGTCAATGGATTTTGAGGAGACTCAAAATAACTACTCAACTAACGAAAAAATAGAGGTCCCTATAGTAAAATGGTTTGATAATTAGCTTGAGAAAAATACCTTTGCTGAGGAAATCCGAAAGAAACTTCTTCCAAGAAGAGAATCTGCTGCTATCAACAACAATAGCATGTTCATCGAGTATCTGTGGGATCTCAGCAAATATCTTGGTATAGGCTCCTTCGCGGGCCCATTTCTTATTCCATTTCTCCCCATAGCGACGAGCCTCTTTTTCAGCCCAGTTGTAGCACTGTAAATGCGCGGTCAGATCACAGTAGGCTAAAGAAGAGAGGATCAAGTCAATGGTTAGTGATTTAGATAAGCAATCTCAACAGGGGCGGATCCAGAAAAAATCTGAGGGGGGTAGGTGCTTTATGGGGTGCTAATAAAAGCTGTCTCTTGACAGAAATATCAAAAATCAGCTATTCAAATGGGCAAAAGTTCTGAAAAGTTGGTGCTGATACTTTTTTCTACCAACGAGGGGAAGAAAACTACCCCCAATTACACCCCCTAAATCCAACACCTAGAAACCTAGAAACCGATAAAATTTCTACAAAGTAAAAGCACTATGTGATGTGTTATAAAGACCCTCCAGGAAATTACGTTTGTTATGGTCTTAAAGGGTGTAGAAAAATCTTATGGGTTTAAAGAAAAAGCAAGATTAACAGGGCCTAACTAAGGTGGCACTCTGATTGCTGCATAAGTGAAAATTTTTAAATTTGATGACATCTGATTGCTTGAAAATATACAATTAACCATAGCTTGACATCGAAATATTTTGTATTTATACCTATGAATGGTAGACTGGCTTAATTTATTTTTCTGGTGCTGAGGAAATTGTTGCTTCCAGAATTAGGCTGAAAATTTTCTGCCAGTCTATAAAATATCTGAGAACCTAGTTTCTAGTTCCGATACTCAAGAGCCCAAGCAGTTAGAAAAACAACAAGCTAAATATGAGGATGTGATCAAAAAACCAAAGGTGTCCAACAGTTATCACCACACTGACTGCGCAGTGGCTCGTTTACTTGGGGATACCTTGTACAGTTTTATGGTGGTGTTCAAGAACAAAAGAGTGCTCAAATTGATACAAGAGCAATGAGCGAAGAGAAGAATAGTAGAATATCGCTTTAGTTACACAAAGAGTGTTCAAGACGTTACAAGTACAACTACCAAAGTATATTATTTACAGACCTAATGCGTACACATTGATGGTGTTTAAGAACCAAAAAGGGCTTAAAGGGTGACAATAAGTGAATCATTAGTTAATTGGTATTCTTATCTTGGAAAAATATATTCCAACTTACCACTTCCTCTGCCAGAGACCTCATCATCAATCTTAAACATCCACCTTTTGATATTCAGATATTTTGTAGCCAGTTTTGCAAGTGATTCGTGTAGCTGAAAATGAATAGAAAATTAAACCAGAAGGAAATCTCAAGAAGATGATTATGAAAAGGCCAGGGGCTAAAAGATATTTTAGGAAATATGTTATAAATCTGCGTTGAAATATTTTATCTGATCTTATAAGAAAAATAGTACTGCTAGAAAAAGATGGTATTTCTTTTTATTTGCTTCTTAGCTGTTCTGACAGGACTACAAGCCTTGACTAAATAGATAGAGACAGTTTGAAGATAAATCAGAATATGAAGCCATATTGCAAATGTACACCATTGTTTGTTGATTAATGAAAAATTCCCTTCCAGATCAATGTTGTGGTGGTTCAATGCAGGATGTTTCCCCCTACCAAAGTTTGTCATAATTGGTTAAGGGGAGGGGCGCATTGATAGGCCGTTTTCAATGAAAAACACGAAAGTTTCTTTGACTGTAACAACAGTTTTGGCATAACGATTGTAGTGCTTGAATATGGCTTTACAAGCAGTTAAACTTGATGTGTTGATAGGAAACAAAAAGTTCTGTATGAATTTAAGAATAAGAACGACGATAATGATGCTCATTTTGTAGAAGGACAGCAAAGACGGAAGACAAATTAGTATACACTTTTCAAGCAATGACAAATCCAGAAATTGATGACAAGTCCGTTTACAGTGACTGGAAGTTCATAATTAGTTCACGTTTACGAATAACCTGATTCATTCGATCCTCAAAATTCCGAAAGCAGTTGAAAAGGTAAGTTGGGAGTACCTGATGAAGACTGTAGATATCTGTCTCTGAGGGTCCCTTATCGACTTGAGCATCTGCGAAGATTCTTCGTGCGCCTGACTTTGTAGAGTAAAGTGTTGCTATTTCAGGTTCACAACCAAGCACAGGCACTTCTACAAGACAAGTTGTCGATAATTGCAAAGTATATTGGGTGTATTTAGAATTCAATTTGATTTTCTATTATTAAGGGACAAGAATTTCGTCTAGCAATCTACGGATGATGCTTTTCAATTGAAATGAATAGTTGTTTCTCATAATATTGGTAGCTATAAATCAAAAATCAGGTCCGTGTTTCTTAAATCTTAGCACTACTGTACGCCAGAACAGTCTTTGATCGGTAAAAAACTTCAAGATAGCAAGAAAAAATTGGGGACAAGGCAAAACATGAAATAAAAAATCTTTTCTTCTGATACTCTCATCAGAGGTAGGAGCAATCCTAAAGTGCGGTAACAATGAGGGCATATTGGGTCTTTTGATCAAATACTGATAAAGAATTGAATATAGCGCATAAAAGACAATACGTTTTTTGTCACACACGGTATAGACCAATGGAATCTAGTAAGATGAATAAATACCTAGTACATCTGCTACATGCAAATCGTCTTTATGCATCAAACCAGGGACAATATAAGCAGTCTTTCCTTTAATTAACGACTTGAGCCTAGAAAACGATATTTGATTGAGCTCAATCGAATCCACATTCAAGTCTCTTAATTGGATATCTGAGGAAGTAAAGTCAACTCTCCCTAGCAGACACCTCTATAAATCAGACACCTGTATAAAATGAAAACTTCTATAACGCGGACAATTAGTTAAAGCGGTCAATCGTTGCTTGAAGTCTCTACGAAAGAAATAATAGGTAAGTTATCATTCTTCAAACCGTTCATGGAAATCTTTTTCGCCTAATCAAGTTGGTTTTTGATTGCAAAAAGCATTGAAAAATAATGTTTGAGAAGGAGCAGGATTTGGAAAATAGACCGAAATGATTTGTGAGAATGAAATTAACCCGAGTAGGACTCGAACCCACAACTCTATATTGGTACTCTAGTACGGTATTCCACTTCAATATCTTGATTGAAATAATCACTAAAACCAAACCTGTTGAGAGTCGATGTGCTGTACTTGAGCAGTGTAGAAACACACATGTTATGCGACTGAAATGAGAGAGAACATTGTGTCTATAGGCAAAATGATAATACCATAGCAAAAGACATATATTTGGCTCTCAGAAAATCAATAATGATGATTAAAGGGATTCGACTCTGATAAATTGGGCACATGTCCACAATTAACTGTATTCATTAATATCTGTCCAATAAGAAATCAGCTAGACTGTATAGATGATCTATGTGCCAATCAAATCACGCCTTATCAATTCTATTTTTATTCAATGCCGTTCTGTCGGAGTCTAATGCCTGTAACATTCCATAGGCTGAGCGAGAGTGAATTCCTTAAAAGAAACGATAAGCTTATGTTTGTAGCTGAAACAGTTCCAAACACGAACAACCATAGATTCGGTTTTGGAGTCAAGGTTATTTAGAAGGGAACGAAGAAGAATAAGGTCCCAGTTTCAGCCATATAAAATAAACTTACAGGATATTACGTGAAGTACCTCACACGTGTTTTTATGAGGACACTCGGGTTTGATTTCAGCCTGCCTGCTTCTCAATTTTGAAGGAATTTTTCAACGGCTTATCAGCCTCAACCCTTCTCAACATTTTTCTCTGTAAGGGTTTTGTGTTGGTAAAATTTGCTCGTTTTTATCTCAAATAATTTTAGGGATGGCAGGAAGCATCGACAACAAATTAAAGCCTCACGTTTCTTGTAATATACAGGAAACATAGCTAGACCATCTCTTCTCTATGGAATCTTATAGAATCCACCACAGTACGATGACGTCATTGTGAAATATGATATCATCACCAAAATTGATTATTCATAAATCATTCGAAAGCCCTAACTTCACTGAGATAAAATATACTACATAAATGTTGATGAATCAAGGTTTGAGTACGTGATTGCCCATAAAATGTCATTTTTTGGAATTTTCCTGAGGTCAACAATTACATGACTTTTGGGCGTTTCCCAGAAAGTTACCTGGCAAATGCTGAAAGTCCACATTTTATTCAATAAAAATTCGTTAAGTAAAAATAAGTAAATGCAAGATGTGAGATGGTTTCACTACATGCCCTGTCTATAAAGGTTGTTCTTGTGAAAAGCGTTAATATAGGCAAAAGTTCATACTCACAGGAAATCTGTGCGCAGCGTCTGGAGACACGAAATGACATCTTTCTGATGCAGCTTTGTTCCCTGTGTTCCCATCCACAATATCAAGTAGTTTTTTGTAATACTTTGCGGTGTCTTCATGAAAGCGCCACGGCCAAACATAAACAACTTCAACGTTGGGATCTATGATGACGTAAAGACAACTTTGAATATTACTAAGTTTTAGGAGGATTTAATAAACGTGCCCTGATAGTGGTATTAGATGACTTTGTATGTCTGGTTAACTGCTTGATAATGGAGGTGAATGCGTGATAGATACAGTCAATTCTCTAAAATAGGCACCTTTGGTCATCCTTAGTAATGAGGTATTCATTTATGGAGCAGGCACATACAGAATTTCACATATGATTTGGCAGCGATTTGTAACAGCAACTGTCCGTCTTAACAAGTTATCTACATTATAGAGGTGTAATTTTAGGGAGAGATGTCTGTATAAGAAGCTAAGAAACTAGCAAAAGCTGATGCTACCAATCTGAAAATCCATGGCTATATTAGGCTATATTGCCTAACGAATAAGTCACCAAAAAAGGTATACCTTCAAAATCAGCTAAAATTGGTGGTTAGCCGTTGGTTTTTGGTCAAACATGGTCTAAAATAAATGGTTCTCAACAGGCTTTGGATCCACTCAGGACTGTTAAGAGAGCAATATTAGGTTATAATTATCTTAGAAAACGTATAAATCACCAAAAAGATTTTCCTTCAAAAATACAAGTTCTATTATTTACATATGGGTTGTGAAAGTATTGAACTTTTTAGTAGGAAATGTTTTTGCACATAAAAAGGGTTATTATCTCACCTGTCACCTCAAATATCCGACCAATCTGACGGTTCTCTCTGTCGCTTATATCGGGTAGGAAATCTCTGACTTGTTGAGAGAGACCTACAAAATAATTATCAGCAAATTATCGAAATCTTCTTGGCGAGTTTGATTAGCTATACGGAAGTTTTTAAGCAAGGAGGCTTCTTAAATTCATAATTTGACCATAACTATTCTAACTTGAAAGATGTAACAGTCATACCAATGTACTGCTATATTCAAGAAAGTAAACTCTTCAACTTGAATAGCCTGTTTCGTGGTTTCCCACTCATCAGTAGATGTGCAAATAAATATATTCTTATTCAATCATTTATATACTTCGATTTCTTTAAATTTGTTTGATTACCCCTGGCATATAAATTATGGAATAGAGACATATTTATTTGCACTCCTGATGAGTGGGAAACTAAAAAGAAGGCTTGTTTAAGTGAAGAGTTTGCTTTCTTGGGTCTTGCCTTTTAAGAACATTATACCGTTCTACTTCAATGTATTGATCATCGTTTGGGCAAACCAAATTACAGACTTAGTAAGTATGTAGGATACTATGTATGTAGGGAATACTGAACATAATACAAATAAAAAGAAGAATGCGAGACTTACCCAGCGATGGGATATGGATTACAACATGTTTTGAGCTTTGAATCTTTTCCCAAGATTGCTTAAAAATCTTAAAACAAAAAAGGCATCGAATGTTTCAAAATGCCGTTTGGTCTGATAGCTATTAAGTGAAAACTAGCGCATAACGAAAATAGCAAACGTATTTGCCTACGAACTATCAATGCACTGCTTCGATTTGTCTACCTATTCAGTGGACCCTTTGTGTTTTATATATAAGCCAATACCTTATGAAGATAGGCAGCGTATTTGCCTATCAATCTATCATGAGACAATAAGCGAAGTATAAAGGGAATATTGGTAAAAAAAGATCTTTGAATATGACACAAGTCATAGAAACTGCCAATGACCAATAGCATTGTTAAGTAAGTACAGGGGTAGTAGCCCAAAGAGCAAAGACGCAAATAGTTTTGGAAATTTCCAGGCTTAACTCTATCTCTAAATATGATAATACAGCAGTATAGAATGTTAATGTGGTAGGTATTCGCATCTAATTAATGAGGTGCGTATACTGTACCTTTGCCCTCAACCTGTATCTCTCAAGATGACTCTCTCTAACCAGTTTCAACTGCTTTTTAACGACTGACAGTTTGCAAAACATAACCCAGTTCAATGCAAGCAAACCTAAAAAGATAAAATACTTTAATGAGTAATATAGAAACATAATGCAGTGCAGAGTAACAAAATTTGCTTCCGTTTAAATTCGAAGAGCCCGATAATAAAGCTGAAATAGATCAGCGAGATAGGTGATAAATAAAGAACGAGAAAAGATGCTTGTTAAGAGAGGGACACTGATGTGGCTGCCCATATAAGGTGGTCAATTGACTGATAGTTATTACTGTATTTTTATCTCTTCAACTAAAATAAACATGTTTCACGAATAAAACGTAACGTTGAAAAGAAATTTGAAAGATTTTTATAATCGAGTGAGCAAAAACTCAAGCAAATTTCATAGGGCTTAGCAATCATGAAACTGGCCTTTCAAGATGCTGAATCTGATTTCTTGACAACAGGGACGTAGTAACCGGGAAATTGCCTCTCTTCCTTAATAAATATGTGCCCTTGAAGCGTCGTGTGCTCTTAAGTTTGAGATCCTTCCTTCGTCCTCGCTCGACAATTATTTTTCTTAATCATGCATCTCTCATTTGATAAAAATATTCTAAGGAGTAAACGTACCTGCAGCCCACCTGCGCTTTCGGTGCAGCAGATAAGCTACTCTACCCCGATATCGTCTGTAAGCAGCCTGTAAACAATCGTTTTAGTCGTTATCAGACAATCAAAAGAAGACAAACTATTAAAAAAGTTCAATTAGGATCAAGATAGAGTCGTGACCATTTAGAAACTGACGTAATAAGAAACTTTAGCCTGCTAGATAGTATACTACTTTACTTATAGATGATATCTTTCATCTTTAAGAATTCATATAAAGAAAATTATTTTGATGGCTTTAAATTCAGTAGCCTGCTGAATACATTTCAAACTCTAAACCTATTTCTTTTCACCCTATAAGGAACTAGGCAGCCTGGTTTTGCAACATATACTTTCTTAGTGGTGAGTTGGCATTGTATGTCAAATATAGGGGTATTTTAGGGGCACCTTAATCGATAAAATGGTAGTTTCAGTCATACTTGTATTCTTATAGCAGCCTCCTCTCGACCATCTGCTGCAATAAATCGACGACCCTTCGAAATAAAACATGAAAATTGATAAGTTTAAATGCTTCACAAATTTCAATGTTAATTTTTATGTATTAATTTCTTTCATTTTGGTGCAGAATATCCTCGTTAAAAACATTAGACTCTTACAAGAAAATTTGATTAGAAATAGAATTTATAAGGCATATAGTTCCTGTCTACTGTCACGATTTATTCTTATAATTAGGCAAAAATCAGATAAACACAAATATTGTGGGTTATGCTAAGCCCAATTTACCAGAAATGAATCCCTTCAATTAAAAAATGTTAAAACAAGATTGTTTCTTCTCACCGGAATCATGAGAAAGCGGTTGACATCTTCACCATTCAACATGCAAGTCATCAAATCCTGAAAGCATCAAGATCAAAACTCAATCAACTAATAAATGCAGAATATTATTGACAAGGCTTATAAAACACGCAGCACTGTCACCATTACTGATTTTACTAAAATCAAATTTTTAGGCTTTCTACCAACTGCTCAGATCTAACAGACGACCAAAGAATTACCCTGAATGATGGTACTAGATGGCTGAATTGGTCAAGCTTCTACTTATGCGTTATATTAGCTATCTAGCGCCTACATTCTTGTTGATTTATAGATTTAGATTTCCAATCTAGGTGGAAGACTGTAGAAATTATAAAATGAAATCACAGATCCACCCGTTAGGGAGGTGATAGTGTAGGATCACGAAAGCAAGATTTATCATAATTACTGTTTTCATTTAGTTAGACTAGACACTATTGTCCTCAAGCGTGAGAAACTCAGTGATCTAGCCCTATTTCCCTTAATGATGGTGGTAGAAAGAAAATTATCTTGTAAATATACCTCTTTAGCAGGAGTTAGATTTCCTTCGAAGTATAATGCCAGGTCAACAAACCTAGGAAAACAGGTGAATTCACCTTTACTACATCCAGTTGCCTTCACTTTCTTATCACAAAGATATAAACAGTTTGTTGTAACTAGTTCTGACTGTACCAACTATGAGGGGAGTTACTGTTTCTTAGTTTAAACAATTATACTTGTAAACGAAAGGTATCGAACAGACATTTGCGACATGTGATCATAGTTTATTGAAGGGGATGGTTTGGAAACCTATCGTTATATCTTTTGTGCAAGTTTCAAATTGAGAATGTGCACTGTTTTTTTTACTATTGTTTCAGCCAACAAGGTCACAAATAGAAAAAACCGCTTCTTTAGCTCCTTATCCAAAAAAACATGCCTTAATCAACGAAAAGTTTTATAACATTCAACACCATTCTTATGCAGGTAGTGTGTACATGTGTAATTTTGCCACCTAAGAGAGGGAATAAGGCGTTGAGCACTCTCATGTACTTTTGAACATCAAATGTGAAACAAAGACGTACAACAATAGGTTTCCTAACCATTTATTTCTATACACTGTGATGTGATGAGTTTTAGCAACTGATTAATGATTAGAATGAAAGTGAGAATATCATATGAATATAAACGAGGTTAAGATGATTAGCATAATTAGTCCTGTTACACATACTCCCACTAAAGTCTAGATTTCAAATTAGAGGTATCAGCTATTAATCATCGCAAGCATTGAGCTAATGATTCGAATTACCAGGGTAGTTAAATGTGACAAGATCCTATCTTTAGCCCACGCAGAAAATAATTGAAAGTAAACTCACTGGTCTCCATCGATAATGGCAATTGGTATGGAATAGTTAGTTAAAAACTTCTCCATCCTCTTCAACAGAGATATGATGCTGCAAAAAGGAATCCATCAAATAACAAAGTAACAATAATGCAAGATAAAGACATTTGAGCCCTTGGGGAAATAATTAGAAATCAAAAAGTTGTGATATCAAAATCCACCAAAAGCTTTTCGGTTGAAACTATCCTTAGTGCTAGATGTTAAAATAATTTGTTGGGAGCATTGCTTTAACATCTAGCACTGAGGATGGTTTTTAACCGAAAAGCTTTTGCTCAATTTTGATATGTTCTATATATGATTTTGAATTATTTTGCAATAGCAAATTTCAATAAATATAAAACGTTGCGAATTGATGAAAGTTGAAATACTTTTACCTTCCCCATGATGATTGATAGAAATCTTTGAAGCGACTGAAATCCTGTAAAAAATGACAAATTACTTTCAAATTAACATTAAATAGTAGAGTATCATTAATACCTTGAAAACTTGTACAAGTAATACGTGTAGGATTCGAACCCACGACTTCCGAGTCTACACCTCAATCAATCTACCAACTGAGTACCGGGGCAATTGATTCAATAGAACATTTTCTAGGTCATAAAAATCAACTTCAAAGAAAACAAAAACTCATACCTCTGTTCCAGTTCTGGTTTTTCCATTTTGCACCACAAACTTATGCACTGCACTGTTATCATCGAATGTTGGGGTTGGAAAAGGAACCAGAGCCTTAAAATATGGAGTTAAGAAAAAAACTGAAAATTTGATGATGAAATTTAATAATGAATAGAAATCAAACCATTGAAGGGATAGACAAAATCGTTATTGGTATTTCCATTCTTGTACCACTTCAACATTGACAGTTTAACCTGCTTAAACTAAACCAGGTTTTTAGGATGAGGACTCTAATTCGTCAATTCGATGACAAAAATGCTTTTGTTTGGCTGTAACGGAACCTGGAGTAAATAAAGCTGGGTTACACAAATCAGTGCAAATAGGGTATTGGTACTCTGCCAAAACAAACCTTCTCACTTATGGCATCACTAGCCACTGAAGCTTTTCTCGCCTGTTCTTGGTTTCCAAATTTAAGATCAGCATTTGACTCCTTGCTTTCATTTTTGATTTTTTCTTCCACCTTAAATAATCAAGATATTATCAATTTAATTTGCCCTAAATTTGTTGGCAATGCCGTTAGTTACTTATGTCAATTAAATAGAATGATTTGGATAATTATCTTTAGAAGAGTTTAATAACAAAAAGCAGCTCTTTTCATTTTACTTTTGTTTATGTATTTTTGTTGAAAATTAATAGTTTAAATTGAATTGTGAGTGCCAGTCATAGTGGGCACCAGATGAGCAAGCGTTCTTTCCTGCTGTGACTGATACAAGATAAATACTATATCTTATTACTTTTACATTTTTAGATGAATATAAAAAAAGAGTAACTTCCTCTTTTTCTGGTACCCTGACTGGCTATGGAATTATATGTCGAGTCTCTGATTTCAAAGTACATAATCGAGCTATACTCTCCTAAGCGTGTCAAAGATTAAAATTTGGTAAATATTTCAATTGTAATAAGCTAAATAGCCAGATTATGAAAAACTAAACGTATCGGACATAGCCCCTCCTCAGTAGTGCTATGCCCGAGTACGTTTAGTTTTTCATAATCCAGCTACTTAGCTTATTACTATGGAAATATTTGTCTTATTACTACAGCTTTTGCCGTACGCCGCATTATTCATTTATTTTATTACATTGGATTAAATTGGGTGCATATGATTAGTTTAGGAATGGTTTGTCTGGTAAATGTCTCTCTAACTGCTTCTACAACAACGCATCTTCACTCCATTGTTCAGTCTAAATTGATAAATTCAAAAATCAAACGAGAAAACCCTATTCAAATTCAACAGCCCCAACAGAAATTATGGTCTTGTAAGACATGATGAAATTATTGATTCAGATAATTTGAATTGTAATACCTGATCTTGAAAAGTAACTCGTGATTGCCTTGATAGACCTGAATAAAACAAAAAAATTTAATTGTGTATTATGTCTTATAAGATTTGTGAAGCCATCATATTACTTCTTAATATTATACTTCAATATAGCCAGTAAATTCCAACATCTCTTCCTGACGTATTACTCTGTTGAGAGTCAGACGAAAAGTTTAAGTAATCCACGTTTTCACTAGGTTTCAGATTTCTCTTTATATTGAAGTTTTGTACCGATCAAAGACTATTCTAACATCATTATCTTTACGATAAAGACATGTGTTCTTTCTGAAAGTCTACCTCTGTCTATTCCGCTCTGCCTAACGTTTAAATCATTATATCTATCCAAAGAAGACAAACAGAATAATATATACAAATGACTATGTTCATACCTCTGTCTGCTGACTTGCTGTTTTTGGAGAACTGTCCACCATCAACCTTCTCTGTTTCTGCATTTTGCTGTTCAGTTCCATGAAGGTGAAGCTAGAGTTTCAAAGATGAGTGTAGAAGTGTTTAAGTGTATGAGTGAGTTTATAGGTGAAGTTCAGAATATAAAGAGAAATCAGAGCGAAAAATCTACCTTAATAATCGCATTTAATTGTCGTGCAATAATGTAACTTATCTTTTCATAATAGCCACGAATCATGGTGAATCGTCACCACCACAATATGGCTGCGAATTGTTACAACAGTCGAGCCTCTTGGAGCAGCCAGTTTTAGATCCAAGGTAAAGCTCCCTTTATTTAGAGTTGGCTGTTTATCGGAGGTTAATGTTCTCTATATAGGATGGCATTTTAAACTTGAAGTTTGCAATTGATAAATTGGCAGGAAACCGAAGTTTCAAGATGAATTTTAGTACAAGAACTGCGACGATAATGCTCATATTTGCAGGACGACATTAAGAAGAAGACACTTCAATATGCTTTATCAATGCATAACAAATCCAGAAAATTTAAGATTGATATGTCATAACGAATCAACTTAAATAATGGACTTGTCATAGGCTAAGCTATTCAGATTTGTCTTAACTTTCTAGATTTCATGCATTGAAAAAGCATATTGAAGTGTCTTCCTCTTGATGCCGCCCTGCAAATACGAGAATTATCGTCACAGTTCTTGTACTAAAACTTAAAGTTAGTAGCTGTTACTTGGATATGGCCGCTATTGGAAGCTTGACTGTATTAGCAAAGATTGGTGGCCACTTGGTACTGAAGAATCGAAGCGTTGAATTGCTTACCTTGGCTTGCTTCAACTGCACTGGAGAAGGATCTAGAGTAATCTTTGCATGAGGCTACAAGAGAAAATACATCTTAGTGGCTTTTCAGGCGATATGGATTCAGGGCTATCTTTGCCCAAGGTCAGAAGAGAAAACATTTCTATTTTATTGAAAGTAATTTTGTTTCAATGGTTCATTGAAGACAATCGAAAATATTGAAAAATATTGTTCAGGTCAAAAACAGGGTGGAGACAAAAATAGGCTGGAGACAAAACTGGGAAGAAATTTGTGAATTTTTCATCAATTGAATTTGTTAATTTGATTCAGTATTCAAAGAAATGGGAACAAACAACCATAATATATGATAACCTATTTTCCTTACCGGAATAAAATTTCTTTCGATGAGAAACAACATCCCTTGTTTCGCGTCCTCTGCAGACATTGGAGGTGGATTCTAAGATGAACAAACATTAAAATGATTTCGTGCGAAAACTCATGACCAAACATTTCATAAACCAATCCTGAAAAGCCTGCTGATTAATTCGTTTGCATAATGTATAAAGTTTGGTTTCTCTAAGGTTCAAAGTCAGTTATTTGCTTCAGCTAGGCTGTGTTAAAATAATTCCACCTAATTATAATCGGCTAAATTTGACCATACAGCCAGAATTCTCATAACAAATCAAATAGAAACTCCGCTAAATTCGGTCAAAGCTAAGCATGGTCACTAGGATTCTCTCTTGAATAAACTTTACTTATACTTTAGATTCACACTTCTCCGTTTGCCCACTTTCCAGTTACCAGACTCCTCCAACGACTAGGATCTTTCGCTATCATTTCCGATGTCAAAAGAGGCAGACTTTTGTCTTCGCTTTTCAAATCAGTCCATCTTTTTGGTGGTCTTTCGTGTCTACGTTTCTTTTTAAAGTCATATTCATAGATGCTTCTCATAACAGTTTCATCACTTGCTGTTTCTTAATAATTGCGATTATGTAGGTGGTAGGAATCGAACTCAAAACTTCTTGGTTAGAAAACAAGTTCCTTAGCGATTGAGCTATACAGCACAAAAGCTAAGGCTGGGAAGGAGCCGAGTTTATCTAGTTACCTACTTAACCGTTGTATAAGTCAAAGCTGTCTGTTGAGAAATGAAAAAATCAAATAATGATTACGTTAATTTTGCACCTTTGATGGATTGTAGTAATCTTGGAGAGGTCTAGTAGTCTCAACCTCAGTATAGTTCTCATGCAGTCGTTTTGAAAAACTAACTAACTGAATAGGCCTCTGAAAAAAGCATAAGAAACGAGAAAGAAGGGAATGAAATCATACTACAGTCGACTTTCCCAAGCATACACCTCGATAAAGGAGACGCCTCGTTATGATGAAAGTTGCTGTCTAAAGTACATTTCGTATTTTATGGGAGATCTGTATGTTCGTACTCTTTAGGACAGACATTTAAGACGGACATATAGATAATTTTACTAAGTCCCAAATATGTTCGCTTTAGAGAGTGTTGACTGTATAGTATGAATAAAAATAGAGGGCATACATTGTGGTCTTTAATTGCCCCCTTCGTCAAATCAGCGGAGAGACTCTGGAAGTTTGGTTTTGGCTTCTTTGGTGACTCTGGAACCTGAATAAGAAAGGAAAGAAACAAATAATGAATAATGAATCGATTAAGGATCGAAATAAATAAAAGGGATATGTTTTTCTAAACAAAATTTTTTTTCGCTTTGTGTGTTTTTGAAAGCCGTTCTTCAGTAAAGGCATGTTTCTGGAGGCCTCCAAGATCTTTAAAACCTTTTGCCATCAAAAGTTGTTTATATATTCTTATTTCGCTCTCCATTCTTTTAGTAATTTCAGCTCTTTGGTTATCTAACACCCGCAATCTGTCACCGTACATGGTATGCCAGAGTTGAAGAGTGGTTACAGAGCCAGTTTGTTGATAACTAGAAGGGCACATGGCAGGGACGTGCTGGGAGCCAAAAAGGGCCTAGGAAAAATCAAGTTTAGCGCCCAACTAGTGATGGTGCCATAAGGATAGAAAAACCCACAAACAAGCAGTTTATTAGTGGCCCAACAGGGAATTTCTCAGTCTCCCAGTGGCCCAACAAGCCCCTGGCACATGGGGTGTCTTAGTCACATACCATTGTGGCTGTTCCATATAATGATAAAAATCAAAATTCACCTCTTTCTCAGGTTTATCCTTTAAAGCAGGCAGAGGAACACTGTATTTTTCATTCAGTAATTTTCTTGAGTCTTTGCTGAGCGGATTGATTATTGCTTTCAATCTTTGTAAGTTTTGAAACTAAAAAAAAGGGTTATCATTTACAGTAAAAGACATAAACAAATGATAATCACTGTGGTTTGGAATCGATAGCGCCACCTAGCAAAAAAGGGGAGTTTCAAGAAATTAGGAGGTTCTCTGTGTGGAAGAAAGCTGGCATTGAAACAGAAGGGTAGGTTATAAAAGAGATATGTTATACAAGTGTTCTGGGACATGGGGCAGAAAATTGGAGTGTGGGTATGAAATAAAAACTGGTTTGACAGAAAGGAAGATGCTGACGATGATGTATGGTCTTATATACATAGGAGGGCAGGATTAGCAGCCCAGAGGTTCCAGAAAGGGTGGGTATAGAGTCGATAGAAGGGTGGTTAAGGAAACGGTGTTTGAGGTGGTTTGGACATGTATGGAGAAGAGGTTAGGATGCAGAAGTGGGTAGAGTGTCAACAATGGAAGTGGTAGGGATGCTAGAGTGGAGGGCAGCAAGTTGTTGGAAGGATGATGCGTTGAGAATTTTATGAAGGTGGTGGGGCTGTAGAAGAGATTGGCAATTAAAAGGGAGACTTAAGGAAGACAAATTCATGGACTGCAGCCCCCTCTAGCAAGGAAAATCGCTGGGATAAAAATCCTGCTTGTGTGTTTGTTTGTATGAGCTGAAAACACACTAGCCCTGCAGAGATTGAATGGAAGTACAAGCATTATTCCCTGCTAAACAACAGACAATTCCACAAATAAAAAATTATCATTATTATACCTGTTGACCTGGAGGTAAAGACCCAGGACCAGCCAATGAGGTCGGTTTATTCTGGATTGGAACCAAATCTGTGCTAGTTGTTCCATGCCTAGCAATAAAAGCATAAAATGATCATATACAACTTTGAACTCAGTGAGAATCCAAAATTGAAGTAACAACAAGAACCAGGGGCAGATCTGGAAAAAATCATAAGGGGGTAGGTGCTTTACACAGGCACAACTAAATGCAATTTTTTAACAAAAATGTAAGAAATTAGCTATTCAAATGGGCACAAAACTTCAGGAAATTGGGTGCTGAGAGTTGTTATTAAGGGGAGGGCTACTCGCCCCAACTGCACAGCCCCTTAATCCACCACTGATAAGAACTTGTAATGAAATTAAAAATGTGTACCTTTTTGGAGGTGGAAATGGTTGTTTTGATGTTTTATTTGAAGTTGCAACAGTCAAACATCTGTCGTTAACAGACTTCACCACATTTTCTGTTTGGCGCTAAAACAAAATATTCTCAATTAGTAAATCAATGTTCCACCACCACCAGAAGTAGTTAGAACACTTTCTTTTATCTCAACAAATACCGTTTTACCCCATTATTCCTGCTTCTCTTTTATTCTCTTCGGTCTAGTAATTCTGCCTTTATTCCATAGAATGAACAAATAATATACCGCTTTCCAGTAATCCTGCATACAAGATTACAGCAACTTATTTATATATGACTCAAGTAGAGAGTGCCTATCCTGGCTATAGTGGTCAATATACTCGAGTATAGAGCAATTATAAAGCAGGATGAACACATTAAAAAGATTAAAAACTTATCAAAATATTTCTATAGTGCTGTTTTAAAACCATTTATCTGTAAAAAACATAAATGAATATGAATTAGGCATTGACATATGAAGGAGAACTTCTTGTTGAAACAGTATTCACAGCTTCAAAGCATTGAAAAAATAATCCCGCCTCTCTAATATACCTGCTTCCTGCTTCTCTAATAATACCACCTTTTTCAATATAGCCAGAAATATTGGAAGCATAGCAAACGGAACACATAGATTTCGATCCACATCTGGTATATAAATCAGTTACGTTTCTGTTTCGTTCCTTTCTGACGTACATTACTCTGTTGAGTGTCAGACGAAAAGCTCAAGTAATCTATGTGTTCGTTTCGCTATGCTTCCGATATTTCTGGGTTTATTCAAGTTTTGTACCATCCAAAGACCTCTTTCGGTTGAAAAGATAACTACAGTAGAAAATGGCACAAATGAAACAATTTATAAGTTTAAAGGCGTCAGTTACCTTGATATTGGTTTCAACTTTTTCAATGATTCCTTTGAGCCTTAGCATTGCCATCTCGTCATGTGCCGATTCTTTCAGAATATCTTCTTTCATTTTCTTTATGTCTTCTTGTGCCTGAAAAAACATATCAATTTATGGTAAAAAGGCCAAACACACACACTACTATGATATTTTACCAAAATCAATCGTTTGCGCCTGAAAAAAGTTGGCATGTTTGATAAGCAAATAAGACTTGATAACGGGTATAATCCCGAAACGTTGTAAGAAATTCAATACTTTTTCAACTCGGTACTTAACTCTTTAATTTTGTCGTTTTATTATACACTAAAAAGTACCACATGCACTAAAATCTTTTTATATGTTTGATAAGCCATTATGAATCAAAAATAGTCTGAAACCAACTAACAATATTTAAATCAATGCGAAACACATTCTTTTTAAAGAGACTAAAAAATTTACCTAGTACTGAAAGTTCTTTAAGAGTTTTTTGAATTTGATCAATTTGTAAAAACTAGAAAACTGAGAATGGGGTATAGATAAATTTCACCCGTTTTTGAAGAATTATATCTACAAAAAAATTGTGTAGACCAATAAAGATGCGTTAGTTTTTGAGAATCTTTACAATGATTGTTTCAGAGCTAGCAAGCAAGCAAGCAAGCATATTTATTTGTTAACGCAGGTCAGGGTTTCGGTCAGCTTTACAGCTGATGTGGACCTGCAGCTTGTGCCCCCAGAATTAATATTCTAGAACGAATATCCTGGGTACTCATTTACCGACCTCGGAAGGATGGACAGCTGAGTTGGCTGACGGCTTGTAGTTCATGATTCCGACCATTCGTGGATTTGAACCCACGAAGGTTACCCTTCAAGGATTAGAAATCCAGCGCCTTAACCACTAGGCTACACCACCAGTAAGAACATTTATTCACAAAAAGCTATCCTGTTGTATCTAAGATACCCAGCTTAAAATTTACTAGGTAATGTGGCTCCCCAGCATCAAAGGGAAAGGGCATTTAGTATCAAACTCAATGAAGCTTATTTATAAAACTAAATTTATCGTTTAAACTAAATTCAATTGTTGAACTAAATCTATCAAAGTTATTTGCAACCTTGTCCCCTAAGCAAAGGGTAAGCGTTCCCCTCCAACTCTTCAGGGTTCCTGTCCAAATCTCCTCCACAATTTCAAACTTTCTCATCATCTCTCTAGCACTACAAACAACCCATCATTGGTGTTTTTAGAGACTACTGGACCTTGGTTTTATCAAATTATGTTTCTATAAGGTATTTAGCAATGTTCATAATTTTTCAGGATATGTCCCCCTAAGCCCCCCTAAAATGGCCATTGGTCTGCTGCAACCCATCAAATGCCCAGACTGGAAAGTTGCGATTTTGCGCGGGCAAGAAAAGTCACGTACCCATCGTTTTCTATTGTTTCTTCACTGTGCGCGGGCAAGAAGTTATTGCCCGCACACGGCAAACTTTCCAATCTGGTCAAATGCAACATGTCAAAAGGACTTGATGATGCCTGGCTATATAGTAAAAAGTATAGTACTATGAGAACAGGACCATATGAAGGAGTCACGAGGAGATGGTTGAACAAAGGAAATTAGTATATGACGTCATCATTCGATGACGTATAGCTATTTTTCTGGCGATTATTGGGGGGCTGCGCCCCCCAGCTTCTCACTGGTCTGAAAAGAATGCTACCCAAATTACCTGCTCACCTCCATATACCCAAGTTTACCATTAACAAAATTCAATTCAATAAAAAACAAACACAAGCACAATCAGGAAGGGAAGGCCTAAAATATTTTTAATATCAACATCCCAACCTTCCACAAAACCTCCCCAACTCCAGCCAGCAATTCCGGTGGGGCTTCTTCGATGTCCAATCTTCTCTCGTCATCCTTACCCTCCCTTCCATCAACGGATATTTTTATGTCTTCCATAATTTGACCTATGTCAACTTGGTCAAAGTCATAGAAATTGAATCACGGCGTAAGCTGCTCATTTTACCGCCATGTTTAAACGTCAAATGGTTTCCATAGAAACACGTTGAGGGAGGTCAGTCATTCTCTGGAAAAGAGGCTTGATTGCTGCAGTCGAAGCGACGCATAGAGGATATGGATACCGACTAGGATTGGTCTTTGGTTTTGTCTTAGGAAGTTGCTTTTCTCTTGCCAATAACTGCATTCTCCACATCTTGCATCCATACTAATTTCCAAATCGAGGAAAAAAGTCTTCAATAATGCTTTTTTCTAATTTTTGATCGATCTTATTTTTGAATTTAACTGGATATTGCAGCCCAAAACTGTGGCTACATGACTTGACACGCCCTTACAAACAAAGCAATTCAAGAGGTTTCTTGAGAAAAATACAATGGAAAGAATTTAAAAGGCTTCAAAAAACGGGCATCTTGCAGTTACTTTCTTCGCAATTTGCTAGATCCATTACTAAAACTTCCATACTTTCTTAGCAAGATCTAATTTGAGTTTTACATGAGTGCTTTGTGCCAACAAAGGTACTGGAAAATCATTATAGTCGGATACTAGTAATTTCAGCTCGGGGTCATTAGTAGGAATTGTCTTGATTTCTAGGATTTATAATGTTTGGAAAAATGATTCAAAAGTAATACTTTTTTATTATGAAATGTTGTGGGCCCAAGTGATCTAAACCAAGGGCTTGAGATGTTCAGACCGTCGTTCAATTCCTCGTAAGGTAAGATTTTTATTTCCAATATTTATCATGTTTAGAAAATGATACAAGAGTAATATCTCTCTCATTAAACTCAGGTAGCCGAGTTTTGATTTCTAAAATTTAACTTAAAATGATGTAACTTCAAACCTCGTAAGTGGGTATGTTAAGGATAATATGCAGAATAAATTCTTGCCATACAATCCATGGGTAGAGGGTTCGAGCCTCCTTACAGGTCGTATGTTCGAGCCTCCCCACGGGACGTTTACCTTTCCGGAGTGAGCAAAAATGAGATGATTCTTCCCATATCTCGATGTGGCCCCTCGGAGCTCCGTGGAAGATTTTCGAGGAAAACCAAGGCAGTTTTTAACATATGGTCTTTTCATTTCGATAGCTAGACTATTTAGAAAGTGGATAATTATTTGGTACAGTAGCTAAGTCTGCACATATAAGAAACTCAAAATATAAAATCATGCTGTTGCTTATACAAGAGGACTAATTTAATGATAATATGTTTTGTCTGATGATGTGTTTATCGATATTTAAGAGAAGAGAGGGGAATGCACTATACAACTGTCAACATTGAAAATGGGTACTCTTTGAAAATCCCTTCAGTATTGACAAACACAAACAAATAATGTAATGGAGGAAATAATCTCTAAGGTGGCAGGCTGCAGCTTCTTATATGTTCATTTCTTATATGCGTGGACATACTTTATATAAAAACTGGATACATAGTTAGTTAGTATTTAAACCCTCACAGTATTGAGCATCCTCCACAGTACTGAAATAAGGCACCCCCTACAGTACTGCACTCTCCAATGTACTTATGGTATCCCCCACAATACTGAACATTGTCCATATTACAGAAATAAGGTATCCCCTACAGTACTGCACTCTCTCCAATTTACTGATGTTATCCCCCACAGCACTGCACATACGTTCCCGGGGCGATTTTTCGTCCAGTTTTCAGCTACTTCTTGCATTCCTTGTCTTCATGTGATACTTCCCAGCACCTGAAAACTTTTCCTTAACAGTTTCCAACTTGAAGCGAGTTGTTGACATTGCTCCTATTCCTTCACTAGCCTCTAATAAACAGAGGGTAGACAACTTTGCTGAAGCATCATATTCGATAAGGTTCCTTGCTGAAAGAATCCTGAAAAATAAAGCTAAATTTCAGATGATACACAAATTAGACTAATCAGATACTATTTCCAAATAAACAGGGGCTTGTCATTTCAATGAAATTCAGTCATCAAACTAGGGAAGGATTTTCTAAATTGTTCCTTGTACGAAAGTGAAATGATAATGCACACGACAAAACTTTGACTTCGGTCACTCGGTGGTGTAGCCTAGTGGTTAAGGCACTGGCTTTTTGAACAGTCGGAATAATGAACTATAAGCCGTCAGCCAACTCAGCTGTCCATCCTCCCGAGGTCAGTTAATAAGTACCTAGGATATTTGTTCTAGAATATTAATTCAGGGGCCACAACAAGCTGCAGGTCCACATCAGCAGTAAAGCTGCCACAAACCCTGACCTGCGTTAACAAATAAATCCGCTTGCTTGCTGCTTGCTCTAGAATATTCGACACATAGGGAGTGGGGAAGGCAAGATATTGACAAAGGATAATTAAATTAGTTTCTTGTTCCTTGATCTAATTATTGACAAGATATCATACGTGTATGAACATATATAAACACCTGCTGATTGCGTGAGCAAGAAACTTGAAGTAACGGTGTAGATAAGAAACAAGAATAAATTCTGTACTTCTATACATCAAGCACTATGATGTAATATTAGACCAAGTTATGCTAAAGAGATAAGTAACGCTATATTATTGTTTGTCTTTGTCTGGATACCTATCTATCTCTCTCTTCTGAAATTTCGCTCTATCTTTGCCATAGGGAACTTCTCTAATACAACGACACACTAGAGAATAATAAATCAAGCATATAAGAACATATTCTGGACAAATATTTGATGCAAAGATCGCTGGAATGCATTTTAGGTAGAGCTTACGTGTAGTTTTTTGAGGTGGTCTTTGGCTCTTAGAGTAATACTCAGTGCTGCATCTACTGGAGCGAGGCCGTCTTCGTTCATCAAGGAGAGGCCACAAAGGCCAAAATACGTGTGGAGAACATCTGTGAGTAAATGAAAAATAAAAAATGAAATGAAAGTTCCTCTCGATTTCTTTGACTCGATTTCTAATAAAAGATAAACTCTTACTCTAACCCCTGACTGTAACCCTCATAACTGTAACCCCTAACTCTAGCCCTAATCCTAACCCCAAACTCTAGCCCTAATCCTAACCCCTAGCTCTAACCCCTATATAATACTAACCCTAAAAATTAATCATCTAAAGGGACTGTCCGTTATTTGTGCTGTAGGCTGTAACCGAAGAGAAATATGTTAAGTTATTTATTTTCTGACTTCTTTAAGAGTAAAGGAAAGATTGTTTTGTTCCTTGGAAAGGTTTGAGTTGAAAAATATTTGTCATTCGATGACTTGACAAGAATTGTGCACTTAAACTACTCGAGATAATTTGTGAGAATAAAAATGACCTGAATAGGACTCGAATCCACGACCTCTAGATTCTAGATTCTCTGAACTTTCGTAGATTCTAGCTTCTCCTCAAATTTGAATTACTAAAAATCACAAACACACATCTCATAGCTGGGTAAGAAATTTTGACTTCTGCATTGGCTGGGTTATAACTTCTATGATTTGAGCAAAGTTAGGCTAAAAGTTTGAAATCATCAACTTCTTATTTCACTTTGGTGTCAACCCTGGGCATAAATTACGAACATTCCATAAAAAAGGGGGTAAAACGAACCTGGATGGAAATCAGGCCATTTACTGAATCCCCCAGAAATGGGGTGTTGGGTGTCCATCAGATATTCCTTGTTTGCACTTTCATCTACTAATCCATACACGTCAAGGAGCTGGAGAAATAAACAATGCATTGAGACCATCAGACTCCGAAACGTGAGTGTTTCAGGGCTGGAAAATATAGCAGACCACAGCACCAATGATCCCAGAAATGTTTTAGCTCTCCAGAAAGGAATAGGATTCATATTTCACTTAGGCTCAAATTGCCACCAAAAATTTGTCAATATTCAACTTTAAGCCTCGCATCTATGTTGCTGCTTCCAACTCATCATTACAAACTTTTCATGGCGTACTTTATGATCCATTCATACCACTTCTCACATGATCATGAATTAATTGTTGTTGTGTGTGTGTTCTCCCAAAGCAACATCATGAATTGTTAAGGGTTTTGGTGGGTACAATAAAGCATAAATTGCATTCTTAAAAGATCTTATGACATTGTATCATTTGATTTTAAGGCAAGAGATACCTTGTATATAGCTTAAATTTTTACAATATGCCCTCGGAAGTGAAAATTTCTTTGGTCTCAGAAAGTAAAATATTTTGTCCAACAACCCAGGAGTAGTTATGAATATTCCAGAAAAGAAGCAAAAAAAAGTTTACCTTGAGAGAAGCTCCAACCCAAAACGAATAACAAGTGTCGACCGGCTTATTAGGCCGACCTTGAAAACCAGACTTCTGTCTCAACAAACACCATCTTTTTATCAGTTCAATCTCTTGGTGGTCGAGGGTTGATTCGAGTTTGTTTGCTAAGACTAACGATGCCAATGCGCAGAATGTGGAGCCTCCTGAAATGGAAAATACAATTAAGGGACTGATGCTTTTCATGAAGCGACGAGGTCATCTACATGGGAGGCTAGCTATCTCAGGAGGGATGAATTTCATAAGTGCTTACATGTTAACATTATATACACTCTGGTGATCTGGCCTGATATTCAGTTTTGAATAAATTATGTAGATAGAATAACTGTAAATTAGTAGAAAAAAGGAGCAAAGAAACAGAAGTTTAATACAGAACACTTGGGCCTTTCGAAATTATGTTCTTTTCAGAGTTAACTGAGTTTTGCCGCTACAATTTAGATTTTTGGTCGCTTTTGGCGCATTTTAGAGCTCGAAGATTTACTAATTTAATTAATGAAGTTAAAATAGTGGAGCACGTGCGTATAATTTTCACTTCAAGCTCACCCTAGTAAGCCAGCCAAATTATTTGTGTTTACATGAATAATTTTGATCTACACCGATCACATCTCCCCATCTCAGTCAACTCATTCGTAAGGGCTAGCTCACCTCTCATGTAAACCTAAAATCTAATAAACAAAGATTCCATCAGAACTCACAGATATAACCTTATTGAGCAACCCCACATTACTTGAACAGGCCATCATCTCCTTTCTGGTAGGTATTACTGGAACAAATCTTTGTTTCTGCCGTGCAAAATTACAATATCCGTGGCTCGTCAACATTTTTCATGGGACCCAATCAAAATTTAGCAGACACCTTTTTTCACTTTGGTAAGAGTTGATTTAATCAAACGAAAAGGTTTCAAGAAATAGGTACAAGATGAAAAATATTTTGTCTCAAGCACATCTCTTCAACTAAACGAATGAGCGATGTCCAAAAATTCGAAAATTTGAAATAATTCTTCCAAAGAAAAATGCTCCCATGAACTTTGGGAAATATCTCAAATGAAACATACCGTGCGATTCCAATCCGGGTCCTTGTCCAATGCCATAATCATAAGACTGCAAAAAGATGGAAGACTAACATTTCATGTAGGGTAGAGTCTTTTTAAATTCGTTTTCATAAAACATTTTTAACACAAATTCGCTGCAACAATTTTTAGATGATGTCTAATGTGATAAAACAAAATGTAACATATGATGAAATGGTTGCACATGTGTGATGAGGAACAAACTAGTAAAACAGTACAATATCTCTACAACCGTCAAAGTGGTATTCCTTTCGGTTAACTCCATATACAAAGCCTTCATAAATAGAATGGGGAGGAAAATCAAGGACATAGCAAAATATAATAACTATTTTCGTTCTCTTTCTGACGTACTACTCTAATGAGCGTCAGAAACAAGGCTTTAGATATCTATTATGTTTTTGCCATGTTTCCAATTTTCCTTGCCATCCTCAAGTTTTGTATTGATCAAAGATCAGGTCAGGAATATTGAGAATTTGATAAAGAGAATGATTGAAATCAGAAAAACAAAAAAGCTAGTTACCAGGCTACTTTTGATGTAACTAGTCATCTTATCCAGATTGATGCCAGTCCAGTCGTCTAATATGTAGCTGATGCAGCATGCGCAGTAGATGAATCTCGTGTCGTTCTCACTGCCATGGGCAACAGGCATAAAACTGCAAAAAAAATACATGCATTATAAAGAACATTCTGCAAAAGAACTAATTTCACACAATGCACTATAGGAAAATGCCCCTCAGCAAGGCATAGCTACCAAAACTTCTCTAACTATCCTAATCCCTTAATTGACAACCCTTTCCCTGCAAAATCTTTGTTTTCCCACTGTAGACAAGGTCTCCTCCAAGTGTTTTTACATCCTTGGGACAATAACTTTCTTTATTTCTCCATACTTTTTAATTGAATTGAATTGATATTGAATTGAATTCTACAGCAGTATGGACTCCCGCAAGTCAAAATAAGCATAATGATGCAATCATACCTTCCATCCGGGAGTTGCAGAGACTTCAATCCCTTGATAATTGACTTTCTATTAACTCGTGAAAGATCATCTCCAAGAATGAGAAGACAACAAAGGGCTGTGTACGTCATCGCAATATGGCCCCCTTCGTATGAATTACTATCCGACAAACAGCCCTAGGAATCAATATAAACACCTTCAATCAGGACTTACACCAAAAGGGGCTTCTTCCCAATCATTTCTAAGTTCAATCAAAAATATTCTCCCCTTGAAAGTAATTTTACATTCTAAATCTACTTATTTTGAAACATCCCATGAAAGTACATTAGTTTAGATATTTTAATGCGATTCTGAACACCTTCAAAAACTCTTCAAACCGAAATAATATAATACAGGGTTGACCGGCAGGTTTAGATGCACTATATCGATAATCATTTTTATGGTTGATATGTTGAGGGAAACTAACCCATTTGTGTCATAGAATGTAAATCTGAAGCATTTCGTATCTATAGCTCAAAACGGTGTCAGAAACACCTCTTTATGGCAACATTAGGCCAATCATCTTTGAGCTTAAGCTTAGCTACAGAGCAGGTTTTAGGTAGTAATTATTAACAGTATCAATAGTCTAGAATTAGAAATGGATTCATACCTCTGTGGAGAATGTGCCACCTAGGCATGGTGCCCCCCTAAAACCACATGTTGATACATCTTCATCTAGAAAAAAGTTAACAAAAACATTTGATCTTGTACAGTAATGTTCAAAACATTTTTAAATACCTATCTATCCCCTGTGGTTTAAGGATCAGAATTCATCCACCGTATCACTGCGTGTTGCAAGAGGCGACTACAAGGGTTAGCGTCAGGAAGGGCATCCGGCCATAAAACATTGCTCCATAACCAAAATCATGGACTTGTTTTCAGATCCATCGACCAGTTCACCAGTTAATCCCTGCTAGCAGAGAAAACGGTCGGAATATGAATTCTGTTTTCGTGTGAGTGTATATTTTTGAATACCTATGAAAGAGCATTACATCAGGATCAATGTGAAATCTCTAGCTTGTTTACAGGTTTATGTCCCCTTTTGAGCTTTAACCTTTTATGAACTTCTAGAGCGCCTAAATAAGTTACACTTGCAATATCAAGGAGGACGGTTTCACACATATCATTTATGGTAGAATTCTGTGGTTATCAAGTATTTCAGTAGCTTGCCTAGCCCGATCAAACATGAATTTTTTCCGGTACACTTAATAATTGAAGTTAACAGACTAAATACATTTTGTCTTATCAAGGCTGTTTCTGTCTCAAAATTTGACATGATGATGATTATGAATTATCACGACAAGCCTTTGACATTTAGTTGGCAGACATTTTAAATACATTTGGACTTATCAAGGCTGTTTCATGATATACCTATCACGATATGTTGAAGCAGAACTGTAAAAAACATTGTTGAAATTCTAATTATTTATTGTTGTTGTTTGCGAGGGCAAATCAAATCTGATTTTCCCCATGAGTGATTTATAGAACGTTTCCATTTCATCGGTTTTGCATTGTTTTAGGTTTTTTCAGGCTTTGTAGGAATCCCAGAGAGACTACCCAAGAGAATGTTTTCTGATTGCCTGTGCTTCTTGACGTACTCTCTCTGAGATTTACCCCATTGTTTTTCCGCTTTAGGTATTTTAGTTTTAGTAGGCTTATTGTATCTCCCTTGGCTGGTATTTTCCGTTTGGGGATTCGTTAGGAGTATTTAAGCAGGTAGTTTTGATAGGTGTTTCGGAACAGATCTAGAAGATCTACAGAGTAGGATACCTGTTGGCTGCCAGATGATATGGAAGACATTGTGCTAGTAAGTTTTCTTATTTAGTTACTTTTTGTAGAATTTTTGCCTATTGTTTCAGTATATTTTCTTTCTTAGAGGCCCAGACTTTCATAATTTTCGCTATGTTTACTTCGTGCCTTTCATATTTGTTTACTTCGTTTGGATACAGTTTGTTTACCTACTCGATTTATATCGCGTTGTGTATTTTTTACCCTCGTTTGACTATTGATTGTACAACTTATATTGATATTTAACGCTTTATATCTTGTAATTAATAGCTCTTGGATTTATGAAGAAATATAATTCCACTAGTCAGCCCGAGTATTCTTTCTGGCAGCAACAAAGTAGCACAATTTTCCACAAGAAGTCCGGTAGACGACAATGGAAAATAAAGACCCCATAGAAAGCCGAAGTCCTGACCGAGGTGTGGATAGTGAAGCAGACGTAGAGCCAACCGCGGATGAAGAAGATTCGAGACCGAAGAGAACCCGTAGACCGACTGCGAAGGGGCTGGAAAATCTTTTGCAAGGGCTAATCAGACAGAGGAGACGCCAAGAGAAAAGATTGGAGAGGCTAATCGAAGAGGTAGAGAGAATGCTTCAAACAGAGCCCATCAAGAGTGCAGTCCAAGAGCGAATCGACCAAGTGGATGACGTGCTTGAAATGATCAACGAGACACACGATCAGTTATGCCTGAACTTGCGTATGAGCGATCATGAATTCGACTTCGAAACAGAAGAGAGATATATCAGTCAGATGGATGAGAAGGTATTCAATCTGAAGCACAAGGTGAATCACTATTTCAAGGAAATCGAGGAGTCACGTTTCAGAAAATCAGAATTGTCCAGGACGAAATCCGTTGGATCACGCACAGAGTCCGTAAAATCAGGGAATACAGTCAAAACTCAGAAGTCGAAGGTTTCCAGCAGATATTCCTCACGATTCTCGGTAGAAGACAGAGCAATCGAAGAAAAGATAAAATTGGTAGAATTGGAAACAGAGTCAGCGTTTTTAGACGAGAAACTAAGAATACAGATGCAAGCAGAAAAGATAAAGCTAAACGAGGCCATGGCCAAGGCTCGTGCAAGAGTTAACGTCTACGAACCAGATGAGGATTCACTCCCTGAGAGAACGGAGGAGAAAAGAGCCGAACCGAAACGAAGTATGAAGCAGGAAACCAGGACCCATGAGAAAACAAGACTTGAGGAAGATTATTTTAGACAGCCTGACATCCCCAGAGATATAGCAAAAGACGATCGCAAACCACCTCCCTTGAATCCCTGTGCCCAGCGGTATGAAGAAAAGACCTCCTTGGACCCCTGTGCTCGTGCTCGAAGGCACGAAGACAAGACTCCCTTGTATCCCTATACCCAGCCGTATGAAGAGAAGATCCCCTTGAATCTCTGTGTCCAGCGGTATGAAGAAAATACCTCCTTGGACCCATGTGCTCGTAGGCACGAAGACAAGACCCCCTTGAACCCCTGTGCCCAGCGGTATGAAGAAAAGACCCCCTTGAACCCCTATGTCCAGTGGTATGCAGAAAAGACCCCTTCGGATCCCAGTGCTCGAAGACACGGAGAGAAGACCCCCTTGAACCCCTGTGCCCAGAGCTATGAAGAGAGAGTTCCTTTGGATCCCTGTGATATGAAGTACGAAGATGTTTTGCATGGAAGAAAACTGGCGAGGTTTGATGAAAAAGGGTACAAGTATAAAGACAGTAGTCATGCAACCCCGAATTTCAGCAGAACTCCAGAAGATTTTCATTCCTCAGCAGCGGAGCAAACGAATTCGAACAGAGACGTGGAACCCGAATCTGAATCGATGGTTGAGATGCTTTGTAGACTGTTGAGACAACAAGCTGCCCCAGTGGTTGATATGGAGAGTTTCGATGGAAACCCGATGGATTACCATTTCTTTATTGCTACATTCAGAGAAGTTGTAGAAAAGAATGTTATCGATGCCCGAGGGAGACTAACCCGATTGATCAAGTACACCAGTGGCGAAGCAAGGGAATTGATTCAACATTGCATTCACCTGCCCCAGACGGTTGGATATGAAACAGCCAGAGATCTATTGCAACGGAGGTATGGCAGTCCTTACACCGTGATTTCTGCATACAGAAAGGAAATAAAGATGTGGCCTACAATCAAAGCTGGTGATGCTGTCGGATTTAGAAGGTTTCACACTTTCCTTGTCAAATGTCAGAGTATTTCAGCGAATTTAACATGGAATATGTTGGAAAATCAAGATATGATTTGCACCCTATTAGCGAAGTTGCCTGTGTATGTGATTGACAGATGGAACAGACAAGTACTCAATATCCGAAGAAGACAAAAGAGAGAACCCAGATTTGCGGATTTCGTAGATTTCGTAGATGAAGAATCGGTGTTGGTAAGCGATCCCCTCTTCTCCAGACAAGCGGTAGAAGGATTATCAGACGAAAAACCAAGGAAAAACAAACTCAGAAACTACGCCATTTCTAAGACCCCGGAAGTTGAATCAGCAACGATATCCGTTGGCAGTCCTTGTCCTCTTTGTGGTCTATCCCATGACCTTGATGAATGCACCCAGTTCCTCGCCAAATCCGTTGATGACAGAAGTACCTTTGTTGCGGAGAAGAAGTTATGCTTTGGATGCTACACGGCCATCAGCTCGACCCACACCGTTAGAACCTGCCCATCCAGACGCATATGTAAACACTGCAACGGTAAACACCCATCCGGCCTGCATGGATACATCCCAAAGAAGCGAAACGACACCACGTTGAGGAAAGATGTCCCGTTGAAGAAAGAGGAACAGCAAGTGACAAACTATGCAACAAGATTAGAAGATTCAGTCAGCATGTGCGTTGTACCGGTGAAGATCCGAAAAGAAGGTACCGAACAAGATTCCCATACGTTTGCGATGCTGGATAACTGCAGCCAAGGAACCTTTGTGACAGAAGACCTACTGCGAAAACTAGAGATCCCCGGAACATCAACCAGAATAACGATCAAGACACTGTCGGGAGAAACGTCTATCGATTCAACCACTGTGACTGGATTAGAGGTGTCAAGCTCGTTAGCGTCGTTTCAGGATGATTGGGTGAAGTTACCGAAGTGCTACGCTCAAAGTGACCTCTCCGTTAGCAGTGATGAAATAGCCATCCCAGAGAAGATCCGAAGCTGGAAATATTTGGAGCGAATCAAGCAGGAAATATGTCAGACTGACGAAGGAGAAATTGGAATCTTAATTGGAGCGAACTGTACGAAAGGTCTGGAACCTACAGAGATAATCTCGAGCAAGAATGGAGGTCCTTACGCATTCAAAACGAGGCTTGGATGGTGTGTCGTTGGCCCTCTTCAGTCTACTCACCAGAGAAGTTCGTTGGCATGCAACAAGATTTTGGTGAACGAGAGCGACTCCTTGGAGAAGTTCCAGCCGCATTGTTTTGCAGTGTGCGCCAGAATAAAGGACAGAGGCATAACAGACCTTCTGGAGACGATTTACCGAAATGATTTCACAGAGCCCCAGTTGCCATTGACTAACTCGACGATAAGAGGTGCGGCAGAGGAGGTTTCGCAAAACGACTTGAAGTTCTTGAGGCTTATGGACAAAAAAGTAAAGAAGATCGAAGGACACTACATGCTTCCATTGCCACTGAAGAATCCAGCCGTCAAGTTGCCAAACAACCGCAAACAAGCAGAGCAGAGACTGAAAAAGCTGAGGAAACGATTCCAGAACGATCAGAATTTCTTCAAAGATTACAAAGCCTTCATGGAAGAGGTGATCGACAAAGGATACGCCCAAAGATCGACTTCGGATGTCAGTGACGGGAAGCTGTGGTACATCCCTCATTTTGGTGTTTATGATCCAAACAAGCCCGGCAAGATCCGAATTGTTTTCGACTGCAGTGCTGAGTATGGCGGGACATCGCTGAATCAGAACTTGATGAGTGGCCCTGATCTTACCAATCAACTCATAGGAGTGTTGATGCGATTTCGACAAGAAAAAGTAGCATTCATGGCAGATATCGAGAAAATGTTTTATCAAGTACGCGTCCCAGAAGATCAGAGAAGTTTACTGAGATACTTATGGTGGCCAGAAAGCAAATTTGATGACCAGGAACCAGTCGAATTCGAGATGAATGTCCATCTTTTCGGTGCTGTGTCCTCGCCAAGCTGCAGCAACTACGCCCTTAAGAGAATAGTCACTGATGATGTTGGAGATTCAAAATTGGCAGCTAAAGAAACGATCAAGCGAAACTTCTATGTTGATGATTTACTGAAGTCAGTACAAAGTCAAACCGAAGCAATGGCTCTTATGAAAGATGTCGTCCAGTTGTGTGCCGATGGCGGTTTCAATCTAACGAAGTTCATTGCCAATGATAAAGAAGTCCTCAAAAGCATCCCTGAAGAGAAAAGAAGAAAGAACGTGAAAGAATTCGAAATTACTGACCAAAGTCTTCCAACAGAGAAAGCCCTCGGAGTCGTCTGGAACGTAGAAGAAGATCGTTTTGGTTTCCAAGTGGAGCTCAAAGAGAAATTGGTGACAAGAAGGGGTATGCTGTCGCTTCTTAGTAAAGTCTACGATCCATGTGGTTTCGTGTCTCCATTTGTATTGGAAGGAAGAAGAATAATTCAGCAGACATGCCGTCAAGAAGCCGGATGGGATGATCCGTTACCGGTAGCTGTCGTTGATGAGTGGTTAAGCTGGTGTACAACACTTGAAAACCTGAGAGACGTCAAAATAGATCGCTGCTACAAAGCTCCTGACTTTAACAGAGTTATCCATTGCTCACTGCACCACTTCTCAGATGCATCAGAATCAGGCTATGGCCAAGTTTCGTATTTGAGGTTTTTGAATGAAGATGGAAAGATTCACTGCTCCATGGTAATGGGAAAATCGAGAGTGGCTCCATTGAAGTACATCTCAATGCCAAGACTTGAATTGACTGCTGCAGTGCTATCAGTGAAGGTATCCATCATGATTCGCACAGAGCTTGAATATACGATTCACCAAGAAGTGTTTTGGTCTGACAGCCAGGTGGTACTCAGTTATATCAGGAATACAGAAAAGCGGTTCAAGATCTTCGTAGCTAACCGAATCCAGTACATCAATGATCACACCGAGCCGAAACAGTGGTGCTACATCCCGTCACAGATGAATCCAGCCGATTGCAGCTCCAGAGGGTTCTCAAAGAAGACAAGTGCGAAATACGAATCTCAAGTTCAACAGTGGTTTAATGGTCCAGCCTTTCTGTGGAAAGCAACCAGTGAGTGGCCAAGGCGGGAAATGAGTTACGAAGTTTTGGAAGACGATCCTGAAGTGAAGACAGAGGTACAAAATTTCAAGATCGCAGTGGAGGATGGAAATATTCTACAGTCACTTGAAGCACGCATATCTGAATGGGAGAAGATGAAACGAGTGATGGTTCATATTCTGAGATTCGTTAAGAAGTTTCGTTTGACACCCGGTGAAACAACAACCGTAAAAGAAAAAGAGTTTGCTGGAAGAGAAATACTGAGACTCGTCCAAGAGAGACATTTCAAAGAAGAGCTGAAGCAACTCAAAAACGGAAACCAAGTCCAGAGCAAGATACTCAGTCTGAATCCCTTCATAGGACATGATGGTCTTATACGCGTTGGAGGTAGAATCAAAAGAGCAGATTTGGAATATGATGTCATCCACCCAATCCTGTTACCAAAAAAGACTGCAGTAACAACCTTGATTATCAGAAATTGCCACTCCAAAGTCGCTCATGGCGGTAGAAACTTGACTCTCAATGAAGTGCGCAGCTCAGGATTCTGGATTATGTCAGCCAGCTCAGCAGTACGCTCCATTCTCTATCACTGTGTGAAATGTCGTCATCTGAGAGGAAAAGTCGGGGAACAATTGATGAGCGATTTACCAAAGGAAAGACTGCAATGTGCACCTCCGTTCACATACTGTGGAGTAGACATGTTTGGTCCGTTTGTTGTCAAGAAAGGAAGAACCGAGTTTAAAAGATATGGCGCTATGTTTACCTGTTTCTCGTCTCGGGCAGTGCACATCGAAGTGACATGTTCAATGGAAACAGATTCCTTCATTTTGGCCCTGCGACGATTCGTGGCTCGAAGAGGAAACGTTCGATCAATCCGATCAGACAACGGGAGTAATTTCATCGGTGCCAAGGCAGAGCTTCAGAAGGCATTCCAGGAGATGCAACATGAAAACATCACGCGATTCTTGGCAAACCTTGGTGCAGATTGGATAATATGGAAAACCAACCCACCCGCAGCAAGCCACCATGGAGGTGTTTGGGAACGGCAGATCAAGTCAGCCAGAAGTATCCTAACAGCTATCATGCAGACGCATCCCGGTACATTGAACGATGAATCATTATGCACCTTGATGGCAGAAGCAGAGGCAATAATTAACTCAAGACCATTAACCGTGGAAGCAATCAACGATGTGAATAGCTTACAACCACTGTCACCAAACACCCTGCTAACTCAGAAGACCAAAGTTGTGATGCCTCCACCGGGATCTTTCTCAACACCGGACCAATATAGCAGAAAACAGTGGAGAAGAGTACAGCATCTAGCCGATGAATTCTGGACAAGATGGCGAAAGGAATTCCTTGTGACATTGCAAGAAAGACACAAATGGCTTCGTGAAAAGCGCAACTTTCAGGTTGGAGACATCGTACTAGTGAAGAATGAAGCGATGAGATGTGAATGGCCGCTAGCAAGAATCACACAAGTCTTTCCAGATGAACGTGGCAATATTCGAAAGGCAGAAATTCAAGTTGGCAATAATGGAGGAAAACTGCAGCGTCCAATCACGAAGTTGATTTTGATTATGGAATCAGGAGTTCAATCCCCGCCGAGGAGAGATATGGATCAAGATGAAGATGCATCTTGAGGGGAGCCAGTTGTTGAAGCAGAACTGTAAAAAACATTGTTGAAATTCTAATTATTTATTGTTGTTGTTTGCGAGGGCAAATCAAATCTGATTTTCCCCATGAGTGATTTATAGAACGTTTCCATTTCATCGGTTTTGCATTGTTTTAGGTTTTTTCAGGCTTTGTAGGAATCCCAGAGAGACTACCCAAGAGAATGTTTTCTGATTGCCTGTGCTTCTTGACGTACTCTCTCTGAGATTTACCCCATTGTTTTTCCGCTTTAGGTATTTTAGTTTTAGTAGGCTTATTGTATCTCCCTTGGCTGGTATTTTCCGTTTGGGGATTCGTTAGGAGTATTTAAGCAGGTAGTTTTGATAGGTGTTTCGGAACAGATCTAGAAGATCTACAGAGTAGGATACCTGTTGGCTGCCAGATGATATGGAAGACATTGTGCTAGTAAGTTTTCTTATTTAGTTACTTTTTGTAGAATTTTTGCCTATTGTTTCAGTATATTTTCTTTCTTAGAGGCCCAGACTTTCATAATTTTCGCTATGTTTACTTCGTGCCTTTCATATTTGTTTACTTCGTTTGGATACAGTTTGTTTACCTACTCGATTTATATCGCGTTGTGTATTTTTTACCCTCGTTTGACTATTGATTGTACAACTTATATTGATATTTAACGCTTTATATCTTGTAATTAATAGCTCTTGGATTTATGAAGAAATATAATTCCACTAGTCAGCCCGAGTATTCTTTCTGGCAGCAACACGATAACCCTTTGATTTTTAGTAGGGCAAAGTTTCGGGAGAGATCTGTCTCTCATCAACAGGCAATGAGAAAGGCAGTTTCATCCTTATTCATTCCAAAGGTCAGATTGAAAAGATATGAGCATAAAGTAAACCTTCCTGGTTGAGATTTGGGCTCATAATCTCTGACATTTGCGGCACCAAAAAGTTGTTCAGTGTTTTAGATATTGTTTAACCAGATTTCTGGGATTGATATCTGATTGACACAAGCAGTGATACTTGTAAGGACTTTAAGTCAAATTGGATAATTTACCATTACTTGCAGGAACAACTTGCTGAGCATAAATCCAGTTTGTGATTTCTTCTTTCTGGTTTCTGTCTATCGTATCCAATGAATTCATAACATCAAGCCCAGATAAAGCAAAGAACAAAACCGTCATCCTAGAATAAAATTTTATGTGCTTATTTTGTGTTCAAGAGGTATGGTGGGATTAACACTCAATAAAACGACAGGTTCTTCTGTGACTCTGAGTTTTGTGCTTCTATACTCGTCAGACAGATAGACGTCAGACAGACTACACCAGTATCATATTGAGTGTAAATTCTCTTAAATAATTACTCTATACTTGCATATATGGAGCAACTCAGCTAAAATAGGTACACCCGAGTTAAATGTTGAAGAGGTATGTATAGGATGCTTTTTTGGATTTAGAAAGAGTCTTATTTGCCTTTTTTGAAATATGAAATGATGAGGAAAGCCAAATCGAGATAATTTTTTTAGAATTAAAATGACCTGTAGGACTCGAACCAAAATCATCAGATTAGTGCTAGCTACTGCACAATTGGGCCAACAAGATCTAGAAAGACTTCTAACTTCCCAATTGATATATGAACGGCACAGTATAGCCCAGTAGGTAGAGTAGTGCTTGGATGAGTCAAATTGGAAATAACTGAAAGTGCATGGCAAAAATTGGGTCTTTTGTGCGCAGATATGGTTAAAGCAAGGTTTTTGTGAATTTTCAGACATTTCTGGAGAAAACCTGGCCCAAAGCTACAACATGCCTACCATTTAGTTCAAAAATTTCCCTCTGCACACACGAGATCGTGTTGAGTTCTGACCCACTTTTGGGCCTGTTCTGAGAAATGATATTCCAAAACCAAGAAAAATTATAAGAAATGCCCTGATTGGTCAAAAGCGATAAAAAAAGATTGTCAACTCATCAGTCTGACAGATGCTCAAGAACGAATGGCACTTCCTCCTTATGTTTTTAACTGAATAGTCAAAATGTTTTAAGTTCAATACCTGCTGCTGTCCAGAGCAGTATAAGCAGTTGGAACGACACCCAGCATTCTCTGCATAAACTTCACATGCTTTTTCATCTGCAAGTCTGCCTTGCTGCTTGGCCGGTTTTTCTCATCCATTCTTCCTTCCAAACAAATGATCAACGGCTAAAAAATCACTTATCAAAGCTTCTGCATTTCACGTTTATCTTACTAACTAAAATCTAAAATCATATTTACACATTAAATTGTTGTTTCGTTTCTAATATTTGCCAAGCCAAACCCAAATTCATGTTTTGCTGCCCTTTGCAAAACTTCAGTTGAATGTGAATCTCTTATCCAGCAACAACAACAACTTTCGAGCCACAACAACGATTTGGCATTACATAACAAAAATGGCTGCCAACTGCATGAAGATGATGAGAAATGTGGTGATTAGAACTGCAAGATCAACTCGTTTTCTGAGCTCTCCATCAACAAGCTTGCCTTCATTAAGAAGTGAAACAATTTGCACGTGTAATTCAGCTAATGTTTGGCAGAAAAACGGCCTTTTATCGCCCAACCGTGCGTTTTCAGTTGGGCCTAACTTTGGCCTACGTTCCACAGACGCAGAGGATCCTAGTAAAAATGAAAAAGAAGATAGCAAAGTAAACCCAGAGGAAGAAACGGAAGAAGAGCCAGACCCTTTCGCAAGGTTTCCTGATGATAAAAATCCAGTCACTGGAGAAATTGGCGGCCCAACTGGACCTGAGCCAACGCGATACGGTGACTGGGAAAAGAAGGGAAGAGTGACCGACTTCTGAAGAGAACTTTCTTGTTTCAGGGCCGGATCTAGCACCCACAAAAAGGGGGGGCGTAACACCTATATCAAATGATAATGTAAGGGAAATAGGGTATTATCAAGCTAATTGTATTGTTTTTCTACCAAAATATTGTGGGCGTACGCCCCTTACGCCCCCCCTTGGATCCGGGCCTGTGTTTTATTTATCATATCCAATCTTGCCCAGTGTGATACAAAATATTCAACAGAACGAACTCCTATTGACCTAGTTTTCTGTTAAATAATATCTCTAGACTATTATACCACAAAGAGGGTTGAATTGTCTTAAACAAAATTAGTTTATTCAATTTAAATAAGTGTGAAAATTTGTGTCAGTTGTTATATTTGTTTGCACTCTCTTGGCAAATGATTTTTTTATTTTATTTATATTATTTATCAGTCTAAAGATTTTTTGGTAAAAATGGATTGAAAGTGAGAACTAGCTATTTCTAGCCATCAAGCTCAATTTTGAACCTTTCTTGTAATGCCAATGTCAATGAACATACATAGCTAGAGACAAGCTCTGAACTTTTGATTAAACAATAAATTCAAATTCTTAACGGCAATTTGGTTTTTTTTGTTTGGTGGTGTAGTCTATTGTTAATTGCTCTGGATTTCGATTTCTTGAAGGGCAAACTTCATGGCTTTGTTGTTCTATGTTCTATGATGAGTCAGCTACGTGATACAGTTGTCTCTCGCTATCTCGAACTCTCACCGGAAATGAAACAATGTTCAACATAACGGGGTTTCGAGATAACTGGAGAAAAATGGTAGCTCTTCACGTAAAAACAACCTTTATCAGTCCATTGGGAAGCTAAATATTGGAGAAAAACTGGAAGTCATGAACCAACAATGTAGTCGACAATTATGCTGTCTGCATGAAGAAAAATGAGACAGTTATAGGACATCTACCGAGACAGATTTGAAAGAGCCGAGTGACAGATTTGCATAGACCATCTTCTTTCTCAGGGCAGACGAGTTTAGTTCCTAAACGGCTGTAGTAAAAAGCAAGCATTTAATCTAAGAGATGGCCACGGGTCAGAGTCCCTCTTACAATACTTCTTGTTAGACAACATAGATTGCTACTGTTTTCAGAAAAGAGTTGTAATTGGCGTAGCTAATTACAGAAATTATAAGTCTTTATTCAATTCAAGGAAAAACTATTTGTCGCGTAATTAACCATATAGGAAAACGAGGGGAAATAGGCTTTGTTCTAAGTAGCGAGGAGTTCGAGATAACCGGTAATCGAGATACTCATCGGAGCATTACGTCAGAAAGATAAATTCCAAATGAAGAATTTCATTTTTTCAAGAGTAATGAAAGAAAGAATCAATCATGATGTTATGTCATAGAGATAATACAAAAAAGTTGTCATAATGATAAGACAATGGATGTTATAATAAATCGCTCTAAATTAAAACAAAAACCTAAAATTAGTCCTGTATACTAAAACATAACTGCTGAGCACATTAACTGCAACGTGTACCATAAATACAGAGTTCTGGTTTATCTGTGCTTGGTGTAAGGAATCCTGGGTGGAAAGAAAGCACCGATGCCACTTGTTGAGTACCATCTTCATTCCCTCCTTCATCTCCTTAATGATTTAAAGCGTTGGAAAACTTGTAGAATGTGGCTCTGCAGATCGGTTGTGAACATTAGACTTTCTAGAGTGTCTTCGTATTGCTGTATCTCATTGTTGTACTGCATGAAAAGAAAGCAATCAATACACACCAGTTAAGGTATTCAAACCAGTAAAAACAAGTTAAAAAAACCAGTACATACCAGTTAAACATTCCAAGATATTCAAACCAATAAAAACAAGTTAAAAAAGGTAAAACAAACCAAAATATTCAGACCAGTAGAAACCAGTTATACAAACTAGTAAAAACAAGTTAAAAAACCAGTACAAACTGGTTAGACGAACCAGTACAAACCAGTTTCAAAAAAACCTGTACAAACCAGTTAAACAAATCGGCACACGCCGGTCAAACACCCTAAGATATTCGAACCTGTAAATACCAGATAAACAAAGCAGTATAAACCGGTTAAATAAACTAGTACAAACCAGTTAAACACCTTAAGATATTCAAACCAGTACGAACCAGTCAAACAAACCAGTACACAAAGTTACTAAAATACGAAAGCACCTCAACAAGAATAAATAGAAGAGAAATGTATTTACCGTTAGGAAGATTTCCTGAAGTCGTTGTAACGTGAATCTGAACCAAGAATTCATTTTGGATTTCTGTTGCTGCTCACACTGAACTGAGTGTTCCGTCAATACCATGATGAACCGCTGGTAGAAAAAGAAAGCGTCATGTTTAAACATCAGTCAGAATAAATGCTGAGAAAGATGAGTAAGGGAGCCAGTAAAAATCTGAATATTTCATTTAATCTGGCTTTTCCGAACACACAATTAAACAGACAAACAGTAAAAACCAAACCTTCTGCCAGATTGCAAGAAAAATAGGAAACATACTGAGACTAAAGATAAAAAACTAAAGATTTTCATTTGATACTCGTTGGAGTAGTACAGAAGTACATCAGGAAGAATCTTTTTGAAAGCACGGTACATCGTTTCAACTTGTAGAAGTCATATGGGAAAGAACTTCTATTGAAAGGGAAAATAACGAAAAAAGATGAGGATTGGCAACTAGCTACGACAGGGACGTTGCCAGAAACTCTAAAAGAAGAGGGTGGAATGTCGAGAAGGGGTAAACCTTCCACATAAGGGGGAGCCACTCCCCCGAGTTGCCCCCTCTGGCTGTGTCCCTTAACTGCGAAAAACCTGACGTATTCTTACTTGGAATAAGATGAGGAAGAGTTCCTTCTGCTCTCTTTCAGCATTTTCTAATCTCTCGTTCAGTCCATCCACTTCGTATTCTTTCTGCTCAATCTCAGCATTCATGTCGTCGTTACTGGAGTCGTCGTCGCTCTCTGAGCTCGAGTCGCTTTGCTTCTTCGACTTCTCGATCAGTCTGTTCAGCTTCTCTTTCGCTTCTTTCAATTCTTTAGTTTCCTGAGTAACACGAAAAGATGTATTCAGACCAAAAGTGTCCAGACTTACTACCAAAACCAACTAGTAAACTTCCTTCAAAAGTCTAATAATTAGTTAATTCCTCCAATTCGAGGCTGTTCAGAGGACTGGCTGGGCCAAGGGTATTGACAGATACGGGATAAACTCTATGGATAAAAAAATATAAGATTGATCATCAATAGCTTTGGTAATTAGCCTAGTTATCCCTCCCCCCTCTCGACGGTCCTAATCTCATTGGCTATCGTAAATATCGTATACTCTAAACAGAAATTGAGTCGAATGCCATTTTCTAAGAAAGTGGAAACGAAAACCTTTTCCTTTTAAGGCTATCATCATAAATTAATGCAAATTTGCCCCCCCCCCCAAAAATTTCCTTAATGAATTGCGTTTCCTTAGAGTTTGCAAAGGAATCTTTGATAGCTAGAGGTGAATTTGCTTTTATTCATGAAGGTGGCTTTAACAGTAAAAAGGTATATTGCAATGAAGACTAGGACAAAAAGAGTTTATTTTCGCTCATTATTCTACTTCATTCTTAACAATTAAATCCAAAAATCAATTTCCCTTGAGCACATGGAACATGTAGACGTATGATTCGATACCTTATTCTTGTGTTTAATCATCTTCTTCAGTGTGTTATGAAGCATTTGCCATATATAGCATCTAGAAAGTTTAGATTCAGTTAAAAAAATGCATATTGCTAATGAGAAATCACTCCACCTTCAACCCTAAAGTACAATAAGCTTCTTTCACAAAACGGCCATTACAGCTAGTCTTAATACGTGATTCCTTGTATTCGTTCAACATTTCTTTATCAATCACTCATACAATGACTCACGACCAGTTTCAAAACAGGGACTAAAATCTCGCAAATTTAAAAAGCCTCCTTTCCAAGTTACGTCTCGTAATCAAGTTTGGGATCTGAAAGACGGGGGTAACATTCTAAAATTTTTTTTCAGTTTGTGGCTGTCACAGCAATACTCGAATCCATGAACTCAAGATTAGTACTCTAGTACACTGCACCATCATTTTCATTTTCACTAATTATCTCGATTGATTTTCAAAATCCTGCTTCTTCTCAAGCTTACTCAATCATATTTGGTTAAGAGTATAACCAAAAAAGAAGTAGAAATTGCCGGCGAAAACACTGCATGAACGAGTACGGTCATAGCAATTTATCTAAATGTCTTCCACTTGAATGAAACGATACCTCGTGAACTCTGTTGACATTTCTTTGCAAAATATCCAGTTGACGACCGTGCTGCAATTGATCACTTGCTGTCGAATCAGTTTGTCAATCACAATACCAATCATCTGCAATCAATATTCAATCATCTCAATCGTTATATGTAGAGGTATCAGAGGTATTAGGTTGGGTAGGAGAAGGGGATGGTAAAGGAAAGGCAGACGTGAAGGAGAGAATCCATGGATCGGTCAACCCCAGCTAGCCAGGAAAACTGCCGGATTTGAATGTTGTTTGTATGTGTATGAGAGAGAGGTATTAGAAATGGGCGGCAGTGCTCAGGCATAAGATTCAGAGCAAACATTAAAAAGTAGATTTCTTTTCATTACTATAGTCGAATATCTAAAAGCAGCCACTTCTAGATCCAGGGTTAAGCAGCCATCAATTAGATATGGCCCCCACTCTGAATGTTAATCTGCTGATTACGTAATTACCAATAAAATGTCATTTTTTCAATTTTTATGACGTCATCAATCACGTGACTCATGGGAGTTTCAGAGAAAGTCACCTGATAGATTCTGAAAGCCCAAGCCAGTTAAGCAAGATGTGTGATTATTTGGCTATATGCCCTGTCTAATATAGTAAGATATTTTGGTCTTAACGTTAGGAAAGGCATTTTTACCTAATTATCAAGCGTTATTTGGAGGCTTCTGCTATTGGAAGGCGGCTGTTTTTAGAGATCCAATTGTATTTCATTCACGAAATCGACATCACGGCAGGATATAGCCCTAGCTGCACTGAGCAGAAACCTTGAGCTCTCGCATTTCATCACAGCCATCGTCTTGACAAATCTAGACTCATAACCAACTGTGCATCTTTTTTGCCAATAACTTTCGAACTTCATGGGGTACCTTGGAAATTATTTTTGCTGCATTTAACCGAGTATCATTGCTTCATGCCTACCAAATTTGGTATTTCTAGCTAACATAGGCTTGGAGCTAGAATGGATTGAGTATTTGTTTACTCATTTCTTTCTGCAGGGATTAGTGCCAGGCAGTGGGTGAGGAAATGTTTGTATATCCCCTGATGAGTGGGAAACCACAAAACAGGCTGGTCCAGATGAAGAGTTTGGTCTTTTGAGTATTGCTTTATTAGCATACAATATGACATTTACGAAGTCTATGTTTCCGATTCCCATAACAGAGTGCTTGATACGTGAATGCAGAGCGTGATATATATATTGAGAAGAAAATAGTCAAGGAACACTTAGCATCTCGACAAGCCTGTTTGGTGGTTGCCCACTCATCAAGAGATGTACAGAATCATGTACAAAGTCCTGTTTTGTACATCCCCTGATGAGTGGGTAACAGGCTTGGCGAGATACTGATTGTTCCTTGACTCTTTTCTTCTCAAAATGACATTTATGTTCTGGGATACGAATATTGAAATCCATTTTTTTGAAACAATACTATATTGTTAACTCGCATCTTCATAACAAAAGAAATTGAATGAACATAATTATTTCACCTGAGGATTGCGTTTCCAGAACTCTTTTAACGAGAATAAACATTGGAGCTGTTCGTTTGACGATGTTATCAATGTTTTGAATACCGGGTGAAACCTTGAAGGAAACATGAAGTAATATTTTCAACAACTTCCTTTATCATATTTGTCTTCTAAAATATGGGTTTATAAGCAGAGCAATATACTGATTCAAATACAGTAAAAACCTAAAGATTAAGAACCTGCTAGCCTAAGATGTTTCGAGCATGTTTTAAGGGTATAATTTACGAATTTTAGGTTTAATGGTTGTTAATTTTTACCAATAGTAATCATGGTAGTAAAGAACATTTAAAATGCCTATAAACAACCATTTACCACCATTACTACAACTTTCAACTACGATTTATCTAAGAACCTGTTTAGGCTAACCCTAAAAATGTAGGTCATTAGTTGCGGATTTTTACTGTACGAATGAAACTCTTCCAGAATGGTTAGACATTTTGTATAAAAGATTTGGGCCATGGTATTGATTTTAACCCTGCGTTTGTGACTTATCTATTTGATAATCAGCATGGTCTCAAACTATCAATGATTCTGAATAATGTTTTTTTCATCAATTTAAATTTTGTTTGCTCTCTTTTCTGTGCTGGATGGTATAGCTACCTTTTTCAATTTCAAATAATGTTTTGAAAGAAGTTAAATCATTAAAAATTCCTTGCAAAAAGTATTGTATTTGCTCTCCTTTCTAGGTGCAATAGTTTAGCTGCATTCTCGATCTCAAACAATGTTTTGAGAAAAGTTAAATCATCAGTATTCCTTGCTAGACATAGTATTTTTCCTCTATTTTCTAAGTTCAATGGTTTAGCTGCGTTCTCGATTCCAAACAATGTTTTGACCAGAGCCGAATGAGTCTAATATCAAATAAAATGGTTTCCACTCACTTTGAGAGAGCGCTGTAAGTATGGCTGATTGATTTGATACCAGCTCGCAACACGGTGAGGGTGAAAACCTCAATTCGAAGAGCAGCAAAAGACCCATCGTCACTCAGTGTACCTAAAAATTAATGCAGCAACTCAACAAATAGGTACTCTATTAATAGGTTGCCTTATTCCCGAAAGAGGTAGGGTGGCATTCAATATCTGAAGTGTTGGCTGCGTGTGGTACTATGTAGATACATGACAGGGGCGGCGCGCAGCATTTTCGAATAGGTATTCAGGATTTGGAAAAAAAATTTTTGGAGATGGTACAATCCTTCTCTAGAAAGTTTGGGCCATGCTCTGTGCAGCACTGCGCAGAAAATATTGATCAGTTGTTTTAAAGGCTTTCCTGGAAGGTTTCTTGCGAACATTTTTTAACGCAAATCGCAAATATCAGCCTAAGTTGAAGGAGTAGAAGCTGAAGCCCGACTACGGCAGTAGGGCAGTAGGGCAGCGGCCCCTGCTACTCAAGTGTCATCTTCAGCTCATATCGGCTTCAGGCCCATCTAGAGGAGCCATCAAAAGGCTGAGGTATTCGAAGTTGAACCTGAATACCTGCCGTCAAATTGAACAATGTAGGCCAAAAAGTGCAAAGTATTTTATCGCACATTTAAGATTTCCGTGTATCTGAAAATGCTTATTTCTATCCCTTCCTATTCCTCAGGCAACTCAAATTCAATAGTTATATCGTTCATACAGGCTAGGTCAAGGCCAACAAAAAGACTTTCCTTTTCCATCTCTCCTTTGTCACCATATATTTATGGAAAACCACTCGTAGAGTGGGGAGAGAGATTCTCTAGTTCTTTCCTGACGTTTTATTTGAGAAAAGGTACTGCTCCGAGCAAAATTCGGGACGAGAGAGGCCACGTTTTGGTCAGGGTATTCAGATCCAATCTGAATAGGTCGAAGCCAAAGCGCCATTCAAAATGATAATCTCATACAATAGCGGTCTATTGTCGTCGACGTCATTTCTTTTTGAGAAAACAAAGCCGATGTATTCAGAATTTTCTGGAATAGGTTGACCCTGGTGACATATCGGATGTTGAAAGTTCTTTACCACAGCAATCATCACATCATTATTTTACAATGTAAATATTTCTTTGTCTTTGAAAGGAAGCCTAAAAGTACTTTCTGTTAAGGTGGATGTTCGATTTAAAATCAATCGAAAGAAAAGTCTTAAATAAAAATTCACAGCAAAAAAATGTTTTTTTATCGCTGGAAAAAACAGGTATTTGTGAATACCTTGAATACCCCCCAGCGCCGCCCCTGATACATGATAAAACTTGATAACAATCCCGGCACGTTGTGAAATTAAATCTATACTATTTTGGTACTAAAATGTTTTATTCTATCGTTTTATCAATTAAATATAGAAGTTGGAGGTCATAGTGTGTTTATTGGATCTATCAGACCAAGAAGTTTTCTATTGTAATCATTTAGAAGTCAAAAAAGACGTTTCTGAAATGGAATACGTCGGCTCACCATTATTCGAATGAAGAAGGAATTGTGACTTGGCAGTTTCCGGTATCTCGTTCAGAATCTCAATCAAGATGTCCGTGCTTTTCTTTCCCTTTATTGCTTCTATCAGCATCTTGACACTTTTGTATCCCACTTCTTCATCTAAGATTCAATCAAGAATATTCAAAAAACAGCTGGGTCTCGTGAACATACACTTGCATTCATCTCGCTGATCTTATAGCAATTTAAACAGTCTTTGGTGCTCAATCGCCAATAACGTGAAACTGTTCATGGTGTGCCCAAATTTACAATTTGCTATAAACAACTAGTAGCTAATAAGATACCAATGAGAGGAGTAGAAGTTTTTTTAAGAATATAAATTTGGCAAACTATCTTCAGCTTCTGGTGTCCTTGTTCAACGGCTGGAACTAGAGTCTAAATCTCCCTTCTCCCCATCAAAATTTAGCAACTTTATCTCGTTAAAGAATACAATTTTCTCCGTTTCCTAAGGAAATATCTATAGTTACTCCCTGCTTCTCAATGTACCCTCGTAAAGTTTTGGCCACTCTCCCTTCCCCTCCGTAGTAACAGCCCCTTCTTGTTCTTGTGACTCAAGTCGAAAAATCAATGAAATCAGTACTCTGATACTCACTGCATTCTTTATTCTCGAATCTGAAATCCGCCAGTGGATTGGTAGAAATTAATGATTGTAAACTCTCTGGGATCTTCTCAACCACATATTGATGATAATACATCCTGAAGACAAATAGAAGTTTCAACAAATCAATAGTACGATTTTGATTGTGGTGTTGATCTCGATTGTGACTTTCCTTCTTTTTTATTTTCTATAACAACCAGTAAAATTGGTTTGAATTCCTCTACTTTCAGGGTAAACTTTTCTTGATTTTTTCTTTATTTTACAATGATTTGGAAGCCTAATTTCGCTATCAGTTGTGTTAATTGTTGCGAATTTCGACTATCTTGACCATCTGACATATCAGGCTACTGTCAATCTGCCTGTTTAGTGATCATTTGTCAGTCTCATGGCTATTATAAAGGAGCTCAAACAACTCCTACGACGCTTATGTGGGTGCGTGCGTTTTTGCCTCCCTGGCCAAATGGGTGGGTATGTTTGTGCTCTACGAGTCCTAACCAGGTCTGTTTGGACCGGGTTCGGCTTCTAGGGTGCTGTCTTTCGGTGGTGTTGCTGGTTATAGGAGCTGCACACCTCCATCTACAGCAATCTCAAATAAAGCACAACCCTTGGGTTAGAGCAGCCTATAAGGATTTTAAATTTCATTGTAATTACTTTGGAAATCTTTTTCCGTATACTATGTAACTATTTTGGTGGTAGGGTTTCGTGCCTAAACATTTTAATACAAATACAAATACAATTTCTTAAAATTCTTATATTGAGCTAAAAATTGTCAGCCCCGGTTTGTTCTAAAAATTTTGATAATTTTTGGCTTGTTTAGTTATGACATTGCTCTTATAAAAAATGAGTGTATCATATTTGATTATGGAATGGAATTATGAAATCTTACCGAGAGCATCTTTCCAAAACTTCAATAATGAAACGAACTTTCGCAGTTTCTTTATCAGCAGTTGCATATTCTGCCCTAGGAATGGACGGATAAATATGAATCAAAAATAGAAAATTCTTCTCAAACACGTTCACTTCAGGTGTTTTCCCTCTGTGTGTGTTGCCTTGCCTCAACCAGCTAGTCAGGACTAAGTCATCAATCCAATGAGCCATCAAATAAAGTACAGTCTTAAGCTCCAACCAAACAATCAAACAATGTTTGAAAAACATTTTCCTTTTGCTATCCTTTCCGTGTTTGATGGTTTCACAACATTTTCAAAAACACCAAACATTATCAAACATTGCTTGAAAAGCAGGATTTGTTTGGAAAAGTTTATGAAACAAGCAAAATTATTTTGTTAAATATGTTTCATTTGTGGCCAAACTGATAAACATTCTGCTTGATTAGCAAGAATGTTTGTTAAACATTGTTTGATCGTTTGACCGCAGCTTTACTATAAATCCTATACAAGGGGGGAAATTTGTTTGAGTACGAGTGTTTACTCAACAGGGAGTTCTTATTCTCCAAGTGCGTCACTAAAGAAGGCGTTTATTGATTAAGTAATCGAGTGGAAAACTTTGTATACTAGTGGTAGACTAGATTGGTAGAGTGATATACCAGATATACGATAGATTAGGCCTAGTCAAAAAAGTCAAACACCAACCAGTCATCCCATGACCACTTGCATTGAAAGTTGCCAAGGTGATAAGTGAACCAATCAATGAATCTGAAAATTAAAATAAGTAATCAAAATACAGCTTCAAGCTATTTTTCAATATATCCGTAAACGCAACAAATATTTCTGTCTACACAATAGAGGATCCCTGGTTTTTATGTAGAAAGATTTGAATAGAAAAAAACCATCTATGGTGGTTTATACTAATTCAAGGCTCCATTGCATTACTTTTGCTTAGTCGGAGCTCAGGACAAGCTTATTACACTGAATTTAGAAGGCTATTGGAACGACACCGTTCAGAATCTCCAGTGCAAAACACCTACAGATAAACTCCATCATAACAGGAGGTTTGAACCTAGTCTTTTTCAACATGTTTCTTGGAAAGTATCAAAAATGAAATGCTCGAGTTAGAAATCAAATTACATCACTTACCTGTCTACACACGTGACGTTCATCGTTGCAATTCTTTCAAATAAAAGCTCGACCGCATGCGCAACCTTTTGTTGGTGTTAAGGAATAGTCATGGTTTGTGTTACAAATGATAGTGAAGGTGGACTGCTATCATTTATCATTGCTCGAATATATGTTTTGATTAAGTTGAACCACCAGGTAATACCTTCAGGAGCGCATTTACAACAACTTTCTACTTAATATCAAAGGCATTTCGTGATAAAAGGTGACAACATACCTCGTCAGATATTGTGTCAGAAACACCCTTGACGAGAGCGAGTGTATTTGCAACATCTTCCTACTAAATATCAAGGCTTGTCATGAAAAGTGGTGGCCATCATGTCTAATGTTCTTTCAGAAACAGTCTTGATAAGATCAAATGTATTAACTCTCTTGATGACAGAGTTAGCATAGAAGAGCAATCAAATCAGTGAATAAACGAGAAACTTGATGATCAAAAAGGATACGACCACAGGCATTGTGTTTGGCTGAGCTTTGCACAATTCGATGATGAGCGAACCATAAAACAGAGGAATGTGTGGAGACTGAGGCAGACGAAACAGATCACCAAATATCACCTGCAAATGAAATCAAATTGAAAATCAAACGAAATATTCCGATAAGAAGCACAAATGAGTGAAACAAGAATTTAGTGTCAGAAACAGTTTCATATCTGTAGAAGTAAATTTCATTTTTTTTCACTACTGAGGAAGAGATATGCCCGATACGTTTAGTCTTCTGTGATCTTGGCTATTAAGCTTGTTTTCATTGGAATACTTTGTTTAATCTGTACAGCAATGGCCGTATGTCAAATTATCTATTTTTCAAATTGCAAATCTAGTATGGAAAATCAGTTTCCACGCAAGTGCGCTAACCAGTGATTGCCCTGATAGCTCAGTGGTTAGAGCAATGCCGTGCCAATTCAGATTGAATTGGGTCGTCCTGCTTGGTTCATGTTAATTAATAACAAAATTCTCGATCGACAATGATTAAAGTATTGGAACAAGTTGGCAATTTTACCTCGATTATGATGTAGTCCATTGGTATTCTTCCTTTCATGAAATAATTCAGCAACTGATTAGAACTAAAAAAGAAAATATTATAGAAATGCAAAATATCGGAAAAATAGTAAAATAACACTAAAACTTTTAGTCTGACATTTTTGCTTGACACGAAGTAGTATTGAGCTAACCCGGACAAAACGCAAACCCGGGAAATTGGAATACCCAGAGGTGGATCGAGATAGGCCATTCAAGAGATACAGGACTGGCAAAGTCTAGCACGATGAATCATCACATTTGGTCCCAGGTCTCAGTGACATATCTTACCCATTCTCAAAGTTACCATGCACTCAAGGCTTCTTTCATAAACCATATGACCCAGGTGAACTAACAATAAGATTATCGAAAGAGTCTTAATGGGAAGACGTGCTCCGGTCTAACAGACAGATTTTACCAATTTTCCGAATTGTTGACCCCTATGCACATGATGCACACGAGGGTGATTAAGGGGTTGCTTTTTCTATGCCATTAAGTCTTTGTCATTAAATCTCTCACCATTCCTTTCTGTCCTTGTAGTGTGAGTGCATGATTCTTGAAACACTCTCTTCGACCAGGTATCTTTCAATTGCGTGAGCTCCTGGTATGGGAAGTTCCTGTAAATTAAACACCAACCACAATCAAGAGATGATTAACTTCTGTAAGGATTAAACTTTCTAGTGGCATAAACAACCCAACCCATTATTGGATAGTAGGATAGGACTCGTATGATCGAAACCTATTCGGATAAAGTAACACCCTAACACTGCAATCCATGAAATAATTGAAACATTTCAATTTTAGTTGTAGGAAAATTTGAATATGAAGTTAGTTAGCAGTCATTCGATGGTATTTATATCGTTTCATGCGACATTTCGCACAAAGATATGAATAGAAGCATTCGAATCCCCATTCCCCCTAAATGATGTTGATTGTAGACATTTTTAAATGGTTACAAGCAGCTTTCTTATAAGAAAGGGGCAACAGCAGTCTATATCTTGTTTCTCCTTTCGAAAATTTGGCAAGTTCTCCTCCCAATATCTTCTTTCTCCCTTTATTGAAATTTTCCCTCTCCCTCGTAAAGTTTTGGTGATTCTCCCTTCGTTATACCACCCTCCCTCTGGTGTATCGAATGTTAATTCAATTTAAAAGTGGAATGATTAGGCTTACCTCAGGCGAGTCAGTGTAGTCAAACATGCGAAAAACGACAGTTGGAAGGGGGTAAGTGATTCGTTCTGAATGAATTGGAATTTTGAATGCAGGTATCGGGTGCTGTAGAAAGAAACAAAACCTATAAATCACTCTCACTTTCGTGAGTCTATTCAAATATATTTTCATTAAGCATCGGCATGATGTGTAGCTTAATCCCAAAGCATGCATTGATCTTGAATCTACAAAGCTTTTCAATGCATTATTAAAACCAATGCCTGCTTTGGGATTTCCCTACACATCATGTCGAGGCTAATGCTGGGCTGCAATAAATGTGGAAGGGGTCTATTACATTCTATAAAGAACAGTCTTTGATTGGTAAGCTAAAGTTGTTTAGATCAGAAATATTAGATAATCGAAATTCACTGTCAAATATCAGTGTTTTCAGCCAGCTCTTGAGTCAGTATAAACGCTATGAGTTTGCATGAGCCAGAAACTGAATTAATTGAAAACATTTTACTGAATTACCGGTAGAGCCTTGCAGAGAATGGCAGAAAACTCGAGATATGGTCTTCTGATGTGTTTCTCCTGTAAAAGAAAATACATGAATATCATTCGAGGGTCACTTAATCAAGAACATGAAATTAAGAAACGATAAAAAGAAAATAAAAAGTTTTTAGGTATAAAACAATACCTCCCATCCATCATTCTTCATTTTCTTGATCTGTTCCCAAAGACAATCGATTGCCTAAAATTATCGATAACGAAATTAGAAAAATAACACAACCTATTCAATGGCTGTTCACCATAGAATCTACAGCTTTTGGTAATACAATGCACTCTGCACTGTTGGAATCTACTGGAATGTACTGGAAGGAACACCACAAGGGTGGAACTAATGTTATCAATGGCTTGGTGTCATGAGATCGATAGCTTAAAAGTGATTGTTAACTAGAGATCTAAATGAAGAAAGATTGTATTCTATTGAAAGCAGGTAGAAGGGAGAGAGTTCTTAAGTTATGTAGTACGTACGAGTTCTGATGGGTCTGATGATAAATAAGAGGGGATGTGAATGCAAGAAGCTTGAGTGAAAGCAAGAAGATAACGATGGCCGACCTTTCTTACTTTGTTATAAAAATGATAAAGACTTACCTCTTCTTGAGGATGAGGCTCATCTGTTGACCAAACACGCAGGGCTTTCACGTGGAGTTTTGTTCTTTTGCTAAAAGTGAAAGAAAAAGCAAACTTGATTTATTAAAATTTATACGTTTCGGTGACTTAACGGTTTTAGTGGTCTGCTGTTCCATACTAAAATACTAAGGCGGGGTGCTTCAGTTGTTTCGCAACTATAAGTGAGAAATCTAAATTTTTTCAAGAATTTCAAGCAAAATTTTATGAAAAAAAGAAATGTCTTGTAGCACCCTTTGTGGGGAAGAGGTATCCCCACTCTCTCTTCTCTAATAGATGTTCTTTCCGATTAAAAGATTTTTAAAGAACTATCCAGCCATGATATTTTCATTCCACCCCCCTCTGCTCATAAGTTTCAAGCAAGACAAGAACTACCAAAAAGGGCTAAGAACTCAGCAACATCAAAAAATTTCATTAACAAAATATTGGAAGCTCATCGGAGGAAGCCTGTTGATCCAAAGCCAACTATACAGGATGAAATAAGTTCTCTTACCTCACAAGTTCTTCGATGGCTGACAGAAGTCTTTCCAATTCCTTGGCCCGTTTGGTTGCCAGCTCTTTCGCACACTAAGTTAAAAAGGCATAAATCAAGCACAACTTGGCATATTTATTATTTAGCAAGGAAAAATCAACCGAAAATAGTGACACGGTATTTTTAGCATAGTATACGGCTACAGTTAGATACTACATCATATTGAACTCGAGGACATCACCTCATAGTGTCGTGTAATACTGGTTCCATGATTCTAACCTATAGACCTCTCTGAACCCAAAATCTAAGAAATGACAATAAACCTGTGTTCTAAACAGTATATAATAAGCATATTCATAGTCCTTCTACATTTCGGGTCCAGAAAGGTCTTAAAATAGATTTAGAGAACTAAGTATTGCACAACACCATAACGTCATGTCCTCAAGTTCAATACGATGTAGTGCCTACCCTACAGTTATAGTAATGATCTCAGATAATAGGCTATCTTCAACTTTTCGACAAGATAGTACAGTTCCAAGGTCAGTTGACAGATAGTTATAGAAGGGCTAATTGAGTGGGTATATCCTTGCTAGAAAGGTCTTGGGTTCAAGTCCATTTTCGAGCCTATCGTATAAAGAGTGAGGAGAGACTCTGCTAGAATATAAGTAAATAAAACTTACCCATGGAAGACTGGAGAGAACAATATACAAAAACCAATCCGACCTGACCTAGGGGATGAAAGAGAGTTTTTTTTTTAAATATAGTTTGGCAAACAAATCTTTTCGAGTCATCCATTTCTCACTGGCCCCTTTGTTTACAAACATTCCTTAATTTTGATCGAGCAGTCTCTGCACATCACAGATTATCAGTAAAGTGAGAAGGAGTCTGAAACATAGCAAAACATTACAACTATCCTAGCCCTCGACACTAGCCTCAACTGTAATCGCCTCAACCATAACCCATGGGTGAGAAGTTTACAAAAACGAAACACGTAACTCATGTCATATCAAGTATCATTAAATTGTTTAGCTATAAGATTAATTATCATATAATTGCGTATATCAATTACGTTGTGTAAGACTACATCGTAATGCTCGATATACAATGATACAGAGCGATGTAGAGGAGAAACAAAAAAGGAGACTGGTTCTCTGTTACTAAAAGTTTCATGCTCACGCAATCATCAGACAGACTATAGACTATGATAAGATAAATAAGATAAACCGAAAGTTTTTCAGAGGTGACAATAATGACAACTGATTCGAAAAAGTTCGCACAGATAATATGTGTTCCCTCAATTAGAATTTACTGCCTCTTGCATGATTTGAGAACTTTCCAGGCAGCCTTCCGCATCTCTGAGCTTCGCAGAAAGTAAATGATAGGATTGAGCAGACTGCATAGAAATACACAGTACTCCTTCCATAGTCCGAACAGATATTCTGTCTGAGACATCCCACATGAGTTCCAATTCCGGACAATGTAAGAGCCTAACCAGAAGATATAAGGCACGTAACAGAACATGAAGCAACCAATGATCAAGCCAATGGTGCAGACTCTCCTCTTTTCTTTCTTAGCTTTGCGCAGATCTGAGACTTCATCCTTGCTAATCGACTCCAAGGCCGAAACGAATTTCCTCTGCTTTCTGATGACCAGGAATATATTCGCATAACAGACCAGTAAGGCGACTATCACGAGAACCGCAAGCACCAAAAAACTCGCCATGAAACACTTCCAGTTGACCAGCACAAACACACAATAACCGGACCATATCAAAGTGGCAACAGCTGAAGCCCACATATATCTCTTACAAGTAACCAACCTCTCGTATTCAAAAGGGTGGCAGATAGCGATGTATCTGTCTATGCTGACGATGATGGCGAATATGAAGGATAACCCACCACATATCAGGCAGGATACATACAAGGCGTAGTTCAGTATGCTGTAGTCACGACCTATCAGCATGTAAATGGACATGGTGATAATGATGGGCTGGACAATTAGGCCCACCATGATGTCACCAAAACACAACATCAGTAGGATGAAGTTGGAAGGGGTGTGCAATGAATTGGTCTTGATCAGTGTCAAGAAGAATATCCCGTTAATCAGTACTGTGGTCAGGGCCGGGATGATGTCCATAGCGAGGAATGCTTTCAGGTTCGCAGCCATTACTTTACTGACAGGCAGTGGCTGCAGAAGGCAGTCGAGCTGTGCCAGATCCATGATCGTGCCAAGTCTATTCTAAGCTTTAATACTTAGGAAGACTTTTTGGAACTTGAATGTTTTCACAAACCAAAAAACAGCTTGATAGAAATGATTCATTGTCTAACAGTAATTTTGGTTTGTTCGCCGCATTGGTTCGTTTCAAAACAAAGTTACACTTTTGCTGACGAATTGCTCAATTCAATATACAATATACAGAATATAAAAGACATCGGTAGTTGTCATCAAAGGAGATCTCTCTTTTTCTAGATGGTTTGTTGCGTTGTACCATGAAATCTAATCCAAGAGTAAAGTTGAAAAAGTAGGTCGAAAATCTTCAGTGCAATCTGACACCAACTCAGTTACTTGATAATTTGTTATGCACTCGCGAGGGTCTTGAAAATAACTGCCACTGTTTAGACCATCAGAATAGGTAAAGTAGCATTTATAGTTCTGTGAATAGAAATATCTGCAACCAACTGACTCACTCCTCAAATAACAAAGTCCTAGACTTGGAAATCAGTGAAACAGCATCTATGTGCCTCTAAACAGATATAGTGGGAACCAGAAAGATTAAGCATGAAATGTCTCAAAATACCAAACCATTATCTATATGGTGAACATCACCCCATCTGCAACAAACATGTTCTCTGCAAATCCATCTTCTTGAGTTAATTTTCAAATTCACGTTTTAATTACTGAAAGCCGGAAGAGCAATGTGCCTTCATTTGCAAAGACATTACGCGCTTCAATATTGAGTTTGATAGAGTCAGTTGCAAACACGTAGATGGCTGCTCAAACACACTAACTGCCGCTCACCAGTAAACCTCTTTAAATATTAATAAGAGCACAGCTGTATTGTTTGTAGCCGGCAGGAGTTGTGATCTCATGCAAACATTCTACAATGATCGTCATAAAAATTCAACACTATTTAGAATTCAATTCACTAAAACACGTTTTTATAGAAAAATTCATCAAAACCAGTGTCCTTTGTTGTATTGTTCATCAAGTTGATCAACATATGAAATTGAGAGTTTGATGAAACTATTTTTCAGAGGGCATTCAATTTATTTTAAATGCTCGCTCAGGTGATTTTAATTTCCTTGACATAAGTAGTTGAGAAAATTACTTATCAGTGAAATTAACAAGTAAGCCCGTATAATGCCAAGCCTCGTCTTCAGAACAGGTGCAACGGCATTATTTCCCTAAGTATAGTAGAGATACCTAGTGTGTTTAATTCTCTGATACACGGTTTTAGGAACCGGGGCAACTTGGGGTAAGTACCCCAACCCAAGATTTTGTAAAAGACTATAAGGTGCCTCTCCTACTTTCAGCTGGTGCCCATTAAGCTTAATGAAAAGGTACCCTTGACATGTTGTGCCCCCCAAGAAGAAATTACTTCCTACATCTAGGCTGCAGAAGTCCAAAATGCCTGCCTAATAGACAACCATTTGATTTTAAACTTGACTTAGTGGCGTGCATGTCTATTTCTAATGGGACGGATTGAAGCTTAATCTTTGCTCTGCATGACTTCTGAAATCTCTTTTTGGCACACTTTTTTTCAAAACTATTTTGCCGTGGTGAAATAAATGCAAAGAAAATAAAAGTCTTACTCACTTGTGGAATATTTGGTTCAGCAGCAATATTGATAAAGTTTTCAAGAAAAGAGATGAGTGACGTCGCCACCAGGAAGTTGCAATTCAAGAGATCTGATATGAAGCGGACCTGGTCAGAGAATGATAATTATGTGAGATAATCATTATATTCATGTTTAATTATGAATTTTATTTATACCATGTTTTCTTGAATGAAAAGGTGAGGAAGAAAGAGTTTAAAGGAAAGGGACCAAAAAGACACTAATCTCAAGGGGGATGAGTGGCCTACGCAATTTGCTTTGTGCACCTGTAGTCAAGGTTGGTGTGTGAAGTCAAAATTTTGAGGTGTTGAGACCTTTGAGGTGTTGATTAAACAACTTACTTCATCATCATTCAAAAAAGACGTTGACAAGGGGTCCTTTGCTCCTGCTGGAAATAAGGCCATGGTCTTTTGCAGGCTAACATGTTAAAGATAGACCTACCAGCCTACCTTCTGGTTAATTCAAATGATACAGAATTGAATATTTTGCAATAGCATAAAATTGAATCGTTAGGTAGAGACAATAAATTGGTCAATCATCTCGGTAAAACTATCAATCTATGGGGCAAAAGCCTCCACGTACTTCACATCATTTCAGCCTTGGAAAACAGCTGGTGTGTTTATGTAAGGTAATTTTCATCCAGCCTCAATTTCATCAGATCTCAACATTTTTGCAACTTTTTGATCAGCTTACCATGAGTCTTGCTCTTTCAAACTGCTGAGACTCCATCATGTCCTCAAGATTGCTGATCATCATTTCAAGAACCTAAACAAATTCAATTTTTGCAATAAAAGTACAGAAAAATTTAGATTTTATCTTTAATCTATAATCTATCTACCTTGAGTGATGATTATACAAGAGGCCAATTTCTTAAGTATATGAAATATTGATAGACTAATTCAAAAATAAGCTAAACGTTTCATCTTCATCAGTAAACAATCTAGTTTATTGATGTAAGTAAACTATAACAGTACAATAGAAATGATAACTTACAAAGAAAAGAAGAGGCCCCTAGGTTTTGGATATTTCTGGCTATTCTGAAGTTCTGTATTATTCAGAGACAATGTGAGGTTTATGCAACTAAAGAATGCCAGAGGAATCAATCATCCACAAGCACCCACGCAATTAATCTATTTACCTCTCCTCCAAAATCAAAGTTTTTCTCATTCAGCAAACCAAGCAGTGTGGAATAAATGGTTGTTTTCTCAGGAAGATTTGTCACGCTAAAATGAAAACAAGCCAAGTTTAATTTCAAATTTAAATAGGCCTATAAAAGTTAGGGATAAACCGTTTTAGTAAACTTGAACCAAAGGTTTACTTGTGAAACATAAAGTAAATGGCTTAACGTTTAAAAAACTTAGAGTTGATACCATGTTGATTATCAATCAAAATAACGCATACCATGTGCTTAAAATTTGCAAAATTCTGTCCTTGAAATTTGGTATATCGGCTTCCAGCACGCTTGCCAGTCCTTCTAAATTGCTCTTCAAAGATGCTGTACTCTAGAAAAATAATGAATATCAGTAATAGTATGAAAAAAATTAAAAACGAGTAAGTTCATGTTTGATGTGCTAGCTCAACTCACTAATGGCATTGTTTTCAGTAGAGGCAAAGTGGTATAAACTAAATCTCTTCATACAGCAATAAACTGCTAAAACTGTATGATAGGTGCTATTTGTGCTATGGAAGCATGAAATCTAAAAACGACAGTGGAGGTGTCACATTTGCATGCCAGTATGGAATGTCAGATTTTTGGGTAACACACAGCGCAACCGAAATTTGTGGATCTGCAGCTGGCAAGGGAAATGAGAAACTAGTTGGGTCTAAAAAATTTAACATTTTCTTTTCTTCTAATGGTCAAAAGAAAAAGCCTGCATTACATCAAACACTTTACCTTACAATCAGGGGCGGCGCTTGGGGGTATTCAAGGTATTTACAAATACCTGTTTTTTCCAGCGATGAAAAAAAACATTTTTTGCTTCAGAAATTAGTTTAAGACTTTTCTTTCGATTGATTTTAAATCGAGCATCCACCTTAACAGCATCCACCTTAACAACTTTTGGGCTTCCTTTCAAAGACAAAGAAATATTTACTCTGTAATCCATTCTAGTGATTGCTGAGGTAAAGAAATTTTGACATGCGATATGTCACCAGGGTCAAACTATTCGAGAAAATTCTGAATACATCGGCTTTGTTTTCTGAAAAAGAAATGACGTCGGCAACAATAAACCGCTATTGTATCAGATTATCATTTTGAAAGGCGCTTTGGCTTCGACCTATTCAGATCGGATCTGAATACCTCGACCAAAAAGTGGCCTCTCTCATCGTGAATTTTGCTCAGGGCAGTATACCTTTTCTCAAAATAAAACGTCAGGAAAGAAATGGTGAATCTCTCTCCCCACTCTATGAGTAGTTTTTCATGAATATATGGTGGCGAGGGAGAGATGGAAAAGGAAAGTCTTTCTGTTGGCCTTGGCCTAGGCCTATGAGCGATATAACTATTGAAATTGAGTTGCCTGAGGAATAGGAAGGGATAGAAATAAGCAATTTCAGATACACGGAAATCTTAAATGTGCGATGAAATACTTTCTAAAATTGTAAGCCAGAGACTGTTGAATCAATGAGAATAAATGCAGAAAAGAAAGCTGCTAGTTATAAGTATTTTGTCATTGCACTTTTTGGCCTACATTGTTCAATTTGACGGCAGGTATTCAGGTTCAACTTCAAATACCTCAGCCTTTTGGGGGCTCCTCTGGATGGGCCGGAAGCCGATATGAGCTGAGGATTATATTTGAGTAGCAGGGGCCGCTGCCCTACTGCCCTGCTGCTGTAATCGGGCTTTAACTTACGCTGATATTTGCGATTTAAGTTACATAAATTTTCGTAAGAAACCTCCCAGCAAAGCCTTTAAAACAACTGATTGATATTTTCTGCGCAGTGCTGCACAGCGCATGGCCCAAGCTCTCTAGAGAGGGATTGTACCATCCCCTAACCAATTTTTTCATTTTTTTTCCAAATTCTGAATACCTACTTGAAAAAGCTGCGCGCCGCCCCTGCTTACAATTATGCTTAAGTACAACTTTGAAGAAAATGAAATACATACAAATATCCTAGAATCTGTTTCACATTGGATGTCTGGCAAGCATATGTGTGAAAGAAGAAGAGATTGTAGAAAGAATTTGAATATGTGTATCCATGTGTGCATAATGGAATATTTGTGTGAACCTGTACTAAAAATTAGAGTTGAAAAAGTCTCTTTGCATGACACATGTGCAATGCACATTGCCTTCATTCCATGGTTTTTGTGAAAGTATGTAAGTACAAGCAGAAGATGAATCACAGTGCAAGGAGTTTAGAAACAAATTATGTATTTGAAAACCTTTTCTCCAACTCTCGTAATGAGAGACTCCAATCTGTTTTCTACATCAATCGGTTCCGGTCTCCTTCTCTTTCGATCTCTTGCATCTAAAATCATAAACAGTTCTCACATTTCATTAATTTTGATAAACAATGTGGCAAAAACAAGCAGAAATTCAGGCTCCATTGAAGAATTAACCGACATTGCATTGGAGAGTTTGACATGACATGGGCATCAAAGGATTAATCCCCTTTGCATTCAAGCCCCTTAATCATTGAAGCAGTATGCAGAATTTGGAAAGTCCTTATGCCCTTATCAAATTTTCCACTACATTTCCACGGCATTTCCACTACATTTTCCAAAACATTTACAACTCCTTCTTGGCCAAGATGTTGCTAGATTGCCGAGTTACTCATGCTTTTACAAATGCGTTAGTTTATTCATCTTGGTCCCAGATTCTGCTGGATTCAAACTTATGTTTTCAAATCTAGGTTGAACATCCCATACTTATATTGAACTGAAATGATCGATCTACTTGTGAACTACTAGGGTCGAGGTGGGAGAAACCGTACAGTTAAGGTTTGACCGGCTACTATTTCTGAATATTTTTTCAAACAAACATGAAATTATTTCCACAATGTTCAATACACCATACTTTATTTTGGTTTGTTGTATAAACGTTCAACTCTGTTTTGATTAGCTGCAAACTGACTTCAAGTCTCTAGTAGTTGGTGCGGGAGTTTTCGTACACCAGCGGGAGTTTCCGTACACTTTTGCAAGTGTAAAATAATACACTTATATCTATTTTCAAATCTTCTTTTTCATTCCCTGGCAAAATATATTCCTATTCTATCATTTTTAACTAAAATCTGCTTTAATAACCAATTTTTTTAATTTTGAGCATATTTTCATTGAAGGCATATAAATTTTTCGACTCGCGAACGGCACACACTCATTTTACGTCGATTATGGATCGACGTTAGTTTAATGTTTATAACTTATAAAGGAAAAGCTCTAAAGCCAAAAATATCCAAAAGAGCAGAAAGTATGAAGTCTTTTACCTTATGGTTATCAAATTTTTTCATTGAAGCAACCTGTTGAACTTAGAATTAACTGCAAAGTTCAACTGTACGGAAACTCCCGCTGTACGATTTCTCCCGCCTAGACCCTATAACATTACTATTTCGAGAAAACTGGAGGCAATGTTTTGCTATTTCATATGATGAAACACCAAGATGAACATTACCAGAGAATTATCTCGCATGCATACAAAAATTTGATCTTCTTTTGAAAAACGTAGCAGGCTAAAATCATTAAAGGAAGGCCCATACTGTAAAATTACTTAGGCCTAAATCAAAAATAACTAAAACTCAATTCGGGCCTAAAAAGGAGGGAATTTGCATTTACTTCGATAGGTAAATTAGACTATTAAGTTCTCAAACCTGGTGGGGTTGAATCATAGCTTCGGTATCTTTTTCGGTCTGCAGACATCCTTGCAAATGGATGAAACCTTTATCTCTTTCTTAGGTTTAAAATAAAGAGGGAAGTAAATTACGAAGCTCTCCCGCAACTTCAGGCCGCCATTGACAATTTTAAAATTAAATCGTGTGTTCCTTGAAACAAAAGAACGCATGCGCCATTATCTCTTGCCTCCTTCTCAAAGGGAGGTCTACGTTTCCCAGGTGACGGTGTACGCAACAGTCTTCATGGAAACCCAACTTTGTTTCTTTACAATCTCTGCAGTCAAAGAACGATTAATAAAATTTTAATTAACCTTCAATAAAGCATGTTGTTATGAGCAGTCACTAAGAAATTTATCTCTGCTGGTATTTCTATTTCACTCTCATAAGAATGCCTGAACAAAAATGCTTGAAGTGGCCTACTAACTTACTAGAGGACAAAAGACATCGTAATAAATCAATTTATGTGTCTGATTTTTGCACAAGAAATAAGAGAATTCCTCAAAGAACAAGGGCGAAGACCAAAGAAACAACAAGATATGCTAAAGATATTGTAAGTCTACTTGTAATCATTTTTAAACTGTTATCTTCATCATAAATTGAGCTATCTTGTCTATAGATAGGGCAGGTGGTACCTTTTATATTTTCCTCTCACCACACTCCCTTTCTCTGCCAGCACACTTAACAACTGTGAGACGAAACAGGTGAAAACTTACAGATAACATTCACCTAAACCTATCATTTCAGGGCTGCTACTTTCAAAGCTTTCTGTTGTTATGTGTAATCAATTGCATTGCGTCTAAGTCTAGATCCGCCACTGAGCAGCTGAAATATTGAATTTTTCAGTACGACTTGACCCCTAAAACACTGAACTTCTCGCCTCTCCAACACCCAACCTAGTCTAGCAAGAAGGGAAGTAATAATTCAGTGATGTGCACATTTTTAATTCATACCTTAGCTAATGTTTCTTGTCTGTTTTCGAGAGTTCAATTAAATATCTTACCCCAAAATATTATTTGAAATGCTCCCTAACTGCTCTATTAATTTCTATACTCTCGTTATACTTTTTGATTTTTCAAAAAATCTGAGTCAAATCTCAACCTCAGGTCCTTATCAGTGTGTTCCTTATAAAAAAGTGTGTACCCTTGCTTCATCGTAAAAGGTACAAGAGGTGCTTATATTATTGAGAGGATACGTTGACCTAACCATTCGTTATGAAGTTTTGCAATTATGATTGTAAACTTGCCTGAATATCTATAAATATCATGCCACCCCTTCACATTTTGATTAAACTTAGATTTTTAATTATCTTGAAAATTGTCACACGTTTTAAAAGTAAACACTTCTTTTCCAAAAGTTCAATCCGTCAACGAGGTTTCTGAACGACCATTTTCAAACGAGCAGCCATCTGGACTTGAAGAATCATTGTGAGAAAATTCTGAATTCCATCGAGAAAACTTCTAGCGCAGACAGAGAATATCGTTACCAAGGAAAAGGTAGGCCTAAACACTTTTTAAATTTTGTTTTCCTTGTTACTAGCATCACTGCAAATGTTTATGAGAATCGTGTACACGCATTTTTTATAAGTAATTGCTATATAAGCAAGTCAGTACTCGACAAGACAAAAACTTAAGCAGTTCTAGTACTGGATAGTGGAATGCTAAGCAATTTGAAAATTTAGTTCTGATCCAATTGGCCATGAAAACGTGCAGCAGCTATAGATAAGTAGGCTACAGTGGATATTTGTCCACGGGCACAGTTTGATATGCAAGATACCATCGATATTTGTTGTACAACAACTTGTGATATAGTATTGTAAGAAACAAAAAAGCTTAGCAATTGCTAAGCTATTTTGAGAACTCAAATTTGCCCTCCAGCTAAGCCATTTTCAGTACTGAGCTCGTGCTGAAATTGCTTATAAAGAAATACGCGTATTGTGCTTGTCTGTGTAAATGGCTGATATTCATAGGTGCTAATGGGAGATTTAGATGGGCAATTTTCGAATAGCTTTAGTTCATGACGTTTCGGATTAGTTTCTCATTCACAATATCATCAAATTTCATGTTGTTTACCACGTACAACTTGCAATTACTCCAATACAGGTATTTATATCAATTATTTGCACAGCACTGGAAGTTTCTTAGATCTGCCTTTAATCCTTGTTTCGAATCACTAATGATCTACGTGAAATAGGTAACGAAATTTAGCTTAGGAATACGATAAAACACTTGTCCATACTACCTATGATGAAAATTTAATAAATAAGGGAATACGCTTTTTGATATTGGCCTCCAAATATAGTCTTACGGTAGTTGAAAATTGTAGAGATTGGTAGACACAGAGTCAACTAAAAGCTTGTTCAATTGACTCTGGTAGACACTAGCCTGACTGTAACCACTGTCAACATTCATTATCACTAATTGCCTTTCGCTAGGGGGTGGGGGGACCACTAACTGCTGCCTGGCAAGCCTTTAAAATCCCATTTACAAGTCTCTTGCAATTTTCACGATCTTGAACTTCTCTTTTTGATTCTTCTAGGTCTTCGTTATTTTGTAATTCTAAACATTTGCAGTATGTGTGATCTGAGCATGTTTTATGAGTATAGTTTGTCTAGATCTCTTGCCAGTAATCGGTAAGGTAATCATTTCTTTGCCCCTAAAGTTCTTGTGAGAGGGGCCCTAGTCAAAGTTATCTGTTAAAAATTTTATTCATTTGGTAGGCAAAAAAAGTCCTTTGTACTCTGGTCTCCCCTCAACTCCTGATTTGCTGGACGATGGCGTTCCCGTGGGGAGTGTTTTACCTGCAAGCCTTAGAAGAATAGAATCCGCCTGGAATGAAGAGGCTAATGCTACGAAACGTGAACGAGGTAAGTAAAGATTTCCAATAGAACCTATGACCAGTAGTTGGAAAGGGGTGTTCAGTATTTTTGGTCTGTCGGAATGTTCGTAGTGTGACGAATATCTCTGAATATAGTAGAGTAGGGTAATTACGAATAACTCTTATCAAAGAATATCTGAATATTTATATCTATTTTTAGGCTATATCTACGGCAAAGCTGGAACGAAAACATGGTATCATCAGAGAAAGGTAAGTGGAAACCTTATTTCTTATTTCGTCAGGTACCTTTTTCGTTTCATTTCAGTTCTCTTTATCGCGTACTACTCTGATGAGTGTCAAGTTTTTCCTATGATTTTAAACTCTGGCTCCAGTCCTTGAAGTTTCTTAGATGATTTGGATTTCAGCCTTCAAAGTCCCTAGCAGTTGCTTAAGAAAACCAAATTCAGTATAGCCATATATGAAAAGCATTTTATCGCAAACTACTTTTATTTATGATCCAGACCAAAGAAAATATGGCATCAACGAGGAAGATTTAGATGGAAGGAGAAGAGAGAAACCATATAAAAATTCCGTTAAAGAAAGAAGAAGCTGTCTTTTTCCATGAGGGAAAGGGGAAATGGACAAATTTTAAGGGGAAAAGGGAGATTTAGACTCTTATATTTCAACCCCATATTCCAGTGACCAGTTTAATTTGCTAGCATAATTATAAATCAGGTTTCATCATTATGAATTAGACTCACATTTTTTAATATTTGTTTAGAACTCAGCATCAAGAAGCAGCAAATCACTTTTGCCTGGGATGAACAAATGGCTGAATGAAGCAAACGAATTCGGTAAGAAAAGAAGATTCGAATAACGTTTGAAATAATGTGAAGTAAATAAGATATTATAAGGTACTGTTGCCGATGTTGTTGTTGCAGTTTCTATTGTTGATGTTGCTAAATTATTTAGAATGGAAGAAAACCGAGAGGCCCGGGGGGGGGGGGTAACTCATATATATAGCTGAACGGGGACGTGCCGCCCATAAGGGTGGGTTCGAAAGCTTCAAAATCTGGAAATATGGGTCTCGAAATGCAGAAGAATTGCACGAAATCTTTCAAGAATTCCAGCAAATTAAAATGCAAAAGGCAAAAAGAAGGGAAGCATCACAGCTGAGATGTCTTCAGGATCCAGAAGCCCATGGAACTGTACGCACATTGGTTTTGCCTGCTCCAGGAAACGATGAAACAAGGCAGTCGCAACGAAAGAGAACAGTCGTTAGCCACATATTTTCTTGATTAAATTAGTTTTCTTGACTTTGTCAGGCTAAAATGATTGTTTAAGATTATTGGCCTTGTTCTGAGTCAAAGCGTAATATTCACTATATTGGAACTATGATACAACAAGTCAATCTCTCCCTCGATTTTCAATCTAAATCAGGGTAATAAAGAAAAAACCAAATAATTTGTCGGGCCAAAATGGTCATTTCACATAATCCATAATTCATAATCCATAATCCATAATCCATTTCACATAATCCATAATCCATTCAAGCACACTTCACTATTATTCGATGAAATTCCCTTTTTTGGAGGGGGTCGCCTCTGGGTTCGTTCATTCACTGCGAATACTTTTATTTTTCTTAATTTCTTAATTCTTCCTTATCTATAATATATAGAAAAACGTATGAATTGTAGTTTACTTACGCTCTTATTCAATCCTTTGCATGTTGCATACAGTTTAATTTTAAAACCATAAAACTGGGTATGTTTTTCCCAATCCTTAAAAGTGGGTATGAAAAAGTCTGTGAATTGGTTAAGGGTGGGTATGAAGCTACAATTTGGGCGGCACGCACCCGTCATCCTTCGGTCAAAGTTACCCCCCGGGCCGAGAGGCTCAAAATTTGGTAGACTTGTTAAATGAATCGCAGTAATCGCTATTTATAAACTTGACAAACGCTCAAACTCCCAGTATGAGCGGTCTCAAATTAGTGCTAGCCTCGGTTTCATTGTGAGCAATTCCTTGGGACTCATGTAATAAGGCTGACAACATGGTAGACAATTTATTACGCGAAGAATTGTTGCACAATGATGGTCTTGTGTAATACCAAAACTTTATAATTTGTTGAAAAGCATTCGATTGTGATTCCAACATCATCTTTTCCATCTATGTGAATTCATGCCTAAAATGATTGTGTGAAATCTTAGTAAAATGAATGATATTTTTCCCCCTCTGATGAATTTCCTTTTCATTTCAGAGAAGCAAGTCGTTCACAACTTCATGAACAATGTCTCTGACGCCTTGCAAGACGAAAGGCCACAGTCAGCCTCATTTTCAGATCAACAACCGCAACAACATTATTCAGACAACCCAAAACTGGAAGACTACCTGGATGACTATGCCAATGACAGCGAAGAAATTGCTAGGCCCCAAACTCCTCAAGTTGAGGTTTCCAGACCCCAGACTCCTCAATACGAAGAAGAGTACTACCTCCTTGACGAGCCTTATTCCCAGAGTTCTTTGCAGCAAAATGACGAGAAATTCAAAAACGTTTCGTTCAAACAGCCTGACCTCGAAGAACTCATTTCACCGAGATCTCAAAACTTGATCGAAAGCAAGGAATACGTCATTGACCCTGTGATAACCAACCAGCAACCTGATTTTGATGAAATCCCCTTAAGTCCCACAGGGGTACGAAGCTATCCTAAATATGACAGGCCTAGCAGTTGTCAATCTCTGCGTAGACCCGCTACAGCAACTAGCAGCTATCCCAGAATCCCTAGAGCTCAAAGTGCGCAAGGTCGTTATACTTCCGATAAAACACCACGTGACCTCCGCTGCCAAAGTGCGAGAAGCTATCGTGAAACAGAGGCTGAGTCATACCGACCACAACTACCGTCTACGAATGTGAACAAGAAGGGGACTGGAAACAAGCATCGTCACAAACACACACATAGAGGTTCCAACTGTGAAACTTGCCATAATAGAGAGATGAAGGAAATGGCAGCCCAATTGGCAGGGTGAGAAAGTTTTTTATTTTCTTTATGTATTTCTGTAAAACTCCTGGCCATTCAGGACATCCTACAAAAAGGATATATGTTTCAACTAATACATTAATAAACAGACATGTCCGTCTATGACTCTTGAGTTTCTCGTCAGACAGACTATACCAATCTTTGCTCTATACTCACGTACATCGAGCACTATGGCCAGGATAGGCAGACTACACTCGATCTAGATGTTTGAACTATCATTTACATGATCTATTTCAAAACTAGCTTGGATGTGCAATTGATATATTGACAGTCCCTTTGGTTATAATCTACATTATAACATACGTCCTTAGTTTTGGAACAAGAAAGGATACTGGCTCTCCACAGAGAATCTCTTTTAATCTACATTGCTCTGTAATTTTGTACATCGATGATGCAGTTATAGACTAAGCAATGCTATAGAGATAATTAGTTTAATCATAGAGAGAGCCAGTCTCCTGTCTTGGTTCTAATCTAGATCGCTCTGTGCTTCTGTACATCGATGATGCAGTTTTAGATTAAGCAATGCTATAGAGATAATTAGTTTAATCATAGAGAGAGCCAGTCTCCTGTCTTGGTTCTAATCTACATCGCTCTGTGCTTCTGTACATCGATGATGCAGTTTTAGATTAAGCAATGCTATAGAGATAATTAGTTTAATCATAGAGAGAGCCAGTCTCCTGTCTTGGTTCTAATCTACATCGCTCTGTGCTTCTGTACATCGATGATGCAGTTTTAGATTAAGCAATGCTATAGAGATAATTAGTTTAATCATAGAGAGAGCCAGTCTCCTGTCTTGGTTCTAATCTAGATCGCTCTGTGCTTCTGTACATCGATGATGCAGTTTTAGATTAAGCAATGCTATAGAGATAATTAGTTTAATCATAGAGAGAGCCAGTCTCCTGTCTTGGTTCTAATCTAGATCGCTCTGTGCTTCTGTACATCGATGATGCAGTTTTAGATTAAGCAATGCTATAGAGATAATCAGTTTAATCATAGAGAGAGCCAGTCTCCTGTCTTGGTTCTAATCTAGATCGCTCTGTGCTTCTGTACATCGATGATGCAGTTTTAGATTAAGCATAGAGATAAGATAAGTCGTCAAGTATGAAAAACTGAACGGCCTATTATGATACTTTGAGCTTCTCTCATGCAGGGACTCTTAATATCCCCAAAACAGTCTACCAATGATAAAGCACATTACTATGTTTCAAATATATGACATTCGTGTTCATTTCAGAATGAAGCCAATCTCAGACAACAAAACAAGATACAAAGGAAAGATGGCCATCACAGACATGTACAAGATGTCGTTGAAAGATTACGGTCTCACCGAAGACTACATGGACAATGGTTCCGTATTCAAGAAGGTTGGAGAAAGAGCGCCTGGCCATTTCATCATTCACCCAGAATGGGTTTCAGAGAGGGCTGCACCTAGGAAGAGTTATAGGTAGTTGTTTTCATCACGTTTACTAACACAGACCCTACTATAGTACGGTCACTTAACATCATCAAAACATATAGACTCGTAATTTCGTAACATGCACATCATCGTCTAGAACACCACAAAAATCAATTTAAAAATATGGTTACTGTCCCATATCCGTATAAGACCCCCCCTCTCCAAAAATCGTTGTTTCGATTTGAAAATGTGGCCTCTCGCAGCATCTTCCAGTTACTTTGAACTGTAACCACACCCCCTGACTGTTAATCATACTCACTCCTAGCTGTAAGCAAACCCTTCCTAATTGTAGGCCCTATATTCCCATATCTCAGCCAGTAGGCAACATACTGTAATGATGTAATTTGATATTGTTGGCTTAGTGTTGAGGTATTTCTGATTTTGATGAGCAGATTTGAAATTTATAAAAAGTTTGATGATGTTATGGTTTTGCTTGTTAGTCATGATGTAAAGTTTCGTAGATTTGAACTGTTAAACAAATATTTGACTCTGATTAGTTATATTTTCAATGATTTTTCATACATTATTAGTTATTGATTAGAATATTATGACACTGTCCTACAGCTCACTGTTTCGAGCAAAGGGATAGAAGCTTAGATGATTTATATGACTACATAATACTGGAGATACAAAAAAGCTTTTATAAATATTTTGTAGATATTTTGAAACATGATTATTATGGCGAATTCATTTTTTTGTGGAGATTTCAAAATGAAGTTACAAGAAAGTACACTTGAGAAGAAGTAAGAATTGGAAGAGACCAATCAGGTAGTCGTGGGTTCGAGTCCCACTCGGGTCAATCTCATCCTCATAAATAATCTCGATCCAAAAGTACACCCTATATAGCTGTCATGTTACCATGGGCGTTGCTAGGGTAAATCCTCAAAACGTGGTAGTTTAAAAGCCCCCTTTTTTTACTAAATATCGTTACTGGTACTATAATGAAATATTAATCAATAGAAGAAGGAAGCTCTGAATGCATTTTAAAATATTTGAGTAGTAAATACACGGGAACTATATTAGGTAGAGCCATGAAATTCAGAGTACATGTGCTTCAGGTATTTGGTTAGTACAAATACTGAACATATTCAACAAGTTAGTCAGTGTTGCCATATTTTCACACAAATACCTGGGACGTTTTCATTTAAATCCACCATTTTGGATATTTCTGTATAAAACACAAGTGTGTTACACTTTGATTCTAAAAATAACTTTTATCACAAAGTTTTGATATTTGCTATGAAGATTACTTATAAAAGAACCTTAACGAGAGAGGTATTTCTTTTGTATCATTTTCACCAAACATTATAAATCTAAGAAATCATAAGTCTTACCTTATGAGATAAACCCCTAGCTTAGTCCAGTCGGTCACCTGAGTTTTCTTGATTAAAGAGATATTACTTTTGTATCATTTTTATCAAACATTAAAAATCAAAAGTCTTACCTTACGAGGGATCGACAACTATAGCCCTTTGCTTAGTCCACTCAGCAACCTGCGCTTTCTCAATGAGAGAGATATCACTTTCACATTATTTTTGCCAAAAATTTTAAATCCTAGAAATATCTCGTCGTCAGCAGACTACACGTCTAATGATTAAATCCCAGAAGTAAATAGTCTTATCTTACGAAGAATCGAGCCATGGACCTTTTGGTGAGCTTTGGTCATATCCAGTGTTCCTATTTTGATATCTTTAGTGTTCCTATTTTGATATCTATTGTGTTCCTCGCGCTTCTTACGATCTATTCCTTCTCTTTGACCTCTTTGACACCTGAAATTTTTCTTTGGGTCTTTGGTTTTCGAGTTTGACTTCTGGTTATTCCATTTTCTAGCGGATTGAATATTTACGCTTCACAATTACGGCAGTTCTTTAGAAATTCATCTTGCACAACCTTAGCCTCGACATGATGCTTGAAAAAATCTAAAAGCATACATTACTTTCAAAGTCACAAAGCAAGCAATTCCCTTCGTTACTAGAAGCAATCCATGCTTTGCCAATTAGCTGCACATCATATCGAGGCTAAGGTTGTTTCGAGGCAATTTCTATATAGATGACGTAATTGTGAAAGGGTCTATCAACAGAGCTAGCTTTGAAAGAAAACACAGGCTAAGGATTCCAGACTTTCCTTGAATAAAAACAATTTATTAGGAATGATTTCAAAATGTTTAGAAAATAAAGCAGTAATAAATTGAACAGGGTTATAGTATTTCAGCTAAAGTAACTAAAATTATAATTATTCGTATCTAAGAATTGGCATATATATTAATCAATCCATCACCATCAACGACCAAAGCCGCTCAAGAGCCAAAGAAGAAACAACGGTGTGTAGTTAGACACCTACTGTACATCTACTCCGGCCTACATTTGCTATTACATTAACAAGTAACTATAAATCAATCGAAAATTACTGAGATATTTGAGTCCTAAATTTTCTTCAAATCTTGTCAAGTCTCTTGACAGAATAAAATGGAACTTTATTACAAACTCCGTATCAAGAAGCGTTCACAAACTATCATTGCGAATCGAGAATAATTTAGAAAGGATTTGAAACTATTTTGAACCGATTCAGAAAGATTCAAAAATAATTTGGAACAACATACAACAAATACACAGCGATTTTCGACAATTTATGAAACACACCCGGAAGGATATCGATTTTATTTGAGTCCGTTGCGAATCGAAACGAGTTTCGAAAGGATTTGAACATCTTTTGAACCGTTTCAGAACAATTTGCAACAACTTGCAACAAATATACAAGGGTACATGAAACACATCAATTCCATTTGAATCTGTTTGTTCCAAATATTTTCCGAACAGAATCGCAATGATAATTTGTAAATCGCCCCTACTTATTTATCATTCTCAAATTGAAGTCATTCTCCTAGTTTCCAAATAAAAATAAACGTCCCGAAGAAAAGCTTTTGCAGTTACTCATCCCGCATCAAGATCACAGGGGAACGACCACCTCGACGTAGTTGACAGGGAAGAAGCCGGCTTCGCCATTGCATGTTCCTTCTAGCCAGTTCTCGTCTATCTGACTCGTCAGCATGATCGTGTCTCCCTCCTTGAAGCTCAGTTCCCCATCATTCTCTGCAATGAATAAATCAAGGGTTGAAGGAAAGTAAATCATCTATTAAAATGAATTCTCAAGTTTATCATGCCATACACCTTGTGGATTCAGATAAAAATTACTTGGCATAGTCCAAAACATAACAAACATAATAAACTAGTCTTTGTTCAGTACAAAACTTGGGGATGGTGAAGAATATCAGAAACATAGTGAAATATAATACTTAGTGAAGCTTTGTGTCTAAAACTAATCAGAGTAATACTTCAGAACAGTCTTTGATCAGTGCAAAACTTGAGGATGGCGAAGAAAATCGGAAACATAGTGAAATATTATAACTACTAAAGCTTTTCGTCTGACATCGTCAGAGTAGTACGTCAGAACAGTCTTCGATCGCTGCAGAGCTTGAGGATGGCGAAATAAATCAGAAACATAGCGAAATATAATAACTACTGAAGCTTTGCATCTGATACTCATCAGATTAGTACGTCAGAACAGTTTTTGATCGGTGCAGAGCTTGAGGATGGCAAAGAAAATCAGAAACATAGTGAAATATAATAACTACTAAAGCTTTGCGTCTGACCCATCAGATGAGTCCTCTTTATTATAGAAATTAACCTCAGAACAGTCTTTGATTTGTACAGAACTTGAGGATGGCGGAGAAAATCGGAAAGATAGTAAAACATAATAACTACTGACCCCCTACAAATAGTATGATAAAGAACTCAAACCTTTCTCAAAATCAAAGAGGGCCTTAGCTTGTGGTGCTTGCTTCTTGGAACTTGGAGGAACCATTGGTTTCGAAGACACCGGAGAAGAAATCATCGGATTGCCGAAGTTCACTTGGTCACTTCCGGAGTCGCTACTGACATCGTCGTAGTTTTTCGACACCAACTTCCTCTCAGCACGCGGACGGCTGGATGCTATGCTCATCCTAAAGACAAGAACGTGATTTATCACATTTCCAGATTTTGCACCTTTCCAGGTTAAACTTTGAAAAAATTATATTATTGAAGAAAATCGTAAAAGTACCAACATTTTATAGAAAGCTGGAGTGGTTTGCCGAATCGCATTTGTTGCAAAGCAAGTATGATGAAAATTCAAGGCACTTACTTATACCTCACCTGGTAAATTATATCCAAACCGAATTAACAATGTCATGGTGAATCGGGAGTAAAGAAGACAAGGAATGTTAGGACTAGGCCAGGTGACGACTCCAACTGAGATCACCAATTTTAGCGGTAGATCTCACGAGTCCAACAAAATCAAAGAAAATCGTTAGAGCAACTACAAATTTTACCAAACTTCTCCGACAAAAATCCACTCGGGTTCTTAACACAGGAAGAGGGGTTACAGTAAGCTAGAGTGGGTTGGGAGTTCTCTCAGAAGCAAGGAAGACAAAGTCCTTAAAATCAAGATTGGAAAATTGCAAAGAAGTATAATAGATAAATAGGTGTCATCTTTCTCTTTTGGAAGATTAGAGGAGAAAATTAGAAATGAATAAAATGACTCACTGGTTATCCAGCTTCTGGACTAAATCCTCGCAAATTTCACTGCACTGTTGATGGTAGTCTCGGAGAGCCACAGAAAACGCATGAAGTTCGCTGATGTGCTCAACCTAAAGCAGAAAATATAATCAGCACGGATCTCAGGAGAGAAGCAGGGAGGTTCCTGAGTGTGGGATTAACCATTCCCCATTAAACTACCTTACCCTCGGTAGGATGTGATACTTAATCCTAAAGCGTGCCACTGCTCTCAAGTTTTTCAATCAATGCAGGAAACAGAACAGAATTACAGGGATCAGATTATTTTTCAAGGGTACAACGAAGGGAGAATGGCCAAAACTTTACGAGGGAAAGGATGGAGAATACTGTTAAAACTCTATAAGGGAAAGGAAAAACATATTTTTTTCACGAGGGAAAGTGGCAATTGCCAAATTTTGAAGAGGAGATGGCAGATTTAGACTTATGTTCCACCTTCCTGATTCGTTTTGTCCACTGGGACTTGTTTGGACAAAAGTGTCCCCAAATGTGTCAATAAATTTCATACATGCATTCTTATATGGTATGTCTTATGGTCTTCAATGGCTCTGATGACCAGGCAAACCCTCAACATCAATAGAGCATTGACAACTTGGATTTAGACGTTCAAGTACAAGGTTCATGACAAAAGCAGAGTTATTCTACGTAATAGTAAAACAAGATGGATGAAACTCACATCACTGTCCATTAGGTTCATCATACTACTGTAGCAAAGCTCTTTCGACTCTTCGAACTTCTCTTCTGCCATTCTTAGCTCTTCTCTGGTCACTACAAACATTCAATAATTCAGCTTAAGAAGAACTTAATAGATAAAACATCAAATGGTCTAGAATTTTATTCATTTTTTCGTCCATGGAATGCTGTCACATGAAGAAAATGGAAGTCCCATGAAGAAAAATGAGATTAGAAAACATCATGCACTTTAAGGAGTATAACGGGAAAAACAATGATTTCTGTTTTTACAACTCGGAAATTGTATCTCCTTAAAACTGAATCCCCCATCTAAGGTTAAAGAAGGGATGGATTATCACTTTGACATTACATATTCATATACAGAAAAAGGGATGAGACTTGAATATTATAAGGAATATTAAAGAAGAAAAATTCTTAGAATCTGATAGTTGGTAAATAATTACCCTTTTCTCCTTTTCTCTTCTTACAATCATAATCAAGACGACGACCAGATAACTTCTTGCGGTGATGCTGAGAATATCCAAACAAATACAGTCAACCATCTAGTATTGACCACTTCTTTGTGAATACCCCTTAGTGAACATCTCTAAAAGTGACTACCTCTAGTGACCACTTATAACAGAGACAGCCTCTGAAAGCAACCTCTAGTTGTGACCAACTCTACCGCAATTAGTCTTCAATGGAAGATGATTTATCTTATAGCTACTTTCATGGTGAGAGTCCAAGAAGCAGTCACCTTAAAGTAACGCTTGTTCAGCCCGAAATGCAAAATTTTAGCTCAATTTTCTCCATGAGCCCTATAAAAATGGCCACAAAATCAAATAGTTTCCTCCAAAATGCTAGAATTAGGTCTAAAATTAATAACAGCTTCATAGTAAGTGTGTTTGACTGTCAACATAAGAAATTATGGACAGTTGTGGACACTTGAGAGGAGGCAGTCGCGATATTTTCAGAAACAATAGCGCTTTGTATTGAAGCAATGGGAAATGTTATTTCAAACAATGGGTTTGCCCCCTCAAGTAATTGCAAAAGTGTCTGCTGCAAATCATTTAATTAAGAAGGATGAAAGATCATGGAAACCTTTAAAGAGAATGTTGAATCGAGGAAAAATATCAAAAACGTAAATCAATCAACAAACCATGATTTCTTTTAGATCTTTATTTTGAAGCTGATCAAGTGGATCTAAGAAGTTCTGCTTCACTTGAATTTCCTGAAAAGATAAGATGCATTAGATGACTAAAATGATGAAAATCTTCTACCTCATTTATCATATCAAATATCATTTTGATAAATTGTATTAAAGGACGGTATGCCTATAAAACTGCAGCAGCAAATCAATCCCTTTCTAAAAGAAGAAATAGATGTCGTCACATACATCACTTTGCCCTTGTCATCATGTTTTACCTAGCACATGAAATTTCTGATTTTCTTAGCCATTGTAGTCAACTGTGTATCTGTGTGTCAGTCATTCATAAATAACACATTGCTGGATCCAACACATCAACTCTACATGCGTGAATGGAAGTTGCACATACAGTAGAATCACGATAATTCAAACTTGCAACTTCTCAAACTCTTGCTGAATTGAATAGTTTTGGCATTCTCCTTGAGTCTTATTTGAGTTATCGAGGCTCTCCATGACTAGAATATTCAATAACTCAAAAAATTTTGATCGTCCCTTGCTTGTTTGAGTTATTAGGATTCTACATTCTTATATGTCTGATCCTGCTAACAAGATAGCCCCTCTGAGATAACACACAGACCTTATAGTGACAGAAATAATATTTCTCATGAAAAAATTGACAAATTGGCTTACCAGTGCATCCTTAACATCCGACATGCTTTGAAATGCTTGTCCTATATCTGATACAGATGTCGCTGAAAACGAAGGAGATTTGTTTCTGATATATATACAAATGACCAAAATGTGACCAAAATGATGCTAAATATCAAAAAGCTAGGAAAGTGGATATTGGACTCTTTAACGCAGTGGCCAATGGTTGGGACTACTGCATGGTCAAGATATGAACATCCAAAATTTTGTCCTGAAATAACAGACCAGCTCATTCCTTCTTCAAGATAGCCTAAAGAGTGCAAAAGCAAGAAAATAAATTCCTTTGTTAAACGAAGGTCAAGGGTTCTGGCAGTTTGCAGCTGATGTGGACCTACAACTTGTACTCCTAGAATTGATATTTCTAGAACAAATATTCTGGGTACTCATTTACCAACCTCGATAGGATGGACAGTTGAGTTGAATGACGGCTTGTAGTTCATGACTCCAACTGTTTCTGGATTAAAACCCACGAAGGTTGCCTTTTAAGTGTTAGAAATCCAGCGCCTTGACCACAAGACTACACGAACGATATAACCCCCAAAACTGAAGCCCTTAAAGTTTTTAACCATGCTGAATGCTGCACTAAAAGTCTTTCAAAATTATATTTTGAGAGTGTGTTACAAGGCAAAAGGAGTTGGATGCAACCAAAGAGAAATGGAGATAGCTTTGGGGACTAGTTCCTTTTTTAAAATTTGATAATAAAGTCCAGAGGACCACTGGGACCGCCGGTGACTGGCAAATGATTTCCTTGAATGCATTTCGGTTTGGTTTTTTATTACACATATGTTGATATGTTTTTCTTCACTAAACTCCCATCCTTCAAAAGACAACTCCTGAAAACTTTTTAGCAATTATTAAGTATACATAATTAAAGGACATTTTGGTTTTAAAGACACTTTACAGGCACATTTTCATCAGGCTATCTAAGACATGCAAAAACGTGGTTTTCAACCACTGCTGCTTAAGGATACGCTAATTGAACGTCTTACCCAATGCTGAATCCTCTTCAAAGTCTCTTCCTGCCTTCGTCAAAACATCACCCAACACAGTTTCTGGCTGCGGGTACTTGACATTCTCTCCCCTTGCTTGACCTCTGGCCTTCAGAACAGCTGTTTGGAAGTTCAACTTGGTTCTTGCAGCTAAAAATGTTCAATAAGTTTCAAGATTGACAAAATCTACATGATGGCCTGGAAACATTTAATAAATATTTGAAATAAAAATAAATATTTTGTCGTCCCCCTTCAGCAGGTCTAGTGCAGTTGTTAAAAAAACCAGATAGCTTGACCTCTACATTTTGTGAGTGGTGCTGTGGTTTATGTGATTGGTATGTCTTGAACTGGTTGGTTAAGAAGAGTGCCCTGGTTGTTCAGTTGGTAGAGTGTTTGACGCACAAAGTCGGACTTTGTGAGTTAGAATCCTACTTGGGTTATCATCATTCACACAAATTATTTCAATAAATCACCACTTTGTTAATTTCACAGTTAATGAAATATCACAATGCCACGAACAGTGCAATCATATTAATCACCCCGTCTGAGAGTAAGAGGAGCCATGTCAATTAAAAAAATCACCCATCAATAAAAGCTTTCCATTATTTTACAGACTCAGCTGTGCACATCATTCGAGTGTTTAGTTTAACAAATTGACCGAAAAGATTAAACCTTTAATGTGATCAAACTTTATGATAAATATTTAAAATTGTTGATATAACTTTTAGAACTCCTACCAGGCATTATCTAGAACAAAAAGGTAGGCGCTTTGATGATTGAGAAAAGTATTTAAACGCCCACCTTGAGCTTCAAGAAAATAACAAATTATTTGATCAAATAGCTTGTCAGATTTGGAGCATTTGGCCAGGGGGGGTTTATTGCGTGTTTCCTAAAGGGGACCTTTCTCAAGAGGGAGGGCTAATTCAAAAGTGATGAAAATGAAAAATTTTTTTAAAGACTTATATATCCAATTTTTAAATATCTTATTGTTATTTGATCCAGTACAGAAATTTCTCGAATTTCTTCCATGCGAAGTAATGAGCTGCTTATAAAGAACTAATGGAGCGACTGCAAGGATATTAGGAAGCTAGACCACTAAAGCACTGACACACCTTACTCTAGGATATTAGGGATATTCGGACGGGATATTAGGAAGGAATATCAGGAAGGTATACCAGGGAGCAGGGGCGGACCCATCAAAGAATTTGACTGCCGCACAAATGGGCTAGAATTGGGGAGTCCATGGGCTCACCCCCGGGAAAAGTTTTTGAGGCATTGCTGTTCCTAAGGTGGGGAATGCACCTTTTTTGTCAGCTTGAGGCTTCCTACCAGCCCCTATGCCAGCCTGCGACACCTTTTTGAAGTAACAATAAAAGATTACATAATTGTTGTTTCAGAACTTTTTTAAATAAAATAAATTACTATACTTAAATGCTCCAGAAAGTTTCGTATTTTCTCTATATGTGAAAAAATTAAAAGAATTAAAATAAATCTCCAAAAATCATTTTTGCCAAAGTTGACTACCTCCCATGCGGCAGTGGTGGCAGTGTGGATCCGCCCCTGCCAGGGAGGCAAATTAGGAAGGCATATTAGGAAGGCATATTAGGAAGGTATATTAGGAAGGCAAATTAGGAAGGAATATTAAAAGCTAGACACATCGCCTTTTGTTTACTGATGTACCTTTCCTGCATCTCATTGTCAAACTGTATGTGATGATAAAATTCATGACATGAAAACAGAAGTTTAATCTTACCTGGATTAGGCTGCAGGTATTCTCTTGTCCTGTGTTGCAGTTGTTCAACCAAGTGATTAAAGACGTCTGTTTTCTACAATCGAAAAATAAGATATGAAAATAATTGAATCATAAGACAAACATGCATGACAAAGCTTTTCAAATATGACATTGTCAGTGCCATAACATGGTGAAACAAAAGTAGGATCTAGGTTAACAAATATTTCAACTTGCTGGACATCTGCAAGGTTCTTTAGAAACATTCAACAAATCAGCATTGTTACGTTTCAAATCCAAATGTTTTTCAATCATTGGTGAAATGATAACCAACGAGTCCCAACAAATATGAAACTATTTCCAATGATTTAAAAACAATTCTATGGCAATTGTAAAATGATTTCCAACCAAACCGATTTACAACTGATTCACAATTATTTGAAATGGAACCAAAAAGAGTTTAATCAAGATAATTTGTGAGAATGAAAATGAAACGAGTTTACAACATTACTCTAAGGTTTCCAAATATTAGTCCCCCTATCTATTACTGCCTGTGCAAGTACTCAGACATTCCATCTCAAACCGTTATTCTCTACTTCATGATAATATCACCTAGTTTTCAGGAGGACCATAACGGTATATGTTTGCCTTTCAGCTTTCCATGGACTCAAACAGCAGCTTCTCAACCATTCTGTGGACAGCTGTTTCTAGGATTCCTTGACCCATTTTTTACCAGCAACATATAGGTATAAGCAGCTCATATAGAATCAAATATTGAAAAAAATAAATGACAAGAATTACCTTTTCCAGATCAACATAATCATCTTCTAGTTGTGAACCCTTGGCATTTCCAAGCTTCTCACTCATATACTGCAGAATAAGAACAATAACACTTTTATATTGATTTGGAAAGCCCATTTCCTACTGTTAATCCTTGTTAACACAAAGTGTCTTCCCTGTGATAAAATACCCTTAAATCGCTGTAAATACAAAGTGCCCTGTTCATAGGGTAACAGAAGCTTTTTGCATATTCATTCCAATGACTGGCTTATACTGAAGATTAATTTCAAGATTTGAGTTTGAAGGTATTGATAATAAATTAGAGAATAAAGAAAAGGAGAATAAGAAGGACCTCATAGATGTATTTCACTGCAGGGTGGAAAATAAATCTCATCATTGAAAAATGATTTTTTCACCATTTATTTTAGTTCAATTAAGAGTCTTACATAGAGGGGAACTTGGTGTAGGTCAAAAATTTGTTCAGAAAATGCTTATTTATGCTTGTGGCACAGAAAATCCAAGGCATGGAAGCAGACAACCAAGCCAATTTATTTGTAAACATAGGCTTGGGGTATGGCAGATTGCAGCTTATGTGGACCTGCAGCTTGTGCCCCAGAAATAATATTCTAGATCAAATATCATTAGGTGCTTATATGCCAATCTTGGAAGGATGAACGCTCAGTTGGCTGACGGGTTGGAGTTCATGGTTCTGATTGTTCATGGATTCAAACTCACAAGGGTTACCCCTCAAGGATAACATAATAACTTCAGGACAATAAACTTGGGGACTTTTCTGGCTGAGGCAAAAATTAATGGCTCAATAAGTAAGTTGGATGGATGCATTGATTATTTAGAAAATAGGTAAATCCTAGGATCTACACCCTGGCCACTATGTACATTATGGCAGATCTGAGTTGACCTCGATGCTATCGCATTCTATTTCCCACAAGACTGACACCAATTCTACCATCTTCAAGAAAGTTTTATTCCATTTACTAAGATAACTCAATACTCCACATTTTGCTCCAGGACACCAGGAAGAGCATTTTTATCAATATGGACTCAAGACCCAGGACCTCCTTATTTCTTTGCATTTTACTAGAAACAACACCTTAGCTTCCGTTACCCATCCCCACAGCCCCTTAATTTGTATGGTGGGAATAAAGCAATCCCATAAAGTCATAGCCTTCATTAATTGCCTTTTTGCCGAACAGAACATAAAATCCAGGCCTTTTTGTTAAATAACCAGTTGCTCAATGAAAAACCAAGTGTAGGCTTATTTTAACCAACCATTGACCTGCCCACTCATTGAGGGTTTACAGGGGCACATCTGGGGAGGTTGTGAGGGTTGTAGCCCTTGCCCCTTTTAAGCAAGGAAGCTAATTTGACATGTTTTTGTCAGGGCTAATCATTATGAATCAAGCATTGTAAAAAAGATGAATTGAAGGACTGTAAGCCATTTTAAACCTCAAGGTTTCAATTCATCTCAGGATTTTCAAGGGGCTGAGCCCAGTAGATCCCTGCTACAGCACTTGCCTGTCCTGTTTTACAACTAATCCCCCCCCCCCCGCCCTACAAAAGGACTAGTTGCACCCCCTTCGCCCTTGGTTTATCAATTTGCCATCACTGTAGGAACTTCCTGCAATGGTTCGATATTCTACAGGTATTCCAGCTTGGTGGAAATTAGCAATCAAGTTTCAAAAATGTTGAAATGAATGTTGAAGGTTGTTAGAATATAATCTGGCATTAAATAGGATTGGGAAGGATTGAGGAATTGGAAAATCAATTGGAAAATCTAAACAATTAGTCAGATAAACTGGTACTCAAAAAATATTGATGAAACGAAAAAACAACGGTCGGCCAGACGGATAGTAGAGCTAGGTGTCGTCTATCTTTATTTGATCTAGGGTATTGTAGCTTAAAAATTCCAAAAATCTTGAGATAAGATAAAAATCAAAGTTTTCTGAATTATTTGCATTGAATATTAGGAAATATAGCTTTGATGCAACACCATCACAGAGACCGGCAAATGATAGAGTACACCGCAATTTATTGGTCAACTACAACTGTTCAAATAAATCTGGTCAGAGCTGGTTCGCATGCAACACGAAAAGGCCAAAAGTTGAGGCAAAAACAGGTCTTGAAATTAAGTTCTGCAAGTTGATAATTACCTGATTTGCTTTATTAATTTGTTTTCTGAAGCCTGCGAAAGACATGTTGATTTATTCAGCTGACGAACTTTTATTTTCCCCAAGCTTTAGTCAATGAAGGAAGGAGAAGAGAGAAGCAACAAACTGACCATCAGGCCGTCCTGCCTGCAAAACAATATGGCTTCCTCTACGTGATCAATCCGGGGGTCGCGTATCGAAATTCAACAGGGTGTAATAATGATAGAGTTGGGTCTTAGTACACATTTTTTTACAAGAAGCCGTCTTAAAACGCATTCTGGATAGAAATCAAACATTTTAGAAACTTTAGCATTACAAAGCTGGTTGATAGAACAAAAAATTATTTTTTTGTCTGATTTATACTTGATGATCGAGACAGGACTAACCTTACCAGCTCATTAGATTGGGGGCAGTAGGGAGAATAGTTAACCATTATCCAGAAAACAAATTTTCATCAGTATTAAGTCTTTGGCCATCTAGAAAGTAGTTCTTTGATGATTCAATTATAGTGAACCAAATGATTTTGCAAGTTGCACACTGCTACACGTATATATTTTCCATAAAAATTCTTGTGTCTAAAAGATGTAACATATATAGAAGTGATAACTTTTTTAGCCCCACTTTGAAAGGAAGAACGCATTTGGTTATGTACTAGTAACTTGTCAAAACCTATAATAGTGGGGGTCAGGGCCTGACCCGAGCTAGGTTTATCAAAAAAGCTCATCATGAAATAGTAGAATAAGTGTAAGGTCAGTGTAAGTAGAGAGACACGACCCCCGGTTTGCCATGCATAAAGCTGCACATTCTTAAGCAGCGCTGGATCAAGGCCAATAGCAACATTGCACGTGATGATGAGTCAAGGCGTATAGTGGGATACCTTCAGGGGGTCAGCCGTACTGCTATATTAGGGGATTATGTCACACCCTTTCTTTTAGGGGTATCATAATTCGATATGATGGGGTAGACTGGATAGGGAGGCTATTTTCTTATGTGTTTTGGTCCCTCTAGATAATACAATTCAGGTTATTTTCAAGGTCCCGTTTAACTTTGAAGGAGAATAGAGGGGTACAACAAATATGTCTTTGTGGTTTTCAGCAGAGGCTTAGCCTCAGTGGATTACGCAGAGAACTTGAGAAAAAACACATTTTATTTATATGCATACATGTCTATATATGTGATGTCCTCTAAGCGTTCTATAAAAATACTCTTTACAGACAAAATGACAGAAAAGTGTTACAAAAGATGTCGACAAAATACTAGACAAACACAATCTGTATACAAAAATAAAGCAACTCCAAAAAATGTTGATTACCTCTGAAGGGATACAAAAATACAAAATCTGGTGTGGATATTCAACTCCCTTCCAAATAATACGAAGAGGGTCGCCAAAGAATCGCAAAAACTCTGTTAGAGAAAGGCAGAATCTAGAAGGAGGGAGATGAGAAAATATAAATATTCTATTAGAAAAAGGAGAAACTTTATTTTTCATGAGAGAAAGGGGAAATTATCAATATATAGGGGAGAAAGGGGATTTACACTCCTGTTCAACCTCCTTGTTTGTGGCTTTCAGTGAACTTACAAGGAACCTCTTTCTGATAAGATAACCTCATCTTCAAACCAAAGTGAACTAGAAACCACCTGAAAGGGCATTGTGGGGTTCTGCTGGCCATAACTGAACTTGCCATACTCACTATTTTCTAGATAGGGAGTTGGTTTTGGGAACCTTTATCTTACGAAACAAAGGCGCATTGAGTGCTTAGCACGGGGAAGTGTGGGAGAACAGATTCTGCTTTTGATCAAGTATACCAGATTTGTAAACATAGTCTTTGTGAAGAAGAATGGACTACTGTATCATGATATCGTGGTTAATAAAATATGGAACGAGTAGAACGGGCAAGAAGCGGCAGTAGTTGCTAGAAGGACATACTCTATCCCCTCCCTAATGAGTGAATCTATACCTAATTCCAACTTTCTCGTTTTCTACCTGTTTCTACTAGTTTCCTACTCGTTTTGTATTCGTTTCAACTCGTTTCTACTCGTTTAATGTTATAGTAAATGCGATCATATGGTATTACAAACCTCAACCGTATCTAAATCAATTGATACACAAAATTCACTAAAGTTGTTGCCATTTTCAATTGATTGAAACCAGGAGCGTCGAGACAGGGGGGGGTGGAGAGGGGGTAAAAGGTTCGGGGCCCACAAAAATTTTGTATTTAAAGACTTTTGTAAAAGTGCGTCTAATGATCTATGGTTGTGGGACCTGGTTCTACGAAATACTCCGGGGCCCGAGCTGGCTCTCGACGGCCCTGATTGAATGACACAACAACAAGGATACTGCCTAATTTCCTCACGAAAGATGGAAGTCATGGCCACCATACATCCTCATTAACAACACAAATGATCCTGAAAACAGCATAATAAAACACCAAACAAAAACCAAATCAAAGTAAAAAAAATACAGCACAAATAAAGCTTCTAAATATACAAATATATACATTCACTGAAAGTAGTAAACTACCCCGGAAAATAAGAGTAAATATTTCCAGGGTTGGTCATTTTGTCAATATTCCGTATTTCTTCAATTTTAAACCGTTGGATTAGGCCATTGGGACCCCTCCCTGCATTAACAATTTTATTCAGCCCGTCAAAGATTATCTAGTTTTTGGCACGCACGGTTGAGAGCCACATTTAAGGGCTTATAATGGAAGAAATACGGTGACCCGGTCATATCGTTTTTGATGATTTACATATTTCTACAAGTATCTAGACTTCAATACCTGCTTACGACGTTATGGATTAAATGCCTAGAACAAGTTCTTGCGTAATGACTTGAACTACAAATTCTCGGATTCGTGGCTCTGATGTCAAGCCACCAAGTTGTGGTCTTGACTTCACAACCATTTCTTTGACTGAAAGTAGTACATAGCTAAGTTGACGAGGCAATGTTTCAAAGAATCAAAGTGCGAAGCCACAAGTCCTAGAGTCGAAGCTACAAGTTTAAGAGTAGAAATTGCAACCTTACAGGTTTATATCACGACGCAAGAGTCCTACCGAGGATTTCATGTCATTGGATTATCCTTTCCGATCACGTTGTTGGAAGACTAGACGCCTGTGATCTACAACGACAACGCAAGCAGAATGCGCGCAAAGCATCACGGTTGGAACACTTATGACGTTATTTAGCGCACTCTCCAGGAGCCTTCTTGTGACGATTCAGTGCAGCCGCATGCGCAAACATCTTTCCGCAATTATGACAATCGAACTGCTTATCAGGTCCATGCAGCCTCATATGCGAACTGAGGTTCACAGACGTTGCGAAGGAGCACTGACATAGTCCACATTTGTAAGGTTTTTCTGGATTATCAACATGCATATCATTAGGCTGCGGAGGCCCTCTCTCATAAACATACTGTCGTTGCATCTCTGGTATACAAGAATGTCCTTGGAATTGATGTCCATCTCGGAATACCTTCCCACATTTTGTACATTTCCAGGCCTCCCAACCTTGCGGAGGCTTTTCGTCAGGAAATTCCCTACTCATCGATGGTGGTGGTAAGACGCTAGGTTTCGATAAATAACTCTGACTAGAGCTGGCCGATGGTCGTACGGATGGAGCGACCCCCGTCACTTGGAGATATCCAGCTGATGTGTGGTGTACTGAAACCGCCATACCACTCTGAGGTTGGTACGGACTACGAGTATCATGCGAATGAGGAAGACGGGTGTTCGGAAATGACTTCACTGGAAGTGGGTTTGTTACTCTTGCATCATATTGCAAAGCGGGTGCTTGGCTAAGCATGGGTGGGTGCACGGGGAGCTGCCCCCCTTTTGATGACGATGAGCTGGCTATTTGTCCATGGATGGTCAAAGGCTGAGGGGAGACTTTAGGTACCCCTCTGAACTGATCCGGGTACGTTTTAGGGGGGCCGGCAGACGAATGTCTCATAATTGGTGTTCCAGGATTGTTTATCTTTGCTGGGTCTACTTCTGCTAGTTTGCTCGCCACTTCAACTGGTGCTTGGATACCTAGAAGCAGGATGAATTGAGAATGGAGCTCAGATTCGTTTGTAGAAATATTCCGTGGTGGTGAAACCTTAACTGTAAAATCTAATTAGTAATACACTTTTCATCTAAAATTTGAAATTAAGTTTGCGCCATTTCCAGTTGGTAAAATATACCATCTATTGATTCAAAATTCTCTCTCAAAATTGATAGAAGTAATGTTAATTGTTGAACGGAAAAATTGTAATATTAATTCTGTGCTTCAGGTGAGCCTGCTCAATTCTCTTCATAACGAGTGGATCTGTAGACGTACTTCTGGAAGTTATTTAGAATATAGTTAATTGTCTACATTAACTTGGGTAGAGTGTGCCATTCCTGGCTTTAGTGCTCGATCTACCCCATTCAGCATTCATAGAGCAATTTCATAGAAGAAATTACACTCAAAAACAGTTATGTTTTCTGTCACTTCGAGTTTCGTGCTTCTGCACTCATCAGACACACCTTAATTGTCTACATTCTAAATAAGATGACATATCCATCCATCTAACTAAGATACAAACAGTGTTCTAAAATTTAGAACGGATGTGTATGTCTTTTCATAATGTGTATAACCGCTGTTGGAGAACCTTTTATAGGGAGTAAATGTTAATGAAATGAAATGCTACCTACTTACTTTCGACGGAACAACTGGACATATCTCGGATCTCTGTCGGTAGGCCGAAGAAATGGGGATATTTTTCATCGTACCAAACCATAAGCTCCGTGCCCACCGGGATGTCTTTGAAGGCGCGGTAATAGATGCTGCCGTAGTACTGGAAAATGTACAAGTTCTGCTCGCCCTTGTGTCTGGCGCATTGAATGAATCTCATCCAGCTGGAGTCGTTCTCGTCACTCGCATCCAGAAAACAGCTGAGTCGACCGTTCTCGTAGATCTGAAGGAAGTAACATGTTATCAAATTGAGGCCGGTCATCAACCTCGTTCCCAGGGTGAAGATCCAATACTACACTACACTACACTAAGGCTACAGCTCGTGAAGATAGCTTTTGAAGGGTTAATGATAGATACAAGCGCGGATGCTAGAGCGTAAAAGGATCTTTTCTGTCAACAAGCTGAAAACCGGACCATGATAAACAAGAAACACCAAAGAACGTCATTCTTTCAATGATCCATATTTTTCTTACCAAAAACCAATAACCAAATAGCCCATAAGCCAAATAGCCCAGAGCCAAATAGCCCTAACCATAACCATAGCCCTAAGCCTAACAAAATAGCTAATAGCAAAATAGCCGATACCCAAAAAGCAAAATAGCCCACAGGCAAATAGCCAAATAGGTCTAACCCTAACACTGACCTTAAGCTTAACCAATTAATAGCCCCAAGCCTAAAAGCCCATGTAGCCAAATAGCCAAATAGCCATAACCATATCCATAACCAAATATCACATAGCCAATGGCAAAATAGGCCTAACCCTAGCAAAAAGCCTATAGCCAAATTGCCAAATAGCAGCCTATAGCCAAATAGCCCTAACCATAACCCTAGCCCTATGCCTGACAAAATTAGCTAATAGTAAAATAGCCGATACCCAAAAAGCAAAATAGCCCATAGGCAAATAGCCAAATAGTTCTACCCCTAACACTGACTCTAAGCTTAACCAATTAGTAGCCCGAAGCAAAATCCCATGTAGCCAAATAGCCAAATAGCCAAATAGCCAAATAGCCCTATCCATAAGCCTACCCAAATAGCCCATAGCCAATGGCAAAATAGGCCTAACCCTGGAGAATAGCCTATAGCGAGATTGCCAAATAGCAGCCCATAGCCAAATAGTCATAACCCTAACCTTAGTTTTAGTCCTGAATTCCACCAAGTTCCTTATTTTCAGAAGATCCCTTTCAGCACTAGTACCTATCACCAGCCAACAGTTGAGAATGCCCCTTAGCAATTCAAAGCTACCAAAAAAACCACTGAAGTATAAAATCATGACTGGAACTAGACAAAAGATTTAAATCAAGTGAGCTATACTTAATTGTTCCTTACTTAGGCCATATTCCGAACCTTGAGCATTTCCCATCAGAACCCAATTGACTTCAGTATGGCAAAGAAAATCCGAAACATAATAACTACAGAAACTTTGCGTCTGACACTCATCAGAGTAGTACGTCAGAAAGAGAACAGAAACGACACCTAAAAAATTGTACATGAAACATAATAACTACTAAAGCTTTGCGCTTGACACTCATCAGAATAGTACATAAGATAGAGAACGGAAACGAAACCTAACAAATAACTCCATCAGTCTTCACAAATGTGCTTATTGGAGAATAAGCCCTAAATTTCAATTGAGATATAGTCAGCCCAAAGCCATGAGATTTTGTCTCGTTTTCATTAACAGCCTCGTTGAGAGTCAAAAATAATTATAAGACACATCTGACAATACATAACTGCTAGCAAATATTGAACCTCGCGATGAGTTATCATAATTGTTATTTTTACCTAGTCTCGAACCTTTCACTTTCCCATCAGTAGAACTTACCAGAATTTACAAATACTATATAGAGAACAAATTAACCCTGAAGATTATCAGGAGGTGTAAGCAGCCCTAGGCCTCACTCACAGACAAAGGGTATTGTTATGGTTTGCCTTACAGTCTTCTTCAGAGCCAAGAATTATTACAGAATACACCAGACAATGACTAACTTCAACCCAATAAAGATCCTCATCAATAGGCTACCATGGTTCAACCTTTACTTGACCAGGTCTCGAACCTTGAACCTTTCCAAGCAAACACCGCTAGGTTAGATAAATAATTTATCCAGAGAAGAATAAATCAAACCTCAAGTTTATCTCAAGACGAATACAGCTTCAGGCCTAACCAACAGCCAAAATATTTTTCCGAGTTTTGCATAACAACCCCATTCAGCTTTGACAATAATCATGCTCTATATCATACATGTTCTACTCTTTATCTAACAGTGGCCTTGTACAAATTATATTACATGGCGATAGAAAAGTCTCTGCTCATGTGAATAAAAGTTTACTGGGACTTTCAATAAATCTTATTCACCAAAAAAGGCGATTTGATTAATATGACTAGGTTGAGCATAGTTTTACGTCACATAGCCACAAATACATTTTTTCTGTATTTATGTTTTTCTATTTTTCCTAACGAAATCGATGTTTTATGTAATGCCTTACACGTGTAAGACCTATTTTTATACAAGTAGTTAATATTATGGTCCTTGGATAATCCTAGACTTTGCACTCCAGGGTGTCGTCTCTGTAACGTATTGTGTGTGATAGCTTTACAAGGTTTTGTACATTATTTAGAGAAAATTCAATACATGATCTAGTCTCAAGAGAGATTCCAACCAAAGCAACAGTATTATAATTCCCCGCATTTTTGATAATAACACAATAAGCAAAGGTGGCGTATATCATTGAAACAAAAATAATCAATTATAGCTAAGAGAGCAAGTACAGTATTTCAGACCTACAATCCCCTTCAAATGTCTTGGAACACTCCCATGATTTTTACAGTTCCTCATATCCTGCCCCTGCCCTCTCCCCTAAACATTGTTGTTTTTAATTAAGAAAATTAACATAATGACCCTCAAGATGTATCTCGTGTAGTCTTACATATTTTTTATAGTGATCAACATTGTTTTCAGAGGGGAGGGAGGTTGATTGGAAATAATGAGCACCGAAAGCTGAAGAATTAGTTATTTCTGACAAAAATCATAGGTGTTCCAACGACTTTTAGCGGCCATTGTAGAATGACGTCCTGTATATGTATATCAGATTGGAACTATGGTCATCTATATAGGCCTGATCTAATTTGACCAGATCGTTGTCATGAAACTGAAAATAACTGAAAACTGAAATAGCATACGTACCTCCCACATGAAATTCTGCTGCTGGGGTCTGCTCAACCCTTCTTCTACTGACAACTTTCTACCTTCGTATGGGCCTATCCAAGTGCCAAGCGGGATGAAATGTCGTGCGAAAACCCCAAATCCCGCGAACGGGAGACTGGAGATGCACAAACCGACTTCGTCAGGGAAGGTGGAAATCGCATACGACTTTTGGGTGACGGGGAGAGGGATGGAAGGCCTCAAGGAGTGTAAAGGGCCATGTGAGGGGCAATCTCCGAAGCAGATCTCTTGGCACATGTCACACCCTGTTGAAACAGAGAGAAATCGTAAGATATAAATTAGAATTTAGAGTTAAGGACATAAGAAAAGCGACGAAACTCTATGAAATATCAACTGAGACTAAGAGCTGCTAGCCACCACTCCTTTGTCTAGAGGGTTTACCCCTCTTCAAGGTTGACCCTTCTTTAGTATTGTAAATAAAGTATTTATCGACTAGATTTGTGTCAGATAATGGACTTCTTTCCATACGAGTCTACCATTTCGTTGATTCGCAAGTTTCCATTCACTCAACAAATTAATTTACATTATATGCAACAAGTACATTGATAGCATATGATTTTCATAAAATATCATCATTTTGCGCTTCCTTCTTAATGGTGTGTTTTCTAGTTTGTTTGAAATAGTTCCAAAAGCTAGGTTAGAAGAACTACACACTTTATAAAAACACTCTAAAAACGGAGATGCCCTTCTGTGATTATGAGTTTCGTGCTTTTGCACTCATCAGGCAGAATATACTTATTGGTATAGTCTTGGTATAATCTTATTGGTAAAGTCTGTCTGACGTCGGAGTTACAGAAAAACATATCTGGTTTTTGAGTGTAACGTCTTCTATGCAATTGCTAGCGTATATCGAGCACTATAGCCAGGATAAGCACACTCTTCTTGAGTTAAATTCAAATGCTGGGTTATGTATCCAAATATTTGTTATACTAAATTTCGAAAAAGAATGAAGAAAACCTTGCTTCGACTCGCAAAAAAGCTTGAGAGACCTTCAGAAAACTCGAAAGAGAAAGCAAGGGGAAGAATCCGCAACTACTTTAGTTCCTGGTTCCAAATATCTATTCCCAACTTTTTATTGGTTGGAGAAAACTGACGATGGTCTTTAAGCCAATCAAAATTATTCATTTTTCAACGAATCATTTTTCAATCAATTTGACATTGTAGACATTTTTGTCTAGAACTAAACGCCTAAAGTGACTAAATGTCTTTGTTTGAGCGAGACTTATGGGTTGATGATGGATCACTTTGATTGCGTAACAGATCTTAGGGGGCTGGTACCAAGTTAAGACAGATACAAAGAAGATATGAATCGAGAAGGGCGAGGGATATCGGAGATATAGAAAGCAAAAGATAATATCTACCGAAGCTTTACGTCTAACACTCATCAGAGTGCGCCAGAAAGAGATCGAAAATGAAACCTAACTAATCATTAGAAACCTAACAAGATATAAATTCTGTAAAACCTCTTTTTCATAAAAAGAGTTTCGGCAAAAAGCAAATTGCTTTAACATCTGTTTTCGTGTAAAATTAGTTTTCATGAAGTGACGTCTCGTTCCCAAATCGTAATTTAAAAGCTTTCAATGAGAAGCAAGAGATAGCCGTATTGTATTGGTTATCTACGCCTGATTAACGGGGATAAGGAAGCCCTCAGCTGATATCAACGAAAACTGGAGACAATAACAGTCACTCGACTGTAGTTATTTCTTGTTTGAAAAATGCAAATGTCTGTTTTGATAGGAAATAAAGAACAATAAACACGAAGATAGCGAGGTCTTCAGATGCTGCTCCAGATAAAGGGAAAGTTACGAGGAAGGAGAAACAGTGAGAGTTGTTCAGGCATGAAGACACCACCTTGATTTGAGTTGAATGATTACAATCTATATACAGGAGTTCCAGGGGGTGTAGTGTAGGACGTCACGTTTATGTTTTGATGAGCAGAGCTTGATGTTACGCAACATCACACAACAACAACAACAATACCTAATGGAATTATCTCATTCTTGCTTTTTCAATTACAGTTTTTATTTCAACTTGCTTATCCTCCGATTATAAGCTTGAAGTGGTGTAATGAAGAGATTCAGTGACGTACGAACCCAAGTGACATTTGAAAACAGGGAAACTGGGGGGAAATTTTTCCTAATATTTTTATTTTGGAATCAATCTAAAACCAGGGATCCCCTATTGTGTAGACAGAAAGAGTTAGTTTTCGCCTTAGGACTCTTCAAGTAATCTTATTGGTCAGCTCACTGTATCGTAGGTGTTGGTTGGTTCTCCCACACCATACCAATCATTCACCTCTTTTCTGATTGGCCAATTTCGATCCATAAATCAGTTAGGTTTCTGTTTGGTTCTCTTTCTGATGTATTACTTTGTTGTGTGTCAGACAAAAAGCTTAAGTAATCCATGTGCTCGTTTCACTATGTTTCCGATATTTCTAGCCATATTGAAGTTTTGTACCATCCAAAGACTCTTCTATAGAAATTGAATAGAAACCCTAAAGTCACGGTCCATTCTAAGATGGTCTATGCCAATATACAGAGACAAGCTAACAGAAATGACATTCTTACATTTGGCTGGTTTATCTTCTGGATTCCCTTCGGCATTTTTCTGATCAATATGGACAACCTGTAGGTCCTGCTTGCCATACAAACATCGATCCAAATCTCGAGTCGTGAACTGATAACGAGGCAGAGCATATGGTTGATATCGAGACGAGGCTTGGCCAGGCCGTCCAATCGGTGCTTTTCTGTACACGTCTCTATGCTCTGGAATTTGCCACATTGCACCCTGGGAAGATAGAAAATACATTAGCAATGAATATATTTTGTAACTTCTAGAGAGCACTATTTGAGAATTTTGACCCACAATCGACCATTTTAGCAATGGATAGATATTTAGCAATGGAACAGATTCAAAGGATTCAAAGCATTCCTCGATGTTCAGATTTGAAGCCATGTCATATTTTATTGAGGGGGGCAGCCCCAAGACAAGCCCCCAGATAACAAGTCATCACAATGTTCATATGAATTGGGTAGGATTTACAGTTCAACAAAAAAATACAATGATTTTGGAAAACAAATTAATCGGGAAAATGAAAGCCACAAAAAGAGCAAAAAGGGTTGGACCTTGTGACTTAGTCTTACCTCTATTGGTTTATTTGATTGGTATAAATTTTACATCAATTAAATAGAAATTATGAGATAAATCTTTAGAATGAGAAGATATTTCTGGAGTCATCAATGGTCCCTAAGCATTTACATAGTACAGGAAGACTAATTTAAACCAACACGAAGTAACAAACTGTAAAGAGTTACATCAAGTCTGACCACTCCTATGACAGATCATTTCTGACAAAAGAGCAACAGAACACGCTGTCGAAAAACCAGGTTTCGAAAACATTTCGAGATGGATGGTGGAAGATACCATCTTTATGTTATCTGGACGTGAATTCTTTATTTTGGGTTCAGGACATCTAAGACATTTGATTCCATATTTGGTGGTATTGACTTTTGGAATATCTAAGGTTTTTACTCCTCTTAGGTTGCAGTTTGTAGGCTTTTCTACAAAAATATTTCGCATTAAAGAGGGATTTTATTTGTTGAGAGTTTTATATGCTGGCAGCAAAAAAGGGCCTAGGAAAAATCAAGTTTAGGGCCCAATTACTGTTGGTGCCATAAGGATAGAAGGGCCTACAAACAAGCAGTTTTAAATGGCCAAAGGGAAATTTCCTGGTATCCCGGTGGGCCTACACGGCCCTGGGTACAATACAATAAAATCGTTATATGCCACACTCAGAGGACCATCAGTCAAAATGTCTCAAGTGTACTGTTTGTATCAAAGTTGTGTTTCTTTGCTTCTTTTTCAACCAATTTTCTACATTTAAGTAATTCTATTCACATGATATATCAGAGCTTCCTGAGGCCGAGGCCGACTGGCTGCTCCATACTCGTGATCTGTCATGATCGACAGCACGATAGAGCCCAACAATGAGAAGAAAAGGAAAAAGGAAATTTCTTTCAGGTTTTTAAGAAATTGATACATGAATGAATTGAGACATTGTATCTGGGATCATTCTCTTATTCCCAATGCGGTAGGATTTCAGATATCGAATTCTCGTTTCATCTTAGCACATGATGAAAATTATAGGCTAGTTCTATATACTGGAACCGAGAATATTGGAATATGGAACTTGGAACCGTGAGAACCGGGGAACGTAAATCTCTAAAAAAGGGAACATCGCAATGGCACTTCCTATCGCAATGGCGTTTACACCAATGGAAAGGGCTGCCCTCCTACAACCCCCACACTAAGCTCTTAGGTTCCCTGAGTGTGCAAAATAGCCCTAATCAAGGTTTCATCAGAACGTGGATTTCTCGTGCAGTCTGACTTTCGCGAAGGTCTCAAACATTTTGCAGTGGGATTTTTTTAGGCCTTTTAGTAAGTTAATTTGTAGTATTTTCCTTAGCTAGGCTATTCAGAACAGAATGGTCATTCAGGTCGGTTTTGGGAACATCGGCTCGAGCTCAGTACTAAAATTGCTTAGCTGGAGGGCAAATTTGAGTACCAAAATTGCTTAGCAATTGCATAGCTTTTTTCACCTCAGAGTTTGTCCCTTAGAGTTCTGTATCATAAGATGGTGTACAACAAATGTCTTCCCTGTAAACCCAGGGTACTAATATCCACTGTAACCTACTTCCTATAGCCACTGCAAGATTTCCATTGCTAATTGGATCAGAACTAGAACTTACATTGCCTAACAATCTGCTATCCTGTTCTGGAATTGCTTAAGTGCTTAGTCTTGTCGAGTACTGACCTGCACATAAAGCAGTGCTAGAAAATAACACGTGTGGGGCAGGTCACTTTCTTAAAATCGATTAACAAACGTTCTGTGTGGTAATCAAGACATATGTAAAATCCCCCTGACGTCCACAGCCAATAGAAAACTAATCAGAAAAGCAATTAAGATGATTGTGTCTCTTGGTTGGGCGGGACTAGTTTCACCACTTGACTGTGGAATTTAGAAATTCGCTTCGATACATTTCGACACAGTGTTTTTGTAAAAAGCCGTTTATAAGAAACCGTAGGGCAAGATTTTCAAAACTAAAGAAACTTTGGTTGGAGATTTCGTGCGAACCAAACAAGTTGAGAAACTTTTCAGATTTCTCTTAACGAGACGTTATACGCATTTTTTACAATCAATTTCAGCTCGAGCTCAGTACTAAGAATTGCTTAGCTGGAGTGCAAATTTGAGTAATCAAACTGGCTTGGCAATTGCTTATCTTTGTTTACTTCTAAGTTAGTTCCTTAGAGAAATGTATACGTTTTTTTATAAGAAACCTAGCTTGGGTCCTGGTTTTAAAAGTTTCTTGATTTTTCACCAGTTTCTTGTACTCAAAAGATACGCACTCAACATCAAATTTTGCACTTTCCCTCGCATATTTCTTGTATTAGAGTCAACCCCACCTACTAATACAAGTAGACTCAACATCCTGTGTTCCTATAAATAAAATCGTGTAGCAAACTTAAATCAAGCAAAATCTATTGTTGACATATCATTTTCGGCTCAGAAAGTCCCCTTTTTGGAGTTTCTTATAGATATTGATGTAGTTCTAAAAGTTTCTTAAATTTTTGAGGTTCTAGTACTAGGTTTCTTATAAACCGGTTTCTTATAAAGAAAACGTGTTTCACAAGTTGGTGTACAACAAATATCAATGGTATCTTGCATATCAAAGTATACCCAGGGTACTTATATCCACTGTAACCTACTTTCTTAAAGCTACTGCAAGATTTTCACTGCTAATTGGATCTGAACTAAAACTTACATTGCCTAACATTCTGCTATCCAGTACTGGATTTGCTTAAGTTTTCGTCTTGTCGAGCACTGCCAACGCGTGTGGGGCAGGTCGCTTTCTTAAAATCGATTAATAAATGTGCTTTGTGCTCACGGAGACATAAATAAATCCCTCTTGACGCTCACAGCCAATAAAGAAACAATCAAGATGTTTCTCTATCATAGCTGGATGGTACAAGTTTCACCACTTGACTGTGGGATTTAGAAATTCGAATTTCTAAATTCCACAGTAAAGTGCTGAAACTTGTACCACCCAGCCATGAATACAGAAATATCCTGATTGCTTTTGTATTGGCTGTAAATGTCAACAGAGTTTTTACTCATGTCTCCATGCTTATCCCGCACATTTGTTAATCGATTTTAAGAAAACAACCTGCCCCACACGCGTTGGCAGGACTCGACAAGACAAAGAACTTAAGCGAATCCAGTACTGAATAGCAGAATGTTAGGCAATGTAAGTTTTAGTTCAGATCCAATTAGCAATGACAATCTTGCAGTAGCTATAGTAAAGTAGGTTACAGTGGATATTAGTATCCTGGGTACACTTTGATATGCAAGATACCATTGACATTTGTTGTACACCAACTTGTGATACAGTACTCTAAGGAACTAACTTAGAAGTAAACAAAGCGAAGCAATACACCAATTGCACGACCGCGGCCTCGATTTCGCGCGGGGGTCTGGAACTAGTTTTTGGGTGAAAAATATTTTCACCCTCTGCATTGACGATAGCTTTCACACCGGATCGCTAAAGTTTTGCTCTCATCTTGTTCGTATTTTACACGTTCAAATCTTCTTGTTGTAGTCTGTAATCTCTGGAACAGCTTTCTTTAAAGCTCTTGTAAGTACTTAGCTCTTACAGGCTACACAAACAAACTTCTTCGACGAGAAAGCCGGAGAAATGGTGAATGGAAATTGCGCGGTGATAGGCTGCACGAACAGCAGGTACAAGATCAAGGTTTGGGAGAAAAAAGAATGCCTTGAACATAAAGGCCAAACACACAAGGATTGTCCATGTGATCGTCCATTTCGCTTGCATATTTTCCCAAGTATCAAGCTGAATTCTGATAAGAGGAAGGAGTGGATAAGGCTTCTTCGACGGGTGAAGAAAGGAAACAAAGAATGGACTCCAGGCCAAAGTGACATGGTATGTTCAATACACTTTGTTGATGGTAGGCCCACTTTGGAAAACCCTAACCCTACATTAGATTTGGGTTATGATAAGCCTGCCAAGAGACCAAGAAGAGAACTTGTTCGGACCATCCCTGAATTTCCAACTGCGACTGCGTCAAAGACAACTGATGCAGTGACTGAGCAGGAGCAGATAATTTTGATGTTTTGCCAACTTCATCTAAAGAGGCCTCTGATTTTAGCAGCCCTGGAGCTTTCAGCAAAGATGAGTGTGGTAAATGTATAGAGATGGTCTCCCTTGCACAAGAACTTGAGTCGATCAAAAAAGAAAGGGATGATTTGAAGGATAATGTTTCCAAGTTATCACAGGAACTTGAATCCTTGAAACTGAAAAATGAGGTTGCTAAAAAACCACAAAGAATGTCAGCTTCTCTTATCAAGTCAGATCAGAGAATAAAATTCTACACTGGCATTCAGTCACTTGTTATCTTCAATGTGATTTTTGGCATGTTGAAGCCATATTTGCCAAATTTGGTATTTTGGAGAGGTTCAAAAACCATCATCTCAACAAAAGCAAAGCCTACTGGATGCAAAGGAATGGCAATGGCCTCACAAAAATTGGGTGGCAAGGATCAATTTTTGCTTGTATTGATGCGGCTACGACTCGGCTTATTACTTGACGACCTTGCATACAGATTCCAGATATCACCATCTACTTGCTCAAGAATATTTGCAACATGGATCAGGTTTTTAAGCAAAATTCTTGGTTCTGCTTTATTAGTTTGGCTGGACAAAGGCGTTATCTCATCCAATTTGCCAGAAGTTTTTAAGGGGCCTTACAGAAAGACCCGGTGTATAATTGACTGCACTGAAATTATGATTGAAAGACCCAAGTCGCTCAGCGATCAAGCTGCAACTTGGTCAGATTACAAAAAAAGAAATACCATCAAGTTTTTGATTGGCATTGCTCCGTCTGGCTTCATAACTTTCATCTCTGATTGCTATGGTGGAAGAACCACTGATCAGTATATATGCCAGAATAGTGGATTTTACTCCCTCCTTGAATATGGAGATATGATTATGGCTGATCGTGGGTTCCAAATAAGGGAGGACCTACTCCATCATTATTGCACCCTTTACGTCCCACCTGGAGCCAGAGTCAAGTCGCAAATGACAGTGGAGGAGTGTGAGAAAACAAAAGCAATCGCGAATTTGCGAATCCATGTGGAGCGTGCAATCAATCGCATGAAAACATTTAGATTATTAAAAGGTACATTGCCCCTCACCATCCTTCCGTATGCCGACGATATTGTGAGGACTTGTGCTGCAATCTGTAATATACAGCCCCCACTTATCAAGACAAAAGAAAAGAAAAACTAATTTTACAGGATTCTTCCTGTGCAAAGTTTAACTGTTAGAACAAAAACTAACTGAAGGCAAAAGATATTATATTAATATATCAAAGTGTTCCAAAAGAAGTATAAACATTGTGATGCCACTGTACGAAAAGCATTGAATTGTTTACATACAATTTGATTCAATTTTGTGTCCAAGAGACCAACTAGAAAATGTACGTATTGTTGGAAATCATATGACAACATTTTACAATTCTCAAAGAGAATCATTGATTAGGGTGGTGGCCAATAGAAAACCTGTATGAAGTGTTTCATGGTTCCGGTGATGATAAAGGGGATGGGTCTCCATTTTCCGATATGATTACATTTTATGTCATCCGGTCAAAAATTCACAATTAAGACTGATATATGAATATATATACATATTCATAAATACTTGAATTATTAAATCATAAATTTAACATAAAATAAATTATGACATAAAACATAATATATGTAACATAATTTAATTTTAATTTATAATATACTTAGCTATATGAATGAATAAGATAGTATTAAATAAGATAGTATCTAAATATAAATTACTTTGTTAAAATGTAAAGCTACAGTATATTTATATACTATATTACAAATATGAACTTTATATTATCAGACTTTAAAATAATATTAATTAGTTATGGCACATAATCTTATATACATTTACATTATATTTAATTTGACTTGGTTCTAATTTTAAAGTTAGAGCATAACATAGCTAACAGTAATAATATTATATATTAATTATAACGGCTGAGATACAATAATGTATTATTTTTACGTATATATTATTTGTTTAGTCATTATTATCATTATAATCAAGCATAATCTACACTAATTTAGTCTACTTTATAAAACATTAATGTTAATATTTACATTAATTTACTTTATTCATTTATAAATTAATAAAAATGTGTATATATATTCATTACATCTATAAAATATTCATAATATTCTATGGATGCATAGTATGAGTCTTAATTCTCAATTTTTGACTTGATAAAATGCAATCATGATCGGAAATGGGAGATTCATCTCCTAAATCATCACAAGAATCATCAAGCACTACATGCAGGTTTTCCATTGGCCAGCCACCATAAAATCAGTGATTTCTTTTGATAATTGTTAAATGCTGTCACGTATTTCCAACAATATTCCATTTTCTAAGTTGGTATTTTCTTGGACTTTTGGGTCAAATTGTTTGTAAGCAATTCAGCGCCTTTCTTATGATGACTTCCCAAATGTATATACTTTAGCTTGGGACACACGGTAATACAACAAAATTAACTGTATTTTGTTGAAAATATGTGCGGAATGTATAAGTTGATATAAAACTTCTTGAATTTGTCCTTCGCATTGTCCCAAAAACTTTCATCAAATTGAATTTTTTCGGTGAATGAGCCATGGGAGGTCCAAACAAAAAAGAAACAACATTTTGATTCCGTAACTGCCATTTGAACTTGACACTGTGTGAAGTACTTGTGATTCCTATTCAAATGGAGTAATTCAGATGCAGGATCAATTCTCAAGTATTGTAGTTTCACACTTGGGTCATTGGGGGCGGTATGAGCTATAGAGAAAGGGCATTTTACTTCAAGGCAGGATTCTCCACAACAATCACAGCAAACGATTCTGTCTGGGCTGCCACCAATAAATGGGGATTCTTTGCATAAAAATAAACCGCACTCCTTCAGTTTAGCATTTTTGTGCTCTTTGGCAAAGTTCTGAAAAAAAGTTTGCACAGCCTCTTCTTCCATTGCAATGCCATATTTAAGGGGAGACAGATTAGGGTTTGTTGGCTTTTCTCCAGAAATTCTTGAAAAAAGTGCTGTAAAATCAGTGGCTGCTGCTCCTTTACACTCATATGTAGACATCCTTGTCTTAACATCATGGGCTTTGGATGCTGTGATTATATGTTTCCTAATAGAAAACCAAAGATCATTACTACTTTGGCCTCTTGTAGCCATTTCAATTTCAGAAACATTTTCGGAAAGGTATGAGAGTTTTTCAACAAATTCCTCTGCACATGCTGTTGAGTCAAGCAAGTCAGATGGCGTTAATATTTGTGCAGTTTTGTTCCCCTCTACCTCCAAGTCCACACTTTTCATATCTTTTTCTTGGGCAGAAAAAATGATGGAATCCTCCTCGTTACAAACTGATTGAAGGCCTGCAGCAACATCATTCAAAGTCAATGACCAATCATCATCAATAATAATGGTTGGGTCATATTTCTTTTTCGGAGATGAATTCAATGTTTTTTTGTTTTTCCCCCTTCTTCCAAGGTCTCCACGAACAAGTTTCAGGTCCTTGACTTTGACAGGTTGCACATTTTTATTGTTTGGCAACCATTTGTTTGGTTTTGAGGTGCATGAAGGATTTGACAATCCCATTCGCACTGCTGCTTCAATCCTGAAAAGAGCTGCAGCTACATGGTTACATGTTTGTGAAAGTCCTGCCATACATGAGCAATGGGCAGCCATAACTCGTCCAGTTTTCTTCACTAAACAAACCCACAGCTTGTGAGGCACATCAGATATTCTTTGTGAAGGTCTGCACATTGTACGAAGCAAACATAATTGGCTTTTTGATGATATTTCATTAAAATCAATAGGCTTCAACCATCCATCCTGGTAATAACTGTACCCCTTTGAGGTTTTATAATCAGAAAGATCTTTACTTGCCAATTCATTTGGGTGGAATGCCAAAAAGTTGAAAATATCTGGGTACATTGTAGAAGGCCAGAGTTTGACTCCATCCTTTTCAGAAACCCATCCTTCTGTGAGCTTGAAAGGATCTGGAATTTCTTCGCTTCCAGCTTCGTCTGAAATAAAAACTTTCAGCTTTGCACTATATTGACAGGCAAGTGCTTCCTCCACTTCTTCAGCTGTTCGGACGATTGGAACATTGTTTTCCATAGCTACGAAAGCTCTGGCAACCAGTTCTTCCTTCCGACCACTCACTTTCAATCCTCGGAGGCGCAGGTAGGCCTTCAACTCCTCCACTTTCATCGAAGAAAGCAACTGAATATCCATCGTTTGCGTAGCCTGTAAGAGCTAAGTACTTACAAGAGCTTTAAAGAAAGCTGTTCCAGAGATTACAGACTACAACAAGAAGATTTGAACGTGTAAAATACGAACAAGATGAGAGCAAAACTTTAGCGATCCGGTGTGAAAGCTATCGTCAATGCAGAGGGTGAAAATATTTTTCACCCAAAAACTAGTTCCAGACCCCTGCGCGAAATCGAGGCCGCGGTCGTGCAATTGGTGTATTGCCAAGCCAGTTTGATAACTCAAATTTGCACTCCAGCTAAGCAATTTTTAGTACTGAGCTCAAGCTGAAATTGCTTATAAAAAAAAATGCGTGTAATACAAATTAACTTACTAAAAGGCCTAAAAAAAATCCCACTGCAAAATGTTTGAGACTTTTGCGAAAGTCAGACTGCAGGAAAAATCCACGTTCTGATGAAACTTTGATTAGGGGTATTTTGCACACTCAGGGAACCTAAGAGCTTGGTGTGGGGGTTGTAGGAGGGCAGCCCTTTCCATTGGTGTAAACGCCATTGCGATAGGAAGTGCCATTGCGATGTTCCCTTTTTTAGAGATTTACGTTCCCCGGTTCTCACGGTTCCAAGTTCCATATTCCAATATTCTCGGTTCCAGTATATAGAACTAGCCGAAAATTATATCTCGCACAGTATTGAGGAATTAGAATTCGATATTCTAAAAGGACGGAGGTGCATTAAGAGAAATTATGGTGTTTTCTCACTTTCAGGGCGAGGGGGCTTTCAAAGACCTGTTTTTAACTCGATTACTGTACATAAAGGTCTATAGTTGTAGCAGCCAAAAATAATCTAATGAACAGGGCATTTTCAATTTCATGATGATAATGATGATGATGATGTTAATGATGATGATGATGATGATGATGATGATGATGATGATGATGATGATGATGATGATGATGATTATGGTTGTGGTGATGATGATGATGACGATTATGCTGATGATGATGATGTCATGATGTGATCAATCATCTATAAACCCTGCAGCGTTATGATCGAGATCTAACTGGTGCCTAACCGTTTTAGCGCATTTTCCTAGTCATCAGCATGTATTGAACGATATACAATATCTCACTGTCGTACATAACAGATCCCCCCGTCCTTATAGCACAACCCCCTGATCAGATCAGAATGAAATATTATCAGTATCCTCCATCGTGGGCAGCCAGAGGACAAGGAGATTATACAGACAAAGAATTAAGAAAGTAGGCGCGGCTGTATTCCATTTCAATTGTTGATTGTCCGGTGTTATTCAGCCATCTCGAGTTGCAGGGAAGGAAACTCATTCAAATCGATATTTAGTTACTTCGTATTGTTCCAACGATAAACATTGAACGTCCTATGTTCACGGGTCAGCGTTTGCGCGGATCCAGCGATGGAAAATTAGGAAATAGCAAATATTGCAAATACTTGTGAGTTGTTGAATTAATAGATAATGAAAGGAAAGGAATTATTAAAACACGTATCCAGTAAGCACCCCTGAATGAAATCAGAATTATAAGGTTCTTGTTTCTCAGGGTCCTAGAGTTCTTTTTAGGGTCTTAGTTTCCGTTACTATCTACACGTAGTTATCCTTTTATAAAAAATTCGTTTATAAGAAATAGTTTTACTGGGATTTCTTGTAAAGAAAAATTTATTATTTTTGCAATAATTTTTTTTCTTACAAATAGAAGACAAAAGAAAATTCAAGAAAGTTCTAGTGCTTACAAGCGTTTTTAGTTTCTTTAAACTGGTCAAGAGCAATAATATATCATCTCTCTAATGTGCGGTTGCATCATTCTTTCTACAATGGGAAACCAGAGGGCCTAGGGCCCAGGAAATGGGGCACAGGACTTGGGACAGCAAAAACCGTAACTAAAGAAGTATAGTGCTATGAGTCTCAACACTTTGAGATTTTAGCTTTCCTTCCAGATAAATATGTGAGCCTTAATTCATGCACAGAAAACTTCCCATGGTAATCAAACAATGTTGTTTTTCATTTTCATTCCTGGTTTTTTCAAACACGAAATAACAATTAACAATAACAAGTCAGTATGTTACTCTAACTGTCTGAACAATTAGCTTTCAGAGCAACCAATAAAGTAATAAAAATGTAGTAAAACTAAACTTAATCTGAAGATTATAATAACAACCTTATAATTTGTCTCTTTATCTACATAATTTTGTGTCTTACAACTTTAGTTAGCCAAATTTAATTGGTTAAAAAAAATTTTAAATACAGCTGCAGTGTAAACGTTTTGTAATAAGGTATAAATCTTCTTTAATAAGACAGGTTCAGAAAAACAGATTGCCCTACAGAATATTCTTATCAAAAACAACAGTTTATTTCCGAATATCTAACTACTAAACACGACTTTTTATTTGCCTGAATTCTTATATTGCTACAAGATTAGGTCTAAAAGATTTTTACATAAGTTTATTAAAAGGAAAAAGCAAACCAACAAAAGTTCACGATAATTTCAATCCGAAATTTTGTATTCCTCCTGTCTAACTAAACTAATATCACGAAAAAGCAAAACAAAATACTAAATCACCGATTTCAATAATATCGGTTTCTGATCCACCCAATTGTAAAACATCGAAATCTGTTTCTTATCTAAGCAATGATCTCCGTTTTCGTAAACATTTCTTAATCTTGAGAAAGACAAAATGTGAGACCTTCGATAGCCAGATTTTAATCGAAGCGAGGTGATTTAATGTTATGCAAAGTTTAACTCAAAATTCCATTCGTAATAAAATTTGGAAATAGGCAAAAATAACTCCTGGGATCTTGAAAGTTTTAAGAGGATACATCGTAACGAAAAGTTTGCCCGATGGAAGTACGTAGATATATAATTAAATCTAATTAATTGTATAACTATTAGGAAGCGATAAGTCCCTGCCAAAAGATCAAAATTTTCTGTCATAGGAAAATTTGACGTTAATTATTTATAGCCAACAAGAGAACAAGTTTCTCCTGTAACTGATCATCTATATATATATATATGGAAAATATAGATTCCGTTTTCTAAAACTGTCACCTGTTTTAGACCAGGAAGCATTTCATTTTGTGTTTGAAGACCTAAGATTCGTTTTCAACGATTTGTTTATCCCCAATCTACGAGTTAATACAAGCCCTTGCAATTCATTTCTTCCGCTATCAAAGCACTTTTAATGACTTTAAACAGATAAGAGAAGTCTTCAAAAACATTAAAAAATATAGATTCTTACGATCTCTTGTTGTTATTACTTTGAATTCATAAAACCCTATAAAAAGAAATGTCTATACTTCAACGACTTCGAGTTTTTCTCCATACAAGTTGCTTAACCCATCAGCAAAAGAGTAATTTATCAGCTAAAATTCTTTGTACCATCGTAGAGTTAAATCTGTGAAAAATACATGTTCAAGCTTGATCTTAAAATTCAGCCATGCGAAATTCATCAACAAATCATCTGATTTTAAGTTTTTCCAGGCAAAAATACCAAAACCTTACCTCTGGTCGCATTTCGTAGGGTTTCATGTCCAACGGAACAGGTTTCGCGGCTTGCATGTCGAATTCTGCGACAAGATTCAAAAGCCAGTGTCACTTTGATGCTCAGGCATGATTTGGATCTCGACAAGGTGTGCAAAATTTCAACTGTTCCCCGAACAATGGAGGGCATAACAGAGTTGATAGAAAGGAACCGTAAAGTCACTCAAGCGAGCAAATCTCCCTGCATGAAATTACATCTGATGGAGCCAAGGAATGTCAAACATTTCCCTTATTCCTCCGTTCCGTGAGTAAACAATCGAGATAAAAGACAATGGAATCGAAAAGACAATCGCTTCCATTCAAACGTTGATAGAGCATTGAATTGCATTGTGCTACATTTAGTTGAACTGAATTGTTATGAACTTTGATTGATTCAACTCTCTGTCAATCATGTCGCATTATACTGCGCAGAGAAACTTCACTTTATTCTCATACATGGGGGAGGTAGAAATACTAGGGGGGCTACAAGATCTCAAAATCAATTATCGTGGGGCTGCATTTTTCATTTTTGAAGGGATTTTTCAATAAATCATCACCTTCATCCTTCAAAAATATGGTGCAAAATAAATTGTATGTGTTTGTAGGTTTTATACTCTTTTTTTTATAAGAATAAATTTTATAAGAATAATGAGGCTCAAAATCGGTGAAATTTAAGAATATTTTAAGAATATTGCGAGGCTCAGATCTCATGGAAAAAATTGTTAGCGAGTGTCAATGAGCTCTGTTTTAGAGAAAATAAGGATATGGTTCTGTTACTTTAGCCTCCATATTTGTAATACTGTAGGTGTGGGTTTTTGGCATCTATGACAATGATAACAATTTATTGCTATATCTGTGTTTTCTGCCGTAAGAATAATTTAAGAATATTCCGAGGCTCAAAATGGCAAAAAATTAAGAATATTGAGGCTCAGAAAAAAATTAAGTATTCTTATAAAAAAAAAGAGTGTATGTTTAATATTTTCCAAATAAATTTAGACTAGTAAGGGCTTTATTTAGTAAGCTTTTATTGTGTTTATCTATACTAAAATGCCTCCCTAGTAAAGAAGTGCCTATTTTCAGTTCGAATGTACCCCTCCAAGCTCCTTATACCCATTTAAGTAAGTCTCCAAGATCAGATAGAAAAAGGATCGTGAAAGGGTAAATTGGAAACTGAGATTTGCCTTTTTATTAACCGGGAAAATGGAATTGGATTTCTTAGGACTATTTGAACCGGTATTTGGGTAAAGGTAAATTGGGATTGGGATTGTTAAACACGTCAATATTTGGAATTTCTCTATTTCACTCATTTGGATTGAGATTTTTAACATTTCAGTACTCTCGGAATCAGTACCCCACTTCAGGACCCCAAAATCAGAAATGAGTGAGAGAAGTGGTGATGGTTCGCCCCCTCCTGGTAGGCTAAATACAGAAAGTGTAATTTTGTCCATGAGCACGAACAACATGAACAATGTCTTGTGATCTTATCTTTCAACAATCATCGATGTTGTGCTTGCGGTTGTGCCAAGGATTCCTCGCCTGGCAAGTTGGAATTCCTTGAAATACAGACATGCAAGAAATTGAGTAATACGAATTTCCTGAAGGCTTTGTTTCACCACAGGTCAGAGATATCACTTTTCCATTAAACCACACATCTCCAATCTCAATAAATTGGCTTTTCCACATCACTTGCTCCTCGACTTGTCTGGGCACTCCTAGTTTTGTCAGTTCCAGACAGCCATGAATTAGATATTGGGAAGTTATTCACAAAACAAATAATAACCTCAAACCAGAATGACCCTCAACAAACAACTTTACTCAGCTTGACCAGACCGTGGGGCAGGGCAAACCATTAAAATAATTTCGCACAATTTGTCTAAATACTCAAGAATCTTCCAAAAACTTTATGAAGGCATATGGTAAGAACCAGACCCTAGGACCCATAGGACCCGGACCGGACCCAGACCGGACCCGGACCGGACCTTGATAAAGCATTGCATGCAAGTGAGTGGTATGACTTTAGTCATGATGGCGGACGGAAGAGAAGATGATCACTGTAGAAGCGACATTGCTCAGCTTGCAGAGAAGCTGAGCAGCCTTGAGTCACCGACTAAAGCGAGATCACGGTAAGTTTTAACTATTTAAAAATTTTAGAGTGCCAATTTTTGCGCCTAACTAAAGTAACTCAGATAGCTTGAGGCCTTTAATAATGGGCCTAAAATTGAGGCATCACTTGGGCTATTGATTTAGACATTTTTGGGTTGGGCTTATTTGAAAGGGCTTGTTAGGCTTGTCTTGTTAAATTGTTTAGTGGTTTTGTTGAAATGTACATTTTCTTGAAATGTACGATAAGCTTGAGTAGAGCTCCATGAGAGGGTGGGAGCTTATATTCAAGCATGGGAGGCAAGGCAGGGCTTATGAAGGTGTTGTGGCGCATGTAATCCTCTGACTTTAAAGCCAGAACAGTCAGGTGGACAGGGTTCGATACCAGACAGAGCCTCGCCACTTGAGCGTCAGGACAAGGGGTCGCGGACTGGATTAGTGCTTCACTACTTCTGCGATCCCGGCGCTTGGCACTAAAAACTGCAATTTCGCCTATGAAACATTTCGCTCCAAGGTGGTGGGTACGTATACAAAGGGGAAGCTAAATTCAAGGATTTACACATCTCCAAGGCATGAACTTTTTCTGGCCAACCATAATTTCAAGGATAACACTCACAAAAACTTTGGTTAACAGTCAGCAAGCAGGTGGATGTTTCCTAGCCCTTAGCCCAGTTTGAGGAAAATTTACTCGGAGTAGTTAGGCCTGCTATCAATGCAGTATCCAAAGCATTTCGTTAAAACATACATGAAGTTTCTTCTTTTCTTCTGTACTTTCCTTCCTACTAACAATAAAAATACTTGTGTATGTGAGGCCAATCAATAAGGCACATCATACACGATGCTGAAAGGCCAATTTTAGGCCCATTATTAAAGGCCTCAAGCTATCCGAGTTACTTTAGTTAGGCGCAAAAATTGGCACTCTAAAATTTTTAAATAGTTAAAACTTACCGTGATCTCGCTTTAGTCGGTGACTCAAGGCTGCTCAGCTTCTCTGCAAGCTGAGCAATGTCGCTTCTACAGTGATCATCTTCTCTTTCGTCCGCCATCATGACTAAAGTCATACCACTCACTTGCATGCAATGCTTTATCAAGGTCCGGTCCGGGTCCGGTCTGGGTCCGGTCCGGGTCCTATGGGTCCTAGGGTCTGGTTTTTACCATATGCCCTTTATGAAGCCTCGCAAAATTTGAATTCTGGAAGTATGCAAATCTTAACCTGCGTGCAGACTTCAATTAATTTGTTTATAACTGTAAACTATACATTGTTTAGTTATGTAATTTTTGACGACGCTCCTTGTGTAGCAAGTCAGTAATTAATTGATTAATTGATAATTGATTGACTTCATGGGAACTGGGGAGGAGTGAAAGCGAAAAGAATAAATTGATCACGTTCGTTCATTATCCGTCTCAGTTTCTCTCCTCCCCAGTTTCCATAAAGTATCCACACAGGCAAGCAAATCTCTGAAAATGTCTTTTATCAAAATTTGATAAAGGATTCGCTAAAATTTTCTTAGACTATACTGAATACTTGAATATGGAAGAGCACCCTCTGGGGATTAACTCCTCGTCCTGCCTTTTTCCAGGCACGCCATAGACGCCTTGTTTATTATAGAGGTTTACAACAGCTGTACAATTTTTTGGATTTTGTTTCAACAGATTAAAAACCATGAACCATGAAGTGTTGCTATTATTACATTAATTTTTCATAAGCAAAGTAATTCACCAAAGAAACTGGAAACTTATGAAACCGTAAGCAAAGAAGCTACACTTACTGCAGTTACAGCAGCTTCAAAACTTGAGAAGCTGCAGAAATATGTAGATCAACAAATAAAATGATACACGCGATACAATAAATTCAATACTGTACAGAGCAATTCAAATGGGCTGAGCATGCTCAAAAGCAATTATAAATAGTCCATAATCGTGTATGACGTAACGAAAGGAACCAGATAATTTCCCCCCACACCCAAACTCTTTCCGGGGCTGCTTGAAAATTTAAATCTTGATCAAAGAAAGGTGGCGAAAACTAAGAAGAACATTGCTTGATAAAAAGCAATATGATAGTCTATTATAAAGAACATTAAGTTGCCATGGCATGCGAGTAATTCTTCCTAAAAATCACCATTGTAAATTCAAGGAACGCCGTGAAATTTCGATCAAGAGACCACAAGTCATTCGCCCTCGGCATGATTTCAAAAGGATCAAAATATAATCAGTGTCGAGGTTTTTGTGTTCTCTGCCAGTCAAAACCGCAATTCATAAACTGCTAGGTTAATTTTTAGAACATTATTTACAAGTTTTCAATAATAAATTCAAAACGTGCAAGGTGAAGTAAGTGCGAGTAACGGTCGAGCCAATATTTTTCAAAGGGAAGAAGTCGTTTCTTTCATTTAGGCCCTCGTGATGTTTCTGAGCAGAGATCAACGATGAGATTGTTTACGCCGCCCAGCTTCTTTTGAGCATAGGATAGTCGGCCTGTTTCAAGCGTTGTTCTGTTGATGAGTTAGGTAAGTAACCCAAGTTTCTTTCATTTTGTGTATTGTTTGAAGAATGTTTGATGTTCTCGAGTTTCGTTCTGATTTGCTTCTCCTTTAGGCCGGGATTAAGACATGAAAATATCATATTTCATGTGACATGTCTTCGGCGTCTCTGATCTCGATACAGAATTTATGTTGTAAGTTCATATAAGTAACGTGATTGTTAGATTAAATCTAATACTTAAAATCATTCATACCGGATTAAAACAAGAGAAACAAATTAACTGTGGGTATATAACAAAAAACTGCAGTGTTTAAATCTTTAAATCTTTAAACCTAAAAAAATATTGAAAATCTTCAGAAGCTGGAAATATTTAAGAAACTGGCCTGAAAAGCTGCTGGTAAAAATCTCCCACAATGGAACAAAAATCTTTAAGAATTTCTAAAAAAACTCCGAAATCCCAAACCCAATAGCTAGCTCACAACCAGCTCCAAAAGCAGTGGTAATCAGCCATTGTCATCTACAGCTCATGAGGGATTCTGGGATTGAAAGTCCTAGGGGCCCTAAGCAATTTAGAGCGCCATAGGGACCAGCAGCAAAAGGGAATGGCCTACCAGAGAAATTCTTCCAGGGCCCCCTTTTCCTCTGAACTGCATCTGGTCTCGCATATGGCCTTTATCAAGAGAAGATTAGCAAGGTTTTTTAAGTTTTAGCCCCTCCTTAACCCTCACTGTGGCCCCCTGTCTGTCCGAAATTTGGCACGGGCATTAGAGCAGACCCCAGTTTTTTAAAAGCTTTGTTAGTCCTTTATTTTGCTTATCTATGCTCATGTTACGAGGCAGGGGGCATCCACAATCTTTTTTGCTGGGTACTGAACCAAGATACCTATATCAGAAATCTGACCCCCTCTGAAGCATTCATAGAGTAAAAGCCACTACTACTGCACCGCTATATGCAAGATGTACGACATCTGTTCGGAACTAAAAACCACATAACTATAGATTTCATTATTCATTGCTATGGTAGCTTAAGTTGAACTATGAATGTGTACACATAAACATGAAAAATGGAAGGAACATACTTTTGCAATTCTTGGATATTTGCTGACTCAAGGTAGATTGATAACTCTGACTTTTCTTAACGTTCATTTGCTTCTTTACTTTATTGGGTATTATAATCAAAAATTATTTGACAAGCCTTAGATATATTCATTATAGCATTGTTTTGGGGCAGGTCTGTCTGCTAACATAAACGGGTGCGGGGCCTAGATCTAGGGATATGCAATTACAGCTATTACAAAACAAAGAAAATATTGCTATGCATTCTAACCTGGGTACTAGACTCTAAGTTTAAAAAACCTAACATACCGTAAATCCTCGTATAAGCCCCAATATACCTAAAATTATATTTTTCCAAATAAGCCCCCCCCCCCTCTAATAAGTCCCCATTAAAGTTTGTTAGAATAAGCCCTTATTGGAGAGAAGCATGATTACAGAATAGTAATGTTATTTTGAGAAAGCCCGCACAGGACATAGCTATAAAGTATTACCACCTTCACTTGAAGACTAAAAAGGGAAAAAGATTCATAAGTTTCATGGTTATTATTACATTTTACTGGGAAAAAGCCTTTTTGTCATTTTCGAACGTACAGCTATAGTTGATAAAGAAAGTTTTGTCATTTTCTTTGTCAGAAATGACAAACTTTTGGATAAGCCCCCTTTGATTAAGCCCCCCCCCTCAGAGAAACCCCCACCCAAAAATTCATTTTGCAATTATGCCCCTGGGGGCTTATTTGAGGATTTACGGTAATCACTAAATATTTCTAAACTGAGAGTCTGGGACCGAGTGAGGGCACATACATATAGTTGTTGTGAACTTTGATTCCTGAGAATTAAAAGACTTTTGCATTGTGTACAGATTCCAGGCCTAAATTCTAGTCTACATCATGCCAACACTTTTCATACCGCCCTTGCTTCAATCCTATTGCTAGGACAATGGCCACCTCAGAGCTGATAGATACAGTCGTTTGCTGGTGGTTAAAATAAGCCAACAGTCATTGTTGTTTTACATGAAACGGTTTCTTTGTTGCATCCTCTATTGGTTTTTCATGTTACGCTAAACAATATTCAAAACTCTATTGAAAACTTGATCATTCCACAGTTTGATGTATATCAACAAACAGATTTTAGTTATAAAGTCTCGGAAATCACAATAGGTCGAGGTTATTAAGTCAAAATAAGCAATATCGTTTCTATCATGTCAATGGCAATCAAAGATTTTCAAAGTCGATAAGAAGATGGAAAAACAACGAGTACTTACCATCAGTCTATTTTTGGTTGAAGTTTTCAATTATTTCGTGAAATCAATTCTGAGCTGAGGTTAGGATTCATAACAGATTCAAAAGAGTCGAATTGTGAAGGTTGGTATACCTGCTGAAGTTTCGAGGCTTGAGAGCTCTGTAAGATTCTGAATCTTATTGGGTGTATAGCTGGCTATCTACAGTTGCAGAATTACTTCTTATGCACTAAATATTTCATCAGTATCAAAGAAGCTATTCTATTCTCAGAATCGTTGACCTACAGGGTTTCAAATTCATGTTCCATAAGCCCTAATGCTCATAAAAGCCCCAAAGTAGCAGGATTTGAAGAATTGGTAAGTGTTCTGCCCTAGCACGTTAATCATACTGGCTTTAGATGATGTCCTACAGGAACACTCGTAGAAATCATGTTTAGCGTTTAGTAGTGTCCAGGAGGCTGTAGTAGGACTCATTGTGGTGTAGTACAGTTCATAAAGGTTCTGTAACGTCTCAGACCTTGGGTCCTGTGGTTAAATAAAGTTTCGTTTAGAATTTGAAAACATATTCCAAGAACACAGGCTGTCATCAAAATCATTGCCATATTATTGTTAGCTAGACCTTGTACATACTGCTATAACCCTTACTTGGGACAATTTCTTTGATGATCTATATAGGACACATCTGTCGACTAAAAGAGGTTCCATACTTGTCTGCAGAACTTATTGATGCCAAGAAGATAGTTTAATGAGTACGATCTTTTTGATATGGTGGATGACAACAGTTTTGCAGCAAAGGTCTAGTATGTTCTGCATTATTCGTCTTTATTGCCCAAGACTCACGCAAGGATAACGGGGTATAAAGAGCAGCAGTTTTTTGGAGCAGCGAAGGAGGAAACCTAAGCTGCGTGGTAGTGCAGCGGCTGATATTCTTACAGCAACAACAACATTTCTGAACGCTGATAGCACAAATAGAGAGTATTTTGGATTAGGGTAGATAAGAATTAGTGATTCTGTTTATATCTTTATATTTTCAATCAAGAGATAGCATCGACTCCTCTTTTTCAATACGGTACACAGAAACAGCATTTCCTATGCAGACGTTACGCATGATAGATTATTGTGGAAAAAAGCCATCTATTAAACCCGTCTAACCCATGCTAGCATGGAAAAAGACGTAAAAATGTAAATCATTATGATGATGATGATAATGATTTGCGGTTTTACCTTGCAAAGACCTCATAGAATAGGCCTTGACTTGTTTGTAAAGCAGCTGCTTATAAAAAGATACGAGCAGGTTTGAAATACGAATTTCACTGTACATATAGCTTTCTTTGCTTATCCGGTCACACATGAATATATTCTGGATTTGAATGAATGTTCTTTTTAATTCCTTAAACCCCAACTCAGCTATTCATTGCACAATCACTTTCAAGTTTAGCGAGGATTTACTTTTCAGTCGTAGATTATCATCTGGATTATTTTCTAATATTTTTCAGACACTTCTCACAAATCAGCAATGGCGTCCACTTCGTCCATCATCGACTCGAAATGCTTCATCTGTTCTGCTTCCTTCGACGCACGCAGCCTGCCTCAACATGAGAAGGAATGCCTTGCCAGTCTGCAAGATAACCTCACAACCATAACCAAGGAAGTCGATACGCTATTGGACGTTGAAAGCGAGTCTGTCAAGTCTGCCAATTCAACTGGTTGGTATTGTTTTGATTTATGTTCCAAGACCTTTGAACCCTGAGTCATGCAAAAGTCGGCAGAGTGCACAGTTGGCAACACCTCTTTGAGTAGGGCTGAGAGTTCAAGCACTTTGGAGGTTGAACTTTCAACTCACAACGTTTGTAGTGAGGAGATAACAAGATGTCTTTTTCTAGTCACAAAACTTTCGATCTGCCTCGGTGTATAACAACTCGTTAAGTTTAATTTTAATTCCTTTTCTTACATTTGATGAGTTTCGACACTCATTGCCAGTACACTCGTTTTAAGTTCACCTTATGCTTCAAATCTCAGCCCTTCTTAACAAGGGATGTAGCCAACTGTGTTAGCCGATAGTTTATAGAAGTAGATGGTTAGGAAACCTATTGTTGTACGTCTTTTTTTCCATTTGATGTTTAATAGTACCTGAAAGTGCACAACGTATGCCCATAGTTTATAGAAGTAGATGGTTAGGAAACCTATTGTTGTACGTCTTTTTTTCCATTTGATGTTTAATAGTACCTGAAAGTGCACAACGTATGCCTATAGTTTATAGAAGTAGATGGTTAGGAAACCTATTGTTGTACGTCTTTTTTTCCATTTGATGTTTAATAGTACCTGAAAGTGCACAACGTATGCCCATAGTTTATAGAAGTAGATGGTAAGGAAACCTATTGTTGTACGTCTTTGTTTCACATTTGATGTTGAACAGTACCTGAAAGTGTACAACGTATGCCCATAGTTTATAGAAGTAGATGGTAAGGAAACCTATTGTTGTACGTCTTTGTTTCACATTTGATGTTGAACAGTACCTGAAAGTGTACAACGTATGCCCATAGTTTATAGAAGTAGATGGTTAGGAAACCCATTATTGTGCGTCTTTGTTTCCATTTGATGTTTAATAGTACCTGAAAGTGCACAACGTATGCCCATAGTTTATAGAAGTAGATGGTTAGGAAACCTATTGTTGTATGTCTTTGTTTCCATTTGATGTTTAATAGTACCTGAAACTGTACAACGTATGCCCATAGTTTATGGAAGTAGATGGTAAGGAAACCTATTGTTGTATGTCTTTGTTTCCATTTGATGTTTAATAGTACCTGAAACTGTACAACGTATGCCCATAGTTTATGGAAGTAGATGGTAAGGAAACCTATTGTTGTATGTCTTTGTTTCACAGTAGATGTTGAACAGTACCTGAAAGTGCACAACCTATGCCAATACTTTATAGAAGTAGATGGTTAGGAAACCCCTTTGTTGTACGTCTTTGTTTCCATTTGATGTTTAATAGTACCTGAAAGTGCACAACGTATGCCCATAGTTTATAGAAGTAGATGGTTAGGAAACCTATTGTTGTATGTCTTTGTTTCACAGTAGATGTTGAACAGTACCTGAAAGTGCACAACGTATGCCAATACTTTATAGAAGTAGATGGTTAGGAAACCCCTTTGTTGTACGTCTTTGTTTCCATTTGATGTTTAATAGTACCTGAAAGTGCACAACATATGCCCATAGTTTATAGAAGTAGATGGTTAGGAAACCTATTGTTGTATGTCTTTGTTTCCATTTGATGTTTAATAGTACCTGAAACTGTACAACGTATGTCCATAGTTTATAGAAGTAGATGGTAAGGAAACCTATTGTTGTATGTCTTTGTTTCACAGTAGATGTTGAACAGTACCTGAAAGTGCACAATGTATGCCAATACTTTATAGAAGTAGATGGTTAGGAAACCCCTTTGTTGTATGTCTTTGTTTCCATTTGATGTATAATAGTACCTGAAAGTGTACAACGCATGCCCATAGTTTATAGAAGTAGATGGTTAGGAAACCTATTGTTGTACGTCTTTGTTTCCATTTCATGTTTGATAGTATCTGAAAGTGCACATCGTATGCCAATAGTTTATAGAAGTAGATGGTTTAGAAACCTATTGTTGTACGTCTTTGTTTCACATTTGATGTTTAATAGTACCTGAAAGTGTACAACGCATGCCCATAGTTTATAGAAGTAGATGGTTAGGAAACCTATTGTTGTACGTCTTTGTTTCACATTTGATGTTTAATAGTACCTGAAAGTGTACAACGTATGCCCATAGTTTATAGAAGTAGATGGTTAGGAAACCTATTGTTGTACGTCTTTGTTTCCATTTCATGTTTGATAGTACCTGAAAGTGTACAACGCATGCCCATAGTTTATAGAAGTAGATGGTTAGGAAACCTATTGTTGTACGTCTTTGTTTCCATTTCATGTTTGATAGTATCTGAAAGTGTACAACGTACGCCCATAGTTTATAGAAGTAGATGGTTAGGAAACCCGTTGTTGTACGTCTTTGTTTCACAGTAGATGTTGAACAGTACCTGAAAGTGCACAACCTATGCCAATACTTTATAGAAGTAGATGGTTAGGAAACCCGTTGTTGTACGTTTTTGTTTCCATTTGATGTTTAATAGTACCTGAAAGTGCATAACTTTTGCATAGGCATAGATTCTCTCTCTCTACTTTTGAGATTGTGCATGTATGCCTTGCCTACATAAATATGATGGTTAATATCATTACATCTATCATAGATAACAAATGGTTTTGGATAAAAAATGCCAAAACATTTTATTTCAATTTTTTCAACCATGAAATTTTGGCAAAAACATTGTTAAGACAAAGCACTGTGCACTCTCACTCTGGACCAAAAGATATCAAAATAGTTTTTCGAACCGTCTCTTTCTTTATACTTTTTTTACATGAAAGCTTCAGTAGGAGATCATTTGACAGGGGAGGTCTTATTGCACTAATGTTTTTGATTTGCACAGCAAAGACTCGCAGGAATAGAATTGGAATTCAGGGTTCTAAACTTACTCAATGATTCTTAAATGCAAAATAATTACCAACCAAATAGGCAGCTCCTTTTCTCTGAGGTTCTAACAGATATAAACTTCTTCTGGGGAGTATGACATTCATGTGTTTCTCATGAATGTATGATGATCGCAAGAGCATAAAACTTTGAGTTAAAGAGAACCAGTCTTCTTTCTTGTTTCTTCTGTGTATTGCTCTGTACCTTCGTACATCCAGCACTGTGATGAAGATATAGACAGCGCACGCAATGCTATAATGATTTTCAAACATGTTTTTCATTTATCAATGCCATATCATGTATGAAATTTAACTACCTTTGATTGCAGGATCTAGTGAAGGCTCAGGTCGCAAAAAAGTTCGCTGCTACATTTGTGGATGTGACTTTCCAGCACATTTCATAACTGTACACGAACGACAATGCAAACGAAATTGGGAGACAGGAGTAACGAAAAACGACAGTTTACGAAAAGGATCGTCATTAGGGAACATTAGTTCGCCTCTCGGGGGTAACCCCACTGATACTATTCGAAACGCGAGAACTTCATCAGGATTGAAGAAGGCCCAGTCGGTTGCGAATGTGTCTCATCGAGAACCGAAGCAGGCTTGGAATGCCAGAATGCGAGAGAACGAAGCGAAGGAAAAGAAATCTATCGAGAAAAGGAAGACACAGAGAAAAAAGCCTAGGCCGGTATCAGCATATGCAGCATTGCCAATGCAAGGTCCTCGGTCGCCTTTTTGCCAAGGGAGCGAAGTAGCTATATTTGATGACACGAAGTTGGCTGATGATAGCGGAATAGAACTCATTGATATTCACAACGATATAGTTTCTGATGTTCAATCCTCATCATCACGGGATTCTCCACAGCAAAATACCGGAACGCCGAGATTTACGGACTGTAAGTATTGTTCTAATAAGTTTAGTATCCATTCCATCGGAATACACGAGAAAAAATGCAGAACGAGAGTTGAGAAAGAAAATCAGGCCGTTAAAAAGAAACCTACTCAAAATGGACGATGTTTTTCTGTCAGTGAATTACGTTTTGCAATGGATGATCATGATTGGCCAGTTGAGAAAAGCCTCGACCAATCATTTGCTGCAGCCTCGGTTGATAGATTAAATGGCTACACCGAGAAGAGGCCATCAAGTGCATTACGGAATATGAGGTTTTTTCCGTGCCATTTGTGTGGAAAGCAATTCGGGAGTAAATCATTGGCGATTCATGAAAAACAATGTGAGAAAGCGAGAGAGCTGCAGAATGCAAAAAATAACGAGAAAGTTCGTTTGCCGAGGAGAAAGGACTACCAGCGAATGTATCATTCGGAAGTTAACCTTCACAATGGGAGTCAATCCAGGCAACATCGAGCTCCCAGTCCTACATTTAGTGATAGGTCTAGAACTCCTTCATCGAGCTTAAAAACACCACGACAAAGTAGGCCTAGCAGTGAGAAAAATTTGAATCAGGACTGTAATGGGTCTGTCTCTGATAAAAAGCGTACGCCTTCTTCTGGTAATTACGTTCGCTGTCACTTTTGTAATAATTACTACGGGAGTGCTTCGGTGAAGATACATGAAGTTAAATGTGGTTTGAAGATGGAGAAAGCTAAAGACGACGCGACTCCGCAGAAGTTGAGCAGAACACCAAGAAAACAGACTGGTAGCGTTAGACGATTATTTGATTTGCAGAGATGAATATTTCCTTTTTCAAAGGGTAAGTGATAAAAATGAAATCCATTTTGAAATGCCATTTTGGCCAAATTTACTTCAATTACGCATGAAGAAGCCAAAGAAATGGAAATGTTTTCTCAGATATTCCTTAGAGCTCGGTGTGCTCTTTCTTGTGATGGAAACCGTTTTTCGATAATCCTTCAACTTTTAAATTTATTGTTCATCCAAAATATTGGGTTTCGAGCAACTAGGCCATCCAAAAAACGACCTCTCGAAACTTTAACTTGTTTTTAAGGTCATGTTTTAATAGAGAACCTAATACCGAGCCTTGAATAATCCTATAGATAATTTTGAAGATTATTTCCCTGCAACCAGGGCCAGTAGAAGACCCAAAACGGATCCTTGAAGAGCCCCAAAGTATAGCAATAAGCATTACCTCATTTTTGTTTGGAATATTCATTACCTTTGATTATAGACCCTATAATTTCTCCATTGAACAAATCCTATTTGAGCCCACTAGCTTTGTGTTATGAGCTACCAAGTTATTCATTCAGTAACTCAACTAGGTATATCAACTAATGGACTCAAAACTGATCCCTGTAGAACAACAAAAGCAACTTGTTATTTATGATTTCGTCATGTTTAAAAATTAGAGCCTAGATGAACAAACAAGCTAGAAACCTCGAATGATAGTATATGGTAGTGATGATTATTTATTGTTTCAATGTTTCATGCAAATAAGTAATGTTTCTTGTAATGGTTTATTGTGTTATTTATTAATTTGTTTAAAACTTAGTAATAAACTTAAGTTCATTTTATTTCATTAAGAAACAATGCTTTCATAAAGGCCTACTACAAATTCAGTGCTATCGATTTATGCTTGGAAATGTTCCTGTTTTACAAGCAGAGCTAGAAGGCACTCAGTCAAGATGTCATGTAAAAATACGGAAGTACCATCATATAACACACTGAGGTATTTTTGAGTCCTTTCATCATCATAGCATGATTTTGATTCGATTTCGATTCTGCAGGGATGGTCAAGTGTTTAGATCACTCAACCCTTGATCAAAGGGTCTTGGGTTCGAAACCACCTTTCACTAAGTGTGAGGAGAGAATTTGCCTGTCACCTCTATGTAACTCCAGGCAAAAAATGCAAAAGGAGTCACAAGGTGTGGTCATATCGAGAGGAAGGACCAGGGTTTCACTGCTCCATTAGTTAACCTGTTCAGTTAGCTCTATGCACTTGGTGCACCAACCAGTACCTGACGAAGATAGTAAGCGTATTTGCCTATCAAAAGCACCTTCATCTAAAGGGATATTATCTGAATTGGAGGCACCATATTTGTAGTAGGCCTATTTCAAAGCATACAGTAATATAGTCAAGAAAATCTAGATACACTAATTGTTTTTTGAGAATAGCTTTTAAGAAGAGACACTCTTAGAATTAAAATGCACCTGTTTGAAGAAATTAGTTATGAACTATTTGATTGGTAGATTTTATGTTGAAATAGATCCTAAGTAGATGGTATAATGTTAATATAACGTTAACTTAATGTGTAGATAGACGATTCTTTCCAAAGCTGCTAAGACATCGAATAAGTAAACCCTCGTATCCCATATTGATCACAGCCTTTATAAATGAAAATTGGAAAGGTGTATTTTCAGGTGTTTTTAGGTGTATGTTTAGGCCATGGAGTGGGTTGAGATGAGGGATTTGCCCCACTAGGCCAAATGAGCCACTTCCCATCACTGAAAAGGAAAATCACAGCATCTGCCATCTTGTGGCCCCCAGGTGTATAAGAAGATTGGTAAGGACCTTTAGCCTTTTATAGAATGTTTAGGGCCCCAGAAACAGCAATATACATTTGATTGAAGAACGATCTTTATAACAAACACCAGATTGAAATTTGGGTCGGAGTGTTTTACTATTCCCAGAATTAAATGTAATGCAAGATAAGTTCAACTACATAAAGCTCTTGCGTAGAAAAGCACTTTCAGCACATTGTTGAGAAGGGTATAGGGGGTAATGAATTGGTGGAAAATCTCCTTGAACATAAAATCTTAAACAGTAGTCTGAAACCAGAATGAAGTGTTCTTATGTAAAACATGTATCCAAAGAGCTTCAAAAGTCCCACACCCTGAATTCCTGGTCCTGACAGGGTCTTGTCCTGGTCCCAATTGGAAAGTGGGTTTTACTTTGTAGTGAATGTCAAATATGCAAATACGTTTGAAAAGGTTGATGATTAATACCCACCTTGCTATTTTAGCATTCATCTTACCAAAATCCTGTATGCAATGATTATTGAAAATCGTAAAGACTTAGCAACACGGGTGTCTCGATAGATTTTGGAGAGAATTGATTAATTTTATTTGATTTTATTTTTTAATGAGCTTGGTGATATTTATTTTAGATTATTTAACATGAATTGTGTTATTAGCACTTCCCAATAAATCTGCTGCGTCTTTGCAATTTTTTTAGTTACCCTAATGATAGTAGTTAGAAAACAATGGAACGAAGACTGGTACCGAGTTATCAGCTTTGGTTGGAAAATTTGAAATTATTCTATCGACTCTCTGCTGGACCTAGGTGGCCTACGTGAAATCGTAAACAAATTTAACTTGGAAAATACAACTATGGTAAAACCTGTATGTCCCCCAGTGGGGTCAGAACACAGATTTTAAGAATCACCCTCTGTACTGCAAGGGAATAAATCTTTCCTAGCCAATTTTCATAGCTTCAGTCGTTAGCTTTAGTAACATGTAACTATGTGTTGCTAAGGAGCATATTACCATCATGCATTGCGAGAAAAGAGACCTGCTGTCCTTTGCGGAATCCCTATTTGAAGGGGCTAATTCGTCGAAATATTAAACAAATAATTTTTGCCTAAGCAAACAAACAAGGTTCAGCTCTGAGCTGCTTATTTAATTGGAACCCTCGAGATGCTGTTAATTTTACTTATTATTTTGGTCATTTCAGCAACTTATTGTCTGGTTGCTCCTTGAACAAGTTCATTTATCTACTCAGCCTGTGTAGCTCCTGTGCAGTTATCAAAAGACACTGATAGGTAAACTCTCATTGGTGGTCTTGAGCACAGGCTATACATAGACAGTGGTCATGTTATTTTTGGCCTAGACAAAACAAGACATAGACTTTGCCAGCCCACCTGCTCCTCCAAAGCTGTTAATTTTCGATTCTGTTGATAAAAACATCCACATTAATACTGGTCTAGCCAAGGGTACTATTTTCGTGAAGCATAAATAGCATTCCTTGATAAATGATACTCTTTGCTAGTCAAAATTTGCAAGTCAAACGAGAGTATATTGACTTTACACATGAACACAAAAGAGGAAGCAATATTTAGTAGGCCTGTAATTGAATAGGCAGACAGTTATATCAGCAACACGTGAAAACAGTTATCAACACGCACAACAAGGGGCATCCACTTTAGTTTAGGTGATTGAGGCCCCATGGGACCCCTTAGTCCAGTGTTTTACTCCACCTACGGTATTCTTTATTCATTCAATTTTCACTTTAGCTCCATACAAAATTTGCAATGACTTTCAATAGAATTAATTATGTTTTGTTCACAGCATTGTATCCGTCCTTGTTTCCTTGCAGTTTGTCAGGTTAATTTATTTTGATTGAGTAGATACACTCATTTTTTTTATAAGAAACTATGCTATATCTTCTAACTAGTTAAAATTTAAAAGTATATTAGCTGCAATCCCAAATATGGCTCAAAAGGTTACGTAGGAAGTAAGTTTTTCTTCAACAGCTTTACTTCTGAGTTTTCATGATTGTTAAAGATATTGGATTTATTCTAAAAGTTTAGTTGTGAGTTTTCCTAAATTACTTACTAAAAAAAACGTGTAAAAATTTCAAATTTCACCTCCCGCAATGTCTCACGGGATTCCGCGAGTACGGAAGGAATAGTAACTCGCGCATTGAGCAACCGTTCGATACGAAAACAGCGAGAAGTTTTGTTGATAGATTCGTCACAGCAAGGATCCGAACCTAAATCAGATCAAGTTACTATATCCAAGCCTTGTAGATTAAATCAGGATTTCTGAAAACGTTACTGCTGTTACTCAACGCTTTCTGCGAGGTACTTTCGTTTTTGTGGAATCTTCAACGACAAATATTCCTGAAAATTTGGAAAGGAAGTTATCAACAAGAGTGGCTCGCGCTAGCAACAAATTATCCCTGTTGGAAATGAAGGTATAACGATCTCCCACTTATTTATGTTTGGACAATCGTTAAAGAATTATATCCAAATTATCGAATCTATTAATGGTTATGAGTAAGCCCGCAGGAAATTGTCTCTGCCCACTGTATTTATCGTGAATCACCCCGAAACCTCCCCGTGAATGAGGATTTAGGCCCTGCCTTTACCAGACATTGACTTCCAGTCTGTCAGCAGAAGAGCTTCAAGGCATCAGTTTACTTTGTCAACGGGGAATTTAGAAACCCCTTTAAATTCAAGTTTAAAACTCCCAAGTATTGGAAGAAACTAGTCTATGAAGAAGGCTAGCCTCCACATTATATAACAAAAGGTAATTATGTTTTTGCTTTAGAAATATTGTTTTGGTCTTAAAAATTTCGTTGTCTTTTTTTTGATTGACCAGTGTCTGACCTACCAGTCCTTTGGTTAGCGTGTGTTGACTTTTCGAGAGGTCTTATGTTCCAAGTAGTAATAGAGATTTTCTTTCCCTTTCATTTGCAAGGAGTTTGTGGTATTATTTATTGTGTGAATGAATCAAGTCAACCAATTTCTACTTTGTGGCTATTTTTTCTATTTATGATTTTATATTATTTCGCTTGTCTATTCTGGATGAATACAGTGCTCTATGCCTTAGGCAGAGCGGAATACACAGAGGTAGACTTCAGAAAAAACGCATATCTTTGTTGTTCTGATGATCGCATGAATGCGTGAAACTCAGAGTTACAACAAAGATATGCGTTTTTTCTGAAGTCTACCTCTGTGTATTTATGATTTTATATATATTCATGATTGTTATACCATTTACCATCTAGAATGTATCAGCCCTTACACAGGCTACTTAGACAACAGCAGAAAGTTTCTTTTAAATGTTTTACTTGAGTTTAGTAAATGAATGTTGAGAGTCTGTGTTTCTTAAAATGATATAGTAAACGATAAAATTATTTTTCTAAATTTGATAAAAAAACAGAACCAAGTCAAGCAACCAAACTGAATGTTGTGAATCTTGTCTTCTTGAACTTGATTTCATTTTGAAAAGGAGTATTGAATTATTTGCCTTTTATTTTACAGTATTAGCTTGTGCATAATTTCTAAGCAACTTTGAGGGGGCTTGAACCAGAGTTGAGTTGCTTGTTAAAAAAGTATTCAAAAAAGAAATAAAATTGTAATTACTTCTTAAGTGGGTGATTAAACATATGAATTTGATTTAATATATCTTAATTGACTTAAAAAGCATTATGATTTAATTTCAGTATGTGATGATTTTAGTAGGCGCTAGGTAATTATGTATCTGGTACAACTTTACAATACCTAAGAACTTTCCAATTTGAGAAGGGAAATAAATCTAAGAATATTGCCCCTGATTGGAGAGCAATCTTCTTCCTATATTTCTCTTGAGGAAGTTTAGATATATTTTCGTTTGAATTAGTATTTCAAACCACTTTGCATATTGATGGTATTCAAGATTCAGGTCCATTCTAGAGCCATGTTTGGTAGAGGGAAGCTCCATTTGGGTGTAATTGAAAGATAACCCAAGGATTTATCCTCCGACAACTCCCCTACCGTACTTAGGATTTGGTTAGAATGGTAGTTCTTTAGAATCAGGAAATTATAACACAAATCATAAATAACCCCATACCCTTTTTCATTATTATTTTTCAATGTGTATAATTTTGTCCTAGTTTCCAAAAGAGTCATCAAAAACTTCTATGAAAGTCTAAATCACACATTTTTATTCTATATATAAAAAGCTCAGGATAATTGATATCTGGATTCACAAAGTAAATTCTTGTTTATTGTACTAGGCAGGGTAGTTATTATTCTCCTTTGAAAGAATCTTTTAAATATTGAACCTCCTTTGTAGTTATTCTAAGGTTGTTTGCAGAGGAAGCTTTTATGTTGGATCTCAAGGACAACATGGAATCAGAGACAATAAGCTTCTATGATGTCTTTGGTTTTCTTTGATCAAAGCATCCAGCCTTAAAATCAAAACTGCCTTTCACTTTGTGAAAATATTTTCAAATAAAGGTTTGGATGAAAATCTCATTAAAATCTCATTGTTTGTTTTCTATCTATATTTGACTGATTAGGATTTATTTCATTTGGCTTATGGCTCATCAAAAAAGTTGTTGAGGGTTTTCAGACTGGAAAGGCATGGAAAGTCATGTGAAACTTAAAAAGGGTGTCTTATGAAAACATGCCAGCTCTAAAAGTGCCATGGTAGGAATCCATGTATCCAAGGCCAGATATATCTGGGTTTTGTAGAGTGTGGTAAAAATGAATCACATGTCTTCCATACTTTACTGTCTATTGTTTCTTGGCGAGATTTCTGGCATAGCTGTTGTATTGAGGCCACCCTGGTACAAATCGTATGCTAGTAACATGACAGGGGGCAGACTGGTTGCTTTGGGATAACTGATTGTGGATCTTTAGGGACGATGATAGATAGATATTAAGATGATGGATAGATAGATTGAGGGTAAATTTTGCAATTTTACCTTTTTCCACAATATGTTTCTCTAAAAAAATACAAAAGTATGCTACTAACACCATTGGCTATGAAAGAGGGCTGGGGTGGGGGGTTCTAATAGGGCAAAAATCCACCGTGACCCACTTTGCTGTAAATCCGCAGACAATTGAGATTATAATGAGAATCACATATCACAAACAGACAGAGTTTATCACTCTGACACAGCATGTAACCTCATAGATGGTGCTTCCTGAATTATTTATCACCTCAACTTTCTAAAGCTCTATCTCTCGATCTTGCCTCTTTTGTCTTGATTTCCCATGATTCGAAACACTCTTTGTTTGATCCTTGATTGTAATGCGTGTCTGGAATCCTAATGGAAGATAGGTGTATAATATACTGATTGGTATCACATGGTGGAGAAAAATATGTGTTCAATCATTATAACTTCTTATTTGAATCTTAGCTTTGATCTTAAGTTTTATCAGCTTCTTTGTAATTTGCTTTTAGTTTTAATTCCTCCCTGTTTTTTATCTCATGATTGGTTTTGACTTTGCTTCATGCGTAAAGGAAGAGCAATTTAGTTTTAATTCATTCATAGTGCTTGATTATTTATTCATGCTTTTCGTCTATAAATTGATTCAGTGTTTGAGTTTTTTGGGGTTTACGTTTCCTAGTATTAATCAATTAGGCGAAAGAAAAATGTTGTTTTTCTTGGACGAATGATTTATTGAGGCTCCACAAGTTAGACCCTCCGTGACGCTATTGTTTGCTTTCACCTGAATAGGCCCTATAAGCTAGACTAGCAACATAGAAATGCTCAATCAAGTATTGTACGTCTAGGGCTTTATTCTGTTCCACAATGCTTCGACCCTAAAATTGAGGGGTCGATTTGTGGGCAGTAATTTCACATAAATACCCTAGGACGTCATACTACTCTCTCTTTTCATAAGAACCAGTAAATTTGATTTGAAGCTGGCCGTTCTTAAATGTTTCTCAATTTTAAGCCTGAAATGTTCTTAAACCGTTCTTACTTTTGTATTGCTTTTAAAGCCTTTTGCTATTGGCTGTGTTAATTGTTGCAAATTGCCACGTTTCTGGCCCAGTAGGCTACCAATTTGCTTGTCTATCTTTATCTCTCAGTCTTATGGTTATTTCTAATAATTCATGAAATGAGCAAAAATAGCCAACTTCACCTTGTTCTTAGCTTGTTCTTAACATTTGACAGAATTTGAGGCTCGTGTTCTTATGAAATTGTTCTTATAAAAAAAGAGTGTACTTTATGTAGTGACGTAGTCAGTGTATTCTACTGACTGTGCCTTTGCTCGTAACAAGGACTTGCCTTAGTCAAGCTATCACGTAAAACAAAAACTCATTCACTTTAGTTTCGACAGCCTGTTTTGCGAACATTACTCATCAAATATGAAGATAGTACGTATTCCATGAGCAAGGTCTCCCACGCAGGTTACGTTTTACGTAGACTCTGACGTCCATATAGGGGGGAGTCATGTTCCTCTGTTCCCTTATAGAAATTGTAAATGTTCTCATTGTTCTAAGAAGAAATGCTGATCTTTTGTGTTCCCTGTTTAATTTGTATCATGTACCCTTATTCCCTTTTTAACGATGGACATGTCCTCTGTTCCCTGGAACCCTTAAGTGACCCTCAACTCTGCTGGAGAAAGGGTCTTGCGATAGTCTAGCTAGCCAGCACGCTGAACAGGAACTCACTCAGTCTCGTTAGACGTAAAACCACTCACTCACTCACTCATTCTCATCGAGCTGCAATTTGCATTGATAAATGAATTATGCGCATCCGTGAAGAGGTATTGTGGCGAAATGAATTGCATTGGTTCGTTTCAGATTTTCCCAGAGAGCCGCTCAAAGGGATAGTTAATTCCCTTGTTCCAGGATTTGTGATTGGGGATCAACGAAAGGGTTTAAGTTCGGGTAAAGAAATCTAAAAACCACATGATTAGAAACGCCATGTGTGTAAATCGGTGAATGTAAAACGCCTTGAACCGTTAAAAGCAGTTCCCAGGGGCCTAAACTGGAATACCGTTAAAGGCTTAGGAGGGATTTGTTGACCATCTTCGCGTCTCTCTCGCCAGTCAATGGAATAAACCAATAAGCCAAATCACCAATCTACGAAATGTCTTTGATGGCAGCTCTGGTTAATGGTTTATCTGAAATCCTATTGAAAGCTCAAACTGATGGATTTTTATGATGTGAGTTTTCCAGGAGTGAATTTCTACAATTGTATTGTTTATGCATAAAGATTACTTTTGTTTCAACTTGTTACTGGCGACTATAGGATACTGACTACTTGAGAGTGGTAGGTGCAGTGGTAAGTTTTGAAATTGGGTAAGGGTGACTTTTGTTTCAACTTTTTACTTGCGGCTTTATTTACTGGCTTACTTATTTTGTTTTTTATTAATCTTACTGATGGAGCATAGTGGAAGCAAACGTTTTCTGTTGATTGGAGAAGGAGCATCTAGGTACTTTTGATTAGGCTGGTTTCGCATGTTTACACGCTTTTTTTATAAAGAACCTAGCTCAGGGCCGAGTCCTTTAAATTCCTTACATTCAATTCCACTTTGTTGTTCTAAAAGTTCTTTAATAGTTCTTTAATTTCAAATGCTCATTTAGTGAATAGGAATTTGTACCAACGCAAGAAAATCGTTAAAATTTAACATTTTGCAATAAACTCTTATAATAGAATATGTTACAACTCAAAGAAGCTTAGACCAGGCCTATTATAACATTTAAGTTAATGAGAGTCATTAAAGAAGTTACACCATTGATTTTAATATTATAATTTTAAAGTTCCTTAGTTATTGGACCTTTAGTAGTAGAAGTTCCTTAAGTTTTTCGATATTCTACATGATTTTTTAGGTTCCTTTTAAAAGATTCCTTATAAAAAACCGTTTATTGCTACTTTTGTGATTTACAGGAGAAACAGATCGAAAACTAGAAAATCGGCCTTTGCTGAGTGGAATGTCACTCTTAGCATTTCATTTGAATTTGCAACATGATAATTCTTCACTGTTGGGTGTGATTATTTGAAATTGGTATACCTATCCTTTACTTCAACTTTTTTAGATAAGACACTTTTATAATGCAAAAGTTTGGAAGACACGTTCCACCATCGCCGTTTGCTTTTACGTCTTTAGGTATATGCATGCAGTATGCAATATGCATAAATACCAATTGAGTAGGGGGATTACAACGTCTAGGTCAAATATGACGTGAACAGTGAAATACTTTAAGCACATTTGTGCCTACAACTGCGGACTAGACAACAGCATTAGATTTCTAAAATTCCTACCCTCCTTTCAGTACACACTAACTTCTCTCTCTAGTTCCCGCCAGACTCAACTTTTCATCTCTAATCGCGTTTTGATCAATATTATTTCAAACCGTATTGAAATGATTGTATTAAGCTGCAGCAAATCTCGAGCGATATGATAACCTTAATAACTCAATCTTGTCTTATCTACCAAGCACAAAAGATCGATAATGCCGCTTTCTGTAACAAGATGGCTCAAGATTGCGTTGCTAGTACCGACATCCCTTGCGGCATTTTCATACGTAAAATATAGGCCTAAGAACAATCGATGATAAACCACTTTACCATAACATTTGTTAAAAATCTTTGGTTTGTCAAAAGATCTTTAGGTTTCTTAAGCCCGAGCGTAGGATTTTTGAGGGAAGGCTTTGGTGGTGGTTTTTGCTTTAACTTGTTGTAAGAATTGTTTGAGGATGCACACCTTGTGACCTAGCTTCTTGAGATAAGAAAATCGTCCGTTTCCCCTGTCTTGTTGTGCCGAGATCATTATCATGAGCATAGGTGGGTTGGTTTATGTTTAAACGTGCCAGATGCTAAGATTGGGTGGATATGGCACAGTCAGGCACTTTGTCAACAACCAATAGTAGTCGACGTGCTATATGAGGTATGCTGCCCTTGTGTGTTTGATTACTCCCATTAATGATATAGTGAGTTTATGGTCACCTCACAAGCCTGTCTAAAGATAGGCCTACTTTCCCGCAGGGGTATAGCTTGCACTAAGACCTTACATTTAGTTGTATATGAGCAAAGGTGGGTATGCTACCAGCAGGAGCACGGCCAAGCCTTCATCACTACCAATATCGGTTGAGAAGTATAAACGGAATGAGGCCCTAGTATGTTTGATTACTCTAGTTAGTTATTCAGTTGTGTATGTTCAACCTGCAAGCCTTACTAAAACTAGGCCTAGACTAAAGCTTGTTTCCAGCAGAAAAATAGGTTGCACTTAAACACCACATTGAGTGGTATATGAGTTCCCAGTCTGTTCAATCGCTCTTATGAAAGTCGTTGACTTCAACTCGTTACTGTTTGCCTGGTTAACGTTGTACCTTGTGGACATTGTAGCACGCATTTCATCACTTATTAATGGTTGGTAGTACTGCAGTCCTTCAGTGCTGTTGTAGTATTCCACTCACAAAGGGAGTAGCTTTATTTTCCCATATTGCATTCTGGTTACCCATGATTCCTTTCGAGTGCTCCATTTGTTTCCATGACATCTTCATTTGGTCGGGAAAGCTTTTGAAACTCTTCAACTTTTCATTTTAAATGCAGATAGATTTGTTCATTTGGGTTTTTGTATGTTATCTCGCGATCAGCACAATAAGACTTCATTGAACATCAAAATTCCATTGTGGGTTTTTTAATTGGATAAATTACAGTATTTCTCTGTGAGGCCATTTCGAGAAGTTTTTGTGCTAGAAAGGTCATGGTTTTTCTTTGTTGTTATTTAGGATTGTGTGTTTCTTGCGAATAATAGTTCAGTTTATATAAAATAAACTTATACATCATTTGTAATTAGATTAAGAAAAAACAAATGACGAATCTCGCGATAATAATTTATCTGTCTACTGAACTCTCTGGGAAAATGTTGAGCATATTTTCACGACATGAGGTCCGTAGCTCTTTTGAGCCTAGCCCAACATCAAAGACGGCCACTTTTGTATTGCCATTGGTAAAGGTTGACTGCTGTTGAGGTCCATTACATTTTCCATCTTGTGAGGTATTGCAGTTTTTTAAAATTTTTCGTTGATAGTAATGTTTTGAGGAGCAATTTTTGGTTCAAGCTTTGCAATGTTAAATCTGAATTTTCAAGGGGTGTTCTGACATGCTGGAAATTTTCCTATGTTGAAGTAAACTTGGAATGCCTGAAATTGAGGGGATAGGATAACTACAATGGTATATCAGAGGCTGTAACTGTTCCCCCCTCTATAGCTGCTGCATTATTCTCCACTTTGGAAAAGATGTAATCTAAATTTTCAAATCTTTAGTATTTTTCTGCCTAGTGTACTAGAAATGCTGAACTTTTTACCTTGTCTAGAGCTTCATATCTGATTATGTTTTTTCATGTATTATGCATATTGTATTATATCATTCATTTAGTGCTAGTATTAACAATAGTGAGTATACACTAATTCATACTAACATTAGCAACTTAGATACTTTAATACAGTACGCTGTTTTAGATTCCTCTGCATAGACTGTAATTGTTACACCAGTGCACCTGCAAGGGGTAACAGAGGGGACATTCTAATTACATTCTATTCATAATGTATGAAAGTAAAAGAGTTACGCCAATAACCTCACCTCCTTTTGTAAGCTCTTAATGAATCTAGCTAGGGTTAATCTGTATATGTACAGTGGTGTTAATTGAGTATCTAGTGTTCGATAGCTTAATCATGCTCAAATAGGAATATGTTTTGAAAAACAATTCCTGATCTTGGGGGCTGCTACCCTGCCCCAACTCATCACCATTCTACGCCTGTGTAAGCTTTGCGGGCATGGTTAAGGGTTCACCTTTGACAAATCCATCTCTCTCGTAAATACTCTGATTTTGAGGGTTGTTTTTCACTCCTAGATTAAATTTCTGGGATTGCCAGTGATTGGTTTCGGTGATTTGCTTTGATCTTAGATTGTATGATAAATTTTGTGGTAATCTTATCAAAGACTTATCTCCCGGCCTGACGAAAACAAAGGGTATTTTCCCCCCATATAAACCTCTAACATGAAACATTTCTTTATATTTTCGTTGCAAGTAAAAAAACAAATTATTTCCTTCCATACAGCCACAACACCCTTTGAAATATAGTGTAAATATTTTCAGGACTAAAAAATCCATTATTACAGTATGATAGGATTTACTTTCATATGAATCCTACAATGAATCTTTGAAGCCCAACGAATCCCTGCAAATATTCGAATTAAACAATATTCCTCTCTGCACTCCTGCTAATAACAACAATTATATAAGAGCAGTAGCCACACACTTTCACCCGGGGCCAGGAAACGTCTGTGCAGTTGTGAAGATGATGTCCAGTACTGTGGGGAATACCATCAGTTCTTTGGAGAGCATTCAGCACTGTAGGGTATATTATCAGTACTGTATAGGGATACCATTTGTCCATTGGAGGATGTTCAGTATTGTTGAGGATACCATCAGTTCTTTGGGGGGTTGGTTATTGCCAGTATTGTAGTCATTGCCTCCACAGTACTGATGATATCTCCCCATAATACTGAATATCTTTAACAGTCATGTTGGTGTCCACCACAGTACTGATGGTATCTTTCGACAGTACTGAACAACCTCCAATGTACTGATGTTATCCCTAAACAGTACCAAACACCCTCCACTGTACTGATGGTATCCCTCAACAGTACTGATTACCCTTCACTGTACTGCACAGAGGTAATTCATTGCAATTTTGCGAAAACATAGGAACATCTGAGAACAAGCATAGGCTAAACTGCCTCTGCGAAGGAGAGTTTTAGTACGAAGACATTTGAAAGTTCATTTATAGAATTTGTGGTCTGTTTCTCCATTGTTGAGCTGTGCTTTATTGTCATCAGCCTGTTTACTATGTTTGTTGATTTTCTAGGTCAAAATATTTCTTCTGCTGAAATTTGTTATTTTTGGTGTTAATTCGAAATGTCATCATAACCTTTCCCTAAAAAACCAGTTTTGATTTTCATGCAGTGTCAACTGGTGTTGCTTTTAATTACTTGGCTCCTGCGTAGGCTTCTAGCTTTGCTTCAACTGCTAATGTATCGAAAGATTTCTGCTGCTGTTTCGCTAATATTTTCAAAATATTCTGCAAAACTAGAAACATGGCACAAAATAGCTGACCCCTAACAGAGAAAAACATCAGGAAACGAAGAGGACAAACGCCTTACAAGATTTTGCAATCAGATGTTGATGATGTTAGGCCCATCAAAATGTATCGTGTAAATGGTTATGTTGTTCATCACCTGTGATACAGTGAGCTGTAATGGGAGTCCAAGCGAGAAATTGATCTTTTTATGTCCACACAACATTTGAGTTTTTGTTTTCATGTGGACAGACTCCCAAATATCTAAATGGGATGTTGACCTTGTTCAACCAACGACGCGAAAACAACTCAAATTCCTACAGGAGGATTGATTTTATGACATTCTGGGTTGTTGAGCATAAGTTCGAATCTATTTGGTCGTTGTACATTTGTGTATTTTTGGTGTCTTATTGGAATATTTCTGCCTATTTTCTATGATGTGATAGATGTTATTTATGGTAGGTGCTTTTGCCAAAGATGCTGAATGATGATGATGATGATGATGATGATGATGATTATGATGATTATGATGATTATGATGATTATGATGGTGACAATGATAATAATGCTGGAGATTGTAAAATAATTTGCTGTAAAGCTGTCCTTTGGTTTGAACTAAAAGAGATTTTCTTAGTACCAGCTGTATTCATCCTTAAGTTTAGAATGGGTTAACTTCATAACAATATCAATAAGCACCATCTTGTAACAATTTTCATTAACATAATTCTATTTTCAAAGGCTATCTATCGATCAGCTGTTAATATTGATATTCCTGATTGCATAGTTCCCATGCAAATCTGTTTAGATAAATTAAGTTTTGGATGAAGACGTCTTATTACTTTTGTTTCACTTTCAGGTTTCTGTTCCTATTTTTACATAACTTCACCACGATAACAAGGTAAGTAACTTCCTTTCACTCTAATTATTTTAGTCTTTGTCATCTGTTCTTTTATGAGGAACACTTTCCCAGGAAACCAGAGACCATGAGATTTTAAGAGATGAATCAAGTTAAACTAACCTTACAAAGTGAGATAAAGAAAATGAAACAAAACAGCCATACATAATTTTTATTGGATATCTTTAGAATAGATCGACTTATTCATTTTGAAATGAAGGCTGAAGCAAGAACCACAGTGGCTAATCCTAGTTCTAAGGTTCCTTTAAAAAAAACTGTGCTAATTCCTTTTACTATAATGCATCCGATCTGATATATAAGATGGTATTTAGATGGTAATGTTAATTGGTAGTTCTTTCAATGTTTCCATGCAAAAGTTTCCAAATCCAATAAGTTTAGGATGAAGAGGTTTAATGTCATTACATTAATTTCACTTTTAGGTGGTCTGTTTCTGTTTTTGGTCCTTATTTCTCACAGTTTCAACACAATCATTAAGGAGGTGAGTCAGTTCTTTATAATCTATCGTTTATATCGCAAATGTGTTGTAGTTTTTGTAATAAGATATTGGTATTATTTCATTTTTGCTTTAACTCCCATTTTGAAAATTACTCAGTGATTGTCAGACGAAAAGCTTTGATGATTATCGTTTTGCTACGTGATGTTTTCCTCTATGCTTAAGTTTTGTAAAAAAATCATTTTATATGTTTAATTAGGAGTTACAAATTACTATATCTACAAAGTTCAAAATTACAAGGTTTAGATTTGGAAGCGAAATTTCTCAACGATAGTGGTAGGGGTAGCATTACAGAGCTCTAGGAGACATAACTCTCATTATGGTCTACTCATAGCTATAGGTATGGACAAAGAAAATAAAGTAAAGTAAAACTAGTAGCAAGGAAGTTAAATTTTGTAATCTCGACGCAAAATAAGCGTCTCCTTTTCGAAGATTTAGAAAGAACAACTTGTTACTCCATTTTTGAATTTGTTTGTGTGATTATTGGTTTAAATCCTTTTCGAAGATTATAATAAAGTTTAGGCCTAATCAATGTTACAGCCTATTGTTTGTTTTATGGAAGGGTAGCTATAATTTGAAAGCCTTCAAGTAATCCGGATATGGTTCAGGCATTGAAAAATGTCAGTTTGTAAGCTGGGGCAAATCTCTAAAATGCATGACCTACACCCTACAGGAATAGGAAATTAAGTTGACCAATTACGCATACCATTCAAGAGATTTTCTACTTTCCTCAATCTTTCTCTCCCTATAAATGAATTATTTAGTCCTGTTATACCCATCCTATTAAAAACCACCTTAACTCCGTAATTAATCACAATTCTATTGCCAGATTTTATTAGGTATTATTTCAACTGACCCATTCTGAATGGTTTTCTCGAAATCGCAAGAACTTCATCTTATTACGAAAATCACAATTCTGTACGTTCCTATCTGCGGGTTGTCCTTTGTCTTGAATTTCGTATTTCAAATCTTTCCATTGTGAGATTAGTTGAGTCTGGGCTTCTCTACCAAAACAAAAAACAGATGTATTTCTGCAGGTTTTGGACGGTTTGTGTGCAGAACTCGAAATAACCAAGTTTCAGGCTTAAGTCTGTTTCCATCTTCAGAGCTGTGGTATTTGACTAATCTAATTTTCCGCATGTGCAAGTTGGTTACTAAAGGATTTGAGTGTTATTGACACTGCATGACGCAGATGTGTTTGAGTTTGCAAAGAATAAGGCTGTCGAAGTTTCGTAAGTTGGTAAAGGGAGTGTTTACAGAACTGCACTTCGTGCAATTATGAGAGCAAATAGTGCTGGAAAGGGATAAAATTGTGGAGCATTGTTGGAATGTGAATTGTCAAAGAATTGTAGATCATTAATCTTCATTGAACATCAAGGTTTGCTGATTTAATTACGAAATGATTAATAATTTGAGATGTTACTCTGCGAGTTGATATACTGATTAAGATAAATGTTCGATAGGCATAAACTATTATAAGAAGAAATGCGACTAATTGAATCAATGCTGGAATATCAAATTGAATATTACTAAACTGCGTTGTGAACTTGTAAAGAGACGTGAAGAATCACTAAACGTATTGATGAAAGAGGATTGATTTGTATTGGGTTGATTCAAGGAGTGTTTGCATCGTGTTGCTCATCTGACTCAAAAGCACTTCATGGTTATTTTTCAAAGAATTTCTCCAAAGAGTTGCATCTTACCTGAAATTATTGAGAAAGTCTTAATCTTATATCTGCAAAGAACGTTGCTTGAGTTATCTTGATGGGATGAGCTGGATATGTTGATGGTGAGATTCGATAATTCATATTTACATGAAATAAGTGCCTGCAAAATATTTTTATAACTTCAATTAAGGATTGCCATTTTATTCATATCTTACATTCATCATTTCGAAAGTTTGAAGCATTTTGTTTAGGGTTAATAGATAGAATATTTCTTTAGGGTTGAGTTTTTTTGCTTAAACTTAGGGTTGAGTCAACAAAGTTTTCAGTCTACATATTAATTTTTGGCTACTCAAAATATGCAATTTTCCAAGCTATATTTGAGCTTCTAGATAGATAGACATTGATTATCAGATAGACATTTTTTGATTAAAACTTTCTTTTCGAAGCTTGCATAGCTGCATTCCCCTGCACTCAAAGATTCTTTTATTGGAAAAATTATCCGCATTTCATTTTCACTTCAATTGAAATTTTTAGAAAGACATGATCATATACATATCTACATCTAGGTACAGAAAGCAGCAAACATATATTTATGATATAACTCTTCCATTAGTAAGCATTTTAAAATGCCCTCAAGGATAAGTTATATTACTTATGCAATACTACAATGCACGATGATAGTATGTAGTATGTATCAAAACATTTATTATAACGAGCTATACTGCAAGTCTCATCACCAGGGGTTACCTTTGTTGGGTAGAACCTTGGTTCGAGACCTGGTGATAGAATACGAGAATTACAGTTGCCTGCTATGGTAAATATAGTACGTATCATATATATGCGATATCGTATCCTACAGTATAAATACGAGATGATGTTTTCAAAGAAATGGACTAGATACTCCTTTTTCCATTGCTACATTTTATTGAATTATTGTAGTTCACTTTGCTGTACCTTAAACTTATTTATGAAATGTGTCATACTAAGCTATGCCCTACATATGATACACTCTTATATAATAGATAATGTATACTGTATAAGATTACAAAATCAAAACAAAACAGATTAATGATAAGTTAATGTAATACTTGGTATAGGCCCTAAGACTACGCCCATAATTGATATGGGCCTCAGGCGAACAGACGTCTCCAAAATGAGAAACCTTCTTTAAATTACTTTTAATGTATTCAGGCTTCTTCCCATGAATACACAACACATGCTGCGCTGACCTTAAATCTGGTATCAGCTAATTCAGAGTAATACTAATTCCACATCTGATCAAGGATTCTCTTTCGACTGATGAATATTTTATACATGACTGTGCGTCGATTCATTGGAATCTCAAACCGAGAGATCAGCTGGCAGCAGACCAGCAGGGTGGAGCCTTTAGCAGACGGTAAACAGGTGGAATTTCAAACGAGAGTCAGTCTTTTGTAGGATTCATTATTATTTCACTAGTATGGTTGATGTTGGAACACAGGGAACCAAGCCATATGATCTAATTATAACAAATACATAATGCTGATAGAATTAGTAAAAAATTGTTAGAAAAAAGAGGCAAAAAAACACAACTTTGATAAATCACGCTTAGGCCTTTCAGACTAATATCCTCCTCAGAGAATAACTTATGACTTGATTTGATTGTAAGGTAATACTCTATTCTCAAAGAGCTCCCAAGAATATCTTTTCAGAGTTTCGTTTTATATCTTATTCTACTCTTAAGGAACTTTCCAAAGTTCAGTGAGGAATTTTTTTTTATTTCTAAGAAGTCGTTAAACAAGCTCCTTCCAAAACTTGATTCTTAGAGTGATTCTGGAAGTTAATTTCAAGTTTTTTATCTCTTAGAAAATCTTTGGTTAAGTTCCTTCCCAAACTCCGTTCTTTGAGATCTTTAGGAGGTTCAGTACAGAGTGTTTTATAACTAAGAAAGTTTAAACACGTTCCTTCAAAAATGAGATAAGGCAGAGTATTTCATAGCTACCAGCCTAATGCATAATTGATATCCATCATTTTCATAATACCTTACCTATACTCATTATTTAAGATCATGATCTTTGCCCATCTATTTTGATGATTATCAACAACTTCGACTTTCTCAGGCCAATCATTATCCATCATTAATCTCACAGTTGCTGTTTTAGTCAGATTAACATAGAAATTACAGAATTTACTGTTCTATGTGATTATTCAACTGGTAACGATGTTGAATACTCTGTTTAGCCATCTTCTATCCTGTTGAGATATTGACAGCTTTCATGAGTGGTTGAGTGAGTTTTTGTTTGTGCTAGCCTGACTTAAGATTGGCCTTGTTTCCAGCTGAGCATGGAAGCATTCACACTTAATCACTACATTTAGAAATGTAAGGTCCTAGTGTGTTACTGAATGGCCAAACTAATCGAGCAGTGCAACCCTGGTCCTTCCTCTCGATGTGACCACATCTTTTGAGAGTCCTTTTGCCTTTTTCTTGCACTGAGAGCTGAACACGGCTGTATTGTTCTCTCGTCACATTTCCTTTCAAAGGTCTGAAGGTAGGCTCGAACCTACGACCCTTTCAGCAAGGGTTGAATGATCTAACCGCTCGACCTTCCCTGTCAGACATCTCTAGTCTAAAATTGAGATGATACTTATATGTGGTCGCCTCTTATTTGTTAATCATTGGGTTAACTCGCATCTACATTTTCAGCAGCCTGCATATCAAACTCAGATAGCTTATGACCCACAAACTCAAATCCTCACTCAGCAGTGTATTATTTCCTCTGCAGTGGAGCATGCTGATGCTGAAAGACCACCGGCTTGATTTATCTGAGGGTTTGATACTGGCTAAAGATCGAGATAGCTTCTTAACTTCGTTAGATCAGGGTGAATTTCGAATAAAGCTACTTATCTTCGTCTGATTTGCAGACTTAACGGCTTCAGTTCGGAATACCAGATTTGTTTTGTGTCATCTGCGCATAGAAATCTTTCATGACGCATATCAATACGTTACGCTGTCGTGCGCATCACCCAAACAAATTTGGATTTTAGCTGGAATCTTTCTTCTGTCGTCGCGGCTTAACTGATAGTAACTGTTTTTCAACTTTATGTTCTATTGATGCAAAACAGCCCCCTCAATTAGACAATGTAACATTTTAATTGTAATTTTGTTGCTTTCAAACTAACCCAAAACGTGACCCAAACATGTTGTTATAAATAACTTAGAGTTGCCTTTGGAAAGCCCGCAAACTATCGTTCCGAATTGAAAGGATTCGCAACGATTTGCGATAATTATGTTAACGATTTGAGACACCTGTAGACGATTTCTTACGATTGCAGAACTATTGGCCACGATTTCTAACGATTGTGATAATAACGGACTCTTATTTTTTTACACTCTTTTTCATAAGGACCAGCAAAATTGATTTGAAGCTGGCTGTTCTCAGATATTCCTCTTTATTCAGGCTAATATGTTCTTAAATTATTCTTACTTTTACAATGGTTGGGAAGCCTTTTTTGCTATCAGTAGTGTTAATTGTTGCAAAGTTTGACTCTGTTGACCATCTGACATTGTCTGTGTGCTGCCAATCTGCTTGTTTTGTAATCATTTTTCAGTGTTCTGGTTATTTCATAAAGTTTTCATGTTGAGCCAAAACAGCTTCGGTTTGTTCTTAGCTAGTTCTTAAGTTTTGGCCAAATTTGAGGCAAGTGTTCTTATAAAATTGTTCTTATAAAAAAAGAGTGTAATAGTAAATAAACAAAGGAAAAACTCTGATTCTGCTACTGGCAGTTTCATGTCTATCTTTAAGACAATGCTCAGGCAATAGACTACTATAAAAGCTCTGACTATAAGTGCATTGAGCACTACCTTCAATCTAAAAAAAAAAAAGAAAAAAAACCCTTCAATCTATGAAGAAGAAATATATAAATATTTCTGTAATGTATCTTATTTTGTACTGCTCTTTAACTCAACAATACAGAAAAGTGGTGAACTAGATAAACTCTTTTACTAGTCAAGGTTACATCAGATCTCTAATACAAAAACGTGTGCCATTGTCATTGGCCTCTGCCCTAATCCAAACAAGGTACTGCGTGCAGAAACACATGTTTAAAAACACTTTTAACAAAACGAACCAGGACTCAAATATCCTGCAGACTTTCATTTCACAAATCTTTTGGAAACTGTTGTTGTGGATGGCCATGATGAATTTCGTACTGTTTTTTAGTAATCCGTATTTTTGGTTTGAGTTTGTTAAACACAGTTGCCATCCACAGTAAATTCAGTGGAAAGATTAAGTTTTTGTTATCAGCTGGTTTGAATGTTAAGCCTCCTCAGCTGTTGTTTTTCAGTTGAAACTGTTTTAAACTGTTATTCTCAGATGCTCTTGTTTTCTATCAGTAGTTTTACTCAGGCCTAATTTGCAGTGAGCAAGTCGATGGAGTATAAGTTAATAGTCTTTGGTTAGTAATAGAACTTGAAATTTAGATTCTATCTGCATCAAAACCATGGATTACATATTGCTTAGACAGAAAGAGTTTTTTTTCCTATCATAGTTTTAACTTTGTTTTAGTTTTATCAGATGCTCTTTTTTCTATCAGTAGTTTAACTCCGTTTAACTCAGGCCTAATTTTCATTGAGTGAGTCTTTGGAGTATTAGTTAAAAGTCATTGGTTTTGATAAAGCTAGCCCTTGAAAGTTTGATTCTGTCTACATTAAAACCATGAATCCCATATTGCTTTGTTCGATTGCTCTTTCGATAATCTAATGTTCGTTTCACTGAACTGATGGTAGTGATTGGTGCATTTTGCGCAAAACCAACCGTTCACTTCTTATCTGATTAGCCAATTTCGACCTGCCTCTGCTTTTGGCTTAACAATTCATTTAGGTTTCATTTTCTTTGGGGTTTTGTTTTCGTTAGGTTTCATCTTCGTTCTTTTTTTGACTAACTACCCTCTGAGTTTCAGACGAAGTTTATAGTATTTGAATTCTTCAAAGCTTCATTGTCATCTTGACTGTAAATAGGTCATATGGCCTAAACGGAATTGCACCTACAGTTGTTGCAAGATCCCTCATGTACTCATATCTGATTGGCTGATTTCATGCTGAATTAAAAAACCAGCCAATGAGAGCGATTTTAGTCTTCAGCTGTTTGAACCAAACGATTTCTTGCCACCGGTTTCCACTGAAGAGACATTTACATTGAGCTTGTCAGTTGACACTTGCGTCATTTTGTTTGTCTTCTGAATTCATGGTGCAAACGCTTGTTAGGCCTGGATTCTGTTTTCTGACTGGCCTCTCTTCACTTCTTATCTTTCGTTTCTACCCGTGCTTTCATTGTAAACAACTTTGTTGAATATAAAACCAGACAATCATATCATCGTACAGACAAAGATGCATGATGATTACAAGGTGGTCACTTTCAATCAAGCTAGTATCATTAATCACTTATTCTTTGATTCTTTGATTGAACTAGTATCATTAATCATTTATTCTTTGATCTCAAACCATTTCATCAGCTGATTCTTATACTATCTGGCTAGTTTTCTGTTGAAGTAGTCTTAGTCCAAATATAATGATCACAAATTGTAGCTAGATACAATTACAAATGCACATAACTAAAAAGAAGCAAAATCCAAGTTTTCTAACCATTTATGGTGCAAAAACTGAACTATCTTCAAAGCTTGGAACCTAGAGGATCCCCTGTACTTTTCTTCGGTCTCCTGGTTTGATAATGAATTATTAAAATATCTTTAGTGAATGCAAAAGTTCTAATTGCGTACTAGCTTTAGCCTTATTTTCCTTCTCTTTCTGACTTCTTCTTCGATTAGTGATAAAAAAGTATTGGTATCATAAATTGTTTCGCTATGTTCTTATGTTTTCTTTGGTTTCTAAACTTCGCAACCAATCAAGGAAGAAGTGTTGCCCAGGAGGAACACCAACTTCCCAAGATATCCATAATTCATAACAAAGACTTGCTTGGAAGTGGAATCAATTTTTACTAACTGGCCCAACTGTTGTCCAATCTCCATAATCAAACATTTCCTAAATTGATAAATTCTATCTGCCAAGCAGCGTAGCCAAAAGAAGAAGATTGCAAGCCATTTATCATGATTATAATGAAAAATGTTTGAAAGAGTGGATTTAAATTCACTAGAAGACCTCTCTGTTCTCCAATATCCATGTTTCAATCCTTTCAATATGAATAATCTAAATCTCTGGACTGGGTAACTTTTATCTGCGAAGTTGCGAAGGGTTGTAACCAGAAGGAATTTATTCATTTAACATGAAAAGTATAGTCTGAAAGAGAGGTAGATTCAATTTTACTAAAAGACCCTTCTGTTCTGTTATGTCCGTGTTCCAAAATCTCTGAAATAGATAAACTCTATCTGGCAAGTATCATAACCTAAAAGAATCAACACCAAGTCAGCAAGCTATTTATTATGCAAAAAACAAAACCATTCTGAAAGGATAGATTCAAATCAGCTAAGACCCCCCTGAGTTGTTATCTCCTTCCTTTCAATACGAACAATTTTATTTTCATCGGCTGATCTGATTGTCTCCTCCACATTTACATAATGCCATTCATGCGTGCACGTAGCATAATTGTTCGCTAGATGCCTAATAAACCGATCCAAGCCGCAGTCTGCTACAGTATTCTGAGCATCTCTAAGTCCATTCGCGTATTTGTTTACTTTAATTTGATTACGCATGCAATCCAATTAAATACGGGTTGTGAGTTGCGGATATTCGCAGCCTTGATTGATTCGGATTTCATTTGAGCATCGTAAATCAATTATCGTTGAGATTGACTTCGTGTCTTGTAATGGTTTTAGAGTATAGCTGGATTAATCAGAGCAAGTTTGAGATTTTTGCGTCAAATGTTTGACTCCTGGTTTTGCTGTCTGATGCATTTGGTGAGTGATTCAGTTGTGTTGACTGTGAGATTGATGAAATATTGTCATTTAAGCGTAACCTATAAGCTCGTGCTGTATTACTCATTTGTATTTTATTCATACCTAGTTCAAAGGCAGATGTCGCTGCATTTAGCACTGTAATTTAGCAAGTTTGGGCAGTGTTTTAAGCAACTTTTGCTGACTCTGCCTCCTGCAAGAGAGCCTATATCTTTAGAGAAAATGCGGAGCCTTAAGAAGGGATATTCTTTTGAAAGATATTGTGCTAGATATTTTACAAAGGCAAGCTTGGATAAGGAGATCTTGGAGACTGTCTTTCGTGTCTAACCGTATGGAGATGCACATTGTTCCAAAGTATTACTGCACAAAACCATTTTGGCACAAATTTGTTATCATTGCACTTTAAAATTAGGCATAGTTTTATCAATGTTTATTGACTCAGTTCCATTATCATTACGTTAACTAGAGACGCCAAATCTAGATACAATTGCTATTTTCTACCTTTAACGAATTTAACGAAATTGTTCTGGGAATGCTCAACTTCAAGAGGGTACATCAGTCTCCTCTTTAACTTCCCATATTGGCTGGGATGTGCTGAGGATTAATATATTATGGGTTCATTATCTATACGTTACATATATCTGGGGGCATGCATTCTAATTTCAGGTTGGTAGGTAGGGGTAGGGAGGGTCTTAATTGTAGAAAAGGGGCGTTTCCCCCTTTTTAAACGAATTGACTTGATATGGACAAAAACCCCAAATTCGTTAAAGAGACGGAATACTTTAATGATATTGTTAGGCTTTTGACCTCGTAAAACTATAATTTTAGCAGCCTGTTTTTGGCATCGTTAAAGATAACATTAGTTTATTCCATATCCATATTTTCTACCTACCTTGGTATATTTTATGAACATTAAAAATATTTACTTGAAGCAACAATTACGTCTTCTATGTAATTACAGTGCTTTCTCTACAAAATAAACGAAACGAAAGCTTTCAAAGGTTGAGTCGTTGACAAAAAGAGAGAAAGCGAAGGAAGCCAAATAAAACTGAGATATATAGAGAGTTGGGGTTCTTCCATAGGATTCTCCTCTCAGTTTTCTAATATCCCAATTCCTCATTTCAATTTGATAATATTGATCGTAAGAGAGAGAGGCGAACAGTGTTCTTTGTCTGGTGAAGCAAAGTCAATGAGAATTCCTCAGTAAAGGGATAAACTTTCGTCATTAATTTGAAAGAAATTGTCAACAAGATTTTAATACCCAGGCTTCAGTCTCCTCTTAAACAGAGTTGATAACAAAGATGATCCTGGCTTATAACCATGTTGTGACATCTACTAACAAAAGATGTAATTCATGAATCTTACATAAACGAATCTGCCTGATTTAATAACATTTTTAACGGGATGAGTTTAAGAATGGGACAGGATTCAGTGATGTATTTATTCACTTCTGGTGTTTTCTTGCCCTGGAAATTGGCTTTAGACTAAATGGCCTCCAGATAAAAACACTGCTCTTTTATTTAGGTAACAGTGATAGGCTTTAAGGTTGGCTGTTCTTGAATATCCTATTCTCGGATTGAAATTATCCAATTATGAAATGGGATTTGGGCTGAAATGGATTGCACGGGTAAACTGGCTTTTCGATTAGACTCCATGTACCCTTTTTGCCCCATGTACCCTTTTTTTAGTAACAGTAACAGATTGTAAAGTTGGTCGTTCTTGAATATTCCATTCTTCGGTTTAAATTTTGTTATCCTAACATAGCATCTAGGTTGAAATGGATTACGTGAGCGAACTGGCTTTTTTATTAGACTCAAACCCCATGTACCCTGTTTTCTTACATCTAAATATAAAAGGACCTACTTAAGTCATTTACACAAGATGGCCCTAACTTCCTATTTTACCCCTTGCTACCTTTTTCAACCTTAAAGACTCGAAAGACTTTTGAGTTTGATTATATTGTAGGTTTTTACAATTCAACATCTTTCAACTATGAAATACCATATCTTTTATGCTAAATGTTCGAAAATGTCCAGTATAGTGTCCATAATGTCTCTTATTTTCATTTCAAGGTATAATTGGAAACTACAACAATGATGGCAACGAGTATCAATCTGGCAACAAAATTTCTAATCTTTGTTTTCACTCTACTACTCTGCATTATTGAGCATGGAATCAATTGCAAAACTTCGACAGCCTTGCATTTAGTGCCATTCAATGGTAAGATATTTTCTTCTTTAACTATTAATGTTGTATTTATTTAGTAAAATTGTACTTATAATTATAATTATGTATTAGCCTCGCTTGAATTTCACTTGAAATGGTATTTTAACGAGGTTGAGTCACAATATTTGACATGATAGTCACCACTAATCATGACAAGCCTTGATATTTATTAGGGCAACATTATACATTATCAAGGTCGTTTCTGACACAATATTTGACATGATAGTCACCACTAAATAATGACAAGCATTTGATATTTAGTGGGGCAACATTCTAACTTATCAAGGTTGTTTTTGACATAATATTAGACATGATAGTCACCACTTATCATGGCAAGCCTTTGATATTTACTAGGAAGACGTTGTAAATACATTTGGTCTTAACAAGGCTGTTTCTGACAAAATATTTGACATGATAGTCAACACTTATCATAGCAGGCTTTTGATATTTAGCGGAAGACGTATTCAATACATTCGATCTTATCAAGGCTGTTTTTGACATAGTATCAGACATGATAGACACCACTTATCATGGCAAGCCCTTGATATTTAGTTGGAAGACGTTGTAAATTTAGCATTAGACATTTAGTAGGAAGACGATGTAAATACATTCAGTCTTATCAAGGCTGTTCTAGACACAATATTAGACATGATAGTCACCACTTATCATGGAACATGGTCAAAAATTGTGTGACATTAAATTGAATCGAAAAAAGCACATTTTCAGCAAAAACCACCATAATATTACGATATATGAAGCAAACACAGAAAAAACTGAACATTACAGAGGTAACCATTCTATTTAAGAGATGGAATTTTTTCTTTTTCAAAAAAGAGCCCAGAATGTGGTTACCATGTTGAAATGGGCAAAGTTGGGCTAATGTCTGCAGTTAAGCTAAAACTGATGTCTATGTTGAAATTCTGTAGAAGTATAAACAAGTGGTGCTGGTATATGATAATAATGCAAAAAAGAGCCCGAAAATCCTACGATAAGCAGATTTTTGCGGTTACTTTAGGTGCTTGATTAATTTCTTTAGGAAAGCATGCTGTTATAGGAAACTTTATCTTGCAGTCAACATAATGCATGGTTTTTTGTATTAAAATATCTGATGAAATCAACAAAACAGTGTTGAAAGGTATAAAAGAGCCAAATTGTGGTTACCTCACATTAGCAGCTCAAGGTAGTGTCAGCAATATAAATTCAAAGTTTGTTCAAATTTTAATTTCTGAGAATCAAATAAATCATAACACTTTTCTGTAAATATAATAAATAATAATAACTCACAAAGAAACAAGAAGAGCAATCATGTGGTTACTAAAATGATTAAAATCCAAAATCGTTTACAACAGTGAAGCCATTCCGGTTTGTTCAACAAAGTACAAGATATCTGCGTAGTCATTGTTATTAATGAAAAGTTATCCTTAAACATTTGATAGCTGATCAAATGGTTACACAACGGACTCTTTAAAAAAGAATACTGTCTTTGATGCTGGTATGTAGAATCTTCTCTTTGAAGATGTATTCATCAGCTCAATGAAATGACCTTCAATGTATTTTCGTATTCCCCACCAATAATTTTTCATGTATTAAATCATATTCAAAAATAAAGTAACCACTAAAATGACTCACAGTTCATACATTTTTCATGCTACCACATTTGCTAGCTCAATTTCACAGCAACTTTTTAAATCTTTTAAACTCAGTGTACACCCAGAACTTATTCAAAATAACATGTTTTTATCACGGTAGCAAATCTAAAAGTGATCAAACATTACACTAAATTTGCCAATCTTGGTAACCACTCAATATGCTCTTCTTGGTTCTAAGAAACATATTTTACCTTGGCACACTCTTTATTATCTTTTTCAAACAGGTTAATATACAAAATAACTTTCATCAAAATAGTAAGAACCTGACATTTTTAAAGTAACCACGTTTTGGGCTCTTAAATTCCTTGAAACCCTAAAAATGCTCAAAATCTAAAATAACAACCTTATCCCCTGCTTTTTGCAAAATTTGGTAACCTTAACTTAGTCAAGTTAACTGCTATACGCTGTTGAAGTTGCGAGATAAGGTAACCACTACTAGGGTAACCACTTTTTTGTGCTCTCAAAAGAAAGACTTATAACTCTTGATTCAGGGAACCATTTAAAACGGTTCTTTTTGGAAAAGTTTGGGAATTCTATAATCCATGTTAAACAGTTATAGTTCTTTTAGGTAACCACTAAAAACTGGTTCATTGGTACTTTTAATGAAGACATCCCTAAATGTCACAAAATAGGGGTTAATTTTTGACTATGTTCCATGACAAGCTTTTGATATTTAGTTGGAAGACGTTTCGGGAGAGAAACGGAAACAGCCTTGTGTCAGAAACAGCCTTGATAAGACCGAATTCATTTACTCATGTGTGGATTAGTCTGCAAACTTTTGCTTATCTCTGTAATGACCTGTAGCTGCAACCTTTCTTCACAAATCAATAAACTATGCCACCTTTACTATCTTATGAATATCAGCCAAACATTTATTGTTTACAGTTTCCAATTCGAAAATATTTGTTCTTGCGAAATGGGAGTGTACAACTTTAGATAACATTGGCATCCACTTAACTAAATCTTTCTGCACATTTAACACAGTGTGCTTGTAAAAGCAGTTAAGATTTTTATCACAGATTTACAAATGGCTAATTTTCCTCAAAATAACCACAATATCTTTGGTTAAAACCACCAAGATATGATATTGTATATGAGGTTAGTGCTGCCGTGGGAGATTTAGAATGAATCTGCTGGTATTTGACTATCTTAACAAACTCCAATTCATTTCATATAATTCCTCAATATGGGTGTCGAAATGTGGAGGGAACGTGAGATCATGTGTGGTCAGTAGAGGCTGGCCATTGTTTATTCTTTTAGTATCGAGCCTGTTTTAACCGCTCTAGAGTGTGTGAAGGGTTCAAGTTAGGCCAAAATCTTTCCCGTTAATCCACCCTGTCAAATAACATCAGTACATTAGAGGGTGTTCAGCACTGTAGGGGACACCATGACTAATGTGGAGGAATACCATTCAGTACTGTGAATGCTGTTCAATACTGTAGAGGGATACTATTCAGTACTTCGCGGGATACCATCAATACTGAATATCCTCCACAGAAATGATGGTATTCCTCCATAGTACTGTTTGTAGTCACTGATGGTTACTCTCTACATTACTAATTATCCTTCAGAGTACTGATGGTATCCCCACATTACTGATAGTATCCCTCAACAGAACTGAACATCCTCCACAGTACTCGATGCTATCACTCTACAGTACTGAACACCCTCAATGTGATGATAGTATCCCCCAAAGTACTGATAGTTTCCCGCCACAGCACTGATGATATCCCTAGGAGGACTTAAGATCCTCCACAGTACTGTACAGACGTTCCTCAGGATTAGCATATAAACATGGAATGTATTTGGAAGCGTAGGAGAGCACGTGATGTAGCTCAGGCATCGTTCACACTGCTGCGTATTTGTTTGTCTCCGCATTTGAAAGACAGTGCCTCTTCACACTGCTCCGTTTTCATTCAAATACGGAGCAGTGTGAACGGGGCCTTGAACTGTCAGGCCTGCATAGTTCTAACGTTTAGTTTGTTCTTCCAGACCCAAGTATAAAAATGTTTCCAGAACCTGGCTCTCCATACGAGGAGAAGTTGGTGCATTTTAGAATCAACCTCTTGAATCCAAATAAGACGAAGCTAATAGTCGGAGCTAAGTGAGTAATTTTGAAACGTTTTACTTGTAAATATTATACTGCACTGAAGATGTTTTAAATAAAATGAAAAGCTTTTGCATGTAAATAATTATAATTTGTCGAAATGTGTTTTTATCTTATTTTATAAATTTATCTGGCAACATACAATTTAATAACTGAGTAATGTTTTAAATCAAACAGCTATGTTAATTGTGATTGGTTGAAATTCAATTTTTGTTCAAGATGATGAATTGCAATTTGCATTTAATTAGCTACTCTTTATTTTCTGTCTGTAATTTCTTAGCATATTGTTTTTTATCGTTACTCATTTCTTTTACGTCCTATTTTGCAGACAACATATTTTTCAGTTGGATCTAGAAACTTTTGATTTAGAAAATTCATCTTCATCGAAAAATGTAAGTTACCATTCCAATAACAGTTAGCTTCATCTCACTTTACTTAACGGTCTACACCTTATAGAAATCTGCAATTTAAAATTGTTGCCTAGGATAACCCCTGATTTCTAGATTGATGTAGGGTTGTTTAGAAGCAACATCACACTGTCCAGAGTATCTAACTGGAAGTAGCTGGTACACAGATGGAAATCACTGTCTCTGCTTAATCAGCTCAGAGATAACTACTATATATCTAAGGCCTATTGTAAACTCTCAATGCAGCCATGCGTCAACAATTAAACAGTTGATAGTTGATAGGCACATACGCTTACTATCTTTGCAAGGTATGGGTTTATGTGCTAAGCACAGAGGGCCCACTGAATAGGTAGACTAATCGAACAGTGCGACCCTGGTCCTTCCTCTTGATGTGACCACACCTCGTGATTCCTTTTGCCTTTTTGCCTGGAATTACAGAGAGCTGGCTAATTCTCTCCTCACGCATTTTGACAGGTCTGAAGTTGGTTTCGAACCCGGGACCCTTTGAACAAGGGTCAAGTGATCTAACCACTCGGTCGTCCCAAAATACCCCCCCTCAAATTTCAATGACACAAAACTTTGTAAAAACATAGCATTTTGAACCTGACCAGGGTTGAATGATTATTATGATATAAAAGCACTAACATTGATAAGATTATCACTTGATAACCTCTTATCACAAAAGTTGTATGAACCTTCTCTGGTAAGCCATCCTTTAAAAGATCCGGATTTCCATAAGCCCTTCAGGGGGCTTAATAGGGAATTTACGGTGGCTGCGTATCAAAAACCGTGTATCTCAACATTATCAAATAGCTGATTTAAATGAATTTTCTTTTTTCTTAGATAATAAAATTAACCACTCCAGAAAAATACATATCTCTTTGTCGATCCCAATTTCTAGACAAGGTGAGTAGTAAGGAGATATTTATTTGATTATAATTTATTATTCATTATTATCATTATCATTAATATATATGACGTGCTATCTGTTTAAAACTGCCAAGTGTCAGACTGGTACCAGGAGTTGGTGGGTCAGCAAGACCATTATTTTCAGATCATAGTTTGTTTAATGATTGTGAGAGCATAAAACTCTGGAAAACAGAAAACTAGACTTCTCTCTTGCTTCTACTCTATCAACTCTATGTACTTCTGTCCATTGAGCACTATGCTGCACGTTTAGACCAAGAATATTTTCGTTAAAAACAGCCTAAAATTGGACAAAAGCCTGATGGTTAGCCCATGGTTTTTGGTCAACGTTTTCAAAGAAAAATGGTCCCAAATATGCTATTAATGCACTCGGGACTATCCAGGGAGCCACATGCATGCTTAGAACGCTATAGATAATGATATATTTGCTTATAAGATAAGGGGTTAAATGGAACATTAGCAATCAAAAAATTTAATTGTTCTAGAAGTTAATCGAATCATGATACCTGCTTTTTTCCATTGTATTCTAATTTTTAGAATTGGGTTCTTCCTTGATAGTATAACAAAAAGATTAACAATATATTAGGCACTAAAAAGAAAGTATAAACGATCTTTTTTTGCATTCTGCACAACCTCTGAACCTGCTGAGGCCTCGGACCAGCTTATACAGCTGAAACAGAACCATAAAGAATATCAGCTTTTTTATTTTGAATATTCTTTCTCCTAATATATTCAAATTGTATTGTTCGTTGATTTATGACCTTGGCTTATCCCAACATCAGACAATCTTATTCTAATTGTGGATTCGAAGAAACAGGGGTCTATATTCCATACATCAGTCTTGTATATTTAGACTCCAAAATTTTTATAAGACCATATTTGAATTGATTCAAAACAGTTTATTAACAGGTTTCAAAATGGTATATTGTTTCATTACTAAAACTTGTAAAGATCTTCTTATTTTGATGTTCAGTCCTAGTAGATATATTTTTAGGCTTTATTTTATTTTTCTTCTGACATTTCTAAGTCGTGTCTGACGAGTTGGAGGACTTCTTCAGCCTTTTTGGTTTTGAGCCTTGAGAGAGCTGCATAAGATTTCGAAGCCCGAGAACTAGGTTTCCAGAAATTATATTGGGGTGGCAGAAAACTGTCATTGAAACTTTGGGGAAATTTTCAAGTTTACACTTCATATTCTCTTCAGTTATTTAGAAAATTGTTCTTTGTTGGATTGATAATTGGTTTGAAACCTTTTTGAATAAACAGAATCACCAGTAGGCTATCCTTTTTGATCGTACATAAGAACAATAACTGTATTTTACATTTTAATTTCCATGCATCATTCTCAAGTAAATAATCCTTAATAATGACCTAACACTTCTAAAACTTCTCGTCTGAACCAAGATATATGAAATTTTTCTAATTGAATTTATTTTCATTATTTCCAGGAGGAATGTGCGAATTACATGATGTTTGCTGTCTTCAAAAAAGACAATACTTTATTTGCATGTGGAACTTACGCCACCTCGACTCGATGCTGGGAAATCAACGTAAATATTCTATACTTTATTTCATCTGCTGGTAATGCATTGACCAGAAAAATGTAACTAGTGAGAAGCGATGTTGTGTGAAATCTGCACGCACCAGACTGAAGTTATAAGTTAAAACAGATGCTACGCTATATCGTCTAACTATAGCTCTTGCAGGTAGATGGTTCGGGAAGCTATTCTTGTATCTTTTTGAGCAAGTTTTTCAAATTGAGAGTGCACAGTGTATTGTTTTGCCATTGTTTTAGCCAACAAGGTCATGGTTGAAAAATATACGCAAACACTTCTTTTGCTTCCCAATCATAAAATGTCAGTTATTCAAGACTTTGTTATGTTTACCATCATATTGATGTAGGCAATGTGTACATGAAAAGTTTTAACAGTCAAGAGAAAGGATAAGACATTCGTTGTGCACTTTCAGTTACTGTTTAACTGTTACTGTTTAAATGTGTAAGAAAGATGTACAGCAATAAGTTTCCTAACCATCTACTTTCTCTAACAATGGTCTGACAGATTCTGTCATATATTGTTTTTCACTGGTAAACGTTTTTAAGTTCATTGCATTTACTCATTATACCAGAAGCAAAAGCACCTACTTCCATATCTTGATACCTGTTATTTATTGGGAACTTTGAATGGTCGCACCAGGGCACGTTGTCTATTCAAATAAAGCAACCCTTACTTTATTTTGTCAAGATGATTGTTTGAAAAGTTTCAATAGTGAAGCTTAGAGCAAATGTTGATAAACAGATATTTCTTGGGAAAATTGTCGTTGAGACCGTATCTAGCATCCGTTGTTTTCGGTTTGAACCAAAAGTTTGACTTGAATGGATAATTGATTTTCATGTACCAGGGTGACCAGACCAGCAATATATTCGTGCAAGGGTAGGCACTCAGGCAATTATAGGGGTGGGGTGGTGAACATTTGATACTTTCTATTGTTTAGAAGAAAGGCCCCTTTTTCTGAATATATTTCGGGGTGACTTAAACAGAGGAACTTTCATTCACTCATGGAACTTTCTTCCTTCTAATTTTTCTTTAAGATTTATTCTCGTTTTGATTTCAGGCGAATAATTTCACCTTAAGAAGAATGCATACAGGCGAAGATGGGATAGTTAAGAATGCACTCGTATCAAAAAGCCGGAATGCAAGAATTCTTGGATTTTGTGCAGGTATTGTAAGATTACCTCACTCCTCTGCCAGCCTTTAAAGGTATAACCAGGAGGATTGAAAAATGCTCCTCCATTTGGCTTTGAAATATATCGCTCCTAATCTTTGAAGGTGGAAATGAAACCAAGTTTTCTGAATTTAGGAAAATCTGAAAGTTTGAAGCTTAATTGAATAAAGAGTTATTTTTAATGGCAAAAAACTTTACAGGTTTGGCTGCTAACACGACAACAAATTACAAGCGATTAAAAAAATACAACAAAAACAAATTTTGGTGTATTAGAGCAACCAGGGTCAATGTAGTCTATCACATATTTGTCGATGGGAGCGAGTCTCTCAAATCGATTGTCTCAACTAGGAGTGCAACTAATTCTAGATGTTATACCAAAGGCTTCTAAAATGATTATCAGCGCCTCTCTACTTATCACTGAACACTTAGAGGTGCATTTGGGACGAGTGGCTTTTGAGGCCAGGGATAGGAATAGAATCGACCTCTCTCTCAAAAGATATAAGTAATAGAAAAACGAGGCTGTGATTACGTTCTATCAATATTAGTTAAGATTGTGATGATTGCATGCATTTTTTTTTACAGCTAATCAAGTGATCATTGACGTCATTACTGATTATGATTATACGGGAACAAAACAATCGTCCATGTTTGGTCTTCGCACGAATAACTTCGCCCTGGCCACTGCCCATAATCATTTTACCTTCACTGGTGAGTCAATCGAAACTTTTGAAATGTCTGGTTTTGATTATATTATTAGGACTGATCATCTTGAGATCACTGTTATCTAATAGTGAATTATGCATCACTCGCTTTATGATCACAAACAAATTGTTCAGCATGATTCTCTAACGACAATAGACAGTTGCCAAATATAACGGATCATATTTCACACAATGCATGATGGGAAAATGTTCCCAAGCAACCATATCTACCAGAACTAACGATGCAAACATTGAATCATGATTGCAGTTACCGAAGATTTGGGCCATGGCAGCTGCAGTTACAAAATTAGGCCGTTACAATTTTTTTGTGAAAATATTTCAGTTGTCTAAAGAGTGGTACTTTTCTCATTAGTGAAATAGACAGAAAACAATCTTTGTAAAGGTAAAAGCTTTTCGATCATAAAATCATCCTAAGTACTATGATTTACTAGCCACTTGTAAATAGTAGCACTGGGGATGATGTTATAATCGGAAAAACTTATGCTTTTACAAAGTTTGTTTTCTTTCTATTTTTCCTATGTTTAACAAACTGAAATTGCAAGTATCTGAATGTGCTATTTTCTATTTGATTGATTGAGTCTCTTTTTCAGATGCTACATTCATATCTGCATACGAGGCTAATGACGGCTTTATTTACTTTTTCTTCACCGAGACTGCGCGTGAAGTCACAGAAAGGAAGGTGAGATAAACTTGTTATTTTCATACCCTTAAATTCCATAGCAGCAGAAGTCTCGTAAAATAAATCTAGACTTATTTCTGCAGTCTGAAAAGGTTTTGAGTCTATCTATGTAAGAAAGCAAGTATTTTTTCACTTCAACGATAAAAACCTATTTACAAGTGATAAAAAGGAGATGATATCAATTCTATTATAATTCAAAATACAATAGGTACGGTAAAAAGTTCTAATTATGGAATCATTAAAGGTTCTGATTATCAACATCGATAAAAACATCCCTTGGCAGGAAAAGCATTGAAAAGTTCGATGGGACCTTATATCCTTAATGGTCCTTAAATAACCTAACCATTTAGTATTCCAAACTTCCTAGTCCTTTTATTTTACTTCCATAAATTATGGTAAATATTGTTTGTTTTTCAGACTGTTTATTCGAGAGTATCAAGGGTTTGTCAAGTAAGTAAAGTCGTTCGAAAATAATTTACCTGTTATTTTATAGTTTTTTTTCTGATTGTCTTTTACTCATAAGTAAAATCGTTTATTTTCAGAAATTAAGGAAAATTTCTGATTTATTTTAAATATTGTATTGCAAGACTTGATCTCTGGCAGGGTTTTACTCTAGAGAATTTTGATTTGAAATCACAAAAACAAAGGTACTACTCCAGTATTAGCCATGTCAATTGAATTCGTACCTGGATTCAGAATGATAATGGAGCGAAATGAAACTGTATTTTAGTAGGGTCTTAAAGTAAAGATGTTAGGGGCTTTGGATTTTGTAGTACCATAGTTTGGGCTGAAAAGAGACAAAAACGACAAAAGATTGTTGACATTAAAGATTATGTTAGAGGTTCCGATTTTGACCCAACAATATTACGTATGATATAAAGATCATATTGTTTCTAAATGAGAAGGCCCTCTGTAATTTGTGAAGTCCACTATCTTTGTTCCTTTTTTGTCCCTATTCACCTTCCTGTCCCTATTAACCTGAAAGTACGGTAGTGGTAAATTTGCATTTGCTATTGATTGCAGTACGACACTGGACCACAATATCAAAACATGGACACGTTCATCACCTTTCGCAAGAGTCAGATAGTCTGCTACAAGAAAGGCAAAGTTCCTGATTACTACGATATTATTCGTAAGTCTAGTTTCCTCATTCATCTATTTTATCCATCTACAGCAACTAATTTCCATTACACAAGATATCTGCCAAACCAACTCTGGATTGAGACATTCCGGCTCATCTTTCACAAACCTAGCACTTTATAATCTAGAAGCATTTGTTCGTAGTCGGCTCTTATACAGTTTACAGTCCTGGGAATTACTTTCCAGTGAAATTAGAAAGCTTGAATCCGTATGACGTAGCTATTTAAGGAAATTGATCTGCTATTGGTTAAAACAAAATAATGTTTCCCCAGAGTATCTTAAAGCAAGAAAACAAGCAAAGAAATTCAACACCATGGTTCCAGAAATCTGATGGCTTGGACTGGGCATTTTTTTTTAGTATAATGAAAAACTTTGTTCTATTACTGAAAATAAAAATATCTTATTTGTTAAAGTACGTTTCCTGTCTAGCGAACTCTTTTTTTGCAAAAGCAACTACTTTATACATGTGATCACAAAACATACGCGCAAGATCCCTGGGTAAAATGGAAAAGAAACTAAAAAACAAAAATACCGAATTTCAGAGATTCAAAGATCAATGCAAAATAAAAAAGAGTTAATGTCCTTACTCCAGTTACACTATTAGTAAGGACACTAGAAATAAATGTCCAAGAGAATAATGTTAATGATAATGAATGGACGTGGAAAAAAATAGGAAAATGCTCGAAAACTTAATAAATTGTATTGTTTTTTTAGAGAGTGCAACTGCTATCACCGTTAACGATGAGAAAGGAAACCCCGAGGTTTACTTCTATGCTTCATTCACAACAACAATGTAAGTTATTTGAAATCCTGATTGACTGATTTTATGCTTTGTGTACTAGTATAACCTACGGGATACTGGGGATAGTATTTCAAGGATAGACACGGTAGCATAGCAAGGTAGCAAGGTAGCAAGGTAGCATAGACACAGCAGCGTTCACCTTCATCTCTACATATGTTAGAATACGAGGGTCTAGTGTGTTAAATACTTCCATTTATGCTTAAGGAGCTATAGATTGACAAATAGACAATGTTTGATTGGCTTGAATTAGAGCCTTCTCAATCAAAATCAAGTATGTTTATACATAAGCCACAAATCCCAGAATGAGCTTAGCTTGCAGCTTGTTACTCTACCTTCCTCTTAGCATTTCTGTATTATAGCCCCTCGTACATCTTAGTATCTCATTGGTCAAAATTTCGATTAAAGATAGCACCTACCAGACTAAAAGCCGTCGATCTAACTAGTTATGAGCTGTTCGGTATAGATCATCACTTCAATGGAAGAGCGAATCCACTGTTGGTTTGGTACATGTAAGAGCTTTTCCATAGGCCTTTCCGTTAGGAAATATAAATATTTTCCATATACCTTCACAAATATGATTAAGCAGTGTATAATCACGCAATTTTCTATCAATTAATGATGATTTTGATTTGATCTTTGAATTAATTTTGTATTAACAGGAGATCGACCGGAAGCTCAGCCATTTGTAGGTACAGATTGAAAGACATTCAGAATCTCTTCCAGACAAGTAAATATTACAAGAGAATCACCAACGACCTGGCAGAGGTTGTGAGGTATGAACCTGTCAATCACCCATACCCTTTAAGAGATGCAGGTCGACTTAAGGTGAGACTCAATTCTTTCTATCCTTTAATCAATTCATGTCTGATTTTGCACTTGTTTTTATCAACAGGGGGTGATCCACCTTCGATTAGTTTAGCTATTGAAAGAGTTCCTCCTTAAGAAATTACATAGATGCAATATAACTTCATCAATTTTCTAATTGTATACTTTGTTATCTAACTTTCATCTAATTTGCTTTATCCTGATTTAAATCATTGTGTATGTTGTGGAATTCTAAAATGAACAGAGCTAAACTGAACTCTATTCACTTTCTAAGAGGTAAAAGGTAGGTTTTGTTGACTATTGATTGCTGGAGGTGATTCATTTTGGGTGATTTACTCCATATCGAACCTGTATTCATTACTGTCGTGGATAATCACTTCTGATGGTGGATAATCATTACTGATGGTGGTAATTCTGCACCACTGTGGGCTATAATCATTAATCACTACTGTGGTTTATTTGTAATCCTTTCCTTTCTTGCAGTGTGATTCCAAACTAGACACACAGAAATCTGGAGAATCGAAATTTGGACCATTCTACACTCTGATGTATCAAGACAGTGAGCCTTATGATAAAACTGCTGTTGCTATCTTCAGAGGAGAAAGGTTCGTTTATTTTTATCTTCATTAATTAGAAAACCCGTAAGTAGAAACAAACATATGTTGAAGGGATTTGTATCTGTTAAATTGGGCATATGTCCGTAATTTTCGTGTTCATTAATATCTGTCCAATGAGAAATCCCTTTGACAAAAGTTGGGAGCCAAAGACCCACCAGATTACGTCTCCCTATTTTCAATCAATTCCGTTTCGTCAGCGTCCAGTGCCTTGATAATACACCTTCAGTTTAGATCACTTGTTTTAAGATTTAATCTCTGTTCATTTTTAAAAAAGTTTTGTCAATATTTTTGAAATTTTTCAAAAAATTTATTAAATGGCTCGAAAGCAACATTCAAGATATTTGTCAAGTATTATTTTATCATTAATCCAGGCTGTAAGTTTGACTTTGAGTCAAATCCTAGCTATGCTTCCTCCTTCATACAAATTGAAATTTATATAATAATTTGTTTACCATTCATCAGAGTAACAGCATTGGCGGTCGAAGATATTCGCCAACATGGAAACAAGACAAACGACGCAATGCATGTACTTTTCACTGGTACTGGTAAGTGTCATCAGGAATGCTCTTCATCTTCAATCTGTCTCCTAGGCCTTGGTATATCATCATTGACTCCTTTGGCAAGGTGGCTGTTACTGCACCCATTAATAGACAGTTTTTTTCATCCATACTGATCTTCAGGTATTCTTGTCAAGGTAGAATCTCTTCCTCCAGGTTTCCAATCCAATTTCCCTGGAGCCTTGCCCTTACTCGTTTTCTTTCCATTCCACCTTCACGTGCTGGCTGAATGAAGGAAACCTCCCCTGCACTGTGAGGTTATTTTCTAGATGGGCTACTTTTTAGCATTTTGATGGTGATTTCTAATTGATTTTATTCAATTTCTAGAAAGTGGAGAAATCTACAAAGTCGTTATGAATAAATCAACCAAGGGAGACCCGATCTTTGTCGAGAAAATTCAAGTTACTAAGGTATGTTTACGTTTGATATCTGTAATCTTATCATGAATTAAAATAGTAATCTTCAAATAAAATCAGCCTTCACCATCATTGGATCTAGATTTATCAGAAGGGGAGGGAGCGTGAAACTATGTCAGCTCTGAAGAAATTATAATTATTTTAGATTTACCTCTAATCCTTGCTATTTTCTAGGGTGTTGCTGGAGGTATTACGAAGATTGATTTCTATAAGGTAAATTCGAAATCTTTATTACTTCTTAATTTTGTCACTTATGCTTTCTGTATTAGTGAGTTCGACGTGCTACCCTTACGAAGACCGAACATTGTTTCCATTAGAGGCGTGGTAACATAGATAGTATGAGTTGTTGAAGTTTGACTGCACTCATTTTACTAACTCATTTTACTACAGAAATCCGAAATTTGAAAATTACTGCCCTGTAGGCAACCTCTTTATCTTTAATTCGACGCTTAGTGGTTCAGAACCCCCCATGCTCTTCAGAATGTTTATCACCAAAGACCTTCCTTTATAGTTGCACCTGCCACTTCACGCACACACACTTGGGTAATAAACAATATTTTCTAATCTATTCAGCCTATTCAGTGGAGAACAAACAAAAACCCGGAAACATTTTTTTTCATATGATTGAATTCTTGCTCTTATTGCGTTTGTTTTTCTTGTGATAGAATGCTTGCTCCTTTTTCTTACAGAATTATCTTATTGCATCTGGGCCTAACATGAAGCTGTATAAAATCAGAAAAGAACGATGTGAATCAAGCTACTTGCTTTGTAGGTGAGTCGAAATAAAAAGTTCTCATTTGTTGCACCTGCTGTAGAACTCACGAGAAAAGCTCTTTACCATTTCTTCATACACTAGCTAACCAAAAAGTCAACCTTCTAAACCCACAAATTAGAAATATTCATCAGGGAGACCGTACTTGAGGCAATCACCTTTAAGGTTGTCAAAAGCGTATTTTTGCATATCTTCTTGTTTTCTAGTGACTGTGTGAAATCAAGAGATCCGTACTGTGCTTGGAGTTTAAGTCAGAAGAAGTGCACTCGCGCCATGGACCTTCCACCAAGGTAATTTACTTGCTTTAGAAAGATCTGAGATGTCACTAAAATGTTTTATCATGGGCTTGAAATTCTGGTTGTCTTGTGAAGATTTCTACATGTAAAAATATGATGAGAGCCTTGTACATCTTTGACAAAGGATAGCTTTACCCCTTTTGAATATTGTTTGCTTGCTTGTTCTCTAACAATTTAGAAATCTTTACTTTTTTAGTGATCGACTTCAAAATGTTGCAACTGGAAATGACTCCAACTGCCCACCAGGTAAGCTTTTTATTTGATGTCTCTTGCTTTATTAGTTTTCTATTTTTCATTCTCTTATTTATTGATTTAGAGAAATTTTCCTTTTTTTACCAACTGACCAACTAACCATCAGCTAACCTACTTAACCTAAACCTACTTAACACTCTTCTAATCTATTATAACCCCTTCGTCTCTCAAGGGAGTAAAGAGGCTGTGATTTTCTGGCACTGGTGATTAGAACAGGCACATGGCAATATAATGACTTTATTTTCATATCTTACCAATCAATTTAGCAGATTTTGTTACTTTAATATGGGATGCATCTCCAGCAGCATAAGTAGCCTGTCCCCACCTCAGTTTGCCATCTGCACTATGTGATTTTTCTCTGGCAAGCTGTACTTACGACATAGTCAGAATACAAATGGTGCCATTCCATTGCCATATGGCTGGTCTAATCGGCAGTGTCATAATACTAATGCCTATAAGTAAATAAATGACGAAATAAATACCTGGAAGAACAATCTTTTATCGGCACTGAGTTTAAGAATGGCGAGAAAAATTTGAAACATTGCAAAACATGATTGTACCTTCAGAGTAGTGCTGTGAGATAGAAAGAGAATTACGAGTTTCAGACGCTTGAGTAGTAACTCTGTTTTGATATGTTTACGATTTCTCTCAACATTCCTGAAATTAGACGAGCTCCTTCCTGTCATACTACGTTTGTCAGCTGAATATCTTGCATGTCATCATTACCTACGTTGGCCTGTTAGATCGAATCAATCAATGCTGATCAACAAACCTCTTCAACTAAGGACTATATTTTCACATTACAGTTGACATTCATATTTCCTGTTCCCTTCGGATCATTGACAATATCCCTGGAGCAAGGACGGCCTTACAGTGCACTGGATACGGAATTTTGCCCCCCAAGGTGATAGCGTGGAAGAGGGGTGGCACCATCCTCAACATCAAAAACATTTACGAGTTGATTAGGGTGAATGCCACGTCTCAAATCTTAGTCATTAAAGACTACACGACTGATGATCTGGGCACGTATGGCTGTGTGGTCGGGGCTGGGAGGAACAAATCCGTCTGCACTGTCACTCTCACAGGTTAGTTTATTTTTTTTGTTAATTTGGGGACCTCATGCATTTGAAGGGTAGGAAGAAGCAATATTTTGCTTTTTTCATTGGATAGAGCTTATGTTTTATTTTATAAGCACAACCTTTATAACAAACACCGGACTGAGCTTTAGGTATGAATTTTTTCTATTCCCAAAACTATTTGAGATAAACCCAAGCTCACCAGCGTAAAGCCCTTGCTCAGAAAAGCAACGCATTCTGGAGAAGGGTAGGGGGTGACAAATCACTTCAAAGATAAGAAACAAAACAACTGCCTGAAATTAGACTTATCAAATAAACATGTACTTTAAATGGGTCTTTTGATATGTTCATTTTGTTTTATGCTATCATTTCGTGTTTTGTGCATCAACTTTTTGTTTTATCTGATTGGTTTGCGTAATGTACCCCCGTGTCGAACTAGTTTATATGTTCAAAAATGTTTTAGGACTTCATATCTTATTAGGATATTAAATTTATATAGAAACGTAAAGGCTATCATCACTAAAAAGTTTCTTGACTATTGACGTAAAGATGTAAGGAAGGCAATGATTGTTATAAGATATAAACCATCTTAAGATTAAAATGATAGTAAACGATTCAGAAATAGCACGATCTCTAGTCTTTTTAGAATTACATTAACAGGTGAAAATTTGTAATGACTTCTTCATATCTTCCAAATACTAATTGCTAACAACGCTAACATCCACTAATACTCATTCATATTATTAGAATTATTATTAGGTAACTCTTAATATTTTATTTCAAGCATGCTTCCTTCGAACGCCGGTTTAATCTGGTTTCCTTATTCTATAATATGCACCTTAAATTAATTCAATTAAATTTTCCAATTACTTATCTTTTGAAATTGAAATTCTCTGGTTTTTTGTTCTTATTTCTCTTGCATGTTGCATGTTTAGCCATGAATAAAACTTTATCTCAAAAACAAAACTTCAAGCATTTACTGTGGCTTGCGCCTATAAACAAGCTGATTGATGCAAGAGAATATAGACGGTGTGGGATTTCGAACCACCAACTGTACATCGAACTTAAGATCAATGGGTTGGTCATTGTTAATGGATTCCAATCCTTCATGTATCGAACTCAAAATGGAGGGTTGTGTACTGGGCATTGATTTCTAATTCGAAAACTTCTGTAGCACAAATGGTTGCAATAAAGACACTAGGACCTCACATTATTCCTAATGATGCAGTCTATACTACAACCCTGTAGGAAACAATGATTTGCCTTAGTCAGACATTCATGTTAAACAAACTCACTCACTTACAGAAGGGTGCAATAAAAACACTGGAACCTCGTAGTCTGGTTTTACTGCATGCTAACTCTCTTCTGTTGGAAGCAGAGTCAGGTCTTAGTCAGGCAGGCACATAAAACAGAAACTCACTCACAAAACTTACTACTGCTGTTGTTGTTGTTTTCATTGTTTTTCTTTTGTCTTCAATACCTGAACATTCCTCCTGTAAGAATAAAATTAGAGTTTTGATTTTTTCTGGCCTACGAGTATTACTCTGATTATAGCAGACAAAATGCCTGTTTTATTTCTGAGCTATGGGAAATTCTTGAAATTTCTTATTAAGCTTCTTGAAATCATTTAGCATCGCAATTTATGCATGAAATTTTGTAAGACATAAGCTACTTATTATAGTAAATAACCAACTTATATTTGATAAAGTATATAACTGACTAAAAATAACCAAAAACCAATGAAATAAATAGAATAATTATGAACTAATATAAATATACGCACATACACAACATCGTTTACCCACTTGCACAAAATTGTTTGCTGCTGTCGAAAGCCACAAAATACTCATTAACACACTTCTGGGTCTTCTTTCCAATTATCATTGCTTAGAAATACCAAACAAAACACTAAAATTTGATGCACTAAGACTTGTTACCGTGGTTTTAATTTCTAAGCAATTCTTTAGAATATTCTATAAAAGTGTAGAAACTCGATAAGGTACCTTAAAAGATTAGAGACAACTTTTTCTAGCTCTGGTGGTGACAGAAATCCAAAAGGTCAAGTCTCTTTTCGATTTCTAATTCAGTATTTTATCCTAGTGTAGTTTCATGCTGTTCATATGATTTCTCACAGGGATGAAACCTGCAGTTAACTGTAGCTCATCATATGCCAATTGTAGCTGCGAAATTACGGGCCACCCTTTTCCAACAATTAGAAAAGTTGTTAATGGAAATCAGACCACGAAAGTTAGTCAGCCTGGTCCGTTCTTTATCGAGTCCGGAGCTTTCGTTTTCGCTATGAATTCCTTTGGGGAAGATATCTTCTCTTGCCAAGCCCTTTCGAGACCGGCTACAACAGCAACAACAACCGCTATGAAAACAACAACTACAACAACTGCCCCCACGACTCGTATGACGTCAACCAATCAAACAACCACACAAACAACAACAACAGTTGTCGAATCAACTACAGGTTAGGCCCATGAGAAGAGCGCGTTGAATGAAACCCCATCACGTGCTCATTGTGGTAGACCCCCTGCCTGTTGTCTGATAACCATTTGCTGATGCATCGCGAAAGCTTTCCTGAAAGTTGCAATTTTACGAAAACCAGTTTCTAAACACCAATTTACAATTTATTTAACGTGTTAATCTCACGACTTTTTCATTTCCAATTTACAACCAGTCTTCGGCGAATTGACGCTTGCCTTGCACTTCTTCAATTGCTTGGAGAACATAATATGGCTGATAACATTAATGATTTCATTCCTATAACCTTCTTTCATTTTTCTTGTTTTCGTTTTATAAAAGGTATTAACTACCTTTTAACCTCACTATAGCTAACTTCTTAGATTTAAAGAATCAATCAATAAATTACTGCTTAATTATTTTACTTTTTGTTTTACTCTTTTCTCTGTGTTTATTTACTTGCAGCCTCTATCTCCACCCTGAGGAGTGTCTGTGCAGTACTGTGAATGCATTACCCTCAATACTGTGGAGGGATACCGTCAGTACTGTAGAGGATGTTGAGTAGTGTAGAGGGAATATCATCAGTACTTTGGAGGGATACCAGCAATACTGTGGAGGATATTCAACACTGCGGAGGGAAACCAGAAGCATTGGGATTTAGTGCCCAAATTGCTTGTGGTTTCACTCCACAGTACTGATAGTATCCCTCCACTGTCCCGATGGTATCTCTAACAGTACTGATGGTATCTCTCTATTATACTGAATGTCTTCCAATGTACTGATGATATCCTTCACAGTACTGAATATTCTAAACTGTACCAAGCAACCTCCACAGTACCATAAAGACGTTCCCAGGGTGATCTCTGTTCGTCTGAGCTTGTCTCCTGTGCTAATGTTCTGTAATCATTTCATACTCATCATGATGTTCCATGTCTCGTATCTTGTTGTCCTCATATCCGTGAATGAACACAACACTTGATGGGGTGGAAGTCAACGCGTTTTCCCATTCTACAATTATGTTCATTGTTTTGTATTTGTTCCAATAAATACTTACAATTTGTATGTCATGTTCTGATTGTACGTGCCTACACATTTCATAATCAAGTTCAAGTCCATTTTTTGTTTTGGTTCTATATGTTATCAGATGTCCTTTCAATGTCCAAATACCATTATTTAGCTATAGTTGTGATTATAACGTCTTCAAGCCATATACATCTCTCACAATCGAACACATTGGTCATTGGTTTCTTCAAGAAAATTCTTTCAATCAAATTCATAGTTACTTCATAGTCTCTATATTTCATTCTTATCTCAGTCAGTGTGTAGCCATAGGTCTATACCATAGGTTATTCTCGATTAGTTCAAGTGGCTTTGACTTCTGACTGTGGGAACGGTCTCGAAGCTCTATAATTATACATTCCTTTTTTGAGTAAGTTTACGTTCAACTTTTGATCTTGACCAAAAAGAGGCTTGTTTTTACTAGAGGCGCAGTTGCATGCACTAAATATGAAGTCCTCACATGAGGTCCTATTAGCATTTGAGATCCTAGTGTGTTCGACTGATGCCATTTGTGCCAAAGAGGTCTTCAATTAGGAAACGACTTCCCACTAGATAACCTCTCCATTTTAACTTTGACATGTGCTGGTTTTGAACCCATGCCATCCAGAACCTGTACAGCCAAGCAGCTGAACTGAGCAACCATAAGGTACTTTCAGATCAGATTCTGACCGGACTCTTACATGCTTCCAAAAGGAGTTTCTTTTCCCCGTTTTCAACCATAGTTTATAGAAGTAGTTGGTTAGGAAACCTATTGTTGTACGTCTTGGTTTCAAATTTGATATTGAGCAGTGCCTGAAAGTGCACAACGTGTGCCTTATCCTCTCTCTTTACTGAAAACTTTTCATGTAAATATTTCCTACATCAATATGATGCTGGATATTTTAAAATCTTTTCTAAATGACAAATTTAGAAAGGGAACAAAAAAAGCATTTCAGTCTATTTGATCAACCATGACCTTGTTGGCTAAAACAATAGCAAAACAAAAGACTCGATACAACAATTGGTTTCTAAACCGTCTTCCTCTATAAACTATGATTGGACCATGCCATATGAATTTAAGCCTTCTTATCTCTGTTAGATGTATTGTTGGCTGTTAATATTCCTGTATATTATTTTCAAATTGATTTTTTTTCAGGCACAACGACCAAACCAACGACGAAGAAAATACGCAAGTCTACCAAGGCGTTTACCACCACTCCTACTACAGAGTTGAAGTCAATTGTTGATATAGTGGATGATGTCACAACAACCATGACAACTGTGGAACCGACGCAAAGGACCCCAGCAACGCCTGGTAATTACTTTTGTATATTTACTGTGGGTGCCAAAAGAATTTGTATACTTTGATGAGCTGCTTGTATAGACTCCTTGGGTGAGACTTCATAAAAAAATCTGTTTTTAGACATTCTGGAACTACTATTCGTTATTATTCGTTATTTCAAAGACGAAAATAACATTGCTTTAACACAAAATCACCCATCTATGCTGAATATGTATTGAGATATTGGAAAAGTCGACCGTTAAAATGAAATCCTGTATTTGTTGTTCTAGTCATTGAGTTTAGAACTGAACAAACGTACTGGGATTTGATTGTCCAATATCAATTTTTAAGGCCTTATGGATTCGATTACAGAGATTAAAGTGGATTGTTACTATAAAAGCTAAATAATGCAAATTATCGTGAACACCCTCAACTAGACACACACGTAAACAAATAAAGGTGCTAACAGGGGTGCCTCAGATATCGAAGGGTTTTTCTATGGGTTTTTCACATATATGGGTTGTCTGAACAACCTTTTAGGGTTTTGATAGCAGATGGTTTTTCCAAAGGGTTTTTGGTTATACTTGTGATGGGGTTCAGAGGCTTGTTAGCCATACGGGGGGTTCTATCAAAAACAGGGTTACATGTTGTATTTATGTTACATGCCCCAGGGTGTTTATTCTCGCTTTCATCAAGATCCTCTATTCATGATATTCTGTTTGACTTCCAGGCCAAAGAAAAGTGTGTCCAGCATCTGAGCCTGACAAGTACTTCTACGCATTCATAGCCTGTCTCGTTTTGTTATTGATAACCCTGATCATTCTCTTCGTCGTCCTGTACTTCGTCGTGCAGTTCCGAAACAACCAGCGGTACGACGACCCCGAGGACGAGTATGACGGACACAGAAGCGGCACGCTGAACGTCAGCGGCAACATGGAGCGCGAGAAGGGCTTATCGAAGGACCACCATAAGAGACACCGAAAGAAAGTGAGGAAAACGGACAGTAGCAAGCCTTTAGTGAAAGATCATCACCGAGAACCGAAAAACGGGTTCAGTAAGACCTCACCTACGAAGCATCAGCATCGGAGTAGTTCTAAAAATGCGCAAGAAATGGACGATTTGATGATGCCTGTGGATAGGCCCATCCATGCGTAGTCATGTATGCATGGCGGAGAGTCGTACCAGACTGCTGTCAGGAGCTGTCCGCGAGTCGTTCCACCGAGATGCTAAACGTAGGCTTCTGATCTGGATCTACGTCACAGGGGTCTACGTCACAATAAGACAAATAGTCCGGATGGTTAGAGTCACGTGATTTTGAAGCAGAGATGTGCAGACAGGAAGAAGTTAGGAGTTCCAAAATCGATTTTGATTGCTTCGAGAGCTCTGCGCTTATCAGAAAACCAACATTGTCTTGTCTATTTCTTTGAGGTTGGAAAACTTGCTCAGAGAATCTCTTAGGGAACTTATCAAAATGAACAATTATTTAGGGGAATTTCCGGAAAATTTCTCGTTTCATATCGTTCCGAATCGGTTCCAGATCGTTTCAAATCGTCCAGAAATTTCTCAAATCACCACAGCCTTTCTAAAATGATTCGTAACAAAAGGCTTTCCAAATTGTTTTGACATCGCTGCAATAGCGTTGAAAATCGTTTGATATTCTTAGCAGCTCGTTTGGAATCGTTTCAACACTTTCTGAATCGTCCAGCATTTCATTTAGCTTTATTTGAAGATTTCATGATTCCATCACTCTAAACGTTTGGCCAGGGAGTTGCAGTTAGGCAGAGTTGGCTAGATTATGAGAACGTTACAGAATGCAATATTTGATGTTTTCTTTCTTCTTATGATTTTGGCGACTTAGCAGTTTCATGATGAAGATCTAGCAGTGAATTGCAATGATCTTCACGTGGAATTGTAGCAGTTAAAATGCTCATCAGCTTTTTGAAACCGTGTAATTGAAAATAAACTTCAATTTTTCAAAAAGCTCATGCGCATTTTAGATTTTAACCTTTTGAGTTCAGCGTTGTAGAATTAATTAAGTTGTAAATTTTGTAAATATATAATCGAAACAGAGATAAGGTTTTGGACTGAATTTGAATTTTTTATGTGTCTTCTTCTCCATTTACATTCTTTAACAAGTTTGAGTCCTCTTCCAGTGTCATAGTTATTAGTACCTCTATTAGATATGGGTGCCAGAAAATTAAACTAGAAAAGAAACAGAGATAAATTAGAGTTAACAGAGTTATCCTAAAAAACGTCGCAGTAGATCTAGAAGATCTTGAAAATTAGCTCATTTCATCGTGGCGTTTCTTATCTACGTCTCGTCTATCTGCAGCAAGGCCAATAAGGGAAGAAATTACTGGACCATCGCTTCCAGAAGGCAAAAGAATCTTTAGAAAATACTACCTTCCATTCTGGCAAAATAAAGTATAAGCTCAAAATGCAATCCGGTTGCAGACGACAACATAAACCAGGACCCTTTCATCTAAAAATAAGTCATACCAAATTAAATTCATAGGATTGTGAAAACGACAGTTTAATTGCCAGATTGGTTAGGACTATTAGGGAATAGATCCCTGCCTTTCAATGTTTACGTTTTTGGAGAGGCGAATCAGATTCTTTTGAAATGCAAAATAGGACCACAATAACAAGTTACACCTTCTAACAATTAGTTCAATGCCAATTATTCAGTAAACAAAGAAACCGAAGGGCATGAAGTGTAAACATTGAAAGGGGTCTATAATGGCAATGGCCAATGCCAAGTATCGTTTCTTTCCAAATCCTTGATTCCATCACTCCATGATTATGTAAAACAACTACAACAACAAAACTTCAGTTCAACAAGATGGCGTCCAGTCAAGTAAAGTGGTTTGTTTTAACAGCGAAGTAAGTCTCATTTTTCAACGTGATAACTTGCCTAATTGATATGATTTATCCAACTCTTTAATAATTGGGATTCGAGTATGAAGTTTTCTCTCAAAGGTCATTCAATTATTGATCATAGGCTGATAACTTGCATGCAGGCAGGCAATTTGAAATAGGAGTGTGTGATTTAGTGTATGAGCTTGGAGAAGTAAAAATAGGCCCTCCATGGCCTATTGATAATGATAACTATTGGGATATATTAACAGTTAATGAGGATCATGTATCTACAATTGCAGCACATTGACCTATAAATAGGTATTACACACAATGGTCAGTATGTTTAGTAAATCTAAGATAAAGAATGAATAAGATATTTGAGAGGTAAGTGCCAATCCTTGCTATAGTGCTCGATATACTTGAATATAGAGCAATTTTAAGCAGAATGAACCCATTGAAAATCAGACATGTCCTTCTGTTACTCTGAGTTTCGTGCTAACGCACTCGTCAGGCAGACTGCTGTACCAATTTTTGGTATAGTCTGTCTGACGAGTGCGTGAGCATGAAACTCAGAGTAACATAAGGACATGTCTGTTTTCTAATAGGTTCATTCTGCTTAAGATACTATATAAGTCTTTTGGAGAGCTTAAGTAAGGGTGATGTTCGGTAGCTCTTGGGTTTCTGTAGTTTTACCGCTGTCCACACCCTCCCCTATTTCTTCATTGTACACGTTCTAGGATGGGATGGTCCTCAGTCTAAGAATGGCAGTAAATAGCAGGGGCTTCCACAGGAGAATCATAGTTTCAAATAAACTAATGCATACAACCTATTTATGATCCTAAAAAGTAAAAAATATCATTTATTTAAATTGGACCTATTTATGGAAAAGCCTGACCTATTTATGCAATGTAGCGAGTGAAACCACACCCTACCCAGCACCAAAAAATGGCATTCCCCGTTCCCGCTCCAAAATCACCCATCTTTAACTCATGAAAAAAACATGATTTGACGTAAAAGATGCAATCCTGTCCAGGGCACAATTGATATCCTTTTCTTTAAAGTATTTGTTTGCAATGAATGCTTGGCTGCTGCCATCACAAGCCAGCTATCCTGTAACATTTTGAAATCAAAGGAACTTAGGCTATTGCTTACGCCTGATTATTTTCTTTAGACTGAAGAATGCAGTTCAATTGATTAATGGTCTTAATTCTTCAAAATTCACTCGACTACTGCAGAGAATCATCTCAAAACTTCACTTGAGGGTAAATTATCACAATGCATTGATATCATTGCCTACCCACATTCTATATTACTCTTTAATTGTCATCTTCTTCATTCAAGGCACATGATTACATTATCCGCATGTCTACAAAACTCCATGAAATTTATCATGCTGAATCAGCATTTCCCAAGGGGTAAATTGTAGTTTTCCCAACTCACCAACTCCCCAACTTACAAACTCCCATCGTTAAGGGGCAGATAGTGTAGATTTTCCAATTTATGCAGAACTATCACCTCCCTAAACAATTGGAGTTAGTAAGTTGGGGAGTTTATGCATTCCAAAGATGTTTGGTTACTAGAAAGGCTTTGAATTACACCTGGAAGGTCAACCAACTAGATGATGACCACACATGACCAAACCTAACTCCAGCTGCACATAGAGAAGCGTCTTTGGATGGTACAAAACTTCAATGTAGCCAGAAATATCGGAAGCATAGCAAAACGAACACATAGATTACTTAAGCTTTTCGTCTGACACTCAACAGAGTAATACGTCAGAAAGAGAACGAAACAGAAACCTAACTGATTTATATACCCAGATGTGGATCGAAATAGGCCAATTAGAAAAGAGGTGAATGATTGGTATGGTGTAGGAAAACCAATCAACACCCAAGATACAGTGAGCTGACCAATAAGATTACTTCAAGAGTCCTAAGGCGAAAACGAACTCCTTCTGTCTACACAATAGGGGATCCCTGGTTTTTATGTAGACTGATTCCAAAATAGCTAAGTGAAATGTAGACCTTGCTTTGTCAATTATTCGAAAGCAATTCTCACTGTAGGCTTTAGCACACTCTGGGTTTTCAAGCAAATATTGATCTATAGCCGAGTCATGTTTTAGTAATCTTAAATCAGTTAGGTTTCTGTTTCGTTCTCTTTCTGACGTATTACTCTGTTGAGTGTCAGACGAAAAGCTTAAGTAATCTATGTGTTCGTTTCGCTATGCTTCCGATATTTCTGGCTACATAGAGAAGCCCTTAACCTGCCACAGTCATGCTTGTTTTTGGTTACTTTCAATTAAAGCTTGGTTGAAATTTACATGTGAAGACATTGTAATACAACCCTTAGACTAATCCAGGCAGCAAATTGTAGTAAGATAAATTTACTGTACTTCTATCTTACTTGTTTTTAAACCATTCTGATGGATTCCAGGATCAAGCCTGCAATTTCAGAAATTTTCTTTTTCAGAAGGGCTGTCAAACATTGTAGAGCCTTGGTCAATGGCCCATGCCCCTTAAACTTGCCACTTATAAGTTGTTGCCATCTTTCAAACAGGATGAGCATATTTTCACCGAAGAAGAAGAAGAAAAGCTTCAAGCTGCATTCGAAATGTCAAAAGAAGAAATTGGTATTTTACTAGATTCTCTGTCATTTGTTCTTGAACAAGCAGCTTATCACAGTGCAAAGCCAGCTACCTTGGAACAACAGTTGCAATTTATTGATATTGAAGAAGAGAAAGTAAGTAGATTTTTAATTGGATTTTTCAATTTTGAATTCAATTTTTCAATTTGAAAGGATGGCTCATCCAAACCTTGTTGGTAAGAGTGTTGGTCGAGCCAACCTTCAGACCAATCACTTGAAAGATGAGGAGAGAATATACCTCCTCTCTATAATTCTTGGCAAACATGCATTCAATTAGACTAGCCATACTGAGGGTCCTCTTTGGCAAGTGCATAGACCATGACCATATGAAGATAGCACATGATTGTATTTGCCTTCATTCATCAATGCACTAGTTTGATTATTTCAGTTATTAAGTGGTTCATTGGGCCACATTGATACTGAAAAAACCATGCCTATCAACTACTATATAACTGTGAAAATTTTCTGTTTTAGTTTAGTTGGCTTTGATTCTGTTCTTAACATCATTACTGGAATGGGGATCATTGTTCAAAATTTCTACCTTTTATTTTACCTTAATTCTTTCTATTTGCATCAGGTTTCGATTTTCCATGCAATCTGGTCTGAGAATGGTGCTTCAATTATAGCAAAGTTGAGGAAAAGGAGTTTGGCTCCAAAGCAGGTGATCCTTCTTGTTGTGTTTTTTAGATGATAATACAAGAGCCAAATTTTATAACTTTATAAGATTTCGACAGAAAATTCAAAAACAAACTACTGGGTAGAATATACTTATCATAAATTTTAGCATTATATGATAATCGTGCAATGAGATTTCCTTATGACAACCAACTCTCTCTTCTTGCCATGAATTCATATCGATAATTTTCCCCATCTCCCTTTACAGCTCGACTCAGTGAATTGGAGATTGAACCTGCAACTCGGACAAGCGAATAAAACCAAAATGAAACTCACGAATGCGTTTTTCGAACTTGGCATCAAATCTCCAGACTCCAAGGTAAAGATTTATCTTTCTTTTCTCTCTCATTTGGATGCCTCATTCCAGTACAGTCTTGAGCTAGTCTGATTGAAACGTTTTGTTTTTTGCAGCAAGACGAAAAGCTTCGCATGGAGTTTACACACGAAGAGCTTTATGATTTCTTTAATAAGGTAAGAGTAGATCTTTTATTTTATGAATCCATCAATGTTGAAAAATCTCAAGTGATAGGTTCAATTTCGTCTTCAAACCAGATATAAGTAGACTGTTGAAGGCCATTCTGATAAAGTTGTCGGTTTTCTTTTACTTAGACCTTTGGTTTTTGAATCATGCTTAGATATTTCTCACTATACGGTATACCAATCATTCACCTCCTTTCTGATTGACCAATTTTGGTCCAACTCATAGTATAACAATTCATCAGGTCTCGTTTTCGTTACATTTCTGTTGTTATACTCTCATGAGTGTCAGAGCCAAAGCTTTAGTAGTCATTATGTTTTACTATGTTTCTAATTTTCCTCGTCATTCTAATTGTAAGAAGTTTTTGCCGAAAAATATTTAATTTTCATTTCTTTTGTAGCTGGAAACCATTCAAAGTCAACTTGATTCAATAGCAAGTTAGAGGACTTCAAATTGGTTCTCACTCGACACAATTTTGATTAATTCACTCACAGATGTAATGTAATGTAATTTTTATAAATTTTTGGGAATGTGATAGAATAAAGGGGTTGAACTTTCGACTTCAGCAATGTAGGTCAATTTAGCTTCTCCTGGACCCCAGGGGCAAATACTTGTTGTTAATTTTTTTAAATTAAGGACAATGGCTAGAAAAAAAGCATGGAGACTGGTACCAAGTCATCAGCTTTGGTCAGAGTATTTGAAATTATCGCTTCAACCCTCTGCTACCCTAAATGGCTCACAAGAAATAGTAAAAAATACAGTTATGGGAAATACAAGAAGCCAAGATTCTGAATTCTTCATGGTATTATAAGGAATGATAAACGACAAAGCAACATAACAAGATAGATTTGAGGCTAGACACGATCTAATGCACCAAATCAGTATGAATAATCCAGAATAACGCGTTCTATGAAATAGAAAATAGATGGAAAAAATGGGTAGTTACAAGCGGTTGTTGTCCAATAGATGATTTCGCAAAAAATGGAGGATCTGATTTCACGCAATGCATGATAGGAACATGCCTCTTAGCAACACATAGCTACCATACTTTTCATGGCCTAAGTGTTGTGTAGCTCCAGTCAAGCTGCATTGGTTGGTTTTGGTAGCTATGCGTTGCTAAGGGGCGTATTCCTATCATGCATTGCACGAAATGAAGTCTGCTGTCTGTTCTAGAATCTTCTATTGAGCTATTAAGCTCACTTCCAGCAGCACAGGTGGTTTCCTGCACCAGACATTCAAAGCCGTTTCTTAATAGATTCTTTATACTTGGTTTGATATGCAGATGTTATCATTGAAATTGATGTACTATTGTAAATGATTGATATCGAATATTGCAGACTGAAATCAGCGTAATTTTCATGAATTGAAATTGAGTCTGATGTCTTATCTATTTCTTTTCTTGTTTGTTCTTAATCTGTGCTGATCTACACGCAAGACATTATTGCTAAATGAAGTCAATTCAAGCTCATGTATAATAATACATTTTTTCATATTTGATCATACATTTTCAAAAGCTCTCCCTGCTTTAATGTTCTATTTGAAAAGTTTGACTGGCTGGAAGAGAAATATCGAAAACCTCCTGAAACATGTCTATTCAAGCTTTGCATCTGACACTCATTAGAGTAGTACGTTAGAAAGAGAACGGAAATAAAACCTAACAAATTCTTAAACCAGGGGTGAAAGATTTTCCTGAAAACTGTCCTATGTGAATTATAATGAATATTATTTCATATAGCTGTGAAATCTCAACTAAATGATACCTTCATGAAAATTCAGTGTAACAAGTTTGATGACGTGAGCTCTTCGTGACGACCTTGACCCCCTGTGCATGTGACATTCATAATGGCCATATGGTGACTAATACTAATTTGCGTTTACTTACACTTCTTACGAAAGAGTGTGGCACCATGGCGGACAACAAGAGCGACGACGAAGAAATTAAAAAGATGAATATTACTGTCAAAACTGCAACTGGGAAGGAAGCGATTGAAGTAGAAGAATCTGCATCTATTAAGGAAGTAAGACATGTTTTAGGATATACTTGTTTAGTTTCGTGAACTGCTCTTAAAGGTTACTTAATTTTCGGCCTCTCCACAAAGAAAACGGGCCTAGGCCTGTTTAAGGTAAACCCAAAACAGATTTCCTTCACTGATCTATACGACCTGAGCAAGGTCAAAACAACTCAACAAATAAAGGTGATCCCATGAATTTGTGAACAACAGATTCTTAGATTTTCTCTGCATGGAAATTGAATTGTGCTGCTTAAAAAAACCAGCAGAGTTGTTGAGTTTTTTAGTTACTTGCAACCTTATAATTATTATCGTTGTATCCTTGTTTTGAAGAAGTTGCTGACTCACTCTATCAATTTCGTCATTCTTAGAAATTCTTTTGATATTGATGTATTGTAAATAAAATAAGGTTGAAACGGAAATGAAATGATGGGAACGAGCAGAGAAATATATTTTTTGATGAAGCTACCATTTAATATGAAAAATTTGAATAAACTCTTTAATCCTTTAGTAGTGAAAAGACTTCCCAAAAAACAATTTTAATGATGCTCACTTAGAGAAGTGTCATCAAGATTCAAATTATTTCAATAAGTTTTCAAAAAAGAAAATAAACAGAAAAAGATATCAATCGTCAATCAATATTTGACTTAATGAAAAATGAATTTCCTCAATCATTTCACAATTTTTCTCAGTTTAGAGACTTGGTTGCTGAAAAGTTCAAATCTGAACCAGAATTAGTTTGTCTTATATTTGCTGGAAGGATTTTAAAAGATCCAGACTCTTTGAAGTCACAGGGTAAGTAGCCTATTGTCTTTTCCCATGTATTCAATTCTTCATTCATATTAACATGAAAATTTCCATTATATCATAATAGAAGAAGTAAAAAGAATATCTTTGTTTTGAGAAGTGATAGAACCTACAAACGCCAAACGGATAAACATTACGGCAAAACCAGAAACCTACTGAAGCTTCATTGTGAGATTTTATCAGTGGTAAGTGCAGCAGTGGGGATAGCCGAGTGGTTAGATCACTTGACCCTTGTTCAAAGGGTCCTGTGTTCAAAACCACCTTCAGGCCTGCCACAAAGTGTGAGAAGAGAAATAGCCCCCTCTCTGTAATTCCAGGCAAAAAGGCAAAAGGAATCACTAGGTGTGGTCACATCGAGAGGAAGGACCAGGGTCACACTGCTGGATTAGTTTACCTATTCAGTGGGCTCTTTGTGCTTAGCACATAAAACCAATACCTTACAAAGATAGTAAGCGTATTTGCCTATCAACTATCAACCAGCATGAAGCGAAAAACCTTGAAATCTGCATGTTCCAATAGAATGTTTTCACAGAGAGAAACCAAACCCATATCACAATTTAAAAAATCAAAATCCCCTTAAAACCAGAAGCCCTTCTCCATTCTAATGTGAGGAGATCTCATTGTTTAAGTGTAGAAAGAGCAACATTAGAAAAGGAGTGCTCCAAATCCTCCATGCCATCATTTGAAAAGCAAAATGGGCCAGCATTGTTGCCAAAATTGTGTTTATAATTGTGCACAAAAATCTAAATGATATGGACAGGAACACTTGTAATATCAATTTAGTTTTTCAAACAGAGGTACATATTTTTAATCTCCTGCTATGATTGTCTTTTTTTGAACAGGTATAAAGGATGGAGTCACCGTTCACTTGGTTATAAAATCTAATAAGGTACGACATGTTGGCCATTTTCAATTATGATGATCTATCTTCATGCACTTCTAAAGGGATAAAAATATCCGTTCATTCTTGTACCTCTCCCACCATTTATAAAGTTTGATTCTTTGTTTGATTAGTGAGAAGGGCCAAGTATGACTTTGAGTAAATGGTTTCTGTTTAACATGCCAGCCTGACTAAGGCCAAGTCTTGTTTCAAACAAGTGCAAACACTACATCACTACGTATAGTTGTTAAAAGGTGTTGCTATGTTTTAGCTGGGTTTAGAGACCATAAGAATAAATATGATGATTTTACCTAATGTGCATTTCTTTTACTTTTAGAACAAACCATCCCAGCCAGCCCAGAGTTCTACCACTGCTGCCTCATCGCAGGTATTTATCTTTCATCAAATTATGGTTGTTGCTCTTTAATTTGTTTTTCTTACTTAATCTATATTACTTCTGGTCAATTAAGATCTTATCTGATCTCGCCATGAACGTGGATAAACCAAGGAATCATACAGGGGATAACTTTGAATTCAATGCAGGCATTAATTCAGACATTCCTTTTTATAATAATGTTTTAGAAATACAACTTTCAGGAAAAATATGATTTAAGTTTGATGGCAAATTGATATTCATTATACATTATAACTTAGCATATATTACCAGATTCACTTATCTTTTGTTAATCAATTAGTACAATTTTTCTTATCGCTTTTGGTATTGTAAATAGTCTTTATATGGAGCATGAAAAAATTATGTCATTAAAGTTGGTGTTCTGCATCATGATATAAAAAGTAGAATGAGAACTGATGGATGTTTGGTTGAGGAATTTTCTAAATAGCATAGATTTGATGCCCATCCCCTTTTGAGAGACTCATAAGGTAGTGATGTACCTCAGGAAGGGTTATTAGGAAGGCAACCATTCTTTGAAAAGAAAAGAAAAACATAATCTTATTATAATGTGTTTCTTGTTTCATTTTAGTCAACAAGTACAACTAGCACAAACTCAACAACTCAATCAAATCCATTGAATTTGGGTTTGGGTGGTCTGGGATTGAATCTTGGCGGAGGTAAGTTATGTAACATATATTCTGTAGGCTCGTTCTACAATCTTGGGAAATATTGCTAAATCTTTTTACTAACATCAGTGTCCCAACGCTAAATACATGCTTTTTTTATAAAGAACCTAGCTCAGGGCCTAGTTCTTTAAGTTCCTTAGTTCTTTAAGTTCCTTATTTTGAGACCTCTTTTGACCACTTTGCAGTCCTAAAAGTTCCTCAGTAGTACCTTGCTTTTAAGTGTTTACTTAGTAGATAGGAATAAGTATCAAAGCAAGAAAAGCATTAGAATTCAACATTTTGCAATAAACTCGTGATAAGGAAATATGAAACATTATTATAACACAAGAAGCTTAGGCTAGACTTATAAAACGTAAAAGTTAGTTGCATGGTCATTAGAGAGGTTGCATATCTACACCAAATGAATATCTGCAAAATTATTAAGTTCCTTAGTGATTTGACCCTGAGTAGTAGACGTTTGTTAAGTTTTTCAACCTTTGACATGTAGGTTCCTTATAAAAGGTTCTTTATTAAAAAAGTGTGTATATCACTTACGGTAGTTGTATTTTCAAAGCTGTTTATTTATCATACACACACACACAAAAGGATTTTTATTTAAGCTGTTTTTCTTGCTAGCGGGGCCTGACCCGTCCATAGATTCATCTTCTTCAAGTCTCCCCATCGTTTGCCATCCCCTTCTCCAACTCCATCAACCTCATATCATTCTCATTCCCATTCTTCCATTACCTTGCTAGTTTTTCCCTTCTTCGCGCCCCTGTCACTTCTATTGTTGATACTCTACCCACTTCTGTATACTCACCTCTTCTCAATGCATGCCCAAACCACCTCAAACGTAATCTCTGTGACCAATCTTCTATTAGCTCTACACCCACCCTTAATGCAACCCCTAAAAATTTATTACAAATCATTGAATATATGCAAACCTTTATATGAATGATATTTTGTCTTAGGAGACCCATTGAGATCACAATTGTCGGAACAAATGGCCCAGCAGATGGCACAAAATCCTGAGTTACTTAGACAAACACTGGACAGTCCTTACATGCAGGTAATACAATTTATATTTTGTGAAGGCCACAAAAACAGCAAAACATGTTAGCTACTAAAGCTTTGCACTGGACACTCATCTGTGCTTGGTTGTGTTCAGTTTCAACAATGAGATGTATAAAAAGGATGGTGGGGTGTTGGATTCTGATCTCTGCTTGGCCTTGCACGTGCAAACTTACTTTTTTCCACGAACATAAACTTTTCAGCTGGAACAATTCACCACAGGGTACAAAAACGTTTTTGGTTTCATTCTTTCATTCCGAGTGTCAAACGCAAAACTTTTGTACAGTTATTTTGCTCTGCTATTTCCCCAATCCAACTAATATATATTCATCCATTCCAACTAATATCTTTCATTTATATCCAAGGATGATAATTATTTGTTATTTTCCAACAGAGCTTGATTTCCAATCCTGAGTTGATGCGTCAAATGATGATGGGCAATCCGCAGTTGAGACAATTGATGGAGGTAAAAATCATGAAATTCATTCCAAACTTCTACCAAAGATGATATCTAGTTACTCATTCACACTACAATTTAGTTTTTTCAGTGTTTCGGAATCTCTGGGCAGCTGTAAGTTTGCATTATGCTATTCGTGAATTAGGCCACATTTTGTCCCCATTTTGAAAAAAGCTTTAAAGAAAATAGCTCTTGTGAGGAAATTGACAGGCAAAGCCGGAAGAAGCTTTCAGGCTTGGTTTCCTGAACTGAGACAGAGAAAATACGAAGAGATTAATTTTTGATTCAATGTTCTTTTGTGGTGTACAAGACACTTCGGTGGCAAACTCTTCGACACAAATCAAGACAATTGTACTTGTATCCGGATAAAAGAAGAAGCATAGCAAAACTAAGGGCGATACTTGGCCACAGAAAAGTCATACCAAAAGGTAGTCGCTTGAACCTAAACATAATCATTATTGATCCATTAATAGGATTTTTTTCAGTATCGTTGATGCAGTTAAAAGCTGCTTATATGATCCATAGAGCCCATGTGGCACTGTTGGATTCAGCACTGACTTATACAAATCTTTATCTTTTAGAGAAATCCAGAAATATCGCACCTGTTGAATAATCCAGAGTTGCTTAGACAGGTGAGAAACATTACACCTTTCAATTGTGAATATGAATTGAAAATCTCAAATATGAATCCGCAAGATCTCACCCTTCTGCAAATCTTGAAGGCTTCAGGTTCCTATTCTCTGTCCTTACTTAAGCTTGTTGGTTAGAATAGGGTGCAAAAGTCTATGTAGGAAGGCATTGAGAAACCTGCACCCCTCTCAAGATAAGATTGGCTTAAAATGAACGTTTTTATATCAACCTAATCCTGATCTATAACCTTTAAACGATAAGATTGGCCTAAAATCAATTTTTGTAACTTGCAGACTTTTGAAATGGCCAGCAACCCATCGATGATGCAGGAAATGATGAGAAACCAGGACAGAGCTCTCAGCAATCTTGAGGTAATTCAATTATCTTGTAAAAAGTAACAAAATATTGTTGATAGTTGTTGTTAGACAAATACACTTATTATCTTCTTAAGGTTTTTATTTATATGCGAAGCACAAGGGGCCCATTGAATTGAAAAACTAATGGAGAGGGAGTCTGGTCTTTTTCTTGTTGTGACCACACCTAGTGATTCCTTATGCATTTTTCTTTGGAGTTGCAGAGAGCTAGCATATTCCCTTCTCACACTTAGTGACGGTGGTTTCGAACCCAGGACAATTTGAAAAAGGGTCAAGTTATCTAACCACTCAGCCTTTCCTGAATAGCAGAAAACTCAGGCAAAAAATAGCAGAAAACTCACCATAACCTCCTTTTACCTTGTTCAACGCTTATTTTGCTCAATATTAGAAGGAAATATTAAATTGATTATATACCAGCTAACACAAAAAATAGCATATCTCTATCTCAGCCTCTAAATCTGTGTATGCAAAAACATTACCTGCATACTCTACACATTATAAGCCATGCTGCAAAGTCAGTTTCTAATAATTTTTTTTTTGATAGAGCATCCCTGGTGGTTTCAATGCATTAAGAAGGCTCTACACAGATATACAAGAACCTATGATGAATGCCGCCCAAGAACAGGTACCAATTTCGCATTGTTTCCCTTTCCTTGCGACTTTATACCAAGAAGATGATGTCCTTCAGGGTATATATCCTGCTGGAAAATTTAGAGGATCCAGTTTCTCTAGAATATTTGAATATATTCTGCCCTGTTTTATCAAAATCTTTTTATATTTGCTAGCCTTATCCTATTTTACGTTCTTTACAAAGTTCTGAATTCATAACCACCATTCAGTATATTAATAGAGAATGCTTTTCTCTTTCAGATCCAAGATATTGCCAATCCTTTTGCAGCGCTTGCTGGTCAAACAGGTCAGAAATTCGTTAGATTGTCATAAAAAATCGTAGCTTAACGAGACTGAAGTAACTTAGAAAAATATAATTCAAATGTCAAGAAAAGCCAGAGAGGATAGAAAACATTGTTTTAATATTACTAGGAATTCATTCGTGGTTTTACATCCTTCTTCAGATGCATATATAATCAAGAATTGATTTGGCATGGTCTGAGATTTGGAATCTATTCTCAAGAGTTTGTCACACCAAAAATCTAAAACATGATTGGCGGAGATTGCCGAGTGGTTAGATCACTCGAACCTAGACCGAAGGGTCCCGGGGTTCGAAACCACCTTCAGACCCGTCACAAAGTGTGAGGAGAGAATTTTCCAGCTCTCTGTAACTCGGAGCAAAAAGCCAAAAGGAAAGGACCAGGGTCAAATTGCTCGATTAGTCTACCTATTCAGTGGACTCTTTGTGCTTTGCATGTTAACCAATACCATGTGAAGATAGTAAATATACCTGCCTATCAATGGTAGGCCTTTTCTTTTGACTAGAGCGATCACTATTAGCCCTCGCCAGCACATTGGTTAAGTAAGCACTAGTGCTTGTACATCATTTGGCCAGAGCCATTAGCCAATCTTGTGCGATTTCCTAGCTGTATATAGGCCTGGAATTGGATACACAAGAAAACTTTCAAGAGCTTATTGATTACTCTGTTTATGTTATTCAGTTAGGTCACTTGTCTATGGTGGATAAGGTACTGGATTCAAGACCTAGTAGCGAGATGTCACGAGAACATCATTTTTATGTGTTGTTGTTGTATGTTGTATGGATTGGGAACGAACGAGTGTTGTTGTGGTTGCTGTGGTTGAAACGTGTGTTTGTGATGTCGGCCTGTGATGATGAAGTGATTATATATAGTTGCGTTTACCAAATGAATATTTACTGCTTACATATCTAACATCATTTATTTACAGCACCTTTTCTTATTAGGGAACACTGCCAATCCCGAACCAACTGCAAGTAATCCACAACGAGGCTCAGAAAACACTTCGCCTCTTCCCAATCCATGGGGTGGTACCTCAGGCGGAGCATCAACCACGCGAAGCAGCACTGGATCTTCTACGTCATCAGCAAGCACTGGCAACGCGGCTTCCAACCCACTGAGGTGATTTTGCTGTTTACTTGTTAAACAGATACAATAACAGAAAAACAAGGAGCTCAAAGATTGTTGTAGAATACTTTAAAATAAGTAAGGGGTGAACCTTTGCTACCACAATAGGAAGAAACTTGTGAGAGTGAACAAATAAGTGTGCATGTATTAAGACGCCTGCAATTCAATTCAGCCCCCACAGACTTTCGTTATAACCCATGAATTGAATTGAATTACAAACTACTTGATGTAATCCAGATAAATATATCTTGCTCCCTGACGTCCGTTAAATCATCAGTTGCTTTTCATTAGCTTGTTTCATGTTTCAGGCCTATTCACATTTCGTTACTTCACTGTTGCTATTAGGGTAGCTAGTCACATTGAGTGAAATTCTATGTGACATGACTAGGCCAATTTCAATCCACCTCTGGCATAATAATCCGTTAGGTTTCATTTTTGTTCTTTATCTGATGTACCATTCCGATGAGTGTTTGTCTAAACGCTTTATGTGACGTCATGTTTCCAATTCACATTGTTATCCTAATACACAACTACCTTGTCTCCTCAAAACAGTGTCCTCTAGAAAAATCTGTAGCGTTTTTACACATACATTAGTACACTAGCCTATCGAAATTATCGCATGGGTCAATTCAAAATGGCGGCAAAATTAGCCTGGACTCATATTCCCATAACTTGTGTCAGACAGGGAACAACATTATTTTTTAGGAAATTCAGGAAATTTGGCTAATGCCATATTTCATAACAATAAGCAATAATGAATCGAAGGAGAAATTATTTATGACTTGGGATTTGAGTGTTAGTCTAAATATCAGTAAGGAGTTGTCGAAGGAGTTGTCATCCAAAATCAGTGCAAAAGTGTTTAAAAAGTCATTAATCCGGTAAATTGCTTTGTTAATTTGTTGCTACTGTTCTGAGGATCCCCGTGAGTCTTGTTTTTTCTGTATATTGTGGCAGGAGGGGAAAATGAGGGAGGCCCAAAATATTTCAAGGGAGGGTAAGAGTGATTTTGATAGGCCAATGTATAAGTGAATTTTTGTCTTTCTAGTGCCCTTGCTGGTGGTCAAACAGGCATGTTCCAAAGTCCTGGCGTTCAAAATCTTCTTTCACAAGTTTCTTCGAATCCAGAATTATTAGGAAACATGATGCAGTCGCCATACATGCAGCAAATGATGGAACAGATGACCAGGAACCCTGAATTGATGACCAGTGTAAGTTGACCACAGTGGACACCTCCATACAACGGACACCCCTATACAACGGACAGATACTTGAGTCCAAAAATTCACATAGTCATTAAAAGCAACCTCTTTACAGCGGACACCTCTGTAAAACCGACAATAAAATTGGTTCAAATAGTGTCCGTTATAAGGAGGTTCTACTGTACTTGTTTGGGTTTTCAAACCATACACCCGCGATTTTGTACTAAGGTATGGTGGATATTCTCTACATTGGGAAATAAACCACTTCCACAATAACATCAGTTTTTTAAAAATGCCTCTTGATACAGCCTTAGCCTGACACGATGTGTACCTAAATCCCAGAGTGTACATTGCTTCCACGCACTACTTATATGCAATCCCTCTGTATGCCATCTAGATGGCTTGTGTTGCTTTCGACCCCAGGGTTATCTTGATTCCGATTGTCTTGCTTTTTTTCTTAAAATTTATATTTAGGTTGTAGACCTAAACTGTAATTTAGTAGCATCTTTGTAAATAGCCCACGTAAAATGAATTGATAATGATGATGATGATGACTATGATGATAACTATGATGATGATGATGATGATGATGATTATGGTGATGATGATGATGATGATTATGGTGATGATGATGATGATGATGATGATGATGATGATGATGATGATGATGATGATGATGATGATGATGATGATGATGATGATGATGATGATGATGATGATGATGATGATGATGATGATGATGTTGGTGATGTTGGTGATGATGATGATAATGATGATAATAATTATGATGGTGATGATGTTGGTGATGGTGATGATGTTTATGATGATGATGGTGATGATGATGATGATGATGATGATGATGATGATGTTGGTGATGTTGGTGATGATGATGATAATGATGATAATAATTATGATAGTGATGATGTTGGTGATGGTGATGATGTTTGTGATGATGATGGTGATGATGATGATGATGATGATGATGATGATGATGATGATGATGATGATGATGATGATGATGATGATGATGATGATGATGATGATGATGACTATGATGATAACTATGATGATGATGATGATGATGATGATTATGGTGATGATGATGATGATGATTATGGTGATGATGATGATGATGATGATGATGATGATGATGATGATGATGATGATGATGATGATGATGATGATGATGATGATGATGATGATGATGATGATGATGATGATGATGATGATGATGATGATGATGACGATGATGATGATGCTGTTGATGATGATGATGATGATGATGATGATGATGATGACGTCAGACTTGAAGTTTTAGTGGCATAAAGTGATATTGTATTGACATATAGACCTTAATTCTATTTTTAGATGCTTCGCAGTCATCCCATGTTTTCAAGTAACCCACAACTTGCAGAGCAGGTTAGTTATTTGTTTATTATATCTTCGTATTTTGTCAGTTTTAGTAGAGGAAGATGAAGACAAACCTGAAAAATTGAAAATAGTAGTTAATAATGTGAGTGATGTGGAAGGATAAGGTTTATAGATGTTTTGTTGAAAATAGGCCCACATGCAATCGAACAATAGATGTGAGCTATAAATCGTTTATCGTTGCTTCCTAGATATCATCTCAGATGCCTTCAGTAATGCAACAAGTAAGTAAACACTTTTTATTGATGCTATTTATTAGAATCAAATAATTCACTTTTTTATCCCCACTTTTGTGGGTCAGAATTCATCCACTGTATCCCTGCGTGTCGTACAGTCGACTAAAAGGGTTGGTTTCAGGAAGGGAATCCAGCCATTAAACATTGCTCCATATCCAAAAATAATGGATTCTTCTGGAGATAAATTCATGGACCGGTAAACCCCTGCTATCAGGGAAAACGGCGGAAAAATATATTCTGTTTATGTGTACGAGTGCATTCACTTTTTTCCTCAGAAAGAACCCATAGTTTTAAACGTTTTGGTATAATCTTCTTCAGTGTAACTTTTTTCTGATGAAGTCTAGTGATAAAAACTATATAGCGATAAGAGAAGTCTGTGAATCGGTTTACCTTGAGAAGGCTCAATACATAAAGTAGAGCTATATGCACTAAGAAGAAAGAGACTCAAAAGACAAACTCTCCATCTCGAAAAGCCTGTTTTGTGGTTACCCACTAATCAGGAGATGTACATAATTTCTGCATCCGAGTTTTATCTTTTCAGTCTCTTAGTGTAGTGATAAAAACAATATATGGAGACGTTTAAAATTATGGCTTATTTCTGAATCATCTCTCACTGTAGAAGTATCGATTCGTGAAACAGATAAACTCATTTTTCTATCTTCATCAGATGCAGAACCCCGCCGTTCAAAGAGCAATGACGAACCCCCGTGTATTGCAAGCCATCAACCAAATACAAACTGGCATTCAACAGTTGCAGCAAGACGCCCCCGAACTGCTCCCCATCCTAGGCATGACACCCTCCCCAACCCTCTCATCATTTCAGTCGTCAACAACAACCACAACCCCTTCTGCAACAACAGCAACATTTAGCACGACTACCGAATCAGGTACGACCTCATCAGCAACAACAACAACAACATCTTCCCCAGCTGTGAATCCTATGTTGAGTCAAATGTTCCAGAATATCCTCCAACAGCAGATGAACCCAGGCGCGCAGGCGCAGCAACTGCCGCCCGCAGAGCGATTCAGAAGTCAACTAGATCAATTAGCAGGCATGGGTTTTGTTGACCGCGATGCTAATTTACGAGGTAAGTCTTCACTTACACTGAGACGTCTTGTTTTATCTAAAATCGTTGAATTATTAATCAATTCTGGTATTTTTCACCAACAAAACATTGTTATATCCAGAGGCGCATCAAAATTTGCCCACTCACAAAATTTGAGTGATTTATAAAGTACAAAAACAACTGATCATTACTGGCAGTCCAGTGAGACAAACAATTGATCATCCAAAGAGTCCTAGGAGATAGCCGGGGGTTCCTCCCCTTTTGAAGATGAAGACAAGTCTTAACATATTGTGTGTAGTGATCAGTTTTATTTGTGAATGCTGAAAGAGGGTACCCCCCTCTTTTCAGACCTTTTGGCTATGTCCCTAGAAACGATTTCCTTCTTACTTGTCTACTCGTTATGGGATCTATACTTAAGATGTAGACAGATTCCAAAACTCCAATATGAAATATTGATCTTAAAAATGTTGTTGGGATGTTTTTATTTTCCAAATGATTCTTTTGTTGACTCTAAGGAATCGACAGTAAATTTTCTATGTACTTGATAATATCATGTTATCACACGCCTTGTCAAAGTGTTTTCAAAACTCAAACAGTTTTTCTATCATCTCATTATCAAGTTTAAGATAACTTGAAAGTTATCCCTTAGTTCAATGACATTGTTACGTCCATCATTTGCTCTTTCTCTTTTTCTCAAACATAAAACTCTACTCGAAACATTTCATTGTTTTTATTTACAGCATTAGCAGCAACTGGGGGAGATGTGAATGCAGCAATAGAGTTTCTTCTTCGATGATAAAAACAGTGGTATTATTATTATTATTAGTATAATTATAAGAATATTCAGCTCTAAACAAATATGATCAAAGTTGACAATGGTTGCTGTCACATTAAGTGCTCCATCCATTGTTTTTGTTTCGAAAAAACAGGCTAACAATGACCACATCACATACGACCACATTTTCTTTTCGCACACAACGTCATCAAAACACTCAGGAGCAAGCGAAATCTTTGACACATTCTAGAATATAAAATTGAACTCATTTCAAATATTAAAGTGGACATTTACTGCTTGAGAGCTAAATAATTTGATGCGTTTCTCTATAGATTATTCTTAATGCAGCAAGCTCCATAAATGAATGAATTTGTTAACACTACTAACACACCATTCGACTAGCCATGTATTTGGGGGACTGGCTCGAGTTCTGGGGTGTAAAAATCTCTTCTTTTGCAGTTTACAACCAAGGATAAAACCCTATTGCATTTTATTATGTATGCATTGTGCAATCAGATATCACATTTTTACTCAGATTCAAACAAATAATTGCAATTTGCAACTTTTTATTTGCCACTTATTTTCTATTTGTTTTGAGGATAAAAGTCCCTTTAGCTTCGTTACTAGTACAACCAGGCCCTTCAATATGTGTTCTCAAACATAGTTCATGGTAATTCAGCCTTCTTTGTTTATGAAAATAGTTAATATTGGCTGAGAAATGTCAAAATCTGGCTTATTACTCCCCAGAACTCGACCCAGTCCTTCAAATACGCGGTTAGTCGAAGTGGTGTATTGGTCTTGTTGATCCTTGCTATCCAGCAGTTAGAAATTGGGATTTCAAATTGGGATGTCTAACAAGAAAACAATACATAAAAGGCTGAAAAAATACAAAAGCACCATTTAATGAAACGACTAGGTCTTTGGAATTGATTATTGCATCTACGATTTCTCGTTTCAATATTCGTTTTTCTGCTTTTCGACTTGGTGTGGCTTCAAAAACTGTTTTCTATCCAACTAAATGAAGCGTAAAAAATCAGAAAAATAATTATTCATTAATTTAGCTAACGAAGCTTTGAAAAATATTGATGGAAACAAAATATACGTTCATGGGGATGAGAATGCCCCTGCTCCTAGAAAATCTTCCACAATCTCAAATGAACTACGTGAAATAGGTTTCATCACAGAACACAGAAAGTCACAAACATAAAATAAGTTTTTGTAGAATCGATCATTTCATCTAATGATATTTCGATAACACTTTTGCTTATGATTAAGATGAGTGTTCAATGATTAAGGATACTGATCAAGATATGATTCCACGGCATTCTTTAAGAAAACTTCCTTGGTGCTGGCAATGATCTCGTCGTTTGTCTTTTTGTCTTTCTTTCCATCTTCGACTGTTTTCTTCACTTCAGCCAAGTCAACCGCTGTTGTTTGTTTGAGCTCATTCAGGCCGCTATCCAATTTATCTAGATCACCCAGGAGAGGACTTGAGATGACTGAAGCAGGTACGGAATGAGTTTCATTTTCAGGTCTGAGTGTGTAGAAAACGCCACTATACTTCTCCAAATCTGCAGTCTCGGAACTAGGCTCTGCTTTTGAACCCTCGCACTTTAAACAAGGCACTAAATAACTGTAGAGATCAAACTGTGATCGATCTACTGTTTCTTTCAATTTTCGGTTAATAACTCTTTCGGTGTGCCAATGAGGTCTACTGGTTCTCCGCACACAAGCAAAATAACAGTTTCCGTTGACATCTTCAATAGGTAGATCATTCCTATCAGTGAGGGGAGTTGTGCTGTAATCTTTGTTTATTTTCCACTGACAATTTCCTGTGTTTACTTTCTTTGCAACGCCAAATTGCCTGGATACCCTGCAAACTTCGATTGTATAAAACGCAAATAGCTGACCAATATTGAACTCTGAGATCGAATCGCTATTCATTTCTGCATGACAGACAGTCGCCGAGACTGCGATCAGTGCGATTAATGTAAACCAACTCATTTTACTTCTGCGTCTTGGAAAACGAGAGATTGCTCAACAGGCTCTTGAGTTCTTCAGGTTCTGAGGCGGAATGAACTCGTTAGTTGATTTTGCTTCTTAAGTTTTGCATTTCTGGTGGCAAATGACCTTACCTTGCAATGATTGCTGGCAAATAATGTTACCTTGCAATGATTTTGCTGGTGCCGTGTTTCTCACCTCTGCTCTAATGAAATTTCTTACTTAGTGATTATGATGTGTCCATTAAATATTCATGGACCTGGTGATTTTCATTTGTTCCTGTAATCACCTCAATTTTTCCAAGATGAGTTAGATCTTTTAGGTTTTAATGGGCCTGCAATCTTGGAGAAAATTAAATTGAATATTCACCCATAAAATGAGAACTGGGATAAAAACAACTTTACAACTTAGCTCCCATGCCCCTTAATCAAAGTTGGTTTAACCAGCCTTTTTGGAAACCAACATTGTCTTTGGGGGAGTGGCGTAACCAGGGGTGTGGCAAATGGGGCAATGCCCAACAAGTTGACCCTCCCAAAGAACCATGCTTAAAGGGAAATTCCAAAAGAACGTTCCAATGCTTGTGTGACGTCATACTTAATACCTGAAATAATACTTAAGGGTACCTGAAAGCCCTTCTGAGGACAGTAGATAACGCGAATTCTCAAAAATGGGGCTCTGTCGCAAAACATTGCTTACAGCACCACCACAGACCCCCAGCTGAATCGCTCGCTTCCCCTCTCTATTATCATTAGGCCTCACTTTCTAACATATCCTAGCTACGCCACTGCCTTTGGAGAAGGAGTAACATGTTGGTGTTATGTAAATCCCAATTTATTTGTCTAGGATTTTATCTGGCGGGGATGGCCAGTGGTTAGATCACTTGACCCTAGTTTGAAGGGTCCCGGGTTCGAAACCATCTTCAGACCTGTCACAAAGTGTGAGGAGAGAATTAGCCAGCTCTCTGTAATTTCAGGCAAAAAGGCAAGATGAATCACGAGGTGTGGTCACATTGAGACACAACTAGACCAAATTTGACGTGGTTAGTTTTTGGTAATATTGGTGTTGATGGTGTAAAGGTTAATAACAGTTTGTTCACAAAAAGCTTTTTGCCTCATAAGAATTTCTACGCATCTTCATTATTCTACGAAGCAGATCAAAGGAATCAATAATGGCTCATACTGATGTCTTCCGTTCTCTGCAGAAGAGAGCAGGAAAGGAAGGACAGCTAAGTGTTTTACAGCTTTTTCTAGCCCTAAATTGTTATTTTCGTTTTGAAATTAACCATGTTTGAGTTGGTATTTTGGGCATTAATGATTACTACTTTTAGGCACTGATCTCAAAAAAAGACTGGAATGAGCTTCTGTCGTTCTGAAACGAAGTCATTCGCGGCCATACTTGTAGGTCCAATTCAATACATTGAGATTCCACTAGGGGCTCCTTTTTTCTTTGACGATTGTTGGAATGTTGTGGATGATCAGCATGAGACTGAACGATTGGTAGCTATTGTAAGCAAAGAATCAGGTCAATATGATTTCTCTGGCAGCCATATTGGGAGGCCAAACGAAAGCCCAAGCATCGTCTGAATCCAGTGGCAACAGATTGTTTGATCCAGTCTTTCTTTTGAGATCAGTGCTTTTAGGTTGTTAAAGGCAAATCTCAATACATAGTTTGCCAATCAAACTTGTCTATTTTTTACTGGCGCACACCATATGATTTCCCCTATCCTGTTCAAAAAGTAAGAATTTGGATACTCTCTGCCCATGCCTATAGCATTACAGGCTGACAATAATTATGTTTAGCTTTCACCAGTAAGATCAGTAATTAAATCAGTAATCAAACCAGTAATTAAATCACTCACTGAATATGCTGGTGCCGTATTTGTCACCTTGTTGTCTGTTGTGTAATGATTCGGATATGCGTTTAATTAAAACCAAAAGATTCTATTAAAGATTAATGGAGCCAAGTAATTTTCTTTGATCTCATTCATCACCTAGACTTTCAATTATAGTAACGTTTTGATATTGGGAGCTGTAGTCATTCAGTGCACCCTTTTTTATCTTAGTACAGTCTTTGGATGGTACAGAACTTCAGTATAGCCAGAAATATCGGAAACATAATGAAACGAACACATAGATTACATAAGGCTGGTACTCACTTGACGATTATCACGATTATCACGATAACGATTACTGCGACTAAATTTTTCAAATATCTGGGTGATTAGCGTTATCATGTACCAACTATCAATCGCGTTTATCGCAACTTGACTCCTCAAACAAGGAAAAAGGCTCCTCACTCAGGGAAAATACTTCTTGCGGATGAGCGTTGTTCATATTTTACAACGACTAGCAAAGAGAAAAGGGAAGACGAAGGCCCAGCAGCAGAGAAAAAGGTTCTGAGTGAGGGAACTTTTTAAGAATAAAACGTCTAGCGAATAGAGCTGTGAATGAAAGACTGTCAGTTTCACTATCGCTATTTTCATCGAATTGGATGTTTTTAGTTTCTGTTATCAAAGAAGATTTAAAGTAAAATATTGTCCAAAACGCACTCCGAATACACGTATTTCTTATAAGCAACTGCTTTATAAGCAAGACAGTACTCAGCAAGACAAAAACTTAAGCAACTCCAGTACTGGATAGAGGAATGCTAAGCAATTTGAAAATTTAGTTCTGATCCAATTGGCACTGAAAATCGTGCAGCAGCCATAGAGAAGTAGGTTACAGTGGATATTAGTACCCCTCAGCATATTTTTGCATGTAAGATAGCAAGCTACCATATGGAAGACACCAAACAGATTTTCAAGCAAAAAAAGCTAATTAATTGCTAAGTAATTTTAGGTACTCAAATTCACCCTCCCAGGTCAGCAATTTCTAGTACTGAGCTCGAGCTGAAATTGCCTATAAAATTGCGTGTACCTAAAATCAATACGATCTAAAGTTTCCTTTGATTCGAAGACTCGTTTTCCTCTGACTAATTCCTCAAATATATTTGAACAAAGGATTTGACCGCATGGGATCGCGATTATCACGAAATAATATCAAAAAATTTTGATACCATTTCGCGATAATAGTGATACGATTATCACGATTAGAACGAATAATGCGATAATTTTTCATGTACCCACAAACGATTAAAACGATTAGATGTAATCGTTATCGTGATAATCGTGATAATCGTCAAGTCGTCATAACGAATAACAATTACGTTAAATCGTCTTAATCGTTAGTGAGTACATGAAAAATTATCGCGTTAATCGGTTTATTCGTGATAATCGTGTCACGATTATCGCGAAATTATATCAAATTTTTTGATATCATTTCGTGATAATCGCGATCCCATGCGGTCAAGTCCTTTGTTCAAAAATATTTGAGGAATTAGTCAGAGGAAAACGAGTCTTCGAATCAAAGGAAACTTTGGATCGTATTGATTTTGGGTACATGCATTTTTATAGGCAATTTCAGCTCGAGCTCAGTACTAGAAATTGCTTAGCTGGGAGGGTGAATTGGAGTACTTAAAATTGCTTAGCTTTTTTGCTTAAAAATTGGTTTGGCGTCTTACAAATGGTAGCTATCTTACATACAAAAATGTGCTGGGGTACTAATATCCACTGTAAACTACTTCTCTATAGCTGCTGTACGATTTTCATTGCCAATTGGATCAGAACAAAAAATTTCAAATTGCTTAGAATTCCTCTATCCAGCACTAGAATTGCTTTAGTTTTTGTCTTGTTGAGTACTGCCTTGCTTATAAAGCAGTTACTTATATTAAAAATACAAGTATTCGGAGTGCGTTTTCGACGATATTTTGCTTTAAATCTTTTTTGAAAACAGAAACTAAAAACATCAAAGTCGATGAAAATAGCGATAGTGAAACTCAGTCATTCATTCACAGCTCTTCAAGATACCCATTCAAATCGCTAGACGTTTTATTCTTAAAAATTTCCCGCACCCGGAACCTTTTTCTCTGCTCGTTGTCGTAAGATATTAACGACGCTCATCATTGCAAGAAGTATTTTTCTTGAGTGAGGAGCTAAGTTGCGATAAAAGCGATTAATAATGAGTACTTGATAACGCTAATCACCCAGATATTTGAAAAATTTAGTCGCAGTAATCGTTATCGTGATAATCGTGATAATCGCCAAGTGAGTACCAGCCTTTTAAGATTTTCGTCTGACACTCAACAGAGTAAACGTCAGAAAGAGAACGAAACAGAAACCTAATTGATTTTAAACCCAGATGTGGACCGAAATAGGCCAATCAGAAAAGATGTGAATGATTGGTATGGTGTAGGGAATTGATTGGTGTAGGAAGTTGATTGGTTTTCCTACACCATACCAATCATTTGAGGCTCTATGATTTTGATGAACGCTCTTTTGTGACACTAGTTGGCAGTTCATAATTTCAAGGATTTGATTATCAATCAATTCAGCTTAAAGGGTTAAAACAAGCAATAAACTAGGAAACCATCAAACTTTTCATGGGAAGACCTTTATACATTTGAAAGCACTTCAACACATCGGATTTTCTCCCAAACAAGCAGAAATGGTTGAGAAGTGACAAAAGGGACTTTTTCATCAAGTTATTATTTAGGCAACTCATTTAGGTGCTGGCACCGCCTCAACTTCTTATTGACCGAGTTTCTTGCAACTATGATATTCCTTGGCGTGTCCTTGGCTTTATGCTGTATTTTATTATGATTCTGTTGTAATAAGGTTCCTATTTTCATGCATCTGTTTTGAATTACCTTTTTCATAGTTTAAAGAATAATATATTGGTGAAAACATAATGAAAAATTTGACAGTTTTCACATCCTTGAAGAAAAAGGATTTTAATGTTGCACATCCATCATCCCCTTAACTGTAGCTTGAGTGCCATAGACACAAATCACTCATATTCATAAATTTAGTTTGCATTGCAGCTTTTCATATATAGTGATATACCGTATATTAGTCTAGATGTCTGCTAACTAGGGCAGTCTTATAAAAAATACAACAGTTAAATGTCCAACGTTTTTCATTGAAGTTAAACTTGAAGAATGTTACTTCAACGTGCTTGACTCCTTCTCATTTAAGTCGTTCGGTGTAGAAAGTGCATGCAATTTACCATCTACCAAAATATCAAAGTTAGCGAACGACGAACGAGACCAGGCCTACTTGGATCTTGCTCTCATCTTACGCCTTTTCCTCTTCAATCTACGCATGCGCTTCTTCTTCCACTTCTCCCTCATTTCTTCACTCCAAGTTTGGTCGTTTTCTGCTCCACGTTTGGATGGGAAATGTCAAATCTTGAATCGCTTGGGTTGTAAGAATTCTCGTCTCCGTCTCTGAAGTGGTTATTGGAGACTGCTGCTTAGGCCTAAGATAAGTCGTTCAGGTGAACAGTCCTGCTTTATATATCCTTACCGTAATCCCTATTGATGTCTTATGTTGTATTCAAGCACTGGAATGTTAATTCAGAATGCAATCAACCCTGGGCGAGGGGGTGATATGATCTGCCGTTTTGGACGGGGGGGGGGGGTATGCAACTGGGATTTAGAATACCAACTTATTAAACAAACTTTTGCAACCCAAGATTATGAATAAAATGGTGCAAAATACCATATTTTCAGTTGATATTCCACAGCTGTGGCAGTGATCCAGAACCGTTTCTATTAATTCTATTCTATTATTACCTGTTAATCAGATTTCATACCCAGTTACATAGAATTCATTATTCGTTATTCAGAGAGAAAAATTGTTGCCATATTTAGAGATTTTTGAATGAAAAACCCATACCTAGGATATACCTTCCCCTCCTAGTAGCAAAAAACATCCAACATAAAGTATGGCAAATCCTTATGTTGATTAGAAGGTATGATGATATTCATATAGTATCAAATCATGCCTTGCTTCTTAAACCCCAACAGAGGCACAATAACCACTTTTTAAAGTATCCAAAAGACAGGGCAGGGAGACCTCATCTAGTGTGGATGGGATAGCCAACCCCCCATACGAACACAATCTTATTATTACGTTCAAATTGTTGTGTTGACTAGCTTTCACCTCAGTGAGCTATCCCGACTCATATGAACTTACCCCAAGGAGTTGCAAACTTAAAAGGTTGCCTCCTTTGAGACAGAAGTTTGAAATTTGAATAGAATGCATTGTTTTGGTGCATTTCTGGTACTATATTTTGATATAGATTTGCATTCTTGTATATCCTTCTTTTCAAGAAACGGGGCCTCAATCTACTAAACGAAGAAATTTTCTTTGAATGTTTTTAGACGATTCATGAAATTTTGCCCCACAGTCCCGTTTGTGTAGAACTTTACGTTTAATACCTTATTTGCTTTAGTCATACTTCAAGATATACCAAAATGAAATTAGTCTTCTACAGAGCCCATCTTTAAATGTGAGGCCAACAGCCCTATAAATCGTTTAGAGAATGCAAATGTATCACGATAAACGGATCACGAATAGGGCCTGATACGGCCGAATCTTGAAGATCGTTTGTTAAATTATTTGTATGAAGTGCATCAAAGGAATAACGTGTGATATCTCAATGATTCGGGTCTATAACTATGAAGTTTAAAACTTCCTTTATTGCCTTGTCTAGAATTCTTAAATAACAAAAAGCTTCAGTTTATTCATTATTGAAGTTATATTGTAAGAATGTGGACATAAGTAGGCAGGGAACTCTGGGAGTCCAGACCCTTACCCTTTCTCTCAAAATAATGAAAAATTGCCACTTTTTATTAAAACTTCCTATTTCCAATAGAGAAATCAGTACAATTAGATCAGTTGCAAATGCCTTTCTCAGGGGTGATTTCGTTGTTTCGATTTTTGTCCTCACTTATGCTCTTTCTGCGCTCCTGCGTTTTAGAGACCCCTGAGTTTGAAAATTTTCAGTTGCTGTTGCACGCCTACCATTAGTGTTTATCCCTATGTAAGTCCTAGACACTGGGGGGTGAGCTGTAGAGGCGCACAAGCCCTACCCAGAGAATAACATTCTCTAAGTTGGTGACGTAACAGGGAACACAATTCCAGCCCCCGTCGGCAAATAACATTGAGCCGATGCACCCCTTCCATCTAAACAGGAGCCAGATGGTAGGCCTTAGAAAAGGAAGGCACAAAATAGTGCTAATGCAAATATAAAAAAAAACAATAAAATGAAATAGATAAACCCCATTGCACAAGAAAAAAATCCCCTAAGAAGGAATTGGTGGGTGCGATTCGAAAGAACAGCGAGACTTGGTTGTATGCTCGGTCAGTGGAGAACTTAATTGCTGATCAAAACAGCATGCCATAGAATCAATGCTGCAGCACATGGAACAAATTAACACCTCCCATATAAGGTAGTCACGATAAAACTCGGGGAAATAACTGAGCTGTAAACAAGTGTCCCAGGGAAAAACCCAGGCAGCAACAACAACCTTGTAGATGATCTGTAGGAAAAACCAAACACTAGGAGCCTAGGCAAAATAACTCAACAAGACAACTCAAATTTAATCTGCACGTAATTCAAATTTTGAAAAAGGAAGTGAAAGAGAACGAAAAGAAAAGGCTGTCTTTGTGTTCTTAGTGTTGTTTACACTTAAGTAATGGTGAATTGCCTGAGAATATTGAGATAAAGCCCTATCGAACTGTGAAGAGATTTTGCGAGCAACGAGAAAGTTACAGCTGCAAAACCCTCGATTAACGCATTTCGGGTCGGCGTTTTCAATCTTCAACTATCAGCGGTGCTGAAGGAGGGCGCTGCTCACTTCGGTTGCGCAACGAAAGAAGATGAGCCAGCAGCCACCCTCTGTGCACCTCGCTACGACTGTGCCAGAGGCGGTATAAACGATTGCAAACTCTCACCGCCACTCCTTGTGACAGGGAATCATACACTAAGACGTGAACAAACAACGCTCTGCAATTAAAGAAGAAAGGAACGCAGGCCAAAGGCATCATCAAAAAGATATGATCCTCTTACTTGGGATTTATCGAGCTGGTTGGTCTTGCTTGTTCCCACCGCCAATTTCAATAAAAAACAGTTTAAAAACTTTATTAGAAGTAAATAAACTCTACACCGCAACTTCAAGCAGTAAAAAAGCCATGTTAGAGTTGAATAATAGTCTCCCAAAGTCTGAGTGTCCAAAACCTATTGCTACTACACGAAAGACTTATCTCCCATTTGTTTTACAACGTGCTGGATATAGCTTGCTATTATGATTGGTCTTCAATCAATTGGAATTCTCTACTCTGATATTCATCGACGTCAATAAAAGTCCAAATCACTGTTTAGGGTTTTATACAAGAATCTTTAGGCCTTTCATTTTTACTTTTGCTAAGGGAAGAAGGGAAGGAATCTCTCATTTTAAGAAGACATTTAGTATTCGTAAAGGGGTTTCATCAGGGGTTTCATTCAAAGCGTTTTGTAAGGTATTGTATGTTTAATACATTTGCGTTAACTTAGGGGGGCTTTGGGGCTCGAGTTAGAAAAATTGTAGGGGGATTGATCCCCCTTGGAAGAATGAAGGAAAAAATTGAATTTCAGTAATCGTAAAAGCCCTTGATGATAGTTCACGACCACGTTTCATCCTCATTCAGTAAAACAATTTGATAACTCACAAGTTGCCATGCCTATATTAGCAATTCGTTATGAAATACAGTTTTCGTCAACTTTTACATTACATGTTATGCGCCTCAGCCCCATTCGAGATATCAAGGGCTCAAAATGGCTCCAGTCGATCTGAGGAAATGATTTTGACTGGGTCAATCTGTCGGCATAAGAATTCTCCAATGAAATACCCGAGCTGGGTCTGACATAGGATCATGGGATAGAAATGACACAAGAAATATCAGCATGGTGACAGTATTTGATCATCATAATCGAACAGTCTTTGCCCTGTACAAAACTTCAAAAAAGCCGAAAAATTGGAAGCATAGCGAAAACATGGATTGATGGAGAAAAAACTTTACAGAGTAATAAAGTAGAATCCCGATTACTCGAACAAGCAAGGGATGATCAAAATAGTTCGACTTATCGAATGTTCTAGTTATCGAGGCTCTCGATAACATGGATAAGGTTCAAGGGGAATGCCAAATCTGTTCGAGTTAGCGAGAGTTCGAGTTATCGCATGTTCGAGTTACCGGGATTCTACTGCACATGAAGACTGATTCCAAAATACCTAAGTGAAATGTAGATCTTCCTCTGCCAATTAATCGAAAACAATTCTCACTGTTGGCTTTAGCACACTCTGGGTTGTCGAGCAAATGTTGACCTATAGCAGAGTCGTGTTTTAGTGATATTTTTGGTTTTAGAGGCGCGAGATGGTTGTTCTCGTTGTGACACAGTCTTTTGGCGTATGCTAGACGACACGTGTTGTTTCATCCTGATGTTCGTCCTACGACCTGGCTTAACACTGGCACCAGTATTCATTCATATACTACGAGACTGGGTATGATAATTCGGTAGGTTTTTGTTTGTTCTCTTTCTGACATATTACTCTGTTGAGTGTCAGACGAAAAGCTTAAGTAATCCATTTGTTTGCTATGCTTCCGATTTTTCTGGCTATCTGATCAAAATCATGAACTAACTCCTCTAGGCCACCTTAAGTTATGAATTAGAAAAGATCATACACAGTTAATTTTTTATTTTATTCTCATCCCCCATCTTATTATCAGCAAATCTCACCACAAACTTTTGTGATAAATTTTGATTTTATTAAGAAAAAGGCAAAGTTATTATTTTAATGAAAAGCTTTCAAGGATTTATTGTAATAAAATTATTTTTAAAGAAGCTGATCCATTAGATGTAAAAATGCTAAGAAATTTATCGTTATATTAATAATTTATTTTTAGTTATTGTTTCCATCAAACGTCTTACTTATAACGCTAACATTAATTTACCTAAGTCTGAATTTATACAAAAACAGACCCGTTTCATATCTCAAGAATGTTACCAGAAATGTTTAGGGTAAATCGACAATCGCCCGAAGGAACATAACCATTACGATAACGTAAAATTGGGGCGTGGATGTGCCACTCTTATGATGGATTTTTATCAAAAGATCTTCAAACATAGGTCTTATTCTTCTGTCAAACCTGATACAAATGAGTGAGATTCACGATATAGCATTTTCATTTTGATGGGCCTAAATTTTCTCAATTATTGTGAAAAACAAAATAGAATGAAGCGAAGTGTCTTTGGACCATTTCCTTCATAATTTTGGATAACGTTATTTCCAAATAAAAAATTGGCATTAGAAGTTATTTGCTTACAAGACCTCTACGGAACACCCCCATCAAACAAGAGGTCCTGTACCCCCCCCGAACAATCAGTTAATTACACAGAAGTTCTTTGAATTTCTTCATTTCTCTCTTAATCGCCCTTCTTGTGTCCTCCATTCCAAAGCCATACACGAAAGGGTCGATAAATGTGTTGACATGCGCAAAGAAAATCAGCATTTGTTGGGTTTCTGACATCACAGTTGTGACTCGGAACGAGGTCAGAATGATGTACGCGGCCAAAGGACACATGCACACCATGTACAAAACAATGATGGCACTCGCAACAAAGCTCACCTTCAGTTGCCTCCTTCTCAGATCGTGTGCCTCGGCGTTGGATCCAGCTCCTGCTGCAGGATGGACCCGCATCAGTCTGTGGGACAGCTTGTAAAGACGAAATTGAATGATGATGAGGACGATGGAGGCGATGACTACCACCACCACATACACGATATTCATATCTTGCGTGAGGTACATCGAGCTGGAGGAAATGGCTGGCTGGTAGAACTTCTCGTTGGCCAGCCCGCAGAGGACGCCAAGAAACCAGATTGCACACAACCCCCTAGTGACGCGGCCGTCTGACACAATTTGGTGCACTCGAAAGCAGTGTATGCAGGCAATGTAGCGTTCGACGGACAATGCAATGATACTGCCAGTAGAAGCGATAATGGTCAGAAAGCAAATGAACTCTATCGCTCTTCTTAGAACATTGCAGGCGAAATCAGCCGTCGTGAGGCTCAAAAGACTGCCGAATAGTTGCAGCACTGCGGCCAGTGAGATTTGCAGGCAATCAGATATGGTAAGACTGAGTATTATTTTGTGACGGGGCAATCGGAGTTCAAGAGATTTGATCAAGACTTTACAGATCACAAAGTTTACAGGCAGCCCGATGAAAGTAAAAATACAGCTGAAATTTACAGTAAGTTTCTTAAAACACAAAAATTCATCAAACGTGTTATTTCGAGACATCCTTACCAATTCTTGGCATGATCGGGTCTTGCTAAAAATTCCACTTTGTTTGAGCTTCAATCTACCGTTTTTGATTTAAAAATTACGAAAGTAAAATAGTTTTCTCGCTGAATTTCTTCCACATGTGCTGTCTAGTTCTAACTTCGGGCTTTCTTGAGTTGAGTAATGAATGACGAGTCGTCAGTATAGCCTCGAGATTGTTATTCCAGTTATTCCAGTGCTGCAGGTGACGGCAGAGTGACCAATCAAAATGAGAGTTATATTCGTACAATGTTCTCCATGCTTTTCTCTAAAGCAATCTGTGTAATGAGATGCAAAATTATGCCTTGAGCCTGATTTCAAGCTGTCAACGAGGTTGGTTTCAGGAGATCGAGGTTAGTAGAGCGCTTACGAAGCTATAACGGCGCAACGTCAACCACAGCGCCATCAATATTTCTAAAGTGAAGAATTAAGAAGAAGAAGTTTAGATCTTATTTTCATTTGTAAACAGCTGAAGATGATTATTGTTATAATTGAAACATGCTCTTAAAAAACGTTGTTTTCTTTCTCAAAATCTTATCAAGTTTATTGCTGCTAAGATCATTTGGTAAAGTGAAAAATATCCAGATTCCTTAGTTGTTAGGAAGTAAAACAGGCAGGAAAAACTTTGAGCTGTTGCTTTCCCCAAAGACAACAGAGCTCTGGCAGCAGCTAGTCTCCATTTGGTCCCTGTGGATCAATAACAACAACAACAACACGATCGAGAGTTTTGGGCCTAACAATCAAAATCAATTTGCTAAGCCACGATATTTTCGTCTGACGTGAGCTATAAAAGTGAACAAAATTTGTTCATCTGCCAGCCAGCGCGAAACAATAGAACAGCAGCAAAACACGTAAATGAGGCTGGCTGGCAAGCTAGGCAACCAATGATTTACTAGTTACGCACAACCGCAACTACATGGCTAGGCCATCCATTTTCCACTGTAAACCACAGACAGCTCGCAGAGAACTGTTATTGCAGTAGGCCTTCTTAGTCTTAGTATTCTATAGTCGCAGTAAATTTAGCAACGAGCGTGTAACACTGCCGATCCTTTACTCCTAATATGAAATATTCTCCATGGTTAACACGGTAAAAGAGATAAATTACATAAATAAGTATTTTATGCATCATTTTTAGAATTGGTGCTTAGCTGGTCAAATTTTGTTCATCTTACCACCAATTGGTACTGAGCCCTCTTAAAGTGTAACACTGCCGATCCTTTACTCCTAATATGAGATATTCTTGATGGTTAACACGGTAAAAGAGATAAATTCCATAAATAAGTATTTTATGCATCATTTTTAGAATTGGTGCTTAGCTGGTCAAATTTTGTTCATCTAACCACCAATTGGTACTGAGCCCTCTTAAAGTGTAACACTGACGATCCTTTACTCCTAATATGAAATATTCCTGATGGTTAACAAGGTAAAAACGAGAAATTACATAAATAAGTATTTTATGCATCATTTTTAAAATTGGTGCTTAACTGGTCAAATTTTGTTCATCTAACCACCAATTGGTACTGAGCCCTCTTAAAGTGTAACACTGACAATCCTTTACTCCTAATATGAAATATTCCTGATGGTTAACAAGGTAAAAACGAGAAATTACATAAATAAGTATTTTATGCATCATTTTTAGAATTGGTGCTTAGCTGCTCAAATTTTGTTCATCTAACCACCAATTGGTACTGAGCCCTCTTAAAGTGTAACACTGACGATCCTTTACTCCTAATATGAAATATTCCTGATGGTTAACAAGGTAAAAACGAGAAATAACATGAATAAGTATTTTATGCATCATTTTTAGAATTGGTGCTTAGCTGGTCAAATTTTGTTCATCTAACCACCAATTGGTACTGAGCCCTCTTAGAGTGTAACACTGACAATCCTTTACTCCTAATATGAAATATTCCTGATGGTTAACAAGGTAAAAACGAGAAATAACATGAATAAGTATTTTATGCATCATTTTTAGAATTGGTGCTTAGCTGGTCAAATTTTGTTCATCTAACCACCAATTGATACTGAGCCCTCTTAAAGTGTAACACTGACAATCCTTTACTCCTAATATGAAATATTCCTGATGGTTAACAAGGTAAAAACGAGAAATTACATAAATAAGTATTTTATGCATCATTTTTAGAATTGGTGCTTAGCTGGTCAAAATTTGTTCATCTGCCAGCCAGCGCGAAACAATAGAACAGCAGCAAAACACGTAAATGAGGCTGGCTGGCAAGCTAGGCAACCAATGATTTACTAGTTACGCACAACCGCAACTACATGGCTAGGCCATCCATTTTCCACTGTAAACCACAGACAGCTCGCAGAGAACTGTTATTGCAGTAGGCCTTCTTAGTCTTAGTATTCTATAGTCGCAGTAAATTTAGCAACGAGCGTGTAACACTGCCGATCCTTTACTCCTAATATGAAATATTCTCCATGGTTAACACGGTAAAAGAGATAAATTACATAAATAAGTATTTTATGCATCATTTTTAGAATTGGTGCTTAGCTGGTCAAATTTTGTTCATCTTACCACCAATTGGTACTGAGCCCTCTTAAAGTGTAACACTGCCGATCCTTTACTCCTAATATGAGATATTCTTGATGGTTAACACGGTAAAAGAGATAAATTCCATAAATAAGTATTTTATGCATCATTTTTAGAATTGGTGCTTAGCTGGTCAAATTTTGTTCATCTAACCACCAATTGGTACTGAGCCCTCTTAAAGTGTAACACTGACGATCCTTTACTCCTAATATGAAATATTCCTGATGGTTAACAAGGTAAAAACGAGAAATTACATAAATAAGTATTTTATGCATCATTTTTAGAATTGGTGCTTAGCTGGTCAAATTTTGTTCATCTAACCACCAATTGATACTGAGCCCTCTTAAAGTGTAACACTGACAATCCTTTACTCCTAATATGAAATATTCCTGATGGTTAACAAGGTAAAAACGAGAAATTACATAAATAAGTATTTTATGCATCATTTTTAGAATTGGTCCTTAGCTGGTCAAATTTTGTTCATCTAACCACCAATTGGTACTGAGCCCTCTTAAAGTGTAACACTGACGATCCTTTACTCCTAATATGAAATATTCCTGATGGTTAACAAGGTAAAAACGAGAAATAACATGAATAAGTATTTTATGCATCATTTTTAGAATTGGTGCTTAGCTGGTCAAATTTTGTTCATCTAACCACCAATTGATACTCAGCCCTCTTAAAGTGTAACACTGACAATCCTTTACTCCTAATATGAAATATTCCTGATGGTTAACAAGGTAAAAACGAGAAATTACATAAATAAGTATTTTATGCATCATTTTTAGAATTGGTCCTTAGCTGGTCAAATTTTGTTCATCTAACCACCAATTGGTACTGAGCCCTCTTAAAGTGTAACACTGACGATCCTTTACTCCTAATATGAAATATTCTTGATGGTTAACACGGTAAAAGAGATAAATTCCATAAATAAGTATTTTATGCATCATTTTTAGAATTGGTGCTTAGCTGGTCAAATTTTGTTCATCTAACCACCAATTGGTACTGAGCCCTCTTAAAGTGTAACACTGACGATCCTTTACTCCTAATATGAAATATTCCTGATGGTTAACAAGGTAAAAACGAGAAATTACATAAACAAATATTTTAATGCCTCGTTTCTAGAATTGGTGCTTAGCTGGTCAAATTTTGTTCATCTTACCACCAATTGGTACTGAGCCCTCTTAAAGTGTAACACTGACGATCCTTTACTCCTAATATGAAATATTCTTGATGGTTAACACGGTAAAAGAGATAAATTCCATAAATAAGTATTTTATGCATCATTTTTAGAATTGGTGCTTAGCTGGTCAAATTTTGTTCATCTAACCACCAATTGGTACTGAGCCCTCTTAAAGTGTAACACAGACGATCCTTTACTCTTAATATGAAATATTTTCCATGGTTAACACGGTATAAGAGGTAAGTTGCATAAATAAGTATTTCAATACATCATTTCTGGAATTGGTGCTTAGCTGGTCAAATTTTGTTCATCTAACCACCAATTGGTACTGAGCCCTCTTAAAGTGTAACACTGACGATCCTTTACTCCTAATATGGCATATTCTCCATGGTTAACACGGTAAAAGAGATAAATTACATAAATAAGTATTTTATGCATCATTTTTAGAATTGGTGCTTAGCTGGTCAAATTTTGTTCATCTTACCACCAATTGATACTGAGCCCTCTTAAATATGAAACTTGTATATATTTGGCATTTAATATGTAATAATATGGAATAAAATGTAAATATTTGACAAATAGCATTATTTCTTCAAATTTGGCATGATTAGGGGAACATTTGTTATTATACTCGTATGAGGATTTTGGTGTTTGTGCGTCGCATGGACGTTATTCATGCCTGACACAAGTTGGGTTATATTTTGAAAATAGCGTAAATCCTCATAAAACAGTTTTATATCATGAGACTGACGTAAATATTTGAAAAATGGCATTGTTTCTGCGAATTTGGCATAAATAGGTGAAATTTTGATATTATATGAGATTTCGGTGTTTGCGCGTCGCATATTCATGCCTGATACAACTAGGGTTATATTTAAAAAAAAGCGTGAATCCTCATAAAACAGTTTTATATCATGAAACTGAACTAAATCTTTAAAAAATAATATTATTTCTGCGAATTTGTCATGATTAGGGGAGCATTTGATATTTTATGAGGATTAGGGTATATGCGCGTTGCATAGAGGGTATTCATGCCTGATACAAATAGGGTTATATTTAAAAATAGCGTAAATCCTCATAAAACAGTTTTATATCATGAAACTGACGTAAATACTTGAAAAATAGCATTATTTCTGCGAATTTGTTAAGATTAGGGGAACATTTGATGTTATATGAGAATTAGGGTATTTACGCGTCGCATGGAGGGTATTCATGCCTTATACAACTAGGGTTATATTCTGAGAAAGCGTAGCGTAAATCCTGTTAAAAAACTTTTATATCAAGAAACTCAAAGGTGAGATGGTGGGAGTATATTTGAGAGGGGTGCTTATTTGTTAATTTTCTTGATAGAATGGAGCTTAAATCCAGCACAAAGCGAGAGAAATGTTCTTCCTTTCGTCTCTGCTTGTCTCCTAATGTACACCACGACGAATCATCTACATCCATTAGTCCTATTCCCAACTATTTTCTAGTATCAACGGTATTCAAGATATGTTTCACTAGGTCTACAAATATTCTCTATTGATCATTTTCTGGCATGTTAACGGGCGAAATGATTCTAACCATAGCACTGTAGTACGGTTTTTTTTACCACCCTTCATTTTTTAGAGGTGGTATAGTTCATTTACTGATGATTAACACGGTATGAATAAGTATTTTAATGCCTCATTTCTAGAATTGGTGCTTAGCTGGTCAAATTTTGTTCATCTTATCACCAATTGATACTGAGCCCTCTTAAAGTGTAACACTGACAATCCTTTACTCCTAATATGAAATATTCCTGATGGTTAACAAGGTAAAAACGAGAAATTACATGAATAAGTATTTTATGCATCATTTTTAGAATTGGTGCTTAGCTGGTCAAATTTTGTTCATCTAACCACCAATTGGTACTGAGCCCTCTTAGAGTGTAACACTGACAATCCTTTACTCCTAATATGAAATATTCCTGATGGTTAACAAGGTAAAAACGAGAAATAACATGAATAAGTATTTTATGCATCATTTTTAGAATTGGTGCTTAGCTGGTCAAATTTTGTTCATCTAACCACCAATTGATACTGAGCCCTCTTAAAGTGTAACACTGACAATCCTTTACTCCTAATATGAAATATTCCTGATGGTTAACAAGGTAAAAACGAGAAATTACATAAATAAGTATTTTATGCATCATTTTTAGAATTGGTGCTTAGCTGGTCAAATTTTGTTCAGCTTACCACCAATTGGTACTGAGCCCTCTTAAAGTGTAACACTGACAATCCTTTACTCCTAATATGAAATATTCCTGATGGTTAACAAGGTAAAAACGAGAAATTACATGAATAAGTATTTTATGCATCATTTTTAGAATTGGTGCTTAGCTGGTCAAATTTTGTTCATCTAACCACCAATTGGTACTGAGCCCTCTTAAAGTGTAACACTGACGATCCTTTACTCCTAATATGAAATATTCCTCATGGTTAACACGGAAGAGGACGACAACTAATGAAAAATCTCTACTGCGAGATTCAAAATTACATGAACGCAAGATTTTTATTGGAAAATACGGCAATGTAGTTGGAAAATGAAAAAGAGAAATTTAAATGTGTTAAAAGTGTAGTGTACGCCTGGTCATGAAACCTTAAATCTTTTTGTTGCTATTATCGTAAGTCCTCAAATAAGCACCCGGGTGTTTATTTCACAAACACATATTTCAGCGTGGGGGCGTATTGAGGTTCTAAATTCGGAGGGTAAAACGCATAAAAAATCCAGAAGCCACTTAAGGTTATGGGCTAAATGAGATGGATTACCTGAGAGGTGATTGTTAAAAAGAGGATGAAGATAGATTGTATTCACTTAGAAAGCAGGTAGAAAGTGTCGGGTAGCGGATATTTCTTATAGAAACAATTGATGACGTCTGCATTGGCGATGCAGGAGGAAGATTGTGAAAATTTAACCCATGTTCTGATGATGTTTAAATTTTATATGAAAATTATGTAAAGGAGTGCAAAAAAGTATATTAATAACATACAAAAGAATAGGGCTATATGCAAATATGACCCTTATTCTGTCATCATACTTACCTGGAGATAATATCCTTACTGTTTATTGCTTCTGTAGAATTTGCCATGAATCAAATCGTTTTCACTTCACTAACCCACTCAATTTATATGCTGCTGCTTGTTTACAGATTGAGTATGGTCAAGTGAAGAAAATAACAACCTGAAAAGTCAAGTGTAGCCGGTTTCGCCCAATATCAGGGCTCATCAGTGCAGCTAGACTAATTGAGGTCCACTGGCGTTAGGAAATGTAGAACTGGCGTTTGATAATGTAAATGACAATTCTAGTCGCAATCTTTGCAAATAGCACGTTCATTTTTATATATGTACGAGATGCACAGAGCCTTTGAACATAAAAATCAACAATAGTAGTATACGTGGTGAAGTAGCAGAGTCTTCTTGTGGCTGAAAAGCCTATTTTTGAATGGTAATGTTGTATTTTGTTTTGATTGGAATTCATAATGCTCTATTTGAAGAAGTGGGATCTGCAATTTGTTAAATCTGAAAAATGTGTAATCTTAAATCGAGAGGAAAAAGTAACTCAGGCTCTGCAACATTTCATACAAAAGAGCAGCAATTCCCAAAACATCTATTACAATTCTATTCCAAATTTGACAAGCGGTTGCAGTGGCGTGCATCTGTAAACCAGTGGCTTGGTGCTAGAAATTCTGGACGGTGTGGGTTTTAAGCCACCCCGTTGAACTTAAAATCGGGGTTGTCTAATGGGCAGTCGTTTTCAAATTGAGAACTTCTGTAGCACAAATGGGAGCATTAAACACACTAGGACTTCATATACTACTATATATAGCGATGTAGTGCATGCTAACCGTGCCCCTGCTGGAAATAGCCATTCGCAGGCTAGCACGTTAAACATAAACTTTTCCCACAGGCAGTACAAAGAACCGAAATGCGATTATAGGATTTGGCAAACTAGGCATTTCAAGCAGTGGTACAAGAGAGAATGCCAGTGATACCTCAAAAAGTCGGCTGCAGACCGGTTGACATATCATAATAATGGGTAAAATTGCTTACCGAATCGTCAGAATTTTCTTTCTGATTACCCTTTGTCATGAATTTCTAAAGGAAGTTCAACAAACACTAAGTTGCATTTCTAGAGGCAACAGTAGTTCTTACCTGACCAAAATTAGGAAGAGCACTAGACTGACCTAAGCCTAATTCGGTTCTTGCTATCACGTTAGGTATTCTAATATCGAGCTCTGGACGATCTTCGCTGCTGGAATGTCCACCACCACTAGCACTGCTTCCAGCTTCCGCCATTACCAAGAAAAGCGAATTTGTAATTTGTAAGGAATGAAAAAATACGAAAATGAGGCTGGCAGGCGCAGCCTGCCTGCCTCATTTTCGTATTTTTTCATTGTATTCCTTATATGGGTTGGCTGGTAGATGAACAAATTTTGTTCACTTTTATTCCTGCTGACGTTTATCCAGAATAAGTATCACAGCGTTTTCTAGGTAATAGTTATTGAAGTCCCAGTCCCAAGAAGTCGAATGCAATTTTCCCAGTTAATAGAAAGGCAAATCCTAGTTCTCCTAATTAACCCTTTCCTGACCTTGGTAAATGGACTCTCTCGCGATTCAAGAACAGCGTCTTAGTACTTAATATGTCTCTAATACGATGGTTGTTAGAATTTTGGTCATTACCTCAATGCCAAGGGCACGGTTTCAAAATTCTTCAGATATATCGTGAACAGGAGTGAAGCTCGTAATCACAAGCCACATTATAACTGGTAACTGGCAGACAACGTAACGAAAAACTCGCACACACAGTCGACAAAGGTATGTATAAAGTCAGTTGAATTGAGAATTCGTGGATTTTACCTCAGTCTGTGTTAACAGGGCCGTAGAGAAACAGCTGGGTCCCAGGGTAAGTTCACCGGGTCTAAACTCCCCTGAAAGAGAGCTTATGATCGATTAATATAGATAACCTAGATTTGACGGGCCCCTGGAAGTCCCGGGCTCTCTGGTAACTACCCTGTTTATCCCCCCTCTCTACGGTACTGCGTGTTAGATATTGATATCACCCTCCTCATTGTCTAACCGAAAGAGTTATCTCTAGTAGTCAAGGGAGCGTATGATCTCTAATGAGTGTCGATAATGTTTGAAACGTCTGCACCAGATGTCCCAGAAAAAGTTACGTGATATGTTTGATTTAATCTTCAAAAATTAATTTCAAATCTCTCTTGAACTAGTCTAAAATGTTTCGTTTATAATTAACTCGAATAGTGATACCTAACTTGTCACTGTTCACATTTTCTGGAATCAGTTTTTCATCACTTCAGTAAAAATTTGTTAGCATGTTCGTGCTAAATCTACAACTAGGGCCTTCGAAAAATGGCCTAAAAAGTTATCTGCTAGAATAAATTCGGGAATGACTGCGTTGATCGTAAAATCAGGAAACAAAACTGTTTCGTATTCACAACGATTGAAAGCTCAAAGGCTTCAAAGGCTATTCCTAGAAAATGGCTCCTGCCTTCGTCTGAATTTATAGACTTTTAGGCCATTAATCATTAGCTGTAGTTTGAGGATAAGGACAATTTTTAGCTTTTGGGGTCTTTGGAACGAAGTAGGCTGCATTAAGCATATCATGTTTAAAACAGAAATGCACCAAAATAAAGACAGATGTTGCAAGCTAACTCAAGAAAATTTGTTTTTTACGATAACTTTTCCTTTGATTATTCAAAATTCCACGTCATTTAATTTATCTACTTCTAATTCAAGTGCTGGCTTCCCCGGGGGTGGGGGGTACTTGACCAAATTTTGGATAGGGTTGTGCCACCCAAAAAGGAAAATGTTTACTCTTGTCATACCAAATTTCTGAGAACGATTGCTCATAATGCATACTAAAATCTCTGGTATGTATACCCATAGTTATACAAAATTTCCAAAAATGTGTATTCATATTTACACCAAACTCTTAAAAGAACTACCAAACTCATAACATCACAAAGCCTGTTTTTATTTGGCTCCATTTTAAAGTGAAATTTCTCCTTTTTAGTCCCTATTTATAACAAATTCATGAAATCGATACACATATTCAGACTAGTGTTTAAAAATTTGAGACCTATGTTCTAGAAAAACCGCAAAAAATATACCCATGTGTACACTAAAATCACGAAAAAGTACACCCATTTGGGCGGCAAGTTCCCAGTACCCGAAATATACCAAGTACCCCCCTGGGGAAATATATGAAATTGACATATAAACCAAATAAACACAGACGTGGCAAGGTATCTTGAGAAAATGTGTTGTTTACGATAACTTCTCCCAGGCTCGTTTAATTATTTATAATTCTACGTGATTTGATTTATTTACGTTCAATTCAAGTGCTAGGCCCTAAGCAATCAATCGAATTTGTACTATTGTATAACACATGGGCAACAAGAGGTTGGAGTATGGGAATTTCAGTCTCATTGCGCATGTGGAAAAAACACAAATTGAAAAGATGGAGGAAAAGTTATTCTAAATAATGACATCAAAATATTTATAATTGCAACCGAGTTGAAACAGATTCGATATCAAGAATCGATCTTTGCATTATGATGATTATGATGATTAACAGGTGTTAAGGAACAAGAAGGGAGACTGGCTCTCTGTTCCTTAATGTTCCATGCTTTTGCAAATCTATTTCGGGATGAATAATCAGATCCATAGAGTAACACAAAAATAATTCAGTTTTGAAGAGTAAACACAAGAATTAACCATGCTTTAATTCGTTTCATTATTAACATCTTCTTTAGTTTTGAAGAGTAAGACAAGAATAAACCATGCTTTAAGTCGTTTCATTATTAACATCTTCTTAGGTTTTGAACATAAGACAAGAAGAAACCATGCTTTGAGACGTTTCAATATCAACATCTTCCTCAGTTTTGAAGAGTAAGACAAGAATAAACCATGCTTTAAGACGTTTCAATATCAACATCTTCCTCAGTTTTGAAGAGTAAGACAAGAATAAACCATGCTTTAAGACGTTTCATTATTAACATCTTCTTTAGTTTTAAACATAAGACAAGAAGAAACCATGCTTTGAGACGTTTCATTATTAACATCTTCTTAAGTTTTAAACATAAGACAAGAATAAACCATGCTTTAAGTCGTTTCATTATTAACATCTTCTTAGGTTTTGAACATAAGACAAGAAGAAACCATGCTTTGAGACGTTTCAATATCAACATCTTCCTCAGTTTTGAAGAGTAAGACAAGAATAAACCATGCTTTAAGACGTTTCATTATTAACATCTTCTTAAGTTTTGAACATAAGACAAGAAGAAACCATGCTTTGAGACGTTTCATTATTAACATCTTCTTAAGTTTTGAACATAAGACAAGAAGAAACCATGCTTTGAGACGTTTCATTATTAACATCTTCTTAAGTTTTGAACATAAGACAAGAAGAAACCATGCTTTGAGACGTTTCATTATTAACATCTTCTTAAGTTTTAAACATAAGACAAGAAGAAACCATGCTTTGAGACGTTTCAATATCAACATCTTCCTCAGTTTTGAAGAGTAAGACAAGAATAAACCATGCTTTAAGACGTTTCATTATTAACATCTTCCTTAGTTTTAAACATAAGACAAGAATAAACCATGCTTTAAGTCGTTTCATTATTAACATCTTCTTAAGTTTTGAACATAAGACAAGAAGAAACCATGCTTTGAGACGTTTCAATATCAACATCTTCCTCAGTTTTGAAGAGTAAGACAAGAATAAACCATGCTTTAAGACGTTTCATTGTTAACATCTTCTTCAGTTTAAACATAAGACAAGAATAAACCATGCTTTAAGACGTTTCATTATTAACATCTTCTTCAGTTTAAACATAATACAAGAATAAACCATGCTTTAAGACGTTTCATTATTAACATCTTCTTCAGTTTAAACATAATACAAGAATAAACCATGCTTTAAGACGTCTCAATATTAACATCTTCTTCATTTTTGAACATAAGACAAGAATAAACCATGCTTTAAGACGTTTCATTATTAACATCTTCTTCAGTTTAAACATAATACAAGAATAAACCATGCTTTAAGACGTCTCAATATTAACATCTTCTTCATTTTTGAAGAGTAAGACAAGAATAAACCATGCTTTAAGACGTTTCATTATTAACATCTTCTTCAGTTTAACCATAATACAAGAATAAACCATGCTTTAAGACGTTTCGATATCATTGTCTTCTTCAGTAAAGTAACTTAATTCTTATCGAAACGTGGCGAAGCATGGTTTTTTTCTTGTCTCATCTCTCATTTGATTTAAAAACATAGGTAAATTGGCTCTCGTATTAGTAGATTTAGAGGTTGAACGCTTGCACAGACACAAGGGAGGTTCAAGGGTATTTGCTACCATTGTCCCAGAGGCCAGAGGATAGGTGCATGAAACGTAAGCAATTCTAGAAAAAAGTTAAACTGGTCCGGGTACTAAAAAGCAGTTGAACCAATCTACTGCCAACTCCCAAAACTTCTACTATTTCTGCTCCACCGCAGCCGATCCTCCACCGCAGCTAACCCTCCATAGGTGAACTCCTTGAGTCCCTGTGAATTCAAATTTATGTTTTGATGTTTTCGCCCCCGCCATCTTGATTTTCAAACTTGTTTCGAGTTTTTCTGTTTTATATGTTGTGAAGAAAGTTGACTGACATGTCTCCTACAAGAAAGCGGAATGGCGTCTGATGCAAGAAAGCTTCCAAGGATTCAGAAGGAAATTGATCGGTTAAAAGTTAAGGTAAGTATTCCCTACCCTATTTATCGCTAGGTGGTGTTGTTTTTCGATATCGATGATAACTGATAACAGCACTGGAAAGAAGCACAAAACCAAGGCTGCAAAACACAAAATAGGCTTGGTTCCCTAGACCTATAGTATCATAATTATGAGGAAGGAACTTTTGAAGGAGGTAAATTCTTCATTTTCTGAGACACCAAGGATTTTCTTTCTTCGCCCCCAGCTCTCTTTTTACCCGCGCCCTATATGAGTTTGCTACAGGCTTTTGTAAGTATAAGTATAAGTAAGGAAGACCATCCAGGGCTCAGAAAGGCTCTAGAGAGGGTGGAAATTACATGCTTTTTTACATGGGATATTCTCATTTAATTTGGTGCTTCAGCTCTGGGGGGCTTAGATTTAAGAATTGATACAATACACTACCCTCGCAAAAGTTTGGAAACTTTTTGAAGTTTAAGCCTAGCTGGCAATTCTTTTAAAGCGAAAAAAAATTCTTATTGATTCAGGGAAATACAGCTTGATAAATAATCATAAGGCAAATACGTTGATAAGAAAGAACATTTTGATTTGAAGTTTTTGATTTGAATTAGCAAAGTTGAATAAGCAAAAGAAAAACAACACCACATCAATCAGGAATTCGACAATCCATGGTTACGTTTTGTTAAAACACAATTAGTTACGACATAAGACCAAGTTAAAGTATGTTGGGACCCTGACTTGAGTGCATGAGGGCCTTTTAAACATAAAACGGAAAAATAAAGCATGCAAGGGGGATACCTAATAAGGAAAAGTAAACATAAAACAGGGAGGTATTAAAGTGAGGGTAAAAAAAACCTACTAAGAGAGATAGACAAAGCAGAAACAATTAGAATAAGACTAAGGAAATAGATGAAGTTTGGGCGTGTCTTGTTTTATTAAGAGACTTTCATGAATAAGAAGGTCAAAATGATTTTCTGTTTTGCTAATGATTTCAAAGTCATCAAAGGATGCTTTGTGGCCAAATTGAAAAATGTGCCCCCTATGGATGAAGAGCTATATCTCTACATCTGACAATTTAGTTTCTTTTGGTTTTACCATTTCAGTAATCTTAACCACTACATATATATTTATAAATAGATTGGAGCACATGAATTTAAAGGAACAATCTTTGAATCCGGACAATGAAGAGAGTCTTCTGGGAGATTTAAAGAAGACCTGACATTTAACACGATCAATTAAACAAAATGTAACCATGGATTGTCAAAACAACAACTGTAAATACCTTTACTTTTGTCTTAATTTTGGATTGTACAATCAAATGATCATTATCAAAGTCAAGTCACTTTGATAATGATCGTTTGATTGTACGGTCGAAAATTAAGACAAAAGCAATCAAAATGAAGCTTCTGGTCATTTCATTCATAATTAAGATCCTTGCCCGAATAGATATTTTCAATTGTATATAAGCTGTTTTTCACTTTCGTAGTCACCAGACAAAACATGAAAGTTTTGAATTAAATGGGAAAGTTTTGAAACAATAAGAGTCATTTTTGAATAAGTTGATAATTTTTTTTAAGATTGGATGAAATGTTGATCTGATCTGACTATTGGTGGCTTGATGATTCATTGTTATATCTCTGTCGTGATTTTTGATTGACAACTGGTCAGCTATCTTAGCCTCCCTACCATTTCAAAACTTTTGCTATGTTAGTGTTGTATACTCCCCAGTTTTCATTCTTATATTGTTTCTTCACAGGTTGATGATCTGTGTGACAGAGACCTACCACGGCTTGGAGTTGCTTCTCCTGAAAGAAAGCTAGCTTACGTTAAGTATGTTTAATTTCCCATATTGTCGAGCACTTTTTTCACTCTTGATCGGTATTAGTACTTCTCGAGATGTAGAGTTCAGTTTCTTGATCCTTTTCTCCAAAGAATATATTGCACTCTATATTTATGTATACAAGCACTGTCTTAGGAAAAACAGGGATACTGGCTTCGTAACTCTTGATAATAATTTTTTCTTAATTGATTTTTCTGTAGGTCCAACGATCTTGAATCTGCAGTATTTGATCTCATTCATCAAATCGGACAGCTATCTTTAGTAAGTATTCCAGTTTTTATTGTTCATGTTTTGAATAATAGACATTTTTGTATTGTTAGTGCAACTATTGCTAGTGGTGAAACTTGGAGTGGAGAAAACCCATAGGCATAGAATTGTAGCTATCTGCCTAAGTTTTGGCAAAGTCCAAATAGACAGAATATGTTGAAAAAATAATTAAAGTTTTAATAATATTTGAATTTATATTTATATTTAAACTTAAATATAATTTTATAATATGAAAATATGGGAAAGAAAATGAAAAAGTCCAGTTGAATTAACATGATAAAGAAGCTAAAGGGAAAAAATGAAGTAACATTTAGTCCTTCATATACTGCTGCTGTTATAGAGGTTTCCCAATCAATTTTTCTAATTCCCAAACTCAAAAACGTGCAGCTGAGCAATAGGGATTGGCAGAAGATGTTTGGATATTTGAGGAGAAGTAGGATTTGGAAAATTAATTGAGATAATTTGTGAGGAATGAAAATGACCCAAGTAGGACTTGAACCCACGACCTCTAGATTTGCACTCTAGAACGCTACCACTGCAGCATTAGGGCTACGAGAAACATTTTCATTCTCACAAATTATCTCGATTGATTTTCCAAATCCTGCTTCTCCTCAAGTTTACTCCTGCAACTCTATCCAGTGGTGGGACCGCGATGGTCCTCCTGGTGTGAGAAAGTTGTTGCCCTTCGGCAGGTCCAGTGTAGTGTCAAAGAGCCCGGATAGGTTTGTCTCTGCATTCGGTGAGTGGTGGTGCAATTTGTGTGTATGAAATGGCCTGAGTTTCTTGTAACTCGTTAGCACAGTGGTAGCATTCTAGAGTACAAATCTAGAGGGCGTTGGTTCGAGTTCTACTCGGGTCATTTACATTCTCACAAATTATCTCAATGTTTGGATATGTTTCACTATTTGTGTTTGGCCAAATTAGGTACATTAGAGCGACATAGGTAATTGGCAGATGCTGGTTGGTAATATCGCTCAATTTGGCCAAGGCTTTAGGTCCTGATATGGCAGAGACAAGGGCTCCTCCCTAACCTCCCCCTGTCCTCGGTCCTGTGTTAATCATCTCTTGATTAATTTATAGAAGGATGAAAAATTACCAACTGCTGAGTTCCAAGCTAAGAAAGCACAAGAAAGTAAAAGACTTGCCGCCTTAAAGGTTTTCTTTTTAATTTTACTTTATTTACTGTGCCATTTTATCTCTTGTTATCTTAGAAGAGTTAGGTTGCTAATTAAGGTAAAGCGACCATTAAACAGAATTTACTTAGAGCATTTTCTTTTTACACTCAACACAATATATTGTATAAATAAATGAAGTTGAGCAACCACACAAACTTCTGTACCAGGATTTTTATGAAAGCTGGCCTAAAGGTGTCAATGTCTGGTAATATATCAGAAAAAATTATAACTTGTCTTTCTTATTTTGTCATGTTTCCAACTTTTTTGTTTCTAACTTTCCATGTCAGATGATTCTTAGATATATTCAGATGATTTAAGACTTGGGTTTCAGAATGTAGATGTGTATGTGCTTTAGCTCCATGAGATAAACCGTTCTTTGAACTAGAAATAGTTTTTCAATTATATCCTCGACCATCTAGTAGGATAATGTGTATTTACACGAGGCATCATTTCTCTTAACGGTTCAGCTAGAATACTTGTAAAATATGTTACTTTGATTTGAAGGAAAAATTGGAGAAGATATCGCGTCAGCTTGAGCCAGATGAAGTTGAAGAAGATTATCTTAGGTTAATGATTTGCTTTATTTTGGTCAATATTTGCAGCTATTTTGATATTAAGTGATATTTTATTGCGCAAAGTAGGGGGACATTCAAGGTCAATGTTTATTTTTTGAAGAATGCTTCAAGAACTAAGGGTGGAATAAGTATCAAAGGAGAATTGTGTGGCTTTCCACCATAGCAGTAAACAAAGCTGACTAAATTCTTTAGTTGATCATCTGAGAGGTTTCCCCCTTGTCAAAGAACTGATTGATTCTTTGTTGTCTAATAGGGGTGTTGTTTGGGGATGACGGGGGTGCTGTTTAGGGCTGGCTGTCCCAATTTTAGGTGCACAGAAGTCCTGCAAGCGTTGCAAAGTATCTTTCTCAAATGACACTCGTTGTGGTGTGGTAACATCTATAGGAAGGAAAAGAACCAGTATTGCACCGTTTGATTTGTCTACCCTAATCGATTTGTCTACCCTAATCGATTTGTCGACCCTAATCGATTTGCCTACCTTAATCGATTTGTCTACCCTAATCGATTTGTCTATCCTAATCAGTGGCTCCTTTGTGCTTTGAGCATTAACCACTACCTTCTAAAATGAAGTAGTTAGCCTATCATACATCAAGCATCAATTATCATATGAATTTTTGCAATTTTCAGTAAATTTGCCGCTGGTCAAGCGCCTTCAGTCAGTGACGTAAATTCTGTCATCGGTGATGGAGAGTAAGTGATTATTATTATGTTTGCAGCAAAGCACAAACTTGACTTTGAAACGGGCATACGCCTGAAACGTTAGTGCTAATTTTAATTATATCACATGGTACTTCTTATACAATATGTCTCTTTTATTTGTCTTATTGTAGTACCAGACGCAGCAAATAATTTTTAAAAGCAATGCTATGTCTGCTAATTTTATTTAAGGTGACAAATATCGAAGATGATGTAAATGCTTCATTAGACCGCCCTCTCTTTTAAGCCTCCCTCTTCAAAGATGAAAAACCACAGAGAAAACTTTGATGAGTTTAGGATAGCTAATGGATTTATTTGATCGTAATATTGCAAATTTCTAACATAACATGCTTGAGAGTGAAGAATTTCTTCTCCAAAGTTTCCTTAAAAAGCACCCACTCTAATATGCCCTCCTCTAGAACATGAAAAACTGTATGAGCCCGTCGAGGCTTATTAGAGCTTTCAGGGTATCGATGAAAGATAAGATATTCCATAGGATGGAAGCTGCATTTTCAGGGGAAACTCTTTTCATTGAAATCAGTTGTTCCATTTTTAACCAAAGATTTATTTTGTAAAAGCAATAATTTCTCCTCGCTTTGGCCACGCTAGAATTCGATGAGTCAGTTGCTTGTGAAACATATTCTTATTTTACCGTTTCAGAGATGATGATGATGATGATGATTATGAATCAGATGATGGCTCCATTGAGGTAATTACTGCTACAGTTGATTATTGCAGACGAAAACTGACTGCTCTGATGAGCAGACTGTGTATATTCCTAGATAATCTGTTTTTGTGGTTGTTCATGATATCTCTAGCGTGTGATGGGCGATTCGTCAAGCTCTCTTAGAAGTATATAGACTTGAATAGACTTACACGTATGCTTGATAGAATCTAAAATGTCAAGGTATATATCTTGTATGTTCTTCCTACTAAGTTAATCTGTTGGTTTTCATACTTCAACGTCATTGATTGCGAGGTATAAATGCATTCTGATAAGCTCTCCAGACGATACCAATACCATGGTGACTAAAAGCATAAAGCCATAAAGCATAGACTATTACTACTAACATGCTACTACTTAAATCATAGACTATTACTTAAAGCACAGGCTACTACTTAAAGCACAGGCTACTACTTAAAGCATGGGCCTGATAAAAGCTTTATCCTAAGCATAGCTTCTCATCACAGGCTATATTAGAGTTCGGATCAATGTGCTTGATATAATTTTTTCCTTAACTATGTTTTGTTTTTTGATTTTTCTCCTGCGAGACCAGTCCCTTAGTTTTACTATACTTCTAGGTGTTTGTTTGCAGGTTGTCTCTGTATGCATTTGATGTTTGAAAACTGATGTATGATTGCTGCATTTGAAGGCTGAGAGATGAGATTCTTTGCCTCTTCTTCCTCGTCTTTGACGTATGATGTCACAATTACACTTTGAAAAATCAAACTAGCTTATAGGAATTATGATTAGCATAAACTAGTGGCGTGGAGTTCTTATGTGTTGGTTTTTACTGGATATCCTCATATCTCGGTTTACTTCTGATAGTTGATAGGTAAATAGAATTACCATCTTCGTAAAGTGTTGGTTTATGTGCAAAGCACAAAATGACCCACTGAATAGCTAAACTAATCAAACATTGCGACCCTGGTCCTTCCTCTCGATGTGACCACACTACATGACACCTTTTTCCTTTTTTACCTGGAGTAACAGAGAGCTAGCAAATTCTCTTCTCACAGTTCATGTAGCAGGTCTGAGGTGGTTTTGAAGCCACGACCCAGTGATCAAAGGTTGAGTGATGTAACCAATCGGGCATCCCTGCATTTAGATGTCCTGTACTATTTATTTTCATACAGATCTACCAAGTGGAAGCTTTCGGAGATTTCAATGCAGATCAACCGGGAGATCTGAAGTTCAAGAAAGGCGATGTTCTTACCATCATTGAGACAAGGTATCCAAAATAATGGCCTTTGCCCATGCAGCAATGAATAAGCTTTCCTTGGGGCTCTGGAAGGCTAGCATGTTAGATATAAACTCATCAAGCGTCAGATAAATCAAAATATTATATAGAAATTATTGATTTGTAAATAAGCCTCATTCTCCTGGTGATATAATGCTGAAACAAGTCGAGAATTTTCAATGATATTTTTTCATTTTTGGATAAAGCTATTCGTTTCTTTGTTCATTTCAATACATGCACGGAAATGTAATTAAATTTTGACCTCTTTGGTTTTGCTAAGTCTATAACTGCATCATAGTGCTTGATGTAGAGAGCTATGATTGATCAGAAACAAGAAAGAGAGAGCCAGTCTCCTTTCTTGTTTCTGATCTATATTCCAAGTCTTTTTGTAATGTGATTTTTCTATGATATATCATTTAGGGATCGGCTATTTACTTTAACTTGAGAATTGTCGCAGAGTTGATTATAAGTCTTATTTCTTATAGAGATGACGGATGGTGGGTAGGTGAAAATAATGAGGGCGAAAGAGGACTTGTGCCAAGTACATTATTAAAGGTACTTTCTTACTCGAAATTCATGAACTTTGGATATGACCATAGATCGAGGTCGAGACGTGAAAGAATGTATATCATATTCTCATCAGGTTTTACCATAATTTGGCACCACAATTGAATGGTGTTTTCACTGGGGATCAGCCCAGGACTTTTCCTATCATATCTAGTGTGTTGGCTCATAAACAGACTCAATATTGTAAGTATTCTCAAGAATACGAACTTTGAAATTATTGTTTTGAATTAATACCATCTTGGTGAAGCGTTTGTTGGACTAGCATACGTGCACTGAGTTGCATATATCATAGGTGCTTGAGCGAGAGTTGAAGTGCGCATGTGCAATAAAATGACTCTGGCTTTCCAAGAAATGTTGTTGCTCGTTTTCCAAAGAAAATTGATTTGTGTTTGTCAGCCACTTCCAATCAACGGTCGTGTAACATTACGCTTTCCGTTGCGATGCAGATTCTTGATACTGTGGAGGAGGAAGAGACCACAAAGCCAATAGACGAAATGCCAGACAATAAAGGTATTCATAATTCTTATACCATCATTTACCCTACATAAGACAAAACATGCATAAGAAATATGCATCCTTTGTCATATACATATGCATCAGATGCTTAAGTTGTAAGATGGATAAGACATCAGATTTATAAGACATAAGATGCACAAGACCTAAGATGAATAAGACATAAGTTGCATAAGATTTAAGATGTATAAGATATAAAATGCATAGGATATACGATGCATAACATAAGTTGCATAACATAAGATGCACACATAAGATGCAAAAGACAATAAAATGCATTAGATATAAGATGACATAAGATAAAAGAGATATAAGATAAGACATAAGATAAGAGACATAAGATGCATGGGGCATAAGATTCATAAGACATAAGATGCATAAGATAGAATAGATGTGAAAAACATAGATGCATATGATGTAATATGCATAAGAGATAAGATGCATAGGACAAAAGATGCATAAGACAGAATAGATGTGATAAACATAGATGCATAAGATGTAATATGCATAAAACATAAGATGCATAGGACAAAAGATGCATAAGACAGAATTGATTTGAAAGACATAAGATGCATTAGACATTGATGTATAAGATGCAATCAGCGGTGTTTTTCAGTTTTCTTGTACCACGTTTATTTTTCATTCACAGTTGCTACAAAACCACCAGTAGAGAAGAAGAGAACGTAAATATTGATTATCAAATATGAATTTATGGATAACCCGTCTTTTGTATGCAAGATAAATGCTTGTTGATTGTTCACGGGAGGACTTCTTTTCCTTTATAACATTTTCATAATATTTCAAGTTGGTACCGAAAATAGTTAGAAACTGTTCAATACCTATTCAAACTAATTGTTTATAGGCAAACTTAAACCCGAAATAAATATATCAAGAAGAAGCTGAATTTGGAAAATCAATCGAGATAATGTGTAAGAGTGAAAATGACTAGAGTTGGACTTGAACCCACGACCTCTAGATTAGTAGTCTAGTGCGCTGCCACTGCGCAACCGGGGCATGTCATCTGTCTAAGCCATATCAATCACATTTGCTTCTTTAAGTTTTATGCATGTTTATTATAACTAAAACTCTTGGTAAGAATGAACCTTCGTAGTCGTTGTAGAGAATTCTCGGTTCACGTTAATGTGTGTAGTTGATTTCACTGTTCACACTTTCAGTGCAAAATAGCCAGAACTTGAAATTCGATGAAATAGCTTTCCTTCTCTGAAAAGCTGCTTCTGGTCAAAGTCCCTTTACTTCCCACACACAATTGATCCCATTTGTATTTAAATTTCTAGAGTTTCCAAAGTTTCCTTAAAAATTCATTTCTAGAATTTCCGAAGTTTCCTAAAGTTGTTGAGATAAGAAACGTGACGATCTAATTTCGTTGTTTCAACTTGAAAACTTGAATAAAAGTTTCGGAAATGTTTGGGTATTTCGGCAAACATGGATGAAGTTGATGTTCCCGTTAGAATGGAAGCTGAAACATTATTTACAGATGTTCATTAATCATTCATCAGGTATCTAGACAAAGATCGTTTTGAATTTTGACCTGCTTCTTCTCGTTACAGTGGAAAAGATCTCTGGCAGTCACTGAGAATGTCCCGGCAAGAGGTTTGTTTTTCGCTCCGTGGTTTTACGTTGAGTTTTATAGTCTTCCCCGATAATCATATATTTCATTAATCATAGTACGTAATAAGTAATTTGGCACGCCCCCCCCCCTGTGTCCTGGCTAATTATTCGGATGAATCTTAAAGGTAGAGAGAGCTTTAAATGTAACCTTTGTTAGTATTTTGAATCCAGCTGAGTCTGTAAAGAAAGTAGGAATGGTATTTTAAGATACATTGATTAGGACAATCTTTGATCAGTACAGAACTGGGGCCTTCAATTGACAGGGTGGCTGCATAAATATAGATAATGAGGAACTGTACAAATAAAGGTTATTTTGAATAGTATTGTTGGTACAACTGTTTGATTTCTCTAGACAACTGTAGACGATGTCCTGAAGGCAATGAAAGCTGTTCCATCCGGTTTTCGCCCGTCTACCCTTGGCTCTATGGTCAAAAATGGTAGGAGGACTAATTACTTATGGCTCATTTAACATGCCCTTGCTTTTTTTTAAGCTATTCCTCCCTACACTAAGTACTATGACTGATAGCTCACTAGATGTAGACAGATTCCAGAATTCTGAAATTAACTATCGCACTTGTACTGCCAGTGGTGTACCTCTTGGTGCCTGCCATTTGTTCAGCTGCCACCAAATGATCAAACATTTCTTGACAGACATTCTGTTTTCCTTTCCATTGATTTGCAGAGTGAGATGAAATCATTAAACATTGCCTTTAAAGCATACTTACTCATCAACGTTTGTGGAATGTTTAAAGATTCTTTTTGCTTATAGGAATAAATGTGATATCAGGCAAATGTTTTAGTAGTGACGAAAGTGACTGACATTCTTTTTAATAAGCAAATTTCAAATATATTTCAATGTTGATAGTCTTACTTAGGCTTTAGGTTTACATTCTCTTATTTTATTATCTATTATTTTATTATTCTATTATTACATTCTCTTACATTCTACATAGGTCTACTCTGATTAGTGTCAGACGAACAGTTTTAGTAGTTTTTTTGTTTTACTATGTTTTAGATTTTCCTCCTCATCCCGAATATCTGTACCAAGTAAAAACTGTACTTTCTTCTTATTCATTTTCCCCCAAGTTATCTTTTTGATTGTCTTTTTGAATATCATCATTTTCAGAAAACTACAAAACCAGTTTTTGGCTAACTCCAAAACTCAGCTCATCGAATCTTGGATTCAGAGATATCTTCTGGGATCCTCTAAACAAGAAGGTTTGAGTAAATTCTCAAATGCTCCTAATAGACAATTTTTGATGCTTGTTGGTCTTTTCTAATTAATCAACTACAAACCATATACAATAAGTATTTTATCATTTATAATTGTTTAGGAGGCATTTGTCTTTTGAATTGAATTGAATTGAAGTTGTTGAATTCAATGAATGGGCTTGGCAAGGACGAGCCTGAACCTTATTTAATCACTTTAAAGGAAATAGGCATAGCTTTATCGGTAAGCTACTATAAATAGGCTCACAAAACACCCTAAACCCATTGTTAACGTTACCATATAATAGAACCACTGGCATCAAGTTGATGAATAAAACGGATAACTTGACATTGACCTACTTTAACCTTGTTGATTCCCTGTGATATGTAAGTGCTTTATGAAACTGAAATAGATACAGCAAAGGCTTTAAGATTAATATTTGCCTAAAACTCTTTGATTTCAATTCCAGCTCCTGCCAAGGAACGTGAAACTAACAAGAACATTCACACTGACTGCGGCCAAATGTATTCCTCCTCCAGGAGCAGGTTTGTGATTGATTATACAACTATACAATTATAGAATAATGATTTAGGCCCTTATCTATCAGGTGTTTACATGCCCTGTTATTTGTTGTTTTAGTAACTGATGGCCCTCAAAGCCTTGATGCAAATTGCTCCTCTCTTCCTTCTTTGTGTTTCCCTTACATTCTTGTAAAATTATAAATTTGTGCTTGTCTTTTCAGGTATTGAGGTTAAAAGCAGGCATGTTCGCATGGCTTTTTGGGATGGAAAAAATGTAAGCAAAGTATTCACTCCATAGTTGTCCTTATTTTGCTCTACTTTTACTTTTACTTCTTTTATTTCAGTCTTTGACTATTCTTCCCACCTTCGTTAAAAGAAACAGTTAACGTATTTACCTATCAACAATCAATGCACTGCTTTAATTAGTATACTTATTCAGTGCTTTGCACATAAACCAATACCTTACAATGATAGTAAGTGTATTTGCCTATCAACTATCAATGCACTACATCAATTAGTCTGCCTATTAAGTGGGCTCTCTTAGCTTTGTGCATAAACAATACCTTAGGAAGATAGTAAAAGTATTTGTCTATCAACCATAAATGTATGGCTTCGATCAGTTCAACTATTCATTAGATACTCTGTCTATGTGCTTTGCACAGCAAATAAACCAAAACCTTACAGAAAAAAGTAATCATATTTGCCTATCAACTATCACAGTGCTTGTTCGATTAGTCTACCTATTCAGTGGACCCCTTGCACTCAGTACATAAACCTATACTTTACAGAAACGTAAAGCAAATGTTTCTATCAACATCAGCTATCAATGTAGATATAAACTTGAAGTTTCCTTCAGCAATCTTCAAGGGGATTTCAAAGAAGAAGGTTGATTGTTTTTTTCTCTTTTGCTATGTGGTAAAAGATAACCCAAACCTTCTATCTTTGCATAGATTTCTGGTAACATTCACACCGTTCGAGCTGTCATCACTGACAAAGACGAGCAAAACTGGAGTTTCACACCGAAGGTATGTTAAATGCTGATATGAGCCGTACATTGTGCCCCTGTGGTATTACGTTAGTGGATATGTCGATTGGGTAGATTAATTGTTATTCATAATTGGTTTCACTGCTTTCACAATGGGATGGATATTTCAAAGTTCAGACAGAAAGCTTTACTTTGATTAAAAAGTTAATCCCTTGCAAAGCTAAGGTTTGAAAAAGATTATGTTAAGTGTCGAAAGAAAGCATTATCTTGTAGAATTTTACATGTTTCCGTTACGTCTTGCTACCACTACCTGCTTGTTTCTTCCCTTTGTATTATAGTAGATGAATAAAGAAAAAACTCTTTATTTCACTTCTTGCAGTTTCATGTCATTCTTTAAGATAATCCTCAGGCCCTTTTCTTCCTTTGCTTCTTTTGGTGTTATAAAGTTTTGTATCGATTTAAGACTGCTCTTAGTTGTCTTGTAAGTGTCAAGCTATAGAAGGCTCGTGTTTGAGAATGCTTTCGGTATTTAGTTGTGTAATATGGTCAGGGCTGTCAAGAGCCAGCTCGGGCCCCGGAGTATTTTACAAAACCAGGCTCTACGACCATAGATTATAAGACTCGCTTTTACAAAGGGGATTTTACACGCTTTTACAAAAGATTCTTGCGGGCCCCGGACCTTTCACCCCCCCCCCCCTATCCCCTGTCTCGACGCTCCTGAAGATGGTTGATAAAATGGCACTTGATTTTGAATTGAAAAAACCTTCTGTAGACTTCACTAGAGATTCTATGATTCTGTGCCTATCACCAGGATTTTTTAAATTTGTTTATTCTTTTGTTCACTCCGTAAGAGTCGTCCACAGACAAAGACGAGTAAAACTATTTTTACGCAAAAAGTTAGTTAATTCACGCATTGAATCCCTGTGATACTACTTAAGTGGGCATGTTCATTAAAATAGAGACATCCATCCACCAAAGAGTTAATTCAATCTTTTCGTTCAGGTTTCTGGGTTTCTACCGAGTCTATACGACGGTGATTGCGTGGCAAGAATAAATTCGTCGACTAGTAATTTAGGTAAGATGCTCGATAGTGTCAGACTAACACTATTAAAACTCAAAGTGATTGCAATAAACTAGACACATCTTTCAAAAGATTAACTTCTCATATAACACAACCACAATAATTAGTAATTACTACTGCAAGGCATAAGTGCTAGGACAAGAACTAAAACACAAACGTCCAGTCCTGTTGACTGCTACCTCAAATCAACTGATTTTACCCATAATCCCATCCGTGTCTTATTCGTGCATTTTACATGAATCCAAAATTTCACAGTGGCTGCTCGTTGTGATTCTCGATATAACAAGCACCAATATTTTAAAGGAAAGTAACAGACTTTATTGGTAAAAACACCAATGCTTTTAGAGAAAGGAGTAACATACTTGGTTGGTTAAATTCTAGATAAAATCAGATGGCATTATATTAAATTAGCTGCGTGCAGAGCTGCAAAAATGTTTTTCTTTCCTGAAACGTAGGAACCGATGAATTTTTTTATGAGGTAAAATCACTATGTGTTGTAAAGATGCCCCTTAAAATTACGATTTTTATGTTCTTGAAGGGGTTTAGGGAAATTCACTAGGGTCTAAAGAATAACGCAAAATTAATAGGGTCCAACTAAGGTGGCATCCTGATTGCTGCAGAAGTGGACATTTTTAAACTTGATGACATCAGATTGCTTGGAAATGCACAATTTGGGCTGAAAATTTTCAACCAGCCCAAAAGAATTTCTGGGAACCTAGTTCCAAAGCTCTGTTACTTCTTACAGCTCTAGCTGCTTGCCTTCATAGAATCAAAATATAAAAAAATGAGTCTTTAAGCTATAAGCATTTGAAGAACGAAACCTTGACCGTTATTTTGGTTCATTTTTAAACCTGATTGATCTTAATCTTAATCTGTTTGTTTTTAGCGTTGCTGTTTGAAGTGAATTACTCTTACATACGCAGTGTGAGTAAATGCTTTTTCCTACTTAGTATATCTTTTTTTACCTACCTATTTCTATGCCTATTTGATGGATGTTTATTGATTTTGGAGGAAAGCACTTTTCAAACACTTGACGTGGAGAGCCATGTTGATAAGAGATGCATATTTTTGATGGTTTAGTTATACTGAGTGCCAGGCATCCATTAAAAATATATTTAACAATCTTAAAAGGCCTCAAAAAGCTGTTTTCATCTTCATAATAAGCACGCCGTGTTGTATAGAACGGTTGGAAATATTTGTTCGCTCCATGTGCTTTGAAAATCATCTATGAAACGTGAGCGTGGATCAATTCTTAAAACCAGCGAATTATTATTGTTTTCATAAATCTTACTGTTACAGTAATCAAAGTTTCCTGAAGAAGATTTATCGAAACAATTTCAGATCTTATCTACAACATGTTACAATTTTGCAAAAGCTTTTTGGTTTAGAACTTTTATTTTAACATTAGCACTGAGGGTGGTTTTTAACCAAAAAGCTTTTGCTGAATTTGATAAGTTGTATAAATGATTTTAGATTATTGTATAATGGCAAATATTTAATATGTTCATCGAAACGTTGAAAGCATGCCTTATTTCTGAAAAGTTGTCTTAACATTTTATAAACCTAGAAATTTGGCTCTCTTGTGATTATTTTTTCATTTGATTCAGACAACTGGTGAAAAAGGAGAGCTGAGTGCTGGATGGTGCTCCTTGCCACTTTACGAGAGTGATGGAACACCCGTAGTTAACAAGTACGTAGAATTACGATTTCTTTGAACGCCTTTTACACGAGTGATTGCATTATAGCCAGAAAAATAGAAATCATAGTGAAAGCACAGATTACTTAAGCCTTTCGTCTGACACTCAATAGGTTAATAAATCAGAAAGAGAGCGAAATGAAAACACACGAATTATTATCTATGCTGTTGCTTCGCTTCCCATTTTTCTAGCTATATTCAAGTTTTGTATCGATCAAAGACAGTTTTCTCGTGTGTATTTCCCTCTACCTTGCCTTTGATCAACAGGAGCATTATATTGTTGCCATGCTTGATATATCATTCAATATGTGTGCAGTAGTGTGGGATTCATGAATGAGTAATGTCTTGGATATTCTAAATAAATACATTTTAAGCAATTTAAAGATTTTTTCAAAACCAGGTTCTCTCAAAACAATTGTGCTTGCTCATTTTGTAGCAGATGATGTCTCTAATGCAGTCTTTGAGGCTAAATTCTTGAAGCTTACAATAAATGTTATAAAATATATTGCAACAAAAGCTACAAGTCTGCTAATAACAGCCAAGAAAGCATTTTCCTGAAAAATCTGTGTAAATCTTTTTTCCAAACTGGAGGCAGTCGATGCGACCACTCGTTATGCCTAGATCTATCTGGTTCGATCTAGATATATTCGAATCTATGTCTTTATCGATGTTGCTTTGGTTCTTGACATGACCTGTGTTTTTATGTATTCTGTTTAAATTGAATAATGTGCCAAACCATCAATGATACTATCGACTGTCTCAAGATTCCAAATAATCACTGCTACAATTATATCTTTGATATCAATCTTGTTGTTGTAGAAACTACGAGCTGCGTATTCACGGAGGCACACCCTTCGAAAGGGGAATCGATGTTGATCACACTGTCAGTCTTAAAAGTAAGCCATCGTTTATTTATGGACTGGGGGGAAATTTGTTTCATCTGTTTGATTCTACTTGCACTCCATTATTCGAGCTATTTTCTCTGACAAAAATAATCGGAAATTTATCCTGCTCAAGACACTTCTCTCCCCCTGACGCTTTTCTATTAACATATCATTTGTAACCAATCTGTAGGAATCCGTTTCTTCACTGTAATCTTTGAGGTTCTGAGGATGGAATAAAGCACGTTATTCCAACGTTAACAAACTATTGACTTTTAACCAACTATGAACTTTTCGTCACTATAAACTGGAATTGTCATCATAAACGGATTGGTCTTCTTTCTTTGCTGTCCTATAGAAAACGAGAATTTTTGTCGCTGTTCTTATTCTTCCTGCTGATAAATCCATCAAACTCTAATACTAATCAAGTAAGCCCTCGTATGTTCATGTTTATCATGCAAACTTAAGTATGGATTGCTTTCTTGAAATGTCACCCTTTATATTATACCTGGTATCCTGCTGATAAATCCATCAAACTCTAATACTAATCAAGTAAGCCCTCGTATGTTCATGTTTATCATGCAAACTAAAGTATGGATTGCTTTCTTGAAATGTCACCCTTTATATTATACCTGGTATCCTGCTGATAAATCCATCAAACTCTAATACTAATCAAGTAAGCCCTCGTATGTTCATGTTTATCATGAGAACTAAAGTATGGATTGCCTTCTTGCAATGTCACCCTTTATATTATACCTGGTATTCTGCTGATAAATCCATCAAACTCTAATACTAATCAAGTAAGCCCTTGTATGTTGATGTTTATCATGCAAACTACAGTACGGATTGCCTTCTTGCAATCTCACCCTTTATATTATACCTGGTATTCTGCTGATAAATCCATCAAACTCTAATACTAATCAAGTAAGCCCTCGTATGTTCATGTTTATCATGCAAACTAAAGTATGGATTGCCTTCTTGCAATCTCACCCTTTATATTATACCTGGTATCCTGCTGATAAATCCATCAAACTCTAATACTAATCAAGTAAGCCCTCGTATGTTCATGTTTATCATGAAAACTTAAGTATGGATTGCCTTCTTGCAATCTCACCCTTTATATTATACCTGGTATCCTGCTGATAAATCCATCAAACTCTAATACTAATCAAGTAAGCCCTCGTATGTTCATGTTTATCATGAAAACTTAAGTATGGATTGCCTTCTTGCAATCTCACCCTTTATATTATACCTGGTATCCTGCTGATAAATCCACCAAACTCTAATACTAATCAAGTAAGCCCTCGTATGTTCATGTTTATCATGCAAACTTAAGTATGGATTGCCTTCTTGCAATCTCACCCTTTATATTATACCTGGTATTCTGCTGATAAATCCACCAACCTCTAATACTAATCAAGTAAGCCCTCGTATGTTCATGTTTATCATGCAAACTTAAGTATGGATTGCCTTCTTGCAATGTTACCCTTTATATTATACCTGGTATTCTGCTGATAAATCCACCAACCTCTAATACTAATCAAGTAAGCCCTCGTATGTTCATGTTTATCATGAAAACTTAAGTATGGATTGCCTTCTTGCAATGTTACCCTTTATATTATACCTGGTATCCTGCTGATAAATCCACCAACCTCTAATACTAATCAAGTAAGCCCTCGTATGTTCATGTTTATCATGAAAACTTAAGTATGGATTGCCTTCTTGCAATGTTACCCTTTATATTATACCTGGTATCCTGCTGATAAATCCACCAACCTCTAATACTAATCAAGTAAGCCCTCGTATGTTCATGTTTATCATGAAAACTTAAGTATGGATTGCCTTCTTGCAATGTTACCCTTTATATTATACCTGGTATCCTGCTGATAAATCCACCAACCTCTAATAGTAATCAAGTAAGCCCTCGTATGTTCATGTTTATCATGAAAACTTAAGTATGGATTGCTTTCTTGAAATATCACCCTTTATATTATACCTGGTATTCTGCTGATAAATCCACCAACCTCTAATACTAATCAAGTAAGCCCTCGTATGTTCATGTTTATCATGAAAACTTAAGTATGGATTGCCTTCTTGCAATGTTACCCTTTATATTATACCTGGTATCCTGCTGATAAATCCATCAAACTCTAATACTAATCAAGTAAGCCCTCGTATGTTCATGTTTATCATGAGAACTAAAGTATGGATTGCCTTCTTGCAATGTCACCCTTTATATTATACCTGGTATTCTGCTGATAAATCCATCAAACTCTAATACTAATCAAGTAAGCCCTTGTATGTTGATGTTTATCATGCAAACTACAGTACGGATTGCCTTCTTGCAATCTCACCCTTTATATTATACCTGGTATTCTGCTGATAAATCCATCAAACTCTAATACTAATCAAGTAAGCCCTCGTATGTTCATGTTTATCATGCAAACTAAAGTATGGATTGCCTTCTTGCAATCTCACCCTTTATATTATACCTGGTATCCTGCTGATAAATCCATCAAACTCTAATACTAATCAAGTAAGCCCTCGTATGTTCATGTTTATCATGCAAACTTAAGTATGGATTGCCTTCTTGCAATCTCACCCTTTATATTATACCTGGTATCCTGCTGATAAATCCACCAACCTCTAATACTAATCAAGTAAGCCCTCGTATGTTCATGTTTATCATGAAAACTTAAGTATGGATTGCCTTCTTGCAATCTCACCCTTTATATTATACCTGGTATCCTGCTGATAAATCCACCAAACTCTAATACTAATCAAGTAAGCCCTCGTATGTTCATGTTTATCATGCAAACTTAAGTATGGATTGCCTTCTTGCAATCTCACCCTTTATATTATACCTGGTATTCTGCTGATAAATCCACCAACCTCTAATACTAATCAAGTAAGCCCTCGTATGTTCATGTTTATCATGCAAACTTAAGTATGGATTGCCTTCTTGCAATGTTACCCTTTATATTATACCTGGTATTCTGCTGATAAATCCACCAACCTCTAATACTAATCAAGTAAGCCCTCGTATGTTCATGTTTATCATGAAAACTTAAGTATGGATTGCCTTCTTGCAATGTTACCCTTTATATTATACCTGGTATCCTGCTGATAAATCCACCAACCTCTAATACTAATCAAGTAAGCCCTCGTATGTTCATGTTTATCATGAAAACTTAAGTATGGATTGCCTTCTTGCAATGTTACCCTTTATATTATACCTGGTATCCTGCTGATAAATCCACCAACCTCTAATACTAATCAAGTAAGCCCTCGTATGTTCATGTTTATCATGAAAACTTAACAATGGATTGCCTTCTTGCAATGTTACCCTTTATATTATACCTGGTATCCTGCTGATAAATCCACCAACCTCTAATACTAATCAAGTAAGCCCTCGTATGTTCATGTTTATCATGAAAACTTAAGTATGGATTGCCTTCTTGCAATGTTACCCTTTATATTATACCTGGTATCCTGCTGATAAATCCACCAACCTCTAATACTAATCAAGTAAGCCCTCGTATGTTCATGTTTATCATGAAAACTTAAGTATGGATTGCCTTCTTGCAATGTTACCCTTTATATTATACCTGGTATCCTGCTGATAAATCCACCAACCTCTAATACTAATCAAGTAAGCCCTCGTATGTTCATGTTTATCATGAAAACTTAAGTATGGATTGCCTTCTTGCAATCTCACCCTTTATATTATACCTGGTATCCTGCTGATAAATCCACCAACCTCTAATACTAATCAAGTAAGCCCTCGTATGTTCATGTTTATCATGAAAACTTAAGTATGGATTGCCTTCTTGCAATGTTACCCTTTATATTATACCTGGTATTCTGCTGATAAATCCACCAACCTCTAATACTAATCAAGTAAGCCCTCGTATGTTCATGTTTATCATGAAAACTTAAGTATGGATTGCCTTCTTGCAATGTTACCCTTTATATTATACCTGGTATTCTGCTGATAAATCCACCAACCTCTAATACTAATCAAGTAAGCCCTCGTATGTTCATGTTTATCATGAAAACTTAAGTATGGATTGCCTTCTTGCAATCTCACCCTTTATATTATACCTGGTATTCTGCTGATAAATCCACCAACCTCTAATACTAATCAAGTAAGCCCTCGTATGTTCATGTTTATCATGCAAACTTAAGTATGGATTGCCTTCTTGCAATGTTACCCTTTATACTATACCTGGTATTCTGCTGATAAATCCACCAACCTCTAATACTAATCAAGTAAGCCCTCGTATGTTCATGTTTATCATGAAAACTTAAGTATGGATTGCCTTCTTGCAATGTTACCCTTTATATTATACCTGGTATTCTGCTGATAAATCCACCAACCTCTAATACTAATCAAGTAAGCCCTCGTATGTTCATTTTTATCATGAAAACTTAAGTATGGATTGCCTTCTTGCAATCTCACCCTTTATATTATACCTGGTATTCTGCTGATAAATCCACCAACCTCTAATACTAATCAAGTAAGCCCTCGTATGTTCATGTTTATCATGCAAACTTAAGTATGGATTGCCTTCTTGCAATGTTACCCTTTATATTATACCTGGTATTCTGCTGATAAATCCACCAACCTCTAATACTAATCAAGTAAGCCCTCGTATGTTCATGTTTATCATGAAAACTTAAGTATGGATTGCCTTCTTGCAATATCACCCTTTATATTATACCTGGTATTCTGCTGATAAATCCACCAACCTCTAATACTAATCAAGTAAGCCCTCGTATGTTCATGTTTATCATGCAAACTAAAGTATGGATTGCCTTCTTGCAATCTCACTCTTTATATTATACCTGGTATTCTGCTGATAAATCCACCAAACTCTAATACTAATCAATTAAGCCCTCGTATGTTCATGTTTATCATGAAAACTTAAGTATGGATTGCCTTCTTGCAATCTCACCCTTTATATTATACCTGGTATCCTGCTGATAAATCCACCAAATTCTAATACTAATCAAGTAAGTCCTCGTATGTTCATGTTTATCATGCAAACTACAGTATGGATTGCCTTCTTGCAATCTCACCCTTTATATTATACCTGGTATCCTGCTGATAAATCCACCAACCTCTAATACTAATCAAGTAAGCCCTCGTATGTTCATGTTTATCATGCAAACTTAAGTATGGATTGCCTTCTTGCAATCTCACCCTTTATATTATACCTGGTATCCTGCTGATAAATCCATCAAACTCTAATACTAATCAAGTAAGCCCTCGTATGTTCATGTTTATCATGCAAACTTAAGTATGGATTGCCTTCTTGCAATCTCACCCTTTATATTATACCTGGTATCCTGCTGATAAATCCACCAAACTCTAATACTAATCAATTAAGCCCTCGTATGTTCATGTTTATCATGCAAACTTAAGTATGGATTGCCTTCTTGCAATGTTACCCTTTATATTATACCTGGTATTCTGCTGATAAATCCACCAAACTCTAATACTAATCAAGTAAGTCCTCGTATGTTCATGTTTATCATGCAAACTTAAGTATGGATTGCCTTCTTGCAATGTTACCCTTTATATTATACCTGGTATTCTGCTGATAAATCCACCAACCTCTAATACTAATCAAGTAAGCCCTCGTATGTTCATGTTTATCATGCAAACTTAAGTATGGATTGCGTTCTTGAAATGTCACCCTTTATATTATACCTGGTATTCTGCTGATAAATCCATCAAACTCTAATACTTATCAAGTAAGCCCTCGTATGTTCATGTTTATCATGCAAACTACAGTACGGATTGCCTTCTTGCAATATCACCCTTTATATTATACCTGGTATCCTGCTGATAAATCCATCAAACTCTAATACTAATCAAGTAAGCCCTTGTATGTTGATGTTTATCATGCAAACTACAGTACGGATTGCTTTCTTGAAATGTCACCCTTTATATTATACCTGGTATCCTGCTGATAAATCCACCAACCTCTAATACTAATCAAGTAAGCCCTCGTATGTTCATGTTTATCATGAAAACTACAGTACGGATTGCCTTCTTGCAATCTCACCCTTTATATTATACCTGGTATCCTGCTGATAAATCCATCAAACTCTAATACTAATCAAGTAAGCCCTCGTATGTTCATGTATATCATGAAAACTACAGTATGGATTGCCTTCTTGCAATATCACCCTTTATATTATACCTGGTATCCTGCTGATAGATCTGCAAAACTCTAATACTAATCAAGTAAGCCCTCGTATGTTCATGTATATCATGAAAACTACAGTATGGATTGCCTTCTTGCAATCTCACCCTTTATATTATACCTGGTATTCTGCTGATAAATCCATCAAACTCTAATACTAATCAAGTAAGCCCTCGTATGTTCATGTTTATCATGAGAACTAAAGTATGGATTGCCTTCTTGCAATGTCACCCTTTATATTATACCTGGTATTCTGCTGATAAATCCATCAAACTCTAATACTAATCAAGTAAGCCCTCGTATGTTCATGTTTATCATGAAAACTAAAGTATGAATTGTCTTCTTGCAATCTCACCCTTTATATTATACCCGGTATTCTGCTGATAAATCCACCAAACTCTAATACTTATTAAGTAAGTCCTTGTATGTTGATGTTTATCATGAAAACTACATTATGGATTGCGTTCTTGCAATATCACCCTTTATATTATTCCTGGTATTCTGCTGATAAATCCACCAAACTCTAATACTAATCAATTAAGCCCTCGTATGTTCATGTTTATCGTGCAAACTACAGTATGGATTGCTTTCTTGAAATATCACCCTTTATATTATACCTGGTATTCTGCTGATAAATCCACCAAACTCTAATACTAATCAAGTAAGCCCTCGTATGTTCATGTATATCATGAAAACTTAAGTATGGATTGCCTTCTTGCAATCTCACTCTTTATATTATACCTGGTATTCTGCTGATAAATCCACCAAACTCTAATACTAATCAAGTAAGTCCTCGTATGTTCATGTTTATCGTGCAGACTACAGAATGGATTGTCTTCTTGCAATCTCACCCTTTATATTATACCTGGTATTCTGCTGATAAATCCACCAAACTCTAATACTAATCAATTAAGCCCTCGTATGTTCATGTTTATCGTGCAGACTACAGAATGGATTGTCTTCTTGCAATCTCACTCTTTATATTATACCTGTTATCCTGCTGATAAATCCACCAAATTCTAATACTAATCAAGTAAGCCCTCGTATGTTCATGTTTATCATGAAAACTAAAGTATGGATTGCTTTCTTGAAATATCACCCTTTATATTATACCTGGTATTCTGCTGATAAATCCACCAAACTCTAATACTAATCAAGTAAGCCCTCGTATGTTCATGTTTATCATGAAAACTAAAGTATGGATTGCTTTCTTGCAATCTCACCCTTTATATTATACCTGGTATTCTGCTGATAAATCCACCAAACTCTAATACTAATCAAGTAAGCCCTCGTATGTTCATGTTTATCATGCAAACTAAAGTATGGATTGCTTTCTTGAAATATCACCCTTTATATTATACCTGGTATTCTGCTGATAAATCCACCAAACTCTAATACTAATCAAGTAAGCCCTCGTATGTTCATGTTTATCGTGCAAACTACAGTATGGATTGCTTTCTTGAAATATCACCCTTTATATTATACCTGGTATTCTGCTGATAAATCCACCAAACTCTAATACTAATCAAGTAAGCCCTCGTATGTTCATGTTTATCATGAAAACTAAAGTATGGATTGCTTTCTTGCAATCTCACCCTTTATATTATACCTGGTATTCTGCTGATAAATCCACCAAACTCTAATACTAATCAAGTAAGCCCTCGTATGTTCATGTTTATCATGCAAACTAAAGTATGGATTGCTTTCTTGAAATATCACCCTTTATATTATACCTGGTATTCTGCTGATAAATCCACCAAACTCTAATACTAATCAAGTAAGCCCTCGTATGTTCATGTTTATCGTGCAAACTACAGTATGGATTGCTTTCTTGAAATATCACCCTTTATATTATACCTGGTATTCTGCTGATAAATCCACCAAACTCTAATACTAATCAAGTAAGCCCTCGTATATTCATGTTTATCGTGCAAACTAAAGTATGGATTGCTTTCTTGAAATATCACCCTTTATATTATACCTGGTATTCTGCTGATAAATCCACCAAACTCTAATACTAATCAAGTAAGCCCTCGTATGTTCATGTTTATCATGCAAACTAAAGTATGGATTGCTTTCTTGAAATATCACCCTGTATATTATACCTGGTATTCTGCTGATAAATCCACCAAACTCTAATACTAATCAAGTAAGTCCTTGTATGTTCATGTTTATCATGCAAACTAAAGTATGGATTGCTTTCTTGAAATATCACCCTTTATATTATACCTGGTATTCTGCTGATAAATTCACCAAACTCTAATACTAATCAAGTAAGCCCTCGTATGTTCATGTTTATCATGAAAACTAAAGTATAGATTGCTTTCTTGAAATATCACCCTTTATATTATACCTGGTATTCTGCTGATAAATCCATCAAATTCTAATACTAATCAATTAAGCCCTCGTATGTTCATGTATATCATGAAAACTACAGTATGGATTGTCTTCTTGCAATCTCACCCTTTATATTATACCTGGTATTCTGCTGATAAATCCATCAAACTCTAATACTAATCAAGTAAGCCCTCGTATGTTCATGTATATCATGAAAACTACAGTATGGATTGCCTTCTTGCAATATCACCCTTTATATTATACCTGGTATCCTGCTGATAGATCTGCAAAACTCTAATACTAATCAAGTAAGCCCTCGTATGTTCATGTATATCATGAAAACTACAGTATGGATTGCCTTCTTGCAATATCACCCTTTATATTATACCTGGTATTCTGCTGATAAATCCACCAAACTCTAATACTAATCAAGTAAGCCCTCGTATGTTCATGTATATCATGAAAACTACAGTATGGATTGCCTTCTTGCAATATCACCCTTTATATTATACCTGGTATCGTGCTGATAGATCTGCAAAACTCTAATACTAATCAAGTAAGCCCTCGTATGTTCATGTATATCATGAAAACTACAGTATGGATTGCCTTCTTGCAATCTCACCCTTTATATTATACCTGGTATTCTGCTGATAAATCCATCAAACTCTAATACTAATCAAGTAAGTCCTCGTATGTTCATGTTTATCGTGCAGACTACAGAATGGATTGTCTTCTTGCAATCTCACTCTTTATATTATACCTGTTATCCTGCTGATAAATCCACCAAATTCTAATACTAATCAAGTAAGCCCTCGTATGTTCATGTTTATCATGCAAACTAAAGTATGGATTGCTTTCTTGAAATATCACCCTTTATATTATACCTGGTATTCTGCTGATAAATCCACCAAACTCTAATACTAATCAAGTAAGTCCTCGTATGTTCATGTTTATCGTGCAGACTACAGTATGGATTGTCTTCTTGCAATCTCACCCTTTATATTATACCTGGTATTCTCCTGATAAATCCACCAAACTCTAATACTAATCAATTAAGCCCTCGTATGTTCATGTTTATCGTGCAGACTACAGAATGGATTGTCTTCTTGCAATCTCACTCTTTATATTATACCTGGTATTCTGCTGATAAATCCACCAAACTCTAATACTAATCAATTAAGCCCTCGTATGTTCATGTTTATCATGCAAACTTAAGTATGGATTGCCTTCTTGCAATATCACCCTTTATATTATACCTGGTATTCTGCTGATAAATCCATCAAACTCTAATACTAATCAAGTAAGCCCTCGTATGTTCATGTATATCATGAAAACTACAGTATGGATTGCCTTCTTGCAATATCACCCTTTATATTATACCTGGTGTTCTGCTGATAAATCCATCAAACTCTAATACTAATCAAGTAAGCCCTCGTATGTTCATGTTTATCGTGCAAACTACAGTATGGATTGCCTTCTTGCAATATCACCCTTTATATTATACCTGGTATTCTGCTGATAAATCCATCAAACTCTAATACTAATCAAGTAAGCCCTCGTATGTTCATGTATATCATGAAAACTACAGTATGGATTGCCTTCTTGCAATATCACCCTTTATATTATACCTGGTATCCTGCTGATAGATCTGCAAAACTCTAATACTAATCAAGTAAGCCCTCGTATGTTCATGTTTATCATGAAAACTACAGTATGGATTGCGTTCTTGAAATGTCACCCTTTATATTATACCTGGTATTCTGCTGATAAATCTGCATAAATGCTGATATGAATTTCTCCCGTTCAAAGGTAGTCAATCGCTGTTTCAGTCACTCATACGAACCAACAAACAACCAAGGCTGGTCATCAAAATGACTCCTGTCAACCGAATGGCTAAAACCCAATACGAGTGAGTTTCTTAATATGATGCTCTGCTGATTTTATTGCATGTTTTGGTGTCAACCTCATTTGGATATCGTAGAGTAATTCGGGGCAAAACGGGTCAGGGGTTAAAATGGGTTATTTTGTATAAAATATTGCTTAGCACAGCTCCAGGAAGAAAGACTATCATGCCTCAATTAGACTGTTGAATAACAAACAACGTGGGGTAACTCTATTTTGCTTCCCCAGCATAGCCTGCGGTAGTTCTGAAGCATTTTATACAGAATGAGCCATTTTACCCTCTGACCCATTTGCCCCGAATTACTCTATGTTATGTGTGTAGGTGCACAGGGCATTTCCAACAACTTGTTGGGGTGCGATTTAGTAAGTGAGAAGTCCAATGCTGATTTAGGTAGAATATTGAACATCCAGCTCAAAAAGACTTCCTTGTTACAATTTACTATTCGACCGAAATCGTTCAACACGTGTGAAAGAACTAGGGTTGGACTTCGAAAAGCATCCAACAGTCCATCCCTCATTCATGATTACAGATCTCTAATTGGGCATATTTCAAAATGCTGAATTGGGTAACGGAAGGAATTAGATGAATGTTTTTGATCATGAAATTATTTTCGTATGGTATATCACAACAAAACTTTCCGTAACTATTGCTCTAGTGCCAAGTAGTATACATAGTAAATCATAACTTGAAATTGTACCCATATCAAGAATTGTTAAAAATTCAAGATTTGGTAACGGAAGGAGGGATAGATTTTCAAAAATATAAAATTGTCAGTGGGTCAGTAATTCTATGTCAAAAAAGTAATATCATCTAGTTTAGTTAAACTTTTTAGTATATTTACCCATTGGTCTTGTTAAAGGAATTTAAAGTTTGTTTGAAAATTGAGGTCAAAAGAAAAGTAAAAGGTTTTTCTGAAATGCATATAAAGTAACGGAAGGAATCGTGATAAAGTAACGGAAGGAAGTATCTCTAAAATTGAAAAATATATCAGAATTACTGAAGTTAAGACATTCTAGATTCAATGAAAAGTATCAGCTAATACAATTTTTCTTCAATTAACGCAAAAACTATCTGAAATCTCTATTAACACACACTGTCAAACTCCTTCTCCTAACTTGTATGTCTTTGAATTGAATTTCTCCCTTGATTCGGATGTTTCAAAAAATTCTAGAACGCACTTCCCATCTTTTATCGATCGCTTAACGAAATGAACTTGCAATGTTCCTCTCACGTATTCAGCATTGGCTCTGCATTCGTTGTGATGGCTCAAATCCAATTTTTTTACTAAAACAACGTTTATTCCCCGACAGATTTCATTAGCATAGTTTGCAAAGTCCTGAGGTGAAGCAATGACGACCTGCTTTGACAGCACATGTCGATACACGGCGTGCTTCACAGTGCCACTGATTCCATCAACACAACCCTTACCATGATTTGCCTCGAAATAATGCCACTCAATGGCAAGCTTGGAATCGAATTTCGACATCAAATAAAAAGCATACTGACTTCTGAATTGACTAGCGCAACCGTCTGACCAAAACTTGACTGTATCGAAATCATGTGCTTTTTGGAGCTCTTCAACCATGAATTTATTGAGTCCAAAACTGACATCGCTATTATGGTCATTCTCTTGTGTAACTAAAACATAGTTATTGCACTTAATCACACCATCCTTATTCAGATAAACGCACACTGTATACAAGGTGAATAGACCCTGTCCATAGAAAGCTGCTTTGATTTCTCCCTGTTGTTTATTCTTGTAATTTTCAGAATAATCAACATGAATCACGATCTCATTCGCCTTGAGATCTTCGATGCACTCTTTGTATTGTTTATTCTGGGTTCTTTTTCGGTAGAAGTGCTCCAAGAGTTGAGGTAAAGTTTTCCCTAACTTTTCTGACATTTGAGATCCCGTTACTTGAGAAATCACTTTCTCTTGGTACTTATCACCTTTCTTCCATTGAAAGTAGCTAATAGACTCATAGTCTAAAAGAAACTCAAGATCCAGCTCTGGGCATTCATCGCACTCATGCTTACAGCAATCCTCTGTTATGGTCTTACATGCAATTTCATCCATCAATTCATGACATGTGGCTGGCAGTTTCTCGTTTTCTTGAACTATTTTGTTGATGCCCTCGGCACAAAGAACATAGTTTTCACATGTTGGGCAAAGACAAGCCACTTGAGGGATTTTACACTGCATTACGAATTCTTTGTTGCCATTTACGAACCTGTAGATTGTAGAGAACTTCAAATTGGACAAGTCACCATCGTTCTATTTCTGCAAAATCGAAGCTAGCTCTTTAAATGTCCACAGAAGATACTTCTTCGTTTTGAACGTTTTTTCTCCTTCCTCATTTTTTCCAACATAGACTTGATTGTTTCTTCCTGGCAGTGTAAAACTTATGTCATTTCGGCAAAAAAAATTCAGAATCTTCTCTTTGATATTACCATCCAATGCTTCAGGGCGACCTTTCTTGTTACTTAAATATGGCATCTGTGCCCATTGGGAAATCAGTCTCCTTTTTCTTGGAGAGGCATCAACAACTTCTTCAAATAGAGCTTTTGCAACCATTCTCTTCTGTGGTGAACTTTTTGGAAGATTTTTCTTTGCCTTTTTCAGACTTCTTTTAAATGAACTGTAGTGATCAATGGTGACTTTCATCTGTGAAGAATTCGTTTTTCTGGTTGCATCACGGGCAAGATGTTCTTTACATTTGTGGGATTGTTCTTTAGCTCAATTAGCTTCAGTTTTTTTCTTGTTCTTTCCGCCTGCTTGACATTCTCTTTCCCCATCAGTTGCTCTCTTTTTCGCCTGTATCTTCTTTGCTTCTCTGCATTAGTTAACTTTACTTCTCCTAATGATTTCTTTCCCATTTCTATTCACTTTTCTCAACAGATGAACTCACAAATAGGCCTACTCTTTTGGGTTTGATTAGTGGTGTGAACAACAACACCTCTATGACAACAATCAACCTCAGTTTGATTGTTTATTTTGTTTCCATGGCAATTCACTATTATCATGGATTAAGTTGTTGTGGTTGTTGTTTTGGGTTTAAAAATCAATAAAGAGAATTGTTTTTCGAGCACAAACAACTAGTAATATGGAATGAAAATAAAGTAACGGAAGGAAAAAGAAAATAAAGTAACGGAAGGAATTTTCAATCATCTTTTAAAATTCAGAAATTAGCATTTCCATCCAATTCTCATGAACCAATGATCTAATTAGGTTGGTGAGAGATAGTTTGATTTGATGAGACAATTAATTTCGATATTTTGATTGAATGGGAGAACTTTTTCATGATTTTTCGGTAACGAAAGGAATTACTTTACACAAAATTTGATATACTGTAAAATTTTAAATGGGATACGCTGCGCCTAAATAGAGATTATTAAGAAAATATATTGCCATTAGACATTAAAACACAATAATAAGAATGAAAAGAACACTTTGACACATCAATTAAGTTTTGCTTAATATTACATAGAAAAAGCGCATTACTTTTTCATGAAATTTTGTAAAACGTTGACGACTTGCTACTAATCACATACATATGATAGCTTAACAATAAAATAATTTTTGGACAGCTCAAACATTGTAGATTCATAATAACTGCACAAGAACATTTTGTTCCTACACTTTGATTTTTGCGAAAGTGTACCTCATTTTTGAAATATGCCCAATTGTCACTCAACTCACAGGTCATGAACCTTACTTCTCAAATTGTCCCCATAGCAGAGCAATTAGATCACTGTCCAACTGTTTAGTGAATTAAATATTCGATTGAATTTTCATATGCGCGCTCAATTTTGCAAAGGACGCCTGCTCGAATTACTCAACTCAGCAGAAATGTCAAATGACCTTCGTTAGTCATACAACTTGCATCTGAATTCCGTTTTTGTCAGTATAAATCATTTTCGTAGGGAGAGAGAAATCACATGCATTAGAATAATCTTTATGTTCTGTTTTTAATGCCAAATATTATATGTAGTTATCCTTTAGGCCTATCGGCCCCTGGTGATTCTAAAAACATGCCGTCTCTACAACTTGCATCTGAATTCCGTTTTTGTCAGTATAAATGCATTAGAATAAGCTTTATGTTCTGTTTTTAATGCCAAACATTTTATATAGTTATTCTTTCGGCCCATCGACCCCTGGTGATTGTATTAACATGGCCTCTCTATTCTGCTTTATTTTGTGTTTGTTTGTTGAGCTGATAAGCACTTCTTGTTTATCAATGTTGTTAAACCACTTGGTCGCAGTTCTTCCTCCTTTCCCTTCAAAATCTCCTTTACATTATGAGTTTTTTTAACTGTTGCCTGCTCTCTTTATGTTGCCATAATAGGTCTGCCTCTCTTTGATGCTGTTCAATTGCAGTATTTCTTTTCCATACCCAGAGTTAAACACATATAAAAAACGTCTTCAAGGATCGATGTATGAGTGAGTGAGAACAAAAGAACAATTGTCTATGAATGAGATTCTTAATATCATTTCTTCCCTCTTCCTCCCTTCGTGTTATCGTGATATTTCGTTGTTTTGGTAGCTCTGCCTTTTAGCCTTTTGTCTGACACTCATCAGAGAAATACCTCAGAGAGACAACGAAAATATTCCTAACGAATAAGTTCTATCTAGAAGCCAGAAGTGGATCTGAATAGGCCATTTAGAAAAAGATCACTAGATGAATAGCTTTGATAGTCATTATGTCTTGCTATGTTCCCAAATTTACTTACTATCTCAAAGTCCTGTATCGATAAAGATTCTTCATAAAATGGTTTCCAAATCGTTTATTTTGAATATTTTATGCAACAGAGTTTCTAGTAGTTCGTCGTTTATACTGTGTTTGTCTTATTTCAGCCTACTACCTGACCTGATTATCACGTGTGAGCGACACGCCAGATTCATCGCCCTGTACAGGGAGCTCGTAGCGAATACCTTCTTAAAGGATGAATCACTGCAGAGAGGTATGTGTAGGAAATATTTTCATATCTAGCGTTATATAGAAATCTTTTTTTATTGAATGAAGCTCTTCTTAATGGTATTAAGTATACTGTCTCAACATTATCTTTGTTTATTGGTATAAACTTAAGGATTTTTGAAATAAATGACGGGAATGGTTGAGTGGTTAGATTCAAAACATGATAATTAGTGATAGAGTAGAATCGAAAGGAGTCATGTTCTCAAAAGGAGTCATGTTCTTCTGATTATCTATAACATGTTCTTCTTGTGTGCTGTAAAACAAAAGAAGAATTGATAGCTGACTCTAGTGTATAATTGCTCTATAGGCCTACTCGTGAATATCGAACACTATAGTCAGGATAGGCACTCTCTATCCGAGTAAAATGTTATTATGATGGCCTGAAAATTGAATGGATCTGTAATTTGTAAAAAAAGTGTGTAGATTGTTGCAACATTTTGTGCTGAAAATTCTTCTATTTTGCAATATTTCATTTTGTTATTGTGTACTCTCGTTCTGCTTTACTAGCAAATCTGTCCCATGACTCAATACGATTCTTCATTGGCTTTTAAGTCAATAAATGCTTTTCAAGTTTGCTGGCAGATGCGAAAGTGAATGCAATTGGAATTGTTCCAGCTTCCAGACTCTCTCTAATGTCTTTGCTTGAAGAGGTCGTTGATTCGAACCCACCTTCAGACCTAGCACATTATTTCAAAGATGTAGAATGATATATCTATCGTTAATCAGGCCAGCTAATTTTGAAGGCGTCCATCTGAATATTATAAAATCTTATTTTGAAATTATTTTCTCACCTAATAATTGCTCTGCTAACGTTTTGATTTTAAATCTAGTATTGTCTGTCTGGCGAGCGCCTAAGAATGAAACTCGGAGTAAAAGAAAAAGGAAAACATGTCTGTTTTTGAGTGTTAATATTTAGTATGTAATTCCTCTATACTAGCGTATATCGAGCACTATAAAGCCAGGGTAGGCGCGCTCTACTCGAGTTGTGACGGGGATGGCCGAGTGGTCAGATCACTTGACCCTTGTTCGAAGGGTCTCGGGTTCAAAACCACCTTCACACCTGCCGCAAAGTGCGAGGAGAGAATTAGCCAGCTCTCTGTAATTCCACGCAAAAGGAATCACGAGGTGTGGTCATATCGAGAGGAAGGACAAGGGTCGCACTGCTCAATTAGTCTACCTATTCAGTGGGCCCTTTGTACTTAGCACATAAAGCAATACCCTACGAAGATAGTCAGCGTATTTGCCTATCAACTATCAACTATCAACGTTTTAAATGATTTGCCGAAATTCAAATGTTTATCTCCTAGGTTATGTGTGTGACCCCGTCCTTGTTAATTTTTGCAAAGCATTCGACTATACTGATCTGATAGACTCGCTGATGGTAAGTACATCTCACTATTCATTTGTCAGGATACCCACGTGGTCAAGTTAATCAACTCTACCACAAACAGAAGGACAATTTTGTATTGCACTGTGTGATAGTGATCTTATGCCCGCCAAAAGTCTTGGAACACTAGCATGATTTTTTCAGTTTCCTATATTTTGCCCCCTCCCCGCCTCCCTCTTTACAATGTTGTTTCTGATAACATAAAATTAGCCCTATAACATTCAGCTAGTAGCTGGTGTGTAGTCTCATAAAGTTCCTTTTGTAAACAACATTGTTTTGAGGGGGAGGGGGTTTGATTGGAAATAAAATGCTAGGATAGCTAAAAAAATAATATTTGTTAAAAAAAACAAGGGTGTTTCTACTACTTTTGGCGGGGGTTATAGCTACTCTAGATCAATCAACCCTTGTTGACAGTCTTGGGTTCGATACCACCTTTAGACCAGCCACAAAGAGTGGGGGGGGGGGGAGAAAGTTTTCCACTGTTATTCTAGTCAAAAAGGCATAAGGGCGAACATTTGAACGTTATTGCAAAACTCGATAGAGTAATGCTTTTAAAATATGGTACTCACCTTAAAAAACACGTTATAGGAACCGGTATATTGTTTTAAAGCAGTAGCCTATTGTTCTAAGCATTGCTTCCTCAAAAATCAAGTGTCTAAGTTTCTTGAGACCTGGTTTCTTATTTGTTGTTATCTGTCGTAACATGTCCTAAGAAGAACTTGAATCAATTGCTCGACTGCAATCTTCACACTGAGTATCTCCTTAATTTGCTCCACCAGAGTTTAGAAGGAGAGTAAGCAATCTCGTATTTTCCTCTAATTCCATTTGAATATAAGATAGTTTCCAACCCTTTCGAAGCTACTTACTTTTTATCATTTATCTCTTTGAATTTCAAAATCTTCTTTGTAGATGACCTGGACGGACAAAACGAAAAGTAACCTGTCTAGATCTCAAAAGGTAAACTAATATCTTTTTTAATGTTTACAACTTTGAAATGCACTTGTGGACAAATTTCACCTTTTTCAATAAGCAATTGGATTCTGGGTCCCATAACCTCGCTGTTTTTTTATTAGTTGCCAAAAATAACAGACTACCAACTTAATCTACCCCAGAAATCCATTTATTTGCATGCTTACAGGAAGAAGATGCTAGTAGCAAAGCAACCAAGAAAGCCATATCCCCTCTTCAATGCCTTTTGGCAGAAAAATATGGCCTAAATCCAGGCTGTATTGTGCAAAGTTTGACTTGTTGAATTTGGAAACAATTGGTTCAATGAACTAAATACAAACGCTTTGTTTATTTTATGATTTATGCGTGGGACTGTTCTGAGCATTGTTGTACATTGTGTAACGCTTTTTAGTTCTCCCTTTGGGACTTTCACCTCAACATAAATAGCAGCAATTTTGTTGAGGCAAAGGGAGAAAGTTTGGTAGTCGTAGCACTGCTGCTGTTTGTAAACGAAGTCCAGGATAAACAGTCTGTAAGTTTACTTATTGATTTCTTTGTATTTATGTATTTAAATACTTAACTATTAACTACGATTTTCCTTTACATTTCTTGTTGTTATTTAGGCCTACATTGTTGTTATTTACGTCGAAGAGTTTCTTATATTTGTATTCTGTAGATATTTGTTAATAATTTGTGTAATTTATTTTATAGCAAACCACATTCGTGATACTAAAACCTTTGGTGTATTTGCTTTGGTTTCTGGGTTTGGTTCGCGGTGCGTTTGGGCAGTTTTCCCCGATGCTTTGAGATTCGTAAATTACAGTTTGAGACTATTCCTTCGGTGATGATTCGATTGAAACGTGAAAGAGCAAATGCGAAGCGAACGTTGACAAACACCGTCAAAGAAATATCAGCAGCTTTGGCCTGTCGCGATTCAGAAGATGAAGAGTCATTTCGTAGATACGAAGAGAAACTCCAGACAGCGTTTGCCACCTTTCAGAAAGCCTGTGAGTCCTTCAAAGCTTTGCTAACTGAAGAAGAAGATATTGAAGAATGCCGTGTTTACTTCAGAGATGGACAGGAAAGGTTTTTAAGTGCAATGCAGCATGTGCATGATGTTGGTAATTTGGAAATTCCCCTGATTCAACCGATTCAGCCAAACGACTCAGCAAGTCAAGTATCCCAGTCGAGAAGATCAGATATATCCAAATATTCGAAATCGTCGAGTTCATCAAGTGTGAAATCAGCTTTAGAGAAGAAGATGCTGCAGAACGCAACGAGGAAGGCAACTTTGGTAGCAGAAGAGAGGATGTTGGCAAGAAGACAGAGTCTCGCCTATCAAGAGATGAAACTCAGTCAATTAAGAGAAGAATTCCATTTGCAGGAAGAACTGACGAAATTGGATGCTGAAAAAGAAGTTTTGGAGGAAGTGTTGAAATCAGATGGCAAAATTACCTCTTCGGTTTTGAACCCAGAGAAAAGCCTCAGTTCGTTGGAAAGATCTGCAAAAAATTGGAGGTCAGTTCCTCAGTCCAGCCCCCCTAGATCGAAAGACCCATTCCCACAGACAGATTTCAGTAACGTCATGGATCAAGATGAGCCAATGAAATCATTTCCTCACCCCAGTCTCCCAAGATCAGAAGCCCGGGTCCTACAGCCAGTTTCCGGTGATGTCTCGAGTCAGTGGATGAAGTCAGTTCCTCGCCCCATGCCCCCAAGATCAGAAGCCCGGTTCCTACAGCCAGTTTCCGGTGATAACACGAGTCAGTGGATGAATTCAGTTCCTCGCCCCAGTCCCCCAAGATCAGAAGCTCTGTTTCTTCAGCCAGTTTCCGGTGATGTTTCGAGTCAGTGGATGAAGTCAATTCCTCGCCCCATGCCCCCAAGATCAGAAGCCCGGTTCCTACAGTCGGTATCTTGTGATGTCATGAATCAGCCAGTGATGTCAGTGACCCAACATAACCCTCTGGGAGCATTGCATACTGTTCCATTTGATGTACTACCCCACCATTCGGTAATTTCAGAAATGCAGGAAATCAGAACAAGACAGGCTGCAAGATTCTATAGTGATTATGATGATGATTCCTTGCCAGAGCAACCTCATGCAACAGTAAGAATGAAAGATCCTTGTAGCAATATGATGAAAGCTGATGAAAGCGCAAAGCAGATGTATTCTCATGGCGGTAGCATTGTAAACGCAGTAAAAGGCACCTCGTCATTTCCTGACCCAACTGACCGTAATTTCCACCCTTCATTCCTTCCCAACAATCCCTATGCCCCTGTTTCCTTCCATGTACCCTCTATCCCTGCCCCCCTCCAGCAACCCATTTCCTCTATTCAGCAGAGTTTTGTGATGCCTCAACCACTGATGGATGAGCAGCAGAGCAGTGAAATCAACATGCAGCCCTCAAGCAGAGCAGTAAGGCAGCGTAGTCCATCTGTTTCATCTGAATATGGAAACGCGTACCTGACAACAATGAAGAAATTAGCTGATGCCAGTATGCTACCTAAATCTGAGCTCATTCAATTCGATGGTAATCCGTTGCGATATTACATATTTATGAAGTCCTTTGAGAATCAGGTCGAGAAAGATACAGATGACAACAACAGGCGGTTACAGCTACTGGTACAGTATTGCACTGGCAAAGCAAAGAAGGTCATCGAGAGCTGTATTCTCCTAAGCGAAGAACAAGGATACAAAGAAGCTAAACGACTCCTAGAAGAGAGATTCGGGAACAAGTACACGGTATCGAATTCTTGGATCAATAAGGTTTCTAATGGCCCACCAATCAGACCGAATGATAGAGAAGCATTGCTGGATCTAGCAGACGATCTTCAAAACTGTGAAATAGCTCTGCGAGCAACTGGCAGACTTAATCAAGTAAACAACGAGGACAAGCTGGTGAGAATATTGGAAAGATGCCCAGGGTACATCAGAGCGAGATGGCAATCGAAGGTGCAAGAAATTCGAGAAGATTGCCGAGAGCCAAACATTGAAGATGTGCGCAGACTGGTTAGAAAAGTGGCTGTAGAGAAGAATGACCCTGTGTTTGGCGGGATAATGGACGGAGGAAGTAGAGACGGTGGAACCAGGAATAAGAAATCGTTGCCAATAGGAAATCGATATACAATCCAGCGGAGCATGACATATAGTGTCCAGACGAAAGACGCAACTAGCAGTGGTGTTTCAAAGCCGAATGGAAATATGCGGTTCAAATGCTATCTCTGTGAAGCAGATCACAAACTGGAAGACTGTGAACTGTTCAAGAAGAAAACAGGTGACGAGAAACTCAACTTTGTTCGTCTGAAAAAGCTATGCGATAATTGTCTCTCCTCCTTCCATTTCTCTGCTGGGTGTAAGAAGAAGAAATCGTGTACCATTCAAGGTTGTAACCTGAAAAGAAAGCATCTGTCATCACTGCATGAAGCGATTGTGGCTTTCGAGATTAGGAGAAATCAGCAACTTGCGAAGACCAATGTAAATCAGTCATCCAGCCCTCCTTCAAGACCAAGTGATGATCAAAGGCAGTTTGTTGGAACATTGAGTGAAACCGGGGCCGGATGTGGACGTAAGAGTTTGTCGATCGTTCCGGTGAAGGTCAGATGTCAAGAGAATACCGGTGAAATCGTTACATACGCTCTTTTGGACAATGGCTCGACTGCATCATTTTGCTCGGAAGATCTTCTGGCAAAACTTGGTGTTACAGCAAGAAAATGTCAGATTTCAGTAGCCACTATCAGCAACGTGATGGAGAATTGTGACAGTGCAGTTGCCAGCCTAAAGATAATGGACCTAAACAAGACAGTATCGATTGATGTGCCACAAGCCTTTGTTGTGAAGAAGTTGAACGTCTCAAAAGATGCAGTTGCAAGTCAAACGGATGTCGATTCATGGACGTATCTCAGTGATCTCGTGCTCCCAACAAAACTTGAAGATTGCACAGTTGATCTCTTGATTGGTGTTGACGTTCCCGAAGCTCTGCAGCCCGAAGAAATACGAAGAGGAGAGCCCGGAGGACCATTTGCAGTTAGAACCAAGTTTGGTTGGACGCTCAACGGACCCCTCGGACAGACGGAAGTTGCAGCTGCACACTGTGATATGATAAGCACGAATCAACCGACTGACTTCCTGACTGAGCAATTAAAGAAATATTTCAATCATGAATTTGACGATTGCATTTCTGATGATAGAAAACTGATGTCTGCGAATGATAAGAAGGCTCTCAAGGTTTTTGAAGAATCAGCAAAGCTGAAGAACGGACATTACGTGTTGGCGATTCCCTGGAAGAATCCACAACCTTGCCTTCCCAACAACCGCAGTCTAGCAGAAAGTCGGCTGACCTATTTGAAAAGAAAATTGTTGAAGAATAAAGATCTCCAAGTGAAGTATACAGAGTTTATAGAAGATTTGCAAGTCAAAGGTTACTCGCGAACAGTTCCTGAAGAAAAGCTTCACGAGAATAACGGAAAAGTATGGTACCTGCCTCATCATAACATCATAAACCCGAAAAAGCCAGAGAAAACGCGTGTGGTGTTTGATTGTGCTGCCAAGTTTCAAGGTAAATCAGTGAATGAGCATATCATGCAAGGCCCTGATCTTACGAATTCATTAGTTGGTGTCCTTCTGAGATTTCGCCAAGAAAACGTTGCCTTAATCGCAGATGTTGAAGCCATGTTCCACCAGGTGCAGGTAGAAGAGGACGATGTCAGTGTACTACGGTTCCTATGGTTTCCCAATGGCGACTTATCAAAGGACCCAGAAGAAAGACAGATGCTGGTTCACCTCTTTGGTGGTATCTGGTCCCCAAGCTGTGCTACCTTTGCTCTTCAGAAGACAGCGGAAGACCACAAGGCTCACTTTAAAGATAGCGTGATTTCTACCGTGAAGAGAAACTTCTATGTCGACGATCTTTTAAAGTCCGTAAAGAACAGCAAGGAAGCAGTTAGTATCTACAATGACCTGAAAAGCCTTCTGTCCCTCGCAGGATTTAATCTGACAAAATGGATCAGCAATAGAAGAGAGGTGATCGATGCTATCCCCAAGGAAGACCGTTCAAAGGAATTGAAGAAGATTGACGTAGAAAAGGACCTCTTATTTGTAAACAGAGCGTTGGGAGTTCAGTGGAATGTTTCCAATGACAGTTTTCAATACGACGTGGATATCCCGGCCAGAGAAGCGACAAAAAGAGGAATTCTCAGCTTTGTATCTTCAATATATGACCCGCTTGGCATAGTAGCACCATTCATACTGACGGCCAAGATCATCCTGCAAGATTTGTGCCGTGAAAAGCTTGGTTGGGACGATGAAATACCTGGTACTGCTATCAACCGTTGGAACAGCTGGATCAAAGAGTTGCCAAACCTTGTCAAGCTGGCAGTTCCAAGATGTTTTAAGCCAGAGAATTTCGGTGAAGTCAAAAGAACGGAGCTACATCATTTCTGTGATGCCTCGGAGAAGGGATATGGTGCAGTATCATATGTGAGAACAATCAGCCGTGAAGGGAAAATACATTGCTCCTTTGCTATTGGTAAATCAAGACTGTCGCCTTTAAAGCCCATGACAATACCCAGGCTCGAGTTGTCTGCCGCTACAGTAGCAGTTAAACTAGACCGGATGTTAAAGAGGGAGTTGGAAATTTGTGTGGACAAATCTGTATTTTGGACAGATAGTACAGCCGTCATCAAGTACATCAATAACGAGAGTAAACGTTTTCAGACGTTCGTTGCCAACCGCATTGCTGTGATAAAAGATGGTTCAGATGCATCTCAGTGGAATTATGTACAGACGAAAATGAACCCAGCCGATGACGCATCAAGAGGTGTTTCTGCAAATGATCTTGTTGATGAGTCACGGTGGATCAAGGGACCAGCGTTCTTATGGCAGAGTAGGGAAGCATGGCCAACTGAGCACACAGAAAATCTCGAAGTTGACGATGATGATGCGGAAATAAAGAAGAGTCTACAATCACACAGTGTTGAAATCCAAATGTCTTGTGATATGAACAAAGTGATTTTCTCAAAGTTCTCGTCCTGGACCAGACTAAAAAGAGCTGTCTCGTGGATATTAAGATTCAAGAATTGGCTTATTCTGAAGTCAAAGTCATCAACAGACAATCCAAAGCCACTTCCCAGAGGAAAGTTGAGTATAGAAGAGCTGAAGAATGCAGAACATGCGGTTATTTCATGGATTCAAAGAAACTCCTACAAAGAAGAGATTGATGCTTTAACCTCAGGAAAGAAGCAGTTGAAGAAACAAAGCAGTCTCCTCAACCTGGACCCTGTAATCATCAATGGTCTTCTCTGTGTCGGTGGTCGACTGAAACATTTGCCAATGGAGGAAAGCGACATGAAATACCCCGTCATTCTGCCGAAACGGAACCACGTGGTGGACTTGATAATCAGATACTATCACGATCTATCTGGTCATCTCGGGAAAGAACATGTATTGTCACTGGTTAGAGAAAGGTATTGGATCGTTAATGCAAGAGCTTCAGTGCGTCGAATCGCTAGTCAATGCTTTAAATGCAAAAGACTCCTCCAACAGCCCATACAACAAAAGATGGCAGATTTACCACAAAGTAGAATAGTCCCCGGTGAACCACCATTCACACATGTCGGCGTTGACTACTTTGGACCGTTTCATGTGAAGTTCGGCCGCAGCAGAGTCAAAAGATATGGTGTAATATTTACCTGTCTCGTCACTCGGGCAGCTCACATTGAGGTGGCACACAGTTTGGATACTGATTCTTTCGTCAATGCATTGAGAAGATTCATAGCACGCCGTGGTAAACCCAGTGAAATTAGATCAGATAATGGAACCAATTTCACAAGTGCTGAAGCTGAGCTGAAGCATTCGATTCGTCAATGGAATCAGAATAAAGTTCACGATTTTCTTCTGCAACAAGAAGTAAGCTGGCATTTCAATCCACCATCAGCCTCACACATGGGAGGAGTATGGGAGCGCTTAATCCGTACCATCCGGCGTGCAATGAATATGGTACTGAGAGAACAAATCTTGGACGACGAAGGCTTACACACACTTATGTGTGAGATAGAGTCAATATTAAACGGAAGACCTTTAACCAGAGTTTCAGATGACGCAAGAGATCCAAACGCATTGACCCCTAATCATTTGTTGATGTTGAAGTCGAATGAATGTTATCCGCCTGGAATATTCTCAAATAAAGACAGCTACTCCAAGAAACGATGGAAACAGATCCAGTATTTAGCTGATCTCTTCTGGAAAAGATGGGTAAAAGAATATCTTCCAACACTTCAACAGCGTCAGAAATGGCTAACACCAAAAAGAAACCTGAGAAAAAATGACATCGTTCTCATTGTGGAAAAGCCACTACCAAGAGGAGCCTGGAGATTGGGAAGAGTAATAGACGTGCATATTGGAAGAGATGGCCTTGTGAGGTCGGCAAAGGTCAAAACATCTCAATCGGAGTTAGTACGACCAGTAGATAAGCTTTGTTTATTGGAAGGCAGTGAAGGCGATCCTGATGATGAAGAACTTTGCACTAATTAAAAGACGAAGGAAACTGTTTCTTTATGGAATAAACGTTTGGGGCCGGATGTATTGTGCAAAGTTTGACTTGTTGAATTTGGAAACAATTGGTTCAATGAACTAAATACAAACGCTTTGTTTATTTTATGATTTATGCGTGGGACTGTTCTGAGCATTGTTGTACATTGTGTAACGCTTTTTAGTTCTCCCTTTGGGACTTTCACCTCAACATAAATAGCAGCAATTTTGTTGAGGCAAAGGGAGAAAGTTTGGTAGTCGTAGCACTGCTGCTGTTTGTAAACGAAGTCCAGGATAAACAGTCTGTAAGTTTACTTATTGATTTCTTTGTATTTATGTATTTAAATACTTAACTATTAACTACGATTTTCCTTTACATTTCTTGTTGTTATTTAGGCCTACATTGTTGTTATTTACGTCGAAGAGTTTCTTATATTTGTATTCTGTAGATATTTGTTAATAATTTGTGTAATTTATTTTATAGCAAACCACATTCGTGATACTAAAACCTTTGGTGTATTTGCTTTGGTTTCTGGGTTTGGTTCGCGGTGCGTTTGGGCAGTTTTCCCCGATGCTTTGAGATTCGTAAATTACAGTTTGAGACATATCGATGCACTGAAGGAAAGAAGCAGAAGTTTAGTTGGTGTGGATACGAGAGACTGCAACTGCACAGTGCTGGTCGCAGCCTCGGGGATATATCTAACCTGATTAACGAGAAGATGAACAGGAAACTAACAAGCGCAAGCATCCCCGATAAGGAGAAAGTCACCAAGAACCCATCCAATTTCGCTGTGCCGATTAATGGCAAAGAGAACCACGGTAAAGATAGAAGGGATGTGATGGTGGCACTAGATGACCAGTCGACAATAGTCAAGCGAAAAGAAATTGCAAAGACTCTCAATGATTTACAGAAGCCTAAATCTAACAATGATGTGATAGATTTAACTGCAGATTTGACTAACAATAAAGTAACTCAATGTTCTGAATTGCCAATTTTTGATAAAGAAGTGGTATCTATTGACAAAGATGAACCATCTGATGCCATTGGCAAAGAAAATTCCCAGATGAAACTTGCAGCTCAAAAAATGATGGAAAAGAAAACAATCGAAAAGGAAATAGCTGCTAGAAAGAGCATTCTGCGAAGTGTTAGCAGAGACCATCTCCCGGATGGAGGGAGGAAGATAATGGATCAAATCAGAGACTTGGAAGAGATGTTGAAGGATCTACAAGCTCAACGTAATGTCAAAAATAGTGGTGACTTGAGTATCTGGAGCACTTATTCTGACTCAGACCTGCAGCCAAGTAAGGAAGAAGAGATTGCTGCTTCGAAAGACAGGATAGGTCTCAACCTGAACTTCAATTTGCCCTCTGCAGAAAGGCCCGGAGCGTTGCCCTTGCATTACACCAACCCAGAACGTCTGTATGATGGGAGAAAGTTTGGTAGGCGTAGCACTGCTGCTGTTTGCAACGAAGTTTTCAAGGATAAACAGTCTCAAACTGTAATTTACGAATCTCAAAGCATCGGGGAAAACTGCCCAAACGCACCGCGAACCAAACCCAGAAACCAAAGCAAATAAACCAAAGGTTTTAGTATCACGAATGTGGTTTGCTATAAAATAAATTACACAAATTATTAACAAATATCTACAGAATACAAATTTAAGAAACTCTTCGACGTAAATAACAACAATGTAGGCCTAAATAACAACAAGAAATGTAAAGGGAAAAACGTAGTTAATAGTTAAGTATTTAAATAAATAAATACTAAGAAATCAATAAATTAACTTACAGACTGTTTATCCTGGACTTCGTTTACAAACAGCAGCAGTGCTACGACTACCAAACTTTCTCCCTTTGCCTCAACAAAATTGCTGCTATTTATGTTGAGGTGAAAGTCCCAAAGGGAGAACTAAAAAGCGTTAAACAATGTACAACAGTTCCACGCGTGAATTTACATATACAAAGCGTTTGTATTCAGTTTTATGGATCCATTGTTTCCAAATTCAAAGAAGTTAAACTTTGCACAATACATCCGGCCCCAAACGTTTATTCCATAAAGAAACAGTTTCCTTCGTCTTTTAATTAGTGCAAAGTTCTTCATCATCAGGATCGCCTTCACTGCCTTCCAATAAACAAAGCTTGTCTACTGGACGTACTAACTCCGATTGAGATGTTTTGACCTTTGCCGACCTCACAAGACCATCTCTTCCAATATGCACGTCTATTACTCTTCCCAATCTCCAGGCTCCTCTTGGTAGTGGCTTTTCCACAATGAGAACGATGTCATTTTCTCTCAGGTTTCTTTTTGGTGTTAGCCATTTCTGACGCTGTTGAAGTGTTGGAAGATATTCTTTTACCCATCTTTTCCAGAAGAGATCAGCTAAATACTGGATCTGTTTCCATCGTTTCTTGGAGTAGCTGTCTTTATTTGAGAATATTCCAGGCGGATAACACTCATTCGACTTCAACATCAACAAATGATTAGGGGTCAATGCGTTTGGATCTCTTGCGTCATCTGAAACTCTGGTTAAAGGTCTTCCGTTTAATATTGACTCTATCTCACACATAAGTGTGTGTAAGCCTTCGTCATCCAAGATTTGTTCTCTCAGTACCATATTCATTGCACGCCGGATGGTACGGATTAAGCGCTCCCATACTCCTCCCATGTGTGAGGCTGATGGTGGATTGAAATGCCAGCTTACTTCTTGTTGCAGAAGAAAATCGTTAACTTTATTCTGATTCCATTGACGAATCGAATTCTTCAGCTCAGCTTCAGCACTTGTGAAATTGGTTCCATTATCTGATCTTATTTCACTGGGTTTACCACGGCGTGCTATGAATCTTCTCAACGCATTGACGAAAGAATCAGTATCCAAACTGTGCGCCACCTCAATGTGAGCTGCCCGAGTGACGAGACAGGTAAATATTACGCCATATCTTTTGACTCTGCTGCGGCCAAATTTCACATGAAACGGTCCAAAGTAGTCAACGCCAACGTGTGTGAATGGTGGTTCACCGGGGACTATTCTACTTTGTGGTAAATCTGCCATCTTTTGTTGTATGGGCTGTTGGAGGAGTCTTTTGCATTTGAAGCATTGACTGGCGATTCGACGCACTGAAGCTCTTGCATTAACGATCCAATACTTTTCTCTAACCAGTGACAAGACATGTTCTTTCCCGAGATGACCAGATAGTTCGTGATAGTATCTGATTATCAAGTCCACCACGTGGTTCCGTTTCGGCAGAATGACGGGGTATTTCATGTCACTTTCCTCCATTGGCAAATGTTTCAGTCGACCACCGACACAGAGAAGACCATTGATGATTACAGGGTCAAGGTTGAGGAGACTGCTTTGTTTTTTCAACTGCTTCTTTCCTGAGGTTAAGGCATCAATCTCTTCTTTGTAGGAGTTTCTTTGAATCCATGAAATAACCGCATGCTCTGCATTCTTCAGCTCTTCTATACTCAACTTTCCTCTCGGAAGTGGCTTTGGATTGTCTGTTGATGACTTTGACTTCAGAATAAGCCAATTCTTGAACCTCAATATCCACGAGACAGCTCTTTTTAGTCTTGTCCAGGACGAGAACTTTGAGAAAATCACTTCGTTCATATCACAAGACATTTCGATTTCAACACTGTGTGATTGTAGACTCTTCTTTATTTCCGCATCATCATCGTCAACTTCGAGATTTTCTGTGTGCTCCGTTGGCCATGCTTCTCTACTCTGCCATAAGAACGCTGGTCCCTTGATCCACCTTGAGTCATCAACAAGATCATTTGCAGAAACACCTCTTGATGCGTCATCAGCTGGGTTCATTTTCGTCTGTACATAATTCCACTGAGATGCATCTGAACCATCTTTTATCACAGCAATGCGGTTGGCAACGAACGTCTGAAAACGTTTGCTCTCGTTATTGATGTACTTGATGACGGCTGTACTATCTGTCCAAAATACAGATTTGTCCACACGAATTTCCAACTCTCTCTTTAACATCCGGTCTAGTTTGACTGCTACTGTGGCGGCAGACAACTCGAGCCTGGGTATTGTCATGGGCTTTAAAGGTGACAGTCTTGATTTACCAATAGCAAAGGAGCAATGTATTTCCCCTTCACGGCTGATCGTTCTCACATATGATACTGCACCATATCCCTTCTCCGAGGCATCACAGAAATGATGTAGCTCCGTTCTTTTGACTTCACCGAAATTCTCTGGCTTAAAACATCTTGGAACTGCCAGCTTAACAAGGTTTGGCAACTCTTTGATCCAGCTGTTCCAACGGTTGATAGCAGTACCAGGTATTTCATCGTCCCAACCAAGCTTTTGACGGCACAAATCTTGCAGGATGATCTTGGCCGTCAGTACGAATGGTGCTACTATGCCAAGCGGGTCATATATTGAAGATACAAAGCTGAGAATTCCTCTTTTTGTCGCTTCTCTGGCCGGGATATTCACGTCGTACTGAAAACTGTCATTGGAAACATTCCACTGAACTCCCAACGCTCTGTTCACAGATAAGAGGTCCTTTTCTACGTCAATCTTCTTCAGTTCCTTTGAACGGTCTTCCTTTGGGATAGCATCGATCACGTCTCTTCTATTGCTGATCCATTTCGTCAGATTAAATCCACCGAGGGACAAAAGGCTTTTCAGGTCATTGTAGATACTAACTGCTTCCTTGCTGTTCTTTACGGACTTTAAAAGATCGTCAACATAGAAGTTTCTCTTCACAGTAGAAATCACGCTATCTTTAAATTGAGCCTTGTGGTCTTCCGCTGTCTTCTGAAGAGCAAACGTGGCACAGCTTGGGGACCAGATACCACCAAAGAGGTGAACCAGCATCTGTCTCTCCTCTGGGTCCTTTGATAAGTCGCCATTGGGAAACCATAAGAACCGCAGTGCACTGACATCGTCCTCTTCTACCTGCACCTGGTGGAACATGGCTTCAACATCCGCGATTAAGGCAACGTTTTCTTGGCGAAATCTCAGAAGGACACCAACTAATGAATTCGTAAGATCAGGGCCTTGCATGACATGCTCGTTCAGTGATTTACCTTGAAACTTGGCAGCACAATCAAACACCACACGTGTTTTCTCTGGCTTTTTAGGGTTTATGATGTTATGATGAGGCAAGTACCATACTTTTCCGTTATTCTCGTGAAGCTTTTCTTCAGGAACTGTTCGCGAGTAACCTTTGACTTGCAAATCTTCTATAAACTCTTTATACTTCACTTGGAGATCTTTATTCTTCAACAATTTTCTTTTCAAATAGGTCAGCCGACTTGCTGCTAGACTGCGGTTGTTGGGAAGGCAAGGTTTTAGATTCTTCCAAGGAATCGCCAACACGTAATGTCCGTTCTTCAGTTTCGCTGATTCTTCAAAAACCTTGAGTGCCTTCTTATCATTTGCAGACATCAGTTTTCTATCATCAGAGATGCAATCGTCAAATTCATGATTGAAATATTTCTTTAATTGCTCAGTCAGAAAGTCAGTCGGTTGATTCGTGCTTATCATATCACAGTGTGCAGCTGCAACTTCTGTCTGTCCGAGGGGTCCGTTGAGCGTCCAACCAAACTTGGTTCTAACTGCAAATGGTCCTCCGGGTTCTCCTCTTCGTATTTCTTCGGGCTGCAGAGCTTCGGGAACGTCAACACCAATCAAGAGATCAACTGTACAATCTTCAAGTTTTGTTGGGAGCACGAGATCACTGAGATACGACCATGAATCGACATCCGTTTGACGTGCGACTGCATCTTTTGAGACGTTCAACTTCTTCACAACAAAGGCTTGTGGCACATCAATCGATACTGTCTTGTTTAGGTCCATTATCTTTAGGCTGGCAACTGCACTGTCACAATTTTCCATAATGTTGCTGATAGTGGCTACTGAAATCTGACATTTTCTTGCTGTAACACCAAGTTTCGCCAAAAGATCTTCCGAGCAAAATGATGCTGTCGAGCCAGTGTCCAAAAGAGCGTATGTAACGATTTCACCGGTATTCTCTTGACATCTGACCTTCACCGGAACGATCGACAAACTTTTGCGTCCACATCCGGCCCCGGTTTCACTCAATGTTCCAACAAACTGCCTTTGATCATCACTTGGTCTTGAAGGAGGGCTGGATGACTGATTTACATTGGTCTTCGCAAGTTGCTGATTTCTTCTCATCTCGAAAGCCACAATCGCTTCATGCAGTGATGACAGATGCTTTCTTTTCAGGTTACAACCTTGAATGGTACACGATTTCTTCTTCTTACACCCAGCAGAGAAATGGAAGGAGGAGAGACAATTATCGCATAGCTTTTTCAGACGAACAAAGTTGAGTTTCTCGTCGCCTGTTTTCTTCTTGAACAGTTCACAGTCTTCCAGTTTGTGATCTGCTTCACAGAGATAGCATTTGAACCGCATATTTCCATTCGGCTTTGAAACACCACTGCTAGTTGCGTCTTTCGTCTGGACACTATATGTCATGTTGCGCTGGCTTGTATATCGATTTCCTGTTGATGGCAACGATTTCTTATTCCTGGTTCCACTGTCTTTAATTTCTCCGTCCATTATCCCGCCAAACACAGGGTCATTCTTCTCTACGGCCACTTTTCTAACCAGTCTGCGCACATCTTCAATGTTGGGCTCTCTACAATCGTCTCGAATTTCTTGCACCTTCGACTGCCATCTCGCTCTGATGTACCCCGGGCATCTTTCCAATATTCTCACCAGCTTGTCCTCGTTGTTTACTTGATTAAGTCTGCCCGTTGCTCTCAGAGCTATTTCACAGTTTTGAAGATCGTCTGCTAGATCTAGCAATGCTTCTCTATCATTCGGTCTGATTGGTGGGCCATTCGATACCTTATTGATCCAAGAATTCGACACCGTGTACTTGTTACCGAATCTCTCTTCTAGGAGTCGTTTAGCTTCTTTGTATCCTTCTTCTTCGCTTAGGAGAATACAGCTCTCGATGACCTTCTTTGCTTTGCCAGTGCAATACTGTACCAGTAGCTGTAACCGCCTGTTGTTGTCATCTGTATCTTTCTCGACCTGATTCTCAAAGGACTTCATAAATATGTAGTATCGCAACGGATTACCATCGAATTGAATGAGCTCAGATTTAGGTAGCATACTGGCATCAGCTAATTTCTTCATTGTTGTCAAGTACGCGTTTCCATATTCAGATGAAACAGATGGACTACGCTGCCTTACTGCTGTGCTTGAGGGCTTCGTGTCGATTTCACTGCTCTGCTGCTCATCCATCAGTACTTGAGGCATCGCAAAATTCTGCTGAATAGAGGAAATGGGTTGCTGGAGGGGGGCAGGGATGTAGGGAATTGGGGTAGAGGGTACATTGTTTTACACTAAATGCTATCTCTGTGAAGCAGATCACAAACTGGAAGACTGTGAACTGTTCAAAAAGAAAACAGGTGACGAGAAACTCAACTTTGTTCGTCTGAAAAAGCTATGCGATAATTGTCTATCCTCCTTCCATTTTTCTGCTGGGTGTAAGAAGAAGAAATCATGTACCATTCAAGGTTGTAACCTGAGAAGAAAGCATCTGTCATCACTGCATGAAGCGATTGTGGCTTTCGAGATGAGGAGAAATCAGCAACTTGCGAAGACCAATGTAAATCAGTCATCCAGCCCTCCTTCAAGACCAAGTGATGATCAAAGGCAGTTTGTTGGAACATTGAGTGAAACCGGGGCCGGATGTGGACGTAAGAGTTTGTCGATCGTTCCGGTGAAGGTCAGATGTCAAGAGAATACCGGTGAAATCGTTACATACGCTCTTTTGGACAATGGCTCGACTGCATCATTTTGCTCGGAAGATCTTCTGGCGAAACTTGGTGTTACAGCAAGAAAATGTCAGATTTCAGTAGCCACTATCAGCAACGTTATGGAGAATTGTGACAGTGCAGTTGCCAGCCTAAAGATAATGGACCTAAACAAGACAGTATCGATTGATGTGCCACAAGCCTTTGTTGTGAAGAAGTTGAACGTCTCAAAAGATGCAGTTGCAAGTCAAACGGATGTCGATTCATGGACGTATCTCAGTGATCTCGTGCTCCCAACAAAACTTGAAGATTGCACAGTTGATCTCTTGATTGGTGTTGACGTTCCCGAAGCTCTGCAGCCCGAAGAAATACGAAGAGGGGAGCCCGGAGGACCATTTGCAGTTAGAACCAAGTTTGGTTGGACGCTCAACGGACCCCTCGGACAGACAGAAGTTGCAGCTGCACACTGTGATATGATAAGCACGAATCAACCGACTGACTTCCTGACTGAGCAATTAAAGAAATATTTCAATCATGAATTTGACGATTGCATTTCTGATGATAGAAAACTGATGTCTGCGAATGATAAGAAGGCACTCAAGGTTTTTGAGGAATCAGCAAGGCTGAAGAACGGACATTACGTGTTGGCGATTCCCTGGAAGAATCCACAACCTTGCCTTCCTAACAACCGCAGTCTAGCAGCAAGTCGGCTGACCTATTTGAAAAGAAAATTGTTGAAGAATAAAGACCTCCAAGTGAAGTATACGGAGTTTATAGAAGATTTGCAAGTCAAGGGTTACTCGCGAACAGTTCCCGAAGAAAAGCTTCACGAGAATAACGGAAAAGTATGGTACCTGCCTCATCATAACATCATAAACCCGAAAAAGCCAGAGAAAACGCGTGTGGTGTTTGATTGTGCTGCCAAGTTTCAAGGTAAATCACTGAATGAGCATGTCATGCAAGGCCCTGATCTTACGAATTCATTAGTTGGTGTCCTTCTGAGATTTCGCCAAGAAAACGTTGCCTTAATCGCAGATGTTGAAGCCATGTTCCACCAGGTGCAGGTAGAAGAGGACGATGTCAGTGCACTGCGGTTCCTATGGTTTCCCAAAGGCGACTTATCAAAGGACCCAGAGGAAAGACAGATGCTGGTTCACCTCTTTGGTGGTATCTGGTCCCCAAGCTGTGCCACGTTTGCTCTTCAGAAGACAGCGGAAGATCACAAGGCTCACTTTAAAGATAGCGTGATTTCTACAGTGAAGAGAAACTTCTATGTTGACGATCTTTTAAAGTCCGTAAAGAACAGCAAGCAAGCAGTTAGTATCTACAATGACCTGAAAAGCCTTTTGTCCCTCGGAGGATTTAATCTGACGAAATGGATCAGCAATAGAAGAGACGTGATCGATGCTATCCCCAAGGAAGACCATTCAAAGGAACTAAAGAAGATCGACGTAGAAAAGGACCTCTTATCTGTGAACAGAGCGTTGGGAGTTCAGTGGAATGTTTCCAATGACAGTTTTCAGTACGATGTGAATATCCCGGCCAGAGAAGCGACAAAAAGAGGAATTCTCAGCTTTGTATCTTCAATATATGACCCGCTTGGCATAGTAGCACCATTCGTACTGACGGCCAAGATCATCCTGCAAGATTTGTGCCGTCAAAAGCTTGGTTGGGACGATGAAATACCTGGTACTGCTATCAACCGTTGGAACAGCTGGATCAAAGAGTTGCCAAACCTTGTCAAGCTGGCAGTTCCAAGATGTTTTAAGCCAGAGAATTTCGGTGAAGTCAAAAGAACGGAACTACATCATTTCTGTGATGCCTCGGAGAAGGGATATGGTGCAGTATCATATGTGAGAACAATCAGCCGTGAAGGGGAAATACATTGCTCCTTTGCTATTGGTAAATCAAGACTGTCGCCTTTAAAACCCATGACAATACCCAGGCTCGAGTTGTCTGCCGCTACAGTAGCAGTCAAACTAGACCGGATGTTAAAGAGGGAGCTGGAAATTTGTGTGGACAAATCTGTATTTTGGACAGATAGTACAGCTGTCATCAAGTACATCAATAACGAGAGCAAACGTTTTCAGACGTTCGTTGCCAACCGCATTGCTGTGATAAAAGATGGTTCAGATGCATCTCAGTGGAATTATGTACAGACGAAAATGAACCCAGCTGATGACGCATCAAGAGGTGTTTCTGCAAATGATCTTGTTGATGACTCAAGGTGGATCAAGGGACCAGCGTTCTTATGGCAGAGTAGGGAAGCATGGTCAACTGAGCACACAGAAGATCTCGAAGTTGACGATGATGATGCGGAGATAAAGAAGAGTCTACAATCGCACAGTGTTGAAATCGAAATGTCTTGTGATATGAACGAAGTGATTTTCTCAAAGTTCTCGTCCTGGACCAGACTAAAAAGAGCTGTCTCGTGGATATTAAGGTTCAAGAATTGGCTTATTCTGAAGTCAAAGTCATCAACAGACAATCCAAAGCCACTTCCCAGAGGAAAGTTGAGTATAGAAGAGCTGAAGAATGCAGAACATGCGGTTATTTCATGGATTCAAAGAAACTCCTACAAAGAAGAGATTGATGCCTTAACCTCAGGAAAGAAGCAGTTGAAGAAACAAAGCAGTCTCCTCAATCTGGACCCTGTAATCATCAATGGTCTTCTCTGTGTCGGTGGTCGACTGAAACATTTGCCAATAGAGGAAAGCGACATGAAATACCCCGTAATTCTGCCGAAACGGAACCACGTGGTGGACTTGATAATCAGATACTATCACGAACTATCTGGTCATCTCGGGAAAGAACATGTATTGTCACTGGTTAGAGAAAGGTATTGGATCGTTAATGCAAGAGCTTCAGTGCGTCGAATCGCCAGTCAATGCTTCAAATGCAAAAGACTCCTCCAACAGCCCATACAACAAAAGATGGCAGATTTACCACAAAGTAGAATAGTCCCCGGTGAACCACCATTCACACATGTTGGCGTTGACTACTTTGGACCGTTTCATGTGAAGTTCGGCCGCAGCAGAGTCAAAAGATATGGCGTAATATTTACCTGTCTCGTCACTCGTGCAGCTCACATTGAGGTGGCACACAGTTTGGATACTGATTCTTTCGTCAATGCATTGAGAAGATTCATAGCACGCCGTGGTAAACCCAGTGAAATTAGATCAGATAATGGAACCAATTTCACAAGTGCTGAAGCTGAGCTGAAGCATTCGATTCGTCAATGGAATCAGAATAAAGTTCACGATTTTCTTCTGCAACAAGAAGTAAGCTGGCATTTCAATCCACCATCAGCCTCACACATGGGAGGAGTATGGGAGCGCTTAATCCGTACCATCCGGCGTGCAATGAATATGGTATTGAGGGAACAAATCTTGGATGACGAAGGCTTACACACACTTATGTGTGAGATAGAGTCAATATTAAACGGAAGACCATTAACCAGAGTTTCAGATGACGCAAGAGATCCAAACGCATTGACCCCTAATCATTTGTTAATGTTGAAGTCGAATGAGTGTTATCCCCCTGGAATATTCTCAAATAAAGACAGCTACTCCAAGAAACGATGGAAACAGATCCAGTATTTAGCTGATCTCTTCTGGAAAAGATGGGTAAAAGAATATCTTCCAACACTTCAACAGCGTCAGAAATGGCTAACACCAAAAAGAAACCTGAGAAAAAATGACATCGTTCTCATTGTGGAAAAGCCACTACCAAGAGGAGCCTGGAGATTGGGCAGAGTAATAGACGTGCATATTGGAAGAGATGGTCTGGTGAGGTCGGCAAAGGTGAAAACATCTCAATCGGAGTTAGTACGACCAGTAGATAAGCTTTGTTTATTGGAAGGCAGTGAAGGCGATCCTGATGATGAAGAACTTTGCACTAATTAAAAGACGAAGGAAACTGTTTCTTTATGGAATAAACGTTTGGGGCCGGATGTATTGTGCAAAGTTTAACTTTTTTGAATTTGGAAACAATGGATCCATAAAACTGAATACAAACGCTTTGTATATGTAAATTCACGCGTGGAAATGTTGTACATTGTTTAACTAATAGCTAATTTTTACTAAACTATTCTAACTATTCTAATTCTAACTTTTAGCTAATTAACTTGTTGCCTATTGAAAAAGTGTAATCGACCTAGTTTTATTACAGTCTGTCGGAGATTATTGGTTTTTTGATCTGTATTGTTGTGTTTAATCTTTTGTAATACCTCGTTATTTCTACTGGTAATCATTACAAACAGAAGGACTACATCGAGCACACAAAGTTATACCAAAACTACAACCTAGCAATAATTATATTCCTATTTACAAAACTATTTCTTAGGCATGTGAAATCTAGTCTGTTCAGAAGTAAATGTGAAGAGAGTTACTCCTACCGTGAATCTACTAAAACTTACATACACATGACATCAAATGACATCACATAACATTACGTAATGTAGCGTGACGTTTTGGGGGGTAACACCACATAAATTATTGTCTTTAGAGGTCTGGACTCTACCATTTTCTTCATTTGACTGGTGCAAGACGGATTAAGATGTTTGTATTTTCAGAGAGATGCTTCTCACATGCTGAAGTTATTCAAGCAATGCTTCATAGAAAGTGCCTTTTCCATGATGCAGTGTGCCAACTTTCCACCCTTTTCTTGGGCAAATGAGGCGGTTGAACAGGTAGGAAAAACTTAACTTTTACATTTATCATATTTCTGATGAAGACCTTTAGATAAAGGTCGAATACATAACGATAAAAGCAGGAAGCTTTTTATTTTCCTCTTGCTAAGAGTAACTTGTAATCAATTGTATTTTCTTGAGGAGAAGTATGATTTGGAAAATCAACGCAGTGCTAGCGTTCTAGAGTACAAATCTAGAGGTCGTGGGTTCGAGTCCTACTCGGGTCATTTTCATTCTCTCAAATTATCTCGATTAATTGTATTTTCACGTAAAAACCAATACTTGACTTGAGAAAAGCCAGAAAACGGGATATGTTTGCCTGTTTGCCCTTACATGATGAAATAGACAGCAATTATTGTAGTCTGTCTCTTCTTGATGAAAATATTGCACGGTTGGTTTTAGCACCATTGGACCACGCACAAAATATTCATTCACACATTAAAATCCTTTTTTCTCTTTCGTTTGCTTGCAGCCAGGGGCGTAGGAGGGTGGTACTAAAAAGTGGAAGGGTCAGTGGAAAAGGGGGCACTTTTTGAAATTTTCCAATTGTTCCTTATTTTCCAAATCAAATTTATGGCTCAGTTAGGGCTAGGAAAGGGTTCATAAAGGGTTTATTGATAGAGGTACAGCTAGGGCTTACTAAGGAAGTTTTATAAGGAATCCCCCGCCTCCCTATGCACGATAAAAATAGCTACTCCCACCTTGTGACATATTGTTTACTTCTAGGAGCGAGTCAAGTTCATCACCAGCTTCCTTGCTGACAAGAACTCCCTGACTTCTTTATTCTCTCCTGGCACGAATTTTAGGCCCTTCAATGCCAAAAAAGTGTCCTTCGATGTTCTATCGAAAAATTCTTTAATTACCGCGGAGGCAACGAATTCTTCTTAAAAAGGTTGATTTCATTTTTTATTTAAGAAAGAACTTAATATTCTGCTTAATTGGAATGTTATATTGTAAAAATATGTTGAATTACTGTTTAAACGGTTGTTGAAAGGTACACGAACTTCAGAAAAATTGGGAATATCAAAAACAGAGCTAAGCGTATAATGCTAGTAAAGCTTTCCATTTACACGTCTTACCACTCATCAGAAAAGGGCAACTGCAAGAAATTGCAATTGGAACCTAAGGAATTGCCTGTTATCTTCTGAAAATTGCAATTTGCAAATACAGAATTATCGAAAGTGCCCCTCTAGTGGAAAAGTGCACCAAGAGAGTCATACCCCCAAGTTTCAGATTGGGTCCCCTTAATTTAGGCAACTGCTACGCAACTTACTGTGGCTGAAACTCTAGTCGTTAAAGCAATTTTGCGGGCTTCCACTAAGGAAGTGGCGTGGTAAGCTTGACTGGCACCCGGGGGCAATCTAAATTATGTGCCCCCACTGACATCAGATTCATTTCTTCCTCTAAAATCTAATTCTTCTTAAAATTTGCTGCCTTCGTACCCCTCAATAAACATCTGCCCTCTTCACTATTTCACCGACGTAGTTGCTTGATGTCTAACCAGATTTATACACACGATTTTGTGCACGTTGTTCGCTGCCCATTTCCGCTGATTCTAGCAAATTGAGCGGGCGTTTTTTACAAAATTAAGAGTGCGGGGAAAAATTCAAGCGAATTTCGAGTTGACTAAACAGTTTGACAGTGATCAAATTGCTCTGCTATAGGGACAATTTGGGAAGTTGGTCGTATGACCTGTATATTGGGTAATAGTTTAGTGATCTTTTATGATAGGGGGATAGATTGTATTTTTATATTAGACAAACTTGAAGCTCTTATACTATTACTCGTGACAAGGACCCAGTTCTGAATTCTTATCATTCAATCCTTGGAGTCATTCTATTTTCGGGTTAGAATGGGGGCCCCAGGGGGGGTACTTTGTATATTTTGGATACTAGGGACGTGCCGATCAAATTGGTTCACTTTTTCGCCATTTGGATACAGACATGGGTATCCTTTTCGTGATTTTCGTATAACTATGGGTCTCCAATTTTCAAAACATGGTTTGGATGAACGTCCCTACCCAAAACTGGGTCAAGTACCCTGCCCGGGATAGAGGCATTCTGTTTCTTGGCCTACTGAAAGCTATTCTCCAACAAGGAACTGGCAGTCAAGTCAATCCTTGCGTACCCCCTGATAAATCAGCAGCTGCGTTTCCTCTATCTGACATGCGCGGGGCAGATGGCGATTCGGAATAAAAGAGAGGCATACAGAGAAGCTTCAGTCGTGTCAAGATGCATAAACTGAACGAAACAGTCATCACAAATAATCGTCTAAATGTTTCACTTCCTAATGGAGGTAACTGCACCCGGCTAGCAGCGATCGACGTGACGTTCGGAGTCGCCGAAGGGGTGATCTGGCTTATCATCTGCATTCTGACGGTGGGGGCCAACACCGTGAGTATCTTCACTCTTACCAGAAGCAAGCGGCGAAACACCAATCACAGTGTATACCTCGTGTCGCTCTTAACATCAAACTTGGCATATGGGACAGCCATCCAGCCGATACTAGCCTATTCATCTTTTCACGAGGAAGTGCCATGTTCAGTCATCGTCGTAATCTACCCCATTGTGTACCTTGGGGTTTTTGTGTCTATCCTTTCGGCCAAAGCCATCACTATTGACAGACTTCTGGCCCTGAAGACTACAGCACCAATCGGCACCCTTAATCAGATCTCTCGACAGCCTGGCCGCAAAAACAAGAAGGCCTTAAGGGTTGTTGCTGCAATTTGGCTGATTGGCATCCTTGCAGCAATAGGCTTTTGGAAGAAGGAAATCTATGCCAAAATTGTGAGGCGTTTCGTTTTCTTCTTGTTCGCTTCCACGTTGGTTTTGCTGTTGATCGTGTACGTGAGAATCAAGAGGCTATCCAGACAGTCAACGAATGTATCTGGCATATCCGTGACAAACAGGAGGCACAGGGCGTCTTTTAAGCTGGTCACCTTACTCATTTGCTGCATGGTCATCACCTGGCTTCCAATAGCGGTGATCAAGGTCCTAGCCAGTGGAGGAGCCAAAATCAGCATTACTGGAATCTCTGTAGCTATGAAGATGTTCCTTCTGAATCCACTACTCGACCCTTTATGTTATGTACTAGTAAAGCATTATTGTTAAGAGGTATTAGGTATGAAAGGGGGTATTAAGGGTAAAGAAGAAGGGGTTTATAAGCATTGCTGGAATCTCTGTAGCTATGAAGATGTTCCTTCTGAATCCGCTACTCGACCCTTTATGTTATGTACTAGTAAAGCATTATTGTTAAGAGGTATTAGGTATGAAAGGGGGTATTAAGGGTAAAGAAGAAGGGGTTTATAAGCATTGCTGGAATCTCTGTAGCTATGAAGATGTTCCTTCTGAATCCGCTACTCGACCCTTTATGTTATGTACTAGTAAAGCATTATTGTTAAGAGGTATTAGGTATGAAAGGGGGTATTAAGGGTAAAGAAGAAGGGGTTTATAAGCATTGCTGGAATCTCTGTAGCTATGAAGATGTTCCTTCTGAATCCGCTACTCGACCCTTTATGTTATGTACTAGTAAAGCATTATTGTTAAGAGGTATTAGGTATGAAAGGGGGTATTAAGGGTTAAGAAGGAGGGGTTTATAAGCATTGCTGGAATCTCTGTAGCTATGAAGATGTTCCTTCTGAATCCGCTACTCGACCCTTTATGTTATGTACTAGTAAAGCATTATTGTTAAGAGGTATTATGTATGAAAGGGGGTATTAAGGGTAAAGAAGAAGGGGTTTATAAGCATTGCTGGAATCTCTGTAGCTATGAAGATGTTCCTTCTGAATCCGCTACTCGACCCTTTATGTTATGTACTAGTAAAGCATTATTGTTAAGAGGTATTAGGTATGAAAGGGGGTATTAAGGGTAAAGAAGAAGGGGTTTATAAGCATTGCTGGAATCTCTGTAGCTATGAAGATGTTCCTTCTGAATCCGCTACTCGACCCTTTATGTTATGTACTAGTAAAGCATTATTATTAAGAGGTATTAGGTATGAAAGGGGGTATTAAGGGTAAAGAAGAAGGGGTTTATAAGCATTGCTGGAATCTCTGTAGCTATGAAGATGTTCCTTCTGAATCCGCTACTCGACCCTTTATGTTATGTACTAGTAAAGCATTATGGTTAAGGAGTACTAGGTATGAGAGGGGGTATTAAGGGTAAAGAAGAAGGGGTTTATAAGCATCGCCGGAATCTCTGTAGCTATGAAGATGTTTACTTTGAATCCGCTACTCGACCCTTTATGTTATGTACTAGTAAAGCATTATGGTTAAGGAGTACTAGGTATGAGAGGGGGTATTAAGGGTAAAGAAGAAGGGGTTTATAAGCATCGCCGGAATCTCTGTAGCTATGAAGATGTTTACTTTGAATCCGCTACTTTTTTTTACCTTCTTTATTTATAGTTATTGCAATGCCAGGTACTCGAGTTGCTTATTAATACTATAACTTTACAACATGAAAAACGTCACAGAAAAATGAATTAAATTAAAATAAACCTAATGTTTTTAAAAGCTGACCAATTCACTTGTTCTTCACTTGTTCAATTCATGTAGCCAATGTTTGAAATGTATTGTCTGCATAATCTACAGGGACAATGAGATGACGTGAAGTTTTTAATATGTTCTTTGAAATCTCCACATTGGTTATATTTTTATTTCTGGTGGGAGGTTGTTCCATTGTTGGGAAAACCTATAAGAGACTGTATGCAGGCCATACAATACCGTATTTGGTTTCTGTTGTATGAAAGGTACTCGTCGTAAATTATAAGTAGCTTTATTAGATATTTTAATCATTTCATTCATGAATGATGGATTATTCCCGTTAATAATTTTATAGATTTCTGTTGAAAAATCTTTTTTTTTGTCAATCTAATGCTTGGTTCACCGCACAAAAACAGGATATTTCTTGCTAGAAGTGGCTCGCCAAAAGGAAAGTCACGCATAATTATAATTCGTAGGAGTTTGTGTTGGTGATAACCAGATTATGCTTTCATTCCTGAAGTAATCTGCCATGAATTATGCATGATCTTCATACGTGCACGTGCGGAACTGCATGGCGAACTGTGCGTATCGTCTTCCGATGAGGGGCATTTCTCTCTTTCAAAGCGTACGAAATTTTTCAGGAGTGTTTTATTCAGAACCTTAAAAGGATCTACTGGAAAAGTGCAGGAGATTTTCAGGGAGTGATTTGCCCCTTGACCTTCGGGGTCACCATCTGGTCAGTGCAGCCTGCGCAGCGTCAGTTCTGAGAAGTTGTCACTTGTGGGAGGTTTGCGACCTGCACAGGAAAGCGAAGGATCGAATTACTGAACATATTTACAGTTTGATTAACATGAGTAGATTATTCAGACTTCCAATAAGAAATGCAGCTCGCAAAAGCAAGATACCCACTCGGACATTTTACGAAGGAGATGTTTTGGAGCCTTTCCACCCAATTCCGAATCGAAAGCCGAAGTACATGTCTGCAAACGAAGCTGTGAAAGTTGTCAAGTCAGGTGAGAGAAGGAGGAAGGGTTTTAGGCCTATTAGCAATGGCGCCTCCTTCCATAGGCCCATTAGGCTATTTATTTTCAAAATTAAGGAAATATATTAAAGATGATTTATATCAACTTGATACCAACCTATGTGTGATTGACAAATGTTCTGAGCTGGGCAAGACCGATAAATAACGATTTAGAAATGAAAATATTTCAGGTAGGGTGTACGTTATAGCTTTAATACCTTGTAAGAAAATTATACAGAAAATGATTTGAATGAGATTTCGGGAGATGAATACCATGAATGATAGATCAAGGGGTCATCCAAAAATCCACTTATGATTGCATAGTGGTATTGAGCATTTTTTTAATGAGCAACTGATTGTTGATAAGCAATTTTAAAATTTTAGTTCTGATCCTATTGGCAATGTAAATCGTGCAGCAGCTATAGAGAAGTGGATATGAATACTCTGGCACAATTTTGTATTCAAGATACTATTCGCATTTGCTGTATAAAAAACTTCTGAGATACTATTCTAAGAAACAAATCTTCAAGTATAAAAAACTAAGCAATTGCTAAGCAATTTTGAGAATTCAAATTTGCCCTCTAGCTAAGGAATTTTAAATAATGAGCTTGAGCTGAAATTGCTTATTAAAAAAATGCGTGTATTATCTTGTTACCTCGTTCCTCCCTATCTTTTTTCTTTGTAATGAAGCTGTGCTGAAATACTTGAATGAATCTTAGGTTAAACATAGTTTATGCTCATTCATAGCAAAAGAGGATCAAAAAAGAAGATATAATGACGATGGTAAACATGAATAGATTGTTCAAATCAATCTTGGAAGGGATGGTTAAAAATGATTACAGCCCATGAAATTGTGAACGAATGATCAAACAATAGGTTTCAATGAAAACACCTCCCCCACCAAGAAGCCAGATGGAGCTAACTCAAGTGGCCTTCTTAAGTGGAGTCACGGAACTTAGTGAAAGGGTTTTTAGCGGGAGCTTGTTGGGTGATTCAATTAAATTCATTGCTACAAACATTATGTTGATCTTTCTCCTGCCTTTAATTTTGGATTCATTCCTGCAGGTGATAAAATTTATGTGCATGGTACTTCTGCGACCCCTTTACCCCTTCTTGAGTCTCTTGCAAATTGGGGTAAAACATCTGAACTGAAAGATGTAGAGCTGATACATATTCATACTGAAGGACCTGGGCTATGCCAACAGCCTGAATTTGAGGGTAAGTGACTCTTATTCTGATGCCGATGCCAGATCAAGGTTGAGGTGCCTGTTATATACCCTCTCCTACCTACCAACTTCAATTGTCTGTGGAATATATCTATCATTGAAAGTATACCAGAGCAGGCTACTGCAATTGACATATGCCTCCTTGAATTTGCATATTGGGAAATTAAGTTGGTAAGTTGGACAGTTTGTGAGTTGGTACATTACCGACACTGGGCCAGGCCCCAGGCCATTAGGATAAATAATGGGCAGAGAAAGCTGAATTTAGGGAGAAAAATTTTGTAGATTTTATTCATTAAAAACATTTTCCTATTTAATTAAGCAACTGCTTAAAGCACTCTAGCCTGTGCTCAGCAATCCTGCAGGACCTCAAAAGTAAAAGAAATAGTTGATCTGTGCAGAGCTTCAGAGTAACAAGATAAAATGAAACGTTTAAGAAAATAACTACTTCTGCTTTTTGTCTGACATTCATCAGAGTAGACAGGCGAGCGTGCTAACCACTGTCCTAAACCAAACTAAACCAAAATTAACCGGGTTTTTGCTTTAAGCAATTGCTTAATTGAATAGGAAAATGTTTTTAATGAATAAAATCTACCAAATGTTTCTCCCTAAATTCAGCTTTCTCTGCCTATGGTTTAGGACAGTGGTTAGCGCGCTCGCCTGTGTCGGCTCAAACTCGGGTTCGAGACCCGGTGGAGGCATATGTCAATTGCAGTAGCCTGCTCTGGTATAATTTAATTACCCGTGTTAGACCATGCCTTATGAATTAATATTCATCAGAGTAGTTCACTCATCTTGAGTGAGTTTTTTGTTCAAACTGTCAATTTCGTTGGCATTTCAGTATCTTGTTTAAATTTGTTCAGTGTCTCATTTGCAAAGCTGATGCATTTTATCCTTTAAAGCAAAGCTCACTGAAAAAATATTTTTGCACTCTGTCTTTTCAGGTATATTTAGAAGCACATCTCTATTTACTGGACCGAATTGCAGAAAAGCCATAGAAGAGGGAAGGGCAGATTATGTTCCAATTTTTCTTGGGGAGATTCCCCTTCTCTTCAGGAGAAATATTATCAATATCGATGTAGCTCTTGTACATGTAAGTAAAAACGTTTTAATATTTTAGCCTTTTTAATTTTCTCAGGTATTTACTTTTTCTGATTATTCACAAAAAATCAAAAAACAAGGAAATAAAAACTTAATCAAGCCAGCAGTGTCTGTAGAAGGGGACACTCCCTGTAATAAATAATTTGTTGGAAAATTAGAAAATGCACGAATTGTCAGAAATTTTGGATAGTTATCAAGAATACTTTAACAAGCAATCATTCTATTAGTGAGAAAATTGATGTCTCAAGGACCACTAAACAATTAACATTTTCAGTCTCAGTAAGATAGAAACACACAATCCATTTTTGTTCCACTCAATTCAAACCCTGTTCTTTCTTGTCTCTTTTTCCCATACTACTAAGGCACATAAATCTATATAGGATTTCAAAGTTTTTGATTCCGTATTTACATCGTTGTGGTTTGTCTGAAGATGAAGCTTTGTCAGAGACTGTAATGAATTCTTTTCTAGACATCCCCTCCTGACTTGCATGGCTTTTGTTCTCTTGGACCAAGTGTTGAATGCACAAGAGCTGCCGTTCAAAATGCCAAGTATATAATAGGTGAGTCCATTCCAAACAGCAGGCAGAGAATATCCTTCAATTTACCAACGCTATGCAACTGTTAACCAAATATGCAACGGTAATAGGAATCTTTACTTTCCCTTGAAGCATAATGTCTGAATTCATTTGCTCATATCTTATTCGATGTTATTTTCTTGTCTTTGGTTGGAGTTTCAAATTATTGAATAAACTCAACAATCTGAGCTTGATAAAACCTTGTTCTTGGGTGATTTAGAGTTATATTATATTACAATAGTTTGAATTAGGTATAAATCAGTTGAATTAAAATACTTTTTAGCTTAAAAGCACAATTTAGCAACATTTGTAAATGATTTAAAATTCCTTTTACTTCAGGATTATGCAATCCCCAGTGTCCACGGACGTTTGGAGATGGGCAGATTCATCAGTCGCATTTAGACGCATTTGTGTACATGGACCACCCTCTACCTTACGGGCACAAGAAAATTCCCTCCAAAGAAGACGAGATCATTGGAAAGATTGTTGCTGAAAATCTTGTTGAAAATGGAGCAACCTTGCAAATGGGTATGTGTTTAGTTTTTTGGTAAGAATGTAGTTTAGGACTTCAGTCCTAAGTGTATTTTATTGTGAAGTCTGTAGAGTTTTATTACATTCAAAATTGCTTCAACAGCGCTGATAAATTTGAAAAATTTATGCTTCTGTAAATTTTCTTAAGCATTCTCCTTCCTGTGTTTCTAACTGACTTTTCTCCCTTAGTTTTTGTGAATTGTTGTCGTTTAGAATTCTTCTGATACCTGTAGTGATATTTTTTCAGCAGGATTGGAAAAATCAATCGAAATGATATGGGAAAATGAAATGACCCAGAAAGGTTTTGAACCCTTAAGCTGTGATTGAAGCATAGATTCAAGAAGTCTTGGGTTCAAATCCAAAACAGGTCATTCCATTTTCGCAAATTTTCCCGGTTTATTTTGCATTTGATCTTTTTTGTAAATGATTCTTGAAACAATTTTTACATTTTCTCTGGAAGAATCAAAGGGCTACTAAAGTTTGAAATCTTTTAGGAATTGGATCGATTCCAGACTCAGTTTTGGCGTCTCTCAAAGGACACAAAGATCTTGGCATCCATACAGAGATGTTCAGTGATGGAGTCGTAGATTTGGCTGAGGAGGGAGTGATTACAAACGCTTACAAACACATCCATCCTGGAAAAATTGTTACTGGCTTTGTGGTTGGAACGAAAAGGGTTTATGATTTTATTCATGAAAATCCTTTTGTGGGTAAGCTTCATTCAACTTTTATTTCTAAGGCTGTTAAAAAATAATATGGTTCAGCTTAAAGAAAAAGTCTGTTTCTGAGGCCTAGGGGCAAAATTGCAATAGGAGGTTTTTACCAGAATGCCAATGCCAGGCCCCTGTTACTAGAATTTGCAGACTTCTGTTTGGACAATAACACCTGTCTGTGCACTTGCATTCTACAGTCCTTTGTATGCTGCTGCTATTAAGGAGGTTTCTTTGATGATAGAAATAATAATGATAATCAACTTTATGATGTCAAGGTATTTAGCATTACTACTTATTAGGGACACTGTCAGTCAGACATACAGCTGGGCTGGCTGACGGTGTGTAGTTTATGGTTCGAACCCACAGAGGTAGCCCCTTGATCATACAAAGTCCAGCCCCTTAACCAATAGGCTACACCACTGGTTTCGTTGATTCGCCTTAACAGGCCATACAGATTTTGATGTTGATCAATGAGACCTCCATCCCTCATCTCCATCCTTCTTTCTTGAGATCTAAATTGTGTATATTCCACCAGTAGATAGACAGTTTCTTCGCGCAAAATCACCTTCCCTTCGCAAATTCCAAAGTTTGTTCCTGATCAACAACTTTCTAAATTACATACCATTCAATTGCAGTGATGTGCGACATTTCTTTCACGAATGACGTCGCCAGGATATCGATGAACCCAAAAGTGACTGCCATAAACTCATGCATCGAAGTTGATCTCACCGGACAAGTTGTTTCAGATTCCATTGGTGCCAGAATTTATTCGGGTAAGATCAAATTAACTTGATATGGATTATGTTACGTGGTTCGGTATTTTCGGGGCTTATTAAAATGGCTGCTATGATGTGACCCCTAGATAAATAGCCTCTCTGGTTGAAAAAAGCATGAGCTGTTTAGTGATATCGTTTAAGGTCGTCTATCCAGGTGTTGACCTGATATGACCAAGTTGTACTTCGCTTGCTCACGGAGCACTGTTTCAGCCGCCGCTATATCACTCCACCCCACATCCTAACTGTAAGTGGACTATGGAAGAGGGGTAAGCTTCCCACTAAATATTCATGAGAACCTACCTAAATTGTCCCTCAGAAAATGTGGCGATCGTTTGCAAGGTGCAGAGAAAAAGAAAGCATTTCTAACAAGGGCAGTATTTTCATTAAGGAAGAGAGACAATTTCTGAAAGTAGAAAGGGCACTTTATTATCTCTGCAAAATCTTGGGGGGCATGTTTCTTTGGTGCTCCCCGGCTCCAATGTCCCTGGCAAGTACTTCATGTATAATCTCTTGATATCAGGTGTCGGAGGACAGATAGATTTCCTTCGTGGTGCAGCAATGAGCAAAGATGGACAAGGAAAACCAATTTTAGCCATGCCATCTCAAACGAAAAATGGACAGTCTAAAATTGTTCCTTTCATTAAAGAAGGTTAGTTATTCTTTGAAGATTTTTGGTATTTTTTCCACTAAGGTATCGTATTTTCTCAAAACATCAGAATAGAACCACACACAGAGTAATAGAAAAGCTGGTCCATGTGTAATCACCCTGTCGTTACTTTCCTAGTGAAATAATTTCAAGTGTTCTCTCCAGGTCTATCTAGAGATGTTCTGGGAACCATTTTCCCGGTGCAAAGCCAATGCAACAATTAGAACAACTGCCTCTAAATCTTCAATAACTCTGAATATGATTCTGCTTCAGGTTAAACAATTTCTTGTCATTACTAAGAAAAAAATATTTTTGTCTTTTCTATCACTCTTGATGAGAGATCAATTGTTGCAGTGGCGCTGTAGCAATCAATAATTGCCAAATGCTTCCGAAATTTGCAAATGGCTAACTCATATTATCATTTTATTATTTTGCTTAGGTTGGTTAAATCTATAGCAGCTACATCCAACCATGTCTTTTAATTCCCTTCCACTTTCTAGGTGGCGGTGTTGTGACATCGCGTGCGCATGTGCATTACCTGGTGACTGAGTATGGCATCGCATACCTATTTGGTAAGAGTTTGCGGCAGCGTGCATATGAATTGATACGAATTGCTCATCCAGACCACAGAGAAGACCTAGAGAAGGCAGCATTTGAGAGACTGAAGTGTATGCCAACCCCATAGAATTTAAAAATGAAAATTATTGATAGTTAACTGGGAATGAAACAAAATTTTGTTTTCTAGCTAAAACAGATAAAAAAGTCAGGCTCTGTATTGCTATCAAGCTGTGACGGTTTGAAGCAAAACTGATGAAGATGAATTTGACTCTTACCCCTTAGAAGTTCTTCAAAGTCAAGTTTGAATTTAAACTTCCAAGGGATAAGAGTCGAATTCAAGAACAACCAACCAAAGCCTGATTGGCTCAAATTCACAAGAAAGATTACAAAAGTTTGATTCATTCCCAATACAATATTAAATAAGTTTGCTGAAGATGAGTGTGAAGTATAAAGTGTGAATTAAAAACGAAGACTTACTGTATTTTCTAGACGTTTAGGATTTTTTTCATCTCACGCCATCTTTTATGCTGGACCCTTGGCTACGAAGAGCCCATTTTAGCAACCAACTCACAGATGTGCTTCTGAAATTTCTTATGAAACTCTGTACACATGGGCTTATCCTTAATTCTTATAAATTGGTTGGTATTTTCGGATTTTCTTACCAATGGGTCTCATTCGCAAGATATGTTGACCACAGAACGACTGAATATAATTTTTCTGAAAATCGTGGTCACATTGAAGTACCCCCCGGGCTGACACGTATAACACTTGATAGATTTATATACATACATCCTACACTATGACTGAGATGTTTAAGTTAATCTACTTGCATTTTTCTATATTATTTATTGTTTTGCTATTTTGTATTTATTTCTAATCACTACTTGGATCTGATTTTACTTTGAACTTAATGATTTTGTTGGACATTAGAATTAGTTTAAAGCTAATATAGATTGAATTATCATTTGAATGTATGTATATTTTGTTTCCAGCATCTGCGTTCTTGACTAGCAGGACAAGAGACTGTAAAAATCAGGGCAGTCAGACTCTATGTGAATGTTTTAGAGCTTTTAAATTCTTATTTAATTTCTTGGCGGGGATGGCCAAGTTGTTGTATCACTTGATCCTTGTTCAAAGGGTCCCGGCCCCCGGGGTCGAAACCACCTTCAGACCTGTCACAAAGTGTGAGGAGAGAATTTGCCAGCTCTCTGTAATTCCAGAAAAGGAATCACGAGGTGTGGTCACATCGAGAGGAAGGACCAGGGTCGCACTGCTCGATTAGTTTACCTACTCAGTGGGCCCTTTGTGCTTAGCACATAAAACAATACCTTGCAAAGATAGTAAGCGTATGTGCCTATCAACAAATCTTATCAACATTGGCAGCCTTTCCAGGTTCATTGATATTTATCTTTCTTATCTATATAATCCTGAGAAAATTATGAAACATAGCGTAACATATAACCACTAAGCTTTGTATCTGACGCATACTCGTAAGAGTAGAACGTCAGAAAGAGAACGAAGAGATAACCTAACAAATTGTTTTACCTGGAGGTGGATGTGGATCGAATGAGCTAATTTGAGGGTCCTTAGGGGGCTTTCTTATTCAAATTCCCAGCACTAAAATAATAAAAAACAACCAATTCCTATAGGGAATAGAGAAATTCCCAATATTGACGTGTTTAACAATCTCAATCCCGATTTACTTTTTCATTCCCTATTCCCAGTCCAAAGAGGTTCAATACCATTTTTCCAGTTAATAAAAAGGCTGATCCCCTTTCCCAATTTACCCCTCATGACCCTCTAATCAGAGAGGAGATGAATTTCATTTTATTTTCATGACACATTGGTGTCCCACATACAAGAAACACAGAGCTGATTGCAAAAATAGAACCACCCTTTATATAAAAAACATCTATATTGATTTCAAAAGAGAATTATCAGAAAGGCCTTAGACCTGATCTTGAAAATGGTTTTTATATGTGGGACACTATTGTAATCTCTCGGATATATCTTCCTACATACACCACTCTTTTTACTAGAAATTGTTTCGTTCTGTTCGTTCGTTAGTTAGTTTTGTACGTATTGTTATATTTTAACTATTTTTAACTATCCTCATAGCAAACTGTTTATAAGGACGCTCCTGTATACAAAGTAGCAAGTTTTTATTATTATTATCATTATTATCATGTTATCAAAATCTGAATCTAGTTCTGAATATGGATCTGAAAATAGATCTGAATGCCGATCTGAATCTGAACATTTAAGTCTGAGGATTTTGCAGTGCGCATGTGCAAATGTGCATTCGTGCGTGACTACATGCAAATTCGACTTATTGAGCTTCCGCCTTCGCCCATGGAAAAGAAAAGCTTGCGTTTGCAGCTCTGCGTTCCGGGCTTGAAATTCGCCCTCGAAGAAAGCATGAAACTTATTTACCATGGCTTCAAGAGATCGTAAGAAAGTCAAGTTTTCCTTTATCTGAAAAAGTAAGTATCAATCAATTTTTGTATTTCAAAGATCAGATGATAAAGTTGTTGGCCTTTTGATTGACCCTATTTAGGCCTAAATAGGCGAAAGCTTGGCCTTCTTGAAGCGGAAGACTCTGATTATCTTGGCATATCAGCTGAAATCATCTACGATTCATACCATGGATAAATGGCTCGAAGTGTCAAACTGAAGCTCTTGTCAGGACAGGTCTTTTATTTAGTAATAATTAATTTGATAACCTTTTAGACGAATTATATAGGTGATGTAAAAATGGAGACACAACACAAAAGGTTTTAGATTGAAGAATAAGATTTATTAATGGGCAGCTATCTAAAAGATTCTGCTTCAGATGTTACTTTGACATTTCGTTGATGCTCTGATCCCAGGGTGCATTCAATATTGTCTACCCCAGTGATCCTCGGCGTGGATAATGTTGATAAAACAATGGACCACATTGTTTCTTTATTGTTATTTTGCCTACTGGCATAATTTCTCTGGCAATTGACTTTTCATGCAATGAACTAGTTTTGATCTCATACTAGAAAATATATTTGCTGCCCCGAAGATCTTCTGCATTTAGCATAATATAGACAGGGAATTTCTTGCAACTATCTAACCACCTACCCAACCTTTGGTTTTATACTTGATTTCTACTATTTCGACCATGGAGATTCGAATTAGACTTTGAAACATTTTGGATTTTGACAGGAAGTGCCATTTTTGATGACGTCAATAACTGTCCTTTTCTGAACTGATATCGCTTTAACTCTTTGTGTGTAAGTCGGACGTGTTCGAAAGTAGTTTAGTTAGACGGCACTTGATCATACCTCTAGATTGATATATTATTTGTTTAATTCTAGCAAAATCTTAGCAATTTCTATGACGTCACCGATCCAATGACGTCATATTTTGGCTATTTTTGGAATTGATTTATCCAGATTTTTTTTCATCGATTTCAATTAAATCGACCACGCAGATTCCGAATTTGCAACTGATGAACAGATATTATGTACATGAAAAGTGTTAACGACCAAGTAACTTTTCATTGGTTCGAAACAATGGGGATTATGACATGCCTAAAATACTTTTTATGTACATAATATTTGTTCATCAGCTGCAAATTCGGAATCTGCGTGGTCGATTTAGTTGCAATCGATGAAAAAAATCGGGATAAATCAATTCCAAAAATAGCCAAAATTTGACGTTATTGGATCGATGACGTCATAGAAATTGCTAAGATTTTGCTAGAATCAAACAAATAATATATCAATCGAAAGGTCTGATCAAGTGCTGTCTAACTAAACTACTTTCGAACACGTCCGACTTACACATAAAGAGTTAAAGCGATATCAGTTCTGAAAATGACAGTTATTGACGTCATCAAAAATGGCACTTCCGGTCAAAATCCAAAATGTTTTAAAATCTTATTCGAATCTCCATGGTTGAAATAGTAGAAATCAAGTATAAAACCAAAGGTTAGGTAGGTGGTTAGATAGTTGCAGGAAATTCCCTGTCTAAATAATTTCTGGCCTGTTTTCGCTAATCATATACCAAGAAAAAAGTTTCATGTTATAGTATCATAGATTATAGACTTAAGGAAAAAAATGCTTAAACTTAGCAATGTGACACACAAAATCACCTTTCTTACTCATAGAAAATAAATGGACAGGCTCATTACTCAAAAACTTTCGGCTTGGCTCACTGCAAAATTTGTGTTACCTTTGATTAATATTTCCGACAAGATACATCTTATTGGAAAACTTTTGCAGATGAAATATCAACTTTCCAGTATGGCTAAGAACCAGGACTGTGCAATATGGTATTTCTGGTTAAGAGAGAGTTTCACTGGCCCTTGTTCAAAGCCCATAAAATATGTTAGGTTGAATTTTCACTGTCTTTCTGACGTCAAACTCAGATGAGTGTCAGACAGAGAGCTTCCTAGTTATTATGCTTCACGGTCAAAGACTGTTCAAGTAACAATAGCCTGCTTACATTTTGAAACGAATAATCCTGTGGATTAAGGTGGCAGATGATCCTACCTCTCTTTGGGATTCTAGGCCATTTTAAGGTCTGAGAAGTCACACAGTACAAAACTCTCCTCAAAGGCAGCCATTAAGGACAAGGCTGCCGCACCCATGGCAAATCTATCCCTACCTATTTTTAGGCCCCCAAAACAGTAACCACTTTTATGGATGTGTGCCATGGCTTCTTCCACAAATAGATTGTAAGCCAACAAGCAGCAAGCATATTTATTTATAAACAGAGGTCAGGGCTGTGTCAGCTTTAATACAGCTGATGTAGACCTACAACTTGTGCCCTAGAATTAATTTCTAGAATAAATATCCTGGCTACTCATTTACCGCCTTGGGAGGATGAACTGATGAGTTGGCTGAAGGCTTGTAGTTCTTGATTCTGACCGTTTGTCGGTTCAAACCTACAAAGGTTACCCTTCAAGGATCAGAAATCCAGCGTCTTTACCTCTAGGCTATACCTCCGCATCACTATGTATATTACTATATTCCTGATACATCTAAGAAAATACAATATATGTATTTCATTTCTTTCATCTTAAATGTTACTAACTTAGTGTTGGGGATAAGGATAATAGGTTAAAACTCCAACACACATTTAGTTATTTTCAAAACATTCCTAATCCTATCCCTCAGTCTCTTTTGCCTTAAGCAGAAAATATCTCTGGGAATGTTTATGTGTCAATTATTTTGTTTGTTAATACTGGTAAAAACAATGAAGCAGTCTCTTATCTGTTCTATACACATTTTTGTCTAATCGTTTCATCAGGTAAAGCTATTTTCTTTCACACTTGTAGATTTAGTGGTATACAGTACAAACAGAAATGGTAAGAACGCTTTTGTTTATTTTTTGACTGTGTAGAATGGCTCACTGCTTTGTTGTTGGTTTTAAATTGCCTGCTTTGACAAAACAGTCATGATAAGTAGAGCTTATCGTTCCTTATGAAGAGTCAGAAATAGCTTTGTGAAGTCTTCATGTATTGAATTTGCCCTTACTAACATTGAAGGGCTTGTTGTTAAGTAGTATCTAGTCTGATGAATTATCAGAAACACCATTGATAAGCTGAAATGTATTTTTAAATTCCTGTTGGATGTTTTTGAATGAAAATTTTACTTTTTTTAAAGTTATATTTTTGTTCTTTGGTCAACTCAGCTTCCTAAGTAATAAGGGAGAGGCAGCATACTGATTTGCCCTTCTGCGATAGCTATAATTGTTGGTTTTTGATGTGTGATTCAACCTTTTTTATCCTAGGCTTATTTAGAATCAGGCACAGAGTGTGTGGCTAGCTATGACTTTAGAGGAGCAACCCCAAAGGTACATATATGAACTTTTCAATAAACTATGTTGAAGACTTATCATTTAACCAGGTTTGTCATGTAGAATGATAGAAATCTTATAAAAACAACTTTGATATGTGAGAAATCCGCATAAAGTTTGCTTTTCCACTGGACAGTTTCTTTTCCACTGGATAGTTTCTTTCCCTTTATTCTGTACATTGTTGTTTCATGAATCAATTAGTGGAGATGATTTCTATGAATAAAAATGATCTGATAAGGATTACAGCCCATTATCTCTTAGCCCACGCCTTGGATATTTGCAACTGAGCTACAAACCCATTTATTTGACCAGCCCCAGCAACATTAATCATATAAATTGGACCACGCTCACCAAATATAAAAACAAACCAAATGCTGTTTCTACAACAACTACCCCAGACCTACTGACGGTAGACATAAGGTGACATTGAATTATTCTAATGGTTTTCCAAACCCTACTTCTTCTCAAATCAATTACTCTTTTTGCTATCCTGCTTATACACCTTGAGCTTTGGGTATTAATGTTTTTGGAACTTTCAAAGAGTTTCTTTGACATGTATTTTTTTACTTTAGGATCTTCCTTTCAAAAAAGGAGAAACGCTGGTCATTGTACATCCGACAAAGGTATGTACCACAAAAACTGACGTACCCCAAAAACCACAAATTCACTCAGACCCAATTTCTAGAGAAGGAAAGTAACAGACACCAAGCTTGTGCTAATTATCATTGCTTAGACAGCTAGGCTACCTAGAAATACAGGTTTACTATGAATCTATTGGACTAAAACGGAAATATGGATTGCAAAAGAGAAGATGTTGCATTTAAAAACTCTATGTATGTTCTCTGGCTGGAAGTCAGAAATTCTTACAGTAAGTTTTCAAAGGTATGTTTTCGGTATCTTTTATGTAACCTTTTGTTGGAAAACCAAGATGCCCATCTTGTAACACACTGGACCTTATGAAATAGGCATGAATACTCTGATAATTTTTGGCATGGTTTTGGGGACATTTTACTCAAAAGTGCAAAACGAAGAGAAAGTGGCTTGAATGAAAAATTTAAGAATCCAAATTAAGTCCACAATTAAATTACAAGGGAAACCTTAATGAAGAACTTGTTTCCTTAGAACATCATAGACACAAAAACATTTTTGAAAGCAATACGTAGAAAGGAAATCAACTCAATATTCTTTTTTATTGTTGTTTTTGGGGTATATATACCTGTATCCAGAATTTTTGTCCATAGCTACGAGAATGTTTTTCGCTCAGGGAACAACCAATATAAATTTTCTGCATTACTCATTTGCTCTCTGCTTTCCCTCTTTGAAATTAGCCTCATTTGAAGTTATGTTTTGACCATGGTTGGGAAAAGCATTTATTAAAAATCTACCCTATTTCTTACCTCTTTGGAATATTTTTGTTTTTCATAGACTTTAATGTGTATGTTTTGAAAGTGACTTAGATGTTTGATAATTTCCACATCAATGCGTTGTTTCAATTAATGCACCTATTCAGTTGCCCCTCTGTGCTTGTCCATACCAATACTTTTTATAGTTAGCATATATAATTAGCGTATTTGCTGTATTTAAGCTATCACTTATCAAAACATTGCTTGGATTTGTCAAGCTATCTAGCAAGCCTTTGATACTAGGCACTGAAACCATTTACTTACCAATATATTAAGCATATTTACTAAGTATTATTCCATTCAGACTTCTTCTTCATTGTTACCAAGATATGATGGTGTGAGAAATAAACTAATTTCTTTTGTTATTGTGTTTTAGGACCCTAATTGGTTTTATGCAAAAAGAAAGTCCGATAAACAGGAAGGCCTAATTCCAGCAACTCTTGTTGTACCAAAACAAAAACGAAAGGCAATGAACCTTCATGCGATGCCGTAAGTTGAACTGTTTGTTGTTGAAACCCTGTCTGCCATCTAAACATATCTCATTTTACAGTCATCCTGAGGGTTTTATGAAAGACACAAACACAAAAAATGATGCCAGTCAGCTATTGAGATGAAAAAGATTGGAAACTAAGATATAGAATGGCTGCATTTTGTTCCTATCATAGTACTTTTACAAACTTTATCATCGTGCATCTACCAAGGCTCATATTATTGATCAAAAAATTTAGCAATTCTCCTGAGTCTTTGATAGTTGGCCGTGTTGCTTGCCGCTGTAATCCAGACTTGGTGCTAGAGTGTTTTGACTGCATTGTGTCTGAACCACATCAAACATAGAATCGATGCCCTTACCCCCAACAAAAATGTTTGGATTTGGTCGATAGTCAAGGACCATCTTTGGCAACAATATGGGACTTGTCCTCCTCTCCACTTCCCTCAGGTGTCTGGGCACTGCGTTCCCCTATTGGAATAGAGCCAGGTTGACTGGTAAATTGAAACTCACTTACTGAAGAATTCCTATGTTTTTTGTTTCAGATGGTTTTTTGGCAAGATATCAAGAGATCGATCTGAAGAGTTACTAAAAGGTGGAACCCCCGGCCTGTTTTTGGTCAGAGAAAGCACAAATTACCCTGGAGATTACACCCTCTCCGTTTGCAGGTATCCAGATTTGTATCTATAACACGATGGATAGTTGATAATTAACGCTTACTATTTTCTTAAAGTATTGATTGATTTATTTACAAAGCTCAATTGGTTAGACTAATAGAGAAGTGCAATTCTGGTCCTTCCTCTTGATGTGACCATTCCTCGTGATTCCTTTTGCCTCTTTGCCTGGAGTCACAGAGAGCTGGCAAAGTCTCCTCTCTCACTGAATCCGACAGTTATAAAGTTGGTTTTGAACCTACCACCCTTTGAGCATGTGTTGGGTTTTCTAACCACTCTGCCATCCCCGCCAATGATTCAATTAAGTCCAAGGGGTCTTTCCCAAAACTCTAGAGGGAAAAGGAATCACAAGGTTGCTGGTTCAAGAAGGGGACTTTTAATCATTACAAAGAAATTAGGCTGATACTTGTTCATTTACGATAACAAACAATTTCATAGGAAACATAAAACTCACTACGTCTGAAGTTGAACGCCAGTCCTCTGTACACTCGATTGATTTTCCAAATCTTCTAATTCTTAAATTATCTAGACTGTTTGTTCCCTTTAGTCCGGCTGAGAGAAATCGAATAGAGCATTATCGGGTGTTAACAAAAAATTCAATGTTAACAATTGATGAAGATGGCTTTTTTTCCACACTACCCAATCTTGTAGACGTAAGTAAACTTGATAAATTACTGATCTTATAAAACAAGTCATCCAACTTATCTACTTATAACACAACGTGAAACTTTTTGGCCGATCACTTTATTTGCCGAACGGGCTTCACGGAATTATTTCCCTGCCTAGATGTGATGAAATAAGAAAGGAGACCCTTAAGGAATTGGTCATTTCAGGGGCTCAGTCCCTGGTTTATCAAAATTGTGTTTTGAGAGTATGTTAACTGCCACATTAAGCAGGGGTAATCCAAAGACAAGGCTAAGAAATTTCTAGACTGGTACATTTTGAAAATCAGGCTTTAAGCAACCAACTCGCAATAAATCCAGAGAAATTGAGAAGCATAAGTTATGTTGGTTCACAATCTCAATCTGCCCATAGCGGAAAGGCTACTCATGATTTGAGTGAGTCTGTTTGAATAAAGATACCACCTGGAGAGAGGGAGAGTGCATAGTATTCCAATGCTCACTGCTATACATTTGGTAATTGATGTTGATGAAGCTCATTTTTTCAACAACCACATTACTTTTCATCCTTCAGATCCATTTTTTAGATACTAGTACAGTACATCCTCGATTATCCGAACCTCGATTATCCGAACCTCAATTATCCGAACCTCAATTATCCGAACGCCAAAAGTTTTCATTAAAACATTTTTTTTTGCAAACCAGTTCTTGAGAAACCAATCGAAATATTCGGTGTCTGCTCAAACTGTTGCCCAAAATAAAAGTCATATCCAACGGAAGCGCAAAAATAACACATTTATTCGTTGTTGTTGTTGTTATTATTACAAATCGTTGTTGAAATTTACAAAAAACTGTTGCCTTAGTTTTGTTGTTGGTCCTTCCGTTTGCCAAGCTTTTCAATTTGCATTCAGTTTGAGCATCCTGTGACTGTTCAGGATGATGATAAGAACCTTTATAGCAAGTTTAGCAGGTAAAATGTTCTTCCTCGATTATCCGAATTTTTTGCGTATCCGAACGGCCCAACAAAAATTTGAGTTCAACCTGTTCGGATAATCGAGGATGTACTGTATTCAAGTCCCACCTCACTGTATGGTGCATGTTATGTGCATATGTAGATGCATATATGAACCCAAATTGAATAACCCATCTGTTCACTTTCTCGTGATTAACCCTCTTGACAGAATGCCAACAGACGCAATGAATTCTTCTTGAAGTCAGTTAATTCTCTAGAACACAATATATTCAATGTAAAAGCACCATTGGTGCAAACGACTAAGGAAATAGTTAAGCAATTTTTGAAATAATTTCATAAGTTGTCTCGTTGTCTCTTACTTCTAGCATTATACTAAAGACCAAGATGGACTCTGTACGAACTTAAAACAGCCTTTGAAGAAGTTGAAAGAAATGGGGATAACTACGAGTGTGTTTATCGAGACTTTTAAGAAAGGTAATTGGGAGTTGTTTCTTCTCTTCAATAATAAATCTAAGTAGGTTTCGTTATTCTAAGCTAATGAACACCCAAGCATGGTTTTCAGTGTTTTGTTATTGTACAGTTATTAATTTGTCTGTTTGGTTGATGTATGGTTAGTTTGATATGAAAGCCAAATAAGCAGGGCCATTTCCATGGAGGGAGATTCAAGGGGTGTGACACCCCCCAAGAATTGATTTTGGCAATTCACTCTGTTAACTCAAAATTCTATTGGTGAAGTCTACTGATCTCAAAATAAAAACTGGATCAAGTTTTCGTTTCTTCTGGAGCAAATTATTGAAGCCCGTAGCTTCGGCTTGTGTTTGGCTCCCAATATGGCTGCCAAAGAAATCATATTGACTTTATTCTTTGCTAACAATAGCTGCACAATTATTTCTCTTCTGTGCTGAGCATTCATTATATTCCAATTTCCAACAATCATCAAAGAAAAAGGCAGCCCCTAGTGGAATCTCAATGTATTGAATTGGACCTTTGCTGCCAATGACTTCATTCTAGAACAACAGATGATCGATCCAGTCTTTTTTTAGATCAGTGGTAAAATCACGTCAAACTAAATTCATATTTAATCCTTACTATCAAGTTCGTAGAAGATACATAAAAGCTTCCACCCCCTCAGAAAATTTTCTAGAACCAGCCTTGCAAATAAGCGTTGCTTCCACTCTCTATTTACTTTTATTTCACCGCAATATTTAATCAATTGTCTCACTTGCTTTCCAGAGGGATGGGTGATAAATTGGCCTGAGATATCAGATCGAATGGAAGAGATTGGATCAGGAGAGTTCTCAGGTTTGTAAAAGTTGTTAGTTTTTCTATTTCTCATTCATCCTTTGAAGATCTTTGATGAACTATTTTGCAATGTTAACCTTGAAATTTCCCAAATCTCATAAACAGAAGGTCTGTTACAGATTGAGTGGTTTCTGATATTCCCCAGATAATTGATGATTTCTTGCAAAACTCAATGAATATTTTTGATTCCATAGAGGTTTTCAAAGGCACATATGGCGAGCAAGACGTTGCCATCAAGAAGCTCAAAGACGATAGCGAGGCAGCTCAGGCGTTTCTGTCCGAGGCTTCTGTGATGACGTAAGCTCTACTATTTAACTCGCATATTGGTTATAAATATTGATAATGAAATTTTGAGTATATGAAATTTCATAAACCACTGCCTGTTTTTGGTTTTCTGCAATAGGGTATGAGAAGAACTTCCTTTTTTGACTTTAGTTGAGTGTGTCTAATAGACGGGGGGGTTGGAATAGCTTGCACCCCAGTAGGGGTGTGGTAGGACGAGCAGACATTGGTGTATTTGAGCATGAGATATATACATACATATGACATGTATTTTGCAACTGCATTTACCCAAATATCTGTGCATTCTGAACCAGGATGCCAAAAAGGCCACAGAACATTTACTGGTTGTGCTTGAGCTAGACTCATTCCCAAGCAAAAATGATATAAACTTCTTGTATGATTATTTCACTCCCTCTCTTGCAGGACGTTAAGTCACAGACACTTGGTTGAATTTAAAGGCATTTGTTTTCATAAAAAAGATCTATATATTATAACAGAGTTTTGCTCCAAGGTAACTCCATAACATTTTTTGTAACATGTACTTTTGCTTAGAATTATCTTGTGGTGACTTCCATTGTGTCAATTTATTGAACAGCATTTCCTTTCTATTCTCCATTCGGTGGAAATTCCAATGTCAAGATTATCTTTGTGACAGTAAATCGTCAACATTATAAACGACATTTTATCTTTTCAAAGGGAGCTCTTTTGGATTATTTGAGGTCAAGAGGTCGTGCCTTAATTACACAGGACCAACAGCGGGGTTTCGCAAGGTAATCAAAATTAGTAGCTTTCGAGATTATTTGTGAGAATGAAAATGACTCGAGTAGGACTCCAACCCACGACATATTGATTCGTACTCTAGAGCTACGCTTTCCTCAAGTTAATAACTTTCCTTGATTTAAACAATTTTAGTTGTTTGTATCCCTAAGCGTAATTTAGTTGTAAGATTTAACACACAAAAAAGGTGATTTCGCATATAGATGCTGCTCTTTTTGACGTTATTCAGATTAGAACCAGAAAAGTTTAAACAATGTTATTTTTGAATCTATTTTAAAACTTTTCCACCTTTTCAGAGATATTTGCAGCGGCATGTGTTACCTAGAAGATAGGAAGATCGTTCACAGGTAACCAATATTTTTCTACTTTACAAGTTTATTCCAATTTACTACACTACATGTAATGGCTGCTCTGCATTAACGCAAGAAATTTCCTTCCTTGGTTATGCTTCTGCAGCTTTGCAATTCATTTCTGAAGGCTTTCTACAGTCCTTGTGGTCTTATGCTTTCTACCTGGTATATTCAAGTTCTTCCCTTGCCTTTTAACTTCGTTTTTGAAAATGTGATTTTTCTGTTCATAGTTTTCGCAATGCCTTTCTGTGGCTTTCTTCTTCAATTCTCGTAAAAACTAGCCTTATCAGCTCTAAATCTGATACTTATGCTTCTTGATGTATAAAATTTGGGATTCAGTTCTTCTTCCTCTATTATTATCACTTATTCGTCATGTCTGAGATTTCCTTTTGTCTTTTCTTGATTTTATCTACCATATAAATCTTTGAAAGCTATTTGATTGAAATATTGAATATTGTTAGACAAGAAATATTGAAATATTGTTATACAAGAATTTTCGAAAATCTTCAACGTTTTTTATTTTTTTAAAGGGATTTGGCAGCTCGAAATGTCCTGCTGGGTGAAAATATGAGAGCCAAGGTAATCATCATTTTTCGGTCTAGACCAGTTACTATATCAACTCTTTGTAGAAAATCTTTTTGTGCATGATTGAAAATATGCTTTAATTTTTTGATATAATTTGTATGTTACGAAGTCTGAGAGTCGGTTTGCCATGAAAATGCTCAATACAAAGAGTAGAGCTATATAAACTAAGGAGAAAAGACTAAACAACTAAGGGGAAAAAGACTAAAAAGACAAAAACTCTCCATCTCTGGATGGAGAGTTTTGAGATGGAGAGTTTTGTCTTTTGAGTCTTTTTAACCTTAGTGTAATTTGTATGTTATAGAGAAAACTTTGAGTATAGTAGAGAAGTAGTCTCGTTAAAAAGTATTCACTCATTTCTATGAAATGCTAAGAAAAGCCTCAGTTTTTGAAGCCAAATTCTTGCATAAAAGTAACATTATCAGGCCTTTTCTTCTGACCAGAGCAATCACTCCTAGCTTTTGTCAGCACACTGATAAAATAACCAGTAGAGCTTGTAAACCAAATGACCAGAGCAGTTTTCTTCATCATTTAGACAGTATCAAAAAATTGCGATATCAATCATCTCTCTCCAATAGAGCAAAGATAGTTATCCATATGATCTAGATAATGAGTAAACTATCATTTCAAGCACTTTTAAGGCCAGTATTAGGAATTGCCTCTAAAATTATTTTCTATAGATAATGTAACTTCTACATAATTATTTTTTAATAATTTTTAGACAATAACTGCTACAATTGGTTTGATTTCGTTCCAAGTCTAATTTGCCTCCAATGGGTGTTTTAGTTTATCAAATAAAATTTTGTGGTAAATATTGATGCATTTGTTTCCCTAATTTTTCCGTAAGGTTGCTGACTTTGGATTGGCTAAAAATTTGGAACAAGATGTTGGTCCTGAGAAATTCCCTGTGAAATGGACCGCCCCTGAAGCTATCAAAAGCAAAGTAAGTGATGGAATTAGCAATGATAAAGGAATGAAAAATTGTCTTAAAATTGTGATCAATCCATTCTCCTTTATGAACTGGGGCATAGGTAGATGGATCGTATTAGAGATGTGGTTAAGTTATTGTTTTTAACTGGAAACAAGCTATTTTCAAAATTGTAACAGATAGCTCCTGCACATTTTCAGGAAAGATACTTCATGATAATACTACATCTTTTCGTGGCTCTTCTGCAGTTAAACGTAAGCCTCTAATGGACGGCTTAGGTAAAACGAAAATATATATGATACAATTTGAAACGTTTTTCTCTTGCTTCTAGAATTATTCTACACACAGCGATGTCTGGAGCTTCGGCATTCTTCTTTGGGAGATTTATTCATTCGGAAGAAACCCTTATCCAAGAGTGGTATGTAACTTTTTGATAAACTGGCAAGGATCCCCAAAAAAAAACTAGAAAGTACTCGCTATCAGTTTTAGTTAGTTTTAATAAGGTTGCTTCTTTTGAAAAATATAGACCCTAGCAAAATTTCGTCTTTATCTCGAAAAAAGTTTTAAAGAGCCACCCGGCTACTGACAACTTAGTTCAAGTTTGATGTAAAGAGCTGTCTTGGATTGCAAGTATTGCATCTCTAAGAAATTGAAACACGCTTTTTTGTCAAGAAGAAGAAGAAGTGAAGGTTGGAGAAAAACAGGGTTTTGTGGTCACGAAGCTGGCAACATTTGAAGGAGTTGTTTTGGAGTTACAGATAAGCTCGACTCGTCTTTTTGGATTTGATTTTCAAGATAGATCTTGGAAAAGTATTCGGATCACACCCTTATACAAATGGATGTGGGTTTCAATCCACCTGGAGACCTAACACAAAGTGTGAGGAGAGAATTTACCAGCTCACTATTTAACTCCAGGTAGAAGGGCAAAAGGAGTCATGCGGTGTTGTCACAACAAGAGGAAGGACAAGGGTCAAACTACTCTACTAGTCAACCTATTTATTGGGCCTTTTGCACTTGGTGCATAAATCTATTTGCCTATCAACTAACAACAACCAATCTCAAACTTTATTTAAGTCATTAAACTTTTGGTGTTTCTTTCAGCCCTTAAAAGACGTCAGCGAGAAGGTGGAGAAAGGCTATCGAATGGAAATTCCGGACGGGTGTCCGAATACAATGTACATTCTAATGCAGAGGTGCTGGAACATTGATCCAGTAAAAAGACCTTCCTTCCGAGAACTGAAAAAGGAAGTAGATAACCCACCCAGAGAAACCGCCCTTTGATGAGATTTTTGTATTTTGTTCTGATTTTGTAAAAATCAATACTGTTATCCTACGTTATTGAGGTATATCACAGAAAGGCTCTGCATTTGTAAACACAACAAAGGATGAGATGGGAAGATGAGAAGGGAATACGATGGCCTTTAAATGGTTTGAGTCTTCCTGGTTACAAATCAGGAGATAATTACTGCACAATGTATGAAGATAGAGCAAATAATGCATTATCTACCATATAATAACTTTGTTATAACCGGGAAGCCGTAAATTGTCATAGTTATCCAGAAGATCTGTTGTAGGATTTAATACCAAATGGCAATTGTCTATTCATCGTTACCCTACCTCCACCCCATGAACCCTGCTATAATCGAACCATTTTTAACCTACGAACAAATACCTAGGCTTGACTGCAACAATGAATCCACATAAATCAAACAATGGTTTGAGTCGAACGTAATCCTCACTGTTGCATATGATATTAAAACAGAAATCTTAACAATAACCATAACATTTAGATGTTACCAATGAAAATAGGTTTTGTAAATGCAGAGCCTCGCGGTCCCTCGAGATTGGTTGCTGTGATACGCGGGAATCTGCGGTTATTACCTCAGATAACGAATTTTCAGTCAGAATTTTCAGTATATTATTTTGTTATACGCTCAACGATTTTATTCGATTTTTTAATACCATTTAGCTTAACATTCATCATTTCTGCATAAAATGTTTTTCTTGACATTTTTTGTGTTGGTAGGCACTGAAAAACGTTTCATAACTGAACTCGAGGAGCAAATCACTTAAACCAAAGTGTACGAGATTTTTTGAGATTTTTAAAGATATCTAAGATTTTATGAGAATTTTTGAGATTTTTAGAGATTTTTCAGATTTTAAGAGATTTTTCAAGATTTTTCAGATTTTTAAAGATTTTAAGCGAAAATTGTAAGAGATATTAAGGAGTGATTTGCCCCTCGCCTAAACCGACTAGATTGGTCACTAATCTGACGAACAGTCGGCTTGATAAGCAAAAAAAGTATCTGTCAAGAATTGTCTTATAGGCTAGCCAAAAATACTTCCGGCTTAATACCTCGATCAAACCATAGTCATAAGAGAGGTACATAGTCTAGAAACCAAAACAACAGGCATTGTTTTCTCATTGCATCAGCCAGCTATCTTGTGCAGCACGACGAGAGTGCACACTAACAAAAGAAAACAATGCCAAATAACATCAAGTCATGTGATTGATTCGGTAGTAGAGCAGAACGAGAGTGCACACTAACAAAAGAAAGCAATGCCAAATAACATCAAGTCATGTAATTGATTCGGTAGTAGAGCAGAACGAGAGTGCACACTAACAAAAGAAAACAATGCCAAATAACATCAAGTCATGTGATTGATTCGGTAGTAGAGCATAACGAGAGTGCACACTAACAAAAGAAAACAATACCAAATAACATCAAGTCATGTGATTGATTCGGTAGTAGAGCAGAACGAGAGTGCATACTAACAAAAGGAGACAATAAAAATTATTACGATTTTCAGCACAAAAAGATAAGATAAAAGACTCTCTCACCTTCCAGACTACATCTCTCTGTTATGACTGTGGTTAAACTGTGAAACATTACTTGACAAACATAACATAACCTTTCCCACTTCAATGGTTTGGCTGCAAAAAAACTGAAACTGCATTCACAACAATGTTTATGGAGCAATGCTTCAAAACTTGAGCAATTTCAAAAACATTGGCTACAAAATTTCTGCTAAAGTAACAAAATTGTTACCAAGCATTGTTTTCTCGAATTTGATTCACATGAAGAAGACGTTGAGAACTATTCTTATTTATCATATTTATCAAGCTTCAAATTCAAATTCTACCATTAATATCGCTAAAACACTATGGAAAATTAAATTTGCTTGCAAAATCCTGATAGGACTATCAACGGAAACCTTGTTTCACTGTTTTGATATTTGAGAAAGAAAATCTCATATCAGGTCTCTAATACCTTATCGGCCCTTTTTACGCCGGCCCTAAATGGCGTTAATTTTCGTCCTGCGGCGGAATAAGGGCCGGTGTAAAAAGGGCAGGCGTTAAAAGGGCCAAAATTTTACAAATTTTCTCAAAAAGCGGCGTTAATTTTTTATTATATTAGTTGCTGACATGCACCTTATTTTAGGCTTTATTTGGATATAGTAATGTATATTTAACCAAAATTAGAAGAGAAACAGCAACAAAACAGAAAGTAAACTACTATAGATTAGCAAAGTTAGTGTTCTTTAGTTTAAGAGTTACTAAATCATATGTCTATGTCCTGAAATGGGTTTTCGCACAAATAAGATAGGTTTGAGGCTTAGGTAACTGCCTCAGTAATGTGTGCCTTCCTAAAGCCAGATAGAATGATTTCTTTAGATTCCTATTAGTGTTTATACATTTCAATGATTTGAGAGATGAGACTAGGGAGGAGCAGAGTGGATATGAGGTGGAAGAAGACGCCATCGAAGTGTATTCGGACGAAGAGGTAGATACAGAATGCACCGAGAAAGAGACGATCGTAATTGACTATTTTTTTCATGATAGTAGCAACTTTCTTATCTTTTTCAAGGATAAAACACGTCTGTAAAATTTAGTTTTAAATTTTTTCTTTCCTTGGTCTTTGTCCGGCGTAAAACGCGGCCTTAGATAGCGTTAAAGCAGATTCTTTGGGTGGCGGAATTAGGGCCGGCGTAAAAAGGGCCGGCGTTAAATTAGGGCCGGCGTAAAAAGGGCCGACAAGGTATACACGATTTTTATGAAATAAGGAACTTGCCTAACGCCCTATTTCTAGCGAAAGCACTAGTGCTAAAAGGTCCTTGAATTCTACATTGTTTTCTATCCTACAAGGGAGCGATAGATCTAAAAGAATCCATCATATTTTTACTAAAAACCCTCTAGTTCACTCCTGGTTTCCTTTTAAACTGGTTTCTTACTTTCTTCTCATTCAGCACTTTATCGATTCACTTTGGAGAAAATTCCTGACTCTTAATTTTGTGATAATTTGATAATCAGGTTTATAATTATTTTAGTAAGGATTCTTTATCAAACTCATGACGTAGCAGTCATAGAGGATTGGACCCTAGGAGGACACAGGGGATCAAAGCGTATGAAGCGACTGATGTTCATTTTCCTGTTGGGTAGTGGCCGATTTCTGCAGGAAAGTTCCGAACAGATTTCTTAAAAAATGTCTGATAATGACGATAGTCCACTCTTTGAGGAGGTCGAGACCTCTGCACCGAAGAACGAAGACTCTGGGCTTGTAGACGACACTAAGAAGATCAGTCTGGACGATGACAAAGAGGACGAACCAACCGAACCCGAGCCTGAGAAAGATGAGGGCCTACCCGCTTCAATTCCGGTGAAAATTGACCCAATTCCGAGCTCAGAATCTCCAAAGGTGGACATAGATTATTTTGTTGTTTTATAGCAAATGAACTAAGTGGATTTATTTCTTCTTTTTGATATTTTTATGAGTTCGGGGAATGTTTCACTTGCATACACTCACGTGAGAAACTTGATACCACTTTTTCAATAGGGATGGATCACGGATGAGAATGATAGGCCACCATAGCCGCACATATCACATAGTATCCTGCACCCATTTCTAAAAGATGATGGAAATTTACTTTGAGCCTGAGTGTCCCTTAAGTTACTATTAAAGCTGCAAAAGTTATTTAAAGAGTTCATCTCATCAATAAAAATTGTCTTCCAAGTACAGGGGGAAAAAAAGGAAGGGGGAGGGGTCTCTGTTCCCATATACAGGTTGTGATTCCTTAGGTTGTGATTTGAACCTGTAAATTCAGGGTATTATTTTTAGATATACCTACCTGATTGAGTTGGACCTTTCAAACTTGTTTTGTTTCCGTTGTAGAAAATAGAGGAAGAGGAAGATGATTTTGACTCTTCAGAAATTGAAATCAGAGTATCAGACCCAGAGAAAGTGGGTATGTATAAACTAGAAACATGTAATGTATTATGTTCAGCTGAGCTTCTTTGTCACATGTTAGCTTGACTATAAGCCCACAACTTGTCTCAGCAGAGGCATAGAAGATTGTACTGCACCTACATACAAGTACGAGGCTCTGATGTGTTTATTGCACCCATTTGCGCTGCAGAAATCACCTGCAGAAAACTACTCACTGGTGGACTCAACAAACCCCTTTATTTTGTTTTGCATTAGACTTCTGTTCCCACACCATATGATATAGAATCCTTAATGAAAAAACATCTGCTTTATAGGTGAAGACCGCTTCACTCAACTGCTTTTCAAATACCCTTTTCACAGGGAATTTTTAAAGGAAATTTGACTACTGGGCCAAGACCATACAAGGGCCGACATCTTTGTGACCAGTGCTCTTGACCCCCTGAAACCCCTAGGCCCTCAAATTCCTCTACTAAAACAAAATATGACTGATTGAAAGATTTCTCTATTTACCGTATATTTTTAAAAAATGAAAAGTGCCTAAAGTAGTGGGCCAAAGGCCTTAAATTTTTGATTTTTACTGGGCTGGGAAAAGGGCCCACTGGGCCAATGGTCCAGAAGTTACAGTGTTAAAAATACCCTGCTATTTCATGTAAATCACATAGTGAATGGTATCAAAGCAAGAAGCAATGCCATGCATAAGGGAAACTTGATTTAGTACTTTGTAGAGCATTATTAATTAAGGTCTCAGTGGCGTTTCTGAAATCGTATAATACCAAAAGCACCCCTCTGTCCCCTTCAACTACACTTGCCACATATGTGTTTCAGTGAAAGGGTTGAGCCTTTAGCCTTGTGTCCTAGTATGCATTATGCATCTTCACTCTCAGTTATCAACTGAATTTTAAATTTTAGGTGATGGTATGAGTGCTTATATGGTCTACAGAGTTATAACAAGGGTTTGTATCTAGAAATTATTCCTTTCAAATTGCCAATATCTTTGATTTTTCTATATTATTTTTATATGTTTTTGGCAAAAGTTGCTTCTTTTTAAAAGAATTAGCCCCAACAATTTATAGGAAATATCCCTCTATCAATCATAGATTTAACAATAAAATTTACTTTCCAGACATCATTTCCAAGTTTCAAAAATCCTGAATCAAACGTGAAGAGAAGATTCAGTGATTTTCTTGGACTGCATGAAAGGCTTGCTGAAAAGCATTTGCCCTTTGGTAGAATTGTTCCCTTGGCTCCAGAAAAGTCTGTTGTAGGTCAGTGTTTGTTTATGGTTTTTAAATGATGATATAGAGACCCTACCTGTCCTCCTGGTAATCACCCTACTCGCTCTGTAGAAACTCCTTAACTTGGGCTACAAAGTTACATACAGCAAGATGCAACATATCTATAATATATAATATAATATGCATAAAACAAAGCTGCCAGTATTGTGATAACAGGGAGGGCAGATTGGGTCTTGGATCACACATATATATTTTGACTGTTGTTTTTCTAACTTCAGGAGTCTTATATCTGAGCTATATTCTACAACTTCACTTTTTGCTAGTTGCTCTTGCTGCATTTTAAGACTTTGGTTTTTGAACACCAACAATATGTAACGTTACGTTGTATGCCCAATGTAACTAGTTGCTGCACAGTCAGCGCGGTGATAGCTGTTAGGGCATATTGGGTTTCATGATCACATACTTATGTTTTGCTTGTAGTCCTTGTACCTTTTTTAACACTCTTTGTGTATCCAACATCTTGATCTAACTTTGTTCTTTGACCTTTGCCAGGGATGACAAGAGTGAAGATGTCCAAAGGAGAAGAAGGCGGACCTGAGGCTTTCATTGATAGACGTAAAGCTTCTTTAGAAAGGTAGAAAGCTTTAATCTTTGAAAATGAAATCCTAAGATAAAATTTTGGACTCGTTTTCATAATCATAGTAGAAATCTACTTGGCACATCATATAGACACAAAGATAATCTTTTTAAAGGCTTAACAATCTGTGCCTAACTTAGACCTGCTGGTTCCTTGCTAAGGCTGGTTCCTTTTTTCTATATCAAAACATATTTTTTCACAGGTACTTGAACCGAACCGCAAGACACCCAAAGCTAAGGGAAGATCCAGATTTCAAAGAATTTCTTGAAGCAGAAGCAGTAAGTAAAGCATAGCGGATAAAAAATGCCTCAAACAGTAAAAGCCTGCTTATAAGAACCTAGATTTTTCCAGTCAGCTTAATCAACTTCTTATTGAAAAGGAACTTACTCAACTCAGATTCATGTTTGGTGGTAAATCATGAAAAATCTGTGTAAAAACCATTTCATGAAATATTCCTGCCTTTTGTTTTAGAATCAAGGTCTTGCCACGAGTCAAAATGGTGTTTTTCTTTCAGCTTCCAAGAGCGTCTCAAACTTCTGCATTCAGCAAGGGCGGATTCAGTAGACTGGTGAAGAATGTCGGAACTGCTGTTTCCAAGATGACGAGAAGGACAAATGAGTCGGATCAGGTATTGATATCTTTGCTGCCTTTTTCTGGGAAGATGCCTTCCAAACTGCCTTCTCAGGGCTTCCAACTACCCTGTGATATTCCACTTCCCACATGATGCTGGTAAAATCAACAGCCTTATATGTTATTTTCCCTGTCTTTCACTTAATTATGCTCAGAACAAACTAACATTGACAAACTATGACACAAACCCTTGACCTTTAACTGTACTTTGCCCTGAAGTTGCATTGTATGGAAGCCTTTCAATTCATGGTTAAATTTAAGGGTAATATAATGAAATGAAATTATACACTGATCAAAAATTTATTTTTTTGAAACCTCCTTTTATAAACCCTTTTGCAAACCTCAAAAAAATTTGTGCAGCAATGCTCAATCACTTAGTCACACAAATATTAATTCACTCTACTTATCTAGATTTAATTGTGATTTTTTCTAAAGCTCAGTGAGTAAAATTATATATTCTCCTCCACTTGATGTTTGTTTATTGATTGTTTAATGTTTATTGTTTGTTTATTGATTGTTTATTGTTTATTGTTTGTTTTCAAGTTGTTTATTGTTTATTTTAAAGTGGTTTGAAGAGAAACACAATCAGATTGAAACTATGGAACAACAACTGAAGAAACTACACACCGCTTGTGAATCAATGGTCACTTTGAGAAAAGGTTAGTCTTTGAAAAAAACTTTAAACTAATTTCTGCCTCTAAGAGATTGTATCCAAAATTAACTCCCACACTCAATAGTTGACATCAACAAAACTTCCTACCTAACTCAAGCTTTTATTTAAGATGAACAGAACTGACATTGATTCATAAAGAAATAAGTGGAGTATTTTTAGATTGTTTTAATACTTTATTCAAAACTGTCTTCGGGATCTCATTTTTTAGGTTTTTACTTTAATTTACTTCCATTCTTTTGCAGACGTGGTAAATAACACAGTTCTATTCTCAAAGAGCATGTCTCTTCTCAGTAAGAATTTTTGTGCATTTCTCATCTCATTTATGTTTCAAACATTTTGCTAGAGGCATTCTACAGAAATGATTGTTGCAAATTTGTTTCAAAAATACAAATTATCTGAACACGCAACATTCATTTTGAGTTGCTTCATAAGCTGGCTTTGTTCACGCTACGATTTGATGAAATGTGAATGCAATGACTGCAAACATGCCAGGCATAGAATCGATAATCATTAAAGCACAGTTACGTTATGTGGCCACATCCGACGCATGCCTGTTTCTCGGATTCCCAAAGCTTTGCTCTATGGTGAACTTACCAGTCGCACCAGGAAAGTCTGTCGCCCTTGTCTTCGCTACAAGGACACCATAAAATATAACATCAATAAATGTCCGCTGCAGGACTGGGAAACCACAGCTCTAAATCGGGAGACATGGCGCTCCACACTTCATGGGGCCGCAGACTGTTTTGAGCAAGCCCGTCTTGATAAAAAGCATGCCATCAGTGAAAGTAGGCTCCGAAGTCAGCTGCAATTATTACTTTCAATACAACAACAACCATCTTCATCGTCCGCGACGGACAGCAAATGAATGAATGGTTGGAATGAATACAATGTGCATTGCAATAGAATGCCGTATATAAGAGATAAACATTTCTGCAACTAACTTCATTTATCTTTTCTTTTCTAATCACTTCAGTGAAATAGAAATTAATGAAGAGATTCAAAAGGAGCTTTTTTCAACCTATGTGTGTCTTTCCAACAGGCAGTGCAGAAGAACACACTGGTCTTTCAAGAGCACTCACTCAGCTAGCAGAGCTTGAGGAGAAAATGGAACAGCTCCATCATGACCAGGTTAGAATGTGGTTGATTTTATGAAGGTGTTATTTGCTCACTGACTGCCTGTCTCTGCAAATGTTTGGAGAATATTATGTTTGATAAAATTTTCAATAGTGGTTGAATCTGAAATGGGCTGAATTAAAGAAATTTCATTAAAGAAGAAAAATGAAAATAATAAAGAAAAGCTTTGATTTAGAATGCTTTTATGATATTTATATGCAACAATATTCATCACAACTTTTCGACAGCATGAAAAATTGGAAAACTCGCCCATTACTCAATTCCTCCCTAGTATTTTAAAGCTTGATGCATGATGGGAACCTGATGGCCAAGATATTTAGCTCCCTGTGCGTCGATATTGATGCCACAGCTAAAAAAACCGGTAATGTCTTGAAAATTGCACAATATACTTGATAAGTACAAGTTAGTAAGTTATGTGCTAGTTTTTGGCCTGCAAAACTCCTGAGGCCTTATTCCCAGTAGGGGTACAGAAACCCTAGTTCAAAGTCCCTTCTAAAAGACAGATGCTGAAGTTGATTATTTATATAACATTTTATTTTTTCAGGCAAATACTGACTTCTTCCTTTTATGTGAATCACTCAAAGAATATCTTGGTTTGATTACTTCCGTCAAGGTGATTATCAATTCATTTGTGATTTTCTTTCACTGCATATAGAAGAAGTTACACTCAAAAAACAGGCATATTTTCCATAACTCCCAGTGTCGTGCTTCTGCATTCAGCAGACTATACCCATTCTCTTTCACCATATTTCTGGTGGTGGGACTAGTTGTTAATTCTCTGCAAGGATGTGCCAATGGGGAAAATAGAAATGTATTCAAAATGTTAGTGGTCTAACTTGAAGAAAGCAAAATCAAGCTGTAGCCCATCCCCTGACCCTGATATAAAGACATTGAATGGCCCATCCTAAGTTATAGCTCTACTATACAGTATTAAAGCATTCTCTTATCTTAATTTGGTGTACCAAAACAGCAGCAGTTTTCTTTTGGAACCATTAGATCTAAGATAAAACAAAATCAAGCTCAACTAACAACGATACAAAATTAACTTACTGGCCTGGATACATGTATTTTCATTCTTTAGTGGATTTCTTTAGATAATACAACTCCTGGTGAGTGAGCAACCATGAAATAGGCTTAAAGAGATTCAGAGTTTTGTACCTTGGCTCTTTTCTTCTCAATATATATGTTTTTATTATATGAATGGATTAAACTCACAGTTGTTATTTTAAAACAGGATGTGTTCAACCAGCGCCTGAAAGTCTTTCAAATGTGGCAGACGGCTCAGGCTACACTGACGAAAAAGCGGGAAGCGCTTGTTAAACTGGAATTGGCTGGTAAGCAAGATAAAATCCCAGCTGCCCAAGAAGAAGTTAAAGAGGTTGGTTTCCATCAAATAAAAACACTTTAATTATACTTTTATTTAGCATGCTCTTGTATCTCTAATCCTAAAGACTCAGTCTTAATAGGGTTGAATCAACATCCCAGATCATTGGACGTCAGAATTTCAGACTTGAATGCTTCTTACAGCTTTTGGCCAATTGAGGACAAAGAGTAGGGACACCTTTCTTTCATATAATCTTAAGGCTGTCTCTGGGCCAGCACTGTGACTGCCAGCACCGTGCCAAATCAGCCATTTACCAGCAAAGCATGGCCTGCTTATTTGATTCAGACCTAATACCAGAAAAGAATTCTGGTACGGCAATCTTATTGTGCTCTGCCATTACTGAGACTCTTAGGCCTGGTCATGCCGGGGTTTAAATAGCACGTCACAAAAATTGCTTTATCATCAGACGTTGTGGTAATGGCGTGCCAGACTGAAATATCTTTGCACCACACAGAACGTCTGTAGTCGGCCTAAGTTTGAGAAGTAGGCTTGATGTACAACCTTTAAACGTATCCTATTATTTTCCGTAGTGGGAGAAAAAGGTGGAAAAGGGACAAGAAGATTTTGAAGAGATATCCAAGACGATTCAGAAAGAATTTGCTCGTTTCGAGGTTTGTCTCTTTATGTTATTCCCATGTTTACAATTATTTTTCCGAGTTACCACTCGTCATGGTACCTTACTCTGATGATTTTTGTTCCTCATTCAGAAAAGTCGAGTGGCTGACTTCAAGGAGCTCATCGTGAAATATTTAGAATCTCTGATGGAAGGACAGCAGAAGGTATGCTAAAAAAAACTTATTTCTTTCACTCCCTCCTTTTAACTTGTGCAACTTGTTTCCTGCTTGATCAAAGGGATTGAATATTTGGAAAACATCTGTTCGACATTTTGCTTTTAAGAGACAGTTAGGTGATGAGCGAAGATTTTCACACCCTATAGCGATCCAGTGATATGAATGCAATGGTTCTCCTGATGTGGGAAGGTATTTTTCTTTAGCAAGTCCGGTGTAGTTGTTAAAGAGCCGGATGGGTTCGTCTCTAGATTTAGATTTATTCTCAACATCTTGAATTGAATTTTTCAATGTAATCTTGAATTGAATTTTTCAATGTAATCTCGAATTGAATTTTTCAACGTAATCTTGAATTGAATTTTTGAAAGTAATCTTGAATTGAATTTTTCAACGTAATCTTGAATTGAATTTTTCAAAGTAATCTTGAATCGTATTTTCCAACTTATTCTTGAATTGAATTTTTGAAAGTAATCTTGAATTGAATTTTTCAACGTAATCTTGAATTGAATTATCGTTTGATTTGAATTTTCAGATGGTGAAGTACTGGGAAAGCTACCTACCCGAAGCCAAAGCCATCGCCTGAGGAGATTAGCAGTAGATGTGTATGGGCAACAAACAGTAAGACTTCGACTAATCAGTTTGATTCCTAACCTTAATTGATTTCCAGCACACCACTTAATTGACCATCATGGTGTGAGTTTACGTCATCGAACATACAATTTAATTGAATGCAATTATAGAACTTTAATGCAAATTAATTGAATGCAATTATAGAATTTCAACTCCCACGGGTACTCAATAGTGAATTAAAGATATATCATCATTGTTAAGCCTGGTTCCCCTATAGTGTAAGTGGCTAGTGCTGTGATAACGGTTATTCAAACTGTATGATAAGGGCCTATTTATCTGGACAAACTCAACCAAACCTGTTAGCCCTCGAGCCGAGAAGTGACATCTTCTAATGCAAACCTTTATATTTTCCATCCTCTTTTTGTATGCTAAGCATTTCATCCCGGTAGAGTGAGATCTCGCTGTTCAAAGGTGGGGTCTTAAAGGCAGTCTGTCACGCATTTGATTGGATTCTGAGATTTGACTTTCTACGGCCGTAAAAAGTCAAGTAGCCAATCGGAATCCGAGCTCGTACCACGTGTTCTCTCTATATCAAGTCTCCTTCAACACACTTCAACACCTGAATTTCTCTGCTTTTGCATGCAACTTGTCTGAGGGAAAATGGCGCGTCACCGTTGGGTTTGTATTAGTTAGTGTTGTGTTGTTCTGACCACGAAGAGACACAAGGTTGATATTTCGATGGCTGAGCAGGGCACCAAGAAGCTCACTAAAAGTGGAAAGCCATTCGGTCGCCAGCTGCATCAGAGACGGAGGGCCTATTATTAGCAGCTGTAAGCCTCGTCGATACTTCTTCTTCGGGGTTCTTATCCGATGATCGGTACACGATTGGGGGCTTATTGAACACAACCAACCCCAGTCCTTGAAAATCACTTACAGTGTCATCTATGCTGGGAAGAGTAAATGGTCGTTTGTTAGGCTTAGCCATGACTCGGTTGTCAACTTATTGCAAAATGTGCAAAATTGACGACACACCGCTTCCCTTCTTCCGCCTCAGTTCCCTCAAAAATTTTGTCGCGTTCGCGTGTTTTTGTTCCCTCTGTTCTCGCTATTGTCTTGAGAAAATCAGAAGAGCCAATCAAATGCGTGACAGACTGCCTTTAAGTGGGATGAAATATTTTCATGTGAACGCTGGAAGGTGGAATGAGAGCTGGAAGAAGGGATAGAATAGATGACAGTACGATAAAAGATAAAAACAGCTCGTATTTATATGTGAAATTTCATCTCACCTTCCAGCAGATAAATGTATAAGATGGGATAAGATTTAACATATAAAAACGTGTTGTTTTCATCCTACTTCTCGGCTCTCGGCCTAAAATTTGAGATGATTTTCCATATAAAGAGCCCTTAAATCCAGGCTTTCATCTTCTGTGCACTTTTCCTTATTAAAGGGCTTTGGTTACTTCAAGCCATTCTTCCTTTCCTACTGGGGACTTAACTCAAGTATGTTCTTAAGAAAAATCTGCTTTTGATGTCCCAGGCAAATTCTCAAAGGCAGTTTGTTTGCAGCACTTTGTTTCTTCTATCAATTGAAAACTTTGATTAATTTATCCAATTTAGCATTAAATTCTGATTAAGAAATCATTTTTACCTTTTTGCTGAAAATATTATCACGGATAGTCGATTATTTTGTTCGTATAATCTGGCCAGATTGTAGATTAATAATTACAATTTTTGATGAAAAGTTTTTTACTTCTGCCTAGCTTTAAGAACAGTTAGTGATTAATCCCAACACCAACAAACTTGAGAGAATTCCAAGAAAACGTAAAGATTAAGAATAAGAAAGGAAACAAGCAGTCGGGTAGGGAGCCAGTCTCTTGTCTTGTTTCTAATCTATATTACTCTGTACTTTTGTACATCGAGCACTACGATGCAGTTATAGACAAAGTAATGCTATAGAGATAAACAGTTTAATCATAGAGAGAGCCAGTCTCTTGTCTTGTTTCTAATCTATATTACTCTGTACTTTTGTACATCGAGCACTACGATGCAGTTATAGACAAAGTAATGCTATAGAGATAAACAGTTTAATCATAGAGAGAGCCAGTCTCCTTTCTTGTTTCTAATCTATATTACTCTGTACTTTTGTACATCGAGCACTACGATGCAGTTATAGACAAAGTAATGATATAGAGATAAACAGTTTAATCATAGAGAGAGCCAGTCTCTTGTCTTGTTTCTAATCTATATTACTCTGTACTTTTGTACATCGAGAACTATGATGCAGTTATTGTCTAAGCAATGCTATAGAGATAAACAGTTTAATCATAGAGAGAGCCAGTCTCTTGTCTTGTTTCTAATCTATATTACTCTGTACTTTTGTACATCGAGCACTACGATGCAGTTATAGACAAAGTAATGCTATAGAGATAAACAGTTTAATCATAGAGAGAGCCAGTCTCTTGTCTTGTTTCTAATCTATATTACTCTGTACTTTTGTACATCGAGCACTACGATGCAGTTATAGACAAAGTAATGCTATAGAGATAAACAGTTTAATCATAGAGAGAGCCAGTCTCCTTTCTTGTTTCTAATCTATATTACTCTGTACTTTGTACATCGAGCACTACGATGCAGTTATAGACAAAGTAATGCTATAGAGATAAACAGTTTAATCATAGAGAGAGCCAGTCTTCTTTCTTGTTTCTAATCTATATTACTCTGTACTTTTGTACATCGAGCACTACGATGCAGTTATAGACAAAGTAATGCTATAGAGATAAACAGTTTAATCATAGAGAGAGCCAGTCTCTTGTCTTGTTTCTAATCTATATTACTCTGTACTTTTGTACATCGAGCACTATGATGCAGTTATAGACAAAGTAATGCTATAGAGATAAACAGTTTAATCATAGAGAGAGCCAGTCTCCTTTCTTGTTTCTAATCTATATTACTCTGTACTTTTGTACATCGAGCACTACGATGCAGTTATAGACAAAGTAATGCTATAGAGATAAACAGTTTAATCATAGAGAGAGCCAGTCTCTTTTCTTGTTTCTAATCTATATTACTCTGTACTTTTGTACATCGAGCACTATGATGCAGTTATAGACAAAGTAATGCTACAGAGATAAACAGTTTAATCATAGAGAGAGCCAGTCTCCTTTCTTGTTTCTAATCTATATTACTCTGTACTTTTGTACATCGAGCACTATGATGCAGTTATAGACAAAGTAATGCTATAGAGATAAACAGTTTAATCATAGAGAGAGCCAGTCTCCTTTCTTGTTTCTAATCTATTTTACTCTGTACTTTTGTACATCGAGAACTATGATGCAGTTATTGTCTAAGCAATGCTATAGAGATAAACAGTTTAATCATAGAGAGAGCCAGTCTCTTGTCTTGTTTCTAATCTATATTACTCTGTACTTTTGTACATCGAGCACTATGATGCAGTTATAGACAAAGTAATGCTATAGAGATAAACAGTTTAATCATAGAGAGAGCCAGTCTCTTGTCTTGTTTCTAATCTATATTACTCTGTACTTTTGTACATCGAGCACTACGATGCAGTTATAGACAAAGTAATGCTATAGAGATAAACAGTTTAATCATAGAGAGAGCCAGTCTTCTTTCTTGTTTCTAATCTATATTACTCTGTACTTTTGTACATCGAGCACTACGATGCAGTTATAGACAAAGTAATGCTATAGAGATAAACAGTTTAATCATAGAGAGAGCCAGTCTCCTTTCTTGTTTCTAATCTATATTACTCTGTACTTTTGTACATCGAGCACTACGATGCAGTTATAGACAAAGTAATGCTATAGAGATAAACAGTTTAATCATAGAGAGAGCCAGTCTCCTTTCTTGTTTCTAATCTATATTACTCTGTACTTTTGTACATCGAGAACTATGATGCAGTTATTGTCTAAGCAATGCTATAGAGATAAACAGTTTAATCATAGAGAGAGCCAGTCTCTTGTCTTGTTTCTAATCTATATTACTCTGTACTTTTGTACATCGAGCACTACGATGCAGTTATAGACAAAGTAATGCTATAGAGATAAACAGTTTAATCATAGAGAGAGCCAGTCTTCTTTCTTGTTTCTAATCTATATTACTCTGTACTTTTGTACATCGAGCACTACGATGCAGTTATAGACAAAGTAATGCTATAGAGATAAACAGTTTAATCATAGAGAGAGCCAGTCTCTTGTCTTGTTTCTAATCTATATTACTCTGTACTTTTGTACATCGAGCACTACGATGCAGTTATAGACAAAGTAATGCTATAGAGATAAACAGTTTAATCATAGAGAGAGCCAGTCTCTTGTCTTGTTTCTAATCTATATTACTCTGTACTTTTGTACATCGAGAACTATGATGCAGTTATTGTCTAAGCAATGCTATAGAGATAAACATTCTAATCATAGAGAGAGCCAGTCTTCTGTCTTGTTTCTCACCTAAATCGCTCTGTACTTATTTACATCGAGCATTATGATGAAGTATTTGACCAAGAAATGCCGTAGAGATAAGAAGAATTTTTCGAATTTTCCAAGGCAATTTTTTCGATTTAATCTTCTTCAGCTTTGCAGGTGAAAGTAAGATAACATTTGAATTTTTACGTAAATAAACAATTTATGTGGCTAGAGATATACAATTAAGTTCATTCTAGCAGATAAACTTTACGAAATAACATACAAAGGCGGCAAACTTACAAGGAGATAGACAAAGGTGTTTTCGTACAAGTGAACTAGGTAATGAAGTACATTGGCGGCAGTAGATAAAGGAGAAAGTCTAAAGCAGTTAGAATGAAAGCGTTAATTTGACGTGATGAAGTTATTCATTCAGACAAGGCTCGTCTACTCCAACGTGTATTGCCACCTGAATCTTCAGTTGCATGATCCTCAGAATCAAAGATGATAAGTAAGTTAGTCGTTGGATAGTAATTAAGTATGTTAGTAGAAGTAGATCCTCAGAATGAACGATGATAAGTAATAATATAATAATATGAGAGCCTAATTATCTAAGTTTATAAAATTCCAATAGATTAATTCAAAAATAAACCATGCTTGTAAACGTTTCGATCAAATCTTCATCAGTAAACCATTCTTACAATGATTTGAAGACTTACTTAAAAACCTGATTTACAAAGCACAGGGTTACAAGGAGATACATTTAAACAAGGACCTTCTTAATACAATAATAACGGTGAGACTAAAAATACAACAAAGGTTGGGCTGAGAAAACAAAGCTAAGTTAACAAGGGCAGAAAAAGTGAGGAAAAGTGAAGAATTTGGATATTGGATTGGGAAATGCCGCTGTAACACCTAAGATGATAAGTAAGTTAGTTGTCAGGTGGTAATTAAGTATGTTAGTAGAATAAGTCCTTAGAATCAACGATAATAAGTAAGTAAGTAAGTAAGTAAGTAAAAGTGGTAGTTGATGGGTTAGCCGTAGCTGGACATCTCCTGATAGTTTCTCTTCTGTCCGCTACTATCTTTTATTAGACAGGAATGAGTGGACACGTATCTTATCTGGCATATTAATTACTTGCATTCGATCTGATTCTTTTTGCTGAGTGTATAGATTAATATTTTATTAGGCCTAAGAGCTTTTGATCTGTTTAGAACTTGAGGATGGCGAGCAGGTTGATGATTGTGTTTCAGTCCAGGCCCGGGTGGGACGGGAGGGTTCTTGAAATGAATAATAACTCATTATTGACAAGCCAATACTGCAACGCCTTGATGGCCTTATACACCGTAGCTATAACTAAGCACCTTTCTGTGGATTGTGTACAACACTTGCTACTTTATTTTGGATTTGTCCTGTTTACAAATACATTGAATTAGAATGATCTTTTTATTATTTGGACTGGGGCGTCGTGGGACCTCAATTTTAGGGTGGGCCAAACACGAAAAATTTCCGAAAAGTGGATCAAATGCTCAAAAATTTCCGAAAAAGTGGAAAAATCGCAAAACTTTCCGAAAAATCTAAAGATTTTGCTCTGATAGGGAGGCCATGGCCCCTCTGCCCCCACGGCCACGACGCCCCTGTATTTGGATACAGAAATATGCATTTTTACGATGTTCATTTTACCCTGTTCCTGAGGCTAATTTTCAGCACAAGTGACAGCAAGAAACAAGCAGCTGCAAAGTTTTCCTGCTTTTGTCAGTAGGCCTGCTGGTAGCTATTACGATTATTTTCCTTTCTTTAACCCAATTAACATTCAAAGAATTTCTAGCTCGATTCGTCGCCTGCACGGATGATTCGAGACTGGAGCCTTGAGACTGTCTGGTTTATTGAAACGGCATATCTAAAAGATAACATCAATGTACATTCAGTCAAAACAGGTAGTGATCCATGTTTTTACTTCGCAATGTTTCCGATTTTTCTGGATATTTTGAAGTTCTGTACCATTCAATGACTATCATTGGAGGTCTAACTCGGAGGCCCTGAAATTAGGCACGTTTGAGAAATCAGTACCAAATATTTGAATCACGCATATTCAAAGTTCTGGCCGAGGGGCATTTTACTCCTTTTCAAAGTGTGCGAGATTTTTGGAAGAACAAAAGAATTTCTATAGATTTTCAAAGGGTTTTCACTAGAACAAAAGACTTTGCAGGAAAAGGGTACGAGCTTTCAAGGGACGGATTCGCCCATTGATTCTGACGATCCCTCCAGGTCTGTAGATTATTGAAGAGTTGACTGCGTGTGGTACTGTGTAGATATACAGCTAAAAAAACGATAAAATTAAACAGTTTAGTACCGAAATAATAAAGATAAAATTTCACTTTTTTCAATAAACTTTTTGACTTGATACAGGTTATAATCCCGACACGTAAAATTTCATCTTTACTATCTCGGTACTAAACTGTTTTTAAAGAATATAGAAACCCCTGTGCCAATCGGCCATGCTGAATACGTGGAACGTGGAATACTTGGATAGTGTACCACAGTGCCATTCCAGCAGCGTGAACTTCCATTCCAGTGAGTTGAGTAATGATTTTATGAATGCAGATTGATGCAAAGGTCTTGATCACCATCTTCACCACTTAGCTTATTGTTTGAATACAAAGGTTGAACAACGTCATCGTCTTGTTCCATTAATGATTTCGGAAAGCACTTAATGAATCCCATATTTTATTCATCGAGAAAGCCAAACAGACGTCGAATTCTTTGAGTGAATGTCAGATTAAAGGATACAAATATCGAAATTATTATTTACTATTCATACGGTGGGGAACCTTTCTATTTAACCTATTTCTTTTAAACAGGTCCAATTCATATGTTTCATTCATTTGTCTGGATTTTTTAATTGGAATTTCAATTTTTTTTCATATGGACTAATCAAAACAGGGGACATCCTTCTTCTGTTTTATTCATATCTCCTGTCTAATAGAATATTTTCATATTCCACTTACATACCTTTCGAAAAGCAACAATAAAGGAAATAAAAATTTTTGAATTGAAACTTACTCAAATGATTTAAGTGTCGAAATTATGAAAATCATCTCAAAAACCGCTAGCAATATCTTAATGGCCACACTTCTTGGATGACGTCACGTTAATTATTTTATCAAAACGAGGCTCACTATGCGTCAAACGTCTGCACCTTTGAAAATTCTCGACAGACAGGCTGAGAGCCCGCGGGGAGCTCACATACTCAGAGCCAGATATTTTCGAATTAAAAATCTTGAAAACAACCCGGCATTGAAAAAGAAATAATGAAACGACCTGTTTGCTTGATTGTAGCACTAGGATGCCTTTGCTGTGTTGTTTCGCATGCAAAGCAGCTTGATAAGAAACAAGGAAAGTTTCTGTCGGTGGAAGATCCTTTGAAGAATGAGGAAAGAAAGCTGGTATCTTCTTCCAAGTCTCCAAGTGAACTGTCCTGCTCTCAGAAATGTTTGCATCACGAGAAATGCAAGTACAAGAAGTTCGACTTGAAGACCGAACAGTGCGACTTGCTTCAGAGCATTGCTAGGGAAGATTTTCAAGCCAAACAGAAAATTACGAAGAAGGAAACTATTCAAAGTGAGGTATGTGTATATATTTCTATCAATTTTGCTATCAAGAAATTCCGAAAATGAATTCGAGCGTTGAATAGATTACAGATGAAATAAACAGCAACAAATGAAAACTAATCAACGATTCATCACGCCTACTGAACATAAACTCGACTCTATCCTAGTGAGTGCGTAACAGAATCGGTAAGGTATTCGGTTTTTAACCAAGTAGTTTAGAGTTCGATTCATTCAACCTGTATTCAATTCCTATTCTTTACTGTTACTATACTATACTATACTATACTAATTACGTTTAGTAGGCTTAGAGCCTTAAAACAGGTCCTTGAAAGTCAAAATAAGTAAAAAATAAATGTTATTGAAATGTGTCAATATCAGTTGAATACTTTAAGTTTCCGGTATGATTGTCGAGCTTGTTATTGAATATATTTAATGATGCAGCTTCTGCAACTGCTTTTGGAAGACTGTTCCAGCTATTCAAAACTCTTATACTAAAGAATCTCTGTCGCATGATCTTATTAAAACTGTTGCGAGGTAGTCCACTGTGGAAGCAAGATCTAATATGCTAAACTCAATCGTGCGGTTGGAGCTTACCATTAATATCCTAAAAAATACTTCACTAAGGAATTGGCATAGTATAAGATAAATAAACATTCTTTGAAGGGGCCTTAACGTTACGTCAATTGCTAAAAAGACCAGACATAAAATACATCTTATATGAAAAACAATAAACTCTTTATCATGTAAATTTCATTGAAAACTCAATCAAAAATATCATAGATATTCCTATTAAAGAACATATTATGTAAAGAACTATTGTGTAAAAACCTATTGTTATCAACTTTGTATACTAGTGAATAATATTGTCTTAAACACCTACGAAAATAAACAAGCTCGTAAGAGCTGTTATTATGTAAAAATCTATAAAATCCCTAAAACCACATTCAATATATACAGATGAAATAAATGTTTACAAGAACTCTACAGTTAACATAGCTTTCGGTTATAAAACCTTCCTCAATGTCAAAAATTGAGGAAGGTTGTATAACCGAAAGTTATGTTAACTGTACAGTTCTTGTAAATATGTAAAAATCTATTATTCAAAACCTTTTAGAAATCTCTTAAAACAAACCCCACGTAAACCACGTGAGCTGTGCGATTTTAAAAGGAACGCTATGATGACGTAGTTTTAAATTGATAAAATGCAATTTTATTGGAGTTGGTGGCGTTTGATAATGAGAGTTTTGTTTCACTTGAAAAGCTTCATATTCATCGTTGTTCGGCTGTCACTGCGTGACTGAGTCAGCAATGTGTTTAGGTATCTTTCATATTCATGGAAACTGTATTGGTCAAATTGGCCAAAATTGAATGGCACCAAATAAGCTTACAATCTTCAGGGGGCAATTTCAGGCTGCGATAGCACTAGAAAAAGCCTTAAATTACCTAAAGCGTTTCCCCCATAATTGGCAAAATGTTAGAGAAACGCATGACCATGGTTTTCGGTTAAATCGACCAAAAATAAATTGCCCCAAATTAGCTCCTAATCCATTCTGGGAACAACATTAGGCTATAATGGCACCAGAAAAATTCCAAAATAACCAAAAAACTTTCCTTGATAAACGACCAATAATTGGAAAAAAGTACGATGGTTATTCAATGGTTTTTGATTGATATCGACCGAAAATAAATTCTTCGAAAGATTCTATCAGTCCAATCAGGACTGCTCAGGGTGCAATATCAGGCTATAATAGCCTTAGAAGACGCATAAAATCACGAATGAGATGTTCCTGTAAAATCAGCAAAAATTTCGTGAAAAAGCTTGGTGGTTAGCTAATGGTATCTGGCAAAAATTGGCCTAGAATAGATTATTCAAAACAGGTTTTTAATCTACTAAAGACTGTCAGAGCAATATTAGGCTATAATATCCTTAGAAAACGCATAAAATCACCAAGGAGATGTTCCTGTAAAATCAGCAAAAATTTCGTTAAAAAGCCTAATGTTGGCCAATGGTATTTGCTAAGCACTGACCAAGGTGTACTTTCTGATGTGTCTGATGTGTCTGATATGGCAATTAATCGCTAGATTGCCTTCGTGTTCGTTAAACTTTTCAGACAACCCATAATGCAATGTTTTCTCGATTGCAGAGTTTTTCCAAATGTAAACTGATGCCTGGTAATGAATGTGGAGAACATTGCATCAAAAAATCACGTGATTCTCAAATCAACACTTGCGACTGTAGAGGACAAGGTAGGTGACTTCTTATTTTTCAATTGAAGATCTTCGGATTTTTAAATTTGTTAACATATTTTCATTTCATTCTTAATTTAGCCACGGTTGCCACGACAGCGAAAGTACTGACTTACAATAGGTCATGCAATTAAATATAAAACTAAGAAAGTATATCAAAATAGCCAGAAATAACGGAAACATAGCGAAACGAATACATGGATTTTTCATGGAGCTTTTCGCCTGACACTCAACAGAGTAATACGTCAGAAAGAGAACGAAACAGAAACCTAACCGATTTATAATCTGTTGAGTGTCAGACGAGAAGTTTAAGTAATCTATGTGCTCATTTCGCTATGTTTTAGATATTTCTTGCTATTTTGAAGTTTTCTACCATCCAAGACTGTTCTAAGAGTATATATATCAAGAATATTGGTACAACAAAGACAAATAGATAATACTAAAAGATTCAGATAAGCCAAAAAGTCGAGATAGATGTGAAGAATTTCTTTATTTTTTTCTTGAAAAATACATATAAACAATTTAAGCACACTAAGGCCTTTCTAGCTAATGCTTTCATCAGAGTGTGAAAGCATTAGCATGAAAGCATTAGCTAGATGAAAGCATTAGCTAGATGAAATCATTAGCTAGATGAAAGCATTACCTAGAAAGGCCTTAGTGTGCTTAAATTGTTTATATGTATTTTCTAAGAAAAAAATAAAGAAATTCTTCACATCTATCTCGAATTTTTGGCTTATCCGAGTCTTTTAGTATTATCTATATCAAGAATCCTGATAACAAAATAATCTAATTAAAAACCAAATTGTGTTAATATGATTGAGAGAATCAGCTGTCGGTTTTGGTATTGTTGACATATTTTTGAAAATTTCATAAGGTTTTGAAAATTTGACTGCAGCTAGAAGATCATGCCATAGATAATGACTTTAGATTATAGACAACCAGGACCTGTATATTAAAAGCGTTTCTTGCCAGATGCCGATTTTCGTAGAGGAACGCCTAGATCTGTTTTTGTATTGATATAGAATTTGGCTGACTCATAATATGGTTGAAAGTGCCTGTTACTTTGAGCAGTATGACTGCATATAAATATATCTTTCGAGTGTCAAAGATCTAAACGATAGGTAAGGTATTTATTCATCTCCGTTGTTGCCGAGTTTCATGCATTCATGGGATCATCCGACAATTGATTATCAGGACCGCTCTTCTGATTATCAGACAACTGCTCTTCTGAAAATTAGTTATCTGATGATCGCACAAATGAGTGAAACACGAATGCAAGTAACAACGAAGATTTGTTCCTTTTCTGAATCTACCTCTCTGTATATCGCTCTGCCAGTGGCACAGAGCACTGTACTCATCCAGCATTGACGAACAAATCGATATACAGTAGAAGATTAATGTACACAGAGGTAGACTTCAGAAAAAACACATATCTTTGCTGTAACTCTGAGTTTCACGCATTCATGCTATCATCAGACAACAGATATCGAGTTTTCAGCGAATAGTAAAATCAGTTGTCTGATGATCGCAAGAATGCGTGAAACTCAGAGTTACAACCAAGATGTCTTTTTTTGAAAGTCTATCTCTGTGTAATTGTTTGACACAACTTTATTTCATGTGATGATCTACTGATGGGTTTCCAAATGGTATCATTCCTCAAATAGCAAAGTAGCTCATTGCAGAATGATGAAAAAATTAGAGGTATAGCAAAACATGTCACTTCATAATCAATTCACAATCGCTTAAATTAGTTGCAATATTGCAACAATCCTTTCAATATAGTTACAAATCGTTTCTCAATGTGGCAAATGGTTGCGATCTGTACAAATAATTTGTTGACAATCCGTAAAGCACAAACCTTTTCGATGAGTCGTTTCAGTGTATCACCACTTTTCACCCACTAACCCACTCCATGTGCTTCGAGCTCCTTCCATGTTGGTTCTCCTCTCAGCATGCCAGGAACCAATGCTAGCAATTCCTCTTGGCAATCTGAGTGGAATGTCTTCCTCTGTTTATTCTGCTCTGCCAGTGGCACAGAGCACTGTACTCATCCAGAATAGTCAAGCGAAATAATATAGAAGATTCTTGTGATATTTTCCAGGTGTCTATACGAGCTGCAGCGCAGCTTTATCAGCCAACTGTTTCCGACAAGCAGTTTATTGGATCTTTCCTGAAACCATCCCTCACCTAATGGAGATTCCTTGCATGCAAGATTCCAGGAATAGATCTCTCGCGGTTTTCCACCACGACAGCGAGGCTGTTTATGTTGTACGGGGTTTCGAAGACCCGGGATCTTACAGACGCAATTTCAGTTACCACATAAACATCAAAATAATAGAAAGATTCATTGATCAATCGAGTTATTGCCAACAGCACACCAATTTGACTTGTTATTCTGCAGAACGTCGATGGATAGGTAAAGATATTGACTACTCGTTTATAAGCGGTAGAGATGGAAGACAATTGGCTTACTGGGGAGGAGGGCCGAGCAACGGGACGGGCTGCGCCTGCGGCATAAACAACACTTGTGCATTACCAGCGGAGAAGTGTAATTGCGATAAGAACGATAATGAATGGAGAACAGATGAGGGGCTTGTCACGAAGAGAGAAGATCTTCCCATTATGGCTGTGTCTGCAGGGGATACCGGGGATCAACCCAGAGAGAAATTGAAATATACTGTAGGCCCTCTGAAGTGCGTGTTTTGAAGCTCTTGCTGAATAGGGGAGGAAGGGGTAAGCCCCATAAAACGTGTCTTGTAATGGGGATGTGAAGTAACCTATTAAAGGTTTTCCTTTTTGGTGCACATGGACTGAGCTGGTGACTTAACAATTCATTTGCTATTCTGCACTTTACTTTTGTTGATAATGTATGGGGAGGGGTAGAAGAGAGAAAAAATAATGATGATTTGTAGGTATAAGTATCTTCTTTCTGTAAATATTATAGGGTTGCATTATTATGATTCGCTATTTCGTCATTCAAATATCTGGCAACCCTGACTGGTGAACTTATGTTGCCACTCGTAGGGGAAAATCCCTATTATAGGGAGTTTTATGCCAATGTAGAGAGCAGGGGTTTTTTGGCTTTTGTGGGGTAAACAAGGATTTTCTCAAAAGGATGAATTAGTTGAAGATGAGGCAATTGAGTTGTAACATAGCTTGAAGTCATTTTAGTTCAATTCTAGCAATTACATCATCGAAAAGTCAGCTTCTCATTTCATTGTGTTGAATCTTGAATCCATGCACAGTGTTTCTAACTTGCAACTAAATTTATCTGATGTTAATGAAATGATAAACGTCGCTATGTGCCTATGCTTTGCCACAAATTCTCTGTTCCAGGGCACAAATTAAAAAACTGCATCCCTTCAGATTACTTCCTTATGATAATTGACTTAATTTGAGTGCCGAAGTATTTAGCATTTCTGCTGCACAGGGGCGAATCCAGACAGCTGCAATGGCTGCAGCTGCAACCGTCAGATTACTATATTTTACAGTATTACATATAACTATAAAAATTCTTAAAAGCAAGTGAAATTCATTTTGAATTTTCCATAGCAAAGAAAATAAACAAAATATATTTTTTGATCCAAACCCCATATTTTTCTTCATAATTTTCTACAACAGTCGTCACTAAATAGCTGAGTTGGCTCCTGTTACAGACATTGTCTGTTACTACCCTAGTAAACCTAGGTACTCATTTACAGACCTCAAGAGGACTGACAGCTGAGTTGGCTGACGGCTTAAAGTTCTTTGCTCCGACCGTACATGAGTCGAACACACGAAGGGTACGAAGTCCAGCGCCCCAACCACTAGGTTACAACACCGGTAATTAGCTTAGAGAAACCTCGTATAGCAGACCCAGAAAAATAGCTAACGTTTGAAAAGCGTGAAACATGTCCCATTAATTTAACCTGTCCAAATATTGCTAAAAACTCCTAACCCGGGCCGGTCATAGTATACCGTTTGCCTTCAAGAGTTACCAACCCCCTCAGTTATTTCATTCGCGTAGGGATATGTAGGGAATTTCAACATCTGTGAAACGGGAAAACAGCACTCTGAGAGTGGCAACCCTTATTTCAACTCTCCTGTCTACAATCGGTAATGGCGGAAAGCAGTAAAGCTGTGTTGAAGGAAATCAGTACTGCACTCAAGGCTGCAAAGGAAGCAATCAAGCAAAAAGAGTACAAAGAAGCTCTGAAACATTGCAAGGTAGACATTCAAATAATAATTGATATATTGTTTTGAAGAGCTTACCTTATTCGAGCAGGTTTTGTACCTAGATGGTAGACTGGTTTAAATGCTGGTAAAAATGCTCGAGTTTGTCGATTTCCGTAAGAAAATTTAAAATTTTCCCAGATCATAACCATATGGAGCTTTTATTTCAAATGCTGGAGACCCTAGCAGGAGACAGGATGGTTGACAACTAGCCTGTTTTGTCCATCAGCTCTGCACCGTGGGAATGAGTCCCGGAGGGGGAGGCTGATGACGTCATCTTTTGATGCTCTAAAACCATTGTCCTGGCAATCATTGGCCCCCCTGTTTCCTACAGATGGAATGTTTTGCCGCAACCTACGACCTAACACACTAGGAAGAAACAACCATAGGAACACAATTCAAAATTGCGACCCCAACCCGTGACAAATACACAAATTGCATCATCCTTAAGCAAATCAGACCTGCCAAAGAGACAAATTTACACAGTGCAACAATATTGCAGCAGCCATCACTCAGAATTGACGTTATGGTCAGGTTGTGATTTGAATTTTCCCCTTGTTGCTCAGTGGTTAGAGCCAGAGTCCTGCTGGGTCATGTTGTTTGACACAAATGATTTGAAATGAAAATATTTTGCAAAGACCCCAATCGATGATCTGTTTACGTTTTTGCTTGTCTGCCTCCTGCTGTTTAGCCCTGCATGAGCTCCCATAAAATAGCTTTGTGTACAACTTTTTCTTTGCTTTGCCACTGACCTTATACTTTCTATTTCAGAATGTTCTTAAGATTGAAAAAACCAACTACCATGCGCTAGTTTTCATTGGTGTTTGTGCAAAAGAATTAGAGCAGTATGATCAGTCCCAAGCTGCATATAAAAAAGCCATCGAGCAAAGTCCAGATCAGCTACTGGCTTGGCAGGTATGGATTTTTATATTGCCGTGAATATTCTATCTGCCCCCCTCACTAAGAAAACCCCTTTCCAAAGTAAATATCTGTTTAGCCCCATCTCAAGCTTTGATCATTTCTTATCCCTTCTCCAGTGTCCTCATTCAAAATTTTCACGCCAAAGTAAAAGAATTGCTCACATCATCCAAAGTGGTCAAATTTAGTTCGCTGTGAGAGTTTTGAAAAGTTTTACAGGTTTAAAAAGATGATTAGGCCGGTAAACAAAATTTCCAATAAAAAACCAATCTACACTTAAATAGCAGTCATGAACTAGGGATTTTTCAGAAGAAATCTTGAAAAATAAGGGCTGGTAAGCTTGCTATTCAGAATTTTAATTCAAAGTTCGGGAAATCCTTTGCAAAGATGAAAAAAAAAATAACCCAAGGCTTTTGAGGATGAATGCAAAATTTGAAACTTTAATCTTTGATCCAAAACATAAAATGGTCTTGAATGAATTTTGTCTAAAATATTTTGACTAAATGTCGGTTTCCTATGCTTTAAATTTTAATAAAAACATTTCAGAAGTTCTGTTGCAAAAAGCGATTTATTTTCACATTTTGTACTTTTATTCAAAATCTCAATTAATTTGAAGCCTCTCCCCGTTTTCATATGTTTGCTCATGTTTGTAGATGACATCTTAAGACTCAAATTATAATGAAATAACATCATTTGTAAACTTACTTCTTACTGCATATCATGAATTACAAATGAAAACAAAAAGCCCAAAATTCCCTCCAATTTTGACACTTTTTATTCATGTACCCTATTTCCTATTTGAGTTTTCTAATTTATCAAACGTTGCTGAAAATATGGCCTGAAACAAATTTGAGGACTGATAATCTAATTTTAATTTTTGTTTAATGAAAGCTAAGGTTGATTGCTTAATTAGAAAATGTCACTCCTGTGTTATGTAAAGTGGACTCAAATTGCTTTGTAAATCTGGGCCTAGTGTGAGTTCAGGACGCTTTGGTAGCCCTTTCATCCTTGTTCAAATTCTTTTAATACTCAAGTGTAGACGCTTTTTTCTCACAGCGTTATTTCAAAATTCAACTAATGAGGTACAAACTCGTGATTCCAATCTGGTGAAACATGTATAAAGAAGTCAAAGCATGTTTATCTCGATTTCAAAGTATAAAAAACATTCCAAACAACGAGAAAGGGTTTTTTGTATTTAAATATTTATTCTAAACAAACCAATTTTATTTTACTGGAAAAGATGTCAGATTCAGTGCAGCAAAAGCATATAGATATCTTCCTTCTTTTCAGGGACTCTGTAATTTGTATGAAAAAGCAGGAAAAGAAGAATGGAGAGGAAGTCTTGTAGAGATTTACGAGAAATTAATCACTGCTAATAAAAAGTAAGTTTTTACTGAAATCAAGCAATGCAAAATGATAGTCCATGTGCTGTTGACGCTAGTTTTGATACTTCCTGTATTTACCTGTAGTATTTATCCATTTGAAAGGAATCATGTATTTCTATCAATGTCAATTTGAATTTTCCGTGATTTGGGTTTTGTATACTATTTATTTTCAATTTTGAATTTCAGTGATTTGACAAGATGGAGAGAATTATTGAGCAAGATCATTCCTCTTCAACTTTCTTTTGGTTTGGTTTTTGAGGTATGAATCCGATAGTGAGAATTGACTAACGATGATAGGCTGCAACTTATGGTTGACAGAAATAATTTTAGGCTGAAGCTGGGACTTTGGCTAAGCATGTTCACAACATGGGTAAACTAGCATCCACTTAATTGCTACATATGCCGTAGTTTGACGGCCTAGTTTGATGGTTCCCATATTTGCTACAGGAGTTTTTTGTTTAAACATTACTGCCGACTAGATAACCCTTTGATTCTAGTTTTGACACTAGGTGCTTTAGAACGCATACTATCTATAATATCTAGCACCATATAATTAGTTGTTCAGAGCAGCCACCAGCCCCTTTATGTTCGTGGGTTTCATTATATTTTCTTCAATACCACCCCCTTTATGTTTGCTGGTTAATCTTATTTTCTGGAAAATAAAATCTCTACTCAACCAAGTTTTATCTTAAGTTTTAACTATCTAGTGAGGTTATTATTAAGAGAAAGCTTTCTTAGAGTTGTTTTTTCTTACTCTAGGCTCTGGTAAACCTCAAGGAACTTGAAGGAACATCGCCAGAGCCCTCAGAAGACCTCTTAGGATTTTGGCAGAAGGCATTGTTGCTTTTGCAGAGCAAGGTACTTGGTTCTACTCTAATCTTGATATGTTTCATGCAGCACGATGTGGTACACCATGTTCATGCAAAACAAAATATGCCTCATTTAACAATGTGTGTTCATATTATGATTTTTCTCTGATCCATCAAATTGGGTAATGTTTGTTGCCTTGAAGCTAGGGTTGCAGGTTCATAGCCTTTGATTTCTGTAATCCTTTCACTTTTCTCAAATTCAAGGTTCTTCTGATGTATATTCAGTAAGCCTAATATAATGCAATATAATGTATAAGATTATTGAATGATATGAAATATATCTAATTTACCAATTTTTTCATAGCTTCAAGATGAAGACTACTGTATAGATTTAGAGAATCAGGTATGCACGCTTCTTGATGCTCTATCTGAAACATGAGTGATCTTCTCTTGGTGATAAATCCTACTGGTTGGGGTACTGTGGGTAGAGCGGCAACAAGGCAAACAGAAGATTGTGTTGTATCATAAGATGATAATGTCAAAACACTTTTAGAATGGGGAAAATGACAATGCTAAACAGCCCGTGTGATGATTATTGGGAATGAGAGGGCACTTTGGGTTTCTTGGTTGCGTAAAGAAATCTACAGTTTTGGGGTTTTTTCCATTCATATACAGTTTTTTACATTTTTATAGATTATTGATTTAAACAAATATTTTGCCTTACAGCTGGAGAATGCATTCCAATCGACAATTGAATACAATAGGATTCTCAGTCGAGATCTTGAACAGCCCTACGTGAATCATATTGCGTTTCTTATCACCTGTCTAAAGGTAGCTCCTCATTCTTCTTTCTCTGTGAATTATGTTCATATTATAACTAATAAATTGGTTTAGTCTGATAAATAATTGATTGGTTTAGTCTAATAGATTGATTTAGACTGTCTAATGAGTGTGAAGCACAAAACTCAGAGTCACAGAAAATCATGTCGGGTGTCATGGATCCCCTTTGATAGCTAAAACTAACTGTTACCTGCCTAGTGTTTTTAATCGTGGTTTTCAGAAGCAAACAATCTTTTTAATGGTTAATATAATTTTTTAAGGAAGGAGCCCCCTCCTTCCTCTAAGAAAGCTTTGCTTATTTTGTTGTATAGATTCTTGTTATTTTGATATATCATAACCAATTGATTAATATTGTATTTGATAAGCAAACGGAATACCTTAAACCAGGGCTGCTTTGGCTTTTGAGGTTACTTTGGCCACCCATGGTAGACAATAGAAAAAACTGTTTTAGGCTACTGGTTGATACTCTTGAAAGTTTCAAAAAACTTATTATGAACAGTTGTTTCTATTGTCTACCATGGGTAGCCAAAGTAACCTCAAAAGCCAAAGTAGCCCCGGTTTACGGTAGTTACCCTATGATATGGTACTTTAGCTAGAATTTCCTAACCCCTGTTCTTTATTTTAGAATGCCAAAGAAAAGAAGAAAGCTGATTTTCTCGAGCACAGAACCTTGGAGAGTTGTAAGACACTGCATCAACTCTTTCCTACTAACAAATCAGCATTGGAGACAATTTGCAGATTTCATTTGGAGACTACTGATGGTAAGATATTTATAGTCTTCTTGGTGAAATTAGTTTCAAAAATACAAAACTTTTGGTGATTTTAGTAGCACTGGGCGTAGTGTTACTGAATCTCTTTCGCTAATTCTATTGTATACAGTGTTGTTTTTATATTTTACCTATCTGTTACGGAGTATAATTATCCTAATAAAGCTATCTCACTTTTCTTCAGCAGCCATTATGATTTTAAATTCCAAATTGCTTTAAGTATTTTATTTTTCTGAAAAGGTTCTTACTATACTTGCCCAAGAAAGAGCTCAGAGCCTGTATAACAGGGTGGCTTTGTTGTTTTAGAGCTCATGAAACGGTTACTATAATGGACCTATTCAATTTCTTTACAGGTTCTCTTTCTGAAGAAACAATGGATTACCTTAAGAAGCTGCAATCAGTCGATCCTGACAATGCTCTATGCAAAGTTGGTTCCGCTTGTCTATCTGTGCAGCAAAAGCAGTTGACGGAGGCACTCAAAGCACTTAAGTCTGTTGAAGGTACACATTGATTTCACTGTATCTCATGTGTTCGCATATGCTTTGTGTTCCATCGATTCATTCTCTATTGATGAGATAGACATAACAAATTAACACTAGTCTGGTTACGTATCCTTCTTTGATGATAAAAATTGTGTTACTCAATATAGATGAGAACAAAAAAGGTGATTTGCTCTCAGTAACCCAAAGTTTAATGCACTCGCAATCATCAGCCAGACGTTATACTCTGACTCAATATAAGTATTTGTATAGGGCCTGTTCATAGGAGAAAACCCTTTCCAGTTTCAATCACCATCTGTGTGTTCTAATCTGATGAAGGTGGCAAAGGATAACTTCTTATAGTAGTCTTTACTTGTCTTAGTTGCGTAATCCTGACTGGATCCTTGCTCACTTCAATGTCACCAATGTTTCCAACTGTCTCAATTCTGGGATTTTCTTTCTTCAATTAGAAGGGGTAGGCCAGTGTCTTGCGCATTTGGTCGATCCACCTTTTCGAGGTTGTCCTTTTGATAATCTTTCTTTGTAATCTCTTTTGAATGATTTTTAAAATAGCTGCTGGGATCTCTCCTTGCATCATGACCGAGCCAGTTCAATCTACTACTTTTGATAAAGTCAAAGATTTCTGTTTAAACAACTAGTTATTGCTTCCACTATTCGATTCTTATATGGCCTATGCATTTTTTAACTACCATGGTTCTAAGACAGTAGTTTGTGTAAATTCTTTTATAATTTATTTTATTAATTTTTCAGGGCTGCAACACAAGGACTACATTCCTTTGAAGTGGTTTCTTCTTGCAAAAGCTCATCTATTTCTGCATGATACGAAATCAGCCATGAATTATGTTGAGAAAGGTACTATCATACTTTGAATTCGTTTTAGTGTTTCTAATACTTTCAGAAAAAGCTTTTTAACATACCACTTTGTTGAGTCTAACATTATAAAAATTAGCAATTATTATGTTTTGTTATGTATCTGTATTTTCTTGCCATTCTCAAGTTCTGTACCGAATAGAGACGGTTCTAACGTACTACTCTGATAAGTGTCATGTAAAGCGTTACTGTTATTAAGTTTTGTTATGGTCCGATTTTCCCCGCAATCCTCAATTTTTGTACTGATCAAAGACTAACTGGCTTTAACAAAAATTTTACTCACGTCTCATATGCTTAAATGCACTAATTTCTAATAATGTCTTTCAGGAATGAGAAATATTCAGCAGAGTGTAACCTTATCTGGAAGACAACATTTTACGAAGCTTTTTCGGTGAGAAATTGACCGTATCCAATTATCGTTTCTCAATCGATCAATTTCACTCTCGTAAATTATTTCCATCGATTTTCAAAATCCTAATTCTGCCCAAACATATTTCGTTGTTTAAAATACTACTTTACAAGATCATAATTTTTAAATTCGAATGGATTGAGTAGACCGATTTATTTCCTCATGTTTCATTCAGAATCGCAAAGGCAACATGCCTGAAGGAACAGGAAGAGTATGAAGATGCCATTAACTGTCTAACTGAGGTAAGTCAGAGATGAAGAGTTTGCAATTGAGGCAAATTGATAATGCATTTATGGCATAGTTATGGTAAGGATCTTCCGCTAATTTCATTGTTACTGTTGCTGCAGGACCACCCATGATAAAATTTGAAAAAGCCTTTTGCCATCCTTAGAACATTTCTAAGTGAACACAATGGTTTTTTAATTGCCATGTGTTGATCCCTTTAGAAAATAATTGAAATAGAACAAAATACTAATCAGCATAAGTGTGAAGAACAGCGAATTTCATGATTGAAATATAAATGGGCCTAAATTCATATAGTTGTCATTCCTATAGTGGTTGTATCCCTTTTTATGCTTAGTCTACTCCTTCCTCACGAAAATGTTCTTACTGACTTCGAAAATTTGCCACCTCGACTCCAAAGGCGAGGCTAAGGGTCAGTGTTGTTGCTGTTGTCCTGACTTTATTTTACATCGATTTCTATATTGCTACTCTACAGCATGTCAAATTTATTATCATTCTTTTTGACGTTTTAATTTACTTTTCTATATTCCTCCAATAAGAAATTGCTATGTTTCCACTTTTCCTACTCATTGTCAAGTTCTGTACTGATCAAAGACTGTTTTGACGTACTACTCTGATGAGTGTCAGACGAAAAGCTTCAGTTGTTAATGTGTTGTGCTATATTTCCGATTTTCTCACCATTCCAATGAAGAATTTACTTTACTTTGCATTCAATCATACCGTTATCATATGCAAAATATTAATGTCTCATTCACACTGCTCCGTATTTGTTTTCTTCGTATTTGAGGACGAAAAACAGTGCCTGTTCACACTGCTCCGTTTTCAAGCAAATACGCTATGAATACGACAAAGTGTTCACACTACTCCGGATAAATACGGCGCTTATAATGCTTATTATTTGTTGTTCAGTCTGAAAACGGAGCGTATTCGAAAGTATGCGTATTTGTTTGCGAATTCGAACAGTGCCGTATTTGAAGCGTAACAGTGTGAACGCAAACCCGAGACAAAAAGGTTTTGCTCCGTTTTCATTCAAATACGGAGCAGTGTCAACGGGGCCTAAATTGAATTGAATTAACTCTATGAATTATTGCAGCTTCTGACTCAACACCCAGATAACCTTGAATGCATGGCGAAGCTTGGTGAGACGTATGCATTGACGAATGACAACACTAATGCCACTAAGGTATGCAATTACAATACTAAACGTATATACCATATGAATAAGCAAATGCGTCTTTTGTCGTAGTTGTGTATAGGGCTTTATTGGCTCTGGTATGAAATATCCAATTGTTTTTCAGATGAGTGACAAACTTCTGCATTTACAACCAAACTCTCATGCTGCTCTTGCAATTAAGGTATGGCCATTTTTTCCTGATGTCTTTAATTCGATTTCTATTGAATTTTTGTTGAATTCTGAGAAATTATTAGTGCGCCTTCATTTACAATTGATGGTAGAAAGTTTTGCTGGCAGAAAATCTCGAAAGATGAAAAGTTCGCGAAATTACTGACATGAACGTTTGTCAACTAAAGCTTTTCGAATTGCAAGTTCTGTGACAATCACTTATGCCACCGTTTCCATTAACCATTGCGTATAGGTTTGCTGTTGTGGTTTTCAACAAAAATAACAAATTATGATTTTTATGTTTTTTCAGGCGAGGGTGAGCATGAATGAAGGAAAGTTTTATGATGCTGAATTAAGGTGAGCTTGTTTGAGAAAAATAGGCCGCTTTCTTGGTACCAGCAAGGGTTTAAACTCTGGCAGGTTTGACCATAGGAAAATAGAAGAATTTAGGAACTTGAGTATTTTCGAATAACGTATCAAGCACTAGAAAGGCGACTCAAACAACTTCAGGCTTTGCAAGACATATTCTTTAAGTTGCTTTTCTAACAAAAAATACATTTAGCTTTTTTAGAACAGATCGTATATATAGTGCTTAGAATTTTTTACCAGCCTATGCAGAGCTGAACCTTTAGCAGTTGCCACATTTTGTGTTGCAGTCGTTAGTTTCAGTTGATGATGCGTTGGTATGCATGCAATACGTGGAATGACATCAGCCATTTTAATTGGATCATATTTTGCCTGTCTGCCATCACTTTCTCACGATGACATTGTAGAAACACTGCTGAAGGGTCCTATTATGGAATTATTTTGCCTTTTCCAGGCCTTGTATCCTAAAAGTTGATAAATATTTACATTACTACATAATAATATTATTACATTAATACTAGATTATGTCCACACCCTTAAAATCGTTTATTTCTAGGTTACAAGAGGCGATAGATTTATGCGAAGAAGAATCAGGCCACCATTTTCTGCTGGGTCTTGCAAGTTGGCATTTGTGAAAAGAAGACCTGGCCTATGCTAAGAAGTCGTTCACATCTTTTATGAAGGTTCGTGTTTAGCTACAATAGATATACAGATTTTATGCTGGAAGAAAATACTAGTGTTCATAGATTTCTGCAGTAGAATATATTTACGAATATCTTTACGAACATCTAAGCTTAAGTTATTCTTTCCATGAATCTTCTTCTTTCTGAGTTGTCAGGCTTTGCGTCAGCTGGAAGTTAACGGTAGCTCCACGGGGCTAAGTGTCAAGTAGGAAGACCCAATGTATAGTTGTTGGGAAAGTTCACTTCACGAAACTTCTACTATCCATCTACAATCTACTATAACATACCTAGTGGGTTTTCTGCCCCACATATAGGGACCCATATTGTAATGTTTGTAATTTCAACTGTTATTTTTTGCAAAAGGTGCTATGGTGCTTCATGGAACATGCAATATTTCGAAACAGGGTTCAGTTTCTGACCAGATTTTCATTTTCAAAATATACTAGTCTTACAGTTCGAAGATCATTACTCCGAGTCGAGGTTTTATGTGGATCAATCGAGATAATTTGTGAGAGTAAAAATGAATTGATTAGGACATGAACCCACGACTTCTCGATTCGTACTCTAGAGCGCTACCACTATGCAACAGGGGCTTCGAGAAACCCAGGCCATTTCATTCACACCAATTATCTCGATTGATTTTCCAAATCTCCTCGAGTTTTTGTAGATACATAACTTCCTGAATTTTACTCTTAACTATTTCAGTGTGGTGTTTTCTCGACATTTTCATTTTTGAACCCTCTTTGTTTGAAATGATTCTATTTCGGTTTTAGGCTGCCAAACTTGACCCTTACAATTCCGAAATTTTCCTTCATCTTGGTAATTACTACAAAGAAATCGTATCTGACCTCAAGTAAGTTTCCTTATTTATCAAGTCTATTGCCATCAATTTATTTATATTAGGCTTGATATGAAATGAGATTAGATTTGATGTAAAATAGTCAGATTAAAATTATAGCAAAGTAGGGCCTACTTTTATTGGCCTGAATCTTATCAAAATTTCATACAGGAAAGCTCAGAAATGCTACCAGAAGGCCTTTTCTCTGAATAAACAAAACGAAGCTTCTGTGATGGCTCTTGGGGATGTATCTATGGATCTGGGTGACGAAGTATGTGAATTGAATCAACTTATTTGCACCCTATCGTTTATTTACTGTAGCTTCCAAAAATTTAGGCTTGGGAAATTTAATGTTTTATTGAGAAAGGAGAGAGAAAATATCAAGAAGAAAGACACACTTAAGAAGATAGATGATAAAGAAGTTAATTTACGATTGTTTTGATTTTGTAATTAAAGACATTTTTAGAAGATAGATAGAGTTTTGGAAAGCTGATAGATAGATAAGATAAGATGAAATATTGTTTTTATTTGTTTTAATTTATCATTAAGAAAACTGCCTAGACAATAGATATGATTAAAAAAGATGATCGTTAGATAAAATGAGATTAGAAAGTTGTTTAAATTTGCTCTAATTTATTATCAAGGAAACTTCTAAGAGGAAAGATATGATTAATCAAGCTAATCGATAAATAAAATAAGATAAGCAGTTATTTATATTTGTTTTAATTTATTATCAAGGAAACTACTAAGAGAATAGATATGATTAAAAAGCGGATTGATAGAGGAAATAAGATAAGAACTTCATTTAATGTTGTTCTTTCATTATTTAGGATACTGCTGTTAATGTTTACCAAGAAGCAACGAGTAACTTTGGAGCTAGCAGGTGACCTACTTGATTAATTTTCATTTTCCAACACCTTCCTAACAGGAAGTGGTCTAGGGTCATGTCGCCATGGTACCAGATGGTATGGTAACTGATGATGCCATTTTTTAAAGGCAGTAGAACTTAACAACCTGATACCATAACTAGTAATACCGTTACCCAGCCCATGTGATTTGGTTGAAAACTAGTTGAAAATCATGAATTACATTTCATGAATTACATGGTATTATTTATACAATTTGTTCATTTATTACCAATAAAAGATTCTTGTTTTAATCAGCTTGCTGCTGAAGTGTTGTCATACATGGTGCATACTTTGTCACCCCTTTTGCTTATCATAACCTTTTGTTAAGATTCTAGGAAATTATAGGACACCTGAATTATTTTCAGGCTAATAAAATTTCCTTCAATTCGTAAGTCGTTATTTTTTTCTTTCAAGGGTTAAGTTGGCATGGTTACGCTTGGGGATGTTGCTGACTAAACGTGGACAACCTGAAAAAGCTGTGACATGGTATTATTCCATTGATTGTTATGTTTATTATTATTATTATTCTTTTATATCGTATTTTCATTATACTGCTTATGCTAATATTTCATTGTGCTATTTTGATATCGATTTATGAATGAAATATTAAACCGTAAGTTGGGGAGTTCTTTCCAATCTAAGTTTAGGCTGGCTTATTATAGAAAGGGGCTAAACAGGGACGAATTTTGGTAACTGGAGCTGAAGTAATATCATTAAAAATGTTATAACAATTGTTATTTATGTCATAACTTATTTCAAGCGGAATTTTCTGTTTATAGTTTCCAGAGTGCTCTCCGTGCAGACCCAAGAGACAGGTAATATCTTACTAAAATTATCAAAGAATTAACCTATTAAATTATTCTTCTATCTTTTCTATATCATTTTATTTATGATAACATCCAAGGATTGTGACTTACGTCGATTTTATTGCTGTTTTTGTTGCCATAGTACTTTGAGAGAACATTTATTGTGCCCAAACTCTACAGGTGTTGGGTTGCTTTCTTGATTGTCACAACGTATTACAAAGCAACCGACTAAGTTTCATTTTAAGTTTCCACATATGCCTAAAAGATGGAAGAATATGATACACCTGTACCAAACTTTAAAAATTGCCTGTTAGGATTTTAGAGAATGAAATTAAATTGAATATTCACTCCTATCCTGGTTTTAAAATGCACCCCTCGATGCATGAGCATTTATATTGAGATAGCCATATATAAGCTGAGTTTCAGGTCTTAAGGACAATGCTTTGTACATGTTCATACAAAAATACAATCTATCATGTAATATTTAATCGATATAATCTTCACTATATTATCACGCCACTCTCTTCAATCTAATTTCTATCCTGCAGAGATTGCTGGGAATGCCTTGGTGACGCGTATATTGCACGTGGAAGTTACACTGCCGCTTTGAAAGCTTTCACACGTGCATTCGAGGTATGGACCCCTTGAAGATATTTCGCAAATTCATCCTTGCAATTTTGTTTTTGAAATTTCTTGAAATGAGTGATTCATATCGTTTTAAATTTCATTAGAATATCAATGCATAGAATCGAACGAACTTATTGAATATTTGTTTTACCTCTTTTCAGATTGATCCTTCGAGTGTATATTGCAAATTTAAGTAAGTATTTGGTTGCTTTATATTCAACTGGTTTCCTTTGAATATCTTATAACTCATAATAAGAGATTGACGACTAATTGTCGTTGCAATTATTTTCATGAAAAATCAAATCATGATGGATCTGAAAACCCATCGATTTACACAGGATTGGTTCTATCAAACAGACGTTATGTGTTTATGCTGATGCGATCAAAGAGTTCAACGAACTTCTCAAGGAAAAGCCAGATTACGTTCCTGCTTTAAAAGGTTTGTCTTTCCTTCTGTTGATTTGATATTAAATATAAAAATAGAGACCTTCAAATTTCGCATGCGAATCGTATGTCAATTCATTCGTATAGGCTTCAATATGTTGCCTACTTACTTAAGACGTATTTATTCTCTTCAGTAAATTGGTTTTCCTGCCCTTGTTGTAGGTCTTGCCGAGTGTCATTTTCGTCTGGAGTTGGAAAGCTTGGCAATGGATTTCGATGGAAGAGCTGTTGACCATGCCTCTTTAGTTCTCGATACTGCAGCAAAGTAAACATTTCTACACTCTTTTTTCATAAGACCCAGTAAAATTGATTTGAAGCTTGATGTTATTGAATATTTCTCTATTTTCAGCCCAAAATGTTTTAAATTGTTCTTACTTTCATAATGATTGGGAAGCCTTTTTTGCTTTTAGTTGTGTTAATGATTTAAAAGTTTGACTCTCTTAACCACCTGACATTATCTATGTGCTCTACATCAGATTGTTTTGTAATTATTTCTCAGTCTTATATTTATTTCATAAAATTTTTATATTGAGCCAAAAATGGTCAGCCTCGGTTTGTTCTTAGCTTGTTCTTAAGTTTTGACCAAATTTGAGTGCTCTTACAAAATTGTTCTTAAAGAAAAAAAGAGTGTATATCATTTAAAGGGACATTATTATGCTTGTACATGTTCTCGAATTTCTATGAAAGTCACCAGACAAATCCGGTCGCAAGTATCCTGAAGATATCGTTAATTGAAATGGTTTGTTTGAAATAACAACATCCAAGTAGAACTCGAACCTAAGACCTCTTAATTTTTACGTCAGTGTGATAACCACTGATTACCATTCACCAGAGGCAGAGAATGAAAAAGATCTTATATATTAATGGATTAGTGTCGGAGATTATATTTTTTCGCAGCTGGTGTTCTAAGTTAATTTTGATTCCTACGTTACTTTTTTGAAATTCGAAATATTATCAATTTCACTACAGAGCAAAAAGAACAATTAAGTTTTCTTGTTTTATAGAGCTTTGGAAATTCGTCAGGATTTGTGTTGCTTTTGGAAAATAACAGCTGATGCCTGTTTTGCTCTCCATTCTCTGCCTGAAGAAAAGATAAGGTATGGACGTAATTGTTTCGTGATCTGGTAATGAATGACAGAACTACTTGACCGTATTATGTACCAAATAGCTATCAGTGATAAATCATTTCTTTTCATAAATTTAATCACCTATCAAAGGGTCTAAAAACTTGCATCCTACAATGTAGTAAGGTATGATCCCTGACACTAAACCTAACTCAAACCCTAACCTTAACCTATTATCACTTCTAGTTATTTTATCAACTAAGATTAACGTTCTTAATTTTCTAGGGTGTCCGTTCCTGCATCAATATTGAAACTCAGTGGTTTATCTTTGGATGATGATTATGCCGGAAAGCTCAAACTTCTTGACTTGAGTCGAAGGTTGGTAAAATTCAGTTTTCCAAAGTTTCAGCTTTGGATTCTTAAATTGATTTTCCCAATTCTCTAATCCCTTGGATCATTATCTAAGGAGTATAGTAATAGTATCAACTAAGTGACCAGTCTTAGATGTGGCATCGATGTAGTTCTGTACCGATCAAACACAGTTCTTTGGTTCATTCAATTTGAGATCAATTGAATATCCTAGCTTTATCTTTTAGGTGTTTTACTGCGGTAGTAAAACTTGATGGAGATTGTGCATCCGCTTGGCATGATTTGGCTGTCAGCACCTTCCATTTTGGCAATGTAAGAATCCGTTCTGAGAATCAGTGATTATTTCAACGTGGATTTCATGGTGTTTGTTGGGGTGTGATAGGTATTGTGGATCTGTAAATTGAAAGTTTTGGATTTGGAAACATCGCTTCAGCCTCTGATCATCTAGATTCTAAAGTTAGACGGTAGATCTATAAAGTTTTCAGGGTAACATTTCAAAATTTTTTGAATGAAATAATACAGGCACAGAACGTCCTCGATATTTTTCCTACGCAGAATCTATTTTCAAACCTATTATATGTGGAGTTGTTAAAGTTTCCATAGAATAATCCATTCTGACAATATGTTATTGATATTAGCACACTGTGCATCTAGACTGTAATGCTCCTTTCATAATTTTTCTGGATGACAAGGCCTTGAAAGTGTGATAAAAGTAAGTTTTCTTTTAGATGGTAAACGGGGAAGATGGCAAAGTTGCAATTCAACAAAGCATTCAGGTATAAAATGACTTTGTCGAATGTTTCGTCCTGAAATTTGCCTTCTTTGGAGAAGAACTCTAACAAATGTTTTGTGATAAAGTTTAAAAGAGAAATTGTTTTAGAGATTTCTTTAATTATCACACTACTACCTTATTTTCTTGTTAAGATGTCTGATTTGCACATTCTTAACAATCTTGTGTGACGTTATCACCACACAAGCAGGAAAACAAATCTTGTTGAATCTTGGCTAGCAGGTTTTTCTTCGCACATTTATAAATTTCATCCAGTGTACTATTATTCCCTGATGCTTCATTTACAGGGGCTCTATTTAAAGTGAAATTACTTTTGGTATAAGATTTTGGAGTTACCAGACTGCTTTTCCGAAAGATTAGAATATAACTCCAGATACAAGAATGTAACCAGTCACCCTGATACTGCTCTTGATTTTAAAGGTATGATATATGTAGGAAGGCACATACAAAGTAAGGTTTCATGGATTGAGGATAGGGTTCTACAAATGTAGACAAATGTAGACAAATGTTGACAAATGTAGACAAATGTAGGGTTCTACTGAGAATCAAAGTAGGTTGAAACAGAACAACTTGATATGTATTCAATTTCTTTTCAGTTTGCGAAGAAAGCAATAAGCCTGGCTCCACGCAACCACAAGATGTGGAACACGCTTGGTCTCCTAGCTGGTAATTCTGGTCCTTCCTTAACCTGTTGTGGTTACTCGGTTTATGGCAAGTAATTCTGTCCTCGTGTGTTGTGTGCATATGTATGACAGTCCTTTTTATCATTTTTCGCGGTTATGTGTCTTTCTTTATACGTGGGTGAGTTAGCTAGTCTCTGTTTAACGTGCTAGCCGGGTTAAGTACAGGTTTAGCATCAAGGGGGGCTTCCAGTGGGAACACAGTAGAATATACAACATCTCTATATTGGTACGGTAATATACAATAGATGATACTAAAAAGATAAATATAAGCCAAAAAGTCGAAATTGATGTGGATGATTTCTTTGTTATCTTAATATACTTGTTTTAGGTCCTATACTTTTTTATCATACCATTTCGCTCAAAAGTATAATTTACGCTAAAGAGTTAATTTAAATTTCATAGGCCTTTTGTCAATATACAGGTCAGAATCCATATGATTTTTTCAAAACAGGCAAACAAGCATATCTCAGTTACATTTTGATTATTGTATGTAGTAAATAAAGAACGTATGGAAACCCTGATGATAGCTTACCCTTTCAGACCCTACCAGACTTTTTTATTTATTACCACGCTTCGGGATTCTTTTTCCTGTTCTGCTAGGTAGATTTATAATTAAGGCTAGAAGCAAGAACATTTTAAGTGCTCTATCTGAATCTAGGTTCCAAAAATTTGTAGGAGCAAAGGTTCAAGATTTTTGAATCTCAAAGATTGCCAATTTAAATAGTTTTTTGATTTTCAGACATTGCAAACCCTGCACTGAGCCAACATGCATTTATCAAGGCCCTGAATATAGAACCACAGGTAACATATTTATTAAGTATTTGAATTCAGAGAAGAATGTACCTACCTTATTGTTAACTTTAGTTCCCTCCTGTCTATGAGCACACTAGCTCTGTAGAGATTTGCAAACTCGGGCATGTTATGTAAGGTTTACACATTGTTAGGGTTCAAGAACCAAAGAGTGCTCAAGAAGTTACAGGAACAACGGGCAAAATGTAGATATGTGCTCTATCAACATACCCAATGAGCCATCCTGGCTATCACTACACTGGCTATGTAACAACACGTAAACTTGAGCATAGGATGTATGGCTACACATTGTTAGGGTTCAAAACCAAAGATTGCTCAAGAACTTACAAGAACAGCTAGTTAGATGTAAGCTTGTGATCCTTCCAAATACTACCCAATGTGCCCTCCCGTTTATCGTCATATTAGCTGTGCAGCAACCCGTTAAATTAAGTATGCGATGAATGGTTAGAAATTTGAGCACCTTTTGGTTCAGTCTTTGGATGGTACAGAACTTCAGTATAGCCAGAAATATCGGAACCGTAATGAAACGAACACATAGATTATTTAAGCTTTTCGTCTGACACTCAACAGAGTAATACGTCAGAAAGAGAACGAAACAGAAACCTAACTGATTTATATACCCAGATGTGGATCGAAATAGGCCAATCAGAAGAGAAGAGAATGATTGGTATGGTGTAGGAAAACCAATCAACACCCAAGATACAGTGAGCTGACCAATAAGATTACTTCAAAAGTCCTAAGGCGAAAACGAACTCCTTCTGTCTACACAATAGGGGATCCCTGGTTTTTATGTAGACTGATTCCAAAATAGCTAAGTGAAAGGTAGATCTTGCTCTGCCAATTATTCGAAAGCAATTCTCACTGTAGGCTTTAGCACACTCTGGGTTGTCGAGCAAATGTTGACCTATAGCAGAGTCATGTTTGAGTGATCTTTTTTGTTTTGAGGCGCGAGATGGTTGTTTTCGTTGCGGCACAGTTTTGTTGTGTATGCTAGACGGCAAATGTTGTTTAACCCTATCACATAACCTATTTTTTTATGATATTTCTGGCTATACCTTTTGCTTCCTTAATAATAAAGATTTTGCACATCATATGTGTAAGTTAACGAGTCCCAGACAGGCAACCAGAAAGCAAATTGTGTTTCTTGATCATACTAACATATTACTCTGGTAAATCATTAGCTGTTATCACTCATTTCATTAACGGATTTTTAATATCTTTTAGAGTGCTGAAGTTTGGACGAATTTGGGTGCATTGTACTTGAAGTGCAATAAAGTCCAGGTATTTTTACAGTAATACGACATTATATTGGTTCTGAAAAATCTGATTGAAACGATCGCTTGGCGATAATTGCAACCAGAACCATGCCAACAAATTGCTTCACCATTCATAAAGTACAAAGACCAACCGTTGCAGTCATTTAACACCTATGCTAGAGTTGCCAAAGGGTAAAAATGATCCTACACTAGAGGAACCATCACAGTCAACTATAATACCCAACTCCTGCTGGATAATGTAGGAGAGTGAATTCAAGGAAAGTCAGAATCGGAAAGCCAATATTTTGTGTGAAATGGCAAGGGCAGAATGCAATAGAAATAAATGCCAATTCGAGAATAGGGAGTACTCCTAACTTTTAAAACTTCATAACAAATTAAAGCAATTTATATCTTTCTATATATCTCAACTCTTAGGCAGCCCATGAGGCATTTAAGAAAGCCCAAGACGCAGAACCATCGTACACACAAGCATGGACTGGACAGGTGGATGGTTGCTTATTTATTTAGAATTCTGTGTTACAGATAGTATTATCATTATCATTATTACAAGAGTTAAAGATACATTATTTTAAGGATTCACACTTAGATGTCTATTCCTTGAAAATGATACAATTTTTAGCATATCAACTAAAGAGTTACTGTCAGTTTTTCCAATCGCCGTGTAACCAGTTAATGGAGGCTTATCAAGTATTTGAGATAAAAAAATTCATAACTTAAGTAATAGCTTTATGATCATTATGGTTTCCATTAAGCTTTTAGACCCATTGCTTTAGTGATTTAATTTTACTTTTATTATATTTGAATTTTATGTTATTTTGCGTTAACTGCTGCAGTACATGTATAGTACATCAAAGCATGGTGACGGCGATTTAGCTTTCCAACATGTAGAGTAGTTTTATTAGATTGCCAATTAATAAAGCAGATAGCCTAAGCAATCAGTTGCTGAAGTTGTTTGCAAATAATTTCCTCTAGAGACGATTTGGGAGAATGAAATTGACCCCAGTAAGACGCGAACCCAAGACCTGTAGTTTTTTGATCCCTCAAATCTCCAAAATTATCTTGATTTATTTTCTAAATCTTCTTCTCGTGTAATGTTCTGCGTTATTCATCTTATTTATTTTGCTTTTTAGGCCATGATTGCTGAGAGGATTGGTGATGCTGATGCCATGGACTTGTTTCGTCATTCCAGTGAACTTGGCTCTCATGTATGTATCTAAATTTGCTATATAAATTCTATGCCTCGAATAGTTTCCCAAAGTTTGCTTTTTAAATCAAAGGCTCACCCCGAAATCTTGTGAAAAACCAGGTGCCTCAAAATACTCTACACTATTATCTTTGATTTGATCTAAAACTTGTACAAAAGAGATCAATTTCAAGAATTGGCTTCCATTTGAATGACTGACTTGCTCGGAGGATTCGTCAATCACCAATAGTACAAGTAACAGTAGTGCCAATACAACAGAAGAAGCTGCTGAAACGAAAACCTTCATCTACTACAAAGAAACTGTCAGTCTCATTAGAAATATGCTCGATTTATCAAATATAAACCTTTCTACACTATACGTTTCCTTCGACCCAAGCTTCAACGTCAATTTTGATCTTTTAGACTGAGAGCTTTCTTGGTTATGCGAAGTGGGTATGTTTCACGCTGAAAGATCTGCACAAGAAACAGAAAATGAATACCAACATTCATTCAGAATTGATGCCTGAAGCCCTGAAAAAGGCAGTTGTTAATTCGTCAGTGTGTGCCAGGAAGTATACAGGTATGCTAGTTAAAGGCTCAAGCTTTTTAGCATGGTTCAAACCGTTTTTGTTTACGATGTTTCTTGGTTTTTCATTGCGAATAAATGCCTTACTTTCAGGTATTGTTTAGTTTGTAGAGCAATAAACAACACATCTTTGAAATAGAGAGAATGTGATAAAGATATAACATTAATTTGGCTTATTATTTTCACTTTTTTCTGTTGAACAACTACCCATTATTTCTGAGATTTAACTGCAGGTCCCAGTGAAAATTATACTGATAATTTGTTTTGATTTTGTTAGAGCGAGAGCCAAAGAATCCATGTTCATGGACTTTACTTGGAATCTTATTGGAACACGAAAATTTGTTTAACCAGTCAGAAAAGGCATTCGAAAGGTGATTAGTTTTTAGTATTATCATAATAGAGTTCTAAAGTGATGACGTCACAAAAATCTATTTTTAGAATTTTAGAAGTTTGGCTCCATAATGTGAAAGGGCTTCCAAAATTACATCAAATGGATGCAAAATCACCTCTGTATGTTGAATATTAACTGAGATATAACCATTTGAAAAATTGACTTTCAATAGGAAATCCCTGTATTTTTCGGCCTGTTCATAAACTTATGTAAAATTCATGTATAGCTACAATGTTTAGAAAAGGCTACAGATCAATAAAATCCTGACAAATCATAGGGTTTTGTATGAAAGGCCTAAAATTTTTGTGCGAATTATTATGAAATTCTTTATTGCAGAGCTTTAGAGCTCCTCAGCTCAACCGATGAAGTGGAAAGAAAGAACATGGTCATATCAAATCTAGCGAGAGTATTTCGGTGAGAATATCCCTTGAACATAACCAGTCTCTTTATTTTCTCAGCCAGACTTAAAAAGATTACTACGGTGAGAATATCCTTTGAATATAACCAGTCTCTCTATTTTCTCAGCCAAACCTTTGTTTTTTTGGCTTAACTATGATCGTATTAAGTAGTTCCTTGTTTAGGATGATTCCTTTGTTACCCTATGTTTTTTAGATTAAGTGTATATAACTATTTCCCCCAAATCTTTTCTACCCAAGTTTCTTGATGAAGATCATTTCGAAATGTTGAAAGCATGGTTTATTTTCGACGATACCTTGAATATAACGTTAAATGTAAATGATTTTACTCATCAAAGTCGAGACTTGATTGGGCAATTGAAATAAAATTTTGATATCTGCATGATAATTTCCATTATTAATTTTGACAACTTGAAATATTTCATAATTCAATTCGATATCTGTTTTGTACCCTGTCTGATGAATTACGATCATCCCACTATAGATAAAATGCTTTGTATATAAACTCTAAGATTGTTTTCTTTAGTTCTTCTGGAAAGTTTTCTCGATCGATTGATACTTATCAGCAGCTGCAACCGCTTAACTGCCTTGATGATGTCACTGGCCTTGCTCTGTCGTACTTTCTATCTGGACAACTCGAGAAAAGTCTAGAAGGTTTGTAAAATTGATTAAAATCTAAATCATAGATTCAATCTTTGTTTTTGAAATTAATTCGTTTAGTCATTAACATTGTTTAGTTACTCATTTTAAAGTCTCTAACGACTTTTAGATATTGTTATTTAACTCTAGTAGGACCACCCACAGTTACTTGGCCTCTGGTTTGATTAAAATTGGCTTAAAACAGATGCTTTTAACTTTAAGTAACTCCAAGTAACAGAAACTCATTGTAATCACCTTAATGTTTTAGAAAAGCAAAAACTGCTTGCTTCGAACGCAAACGATTCTCTTGCTGTTAACCATCGGTTTGAATTAGCTCCTCTGAACAGGAAGAGGTATCGGTTTCCTTCTTCTACATATATTTTTAATGAGGCTTGCTGGTGCAAATTGGATCTTAACTGTTCTTCATTTTTATTATTTTTAGCTTACGAGCAAGCCTTGAATCTTTGTGATAATGATCGTGATAAATCTGAAGTTCTTGCTGCTATGGGAATGGTGGGGTATGCTATGGATAAGGCTGACATGGCTAAAACCTTGCTCTTCAAGAGGTAAATATTTTAATAGAGTTAAAATCGTATTTTTAATGAATATTTATTTTCGACCCCTCTTTTAATTGTATTCTGATGGCCTCCTCAAATCCCTATTTACAAAAGCAGCTTCAGATATTTACAAGATTTGGATTAGACCTGGTTTGTTATGTATCATTACTAGATGTAAGTGATGCTGCAATTCTTTTTTCTTCTGTTAATTTCAAGCAATATGTGCTTGGTTCATACATCTCATTTTCTTCTAGCTCTCAAACTGAGGCTCCAAGTGAACAAGGACTGATGGCCTTATCCTCTCTTGGGTTAATCTCCAGTGACCACACTCTAACAAATGCTGCACTCGCTGAGATTGGAAAGCAGCCTCAGTTCAGTAAGAAACTATTTTCATATCTTTCATTTCTGCATGGAAAAGTTTGGCCTGCAACTCTAATCCTTACATAATCTACATTTGGAATTTTACCTCCCTCTGCAAATTATGCAAGGATTTTATTGTAAATTTGGGTTTATTTAGATTGATGTTAATTGTAGGTTTTCATTATACTACTTATATCAACAATAGTTGGCATTAATAAGCCAAGTGCTATATCAAATGCCAATTCTTGGTAGATAGATTATTATTATTATTGTCATTATATCATAAGGTCGTTTGACTTTTAGCTTTATCGTTGAATTACTGTTTACTACTAATATCTTTTAGATGCAGAGGCAGTGCAGAGTGATTTCAGTTTCTTAACTTCTGCAATGCATTTCCTTCAGGTATATGCAGTTTATTGATTTTACATTCTGTGTATTTTGCACCTTTACTTAAATTGCTTGTTTTTCCAAATTAGATTTTTAAAAATTTGAACTCCTCTCAGGATTACTCGAGAACTTGCATTGTTTTGCATGCAGACTTTTCAAGACTGGCTCTTACACTGTATTAGGCATGGCAACTTAAATTGAACATTAGGTTACATTTATTTGAATTTAAGATGCCTTTTTTCTGCAGGGAAATACCTTGATGGCCAAACGTTGTGTTGAAAAAGCTGTGAGAAGGTAATGTTGTTTCTTTTTCCATAGATTTTCCATCATTTAATGTTCAATTTTGTACTAAAAGTTTTCAGATGGTACAGAACTTCAAAATAGCCAGGAAAATCGGGAGCATAGCGAAACGAAAACATAGATTACTTAAGCTTTTCGTCTGACACTCAACAGAGTAATACGTCAGAAAGAGAACGAAACAGAAACCTAACTGATTTGTTTACCCAGAGGTTTCGCTATGCTCCCGATTTTCCTGGCTATTTCAAAAGTTTTCAGTTTTCAGAGCTTTTAATCTGTGCATAAGGCAGTACCATTTTCGTAAAGACAAATGGTACCCTGGACAGAATTTTACCTTCCATGAAAGTTGCATTGTTTGACCTTATATAATGCACCAATATAAAATCTAACATTGTAAGTGATTTAGCAGCATGCAATAAAAGGGACAATTCTTTACAGTGTACATCTATTTACGACAATGGCACAGCTTCAAGTGAAAATTGGTTACGGGCCTATCTACTGTGTATTGAAATGAATAACTTTTCTCTCAGATATCCTTTCATGTCAAGGCAGTGGAATAATATTGCTAAGTTTCTCTACCAAAGATCAGCTTCACAAGCCATGGAAGTAAGCATGTCTATAAAATATCTAAATTTTATAAAATATCATGTTTATAGAATCTCAAACAAATAACTTGATGCCATGGGGAAACTATAATTTTATCGATAAGCCTTATGTCATACTCAAAACGGAGGGTCTTGAATAGAAGAAGGCCATATAGAATTATGACTTAGTAAATACATTTGGTCTTATCAAGGCTGTTTCTGACACAATATTTGACATGATAGTCACCACTTATCATGACAAGCCTTTGATATTTAGCGGGGCAACGTTTCGGGAGAGATCCGTCTCCCATCATCGGGCAATGAGAAATGTGGTTTCATCCCTATCTAGATAGGGATGAAACCACATTTCTCATTGCCCGATGATGGGAGACGGATCTCTCCCGAAACGTTGCCCCGCTAAATATCAAAGGCTTGTCATGATAAGTGGTGACTATCATGTCAAATATTGTGAATTATGACTTCTCAAGTATATTATAGCACGAACTTCTAAAAAGATAAATTGGCTTGGGGGTTTTCCTTATGTTTAACTTTGTTTATTAATATATTTTTTGTTTATCTAGACAACTGGTAGATGTGCAGTAATATCATCTCAACTTAATTCTTCTAGTGTAAGTTGCCCTTATATTTGGAATTTGCTTCGAATTTATCACAGATGTTATATTTGCCGTTGCAAAGACTGCTAAAGGGTTTGTGTCTGAAGTCGTTCATGGCCAAGTTGCTACTCCAGGAAACCAAAGAAAAAATGGTTAAATATCTGAAAGTAAATGTTGTGTCTAAATCTGTCATTGAAGGTGAAATTGGTTGCCTATTGTCTTCTGTCAAATTTAAAACTAGTATTTTCTAATGAAAAGTTAATGCCTGAAGTGAAAAAAAACCTTATGGAGTATATGCGATAAGCTAAATTTTTTTACTTCTAAAAATCCCCAAACGGGTTCCCAGAGATTTTCAGGAGGTCTTCATTAGATCAATAGTATTTTTAGGAAGTGTTTACGAGGTTTCCTTAGGGAGTGATTTGCCCCTCGCGATGACGTGGTTCCTCTATCCTGGCCTGCACCCGTAAAAATTAGAGAAGTAAAATCAATTTTGAAAAATTTATTTCTAATTTGCAATACGAAAGTTAGATTTTTCTATCCAATTCTGAATTTTAATTTCCCCATAGATTGCATCAATGTTGATGTCAGCAGCTTCAATTGGCTCCAAGAAGTTTGCTTCTAAACTGACCAATAACAGCTCAAACTCATCTATACGTGCTGCTCAAAAGGCCGTGCATAGTTACCCTGGGCAACCAGAGGTATGGGCTCTACTATCCGCTGCTGCATTTGCATGCGATTTGCAGAAGGGTATCGACTCTCTGTCTTCATTAGCTGTCAGCACAGCCAGGCTTGCTTTGCAAAAAGGTAAGAAATATTTCATTTGTTGTATGGTATCTTTGAAAACTTCGTTATCATAAAACTCTAACGATCGAAACATGAAACGAGAAGGAAACAGGAAGAAACGAGTAGGAAACAGGTAGCAACGAGTCGGAAACGGTCAGGAACGACCAGGAAAAGACAGTGGTTGCTGGAACGATATAATCTCTTTCTTTCCTAATAAGGGGATATTTACCTTATATGCCAACCTTCTCTTTTCCTTGCCATTTCTTCTAGTTTCCTGTTCGCTTCTAGGCCGTTTCTATTTGTTTCTACTCGTTTCATGTTTTCGTTAATGCAATTCACTGGGTAACTTTATGAATTAGTTAAAAAATGGGTAGTTGCTCAAGGCCTGTTTTCTTGATGTTAGATAGAATTCAGTCTACAATACGTTATGCTTACAATGCGTAATTTATGTTTACAATGCATAACTTGTAATTTTCTTCATCACCATTGGTTGAATTGAATTGAATTACAAACGTTTATTGAATTGAATCAACCTCTCCAGCTGAGCTCGGAAAGCTATCCATTATTAATAAGACCACCTATTGTTGAAAACCAATCCTATAAAAGTCCCTATCACTACCGCCGGGTGTTGTGGCGCGCACCTATAATCCAGCTGCTTGGAGGCCTGAACCGGAGGATGGCTTGAGTTCGGGACCACTGGTGGCCGTTGGCCTATGTCGATCGGACGTCCACACTAAGCCTGACGTCAACATGGTTGCGTTGAAGTAATTCGATGTGACCAGGTTGGATAATGAGGAACGTACCGGCCCAGGGTGGAAACACAGCAGGCAAAAGTTCTCGCGCCAGGCAGTAGTGGGATAGCGTTCGTGAATAGGTGGCGGTCGTCAGCCCGCGCGATATAGTCAGACGCGGTTCTCTTTTTCAATTATTTTTGTTTTTGCTTTGTCTGTAGTTTTATTCTATTTGCATATTGTTTTTATTTTTCATTCTTTTGTGTACATTTTTAGTTTCATTTTTATTGTTAACAAACCCCTTTATTTTCTTATTTCATTTTTCAATGACTTTCTTATCCGAAAGTTCTATTGTATATAGTTTTTAGTTTTTTTTAATTCCCGCTTTATTTTTTATTTTATTATTTCATTTTTCAATATTATTCTTATCCGAAAATTTCCCAATAGAATAGATGAATGATGTATTTTCTAATTCGACCCAATATCATAAATACGTGGTTTACAACTTCAAATTAAAGGGTTTCGGCCTTGTTCAATTGGACGTTTACCACAATGTTGGTGTATATTAATGTCTGTCAATGAGAAATCAGCTAGACTGTAGAAACAAGCTTTGTTCTAATGAGATCTTGACTTATCAATTCTATTTTTAATCATTCTCTTTTGTCAGAGTCTAATATCTTACACTGAATCAACTCAAAGAGCAATTTAAAAACTACAAGAATATAATGTAAGAATATTCTTAAAAATAGTAATAGAAATAGAATTCCCAACACTGAAATAAGCAATACACTCTTTTTTATAAGAACCAGTGAATTTGATTTGAAGCTGGCTGTTCTTAAATATTCCTCTATTTTCAGCCTGAAATGTTCCTAAATTCTTCTTAATTTTACAATGATTGGGAAGTCTTTTTTTGCTATCAGAAGTGTTCATTGTTTAAAATTCAGACTCTCTTAACCATCTGACATTATCTGGGTGTTGTACATCAGCTTGTTTTGTAATTATTTCTCAGTGTCATGGTCATTTCGTAAAATTTTCATATTGACCTTTAAATGTTCAGCCTCGGTTTGTTCTAAAGATCTGGCAAAATCTGAGGCTGGTGTTCTTATAAAATTGTTCTTATAAAAAAGAGTGTAAGCAGTAATCCCAAACGAGGAAAATAACGAAATTCCCAATATTGCCGTGTTTAACAATCCCGATCCCAATTTACATTTTATTCCCAAATCTTAGTTCCCAATTTACCCCTTCCCAATCCGAAGTCTTTTAGAATTGTTAATCATTAGACAGGTAGTCTGACCAGGGTAGTCTGATAACAAAGAGTGGTCGATGCTAGCAAAGCAGAGCTTTTAAAAATATAAAGCAAAAAGCAAGCATTAAACTAATGAATTCTTATAAATCATGCTATAGTAAGTAATATTGATAGTAAGTAATATTGAGAATGGAGAAAAATAAAAATGAAATAAATTACAGTAATTCTTGTGAGGTTCCTTATGAAATGTTCCTTATTAAAAAATCTAGTATTTTTCTGACTCACCTTTAACCTCTAACCATTTATGTCTTTTAAACATTAACCTTTAATCTTTAACCTCTATTCTGTTTTTTTTTAGCCTCTTGTCTCGAATCTGTCATTTTAACCTCAAATCTGTCAAGAATAATTCATATCATTCATAATCTTTCATATTTTTAATTCAAGCTGAAGAGAGACTGACCAATTTCCAAGAAGCAATCCAAACAGCAATTTCTCAACAACTGACCCCCAAAATCATCGTCGCTGTAAACCTGAGAATATGGACAATAAAAAAGTTGATTTGCAGTTACATCAAAGAAGGCACTTATGATATCGCCTTGCTGTTTTGTGAAAATGCCATGACACAATATGAAGAAAATACCAACGTTTGTGAGGAACTTCTCTTCCTGAAAATCGTGGCTGATATTTTGCAGAAAGCCAGCCAGGGTTGTGCGATGGATGATCTGCTGCAAACTGCGAAGGAGCTTTGTTACTCTGGCGGGAATAGCTTTTGGAAGAACCAGGTCAGTCCATACTGTATCATTATTTTTTACTAAATTATTTTTTATGTTAATTTATCAAGGTAATCCTCACTCCATTTCTTATATATATCAGATGTCAGAAAATACCATATTTCTCATCACTACCAACCATTGGACCCCCACACCACGCTCATTTCTTTCATCTTACCCCTCGTTCAAACTGCCAGTTTTGTGGTCCCAGGCACAAGTCTTTAATTCTCCAAAATACTTCTTTAACTATCTTTATTATTATCATTTTTATTACTGTTATTGTTGCTGTATTAATTGGGTTCTGTTGAACTAATTTCAACAGTTGTACTAATTAAGTTCTGCTGTACTAATTAAAACCAGTACCAACCCAAAATCTAGAATTTCAATGGAGACATAATCCAAATCCAAACTCAAAACAAATCCAGCTAAATCAATCAATCCTGAGAAGCAGTTATGAAGTTCAATCAACACATATGGCTTCAGGGGACAAATAAAAAATATCTGGGTAGACTTGTCATCCTAAGTAAAAAGGATATATACACGTTTTTTCTTTTATAAGAAACCTAGGTTGGGTCCTAGTACTAAAAGTTTCTTAATTTTTCACCAGTTTCTAGTACTAAATGTTTCTTAAAAGTTTCTTATTTTTAGATACCCACTTATACTCAAATTTTGCACTTTCCCTCACATATTTCTTATATTAAAGTTTTTGATTTCATCCTGTGTTCCTCTAAATAAAAACGTGTAGCAAACCTTAAATCAAGCGAAAATGTATTGTTGACATATTGCTTTCCGGCTCAGAAAGTCTTCTTATTTTTTCGGAGTTTCTTAAAGATATTGATGTAGTTCTAAGAGTTTCTTAAATACTTGGGGCCCTAGTACTAGGTTTCTTATAAACCGGTTTCTTATTAAAAAAAAAACGTGTAGTCTGTCTGACGAGTGCGTAAGCACGAAACTCAGAGTCCCAGAAGAACATATCTGTTTTTTAATGTGTTCATTCTACTTAAATCTTTCTTTATAGTTGTATTCTAAATCTTTAAACCTTCCTTCATATTTTGAAATAACCAAACAGGTTGTTGCTGACCTCTACTTGAAAATAGGCCTACCACTGGCTGCAGAGTATTTCACTCGTCAGTGTGTGCAGTTGAGTTTAGAAGAAGGAGACGAGGCTTCCCACTTCAGCTCTTTAGCTCGGCTTGCATTAGTCAGCATCAAATGTTACAGCAAAGACAACAGTGAGCGATGGATTGCACTGGCTAGAGAAGCTTTATCTGAGGTGAGTTTATTTTATATAAATGGGACCTTCCAAACCTTCCAAACTTTATGTCTCAAACTCCAATGAGGTCCTCTACTCACAGGAGGGTACTACCCAGGGAGATCCTTCAGCGATGCCTTTTTATGCTGTGTCTACCAGACCCCTTATCGATCACTTGATGACAACCTGTACTGCAGACAAAGCAGTTACACAGTGTTGGTATGCAGATGATTCAAATGCAACTGGAAATTTGAGTGGCTTACAGAAATGGTTCCAAGAACTCTGTAAAACAGGACCGGGGTATGGATATTTTCCAAATGAAAAGAAATGTGTACTCATTGTTAAAAATAATGAATTGGCAAAAAAGGCAAAGAAAATCTTCAAGGATTTCCCAAATCTTAAAATTACAACTGATGGAGACAGGCACCTAGGTGCTGTCATAGGCTCGGAGACATTTCGGGATGAATACATCAAAGCAAAGGTAGATGGATGGGTAGAAGATGTCAAACAACTGGCTGAAATTGCCATCGATGAACCACAAGCAGCGTACAGTGCTTTTGTCAAGGGACTTTGTATGCGTTGGACCTACATCCAAAGGACTGTTAGCGATATCGGACATCTTTTTCAGCCACTCGAAGACGCAATCCATAACATTTTCATTCCAGCGATGCTCGGTAAACCAGTAACTCCTATTGAAAGACGCATACTTGCACTTCCAGTGAGACTTGGTGGACTAGGTATTCATGATCCTACAAAGACCGCTGCATTTGAATATAGTGCCTCCCGGAAAATAACTGAGGGTTTGAAGGAGCTCATTGTCAGACAGAATACATCCATAGAAATACTGGACAATACACAAGTCAAAAAAACAAAGCAAGAATTAAAGATTGCCAAAGAAAACCAGTATAAGGAAGAACTCAACTACCTAATCGCAAATATATCGCCCTTGAAGCAAAGGTGCTTGGAATTATCAAGGGAAAAATCTGCATCATCATGGCTGACTGCACTCCCTCTGCGACATTTGGGGTATACTTTTAACAAACAGCAGTTCAGAGATGCTATATGCTTGAGATACAATTTTGGTATCCAAGGTATCCCCAAGTACTGTGCGTGTGGCACAAAAAATGATATCACGCATGCTCTAACATGTAAGAAGGGAGGATACGTCACAATGAGACACAATGCTCTGCGAGACTGCCTGGCAAACACCTTGAAGGAAGTCTGTGCCGATGTCAGAGTCGAGCCACAACTTCTCCCCGTTAACCCAAATGACTATCATTCGAGAACAAATACTTCCGAAGGGGCACGTCTGGATATTTCAGCTGTAGGGGTATTGGGATCGTTTGAGCGCACATATTTTGATGTAAGGGTATCTCACCCGAATGCGCCATCGAACGTTACCCTGACCCTCAATGATGTATACAGAAAAAATGAAAGAGAGAAGAAGGATATGTATGAGGAAAGAGTCATCAATTCTGAGAAAGGTTCCTTTGCTCCTCTAGTATTCCTCACAACAGGTGGAATGGGTCCGGAGTGTGCTGCCATTGTGAAAAGAGTTGCGGGGATGATTGCAAATAAACGGGATGAAAAATATGCTGACGTCATGAATCATATAAGAACAAAACTTAGATTTGCTCTATTAAAAAGCATCTTAATAGCTGTTCGGGGAGTGAGAGGGAGGATTGAACATGACAAGATGATGGGTCATGCCTCCCTCAATCTGGCTCCACGCAGATCTAATTACGAATTTATTTAATTTTAGAACATTCTTTTTTTATTCCTTTTTTATTTTATAGATCTTACAGTATTTTGTTTCATAAAAAACTTTCAAGTTCAAGCATGTGTAGTGTAGTGTTAGTGGTATAAATGGGACACAATTTTTTATATTTGGGACACTGTTCCATCATGCATAGTGGAAATAAAACCTTGAAACTTTTCACAATTGTGAATTATTTGAAAATGAAGATATTGGCGGAACTGCAATTTATTCTAATATATTTTAGAGAATATTTCTCAAAGCAAGTATCTTCTCTTAAAATTTGACAGAACAATCTGCGATGATTTTGAAATGATACACACACTACTGCACATGCTGAATTTGGATTCATTTGCAAAACCACTATGATCAAATTTTATGTTAAGTTTTTGGAGGAAAATTAGCAGAATACTAGCAAATCTTTCAGGGGCGTAGCCACAATCCTCGCCATAAGGTTTTGAGACACAATGGTGATTTTAGCATTATCTTTAACATGCAGCTATTAACCTGTAAGATGATGTTGAAGCCCCCCCTCCCCCCAAACCAATGTTGATATTAGGTCTGGATGTCATCGGAGGATGTTGCAGATGCATTTCCGCACCAAAGAAACATCTGAAACAACATTGTTTAGGGGGGGTGGGGGTCTTTCTTCAACAATTAGTATGTATCGAGTGGCAATCAAGCACTGTCTCATACCTTATGTCAAGGATTGTCTTAGACTCAACTTTTTTCAATCTTATCTCACAGGCAAGAAAATTTGAGGTATACACAAAGTCCAGTAGCTGAGCTCAATTCTATCATCCAAATGGTTCTCAGTGCTTTCTGTAAACCTCTATTTAGCCATTTATGGTGAAAATAAGGCTGATTAATTGTGGGCCTGTATAGTCAATTTTGTCGCTTTTTTGAAACGTGTTATATTTGATTGTACGGTTAACGGAACGGTTAACACTTCACTTTTAATGCCTCAGTACTAAGATTTTCACGATTAACACGGTTAACGGCTATTATTTAGATAATAAGACTATTATTTTTTAAATCAAATCTCAAATTTTCTTGCCTGTGAGATAAGATTGAAAAAAGTTGAGTTTAAGACAATCCTTGACCTAAGGTATGAGACAGTGCTTGATTGCCACTCGATATATACTAATTGTTGAAGAAAGACATGTCAAGTATGTCAAGGATTGCAGATGCTCTGAAAGGGGGGGAGGGGCGGTGAGCACTTTGAGCATTAACTTGTGGATAATAAAGATGGATAACAACACACAATATGTATATACTTTTTTTCAAAGGGGGGCCCTGGCTACGTCCCTGAAATCTTTGTAAAAATATGACTAAATCAAAAAAATTATTTTCTTGTTCGTCAATTGAGCTCTTAGTTGAGTTAAATTTTCCACAATCATAATGCCATCAACTTTTCTCTCATAGGCGTCTAAACTGGATTGCAATAATCACGTGATTGATTTTCTACGAATGGCATTGCATCATGTTCAAGGAGAAACAAAGTGAGTTGTTTGCAATCAAATTGTGTGAGAAATGTAAGATACATGATTACATTCCGGTCAAATATTACTTGGTAAACATAATGTTGTTAGTTTTTTCCTTGTTTGATGTTATTTCTGAGAGTGTTATCTAATAAATATTTTGATAGAGACTAATTAATTGTAAATTTATATTCTTATCATAGGAAAGTAAAAAAGGCATTATCACGGATTGATCCGAATGAAGTAAGTTTAAATAAAGAACTGATGGATATATGGAAGAAATTGTACCCAGAAGAAATTAAACAAGAAGTATTCGACAAAGACTTGGATGAAGTTCTCAATTGGTAATAATGATAAATTCAGAGGTATTAAACAACTTTTCTAATAATTTATAAAACAATAAAACTAGCTAATAAAGATTTTCGGTTTTGTTTTTTCGATCACTGTAGTCCACCTTCAAAAATCAAGTTGAGAGCTGCTTGCACATCTCCCCCAGTCTGTGTGAGTGCCTGGAGGCTGAGGTTGTCATTGGTTATGCCCATGGCGCGCATCTGTTGTAAGGCAGCCTGGTGAAAGAAAACGGGGGATTCGTCAAATAATGAAAATTAAATACTATATGTATATCTCTGTTGATGCGTTGGTGCAGCCTAATGCTTTAGATACTGGATTTCTTGGTAGGTTTGAATCTACAACAGTAAGAATCATGAACCACAATCTGTCAGCCAACTCAGCTGTCCATCCTTCCGAGGTGGGTAAATGAGTACCAAGGATATTTTTTCTAGAATATTAATTCTGAGGTAGCTGTCTCAACCCTGACCTGCGTTAAAAATACAAATGCTTGCTTGTTGAGAAAACATCATATGGGTAAAGACTTAACTAAAAAGAAAGTTCCGAAATGCTTTGCTTCAACCCATATATACCTGGTGTGACGTAGAAGGAGAATTGGCTTGTGGTTGGCTGGTTGATGCGATGGCTGACGCAATAGCTTGACTGAAGAAGTCATTCGTGATTGCGGTTGATGCTGGTGGAAAGGTAGGCTGTAATGAGGCTTCTGGCTGCTGACTGGAAGGCTGGGAACCTATGAAGAGGAAATAAGATATAAATTCATATGGTCTAACACAGGAAATTCAATTTTACCAGAGTAGGCTACTGCAATCGACATATGCCACCACTTGGTCTCAAACCTTGGTTGTTGCCATGAAAGGTGAGCAGGTGCTAACCAGTGTCCTAAACCAGGAAACAAAAGCTATGTGGCTCAAAATAGTTCCCCTTTATGAATAACACCACAATATCCAACAACAAAAATACAAACTCGTAGAAGGTTGAGGATTGACTCCTGCTTGTGACAAAGCCAAGGCAAGCTGCATTGCGGAAATCTGCTGCGGTCGTAATGCTTGTCGTTCTTGTATTCCTTCTTCCTGTGCTGCTATCAACTCAGCTCTTGCCATTAGCTAGTAAATAAAAGTTGAAATTAAAGACCTACCACCTTTTGCAGAATAATCCATTGAAAAATAATAGAGAAGTAATGAATAATACTTATTAGACTATAAAGTCAGAAGAGCCCGGGGGGTGCTCATTGACTTTCATGACCGTGGTGATCATGTACATATTTAGGGTCTGAAATTTAGAATAGAACAATGTATTTGGAGTCTGGAATTTGGAAGACTGGAAAAATATATTTGGGTCTAAAAGTGACGATCTCTCAGAGGTCTGATTCTGAAATTTTGAGGGTTGAAAATAATTACTTGGAAGGAGAAAAAATTTTCTTAACAAACTGGGGTATTTGAAAAATTTGGTCCACACATTTAGGGTTTCTGACACCTGACACCCCCCCTAGGCTCAATAGTTGAAACGCCTTACTCACCCCTGGATCTACTTCCTCCATATCATTTGCTTCTGCTGCACTTGACTGTGGTAATGGAAATGGCACTGGTGGGATCAGTTGTCTATTTACATTTCTTTCTCTTCCATCCAACACGTTTGCAAGCACATGTTTAGCAGCTTGGGCCAGTGCAGGATGTTCCTCTGTGATTCTGGAAAACAAAAATCTCCTTCTAAATGATAATTCTAATAACATAATTATATATAAGGGAACATCCACATTTTATTGCTGCAAATCCAAAACACTTTGCAACAATTTAAAACATAGCTATACTAATAGTGGTATATTTTTTGAGTCACCCAGTTGTTCCTCCTGATTATAAGACTTGACTGTTTTTCAAGACCCAGTAGTTCAGATAATTCAAGATGAATATTTCAATCTTACTTTTTGACATTGGCAGTTTCTGCAATTCGAAGCAGGAGATCAGGATCTTTGATTAGAGCTGAAAAAAAGAATTTTGATCTTTTTATCCCACCTCAGCTGTCATACATTAGAATTGACTATGAACATAATTTTCCTTTTTTAAATTGCTACTTTAGGGCTCTTACTTGAGGTAGCTTCAGGATCGAGTGAACAATAGGTCAGAGCTAACCAGAAAAAAAGAATTGATGTTTCAGTTCAGTGGGAAGCTTGATTACAAGTAAAAAAGTACTCTAAAATATCAGGAAATAACGAAAATATTTGCAGCTCTTCTTGTAGGGTGAAGTGTATTGTGGTAGGGCCTTAAACTTAACACATTATAGTGCTTAGCTGGAAAAATATAGAAAAGAAAAATAACTTCTAAGGTTTATTGCCTGACATTCCTCAGAGTAGTAAAGGATTCAGATTTACCAAGAGCAATAGGGTCTTTTTTCAAAGCTGGTGATTGAAGAATGAGCTTCTCCACAGCAGCTTTATCTTGCAACATTTGCTTGATCTAAAATGAATCAAAAATGCATTTCATCATTCATTGAATAGAAATGACACCGTTGATTATGCCAGTAACAGCTTCATGTTATCTAATTTCATCTTCATACTTTATCATTATTGGGCTTAACATGGTCTTTCATTAAGTTTAGAACTTCAGGGACTTTGAGGGAGGCTTGTTGGAATCACCTCTTAAGTCTCTGCTGATGATCTAACATCGCTTAACCAACATTTTTGCACAGACAAATATATGCGATTATATAATTGTTACTGATATTTTGCCCTGCTAAGCAAGGCCTCCTCAGAGAATGATTCATGTCTATTTTTTCCGCCGCAGTATTTCTTTTCTAGCTTTTTATTGATTTCTACGCTGCAAGGATAAGTTCATTCAATGCAGCAGTTAGTCAGAGAGGTATTTTCTTTCTTGACAACATTTTTTGCTATTCCTTTCCATGTTGCTCCAACCGCAAAGCCTCATTCACCCCTGAGTGAATAATGTAAACTCACCTTTGGCTGGCAATATGTACTTTCTGCAAATTTGTGTAGGAATGTTGCAAGTGACATTGCATCTTCATACTTCATTGCATCTAAGTTTGAAAGGAAAAATATTATTTAATTTCACGTTAGAGCAGGCTCCTTTCAAAGTTACAGTAAACAACAATAAACCAAATATCCAAGACACAAAAACTGTAAAACAGAAAAATAGAAACACCTATGATTGAGTATAATCACTTTAAGTATTTAGTATATAGTTTCTTAGTAGGAAAATTGCTTCAAGCCCCTCAGTTTGCATTTGATTTAGCTTATAACAGTACTAGTTACTTATTGAAAATTGCAGAACTATAAATTCTGCACATAGGCTAATGATTACAGGTGGTTACTTACCAGCTGTTTCAGTCAACTTTGGGGTCATGGGTGGTTTTTTGAAAACATAAACTGTGCAGCCATCCGCAAGGCCATGATATGATAAGGTATTACAATCTTCAAGCACTCTTCCAAGATATACCAGACCTAACAAACAAAACATGATTAGAACTGGATGTAGAAGATTGGTGTAGAATATCATAAACAAATTAACAGGGGTGGACCCAGCGACTTGATAACGGGTTAAGCCCGAAATCTTGTGAATTATCTTTATAATATTTCATGGTGCACAATATGATAAACTTGAAATATTTACTTGTGGACCCAGCAACTATAACAGTATTGAAATTGTCTGTTATTTAGAGCAGTCTTGAGCTTCAGAAATTTGTGTGACTTGTTTAGAGGTTATGCACTGAGTGATTATATGCATAATTATAAGAATATATATACACGACGTAGACTAAAAATAAGAATACTGTACTTAGGATAGATTAAGGTACATGATCAATGAGACTCGGTCCTATTACAATTCTGCAATCGGGGGATAAGGCCAACTTTATGAGTACTTACTGAAGAAAGGTATTGTGTAGCCCTTGAAAACATTAGATATTCCTTTGCTTGGTTATAAAAATCAGGGTGCTTCGCCCCCTTCAATTACAGGATCTTGATAATAGTCTACAAAGTCCATTGCGCTTTTGTGACTCTCATCTATTATAAATTGCTATTAACTTTATCTAATGTGTTTAAGATTTTTAGGCTTAAGTGTAGTTATATATAGCCTCAGTGATAGCCTGGGCTGGGGTCACCTCTACTGCTACCCTTTATAATTTTATAAAAGTAAGAATGCCTATCAAATCAAATTGAGAATTAGGATTGGGGAAGCCTTCGCTTCTTACGTTGCTCTGAAGCAGATATTCCAACTTCTTTCTCGGTTGTAGACTTCAAAGTTTCAACTTTACTTGATAGATTGATATCATTTAGAGCAATACGATCTGAATTTCGAGTGTCTCGAATGTGAATCAAAACCATTTTGTGTAGAACCTGGCAGCAAATTAAAAATTTTTAAAAACAATGTCTAGGCCAATTTGCCTCGTTTTAGTTCTTTGCCTCTGGTTGAAGACGAGACTTGTTTCCATAACGACAATCAATCTTGAATCTGAAACAACAATAGAGTTTGCTTTCAGGTTTCAAGTAGAGCCAATCAGATTAGTTCCCTTCTTCAATCTTTACTTTGTTTTCATAGCAACGTAAAATTAGCCAATCATATTTATCTTATTTTGAGAATGACGTAGCTATGTTGCAATCAGGCCGGAAGTGGGCAGATTGGAGGGATATAAGTTTTGAATCGTTGCAAGCCAAGTTCAGTATCAACGAAGACTGGAGGCAGAGATGCTGACAGTGGTACTCAAGATCGCTTACTTCCAAGATGTTTTCTAAGGAGCCGTACAGATAACGTTTACTTCGATCTCTCTCAGAGCTGCTGTCATGTTAATGGCTCAGTTCTAGAAAATCTTCTCTTCAACAACTTGGGCTAGAAGGGCAGGTGCCTGAAGCGGCCATGCAATCGCTGATGTGAATCGGCGCTATGTGGTGGCGTCTGTCCCGGAAGGCCCTCCAGGCTAACTCGTCGAGAATCCAGGGTTTACTCCTGGAAGCTTGGAGAGTTGGTCCGAAGGGTGATCCAAGTTGTAACTGGCCTGTAAGTAAATGAGAAATGTTGAGTTCTACTAGTTTTCTTCAGATATAACTAGTGAAGCGCTAGTTTTCGGTTTATAGGCCTAATTTATCTGGAAATTCTCTACCTGCTGCTTATTCTCTGCTTGTTGCATTCGCTGACGTGGCGGAGGGTTGTTATGTTCGCCTGTAATTTTGACAACCTTGGCTCCAGAAACTCTTGACAATTTTTGCAATAATTCTACATTTGAAATTTGTAATTCCTACCCTGAATGCCCTGAATGGCCTTAAAATCATTTTCAGAGTAGAAATTTGGAATTCATTTTTATTTTTCTCACACTGAGTTGAGTTAGCTAGTGGGAACAAGCTTTCAAAAATGCAAATAGGAAAAAAAGAAATGTTGAGAAACAATTCGTTTGCAACAAAATGAATAACATTCACTTAGTTTTCAAACGTGTGCTATCAGAACTAGGATTAGGCTCCGAACTCGTGAAAGTCATATGACCACCAGGCAGTTGTCACAAGATTTACATACAGTCGGAACTAAACTAGGCTTTCTTCGACCAGGGAGGTTTTTCTGGATAAGTCAAAAAAATTGCTTCTAAAATCAGACAACGACGAACAATTTCAGAATCTAAAAAAGTTAGAATATTGACAAAATAAAAAGTCATAGAAATCACTAAACGAAACAAAATAACGGCCACAAATTTGTTGAAAATTACCCCAGTAGTGTTGGGCCACCATGGATAGCCTCGTTTTACTTCACGTTCTACTCATAGACTCGTTTCCAGTCTCACCAAACATTTCAGATTTTCGAATCCCAAGCTGAATCAGAATCTTGACCGTTTTGAAAATTACAGATGTTTAGATGAAAGTTCAAGTTGGAGATTCAACCTGAGCTCGAACTCGTGGCTCGTGGTATGTATTACTTGGAAACGGAACAAATCTTTTCTTTTCCCTTGTAGATGACTGGATTTTATCTAGGTAAAGAACAGAACTTTTCTGGTTTTTTAACTATTAATGCCCTATGGGTCCTTTTCTTCATCAGCGATTCAAACAGTATATAAGATTCAACCATCATACATAGACTTGGTGGCTGGGTAGCGCACCCGGCCCCATGGGAGGTGGTTGGACATGCATGCTGGGCCACTGAGATATACGGGAATACCCCAGTTGGCCCCTATGTACTGCTTGTTTGTTGGCTCTTCTATCCTAATGGTATTAGCACCACTAATTGGGTCCAAAATTAAAAATTTTCCAAGGCCTTTTTTAGCTCAAAGCACGTCCCTGGTCCATAGCATGAAATTGATATAGGATGTGCTGTTCAAATAAGTGGAATTTTTTGTGGCTTCTAAAACTTGAAATGAGTAGAGACTAGAAGATACTAGTAGGAAACAGGCAGTGGTTCCTTAAGAGACTTACAACTTTCCCCCTCCCTAATAAGTGGGTATTATACCATGCAAACTTTCTCGTTTCTTACTCAATCCTACTCTTTTTCACTTGTTTCTACTCTTTTGATGTTTTAGTGAATGCAGAAATATTTCGTTTCATTCTTTTTTCTTTGGGTACAATGATTCTGTCAATATAAATGGGTATAAAATCTAACAAAAAGCTTTTTCGTAAAGGATGGAGTGTCTATAATTTTAACAATAATTATGAAATATCAATCTAAAATGGGTCAGCACTGTTTCATAGATAAGGTTGTGTGTTTAGAAATTTGGTTTATATCAGTGTTTATGTTTAACAAATTTTATAGAAACGCTTACATAAATGAATACTTAGAAGAGAAGCAAAAAAGGAGACTGGCTCTCTGTTCAGAGCAGCAGAGAGCCAGTCTCCAACCAGGCCAGTCTGCAACAGAGAGCCAGTATCCTTTCTTGCTTCTCTTCTATATTGCTCTGTACGTTCATACATCGTGCACTGTGATGCGCATTGACAACGCTTGCTATAGAGATATATAAATACTTAAAAATAAAACAGTTTTTCTTTTCTGTATTCAATTAAGGAATATCAAATTAATGTTTGTATTGTGTGTTTTTTTGTAGAACAAACTAAAGATGTCAAATTCATCTTACAAATCAATCCTGAATATCTACACTCAGAAGTCTCACTTGTCACAAATATACATATCAACCCCAGTAGAAAACTGTTCTAAATTCGCAGGGACAGTTACAATAAACGGCAAAACCTTTGTAGCTAGTGATCCTTGTAGTAAGAAGAAGCATGCAGAGGAAATGGCAGCCAAAGCGGCCTGCATAGAGCTAGGTTTAGCTCCAAAGGCAAACGAAAAACCACAAGAACAGGGTCAAAGACCACTCTATGCAAAACAGCATCCGCAAGAACAGATTCAAAGACCTTTCTTTGCAAAACAGCACCTGCAAGAACAAATCCAAAGACCTTTCTATGCAAAACAGCAGCCACAAGAACAAATTCAAAGACCTTTCTTTGCAACGCAGCAGCCGCAAGAACAAATTCAAAGACCTCTCCTTGCAACGCAGCAGCCGCAAGAACAGATTCAAAGACCTCTCTTTGCAACGCAGCAGGGACTACCAGAACAATTTCCAAAACCTTCATTTGCAACCCAACAGCCCCAAGAACTATTTGAAAGATCTCTCTTTTCAACACTGCATTCCCAAGAACAGATCCAAAGACCTCTCCTTGCAATGCAGCAGTCACAAGAACAATTTCCAAAACCTTTATTTGCAACACAACAGCATCAAGAAACAATTTCTCGTGCTAAGAAGAAGAAAAACAAAAGGAAAAATAAAATGAAATCTAGAAGAGAAGAAGCTCACAAGCAACTAACTGAAAATGGATTTGGTTCTGTTTACACTGGACAAACTAATGGTTACTGTTGTGATGTAAATACTAGTATAAGTGAAGGTTTTATACCACCTGATATCAAACAAGTGATCACTAACTTCAGTGATATGAAAAGGTCAATCAGTGCTGAGCATATCAGACCTATAGAACAAGGTGGAAGTTTGTGGAGGGCAGAAAGTTCTAGGCTAGACGAGGGCTTTGAACAGGGTGACAGGTTTAATCAAGGTGTGTCTTTGCAGCCAATAGAAAGATTGAAGCAGCTAAAGAGCCTGAATCCAACAGACATTTTAAGACAGGCTAAAGATCAGACCTTGATTGAGAGAAGGAATCAAGCAGAAGCTTTGCCGCAAACCCGGGCTTTCAAACCAGAAGAAACTTCTAAATCAACAGAAAGTTTGGAAAAACCTGAAAATTCGAGATCTACTGAAGGTTCAAGTTTGATACAGAGTTTGAAGCAATTAGCAAACCTAAAATCCATTGATAATACTGTGCAGCAAGAGTCACCAACAACACAACAAAATTCCAAAAAGGGCATAAAACCCACAGAAGGTTCAAGTTTGCTACAAAATTTGAAGGAGTTTGCAAATCGAACCCCTATTGATAAAACTGTGCAACCAGAGACAGGAATACCACCCGGAAATGCTAAATCAAAAACTCTGAAACAGGCTAAAAGAGAGGTCCCCGACAAGCCCTATAAAATGATTTTAAATCAAAAGGCGATGAAAAGGGGCATCAAATTACCAATTTACGATACAAAAGTTGTTGCTGAAAAGGGCATTCATGGCTTTAATTCAGAAGTAACTTTATTAGGTATCACTTATCAGAGTCCAAAATTAGCAAGAAACAAAAAGGCTGCAGAACATTTTGCTGCTAAAGTCTGTCTTGAAGCATTAGAAAGCCCAGTGTCTGGTCTTACCCAGTTACCAATCCACTCTGAAAGTAATAATTCATCAAAAGGAACTGATATTCAGAACCAGAACCAAGTAAACATCGGATATTCACCTGTTCCAGCTGGCTCTCATGCTTTAAATAAGCAATTTTCTCCTGTCACCTCTCCTACACCAATTCAAGGTACACGTCAGACACAAAAAGATGCAATTCAGAACTCCTTGAAGCAGTCCTTTGGTGTTATTTCATCTAGTTTCAACAGCTCAAAATTTATGCCTCGCACGCCTTCAACTTTCAATCGAGTGGATATATTCAACATGCAGGACAATGGAAGCTCTTCGGGGGACTCTTTGAAAAGATCCTTTGGTGTTCTGTCTTCAAGTTTCGAAGGAGAAATGCCTCCTGCTAAGCTCTTCAAAGGATTCAAAACTCCATCACCAAAATTCCCAAATGCATCATTTGAAAATACTCCCGAAAGACTGCCTAAAAAATTTGGATCACCCTCACCGAAATCGGCAAAAAACTCATTTGAAATGCAAGCGCCAGCAAACCCTAGAGTATTCAAAACTCCTTCGCCAAAGCTTCCCCCAAAATCATCTAACAGTGGAAATCAATCAGCAGGAACTCCAGATCAAAAACTTAGATATGACTACAAGAGCTTATTGCAGGAACATCTTGCGCAAAGGGGACTTAACGTTCCAACATATGACCATGTTTGCACACCGAATGGTAAGTTTTATAAACTTGCTCTGATGAGTCGGACAAAAAGTTTTGTAGTTGATATTTTGCCAAGTTTCCAATTTTCCTTGCTATTTTTAAGTTTTGTGGTGATCAATGGCTGCTGAGATATAATTTTCAATAACTTTTTAGGACAGTTTATTGGGATTTGTCAACTTCACGACAAAGAATTTAGGAGTGAAACGCCAAAAAGGAAGAAGAAAGAAGCTCAGCAAGATGCAGCAAAGCTGGGATTAATTCATGTTGGCATCTCAGACCCTGACAAAGTGAGAATATTTTGTATTGATCCTGAATACATAAGACCGAAACCCTCCGGACAGGAATTGACTGGCTAATTTTGCCGGCCCTTGCCAATTCTGTTCTTAAAAACCAGTTCATGCTCCATGCTAGAAAGAATTTATTTCATGCACTTTTCGGGTATTGTTGGCACTGTAATGTAGAGAGTTTGCAGTAACTAGGAGGAAATTTTGCAGTAATATGGAGGCACTTATACATCAGTAGGGTGGAGGGACTTGAAATATCTTTTCTTGTGTCAATACCAAAGCATTCTCCCAAGTGAAAAAGTACTACAATGTTGTTTGGAAGTGTTCCTGTCACGGGATTTGCTTACTCTGAATAATACTTTACTTTACAGTTGAATGACATGATAACAAACGAAATTGAATGAACGATATTTTTCTTTCAGGTACTTGAGATAAGGAGTGTAAAGTCCGAGTCGAGAGACGAAGATCGAAAAATAATTAAAGCAAATCGTAAACTGACAAATGTAACCTCACTGCCACCAAGTGTAAGGTCACGTTGGTTGCATACGAGACAAGATGATAAACAGGTTACTGATGATTCTTTCACTGAGGACAGCATTTTCAACAGTCCGTCTTTCGTCAGCTTTGATGCTCCCACTAACAGGTATTTTGCAAATGTTCAATAGGACTTGAATGCCGTGGGTTGCCCCTTTTTCAGGTTGCTCTTTATATGAACCTAAAGTTGATACATTTAGTACCCCACTCAGTTCATTTGCCTATCGCTTGAAAACAGGGGTATAAAGAGGGTTAGAATGCCCCCAAATTTATGTCGAGCAACCTGGACAATCATTAAAGGTACTCTATCCAAAGATTTGCTGTTGATGCCCTTTATTAGCTCCTCAGAAAGATGAACCATTGTTTGCACAGGGGTATTTCGAACTTATCTGCATGTACATCCATATCTGACCTTTAGATAGATATTAATTGTGCTACATTTATGTATTTATGTGCAAGATTATTTTTAATGGGTAACACCATACAACTTAGAAAAATGGTATAGATAGTGGTTTAGAGTTTGAAATAAACAAAAAAATAAATGAATAAGTAGATAAATGAATATATGTTACAAGGTTTGATAAAATGCTATGTAGACATTGATACTGTATTTACAATTTACTTGAAATGATACATGTACTGTCATTAATTGAAGATACAAAATTTGTTATTTCTTTCCTTAGATGAAAAAGACTTCTAAGTTCTCTTGAATCGTGCCATGGTATTGATTGATTTCATGCTAGCTGCCCGTTGATCCATGAATTTATAGCTGATTACTGAAATATTGTTGCTCTTCTGTTGTCAGCCTGTCAACTTGAAATTCTTCATCTGCTTTACTTTTTGTGCTCGTAGTCATTTCATAGTTATTTTCCATAACATGGAGAACAATCTTAGCTTCTGGCCCTCTTGTCTTAGCTTGAATATTAATTCAAGTTGGTCGACGGCAAGAACTCAATGGAAATATCGACTGTGATAACGAACAGGGGGTTATGTTTTCATTATAGGGAAGGTACCATTGAAGACCTGCCTACAGATGACTTATACGATGTCCTGTATAAAACTGATAGAGACAAAGAAGATGACCCCCTGCGATGCTGGAATGACGTCGAGCCCGCATTCAACGGAACGAAGATCAGTCAAACAGTAGACCTCAGCGTCTGTGAAGATTGGCCTGACAGGAGCAACATTCTCGTTGTTGGCAACTCCGAGTTTTCAATACCTATGAAATGCACGGCTGGCAAGAAAATTTATTCTCTCCTAAAAAAGAGGAACGTGCCATTAAGACCAGGTATCTTTTCGATTTTTTCCCTATTTGCTGTGATGCTATCCTTTTTTTGGCGCAATTTTACATGTATGCTTCATCACATGTGGAAATCTTCAAAGTGAATAGACATAGAAATATGAACAGGCAGTTTTAAATTGGCCTGGCAAATGCCCAAGAGCCAACTGTTAAATTCGCCAAACAATAAGATAGAAAAGCATCATATCTGTTGAGTACAGTATTTTTGTTTCTAATTTTATGCTGGGCAAGCTGGAAGCTTTTTTGAATTTCCTTTAAATTACTTTGAATGCATTTATAGCAAAATCATCTTTGCTATCATCACGTTTTGATGTATTTGTGTGTGTTTCTGATGCAGGAACAAGGAAATGAAAAATACTAGATTCTTACTTTTAAGCTAGGCCTGAAGGCAGAATTTTCGAAGCCAAGTGATTTTGGCCTGAAATAAAGCAGTTGTGTATTTTTACATCTCATCATCATTTTGTTTTTTGCATTCGTCTTACAATTTATTCAACAGCCTAGCTTCCCAAAAAACTAACCAACCAAGTTTAGAGTTATTAGAAATTGTTTTTAGTTAGAGTTATTAGAAATTGTGCTGTTGCAAATCGTCCAAACTTACAAAATCTTTTAAAAATCGTTTCAGAAATATCCTAGAATTCGCTAGAAATATATAGTCAATCTTTGAAATGTACAGCAATGATTTTTGGATTCTCAAATTCCCTTAGTTTTATTGATGATTTTTGATTTTCGCATTTTCTTTTACAGGTGCAAACATCCAAGGTCTCGTTTGCAAATATAGCCTGGTTGGGAATTCAGTGTACCTGAAAGCAAAATGTTGTAAAAATGTCTTTTATCCTGAACAGCCCTTGCCAGTATTGCTGAGTTGTGGAGTCGTATTTGTCCATTATGATCCTAAAGCAAGGTAAGGGAAATGTGTGGATTTACGCATACGAATTCGTTTCATATTCGTTTCGAAATTTTCAGAATAATTCGAACGATTTCCAATCGTCCCTCAACCGTAGGTGATCGTTCACAATTTCTCCAGTCCTTGTAAAAGCTTTTCAGAATAGTAACAAGCTCGTTACATATTCGTTACAAATCGTTTCAAGCAGTTCGAAAATATTTGTATTCTGAATCTTCCAACAACATTCTAGATCGTTGGCCAATTTCCTAATGATATATTTTTCCATTGCAAATGTAGAACTCTAGTATTTTTGTTGGGTGTCGTTGCAGATAGAAGGACTACATCTAGCACTAACTTATCAAAACTGCAACGTACCAATGATTAAATTCCTAATTACAAAAATCCAGGCATGCGAAACCTAGTTTGTTCAGAAGTAAATGAAAAGATATTGTAACTAATACTGTGAACATGCTGATACCTACATGCACGTGGCATGACGTTACATGACGTGACAGGGATTACATACAACGTTTCATGGTTAGGTTTCAATATTGTTGCAATTCGTAACAATTATGTGTAAATAGACCCTTGTTCACAGTATAATTCTGTCTTGTTCAACAGTGAACCACTGCAAGTTCTCCTGGAAAGATATCTCAACAGCTCTGCGTTCTTCCATGCCACCATTGCCTTACTTCAGTGGTTTCGTAAATTCACCAACAATAACCGATGTACGTTAGATCTGAAAGCCATCACCCAGCACATTTGTGAATGGATGGATGATGAAGTGAAGCTTCTTGTTCATATAACCAAACAATCGTTGAAGACCGTCTTCTCTCGTGTCTGGAAGATCAGTAATCGGTGTTTGGAATGTTTGCCAACTCAACTGCCTGATGAGCTATTGCAGTTGCAGGTGCAGTTTTGTTATTATGTAATTTTCACCATGTCTTTTTTCTAACACTAATAGATTATGATTCCTTGACTGGATGTCTGATTTAATGTACTGAAGAACGTCAAATTTTTGGTTCTGTGTGACAAGCATCTGAAAGTGAATGAGTGACAAGCTTCGTTTAGTACTAGTCTGGCCAAGTATGGGTCTCTCCAGTAGGGGAATACAGTAGTGCAAGGATCAAGTGTTTTTGATTGCCTACATTTGCACATGGTAAGTGGGGTTTACGATATAATTGTATACATTTTGTATGTGAAATGTCAGAAATATCTCTTTTGTCTCATTGTTTTGGAACAAAGCTTATCATGTATCTTACATTATGAAGTTTTCTTATGATTCTTGAACAGGAATGTTGCCGGGAAGAGTTGCAGAGAAGAATTACTTCAGCTGATGCTGATGAAGAATCGTTGAAAAAGCCGTGGAAATTGCCGAAAGGAAACTTCAAACATAGACTTCTGACAACAGGTGAGATATGTGGTTTCGTATTACAAGAATTTTCCATGATTTAGGATGATCATATAGCAATGACAACCTCGGCTATGAAACAGCATATTACTCGGTCTGTTCTTTAGCCTACTTGAAAAAATCCCTGACAGGACACTGAAAATGAGAACAAATTATTCTTGCAGTGTGTCTGAACGATACAGCGCGTCTATAATGCTATTAATTCCATTATGCTAAAAATAACTTCTTCTATAATGCCATTAAATGCTTGAACAGCTCTTAATGTTGTTATATGATATTGTTAATTCTATAATGCTAAAGATTTGTCTTCTAAATGAAAAATAGCTAGTAGATAGGGCCATTCCTTAATTGATAGGCACATACGCTTACTATCTTCGGAAGGTATGGGTTTATGTGCATAGTACAAAGGCTTCACTGAATAGATAGGCTATTCGATCAGTGCGACCCTGGTCCTATCTTTCGATGTGACCAGACCTCTTGATTCCTTTTCCCTTTTTGCCTGGAATTACAGAGAGCTGGCTAATTCTCTTCTCATACTTTTTGACAGGTCCGAAGGTGTTTTCGAACGTGGCACCCTTTGAACAAGGGGTCAACTGATCTAACCACTCGGCCATCCCCGCCATAACTATTAGTATTTATAATTTTATACTAACTTTTGGGTATTTAACTTTGAACCCTAGATATACAGCTTACACAGATGAGATTAACTTGTTGACGAATGGTTTTTGCTTTTTGACTTTGTGCGAATAAATGAATAGCATATATAGATGAAAATAATTCATTGCCAATCGACACACATTAGGAATCTTGGAGAGAAATCTTTAGGCCTTCGCCATCTCAAATTGCTAATAAATTCCTGACCAACCACTTAGAAACTGACTTATAAGAAACTTCAGCCTGCCAGTAGCACAACTATACTTAAAGATTACATTTTTCAGCTTGAAAATTCACATTACTTCAGCAAATAATTTCGATTGCAAAGATTTGGCATTTCATGCAAATTCAGTGGCTGTTTTGCTGAATATATTTCAAATTCTTCACATAATTCTTCACAACCACTAAGAAACAAGGCAGCCTGGTTTCGCAACACAATATTCAGTTACTTACAGGAGGTTAGGACCATGTTTATTTTGTTTTAAAACTGCTTGACTATTTCGGTTAACCTGAATGAATCCCAATTACCGAACTTACCATGGATGAACATAGCGGGACTGAATATCTACGGGAGTTAAACCCTTAGGTAAGCCACACCGAGTTGCTAAACTTTGTTATTTACTTTTGGTAGGCATTTTTACTGAAAGTGCACCTGAGTGTGCTTGTAGAGAGCTGAAAGAAGAGACCGGGGTTAAAGTGGATCTTCATGAAATACAAAAATGTTCGTATGTTGATATTCCACACCTAGAGAAAGAGAATTACAACCCTCACAAAGGTAATTTGTTTGGTTACTTATATTCTCATTTACTGTAAGTATGTGCTCAAGAGACCCAAGGTAGCATCTGTGTTATCACCACCCTAGCTGTGCAGCCACTCTTAAACTTAGTCATACGATGTACGGTTGGCTGTGCGGTTTTATACTCATTTACTGTATGTTTTGTTTCGCTCTGCCTTTTTACTATGTATAGCCAGAAGTATCGGAAACATAATGAAACGAACACATAGATTACTTAAGCATAGATTGCCTAAGTAATCTATGTGTTCGTTTCATTATGTTTTCCATGTTTTCGATATTTCTGGCTATACTGAAGTTCTGTACCATCCAAAGACTGTTTTTACTATGTAGATAGAATATATCAACAATTATCAAAGCCAACAACGAGCCAAATCTATCTTTTTGTGAATTTCAATGCATTATAACTCTACAATATGATTGTCAATGACTTCATTTTCTAACAACAGAAGTTCGATCCAGTCTTCATTTTGAGATCAGTGCTAAGAAGATTTGTTTACTAAACTTCTTACTACTCACCAACTTAAAATATGCTTTTCTTTCCAGGCGACTTTGTTCGATACTTTCTCTACTTGCACAGAGCTGAACCTGTTGCGGAGGCTCATAAGAATGAAGGGTGCCCTACTAAAATGAAAAATGAGGATGCAAGTGACACCAGTGATGATATGATAAAAGGTGAGTGTATCATTGATTGGACAGTTTTTCAAAGATTTTCCAAGAAGCTTAAGAGAATTATATGAAGGTGATATTATGGTAACGTTTTATAGAAAAGTTTGCTCCTGTCTTATTTTTGATACATTGTAAACTTTAAATTAGCTTAGCGGGTTGATATTTCTTACTACACAGCATTGAAAATATCTCTTTCTTCTCAGATAAAAGAAAAGATAATGAAAAACCTGTGAGAGAGGAGGTAACCCATTTTCATTAACCAATTTCTTAAATAAATATTGAGCTTGCAATGTCATACCGTTTTTCTGATCATAATAACAAAAACGTTTCTTGCACTGATCTCTAAATAGTGACTGGCTTATGCATACTCCAGTTTCTAAACTCAGGTGTTTGAAGCCAATTACTTCGGCACGTTGTTGATCCCTCTAATATGGCTGCCAGGAGAATGCATTGACTTCATTGTTCTTAAAGATCCACTCCAGCCAAAAAAAGTCTGATAGTTGTGCATGAAATGCAGTTAGACGCAAGTTTCAAGCGATCGTTATGTTTTTCTTGAAAATTGTGGAGTTTTTCTGCTTAGATATATGTCCCAAGTCGAGGAGCATCGGGAAAAAACGCTACACAATTCTCAGTATCGTGTTTATTACTCACAACATCCCATCTACTATTAGTCTATTATTAGAAGAATGTTTATGACATGGTTTATTACTGAAACTCATTACATCGCAAAATCTATAGAAACAATTTTTATTATAGTCTGTCTGAAGATTGTGAAAGCATCAAACTTTGTCGAAGAGGACAAGTCTTCTTTCTTGCTTCCTATCTAAAATACTTTAAAATTTAGGCATTCTGTTGTTTACGTTAGCTTTAGTCTAGTTATTCGACTCAATGCAAGGTTTCTCATAGGCTGTCAAATATTGTGTGTGTATATTTTTCGGAAATAAGATATTATATCTCCTCTGCAGGAAAATAGAGGTACCAAGAGAAAACGTGAAGATGACACTCAAGAAGACGGAGAGCGAGAACGCAAGCGATTGATGCCGGAAAACCTTGAGAATTCTCCTGCTCCTGAAACTGAAACCAGCCAAGGTAAGATTATCCGTCACACACACCCGCAGTATTTATATTCTGACCGTTATTCCCTTTTGTGCCCCCCCCCCTCTTCTCAACAAATGCCTAAACTACCACAAACACTGTCTACTTAACCACCCTTCCATCTACTCCACAACCTCCTATTTTGAAAGGTAATGTTATCTATGCGACATTGTGTCCTGTTGAGGAGTTTTTCGATCACCAGAATTCAATATGCGCCTTTGTGTGCTTTGTAAACATGTGCAATGAAATTACTGAGGCTTTGGTGGTAGTAGACAGGACTTGAAGCTGGGACCTTCACCACCATAGGCCCACGGGCTACTCAATGCCCTACCCAATATTGTGGTAACAAACTCTTCAGAATTTATTCAGCAGATAAATCCTGGGGGCTGGGTAGTTGTAGACAATGAATCATAAAACAGTCTTTGGATGGTACAAGACTTCATTATTGCCAGAAATATCGGAAGCTTATCGTCTAAAGCTTTTCGTCTGATAGTCAACAGAGTAATACGTTAGAAAGAGAACGAAACAGAAACCAATATTGGTCAGCTCACTGTATCGTGGGCGTTGATTAGTTTTCCGACACCATACAAATCATTCTCCTCTTTCCCGATTGGCCTATTCCGATCCACATCTGGGTATATAAATCAGTTAGGTTTCTGTTTCGTTCTCTTTCTGACAAATTACTCTGTTGAGTGTCCGACAAAAAGCTTAAGTAATCTATGTGTTCGTTTCGCTTCCGATATTTCTGGCTCTATTGAATCATAAAAAGAAGACAAGAACCCTCATCTTAAAAAATTTATTAAAGAAGTTTGAGAAGAGGCAGGTTTTGGAAAATCAATCGAGATAATTTGTGAGAATGAAAATAACCTGTGAAGGACTCGAACCCACGACCTCTAGATTGGTACTCTAGTGCACTACCACTGCGCAACCGGGGCCATTGCGCCCCCCCCCCGGGTGTTTGACTGGGGTAATTTTCATTCTCACAAATTATCCGATTGAAAATAAATTGTTTTTTGAACAAGTCCCTAGTCATCTCAATCTACTGTTCAGACCAACGTGCGAGTTGATTCTAAATGTATTTGCAGGGGAACCATGCAATGAGGATGAATCACTTCCGCTTGATACTTCTGTGAGGACTACAACTAGTGAGGAATGTACTTGGAGGTCACTGCGCAATGCAGTAAAAGAATCGGATGTTTTTAAACGAATTTATGACACTGAACAGTTCAAGCAATTCATTCATCAAATAAACGGAGTTGAAAAGTTGCTAGATTTTTAGCCATAAATTATTTATTATGATCTTAATCGAGTGTTTCGGTAATGACTCTCTTCTTTAGCAATTCATTGGACAATTTTTTGTTCCACGTGCTGTCTGATACGTTTGAATATGTAGGAGGGTTCTGAAAGGAGTTACTGATCCAAATTCCCAGCACTGAAATAATCCAAACTCCCAATCTCAATTAGGAAAATTGAGAAATTTCCAATACTGACGTGTTTAACAATCTCAATCCCGATTTACTTTTTCATTCTCAAATCCCGGTCCCAAGAAATCCAATTCCATTTTCCAAGTAAATAATCTCTCGATTTTCCTCATCAGGATTTTTGATTATTTCAGTGATGAGAATCGGGATCAGAGCCTCTCCAGGACCCTCTATACAGAATTCAAATAAACAACTAGAAATTTTCAATATTTATTTATTGATGGTAGGCATGTTTAGACTCAAAACAGTGGTACAAAGTACAAATTGTTCTTGCTTTCGTCAAGTTTTCGGTAGAGTCTGCACATAGGTAGGCATGCAAGAGTCAGTTTCAACCAATCTCATCATTCGAACATGATATACTTTACTAGTTCTTCAGGTAAGCTACATTCCTTGAATGTTGAATCACCCGGTGCATGAGGAAGCATTTTTCTGATTTTCACTCGACAGTAATGCTTCAATGATGGAATCCAATATGTGGGTTAGACAATAATTGTTGTTATTGCTTGATATTTTGGCTTGATTTGTTTCTGTACTGGTTTAGCACATAAATGGATAAATTAACAAGATATTTTACGTATTTGGCCTATCCACAATCTATGTACTTTTTGATTAATATAACTATTCGGTGGGCCCTTTTTGCTTTGCACATAAACCAATACCTTACCAAGATAGTAAGCGTATTTATGAATATCAATGCAATGCTTTGATTAGTCTACCTATTCAGTGGGCCCTTTGTGCTTCGCACATAAACCAATACCTTACGAAGATAGTCAGCGCATTTATCTATCAACTACCAATGCACTGCTTTAAAACTTAGATAAACTTTGTTGTATAGTCTTTGGGAAGAAACGTTTTTCACTTTTGTTCTCAGCGTGCTTTTATTTATCTATTTCGCAAATAAAACTTTTTGTGTCAGGGGCACTTCAAGGATAGTACCTACCGTCATGGCTTTCAATCAGGATGTCGTTATTAGCTTTGAGTTTATCAAGTGTTGTAGTTCCTTATGGATACTCTTGTCAGGAGAGAAATATTGGTTTCTGTTATATCAGTGCCATGTTAACGTGTACTACATAGGGTCTTTTTGGTTATAGCAGATAAAGTACTTATCTCTCTGTTTGGTTGACTTGATATCGATGAAAAGAACGAAACAGGTTGGCCAGGAGATTTTTGGTTTCGAATGAATAAATACTATGTCAGAAATAATGAGCCTAAAACAACGTTATCGACAGTTGTATAGAGAAATAACCGATCTTGACAAAAGGAAATCGCCAAAACAATTTCGCATAGTCTCAGATTCAATCAAATCACAGATAGAAGGTGTGGCTTTCTGCAAGAGGACTTGTAAATACTTATTTTGTTCTTGTTGGCAAGTTTTCTTGCATTTCGCACGAGTTCTCAGAAATTTCCCACATCTTGCATTGAACCACTTGGTGTAAACATCTATAACAACAACAACCACAACAACAACAACAACATATCCTATTCAGTGGTGCTGCTGGAACCTGCAACGCAAAGAAGACCAGACCAAAGCCCGCCCTGTCAGCCACCTCAAGAGCTTCAAATCACTTTTGAAGCAGACAACTATGAGCCAAAAACCTCTGAAGATAAGCGTCATCAGTAAAATACCAAACGTAGCAAGAGAAATCGTCAAGAGACTCCCAAGGTTGTCTTCGCATCAAATTACAGACAGAGGGCCTAATGTTCTGGACGAAGCCCTTTCAGCCAAGCGTGATGGAGCAGATCTCGATTCTCTGGCAGAAAAATTGGTTGGAGACTCGGATATTGTCGTAGCAGATTTGGATATTCTTGGCCCTGTTGTTTACCACCCGAATCTGAAAAATGTGAAATGGGTTCAGAGCACATGGGCTGGGGTCGACTTCTTGTTCGACCATATTGACCATGACAAGGCCTACCCAGACTTCAAGCTAGTAAGGTAAGGTAGGCCCATGATGCAGCCATTTCCATTTACAAGCATTGCAACTATTGAACCGGCAATCAAATAGATGGCGGATCTCATTTCTCGCTATGACTTAAAAGCAGACTTGAAAATTCCTCTGATTTCACCAGGAGACTCCTTGTTCGGCCAAAGGTACTGCCAATTAAAAGAATGGGAGGCTGCAAAGATCAAAGATTCCCCTGGCTTTAAAATTGAGGAATTTGGCAGGTCTGTTATAGGAATATGCCCCTCTAAGCCTAAGCAATAGTCATTCCAAAATCAATGCTGCAGCTCATTGGTTATTTCTAGCAGAAGGCTGAGCTTTATTGACTGCAACTCCCTCTTGAAAAATATGAATTTTGGGCTTCCCTTTTAAACAATGCCTTAAACAATGCAAAAATGTTTTAAACAATGCAAAAATTCTGGCTTTATCTGTTGCTTATATTAATTCATTCTAAATATCATATTCTGTCATTTTTTACTCATTGTTGGCTGATCTTGTAGTGATGGTTTTACATTACCAGAAAAGATAAATCATTTTAAGCCTCTTTGTCAAAAACCACCTTAAAGAGCTCCCTTTTTTAATTTTTGTTTCAATCCTGATCGGGTATCATTTTGACAAATTGGGTACCATTTGACAAATTCATAGCAAGATTTTCTTGAATATAAAAAAATGAAGCTGTATTTCTGAATTTGAAGGTTTGCTGGAAAATTTGGACAGCACATGTCAGAATATGTGCTAGGCCACATAATAGCACATGAGAGGAACTTCAAAGGGACGTACAAAAGCCAGGAAAAGACTTTTTGGAATGAAGAGATCAAATTCCACCATAACAGACTGCTAAACTCACTCTCAATTAGCATTCTTGGGGTCGGTGAAATTGGGAAACATGTTGCAAAAATTTGCAAGGGATTTGGAATGACCGTGTATGGCTTGGTAACCAAGGAAGTGCCTGACAAGGAGAAGCTTTCCTGCATTGACAAGTATTACAGCAGTCGAGAGGATTTGCCTGAGATCTTACAGCAAAGCGATTATGTATGCAGCATATTACCCAAGACACCCCAGACCAACAGAATATTGTCAAATGGTATCTTGGAGAATTGCAAAGATAGAAAATCAATTCTGATCAACATTGGGAGGGGCAACATCATTCTAGAAAGTGAAATCATTTCTGCTCTGGAGTCAGGCTGGATTGGCGGTGCTATTCTGGATGTTTTTAACGAGGAACCCTTGCCTAAAGCCAATAAGCTCTGGAGTTTCCCCAATGTTGTCATAACACCCCATTGTTCTGGTTTATCAATGGCTCATGATGTTGCGGAGGTGTTTGTCAAAAACCTTCAAATGTTTGAAAATGGAGAAGAATTAAAGAACACTGTAGATTGGGAGAAAGGATATTAGATCTAGTTTATTTAGGCTAGAGTAACATATGCATGAATTTATCAAGCGATTTTTTAAAATGAAACTGCTCTTAGTAAACATCTGGTTTCATTCAGCTTCTTTTGGTTTTATTCTACTGGTTGTTTACAATAATTCTTTGATAGTTGATTAGTAGAAAGATATTGGTTGGCAAAGCACAAACAAAGGATCCACTGAATTGGGAGACTAATCGAGCAGTGCAACCCTGGTCCGTCCTCATGATCTTGCCATACCTTGAATCTTTTTGCCCAGAATCAGGTCTAAAAATAGGTTTGAACCCACCATCATTTGATCAAGTGTTGAACGAACTAACCACTCAGCCATACATGTCGCTTTGGTAAGCGAGGAAAAAAAAAGAGTTTTAGGAATTATAGTTTTTTTTATTATATCTTTGTTCACATGCCTTGAACTGCACTCCAATGATGTTAGAAAAAAGTTTTCTTAAATGTAGGTGGTGAGTTGATAGTTGATAGGCAAACACTCATCTTCGTAAGGTATCAGTTTATGTGAAAAACACAAAGGGCCCGCTGTATAGCTTGATTAACCGAGCAATGCAACCCTGATCCTTCCCTCGATGTGACCACACCTCAAGGATGTTTTTGCCTGGAATTACAGAGAGCTGGCTAATTCTCTCCCCACACTTTGTTGCAGGTGTGAAGGTGATTTCGAACCCGGGAACGGGTCGAGAGATCTAATCACTTGGCCATCCTCGCCATAATAATCCCGGCAGTGGTTTTAATTTCATTTATTTATCATCTTTTATTCATCCTGTTATCATATTTTGCGATAAACTTACCGGATAAAAGCCTCGATTGTCTTTTACATCTAAAGATGCACCATTTGCGATCAGTTCTTGAGGGTATCTGGATCTCGGTTTTGCACTGATACTGTCGTAGTCTCCCTCGCAACTCCCTTTTGGTGCTGCGCAGATATCCTTGGGAGGTATGCAGTTGCAGTCCCTAGCTGCGATCAAGCGGTCCTCAAGAAAACAAGACATGGAACTTCATCTCAAGCTAGCTCAATGAATATAAACAAGGGTATGGATGCAATAAGTATCATAGACGATTTAAAAACTTTATTATCGAACCCAAAACCTGATTTGCAACAATTACAAATCACCAAAGCCATAAGACAACTAATCCTGTTATCATCATCATGTGATGGGCCTAGCCAGGGTAGGCCCTTTGATGGCAGATTAGAGTGCTTATCCAAAGAAGGGCCATCTCTTGAACTACTCAATTCAGATTACGTTCAAGAAACGTTTTATGACTCAATCATCTCGATTTTTATGCCAGCTGAGGATGAAATTTCAGCTAGGAAGGAGAAATTGCCTACTCTTCTCAAGAATAAAATTCTGATAGTTAAGCTGATGAAGGAATGGTCACCACACGTAAACAGCAAAGCTATTTTAAGTCGTATGGAAGCAAGCTTGAAAAGCAAGAATAACCTCATGCTTCTACTTGGTTTATTGATGCAGAATTGCATTTCAAAGGATGACTGGAATACCACATTGCTGCGAATCCTGCAATTTACAAACAATTCTGATATAAGCTCAGTAGCTCATAGAAGCTTCATCACTGCATTGCTTGCCATTGAGCAGAGCAGTTTGTTATTTGAGGCTATCAGTGCAGATGCAGAAGCATTTCGGGCATCTGCAGCCAAGATTTGCAACTGGTTGATATCAACACCATCAAAAAATCCAAAAACGCCACTGCAAATGAAGACCATGCCAGAGAAAAGAGTAAGTGGCTGTATTTCTTAAAAGCTTGTATCTTTTAACTTTAAACTTGTATCTTTCAAAGTTAACACCCTACTCAAACAATTGAGTTTTAGAAGTCAAATAATGCTCCAGATCACCAAGAAAATTTCAAATTTTTGAAGTATTCTGCGGCTTATTTTCAGCTCACATGCAACTTTCACTCTAGTTAGATTGCCTTTTCATGCGTCTCCATTTCATTCAGGTCCAGACGAAGTGCACAATGATGATCCTTGTAAGAGGGTTGAGTGTATTTGACCCAACCCAATAATACATCTCAATAACAGTTTTCATGCAGCCTTTAAAATGAGTAACTCTTAGCAAATAATCAATTTGTCTTCTTCTTGTTTGTAGTCAGCTGTTGAGGAACTGGATGGCTCACCTTCAAGAGATTTCTTCACGGTTCTCAGCATAACACATTCTTACAACAGCAGCCAGCTAAACAACATTCATACTTTCTCAATGCTCAGGAATTTCCTGAATGTTATGCAACAATATGATGTGGATACTTGGAGCTTTGTCATGAAGAAAATCTCAAGGTATTTCAATTCATTTTGTTTCCCTAATCCTGCTTCACCTCAAATCAACATGGCTATGGGCTATGGCCCTACTATAGCCCAATTTACACAACACAAGCTAACCCAGGTTAGTTTGAACCTGGCTCAGTTTTCATTTGTAGAGTGAATGTGACCAATGAGCAAAACTGGGTTAGCCAAAATGCGCATATGTAAGCGCTTCAACTTAACGGTTTTGGCAGCTTAGTATTTTTCTGAAAGAAGAGCCATAAGAAGAAAAGTGTTAAGAGATCGCCAGAGGGTTAATTCTCAGGGTTGATGCTCGACAGAGGCCAAAGTGGACCCTCCAGCACCATTTTCTGAACATATTTTGGAATGTAAAACCATTCGTAGAAACTTCTGAGTTAATAGACTCGCAAACGAGAACTAGTTGACCTATTGTGAATGAAGTGTAGTCGAATGAAAAATTCATATTCAGCACCACATTCAGTTTTAACACGAGTGGGCATGCTTTAGTACCCTCTAGCCTCTTATTGATCTTATGACAAGATAATTGATAAAGTTATCCTGATTGTTTTTATTTGAAAAAACGGGCAACCAGTGCTTTTGCTGGCAAAATATCTTCTTCACATACAGCTTGCTAGTGACACCAGCCTGTTCCTGTAGCAAGGCACTGTAATGAATTATGGTATATAAAACAATGTTATAAACCTGGCCCAGCCTGAATTACAGGGCTGTCTGCGCAATTTCGACCTTGAATGTGATTTCATACAAAGAAAGTAACTACGATTTGCTTTTGTTGCAAATTTCGACTCTATTCCAGTTTTCGGATTTTTTTGCAATTTAATAGTTTCAGAGCTTTTGGAAATTTCTGCAATGATAGATTTAGAGCTGAAAACACCTTTTTCAGACATAGCTGCCTGTTTGTTTCAGAAATCTCACAAAAGACAGAAGATAGAACCAGTGGCAGTTGTAAAGGGACCCCGCACCTGATGCCAGTCAAAAAGAACCTCCCTAAAAGTGAAGTTTTTGAGGTCATCTACAATTGTGTCCAGTAAATGCACAGGTTGGGTGGCTGACAATTTTTAATGGCTCGATAAAAAAACAGAAGAGCTGGGCTTTCCTGAGATATAATTTTCCTTTTTGGCGGCTTACTATACTACAAGATATTAACTCTTAGTTCATGTACATTTTTGGTGGCTGCATACCTGGTGGCTTACAGTATGTCAATTTTTTAAATCACTATAACTTTTCTTTGGATAAAGGAAACTGAATTCTGTTTTTGTAAATGCAAGCTAAAGGGTTGAAATTTATTATTAGTGCATTTTTGGTGGCTGACAAAATCTTAAAATGTACAAAAATGGTGGCTTTTTTAGAGATTAGGTCTATAGACAAATTCCAATTTGAATTCATTCGTCGTTTTCCATATATTTTTACTAGGTGAATAATGTTATCATACAATTTGTAATAAAATAAGGTGAAAATGTACACTATGGTGGCTGACGTTGCTGATTTCCTACCAGTCACTAAACAAGCAATTTTAGCAATTTTTACAATTTTTTAGTCTTGTTGGAAAATGTCCACCTCAAGTGGTGCTGTATTTTCAAAGTTGCACTTGCTTTTTTGGTTACAAAATTAGAGCAAAAAAAACAAAAAAGGTGCATGATTGGTGGCTGACAAAATTCAAAACCCATTAAATAAGTATAAATGACCATGAACATATAGATCGTTGAAAGCTTTTGAAATGAATTTAATCTTCTGTCTTTTTTTTCTGGAAAAGTTTAAATGGTGAATGATTTTTGTACGTTTTAGTGGCTGCCACGCAGCATAAGCAATAGTTTTGACCGAGCTCCGCACAAAGTCTTCATCTTTTGAGCGCTGTTTTCTCTGCTTCCTTTTGGTGTAGAGATTGCGCGGGAAAATTTAAATAAACTTTTTGCGAATTGCGTCATTCTACACAACAGTTGAAACAAAATAAAAAAGTTATATGGCTGATAACAAGAATGGACAGAAAATTCACAAAGCGTCACAAAGCTGCTTTGCTTTAAAAAAATACGTTGTCAGCCACCAAATGTGTACTTTTTACATTTTCTTTTATTATAGGAAAGTCAGTAATATTGAAAGGATTGAAATCTCAAAAAAGATAAATTTAGTGTTCAAATTTGGCGGCTGTAAGAGGTTACCATTAAAATAATCTTAAAAAAAAAACTCTTGAGTCAGCCACCAAATTGAACCATCGACCTTTCTATTTTGATGTACATTTTTTATTCTGGTCCTAAACTTACCTTTCCTCTCAAGGATTCTGAAACGTTTTTTCTAATTTTGTAAATGTACAGACTGGTGGCTTGCAGTTTTTGTAAGACTATAGTTTACCTAATGGAGCCACCAAAAACGTACTTTTTCACGAAAAAGTTACTAATAGCTATTGCTATTCGTATTATCCATGTATTGTTAAAATTTCAAGTTGGTGAGAAAATTATTTGAAGAGATATTCACAAGAGTATGTTTTTTGTGTTTTTATGATACTTCACACACTTTTTGACTGGCATCACCTTTCATAAAATAAAAAACTCTCTCCTTCATTATGAAATATATAAGCTATACTGTACTGTTTATTTAACTTTTTATTTGGTTTTTCTATAACATATCAAGCACATATTTCACACGTTTACTACATTGATAATTTATTCATATTACTTAGATTTTTAAAAACGCGCCTTTTTCGTTTAGTTCCGCATAAAACCTTGTTTAAGCGTTGACACAAAGTTGAAAACATTGAAGCAACGTTAAAACAACGTTTGAAATGCATTATGCTCAGACTTTGAGTTGTACAAGCTCTCTGTTAAAAAACGCACAAAATAATGTGAGGACGAAATTGTCTACCAGGGGTAGGGACCCCGCAAATTTCTTCGGCCCCAGGCCTCGCAGTTCCTAAGACCGCCACTGAATAGACCCATAACGAGTAGCTATAAGTAAAGGTAGCATGTAGTGTAATTGTTTCTTCTATCTAATAATAATAATTTCTTTTTTTCTGAAGCTCCGTGATATTTCAGATACTTTGAAATACCTATGTCTGAAATAGCTATTCTTTAACTCTAAAACTGTCTGCAGAAAATCATGGCAATTTAGAATATTATAATTGTTCTATATGTAATCTATAAACTTCTTTTAGGGTGTTCTTAGCCATTCTCTGTTCATATAGGCTTTTCGAAAATTTTACTTTTTTCTAGCAGATACGTTTTGATATCTCATTTTGTTCTCAGTGAATCAAGAGCTATGACAGCCATGGCAAGAGTTGGAAGCAAAAGCTCGTTCTACCTCGCTTCATCTGCATCTAGTGGATCCTCAGGTCGTTTGTCAATCTGCTCCTCGGTTTCTTCTCTGCACAGTTTTCAATTTGTTGAGCACGAAGCTGATAAAAACCAACTGCTTGATGACAGTTTGTTAGAGACTGGCTCTCACACCGATTCACCCCCGAGTCATCACGCAAGCATGCAGTCTTTAATCAGCCAGGATCTATCTCCAAGGCCAGTTTCTGTCTCAACTCCAAGAGCCAGTACCTCGTTAGACCGCAGCCGGTTTTCATCTGCATCGCTCGCGTCTCTGTCTCCTGCTGGTGGATTGACATTGAAGAGCGCCAGTGTGAAGTACTGCATCCGAATACTCAGTCAGGCTGAAAAGGTTCCACGCAAGGTCAGTGATCGAGAGACACTTTTAGCAAGCGTGATAGAAGCCGTGAGAATTCTCACCCTCTTATGCCATCAAGATGATCTATTGGTTAACAAGGTTTTCCCGGAAATCAAGCGCGTCAATTCAAGAATTCTTGGAAATTCCAAAGCTGGAAGAAGACTGTACCCAGCTGATATTCAGTTCTTCATTGAGCATTACGAAGGCATGAACGCAAAGGAACCGATTGATGCTTATCTACGCACCGTTCCCTCTCAATTATACACAAGCTCTTCCGCTTGTTTTGAAGTCTTGGACTTTTGCCTACGCAATCGAAGTTTTTTTGAGCGATACCCTTGTTTCCTTGAAAAATTCTACCCGAATGTATTGAAAATCGCAGCCTGGCACCCGAGAACATTTCTATACGAATTTCTGGAGCTAATGCCTATCATTGTATCAGAATCTACTGCAGTTGAATTATTCCATGCTATCATCGATATACCATGTACAGCTGCCCTCCTCGAACTGAGTCAGCAGAACAATCTGGATCGCTTTCTAGAAGAGAATCTCGAGTCTTCGACGTCTGATCAGCTGTCATTCCTGAGCAAATCGCATCGGTTCATCTCCGACTTTTTCACCAGGTGCGAGTCTGGTGGGCCAGAAACCATCGACAAACTGGACAAGGTTTATGACTGTTTAAAGCCGCTCTGTACCAGGACACGTATTAATGTCTGCGCGCAGATAGTTCCTATATTGTTGCAGAAGTTTTTCCACTGTGTGTATGCCCTGAAATGCCAGCATGTGCTAGAGCTACTGATGCCCTCGATACTGGAACGAGCATTCGTATTGCATCAATCAGATGCATTTCAAATGGAGATCCGCGGCGTCTTGTCAGCACAGATCATGACTATTTGTTCGTCTTTGCCGTCGATAATTTCTTTACAGCAAGACGACTTTCTGGCAGTTTTCAAGCAAATCAGGAGAAGCGGTGCAGGTCTAGAGTCTATCATCTCCAGCGTTGTTTACTGTATTGGTGAATTTTCGATCCGAAGCTCAATTTGCACATCAGAGCAGATAGCGAAATTTTACGAGACAGTGGAAACTTTATTATACGAGACAAGAACATCGTTATTTAATGTGGATGACTTTTTCATCTCTGCTGAGGTTATAAGCTCCTTGATATCGACGGCTGGGAAATTGGCAGCCAGCTCTCAAGATTTCGTGCCGAAGACAGTTTTGTGCCTCACAAAGCTGGCCAGTCATAAATGGAAAATGAACAAATGTCGACTTTCGCAGCACGACTTTGAAATTGTAATGACACGGGCGATTGAGGTGATCAATTTGCTGCGCCTGCCTGACGTCTCACCATCTGTGCTGTGCAGCGGCCACGATGTGTCCCCTTGGAATACTGATAAGAACGCTTCAATGCTCTTGCGTGTTCAAGCCATGGCAAGGACGGACAAAGGATCAAGTTGATGTACTCTTTGATCTTTTTCATTGGAGTTGCAATAACTGTCATTGGCACCAAAAAGGCATAGTCTCTGACGGGCTGTATGAAATATTCATTGTGTAAATTGCAAAGATTTAGATTGAAATTGGATGGTTTTGATGGTCTAGTGGAATGATGTTGAAAACTTCACGAGAAGGGCATGCGATATTGTTCATCACGGAACTTATCACATCACTGAAATTATTGAAATATGTAGAAATATGCTTTCAATTATCTAGATATTCTTGCAGTAAATATAGATTTTTGTTTAGCGCAGTCTAGAACAGATAAGACCTTGATAAGACCTTTCAAAGATTATGCGTTTTTGGTGCACCCGGTTGTTCCTTTGGATGCCCACAATGCTTTGTGCCAGTTGATCTTTGATTCCATTTATCTGCATGCCTGATTTTTGATTGTATGGATAATGAATTACATTTTATAGAATTTATTTTCTTAATAAAAAATCTAAAATGAAATTAATGACTAAATTTATTGTACAATTGAGATATTTCAATTCAAATTATACAATTTCTTATCAAGCCACAGAAGATGATTTTTTTGTTAGGACTCTCTATCATGTAGCAGGAAGCAGAACATTTACTTTGTGGTCTCCTTCATTGACTTCAAAACCACAGTATTGAAGACAGTGGTGGATTTAAGGGGTCAGTTTGGGGCAGTCCCCACCCCTTCAACGATAAACGATAATCTCAGCACCCACTTACCAGGGGTTTGATGCCCATTTCAACATCTTTTTGACACCTATTCAAAAATAGCTTTTATCAGCGCCCGCAAAGAGCACCTTCCTCCGTCAGATTCATTCTGGAACCGCTCCTGATTGGAGATGCTACTGCATAAACTTAAAACTGGTCTAAAAACAGGGGGATCACAATTTATTGTTCTCGTAGTGAAGCGTAGTCCCTTAGTCACTTTCAAACGATTGTTGTCTCTAGTATAAGGCGCTTCTGGCATCCGGTACGATAATAGAACAACATTTTTCGTTAATCGTTATAACACCATGGATTTTGGAATTTCCTAAATGTACCGAGATAAATCTGCATATTCGGCAAACGACAGCAAACGACGAGAGAATAACCGGAAAAGCAAAAAGCAAACGGCGAATAAGAAAAATCAAAACGAGGCTAAGTAATGCTAGTTTTGACGCATACTAAACTTTCTTATCTGTTTTACCGACGTATAGATGTAGGCCTAATTCGCTAAAATAAGGTCGAAAATGCCTAAGAAGCTTGGAACTAATCCTAAAGCTGAGGCTGCAAGAGAAAGGAAAGCTGACAAAAAACGAGAAGAGAAAGAAAAACATGAAAAACAGATTGAAGACAGCAAATGGGAAGATAATGACCGGCGAAATGCTACCAAACAACAGCGAAAAGTAAGTCGTAAGTCCAGCCGGTCTTGCTTCAACTAGGTGGTAACTTTACCTACATATGGTTGCCTTACAATATATTGGTACAACAAAGACAAAAATATGATACTAAAAGATTCGGATAAGCCAAAGTCACATCAATCTCGACTTTTGGCTTATACGAATCTTTCAGTATAACCTGGTTGCCTTAATGGGCCTGACATGAAGGGACCTGGCATATGAAGGCAAAGTCAGAATAAACAGGAACAATATGTGAATTAGGCAACAGTCAATATGACAATAGGAGATGATAACAGATTGTTATCATCGGGTGTAATCTTTGTCATCTTACCCCACCCGTGTTTCGAGACGTTTCACCCAACTGCCAGTTTGCCCAACCTCCTTTTTGCCCAACCTCGTTGAACAGTTCGCCCAACCTTGCTGGACGGTTCGCCAAGTTTTGCTATTTGATTTAAACATACGTATTACAACAGTTCTGCCCATGGGAACAGCTTAAAACTTATTACACCGAGGGTTTCTTATAGTTCCCCATGAAACTAAGTGAAAAATTAGCCCTGCAATAAGAGTTCACCTCAATTTCTTATAAAGTACGCATTTCCCATGGAATAAAACGATTCCGTTTGCTCTAAAACGTTGTAAACATACGTATTACAACAGTTTTGTCCATGGGAACAGCGTAGAACTTATCATTACAACGGTTTCTTATAGTTCCCCATGAATTTTAGTGAAAACTTAAACCCGCAATAAGAGTTCACCTCAATTTCTTATAAAGTACGCATTTCCCATGGAATAAAACGATTCCGTTTGCTCTAAAACGTTGTAAACATACGTATTACAACAGTTCTGTCCATGGGAACAGCTCAGACCAACGTATCACAAGTTCACAGTGTACAGTGCAAACTAATTTAACAATTTGTTACTGTTGGGTATAATCATTGTCATCTCACCCCACCAGATGATAGAAATCTATTGTAGATCAGGCAGAGAGAGGGGTTAGGGTCCCACGACGGGGAAATTTATGGGAACTAGTGAACTTGGTCGATTTTGGGGCACTGAGTTCAAAAATTGTTGGTATACGGGCGATGGGCGGGGCCTTCAGCCTCTTTCTCACATTTTAATGTCTTGGTTTTATGCAAATTCCTTTGATGTACGTAAAACATATAAAATCACAAGAAGCCTACATAAAAGAGAATATATGCAGCCAATATAGGCTTTAGATATCAATACATGAAAACCATTAATGGGTGTGGCTTTTAGCCTCGTTTTCACAATTTACAGTCTCGATTTTACGATTAGCATTTCCAACATTGTGGAAGCAAAAACATCACAATCCTTGATAAAAAGCAGCAATTACCTTAGGTTTGTGAACTATTGAACCGAAGGCATCGCAAACTTGAGGTATGATCTCTAACCTCGTTTTCATTTTTATAGTATTCTTTTTGAAATAAACTATTTCGTCATTCATGGAGCGAAAAACGGAAAATGAGTTGGATCTGGTTTACCAAGCTTATCACTTTGCTAACTTTTGCTAACTAGAACAAGCCTATTTAGGCCTCTTGAACCACTTTATCATTGCTTGTATTGTATGTGTGTTTAAACAGAACAACTAAATAGCTAGAGAGTTATCGAAGTATCTACAAGTAATCTTTTTTGAATATGGTAAGCCTTCATCATCCTCTATCACAACTCCAGAATCTTCTTCAAAATCACTTTGCAGCCCTCATTCTGTCTTCATTTTCTTCGTTATTAACCAGCAATTCGCAAACATCATCGGGTAGCCAATTCTGCTCCACATCACTTTGCTTCTCTCATCCCAGCCATCCAATGCTTGATGGGTGTCAAGAATTCAGAGTGATATACTCCATATACTCACTAGTACTCAGAGAAGGGGAATTGCTCAAATATTTTAATGATTTCTCTTTTTCCTCCACCGTGGTGCCATTTTTATCCTTCATTGTGTGTGGTTTTTCTTCCTTTCCTCTGGTTATTTTCCTTTTGAATTCCCAAAAAAGTATCTTCTTTTTTTAACCCCACCATCATTTTTTTCTGATCTTTTCCATGGCATTCTTGATTTGCCCCCCCCCCCTCAGGTAATTTTGTAGTAGGACTAACTGCTCTACACGTCACTTCCTCTAGCCTCTTTATAACGTCTAACCTAATGTATGAACTTTCTTATTTTCTTTCCTATTGTTCTCAACCGTGTATTTTATCTCGTGTAATTAGTTTATTTGTCAGTCTTAAATTGTCTTAAATAGTCTTAGATATGTGAATGTCACAAGAACACGTCTGTTTCTGGCTCCGTGTCTTCAAACCTTCACACGTAAAATAGAAACATACGTAAGGACTGATCCCTCTTACAATTTCACAGGAAGGGTTGCTCCTTATTTGCTTTTATTCGATGTCTTCTACAAGACTAATTGTTTGTATGTATCTCTCTAAAGTTCCGTAGCCATCAAAGACTGTTGCTTATTTTAGAAATGATTATGCTTATTTCGTCTCCGCATTGTAATTTTTCTTTATTTGCTCTCCCAAATGATCTTAAGGAAACTGAGAAACCAACTGAGACTAGCTCCTTATTTGCAATAGTTGCAGTGTCTTCTAGGAAGCTACATATTTTGTGATCGTGTCTAACTGTTAGGTTATTCACTATGGGGATCATTAAATTTTTAGTCTGCAGCTTGATTATATTGTTTTTTAAGGAAGGTAAAGAACAAAAGCGATTAGCTGAGCTTCAAAGAAAACAAGAGGCCAGGGCGTTGCTGGCAGAAGAAGAGGCAAAAATCAAAGCCAAGCCAGCCCCCGCTTCGTCATCTAAAGTGACCCGAGCTCAAATTGCGGAAGAAAAGCAGAAACAAGCTCAGCTAGAACGAAAAAGAGCGAAAGAGCAGGCAAAGGTGGAAGAAGATGACATATTCACGGAAGAAAATCCTAATCAGAAAATGGCAGAAATGCTTGCTGCCGAAGGTGCAAGTGAGGCCAGGAGTGTAGAGGAGGCTATAGCCACGTTGAGTGTTGGGAAAGCTGCAAGTGTTGATAAGCATCCAGAGAAACGGATGAAAGCTGCCTGGACTGCATTTGAAGCTGAACGTTTGCCAGTTTTGAAGGCCGAAAACACAAATTTACGAATGTCACAATTGAAACAATTATTAAGGAAGGAATGGTTAAAATCCCCAGACAACCCACTGAATCAAATGCGGTAACTCTCGTAAGTTTTTGATCAGGAAAGGCCAATTATTTCACTGGTATTGTTGTGGTTGAACATTACAGCTCCTCTGATTCCAGGTGAGGGAATATTCCTCCTATCTGGGTGGGCTTTTAGTTTTAGAATCATTTAGGTTTAGCCATGGAAAATAGCTGCCTAAATGAAAAAAGTTGAAATTTTAGCTAAACAGGAAAGTGGTAACTTGTATCGAGGATTTCTACAGTAAACTTTTGTTACTAGTGCATCTTCCTACTCAGAAAATTGGTTCTGTTTCTGCATAGGTTTATATTATGGGTGACGTTGTCACTTCAAGCAAGGATTTTCTTGATCGAGATCGAGAAACGTGCTGACTGAAGTCCAAATGTTATTGTCACTAGCTTGTTCCCATTTTTGATCCAACAGCCCTACTTTGAACAAATGGCATGACAAGAGCTGAGATAATTTAGCAGGCATTTCAAATTTTACTGAGGCTAGCACTCTTCACTAAGAATCCTGTCAGCAGGCACCACAGAACCCTGTGTATAGAATAAAGAACACAGTCTATTATGTTATAGATAACAATATTGATGTTAAACACAATCATCACTTGGGCCTACACAAATCAAGTGACTGCTTAAGTTACTGTGTCGTGTACTGTCCGTTACTGTGCCTTCCCAGAATATGTTTCAATACGATACGAGGCCGTCTGTATGATGAAAATGAGGCCAACGATAATAATAATGATAATACAACACTCACCGCTGAGCCTTATATGTTGCTCTGGTTACTTGTTTTTATTCCTCTGGACGTTAATTAGCTCAGCTATTTATCAAGGATAACCAACTGTTTTATTCCTAGAATCTGCTGGATGCTTTTCTGAGCTTTGTTCAAGCTTAACGTATGTCCTTTCAGATCTCTTTGAAAGTTCCGCAGTGGGAGTTAAACAGGGCGTTCTCTCCATGCAGTTTAACAGGTTGTGTTATCAGGAGATCGTGCATATTTTTTCAATAAGAAACCTGTCACCAGTAAGTCAGCTAAAATGTTCTATAAAAAAACGATGGGAATAAATCAAAGGGACATAAAAACGATTCGAGGAAAAAGAAAAAGAAAATGAATACTTTCCACCTAAATTTTTTCTTGTCAAGCTCTCTTGTCAAACTCTCTTAACACAAATCAACGTATTATAGAGATATAAAATCGTACTGTCTTTTTAGTAATTTGTAGGAGTCATTTAATTCTGACAACTGAAATCTACGATATCTTACTCTGTGCTTTAGTAAAGTTTCGCATGATCTTGATAAATTGTCCATGAATGGCGGCAAGGCTTCTTTACGAATCTTTGATTTCGAGCAACTCTTTTTTGTTTTTTCTTCATGTCATTTTCTTGTCTTGATTTGCTTACTACCCCTTGAAGTTCGGTGAGAAATTTAAGCAACTAAGGTTACCCTACTTGTTTGGTATCAAATATATGTATTCTACGACAATTCGGGTCTTGCTTATTTCCTTACTTATTGTGTCGTTTTTGGCAAAATCTTCAGGCAACCCATGGACTGAGAGCAGAGTTTACTTGTCTCTTGAGGGTATTTATTAAATATTTGCCATTCAAAACATGGTTCTCATGCAGAGCAATTATATTCTACGTTTGCATACTGAAAAATGCCGTTTTGAGCGCCATGTCCTATATCCCTTGATGTTGTGCCCGTTGGACCATCCTATGAGCCCCCAACCCTTCGTAGACTTCCATTGAACCCAATTGGTACCAGAATCTCTCCCAGGGGGAAGGTACACAAGGATTTCTTCAACAGGGATGCTGACAAGCATGAATGAGGAAACTTTTCTGTGACCCAGAAAAATATAACGTCTCTAAATAAAAACCCAAAAAGAATGATCAAACAGTTTTATATTTGTCCGTTCTGTTTCTTCATTATTCAAATGATTTGAACTTGAGATACGGAAATCGAAAGACCCAGAAAGAAAGCTGCATTTTTATAGGACCCAGAAAAATAGCGGAAGTTTCGCCAAACCCAGAAAGTATCGTTTCCCTTGAGAGAGTCTGGTGCCCAGCAAGCTTGAAAAATGTTTTTGACCAATCAGGGTTAACCAATCTGGCCACTACCCTACTATTCGTCCAATGAAATCGCTGAAAAGACTATTATAGCTTTCGAGAATTAGACAGCTCAGATGCCGTGAAAATGATGGAAGGGTTTAAAAGTTGTGGAAAATAGCGTTTAGCTTTCTGTTTTTCTTTGCGAAACCCACTCGTCGATACCATCCTTATAATTTTCAAATCTATAAAAGTATCTCCAATTTTTTACCGTTTTATGGTAACTTTTTTACCATACCAGGTTAATATTTTACATTATTGTGTAAAGGTTCGTTCAACAACTTGGTCAGAAACATCAAATAACTACTCTAAAAACAACAAGCGGCTGGGATGGCGCATCTGTAAACCAGCTGCTTTGGTGCAATATAATGATAATAGACCAGTCTTTGGGTGGTACAAAACTTCAAAAAAGCCAGAAATATCAGGAACATAATGAAACGAACACATAGATTACTTAAGCTTTTCGTCTGACACTCAACAGAGTAATACGTCAGAAAGAGAATGAAACAGAAACCTAGCTAACTGCTCTGCCAATTATTCAAAAACAATTCTCACGCTTTAGCACATTCTGGGTTGTCGAGTGAATGTTGACCTATAACAGAGTCATGTTTGAGTGATCTTTTTGGTTTTTGGAGCTGTATCGCGGGTGTTGATTGGTTTTCCCACACCATACCAACCATTCACCTCTTTTCTGATTGGCCTATTTCGATCCACATCTGGGTATATAAATCAGTCAGGTTTCTGTTTCGTGGTATAACTCTGTTGAGTGTCAGACTAAAAGCTAAATAATCTATGTGTTCGTTTCACTACGTTTCCGATATATCTGGCTATATAATAATGATGATGATAATTGTAGTAATTATGATAATAAGAATTTCTTTGAGTGGCGGGCCAGGGATGCCGTTGCCAAGTGGTTAGATCACTCGACCCATGTTCAAAGCGGTTCAAAGGGTCTCGGGTTCGAAACCATCTTCAGACCTATAACAAGGTGTGAGGAAAGAATTTGCTGGGTCTCTGTTATTCCAGGCAAAAAGGCAATTTTGGAAACACAAGGTGTAGTCACATTTAGAGGAAGGACCAAGGTTGCCGATTAGTCTACCTATTCAGTGGACCCTGTGTGCCTTGCCCATTAAGCAATAGCTTACGAAAATAGTAAAGCCACGAAGAAAACGATCAAAGAATGTTGACAAACATTCGAATTTTTGCTTATCAAGGAGAAGTGTTGTCAGTTTGTCCACAATTAAAGCATTTGTTAAGCAAAACATTTTTGCTTGTGGTTAAGCAACAATTGTTTAGAAAATCTTAAAAAACGTAAGCAAACAAATCCTGCTTTTCAGCTTTTCAAGCAATGTTTGGTAATGTTTTGCTGCTGTTTAAAATGTGGCCAAAACTTGAAACATGTGAAGCAAAGCAAAATAGTAGCTGGCCGAAGCATAAGTGGTGTATTCGCCTGTCAACAACAGCGTCAAAAGTCATAGACAAGATCATGAATGTAATCGAGCAACGGCAAAGAACGGGGTTTAAGCAAATTCACGAAATTGATATTTGAAAAAAGGCCATTTAAAGTATTTTAAGATTAATATTTGAGAGATTTGAAAAATAAAAGAATGGTATCGATAATCGATATCTGTAAGTGTTTCGGGCATTCGAGCTCAGCTTTTGATCTCAATAGTAGGATTTAACTATTCCAATATACGATACTAGTAATAAATGATGTTACAAAAATCAGGTGTTACACTCTTTTTTCTTTATAAGAATAAATTCTATAAGAATATTGAGGCTCAAAATCGCCAAAGAACAATGGTAATTTAAGAATAAACAATGGAAAAGTTGAGGCTCAGGAAAATTCTAGGTATTCTTATAAAGAAAAAAGAGTGTACAGTTTGAATGACAAAAAGAGTTGGCTGCCTGTGGTACGATGAAATTATACAGTTAAGTACCGTAATTACCGTAAAGATAAAGATGTTATGAGGTTTCTGGATTATACCTGTTATCAAGTCAAGTTACGTCGTAAAATTGTATCTTTATCTTTACGGTAATTACGGTACTAAACTGTTTAATTCTAACGTTTTGACATTAAACTATGTTCCAGTTTCACAAACCTTGATCCTTGCACAAACAAACTGAGATTGAGAAATAAAAAAAATTTCTAAAGGAGCCTAGACCTTCATATATATGATTTACCTTTGTAAATACATAGATAATTTAACACCTTTGTAGACTTGCATTGCACCCCTATTCTGTGATGCACTCACCCATTCAACCCTAACACTACTGGTCCCCCGTCTGTAAGATCACAACATATCTGCGGGGGTTCAATTGTTGCCGTGCCGTTTTGTTGTCATTTTCAGTTGTAGGCCAGGCCAGGCCAATTCTAGTGGTGATAGCTGCATGATTGTTTTGATATGAAACCATGTTTTACAAACCTTGATCCTTGCACAAACAAACTGAGAAATAAATTATTTTTAAAAGGAGCCTAGGCCTACATATGCATGATTTACCTATGTAAATATGAAAATAATTTAACCTTGTCCTTTACATTTGATGAGTTCGTGCGTGTTTTTAGAAGTAGGACGATCAATTTTTAAGTAGCAATGCCTGCCGACGAAACCAAGAAGAAACACAGACTATTTCCTTTCCATATCATTCGCAAACGGAGCAAAGGGAAATCTAAATCCTTGGCTGATCTTTCTGGCCGAGGGGAAGAAGATCGGCGCCCAACAACAAGGCTTCCCAGGCAAGCTTCCTTGTCCACCTCCAGCAGCCTTCGAACTGATGATGGAACCAGCGAAATAGAACTAAAGAACGATCTGGAGGAATCGTTGGACAGGACTGCCGAAGAGAAGAACTGCGTTTATGAAGAGAGCGACGACGAGAGACAGTTATCATTTGACAACATGGACGACGAGAGAGCTGAAGATTTGATGGAGGAGAATATGAATGAAGACGTCCAGCCCACCCCTCAATTCCCACAAGGAACCTCGGTGAGTAAAGGATTAATTATCTTAGGATTTAATCCCCAATTTTATGGAAATCAATCCTAAAATCAGATGCACAACAGTTAAAATTAGCAGAAGCTTATATTACTAATAATCACCCTCAGAGCTAGATGTTAAAATACTAGTAAAAGTGAGAAAAATTATTTTATTAGATTTCAACATCTATCTTGCATTGAGGATAGTTATTTAAAGCAAAAGCTTTTGCATATCTTTTACTGTTGCAATATGATTTTTAAATGATTATTTCATAATCGAGAATTATGAAGTTATAGCAATTGCTTTATAAATGTTTTCAAATTGCACTTTTTGATGCTTTTATTATTGCAACTTTTTTTGAATGAACGAAGGCAAGCTATAGTTCAAATTAGGGCTTATTGTTTAGCTAGGGGGAAATAAAACCAGATAAAAGAGCCCCCAAGAGACAAAATAAATCATCAAGCGTGCAATTAGGGGTAGGGAGTATACAAAGTTTTACTTTGTTTTGTTTCTTTGACTTTCAAATTCTCTTGAATTTTCAACTGTCAAAAATCAAATTTGGTGTGGAAACAGAAAAAATAGGACGAAAATTTTTTTTCGCAGAAACAACTTCCTTAGTATTATTTCTACTATTTACTTTGAATGAGTTAAATAGATCATGAATTCGAAATAGAAAATAGCGAAAGTGTTGTTGCACGTATTACATTTAAAATACACTGGATGCCAAGCCACTCCCAAACCAGATGTATATAAAATGAACACATTTGCAAAAGCCACCCATCCCCTTAATTTGTAGCAGGATTGCTAACTTCCTCACATTTACATCCTAGGTTGATTATACTGCACAGTATTTTGTTGCGTATCTCTGTGTGTGTATCATATTCTGTTGTGTTACATGACAATCAACATGATGTCAATCACTAAGCCTGGTCAGTTTGATGTTTGGTACTCCCTTCAACATTTTATAACTTTAAGTTGGCAGGTACATACCTGTTTAAAAGAGGATGAGGATGATACCTGAGGATGATACAAACCTGTTCAAAAGTTATGAAATGACTCCAAAGAACCGTAAATAGGGGTTTGGCCCGCAAGGCCATGACCCTTTTCTAAGTCTATGTAAAGCTCAAATTCAAATTCATATAACTCGGGAAAAAATTTAAGAGTTAGCATACAAAACTTCATGATAGTTTGCTTGTATTACAAAAACAGAGAAATTACAAATATAAGTTGCTTAGGATACCAAGACAATAGAAATGGTTTTCGAGCTTGCTGCTCTATTACTGAAGCTAAATAAGAATGAGCAAATGCAATTAGTAAATTTCCCAGCCTGTGACCATAGCTGCCCCTACTCGTGGGTGAGCCCCACTTGAAACATATCAGCTATCTATTAGTGAAAAGATTTTAGGTTGATATATTGGGTGCACCTGTAACCAGCTGCTTGATGCAAGTGATTTTGCACAGCATCTATCATAAATCACCATAATGTCCAACTAAGCATTGAGGGGCTGTTTTCTGTGCAGGTTTTTCAAACTGAAGTTTTCTGCGTCAGAAATGAGGCCAATCAAAGAGCCACTTGCTACGTGCTCCCCTACTTGAAGCAAGGCCTAGAAGTTTCCTAAATGCTTATAAAAAATTTTTTCTGGTAGACCAAGACTCCCATATGGCCAAAAATTCAAGAAACTCAGCTAATGGATGAAATAGAAAGCCCTCTTTTAAAAATACCACTTTCTAAAGGGGCCTATATTTGAAAAACATAGAGTTTTGATCAACAACTAATGCACTATCATGTCAGGTCCGCCAGAGGCTATCCATAGTTGGTCCGGTTCAAACTAAACTTGCGGGGCCTTGGGGCATACCCCATGAAATCTTGAAATTTAGGTTCTCAGAGATATTATTTGGTATATATTTTACGATTTACGTTGAAATGAACCCAGTTACGTTGAAATGAAAACAGTAACTATAAGATCTAATGTTTCAAACAGCAAAATTATTGTTTTGACCCAAAATTTGGTCCTGCCAATTCCGCACCCACTGGATTATCCAGCTCTGCGGGGCCTGCATATAGGTACCATGCCTTTTAAGTATTTTTTTATAATAAAAAAAGACATTTGCGATATAAACCCTTGTTATCCTGTTTAACCTATTTAGTTGTTAAGCATAGGTTCACAATAATAAGAAAATCATCAATTGCATATTTACATAGTGCCTGAAAAGGATGAGAGGAGTTCAATATATCCCTTCTCTTTTAAATTACAATCTCAATAACTTGAACAACCTATGGGCACTTAATGGAACCATCATATACGTCAGAAGGGAAGGGAAGACTTTTTTGAGTAATCAACCAATCCTGCAAATATATTTCTGTATCTACAATGATTACTTCAAAATCATACAAATAAAGCACAAATTTTCCTAAACGAGTTTCACTTAAAACTTTCCATGTTTAAAAAATCAAAGATATGAATCAAAGTATTTCATCAATTCTCATTTTGAAAATGTAAAATGGTAGTCAACACATGAATTAATTTTTGATGACTTTTTGTTGATATCAACTCATCATCCTCGTAGAATTAGCATTTTTGAGAATAAGCTCAACCAGCAGGTTGCTCCTATCTCCGAAACCGGGTGTCTTGGAAAAGGTCTGACCGAAAAGTCGGTTTTAATAAAGATGGCGGATCTTATTCCCGCAATGCATGATGGGAATATGCTCCATAGCAACACATAGCTACTAAAACTGACTGGAACTAGAGTGCAACTCAATTTCAATTTCAATTTATATAAACATAACTTGCTACACTTTTACAAGGAGCGTCGTTATCAATACTAACAGCAAAAAGAAATAAAACTAAACTACGATATACTAAATAGCATGAACGAAAAAGAAATAAACGAATTATAGTAAAAAGATCACTAGTAACACTGATAATAGTGTGGGAAATGTGATCAGATCATGTCGTTCTTGGAGTGGATCGTGTTTCAAAAGCACTTTTGATAAAGCACGCAACCCATTGAACTGTATGTGAGCTTTCAATTGACATCATATAAATGAATTTTTGTTCTACCAAGAGAGCGTTGAAAGATTAAGACCGTTTCAATTTGGTAGCAATGCATTGCTGAGGGACATATTCGTAAGATGTACTGCGTGAAATGAGAACTACCATATTTCAGAATTATCTATTGATCTCTCATGCTTGATTTCTTTCCGGTCACCCTGAGGGGTCTCGTTTCTCATTTCGGTCTAAGGCCCTGTCATTTGAAACGTCTGTTGTGTCCCTTGAAATTTATATTTTCAAGCACCTCTGGCTTTGGTTCTTGCTTGTTATCTACCATCAATGTACCAAGGTTCGCGTTTTATTTTTTTTTTCAAAGGATACAAGCTAGTCCCCATTACACTTACCGTATATTATGTAGATATGATTACTAAAAATTGGTAGAAAAAAATGTAATGAAACACAACTCTTATACAGCACACTTAGGCCTTTCGGACTTTTGTCCTCCTCAGAGCGTGACTTTTTAGTTTCCATTTAAAAAAAATCATAAGTCACGCTCTGAGGAGGACATAAGTCCGAAAGCAGGGGCGCAACTAGGAATTTTGGAGGGCAGGGGTTTTAGCCGCAAAAAAGGGCAGGGAAGGACTCGAGTAGGGGTCAAGGGGGCAGAGCCCCCGGAAAGTCCTGAGATTTTGACATTTCTGAGGCTTTAAAGTGGCTTAGAATCCTTCAATTTCTCTTTGAAATGGGGAATTCAGAATGATTAGCCTGACGAAAATAGGGCAAATAAGCTTCCTTAATAAAAAGGGCAGGGGTTACAACCCCCACAACCCCCCCCTTAGATGCGCCCCTGGAAAGGCCGAAGTGTGCTGTATAAAAGTTGTGTTTCATTACCTTTTTTTCTACCAACACTTACGGTACTCAAAACATACGAATATAATCAGGGTATTTGTTGCTACGCTACTACAATGTCAACTTCTGACTTCGTAGCAGCGTAGAAGAAAAAGAAGGACCTTCGAAACTCTGACTTCGAAGCAACGTAGCAGACAAAACTACAGAGATCTCTGCTTGCACCTGTGATTTCTTATTTCAAAATCAATCGTTCTGCTACACTAGCAAGCCTGGTGTGATATTAAATGCTTCAAGCCGGTTTCTATGCAACTCATTTTACTGTGAGAAAACTAAATCAATTTGTTTTCAATAACTTAGCTATTCTTTAATAAATCTTTTTATCTCAGAATCCTAGATCTTTGTAAAAGACTTAATACTAGAAATGGAAAAAGGAGAAAAGATTTTCATAATGATAATGATAAAGCTGATAAGGGGAAAAAGACTAATAAACCAGGAGGTTTTAAAGTTTTTTTTCACTGTTAGGGAAAGCGTTACAACGGGCCTCCAAATTTCAATTATTTTCCTTTTCGAAAAAGTTATGAATTAAGTTAAACCATTAATCTTTACATATACAAATAAGGGTTCTATTTTGATTGCGGGCAAATTGGCCCATCATTTTGTACCTTGAAAAATTCCCTGCTATAAATCCCTATCTATTTAAACATTAATTTGGTGCACCCGGTACATAGGACTGTATGTTTTGAAAAATGCCCTATAGATCAACCCTCCATAACACCCTGTTGTTTAGACGTCATACTCTTTCGCACCTAGCGGCTGGTTATCACACGTCAGTTAGCAATTAAGCTTCTCAAAAAATAAATCGTGCTACGCATCGTCATGTTTCTTATCGCTAGATATTTGCATCTCCGCTTCTGCGATTCACACAGCGCGTGTATAGGCGTTACTCTGCTTTACTTTAATCTATATGTGGCTCCTTCCGTTTGAATCCAGCGAGACTTCTGCTGAATGGCGATTCAGATGTAAAGAATACGCCGATTTATGTTTGATGAGACGAGTAGTTTTCTTTTCATGAAATTACTCATTTCGTGTCATCGTCGATCATTCATTTTCAATTATTCATTCATTTTTAATTATTCATACGGTATTGTTATCGATAGTTCTTACATGTTGTTTACTAAATTGCCCTGTCAACCATTCCTAAAAACCTGAAAGTTTACAATTTGTTATGCAATTCCATTCGAGGTAACCATTCAACCCAGCACAGTCTACCTGAAATCGTATCCTTAACTACGAAGATTTGAAAAATTGTAAAGCAACCGTTGCGTTCACGTGTTACTATCTGCAGCTATGGTCCTTTAGCATCTGTACTAACTGTAAACGTTCAAGCAAGACCTCTATACTATTAGCGTAAACATCCCTGGTAAATAAATAGGATAGGGTCTGGTGCATGTGACCTCGGATAAAGAAAGAGACTAGGAAAACTGAATTCGAGGCATATTCAACATTTCATCTAGAATTTCAATTTTGGAACGAGGAATAAATGTTACTTATTATGGTCCAATGTGAGAATGCCCTCCCCCGTAAAATGATAAGTTTGCGTAATTTCCAAGCGCTAGGACTGGGTAACTTGATGATGCAGACGGGTGTCCGGCTTGATGTTATATTGGATATAAAGGGTAACCAAAGGTATAGAAAGGTTGAAGAAACCCCACCTTATATCGTTCAACTTCTGCAGTTCTCCCCCTATCAAACAACAAGCAAAAACCATTTGAAGTTTCAATAAACATCAACTTATAAAGAGAGCTTACTGTTCTTGAACTTCGCTGTAAACTTTTGATTGTATCCACACCTGTGCAATCATTGCACAGACTGTGTAGATAACTCATAATGAAACCAGAAATTTCCGAGCGTGTTTGCTGCGTATTGTTCCGTAGCTAACTAACAATATAATCCCCGCTTTGAAGAATCTTGCTTGATACGGCCGAACTTGGATTTTCTTGATTCAAAGTTTAAGTGCAATAAGTGCTGCCTTACGAAGCTGTTTTTCCAGTCAGTAAAATTTCCTCAGCCGTCGGAAGCTCTATTAAACGCCGCTGTTTGAATAGTAATTCCCAAATTCACTGATGAATATTGAACTTGAATCATACTTTGGTGTGTTATGGTAGCCCCTCTTTAATGTGGACAACACGGACTTACCAGGGACTTTAAGAAATCATAATGCAGAAGTCGAGCTGAACAGCAAGACCACTTGGATCAACATCAAAATCAAACTCCAATTGTGACAGGGATGGCCAAGTAGTCAGATTGCTCAAACCTTGTTCAAAGGGTCTAGGGTCTCAGTCAGAGTGGAGCCTCGTTCCACCAGGCGTATATGCTAAACTGTAGATTTCTGTTTCTTTTCTATAAATTACAGAATTTATAAGTGACACTCATAGAAGGGCCAATCTACAGAAGGCCTTTTTGTCACGAATTCAACGATGTTTCTTTGCCTTTTCGTCTGTTACTTTTTATAAAAAAGATTTGACCCAATAGTGATAAGTGAATGTTATGTAATGCTATCACGGGTACAGTTATCTTTACTGGGCGTGCTCTCATCAAAACAGCAGACAGGGTGTATAGTGAGGCTGGGCTGGGAAGATTATTTGTTAGTCCAGAGTACACGGATTGGTATTTTGAATTAAAACGATTCTAAACGTTTGTTGCAGGCTGCTTTGGCATGGAAGAGCGGCATGTGTTCTTTATTCTCGATGGATGTCGAAATCAAAGAGGGCGTTAATCTGATTGCCAGGGATCGAACCGGTAAGTGAGCCTTCTATTTTTGATTTGGGGTAAATCCTGATTCCCTTATAATCGCCACAACCGGTTAAGTTTCAGGAAAGTATAGGGTCTTGGAACCACTGTAAGGAAAAGGGTGGGAAAAGTAGTTTCCAGGCCTCAAGGTCTAGAGAGTTGCATGAGCGAAGTAAAGATGGCAGACGAGCTTTTTATCATTAAGGTAATCATCTCATCTTACAGGTTGCATTGAAAAACTTCTAAACCTGGAAAGTATCGAGAAACATTTTGCGATGCATTGCCAATTGTATGCCAAAGATTGGTCACCAAGCTTGTAACGGTATAGGCAATAAAGTCCTTTGGTTAGTTATCTATACTAAGCACCAAGGCTATTACCTAGATTTTTTGACCTCCAAACTCCCCAATCATACAGATCTTAACCCCGAAATATAACCCTGGCCCTTTTGATAGCCTTGAATGAATAATGAATTAGACTCAAAAGCTAACTCGAGTGGAAATCAAACAAAGGAACAGGTTTTTGTGCATGATAATGATCACCAAATATTTTTTAAAACGTTGCTCAACTTCGTTTTCACTGTGTGTCGATTCTTCACTGTGATTGGACGGATCTGATTCTTGAAGGAACGCTTGATTAGCATCGTCTACACCCATGACAATATTTGTGTTCACTTTTTCTTTGACGTCAGTTCTATTCAGTTCTTATCTTTAATGCATTGACCTGGTTTTTGCCGACATCAAGCGCTTTTAAAAGCTCTGGAACTCGGTTTGGAGGTAAATTACACTTTTGAATAGGTTTTTTATCAGGTTGGAAACAACTTATGTCCTAGAAATCAGTTAGGAGAATGCATATTTATAAACTAGAAGCTTTGCCATTTTATGTAATTAAACTACGAATTAAATTATCAATATCATTTGTAAACAACTAGATATCACAAAAATGCATTTATCTCGAGTAGAAAATCATACATAAAAAGCTCACAGGAAGAATTATCAAGAAGCCTTTCTGTTAAGGCGCACACGGACGGTTTGGTTGTTTGGTCATTTGCATATTGCGTGATAATTCAGCTCAATTAGAAATTTTGATCAACTTTCTGTGGTCATACACGAGACGTTGAATCTCTGCAAATAAGATTGGTTTCAAAACATCTTCCCTAGTGCGAAAGGGAAAGCAATTCAAGTATTTCTAATTTTCTTGCCTCAATTTAGAAGTGTTGAGGAAGTAACTAACGACTTTTACTGGTGAGCAGAGATTTAGGCCCAGTGAACCCCGCATAAGATATGTGTCCTCGCCGAGAATCTTCAAGGTTGGTTGAATTGGACCAAAATGCTTGGGCTACTTGTGTCTACTTTGTCTGGAATTTTCGCCGTAGCTTTATTATTTTTTAAAAAGTGGCCAGGTGGTTAGCGTGCCAGTGATCGCTGGCGCAAAGTTTTAAAAGTTATGTATTTAGAAGCTATGTTTCCGATTTTCCTCGCCATATTCATGTTCTGTACCGATCAAAGACTGTTCGGACGTACTACTCTGATGAGTGTCAGACGCAAAGCTTCAGCAGTTATTATGTATCGCTATGTTTCCGATTTTCCTCACCATCCTCAAGTTCTGTATTGATCAAAGACTGATAAGCAGGTTACTGAGAAATCTGCAATCATTAAAATTTGGATCAAAGGAGCTGTACTTCCACACCTTAATAGAAAATATTTAGTATTTTTGTTGCCATAAATTGAATTTATGTTTTCGCCAGGGAATGGTTCTGCAGTACTGTGGAAGGTGTTTAGAACTGTTCGGGCATGCCATCAGTACTCTAGGGGATACCATAAATACTGAACATATAAACATCCACATTACTGAACATCGTCCACAGTAATTATGTATCCCGCCATAGTACAAACACCCCCTTTCTACCAACATATAAATGGTATCTCCCACAATACTTATGATACTCCCCCAGCACTACTGGACATCTTCCACAGTACTGCACGGACGTTCCTGGGGGTGCTACATGTTTTACTCGAAGTGCTTCAAAAAGACGCTTTTTGGCTTCCCTTCATATCTCTGACTAGGAAGACCTTTGCAGCAGGCTGGCACGTTAAATAACATCTTTTCTCACCCGCGAACTCAAACACTAACCATTGTTCGGTCTTTAAGCTCCATTTCTATATTACATTATTACTACATTACTATGCATTGAAAACGGAATGTCGTGATGAATTAGAGTCAATTTCTAGCTTAATTTCTTCGTAAACAACGCTACAGAAATCTTTGCGAACAGATTTTGATGGAGAATTCAATTTACTTTTCCATTACGAATTTCCTAGAGAAATGAATAATTGAAATTGATTTCCTTCATCTCTTGAAGAAAATGTACTATTAATTCCAGAAGGCACCATGCTAATAGAACGAAAAGAGTTAAATGTCTAATTTCACTACTTTCAGGCATTTCGTTCAATAAAACTGAGATGAGACCCATAAATTATTTAGTGCATGGCTGTGTGGGCGCATTCAACAGCAAAAATGAAATATTGCCATTAGATTTGGAGACAGTGGGGAACATCATTTCTGGATAATGTTGATTGATTTCAAATCTAAGATTTCTAATTGGATTTACCAGAGAAATGGTTTTGAAGCCTTTTGTTGAGTGTGTTTGTTCACTTTTTTCAACCTTGACAGTGCCCAAACCTTATGTCTTATCGTGAATATCATACCAAATACCAAAGGCCTGTCAAGATGAGTGGTGACTATCATGTCGATTATTGTGTGACAAACAGCCTTGGTAATACCGAGTGTATAATGTTGTTCTACTAATTATCAAAGACTTTTCATGATAAATGGTGGCTATCATGTCAAATATTATGTCAGGAGCGGCCTTGATACTACCGAATGTAATTACTATAAGTAGGCTCAAGGCTCAAGACATATCATGAGCCAATGGTTTCCTACAACACAATGAAACCAAAGGCATCAAAGGTCTCGTATACAATATATTCATTTCGAACTTTCAGCTGAGCAATCTTTTAATCATGTAGATTTCCTTTCAACAAAATCTCGCGGACTTCCTCATGTTGCAATACGGAACCCAAGCCAAATTTATTGCATTGGTCTTTATCTCTTTTAAGGTATAGATGTCTATATCTCTACCACATGAAAGAGGCCTTAAGGATGTCTTGTCACTACAACTAGTCCTATATTTCTACCTAGTTAAAAAGGTCCATATCACTTCCACTTGGAAGAGGCCTACATCTCTACCGCTAGGCCTTTATCCCTACCACGTGAAAGAGGCCTATAGATTTACCACGTGAAAAAGGCCTCTATCTCTACCGCTAGGACTTTATCTCTACCAAGTGAAAGAGGTCTATATCTTGCCACATGAAAGGCCTTAAAGAGCCAATATCCCTACCACTAGGCCGATATCTGTACCACTTGAAAAAGTCTATATCTCTACAGAAAGAGTCTTGTATCTCTGCCACACGAAAGAAGCCTTTATCTATACCCTATGAAATAGGCCCATATCATTACCACTAGGCCTACATGTCTACCACTAGGCCTATATCTCTACCACATGAAAGAGACCTTTATCTCTACCCTTTGAAATAGGCCTATATCTCTACCACTAGGCCTATATTAAGCTTATTTCTCCTTTAACTTGGACTTATTTCTTATCACCTTTGAATATTGTCACTTTTTGCAATTGCACAAGTAAAATCTTGTAAAGCAGCCCAAGAATGATTGAAAACTATTTCGGGATCGCAATAGCTGAGCTTGATAAGGGTGTCTTTCATTTCTTTATGGAGTGATTGCAACTTGTGTGAGTATCCCCCTTACTGATTATTTGCACGTTGTATGTACCCCCTGATTTTCGTTGCATACATCACATGCTTTTGTAACCTGGAATTAATATTTCATAAGTTGTGGTAATGGTAAATTACTTTAGCAAATTTATGATTTTGAAGAACATGAGCAATTCAACTATAAACTCTCTTTGCTTTTTTATTATCATTTTGAGGCTATTTTATTAACTGATGAAATTGAAGCAATTGTAGCATCCTTACCTTTGTTATGATTAATTGATTTAGGTTTTTTCCATGCGGAATTTATGAATAAGACAAATATTTACGTTAGATTACTGCTTGTGTTATTGACTTGCCTTTTTAGCAGTCTGGGAACCACAAACTCTGTATGCATGTACACCAACACCTGTCTGATTTCCCTCGTGTGTTGTGGTTGTTGTTTGCTGTACATCGAGTTGGCTAAGCCTCGGGCTGGGTTCACTACTGCACAATACTTTACTGGTGCGTGTAAAAACTTGCAAAAAGCTGTAATATGAACACGTCGGAAGTGTTGACACTGATCAAAATCTCATTTCTAATGTTCTCTATTTTCACCTTTTACAAGCGCATGCTCGCGCCAGTAAGAGCTTGTACAGGGTTAACTTATTCCGCTTATCAAGACTTGTACATTTGCGTCATTTGAGAAAATGTCTTTGCATGAGAAAGTGGTCGCCTTCTATTTCAAGATTTTTGAAACTAGCGAAAATTCTTGCAAAAATTTTTAAGTTTTTCAAAAGATTTCAAATAGGAATATCAAAGATATCTGTGTTCTTGAAATTTCGTTGATTGGTCAATAAATTCGGTATAACCAGAAATTCAGAGAAATGGTAGTCAGCGTTGTTCACCTTGTTGGAAATATAGAAATCGGAAACAATCATTCAACTCAGACCAAAACCAAATAAAGTGGAATTTCAGTAGACGTTAAGCGCTAAACTGTTATCGAAAAAGTCATTTTTGTTCTCTTTCTTGCGTACTAATCTGACATGTGTCAGACGCAAAGCTTTTGTAGCTTTTCACATTTCGCGTTTCCGATTTTTCTCGCCATCCTCATGTTCTGTACCAATAAAAAGACAATTTCTGATTTTCTTCGTTAGCCTTGTAATTTTCTGTGTCTTTTTCTCTAGGTACAAGTGACCCATACGTGAAAGCGAAATTCAGAGGAAAATGTGTTTACAAAAGTAAAATTGTGAGGAAGAACTTGAACCCTGTATGGAATGAGAAATTCAACATTTTTTTCGATGAAGTGAACACGAACATGGTTTTCAAAGTCTACGATTTCGACCGTTTGAGTTCGGATGATTCGATGGGCGTTGCGTCATTGGAAGTCGGTTCTTTGGAAATAAACAAGTGAGTCATTTGGTTCTCTCCAATATTGCCGCCTATCAGTTTATTAATGTCAATTTCAATTGCTAGAACCCCTCCCCCCACTCCACCCAGAAATATATTTTTGAAAAACCTGATGAGAAAATTATGACTGCAAGACACCTTAAACGACCTTCAATGATTTGCACGATGATTTTGAAGATCTTTTTCAATGATTTGAGAGCTATTTGGACACATTGTTACAATTGACGGACGAATTTGAAATGATTTGTAACAATCCTTTATTGTCCAAGGAAATTCTTCCATACTATCATTTTGTGACAACTAATTCACTCTCCTTTGAAAAAACGATGTTTTGCCACGATTTTCGCGGATTTGGCAAAGAAAGTGTTCTTTCAGATCATATTTCAGCATCAAGGCTCTCATCCCGCCACTATAGTGAACATCCCTCCACAGTACTGGTTGGTATCCTTCCACAGTACTGAATATCCTCAACAATACTGAATATCCTCCACAGTACTGAATATCCTCAACAATACTGAACATCCTCCGCAGTACTGAACATCCTTCACAGTACTGAACATCCTCCACAGTCCTGAACATCCTCCACATTACTGAACATCCTCCATAGCACTGAATGTCATCCAAAGTACTGAATATCCTTCATAGTACTGAATATCCTCCACAGTACTAAACATCCTCCACAGTACTGAATATCCTCCACAGTACTGAATATCCTCCACAGTACTGAACATTCTCTACAGAACTCGTTGGTATCCACTCACAGAACTGAACATCCTCCACAGAACTGAACATCCCCCACAGTACTGAATATCCTCCACAGTACTGGACATCCTCCACAGTACTGAAAATCCTTCACAGTACTAAATATCCTCCACAGTACTGAACATCCTCCACTGTACTGAATATCCCCCACAATACTGAACATCCTCCACAGTACTGAACATCCTCCACAGAACTGCACAGACGTTTCATAGGATGGTTCCTATAAATACAGGCTAGGATTTTTTATGTTTGGTGCTTGCTTTAAGCTTGATAACAATTCACTCCACAGTACTGAACATCCTCCACTGTACTGAATATCCCCCACAGTACTGAACATCCTTCACAGTACTGAACATCCTCCACAGTAACTGAACATCCTCCACAGTACTGAATATCCTCCACAGTACTGAATATCCTCCACAGTACTGAACATCCTCCACAGTACTGAACATCCTCTACAGAACTGGTTGGTATCGACTCACAGAACTGAACATCCTCCACAAACTGAACATCCTCCACAGAACTGAACATCCTCCACAGTACTGAACATCCTCCACAGTACTGAACATCCTCCACAGTACTGAACATCCTCCACAGTACTGAACATCCTCCACAGAACTGCACAGACGTTTCATAGGATGGTTCCTATAAATACAGACTAGGATGTTTTATGTTTGGTGCTTGCTTTAAGCTTGATAACAATTCACTCGCTCTCAAAATTCTGAATTCTTTCTATTTCAGAGTTCATGAAGTAAAGCTGGACCTGATAAACCTGACTGGATTGCAAGAAGATCTAGGCCAACTTGTCATTAGTGTTTTGATTACACCCAAGGCAGAGGGCCAAGCAAGTGAGGTAAGAGTTACTTTTATTTAATGACGTGACCTGATTACTCTGCGGGAGAAGTTTTGTTGTGGGGTCGAGTCCTGCTTGCGCCATTTTATTTAACAAATATCATCCTAAAAGCTTTCCAACCACCTCATCTGAACGTTGCTTCTGAACAGGTTGAATTTTTAAATCAGTGCTAAAGGTATCAGATGACTTTAGCTTCTTTCTGAACGTGGTGTAATAAACATAATTGGGCTTCGAAGTATGATATCGGAAGAAAAATAATGTTATGTGAGTTTGTGTTTTACATGTAAGCTAACGAAAGGCCAAAAGAGGCTTTGTTTCCAGAAAGGGCTCGTTAGCATGCACTACATCACTACATATGGTCGTATACGAGGTCATTGTATTTTTATCGAGCAGGTAAGTTTCTGTTTAACATGGTAGCCTACGAAATGCCACAAGAAGCCATTTTTCTACGAGGGGCACAGTAACATGCACTACATCACTACATATAGTATTAAATGACGTCCTTGTACGTTTAATGCTTCCTTTTGTGAGTGAGTGAGTTTGAGTTTAACGTGCAGCTTACCAAAAGGTCAAAATAGGAAGGGCACGGAAGGGTGCCTTTCAATAGATTGAGTGAGTGAGTTTATATTTAAAGTGTTAGCCTACGAAATGCCAAAAGAGGCCTTATTTCCAGAAGGGCTGCGATAGCATGCACTACTTCGCTAAATATAATAGTAAATGACATCCTAGTTTGTTTAATGCTCCCATTTATGAGTAGGTGAGTTTGTATCTAATGAGCTACCTTACAAAAGCCCAATAGAGGCTTTATTTCCACATGGTAGCACGCACTATATCACTAAATATAGTAATGAATAAATGAGGTCCTAGTTTGTTTGATGCTCCCATTTGTGATTGAATGAGTTTTTGTTTTACGTGCTGGCTTACGAAAGGTTGATAGAGGCTTTATTTCTACATGGTAGCACGCACTATATCACTAAATATAGTCATGAATAAATGAGGTCCTAGTTTGTTTGATGCTCCCATTTGTGATTGAATGAGTTTTTGTTTTACGAGCTGGCTTACGAAGAGTTTATTTCCACATGGTAGCATGCACTAAATCAATTCATATAGGAGTAAAAGGCGTCCTTTTATACGTTTAATGCTCTAATTTGCGCAACAGTTAAAGGCTGATCCGTCTGAACGCTTGGAATAACTGTTCCTGAATCGAGGGAGACCCCATAACCCTAAATTTTCAACTTTTTCGAGCATCAAACTTTCTAGTGCTACATCTTTTCGTTTCTTTCTACTGATTTCAGGAACAATGAATCTATATTTAATTAGAACGAAAAATATGCACGCTTTTTTGAGAAGCACTGTATAGAATGATTACAGACACTTAGAAATCGTTTCCAAAACATCCTGAATGCGTTTCAATGTAATCGCATGTACCCTGAAATAAACCTGCTGGAGAGATCTTGTTTGCGAATACCAGAAATTAATTTTTACTTTCTGTTCTATTGCAATGCCATATTGAATCGGAAAGCTTCAAATCATTATCTTTTGGACTGGTACCGCTTGTCAAGGCATTGTTTAAATTGTTCGCTACTGAATGCGTCTACCTTGTTTCCTATTAACAGAAAGAAAGTTCCCTTCCAATTCAATTCATTTCCTGTGTGTTTACAATATTTGATCGCTTGCCTGTCGTAAAGCAAGGGCCTCATTTTCGTATTTCAGTTGCTAGGCCTATACCGTGTAGTTTTGTTGTACAGTTGGAAATACGCATTGTTTCTGATATGCTATGCAGTGATGGAAGATCTAGTATTGATAACGAGGCAACCTGCTTATTTGCTTACCCAGCTGATTGAAATGTAAACAAAGCTGAGAATATAGTCTTCGTATGTTTCGATGTTTCTCGCAGCTTTTCAGCCTTGCTCGCTGTCACGTTAGTTTATATTTGAAGTAATTTTTTGGAAGGAATGAAGAATATACCCAAAGCTATGTGAACCACATTCGTCTGTTGGATGGTCAGCTCAAGAATTTTCAAAACTCATTGGATGTTCGCGCATTTTTGTCCCTCATGAAGCATTTACTTCGATGATCTGGTTTCAAGGCTAGGTTTCACCGTCTTACTCGCTGATTATAACGCAGCTAAGGTTAAAGAAAGCACACAAACCATGATTAGTGTGAAGCTCGCAACCTTCATAAATGCTACTGATCATTTGTGATTATCGTCATCATCTGGTTTTTCATGGTAGAAATTAACCGTTTAAGTTACTTTATTGAATGCAGCAGTGGTGAAAAGAAACCGTGCAAAATGACTCTAATAACCTCAAAAGCACTTATAAGCGTGGTTGGTTGGTAATGGAAGCAATGCATTCGACAGATTTGTTTTTCTTTCGACGTAATAACCCCAGTCCGGTTCCGGTTATTGCACCAACAACTAAGACAGATGATGATTCAGCGGTCAGTAGTGTGTTGGAGTCTGGGGACAAGCATGCTGAGGAAGATAGCTTGCTGAGAGTAGAAGCGAATGAGGATAGGACTAGAGGAATTATCAATGTAAGCATCTGTTCAATTTGGGTTGAATGCATAGGTGTTACCATCATCATCATCATCATCACCCTTAGTATTGTGTTGGTTGAATGCATAGCTGCTGCAATCATCATCATCGCCACCCTAAGTATTGTGTCTAGTGATGTTGCGCTTGTAATGTCATTTTGAGTAATATGGAGAATGTTTTTTGGTCTATAAATAGATAACAAAGTACAATATGAATACACAAATAAACGTCATGGGGACGATGGGAAGCAAACGCCCATGTTTATCCCAGAGCAAAAGCACCTAAAATTACAAATATTACAATTACAAGGTACTGCAACCAACTAAACAGGGAGCATTTTGATAAATGGCTTTGTGGCTGCATGGCTTAAGCAATGGGTTTAATAAAATCTTGTTAGTCAAATCTCCTTGTTTGGTGGATGAAAGTTTGGGTCCGTTTAAGTATACTTTTATCTAAACAAATTCAACGTGCATTATTTAGATAGACCAAAGCAATTATACTGATACACCACTGTATGTCATAGAATCTATATGGCAACTCTGAATTAAGCATTCCAGACTCCCAAATGTTTTCAAAATAACTAGCTATCACCCAGTTTAATTCTTTACAACGGAAAACGTTTCGTGCTTTAGTGCAAGCAAGATGGATTTTAATCGAAAGAATTTGATTACACCAAAGAAATATTGTAGAATTCGCATCGTTCAATGAGTTTAATCAAATTGAAAAGAATCAGATATTTTCAATGGATTTTTCATATTTGTGAAGGAAACAAGGAATCTTTCAAATCTTCTTCAAAACAAGGGAAAAAGCACGCTAACATCTCTTTAGCCTTGGTCTAATGCTCTTGTCTTTCCACTCCGACTAAAATATCGTGGTCGTTTAGTCACTTTGTATAGAGTGGTGTTGAGCTTTTTTCGGCCGGGCATTGTTAAATGTTAGCAAGTTCAAAAATTTCAAGCTGCTAGTTTCTGGGCTTCACGCATGTGTAATCCCAAAATTTAAGCCAAGTCGAGGCGATTGCCAAATCGAGACTTTTACTGTTTTGACTTATTGCCCTTGTGCTGTGAATCTGCTTTCACGAGGAAGATTGTCTCGTGACATTTGATTTTTGATTTTTTCAGCTTACAAGGAGAGTATCAAGTAGAAATCACGCGAAACGTGGCAGTCGCACACAACTATGGGAGGGACTCATGTCAATCACATTGATCGAAGCGAAAGGGCTTGCCTCATTTGATGATAATGGTGGGTTTTTATATATCTCAAGTCAGTGATGTAATGTGGTATAACTTATTCCAGAGGCGGAAAAAGTATCGAAGTATCATTGATCTAATAGAATTATGAATGAATCAGATGAATGAATAGGCCCCTGTCACAAACATGTCAGCTCTATGGAAATTCATCTTGAAACAGCCACAGCCTTGACACGATGTATTGCGAAATCCAAAGCGTGTATTGCTTTCAAACTCACAAAGCAATGCAATTTCTTGCTAGAAGCAATGCACGCTTTGGGAATTAGTTAGACATCATGCCGAGGTTAAGGTTGTTTACAGCTGAAGGCGGACGTGATTGCAAATGAGATCCATTGATGCTCGACTAGCTATTATATAATACCACTGATCTCAAAATAAAGACTGAATTGAGCATCCGTCGTTCTAAAATGATGCCATTGGCGGCCATATTGGAAGGCTCAATTCAATACATTGAGATTCCACTGAGGCGTGCTTTTTTCTTTGATGATTATTGGAATGTTAAGAATGAACAGCAAGAGACTAAAAAAAGCAGCTATTGTAGACTAAGATTCAAGTCTATACAATTTCTTTGGCAGCCATACTGGGTTGCCATATGTAAGCCAGAGTAATTGGCTTTCTAAAGTTTAGCTCGTAAAACAACAGAATGCTTGATCTAGTCTTGATTTTGAGATCAGTGCATAACAGCAGAGTAGGAAAGTGGAGGTGAAGAGTTGAAGTAAACAATAAGAAGAAGGCCAAGCGAGTGAACGAGTTGGCGTTTTACATTGTTGGCATTTTTTAAGCTGGTTCAGTTTTTCCTCATTAACCAGTTCATTATATTCTCATAAACTGATGAAAGCTTAACTTTTTAGGTTTTAGTGATCCTTATTGCAAATTCAAGCTTGGCAACGAAAAGCATCGTAGTAAGGTAAGTGATGTTGGATTGTATTTTGTCTAATTGTGTGTATGTATTTGCTCTTCGCATTACTGTTCTACCTTACCCCTTATCTTGTCCCTTACCTATCCCCTAGTTTTGGTGATCATGTGCTGATGCACTATTGCTTGATTGCTACCCCTCCCCTGTCATTGCAGTGACATCTGCCAGGATCCATTATCCAGTCTTTTTTATCTCTTGTCTAAAGCGTAGTTTACACGAGCAACTTTCGACAATTTTCTTTGACAAGTTTTCTTGTTCGTGTGGATGGGAATTTGACAATTGTTCAACTGTCCAATGTTTTTGCTCGTGTGGATGAGCAGCAAGTTAATTTTATGAGCTTTAGTTCTCAGCAGAAAATTTGAAGATTTTTGATACAGTTGTTGCTTCTCTTCGAGAGAGCACACCCAGCCATGATGTTAATATGTTACAGGAAACAAAAATTTAAAAACTTTTACACTCTTGATTAACAAATGCAACTAATACAAATGGACTACCAAGAAACCAATTCAATCTATTAAATTATTCCCTGCTTTAAAAGGCGCACACGGATAGGGCCCACACCTGCGGGAGGGAGGGCACAGGGGCCATGCCCCCTCACCCACCAATTTGGCCAAAAATCATGAAGTTTTCAAATCTGAGTAAGTTAAGTCATACCAGGGCGTTTATTCTCGTAGGTGCAAAGAATTAAAACATTTTTGCGATCATCAATGACACAGAATAGATTTCACTCTTTATCAATTCATCTGATTACAAAAGCCCTGATATACAATCTTTCTCTAGTCAATATTGCAAAGGACCTTGTGGAAAATAACCTTGATCGTATAACATTCGGAAACTTAACTAGCTCTGACTTACAAATCATAGCTAGTAAAAGACTGTCGCTGTTAGTTGAGTTCTGTTATAAAAGTAATATTTGTTAGACCTATGTCCAGATTTGGGAGTGAATATGAGGATCGAGCGTCCATTATTAAAAAGGATATGTCATTTTCCCATATCTATGCGGATTGCACATGAGAATGCTTTGCATGGTTTTAATGATGCATTGTGTATTCCGGGGCTACGTACTGGGTTTCCGGTGTTTTTATATCATCGTGTAGGAAAAGATTTAAAGGATCCTAAGCCATTTTAAGGCCTAAAAAGTGGTAGGATTTCAGGAGCTTCCGGGGCCTTACAGCGTCCCCTACCTGTTTGGTGCAATGACTTCCGATATGCCTATAGATACCAAGGCTATGCCATAAAATTTTCATATTTCCATTTTGCCCCATACCCGCTACAAAAGTGTGGAGAGGCCTATACGATGACGAATCTCTGCGAATGAGATTGGTTTCAAAACATCCTACGTAGTGTGAAAGGGAAAGGAAATTAGAAATTTCTGATTCTATATATATTTTGAAGTAATGTTAAGGAAGTAAGTAACAATTTTTTCTAGTGAGCGATAATTTAGGCCCAGTGAAGTCCACATAAGATATGCGTGCTCGCAGAGAATTTTCAAGGCTGGTTGAATCTAGCACATGACCCATTCGTGGATGCTTTTAAGTAACCGACTCAATTTTTCGAAATATTCCCTACTTGAAGTGTAATTATGAATATTCACTCTTGAGGATGGTTGCTTGGTCGTACAACCGAATATAAAGCAAACAGTAGGAAAATATTTGCATTGCGTTTTCCTAATCAGAATGAAGTTCCTGGTCATATAATTAGATTGGTTGCCCAAATCAATATTTTTAAATCTCTGATTTCTTACAAAGGTCTGCAAGATGTCTTTGAATCCTCAGTGGAAAGAAAAATTTGAAATGAAAATGTTTCACGATGGACCACAAATTCTAGAAATTCAAGTCTGGGATAAAGATCCAGGTCGTGACGAGTTTATGGGCAGGTAAGCAAGCTTTTTATGGTAAATTCTTGGAAAGTGTTGATGAGACTCACAGATATCAAAGCATCGGCTAAGGAAAATACTGCACTACAAAGGCAATAATGAAGAAGCTTGCAAAAGAGGGACAGGAAAGTGGATCACGCATAAAGTTCCGACCTTTGGGAGAGATGTTAAACTAAGGGTCCCGTATCCCTGCTAGAGAGAAGGCCTCTGGGTTTCGTAGGCTAGCACGTTTAACACAAACTTACTTACTCACGATAGTGGTCAAAAACTATGATATCTAGAGCCCCCAAATTTTCAGGCCATGCTCCCTCATGTTGGTTAACAAATTGAACTACAAAGACCTCTCTACAATACATACTACTGAAATTAGAGAACACTGAACCTTTTTGCGACACCCAGATTTTCGCATGCCAATCTTGAAAAAATTACTAAAATAAAAGTAATGGATATTTTACATTGATTGTAGTTCAGAATTATCACCATGACCAGGAGAACATATATACCATAGCCTGCGTCACAGAAACTGTCCTTTGAAAAACTGTAGTTAGTAGTATAAAACTATACACTTCTGAAAGTGTTACATTCTGTGCACAGGCTAATATACCAAAGTAGAAGGTTCTATCTAATACCAGTCCTGACTTGTTTCGATGTTTTTGCGTTGATGTTTTTATGCTGCTACCATCTTTTATCACGTGACAAAAGTGTCTTATTTGCGTAAAGATTATATTTTTAGGTTTCCCTAGAGTACACCAAAGTACCCTGAAAAATGAGCTTGATAACTATTGAAATGCAAGAGATAGATTTTCTTGATTGAGTTTGACCTTCAGAATTATTCTTGTACCTGAGTGAGTGAGTTTATCTTTAACTTTCTAGCTTACTCTTCCTTACCCTACCGTATGCTATGCCATATAGGTACGGTAGCATTCACTACCTCGCTATATATGATAAATTAGATCCTCGCTTCCCTGAGGTCAGGATACACGATGTTTTAGAAAACATACCTTCCAGAATCTCCTGCACCTTACAGCTCTTTTATCAGCTTTATCATAGTTGTCTTTGTTGTGCGGTGGTTCAAGCCAATCCCTTGACATCTATAAGTTCCTTCAAGAAGTCTCCAGCCTTCCTTGCATAGTTAAATCATTTCCAGCTCGAAACGGATAGGAATATGGAAAGACTTACGACACTATACGTTTATTTCAGCAAAAACTAAACTGTTATTCAGATACAACCCACCATGTTTAATCGTTAAGATGAATAATTGATAGAAGGAAAACTTGATGGTCATGAACAACATTATATGTGTAATAAGATCAGTGGATTATGGATTCAAGAGAAGAACTCAGGATGTGATTTCCAGATCTTCCATGCCACATTTGACATGAAATTACTAATATCTAACAAAACCATGAATTTTTGTTCAAAAAGAATGAGAATCAAGAGATATTACTTTTCGAAAAGAAGCATTGAAGTCAATAATGATGTTTTGAAATACGCAAGAATAGTTCAATTGTGGTGGAGTTTGACAGAATAGGATTAGATATTTTCAGAAGATGGTTTTCACGTATCTTTTAAAAGACATCTCTCTGCAGGTGCATCTTTGATTTCTCTGAGTGTACGAGGGAAAGAACTCATTTCGTGGAGGTCGAGTTGGAAGACAAGGCTGGCACCATTTCTTTCTACATGACCATCACTGCTACCTCCTTTCCCGGTTGCGAGTCAGATTTGGCCACTGCTCTCGAAAAGCCTCATTCTCGCAAACTACTAGAAGACAAGTTCTCTCTCATCAAGACACCTCAGTCCACCGAAGAAGTTGGGTGGTTACAGGTAACAATGTTATGTTTAGGAGTCTTAGTGGAGGAGTAATATCATCTTTATCATTGCTTGTATGTTATCTGGACACCCAATGTGCCATCCCAGTTATCAGCACACTAGCTGATCAGCAGCCCGTAAACTTGGGGAAGAACCAAAGAGTGCTCCAATTTCTACAAAAGCAATGAGTGAAAAGTAAAATAGTAGAATGCTCCTAAAGATACACAAAGAGTGCTGAAGACGTTGCAAGAACAACTAGTGAAATATAAGTATGTGATCTAAACACCTAGTGTGCCTTCTCAGTTATCACCGCACTTGATGTACAGCCACTTGTAAACTTGAGAGTACAGTTGCACATTGTGTATTTTAAAGAAGCAAAGAGTACTCAAATTGCTACAAGAGCAATGAACAAAAACTAAAATTGAAGAATTTGCCTTAAATTACACAAAGAGAGCTCAAGATGGTGCAAGAACAACGAGTGAAATGACCCAATGCGCCCACAAGGCTATCACCACACTAGCTGTTCAGCAACCCGTAAACTCACGATATAAAGTTACACATACATTACTTGTGATCAAGAACCATTCGGTCTTTAGCATTTTTGCCATCTGAATCACATACTTCGTGACTTCCTGAGTGCTTTTATATTAAGGAGCACATTTATTTTCCCTTGTCATTATCAAAGGACTATCTCGTATCCACTCAGTGACAAGCTGGTATATTTACCCTGTGCAATTATGTATCCCATTATTAACATGTTAATTTTGTTGATATCCAGATCAAACTGCATCGAGCTGTTGGCCTAGCTTCTGCGGATATTGGAGGAGCGAGTGACCCGTTCGCAGTTATCGAGTTAAACAACCAGAGAGTCATCACACCGACCATATACAAGACACTCAATCCGCAATGGGATAAAATCTATGAAATGTAAGCTCGCCTGTATTATCAAAATTACACAATTGCTGCATTATGTCATATGCGTCAAGCATTAATGATATTTGGCGGCCTCTAAAGATCTTGCATTGAGTTGGTCACAAACAAAAAAGTTGATATTTAGAGTAGTTTAGCTACCATCCTCACCAAAAGGTATGAGACAGTGCTTGATTGCCACTCGATATATACTAATTGTCGAAGAAAGACCCCCATCCCCCCTAAACACTGTTGTTTCAGATGTTGCTTTGGTACGGAAATGCATTTGCAACATCCTCCGGCGACACCCAGACCTAGTATCAACATTGGTTTGGGGGAGGGGGAGCTCCAACATCATCTTACAGCTTGATAGCTCCATGTTAAAGATAATGCTAAAATCGCCATTATGTCTCAAGACCTTATGGCGAGGATTATAGTTTATCATTGTTATAGAGGGTCGGGAAATTGGGTTTGCCTGTTTATTTACTGGGGAAATAGGATTCTCGGGACTTGGATTAAGGAATCAAAAAGTAAATTGGGATTGGGGTTGTTAAACACTTCAATATTTGAAATTTTCCTATTTTTCTCATTGGGATTGGGATTTTTATCATTCTAATGCCAGAAATTGGGATCAGCAACCCCTTGAGGACCTTCTTTCTAGATTTGGTTTCAGAAACTAATCAAAGGTTTTGATAATAAAAGGTAATAGAATTAAGGAGCTAGTATAGTCCAACACTATGACCCCTTGTCTTTAACTTCAATGTGATGAAGTGATACTTGCTGGTCTATGTTGTGCACTTGCTCAGGGTCGACACCTGAGTAAGGCATACTACAACACTGACATCCCTGTCGTGAGGATATATTTTTGAGAAGGTGACTAAATGCCAAATCAACTTGCTACTGATTAATGGGATGAACAACACAAACACTAATTCCCTTCATCAATCTAAAGATTTGGGTTATAAAAGATGGTTATAACACATGAAATATAACAATTATTCTACCCTTATCTTTGCTAAAGGTAATTTTCGCTTTGAATTCTTCGGTCCTAGAGCGTGCTGTGATGTTATATTCATAGACAATTATGTCCATCCTTTCTTTTGTACATCTGAAGATTGCGGTAACACAGACCTGAAGAGTTTTGCTTGAAAGTCAATTCCATAAATTGTGATATTTTCCTAAAAAGTCGAGAACTTCACATTTCTTGATTAGGAACCAAGGGACCTACATGAAGAAGTTCAAAAATATAAAGTACCTGAGTTAGGTTCCTTTTAAAAAAGTGTGCATCAGGTGAAAGGCATATTTAGATAAAACTGGATAAACTTATTTTACATATTTTGTCTGTTTAGATCTTGATATTTCAATGACTAGAATCGTTAGTAAATACTTTTGACTTTTAGGCCTGTTCATGACGTTCATGAAACAATCAATATCACTGTGTTTGATGAAGATCGACGTGGAGCTCCGGAGTTTCTTGGGCGTATTGTTATTCCTTTACTATCGGTAATAATTTCAATTTTTTTACCAAATCTCAAATTGTTAGATATTCATTTTATACACTAGAATCTTATAGTCTGTCTGACGAGTGTGCATGCACGAAACTCAGAGTTTCAAAAGAACATCTCTGTTTATTAGTTGTAGATTCTACTGTTGCTCATACTCACGTATATCAAGCACTTTAGTCAGGATAGGTGTCTTCTACCCGAGTTAATTGTAAATATGCAGATTAAGCGGTAGAATCGAAAAGTCTGTCTGAAGAGTGAGCAAGCACGAAACTCGTGAGTTACAGAAGAACATGTCTGCTTATTAGGTCTAGTCTCTACTAGATTATTGCTCAATACTCGCTTGTATCGAGCGCTATGGTCATGTTCTTCTTCAGATAAATGTAAATATCAAGATTATAGATATTACTACTTGTATTCAAATCGTGTCTATGTGTATAAAAAGATAGAATCATGCAGGTTTGACAGCTTCTATTTACGGTTGTATCTGGTTTAAACCGGCTTGCTGAAACCGGGTCGAAAGAAGACATGGCTAAAACATGGCCTAAATCGCCTTGACGTGTAAAAGGCTTCCTAACTGGGGTTCTACCACTGTATTCTGTGAGGAGCTAAGGAGTGCGATACGTGGTTAATGAACTTGGCTTCGACATTTGATTACTTTTCTTTAGTCTAGAATTCCTCTAATAAGAAAATGACTATATCATGCTGGTCATTTTGATTTCAAAATTCCCTCATACATGAAGTATTTACCAGTTTGACCGGTTAGTAGTTGAAATCGGTAAAAATCGGCCAAAGCGTGAAGAGCCATGTTGTAGCCTAGACCAATTGGTTTTCAACATGGTCAACATGTTTTTAACTGGTTAAACCCAAAACTAGACTCAACAGAGTCAGAGGCGTGGCCAGATTAGACTCGGAGGGACAAATCCATCCCAGTTTTTCTTGAGGCTGATTTTCTGATTGAATAGAAACATTTCATCGTAGATTGAATTTTCAATAAATATAGACCACATTCGTATTCAGGATAAATTCACAAGAAAACATTTTTTGCAAGGGTTTTATCTACACGCTCCAAGCTTTAAAGGTCCTGGTTAATAACATTTTATTTGGGTTATTATATATGAGCCAAAACCCACATAACACTTTTGTCCGCCCCACTAAGTTTGACCTGGTGAGGCCACTGAACGGTTTGTGTTTTACAGAAATTGGGATCACTTGAGATAATCTATTTTTCTATAAAATGATATTGTTTTATAAAGTTTTAAAATAATATTGTTCGATATTATTGTTTTATAATACAATTCTTTTTTGAAAGTGAAGTCATTGAGAAACAAATCAATGAGACTTTATGCTGTTTCAGTTCTACTATAAACTGCGTTTTAGATTTTTTTATTGTGTTTTGTTTCAGATTGTTTCTCAAGAGAAGCGTTTGTATCAATTGAAAGACAAGAATTTAGAACGACAAGCAAAAGGACATTTAATTGCGACATTTGACCTTGTGTTCAATCCAATCCGAGCAAGTATGCGCACATTTAACCCCCGAGAAGTGAACGCTCTGTACGACCCACCTAGATTCAGAAGACAGGTATCAGTATGGATTTTTACTTTTATCTTATTGAAGATGGCTGGATAGTTGTACAACACTTAGTTTGATGGCAGTGGAGGTTCTTAAGTCAGCAGAGCCTTAGGTCAGAGACCTTTCGACTCCTCAGGATAAAGTCCTTTAAACTCCTTGATGTAGCAATTTTCATAAATTGTCTTTTTGGGAAGATTTTTTTAGAAATTAAGTCTTCATTGAAGTTAAAGTTGAAGTTAGACCCTCTAATTATAGAAGTAATAGTAAAAGAATAGTAGCTAGAAATGCTAGTTGATATTCCAAGATCAAAGGTTTCCTCAACGTAAGTAAATGAATGAGTCAAGTATTTAACATGCTAGCCGGCGAAAGGCTAGAAGGCTTCCTTCATAGCAGACCTCTTTCCCAGAAGTCCTCATTCCCAGAAGGCCTCGTTCCCGCAGGGGTATGGGACTCCTAGTTGAACTTCTCTGCCGAAGAACAGATGAGTGAGTTGTTTAGTCAATATCTCGAAGGTCACCTATCTAACTGTTGACTTCACAAGACAAAGTTTGACTTCAGTTGCATACAGCAAACAGGTCGGCCACCCACTCCTTGAAATCTCTTTCATTAGTCCACCATCATATAGACTCTATTTTGCTAATCTGTGTCAGAATAAATAAATTTAATAAAATAATGAGCAACATTTTATTCATCTATAAAAAGTGTATTTTTGCGTTACAGCTACTTCAACAAAATGTGGACCGTCTTAGTAACATAATAAAGAGTATCATTGCCACTGGACAATTCATTCAATCATTATTTACTTGGAAATACAAATTGAGAAGTGCTTTCGCATTCTTTGTAAGTATATGCTTCTTTCAAGACTTTGAAATATCATAAAAGTGTTACGCAAGAAGTCCTACCAAAATATGTTATGATGAAACAGTCTTAGATCTGTATAGAATGTGAGGATGGCGAGGAAAATCAGAAACATAGTGGAACATAATAACTACTAAAGCTCTGCATCTGATTCTCATCGTAGTAATACGTCAGAACAGTCTTAGATCTGTATAGAATGTGAGGATAGCAAGAAAAATTTTAGACATGACAAAACATAATAACTATTAAAGCTTTGCAACTGATACTCATCGTAGTAGTGCGTAAAAGGGAGAACAAAAACGAATTATTATACCCAGAGGTGCATTCGTATTGGCCAATCAGAAAGGAGGTGAATGATTGGTATGTGAGAAACAACATATTATTAAAACAACCAAAATAGTGAGACGAACAATGAACTGTTATCGAAAGAGCCCAATTAGAAATATAGAAATATGAGGAGAAAATTGACTCGCAACGACCACAACCTCTCTTATATTCAACTTGGTAAATTCAGAGTAGTGTTGCTATTTCAACTCGATATTCGTTTTCTTTCAGCTGTACATATTACTAGTTCTGAACTTTGACTGGTTCTTTCTTCCTCTCATACTGCTGCTGATCTTACTGAAAAACCACATCGTCTTCATGTTGACCGCCGATAAAGAATGCTCCACTGAACTGGTAAGATTATACACACTTTCTCTTTTTGGATAATTGTGAGGTGTCCACAACTCCAGGCTTATCCACAGTGAGGCATTGATTCCTTCTCCAGAGCCATGTTGTATCAATATTAATTCGTAAGGCATGGTCGTTGTGAAGTGAGCGAATCCATGAAGGTTGCTTATCTTAGGATATGAAGTCCATTTCCTTAACCACTAGGCTACGCCACCGTGCATTATGAATTAATGTTGATATTACGTGGCTCTGGAGATAGATTTAATCTGAAACACGAATTAATGCCTCACTTTGGATAAGCCTGGAGTTGTGAACACAACGAGGTTACTGTGCTAGTTAAGTCCTGTGCTAACAATAGAGTTCCAAAGTGATGACGTCAAACAAAATCTATTTTTAGAATTGTGGAGAGGGATTTGAGTCCATAACCTGAAAAAGCTTCCAAAATAACTTTACATGGATGCAATATCACATGTGTATGTTGAATATTAACTGAGATGTGACGTCATCACTTCCGAACTCTATTGTCCGCGCAAAAACCCGGGTTCGAGACCCGGTGTTGGCATATGTCCATTACAGTAGCCTGCTCTGGTAGAATTTGATTACCCGTGTTAGACCATGCGTTATCGATTGATGTTTTTTGAATAACACTTGTAGCTTACAATATTCGACATGATAGTCGCCACTTATCATGACAAGCCTTTGATATTTAGTGGGGCAACGTTTCTTCCCTACGTGTAGCTTGAATGTAACTATCAAGAATGTAAGTTAGTTAGACTTGTAGCCACCAAGCAGCTTAAATTTTTGAATGAGGGATCGTTCATGAAGTGTCAGTGCAAGATCTATTTGAAAATGTAGCAAATCGTTGAATGCAAAGCCTTGCGAATTTGATTGCATATAAATTCAAAAACTCACTGAGAAAAGTTTGAAATCGTTTTGAAACTGCTGCCGGTCATTCTTTGATGGCTCTTCGTGTAGAACTCTTTCAAAATCGATTCTTTTCATCCATGCAGGATCCTTCGACTACCTATGATGACGATGAAGACGACGATGAAGTCGATGACAAAAATAAAAAGGTTGGTGAAGATAACCAGATCATCTTTCAGTATAGCCAGAAAAATCGGAACCATAATGAAACGAACACATGGATTACTTGAGCTTTTCGTCTGACAGTCAACAGAGTAATACGTCAGAAAGAGAACGAAACAGAAACCTAACTGATTTATATACCCAGATGTGGATCGAAATAGGCCAATCAGAAAAGAGGTGAATGATTGGTATGGTGTGGGAAAACCAATCAACACCAACGATACAGTGAGCTGACCAATAAGATTACTTCATGAGTCCTTATGAAAGCTTAAGGTTTTCCATATTTCTAGCTATATTGAAGATTTGTGCCATCCAAAGGTTGTTCGATATCACCTTTCCTCGCATATGAAGGGAAGGGATATCATTACATTCATCTTAAGGGTTGAACGGCTAGATTTATCAAAGACACACACATCTATAGACCAACATATTCAGGTTTAAGGCCTTTAGCTTTAAGATTAACTATAGTTGTAAAAAAGAGATAACTTAAATCTTAGATAATTGTCGTTGCGTTAAATATTGCTTATGTAAGGGAACTTTTCTTATAGCGTAACTAAAGTGGAGACTAATAAAATACAGCAACGGAAAATCATATTCAAATTATTAGATTTATTGGGAATTAGATCAGAACCAAAGTGCACACTACCAGAAAAATGAAAATTAGAATATTTTCAAGGACAAAGAATCACTGCATAGACAATGTTGATTTTTGCCATATTCTTCTGATTTTTGCGGTTTCATCCACACTGAATTTTAAGAAATTTCCGGGCCTTGCTTCCAGAACCAGCATACATACGGTTATGTATGAAATATGCGCCTGACACTATAACCATACAGTCAGGATGATCTTGTAAAATATTTAGTCAAGAGCTGTATTCGATTTCGTTTCGATTCTAGGCTAAAGGCAAAAGCATACGAGAGAAGCTGGAGGCTGTCACGAATATTTGTACAACCGTGCAAAATCAGCTCGATTGGATAGCCTCGTTTGGGGAAAGATTAAAGAAGTGAGTAAAAATGAAATCGTTTAAGCTTGCTAAAAATTCATCGTAACTCTGATCCAACTTCTGGGACAAGGTTGCCTGTTGACTTGCTCTAAGAGTCATTGTCTCCATACGCTCACTCTAATCAATCAAGGGACACAGGGAAACAAGGACTCGTGGAGCAAGTCTAGGTAGTTTCTACGATAACTTTAAAGCTCGATTCACAATTGACGCTTCAAGGAACTTGGCGTCAAGGCACTGCAAATATAATGCCTTTTCTCCTCTCTGCGAATGTTTTCTAGCGGATTGCAGTTAGAATTTCCTGTTACAATTGCAACCATATCTTTCGAGATGATTTAGCGTGCTATTTCACTAGAGTACCAATTAAGAGGCCGTTGGTTCGTTTCCCACTCAGGTCTTATCATTCTTACAAATTATCTCGGTAGAATTTCAAAATCTTCCTTCTTCTCAGGATTCATATCTGTTATTAATTCATTCGTGCGGGAGAAGCTTTTAAAATCTTCTTTTTGCAGTACATTCAACTGGAGTGTTCCATTTTGTTCTTACCTGTTAATGGTAATTCTACTCATTGGCACGATCCTGTTGTATCTGATACCTATGCGATACATTCTACTTGCCTGGGGTGAGTGTTCCAGTTTACTTCTTCATCTTTTTATCTCTTCTGTTAATTCCAATCTCTGGGTGACTCTAGTTGGTATTCTTGCTATATTAGAGAGGTATGAAGATATGCCTACGTGGAAAACTATGGGAAAATGTTTGAGGATAACTCACTTCCAAGCATATGATAGCCAAAAGAATTATATGTATTTTTGTAGAAAACTAGCCTGGCTGCAATCTTTATGATTTTTCCTGCTACTATTGGGTAGGCATAGAATTGTTATGCTAAGCCTTAATGGATTTATCCTGACGTCAAATTCCGTTTTTTTGGAATCATACCGAGGTGCTTTGAGGGTGTTTTAGCACTCACACGGGATCAAACCAAGCCTTTGCTGATAATGTCCTAGAAACTAGCACCTCTTTCAATTTTATCATCAAATAGCTATATGATAGGAACTGTGAGAGTAAATAGATTTATCTGACATAAATTTCGTTTCGGCTTTATGTTCGCTTAACGTTCCAATCTGTCAAATCAATCTGGCAAAAATATTTGCGAAACAAATTATGAAATCAGCGAATATCAATACTGCAAAAATCTTGCGTAACACCCTAACAATAACACGGCAAAAATTGTGCGTTATACCAGTTATTGCGGAACTTAAATTTATATATAGATGAACCTCGTTAGTTCCATATATACTGTAAGTCAAACTTAGAAAGTAGTAAATAGCTTTTCTCTACAATTTGAAGTGAACAATCCTGTAAATTAATTTTTTCTCGTATATGATGAATTGTTTACTTTCAAAGGAATCAACAAGTTCACTAAAAAGCTACGAAAGCCAAATGACATTGGAAACAATGAGTTTTTAGATTTCTTGTCAAGAATACCATCCGATCCTGAGTTGGTAAGTTTATGTATTAGTTTAGGAAGAAAAGCTCAACCTTTCTTGCAAACTTAACTTACAACTTAAGATGCATGTGGTGGCTATGGTTGCAAAGGGCTGTATCATATTGAACTCGGCAGATAGACTTTCAAGTGGGCTGATATAATTTTGAATGCGCTGATATGTCATCTTAAATTCAATTGATACGCTTTCAAGGGGTGGTACGGTAAAAACCCGTCGCTGAGAACCTAAAAATGAAGAACCTGTTAGTCTAAGATTTTTAAGTTTCGATCGTATTTTAAAGGGTATGAATTACAAATCTTAGGTTTACAGGTTGATGATTTTTACTATTAGTAATAATGCTTGTGAAGGACAGAATTGAAATACCTATAAAAAACATTTACCACCATTACAACTGTCACCTACGCTTTATTTAATAATCTGTGTAGGCTAACTCCTCACCATGTAGGTTCGTAGTTTCGGGTTTTTACTGTATATCATCCTATGCGCAATAGATCAACTTACAAATTACTTAAACAATTTGAAAATCTATTGAAGATTTGTGTCATGCCGATGCCGTGAATTTGAGTTCTGCTTGGATTTTGAAATATCAAATAAAGTCTTTGGATGGTACAGAACTTCAGTATAGCCAGAAATATCGGAAACATAGCAAAACGAACACTTAGATTACTTAAGCTTTTCGTCTGACACTCAACAGAGTAATACGCCAAAAAGAGAACGAAACAGAAACCGAACAGATTGGCCTATTCCGACATCCACATCTGGGTATATAAATCAGTTAGGTTTCTGTTTCGTTCTCTTTCTGACGTATTACTCTGTTGAGTGTCAGACGAAAAGCTCAAGTAATCAATGTGTTCTCGTTTTATTATATTTCCGATATTTCTGGCTATACTGAAATATCAAAAACAAGTTTAATTTGACTTGATATTATCAAAATGATATTTATTTTGCATAGTGAACTCACACGGAACTTATTTGTTGTTTTCGATAGAAGCAAAGAAGACGACTAAAGACGGACACGGCCGTTCGATGATGTCTGCTGCCTCACGCGCGTCTTGTAAGATTTTCAACCAGTTGAGATGTTATGGTTTTATGAGAAACTTGTTTGAGAATTTTAGGGATTTATCGTCAGGATCTGTCCGGATCGATCGCTAACTTTTCATACCTGAAACATCCCTCATTGATCCCTGAGAATTCAATTAGGGTCTGTTTAAATGGTCCCATCTTAACGGGATATCCCGCTTGCCTATGAAACCGATACAATTCTCATTTTGCGTTTATATCGGAGTTTCGTCCCGTCTTACTCTACTGGGACGATTTCATCTCGTCCCGGTAACGCGGGATATCCCGTCTAGCCGGGATGATTTTCTCCATGTAAATAGAAACAGGCGAGATAGTCCGCTTTGCGAATATGAATTTGGCGCTAGTTCGCAAGACATGATGATCATTCTTTTGTTTAGCTTTTGATGTGGTACTCAAGAAACCTAATAAGCGTTTCTAATGTTCATCACATCAAGTCTCTGTTTCTCATGTAAACGCAAGAAGAAAAAACTTACCCGCTAGGTAAGATATCCTGGCAAAGCGGGATCATGTAAACAGGCCCTTCCTTGTTTTATTTTTCAAAAAAGAATCCCTCTTCAGTTCGATCTTTTTAAAGTTTGTTGCGATCGATTTGGCTTCCCCTTGAAAACGATTGATTATTCTCATTCGGTATCCTATTATTTTCTAACAAACGAGTAGAACAGAAACTTACCAACCCTCTGCACTAGTGAGGAATCCGAATTTCTCATTAAGGTGCTTGTATCTTTACTGCCGTTGATTCGTGTATGTAATTACGTGCAGTAAAGGAGCTATTGGTCATACTGACATTACATACTTACATACTTACAGTATGTCTTCCATTATTAGTTTGCATAGCCTTGTAGACCCAATAGTCGGGTCTGTTACCAGCAAGAAATAAAAAAATCGTGCGAAATGTGAACTCGGTGGAAATGCGCAGTTCGATCGGCTGAAAAATGTATGTTGTAGGCCCCTTTCAAATGCTGCTTCTAAGGTCTATTTTAGATTATTCCAGGTTCTCTAAAATACTAATTGCAATAACTTTGTTGCTAATCATGATTGAATTAAGTTTTGCGAATTTTACCTTTTGTTTGAAACAATAGGCTTTTGTTATAGAGTAATAGAATTCGCAAAACTAGTGAAAATCAAAATGCTATAAGGTATAAGCATAAGCTGAGCTTGAAGACTAGCCATTAAAATCAACTCCGATGTCTGGCCCTGTCCCCTCACTTCAAAAGTGTTGAACGGGATATTTTGGAGAAAGAATTTCGCACCACCTCTTCTGTACAGCATTGCCTCCAATGTTCCTCTCCTCTGTACTGATATTGTTCCCTCCCTGTACTACTGTTATCCCTCCACTGTACTTCACATACACTTACCCGGTTGGTCGGTTGTAATTCATGAGGTACTGCAACGTCACGCAAAGTCAGATTATGAAAATTCAGATGACGTGAAAATTAAGAGGTTTGTAGCTATTCTCGGGCATATCTTATATCTCAGTCAAACCAACCGAGATTTAATTTAATGTATTCTTTTACCTGTATATAGTTTTGGGCAAATTGACAAACTTCACTAGCTTGCCAGGTGCAAGCTTAGGTGGACATTTGTAAATTGTCAGTTTTGGTGCTAAGACTTAATTCCGATTAGTTGGAATGAGGTGCTAGATTTTACCCTCTTCCTTAACAAATGTTGATAAATGTTTCAGTATTTATTTGTTGCCTTGCTTGCATGAATAAACGTTAATTTAAAGTAAGATATTTTTGTGAACAGTAATTCAGAATTAACGTCCAATCGCATAGAAAACTGTGATTCTTTGCTGCGGAACATTGACTTATATCCACTTCAAGATTACAAATTATTTATAAAAACGATCTTTATAAGTAATACCAGACTAACTTTAGGTCAGAACTCTCCCTTTCTCGAATTGTATTTGAGATATGACAAGATTAGCTCTGAATTATAAAGCTATTGCCAGGAAAGGCATTTTAAACACATTTTTTAGAAGAAAATGATAATATGAGAGCCCAATCACCTAAGCTAATGAAATTCTAATAGATGAATTCAAAAATAAACCATGCTTTTAAACGTTTCGATTAAATCTTCATCAGTAAACTCGAGTTTACGAGTTACGAGGGTAGAGATGATGAACGGGGAAATCAACTCGGACAGTAATAGGCTGAAATCAGAACCGAGTGCTCTTGTCAAAAAAGTGAATGCCAAGCCTAAGAATGTGATTTATATTATTAAAATGATAATAATAATAATAAATAATAATAAATTCTTTGTTTAAGGTTGGCGTGGCTGATAGCACAAGGCTAATTAAGGCCAACCATAGTTAATAACAACATGAGTAATAAAAGCAAAATACAATTTAAATTCAAAAGCTATTCTAAATATACCCTAAATTTACAATATAAATTTTTCCATAATCCACAGTTGCACTTTAGATTCAAAAATTTGATGTCATTTTTAAAGTGTTTTACGGAACAGGACTCCTTTAAATGCAATGGTAAGTCTTTCCAAAGGTTTTGTCCTAAAAAGCTTATATTTTCCAATCCATAGTCTGTAGTCCTAGGTCTAGGCGCATATACGTTGTTCGTGACTCTTAAGTTAAAATCTATCTTTCTCTCCACAAAGATCTGATTGTTGATGCTGAACTGAAGGTATTAGTTCGTAGCATGCAAATCATTTTTCGCCAAATAAAGTATTTCTTGTCCTAACCTGAACGCAACAGTAAAAACCTGCAGCTAAGTACCTACATTTTTAGGAGTTAGCCTTAACAAGTTCTTAAATATATCGTAGTTAACAGTTGAAAAAATGGTGGTAAATGGTTGTTTATAGGCATTTAAATTCTGTCCTTTACTACCATCATTACTATTGTTAAGAATCATCAACCTGTTGACCTAAGATTTGTTGTTTGTAACCTTGAAATTTCATCGAAACTCAAAGATCTTAGGCCAACATGTTCTTGATTTTTAGGCTCTTAGTTGCGGCTTTTTACTGTATTCTAAACACGAAACTTAAGAACAGACCCCAGATGAACATTTCATCTAATTCCTGGTCCATAAATGTGTCATGCTCTTCCTACGTCCCTGGAGTGTTACCAAATTCCAAACGATTTGCAGCGATATTGCAACACCTTTGAACACCTTTGAACGATTTTTAAACTATTCAAATCGATGGCTGATTCGTGACACTGTTTACATTCGTTAATTGTGACGATTCAGTGAGATGAATTCGCATCCATGATTTGAGGAATTTCAGCAGCAAAAAAATCTAGAGAATTTGAAAAAAGGGAAAACAATTTGTAAAGAATATGTTTCAGTTATTAAATAATGATCGTCAGCTTTACACGTGGCGTTGGAGTAGAGTTATATATCTGGTGAATAAGCTACCATATAAGGGTCGCTCTCTGTTGTGGCATTAAGAGGCCTAAAATTATATCATGGTTGATCTATGTCGGAGCGCCTGAATTCAACTCTAAAACGATGCACAGAAACAAGGCTAGAATCCTGCTTAAATACTCTATTGATTAAATGTCAATCAAGTGTCTCTGAACAGAACGAGGTTAAAATAGCGTCATAATGATAATAATGATATCAGCAGTAGAGGGATAATTCACGTAAAAATATACAACTAGATAAAGTACAACTGCTGTTCTTTCTTATCATTCTCAAACTCGTGGTATTTTCAAACTTGTGGTTCTCAAATTGACTTGGAGAGGGAGGGTTTTTCATATTGGCTGAGTGGGTTACCAATGAATTCGAGCTGGTTGCAAATCTAATGTCATTCATTGCGTTTCTGGTATTTCGTCAAAGATATTCCCATCATTTCCCATCAATATATAATGCGCTGAATTTAGTGGCTTGGATTAGGTTGGAGTCCAATCAATATTTCATACCAACCAGTTTCAGGTGCTCTCACAACTCGGCTTTTAATATTGTATCCATAATTTCTTTTCATGAATAAATCACGTTATTCATACCAAATCATGGTAATAGATTATGTTGTTAATCTAAATCATTTTGAGTTTTGCAGTTCAAGTTTAGCAGGTGTAGCAAACAAGCCTGGAAGAAATAAGCGAAATGTTGCCTTCAGTTTTGGTTTCAAAACTTACCAGGTATAATATATCACTTCCATGTCTTACTCCCTGAGTACCTACATATTTCTAAAACAGTCTTTGGATGGTACAGAACTTCAGTATAGCCAGAAATATCGGAACCATAATGAAACGAACACATAGATTACTTAAGCTTTTCGTCTGACACTCAACAGAGAGCACAACCATCGAGAACAACCATCTCGCTCCTCAAAACAAAGGAAAGATCACTAAAACATGACTCTGCTATAGGTCAACATTTGCTCGACAACCCAGAGTGTGCTAAAAGCCTACAGTGAGAATTGCTTTTGAATAATTGGCAGAGCAAGATCTACATTTCACTTAGCTATTTTGGAATCAGTCTACATAAAAACCAGGGATCCCCTATTGTGTAGACAGAAGGAGTTCGTTTTCGCCTTAGGACTCTTGAAGTAATCTTATTGGTCAGCTCACTGTAATGTGGGTGCTGATTGGTTTTCCCACCATACCAATCATTCACCTCTTTTCTGATTGGCCTATTTCGATCCACATCTGGGTATATAAATCTGTTAGGTTTCTGTTTCGTTCTCTTTCTGACGTATTACTCTGTTGGGTGTCAGACGAAAAGCTTAAGTAATCTATGTTTTCGTTTCGCTATGTTTCAAGTATTTCTGGCTATATTTCTAAAACTTCTTCATATTCTTCTTCGTCCTCAAATCGAAAGGGTTACATAACATAATGTTGGATCGAAACCCAGGGAAGCAGCCGTGAAAGTGTATAGTTAGATGCTCAAACCACCTTTCTTCAATTCACAAGTTGGATTTTGATAGTTGGTTTAAACTCTTCTGATTTTTGTCAATGACAAAACAATTATTGTAATTTTTTGTCTCGTAGGTTCTTACTACTTCTGGCTCATTCAATTATCGCACATGCGTCAACTGGCCTCGATTTCAAGACCCCACTAGCAAGCTGCAATTCAACGTTTTACTGCAAATCAACTGGCATCAAATTTATGAGTCTCAGTGAGCTTCCTGGGGTGTACTTGAATACCACGGCAATAACCACTGCCACGACAGACACCGTTCCGAAATGCCAGGCCCTTTGCCTCAATACAGAGGGTTGTTTCTCCATGAACATCAACATCCGCATGCGCAGTAATTATCAATGTCAACTACTAAGTGACAACATCTTCGCATCAGCCTCTCGGATGGTTAAAAGCACAGATTTCATTCATCTTTATATAAAGGTAAGGGTAAACTTTATTATTAACATCCTGGTCACGATTACAACCAGGCCTCGCTTTGGACATAAAGAGATTACATCCTGGTCCTTAGAGCCAGGCCTCGTTTTGGTTATGTTCACCTACTGAGAGAAGACACGCTTAGACAGGGCTTAAAGCCAAACCATCTTACATCTTGCTAACTTATATTTTCTCAACGGATTCTTTTAGACTAGTATGTTGGCTTTCAGAATCTACCAGGTTGTTTAATAGGAAACGCCTATAAATCACGTGATTCATGACGTCATGAAAACGCAAAAAAATCATTTAATGGCCAATAACGCACTTATACCTCAACTTACTAACTTATATGCAGTATATTCAACCCTTAGGACCTATTCGAAACTCGATGTTTTAGACGGGGGTTTCCGATATGGGGAAGAGGTAGATAAAAGAGGCATGATTGAATAAGACTAGTGTACAGCACTTGATACTTAATTGATTCAATACAGCAAAATCGATGCAATATTTCCTTTTCTAAACTCCTTTTCTAAACTGGAAGAAGTCATACTAGAAGCAGTCATACATGCTTAATTGTTGTTTTTTCTTGGGACATGATAACTTATAGACGCCCTTGTGATATCTGCTAAGCTTCCAGCATAATGATATAAGGGTAACCGTATCTGAGGGCCAATATAGAAACATCAGGGGAAGCAGTCTTTTTCATGAAAAGATTGGTTGCATTGGCCAAAATCCCAAGTCCATTTTCTACTTGTTTTGTATATAGAACCCTAAAATGACTTCATTTTGATTGATTGGGCGAGGTTTTATAGCTTTTTCTACGATTCAACAATAAAGATCTGGTTATGATCAATCATCCAAATTTTATCGTTTTTAAACCGTGATTATAATCAGCTGAATTGAAAATATGTGCATGTTTGATGTATTTTTCAGGGGGCTTGCGACAGAAAGCCATGCAAAAACGACGGGATTTGTATTCCGAAATACGCAGACGACTCCTACTCGTGCGTGTGCTTGAACAATGGCACTCTCAAGTCTTCGGGCCCGAACTGTGATCAAGTGACACGTAAGAAAAATCGCTTTATAGCAATTGCCTTATTTTGTTATTTTGGATATTGCATATCCTCCTGGTGCTACTTGCTGTTCATTTTGGGATTGTGTCCAGCAAGGCAAAGTTCATGAGGAAATTGGTTCTCTCCGCATTCGTTTAGTCTTTAAATGGGTTGCGTATATTTCACACCTGGTCGAATGACGTCATACATGCTGTAGTAGTGACTATCCAGTATAGTCATTGTACCGACTTGATCCTAGATACGCTTCTAAACTTTAAGTCTATCATTGACTGGCTTGACAAATTTTGAGGAAATGCCAGCCATAGCAATCCGACCCCTTTTATAGGATTTTTCCAGCTAGGCCAACTCTTAGGGCATGAATTGATAACTGTCTGGATCAACGCAGAAGTACAAATCAATTGGTTCTGATTCGCAGAGCCTGTAAGATGTCTAGTTACCGTCAGGCCCGTAGGAAGCGGGGGGGGGGGGGGTAGGGGGCATTTGCCCCCCAATAATCCTAAAATTCAATTGTTCACAGCATGGTCCCTGGTCTTCCTTTTGTTCTCTAACAATGGTTGCCCCCCCCCCCAATAATTCTACCCAAGCTACAGTGCTGGTTACCGTTAGCATTTATGAGAGAGCCAGTGAGTTTGGCTGGAAACGTGAAGGTGAAGACTTTCTACCTCACTAGACTACAATCCCGAAGCCTTAAAATATAAGCAGAAGTGGATACAAATTACGATGTTCAAAGAGATGCAAATGCAAAGAGCGTAAAGGCCCCTAACTATAAGGCTCTGTATATCCATCGACAAACTAAGAGCCCGTTTACGCAGGCCCCGTTCACACGATGTCAGATTCATATTGTTTCGGATTCATATTGTATCGCTTTTCATATCGGATAGATTTTACTAAGATTTAAGAACAAACCGAGGCTGACCATATAAGAATTTTCAAAATAACCATGAGACTTGAAAATAGATACAAAACAAGCAGATTGACAGCACACAGATATGTCAGATAACCTGGAGAGTCAACATTTGCAAAAATAAGCACAACAACTGATAGCAACAATAGGCTTTCAAATCAGTATTTGATAACAGTTTTAGAATACCTCAGCCTGAAAATGCCTGAAGCCAGCCTAAAACCAATTTTGAAAGAGTGTAAACCATTAAATTTTCTTTCAGGAGGTCCCAAAGCTGCAGATTACTACTGGCCGTTCGACAAATTTGAAAACTCCCGGAAGCTGTATGCCAGAGGTTATGAATACCCGAGTAAGGTTAAATTCACGTGGGCTACACCGCTTGACAAAGTGCTTCCTGTGCTGGGACGCAGTACGCCAGTGCTTTATTTGAGTCCGAATAATATTCGAAGTGAGACCACCCAAATTTGTGGCGCCAAGATAAGCTGCATAAAGTAAGTAACCGTAATATATTCAACCCTCTTAATTTTGCATGGTTACCAACATTTTGAAATTCGAATACCGTAGATTCCATGTTTGATATTTTCTGTATGCGGTTTAAAAGCGATAAGGACCTATTTGGGCTTTGCACGTTTAAAAGCAATAGAAAATAGCTCTTCTCGGCTCTATTTTCCTTCAAGCGTTTCGGATTTCTACTGGTAATGTATTCCAAAGTTTAACACCAAGATAACGAATAGACCAACGCACAATGCACAGGACTTGCAATCTTTTCTTTAGCCTATTGATAGCAGTTTATCGATACAGTTATTTCTATCATTATCGGGGTGTTTTTCAGGGGCGCAGTGGCTGGGGAACCAGCATGGAAAGTGTGAAAACCCATGTCGATAGCCATAACGGTACAGGTTTATACTGGCATGATAGCGGCACAATGTAAACGGGCCATGCGAGCATCGTGTCGACGTAGATTAACATTGATATCCAGGAAACGTAAATTAAATGATTTTGCTCTCAACGCTCGCCTTCAGTTTCTCTATCTTATCTCATCTATATAAAAGATATTTTCATATTAGATACATTCAAACTTTTCTATTCGTAAAAACATGAATGTAATTTCTAAAATGTACTGCTGGCTACTAATCATTTAAGACCCTACTGTGTTTTAGATTTCGAATGGTTATCCTAAGCTTTTGCATAAAAATTCTTATCTTTGCCCCCCTAGAAATAAGGCCCAACAGACCCGAGTATTTTGAGCCATTTGAATAGCTGGAAATATCTGTATAACTCATAGCGATCATATATTTTTCAACAGCAACTTTCAAGGATGTCAAAACGGCGTTACCTACAGCATATGGGTGATGTTCACAAAAAAAGAGTGGAGCTTGTCACGTGATGGCTATATTTTCATGCACACCGGCTGGGGAAGGTATACAGGGGCAGTATTCTATGCCCAAAAAAACCGGGCTCAAGGCTTCTTCTTCTCGTTGGGTGACGGCACTCAACAATGGTCGATTACTTTCGGTGAGAATGTCTCAGCAACAAGATGGAGGCACTTTGTTATTGTTTATAACAAAGGCGTGAATATTTGTGCCTATATCGATGGGCAGCTTGTTAAGTGTGGAGGTACTTCGACGGCTAAGAGTATGATTCACGCAAACTTTTGCTTTCGACTGGGCTATTACCTGAGTACGGGACACACTTCTGAGGTGTACCTGGACGACTTTGCTGTGTGGAAGTCCTCACTCAATGCGCAGGCGGTCAGAGAGATTTACGATCTCAGCAAAGTCTGAAAAGGAACAGATTTAAAATTGATAAAAAAGAGACAATAGCCAGTTGGCAAGCACATAGATTACTTAATTTCACCTGAAAGTGACCTTACAGGAGGGTCAGTAAGGGGTATATTTGGGAACAGGGATACACTTTTAATTGACTGGGAAAATTGGATTGGATTTCTTGAGACTGGGTTTTGAGAATGAAAAAGTAGATTGGGATCGTTAAACAAGTCAATATTTGGAATTTCTTTATTTTCTTCATTGGCGTTGGGATTTTTGATAATTTCACAGCTGGAGATTGGGATCAGTACGCCCCCCCTTTAGTACCCTTTTAAAAAGCAACGCAGCACTTACTCTTCTGTAAATATCAACTTTATATTCGACTGTTGCAAGATTTATGATGATGGAGCATCAGAGATTATGCGTCAGAGATTATGTAGTCATATCACTTGTATGATATGATTACTTATCACTTATTGATATTATTATTTTCTTTATTTGCTATTATTGTAATTGCTTATATAATTCTGAACGAGACAATAATATCATTTGTTAACTAAAGCTAGGGATATGAATTGCTAATATTACACAGATAAATCAATTACAACGGCCTAAATCTTTGGTAGCTGGGGTCAACACTTAACGTCATTGGTTTTGATATCTATGCATTACTAGATTGCATCATAATAGTCTGTAGAGGGAATATTCTGGAAGCTTTTTATTTCAGTGCTTTGTGTGGGTCTTAATGTCGAATAGTTCTACGACTTGCACAAAGTTTATTCAAATTCATTAGCAGTAAGGTTGTGCAACGAATTACTTTTCCGATATCTTCATCAATTTTGCAATAGAATACTTCACCAGCAGCAGAAAAGAAAACATTTTCTCAGCTGCTCGACCTCGATGATTTAGGCTAAATAATGAAAGAAGGAATGTTTTGTGCACAGTGACGGTCGAAGAAAGTTAACAAAGACTAGTTTGCATACTCCTTCTTACAATGCATTGCTTGAAATTAGATCTCCACCATCTATTGCAGAATTTCCTTGCATCTGAAAAAGCTCTGATGAGGATAAGTAAGTTAATAAGCTAGTATCACATAAACCTATTAACACCTATAGACACCGAGCTAATCATATAAACCTATTTACAAATGATAAAAAGCGAAAATGAAGTAGGTAATGCTGGTGAAATTTGAAATTCAGTGTAGCTTAAGATTGTCTAATAAAGTCATAAAAAACCCTCACTATGGTGGCAGGGGTAGCATTAAAAAGGTCATTATGACCTTATTACCAAAGTGGTCCATCAGGGGCATTTAAAGAAACAATAGTGAAATTTGAAAAGTGAAGATGATATTCAATAATCAGTGGTTGTAAGAATGAGAGATTAAGATGAAGGATTACACATTAAGGCTCTTAATAGTACCTATATATGTCATGTTCCTCTTTCTTTATATTTTAAAAGAAAGGATCGTGTCTATGGCTGTTATAGTTCTGTCCTTTGCTCCATTCCGTGACAATTCTTCAATTGTAAGTCTTTTTAAAGTAGTTTCTAGTCTACCATATATCTATGACAAATTCAAGAAAATTGTTTAAGATTGCTTGCAGATTCTCAAATCATAGATTCTTAAATGATTTGCGGTCTAGCATAAGTGAAATTAAAGTTGCACCACTGAAAATTCAAAATATGGCAAGCTGATAGCAAAGTTGAAAATATTTATGGCACTATTTCGTCAAGCACTCCTGAAATTTCACACGGTCGAAAGTATTCAAATCTAAAGGCATTGACAGAGGTAGAAATTTCAAATGTCAGGCTTTGATCATTTTAACGAATCTTTCTGTTGAAGGCTCTCTGTGAGTCTCTGCTTCTTTTAAAAACTAGCAACAGCTATGATACTCCATAAAGACATCCAAGGAGCCATCTGTTTCGAAAACAGCTTGTTTTGAGTTTACTAGACTAGTCTAATTAACTAATTAGTTGATTAAACTGATTTTCCATTCGGATTCATCAACTCTGTATGACACCCGTTTGTTTGAACTACAAGATGGTCAGTACTTATCTGTGTAGCTAAGAGATTTATATATGTTTTGATTTGATTCTCTTTTAACTAAGCGGTTGATAAAGCAGGGTATATTTATTATGTCGGTGCTAAGTGAAGTGGATAGAATATTAATCAGAGTAGATTGATATCGAAACATTGGTCAATACAATTTGGTGCTCGCATGCAGAACAATACTAAATGCTTGATTCAGATACTGACCATGTATAAAGCTTCATTCTCTATATTGGGTGGGAATTAAGGCTCTACAGCTCTGATCAAGCAGATTTATTTAAGGCTCTATTATTGTTGCTGATAAAGAATTGGAATAATAAGAGCCTCGACTATTACTTATGCTGCAGATTGGCACATTATTTTTTTGCATTTCCCCAACCTTTCCACAAATCAAAAAGGTAATAATCCAACCAAAACAAAATTCAAGTGGCTTACCACTTGCAACAATGAGTGAGATGTGTGTATCTGATTTGTTTGCAATTTGGTCACAATTCAGGTCAAATTATTTCATGGCAAAAATTTTCGACCCAAACCCATAAAAGGGAGGAAAAATCATCTTTACCCAACCTGTAAAAAAGCCAGAAAATAGATCACCTTACCAATTTTCAGCGGTGCCAACCTACAGCGCAAGTGATGAACATTCCCTTAGTGAGATGAAAATGGTATACCCTAGCTCGTAAGAGAATGTACTGCATGTAAGATAGTAGTAAAACACCTTTTATAAAATGGAGTACTAGCTCCTGGTCCTGACAACAGTATCCAACGCATGAAAGATGACCCTCTCCCCCTTGTTAAGATTATCATCGTGTCCAGATCTAAGTGCAGACTGACAATACGAGCTACATTCAAGAAATCACAAGCAAATATTGCGCACAGATTGATTGTCACTGCAACTTTTGAGTGAATAGCGAGAGAAGATGCTTTAAACGGTTTTACAAAACATAGCAGATCTCATTCATTTCGTCCAATGAAGGGTGGGAATATTCAGCTATGGATAGCTACCGAAACAATTGATATCAGCTTGTCAAGAGAGAGCTACGAATGATTTAGACCCTTGCAATTTTGGTAACTATGTGTTGCTAATGGACACATTCCTACAATGCATTGCGTGAAATGAGGTCGGCCATCTTGTGTAGAATTGTCACTTTCAACTTTTGTGTTTATTCATTGTTGTGAGGTTGCATATTTGTCAAGCTCAAGCTTTCCCACGCTCGTTTTCCTGAGACGCTGCTTTTTTATTAGCCGCTGTCAAAAGCTCGAGCATCAATGATTGCATGAAAATAAAAACAGGTACTAGTACCCCCCTGGGAGCATCCCCAACCTCGTCTAAGTAGTACGTTGACTGAATTTTGACCCTGTTTCCTTTCCATTGATGGCTACGGAGATCCTACATTTGTACTTCTACGATTCTTAGGTTTCTTCCATTGCTCTCTAAAAAAAGACTGGATAAAGTTTCATATTGTTGTCAGTAACACAAATATGTTGCCTACGAAACTCTGAAATTCGCCATGTTGGCCGTTCCACAGCTAGTGTTTGAAACATAGCAGGAAACACGAGACATCTAGTCTGTGCACTGCTACGGGCTACATATAGCACAAAAACTTTATTACTGACCAGAATTCAAATAAAATAAGGATAGCAAGAACGTAAAGATGAAGAATGAAATTTGAAATGAAAGTTTTCATGGTTTATCACATTCGTAAGAATCCCTCTAAATTTTTCAGGCCTAAATCTCGATATTTTTAAAAAGACAATCAAATGGCTTATTTCAATTATATTTCATTTTTAATGTTGGTTGGAATATGATCTAAAAAAGATATGAAGCAGCACACTTCGTGAAATCCAAAAATCAGAGCTTCCCAGAGCATTTGGGAACGGCCAGCCAAGATGGCCGCCAACAGCCAAAATGGCCGCCAAAGCAGCTTCACTATCGCACGATCTGAAGCTCTGTCCAGTCTTTTTTAGAGATGAGTGCTTTCTTTATGCTCCGTGAAAGGAAAGCACAATCAATGAATCGAAACCTCTAAGATGATCTTTGAAATAGCCCCTCCCAAACCTTTAAAAATCTGCGCCTGGCAATGACTTGTTCTGTTAAAGTCGGTTTAGATCAATTTCGGTGCTCAGATACAACTGATTTTAAATTGCTAAATGGAAATATTAGCAATGCATGAATTGATTGACACAGAGAACAATGCAGATAAACACCGAGCTTGTTTCTAGCCACAGTCAAACAAATCTACGGCCACGATGGGAGGTTCTTTTGCAGCCATCAATGTATGCAGGTATTACGAGCATCTGATTTTACTGAATTTGATTTCTCACTGCGATAATAATTCATTTTTCCGTGCATAATTATCTTGTCGTAAGCAATGCCTAAGATAACGTTGACTTGCCTCAGTCATTTTTGACTAAGATTCCTAATGGTGTTTATCATGAGTTGATTCGTTTGTGGTATCAGTGGTCTGAACGTCTTTTGGTAGGGTGGGGTGCTTCCTACTGTGGGAGAACGTCGCGGGCTCAATCTCTTGCCAAGGCAATAGTACCCCACTCCTCTCTGCCTTTAGCATTAAGACCCCATTTACACTTTACCGGTACAGTTTCGATCTGTCACACATTTATTAAGTACCAAGTGCGCCTACACTAAAACGAATCAAGACTGTTTCTTTTACCGACCCTGTTATACTGGTTCGCCTTTATTTTCTTTCAAGTGACCATGCGCATTCGAATGCGAATGCCTTCGTTGTGAATCGGCAACTATTTCGTTACGGCTCCAGGTGTTTCCAATGTGTCGGTGCGCCTGGGGTTCGTAAAAGATCAAAACTAGTTCGCTTTCGTTGCAGGATTAAAAGTTTTCCGGATCGAAAGAACTAGTGTAAACGGGAGACAATCCGTAAGCGTATCGGTACAGTGTAAACGGGGTCTAACCAAAACCAGTGTATGGTGTACGTCTATAATTCAATACCAGAAACAAAATCCATGTGCCTCCCCAGACATTTGTAATACCGATAGTTACAACATCGATGTGCGACGTTCCTTCGGAGATTGGAACCAATGTACCATGCTGGCCTCTTCAAGGGCTTTTATATCGTTCGTATGGCAGTGCAAAAGGAAGGGTATTGGTTGCTCGTTGCTTACGATTAGAGGCTGATCCAGACTACAAATACCACTGCTCGAGCTTTAGTTAGGTTTTTAGGTGTAGTATCTTTCCTTTCTTTAATCTAGGCTCTAAGATGAAAAAATCAATACTTTTGTTACGAGACCAATTTGAGCAGTTGTCAGAATTTTTCCTGGATCCGCCCCTGACGATTATCCGCAACAGAGCTGCCACTGATAACATCAAAGCTTTGTTTGTATTTAACAGGTTGGTGGTATTGATAATAATCTCTTTCCTCCTACATCAATCATCTGGACTCCGTTACGACGATCTTACTCATGAGTGCAGTTCAAGAGTCTACTGCAAATCCAAAGGCATCAAATTCATGAGCCTCAGTCAGCTCTCTGGGGTGTACCTGAATACCACTGCGTTCTCCACTACGAGGACGGATAGCTTCGTGAAATGCCAGACTCAATGCCTGAATGCGCAGAGATGCTTCTCTATCAACATGAAAACACGTGTCAGCAATTATTACGAATGCCAATTGTTGGGAGACAACAAATACTCTTCTCCATCAAAGTTAGTCAGAAATCAGGATTTCATTCACCTTTACATTAAAGTAAGTGTCCCATTTTGTTAACAGACCGATTTGTCTTTATCTACTGGCTAGGGTACTTTAAAGGACTAGGGCCCTCTAGAAAAGGATTCAAATTAAAAACTTGACGAGTGCCGAGGGAAAATCAATTTTCTATATTTTATAATTTAATCGAGATAATTTGTGAGAATGAAAATGACCCAAGTAGGACACGAACCCACAACCTCTAGATTCGTACTCTAGAGCGCTACCACTGCGCAACCAGCGTTATCTCGATTGATTTTCCGAATCCTGCTTCTCTACAGATTTTATAATTTGTTTTCAAATGGACCTTTTTTTAGAATTTACATCTCAAAATAATTTTCTTTGATTTTAATGAAAAGTATGCTTACCCCTTTCATGGTATAGGCCTATCTTTGAGAGATTTCCTAGATAGAAGCACTTTGATGGCCTTTTAAGTAAAATTCCCTGCGGTTTGACTGATAAAGTTCTTTCTAACATTCTGATTTCAAGACATTGATTTTCACATTTATTCTAAGGGAGCCTGTGAGAGTAGCCCATGTAAAAATGGTGGAATTTGCAACCCAGAACACTCCAACGATACTTACACGTGCCAGTGTAGCATCAATGGCACTTTTCAAACATCCGGAAAGAACTGCGAGATAGTGGCAAGTAAGTTTATCTCTATGTTTATTGCATTCAGTTGCATTCCAAGATATCGCCTTGTAGAGCACCCGTGGATCACGGTGCAGGGTTTCAGTTCTGTGGAGGATAGGATGTTCAGCAGTAGGGGATAACAACAATATTGTGGGTGATACCATATGTACATTTTGGGTGTTTAGAACTGTGGGGGATACCATCAGCACTGTGGAGGTATACCATCATTACTGTAGAGGATATCCAGTACTGTGAAGGGGAACCACAAGCATTGGGGAGGTAATAACCATGCTTGTATAATACAAACTTTTACTGCGCACTATTAGATGCGCTACCAACATAAATGAAATGTATCATTACCAATACTATATTCATGCTAGTTTGTATCAATACTATAATAGTTAGTATTTCAAATTGACACTATAATATGCTAATTAATGCTACCAACCTAAATCAACTGTATCATCATTATTACTATTATGATTAGTGACTGTGATTATGGTTGTGATAATGATAGTGACTGTGATTATGGTTGTAGTTATGTTAAAACTGTGATTATGATAGCAATTGTGATTATGGATGTGAATTTGAAAATTACACTTAATCATCAGTGAAAAATTGATTGAAATAATAAATTCTCAAATCTTCCTTAGCCTTTTGTAACCCACAATCTAATCCATATTTTCCCCAGGAGGCTACGATGCTGCCAGCTACTACTGGCCGTTCGATCAATTCGAAAAAGATCGGTACATATATTCCAAAAAACTTCCGAATTCAAAAAACGTCGTGAGACTCAGAGATGCAGCACCTCTGGATAGGATACTGCCAGACCTTGGACGTCGTACACCAGTGCTGTATTTGCATCGCAAGACAAGCGGAGCTTCCCCTCAAAGCTGCTATGACATAGAGTGCGTAAAGTAAGTATGTTATCTGGGGGTATTGACCAAATTTTGAATGGAGACGTCCCACCTAAGATACAAAATTTATACCAATATTTACACCAAAATCTTACAAGATCGCCCAAACGTATACCAAAACAAAGCTTTTTTTTGTTCGGCTAAATTTTGAATTGAAAATTCGGAATCAAAGGTATTGTGAAATTTTCAAATACAAAGAATCGGCTCGCCTTTTTTTCTTTTTATGCCTTCCAATGGCTCTCTGATGAAACCGATACCAATATCTAAACGAATTTTTGAAAAATGGATACCCATAGTTAGTTATACCTGAAATCACGAACAAGTATTATAACCGTTGGACAGCACGTCCCCAAATATGTACCCCAAATATACTAAGTACCACCGGGTGTGTAATTTCCCCGGGATGTACTCCAATTGTGGACTGGCAGGGGGTCAAGTCAGGGTAAAAAAGGGTCAAGGCTAAGATTTTATAAATCAACCTCAAATAGTAGTATGATTTTTAACAGCCAACAGATGGCAGTATTTGAATCGAAATCTCAGCAAGGAACTGGAACAAACAGTCCCCAAAAAGTTGGAATTCAGGGAACGCCCTAAATGGTAGTTTCTTTAAATGAGCCATTTAGTAGGCCTCGATTAGACTCTGAAACTGACTGGAATCCCCATCAGGCCCTAATCGAAGTAACCCCAAAGCTATATCCACTGGGTTTCTAAGTTGTTCGATGAATGGCCAAAAGTGGTTTTAAGATGTTACATTCCAGTATACTGAAAATGGAAAACATTGGGAGACATAATAACGCTAAGTTAAGTGTTTATTTTGTGTCGCTATGTCCTGCATCTCCTTGCCATCTTTATTTTTGTGTAATGAAATCGAATCTGAAATCTGCAATCAACAAAGATTATTTCATTTTTTAACAGCGACTTCAGGGGATGTGAAAATGGCTACACCTTCAGCATTTGGCTTCGGTTCACGAGACTAGAGCTCGATCTAGCAAAGAAGAGCTTCATCTATACGAACACTGGAATGTCCCAAGACTACACAGGAGTCGCATTCTTCGCCAGATACAACCGAGTACGTGTTTACGTATTCATCCTTCAAGATGGCGCACATAAATGGCAACATCAATTCGGCAAAAATGTCCTTGCGCTGAAATGGACGCACTTCACCATCACCTTCGAAAAAGGTGTTGGTATTTGTGCGTACATCGATGGAAAACTGGATAAATGCGGAGGCACTTCAACTGTTAAAAGTACAAGTCACTTTCCTCGCTGTGCTAGACTTGGTTATGAATCTGTCAACGACAATACCTCTGATGTTTACATGGACGACCTCGCTATTTGGAAATCTACTCTCACTGCAGAGGAAGTCAAGGAAATATACGACCTGAGTAAGATGTGACAGATTATCTCTTTATCCTATCTGTTTTCGAAGATACTTCTTGCATTGATACTCCTTCCAACTTTGCTGCATCATGACTGATTGGTGGAAAAACAAAATGCACCCACATTCCGTTATATAACGTACACCCACACACACAAAATTTTTATTTCGGCTGTTTTCGCTGCTAGTTGGGGTTGACTGGTCCATAGATTTGTCACAAATCCATGATTTTAGAAGAGGAGCAAAGTTTTATGGCCGGATGCTCTTTCTGACGCGTATCCTTTTAGTCGCCTCTTAACGACAAGCAGGGATACGATGGATGAATTCTGACCCCAAACCACAAGGGACGATTTGTCAAGTGACGCACCGTATTTAGTCTACGGCATGATGCGTGTCGCATCGAGAAATTTCCAGTGTGAATTAAGACCCCGTTTACACTAGAACGGATCCAAATGGGCACGGATCCAAATTGGATCCATGCCCTTATTTGCTAGCGTTTAAACTGGAACGGATCCATTTCAGATCGCGTTTACACTAGAACGGATCCAAAGTCAGGTCCAGCCCCGTTTCCAGCACTTTAACCCGAATCTAATTACAAAACAAATTTTAATTGGCCTCAACTTCGATCCGTACCCGTTTGGGAACGGCTCCAACCGTTTAGACCTAAACTAGCACGGATCCAAATGAGTACACCTTGGAAAGTGATCCGAAAATGGGTCCAGATAGCAGACCCAAATGGGTATGGATCCACAGGTCTAGTGTAAACTATCTGTGGTAGTTTGGGTACGGATCCATTTGGATCCATGCTAGTGTAAAAGGGGTCTAAGTTTAAGAATAATGCCTAAATGGCACTACGTAAAGACCCGGGTATTGGACCTTGAATAAAACACCTAGATCGAAACAAACTTTGACCGAATACCGTGTAGGTCGTTGCATGTTAGGTAGCTATGCGTTGATAAGGGGAACATTTCCATGAAGCATTGCAGGAAATAAGACCCGTCATCTGCAACGATTTTCGACACAAAAAGATAAAATAAATCCCTCTTTGTTTCTAAACTAAATTTCAATTATGACTATGAAACAACTTTTTACTAAGTTGATTAACCCAATTCTGACCAAAATTTTGGAATATCTTATGTTCAGGTTCCGTCTAGGTCCGATCAGGGTCCTCTCTAGTCTTTAGTCTTGTATCAGCCGAGACTTGCTCCACGAGTCCTTGTCTCCCTGCGCTCTCTGATATACTGACGTCATTTTGTCAATAAGATTTAAGGCATTGATTGGGCAAAGTGAGGACATGAAAATGAGGACTTATTCCCCAGGTGACGTCAGCATATCAGAGTACGCAGGGAAACAAGGACTCATGAAACATTTCTTGTAGCTGCATAAGGCCAGCCTGGAGATACCTGCTTATGTGAGAGCTAGCGTGATCATTGTTGCTAGGATGTATGTATAACGTATTTACTTTGAGTTGCATCTATGTCAGAGTTGCTAAGATTCATTCGTGTTGATGAATGTAAATATATGAATATGAATCATGAAAGATAAATCACTGGTGCACCAATACAGCTCATGAATGCTCGATTTAGATTGATCAACATCTATCAGGTATTTACAAATAATTGGTACCGGTTGTAATTCGTTTTGTTAAATTGCGATAGTGACTGGCTGTGTCGAGCGCGGATATTTTTTAGCTTTGACAAAGCGACTCAATATATGCAATGGCAGATTTATTTGCAATCTTAAAGAAATGCAGGTATGTAAAATGATATAATTTGTTTTCCTATGATTCAGCTTTTTATTTCCTAGGTTCTTCCCTTCATATAAGCACAGTAGCAAGGATTAAATCTTAATAGATTAACGCAAAGTAGCCAGGGTTATATCTTAATTTAAGTTCAGTAGCTATCTCCTCCATACAACCATAGCCTAAGCTAAACTTAATATTCCCTGGATATGTAATTTTGACAGTGTTCTTTTACAATACATTTGCCCACAGAGATTTGATATGTGCACTTGCACGATGCAGGAAAATTCATTCAAGGGACACTTCAAGATAATCAATGAATTAGAATTTCTATCGCTACCTAATAGATTTGAGATTGTTCAGCACGTTGAAGTTATTCTTGAAAGCTCCTTGCATGATCTTAAACTGCTCTGTATTCATTTGAAAACGGATAAAAAGTATCCATTTTCGACTTTGCTGCAACCTGGAAACAGAGACTTTTGAAAACGGAGATTTTGAAAACGCAAAAACGCAATGTGAACGATGAAAACGCTAACACGGATAATCTTAATTAAAGTAATAATTTTGATCGTTATAATGCTACCTGTAGTGGAGGTAACACTTCATCGTTTTAGTAACGTTTTCGCATTAACCCATAGCAATGTGAACGGGCAAAACGCATCAAAGTGAAAACGTATTTAACGAATACGGAACAGTGTTAACATAGCCTCGTTATGATGAAACCCTTCACAATATGATTAAACGGACTTTACCATATTTGTATTAGGCAGGTTAGTAGTATTGGTAGTGGTATTTCAGCAGCAGTCAGAATTTTTCCTGGATCCGCCCCTGACGATTATCCGCAATAGAGCTGCAACTGATAACATCAAAGCTTTGTTTATATTTGACAGGTTGGTAGTATTGGTAATACTCTCTTTCCTCCTGCATCAATCATCTGGACTCCGTTACGACGATCTTACCCATGAGTGCAGTTCAAAGGTCTACTGCAAATCCAATGGCATCAACTTCATGAGCCTCAGTCAGCTCTCTGGGGTGTACCTGAATACCACTGCGTTCTCCACTACGAGGACGGATAGCTTCGCGAAATGCCAGACTCATTGCCTGAACACGCAGAGATGCTTCTCTATCAACATGAATACCCGTGTCAGCAATGATTACGAATGCCAATTGTTGAGTGGGAGCATTTACTCCTCGGCACCAATGCTGGTAAAAAATGCAGATTTCGTCCATCTTTACATAAAGGTAAGTCACTCTAGATGCTTGAAGGTGAGCACGAAATCCTATGCTCTTATTTTATGCCTATCATTCAAAAGCTGTTAATCACCTTTGGAAGAATTGGGCGAAACTATGTTTTGGGGCAAACACTGCCTGAAAATACATCGACACAGCAAGTCTTCGATTGGATAAGGAATTCGTTCCGGCCCATAGCACCTGTTCGTGTCCTCGTGACAGCTGGTTGAGGCATGGAGTGGGTGGGTGGGAAAAGAAAAATTCACCACCCGTAGCTGCTGAAAGTGAATATGACATTGAAAACAACGCCCTGATCCTTTTAATGCCCGCATGGAAACGAGATTACGGATATGACAAGGATCAATACCCACTATCTAAACGCCTCACTGCAAACGAGGCATTTAAAATGGTCTTCAGCACACGCACAAGGCGCCCTTCGGGCATTAACTTTGGTTAATTACTATTAACCCTAATGATATGTATGTTGAAGTGGTTCGAGAACGAAGAAGCGATAATACATTTGGTAGTATACTATTTGGTTCGTTTTTATGAAACCTTTCATGTCATTATTCATTCTTTAATCAGGTACCTCTAACACAATAATCTAGTATTTTTTTGAAAATGTTCTTATCAGCAGCTCAATACTACTTAGTGTACTGGGACATTTTAAAATATTTTGCCTCATCCATTAACTGAGTAGCTGAGGTATAGATTGCTTCAAAACGTTTACTATGCAGATAGTACATGATGGACCATTAAAACCCAAATAGAGATGAGAAACACTCTTATTTCTATTGTACTATTTCCCATGCTTGTGTGGCACCCAGATTGGCTTTACTGCTTCTCGACGCAATAATTGGAAATGTCGAGGTTTGAGTCTCACACAATGTTTGACTTTAAACCTTATTGCATCGATTATCAAGGAACGAATCAGAAATATTAATTTTCTGTAATAATGATGAGTAAGTTGCTGATGGTCGCATAGATCATGGTCCAAGTGGAACCTTTCCTACCTGACTACTTTAAGCTCTTACGGTATAGAACTCTATACTTGTTGACAGGTATCATCCCGACACGTCATAAACGTACTATCTAATTTCAATTCAATTCGGTTTTTTTTCAATTCAATTCCATTTTCATATTTTAGAGCTTTTATTAACAGGATGCATTGTTAAACATTAATACAAAATGGTTTGAGTTACAATATATAATTTTTTATAGCTATTATTCCTACCTGGTTAGCTAACATCAAAGAGCTCATGAAATAAGATAAAAACAATGAAAAAAAATCACAGTTAGTCTACTAATAACAGTCTAACAGGTTTTCAAGTTTGTTTGTTTCGAAAACATTCATTTCAATCTTTTCATCTGAACTTTTGAATCTCAATATTTCTTGAAGGGAGCTTGTGAAAGCGGACCGTGCCAAAACGACGGAGTTTGCATCCCGGAGTACTCCAATGATACCTATACATGCCAATGCAAGGTGAACGGCACTTTCAAAGGATTTGGCCGCCATTGCGAGATCGTGGCGAGTAAGAATATCAATTGCTTTTTATGAATGTATCAAGTACAACGCAACTTAAGCAAATAGGTACATACACATATTGCTAGATACTTGAAACGCTCACGATTAAAAACGATACTTTTATGTAAATTAAGACAGTGATGGCAATAAGTCTCGATCTTCTAACTCAATATACTACCCCTCCCTAATCCCTGGATCTGTTATTTCCATTCATAATTATTTATATTCATAATTATCACTTAAGTGTTCAACCTAAATTCAGCACTGACTTTTTGAATAGGCCAGAATGTGGGGCCAAGATAGCTAACTAACGCATGCTTAGAAGCATGAACATTTCAAAGATTTAGCAATATCTGTTCCTACGTAATATCTACTTATGATAGCAGTATTTCTCACCGAGGCCTTTAGCTTGCGTGGACTACAGAACAGAGACGAAATGAGATAATCGAGTCTTCTACGTCAATCCAACTAACTTCCTTAACTATTTATTAAGGTGCATAAATTTGAATAAAGAAATGAGGAAACGAAATTATTTACAAAAGAAGGAAAGGAAAAACTCATTCTGTAGAGATAAAAAAACCATGACAAAAAAGGGAAACAAACGTGGACCTAGAAACTATTACGTAATGAATGGTGTACATCAAATGAAACTGTTTCATTGAGTTGGTACCGTGCGTTGCAAAACCGTTTTACCTTTAACGGGCTATACAAATTGCAAAGAGCAGTTTTGATATTTCGTTTGGTAAAGCTAAATAGATGACAACTATTTTCGGATATTTTCTGCAATCTAACATTTGTTTAGTATATAGACTAAGACTTTGGAGCAAGTTACACTCGCAAGCATAAATTTATCTAAGGAAATTTCATTGCTGCATGAAATAACGTAAATGTCATTTGATTTAACTGTTTTGAACTATTGGAAGGGTGTAAAATTGGTGTTGAATATTAGCGATTGTGAATCTGTCAAAATATTTCAAGCTTATACATTTGAAGTAAGTTTGTCATTATTGCATCAGTGGCGTAGCCGACGGTGGTTAGCTACCTTTAGGGCGAACCACTAAGGGCCGCCACGGATATGGGGCCCCGAAGGGGCCCCCAACTGAAAAACTTACTGGCAAGGGGCCCCAGACCTCCTACTTCACAAGGGCCCCACACTCCTCAGCTACGCCACTGTATTGCATCTGGCTGGTCTAGCCTGTCTTACTAGCAGCGCACATTTCAACAACAGCAAATGTTTCAACTCCCAATCGCTTCTTTGAGGTAAATCTTGACAAATAACCAAATGCAAATGTTCGGCGAGCTTCTGGTAGCGTTCCTGGTTCCATAATCAGGGCCTGATCCAACACCCATAGAAAGGGGGGGGGGCGTAACACAAACCAAAGGATAATGTAAGAGAAAAAGGGTATTATCAAGCTAATTATATTGTTCTTCTACTAAAATAGGGGGGCGTACGCCCCTTACGCCCCCCCCTTGGATCCGGCCCTGATAATGACTATGTTGTCTTATTTTGCAGGGGGATTTGATGCAGCTGATCACTACTGGCCTTTTGATCAGCTTGAAGCCAATCTCCACATCGATTCCAGGAGCAGTACTAATGTCAGATTCTTAAATAAAGGGACACTTGACCAAATACTGCCAGAGCTTGGACGCAATACACCAGTACTGTACTTGCGTCATAAAGCAAATGGGAAGTCTCCTGAAATGTGTTCTAGCGTTGACTGCATGAAGTAAGTACATTATTACGTAAGTATTTGGGTGAGAACGAGATCTTATCGTTCAGAATCGCAACCACAATAAGAATTTAATACTTTGATGTGAACTATGTGACTCAAAAACAAATGACTCATTGGTCTTGATGTTGTATTCGTCTTCGTGTAATTTTCACTTCTTTCTTAGTTTACCCATACATCTCTTTCTATGTTACATACCTAATGCAGGGCCGGATCAAAGGGGGGGGGGCGTAAGGGGCGTACGCCCCCCTATTTTAGTAGAAAAACAATGCAATTAGCTTGATAATACCCTATTTCCCTTGCATTATCCTTTGATATGTGTGTTACGCCCCCCTTTCTATGGGTGCTGGATCCGGTCCTGTAATGTTAAGGTAAATGAATTGCTGCACATTTCCATTCCTTTTCCAACAACTTTTGTTGATCAGGCCTGTCAACCCCAGATGTCTTGTTCAATCTTGTGAACTCACTTAGGGGAGACAATGAAAAATCTCTACGATCGAAAAATATTATCAATGCATACTGTCACATTTATCATTGCATAACGCCATTTTCTCACTGCAAAAAGTGATTATAAATGCACACTAAAATCAGGTATTCCATATCATATGAAGTAATTCTCACCAAAACTCTCTTATTGAACAAGGTGTATAGATTTAAAAAAGTTAGCATTACTATAACATTGCTTTATCTATACCTGTATTCCACCAGTCCTCGATTTACAGAGGTACATGTTATCATATGTAGCATATGTTATATATCATATTGTATACATTATATTGTAATACCTATAATTCTCAGGCAGTCGTTGTTCTGAAATCTTAGGCAGGTTTATCCCAACGAAATAGCTTACAGTACTCTATGAAAATGACGGTCTAGACGGGGGAGTAAGAATGTCTGCATATGGTGTGGAACAAGGACGGGGTTAAACATTGTGGGGTTACCAAACAATATTAGACTTTGCAAGCATGAAGCTTTAATTAACAGAAATTATTTCTTTATCTATTGATGATGATCATTTACTCCTCAGCAATCTGAGGGGATGTGAGAATGGCATGACGCTCAGCGTGTGGCTCAGAGTCACAAGATATGAGTTGGGTAAGTCAAGACTAATCAACATCTACGCGAATACCGCATTTGGCTCATCCTCTTCGGGGTTCATATTCTACGCCAAACCAAACAGAGCCGACGGTTACTTCTTTGGCGTGCAGGATGGCACACACAGGTGGGAGCTTCTGTTCGGTCACAACATCCTGGCACAGAACTGGACGCATTTCGTCATGACCTACCAAAAAGGGGTTGGCATCTGTGCTTATATCGACGGGAAACTGGACCGCTGCGGAGGAACTTCAACAAGCAAAAGCACGACTCATTCAGCTCCGTGCATCCGACTGGGATACGAAAGTTTGAATTCCCACACATCTGATTTGTACATGGATGATCTGGCCATTTGGAAGTTTCCGATCAGTGCAGCGGCAGTCAAAGAAATTTATGATTACAGTAAGGTGTGACAGAACCTTTATCGCTCTCCTAAGCATAACAGCGAATAGTTTGAAGCCTTTCACTGTATTCGAAGCCTTTTGTTGTAGATTGCACATGACCGGTTATGTCAGGAATTGTTTCCAAGCTTCAAAATCACTTTTGGTACTTTTATATAATTGAAGTGAATCGACCTGAGTATTCTAAACCCTTGTAAACCCTCTTCAACCTTAAAATCTTATTCACCAAGTCCTTATTCAAAATCAATCCTAAAGAGCCTTACAGCTCACATTGCAAAGGGTAATTTTGGAGCTTGGAAAGAATTGCTCCCCCACATGACAGTACCCTGACTGGGTATCATACTAGTGGTATCATATCACGACTTTCGATTTTCTTTGAGAGTCTTATACCCAGGGTAATGACACAAACGCATTTATGTTTAAAAATTCTTGATTAAATGTAGTATATTACAGAAGTATTGAGTATCTTAGAATTTATCGTTAGAAGTTAACCATCGAAAAAGAAGATCAAGGTTTTGTGTTTGCTTCCATTTTGTTTCTATTCATCTAAACTTGTAAATCTCGAAATCTGTAAATTCAGGTTCTACTGAAATTCAAAATTGCAAAAGGTTCGTTCGAGAAATTGAAAATACTTTCATCAAGATTCAAAGACTAAAGTAATTCTTAACTCCATGCTTAGATCAATAAATTAAGTAGTGATGGGTCTAAAATCATCTCTACCAGCAATCCCTTGAAGGTAGCGTGTATTTTGAGTCGATTTTATCTTCTTGCTCCAGATTTCTTAACAGTGATTGTGTACGGATTACAGATAATAATAATGATAATAATAATAATTTCACTTCAGCGATGCTGATTTTCGAGGGGTCCTCCATTTAAATATGCCTACAAAATTAAGATGTTGAATGTGAAAAATCAACCTAATTACAATTACTGAATATACTACTTCAACCCCATAAATATTACGTAAAAACTCTATACAAATTTTTTAATACTATACTTAAATTTATTCAACAAAATATCTAAAAGAAAAGAAAAGTGAGTTTGAATCTCTGTAAGGGCAGGAGAAGAGCCAGTGGCACCTGCCCAGGCAGCCCCAGTCCAAAGGCTGACCAAAGGTAGCAGTCAATTGTGTTAGTGTATATAAACGAAATCGCCTTCAGCCAGCCCAATAACCAAAGCAGCCAGAGCAACACCACAGGCTCCATCCCACCCCTACCCCTCAATAGATCTTTTGAAGCTACCGAGGGAGGATGCCTTTTTGAATCAGCTGAAAGGCTATTCCATAGCTTTGCACCCCTAAACGAGAAACATTTTTGCCCATTTGCAGATGTCTTCTTTGGTAGCCTCAGGTCTGTCGGTGTGTTTCTGAGACTATGGGCGGAACATTGGGAATCCCTTGAAAAGGCTTTCCATGTATTGTGGAGATGGAGAAGCAAAATATGAAAAAATTGATTCCTCACTAGTTCATTTCAAACTAAGGTAAAGCGGTTTCCTGCTCCGAGCTCCGCTCCGCACTACACCCATCCACCCGAGGCCCAAAGCCAAAACGAGGGTTCCCACTCTTGACCTTCATTTCAATATTTTGGGGAAAATGGCGGCGTGGAAATCTCTTGCATATGGCTCTCCTGGCCCTTTGCAGCTATTTAAAACGTTTGGCTGCAATTGTATAAGAAAATTCCACTCTGAAGGTAACAGATATATGCTATATCAACTGGTTTTTAAATTTTGTCTGTTTTTCTGCAAATTGCAGTCTGCAAACTGTACCGACAACGAAGACCGATTTTTGAATTGCGTTTCGTTTGTTAGGCCCTTTTTCAAGGAGTTTCTGCTACTTCTACAGGCAAAGTAAGATATTTGCATGTTAGGTTGATGGGAAGACATAAAAATGCAGTTAATATGAATACCATGTTTGAAATGGACGAAGGAAATGAACCAGAAATGGTGGTGCCAACTGTCATCAGTTAACAAAGGGTGGACCTGGCTGCTGGATATTGGATTGGAACTGGAACATTTCTTTGCCCCCGCAACATGATTCAGATTCAGGTTCAAAATGTCCCGAAACAAGACTCTGAATCGACAATTCATTATCCCTAATTATGGTCCATCAAGATTAATTTAGGCTAGTCAGAAACAAGAAACTAAGAAAACTGTTATTCCACTGCTTTTGATTTCCAGTTAGGGACTACTGCATACCTCCCAAGAATTGCGCAGGGTAGATTGATTGTCCATAACTTAGCGTAATTTCAAACAGATTATGTGAATTTGGGTTGAACAACATCATGCCCATGCGGTCAATTCCAGCAACTGATCCATCTATTTGGGAGGTGATCTTCTGAGTTACTTGGTGAATGATAGTCTTGAATTGAGAAGAATTTTGGGAGGTATACAATCCCTGGCTGCAAGTCTGCTTTCAGCTTCAGATAGGGATAAAAAATCAAAATATTTGTTCAGGAGGTGCAAAAAGCTACTACTCCCCAAAGCTTGGATTCAATGGTTGGAAGGCAAAATAAAGGTGAAGGGCCCCCTGTACCTCCAATTCTTGTTATTTCCATAGCCATGGAGTGTCCATTTGCCCGGCAGCTGGTCAGGTTTATCAAAAGTCTAAATGACCTGCAGCTTTTTTATGCACCAGCTATGCAAGGCATTCGTCATTCCACATTCTGCCAGGTTAAGAAACTCAAATTATAAGCATTAGGTTAAACTGTTTCAATGTTGATCTTCCGAAGCAAAGATCCACTCATTAGGGAGGGGTTAGGGTAGGCTATCTGGGTGGAGTACTTATTTATATGCAAATTCACATCAACTAAGTGATTTTCAAAGTATCCGATTTCATCTTTGCAATTGTTTAGATCACTTCAGGTTGAATAGTCTCCTGAAAGTTGTTGCCGACTGCCAGTCAAATAGCCACAGTTTCATATTAAACTAAGCAACCTGTCAGCCACTACTTTTGATTTCAGACCAAAATCCATATTTTCTTTAAGGAGGCTGAAATTCATTAAAACCCTCTGCCCAGATTGAATTTCAAGATAAATTACAGTTTAAGAGCCAGACATGTCACACCCCTTTGTATGTCCAGTTCTTGTGATATTCAATTAACTGTCCAGTTATTGTGACAGTTTTAATTTGAGACCAGAATCAAAGCATCAGTTTGTGCACTAGAGTTCCAATCTAGATCTGGTGGCTTAGGGTCTTTCTTGGGTCATTTTCATTCCCACAAATAATCTTGATTGATAAAAATGATTCTTTATATTCATTCATCTGGCCTATTGATTTCATTATTCAGTCATTTCAAGTTTGTTAGCCTTTTGGTTTGAGTTCAGAATTCATCCACCGTATCCCTGCATGTCGTAAGAGGCGACAGGGCTGGCGTCAGGAAGGGCATCCGATCATGAAACTATACTCCAAACCAAAATCATGGATTTGTCATTGGTCTGCAGACATATCCATGGACCGGTAAACCTCTGCTAGCAGGGAAAACGGCCAGAATATTAATTCTGTTTGTGTGCGTGTTACTCCTCATATTCTTTGTAAAATATTGATAGATAATGAAAACTTAAATTTTTAGTGTCAAATATCTCACCACTTATCAAAGTTGGTAATGGATCACTCTTCAATGGAATGGTTCAGTCAACATTTCAACCCTTGTCTTGGTTTTCTCACACAACGAAAAGATACCTTGCAACCAAATCCAGGTAGATATTGTTATCTTGCTTAATGAGTAAAATACCATGATCAGTGTATGCCTGGAGACATGTGCGATCGCAAGTGCATATGCATACTCAAATGCAAATTGGTCTAATTTGCAAAAATTGCTTTTGCTAGGGATAACTTTTCTTGCCGTGGCAAATGCTACGTTTTGGAAACAAAGCAAATCTTCAAGTGGGAAAAAGCATAAATCTAAAAGAAACAGCACTGCTATCTTTAGAGTTGCTGGAATTTCACATGCAAATCCTAAGACACATACAAAATACAGCTTATGCACTGTCTTCTTTAGGGTATTGACTGATCAGATACATTGTAATATCACATATCTGTAATCAATTCAAAATTGGAAATTGCAGAAGTTTTTTCCTGCAGAAATTTTACTATTGCCTATCTCCTCGCATGGCCAAATGGAAAAGCTTTAGTGATGTATGTGAAAAAGCTGTACAAATCTTGGGAAGTAATTTAGAAGGACTGGCTGGGTCTAGAAATATTTAATCATGGCTCATAATTTTGCTATCAAACAAATAAGAAAGTAAAGACCATGAACTCTTTAAATTACCCATTTGAGCTCCAGTGGGTCAGGTTTAGCCACTTAGTCTGACATTTTCTTTGCAACTTCCAGCAAACGAAAACCAGCAAAGGCGAAAAACCCAGTCTTCAAGCCAGAGTTGAAACTAGGACCAGATGTCATGTACCACGAGTTGCCTGTTATCTGCATCAATGCTACTTACAATAATACCATGTTTACCATCACAGATCACAATGGTAAGCTATTTTTATTCTTATTTCTATTTTTATTTCATTTTCAAATATTCATTTGACAGGGTTTCGAATTATGTTTTTTTTAATTCCCATATTGTTGTGTTTCTCTTCTAGGACTTACAGTTGCCTGGACATCTGCAGTAAGTCTTCTTTCATGAATAAAGTCAGAAAGTCTGATGTAAAAGATTACTATTGAAATCTGCTGCAAAAAACCTAACCAGGGTTTTTGTTCTGTCTAGACCTGTTTAGTCTGAACTATAGACAAATGATGAATATATAGAATAAAATTAGAAGTACCGTGTGGGTAGAAGGTCTCAAGGCTGCAACCATTTAGTTATGAAGCAAAGGCCTTGGAAATTGTGTTAAATTAAACAGCAAGAAAGCTCTAATTGGGAAGGAAAAAAGTTTACCCGCTGGATGTGACTTGCGATTTTATTTTCTTGTTTTTAATTGCAACTGTTCTGACTTCAGAACTGATAAGGAGGGCTCTACTGAAGAAAGAAAGGTCATTTTTGATTTATAGCCTTAACTACAAGGTTAATGATCAGGACCATCTAATAAGTTTTGAAATTTTCATTTCTAGTAGCTCTCCAGCTTAATCTTTCTGGGTAATTTTCCTAAGACCAATGGCTAGAAACCCAGTCTCTCAAGTATTTTCTTTCATATGGTATTTTCCATTCTAATTTAGGGAATATTATGGTCGTATCTTTTTTGATAAATTTATGTAAATATGTATTCAGACCAACTAAGAAAACATTAGCCAAAGCTCAACTAACAGTTTAGCTCAGCCATGCTTAGGTATCAAGGTAGAAGGCTAATGACCTTGTGCTGTTTTATCTCAATATATGCGTTCTGTCAGTAGCAGCCTATTTCTGTCAACCAAGCATAGTAGCTTCTCTGTTTTCCCTTATCCACATTTAGTCAGATGGTAAAGATCAAATAAGACAAAAGACAAAATTGCAATCTTCAGAAGTTTTCTCTAATGGAATGTATGTCGATATATCAATATCCTGATTTTGAAGTGTTTTATTTGTATTGACAGGGAGTAGAAGGTTTCAAGGGAGCAAAACGGGGAACAAATCATGCAGCTCAAGTAGCAGGATTCTCTGCTTCTAAGGTATCATTTCATGTTTATGTCCATGCAAGAGATTTAGCCCCCGTTTACACTATCGTGGATCCAAATGGATCCGTACCCAAACTAGCAAAGATAGGCCTCCCGTTTACACTAGACCTGTGGATCCGTACCCATTTGAGTCTGTTATCTGGACCCATTTAGGTTCGATTTCCAAGGTGTACTCATTTGGATCCGTGCTCGTTTAGGTCTAGTCTAAACGGTTTGAACCATTCCCAAACAGGTACCGATCGAAAGGGAGGCAAATTTTGCTTTGTTTTGTAATTAGATTCGGGTCAAAGTGCTGAAAACGGGGCTGGACCTGGCTGTGAATCCGTTCCAGTGTAAATGCTAGCAAATATGGGCACGGTTCCAAATGGGATCCGTACCCATCTGGATTCGTTCTAGTGTAAACGGGGTCTAAATTGTTATGCCTAATATAGTGTATTGTAAGACCCAAGGTAGTAAATTCATAGCCGTATTTTCTCCATGGAGCATTCTTACTTTGTAAATGTTGCAATCCTTAAGCCCATTTAATTTTTCCAAGCTATGGGGGACCATATTAGAAATGAAAGAAATGAAACCTAATAGATTTTTAAACTCGCAGGCAGATAGAAAATTGCCTATCAGAAAGGGCCTTTTCAATTGAATCTTTTCTTTGCATTGATAGAAAGCACTCAATTTTGGTATAAATCGCGTCAGGGTGAAAATAAGAGGCATGGGTCCCGGAAGGCAGGTAAGTTATTTTGTATTTAATCAAGATAATTTGTTAGAATGAAAATGATCCAAGTAGGACTCGAACCCACAACCTCTAGATACGTACTCTAGAACGTTACCACTGCGTACGAATCTAGAGGTCGTGGGTCCGAGTCCTACTCGGGTCATTTTCATTCTCACAAATTATCTCGATTAATTGTCCAAATCCTGCTTCTTCTCATATTCTGTATTTCTTTATGCGTATTGCAAGCCAAATGAATATCAGTGTCTATAAGGCTAGAATTTGAAGTTTGTGGCGTGTGGCACTAAGAATTAGTATTAACAAAAATCCAAGGGCATAAGTTGATGTTGATGCGGTTATTATGGCCTTCTATGGTAGATGGTAGGTTTGTTTAGCAACCATTGTTCTCAAAATGGAGGAAAATAAGCTGATTAGTTCGGCTCCTACATTTAAGAAGCTCCTTTGTATAAAAAACCAGCCTGAACTTCTTTCTAAAGGGTTCCGTTTATTAAAAGAATGCAGGCAGAAAATCATTTTTAGATGTTTTAGATGCTAAAGGACCATTAACTGTCAACCTGTGCGATGTACTGCCAACTGGCAGAATTGGCTTTGCGATCCGGTACCGACCGTAAATGATAATTTTCTTTCTCGTGTAATTTGTGTTGTCAGGGTACAGAATACAGTCTGCTCAGTTTCTTGCCTTGAGAATATAATACAGTAAATTATCGATTATCTGAACAAGTTGAAATTAATTTTTGCTGGCCCTTTCAGATGTGCGAAAAAATTCGAATAGTTGAGGAAGAAGATTTTACCCATTAATCCCCCTGAGGAACTCATATTACCACCAAAAATCATTGTAGGGTGTTCAAATGAAATACCTATTGAAAAGCTTTAGGAAATAGACAAATTTATGCCTCAGCTAAAAATAATAGTCGAGGTTTATTCGAGGTAATTCTAATAACAATTTATATAATAATTGATGTTTCTTTGATTTTCATTTCTGAATTCATGTTAAAAGTAAAACAGACAATAGTTTTTTATATACGTAATCGAGATGTGGTTTTGAAACAACTAATATATCACAACTTTTGACGCTCGGATAATTGTGGTTCGGACAATCGAAATAATTTCCAATGCATATTTCCTTTTTAGACTTCAGTAAAGGGTTTAATTGCTGGCGGAACCGAGATTGTCTCAATTACCGATGTTACTCCTATTCCGCATAATGGATGCCGGCCGCCAAAGCAAAGAAGATTATAGCAACTGTGTCAACTATCAATTTTTGAATGACTTGTATCGACCAAGTGGCAAATCATTTTATGGAGTGCGTATGAACCCAGTAAAAGTAAACAACCGGTATTTTGACAGTCGCAGGTCACAGTAATGCTTATTAAGACGATTGGATCCTAATAGGAAAGTGGTTGAACTAGCAATGTAAACTGGGATGTGCTATTTTTAAAATTGTAGCAGTTTGTTCTGTCAGATTTTCAGGGAAGATACTTTCATACATATTGCAAGGTACTGACCGAAGCCGAACTTACCAACTTTATTTCATTCTTTCAAAAACGTAACAAGGCCACATCTCAAAATTTTATATCTTGTTAGTAATATTGGTAATTTTGAAAAATATTCCCTAAAAAGACATAAGAACCCTGAATTTGACTTTGTCAATGCCTTAAGATTTTAATACCTTACAAAGGTGAAAAGTTTCAGAATATAGTTTTCGTTACACTTGATAAAAACCTTTCAGAATTTTTTCCAAGTTTTGGATCAAATCTTCCATTATCAAGATTTATTTCCAAAAACATCAATATTACCTTGAATCATTATTAGACTACGTGATAGAGGTTGTTCATAGTTGATAGGCAAATACACTTACTATCTTCGTAATGTATTGGTTTACGCACAACGCACAAAGGACCCACTGAAAAGGTTAACTAATCGAGCAGTGCGACCCTGGTCCTCCCTGTCGATGCGACCACACTTCGTGACTAGTTGGTTTCGAACCCGGGACCCATTGAACAAGGATCGAGTGACCTAAGCATCCCATCATCTTGATCAATTTGATATTTTGGTTTGAATAACTCTCTCTACAAACTGTGGTTAACAAGAAATAATTTTTCATATTTCAAGTTTAAGATCAATGGGATGTTTTTAGCCGATTTGAAATTGGTTTGAAAATATTTTTCCCGCTAGATCGAAAATGTATTATAACGTTTCTTCTTAGACACCTGGTGCTCTAATGACTGTATACACTGAATATATAAATATGAAAATTTTACGAAAGAACCAAGAGAAATAATGACAAAATCAGCTGATGTACAGCACACAGACATTGTCAGATGGTTAAAAGAGTCAAACTTTTAAACAATTAACACTTCTGATAGCAAAAAAGGCTTCCCAATCATTGTAAAAATAAGAAAAAATTAAAAAAGGCCAGCTTCAAATCAATTTTAATCGAGATAATTTGTGAGAATGGAAATGAATAAAATCCCTTAAATCAATTTTACTGGTTCTTATAAAAAAAAGAGTATAAGTATGGATAATTATATCATAAAGCAGTTTATGCAATGATTCTGATTGGCCTTAAAAAACTTGTTGCTTCAACCTACCTTCAGCCTGTAAAAAAAAAGAGAAAAACCCCATAACTTTTTTGGAAAGAAAACGCATCGCTTTAACATTTGCTTTAGACCAGTGAAACAGTTAAAAAGTATATTTTCCTTTTTTGCAGGGTATTTCCTATGGCATTTTTCTGAACCTAAATTTTTTAAATGAACAACGAATTTGATGAAATTTTAATGAAATCATTGGAAATATTGAAGGTAAATTAGGAATACAAAGGATTACTCGATCCAAAACTTTGCAAACCCTTGGGCTGACAAAAATGTGCGACCTTTCACATAAAGCCCCCTCGATTCCTGGGGGAGTGTAGGGCTAGGGTTATCAAATTGCCCAATCTTAGAAAATAACATTTCCAGTATTTGTGGGTATTTTCTGAATTCGCTTCTATTAGGGAGTAGTTTGTTCCATTGGATTTCTCAGATTATTATGAAATCCAAAACTGTTTATATTTAATAACTCATTAAAGGTAAATGCATGACCTGCTTGTAGCAAGTAGCATGAAGCGAATACACTCTTTTTCTCATAAGAACAATTTTATAAGAACACGAGCCTCAGATTTTGAGAAATAATTACGAAACAAGCAAATTGACAGCACATATACTATATATCAGATGGTCAAGAGAGTCCACATTTGAACCAATTAATACAACTGATAGCAAAAACAGGCTTCCAAATCATAATTAAGTAAGAACAATTTAAGAACATTTCAGGCTAAAAATAGAGGAATATTTAAGAACAGCCAGCTTCAAATCAAATTTACTGGTTCTTATAAAAGAAAGACAGTACATAGAGATATAATTTTCAACAGAACAAGATACTTTACGATCTTTCCAAAGTAGTACCGTATATGAAACTACAGCTGTAATTCATAACCCATCCATAAATTACCCAACTTTTGGAGGGTGATTTTTTAAATCTTAGCATTGAAATTAGACCCCCTGACCTATGTCAGTCTTCAATTGTAATACCCCCGTTCTCGGCCACACGGCCTTGTGACGTTGCAGGTAGTTGGAGATCTTTATCTGGTGTGTTGTTGTTGTTAATTAGTGAAGGAATGGATGCGAGAAATTAGGCCTCCTCCCTTCCAGCTCTTCCGTCATGTACACTTCGAATTCTCCGATGGCCAGGAGAAGTGGGCAGTCAATGGTTGCCATTATTGGGGCATTCATAATATTGACAATTCTTTCGTATTATTCCTGGTCGCTTTCCTCAGAAAACAACGTACTGAAGGGCACGATTGTCATGAGCTACAAGAAACTCAAAGACCTCGCAACTCACAAAGCGGGCCTAGAGAAAAAGAACTTGCTGCTTTCAAACAGAATGGTGGAGATGGAAGAAGCAAAGGACACAGAAAAGCAGAATGCTGAGACTGAGCAGGAACAACGGTTGAAATGTGAAGCCAAACTCAAGAAATCAGACGATGAATGCTCTGTCAAAGTTGGACAAGCACACGATAAGAAGGCGCGATGCGAAGACGCATCTGTGCAGAGAGAGGTATGATGATGGGAGGGTTGATATCTTGCTAGACGATACGGAGCAATTCTAGAATACCCCACCAAACATCATTTTAAGAAAGACAAAACAATAGTAACCAACGTGAAAACAATAGGTTACTAAGGCGTGAGAACACTGGTTTTTGTGTGGGGTATTCAACAATCTAACTGACAATACTTGCCTATCGGAGTGACATTAGGGGCGTTGACCATGTGCACCTATTTCTGGACAGATCATTCCCTAAAAAATGTCTAAAAAAAGAAAACTCTTACTCTATAATTCCCAAGTCTGCAGAACATGGCACTTCTTGATTCGACAAGATCTTGGATGTGCTAAAGTATTCAAAACACCTACTGCACATATAGAAATAAGTAGGCCTACTTACAACTAGGTTATTTTTGAAAACCCAGGTTTGTCACTTGAGTACGCTTGTGCTACGATTTGTATACTGAATATACACTCATATTTCATATAAGAATCTGTACTAAACCTTTGTACCAGAGTTTCTTAGATTCACTAGGATTTAATTGCAAAACAGCTAAAATATTTTGTTCAATGTAACTGAACTGAACTAGGAACAAAACCAAACACGTTAGAAGCTACAAGCCTCTCCATAAGGATTTTGCCAGGCGCGAGGCTGATAGCGCACCTCGTTTTACGATTACAAACTGCAATTCACACCACTTATTCTTGGAGAAACTTAAAAAGAAGAATCTATAAATGAATCACATTTGGATTAAATAACCATATGCAAAAACTTAAAGTGCCAGAAGTTACGTAAGTTAAAGAGCTTACAGTTTCTTAACTTTTGTACCCTACTGCAAATTCGTAACTTAAGTTTGTAACTTGTAAGTTAAACCTCTGATACCAAGTTGCGTGTTTTGGAGGGTTCAGGTTCCTTTGGTGTCCTCTGGTGTGCAGGTCTCTTCTAGATACCAAAGTTTCTTATTTTGCTGTCTCCAGGAAATCAAGGAGAGGGATAGAAAGCGCTCCTGACTCTCTCTAGGAGCATGTGGAGATGCGCGTGCCTGATCGTGCATCTTAGACGGAGAGGCCTAAAGCTAATGTCTCTTTAAGAAAACTATAAAAAGTTTCTTAACTTATTTTGTTCACAGAAACAATCAAAGTTTCTCAACTTTAGGTCCTATGTATCCATTTTTCTAGAAAACTAGGCAGTGTGAACTGGATATAATACACATTTATTGTTATTCTAGAGTTTTCTGATGGAGGCCTTGAATGGGGTTCACATCAAGTCATTAGACCATGCTGCTCAAGCAGATATTGTGATGGCAAAAATAAAACACCTGAAAGGTATATTGAATTTTTTTATTATATAAATGAATAAAATATTACAATTGCAAACATATAGTACAGAAACAATGCCACAGGGAGCATGTCATTACATTGCAACCCTGTGAAGTGTTGGAGACTAACCCACACAAAATGAATAATTAGTAAGTTTTTGGTCATAGTGTATTTTGAAATCATTACTGTCATTATTGAAAACCTTTATAAAGACAACTCTTCTACTTCAATGACTACCCCTCAGCCACAAGGGTTGGATGGGCAATGAGTTGCTCTCCTTCTCTTGAAGATTCTAATGGGTTTGCTCTCACACAAAGAGGATGGCGTACTGCCCACCCCTTAGAATTCTATAATATTCAGGTTTTGTCAATTGCTAAACGATTTTCAATCAAGGTTTCAAGATAATTTGCTTTTATTTGATTAGAGATAAATTTTATTCATAAGTTTGTTCTTCAACTCTCATTAGTCATACTTCGAAGTCATGGATAGTGAATGAAATCGTAAACATTGTCAGATGTGATAACTACTTCAGTGTACCCCCTTGTATATTGAATATTTCATATGGTTGACTTTTTGTGGCATTGACAGGTGCATAGGCTCATGATTAAACTAGGCCTGTATTCCTGAATTTCTGTCCAATTCAAAGAAAACATTATTTTTTGTTGTCTTATTTCATTTCTTGGGATACAAATACTCAACTATGTTCTTTATACATTTCATAATCCCTCCTACATTTTATACATTTCTTGATGATAAAGTTTGAATTAGCAACAAACCAGAAATTATTTATATATTGTGACTGTAATTTTCTGATTCAAGCTGTGCTCTTTGTGAGAACTAATAGCTTGTCAGTATCTTTATTCAATATTTACCCAGAAACTATGCAGACATTTTTCCGAATGAGAATCAGAAATATGTAGAAAGCATGAATTAATTAAAATATTTTCATCTGACACTAATTTATGATCTCACATATCATTGCATTTTTCAAAATGTGTATTAAGGTCTGTGTCTGTTAATTCCATTAGCAAAAATTTTTGACATATACCGCAGATAAATGTGCTTCTGCTGAACATAGGAAGGCATGGTACCAATAGAAAATGAGAAGAGAGATAATACTGATGAGAAACTGTATCCAATGATAAATCCAGTTTCTGGTGTGCAAAACCCACTAATCACAACAAGCCTCTGATATTTAGTAGGGCAACATTCCAGGAAAGATCAATCTCCCATTTTCAGATAATGAGGTATTTGGTCCTTTTCAATCCAACCTTTTGCACTGAATCGGGAACAAACTATATTTTTTATTGCCCGATAACGGGACACTGAACTCTCAAAACGTTGCTCTACTAAATATCAAAGAATACCTGATTTTTGAGAATGAAAAATTGACCTGAGAAGAATTCAAAATGACAACTACTGATTTGGTGAGCTATCTGGCAGTTGAAATTTCATCAACCAAATCAACCAATTTCATTGATTTTCCAAATATGCCTCTCCGTTTAGATATCAAAGGCTTGTCATGAAAAGTGGTTAATGTCATGTCAAATATTGTGTCAGAAACAGCCTTATAACTGGATGAATTTACTCTTATTGATTATCCTAATGTGCTTGAATATACATCAGTTTATTTCTTTAATTCTTTATAGGTCTTTTAAAAAGTTCTCAAAGGGATTACATTGCTCTGCAGAATAAATTCTCAGACCTAGAGAAAGAAAAGATCAGCCTAGAAGAAGCAAAGTAAGTATTGATGAAGCGACTTCTACTCTCAAGTACCAAAAAAACATGCTCCCTGCTAGTTGCTTTTTGAATACAATTTCCGAATATCTTTATCCTACAGATCACCCCTTTTTATACTTGTGGAATATTCTACAAAGTTGATGTTAAAATTTAAAAGAGAGCCATCGTTATGCTTCTAGACCCAAACTAGCTGTGTCAGACTTGCCAATCCGGAGATCTCGGCAAGAAATTGCAAACTTTAGATTGAAAAATACACTTTTTTGTTTTAAGAATTTAAAGCAACCTTCACAGCTTGTGATATACAATTAGGGATATTTTTATCAAATACTCCTTCCAATTTCTCCATTCAACCCTTTAGAAAGTACATTTAGATTTATTGTGCAACGCAAATAAGACGGATTAATTCTAGTGCCAAAACTTCTAAGAAGTTGTGCTTTAGTCAGAAAATTTAGAATGAAAACAACGACTTTTCGTTTAGCCATATTGCAAATTATCTATAATTCCTCCTCAGTAAAGTGAAATATAATTATTTCTTACTAACGTTTATAAGCATGTTAAAAAAATTGCTTAATTATCTAAAGAGTGTATAAAAGTTAATTACAATCTAAGAGCGTGAAGTGCAAGCGATATCTACAGGGAAACAACTTGAATTCTCACTGAAGATGTTACTTTAATTTTAGCAAACAACTTTCTTCTAAAGCCACTGAAAACAAGAAAATAGAAATTGACAGCACAAACTCGATTGCTGGAAAAACTGAAGGTACAAAGAAGAATGTTGAAAAGAAAAAGAAAAGCGAAAAGGATGGTAACACGAACAAAAATCAATCAATCTCGAAAGATGAAGATGATTTGAAAAACAAAGCAAATGTTACAAAACCAGGTATTGACAAGTTTTCATATGCACAGTGAATTCCCTCCAATAGTGATTCCAATGGTGTATTATTTGCTAATATTGTACCAAAACTCCGAAATTAAGAGCAGGAAACCCAATTTGACATCCTAAACGTAATCTGTAGCTTGAAATTGATGCATGATGATATTAATGATGATGATAAAGCTACATCCATAGAAAAGCGTATGTATTCTACCGGCAAATGTTGTCATAGAAAATGGTCAAAAAGTAGATGGGTAAGTAAGTAAGTTGGTAAGTAGGTAAGTAGGTAAGTAAGTAAGTAAGTAAGTTAGTAAGTTAGTAAGTTAGTAAGCAAGTAAGTAAGTAAGTTAGTAAGTTAGTAAGTAAATTAACGTGCTAGCTTTCAAAAGGCCATAGAGGTCTTATTTCAGGCTAGGGTATGAGACCCCAAAGTTCAACGTTCCCTAGGATAGTGGAGTGAGCGGTTGAGTTGACACCTCTAAGGTTACACATCCAGATATTGACAACACACTACCAAGTTTGACTTCATCTGCACAGCAAACCGCTTAATCTGCTCGGCCAGTCATAAGCGATGAGTTTCTATTGACAAAGTTACTTTACAAAGTCTGTGGGTTGGTTTACCATGAAAGTTCTCGATATGCAGAGTAGAGCTGATAAACACTAAGAAGAAAAGGCTCAAAAGACAAAACTCTTCATGGCGACAAGCCTGCTTAGTGGTTACCCATTAAATGCACTGATGGACATCTCCTGATGTGAGGGTAACCGCGAAACAGGCTTGTCGAGATGGAGAGTTTTGCATTTTGAGTTTTTTTTTTCTTCTTAGTGTTATAAAGTTACTATATGTATTATCTTTTTTTTTGCAGATCAGCATAAAAAACAAAAGAAGAAAACGAAGAATCGAAAAAAGAACAAAAGCCACACAATAGGTAAGGCTACTTTTGCTATGCCCACCACTCCCACAACTAGTTCGACTCACCTCGTCACTTCAGCTTCCGTTGAAAAACATGCCTCAACTCCAGCAACAACAGAGAAAGCTGCAACTCACGAATACGAGACTATTGAAACTCCCGATCTTCAGCACACCAGTGATTCAAAAGCAGATTTTGGTCATCACGAGAACGAGGCGAACGAAGTTACTAATAATGACTCTGATATCGATTTGGAAAATCAGAACTTTGAATTAAAACGAGCAGTTGATCATCCCTCGTACAAGAAGAAGATGGAGGCCCAAAAATCGCACATCTCCAGCAAAAGTAGAGCTGCCGATGGGATGGCCGCAAGCATCCTCCCAGTTTCTGACGACAATTATATAGAACACATTGACAATGAAGATCCTGCTACAGCTTTAGAAGGAGCAGCAGGCTCAAAATCGATCGGAAGTAAAATGGAGAAACGGCGCAAAGCTAAAAAAGATGTTGTTTCTTCTGAGACTGCGCTAGGAGGTAATCCCAATGATGAGAGTCCTGGAGACAATCCTGAAGGTAATTCTGAAGCCTATCGAGCAGGTAATGAGTAGGTTTCGAATTCTTTTTATATATTTTTTCTACACTGCACTTAAGGGAACGAGATCTTGTTACCTTGAACATAGCGAAAAACGAGAACTTCTTAAGCTTTGCCTTCGACACTCGTCAAAGTAAAGTGCGTAAGAAAGAGTTTCAGAGATGAGTTTCAGACGTGAAGCTTTAGTAAAATATAGCACTATTGCATATTTAGGCATTCAAAAAAGTTTCTTAAGATTGCGAGAAAAATTGGAAACATAGCTAAAAATTGATAGCTGATAGGTTAATACACTTAGGCCTATTTTTGTGAAGTATTGCTTGCCACAGAATAGCTAGACTAATCGAAGTAGTCCGACGATCGTTTATAGGCAAATACACTTGATATCTTCGTAAGGTATTGGTTTATGTACAAAGAATAAACGGCGCAATAAATATAAAATAAAATTATGTACAAATAATAAAGGGTGAACTGATCGAACAGTGCAACCTTGTTGTGACCACACCTTGTGACTCTTTCCAAATTCTTTGTTCACTCTTAATATCACAGGTCTGAAGGTGGTTTTGAACCCATGACCCTCTGAACAAATGTTGAATTTTTCGCTATGTTTCCCGTTTTTCTTGCAACCCTGAAATTCTGTACCGATCAGTGACAGTTAAAATATTTTCTTTGTTTATATATTTAACTCTGGTAGTCTTATTTGACTTTTAACGTACAATAAGAAAGCCTATTTATTTATATTGTAGGTACGCTTTAAACCGTACCGTTATCTTTTATCAAATTAGGGAGCGATCACAAATTATCGTTGCAAATGAAGACGATTTCAAAAGAATTTGAAAGTTTTTGAGAAATTATCAGACGATTAACAACGATTAAGGAATAATTTGCAAAGGATTAGAAATGATTTAGAACGCTTTTTATGAAATATGAAATGAGTTGCAACATTCTTGCAATATAGTAGATTTATCTATTTCAACAATTTTTTGAAATAAATCTATAACGATGATATTTTGATCGACCCCTTAGATACATTATGTTTTTATGCCACCACTTTCATCTTTCATGATTAGAAACAAGTGCATGATTTGCGTTACCTCTAATTGGCCTATCAGAACCTTGCCTCTCATTGGCCTATCAGAACCTTATCTCTAATTGACCTATCAGAACCTTGCCTCTAATTGGCTGATCAGGACCTTACTTCTCATTGGTTGATTCTGAGTTCTAAGGGCTAATTAGGCAGAGAATGTACGGTCTATGAACTCAAACATTATTTTGGCAAGATTAAAAAAAGAAACAAAAACTTAATTGTATTCTCTTTATAACAGTTTTTATTTGCAGATGACAAAACTTAGACTTGGTACAGCCAGACTCAGACGCTGCTTTTGAAAAATGTTTCAACTATTCTCTGCTCTCTACCACTATTTTCTTTTGAGCAGCAGTTTTGCACCGCTGCAAAAGCATTTCTTCTCAAGAAAAAGCTTGTGAAAAAAGAAAACAGCTTTTGATGTCCTGATGGTTGAGGCTCGGGTAACAAGGAGGTACTGTTCCTAGGTTACTTAGATCAAAATGGAGGAGTGATATGTTTAAATCTTCAAATCTTATGTAGAATCTATAATGCTCTAGTAAGGTGGATAACTTTTTCTAGGGGCTCGCTTGCGGGCTGATGCAACAGACTGAGGGCCGTTCACTGATCTCCGAACAAAGACTGGATCGAGCATATGTCGTTCTGAAATGAAGCTATTGGCAGCCATATTGAAAGGGTCTATTCAATACATTGAAATTCCACTGGAAAATGCTTTTTTCTTTGATGATTGATGGAAAGTTATGAATGATCAGTACGAGACTGACTTTTCGTGAAGCTATTATTAATAAAGAATCAAGTCAATATACTTTCTATGGCTACCATATTTGGAGGCAAAGTGCCAGCTTAAGCAATGGCTCCAACCATTTGGCTCCAGAAACGAAAGAATGCTCGATCCAGTTTTTGAAATCAATCGGGCTGTAGTGTTTAAGAGAGAAGAAAACTTAGGCTTGAAATCTAAATTTCCTTGGGACCCCTTTAAGTTTGTATTGTTATTTAATCTAAGTTATTAAGATACTTCTGAGATGTGAATTTTTTGAGAAAATATGATAAATTGTTTGTTGCTCTTGATATCTTGATAAATATGTTCTGTAGTACCAATAATGGCTGGTTATGTTAAGTATTTTGAATCCCTATGATATTTACTATTCATCATAAATACACCCATGAAGAAAATCTTGACCAGAAAATAAAACCACCCAAGAGAAAGTCTGTTTAGTTCTGTTGAGGATTTTCACAACTGTTGAGGATGTTTAGTACTGTTGAGGATGTTTAGTAATGTGGAGGATGTTCACAACTATTGAGAATGTTTAGTACTGTTGAGGATGTTTAGTACTGTTGAGTATGTTCACAACTGTTGAGCATGATTAGAACTGTTGAGGATGTTCAGTACTGTTGTTGATGTTTAGTACTGTTGAGGATGTTCACAACTGTTGAGGATGTTCACAACTGTTGAGGATGTTGACAACTGTTGAGGATGTTTAGTACTGTTGAGGGTATTCATCATTGTTGAGGATGTTTAGTACTATGGAGGATACTATCAGTGCATAAGAGGGTGTCCAGCATTGGAGGGCATATCATCCAGTACTGTGGATATTCGGTTCACAAGCACTCTAGGTACTTCCTCCACAGTCCTGGTATTATCCCTCCACAGAATTATTGAACAGCCTTCAATTTACCGATGATATTCCTTACTGAATACCCTCTAAAGTGCTGATGGTATCCCCCATAGTACTGAATATCATCAACCGTACGCAACACCCTCCACCGTACCGTACTGATAACATTTCCCCAGGCTGAAAACACCAGATAAAATAGACAAATTCAAGTTAAATTCCATTAGGTTCTATTTCATTAAGAGATGTAAATGTTAGTTAAAGTGTTGCATGATATTTACAAGTGATTGGCACACCTTAGATGCCCTGCTATATTACAATATCTTTCAACCCAATTCAATTCAATTTCTCAAGGTTCATTTCGATTAACTTTAAAGTTCTACGAAAACTTCAATCCCCGGCACCTTGGACTGTTGAGATAATTCCATTCATCAAAATGTTGTGGTTGTTGCAATGATGCGTTCAGCCTCGTTTTTCTGTAAGATGCTTGGAACTGTCTACAGAAAAATCGGAAGCTGTTAAGAATTGTCGTTCTTCAACGGTGAGTTTGGACCTGATTCAACTCTTGGTCTCTGTTGGGTTGGCCACAGTATACCGTCTCAAAAGGCTAGCTTTGTTTGCAAGAGTGTATAAATTGCTGCGAGCGTAAAATAAGCTTGGTGACTGCTTCCCGTTTTAAGAGTACACCTTTCAGTTCTCTGCTATATGTTAAATGGGATTCTGCTTTCCATCAATATCCGTGATCACATAATGTGTCGGTATCTGGATTGGTGATATGTGATATCTCCCTACTTGTCTGACAGTCTTCTCAATAATCATGTCTGTCTTCTCTTGAGTTCTCCTTTCCATCAAATCTTCCTTTCTCCCTTCATCTCTCTCCCTCCCTTAATCTTGATTTCTCCCTTCCATTTTCAACTGAAACTGATAAATATCACCTCATGTTCGTTGATATACTGGACAACTCATCTCATACTTCTGTTCTTGGCGACCCCTTTCAAGACCCATTAAACATAGCATTGTTCATCAATGCAGCATAGAAGGCTCGATGATGTCATTGTCTCTTATAATTCCATCCTCGACAATCAGTTTCTTGATCTTGACCACTTCCACTGGCTGGCTATCCTCGCATATCTCGTCATAGAGGTTGTATTGGGGAACCAGACCCTGGCCAGGGGGTGTCTTTAGGTGCCTCTTCTCTATATCTCCGTCCACGCTTCTCCTTCTTCTGCAAGGTGCCCCTCTTTTGTTCAAGCTGTTTGCATTAGCAGGGGCGTTGAAGGGGACGTTTCGGTTGACGATATCCCAGGGTATCGGTGCATCCTTGCTCTCTCGCTTGTCCATGCTAGAACGTTTATCCTGGCCCGGCCTCTCCGTGTTAGTTGCTTGACGTTTCGACGCCTCTTTTGATCTGATGTTATCTGAGAAATTCACATCTCTCTCTGCTGCTCTCTTGCGGTATTCTTCGTCCAGGGCAGCTGCGAAGTTCAGGTCGGAATCGGAGCCTTCGAGGTGCTGCAGTAACGATTGGAGCTGCAGGCGTTTCACGAGCTCACGTTCTGCTGCGAGGCTCCTTCGCTGGCGTGTTTGCGGGAATACAGGGTGTGAGAATGCGTTCGCAAAGAATGTCAGTGCTACAAGCACGAATAACCAAGTTGTGTTTTGTCCTAGAAATAACAGAATGAGAGATTTGAGGTATATTTATTATATTGTGGTGGCTTGATGGGTTTCGGGCATGTTTTGGACGCGAATGCAGTTTCTGGAACAGAACGGCTGCCAGGGTTTTAACATATTTACGAGCAGAAAACAGTTTAAGGAAAAACGGCTTGTGACAGTTAAGAATAAGTAAGAATCTTTAGCAGCTTTTGGTATCGAGCTTTCCTAGAAAAAGATCCGCATAGTAGTTTTTGCATGTTCTGTAAGAACCCACGAAATAGGAAATTATTTCTGAATATGGGAGAATGCTAGAGAGGTTGCTAGACTTTGCTTAGGATGAGAGCAAACAGCAACTGTCTCTTCCCAGACTCGTAGCCAAACCTTTTGAGCTGGGTTGGCAGCATTTTGAAAAAAATGTAAGTAAAAAATGTTTCGTGGGGGAGGGGTAAAGATAAACGTAAAAACGGACATGGATATTACACGTACGATAACTTTCATCAGAATCTAGGCGCATTTATATTTCAATCATAAAATATGTTGTATTTCAAATTTATTCTCATCAATATTTTCCACTTTTTGAATTGCTTTCTAAAGATCCTTTAGTAAAGGCTGCAACACTCGGCAATTAGAAAACCATTGTTGTCACTTGAAAAATTCGTTAGTTGTGGAAAAAAGCGTACTCCAATTGCACCAAGGGTAGCAATGCCACTCCTACCTTCCCGTGGCTACGGACCTGTGTCTTACTGAGGTTAGGACTACCCTTGTGTCGAGAATTTATGAGCTTATATGAACATTTCAAATGTGATTTACTCAAGAATACGATAGAGTTGTGCATAGAATCAAGGAATTCTTTACGGATTTGAATATTCTTACTCATGGAATAAGAACTGACGAAAGAGATCTAGACTAGAAAACCAACAAGACTTGATATTTCCTGGGTTAGCAGATATTGTTAAGAAATTGAATACACTTCAACGAAAATCTTATCAGATTATATAAGATTTTCGTTGAAGTGTATCCAATTTCTCACCAATATCTACTGACCCAGGAAATATCAACCTGTACCCTTAAGACGCGGGCTATACGAAAAGATATCTCAGAAACGATGAAAGAACTTCCAAAAATTGATATAACATATAGATTGAAGTGATGAGGAAAACTATATAAAAACTGTGTACTCCCAAATGTGTATTTCTAAGAAATCAATACCTCTAGATTTTGGTAACCTTTCCTTTTGTTTTAAGACGCAGGTCTGTAACAATAAACTTGCAAGTTAAACATGTTTGCGGCTATAGCTTTTGTAAAATTGGAATCAGAAAGTTTGAAGAACAGCAAAGATCGCTCTACGTTAGAGAATTAGAAATACCCACCTTTAAGATTCATAGCTGTGTATCGATATACGAAGACTTCTTTCGTCGTATTTATTAGCCGCAGCCGTGCTTTTGTGAAATCGCCAAGTGTCTACCTGAATCCGTGAAAATCTTTTTGCTTACACACCTGTTGGAAGTAGAAGCCATGATAACACACCTCTATTCCCATGAGTGGCCAGGACAGGTTTGTGCGGCTTCTTGAGTGATTTTGTTCAGAACTCTTCAATATATTCATGAGGATTCCTGCAGAAAGACGCGCATTACTGCGGGGCTGGTGCCTAACCAGGCAGTATTCAAAACCGCTGTAAGGAATCTTACATTTTGTCTTCAATCGTATCTCTTTCGAGATGGTGAGTGAAATAGGATTGGAATTTGGAATATGTAAAAGTCTCTTTCGTGCTGCGGCCATTGATCTCAAAATAAAAACTGGATCGAGCATTCCGTTGTCTCTGCATTCAGATTTTGAAGCCAATTGCATGGGCTTGCGTTTAGCCTCCCAATATGGCTGCAAAAGAAATCATATTGACTTGATTCTTTGCTAACAATAGCTGCACGACTTTTCAGTATCGTGTTGTGCATTCATAACATTCCAACAATCATCAAAGAAAAAAGCAGTCTCAAGTGGAATCTCAATGTATTGAATTGGACCTACCAATATGGCCGCGAATGACTTCATTTCAGAACGCTAGCTGCTCGATCCAGTCTTTTTTTAGATCAGTGGCTGCGGCTACTGCAGTTCAAAACAAAACCTCGCTTGAATCGAAACAATTCTGCAAGCTTCTGTCTAATGATATAATAGCTGCTGCGTGAAAGAGGCATATTGGTCAATCAGCATCTTTGTTTACATTTCCGTAACTAGCCAATCACAACCTCGTAATTTTCTGGTGTTGGGCTGGGTGAGATAAAAGCAATGCTAGACTAAACTATTGCAACAGTCAAAAAAAGTCAGTGGTTTTCTTCTGAAAAAGGCTTCAATTTGTAGAACATGTATCATGCTGTGTATGCTACTGTGTCCCTACTGAAATCAAGACCCATCAGTTGATGGACTAATTCGTGAAAAGAAAATTATATCATTTAATTTGAATATAACTGTACGTAAACATAGCTACTTCAAGTAAATATTACAACTCAACAAATCAACAGATTTCTTATAGGTACCTTAAACAGGCGATGATATTTCGATAAGAGTCTTTTTCAGACATTTAATATCGTTTACCCTGAATAATTTAGTAGTATATTCTTGACTTAAAAGTCAGTGTCGTCTTGTTATTGTATTCCAGTTTTTATGCAAAGTCTGAGATTGAGGCATCCGATAGATTGCTCAAAGAAAGAATATCTTATCCTAATATTCGAGTAGTAATAAACTATTCCACAGAAGATGGTGGACCTCCTTTCATGCAATGCATCATAGGAAAATGTCCTTAGCAACGCATAGCTACCAGCATCTTAACGGCCGTTTTCGTAACTGCAGTTGGTTGTTATGGTTGCAATGCGTTTCCACCAAATCTTGCAATGTGGAATCTTGTGCAGTCGTCTATTCGGCCTATAGTTTTTGTGGTAGAAGTCAATTATTGAAGACATTTTGATTTCTTTTAGAACTATTAGGGAAGCCATTGTTTCAATGCTCGGGAACATGAAGAATATTGCGAAATACTTTTCCGAGGGTCTCCCAAAGGGGCTCTGATCTAATGTTCCCTTCTAAATTATACTTTTCATCTTTTTCGCCTTACTTTCATGTAGCTACGTCTAATATTTTGTTCACTCTAGAATTTTGTGCGAATATCTAAGCTCATGCCCCTTTGAATACATCGACATTTGAGGACAATATTTTCCCATTCTCAATCTTCAAGCCGGATATGGATAGAAAGGCTGCTGGGGTGTCTTCTGCTCCGACGATATTAAATGGCTGGTATAGTTGGTGAAACAGATCTTCTTGACTGCTTATTTGATGTTTCTTTTCTATCTTACTCTTTTTCTCTTCGCTTTTTACTTCACTTTTATCATCTTTTGAGGTTTTTACTTCATTCCTTTCGTCTTTTGAGGCTTTTACCTCAGTTTTTTCGTCTTTGGAGGTTTTTATTTCAGTTTTGTCGTCTTTGAAGGCTTTTGCCTCAGTTTTGTCATCTTTGGAACTTTTTACTTCATTCTTTTCGTCTTTGGAGGTTTTTACTTCAGTCTTGTCATCCTTTTTAGCTTCTTTTGTCTCTTTAGGCCCATTCTGGTTGGAGCTGGGCTCAGAAAGTTTCTTTTCTTCACTCGTTGCTTTTTCACTCACAGTGTTTTCTTTGTCTTGAGTTCCAGCCAAACTCTTGGTATCTTTTTCATTTGCAACATTCTTAGCAGCACCTAGTTCAGATGGTTTTTCAGTGTCATTTTTCGGTGATACATTGGATGTTTTGTCGTCGTTCTGAGCTGTTGCTGCAATTTCTTTGCCTTCTTCTTTTGGAGTTGGAAAACCCAATGTGAGGGTTGATAGACACAGTGTGACCAGTAGCCAAGAGTAGATCACTTTGAGACTAGGCATTCTGTAAATAACCAAATCTTTTTAGCAGTAATGATTTACAATTCAAAGAAGTTTCAAAATATGAATTTAATCATAAAGCACACTTGTCGTCTTTTAGAAATTTGAGGGGTATTCTCTTCACAGTATTGGGAATCTAGATATGGTGCAGCCACAGGAGAGACGTAGTAAGCAATTGTTTCTACCACTTGATACAGGTTTGGGTGGGGATGTGCCGCCCAAGAATCAAAATGTATACCGTAATGTCTTGGGATGTATATCCATATTTTATGAGAATGTTGAAAATGTATACCCAAATGTGTGCCAAAACCTTGAAAAACGATACCCAAACTCTAACCAAAATGTGCAAAGAGTACACCCACAGCATGTCCCCCCTTGGTAAAGCCGTCACTTAACTCTGGTACAGCCATTCTGCCATTCTAGTATGGAAAGGCCTAAAGTTTGCAAGGTGATCAAACTTCTTTCACATTGTGCAGTTAAACCATCTTAAAATAGACCAGGTTTTGAAGGGAAGAGTCTTATATATCTATTCTATTACTCGAATGCTGGTGTTGACAAATCCGAATTAGCGAAGTTAGCGAATAGAGGATTGAAAGCACGAAATCAAGTTGACTTACGTTTGTTTAACCATGTCTACATGTTTAAAATTAAAAATGAATGATATCGTTTCCAGTGAGTTCACACAATACTAAAAGGTGCATAATTGTTGCTATCGAACGCTTCAAGGATCAAAGAGCTAAGCTGCACACCCCTGCACACAAAACACAACACAACAAAATGTTCAACTTACTTCAATTTACACCGTGTTTTAAATCTTGGTCGAAATCGAGCAGAAGTTTTTCAGAAGAAGCCAGAGATTTTTGTTTCATTTTAAGTAATTAGTTTTTGGTTTTTCAAAACCTTATCCAATGGTGATGTAAAACATTTCTGAATGAGCCTTTGGCATGCTTGACTGGTCGCCATTGAAGATCTGACCTTTATTGTCTCTCGCAACACTCCAGGTGGCTCCACTATAACGATGCTTTATCGTTCTGCGAAGATTGCTCTACGAATAGGTTAAACCAGTCAAGGTTACACCCAATAGATTCAACTCATAGTGGTTAGACCATGAAGGTTGGACCCGAGCTAGACCCAATAATGTAGACATAATAAGTTAGACCCATCAAGGTTACAGTTAAACCCATTATAAAGTCATAAAAGTTAGACTTCATTGGTAAGACCCGTGCTAGACCCAATAGAGTACACCAAATAGATTAGACCCATACTCGTTATGGTTAGACCAGTCAGACTCATGGCACATAGAGGTCATAATCCCATTAAAGTTGTTCCATATAAAGGTAAGACCCTATAAGTAAGACCCATCAAAGTAAGATCAATTAAAGGCAAATCATACATAGTCAGATAGATTATGCAGAATCCAAGCCAAACATAATTTTCAGAGAATGTTCAGCGTTCTTCTGACAAGGGAAGTAGACTAACATCTGGATAAGTTGGGATTTTGAATAGAGTTTTTTGTAGAAAGCCCCTGTCAATCTTTGTTTACTCATTTTATCTGCAAAATCTTATCAGAGAAAAAACACATTTCTGATGGCCAAAGAAGTTTTGTTGATTAACTGACAAATAAATCTCTCACAAAACATATCTAGACAAGTACTATTGTCTGAAGTTTTTTTAGCAGCCAGTTCTTCTTTTTAGAAAACTAACAATGATATTGACTGAGGGTAAGGATGAGCATGGTCTTGAACATTTTGTGAAGGATTAGTTTATGCAAAAAATACTCTTTTCGGCTTATTCTCAGTAAGAAGAGTACCCCCTCAGGCTGAGTATCCTGCGCCCTTATCCTTAATAGGTCATTGTTAAGGTTTATCTCCTTGGAACCCTGTGTTTTGTGATTCTGGTTTTTAAGTAAGTCTTCGGGTGAACCAATCACGTTCTGGCGCAGGTTTGAGATTTAGCCGAAGACACATGTAGCCCATACAGCGTGGGCAGCCATTAGCAATCTCGATTCAGAATGGATTGTTCAGCTGAAGACCTTCACAAGTGTTTCCATGATTTAAAATACTCTTCTGACAATATATCATGCTTCGTAAGGAACCCCGAAGCTTCAGCAGATAAAATGTTGGAATGTTCCAAAGCTCTCTCCGATTTCCAGAAAGCTTGTCAGTCAAATTCAAGCTGGCCTAAATTGAGTCTCTCTCTCTCAGAGGTAATGCATGTAAAGAATTTCGATTTCGAGCAGCTTTGGCAAATCTTCAACATAGAAGGTGAACATCTTTTGAATCATGGATATTCAAGATGTCAGAAATTAAAAAAGAAGACGTTTTTGGGGTTTAGAAAGCAAGTGAATGCAGATGAAGAAGATGAGGAATCTGTTAGGCCCACCACATTTTTGAAGAAATCAGATAAAAAGTCGACCACGAAGAAGAAAGATTTTGAGAACGATATCAATGGTGATAGTGAAAATGAAGATGATATTAATGACAGCAGTGATGACGAGGAAATTGCAATGAAACCCTCAAAGTCTAAAACTAGCTCTTCATTGGATGACGGCTTTTTCAATCTGGAAGACATGAATAGATTCTTGGAGATGGAAGATAGAAAAGAAGAAAGAAGAGATAAAGTTGTTGATGACGAAGATGAATCTTCAGATGAAATCGATTATTTTGATGAAGAGTCTGATGAAGAGGAAACATCTATGTCAGTCAAGAGGTAAATATAACGAGGTGTCTATTTGACCTTCTGTCCGCCGAGCTTTTCTGGAGCCTAAATGACTGTCAGTCTTTATAAGCATGCACTGTGTAGGGCAGTTGAAATCCTACCCACAATCTGCCATATTGAAAACTTTAATTATGAATAATGGGTTGAACAGTGATGCTCATGTGATCCACTTGATGCACAGATCCATTCGTTATGGCGGGGATAGAGTAGTTTCTCTGGAAGAGATTTTTATTCAATTATTCTAGTTTTAGATATCTAATTTCACCTTTGCGCATGTCGAATTGTTTTTTGCAAATTTTTCCTTTTTGCTGGTCAATCAGTGACTTTGTAAATATAGAAAGTCACCAGTGAGTCACCAGTGAGGTTACTACACATATGTTCTGCCCCCTGTGCCTTTGGCCAAACCAATGTCATTCTAACCCTATCATGGAACGTTCCATTTGAAATATACATTTTCAGAAAGATTTCTTGTTTCAGGAGGTTCATTCTTCTTGGGTGCTGCAAGTAGTTTTCAAATATGCTGGGGCTATTCATGCGGCAACAGTATGCCGACATCAATTGGTTATGCGTATAGGATTTCCATCATTTACCTTTATGCATGCGCAGTAATTGTATGTACCCACAAAGAGATGAGAACAACTTAACAAACAAAGACTAGGTTGAACCTTACTAAAATTGTAAATCCGGAATCAATCAAAAACACTGATCCATTCATTATGGAGAGTTCCTGTAGGCTCTTGCAGAGCAATATTTATTCACATGTCAAGCCAGAAATGTTTTTAAGTTATTAATAATTAGGTTTACGCATGTTAGATAACTCTTGTACGGATAGCAAATGGAAGTCAGCACAAGGTTGCCATACGAATAGCCCCCGCGTTTCAAATAAAGCTCAATGCAATACTTTATTTTGTAGTCGGGAAAATGCCCGGACATTGATGTTTGATGACTTTTATGATGCCCCTAACTTGGATGGATCATCAGAAAAGAAGATTGAGCAAGGTGACACATCAGATGATGGTAATGACGAGGTCGATGAGGAAATGCAGGATGACAATTATGGTGAGGATTCTGATGACGATTCTGGTGACAATTCTGGTGATTTGGATGAATCAGATGAAGAGAGTAAAACTGAACGCAAAAAAGATGGTAAATCTTCAACATTCGAATTGGAAGAAAATAAGGTAATTTCTTAATGAAATGATGTGAATTGAATAATTTCACTTGACAAACAATACAACTAGCTTTGAAGAAAGATAGCTGACCTCATGGAGCTAAATCATGGACCTTAATTGTAAAGGAGGAATTTTATACCCCTCACCAACTAAATATGTTTCTTCTAGTTCTACTATGACCTCTCAACTATTGAAACTTTTGGTGTTCATGGGTTAACTCTAATTGTAGGTTGTAGTTTAAAGTTTTTTCTTGGATCAGATTGTTTCTCTTGAATCCTGAACAACTTTTCTAGATTCTGCTTTTCCTTAGGTTGAAAATAAGCAAATAGTGAAATTGGACAACCCACAAATTAAGCCTCTTTTCCTAATGGAAACTCATAATTATATTTTACTTCGTTCTTGCAGATGAAACAGGTAATTAAAAAGTTAGAAGAAGAAAATCTAGCTAAAAAGCCTTGGCAAGTTATTGGTGAAGTGTCTGCCGCCAAGAGACCGAAAAACAGCTTGTTAGAAGAAAACCTTACATTTGATCAAAAGATGATATCAGGTAAAAAATTTATTTATGATGTTGCTTCTTTGGAAAGTAACTAAATCAGTATTTATTTGGAATGAAAAATATTTCAAAAGTTACTAAATTACTTGCATAACTTTTGACCCACAACCATAATTTTTCTTCTTCAGAAGTTACAATGATAAATAAGCCGTTCTCAGAGCCAAAATCTCCAAATAGACCTCCATTTAGATTTAAAGGGGCTCACTGGGATGATATTAAATTATATCCAACAGTGTGAAACTCAAGGGGCTCGGTAGCACAGGTATATTGGAAAAGAATACTCCTATACCCTATACTTACCACTCTGTCTCCTCAGAGGCAATGAAAAAAGCTTTCAAGTGGAGGTGTCTCTGTAGTCCTTTGAAAATCCCTATAACTTGTCATATTTCTGACAGACTTTTCAAATTTTGATTTATAGATTTTGATAATGTTTGATTTGAGAATTTTCATGATGAAACTTTTCTTGCAGCACCTACTATTACTGAAGAAACCACAGAAACACTGGAAGATTTGATAAAGCAAAGAATAAAAGATGAGGTATCCGCTTTTTGTTTTTTAGTTTGAAAATTGTTGGAATCCAAGCCAAGAAAAAGCTTTCACCAAATTTGGTATCAATACAACAAGCACCTTGTAAGAAGTTTTCTGACTTCCTTTCTCAAAGGTTTACTAAGGTTTTATGCTTCATAGGAAGCAATTTAAAAGTTATATCTGTTATTATGTTGAACAAATATCAGGCCTTTTTGTCTTACAAGGTCAATCACCCTTGCCAACGCCTTTGCAAAGTCAGTTACTAGGGCATTGAATGAATATGTGACCGTTAGATTATTTCCTTTTCACATTTGTCTGATGAATTGAATTGAAAACTGTTCTTTTTAGGCATGGGACGATGTCATAAGAAAAGTCAAGCCCGTTGAGAAACCCTACGAATACAAGAAATCGCTGGAGTTGAATCAAGAAAAAAGTAAGATAAGTCTTGCAGAAGTCTATGAAAAGGAATATATCAAGCAAACAGAGGTGAGTAATGGAGTAATGTTTTGATTGTAAGAAACTGTTATTCTATGTTATACATTATAAAGGTGTTGCTGGGAGGCCATTTCAATTGTTCTGTTTTGATTTTCAATCCTTGAAGCGTAGGACCCTCAGGTGACTGGCCGAGCTCCTTAAGCAAAGGTTAACTTAGGTTTTTTGTGGTCATAACATTGTTGTTACGTGCAGCTTAAGCAGAGGTTAACTTAGTTTTTGTGTGGTCACAACATGTCGTTACGTGCAGCTTAAGCTTAAGCTAGGTTGTGTGAGGCCAACATCTAAATGGGTGACCCTCAAGGTGGTGACTTAACCCTCATACCACATACTCACTCAAACTCGTACAAACTACTCACTCCCCCATCCTTCAGAAGTGAAGTTCAACTAGAGGTCCTGTTTCCTTGCTGGAAATAAAGCCCCTGGCCTTTTATTGGCTAGCGTGTTAACATATACTTTCTTACTTGAAATAGAGGACCTGGACATCAACTGATGCTTCTTGATGTTGTATTAATGTATGTGCTCATGTATTATGTTCATGTTCATGTATCAATGTATGTATGTGTCATCCTTTACCTTGCGGTCATGAAGTACTTTTGTTTGTTTTCTTGGTGCTGTAATTTTGTTAAATGTATCTTCAAGCAGCAGCTGAAATCTATTACCAAAATACTTTCACTTCGGATTGTTGAAACTCTTGATTCTAAAATGATTACTTGCTCTTGATTTGTAGATGATTTTTCGTCTTAGACTTTTGTTTATTTTTGAAGGAAGTTGATGAGGCGGAAGAGAATCCCGAACACGAAGCAATTAAAGCCATGATGGATAGTTTGTTTTCCAAACTCAACGCCCTTTCGAATTTCACTTACACTCCAAAGCAGGTAGATAATACATATGACCTAATTTATACCCCGATATTTGAGTTTGATCTTGTTGAATATTTGAAATCTCTAATATTTATCTCAAGGTGTTAACGTTTTCTACATTAGTGTTACCACTTTCTTGAAAGATTGCAATTTTTTCAATAAGTAACACGTTAATCAACAACAAGCCTTGAATTGATGATTCTTTCAGGCGTTAAGGCCCTTAATGAAGGTAATGAATTTCTAGTATTGCTCTGCTAACTTCATCTAACTAGGAACGTGCAAATAAGGAGGTTTAAGAGATGGTAGTTAGCCAGTTGATTTTGTTTTTTAGCAAAACGTTAAGCACCATCGAAGGTCCGGGTATATCAAGCTCCCCTCAACTAACGCCCTCTCTAATAAGCCCCCACTCTAATAAGCCTTGGAAGGGCTAGATTTCAGTAAGCTCCCTATAGATAGTTTTCGGTAAATAAAATATTTATTGATAGCTACAGTACGCAGTGTAATGTAATGAATGGAACGATGTGTCCTCAAGAGTGGCCTAACATCTCTCTCTGCTTGCTCAATGACTACTCTTGAAGTTGCAATAGCCCTGTAACAACAAGTATGAACTCGTCCTCCCCCGTCCCCTACGTCTGTTTGAACTGATTTCGGATGTAGGAAACAGGGGGTACTGTGTGATAATTTACCAAAGATTTCACAAGGAACGAAATTGATCCATTTCTCATACTCTGAGTTTGATAATCAAAAGGCACTTATTTCACACCTAAAATTCCTGATTCGATTATGACCCTGATTGTTTTACAGCCGAAACCAGAGTTGAAAATCATTTCAAACGTCAACTCTTTGCAAATGGAAGAGTGTACGCCAGTTACGACCAGCAACGAGCAATTACTCGCACCGGAAGAAATCTACGATAAGAAAAAGGCGGAGACCAAGGGAGAATCCGAGAAGACATCTACGGACAAAAAGCACGAAAGGCGAGACAAAAAGGCACTGAAAAAACAAAAGCTAAAGCAACAGGCCAAACGCAGTAAAGAGAGGCTGGCACAGGGGAAAGGCAATTCGGACAGTAAACTAGCGGCGTTGAAAAAGATCCAGAAAACGAGCAAAAATACCAAAATAGTTGACAGTACTGCGCCTAGCAAGACTGGCCTAAAGTCGAGCGCCAAGTTCTTTGACCAACTACAAGAAAATGTCGAGAAAGGAATTAGAGACAAGAACTTAGCTTCTAAAAAACGAAATAAAGATGAAAGCAAAAGTCATACTTCGCATATGAAGTTATAAATCCTCATGAAGATATTTTATGTAATTTTTTTATGTAATTTTCAAAATATTATGTGTTTACAATTAACTCTCATTGAGACCTCTGCCTAGAAATTTCTAAAATTCAGTTGAAATATCCAAGGATGTGTTTTTCACTTGGCGTACCTTATTGTCTCTTGAAGAGGCGTAGGTACGAAGGGGTGGCGGGGTGTGGCACCCCCTGGCCCAATCTTAAACGAAAATTTCACGTTCAGCCAGCAATCTGAAGTGGAATAAAAAAATTGGCAGGTTACGTCACAACGCAGATTTTCAGCAACGCAAAATTTTGGTTTAAGAACCACTGGCAATCTTTTTTGACTTTCAAATTGTATTTTGACACCGAAATGTCGAATCTCGACTCGTATCGTGACCATTATCCGTAGCAAAAGCGCATAATATAGATTTAGCAATTTCTAACTTCTGTGATGCGAAATTCTGTTTTCGTCACGATATTTATCAAGATAAATAACCATCCGAAAGAGATAAGTAATCCTGTGGAAGAGGTTTATCATTGAAAATACGTCAAGCCTCTCAAGAGGGCCACGCCCGAAACCCACGCCTACCAGTTGGTAAATTTACAGCCTGCCCCCCTCCCCCCTAGCCTGACTTATCTATCTAGCTATTGACCTGGCATCTTGTAGTTCCATAGCCTTGCTAGATGGTTCATAGTTTGTTGGGGCTTTACCTCTGGATTCATGGGAGAGTTGCCCGATCTCTAAAACATTAGGCCCCCATATTTTCATTAGCATGCCTTTGTGGCATGAGCAATTCGAGAATGAGTATATTTGAGTGATTGATTAGGCTCTTGTTGGTCGACTTTAAATTGATTAAACCAGTGCTTAGATGGTAGAGTGATTGAAGCGTAGACTCTTGGGGTCGTGGGTTCGAATTCTACCATGTTTTTTCATTTGTACAAATTATTTCGATCGATTCTCTTTGGGAATTTCAGATTTCAGACACTGAAAATGCGTGCTGGTGAGCACAAAATGATGAAGTGAAGAAGTGTGCTTTTGTTGTTTAGGCTGGTTTCCATATTAAACCAGCTTCATGCAAGGTACAAAAGGCTATGAAGCAGGACTAAAGTTCACACATCGATAGCTCTATCGTTGGACATATAGCCCACCCCAACCCACCCAAAGAGAGATGAGAGATATTTATGTGATAATGCATTATTGTTATTATTTTTGATTTGCAATATTAACCAATGATAGTTTGTTACGTAATGTGCGTCTGTACAACAATCTTGCTACACTGACTAATACTGTATCAAACGCGACCTGTTTGTCTCTCATTTGTCTACATTACAAAGACGACACTGAAGAAGTAAAGAGAAAATAAATATGGTCGTCTTCGTTTCAATGCGATGAACTAGAAATTAACTGAAATTCACTTTTTCACAAGTTTACTTCTCAACATTAACAACAAGTGGGATATACATATGAACATTTCCGTTCCTTATATATATAAAATAGAACTGTTTGTATGCATGTATGTATGTATGTACGAGTCTGTGTTTCGGTTTCCCGTAAGATAGTGCTCAATGCTTAAATGCAGAGCGTTATATATACGAAGGAGGAAAGAGTCAAGAGACTAACTCAACATCTCGACAAGCCTGTTTCGTGGTTTCCCACTCATCAGGAGACGTATAGATTTATGTATGTATGTATGTGTGTGAATGTAAACTGAAAGGTATTGTTACAACCAGAATTTATCTGGGAGTGTCCTCGGCAGAAAATATTTTACAAATCGTGTAGAAATAAAAGAAGAAAAGCAAAAAGTAAAGAGTGGTTGGTATAGAATGCATTAAAATATTGATTTCTTCAAGCTATGATGATGCAAGTAAACCACCGGTCCGTAGTAGCTGTCTCCTTCTTAGTACCTACAAGTTTCTTGGTTAGAGACATACACAAATAAATAAAATTTGATCTATTGTGACGCCATGTGCTATCTCCTTTGAAAGTTACAATGAAAATAAAGAAAATCTTTCAAAATCAGCCCAATCTTTGAAGAAACTCGAGCCCTGTCTTTCTCAAAATAAAACAGCTGTATAGTTCTATTTTGAGTTGTGTAGAGATTGCGTTTCGATTGTGGCGGTTTTGGAAGATTTGTTTTGATTGTAAACTCCTCGATAAATCTGAAGTCACAGTTTTTCATCACGCATATCGATAACTCAAGCCTAGTCTTCGAAAGTGAACCTCATAGAAAGCTTCAATGTAAGATAAAAACACACAATAACAACAACTTTGGGAAGAGGGACTGGTAACCAGTCTATTTATTACATGCTTAATTTTGATTGCTCCTTGATACATCTGACGTCAGATTTATCCACCCCGTAGATTGGTAAGTCATCAAAAGTTAAACTCAAAAACAATTTCAAGCCAACATGGGGAACTTTACCTCGCGCCCAAAGACAAATGAAAGCAATGGTAAGGCTTTTTTGAGGTTTTTCTTCTCTGCAGTCTCAAAAAGTTGATTGATAAGAGTAACAATATCGAATGGTATTTTTATTTTCATTGATTGAGGTCATGGTAAAGGTGGAAAATGAGCCTCTTTATATTTAAGTAAAAGGTGTGAAAGTAGGCCTTTTATATTTCAGTTAAGCACACTTTGGTTTTTTCATCCTATTTCCGCTTTTGATCTTTAATTTTAATTTGATAAAATAATTTCTGATTCAAAATTAATGCCTTGCTTTTTCTTACTTCTCTCATTCTTGCCTTGCTTCTTTTTACCTTGTTCCATCTTACCTTGCTTCTTCTTACCTTGCTTCTTCTTGCCTTGCCTCTTCTTGACTTACTTCTTCTTGCCTTCCTTCTTCTTGCCTTGCCTCTTCTTGACTTACTTCTTCTTGCCTTCTTTCTTCTTGCCTTGCCTCTTCTTGCCTTAATTCCTCTTGACTTACTTCTTCTTAGCTTGCTTCTTCTTGCCTTGCCTCTTCTTGACTTACTTTTTCTTGCCTTCCTTCTTCTTGCCTTGCTCCATCTTACCTTCTTTCTTCTTGCCTTCCTTCTTCTTGCCTTGCCTCGTCTTGCCTTAATTCTTCTTGACTTACTTCTTCTTGACTTACTTTTTCTTAGCTTGCTCCATCTTACCTTGCTTCTTCTTACCTTGCTTCTTCTTACCTTCCTTCTTCTTACCTTGCCTCTTCTTGCCTTAATCCCTCTTGACTTACTTCCTCTTGCCTTACTTCTTCTTAGCTTGCTCCATCTTACCTAGCTTCTTCTTGCCTTGCTTCTTCTTGCCTTGCTACTTTTTACCTTGCTCCTTTTTTCTTTTCTTTCTCTTGACTTACTTCTTCTTAGCTTGCTCCATCTTACCTTGCTCCATCTTACCTTGCTTCCTCTTGCCTTGCTTCTTCTAACCTTGCTCCTTCTTACCTTCCTTTCTCTTGACTTACTTCTTCTTAGCTTGCTTCTTCTTACCTTGCTTCTTCTTACCTTGCTTCTTATTACCTTGCTTCTTCTTACCTTGCTCCTTCTTACCTTGCTTCCTCTTGCCTTGCTTCTTCTTACCTTGCTTCTTCTTACCTTGCTTTTTCTTACCTTGCTCCTTCTTACCTTGCTTCCTCTTGCCTTGCTTCTTCTTACCTTGCTCCTTCTTACCTTGCTTCCTCTTACCTTGCTTCTTCTTACCTTGCTTCTTCTTGCCTTACTTCTTCTTACCTTGCTCCTTCTTACCTTGCTTCCTCTTGCCTTGCTTCTTCTTACCTTGCTTCTTCTTACCTTGCTTCTTCTTACCTTGCTTCTTCTTGCCTTACTTCTTCTTACCTTGCTCCTTCTTACCTTGCTTCCTCTTGCCTTGCTTCTTCTTACCTTGCTTCCTCTTGACTTACTTCTTTTTAGCTTGCTCCATCTAACCTTGCTTCTTCTTGCCTTGCTTCCTCTTGCCTTGCTTCTTCTTACCTTGCTTCTTCTTACCTTGCTTCTTCTTACCTTGCTCCTTCTTACCTTGCTTCCTCTTGCCTTGCTTCTTCTTACCTTGCTTCTTCTTGCCTTACTTCTTCTTACCTTGCTCCTTCTTACCTTGCTTCCTCTTGCCTTGCTCCTTCTTACATTGCTTCCTCTTGACTTACTTCTTTTTAGCTTGCTCCATCTAACCTTGCTTCTTCTTGCCTTGCTTCCTCTTGCCTTGCTTCTTCTTACCTTGCTTCTTCTTACCTTGCTTCTTCTTACCTTGCTCCTTCTTGCCTTGCTCCTTCTTTCCTTCCTTCTTCTTGCCTTCCTCTTGACTTACTTCCTCTTGACTTACTTCTTCTTAGCTTGCTACTTTTTGCCTTGCTCCTTTTTGCCTTACTTCCTCTTGACTTACTTCTTCTTGGCTTGCTTCTTCTTACCTTGCTTCTTCTTACCTTGCTCCTTCTTACCTTGCTTCCTCTTGCCTTGCTTCTTCTTACCTTGCTTCTTCTTACCTTGCTTTTTCTTACCTTGCTCCTTCTTACCTTGCTTCCTCTTGCCTTGCTTCTTCTTACCTTGCTTCTTCTTGCCTTACTTCTTCTTACCTTGCTCCTTCTTACCTTGCTTCCTCTTGCCTTGCTTCTTCTTACCTTGCTTCCTCTTGACTTACTTCTTTTTAGCTTGCTCCATCTAACCTTGCTTCTTCTTGCCTTGCTTCCTCTTGCCTTGCTTCTTCTTACCTTGCTTCTTCTTACCTTGCTTCTTCTTACCTTGCTCCTTCTTACCTTGCTTCCTCTTGCCTTGCTTCTTCTTACCTTGCTTCTTCTTGCCTTACTTCTTCTTACCTTGCTCCTTCTTACCTTGCTTCCTCTTGCCTTGCTTCTTCTTTCATTGCTTCCTCTTGACTTACTTCTTTTTAGCTTGCTCCATCTAACCTTGCTTCTTCTTGCCTTGCTTCCTCTTGCCTTGCTTCTTCTTACCTTGCTTCTTCTTACCTTGCTTCTTCTTACCTTGCTCCTTCTTACCTTGCTTCCTCTTGACTTACTTCTTTTTAGCTTGCTCCATCTAACCTTGCTTCTTCTTGCCTTGCTTCCTCTTGACTTACTTCTTTTTAGCTTGCTCCATCTAACCTTGCTTCTTCTTGCCTTGCTTCCTCTTGACTTACTTCTTTTTAGCTTGCTCCATCTAACCTTGCTTCTTCTTGCCTTTCTTTCCTCTCGCCTTGCTTCTTCTTACCTTGCTTCTTCTTACCTTGCTTCCTCTTGCCTTGCTTCTTCTTACCTTGCTTCTTCTTACCTTGCTTCGTCTTACCTTGCTTCCTCTTGACTTACTTCTTTTTAGCTTGCTCCATCTAACCTTGCTTCTTCTTGCCTTGCTTCCTCTTGACTTACTTCTTTTTAGCTTGCTCCATCTAACCTTGCTTCTTCTTGCCTTTCTTTCCTCTCGCCTTGCTTCTTCTTACCTTGCTTCTTCTTACCTTGCTTCCTCTTGCCTTGCTTCTTCTTACCTTGCTTCTTCTTACCTTGCTTCGTCTTACCTTGCTTCCTCTTGACTTACTTCTTTTTAGCTTGCTCCATCTAACCTTGCTTCTTCTTGCCTTGCTCCTTCTTACCTTGCTTCTTCTTGCCTTACTTCTTCTTACCTTGCTCCTTCTTACCTTGCTTCCTCTTGCCTTGCTTCTTCTTACCTTGCTTCTTCTTACCTTCCTTCTTCTTGCCTTGCTTCTTCTTTCCTTCCTTCTTCTTGCCTTCCTCTTGACTTACTTCTTCTTACCTTGCTCCTTCTTACCTTGCTTCCTCTTGACTTACTTCTTTTTAGCTTGCTCCATCTAACCTTGCTTCTTCTTGCCTTGCTCCTTCTTACCTTACTTCCTCTTGACTTACTTCTTCTTAGCTTGCTCCATCTTACCTTGCTTCCTCTTGCCTTGCTTCTTCTTACCTTGCTTCTTCTTACCTTCCTTCTTCTTGCCTTGCTTCTTCTTTCCTTCCTTCTTCTTGCCTTCCTCTTGACTTACTTCCTCTTGACTTACTTCTTCTTAGCTTGCTACTTTTTGCCTTGCTCCTTTTTGCCTTACTTCCTCTTGACTTACTTCTTCTTGGCTTGCTTCTTCTTACCTTGCTACTTTTTACCTTGCTCCTTTTTGCCTTACTTCCTCTTGACTTACTTCTTCTTAGCTTGCTTCTTCTTGCCTTGCTTCTTCTTACCTTGCTACTTTTTACCTTGCTCCTTTTTGCCTTACTTCCTCTTGACTTACTTCTTCTTAGCTTGCTCCATCTTACCTTGCTTCTTCTTGTCTTGCTTCTTTTTACCTTGCTCCTTCTTGCCTTACTTCTTCTTAGCCTGCTCCATCTTACCTTGCTCCTTCTTGTCTTGCTTCTTTTTACCTTGCTCCTTCTTGCCTTACTTCCTCTTGACTTACTTCGTTTTAGCTTGCTCCATCTTACTTTGCTTCTTCTTTGATTAGTCTGACATCCCAGTCTGAATCTTTCTTCGTATTGGCATTTGCTTTCTTTTTGCAGATGAAACTAATAATGACCCAACTATTAGGAATGGTGGAAAGAAATCCAAACAGAAGAAGGAAAAGAAGAAGAAGAAAGAGGAGAAGAAGAAGAACAACGATATAAATAAGAAGAAAGATGATATAAGAAATAATCACAATGGTGAAGTCGATTTGAAGAAATTATTAAGAAGAGGTTGGATAGTTACTTTGTTGATTATTCTCAGTAAATGTAAAACAGATTGACGTACATTGTATTTTTTACCTCATTTCCATCAAATTGAATATTTATCATCTTTCTTGTTTTCCAGAATCTACTTCGTCTGGATGTTGTTATTCCCTGAAGAGGAAAACCAAGAAGCAAATTTCACCAAAGGTTTGCTGTTTTTATCATAACTATCACATTCACCTACTCAGGCAATTTCTGATGGCCCTGTCAGAGATCTTTCTAGCATTTTAACTGGAGTTTTGTCAGAGGTCAAGGAGATCTGCACTTACCCAGAGTCAAACTAGAATATTCGAAAAAGATTTTACTTTGGTTTTAAAACTGGAACAATATCCCTAATGATATTCGAGAGACAGATTCCATCACTCTTTTTAAATCCGTTTTTAGACGATATCTTTTGAACTAATAAACCCCAAACACGAGCCCAAGGTAGAGCAGCGCATTATTTTGATATCATTTTTGCAGATTCTATTTATTTTGTTCTTTTGAATTATTTTGAACATGTAATGTTATAGCAGCTTTATTCATTAGCTTAAATGGTTAAGTGTATAAACAATGATAAAATGAAAACGAAATGACAACACACTTAAAGGGAATTCTCTCACCTGGAACGCAAGTTTGGGGAGCTTATTGTTTCAAGTACATACTATGATATTGAGGACATTTTTATCTTTTCTTTTGGTCCTGAGAAAATAGACTTGATTCAAGAATAATTTAATGTAATGACTTTATGTTTGAATAAAAAAGTTGCAGCCGTCCTAAATGTGGTCAAATCCGTTAGCTGTTTCCATTCTTCAGGTACTCCTGTACTTGCAATTTTCTTGGACTAAAATTACTAGTTTCTTGAGACTGCAGTAATAAGGAAAAGCAAATTTTTGCTCTTCGCTCTTCAATTAGTCTTTCTAGACGAGCTTTGCTCAGAATTTGAATTGAAACATTTTTCACGAGTTTTGCTTAAAATTTGAATTCCATTATTTTTCACATGTATATAGAAACTTATTGATTACAAAAAAGTTTTAACTTTATTTCCTAGGAATATAAAGATGCCGCCACCTCGCCGAAAGAGCGACACGGATTTGAGCTTATTGCACTACCGAACATAAATGGACAATCGACATCTACTGTTAATACTGGAAGCCAGCACAGTAGAACACTGAATTGCGAAGAAGTCAAAGAAAAGCTCTTGGCTTACACTTTCCAACAAAAATCCGAGGTAAAACAAAACTCCTTCTAAACCTTTTATACCAGGCCACAGGGCTGTTGGGAGACTACCATCCTCGCCAAAACCTCTTGAGATAAACAAAAAATAAAGACTCAATATGTAATTCTCTTTCTAGGAAAATAGAGGAAAATGCTTTACCCCCTTCCCCTGTACCATGTTGGTTAAATTTGTTGCCAGGGCATCATGGAACAAAAAGGCATATGAGTTCCCCAAACGATATTGAAATGGGGGTCAGGGGGGGGACTGTAAGTCAATAAGTTGTGTAATAAACATTTGTCTCAACAGTTTTGGCGAATTTGTGAGTTTTTAATGTGAATATGTAAAACTAATAAGATGTTAAATCAATTGCAAATGTGACATCTGCAGCTATTGCCATCCCAACTTCGTATCTCTCTTTTGATTATGATCAAAAGAATTTGAGTTGTGATTATGATCAAAAGAAGAATTTGATACTTATGGTTTATCATTTAGACTATTCCATAATAGACTCCCACGGAAACACAGGGAGTTGGTGCCGTATCGCCGAGAACGTGTTAAAGGGAGATGACATGATTCTTTGATACGAAGGTCATATAGAACTTCTTTCTTCACGAAAAAATCCCCCATCTATTCAGGATTGAAATGGGTTCGCCGTCCTTGCAGTGAAAAGTCTTTATTAGCCGATTCAAAATAAAAATGATTGATATTCCTGTTCCTTTATCATTAGAAAAACAGTCAAGATGAATCCGCCTTGCAAGAAAACCAAACAGAAGCCACAGTCAAAGTGCTGGAGAGTGCTGAAGATAAGACTGAGCCTGAACCACTTGGTGTCTTTGAAGATCAAACTGATTGCACTCAAGATAGTGGCCGAGACAAGGACGCTACCGTTACGAAGGAAACCCCAACGGAAGCCACAGTCGATGATAGCATACCTTCTGCTGAAATACAGGAGAATGCCAAGCCAAAGACTGAGCCTTTACCTCTTGGTGTCTTTGAAGATCAAACTGATTGCAGTCAAGAAAGTGACCGAGACAAGGAAGCAACAGTTACGAAGGAAACCCCAACGGAAGCTACAGTCGATGATAGCATACCTTCTGCTGAAATACAGGAGAATGCCAAGCCAAAGACTGAGTCTTTACCTCTTGGTGTCTTTGAAGATCAAACTGATTGCAGTCAAGAAAGTGACCGAGACAAGAAAGCAACCGTTACGAAGGGAACCCCAACGGAAGCTACAGTCGACGATAGCATACCTTCTGCTGAAATACAGGAGGATGCCGAGCCTAAGACTGAGCCTGAACCTCGTGGTGTCTTTGAAAATCAAACTGATTGCACTCAAGATACTGACCGAGACAAGGAAGCCACTGTTACGAAGGAAATCCTAACGGAAGCTACAGTCGATGATAGCTTACCTTCTTCTGGAATACAGGACAGTGCCAAGCCTAAGACTGAGCCTGAACCTCGTGGTGTCTTTGAAGATCAAAGTGATTGCACTCAAGATACTGACCGAGACAAGGAAGCCACTGTTACGAAGGAAACCCTAACGGAAGCTACAGTCGACGATAGCATACCTTCTGCTGAAATACAGGACAGTGCCAAGCCTAAGACTGAGCCTGAACCTCTTGGTGTCTTTGAGGATCGAACTGATTGCACTCAAGATACTGACCGAGACAAGGAAGCCACTGTTACGAAGGAAACCCTAACGGAAGCTACAGTCGACGATAGCATACCTTCTGCTGAAATACAGGAGGATGTCGAGCCTGAGACTGAGCCTGAACCTCTTGGTGTCTTTGAGGATCAAAGTGATTGCACTCAAGAAAGTGACCGAGACAAGAAAGCAACCGTTACAAAGGAAACTCTAACGGAAGCTAAAGTCGATGATAGCATACCTTCTGCTGAAATACAGGAGGATGCCGAGCCTAAGACTGAGCCTGAACCTCGTGGTGTCTTAGAACATCAAACTGATTGCACTCAAGATAGTGACCGAGACAAGGAAGCAACCGTCACAAAAGAAACCCCAACGGAAGCTACAGTCGACGATAGCATACCTTCTGCTGAAATACAGGACAGTGCCAAGCCTAAGACTGAGCCTGAACCTCTTGGTGTCTTAGAAGATCAAACTGATTGCACTCAAGATAGTGACCGAGACAAGGAAGCAACCGTCACGAAGGAAACCCCAACGGAAGCTACAGTCGATGTTAGCATACCTCCTCCTGAAATACAGGAGACTACCGAGCCTGAGACTGAGCCTGAACCTCTTGGTGTCTTTGAAGACCAAACTGATTGCACTCAAGATAGTGACCGAGACAAGAAAGCAACCGTTACAAAGGAAACTCTAACGGAAGCTAAAGTCGATGATAGCATACCTTCTGCTGAAATACAGGAGGATGCCGAGCCTAAGACTGAGCCTGAACCTCGTGGTGTCTTAGAACATCAAACTGATTGCACTCAAGATAGTGACCGAGACAAGGAAGCAACCGTCACAAAAGAAACCCCAACGGAAGCTACAGTCGACGATAGCATACCTTCTGCTGAAATACAGGACAGTGCCAAGCCTAAGACTGAGCCTGAACCTCTTGGTGTCTTAGAAGATCAAACTGATTGCACTCAAGATAGTGACCGAGACAAGGAAGCAACCGTCACGAAGGAAACCCCAACGGAAGCTACAGTCGATGTTAGCATACCTCCTCCTGAAATACAGGAGACTACCGAGCCTGAGACTGAGCCTGAACCTCTTGGTGTCTTTGAAGACCAAACTGATTGCACTCAAGATAGTGACCGAGACAAGGAAGCAACCGTTACGAAGGGAACCCCAACGGAAGCTACAGTCGACGATAGCATACCTTCTCCTGGAATACAGAAGACTACCGAGCCTGAGACTGAGCCTGAACGTCTTGGTGTCTTTGAAGACCAAACTGATTGCACTCAAGATAGTGACCGAGACAAGAAAACCACCGTTACGAAGGAAACCCTAACGGAAGCTACAGTCGACGATAGCATACCTTCTCCTGGAATACAGAAGACTACCGAGCCTGAGACTGAGCCTGAACCTCGTGGTGTCTTTGAAAATCAAACTGATTGCACTCAAGATACTGACCGAGACAAGGAAGCAACCGTCACAAAGGAAACTCTAACGGAAGCTACAGTCGACGATAGCATACCTTCTCCTGGAATACAGGAGGATGCCGAGCCTAAGACTGATCCTGAACCTCGTGGTGTCTTTGAAAATCAAACTGATTGCACTCAAGATACTGACCGAGACAAGGAAGCAACCGTCACAAAGGAAACTCTAACGGAAGCTACAGTCGACGATAGCATACCTTCTCCTGGAATACAGGAGGATGCCGAGCCTAAGACTGATCCTGAACCTCGTGGTGTCTTTGAAAATCAAACTGATTGCAGTCAAGAAAGTGACCGAGACAAGAAATCAACCGTTACAAAGGAAACCCTAACGGAAGCTACAGTCGACGATAGCATACCTTCTCCTGGAATACAGGAGGATGCCGAGCCTAAGACTGATCCTGAACCTCGTGGTGTCTTTGAAAATCAAACTGATTGCAGTCAAGAAAGTGACCGAGACAAGAAAGCAACCGTTACAAAGGAAACTCTAACGGAAGCTAAAGTCGATGATAGCATACCTTCTCCTGGAATACAGGAGGATGCCGAGCCTAAGACTGATCCTGAACCTCGTGGTGTCTTTGAAAATCAAACTGATTGCACTCAAGATACTGACCGAGACAAGGAAGCAACCGTCACAAAGGAAACTCTAACGGAAGCTACAGTCGACGATAGCATACCTTCTCCTGGAATACAGGAGGATGCCGAGCCTAAGACTGATCCTGAACCTCGTGGTGTCTTTGAAAATCAAACTGATTGCAGTCAAGAAAGTGACCGAGACAAGAAAACCACCGTTACGAAGGAAACCCTAACGGAAGCTACAGTCGACGATAGCATACCTTCTCCTGGAATACAGGAGGATGCCGAGCCTAAGACTGATCCTGAACCTCGTGGTGTCTTTGAAAATCAAACTGATTGCAGTCAAGAAAGTGACCGAGACAAGAAAGCAACCGTTACAAAGGAAACTCTAACGGAAGCTAAAGTCGATGATAGCATACCTTCTCCTGGAATACAGGAGGATGCCGAGCCTAAGACTGATCCTGAACCTCGTGGTGTCTTTGAAAATCAAACTGATTGCACTCAAGATACTGACCGAGACAAGGAAGCCACTGTTACGAAGGAAATCCTAACGGAAGCTACAGTCGATGATAGCTTACCTTCTCCTGGAATACAGGACAGTGCCAAGCCTAAGACTGAGCCTGAACCTCTTGGTGTCTTTGAAGACCAAACTGATTGCACTCAAGATACTGACCGAGACAAGGAAGGTACCGTTACGAAGGAGACCCCAACGGAAGCTACTGTCGATGAAAGCTTACCTTCTGCTGAAATACAGGAGAATGTCAAGCCTAAGACTGAGCCTGAACCTCAAGGTGTCTTTGATCACAGTCAAGATACTTACCGAGACAAGGAAGCAACCGTTACGAAGGAAACCCTAACGGAGGCTGCAGCCAAGGACCTCATTGCATCTGCTGATATATTGGATGATACTGTTCCAAAGGCTAATCCTGACCGTCTTGGTACCCTTGGCGATCGAGTTGATGCTGATAAAAGAAACGAACCAGAGGATGAAGTTGGATTACTAAAAGATAGACCCGTGGAAGCTACAGCCAATGAGCACTTAGATGCTATTAAAAGAAATGGACCAGAAGAGGAAGTGACTGTGGGAAAGAAGAAAATCATGGAGGAGGGAACCAAGGACCACACTGAATTGGATGGAAGTAGTGAGGTGGCAGGACATACTGGGGAAGGCAAAAGCCAATCAGCCATCCCTGGTCACACAACAACCCAAAGAGTAAGAAAAATAGGCATTACTGACAGGCCAGCCGTCTTGTGTAATGAAGATGGCACAACCATAGATTTGGAAAGGCCAAATGAAGATGGTGCTGTCTCCACCAACTGCTCTAACCACTCGATTAAGGGGGATGATAGTGTTGTTGTTGATGTCGATGGATGCTTTATAGCCAAAGAGCAACAAAGTGACTCATTTATTGAAATAGAGAGGGTCACAGGAAATTTTCAGAGAAATTATTTTGAGGAATCAAGTGTCTATATGATGTCAGAGAATAATACTGGTGAGACTGATGAAAAAGTAGGCCTGCCTACTGCAATGGAAGACGCTACAGAGGGTACTTCTTCAAACCCTGACGCTCCGGTTTGCAACTATATGCAAAGTGAGAAGCAATTGCAGCAATATTCTGCTGGCAACTTAGAGGTGAATTCGGAGGCACCAATGCTTCCTCCAAGCTATTGTGTTCAGAATGTAAGTGTTGAAAAAGAAGTAGGAATATGCCACTACGTACTGGAGGATGTTAGTGTTTCAGGTCTTATCAATGATCTCGAGAAAATGATGAGTATTGAAACCACACTAAAAGGAAACGACAAAGATGGTTGTGAGGTTGAGAAATCAGACAATCAATTGCTCAACTCGCTGGGCGAGCAAGTGGAAGCTCCCTCGACTAATATTGTGATTAAACAAAAAGAAAACAAATCTTCTGCTACGATCGGTTCTTCTGGTGGGCCTGTTTGTACTCCAGATAATGGGGAGTCTGTTGACGTGCAGCATGGCCTACCAGAGAGAAATAACGAAAGCAAGGCAAGTAGATATCGTTCGTGTGCAGATTCGATTTCTAAAGAGAAGCCTCTGCTAAAGTCAAGTGATGACATGCAGATAACAGAGCTGCTTACGAAAGAGACCAGCGAGATGAAACAGCAGGGTATCCCATGTCAGGAGAATGAAAGAAAAGATTCGAAGCAATATGCGAGGGTTACTAAGAATCTGTCGTCTGATACGCATGAGCAACTATCGAAAGAGGCTGATTTCAAGGATATTTCGAATTCACATGGTAAAGAAGAACACCATAAGGATGTTGGTATCGTCGAGAAGAATTCCGGAGAACTTGAAACATTTGGTGATTGTTTTGATGATGATAGAGAGCGCAAGGTTATCCGGGCGTCTGTTGAGAACGAGGTTCATCAAAAAGGAGAAAATCAAAAGAATGATCTAATTCGTCTTGAAAACAAAGAAGACGAGGTTGAAATAAGTCATTGTCCTATGGGAGCTGTTAATGTGGAAGTGAACGTAGCCTGTGGAACTGATTTGAAAGATGCGGGAGTCGGTATGATTGCAGCTGTCAGCGACGAAATGGAAGAGACTTGTGGAAAAGAGATCGTTGCTAGAAATTCAGAGAAAACTGAAGGTAGACAACAGCAGCAACCATATGGAAATCAGGACGGACTTTGTCCAAAAGAGGCAATGGTCAAAGCTCGATCAGAGGGCGACCTTAAGTTGAACAAAGCTGTGCATGACTCAGCTAGTGCAGGTTGTAGCAAGCAACATAGTGAGAGACAAGCTGATATGGTTGAAAATACCGGAGGCAATTTATCGGCATGCTCTTCTTCTTCTGACCACTATCCGTCGAACGACCAGAAGGAAGGGCCGTTGGCTTGTTTATGTGCCTGTGGAGATTGTGGCAATTTCCCTTCAATCGAAGATGAATGCTGCACAGAGAAAGAGACTGTGCTAGCCCACCTGACACGGAATAACTCTGAACAACCATACAGCCTTAATGACTTGAGCACAGGAGTAAATTCATCTTACCCAATCAGCAGCACTGTAAGCATGGAGCATGCTGAAGATGAGTGGACAGTTCGTGCGTTCTACTCAAATGAAGAGTTTGAGGCGGACACAAATGATGGCAGAAATGGTAACGTCGATGCCGATGATGCTGAGTTTGTGATCAATGCCGAATTGTGTCAGGATGGCGAAGAAGTTTAGAATGATTTGAAATCAGGTAACAGTTTCTTTCTTATGTCAATCAAAAATGTGAGTATCTTTCTAATTACCTAATCAACTGTCAACTATTTTATTTCTAATTGACAACAGTGTATGGATTAGAACCAGAAGACCTATTTCTAATATGGATATACAGTAAAATGCGCATATAAAAACCTAAGAATTTCAGAGTAAGCCTATAAGACTCTGAATATTTAGACCCCGATTACACTAGAACGGATCCAAATAGGTACGGATCCAATTTGGAATCGTACTTTACTATATTTGCTAGCGTTTACACTAGACCGGATCAATCTCAGATCGCGTTTACACTGAGTCGGAACCACAGCCAGGAACCTCTGCCAGGTTCAGCCCCGTTTCCAGCACTTTGACCCAAATTTAACAACAAAACAAAGCGAAATTTGCCTCGCTTTCGATCCGTACCTGTTTGGGAACGGTTCCAACCGTTTACACTAGACCTAAACGAGCACGGATCCAAATGAGTACACCTTGGAAAGCGATCCCTAATGGATCCAGATAGCAGACCCAAATGGGTACGGATCCACCGGTCTAGTGTAAACGGAAGGCCTATCTGTGCTCATTTGGATACGGATCCATTTGGATCCTTGCTAGTGTAAACGGGGTCTTCGTTTCATTTAAGCAAATTGGTATTGTGATTGGTGGCGCAAAAGTGACACGATTATGCAGCTAATTTCATATCACATCAGAGCAGTTAATTTTGCAAATTCAAAGAAAAAGGTCTCTCAAACACTGAAATTCTACTGTAAAGGTTCTTCTAAGAAGTGGCTCTCATAAGCGGGTTTCTACTCTATCGTAGCCATTATTTAGATTTACAGTTTTTCATCACACGAAAGCTTTAATGTTTATTTTTAGTCAGTAGACCAAAAGAAACGAGTTCAAAGATTAATTTTTTTCATTCGACTTTTTCTCTTTTCAGATACACTCCGAGATTGCTGAATTCATGAAAAACTTGGGGGAGAATCAAAATAAAAAACAAAGCATTTATTTATTCATTGAACACAGGGAGATATTCTCTTAGTAATTTGAACAAAAGTTTGTGGATCATTGTCTGGCAATGGATGCAACGTAAAAACAATTATCTAAGAACTGGCGTGATTAATTGCATGTAAACTTGTAACTTTGTATGACTGGAAAACTTTACACAACGCAGTTTTGTATATATATGTATATATTTGGGCATGATACCAGATGTTTCTTTCATAGTCGCAAGTTCTACTGTTAGAAAATCATAGGTAGGAACTGTTGGCAATGAGTTGAAGTGTTTTGATCCCTCAAAGCAATCAAGCTTTTTCTAGAGGTGAGAGAATTCGCCCAGGAAGCTTTTCTTTCTAAAATGTGCACTACTTTTTATTTCTTTACTCAGTACTAAACAGATCGATTTTTTTAAAACATTTATCTACTTCAATTTCATCAAGTTCTGAGTGAGAATCTCAATGATAGGAGCCTCACGAAATGGGAACATGAGCGCCACACTTTCTTTATCTGCACAGCTGATGATTTTCTAATCAATATCATCAGTGTTAGTCTCTGCCATCATATAGACATTCGATCCCTCAAAATAATTTCTATAAAAATTTCCTGTGACTCTCTCTATTCCAATAAATGAGTCAATTTGGTGCTCTTTCGCTATGGAAGCAAAGATAGATAACGAAATGTGTCATGTGAAAGCAAATTTGGGGGAAAAAGCACGGAAAATTTTATACATTTCATAAGATCTGTAGTAAATTCTATAAACTGCGTAACATTTGTAATTTTGATAATTTCCTTTGGAGCTTTCCGTCAAATTTCCTTGAAAGTGGAAGCACTAAGCACTGTTTTTGCTTTTTCAAGAATGTTGCTGCTGTTGTCGTAATTATTTATGTTGTTGTTGCTGAGGCGGAAGGCAGTGCACTGGGCGACGAGGTAACGTTGTGAGAATTCTTCACATGCGCATCAATACTAAACAGAGAGGAGGGGAAAACACCGAACCAAAGGAGGATGCTGTTTGATGTCAGCAAGCACTGCTCAGAACCTTTGTCTGTTGGGGACTTCAAAGCAAAATGTTGTTCGGTCATTGGTCCAAGCAATATTCAGTGCACGAGAAAAGAGGAAAGTTTACAGCACACTGCAGATGCACTTCAGATTGATGAGGACACTGCGAAGGAGCTTACTGAAATATGCGACCCAAAGAATCTTAAGGTTTCTATGTTCCCTACTTTTAAATTACTAACAATAGAAAACTCAGATTCCATTCAAATATTTCAGGTGTTGAAATGGTAAAAATATTACTGCAAATACTGATAGGAGAGAAACAAGAAAGGAGACTGGCTCTCTCTGTTACTTAAAGTTTCATGCTCACAATACGAAATCATCAGACAGACAGAATAAATATTGATATAAATATTTGACCCTTTAAATGAAGTGCAGACCCTGTGCATGGCCACGCCCCCTTATAAACCACAAACAAAGGGCCCAAACTCAACTGGTGCCCCTGTTTACGACCACACTGTCACTGGCCCCGACCAGAAAGTTGCCATTTTGTGGAGACAGCAAATTCATGTGCCCATTCTTCACATTCATGTGGGCAAACTTTCAATTTTGGTCACTGCCTTTGGTGCAAATCTTACTGGCAAGCAAATGACGTACCGTTACCTATTAAGAGCCATAGAGTTAACAAATAGATACAAGAGCAATGGGCAAAAAGTAGAATGATACACTAGCCTATCAAAGTTATTGCATAGTAGGTCAATTGCAAATGGTGGGATAGCCTCAAGGATGTGATAGCTTAAGACTAAAACTACCATAACTTTGCTCAGACTGCTCCTTGAGACATAGTTTTGGCAGGAAAATGTAGGAAAATTTGCTGACGTCATATTCCATAACAATAGACAATAATAAATTGAAGATGAAACTTTTTATCACTTGGGGGTTGACAGATGGCCAAAACATCCTCGGATCTGTAGCAACAAAGCAAAAAAGTAATTTTCCAGATCCATTACTTTTAAAGACACTTGTGCACTGATTTTTGATGTCACTCCTTCAAAAACTCTTTGCCTATATTTTGACCATCAATCATCAATCAACCCCAAAGGCATTAATAATTTCTCCCTCAATATATTATTCAGGGGCGGTGCGCAGCACATCAAAAGTGGTATTAACATTTTTGCCACGCATTTTTTGGGTGTGGTCTTCTCCTAATAGTCCATATTTGTGATAGGTAGCTTTGACAAGGCTACCAACAATTATATTTGAGAATCTAACCAGCATGTAATTTATACAATTTCATCTTATATTATTTCTCGTTTGCATGTTGCCCCCGTTAATCAACTCGATAAACCAGAGAATGAAATGTTACCTTTATAGTTCATTTAATTTGGTACTGTTGTAGATACCGTACTGTGCGTTCTGTGTTTGAGAAAAAGGGCCGTAGCCGTTGAGGTACCTTCGCAGGTGAAAAAGATTGGAAACCGCTGAAAGCCGTTTATTGCTAGCCTAAGGCCATGTTATTAGAATTGTGATTCTAATAACGTACGACGAGACTGTCACTACAGTGGTTCCTTCCATTAACCAAGCAACCAAGAAACTAAAAATGAATTCTAAAATATGTTCACTTCGGTGAACAGATCACCTACTACCAAAATAACAGTGAAGAGTTTTCTTTTCTTCGTCTCTACATATCCAAGGAAATAATTCATATATAGAGTCCATTGACCTGTTTTTTTAAGTGACTTTAGGACACCGTCTGCCATCATTTTTCAGATAAAGACGGTTTGCAAAGTGAGTATTCCTTAACGGGATATCAAGTAGAATATACTCTTCAGGTCCCATGGGTGCTCGTTTCTATCATTGACAACAACCCCATTCATCTCGAATCGTTCAAAAATCTATACCCGTAGAGCAGAGATACAATCTACCATGAACGTTATTACTTTTCGAAAACTAATAACCTTGGCTACTGGGTCTCACATATCAGCCGCAGACAGCGATATGAATATGCCACATGCCTCGACAAAGGCGATTCCCTCATTCAAAACAATGCATCTAAAACCACATGAGGATAATTGATTTAGGGTTAAAACAGCAATGTCGTCTTTCACCAGTCCTCTCTCTTAAGCAAATATTATTCACAGGCTATTTCTCAGAACATGAATCACGTTGAAACGGGAATTTCTAAGAATCACAAATTTCATTTCATCAATGGTGCCACGATTTTGAATCTACCTCTGCAATAATTCTGATAATCAGTGTAGAAGATGGCTCAAGATACACTTATTGTGCAGAAGCCACTTATTAGACTTTTAAGTGTGGTAAAGCAATCAAACAATAACTATTAATTCAATAAATATTTCATTTTGATGACATGAATTTGATAATCTTCATTTCAGTCTCCTCTTGAGGATAGTGTGAGGATTCAAAGTTGTGATTTGAAGAAATTACCTGATTCAGTGAAACTAAAAACTCTAAGGTGAGTGCTTAAAGCTTATGAAAAATTCCTAAAGATGACGACTGGGTTGAAAAGTTTTGATTTACTATCAGTTACACCCAGAGTTAAAGAATCGGTACATGCATCTTTGCACCTCATATCTTCCCTACTCAACTCTTCCAGGTTTAATTGCTCCCTATCATTGCAGAATGTCCACATTTTGAAATATCTTACTTATTATGATTCTAAGAAACAGGAACACTGCCAGGTTTCCTTCGGCAAGGAGGCAAGAAACTCTAACAAAGCTGCTATTTCTCATAAAAGTTCAAATGATATGCTCCTAGATGTAATGAATTTTTAGAATTATCCATGCTTTGATGGGGGGTAAAATCCTCGACAGTGGGCTGTAGACCCCCTGCCTGTCTCTCTAGTGCACCACTTCTAAGAGAGTGAAGTGAATTTCAAATTTTTATCTTGAATTTTGATGTGCATTGTCAAAATCACAAATGTTGCATGGTCGCACCAGAAAATCACAAGCTACATGCCTCTTAGTGGGACTACAAAATACAATGTTGTCTTGAGTCTTTAAATAGTTCCTTTGATATTTTATAGCGTTCAGAAGAAAAGTAAGAAATCTTATGAAGAAGTAAATTATATATACCATATGAGACAAGACGATGTGGTAAAACTTCTTTACGTCACCTGAATTTTACTTACTATCGTATTCTATATAGTATTTTAGAAAATTTTTCTTAATGTGTTCAGGGGCTTACAAATTATTGGATATGTATGAGAGAGAAGTCATCAGCCTTCTACAGTATAGAATTGAAAAAGAATGACTGATCTTCTTTTGAATTATTTGATACAAGAGCATCTGTCTTTAAACAAGGGATAAGACATTCATCCAATATGCCTAGAATCTCTGTAGCAATGCAAGGGTGGAAATGGGCACTATGCCTAAGTTAGTCTTGATCACTCATAATACATTTATTTGGGGATAAAGAGAGAGTTTTGCTGCCAAACGTCCTAACTACACCATAAACCCTCAATTCAAGGCTTGCTGCCAATGATTCCTTTTAATCAACCTCTTTTGAAGATATGGTTAATAATTCATATTGATTTCATTTATTCTTTGATAGAGTGGAAATATTGAAGAACCAGACTTAGAAGATGGCACTGTCCTTTTATCTGTCATGCTTTTTCATCCCAAAAAGGTGAGGCTTTTATTGTAGAACAGTCTTTGATTGATTAAAAACTTTAATATACCGATAAAAGTGAACCACATGTTACCGTAAAAGTCTAATGTTTAAAAAAGCATGATCATTTTTTGACAAGCCCAAAAGTTGATCTGGCCTACGCTGCACCAACCGGACTGGTTCCCGCAAGCCCGAGATAGAGGGGAAAAGTGGAAAGTGGTTTGCAAGCCATAGTATATTGGATCATTCTTCTTTATTGTTGATCTTGATACTACATCTGGAAGCTCTCTGCTACCCCAAGTTTTGTGCTTGCATACTCAAACAGACTTTATAAATCTGATTTGAATTTAGAACTTTTGAAACGCTAACTAAAGTAGTTTTATTTCAGCAAAAAAAAGAACAAGGATTCCTAGTTGTTGGCAGCCAGGTGAGTTACTAAATTCTATTTCACAGATTATTTGTTGAGATAATTTTTGAGAATGAAAATGACCCGGGTAGGACTCAAAACCACAACCTCTAGATTTATACTCTAGAGCACTACAACATGGCCACCAGGGCCACAAGAAACCCAGGCAATTGCATTTGATTTTTCTTTGGAATATTCTTGATCAAGGAATAATTTGCGACAATTTTGACATAACTGGAAACAGTTGCAGCCAACAAAGATTTTTTTATGATTGGCAACTATATGGGAAATCTGTATATTCTCCTCTTCGATTCTGGGTCTCCATAAATTTGACTCCTAACAATGTCTTGCTTGTAAACAAAATTGATGCTATGTTTCAACCAAATGAGTATGGGTATGAAAGCATTAATTTTGCCTTCTCCTCCTTAAATTCTGCAAAGGCCTTAGAGATAGGGCTTCATATTGAGGTAATTTCAATCAATTCATAGAACTGCAGCAAATATGGCAAAATCCCCAAGTGGCCTTCAGCTGCTTGAAACTTTGAATTACTTTTGCAACTGTCACATGTACCAGCTTATTTTCTTTCCTAGTATCTGACAGAGTTGAAAGATAAAATACAATGCATAACTGATAGAATCTTACTTGGAGAAAGAAGTCTACATCCTGATATCTCCGATGCTTATCTTGCCAAGGTAGCTATGATTATACTTATATCCTTGTATGTGTCCTAACTTGATAGTTATTGCACTTAGTGTAACGAGAGTCGTCAAAAGGAAAATGGCACGCAGGCAAGTGGTTAGTGGCCCAAAGTAGTCCAAGGCCCCATTATTCATACTTTAAACAGCATTTATGAACAATTTATGAAGAGGAAACGTCTCACAGATGCATAGCTTGTCATTTTCGTTGTAGTATTTTACTGTTTGATATTCTGAAAGAGAAATTTCTTGCAGGAGAGAAATAAATCCGGATTCTTTTTCATCGATGGAGTGTTTTACAATGATATGAGGGATTCATACAACAGAGACTACGGCAAGTAAGTCCTTAATACAATTTGACAATAGATAGAATCCATTAGATATGTATTTTACAACAAAGTTAAGGGTCACTGAAAAGTTCTTTTCGTGAGAGTCCTCTATTTAACAGAATGTAGAGACTGTCACTATAACTAATCGAATCCAAATTGAACTTAAATTTTCTGTATGATAATGTTCAGAAACCTATGTTTAAGGATATTGAAATTTTTCGACGCATGTAAATATCTAGCATTGCTCGCAAAAACGACTTAATCCGAAACACAATAGAATGCCTCACTGTGTATAAGCATGGAGTTGAAAACACCTCAAGGTTACTGTGTTAATTTGTTGCAGGCCCACATCAGCTTTTAGATAACTATTTCTGGCCTGACTAATCAAATGAAAATGTATGTCAAATGTATGTATATCCTGCATCGTTTGGGACAGTGGTTAGCGTGCTTGCCTTTGGTGGGAACAGCCTCGGCCTGGTTCGAGACCCAATGATGGCATATGACAATCAAAGTAGCCTGCTCTGGTGAAATTAAATCTCCCATGTTAGGCCATACCTTATGAATTTAAATCTTATTTCTAGTGCATTCAAAGCATTGATGAGAAAATAAAGGATGAAACTCTTTTTCTCCCAAAACCCCCCAATATCAAGTTCGAGACATAGTGGTTTAGAACTTGCGTCGTCCAGGATCTCTCGCATCAAGCAGCTGGTCTATAGGTGCCACCAAAGCACCCCTTTTCGTATTTTCTCAGAAGTTTCGATTTCTATAATTGTCACCTAGTCTGCACTCTGCACTCTCTAGACATCTGATATGAAAATCTTTACTCTTTACTGTTGGTCCTATTTTTTAGATTGATAGTGCAATGGGCGAAAGATAATGCATGTTCCGAAGCTCCTGGCCTTGGAAGCTTCAAAAGTAAAAGAATGGAGGACACGAAATTTGAAGAACTGAAAATCCGACTTGGCTATCCTTACTACTATTGTCATCAAGGAAATTGCGAGCATCTCCTGATGTTTACTGATATGAGGTAGGTATATTTGGTGTTTTGTTTATGTTAAGGATTGCTCTAAAATTGTCCATGGAAATGAGCAGTGCTGCCACGCCCAATACAGTATCTCTACCACTGCCTGGTAAATCCATCCCTACGCAAAACCTACTTACACATCCAAGTTTCTACTCACAAATCCAAACAAATATTAACAAAAAACTACCGTTTCCCTACAAAAGGCACAGAAATTTTTGAATTTTTCCTCTCACACTTTGAGTTTTAAAACCGAAAAAAACCCAGATATATTTTATGGCCCGAAATTCCTTTTCCCACACCATACCAATCACTCACCTCTTTTCTGATTGGCCTATTTCGATCCACATCTGGGTATATAAACCAGTTAGGTTTCTGTTTCGTTCTCTTTCTGACGTATTACTCCGTCGAGTGTCAGACGAAAAGCTTTTAAGTAATCTATGTGTTCGTTTCGCTTTTTTTACCGATATTTCTGGCAATATTGAAGTTTTGTACCATCCAAGGATTGTTTTATAATGCCCTTCCTAACTTGTTTTAACTAATTTGTTCTTTAGTTAATCGTGATAATCGTGATTGCGAATCGTTTCCCGATCGTTGCAAATTTTTTCATAGTCTTTGGGAATTGTTTTAGTTATCCAAATTGACCTTTCCCGAATTAGCTGCGATTGTAATGAAACTGAAGCAAGTCCAGCTAAGCCTCGATTACTTGCAATAAGAATTCCCACAAGCATTTAATACCACAAGAATTGCATTCAGTTTCTTTGCAGTTGAACAATGAATGAAGTTTATTTCATTGAATCCTCCATGCGTAATGGGAATTCAAGGATGGCCTCTTTTCCAAACCTAATTCGGGAAATGTCTATTGTTTCAAAATTTTTTTCTTAGTCGTTCCAAACGAGAACAACAATCTCGCGCCTCTAAAACCAAAATATATCTTAAACATAACTCTGCTATAGGTCAACATTTGCTCGATAACCTAGAATGTGCTCAAACTTACAGTGAGAATTGTTTTCGAGCAAGATCGACATTTCTTTTATTTTGATATTATTTTATATTATTACGGTATTTTGGAATCACTCTACATAAAAACCAGTTATCCCCTATTGTGCAGAAAGAAAGAGTTCGTTTTCCCCTTAGGAATCTTGAAGTAATCTTATTGGCCAGCTCACTGTATCGTGGGTGTTGATTGGTTTTCCTACACCATACCAATCATTCACCTCATTTTTGATTTGCCTATTTCGATCCACATCTGGGTATATAATCAGTTAGGTTCTTGTTTGTTCCGAATTGTTTTATAGTCTTTGCTGACTGTTTCTTAGTTGTCGCATATTGTTTCATAGACTCTGTAAATTGCTTCTTAGTTGTTGCAACTTGTATTTTAGTTTTTTCTAATTATTTCATATTTGTTTGGTAAATTCGGTGAAAATTCTATTTAACATTAATGCATACTGTTCACTTCTCAGATTATTACATGCAGATGACCCCATGAAACTATCTGCCTATCCTCGCAAGATTTTCAAAGATCAACCAAAGAGAACCAGATGTTCTGTGTGTGATCTGTATACAGCTAGGTACGAACTGGCTTTTTATTTAACGTTTTTGTAATTTTGATATTTAATAGGGCAATGTTTTGGGGTGATCTCTCTCTCCCATCACCAGGCAATGAGAAATGTGGGTTCTTCTCTGTCTTTTGCAAAGGCTTTATAAAACCAAATGTAGAAGAGAAACAAGAAAGAAAAATGGCTCTCTGTTACTTAAATTTCTCTTCTTTATCGCTCTGTACGTTTGTACATCGAGCACTGTGATGCGGCGTTGACAACGCAATCGCTATAGAGATAAGACCAAATGTATTTACTCTTTCGTTATACCTATATTCTAACCGTGATATTTCATCCACTATTATTCATAGAGGTACTTATTTCAGAGAAGGAGTCTCTTATTCTTAAATACAACATAGACAGCCTTTAACTTGTTAATGGACACCGGAAAAGGTTTGGCTTAATAATACAAGTGAAACCCCTAGATCCTTACATCTAAATTTGTTGCTTTATGCATGATACATTCTACTTTAGTACGCTTGCTGTCCGGAGCCTCTAGCATTAAGCACCCAAGGTTATAGATGTACACAATAATAGCACAATTCTGTATGAAGAACAACAAAAACCATGCTTTCCTTGTGCTCGTGGCCATTCTAAAACCGTTGGCAATAAACCATTTGAACTAATGTCTTTTCAGATGGATGACGTTTGATGACGTGTTCGCTTTCGAAGACCCGAGTTTCTTCTGCATGCAATGCTTCGATCTGCTTCATTATGATGAAAAGAAGAGAAAAATCCACAACTTTGAAGCGTACCATTACGATGGCAGCTATACTTGTCAGGTAATTACCACTCTGGTCTTTATATGCTACTAGCCTTATAACCCACTCACCTTTGCAGACGTAAAAGTCAGATTCAAACATTGTTGATACTGGTTGTAGTAGGCCACAAGGACCACAAGGCCCAATTTGAAGGCTTTAGTCTGAAGAGATGAAACAACAGAATAATCAGCAGGTGTTGTTTTTGCCTCTTGGGGCATGATTTCTATCAATTTAGTTTTCATTTCATTTATTCAGTTTTCATTTATTTCTCAATCAATCTTAGATACAATCTATGATTATTACATTACATACAGTTAGTTACGTAGTAACATTTACCAAATTCGAACTACATTAAATTACATATAAGATACACAAAAATAGACAAGAGAAAATTTAAAGATTGTATTTAAAACTGATTGACTAAGTAGAAACTCTCTAAATAGATAAACTAATTGTGAGAGAGTCTCCCATAAAAACAATAGAAAACCAAAAGGTGATTTTATTAAAAACAACATCCAACCAGATGAGTACTAAGTTATAGCAAGTAGGAATAGAGGATTTTCATTAATCTTTGAGCTATTAGTTAAAAAGATAATTTTAAATATGAATCAATAAAACAGTTTGACCGAAAAACTTCAGTAGAGCCAGAAAAATGAATGAAAAGTGAAAATTGGGTCAATCAAGTTATCAAGTCTATCTGGAATTTCGAATACTCTGATTCTTTGCGAAAAGTTTGGGATAGCGAGCCAATTTGAGATTCACGACAGTGAAAGAGCGATAGATATTTTTAATCAGTTTTTTCAACCAAAGAGACAAATTTGAATATGTTCTTTCACCTACTTCTTACTATGCCATCATTCACCTTTTTTCTGATTGGCCAATTTTGACAACATCTGGGTATAATGGTTTGTCTATTTTACTTTCTTTGTACTACTCTGATAAGTGCTGAATGCAAAGCTAGTAGTTATTATGCTTCACCATGTGGAGTGAGTGGCTTAAGCAGCCATGCAGCTTAAGCGGTTAGCTTTATGCATCTGAAAGTAAATTCGGTTGTGTGAATTCAACATCTGGATGAGTGACCCTTGAGCTGTTGACTGAACAATTCACTTCACTGGCTTTGAGAAGAGGGGTCCCTTGCCCCTGTTGGAAATGAGTCATCTAGCTTTTCGTAGGCTATCACGTTCAACAATTAAACTTACTGACTTACTTACTAACTTATTATATTTTCCTTGCCATCCTCAATGTGGTTAATACTTTTTTTCTTTATAGGAACTTCTGGGATTTGGGAAATGAGATAATCAGGTTCGTGTGATTGAAACAACAAACCGTTTTTGCGTTTTCAAGAAACTGGACTAATGGTGCATCATTTAACCCAAGGTAAAAGATACCACTTCAGGTCAGTAATACCAAATTGTGAAGCAAACTGGCAGAGAAAACTGCAAATGCTCACCTGCAACTAATATGATGGAGATGTGTTTTCAAAAGCCTTTAGAGAGGACGACTGGGTGGTGAATTTTGATGGGTATTTCATTTCTGAAGGTTATGCCTCTTTTTGATTAATGAAGAGATGTTTCGTGTTGGCCAAACCGACAACTGTTTGTAATAGTGAGCAATAATTTGCAATAGCAAGGCAAAACTGGAAACTGGCAACTCTCATTGGCAGATCACAGTCAGCTTTTTGCAGCATCATTTATTTCAAACCAAGATGAATAACTTTGTTACTTGCGGTGATGATGAGTCACTATAAACAATGATGAGAATAATTGTATTAACTTCAAGGTTAATGAGTGTGATATAGTACTTATAAATCACTTTACGTGCTCTTTGCAAGTATTATACCTGTGATTAATGAACAGAAATGTAAATCCGATTTTGAGTATAAGAATGGAGCGCAGGTAAAATAATTAGCAAAATCTCGATGAGAAAAAATGATAAGAAAACTGCAGGAAAAATTGTAAATATGCACTTAAATGGGGTCTACAGGAAAAATTGGGAGGGTGAGGTCGGTGAGGTGTTGTGAGTAACCCTTTCGTTTGCCTTAGATGGGAATGGAATCATATTATCTGCGACTGCATATCATTCAGCCCCTGTTAAACCCCTATCTTTCTCTGAGTCCCCATCTAAAGTTCTACAAACCCATACAGAACGACTAACACTCGCACTCGCTGTATAAATAAGCCTGATATGATAATAATGGGAATGAGTCAGAAATATCTTTGATATGGGGGCTATGAAATGTGGGCTTGGTCACATTTTGGGATTTCCATAAAATGGGAGAGCAGGGCCCACGCAACCTGGGGGGCACAGGGGCCATGGACCTTCCACCAAATTAGCCAAAAACATTCGTAAGTTTTTAAATAGGAGTAAATAAAGGCACACCAGAGCATTCATTCTTGTAAGTTCGAGGAATTAAAAAATTTTTTCAATTATTAATCACAGAGAAAAGATTCAACTCTTTATCAACTTCATCTGAGTTCAAATATCTGGTAGACAATCTGTCTCTAGTCAACATTGCAAACGAATTTGTGGGGTAAAGACTGAATCGTATAATGAATGTATTTTGGAAGGTTCACTGACTCTGACGAAGGTTTACTGATAAATCATTGCTAGTAAAAGTTTTAGACTTTTATTGGTTGAGTTTTTTTATAAAGGAAATATTTGTCAGACGTCAGACCTATGTTCATATCTGTAATCAAATACGGGGATCGATTTCGAGCGTCTATCATTAAGAAGAAATATGCCATGTTTATGTCCTCATATCTATATAGTTTGCACATGAGTGTGCTTTGCTGGCTTTTATTTTCTGCTGATGCACTGGGTATTTAGGGGCTATAACGTACTGTGTTTGTGTTTTTCTATTATCGTGCAGTAAGAGAATTTAGAGGATCCTAAGCCATTTTAAGGCCTTGAAATGGTAGGATTTCAGAACCTTCCGGAGGCTCCACCTCCTGGACCTACTGGGGGGTTTAAAGCGCCCCCTGGACCCATTGCGGCATACCCAGGGTAGCTCTAAGGTTTTTTTAGTTCAATTTTTCACAACAAAATATATGTGAATTTATGTTCCTGTGGTAGGCTATCGAAATTTGGAACTTTCTCACTTATGTATTTGAAAAGTTTAAGACGCAATAAGTGGTCATATTTGGGACATGATAAAAGAAAATGGGGTTCAACTTCAACAGTGATATTGTCACACACAAGGCAAATCCGCTCCTCTGGCTTTAGACCTTGTCGTCTTCCAGTTTCAATCCTAAGTGAATGATCGCTGCAGCGAAACTTTGATAGCCACCTTCTTGATTTCTTATCACTTAACTTTGTGTAAGGTTCACAGTGGAAAATACGTTTGAAGATAGCATAAGTGCGCAGTTTATTGCCTCCTTTATTAGAGGTACCAGCCCAATATCGTTCATAACTACACGCATTATTTTATAACGAGCTCTGTACTGAAAATTGCTTAGCCGAAGGGCAAAGTTGAGTACTCAAAATTGCTTAACAATTGCTTAGCTTTTTTTACTTAAAAATTTATTCCTTAAGATACTATCTCACAAGTTGTTGTACAACAACAAATGTCGGTGGTATCTTTCATACAAAAGTGTGAAAGCAATTGCTTGTAAAAAAATACGTGGAGTCTTTAAAGAGACAACGATCATGCGCTACACTATAAAACTAAACGCTACAAAATTCATGGCGTTGACCCTCTCGGTCACAATAAGATGGCATCAAAGGTGAAAAATTATGTAAAAAGACCTTATATTATTACCAAACGTTGAAGGGTAAAATAATTTTCACCTGTCGATCACCTCTTTGGGATGGGACACCCCTTCGGTACCCCACATCCGGCGAAGGGAATATCGCGTCACATGGTTGTCTATTTATTATTGTAAGACAAAAGGAAGAAAATTGGAAAGAAATTTCTTACGAAGGGAGAACAATAGGAAACCAACGCACTGTCATAGCAACGCAAACTCAGACAATACACTCGTCACATCAGACTGGCTTCAGAATGGAAGGATTCGCAGAAACCGTGGAGGCCCGGTCATACCGATGGAAAACATTGAGAAGAAGGAAGGAGCAGGTTTATCGGAAGCAAGATCTGATCGTAAAAGTTTGGCTCACTTGTTTGCAAATTGATGATTCTGTGAAAGATATAAATCCTTCTCTGCAAAGTGCTAGGACATCTTCAATGCAATAATAACAGCAAATCACCCAGGAATGTGAGTTGATACAAAATAATTACTGTTTTTAATTTCTTATCGTACTGTAATTTTTAGTCCGTCGTAAGACATAATAATAAATCATGCTTTCATTGACATTAATTTAACTGTTTCAATAAAGAAACTTTGTTATTATAATGTATCCGATGTCATTTCCTAAGTTTTAAGACTAACTTGAAATGAATCACTTAAAAGTACTTGCTGGGATTTCTCGATCTTCGCAGATATTTTTTGTGAGAGTCGATCTATCTCTATCCTTGAATATTTGGGCTAGTGTATCGCAATGTAAATGAAAACAAAGCTCATGATCTTGAATGTAAACATGAAATGAAATTTCTTTCGAAATAGAAACAACAATATGACTAATTTTAAGTTATTTTAATTTCAATATTATTTCTTGACTTTTAGTAAACACACCGTGATTTATAGACGTTTATTCCTTTATTTTGGGTTTCTGCGTCATTTCAAAAATTTCTATTGCCCGAGCAGATATCTCAAGGCCTGCTATTCTGATTTGGAACCAATCACGTTTTTAATTCTTAAGGGATGATCCCTACTAACAATCAATCCAGTGTGTTTAGGCTCATCTCATCTGCCCGCAGCTCATGCAAAATGAATGCTTGGTATTTTTTCTCCTGAATTAATTATTCATCAGTTAGATGAGTCCCCGATCAGTCAAATTTAACAATGGGATATTTAGCTTTGGTCATTGCACTTTGCGTCTGGAAGCACAATAATATATTATTAAAGAATTACCATTGAAATGTACAGAAGATTTCCTACCAAACAGCTTCAGGTCTATCATTTACAAAAGATAAAAACTAATACCTTGTTTTTTATTTCATGTTCTTATGAAAAAGATGAGGTTTCATTTAAAAAGATGAGGTTTCATTTTATAAAATATTACCCGGTCCACTCCAAATTATTCTTGAAAAATACCAGACAGAGGTGGAGAGGTGTAGGAGGCAGAGGATGGCTAGGGGACGTCAGCCTCCAAACTTTGAACGTTTCTTTGGAAATGAAGCCCATTCGGGCAAAAAGCTTAGTAAACAAAGGGCCTTTTTTGGGTAGCCCTTCCAAATTTTCTGAGCCCCCACACCCATGGACCAGGTGATGTATAATATATTACAATCTTATGCTTTTGAGGTGCACTAGGTGATTTTAACATTGTTTCTTGAAAAAGCAGCTTCAAGTTTCTTAGAAACAGTTTCATAAAAAGATTGAGTGCACTGTCGTTCCTTAGATTTTTTATTACTTGAGAGTGTGGAGTCCTTATGAGAAACTTGAGTGGGGGTTTCTTAGAAGAAAAAGTTCTTACAAGGAAAAATTTAAGATGTGTCAATGTGTAGGCTTTGTTGTGCCTCACTGAATGTTGGTTGATTTGCCAGTGATTGGTTTTCTGTGGGAGAGAGTTGGAAAAGTTCCAAGAAAATTAACAGTTGGTCAGCAGCACCAACAAAGGAAGTGGTTGAGTCAACTACCTATTGGGTGGCCTATGTATTATGCATGAAATGTTTATATACTTTTTTCTTATGTAAAGAATCTATTTATTAGGAGCCCACATAAAGAGGTAAAGAAATTGAGAAACTTCTGCTTAGAAAAACAGAATCACTGAGAAATTTTCTATTTTTTGATACACTATCGCCCCACAAGTTTGATTGATTTTCTGGTCAAACTCACTGTGCTTCTGGGGTTTCCTACAAATCTGAGAAAGAAATCACAATTTTGTAGTAGGGCATGGAGTTTCGATGCTTTTATTGTGTCTATTTATTCTCGGACATTAAATGATAATTTGAAATGAAAGAACTATAAGCAATCACTGGTCAAAAGATGTTCCTGATTAATAAGGTACCTTAAGTCTAAAAAAACTAGATCCTGAGCTAGGTTCCATATAAAAAAGCATGTAAAGCCTGTATTTTAAGAACAGTAATTTGTGCATTGGGACGATTTAGCTTAATGAGTTGATCTATTTCCTGTTGGACTGCGTAGCTGGGGAGGAGGCCGTAGCTGGGGAGGAGGCTGCCTGCTAAACTGCAATCTAGCCTGTGCTTTTACAGCATCCAGGGCCTTCAACATCAGGATAGATAAAATTTTCTTACATCATCATCTAAAAACAGGGTCTCTGTAGCTAAATTTGACTTTCAAGTGATGAAATAATTAGTTTAGATCTGTAGGGTTACAAATTGGAGAAGAGAGGGCCATGTCTCCAACATTGTTTGAAAGTGAGGTGTAACATTTATTTTTAATGATATCTTCAAAGGAAATTCATGGTTTATAGACCTAAATCGATCAGGCAACACAGGCATAGTATTTTGCTCTGAATTTGCTTTTTTCCTATTGAGCTCAAGATTTGGGAGGCAAAGATTTTGCGGATTTTTCTTTCATTTAGAAAATTGTGAAATTTCGAGTAGAATAAAATAGATATAGCAACTAATCTCTGGGTTCCTTTACAAATTATTGTCCTAAATTTGTCTTAGTTTTAGTTTCAAATTTAGAACAAATAACTATGAAATTTTGTTGCAAATTCGTTTCAAACATTTTTTGAACGGGACGAATTCAAAGTGTTGCAATATTCTAACAAATTAGTCTATGATTGCTGAAAATCGTTTCAAATTTGCAAAAAATTGTTTCAAATAATTTCAAATTCATCGATTGTTTCGAAACGTTGCCCCACTAAATACCAAAGGCTTGTCATGATAAGTGGTGACTATCATGTCGAATATTGTGTCAGAAACAGCCTTTATAATTCAGAATGTATTTACTCATTGTAATACGTTCTAAATCGTCCAACTATTTTTCGAATTCATTTCAAACTCATTTCAAACGAATCCTTAGTGTTGCAATATTTTAGCAAAACGCTCTATGATCGCTGAAAATTGTTTCAAATAATTTCAAATTCTTTGCAAATTGTTCTAAATAGGCCAGAAAGTTTTCGAATACGTTACGAAATTGTTTCAAAAATTGCTGAACTTAAACGAATGCAATGAGTTGCAATATGGTTGTAAATCGGTTTATGGTTGTTGAGAATCATTTCAAATTTGCTACTGATTGCTAAAAGATATTTCAAATTCGTTTTTAATCGCTCTTAATCGTTCGAAACATCTCAAATAGTTTCAAAACCCCTCATAATCGTCGAGAATCGCTTTGGAATCCCTTCAACATCATTGTAGATCGTTTCGATTCGTCATGATAGTTGTGGACGCTCTCCAAGTAGAAATGGAAACCCAGTATTCAGAACTTATTTTCATTTCAAAACCAGTTCGTTCCGTTGTGTTACTAAATCATTTCTGTTAGTTGTAAATTCATTCTAGCTTCAAATTCTTATTTCCATTCGCTGGGAATTCATCAAATTTGGACTCGAGTCAGTTGCTGTGTTCATATAATTATAGGACAATCACCAAGGCATTTGGTTTCTAACTAATGCCTCGTTCACACTGCTCCGTATTTGTTTGTCTCCGTATTTGAAGACGAAAAACAGTGCCTGTTCACATTGCTACGTTTTCAAGCAAATACGCTATGAATGCGATGAAGTGTTCACACTGCTCCGGGCAAATACAATGCCTATAATGCCATTTCCAGACAAATATTTCCATTGAAAGATAGCCGTCGTATTCAAATGTCTCCGTATTTGGTGTTCGGACTGAAAACAGAGCATATTCAATACGCACCGGATTCGAAAGTATGCGGATTTGTTTGGGTATTCGAACAGCTCTGTACTTGAAGCGTATCAGTTTGAACGGATAAGGCCGAAACGGATGGGTTTTGCTCAGTTTTCATTCAAATATGGAACAGTGTGAACGGGGCCTAAGGGGTCTGAACTCGAATCCGACCAATTGGGGGAAAGTCTTCTCATTTCAAAACATTTGTTCGACTCATGATTATTACACAGAGAAATGGTAATAATGATGGCAGCTTAATGCCTAAATATTTCCCCGCCTTTGTTGTAATGCAGATAAATCAAATGAACCTGATACTAATTCTCGTTGCTAATACCATTACTCAGAATGCCAATCCGGTTAAGAATCTACGCCTGTTTCTATATGTGGTAATGGAACGGCAAACAATTGATGGGAATTAGTACGAGATTTCGGATTAGGTATTTTAGCATTGCACATTTGGTCTCCTGATTGAAAGCCGAGTTAGTTGAATCTCATTTAAGTTAGAGCTGTTTACATGCTTTCCTTGTTTGTGTTTCTAGAAGAAAGCTGAAGGAATTTGAGGAGTTGGCGACTTTCGAAGATATTTTGGTGAGATTGAGTTTGACTTTTTATTTTATTTGTATTTATTCAGTTTTTATCATTCATCTACAAATGTTTGTCTTGAAGCGTATGCTCGCGTGCTCCATGCTTTTAGAATAAGATTTACCATTATCACCAAAAACTTTCGACGCCTACATTTTCGGTGGATTAACTTCTTCGAGCAAATTTCGAACAGATTTTGCAGGGTTTCATCAAAGTTACGTAAAGAATTTCCAGGAGAAATAGCTAAGAAAGAGTTTTTTCTCAGAAATAGGGAAATCTCTACAGTGTAAGTTGCAGGTTACGAAAGTTCTGGCCTTCTATATATCGGGTGGTGGTCAAATGTTGCACTAAACGCTTTTTTCATACCTTGCTCAGGGCCTAATTCTTTAAATTCCTTATTTTGAGACCTCTTTTGACCACTTTGTAGTTGTAAAAGTTTCTTAGTAGTTCCTTAATTTCAAGTGTTTACTTAGTAGATAGGAATAAGTATCGACGCAAGGAAAGCATTAAAATTCAATATTTTGTAATACACGCATTTTATTTTATAAGCAACAGCTTTATAAACAAGTCAGTACTCGAAATGATTAAAACTTAAGCAATTTCAGTACTGAGTAGAGGAATACTAAGCAATTTGAAAATATTAGCTCTTATCCAATTGGCAAAAAAATTGTGCAGCAGCCATAGAGAAGTAGGTTATAGTGGATATTAGTACTCCAAAACACTTTTGTATCCAAGATACTATTGACATTTGTTGTGCAGAAACTTCTGAGATAGTATTCTAAGAAATAAATTTTCAACTATAAAAAGTTAAGCAATTGCTAAGCAATTTTGAGTACTCAACGTTGCTCTCTAGCTAATCAATTTTTAGTACTGAGCTTGAGCTGAAATTGCTTATAAAAAAATTGCGTGTAAACTTGTGATTAGGAAACATGAAACATATTATAACGCAAAGAAGCTTGGGCTAGGCCTATAAAACGTAAAAGTTAGTTGCATAGTCATTAGAGAAGTTGCATCTCTACACCAAATTAATGCATGCAAAATTATAAAGTTCCTGAGTGACTTGAGCTTTTGTAGTAAAAGTTCCTAAAGTTTTTCGACCTGCGACATGTAGGTTCCTTATAAAAGGTTCTTTATAAAAAAAGCGTGTATTAGCTTTATCCGATATGGGGTACGCTATCATCTCGATCTGGGTAACAGTGGAAAAAGATTTAAGAAACCAGGAAATAAACTGCATCTGAAAACCTTTCTACCAAGATAATTACGTAGCATTGTGACGCATTGGGGGAATGTTATCATCGAGTTCAATACATGAAGTACCTACCAATATTTTGATTGCGTTATGAAAACGAGGCTGCATGAAATTTCGAAGTTATAAAGGATGTTTGATCCTAGGTTTTCCTCATAGTCGGCTCGATGAAAAACACCTGTTGACTACACAACTGTAGGGTAACATGTGGCATGGCCTTCTCCCTCCTTTTTATTGTTCTGTGTTTTGCATTTGTTCCGCATTGAATGCTCAGTGTTAAATGACCCGGTTTAGATTACGGCGACGTCACTGACACCTGTCAATGGTGTAAGCAAGCAAGACCACGTTGTTCAAATAGTTGCGTCGAATTGAATAAATTTAAGGTTTTGAACAGTTAATTCTTGATTGAAATTGGAATTTCTTGCAAGGTTGTCGTCGCTCTGTTCGCTCTTGGGTCGCCATCTTTCTCTTCACTTTGGTTTCAGCTTATTGTGTTTATTTTACAGTGCGCTGATCATTATATTGTGAGTTGCCTGCAAGTTCCGCTTTATTTATGCTTATATTTACTTGTTTCTAAACTAGGTTTCATTGTATTTGTTTGTTTCTAGTTTTTTATAAACTGCAGCTTTCTTTATAAACTATAGCTTTTATACATAGATATATAGTCAACATTGTGAAAGTTTAGTTGAAATTAATGATTTCTTTGTTTTAACATCTGTCTTCAAACATGAGCAAATCTAGTAGGCCTAAGCTTTCAAGAACAAACAATTTCAAATAAACTTATAATGACGAATTTCACAAGATTTGTTGGAGTTTCATTACAATAAGATCGCTGAAGCACCTCGAATGTGTTAATGTGGAAACGAGCTTTGTCTGCATCAATTACCTAAATTTCTACCTATGAGATATCCTCAATTCTCCGACTTGTATTTTGAACCAACATTATCTAGAATGAGTTGAATAAGCGGATAGAAATTCTCAATTTTCTTCTTCTTCTTCTTGGCCATGATTTTTTGAATTGTATATCAGGGCCCACTCCACCAGGGGGGCAACAGGGGCCATGGCCAAACGATTCCCAGTTCCCCGACAATTTGGCCAAAAATTAGCACGTTTTTAAATTTGAGTAAATAAAGCCATACCAGAGCGTTTATTCTCGTTAGCGCGAAGAATTTAAACATTTTGCGATCATAATGACACAGAAAAGATTCAACTCTCTCTCAATTTCCTCTGAATACAAAGACCTGGTACACAATTTATCTCTAGTCAATATTGCAAAGCACCTTGTGGCAAATAAGCCAAAGCGCATAACGCATTTTCTAAATTGTACTAACTCTGAAAGCACGCATTTTCTAAATTGTACTAACTCTAAAAGTTTTAGACTGTCGCTGTTCTTGGTTGAGTTTTGTTGCAAGAGAAATGTTTGTTCGACCTATGTTCAGATTTGGGATTGAGTATGAGGATCAAGTGTCCATTCATTTTCCCAGATCTACATGGTTTGCATATGAGACAGTGCTTTTACTGGCTTTATGCTTTGCTGATGCACTGGATATTCAGGAGCTATAACGTACTTCTACTGTGTTTCTTGTTTTTTCTATTATTGCGTAGGCAGAGAATTTAAAGGATCCTAAGCCATTTTAAGGCCTTAAGGCCAAAAATTTGTTAGATTTCGATAGCGAGCAGGGACTCGGCCCACTGGACCCCCTGGACCGATACCCCTAGCTGTTGCGGTATACCTTCCGATACCCAGGGTATGCTTAGTTCGTATTATTAGCCTTAGCTATTGTAAAAACCAACTTTGAACAAATTGATGATAGTGATAAAGCCCTGCAATTTTTCATATTTCCATTTTGACCCCCTACTACAAAACTCATGGCGTGGACCCTGTGTATCATTGATTGTTAGTTTGAAACATAGTAAGAATTTAACTAATTTAGACTATAACAATAGCAACTTCAAAGATTGCATTAAAGACATAATCTGAACCAAAAACGTACATTTGTTTTTAAACCTCTACATTTTGAATGAATCTTTAAATGTTTTAGTATTTTTGACTGTTTTTATATCATCTGGAAGTCTATTTCAAACTTAAACCCTTGTAATATTAGAGATTTGATTTCAAAATTTGTAGTTCTAATCTTTGAAATCGTTATGTGCTTACCTAATCTTAAGAAACATTAATCACTGCAAATTTCGATTAATGTAGCAAGATAGAGTAGTTTCTGTTGGCTTGCCCTCGACGTTGTTCTTTCACACATGCAGCCCTTGCCAACGCAGTTTTCTGGGTGGTGCTTGCGGAAATAAATGCCAAAAAGCCAAAAAGGGGAGATGAATAATGATTTCACTTCAACAAACATCCATCGGTCTGTCAATATAATTTCCTTCTGCTTTCTCTGTATCTTACGATTAATGAAATAATTGCATCATTTATTTGCAGGCATTTCGGAAGGCAATCTGTTATTCAGCCTCGTAGGGATGCGCTCTTGGTGCAGCAATGGAGGACAGCGACATAGCGAACTGTCTTCTCTTTGGCATCATAGGCATCTTCATTGTGTTGACTGCTCTGGCTCACTGCGTTGTTACCGTGAGGGCGAACCGAGCCAAGAAAGCCCGGATGACGATAAAAGATGAAGAATGCCCGGATGAAAGCACTTCTTGACGTTCAGGTGGTCATTGTGAAATTACGAGCATATGCACATGTCCCTGGATTGTGATTTCTATTTCATAGATGTCTTGGCGAAACTGAACAACTTTTGTAGGGTGTTCCTGTGAAGATCATAACGAGAAACTTGTATTGGATGACGTTGACTTATTGGGGTGGTTTCATTTTGGGGCCTTCTAACCTTTAGATATTTCTTATGATTATTTGATTAGAGGTCTTTCACATTTTCTCACTGCAGTTAGAAACGTTTTTTAGGGAAACTTTGCAAACAAGAACAACGATTTGAAGTCATGCTTCATTCAATAGTCATTAGATAGAGATGGTCTGAAAGCTGGCGGTGTTTTTTAACTTTTTGTGCAGAGAATATTCATGATTTCCTTCCTTCCATTTTGTAATAGACGATATCAAAATCAAAGAACACTATGCACTCTGGGAACATAAAGGGGTAGAATTTTCACGTCAACATTTTATCATTGTTTTATTATAATAACAAAGGTGAGAGCTTGAGGTGAGGGCAAGAATTCCCTTTCCCGATATCCTCCCAGAATGCATTGCGGTCTGGAATCTATGATATCGTCTATTATGCATCCTCGTTCTGCTCAACTAGAAGATCAGTCACGTGATTTGATGTGATGTTTCATTTAGAGCTGGAATTACCAAAACAATAAGCAAAATCAGAGCTCGCACAACTCGGTAATCAAGCAACACCGTAGTTAAAGTGCCTTGTTTGATCGAACAAGATTTCATTCTCTACAGTCTATTTGAAAAGTATTGCCAAAATTCATAGAAAGGTTTTACCAAAGTGGCGTATTGTAAAGTATTTTAGGGAAGCAGAGACAAAATATAGAATGTATTAGGTCGTAAAAACCGAATATTTGATTCAGATAACTCTGATTTATCTCTCATTTTCATTTGTTCTTGTTTGCAAGGTTTCACTTTGATTCCAACTTTTCTTAAGATGCCATTGTTATATATGGTTCAAAGATTTAACTCTATGAACGTTTTTACTGCTCTGGTGTTGTACGCAGGGCACTTACACCTATGCTTCTAATCATCGAACTTGTTCAAATTCCACAGTTGTGCTCAGGATTTTTACCTTGTCGTCAGCCGTAGGTTGATAACAGTTTTCTTATTTGTTTTATTCATTTAATGGATGTATGACGATGGTTTACTACTTTAAATAGGCAAAAAGAATTAGACTTGCTACGCCATTCCTTGTAAACGTTTAACGTTTCTTTATTCATTACTAATACAAAGAGCTAGTTCCCATCATCCAATTGCATACTTAAAATCAGCACTTGACTTACCCTTATAAGGGAAAACGAGATTTGATTGGCTCTGCCAAAAAAGTGGCGGAGTGGGCCTAAATTAGTCCATGTTTTGAAACAGTTAAGTCATGAGTCTCAGTTTGTAGCAGTCACAGCAATTCAATTCACTGCGGAAAACTGAGTTTTATTTAGTAAGTGTAAAAAAGAATCACGGTATTGTCACATCAAGAGAAAGGACCACTGTAAAAAATAACGTAATTATAGAGTAAAATCCTGAACAGGACTATGGTGTATTGTCAATGAGATCCCTCATTGTTTTTCGAGGGTTTCGAAGTATTTTGTTCAATTTCAACGCTAGAACAATCATCAAAACAAATGATAAGTAATTTGTTTACAGGCATTGTATTTAATACTCACGTCAAATTTTTGAAACTTTAATGTATTGAAACCTTAATGTATTGAGACATTTCACACTTAGTGTTTTTTGGTCATTTTTCTTTCGCTCATTTTTCCCCGTCACATGATTTGTAATTCATTTGTTATGAGATTTGTTATACATTTTCAAAAAGTGTAAGGTTGTTTGATTTTCCAGTGATTTTCTTCTTTAATTAGACTATTTGTTTAGAAGAATTAGTGAAATTTGTTTGAAGCTGGCTGTTTTTGAATATTCCTCTATTTTCAGCCTGTAATGTTCTTAGAATGTTGATAGTTGATAGTTGATAGTTGATAGGCACATACTCTTGCTATCTTCGCAAGGTATGGGTTTATGTGCTAAGCACAAAGGGCCCACTGAATAGGTAAACTAATCGAGCAGTGCGACCCTGGTCCTTCCTCTCGATGTGACCACACCTCGTGATTCCTGTTGCCTTTTTGCCTGGAATTACAGAGAGCAGGCTAATTCTCTCCTCACACTTTGTGACAGGTCTGAAGGTGGTTTCGAACCCGGGACCCTTCGATCAAGGGTCAAGTGATCTTACCACTCTGCCATCCCTGCACTATTGTGCTTACTTTTTTATTGTAATTTAGAAACCTACTTTTGCTTTCAGTTGTGTTAAAGAGAAGAAATGACAGTGGAAATTTCCTTTTTAAAGAGAAATTACGTACTTTCATTTTAGAAGGAAAATTTTCATATAAAGAAAAATATCTATAATAATCACTAAGAAGGAAATCTCTTTTAAAGAGAAGTGACTTTCTATTAGAAGGAATTTTTCCTTCGAAAGAGAAATCACATTGCTTTGACATAGGAGGATTTCTCCTGCTATGGAGAAATGACAGTGGCATCACTTATTCTGGCCTGGTCTGGCTTTTAACAACGCTTTGTGATGTTCTTTTGTACTCTAGTATCCATTATCAACCGTATAGACCGTATACAGTTTTCGCGAACAGGGCGAGACGCTGCTGGATTTCGACTGAAACTGAATTACCTGACTAAGTGAAAAACAAGGAGCCTCACTAGCTATCACGACCACGAAAGAAGGCATCTCATGATGAATGCACAGTTGATGCAGCAATCAATCCAGTCTGCCGTATCTCGGAGCGGAGACGAGCGAATCTGGACCTCTCCAGCATCGCCTCCATATCCGGTTTCAGCAAATGGGCCTAATCAAGGTGCATTCCCACCACAACCTCCAGCCATGGCTTATCCTCCAGCCATGCCGTTGCAGGGGACAGGAGCAAACATTTCATCTTCCACCTTCTCCAAAGTCATTCTTAATCTTGCATGCAAAAACTTGCGAGATTGTGATGTTCTCTCCAAGTCTGATCCAATGGTTGTGGTTTTTACGGAGGTACGCTCCAGCACTTCAAAAAGCTGGCAAGAAGTTGGGAGAACAGAGGTCGTTCAAGACAACCTGAACCCCGATTTCACAAGACCGATCATCATGGATTATCGTTTTGAAGAATATCAAAAACTGAAGCTTGAAGTGTACGATTGCGACTCTTCCAAGCAAGATTTGTCCAAGCATGATTTCCTAGGCCGTGCTGAAAGCACGCTTGGCAGCATCATGGGGGAAGGCTGTGGGAAATATGAAAAAGAACTTGTTTCTAGCAATGGCAAAAAAGCTGGCAACATTTTAGTGACTGCCGAGGAAATGAGCTCAAACAAAGAAACTTTGACCTTACAGTTTAAAGGACGGAAACTTGACAAAAAAGATTTTTTTGGTCTTTCAGATCCTTTTTTAGTTTTCTACAAATGCAACGAAGACAACTCTTTTACTGCTGTGCACAAAACAGAAGTCATAAAGAACACGCTAAACCCAACATGGAAGCAGTTCTCTGTTCCTGCTGCAATCATGTGTAATGGGGACCACGACCGAATCATAAAAATTGAATGTTTTGATTGGGACAGTGATGGCAGCCATGATTTGATTGGAGAAGCTTTCTTCAACGTTACTGATTTGAAGACCAATCCTTCTTTCTCTAGAGAGGTTATCAATCCTAAAAAGAAAGCCAAGAAAAAGAGTTACAAAAACTCAGGGTTTTTGGACGTGGCAAACTTTCAATTAGAAACCAAGCCATCGTTTCTTGATTTCATTCATAGTGGCACAGAGCTTTGTTTCTCTGTCGCTGTTGATTTTACCGCTTCAAACGGCAACCCTGCATTGCCATCCTCTCTTCACTTCAAGAATCCCTATGAGCCAAATGACTACATAAAGGCATTGGAAGCGGTGGGACAAATTTGCCAAGACTATGACCATGACAAAATTTTTCCCGCATTTGGTTTTGGTGCCAAAGTTCCACCAAAGTTCACAGTCTCCCATCAATTTCCATTAAATGGAACTCAAGATCCTAATTGCTTTGGTGTTGGTGGCATCGTACAAGCGTATACAGCCACTGCTCAAAATGTCACACTATTTGGGCCCACTAATTTTGCACCAGTGATTAATCAGACAGCAATGATTGCAACACAGGCAGAAAAGATGAATCCAGGCAAGCGATATTTTGTCCTTCTGATATTAACAGATGGTATCATATCGGACATGGAGCAAACAAAGCGGGCCATTGTGCTTGCATCATACCTCCCTGTCTCCATTATCATAGTTGGCATTGGTCCGGCAGAATTTAGTGCTATGGATGAGCTCGATGCTGATGAACAAATGCTCAAGTCTGGTGGGCAGTCTGCTGAGAGAGACATTGTGCAATTTGTGCCGTTCAGAAAATTTTCCCATCAGGGCAATGTATCAGGTGACGCACTGGCCAGAGAGGTACTTGCTGAATTACCCGAGCAACTTTGTGGCTATATGAAAAGGCATAATTTCAAGCCTCAGCAACATATATAGCCTGTCAAGTTAAAACACTCGCCTCTATTCTTGTGGCCATTGTATTGGCTGTGAGGATATGGTAAGGAGCTTGAAACGAAACCTCAACAGTCCCTATACTTAAAGCAAGCAAAGACATTCGCATTTTAGCCCGTGGGGACATGGTAAAGATTAATAAATTTTTAAGTTTATAACATTTGTTTTCTTAAATACTCTTTTTACAATGAACAATTCATTATTTTTTCTGCAAAGAAGCATTCAAGATGAAGGCATGAATCTATTAATTACTTCCAAAGCTGCACTGCACTGATTTGGAATATCAAGTAATAAATAGCCTCTGGACATTTAGTAAACTGTTGAGCAAAATTTTCAGGGTTTAGAGTACAGTTACTTATCAAAAAATATTTGCTTATCCCTTTAACAAATAATTTTTTAATTTCAATTTTAGACTTATGTATATTCAATTGATTAGCATAGTTTGCCTGATGAGTGCATAAGCACAATACTCAGATTAACAGAAGGACATGTCTGATTTCATGTGTTCATTCTGCCTTATAATTGTTCTGCACTTGTGTATGACGAGCACTATTAGCTAGGATAGGCACTTTGTACATGAGTTATATGTATTTTCATTAATGATTGTTATCAGTGCTATCTTAATTTGCCACTCTCGTGAGAATCAATATTGTCTATGCTTTTAGGTTTTACTTAGGTAATAATAGCCGTAGAAAACGCATGAAATCAACCTAAACTTTACCTTCAAAATCAGCAAATAATTCAGAAAAAGGCCTGATGGTTAACCCATGGAATCCGGCCGAACTTGCTTGGCCCAAAATAAATGGTTCCAAATAGGAGTTTAATCTACCAAGGACTGTTCAGGGAACAATATTAGGCTATCATAGCGACGGAGATGGTTAATAACCCGATAATAAAACCTGATGGTTAGCCATGGTTTTTATCCCAACTTGGCCAAACATGAATGGTTTTTTAAAAAAAGCCTCTCAATAGATTCAAGACTGTCCAGGGAGCAATATTTGGCAACAATAACCTTAGTAAACACGTAAATGTTGTAAACAATATCCATTCAAAACCAACCAAAAATATTAAAAAACGTCTAATGGTCCTTATTCACACTTGGCACAACGTAAGTGGTCCCAAATAGGCTTTTTATCCACTTGGGACTGTTCAGGGAGCATTATTAGGCTATAATAGCCTTCCAAATCAGCCACAAAGGGTTTTTGATGTTCGGACCATAGTTCGAGTCGTCCTAAATTAAGACTCTTGGATTCTAAGATTAATAGTGTTTGGTAAAAAAGATATAAAAGTAAATCCTTCTTTATTAACGAAGCTTGGGTGGCCTGGTGGACTAAGTCAAGGTCTTTAGACCTTAGCACCACAGTTCGATTCTTCGTAAGGTAAGACTTTTGATTTCAAAGATTTATGATATGATATTTGGTTAAAATGATGCACAAGTAGTGTCTTTCATTAAGGAAGCTTGTGTGGCCCAATGGGTTAAGCGAAGGGCTTTGGATGCTCTGACCGTAGATCGACTCCTCATACGGTGAAACTTTTGATTTCTAAACTCTGAGTAAAAATGATACCAACTTCTAACCTATTCTGTCGGTGAGCTCCGGGTGGTGTGCAGGCAGAGTGCTTGTATCACAGTCGAAGGGTCGAGAGTTCGATCCTGAGACATACGGTTGTATCCTGAAGCAAACCAAAATCCCCTTGACATTCCAAGAAGTGGCAGTGGCTCCACAGGAATTGTCGAGAGGGGCGCCAGGGGTCGGGGGTCTCCCCTGGCGGCTCCCTGAGGAAAGAAGCAAGGGGATTTTGAACAAATTTTGAATATTGTTAAAATTTGTGATTTATGAAAGAAACTGAATGAACTCTGTTAGTTGATTTCTTCTGATTCTTTCTATACTTTTTTCAGTTTCTCTGTTTTCTATAGTTCATTCACATTCTTGCTATAGTTTTTTAGTTTCTTTACACTACTGTACTTCATTTAGCTAGTTTCTTCAATTTCTCTAATCTAAAGAATCAAATGAAACTGCTTTAGTTAGATAGATTCTTACTATACTTTCTTTAGTTTCTTCAGAGTCTAGTTTTCAAATTTCTTTGAAGAATCAAATGAAACTGAAGAAACTAACTAAATAATCTAAAGAAACTTTTTTAGTTAGATTGTATAGTTTGCTAATTACTCTATGAAAACGATAGTAATCTGAAGAAACTAAAGAATCTAACTAAAGCAGTTTCATTTGATTCTTTAGATTAGAGAAATTGAAGAAACTAGCTAAATGTACAGTAGTCTAAAGAAACTAAAAAACTACAGCAAGAATGTTAATAAACTATAGAAAACAGAGAAACTGAAGAAAGTATAGAAAGAATCATAAAAAAGCAACTATGAATGTTAATTTAGTTTCTTTCATCAATTAATTCTTTATACATCAAATCTTTAGCAATCTTCAAAATTTGTTCAAAATCCCCCTGCTTCTTCCCTCAGGGGAGACCCCCGACCCCTGGCGCCCCTCTCGACAATTCCTGTGGAGCCACTGCCACTTCTTGGAATGTCAAGGGGATTTTGGTTTGCTTCAGGATACAACCGTATGTCTCAGGATCGAACTCTCGACCCTTCGACTGTGATACAAGCACTCTGCCTACACACCACCCGGAGCTCACCGACAGAATAGGTTTGAAGTTGATATCATTTTTACTCAGAGTTTAGAAATCAAAAGTTTCACCGTACGAGGAGTCGATCTACGGTCAGAGCATCCAAAGCCCTTCACTTAACCCACTGGGCCACACAAGCTTCTTTAATGAGAGACACTACTTTTGAATGAATTTCACCAAATATCATAAATCTTGGAAATCAAAAGTCTTACCTTACAGAGATTCGAACTGTGGTTCTAGCGTCTAAAGCTCTTGACTTAGTCCACCAGGCCACCCAAGCTTCGTTAATGACGAAGGTTTTATTTTTATATCTTTTTTACCAAACACTATTAATCTTAGAATCCAAGAGTCTTAATTTAGGACGACTCGAACTATGGTCCCAACATCAAAAAACCCTTAGTGGATGATTTGGAAGGCTATTATAGCCTAATAATGCTCCCTGGACAGTCCCAAGTGGATAAAAAACCCATTTGAAACTATTAATTTTGGGCCAGGGTCTACCAAAAACAATAGGCTAACCATCAGCTTTTTTCAAATTTTTGGGTGATAAGAAAGAGAAATATTTAGTTGATTTTATGCATTTTCTGGTGCTATTATAGCCCAATATTGCTCCCTAAACAGTCTTTCAGTAGATTTAAAGCCTATTTGGGACCATTTATGTTGTGCCAAGTTTGACCAAAAAACCATTAGGTAATTTTTCAAATTTTTGGTTGGTTTTAAATGAAATGTTTTGTATAGCATTAATGCGTTTTCTGTTCCTATTGTTGCCAAATATTGCTCTCTGAACAGTGTTGAATCTACTAAGAGACTATTTTGTAACCATTTATTTTTCTCCCTGTTGGGACAAAAACCATGGGCTAACCATCAGGCTTTTTTCAAATTTTTGGCTGATTTTGAAGGTTATTTTTTGTTGCGATTTCTAAAGCTATTATTACCTAATATTGCTCCCTCTACAGTCGTTGGTAGATTAAAAGCCTAATTTGAAACATTTATAGTTTACCTATTACCATATATTCCATCTGCTAATCATCAGGATTTTGCCCAATATTTGCGAATTTTGAAGGAAAACTTTTGTTTATTATATGCGTTCCTGGTGCATTTATTGCCAGACATTGCCTAGTGGACAGCCTTAAGTAGATTTAAAGCCTATTTGGAACCATTTATGTTTTGCAAAGTTTGACCAAAAACCATGGGCTAACCATCCGGATTTTTTCTCAATTTTTGGCTAATTTTGGATTTTAGTTGATTCTATGCCTTTTCTTAAGCCCCTGCAGTCAAGTTAAGTCAATTGCATCATCAAATACTTACAGATATAGTCGTAAATCATGGTTCTTTATTGACATCACGATAAAGCGAGAAACACCATATCTTTCAGCCCTATTCTTAACCAATTATTTTTCTGGCCTGGCTTTGATGCCAAAATTGTTGAAGGCCTTGTTTTGCGCATCCGGCTCTTCAGTGATGATACTATTGACACCAATCGCATAAGGCATTCCTATTCGACCCTTTGTAGTTGGATTCTGCTCTAGTCATATCTTGTTTTACTCTGATGATTTTTTTGCACTACCTACCTTCTGACACTGTTAAGTATTTTGATTTGCTCCAATAAACCTGAACTTTTTCAAACTTTTCTCTTTATCCAATGTTTCGGTTACCCAAATCATAATATTTCTTTAGGTATTTTTTCCATTTTCATTTTCTACAGATCATTAAACGTTTGATGTTGATGACGTATTTTTCCGCTTCTTTTTCCCAATACCAGCAGTTTAGGTATTTTGGGTATGACTGGAGAAAGACTTACCACAAGAATCCTTGCTTCCCGACGTTCTCTCTGATATGTTGACGTTACTTAAACGACAAGGACTCACAACTGTAGCCCGCTTTTAGACAAGAAGAGCAATTGCCATTGTTTTCAAGCCATATCTGACCACAAGCACAGGGGAAAAAGGAAAGGCAAAATCAAATAGGAAATGTCGCAATTCTTTTAAAAAATATCTTGATGCAAACTTGCTCAGACTAATTGCGTTGTAATACATTGAACAATTAATCGTCATAACGCATCTTGTTTAACCAAAAATAAATCTGACAATCTCTCAATATAGAATATACGGTATATAAAAAATTTCCCGACAAAAGGCGAAGTTGTTCGAAATCAGATCGACTGAGGCCATTAACCTTTAACAGTAAATCGTCATGACGCCTTCAATATCAGAACTTTAAGAAAAAATATTACTTTGATAATAACAATATAAAAATAATATATTAGGTCTATTGAAACCTGCTCCTGGCTTCTTTTAAAACGTAAAAAGAATCAGTGCCCCAGCGAGTGCGCCACTTCTTAACTCAAACTCCTCGCTTTTCTTTTTCTAGATTGGTCAATCAATTCGAGCTTAATAAGACATGGAACTACAATCTTTAATCCTCACCAAAAGGCACGAGACAATCCTTCATTGCCATACGATGTATACTGACTGTTGACGAAAGACCCCAATTCCCCCAAAATAATGTTATTGTTTCCATGCAGAAATGCAACATCCTCCAGTAACATCTAGACCTAATATCAGCATTGATTTGACGAATGAGGAGTTCAACCTAATCTTACAGTTTCATAGCTCAATGCTTGGAATAATGCCAAAATCGCTATTTTGTCTCAAAACCTTTGGCGAGGATTGCAACAAAATGGACCTAAGCCAGCCAAAACGTACAAAAATCAGTCCAAATTATCAACAGTCACACTTGAACCTAACATCAACTATTTCTTCCTGTGCTAGGAACAAAATAACATTAAAAAATATCAGACAACACCAAGGAGCCTCGTATATTTCCTCCCTAAAAGGAGGATCTATTGGATAGTTTTAGGTCGTTTTGGGTTGTTGGTCACTGTGGCTGGCTGTGGATAGCTCTGACTGGTTTGGGGTGGTTTTGACTTGGTTTAGGTGGTTTGCCAATTAAGCAATTCCAGATTAAAATCAATAGGGCATGATTCTACTTTGATGCCAAAAGATTGCCAACCTCCCATGTCAGCAAATTATGACTTAATGGACCTGAAGCCTGTGAATAGCCCTGACAGTTTTGCACTGAGTTTTGTACTTAGTAGACATGAAGCCTGTGTGTAGCCCGTACTGACAATTTTAGCAGAAAGATAGCTAGGTGGTGTAGCTTTCCTTAAAATCACCAAAAATATTAATCATTTGTTCTGAAACAATAGCACATACCATATTATTCCTTTTATTGGCTGCTAGGCAAAGAAAGAAACTGCAAAATGATATCAACCAGATGTTGAGTGAGTGTGAAAGAGAGAAAGGGTGTTCGTTTTTAGCTGCCAGAAACGGCTATCTAAAGGGGTGCTAAAGTTTTGGAAAGTGTGTGCTGAGAGTCGTTTTTATTGGCGAGAGAGGGGTAATTAACCAATTGACAAGACCAATCTTAAAAGAAGCCAGGCGGATTGAAGAAGTTAAGAAACAAAAGTTTTTACTTAATTAGAAGCGGGCAAGCTCCTCTCTATGTCCACAGCAATGTCTTTAGTTTCATAAAATCTACTGTATCTCTTTATAGGAACACCGTCGGCACCAATAAGGAACTTTTCGAAATTCCAGGCAATATCAGTGCGAAGAATAGGACTCCAGATTGCAAAATTGTTGTCTCTCAACAGTGTTTCGCTGTCATCAGAAGGAAATGGTAATTGTTTCTTCAGAAATTTGAACAATGGATGGACGTCACTTCCGTTCACCTGAGTAAAAGAAAATGTTTAGAGCTATGCGCAAGTTTTAAATCGACATGAAAGATTATGATATAATTCATTGAAGAGACATGGTTCTGAATATATTACTTACACCATTGCCATACAAGGCCAGTTTTGTTTCGAGGGACTGATTCACTTTAGGTAATGACTGATAACTTTTGGCTGTGTAAGATTGACTAACCCAGACTGTCCCAGACTCAACTCACTCAAATGACCCTGCTTCGGAGGGAGGTTAGTGCTAGTCGAAGAGTTACCGCTGACCACTGGGATGGCTGACCAGCTCAAATATTGGTCAGGCGTCTTGGCTTTATTAGTTAAATTATTAATGGGTTATTTTGTTGTGGACTTTACCACTCATCTTCTGTATGATGTAAGTTTATCAGTCTTATCATACCTTAATGTTTTATTGTGTTTGTTAGTTTTTAAACTAAGCTTTTATAATCATTTTTAAGCTTCATTAAGCTTTTTATTATTGTTACTTAATTGTTTTATGTATATCTATATTTAAACTATAGGACCCTATCATAGTTCTTCTATTAATTACATCAATATATATATCTAGCCTCCAGAGGCATCTTTCTTCAACAGTCAAATGAAGATAAACGTGAATTAAGGTCAAACTTGGGGCTGTCATGCCAGGGGCTGTTATGTCAAGGGCGGATCCAGACTGCGGATCCACAGGCGGTATTGAATTTTGGTGTAAATAATTTTTTTTCAGTAGGACGATTCATTCAAATATTTTTTTCCAGGGTGAGCCTGCTGAACAGACACACATACAGGTCCAATCTTAAAAACTCACCTGGATTTTAGAGAACATCTCAATTTTTGGAACAAACCCATTGCCAGGTCGAACGTGAAACAAAAGAGGCAAAACCTCCTTGTTACTGCAGTTTTCCTGGTGACCGAACTGATTGCAGGGAAACCCCAGAACAACCAAACCATGTGAGCCGTACTTGTCCACCAGTTCGTTCATCTGAAACAGGTTGACAAATTATCAAAATAAATCCATAAATGAAATACAAGGATCCTTATCAATTGATATTTTGAAAGGTAGAATATGGCTTAATTTCAAATTTTTCTTCTTTTAAAGTGACAATCACATTGGAAGCAGAGCTACTATAATACATATCAAAAAAACAATATTAGGAGAGATACATTTGAAGCGGCAGCAGGGCATGTACATGCTGCTTTGTCCTTCACTAAAGGTAAACTTTTATCTCTTCAGTATATCATCTTAAAGTAAATCACCCTCACTTAGCAGTGAAATAAGAAGGGCCTGGATACGCTGTGTTGCCTTTCACTAAAAATATATCAGTACATCTTAAACTAGATCACCCTACAAGGCTGGGTTCTGTTCCCAGGCAAACCAAAACCAATAGGGCCAGTCACTTCAATTCAAGTGTACAATATTTTTAGAGATTTCTAGGATTTTTTAGGCTAAATCTTTAAAGAATTTTTAGATTTTTTAAAGATTTTTCAGATCTTTTAAGATTTCTCAAGATTTTTTTACCCAAAAGCATGTTTTTGAGTGATTTGCCCCAGGAGGACCAATATCATTTGCAGCAAAATACTTCAGAAATGAAAAGAATACCAACCTGGGTATAATCCCTGACAGTTGTGCCTCACAAGGAGGCGGTGTTCTCTATGAGAACAACTTTTCCTTTATATTTTGCCATCTCAACCTTTTCTCCATTGATGTCATCAGCTGAAAAGCCGTAGAATGAAGCCATGTTTCTCAGTGATGTTGCTGATATGGTTCTTAGTGGTGAAGCAGACTTGCTAATTGTCAGCTTCAGAGCCTGTGACAACATCACAGTCACAAGTTAAATTGAACCTGAAAATAAACAAGGGCGTATATGAAACTAAGAAGGGGTTTAAGCTTTATAGGTCTCGTATACGCCTTTTCAATTAGAAAACTTTAAGCCAGCCTATTTCTTATTTTGAAGGTATTTTTCACTAATTCATCATCCCCTACATATCTAAAACATATGATTGAAGAAACGTTTCAAGGTAAGAGCTAAAAGAGGTTTATGGAGAAAAAATAACTTCCAGGAAACAACATGTTGGTGTATCTCAAAATGCAAAGATATCTTAAAACCTCAAACTTGTATCTGTCATTCTTAAAATTTCATCTAATGCTAGAATACCACTTACTAAGAATTAGACTTCTACAATTTGAGGTGTATGAGAATCTTATTATTGCTTATTAAAATATTGAAAAATGAAAAATTCATACTTGGCTTTTAATGGGGAGGTCTATGATATAGGTTCGGTATAGCCAGAAAAATCGGAACCATAATGAAACGAACACATAGATACTACTTAAGCTTTTTGTCTGACACTCAACAGAGTAATACGTCAGAAAGAGAACGAAATAGAAACCTAACTGATTTATATACCCAGATGTGGATCGAAATAGGCCAATCAGAAAAGAGGTGAATGATTGGTATGGTGTGGGAAAACCAATCAACACCCACGATACAGTGAGCTGACCAATAAGATTATTTCAAGAGTCCTAAGGCGAAAACGAACTCCTTCTGTTCTTAAGCGGTTATGTGATAGGGTTAAACAACACGTGCCGTCTAGCATACGCAACAAAACTGTTCCTCAACGAGAACAACCATCTCGCGCCTCTAAACCAAAAAGTTCACTAAAACATGACTCTGCTATAGGTCAACATTTGCTCGACAACCCAGAGTGTGCTAAAGCCTACAGTGAGAATTGCTTTCGAATAATTGGCAGAGCAAGATCTACCTTTCACTTAGCTATTTTGGAATCTGTCTACATAAAAACCAGGGATCCCCCATTGTGTAGACAGAAGGAGTTCGTTTTCGCCTTAGGACTCTTGAAATAATCTTATTGGTCAGCTCACTGTATCGTGGGTGTTGATTGGTTTTCCCACACCATACCAATCATTCACCTCTTTTCTGATTGGCCTATTTCGATCCACATCTGGGTATATAAATCAGTTAGGTTTCTATTTCGTTCTCTTTCTGACGTATTACTCTGTTGAGTGTCAGACGAAAAGCTTAAGTAGTATCTATGTGTTCGTTTCATTATGGTTCCGATTTTTCTGGCTATACTGAAGTTCTGTACCATCCAAAGATATAGGTTCGGTCCATGACATAGATTGGGTCTGTTAGAATAATTCTTGCAGCTGCCTATTAAGAATTGCTTCATCCTCACAACCTGCAATTTGAGCTTTATTCAAATACAAGTTTTGGGTTATTGCAGATGTTCTCAAATCCTTGTGGTTTTCTATACACCCTACATAGGCCCCTTTAATGAAGTGTGCAGCACCTTTCGCACACAGATCTTGCAGATATCAAAATATTATCTTATTGATAGACCAATTAATGTACCTCTTTTACAAAGAATAACTTAAATGATATGATGGAGTTGTTAAATATTAGGTCACGCATAATTAGCCTTTTTAGAGCAGCCCAAAACTCTTGAAAATGACCAAAGTAGGCTAGATAATTGAATTGCTATATGCTATCACTTCTTATCAAACCAGGTTTACCCACCAAGGCAGGTGTGCTAACCACCGTCTTGAAACAAGGCGAAGAAGTTAGCACAATAACCTTGAGGCATGTCCAACAGAAACCCAGGCTTTAGTTTGTGTTTTGGTGTGACCTGGATGTGATGTGTCAGACCCAGTGATGGCATGTGAAGATTGTAGTTGCCTGCTCTGTTAATATTTAATTCACTGCGTAGACCACTACCACTAGGTCACGCTTGCCAGGGCAATGATTAACTAAGAAAGGATAGCTTGTTGAGAGATTTCAGCACGCTTGCAGTTTCCCTTTCCGCAGCCGATCTCATTTGCTCTTTGTGCATAAGGGGCGTAAGCCTACTCTGTCTAGACAAGGGAAGCTTAGTGCCTGGGCCTAGGTCTGGTCTATAGACTACATCTGAACGCGATCAACGTGAAAAACGACAACATCATACCACGTCAAAAACCACACAAACACTTGACCTATCTATTCCTCCGATAAGCTCCGTGACTTAACCAGAACAGCGAGCTCTGCATATTCAAACAGTCAGCAGTTAAATACTGAATGTTAATATACTCACTTCGTAGCTTGAGCCGCCCAAACAAAGACGTCTGCAAGAGGGAGATTTCTGTCCCTCCCTCACTTTTACTCGCTCTGTTTGTGTTGACAGCCCACGTGACTCTTGCCAAATCTCTTGTGCCCCTGTGAAAGCGTTGTCCACACAACGAGTGGTAATTTCCAATCTTCAAAATCACCTTTGCTACTTTTATTATTTCTCAGTGTTTTGGTCATTTCGTATAATCTTCATATCAGCCAAATGTGTTCAGCCTCGGTTTGTTCTTAGCTTGTTCTTAAGTTTAGGCTTTATATTTCATACTGAGAACAGGGTTACCGAAGAGGAACTAACTTTCTGGATTGGTGTTATTGAATAGCATCATCTTTTTCGTATCTCTCTGAGAAGGTTATTTAAAAGATGAAGCAATAATATGAAAACCCGTTTGAGTAGTACATCATCTCACATCAAGTATTGAGATGCCCTAAGAAGTGGCCCACAAGTCCCCCTGAGTTAGTACTAAATAAAGTACTGCTATAGTGAAGTGCTCCCTAAATTCATTGCCCAGGTTTAGCCCTAGGGGTAGACTCCTAATAGTAAGTGATAGGGAATTAGACCCAGCTTCCTTTTGGAAAACAAAAAATATACTAAATTCTGCAGATTTCTACCCCAAAAATACATATATCGCCCTAGAGTGTGTGAAACCAAAGTGTACCTAAATACCGCACCCCCTCATTAACAAGAATTCCGAGTGACGTTATACTAGCCAAAAATTGCAAAAAAGTACGATGTATACTCCAAGGTTTTTGGTCAAAATGGGCCGAAAATAAATGGTTCCAAATATACTTTTGATCCATTCGGGGAGCAATACTTGGCCGTCATATCATCAGAATATGCATTAATAGCAGCAAAAATGAATAAAATCACTTGGAAGCATTTCCATCAAAATGGACCCAAAATCAAAAAAAGATGACGGTTAGTCAATGCTTTTGAAGCATTTATTTTGTCTATTTATTTATCTTTGTATTTTGATCCTTAGTATATTCAACAATTGCAAGATGTAAGTGCCATCCATAACTAGAACTCGGTGACCATGCGTCTTTTTTGGCTATGGGCGGTACATTTGTTTTATTACAGACTATCTTGAGTTTAGTTTTAGATTGCATAAAAATACTTTTGGCAAAAATTGGCCAAAAATGAATGGATTCAAATATTCCGTTACTCAGGGAGCAATAATATGCGGTAATGATACCAGAAATTGCTCCAAAAGCGCCTAAAACCGCAAAAATTCTCTAAACAGTTTCAAAAATAGAAAAAAACGAAAATATTGCAATGGTGATGTTTACTAATCTAGATATAAACAAAAAATCTACCATTACTTGTTGCAAATCAGTAAATTTTTGATTACGAAAACTTTAATTCTGACATGGTGTCAACATTTTGCAACGTAAATTTCATCTTTATTAATCTGTCCTGACAAAAAGCATGGATTTACTCAAAAACTTGCCATGTCCGAAATTGTAGTGTAATTTCAGCTATTTTCAAAAATAAAATATCTAAACGTTTAAAATGAGCAATAATCAACATATATTAACATATAATACACATGTATCAACATAATATCAGTGTCCACAATAGTAATGAATGTAGCTAAAGTAAAATGGCAGGATAGCATGCCTAAGTTTCCGAGCCAGTGTGGTGATAACCGGGAGGGCTTATTGGTTCTTTTAATCAAATAAATATATTTTGCTCTTTGTTCTCACAATTTTTTGAGCACTCATTGCGTATCTCGAGTTCATTCTACCTTTTCGTATATTATCATATAATCGATAGGGACGAAGAGAAAAGGAATGGCTTGTTATTTTCAAGTATTTTAGGTAGCCGAACAAAGAGGGATTACAAGGATAATGTTGTCGCTTCCCATTTCAAGGATTTCCAAAGGGTTGAACTCAAAAAGATTGGCTTAATATATTCATGAAACTAATAAGCCATTCTTTTTGTGTTCAACCTTTTAAAAAAATCTTTGAAATGGCAAGCCACGATATTACATTCATTCAATCAATATATATCAACATATAATTAACATAAAATTAACATACATTTTCCAAAGACGATATTTCAGCTTTTAAGCTCGTGTGGACGTCTTATTTCAGAACCCCATCGTGCAGTTGATTGATGGCCAGTGCTGGGAAGTCAAACATATGAAACTAGAGATAACATGACATTAAGGTGCAAGTATTTTGTAAACATATAATTTAAAACACTTCTTTGGCCAGATTGATAGGTAGTAAATAAATCAATCATTGCCCGGAGGACCCTTTGTTCTTGCATACAGGGTATCCGGGGTAGCCCCAGTCTCGATCTATCAGGGTACATGAAGACAGAGTTTCAGGGATAATGTTATTCAGTATTGTATTCATATATCAATTTTTCCTCAATTTTTGTATGACTGAATAGTGTTGTGGATTGTGTACTTTGATTCCAGTCTCTAGCATGAATTTGATTTTAAGTTTTTCCTAACCCCAGGTTTAATTTCCAACATAACCCTAACCTTAAATGAAACCCTCCTGTTAACTCTAACCCTAACCCTGACCCGTGTTGCAGCGATTACAGCCAGAGTTTCAGGTTTGATGGGATAGGATTTTGTAAACGCCATTAAACAGAAGCTTGCAGACTCGTTTTCATACATTTCAATTCAAGGGAGGCTAATGGATAAAGCTATATTATCAAACTGTAATAGCTGCTTCGTGAAAGAAGGGGGGGGGGGGAACTTCTGCAAGTTGACACGGACATGAAATAGCTCTCAAATAGGAAATAGAATGCTAACGAAAAACTGGCTCGAAGGAACGAAATGACGAGGAAGCAGTGAAAGCTATATTAGAACTTTGAGAAAAAATCGCTGTTAAACTAATAAGCACTTATAGCACTGCCTGCCTGCTTCCTAACCATTCCCTTCCATCAACTATGCTCAAATTGGCTTACCAGCAAGCTTCTGCAACTGATGTCTTTCTGCCAGGTTATCCTGCAGCGCTTCCAATAGCTGTAGGTAACTGCAATGAGGTTTGAATTGAAATGAGAAATTACATTTGTTTTTTATAATGCATACACAAGTAACTGAGTGAGTTTCATTCAAAGGCCGGGCCTCTGCAATCTTAGACAAAAGGTTGGCAGACAAACAAATCAAATGTGCATTTTTACTAGAGAGCCTATCAAAACATACGTTATATCCCTGCATTAATGTTGTTTGCAGTGCTAGTTGAACGTGAGTCACTTAACAATAGAATATCACATCAACATTAATAAAGAGGGAGGGAAGTCTGTTTTTGACATTAAGGACAAGAACAGTAAAATTATCATAACTTTTGACTAGGATTGTGGTTTCAAGCACGTAAGCAATAGATGAATTTACTTATCCCATACCAAAGAGGAGGGTTCATAGCGTGATTATCTGTTTGAAGAAAATATCTGTACTAATCCATGGATAAGGAACCCATAGGAGTAAGCAGTGTATCAGGTGATGTGTGTATGCAGAATATCATCGATACCGGTTTTGGTGATAAGAAATGCGAGACAACTGATAAACTTACTCAAAAAGCGAGTCCCTAGGCCAGAGTGTCTCAGTTGTTAAGTTCTTCATATTTGTCAAATTCTGGGTTACTGTATCGTTCCAAACTGCAACGAAAAGACGATTTTTAATAAAGAAGATTAGTCTAGTCTCTTCCTGATTTTCATCCAAGGCCATCTTTGCGCAGTAATCCCCCTAGGTAACGTCTGCGTAGTACAGTGGAGGGTGTACAGCACTGTGAGGGGAAGATAATTAGTACTGTTGAGGGATACCACCAGTACTGTAGGAGATTATTTGGTACTCTAGAGGGATAACCTCCGTACTGTGGAGGGATACCATCAGTACTGTGGAGGGATAATATCAGTACTATTGATGGACACCATCAGTGCTGTGGGGCGATACCATCACTACTGTGGAGGGTTTCTATCAGTACTGGAGGGATACTATCAGTACTATAGAAGATGTTCAATACTGTAGAGGCATACCATCAGTACTGTAGGAGATTATTTGGTACTCTAGAGGGATAACCTCAGTACTGTTGAGGGATAATATCAGTACTGTGGAGGGATACCATAAGTACTGTGGAGGGATACCATAAGTATTTACACTATATTCTATAACATATGTTTACCCGAAGAGCCTTTGTATTCTTTACTTGAAATACTCCCATCTTCATTATCTTCTTTATTTATGGAAATTTCAGGCTCTTCCAAGTTACTGAAATCAAATGATGAAAAAGTAAACTTTTCACATTCGCTACATATCGTTTCTAAATCACTTAGAAATAGTTTTATATCGTTCCGAATCGTTAAGCAATGTTTCAAATCGGCGCAGAATAGATTTACCCCGTATATTATTGGCACTAAAATATGATTTAACATACCATTATTAGCGTCTCCTTCTGTACACTGTTTAGTGCCCAAAATTAAAAAAAAAACGAATGAAAATACGTTGTAGCCGAAGTGACTATAAGCAGTATTGACTGAAAAGTCGTCTCTATTTTAGGGATGCCTGGTCCTGAACACTGTTGCTGTCATATCCAAGTTGAAATAAAATGAGAGAAAATCATGCCCAAATTAAAGTCATCCCCATCAACAGACAAGCAGGTAGATAAGTCTACCTTTAACTTGCTAGCCCAATTGAGGCTAGAGACCTCGTTTTCAGCAGGGGTAGGAAACCTCGGTTTAACGTCCCTTACAAAGGGTGGTGGAGTGATTCGTTGGGACGACACCTCGAAGGTCACCCACCCAGATGTTGCCCTCACACGACCAACCTTAACCGCTCTGCCACTCAATCCCCTATTCACCATTAATGAAGTGACTTCAGTTCCTACCTAAAACAATACCCCAATAAAGGATAAAGTAAAAAGAAAATCGTAGACTGTTACCTTGGACCCCAAGCAGGTTTAGGCGTTGATGGCAAATCTTCTGGTCTATTTTTAGCTTCTCTGGAATACTCTGGAATGCAGTCAGGCGTGTTTTGCACCTCAGAGTTATCTTGTTCCCTTCAAAAATTCTTTTTTGTAAAGATTAATCTTTTTTTAAGATTAAAGATTACGGTAGATCAACGAATCACTAATGACGTATCTAAATTTGTAAACGGAATGGCCCCTAATTATTTCCCAGCAATATTTTTATATTGAATCATAGTCAGGTGGTCAGCATTCAAATCACTAATACCCTTCAGTACAACGGACTAGGGCAAATGTTATAGGCAAATTCAAAACCTAATAGAATATCTCACATCCTCAGTTTTAGGAAAAAACAGTGTCCTTGATAGTATGGTATCTATAACCTACTACGAGACCTAAGTTATAGGAACGAACCATTTTTTGATAGCCCGAAAATAATTTAAGGCTGCAATCTTACTTCTTTTATGATCTTTACTATGCACTAAAACCGATCTATTCAATCTAAGTTCTTCTCGGGATTAGCTTTCTATGCCCTTATTCATTCGTTTTAAAGATCTAGGCTATTCAAAGGCCTAGGGTCAGAATTTGGGGTTAAAGTTAGTAAAAGGGGGATTTGTGATATTTTTTGTGTGGATATTTTCAATAACTAAACCACTTACTTAGGACTTGTCGCATCTTCGCTGCAGCCTGGTTCTTCTTCTGAAAAAGACGCCAATCTCAAGGCTCCTCGCTCACCAGTCCCCTCCAAGTTGGTTTTAGGGAAAGGGTTTTCTTTCGCATCAACAGCTGGGTCCAGCCTAAGAAAAGCAAATCGCATTTTAATTATTCATCTTAATACTTTAACCGCATTTCAACTTTTCAAACATAACTAAATATTCGAGCTTGAACTAGGTTTCTTTGAATGAAAATGTGTAATTCACTTTCATATGTGTATTGTTTAATTTGAGTATCAAATTGTGTAAAGGGCACTTGGCTCGATAGCTCTTCTGAGTTTTTTCCAAGTGTCCTAAACTTACTTAATTAATTTTAATCTTCTATCGCTTATTCTGTAATTGAAATATGAAAAATTGAATTCATATGAAATTGAATTGAATCAAAGAGTTATACTAAATACTGAAATAGAAAATACATGCTAAATACCACAGAGGAATTTAAATATTGTTACCCTGACCCTTGCACTAGCCCTCGCCCTAACCCTAGGCCTAACCAACCCTTACCCTAGCCGTAGACCTAACTATAACAGTAGCCCTAATCAGGGCAGGAAAAAATGTTTTTCTTCCTTCGACCAAAAAATCACCTGAGTGCCAGTGGTTCATGATATACCATACCATTCCTAAATATAACCACAGAATATAGTGCTTTGTTGCTATTGTTGCTTTGAGAAAATGAGCAATTTCAAAAGATTTCCTGCAGGAATTTCGATCAAAACATTTTCTGCGACCAGCGGTGACACGGTCGGGTGCTTTTTCAAGCCCTGGCCCTAATGCTAACAGTATGCCTCAACCTAATCCTAACGCTAGGCCTAAGCCTAATCCAATAGCCCAAACCTGACCCTAGCCCTAGCCCTAACAATAGTTCTAGCCTTGGGGAGGCATTTATTTGGGGGATAGTTTGAAAAGGGCGGTTAATCGAAGAATTACGTTATGGCAAATATGCGATTATCACTTCAACTTACTTTTCAATTTCAGCATCATTCTCACTGTTCTGTGTATCTCCAGTTGTGCCATCTTCTTCCTCTTCCTCCTGAATGACATCATGAGGAATCTCCAATTTTGTCCCGTAAAAATTGCCTGAGTGCACACTACTTGGAAAAGCACTGGATTTGCGCCTGAAACGTAACAGAAGAAATCTTACTTCTTCTAAATACTTTCAGACTCACAAAGCTGACCAATACAAAAAAACCCAAGGGGTACTCGATGATATTACATAAGGAAATCTCCATTCGCAGAATGAAGTGAAAACCAAGCCAAATTCATCAAGCAAATAATTTTCGTGCCCCAAAAATATGGTTAGCACCTATTTCCAACCTTCAAAATCATTTTTTATACTTTTATGCGATAGAAGTTAATTGAATTGAAGCCTACTAAATCGAACTAAACCCTACTTAAATCTATTAAACCCTACTTAACCCTACTTAACCGTACTAAACCCTGCTAATCCCTCACTGAACGCTCCTAACCCCTTCTATCCACTGAACCTTTAATTAAATCTTACCCCAGAAAGACCTAAAATTCAGTTCAATTGCAAAAGGTGATTTTGGAGCTGGGAAATAATTAAAGCCCAAAAATATCAACACAAAGAAAATTGAAATTGTTTAAACTTTACGTTTTCCACGTGCGGCACCCCCCTGCCCAATCTCAGACAATGATTATAGAAAATATCACGTTTAGTCAGCTTATTTAGGAACCAATTCCAATTGGTATAAGAATGTTTGACAAAACAGAGTTTCATGACATAAACTTTGATTGAGAAATTAAACGAGAATCTTTTTATTTTCATGTCATATGGTCATATCTCAAATCTGAAAACAAATTTGGAAACTCCATTGTAAGAAACATGAAGGAAGAAAAAAGGTGATTCCGTGGAAGAGTTATTTCTATTGAGCTTTTGGAGCGACTAGCAAAGCACATCTTAAATCCACAACCAACAGTCAAAAACGTATTATCTGCAGGTACTTAGCTTGCAAACTTTAGCTACTTAAGGCTGATCGCATACGAACATGAGAGACATAACTGTCCGAACTAATAGCAACTGAAGGTTGGTTTCCATAAAACTGTAAATACTGCTAAACTGCCGGTAACACCTTGGTTACAGCAAGGCCGGCTGCTCCGGTTGACTTGTTTAACCGCTAACACTTTGCCCTTATCTAATGGAAGTGCGCTTTCCAGACCCCAATTCTCCTATCTCAACTGTACAGTGCAAATTTGATTGGTTTTGTGACATTATGAAAACAATCGAGTTGCCGCCGTGACCAAAACCAAGTGTTTCCAATAAATATTTCAATACCAGCTGTACCGTTACATAATTCATAATTCAACTTTCCCTGCGGCAGTAACGGCAGAGCCAGTCATGCCAGCAAGTCTGTTTCCGTTAAAAGTGATGAATGCAGGCAGTCTCGTAACCGAGTGTCGCAAGCAGTAAAACAGCAGTTTGAATGAATGTACCTGGCGGTAATACTGTGCGTCCGGTACTGCTTGGCTAACTCCTCTTCCAACTTCCTTTTTCTCTCTTCTTCCTTCAACGCCAGCTCATGTTCTTTACATTGCATTATAAAGTCGTTTCGAATGTTCTGGAAGTTCATCACTAAAACACAAGTAGACCAGCTTTCAATTGCATTAAAGGACTTCAAAGCCATTGAAAATTTTTCAAGTGTATAGCAAAGATTCGTGGATAGCCTCTTAGGTCTGCACATTACAAAATCACCATAGCCCTAATGTTTTGTAGGCCTAGCCGCCTTTGAAAACGAAAATGTGACCACATGCTCCTTCTAGAAAATATCGATTGTAGCTTGAGGATTTCGATATCAGTGCTTGCTGGAAAGATGAAATCAGGAATGGATAGGTAATGACAAGGCTTGGTATCCAGAGGGAGTTCCAATCAAGATGAATAACAAGAAATTAAAATATTTCGGTCACATAGGAAAACGTGACTGCTCTCCTAGATCAATTTGACATGGTTGCACGAAGGAAAGAGAAAAACCGGACGCACTGGCAGCATCTGGATTTACAGTAGACTTTTTACAAGAGCCGTAGTTAGCGCTATTGATCGATTCGAAGATCGCTCAAACTACGAGTCATTAACAAGCGTTTGGATTTCTGGCCTGATTTCTCAGGAATCGATTTTCAATTTGCTCCTTTCTCTATTCCTGTTCTGAAAAATACATTTCGCAAATATTTCATTGAAAAAGCGTACCGAGCTGAACCTGAACAAGACAAAATGAAACACGGACCGCGGTCCGTAGCTATCTCAACCTCCTTCCCAACATTTCAAGAATTTACCCATCAGAGACCGCTCAAATTTTTTGATTAATAGACCCAGTTTCGGCAATATCTCAGTTAGGGTAGTCTCGTTTTCATGTTAATTAGAGTGAGTCGATTAAATTGCATTGCTCGAATTAGGGATAATGAAATAAGACTAGATTTACGGCACAAAAGACTGGACAGCCCAAGTCATAGAAGAAAACATGGAAGTCACAAATTGAAGTGGAGCCCTCCACTCCACTATGTGCCCTTCAGTCTGAGTTGACGTACCATGGCCTTTCAAGCCATTCATTCCAGTCCCAGGTGCATGCAATCTGTCTTATGTCTAGTCCTATACAACGTAAATCCACATTCTTCTATGGGGTCCTCTTTTCTCTTATAGAAATTCTTAACTTCCAGGTTTCAAGAAAAAAGCGTTCTGCAGCACAGGAAACTAGCTACATATCTTTACGAGAAGTAAAGATTTTAGGCCTAATCATAGAGCAGGGAGTAAGGGCCTAGCTCTAGTCATCTAACTCACCCATAATACCGGTGAAGACATTTCTGAATATGAAGGAGCCGACACAAATCCAGAGAAGAATGTAAGCTTTGCTGAAAAAGTCATTCGTGGATGCTTTGCCGAGGTCAGTCAGGATTTCATACCAATGATCCAAAGTAAACAGCTGGAAAAGTGTCAGCAATGAGTTTGACAGGTTGCTAAAAATGGAATTAAGAAATGTAGATTAGTCCTTCATTGGTACAGAGCTTCGGCACAGAGGGAAAACTTAGAAACTTAGCAAAATTGGCAACTTGTCAGAACAAGAACAAAAACGCAATTGTTACAACCTAGAAAATGATGCAATAAAACCCCTGCAAACAAGAATAGAAAATAGAACCTAACAAATTGTTAAAACCAGCAAATACCAAATCATATTAGAACAGTTGGTTTCTTCTACTAAACTAGAAATCAGTCTTTGGTTCTTACATTTCTATAACAAGGCCGGATCCAGCACCCACAGAAAGGGGGGTGTAACACATTTATCAAAGGATAATGTAAGGGAAATAGGGTATTATCAAGCTAATAGTATTGTTTTTCTATCAAAATAGGGTGGGCATACGCCCCCCCTTGGATCCGGGCCTGTATTAGGATTTTTCACTGGTAGGGAAAACCTGAAAAAGGGGTTCACAAATCAGTTTTCAGATTCTAATAATTCTTCAAAACATACAGTCGAAGAAACACATGTATCAACCAACGATTAGATTCAAATTAGGATCAATTGAGAATGAACTTCAACAAAACTGGCATCAGGTCACAGGCTGCTCTTCTTCCATTCAATGATATAATTTGCATTGCAAGGTGTTCGTAAAAGTTTGTTTATTATGGTTTATTCCATCCTGTAACTTTGCAATAAATTCTGTCAGGGAAAAACTAGAAGGACCCCATCTCTGTAGAGAGCGGGTATTTATGATTTATCTCCTTAAAGAATCACTTTGAAATATCAAATATTGGAGAGCTAATCAAAAGAACTAACCAAAAGAACTAACCAAACTAAACACTACTTGGAACATCGTGGCAAACTATTATGGAACTATAATCAATCTGTAGCCAGACTGTAATCAAACTATAACCAAACTTTAATTGTGGCGAAATATAATTGAATATGGAAACATTATTATGTTCCAAATTGTTCTACTTCGTTGTGTACTTATCAAAGACTACATTTGGTTTAAATCTCCAGATATAGGAATCCATACAACAAACATATATTTAGAAGGGCGATCACCCTCCTAAGTTCTTTCATGAGGGCGATTTGTCGCCCGCGTTATATATTTTCCACGTTAAGACCTGACTAGTCAGTAAAACGGATATGAAAGCTAGATCTATAAACTACAACTTTTTTAAATCACTGTCTATCTAATAAATCTGCTGGCTCAAACCTGAAACTATCCTTGTACAACACGTCAGTTCTCTCGGATTTCGCATGCGCAGTGAACATTACCGTGCCTGTCACTCCAAAGATGTACATGAATGTTCCCAAAAGCATCAAAATGAACACCATTGACTACAAATCAAACACATACACAACTACTAGTTCTACTAGCTCTCATACAAACTGCACTAAGGGGAGGATGGGAAATAGGGTGAAAGATAATCAGCATAATATCACAAAGATAATCATTTCAGGGATGGGAGCCGAGTGGTCAAATCCACCTTCAGACCTGTAACGTTATAGTTCAATAAAGAGAGTCGACTGCGTGTGGTACTTTGTAGATGTACAACAAAACGACAAAATTAAAAAGTTTAGTACCGAAATGATAAAGTTTTAAATTGTTTACAACGTTTCGGGGTTATACCCGTTATCAAGTGTGGTTTTACTGTAACATATAGTGCCAGGAGATGATTTCAGAGCTCTCTGTGAATCCAGGAAAAAGGAGTCATCAGGTGTGGTCAAATCGAGAGGAGAAACCAGGGTCCCATTGGCCATTTGGGCTTGACACATAAACAAATACCTTTCGAAGATAGTAAATGTATTGGCTTATCAACTGTCAAAAATTTTCTTTTTTACGTTGATCAGAAACTTCTCTATTATATGGTACAAGACAACCTCAAGCCCAATTGCCTATCAAATATTTTATGGAGGGAATTAGAAAAGAGGTCAATACTACATTTCAAACCACTTAAATTTTGTGAGTCATTTTGCTTTAGCAATCAAAAAAAGGGAAAACAGAAATTCAAAACGTGATTAATGACCTTTTATAAATAGGTAGACAATTTACATTGAGGTCTAAGACATCCGAGAGAGTTTCCAAGTTCATCAAAGTCTTATAAATTAGAACTTAAGTCAATAATCATCTAGAAAACTTACCTTCAGGGCTTTAAGAATGGTCAATACTATGATCCTCAGCTGGGCAAACCTTGAAACCTGGAAAAATTCAAGACCAAAAATAAAATCTTTTGTTATTCAAATATGAATTATCGATTAAAGAATTCACCAGAAACACGGATATGATATTTCATTTTATCTAATATCATTTATATAGGGTAAAATATACAGTTAAAATACTGAATTCCAAACTGCCCTGAAAGAACTACAGAAAAATAAATATAATATCAAAGTGAATAAAAATTGATTTGATTAAAGTAATATCTTATTCAAAAAGGAGAAATGAAAAAAAGGATGCCAAAACACTGAGTATTAGCCTAGATGTTGCTGTTGGCTTTATATGTGGCTTAAAATTGATGTAAGTTTTGTGCTGTTTTAACAGCACCACTAAGTTTACTCCATAGTCATGCTCCATAAGAGAAGCACCGTTGACCCATGGAAGTTTTTTAGAAGAGGTAGCTTGAGGTCTGTATCAGTATTTCGAAGCTGTCTAAAACTGTCATCGGACAACCTTTCGAACAGAGTTGTGAGATAATTGGGAGCTTCCTTATTAATTGAAGTGAGCTCTCCGACCGCCTGCCATCCTGATTGCTTTAGAAGTGGTGCAGAAGTGATTCAGAAGAAGCATCGCAAGGGCTGTTACACTTTATAACCTTAGCACTGATATTTTCAGAATACACGGAAATATCACTAAGAGGGAGTGGGAAATTCCCTCCAAGCAATTTGCATCAACAATATTCTCGTACAACGAGGAAATTGGATGAATTATGATCATCTAGGCCTTATTGGGAACCCGTGGGTGTAATAATTTAACCATAAGTTTAAAAATACAACAATACCATCTTTAGTGATCTTAAAATCCGGAATGTGCGAAGATTATCAGCAATTATCTTGACGCCTTGATTTGCATTTTGACCAGGAGACAGCCTGATCAACTCTGGCACGAATGACTGAAATCGAAAGAAAACAGAAACATAAGTCGTCACAGAATTCCAACACTCTTCCTATGTGCTTACTTGTGTGGTGGGGGAGGTCAACTACTGATCTCAAAAGAAAGACTGGATCGGGCATCTGTCGTACTGAAATGAAGTCAATTGGCCGCCATATTGGGAGGTGCAATTCAATACATTGAGATTCCACTAAGGAGTGCTTTTCTCTTTGATTATTGTGGGAAAATTATGAATAATCAGCACGAGACTGAATATTCGTGCAGCTTTTGTTAACAGAGAATCAAGTCAATATAATTTCTTTGGCAGCCATATTGGAAGGCCAAGTTCAAACCAAAGCACATTTGGCTCCAGTAAAAAAGATTAATCGATCCAGTCTTTATTTTGAGATCAGTGAGGTCAACCTGTAGTGGCTTATCTAATCTGAAGAATCTTGGTTTCGAAAATAACCTTCTCTTTCTACGCAATATGTAACCTATATCGAGAAGAAGAGTCAAGGACCTAAACTCAGCATCTCGACAAGCCAGTTTCTTGGTTACTCAATCATCAGGAGAAGTATCAATAAAGAATCCCTATATACATCGCTTTTTCATAATTTTAACTAATAAATGCGATGTAGATAAGGATTCTTTATTTGTACATCTCCTGATGAGTGCCATGAAACAGGCTTGTCGAAATGCTGGGTTTATTCCTGACTCTATTCTTTTCAATATATATCACGCTCCGCATCTATGTATATTGAAAATCTATGTATCTTACAGAAATCCGAATCACAGGCTTCACAATATGTATTCTAAAGAGCCAGGAAACTCAGAAGCATGGATTACTAGAGCTTTCGACTGAATCTAAACAGAGCAACACGTCAGAGTATATAACCAGACAAATCGATTGCATAGTGAAACAAAAACATAATTCTTTCGTTTTTGTTTCGTTCTCCTTCTGATGTATTACACGTATTTTCTTTTATAAGTTGCTTTATAAGCAAGTTAATACTCGACATGACAAAAACTTAAGCGATTCCAGTACTGGATAACTCATTTTCATTAAAAAAGTGCGAGATTACTGTTCTCGTTGCAGGATAGTGTTTGACAAATGGTACTTTTGTTTGCAACTGCCTATAGGAAACGTGTTGTATGATCCACCTTTATCGGGCTGCGTGGGTTATGAGGTTGCATGGTCGATGGGTGTTAATCGACATGTCTGTTTTAGAATTCATAATGTTTTGCTATGCTCAGGACTCTTCTCAATATAATGCAGTTTAAACAGTGGGTGCAGATGTATTGTTATATTAGAGAGGGCAAACGTTTTCCTAGATTTTGACAAAATGACAAAAATCGGACAAAAATCAAAATGTGGTTCAGATCATGAATCAACAACTAAGATTGGGGGGAGGGGTTTGATGCGACTGCGTTTAAAGAAGATTTGATAGAGGAACTAACCATGACAGTGACAAAAAAGTCAAAAATATTCCAACCATTTTTCCAGAAGTTAACAAATTCATCTAGCCATTTGAGTAGAATTTCCAAAACAAAAACCATCAAAGACAAGTAATCGAAGACGTCCAGGAACACTTTCAGTCCACGATAAGATTCTTTTGGGCTTTGTGCGAATTCTGTAGAAAAAAATAATTATGAGATCGACAAAGTGTGTGCAGTAACCTGCCACAAAAGTCAACCAACAGAGCAGAAAACTGAATTAGGTCTTCTTGATCCTGCTTCTTCCTAATTCATTTCTCAACCCCAGGGGCCCTTTTTAGGGGACTTTGAAATATGAAGAATTGATGTTTTAGAGGAAAAATGTAAATATTTAGACTATTTACTTCTGAAATATGAAATAATGTTGACTTCTTTTATGAAATATTGAATAATCATTATTTTTAAAGGTTAATGAAATTAATGAAATATTTCTGATTTAGTATCCCAAATATGACCATCCAAAAGGGGCCTCACCCTATCCAGTAACGGTTGGTTGCAATTATTCTCCTAGTGTGGGATCCTTGCTTATTGCCAAGTTTGATGCAGCAGTTAAAGAACTGATGTGTTGGTGCAGCTAGTCTTATTGACAAGTTCTAGTGATCATGTGGAGTCTAACCCAAGGAAAAGCCAAAGACAACAAATTTGAGTCAGGATTCCTGATGTGGATTCATACCAAATATTGGAATCGGCTTGAAGTCTATTCTAAGCAACTTATGATGCAAATATCAGTTAATCTTCATTTAAAAAAGAATGGATTTGAAAGTGTAAAGCTGATACCTGCTTGCAGTCCAAGAACAATAGAGTTGGATATGATCAACAACAACATGAAGTTCTGCACTTTGCTATCTGTTGACGCAAGTAAAGGAAAGACCTAGACAACTCGAAGAGAAGCAGGATTCGGAAAGTCAATCGAGTCAATCGAGATAATTTGTGAGAATGAAAATGGCCCGAGCAGGACTCGAACCCTGGTGGTGCAATTTGTGTGAATGAAATGGTCTGGGTTTCTCGTAGCCCCCGTTGCGCAGTGGTAGCGCTGTAGAGTACCAATCTAGAGGTCATGGGTTCAAGTCCTACTCATTTTCATTCTCAATAAATATCTCTACCTAGACAACTGTTTACCAATACAAAATTAGGCCAAGATAAAGCATGAATCTTGCAAACATCGAAAACTCATTTTTCTAGCCAAGCCCTTTCCTATCCCCAACGAGCTAAAGCGAGCTGGTTGATGGTGAAAGCCGCAGCAAATTCACTTTATTCCCAAAAGGTTAATTGAAAAAGTATAGTGATCAGCCTTCAAATGCTTACTTGCAGATTTCAATGTCCTAATAATGGAAAGTGAAATGAGGTTGAATCTATTGCATCATATCCATTGTCAAATGGACAAAGGGAAAACACCCATCATTATTAGAGACTCCTTTCTCATACTCATTTCAAGTTCTTAAATAACTTTAGGTTGTTTTTACTGTCTAAAGTAAACCATGGGATGATAAAACAAGGATAAGAACCAAGAACACAGAATACCAAACATAACTTATTCCTTTTTGAAAAAATTATGATTCATCTAAACTTAACAGCAGGGAATACGAGCTTGCTGCTGCAACTTGTATGAAAAGAAACTCTAAATCTTATCTTCAAAAATTGCCTGATGACCAAAAACGGATTTCAGATCCAACTTCCAAACTGCAAAATCTACAAGGTTCAGAATTTTGGATATAGTGAAAATCACCAAACATGGTCTTTGAATTCATGTACCAAAAAGAGATCCAAATATTGAGCCAACTATCTAGTTCATCAAAATTGAACATAGAGAACAAACGCTTGAGCCAAGAGAAATACGATTCACTATAATATTGTAGAGACTTGACTAGCTTTCAATGTTTGGTCTTGGTTTTACATTGTTTTTTAGAAAAGGATACCTTCCACAACTTGCTTAGCCCAAGGGCCCAGAGGAATTGTATTTTTCGTCTTGATCCTGTTCAGTCTCTTATCCCTGTACGTCATTTCTTCAGAATGACTGTATAACTCAAACTTCACCAAAGCATTCGGGAAGTTTCTCATCATGTCGCTCATGCTGGTGTCATCTACAAAATGAAGTTAGTGCACGGATTGCTGAACGGTTACTTGATCCTTGTTGAAAGGGTCCCAGGTTCAAAACCACCTTCAGACCTGTCACAAAGTGTGAGGACAGAGTTAGCCAGCTCTCTGTAATCCCAGGCAAAAAGGCTAAAGGAATAACAATTTTGGGTCACATGGAGAGGAAGGACCAGGGATGCACTACTTGATTAGTCTATTTCTAGAAAATTTTCCAACATGGCCAATAGGGGGTAAATTTATGGGCCCCAAAATGTTTTTGCAATCACCCTTTCAAAAGTTTGTGGTCATATTCTGAGTTTTAGGTTACTCATACATGGTTTTAAATGCAATATTTGGATTCCCTGCACCTAATCTACCCAGAATACACCTTTCAATCCACAAAATTGATTGAGGCTATCAAAATTTAGAGGATTTTCCTTGGTCCGCAAATTCAAAATGGCGGATTTGATTAAATTTTGGAGCGCGAAAGGCCGAGATTGAAACATCAATAATTTCTTAACGAATCAAGATAATGAGCTGAAATTTTCAGGGTGTTGTCCTTTCAAGGTGTGCAACACCTGGATTGAATATTGAGCAATTCTGAGGGGGTGCATTACAAACTTGGATTTTTTGTCCCTCTTTGACATGGAATGACCCCTACCTATTCAGGAGGCCCTTTGTGCTTTGTACATAAATCAATACCCAACAAAGAAAGTAAGCATATTTGCCTATCAACAACTCAGTGACAATTGTAGTTTGGTTATGCAAGCATTTTCAACATACAAACCTATTGGAAGCCTATTTTGAGTAATTGGAAGATTGAAAAGGAGGATAATAATAATAATAATAATAATAATAGTAGCAATATTTATACAGGGTAACCTTGTCAATACTATGAGTATTGTTATCAATAAGGGCCCTGTTTGAACATAAAGAAAAATAAGCTATCAATTTACAATATAAGAACCTAAGATATCCTTCAATATTCATTGTTTGGACATGACAAGGAAATGGGTAATGCCTTCCTTAATCTGACATCACACTCATTCATTTTTCAAATATTCATGCTTTTCAAAATTCAAAAAGAGCTATCCAATAGTTCAGTCACATGCTTAGGCTAACAGTTTAGAACAATACCTCCAGACCTTGACCCTTGTTGTGTATCTCATGTACCCTAGCTGCATTTCATGTGTGCAGTCTTTCTGCAGACAATGGTATTTCATGTCATGCCAAATATTCCCTAATCATCTGAGGGTAATCCATACCTTTTTTATGTGTGGGCACTCCTAATATTCTCATTCTGGAGGTCTGTTCTTGCTGTTAGTTGCTAATCCGCTATCGCTATTCGCTACCGCCCGCCCTCCCAACTCATGTATTGCTATTACATATTTCGCTGATTCGCTTATTTACAAGGGTGATTTTAATAAAATTATGTTAAATTCTATACTCGTATATTTAGTATCTGTAGTGTATCTTTGTAAATTTAATGTGTTTGTTTTGATGTGATGAGTTATTTGCCCCATACCGGTGTTTTTCTTTCTGCTTTCCTAATTTAGCATCATTATGTAGTCTGGCAGTCCTATCTCAGCCTAAAGGGTCACTCAAATACTAGTGGAAATATTTCTTACATGTTTAATTCTTAAAACGAAAAGAAAAAAAATTATCTTCTCTGTTCAAAAGGGCTCAGTAGGGTTGAACAGGGTTCAGTAGCATGTAATATTGGGTTACTTGTGGTTATATAGTGTGCAGTCTATCACTAACTGGCTCTTTCTCATGGTGTGATGATAGGTCCAAGTCCTAATTTGTCTGTCAATCAGACCTAGTGCAATTCCAATAAGTTTACTCCAACACTTTTCAGTAAACACACAGAAAGTTGCAAAGCTACAAGTAGTGCTGGTTGTGCTCGACTGGATTTTTCATAATTTAGTCATTGAAATCATTAACTTAAAAATTTGTCTTTTTCTGTCATATTTCCGATGCGTCAAAGGTGATCAGAACGTAACCAGCTCAATCTTATTTTCTTTTGTCCCTGTGACACTGTAAGGAGTTCTGCGAGTGAGGTAGTATTAGGAAAGAAAGAACTATTTTGCAGCCTTATCTTGTTTGTTGTTTAGGCCCTGGAGAGTCTCCTTCAATTTAATAATCAAAACCAAAATTAATTTTACTATTCCAGGCCTTGCCCAACCAGTCTTGTCGATGAAGCTTTGACCTGACCAAATTTTGAGCTAAGTCACTCTCTTTTCAAAACGATATTGCTTTGTAAAAAAGGTTTTAGATTTTCAAAGTAAATTTTTGTTCAATTTTCATGTAAATTTTGTTATGAAAATGAATCAAATTGAGTCAGAGAGAATTTAGATTTCACTTCATTTTTCTGGGTTTCACCGCCTGGTTTATGTCGAGGCTAACCAATTATGTACAGCTTACTCTTTTTGTACAGGCTTCAAAATCAAAGATTAGAAAATCTTTGGAGTTGCTTGGGTACTATTTTCTTGATAGGAAATTGCAGGGAGTTCTGTTAAGTATTTTAGTATCTAGAGAGAGTTTTATTGCTTGTTAAGATATTTCTAAGCAATTTCAAAGCCTCTCAAACGCAAACCCTCGAGAGCTTTCTTCAGGTCTTTGGTCTGGGATGAGAAGGGGGGCATACAGCGCTCCCCTGACCCTCAGCAGCCTCTAGCGTGCCTGGGCCACTCTTTTGTGCGACATTCTCGTCTCACAATCTTAACCCTCTGCTCTGGCTGGCTTAGGGTTGAGGGAGGAGAAACCTTACCGTTAAGGTTTGACTGGATACAATATTTCTTCAAACAAACTTAGAATTTCTTCCACAATATTCAATACACCATAATTTATTCTAATTTGTTGTATAAATCTTAAACTCTGTTTTGTTGAGCAGCAAACTAACTTTAAGTCTCTAGCAGTTATTGCGGGAGTTTCCGTACACCTTTGCAAAATCAAATCAAATCAAATCAATCAAATCCATTTAATTGAACAACAATCTTACAGGTAAACATTTAGGTATACATAAAAAATGATTTGTATTACAAAGTACTAGCCTGCGCGCATACTTTACCGAAAAGAGGGAATTGTTATTTTAATTGTTATGTTAATTTACAATTCCCTCATTTCTCCTCCTGCGCAGTGTCCAGTAAAGTTTGCACGCAGGCTACAAAGTACTGAAATATTAATAAAATTACAATATATGTTGTCAAGGACACTGAGATAAACCATAAAGGTTTTCGAGCCCAGTGCCCTCTTTGATATGAAGTGTTAAGAATAAACAAGTTTGAAGCTAAAGTTAAACAAAATTATTACACGCATATAGATTGAATTATTACGTAAATCATTTTACAAGATTTGAATTGAAAATTTGAACAGAACATAACGGCAGTATATGATATAATAAAAAATATGGCAATAAAGAAAAACAGAGTAAAAAGAGGGGGAGACGGGTTCAAAGGTTTGCAGAATTTGGATATTTTTTAAGAGTTTTGTAGTAACCATTGAAAAAGATTTCTTTTAAATAATGCTTTATTTGTCATTGAGCGAATTTCGAGTGGAATTTCATTCCATATTTTAATGCCATTAAAAGCAATAGACTTTTTTCGACATTCTGTATTTACCAAAGGAAAGGAAAATTCATTTTTGGTAGCTTGGCGGGTTTTGTAGTTGTGTCTTGTTTTTGTTTTTTGGAAAAAGCCACTTATGGGGGATGCTAAACTGTTGTTACTAATGTCATACATAAATTTAGCAGCTTCTAACTTATAAATATTATCAAAGTTTAGTATACCTAACTTTGCAAATAAAGGCTTTGAGCTTTCTTTAAAACCTGAAAAGGTCATAATTCTAACTGCTTTTTTAAGACTTTTATTCAGTTTTATGGTTGCACACTTTGGGGCATTACCCCAATTGATAAGAGCGTAGCTTAAGTGCGGGAATACAAAAGCATGATACAATTGTTTTAGTACATCAGATGGTACGAAATGTCTCATTTTTGCAAGTACACCAATACCTTTTGAGATTTTCATATTGACATATTGTGAGTGTTGCTTCCAGCTTAATTTGTTGTCAATAAGAACACCAAGATATTTTATGCAGTCCTTTTCTTTTACAGAAAGGTTATCAATTTTGATATCAACTGTGGTTGCAACTGTAAAATAATTCACTTAATCTATTTTAAAATCTTCATTTTCATTTCCTGGCTAGCTATATTGCTTATCATTTTTGACTAAAATCTGCATTAAAAACCTACCTGTTTTATTATGAGCAAATTTTTATTGATTGCATAGAAATGATTCGACACTCGAACGGCTCGTACTCATTTTACGTCGATTTTGGATAGTTGATAGTTGATAGGCACATACACTCGCTATCTTCGCAAGGTATGGGTTTATGTGCTAAGCACAAAGGGTCCACTGAATAGGTAAACTAATCGAGCAGTGCGACCCTGGTCCTTCCTCTCGATGTGACCACACCTCATGATTCCTTTTGCCTTTTTGCCTGGAATTACAGAGAGCTGGCTAATTCTCTCCTCACACTTTGTGACAGGTCTGAAGGTGGTTTCGAACCCGGGACCCTTCAAGCAAGGGTCAAGTGATCGAACCACTCGGCCATCCCCGCCACAATAGAGGATAGAGGTTATAGTGTTTATTACTCGACGAGGAAAAGCTCTATAGACAGAAAAAATCTAAAGAGCAGAAAGTATGAAGCATTCTATCTCATGATTAGAAAAATCATTTCATCCAAGTTAGTGGTTAAACTTAAAATCAACTGCAAAGTTCAACTGTACGGAAACGCTCGCTGTACGGTTTCTCCCTCCTACACGTCTAGGAGGAAGTCTAGACCCTACAACCCAACTTTGCCACTGCACACAGATGAATAAACGAGTTCAACTCACGTTTTAATTCGTCAGAGTAGTACTTTGGCACCTCATCAGCGCTATTGTCTGATAAATTATCGAGTAGATGGAAGTGCTCAATTAATTTTGAGCGAAATATTTCAGCTCGCAGCTGAAGCTGCTCCTCTCCTTCATCCGCCATTCTGCGCGCGAAAATCAAAAAAACAAAACAAACTGGTGTCTTAACAAGAACGAGACTAAACGAAGATGGTTGAAATGAAAATGAGGTTTTAATGATATTTTTTTGGAGCACCCGTCCAGAATCCAAAATGCATTATCTTCTTCAACCTCATCATAAAAAGAGATATCCTTATATTCGGAAAACAAAATAGGTTCCGAATCAGATCAGAGAGAGAAAGCAAAAAACGCACACCTTTTTTAAAAATAATAGTATGATAATGTTTTTTCAACTGTAAGAAACTTGGTATTCATTACAGAATATTCTGGAATCTGGATAAATCTAGGCAAAGGTTGGGTCCAAACACCCTAGTTAAACCAAAGCGTCCAATTTTCAGGCAGCGAGGAAGCCAAAGAAAATAAGAGAAAACACAGTTGATCATTTTGGTCTTTATAACTCTACGAATGCTTTTCTGAATTACAGTATTTTCAAATGAAAGTGTAAAACAAATTAAAAGCTAAACCCCTCGACTACGAGGTGAAACATTTGTTGGAACAGTTCAGCTCTTAGGCCTTGATTGACACGTAGAGTGTTCCACAGGCAAGTCTGGATCCAGCTCTCAACTCAAAACTGATCTTGTACTTTCCCTGAAACGACAAAAAAGTTCGGTCGAAAATAGGCTCTAAGTGACGAGGGATTTCATTCAAGAAAACACAAGGAGGCGAGATTCTAACACCAGGAGTTAGGGAGAAAAGTCCCCTTGTAAGGTTGTGGCTCCCAAAGTTTAAGATGCTCCAAACATCCCTACTGGTTGGCAGTAATTTTCAAATTGAAGAACCCGGAAGAGGGTCCTGAAGAGGGTACTGACACCAATTCTGAAGACTGAAATGATCAAAAATTAAAAATCCCAATGAGGAAAATAGCGAAATTCCCAACATTGACGTGTTTAACAACATAATCCCAATTTGCATTTTCATTCCCAGATCCCAATCCCAAGAAGTCCAATCTCATTTTCCCAGTCAATAAAAAGCAAATTCCAGTTCCCACATTATCCCTTCCTGATCCCCTCGGCAGTGCATATGGTTGTAATAAACACACTCACCCTGGGTACCAGAACCAAGGAAGGAGGTAGGGACGATGAAATAGGGATAACGAGAATAGAGTAGGAAAACAGAATTTCACTCTAAATTTCAATTTCTCTCTTATTTCAGATCACCTTTTCTCGAGGCTTTGATACCCTGGGTGTAAACACCTTACCAGGGAGGGGGTACTTAATGGGCGTCCCGCCTTCGAAACTCATATTTATATCAAAATCCCGAAAAAGTATATTTCTATTTACACCAAAATCTTAAAGAACAACCAAAAGTATACCACCAAGAAGCATGTTTCTATTTGAATCCATATTAAATCTGAATTTCGTCTTTTTAATTCTATTCATATCAAATTTATGATCTAAATATCTAGAAAAGATCGGCAACTCACATTAGCCAAGAAGGATGGAATGCTGATGGAAGGAACTGTGACGACCTGGTTGACATCGATGTTGCCAGGTGACGGTGGGCACTTGCAGGTGGGACACAGTCCTTTCAATGAGGTGCAGTCAAACTTGTATGAGCTGCAGAAACAAGAAAGAGGTTATACACCAAAGACTGTAAAAGTGCATCTCCTTGAAAAATAAGGGCTGGAGTGGTTCGGAGGAGTAATATTTTAGTATTACATAGTATTATTGGAAGACTAAATGCACAGTAATGTAGGACTTATAAGCACAGTTACCAGTACAACAGTAGTTAGTATAATTATTAGTATTATTGGAAGACTAAATGCACAGTTATGTAGGACTAATAGCACAGTTACCAGTACAACAGTAGTTAGTAGGCATCCTAAACAGAGTAATATGCCATACAAAGTATTGAATAAGTAATAAAAGCATACTGACCAACTTCCAACATTCTTGATGCATGGCATCTTCACGTAGAACCACATCTTCTTGTAGACTTTGACGCTAAGAGTTGCGCTGGCAGGGAGCTGGGATTTCACGGTGACGAGAGCACTGATTGGAATTTTCGATCCGGCCTTGATGACAATGGGGTCTGGTAGTCGTCTAAGGGATATAGACACAGGAGAAGAGTTGTCTGAAAGAAAATACCATCCATATTTAAAATAATATTCACCAATAACATTAGCATTCATCATGGGGGAACTACCATAGGGGTTCACAGTGCTCCGTATTCAAAGGATAACGGATAAAAAAGTATCCGTTTTCGTCTCGTGTCCAAACCGCTCCAACCTGAATTCGGAGAATTTTGAAAACGCAGCATGAACAGCGAAAATGCAAATATGGATACTTTCTACTATAATAATACTTTGATCGTTGAAATCCAACCCATAGCGGAGCAATGCGAACGCTTCATCGTTATTGTAGTGTTTTCATATTAACACAAGCAATGTGAACAGGCAAATCTAATCAAAATCAAAACAGATAAAAACGAATACAGAGCAATGTGAAGATAGCCTAAGAGCAACTCTTGGGGTAGAGCCCTTTGGTAAAAAAAAGGAAACAATCACATTTCACTGGTTTTAAAGCTTGCAATATTGTCACCATTTCCAGCATACTTCTCACGCGCACCAGCATCCCCATTTCTGTTCCTATTTAATACACAAACCTTTTTGAAGTAATTTTCATTAACACAAGTCAACTCTTGATCTTCTAGCTAATGGACTATTAATATCATTGTTGGGGTTAGGGTTAGATTTAAGGTTAGGTTCGAAGCTGGGCTTAGGTTTATGATCACTTTGAAATAATTATTTAGAGACATCCTGTTTCTTGGGTAGTTTTTGTCGTTCATTCCTAATGATGTTACTCAGTTGGTTGGGAGGGGCTTTACGCAGTATAGAGGCTTTTAGTCTCCTTTGATTGGTTGCTGTTTTATTTATCAAAAGATATTGGCCCCCCTTTTTTGATAAGGCCTCTCTATGGATCTATTTAACAGCTTGATTCGGAATATATGCAAAAAATACCATAATAATAATGTTTATCTTAAAGACTCTTTCTAGATAGTAACCAAACTTCTTTTCGTGCTTCTCCTTATATCTATAGTTTTTAGCATTTCTTTAGAGTGATTGGTTTATAGTTATCATTGTAGTAGCTAACAGTAGTCATTATTATCATCATCAATAACCCCTGGTCTTGTCCGTTACACTTACAAGATCATTAAATAAGTGGGTCATCATTTTATAAAAATTAGGCCTGGTCTTGTCCGTTACACTTACAAGATAATTAAATAAGTGGAACATCATTGTTATAGAAAATACCCCTTATCTTACCCCTTGCCCTTACAAGGTACGAAAAAACTGACTCACCGCAGTTGCTGTAACTGGCCGCATTGGCACAGGCAGCGATAACCAACAGGCAAAAAAGCTTCAACATTTTGAGATCCTTGTCTTCAGAGGCTGAGAAAATCCTGTCTGAGAACTCAAAAAATACCCTTTTATATCCGCGAGCACGTTCGATGTTTGCCTCCAAATCAAACAGTGATCAAGATATGTATACGAGAAACAAACAAGTGGGGATGAAACGCTAATGAAACTCGTTAGAAACTGCAAATTTTTAATCGCGAGGTGTGCCTAATTAGGAAATCAAGACTATCCTTGGCCGTTTGGCAAGTGGTAGTAAATCAGCTGCCGTGATTTGATAGAATACCTTAAGGCATGCTTGATTATGTATTAACAGGCGTGCAAATATCCCTCCACACAGTTACCTGTGCTAAATTGAGTCGAGTGTGTTTGCTAAATAACCTGCGAGCGATACTGTACGTTTAGACCCTGCTTACACTAGCACGGATCCAAATGGATTCGTTCCCATACTAGCGTAGATAGGCCTCCCGGTCCCGTTCACACTAGACCTGTGCAGCTTGGATCTGCTATCTCAACACATTAGGACTGAATTTACGAAAACCCGACATTCTGTTCCATATTTCATGCACTGATTCACTTGTAATGGAGGGGATATTGTGGGCTCCCTGAAAGTAATACTTATTTGTACACAAGAATTTGTAGGTCAGGCATAGCATTTTATAATTATGTTTTCTGGAAAACAGGAAAAGATCCCAACACAGCCTGCACCATCCCAACCCTAACGAGTGGATCAGTGCACGACATACAGAAAAGAATCTCAGGTTTTATGAGATGAGTTTTCGTAAACTCCATTTAGGGTCGCTTTCAAGGCGTATTCATCTGGATCCGTGCTCGTTAAGTCTGGAACCTTTCCTAAACGAGTACGGATCGAAGGCGATGTAAAACAGGACATAGCTGTGGGTCCGTCCTTGTGTAAATGCGGTCTGAAACGGATTTGTTCGCAAACAATCATCGACACGGATACGAATTGGATCAGTATCCAATTGAACCCGTTCCTAACGTAACGGGGTCTTTCATTCGCAATTAATATGTTCAAGTAAATTCAACTTGCAAACTTTTGCTGATACACAGAAATGTTCCAAGTTTCTAAATGTTCAGCATCAATACGGGTGTGGTGAAATAAATCGGAAGAATGGTGAATTTTTATAACTCCTGAAGCTTTGCGTGTGCCACTCATCAGAGTAGTACGTAAGAAAGAAAAAGAAAACTAAACTAAACAAATCCAGATATGGATCGAACTACTCTGATGAATATCAGATGAAATGTTCCAGTGGTTATAATGTTCAGTTATATTTCCAATTTTCTTCACCATCCTCGTATCAGAATTTGAAATTCGTTACGCTTCGTTTTTGTTCTCTTTCTGATGTACTACTGTGTTTGTTAGACGCAAAGCTTCAGTAGTTAGAATGTTTCATAATGTTTCCAATCTTCGAGTTCTGCACCCTTCAAAGACTGCATTACCAAGGCTTCGTTAACACTGCTCCGTATTTGTTTACCTTATTATTAGAAGTACTAGAAGACGAAAAACAGTGCCCGTTCACACTACTCTGTTTTCAAGCAAATACGCTATGAATACGTATTCAAATTTCTCCTTATTTGGTGTTTACACTGAAAAGGGGGCGTATTCAAGACGCACCGTATTCGAAAGGATGCGTATTCAAGATGCATCGTATTCGATAGTAGCAGACCAGTGCGAACGCGAGGACGAGATGGATAGGTTTTGTTACGTTTTTATTTAAATACGGAGTAGTGTGAATGAGGCCTAATACAATCAATCTATGCATTATTTTCTTAATATTCTGCGACCTCCCTAGGAGTTCTAATGAATTTGAATTTTTGAACTCCGAACTATATAACGATCCCCAGAAAGAGATATGGCTCCCGTGTAAACGGGCAGAACTGCATGGAACCGAGACAAAAGAGAACGGATAGGAATCTGCGCATGCTCTCCCTCCTCTGAAGCAATTTCTGGGACGGTTCCAGGAGCCCGTGTACACACAAGCAGAAAAAATTTGGAACCGTTATCGTGTAAACAGGGTCTAACTAAATGTAGAAATGATGAGGCTCCCTAACATCTTGCATGCCTGTCAGCAGGTTATCTAAAACCAGTAGCCGGGAACTTTGAAATACCCAAACTGATCTACGTGTCCCATTATTACGAACAACATGTGGTCAGGAATACTTTTCTTTTAGAGGAGCAAATGAAAATGAATTACTCGCGGTGGAGTTGATGGAGGGGGTTAAGAGGGGCAGAAAACCCCCCTGTAGATCCATGTAGCAAGTTTGTCGAAAAATTTCTAATTTTGTCGAGAAAACAAAGCAAAAATCATTCCTGAGTTATGGGTGTAATGATAATGAAATTAGAAATTTTCCTTTCAACCTTGGCATACAACTCAACGCACACACAAATTGTTTCATACAAAAAATGTTCATCCTTTCCCCTCCTAAAACCATTCTACCTACGCCACTGATTACTTCTCTTAATAGCTATTTGATACATTTTGCTTGTTTCTTACTGGAAAATAGAAGGGTAAGGCGGGGAGCAACCCTGCTTTCCGTAAAGTATTTGCTGGCAATATAAATGTAATTGCATTACACTCTTTTTTCTTTATAAGAATAAATTTTATAAAAATATTGAGGCTCATAACCGCCAAAGAACAATGGAAATTTAAGAATAAACAATGGAAAAGTTGAGGCTCAGGAAAATTTTAAATATTCTTATAAAGAAAAAAGAGTGTACGAGATACAAAAGGTTCACGGATGAAAAATTAAAATCTCACTGAATATTCGTTTGGTTTGACAGGTGGCCTACAACCGTTCAAATACTGTTCAAATAATATTCTATATATCGAGTAAAATCGAAGAGAGATCTTGCAAAATTGCACAAACTGCAGTACTTGCAAATAAATCATCAATTTAAGATTCCAATTTGCATTTTTCATGATACAAGATATCATTAATTATTACCAAGTTATAAAAAGTAAGGAAATCGATATTCATTTAAGCCTACTATATAGTATGCCTCACAAGGGGTATTTGCCATCCTTGAGGGCTGGAATATCAAGAGCGTTGAAAATTGAGGGTAATATACTTTTGAACCGGAAATAGCTGCTGATTGGCATGAGCAATTTTCCTTAGCTGCACCGTATCAATGCGTTGTTTACATTGTTACTGGTTCAATAGCGTCAATGTCCAAAGATCGGCTCCGCAAAATTGTTCTTAGCTATGTGGATTCTACTGTTTCATAAGTTACGTAGGCTCTAGTTACCTATTGGGTATACAATATCTCCAGCCCCCAAGTCAGATATGCCCCTGCATACAAAATTAAACTGATAAGCAGTTGATTGGCTCCCAAGTTACTATTCTAAATGCTAAATATGCAATCAAGATGAAAATACAATAATTTCAACTCATTATTAAACAGAAATTACACGATATAGGCGTCCATTTAAAGTGGACAACTCGACCTTCTAGAGGGCAGAGGTTTTAAACATAAAACGGTGCAAGGAAGTGCTCTAATGGGGGCCCGGAGGGCTCAGTCCCTGGAAAATCCTTCGTTTTTGGCATCTATGAGGCTTTAAAATGGCTTTCAATGGATCTGCAAACATCAAATAAATCTTTAAAGTGTGGATTCATAATGATTAGCCGGACAAAAATAGGTCAAAATAGCTTCCTTGCCAAAAAGGGCTGTGTAATAACTCCTATAGCCCCTCCCTTAGATGGGCCCCTGCATTTACCCTGCAGCTCATATCAAAAGGTAAAATAGCAATTAGGATTTGAAGATTTTGCATAGGTGAACTTGAGGTTTTTTCATGTTCTTGCGCGAGCAGGGGCAAGACAAGATTCTTATTTTCTCCCCTGTCCTTTATTCTTCCCTAAGCTAAATAGAGAAGCAGGGATAGGACCTTCAGAATCATTTATATGGTCCCAAGATGTAAAGATGGCTGATATTAAGTGGACCAAAGGTTAAAATGAAATAAATCACAGGGAAAATCGTACAATACCGTATAACCTATATCGTACAACGTACGTATAATCTAAATGGGAGGGGGAACCGAAATTAAAAGGGAGGGAATGAGATATTATTTCTTTGCCTAGGAGACAATCAACTACAAACAGTGAAACAAAACTGATAATAACACACATTCATTTTGATTACAATTTTTAGGGGACTTTAAGCGATAGCAGCAAAGAGATAGATTGCATCTAGCATTCACAACAAATAAAGCTCACATGAAAATAGTTTCTTCAAAAATATCCAAAAAGGCAACATGAACTATCTTCCTCGTAAGTGGCAGCGGGGCTCGTTTAGCTTCTAAAGCTCAGAGAGGGTGCACTTCTTAGAGAAGACACCCCAGCCCCACTCTACCACCCCCGATTCTTCACTTGGAGAAGGGAACTCGGAAGAGAAGATTGTATATTATAAAAAAAATTGAAAATTGATTCTGAAATGAGTCTCAACTTAGAACGTAAGGTTCTGAAAAGAAAATATTATTTGGGTTTCCTTAATTCCCTTTCCGACGTACTAGTCCGTTAAGTGTCATACTAAAAGATTATGCATAGTTATTACAAGTACGAATCTGAAACAATTTCAACCGAATCTGAGACGATCATAGACGAATCCAAAACAATTAGAAACGAATCTAGCATAATCATAGCCAAAATTTGGGGAAATCAGCATCGAAATTATTTCAGCTAAAGCGCTGGTAGGAAGGGGCACAAAAATCACCCAATACGGACCTAGATGAACATACTTAGAGTTCCCAGCACCTTACTGTGTATTTAAAGATAGTGAGGCGAATCGGAAACATCAGGGAAACATCAGAAAATCGTAAAAACACTCAACCTTTGAATTTTGCTGTTTTAAAGCGTCTTATCGTTTTACTAGTTGTTCGTCTCGTCTCAATAGACTCCGGGTGATGATTGGTTGCTTCTCAATATACCAATCATTCACCTCATTGCTGATTGGCCAATTTCGACCCTCCTCCAGGTTTGAAAACTCGTTAGGATTTCATTTTGGTGCTCACTCTGACGTAGTACTCTGATCAGTGTCAAACGCAAAGCTTTTGTAGCTATGTTTCCGATTTTCCTCACTATATCTGCATATTTTTGTATAGATCACAGACTCTACTCTATAATTTATGAATTGACTAGGAAACGTGTCCATCAACTGTCAGAGTTTCAAACCTAACGAGAATCTGAATGGAAACGATCCTTAAATCAAGTATAGATTCAAATTAGACCGTGCATATTAATCATTATCATCTAGAAATCTAACCGACCGCTTTTTACAGGAGAATATATGTATTTACCTATACCTCGTTATTTTCCACTCTGATTCGGAATTCTCGGTTTATAAATCGCCATCATCTATGTCAACCGAGTTGCGTTCTTTCAATTTCTTCGGCTTCAGTTGAGTGCGCGAAGTGGTCGAAGACGAGGGCGTCCATTCATCCGTCTGGAAAAGAGGCAAAAACAAAATGATAGAAACCTGCAGGTAGCTCGTGGCAAAGTATTGCAGCCAACATTCACCTCTTGATAAGAAATTATAAGATCACGTCTTGCGTTTCTTTTGTTATTCTAGATAAAAAGTGCTCTTTGTCATAAGCAGAGCGTCCCGACTAAACGAGTTGTCACAAACTTCACGTAAGTAGGCTTTTTAAGGGTGCACACGGATGGTTCAGTAGTTTGGTTATTTGCATGTTGCGTGGTAATTCAGTTCAATTAAAAATCCTGAACAACTTGCTGTGGATAGGCACGATACGTTGAATCTCAGCAAATAAGATTGGTTTCCAAAATCCTCGCTAGTGCGAAAGGGAAAGTAAATCAAGTATTTCTAATTTTCTAACCCTTTTTAAGAAACCCTGAGGAAGTAACTAACGATTTTGTGTAGTAAGCAGAGATTTAGGCCTTGTGGACCCCACATAAGAGATATGCGCGCTCACAGATAATTTTCAGGCTGGTTGAATTGAATCATACCATATCACATGACTGGCCAGTACTGGCACATGACCCATCCGTGTACGCCTTTAAACAATAGTCGTATCATTACCATGTTAGTAAGTCACCTTACTGGTTTTATTTCATACAATAAACGTAATACAATAAACGTAGTATACTACCTTATTCGAGCTGGCAACTGAAGGTATTTTCACGGGGAGGACCAGATTTCCTGAACCATCCTGAAACATTATCAAAGAAGGAATACAGATTTTGAACTGCCACTGGACACACTCCAGTAAGGTAACGGATACAGGGATGGGATCATGATAAAAATATTTTATCGATGAATGTAGCTTGATAATTTTTGGAATTGTAGTTAAACCAGAATATTTGACAAATACAGAATTAATCCGGAAAACCACAACCCCCAAACCTCTGTTTTTTGCATCAAAAACGTTGGCTTTAGATGTTTCATGTTTTTATACAAAAACTGGAAATATTCATCATAAAAATTTAAGACTAACCTTGCTGAACCATCCTATTTCCGTTTTTACTCGATCCATACAATCTTTCATGTAAATATACTGAAAACAAATTAAACGAGTTTAGTAAGTAAATAAGTACATAATAAGGAAGAAATATATCTAAAAGCATGCCAGTTGTTTTTAAAAATTCCCTGATATGCTCCCATTAGCGGATTCTGTTCACGAATTGGGCTGGTGAACATGGCAAAGAGGTCGTCTTGGTCATGGAATAAAGACTCACTCACTATAAAGAAGTCTCGTGACAAAGAAGCTCATTCGAGATAAAGGAGACCTAGACTTGCGAGACAAAACCTTGTTTCCCTGCGTTCTCAGATCGTTTTTGACAGAGTGACATCAGCATATCAGAGACCACAGGGAAACAAGGTCTAAAAATAACCCTCTTTTCCATGGCATTTAGCCTTATACTTGCTCCACGAGTCCTTGTTTCCCTGCGTTCTCTGAAATACGGACGTCAATCCCGCAATAAGTCTCGCAACTTAGTTGACAAGAGTGCACACAGGGAAACAAGGACCCGCGGAGCAAGTATAATTTGGCCTAGCATTAGAGTTTTAAGCTTGCTTACATATTTTGACTGAACTCGAACTTGTCTTGGCTTTTTACCAGCTCGTTGAAACTCGAAAGAGAAACTCATTCCTTCCTCGTCTGCGTCCCAGCTGTTTATTTCTTCCCAACTGAACGTGTGTTCTTGTTCCTGCAACGTAATTCATGAAAAGTCAAACAAATGCCTTTTAATGAAGCAGTACAGTAATCTTTGACAGAGGAAGGAAAACTAAGAAATCAAGCCAAAATAATTTTCAAGGTGCTATAGCTACCACCCGCTTACCTCCAGCAATTCACCAGTAACATTTCTAATTCTAAGGCCTATTCACATTTCTGTTTCTTTAACATTCGCTGTTATTAGGCTGCAGGTCAATCAAATTCAGTGTAATACAAGGCAAGGATACTCTCCTCCGAGACACGGAGTACGTTCTCATGCCCAGGGACGTTTACAGCCCCTGAGAAAGTGAGTGCTTACCAGGGGTGCTCCATCAGAGTCACATGCCTTCAATCGCAGGTACTTCAAGGACACAGACATTGCCACTGGACCATCCTTTCTCGCATCACACGAACAATGGGGAAATTGAATACTCCCATAACCAACGAAATTGCGAACAACATCCAGGAACTGCAACGGAATAGATGTTCATGAAACGGTTTCCAAAGCAATGATGAAGAATTATGGGTAATGATGAAGAATTATTAGTCATGATGAAGAATTATGAGTAATGATGAAGAGTTATTGATTATGATGAAGAATAACTAGAAATGATGACGAATTATGGGTATTAATGATGATATAATGATTATGAAGATGAATTTTGAGTAATGATGAAGAATTATGGGTAATTCTGAAGAATTCTGGGTAGAATTAGGCGAAAAATGGTTTTCGTAATTTTGTTGCTCAAGAACGGTACAGGGGTTGAACAATATCTACACACCTCAATTTTATTTCTACTTTTTTGCAATTCATTCACTTTTTGATATTGATCTTCTGGTATTTTGATTCGATTTTTTCGCAGATCCTCGATGGCCTAAAAACAAACAGTTCAAAAGATAATTCATCAAAATAATCGAAACTAATAGATGGGGGGTGAAGGCTTCGACCATGAAGTCTTTTAAATGCAGCTAGCATTCAACTTTTGAGGATTGAATTTACTACTACCTTAATTGATTCAATAAGCATAATGGACAATATGACAATCAAAAGGCCAAGCCTTAAGCCCCGGCCAAACGATCGAATACTGTCTCACAAATATTTGACATTTCGCTTTTATCAAGCATAATGTTTTTTCAGCTTACCTATAAATAAAACATATGTTTGAGAAAATATTTTGGCTTGTGAAGCAAGAAATGTTTTTTGAAATGTTTCAAAAACATTGGCAGACAAATTCTGCTTCTCAGGAAATGTCTGGTAATGTTTTTTGGTTGTTAGAAATGTGGCCAAATCATCAAACATGGAAACGAAAGCAAAAACCAAATGTTTTTCAAACATTGTTTGATCGTTTGGCCGGATCTTTAGTCAGGCTGTTACGTGAAACGGAAAATCACTTACTCATCCTTTACAGAAATATGTAAACCCTAGAGTTACTGGTTGCTTTGCCTAGTGGTCAAGAAAGAAGATGAAACAAATAAAAATCTAAGTTTCAAGCCAATTTGCCCTTTTAGTTTCCCTTGATGCACTTGGTTGCCTTCAGTGAATCAGCAAAGGATTCTGGGAACATCTATCCCAGGTTCCTTTGCAGCAGGGGAAATTCGAAGCAATATTGGGGGACAGGATTAATTGGAAAGAGGTCTATTCTAATACTATCTTACCTGCCAGTATAGAATATTCAAAGCGACTTCATCTTCGTTCATTTCAACTTCCTAAAACAAGATAAGCAGATAAGATGAATATTGTTTTATCATTGTTAATCATTACATTTATGTAAATGAATAAACATCAATAAAGATATGTTATGTAACATATGAACTGTTAAAAATTATAATCAGTAACGGAGTTTGGGTTTTAAAGACCCTAAAACGATGTCACGACATTACCTTCGCCAGCGTGAAGATCCATTTTTTCAGGACAAGTCTACTTTCCGACTGTTTGTAAGTTCTCACATAAATACTGTGTGGAAATTCTGTACTTTCCAGCATTCTCTCTAGAAAAATATAGGAATACGGTGACAATGGTAAATACATTTAAAAACCATGTTAAAACAAAATACGAAATTAAAAACAGTTACAATAGAGTACTAAAGTGATGACGTCACAAAAATCTATTTTTAGAATTTTGGAAGTTTGGCTTCATAATGTGAAAGAGCTTCCAAAATTACATCAAATGAATGCAAAATCACCTCTGTATGTTGAATATTAACTGAGATATAACCATTTGAAAAATTGACTTTCAATAGGAAATCCCTGTTGAAATGGTTATATCTCAGTTAATATTCAACATACAGAGGTGATTTATCATCCATTTGATGTAATTTTGGAAGCTCTTTCACATTATGGAGCCAAACTTCCAAAATTCTAAAAATAGATTTTTTGTGACGTCACACTTTAGTACTCTATTGTTTGCTAGGCCTGATTAGGACCATGTACCTCATGGGCAAACTGAAAAAGAGGGAGCTCTGACATAACAGGGAAGAGACATCATATGGGGTCAAACTGTTTTTAAAGATCCAGAGAGTTACTTGAACATTTAAAATGTCAAATGCATATAACCAAAACATATACTAGCATTTAATAAGCATGAAGGCAAAGTTTTATGAATGAAACTACTGACTAACTTTGCTATCTTTACTAATTTGGAAAAAATAAAGAAGATTCCAGAAAAGCAACTTCCCAAAAAAATACATAAATATATATCTAAAAAGTATTCCAGCTCTTTTCCTACACATCACATGAGGTGCTTTGCAACATCTGAGAATATCACGATTTTACTAAACATCAGATACCATCTACTGCTTTTTCTGGTTTAGGCAGTATATAATAAGAAATAAAAAATTTATTACCAAATCCATCGTCTTTTCTTTCAAACAATGCAAAAAAAGTCGCACTGAATTCTGAAAGACCAAGTTTGCTGACCACAGCCTAAAAAGACAAAAAGATGAGCGGTTGTGAAATCATCCAGAGCAATTTAAGAGATAAGTCCAGGATTGAAAAGTTTTATTAAAAGCTACCTCACCAGCAACAGAAAATAAATTGCGAGTTCTTTCCCTGTTCTGAATGTTCGCATACAGGTAAGTTAGTTTGCAGGTAGGTAATTAACAAATTAGAACATTTTTGTCCCCACCTTGCAGTTCTTAACTTCGCACAGAGGAGAGCAAGAGAGTAAAAAAATGAAAGGATTGTTCACCTCATATACTTTAGGGGTTTTGAAATTTCTCTGCACGCTCACAAGAACCATTGATCTATCAGGCAGGTTGATCTTTAATTCTGTGTTAACATCACCAGTAACTTGTTGCACCTTCAATATAATTCAATTCACTTTAAACCTTATTGATAGGAGCCATTGATTTAACTAGGAAAATCGGAAACATAAACATAACAATTTTGAGTAGTTATTATCCTTCTACATTGCAACCAATAAGAATTCAATAGTCTTTGATCAGATGGAAATACAGACACGGCAGCAGACCTAATAGAGGAAGACAGACCATCAAATTCAACGAGGTACTTTTAAAGAGCTAAAACAGACAACTTAAATGAGTTAAAAACAATGATGATAGATCAAGAAGCATGGAAATGGAGGGCAACAAGATTTTATCAGGCAGGTGCATGTTGAAAGTAAACTTACTAAACAAAGAATTCAAGTAAAGAGATGATAAAAACTGACCTCTTGCTTTTCAGGTTTAATGAATTCTTGGAGAATATCAGAATCAGCAATTACCCGAACAGCTATAACTGAAAAAATGGAATCAATTTGAATCAAATTCCAACAAATCATACACGTTAGAATAAATGTTATCTAAAGGATCTGCATTATCAAGAGGATATGGATTATCATTTTTTCTCAATCAGTAGTTTAAAACTGAAATTGTGGTGACTTGAAATAATATTTCAATATATAAGAGCTCAGTTGGAAGAGTATTGGCGTTACAAGTCAGAGGTTGTGGGTTTGAGTCTTGGGTCATTTTCCACCATTAATATGCCACTAAGGTACTATCCACAAGAAGTGCTTAAAACAGTGGGGAGCATGTTGCTTGATGCCAGATTCCTTACGTTCTGGCTTGTATTCTCTTGCAGGTGTTGCACCAAAAGCAGACTTTTGTAATGACGCGATGAAAGGTAATCTCAAACAGAGAATTTCAAAAAAGCCAAATGAGAGTTTCAAGATGCCAAAAATGAGCATTTTTAATCCTAACTGACAGCGAGTATTAACAGAACAAAGAGAATAAGAACATTGAGCACCTCCAAGGGAAGCCCAACTTGCTTTAGCGGCTCCTTTAATCCGTTCTTAAGAATTTTCTCTATCAAAAGGTCCAAAATGAACCATCCACACGATGCAGCAAGGTGGTAATCCACTAAAGTACTCAAGCATGCCTGATTTTAGGTCTGTGTGGATAGTACCTAAAATCCGAAGTCCCAGGTTCAAGACCTGATGGTGATAGATAAGAATTGTGGTAGCAAACTTTGGTCAAATAACTGAAGAAATTTTTCTTCAGCGACTAGTTTGTGATAACCTAGTGGTCAGGAGGAGTCCTTCCACTTGAAACAAAAAATGAAAATGAATGTCTACAAACTCTCTTCAAGATAAGCTTCCAGTCCTCTTCTTCGGCTATCCAGTTGCTGGTCAGACAATTGAAATGGCCATTTTCCAGGGAACTTTGGAAATGTGAATTCTTTGAATTTTCTTTTCAGCTAGAATAACAATGAAATAGATAAATGTTTCATAAGAGCTTTCCGGCTGCTAGAGAAAGATTTATCGAGTCATGTTGCAGCCATGACTAAAACCAATATGTTATTAGATTATGCACAAAATGTCTGAAGTCTCTTTCATTTACATGCTATTCCTTCAAGCACTGTTCCAGAATATTGACTGTCTTTGTAAGAACGAAGAAGCATGTGTGTTATGTTTTCTAAAACAGGCAGTTAATCTGATCCCCACTTGATAACACTGCTCCCCTATTGCATTGACCAAGCATGACACAAAAAAAAATAAAATTGCCCAAACCAGTGGTAGCAAAAGGTTCCCCCCGAAAAGGGGGCTAGAACCTCTGACAGGGGGGCTATTTCCATATGAATTTTAAAAAATCTCCCTGAGACAATGAATTTTAGTATTATCTATGCTCTGACGAGATAGGCTAGGGGGCTTTATCCCCCTGCCTGACCCCCTTCCCCTCTCTAGGGCCACCACAGATGAAAAACATCAACCTTGGCAAAAAGGTATCATCATTTATCTATTAGAGGTTTCAATTAGCAAAGCAAAGGAACACAACAAGAAGATTTTTTACTTATTGGGGAGTATTGTAATTGCAATACCTGTCTAAATCAGGAGAGTCGGGCAGTTTGGGGTTCAATGTTTTATTCACATGCCATGACCTAGCAGATTGCACAATACCCCTAGACTTAAGACTTGGTGCATTATATGTCAGCTATCTAACCAATAGGTTTTATGCATCCTACTATTTTAATCCCCTAGGTAATCCCTGTGCTTAAACATGCGGCACTCCCTATTGTTCTCAGTCCTGAGGTCTAATTCTCTCTGTTAAACAGCTTTTTGCAGCACACAAATGGCTATTTTGTGATCACCTGCTCGGCTTTCATACTTTATGGCTAATATGCCTATTTGCAGGGGGGACCTATTATCAATAATGAATAATTATCAATATTCAATATAAACTTATTAGCTTATTTCCTATGGGGGATTTTTGATTAAACATTAAATAACGTATGCCTGTATGTTAAGAATTTTAAGTGTATGGTAGTGTATTATTAGTGTAATTGTGTTAAAGTGTTTTTTTTGTGATGCAAAATTTTACCCCATACTGGTGTCCTTCTTTACCTTGCTACTTTAGACAGTAATAAGTTGAAAACAAACCAAAACATTTAACATTCAAACAGCATGCAATTGATGTTGTTTAAAGTTCAAGTACTTTGTTTTTTATCTACAATTACTTAGGGCTGGGTGCAAGCTTCTTTAAGAACACCTATTCACAATTTGGTATTTTTGTTGTTGCATAAAAAGAATAGGGTATAACAAGCCCAATGAGTCAACGAAACAGTTGATTGGTGAGCCAGTTTGAATTCAAAGATTTGAATTTATTTCTTTACAACACTTCATCACAAGAAATGACTACATTTTTTCTTCCAGTATATGGGCTACCAACATGGCAATATTGGTAACATTGGTTCATTGAGCCTGGGACCTGCCTTCTAAGGTTAGCGTGCTCACGAAGAAATAAATTCTTCTATTGAAATAGTAGATATATTTGACGTCAGATTAGATCAAACTCCAATAAACTCTTTACTTCTAACAAAGAAACTTGTAACTTTTAAAGAAACCAATAGATGCTTGTTACCTATGTGGTTTTCCTCTTTTTATGCTAAATGATTAGTAAAACATTTTCAGCCCAAGATACTCCCACATACACTCTGGATAGAATGATATCTTTAGCTTTGCTAAGTGTGACGTGCTTCCTGATGGATGTCAATAGAACCTGAAAGTTCTTTATTCCAGAGTCCCCCTAGCATCTAAAACTTAAACTGCTGGAGATTAGGAACATAAGACAAAATGAAATTCCATTACCTCATTGCTGAGTATTGCGAATTCTCTGTACCTCCTTGAACATACATATTTTCCAGAAACGTAGATGTTGAATACCTAAAAGACAAAGTGCTCCATAGAGAGGAATCTTCAGCAATAGTGTTCACATATTAGTTTAGCAATGTATATTGTTGCATCGCAAGAATCAAAACAATTCAGTTATTCTGCAAGTATCCGTCTCAAATTTTCACTATTGACGTAGTGGGTAGTGGGTATTCCATTTAGCCAGTCAAAGATTATTTCTTTATGGCGCATACAGTAGAGTCCCTTCGCCATGAACGGAACGATTCGCATTTGTCTGACATTTGACTGAGCAAAGTTAAGTTCAAATTTGAAGGAGTTTGGGTTTGAATATTTAAGAAAAGCGCGCGAAAATATTTCGCTGACGCCATATCTTGTTTCTCCACCTGTTTTTATGTCTGAATTATTACCAATTACCTTGTAATAACCATTTTCAAAGTTAGGAGTTTTCAACGAAATGTAAGTACCTTAAAAATGATATTTCTTTTTTTAACCACTCTAACTTCTATGGTCTTTTTTTCTGTCTCCCGTTAATGAAAACAAATCAAAACTCCACAACATGTTTCTTCTCCTTTTAAAAGTTAGTTTATAAAGAAAATTGACAGATTTGGTGCGCAGCTTTCATCCCGGGGGCTATTTTCCGGAAGCTACGTGATTGGCCTATTTTCTTGTTGAGTGGAACGACTGCCTTTCGTCCTCGTTCGAAGGCAGAGCTGAATGAAAATGGGTCACGTTTGACGCAATTTATTCAAGGGAAACAATCGATAGCAAATCAGGGGGAAAGCAAAGACATTTCAGAAACTCAAAATAGCTACTGATTTTGTTTGTGATAATGATAATGATGAAATCTCGTAATATTGTAACAAATTAGGTCAGGGGTAGGAAGGAGTTGGTTTGGTTATCATTATCTAACATTAACCAAGCTTTAGGTTAATTTCGGTCGTTCCGTTCATGGCGAACGGCCTAAGTTTTCACAGACGAGAGTAGTACTCAGTTATGACGTTCTAGTGAAAAGACGAAAGAACTCATTGAAGTGGAATTTTATGTGAGTAACGATCCTGCAATAACAAACGTATCTATCATAGTTTGCTTTCTTTTTCATGCACGAATGGACTGTGAAAATCATTTATTTTGAAATTGTTCCGTTCATGGCGAAGGGACTCTAGAATATCTAAAAAAAACTACCTTGCAGTGCTTCCTTGCATAAAACATACAAACAATTTTGTCTGCTGTGCACAACATCAACTTGCCAAATGGCACTTGGAGGTTTTTCAAATGGTTCTTGATTCTTAATTATTAATACCCAACTGTTCTTGTTGATTTTTAAAGGAAGGCTTACCTAAGTGTATTACGTTTTCAATAGTAATATTGACCAATCCAAGTAATAGGCAATAGCTGGAATATGAGTCTAAAGTATTAACTTACAAACGCATCGACAATCTTTCACCAAAATACCTTACTGAGTTGTTCATATTAAGATGGACAAGATCTATCAATGAAAATATGAAAATTGAAACACCAAGGACAAAGGTTGTGACGATTGGAGATTATGCCTTTATAAGTAACTCTCGTCATATTTGGAACAAACTGCCATATGCATTGAGAGCAACGGATTGTTCAGAAACTTTTCAGTGTAGACTGTAGACATATTTGTTCAAAGAATATTTTGAATAGGTTTGATTTTCATAGTAATCTTTAGCATTCCTTGTAATTACTTAACATATGATATTACCTTATTAGTTTTATGTAAATTATCTGATGCGCCTTATGGCGCAATATAAATTTTTTTATTATTATTTTTATTGTTATTATTATCATTATGCCGGGTGCGCATTATTGATAGATTGAAGTAAGGATATTTTCATACCACGTATTTTTGGCCATGTGCCTCCTCGACCCTTGAGTCTGGTATTGTTAAAGGTATACTCCTTCTTTCATTATAATCAAAATGCCCAAGTTGTCCTACTGCATCACTAGGTGCATCGAGTTTCCTTGCTTCACTTGGCGTTACAGAAATCACAACAAGCGACAAGGTTTCTTTCCGTTGTCTTATCAGGTCTACAACTTTTTTATGGTCAGCACCTTCAACATTTTCTCCATTTCTAAAAAGAACATCAAAAATAAACAAGATTAGAACGACTAGCAATAACTTCCAGGCTCCAAAATCAACTTTTGCAATCAAAGTGAATTTTAGGGGTCTCTGGGATGAGTTTGGAATGTGGATTTTGTGAGTTTCAGTAGGGTTGAGGGTTCAGGGGGTTTGGTGGGGTTTGAAGGGTTGAGAGCAATTTACTTTAATGGCGTAAAAGTAGCAGAAGTGATTTTGAAGCTTGATCACTATCAGATTAAAAGATTGACACCAGAACCAAAACACCATCTAAGTTATGTCTAATTTATTTTATGGTGGGAACTTTTTATATTAACACATATTCACCAAAGGGTTAAAAATAAAAGTTTTCTCGCAACTTGCTTTGTTTTCAATTGAAAAAATGAGTTTGATAAGGCAAATAGCCTAGTGAAAGAACTTGATAAACTATGCTTGACATTGGTAAAGAGAGGAATGACCACAGAATTGGAAAGGCCAAGTAACCAGGAAGAGCTTCAAGCAGAAAATTCATGAATGAATAAACAACGTATTCCTTGTTCGGTGCTTGTCACTAAGGTCAGTCCACTAATCCCCTTTGCAAATGGCACTTCTTGATGAGATCTTGCCCGTGCAAGAAGAGCCATTTCATATTACTCTACCCTATAGTTCTATTGTTAAACACCTAAGTGAAATTGTCATACTTTGCAGCTTGGCTGCTTGTTTTACTGGCCATCCTGCGGAGGTTTCACTTCTTCCTCTCAACAGTCCGTCCTTCGATCAGGAACACCCATTCTTAAAACAGCAGTAGATTTCTATATTCATAATAGCTGGTTAACTTGTACATTTTCAGGGTACATTTGTTAAAATTCAATAATTGTCATTTCTCTTCTTTGGGGAGCCAGCTCAAAATGCTGAACAAGCAACCTCTCCTATTAGTTGGATTATCATCTTCTTTATTATGTAATTTATCACCTCCTACATTATGTAGATTATTATGGATGGAACTCGGACGGGAACCTAGACTGACACTGGCCTAGCTTGGCATAAAGGTGACATGCATTTGACCAGTTGCGAAACGAAACCATTCTGTTGTGGAGGAATTCCCCACCTAACCCAAAACAAATACAATTCAAACACAATTCAAATCCTATAAGAAACGTACACTTCAAGAATTCTGTCACCAATCATGATCCCATTTTCTTCAGCGGGGCCCCCTTCCAAAACGGCGCTGATCATCTGAAGAGGAGGATACAACATTCCATTTATGGACTTCAGTTGACCACCTTCCGAAACCTGTCCACGTACATTGAACCCGAAGCCACGTTCTCCCTTCCTCAGCAGGACTTTCCTTGGCTCATATGGGTTTCCTGAAGAAGTCTTGCTGCCCGTTTGTTCATCGTCGTGTTCGGAGTCACTGCTATCCGCCATGATTTCTGCCTGATCAGGGTGGAGGGGTGGCTGATTTAGGAATGAGAAACATGAGCGACTGGACGATTCAGCTGTCCTCTTGGCACCCAAATGTGTTTATTCCGGAACTAAGTAGGAGGCTGGCTGTGCGTAATTGAATTGCATTTCATCACATTGGTTAATTGAATTGCATTTTTCTCCATTATGATTGAATTGCATTCAAATGGACTGTTCATTGCGTTTGATCATCAGTACAGAACCGGCCGACATATCTGACCATGCGTAAATCAAATATTGCATACCTACTTGAAAATGTTTCTGACTTTGCGTCTATATAAATTTTTCTTTCAAAGAGCTAAAACTATCCCTTCCCAAAGGAGGGGTTCTGTGCTTCAGTGGAGTCACAATTTCGTAATGGCAAAACCTTATATTTGTTTAGAAAGTTTGTTACAACAAAGTAATAAATAAATAAATAAACTCATTTTTGACTTGACAAGAAACTGGTATTAAAAATCCACTTCTATGGGCTTTTTATAGGGGGGGGGGGGTCTCTTATAATAGAATAAGGCTACAATATTTTAATACAATGTAAATCAACACAGTCCAAATTGAAAAAGCTTGCAGGCTGTAGCGTCAGTCATACTTTTAACATAAGTATGTACATTGGCAATTAGAGAATTGCCAAAACCCTAACAATCATCGATGTACTAGAAAGATTTTTCTTAGAAACGACCCAATTAGAAACATTCTGAAGTTGAAACGTTAGGGACAACACCAACCATGATTCTCTACCTTTCTTTGTAACAAGCTTTATAAGTGGGCAAAAGCTTGAGACCCTTGGGCCTTTGAAACCAGTTAGAAAATTCATACTTAGCTGCCAAATGGCACCGCTCGTCACCATTTAGTTTGATTTATTTCAAATATCTATTTCACCAACATCGAAGTTTCGATCTAAAAGATTCTATGTAGAAAACACGGAGTTGAATAGTTACTTATCAAATAAAGAAATTCAGTTTTCTAGATGGGGGATTCTTCTGCCCCCATCCCATTTGGAAAAAACTCTTTTTGCCTCTGACACCTCCAGAAACCCATGAATCAAGAAATATGATACAAAAACTAGATAAGAAACGAGAAGGAGACTTGCTCTCTGTTACTTAAAATTTCATGCTTACGCTATCTTCAGACAGACTATGGTTTATAGTTTGTGTAGTTTGTATTTATCTGTCTGAAGATTGCGTTTACATGAAACTTTGAGTAACAGAGAGCCAGTTTTCTTTCTTGTTTCTTATCTATCATCGCTCTGTACTTCTGTACATCGAAAACTGTCGTGCAATTATCGACCAAGAAATGGTTTAGAGCAATCATAGACCAAGCAATGGTTAAGAGATAATAAAAAAACTTCAATTCACTTAAGTACAAAACAATTTTATGAATCAACACAGAAAAGCAGTGAATCGTATATATTGTATTGCGCCATAGTGGATCTTGTCAACAAGTGGGGAAATTATTTGATTCAAGCCAAATTGCCATAAAACGCTCTTTTTGCAATATTAGAGATCAACCACTTCATCCAATATAGAAAAAGAAGATTTAAATTGTGTTAGGCAAAGAGAGCCACATTAAAGAGGTTTTCGGAAAGGAATTGAAGGGAATTTTGTGAAACCTTCTTAATAGCATTTGGTCTCATGACAGCATTAAGTATTGGCCTCAGGAATTGTCTCATAATGGTAGCGAAGTTATTTTCAGGAGATCGAGGCTAATGCCTTAGCTTCTATAGAATTTTTGATGCAAATCTACCAAATGGCCAAGTGCAATTCGGAAGCTAACTTCTGGCAGCTTGAAGATACTATAATCTGGGTCTGTATCACTGATCTCAAAAAAAGACTGGATCGAGCATCTGTTGTCCTGGAATGAAGTCATTGGCGGCCATATTAGTAGGTCCAATTCAATACACTGAGATTCCACTAGGGGCTGCTTTTCTCTTTGATGATTGTTGGAATGTCATGAAAGCTCAGTTCGAAAGAGAATACTCGGGCAGCTATTGTCAGCAAAGAATGAACTCGATATAATTTTCTTTGGCAGCCATATTGGGAGGCCAAACACAACCTGAAGCAATGGGCTTCATTCATTTGGCTCCAGAGAAAACGAATGCTCGATCCAGTCTTTATTTTGAGATCAGTCGTCTGTATCTGAAAAGACATTTTATCTAGGTTGTGAATGTTATCACTTATTTGATGTTGTATCCCTATATTCAATAAACATTTTCGGCAAGCTTGTACTAGTCATCTCAAAATCTTTTCAATATTTTTACAAAACTAAGAATAATTATCTAAAGCAGTTCATCTTGTGAAAGTGTGCAAGTTAAAAAATATCAGAAAAATAGCAAACGAAAAATAATACACAATGACCATTTTTACAAAACACTTCCCTGCTTCTTCATGAAGCTCGGAAATCCAAATTAATTGAGTTTGTAGTTCCACTACTTTTTGAAAAAAATACTTGCACAAATCTCAAATACCCCTGAAAATTAATCTGCTCATCTCAAATTCATATTTGGACCGATGTCTATAAATCAAAATATGAAGAATTTGAAATGGAAATATTTGTCAACGAATCAAGATATAAATACAAATTCTTGAGTAGTGGCTGAAGAGAGAGGCTTCAATCTGAGTCTTCTTCGTCAACGCCATAATCATCTCCCATCGAAACTGAAAAAGAAATAGAATATCAGAGAATTTGTTGGTACAGGGAAGCTCAAGGGTTTTGTTTACAAACTATCATTGCAAATGGACAATTGCGCAATAGACGGCGGATCTCATTCCACAGAATGCATGAAAGAACTAGGCCCCTGGGGGTGTACTTAGTATATTAAGAGTACTATGGACCTGCCGCCTAGATGGATAAACTATTCCACGGATTTGGTATATGTATGGGTCTCAAATTTTCAACAACTGGCCTAAATATGGGTATCGATTTCATGAATTTGGTAGGAATAAGGATTAAAGAGATGAAATTTCAATTGGAAAAGGGGCCAAATAGAAACGGGCTTTGTGCTGGTATACGTTTGGTTAATGTTTAGATTTTAGTGAAAAAATGAATTCACATTTTCGGGAATTCGGTATAACTATAGGTATACATTTTTGAGATTTTGGTATGAAAATGGGTATAAATTTTACTTCTTGAGTGGCACGTCCCTATCCAAAATTTGGTCAAGTACCAGCCCCCTTAGGACTAGGCCTATTAGCAGCGCACACCTATCAAAACATCAGTATCAGGTATATTAATCGGATTCAGGCTACGTTTACACTGTATCAGGTAACTTTTGAATCCGATACGAAATTGATACGGATCATGCTTCCGTTTACACTTGTATAAGTGATCCACATAATTTTATACCTGCTATCTGGTACAGTTTTGTACCAACTCGGAAGAGGTTCAGCTCTGTACCTGTAGAGGTCGAAGACTGTACCGGTATAAGTTAACGCTTAGATCCGGATAAATCTGTATCTCTTCCATCATTTTTGGCAGGTTTTTTCCTTTTTCCTCTGTTCCCCCGTGTTCACAGTGATGGTACTTTCACAAGTGCGCATGCCTCCTAGAAGTGGTCTCGTACAGTGCAAACCCGACAGCCTAAAGATCACAATACGATCCGGGACCGTATAAACTCGAACGAAGAGGATCAATTTTGTATCGAATCAAAAGTGATCCAACCCAGAGTAAACTAAGCCCCAAAAAGTATTACGGTTTCTGGCTGAAGGAAGAACTGGAAAGTTAGACAGGGAAGTTAAGAAAAGTTAAAAAAAATATCATTCTAGTTGTAAATAACATTATTCCCTATGTTTTGATTAACGTAGAATCTAAGTTTTTAATGAGGTTTATCATGTGTTGTTCATAAAGTTAATTAGCACTTATTATGTGCTGAAATTGCTACTCTTTCAGTAGTAGCTAGATATTTGAAATGAATGAAATAGAAAATGAACAAGGAAGGAAAGGAAAACAATTATAAATTCAGAATTTTTTCTCCTTCAATATTTATTTGCGAGAAAGATTCCTATTTCTTGATTTTTTTAGCTGGAGAAAGGTTTGCTACGTTTCCAAACACTGATTGTGAAGGACAGAAGTTTTTGTAGGTGTGGTCCAAACGCAGTCATTATTTTTGGTAGCTATGCGTTGCTGAGGGGCTTATTGCCATCATGCATTGCGGGAGATGAGATCCGTCATCCTTTGCGAACTCGTCCATTGAAACGATTTGCAGCGTTCCCGCATCGAGGAATGACTTCTAAAGATTTCTAAATGATTCGAAGCCATCAAAAATTCAAAGAGCACTGCAAACAGCTGTTAATTTATCTCCACCCTCGCACACAGATATGGTTCAACAGGAGGTGGATACCAATTATGCGGCCTGTCTATTTCTGGCAACACCACATACAATATTAATTACGTTCACAGAAAGCGATCTAGATAAATGTAGTTCATATTATCGGCCAAATGTCAAACAGCTTAAAATGATCAAGCGAAGAAGAAAGATCTGATTCGAAAGCATTTGAAATATTAATACCGCATTGAGTGTGGCAGTGGGTGATGAAATCTTTAAGTGATTCCAATATTTATTGCACAATCTAAGACAACCTTGATGCTGAAAGATAGGGGAGGAAGGTAACAAAAAATAGGACTATTTGCCCCAGTAGTAATTTTGACCTATCCCAGAACGAAAAACAAATCACAAAAATGAGCTTATGTGCAAATAATCCACTGAAAACGACTAAACAAGGAGAGACAAAGATATTGGAAGAACTTGTATCCTTCTTATAACATTGAATGAATCTTGGTTAATCATGTCAGCATGAGTGCGATATTAGAATCCTAACCAAGCCTAGGGTCGAATTCATCCGTCACAAGCAGAGTTGAGAAAAGTAGCAAACCACTCACCCCGAATAAAAAGTTCAATACATTGAAACCCTCCTCGCATATGATATCGTTAATATCTACTAATGCATCAATTCGCCTGTTTAAGCTTAATGTATGCCTGCAGCACTAGTAAAGAGGTTAATGAATTTTTCCTCCCGCACTGCGCTTATTATAGCATACCGTTCAGTTTCTCGACTAGCCCTGACTTCTGCACACACGCTGCATAGCTGAACATACTTTAAAAGACATAAGACCACTCACGTTTCTGTGTTTTGAGAAGTCGACCAGCAGCAGGGTTCCTGGCAAGGTCATATGGCGTTTTCTTCTCGTTATTCTTTATATTCTTTTCGGCTCCTATTTTCAAACAAAATTCATGTTAATATGCAAAGCCATTATTGCATGGATAGTCCGAGGAGAATTAAATTTGAAATGAGATAAATGAAATTTGTTTTGTCAACTCGTATCAAGTAAATTGTGTTCCAGTTATTTACCATGTAAAATTGCGTTATGTTTATTATTCATTATCAATTAATCCTTCTTATTTCAAGACCAACGCAGTTTGACCGTCTGTTTGTATAACTTTCGTAAGATAGGCAACTTATTCTCACTCATTCTTAGAGTTAGTCTTGATATTTTGGGTCTTGGTCCTCGATCCTCATTGAGGGGCGCAACCAGTAGGGCGGGGGGCCGCAGCTCCCCCTCTTTGAAGTATTTATCAATATACATTGTTTGTTGTTATCAATGATTTATGAGTTATTATCTGCAAGGGAATGCTGTAATTACTCAATTACCCCCTTTTCTGAGCTACGTCCCACTCCTCATTTTACCCCTCAGCTATCATCTATTAGACATTTCTCTCAGGGAATTTCGTGCAAACATTCTCTCAAATCTTTCCATTTACATTTTAATATCCCAGAAAACATGACGTTGCAGTGAACAGCATTGTACCTTTCAAAGTTCGCTCTCGGTCAGTAAATCAAAATAAGCCAATCAGTAAAGAGGTGAGATAACCAATCGTCACCGATAGTCCAGTAAGACGAACAATGTAAGTAATTATCAAAAGTTCTAGTGAGAGAGCAAACTTCTTTTGTCTCCACACTATGGGAGGGATGCATAGTTTGAATAGGCAAATCCGGAAATACCTAAATGAAATGTTGACCTTGCACTGTTGACGATGCGAGAACAATCCTTGCTCTCCTTTTTAGCGCAGACCAAAAGCTTTAGCGTTTAAAATGTTTCGCTATATTTGTCCCACTATCCCAGTTGACAAAGGTAAGTAACAAAGGCTATTTAATTATTTTGCAATGTGGCGAGAATGCCATAAAATGCAAACATTCTGAATGATGATTTAATTGCAGACAAGCAAATCTAAAATAAATGATACCTCTTTGTAGCAGAATCTCCACGATTGAGGCATGGCCCTTCCAAGAGGCATTGTGAAGAGCTGTGTCTCCAAGCTTATTCTGAAAATACAAATATTTTAATTTTATCTATTTGTTATTATCTAAATCTTTGATTATTTGAATGCAAAAACAACTTATTTGTTGAATGATTTAGACTATCGGAAACCAAGTAAGTTGTAATAGGAATAGCTGAGTGGTTCGATTACTCGAGGGTCGTGGGTTCGAGCCCATTCTTCAGACCTGAAATAACCTTGCAACCCAACTCACTTCAAACATCAAAAGGAAATGCTTTCATATCTGCAGCTGGCGAAAATTCTACCGAGGTTAAAACTCATTAGGTGATACTACTCATGATTGTTCCAAAATGATCTAGCACATTGGATGATGGGAGAACAATCCTCACTCTAGTTTTGAGCACACTCTGGTTAAACGAACAAATGCTGACCTAGATTAGCTTCCAATTTGAGTTCTAAAAGCTTTAGAGGTACATACCTGGACATTAATTTCCACATGAGGAAGGTTCAAAAGTTCAATAGCACAATCTAAAACACAAATAAAACCAAAGTTAGAAAGATCACTTCTGAAACATGCCTAATCGGATTCTAAGACATCAAAAGAAAGAGGAGAAGTAATTACAAACATTCTTCCACAAGCTTTTCTTAAGATATTAATGTCATCCATGTTATGATCTTAAGAGTAATCTGGAAAAAAATTTGTGTGGAATACTATGATCTGACCAGGATTCAAATCTCAGAACTTAAACATTGAGATACCCTTCTTCACATAAAAAGGAAGCCAGAACAATGTTCATCTTCAAATTGAACCATCACACAGTTGCGTACGCAGCCCTCGAAAATTAGAGTTGTTATGAGTGCTTTTTAAAGAAATTGGGTTGATATTCTACATTTTCTAAGTAAAAACACCCAGGGAAACACACTTTGTTCTTATCAGATAACAAAACACAAACTCACTAATAACAAAAAATATTTACACGAAGGATTAGCCTCGCACATGGTCTTGGCTCACAGTTCAACCCGTATTTAGATGGAACATTACAAATTTAATAAAAATCATCGAGCTAATGAATTACAATGGAGAAACTGTACTATCACCACTGATTCACTGACTTAACAGCATAACAAAGAGCGCAGACAAACAAGGAGTTGTGTAGCAAGTCGAGAGAAGCCGTAAAATAAGTTCATACCTTATTTTGAATATAAACAAGTTTTTCAAAGTCTGTAATACGGTTTGCTAAAATAGTGAAGTAGAGCGATATGATGTACCGAAAAGGCAAGACTCAGGAAAATAAGCTCTGATGTGGTAGTGTATTTGTACATCTTCTGATGAGTGGAAAACAACAAAACACATTTGTCGAGATGGAGGGTTTCCTTTCTTGAGTTTTAAAATCTGAATTTATGAAGAAGGCTTTCAGTATTTAAAAGTGTTCTTTTACGATCCTTCTTAATGATCTTTGTTCATGGAACTAGAAGCTTTTGCTCCTCTCCCGAACAGTGAATATAGGTAAAATAACACGATACCTTCATGTCCCCCTGAAGCTGCCCAATGTAATGCAGTTGACCCAGATTTATCCAGACCATTTGGTGATACCTGCAAAAAGAATAAGTAGATTAAGTGGCAATCGGTTCGGTTAATGATTAGTGGTAGATTAGCTGACCACATTCGGAGGCCTTCCAGAGGCTCTATGTCACCATAGTTAGTAGTCCCTTCTATTAACTATGGTCTCACCCGTCATCTTTACTGCAAAGCAGAGAGGCACCGAGCACATATATGATTTCATGAGCACTGAAGATGGTTTTTCTATTAAAATAGTTTTGCTAATTCTATTTCGTTGTTTTCAATATTTTTACTTTTAACATTTCTGTTTTTAATCTATTATTGCAAACAATTATTCTGAATAAAGTACAATTTCTGACGCCGTAGGCATTTAAGTGGGTGCTGTCGTTAGAGGCAGACTTGCTTATCAGTATATTTTTCTAAAAACTTGACGATGCTTAATTTTCAAATCAATATAACTTTGCACTTTTACCCACCAGCCCTTGAAATGACTTGGAAGAACTGGCCCTTTGACTAATCGCCCGATTAGGCCGACTAGCCAGTCCACCCATGGCTGTTGCGCAACTTAAAACCACTCTGCAAACACCTACAACTGTAAAGAACTGCTTGATTTTTGACAACGTGAGTGCTTCAAACATAAAATCGAAAGCTATTAAATCTAGTATGGCCAGGTATTTTCAACCAGAAGATTCTCCGAGCGCAAATGAGTGGGACAAACAAACTAGGATCTCGCAATGTGCTTGGTGTTGTATTGTACGGGTACAAGTGAATTGAAATGAGCCTACTATTAAATATAGTCGTATGCTACTGAGCCCTAGTTATAAAAAAGTCTTGGCGTTAACCACATTAACCAAGTCTCAATCACTCATTAGTCAATCACTGATGATTGCACAAAAACGTCTGGTCTTCGAATCAGAATGGAGACTCAAGCAGACATACAGATTGCTTTTTACGAAAAAACCGCACTAGTAGACGAGATCAATTTCGTTGACAGTGTGAACAAACAGGCAATATGATTCTTTTGTGAACAATATTGAAGATTTTAATGGTTATGGTCTTCAAGAAAATTAGAGGCTGCATGATTTTACAATTTCCAATGAATATCATTTCAAAAGATCATGAACATTGATTTAAACTATGAATCATAATCAAATCAAAATTTATAATCAAATTCGCAAATTTAAGATTAACATTTCTTGGTGGCACCATCAATTATTCCTCGTCCTCAAAAAGTGCGTGAATAAGTAAGTTTCTGTTTATTGTGCTGGCAAAGGTCGGACCTTTTCATTCTCAGGAGTCCAAATTCCAATTTCAGAAGTAAGATAGTAATACAACATCATCACTAGAAATAGTAAGAATTCCTAGTGGGTTTTTACACCAATTTGCGAAAATAGTTTGTGCCAGCCATTTGAATCAATTGCTAAGGATTTATTCATAATTGCTGAAGTAGCAATCGTTCAAAGTCATTGCTACTTAGATTTTCTAAATCTCTAATTCAAGAACCAAATAAACTTTCTCTCAAATGGACCTGCTAAGCTGGTTTTGCAAATCTTGATCGATAAGTGATTGCAAATCAGCAAATTTCTGGCAATCAATGCCAGTGGCAGGTTTAAAGTTCTGGAGAAGGCATCGTGCGAATGATCATGCAAATTTGAGGAGATTTAATCACGCGACTCAAGCGAACAATAGCGCGCATGTGGAGCATTGGATTTTGATTGGTTGATAAAAGAGACTTTTGCTGCGACTTCTGTTGCTGTGAGGATGTGAAGTCTTTCAACATTTAATCGCAGCAGTCACAGTTAATGTCAAAGGGTCAGGATTTGGAGGGTCATACGTATGGCCTGTATTGAGTTTTGTTCCACGGTCCACCACCCATTTGAGCAAACTTTAAACCCAGCTTTACCTGCAATGGTCAACTATTGCAGAGAGAAAGTTTTAGTGCAGCATTACAAAAATCATGAAGTACCTTGTTAATGATGCATTCCCTGAGAAACGCAAGATTGCCTGAAAAAGAACAAATGCAGCTGAGAATGGTTTATTATCAAACTAATCAAACTAGCTACCTATATAAAAGGTGACTCAAGTCTTAGGCCAAGCAAAATGAATTACATAACAAAGGAAGCGTCATCTCTAGAGAGTGTTGTTACGCACTCTATAGAGATGCTGTGACTTTCCATTCACCTCTGGGTATGACAATGTTTCTGACTGATCTCGATGATTAGACAGATTTTGCATGTTTCATGAGAATAAACTTTGGCAAGTCTTTATTTTCAAGAAGTATTGCAAACTAAACAACTGCAATTTTGTATGAAAGTTTCTTTCCGTAAAAGTTACATAAAGCAAGGAACATAATTTTCCAAGTCAGAAAAGCATGGTTCTAATTACCGACGGCTTTTGGTAGTTAACAAACATGAACCAATAGGTTTTTAATCAATGGATTTCTTAACGATACATTCAACTAACCTCTCTTTGCTGCTTCATGCAGAGGATGATCCACTGATTCGGTGCTTTCTTCAACTAAACAGATAAGAAAAGGCATTATGTACTTGTCTCTATTTCCCATAAAAGTTTACAAAGCGCAAACGGCTGGTTAATAATCAATGTACCAGTTGGACGGGTTCTGATTACTAACAATGATTTAGTTGTGGTTGTGTAGTGCTGTTATCTTGATGTAGTTAAGCGTTTTAAAGTTATCTGTACCAGAGTGCAGATCTGTCTAGCATAAAAAAGATGGGTTTAAGAAGATAGTTTTCAAGGCTTTGGTTAGCTTTAATTTTCAACTTATATGTAGATCTGTAAATTCAAGATCAGTGCAAGCCAGACACTAATTAACAATTGTTAAGAAGTAGAAAAAGAAAATCTTACCATAGTTTGAAGGAATGAGTCCTTCTTTTTTTCCAACTTTTGCAGTCCACCATCCAGTGTTATTACTCTAAAAAGGTCAATAGCACAAATTCAAGTTACAAGAGTTCCTGGGCTTTCACTGCCATTGCAAAATATTGTTTCCTCTCCTTAAAAAGGACTTGCCATGAAGGGTTTTTGAATGTTGTATGCATTCAGAAGTCTTTGTTTGAGTTTGGTGGAACAAAAAGCCAAAACAAATATGTCAGTACTCAAACATCTTAAAAACCAAGATTGAAATTAGGAAATTATCTAAGATTAGGTAATTATCCTTTTTTCTAATTTGGTTTTTTTATACTAAGTAGGAACCTATAAAAACAATTTTCATGAGCAATCGCCCCAATTTATCATTTACCAGTGGTATTTGCTGCCCCGTATTATATTTTTCATGAAAATGCCTGGTAGTGGTGTGGCTCATAGTAAGACATAAAAATTAACATAATAATATACCTTGTCTAAAATGTACAAAATGTCACCCTCCTGGAAACTCAACTCATCGTTCTGTAAATCAACATAAGTTAAATCAACATCAGATACAATAAACTATAGGAACCACCCAATCTTGATAAAAAAAGGAAAAAACAGATTCATTCCCTCTTCACTTTAATGCGAATGGATAGAAGAAAATTCTCAATAGACCTGAAAATCCATTGAGATTAATATCAGGCTTAAACCAAGATTTTTTAAAAAACATACAGTTTTCCTCATTCAAACCTAGAATGAATCTGAGATGCTAAGCTGAAATATAGAAAAAGTCAGACTTTGTGCTTCATGTTTTTTTCAAAATAAAACAATCCTTCATAATATTTTTCTGAATTCAAAACTTACTTGCTGGGCAGTATAGTTATACATTGCTCTTACGACTTGAACATGACCTGCAAATTAAAGATGAACAAAGTAAGAAATAAACTCAATAGTTAAAATTCAATAACAGTTTTTGATCAGTGGGAGAATCTTAAAACATAATACAAAAGCTTTTCATATCACACTTTTTTTAACCAATTTCTATCTGCCTCTAAAAATTAAAAAAAATTATCTTCAATTCTTATTTGCTTGATAACCTAAAACACTTATCTTTTCCAAACAACTAGATTCAAGGCCCAGTTTCTTGATTTCGCTTAAAATTTTGCTATAAATAACAGCCCTAGCTACCTTTTTTTCTCCTAAAAACCCATTTCTTGGCATAGATCTATTATGTATTATATCTGCTATATATATCTATTTTTCTCTCTATCCATCAGTTTTTTAAAACAGTGAATCTCAAAAGCTGAATCACAAATCTAAATGATTAGGGAAGGGAATCAAATTAGGTCACTAAATCATCAAAAGAGTGCTTAGACCAAATAGAAGGGAAACTCTTGTATTTGTAGCCAATCTCTAGCCACTGACAAGATGCAAGCTATAAGCTAGGGTGCATTGCCCAATCATCTTCAGCGTGCAACTTGCCTTGAGAGAATACAATCTATTATATATTTAGCGGTATACCACCAAATCTATGATGTAACATGTAATGCACCCCTGAGTACACAAAAAGCACCCTGGGCAAAACAATAGGAACTTATTTTCTTCAACTAGTTAGTGCGAGGAAAGAATTTGCCAGCTCTCTGTAACTCCAGGCAAAAAGGCAAAAGGAATCACGACGTGTGATTACATTAAGAACAAGGACAAGGTTCGCACTACTCAATTTAGTCCTATTCATTGCCCCTTTGTGCTTTGCACCTTATGAAGATAAAGTGTTGCTCATCAACAACAACTATCAACAAGCTACTTAAGTAGCTGCTCCAAAAAGATTGCAATAATGTAGGGTACATTCCATGTTAAGTATAATCCAGTCTGCAGAGTATGGCAACTGCACACGCAAGTCAATTTGACAGAACCTTCTAGTGCACACCAAAATCTAAGCCTTGCACGCGCAGATTTGCATCAAATAACGGTTTTTCTAGAGTTTCACGAGTTTTCAGACATTTCTGGGGGAAAAAACTGGCTCAAAACTCCTATATGCACGCAATGCACGCTGGATATTTTGCGCTGCACGCTCAAGATCTCGTCGAGTCCTGCCATGCTCTGCAGACTGGAGTATAATATGCTATAGATTAGGTGGTATACACGCATTTCTTTATAAGCAATTTCAACTTTGGCTCAGTACTCAAAATTGCTTAGGTTCAATGCCAATCTGAGTACTCGAAATTACCAAGCAATTGCTTAACTTTTTGTTGTGTTTTCTTGGATAAGATAAGAAAAATGTAAATATAGGGCCACATAATGTCATAAGGCACAATCAATTGAAGATGTTGAAACAAGTAAATGATTGATGTTGTTAGCGCTTTTTATTCATGAACAGCAACTCAACCAAATAAAATATCTTTATTCAAGATATTGGCTCTTTCTAAAGTTATTTGGCCATCTGCCCAAAGCTCCATTCACAAAATCCACCAAAATTTTTCAAATTGCTTAGCAGTCTTCAATCCAGTACGGAAAATTGCTTAGCTTTTTGGCTTGCCCAGTACTGACTTGCTTATAAAGCGATTGCTTAAATAAAAAAAATGCGTGTACTGTGAAATAAACAATATATTATATTATCTCAAGGCAAGTAGAATGCCAAAGATCTTTGGGCCTAACTAAGTACATGAAATGCACCTTGGTCAATAAGGCATGCAGGACAGAACAGTAGGAATTTATTTTCTTCTACTGGTTACTTAAGTAGCTCCAAAAAGACTGCAGCACTTGACTGGCCTGTAGGTTATTTATTCTAAACAAGATAACGACAGCCCACTTCGTAATTAATTCAATTAGGAAGGAATCAAAATAAGGAAACATAATGTTGATATTCAAATTCAAAATAAACCAAACATCTTTAAAAGATACGATACATACCAGGTCTTGAGGGAGGAGGCGGTGCAGGACGCGCTGGCCTAGACATTTTGGAATCAGCTGAATCTGGATGTTGAAGAGCAAAAACTTGACGCACTGCTGTTGCCGAATACTTGAATTAGTGGACAATAATATTACTTCTGAATTCTAAAGGAAGGCGATGACATATGGGTCTGTTTCATCAAACGATCAATATCGAAATCGTCAACATTTTCATATCAGCAGGCCTTCGCTTCAACAATCCAATTCAATCCTGCTGCAACAACGCGGAAGTAGGCGAGACGTGAAATCGAGGTTTTTCAAGATTTTGCACCCGAACATTTTTTTCCTATTCAAGGGTTGTAGAAATACAAAAGAAACTCAAAGGCTTAAAAATGAGGAAATGGAATAACATAAATACATCCCCACTTTTTGAGTAATATTTTCCACAAATAAGATAAAGAAAACAAAGAACCCCCCTCCCTTTTGCTTAACTTGAAAGTCTATAATGTTTGGGGAATGTAAAATTCTTCCTGGTTGTCACCGAGAGGGGAAAAACCCAGAAAAAAACTATTTAGGAGAAAAATCTTGTTTCAGCAAAACATACTCACTAATTCCAGTTTACTGTTCAGAAATATTTCCATGATTATCCTTGTTCTGTTCCTAATGAGTCTGATGTCCTTGATGAAATCGATGCAACAAATCATCAGGTAAAGTCTTTTCCAATGCTGTACGTCTTTCATTAATATTTCCATACGAATAAAGTTGACATGTTTTAAGTTGCTACTGTAAGCTGCCTTTGAGTCACCCCTAAGCGTTAGGATATGTTTCTTTTAAACTGCGACCCCATAGGGTAGAAGAAAGAGCCCTAATTTTGCTCTCCAACAGGGATGATTCATCAACATCCCGTGATGATAAGCCCAAACCGGGGTAACAATTACCATTTCCTAGAATTACACCCTGTATCTAATGCTGTATGCTTCTTTGTTAATTACCCCTTCCCTTCCCTGACCCCTTCCCTAGAAATTTAGCTCATTAGATTCATTCTCCCCATTTCCTAAAAGTCGGCAAAATTGTCAATATGAAAAATGGCACAACAAAGGTTCAGTGTACCTTAAGACGGAAAAACTACGTAAAACTCCCTACTTCTGTCACTTTTTTATAGCTGACGCAGCCACTACCAGTGCGCTTTAACACATTTGAGTGCCGATGAAGAGGTCGTGGGTTCGAGTGCTACTCGGGCCATCTTCATTCTCACAAAGTATCTTCGGTTACTTTCCAAGTCCTGTTTCTTCTCAGGTTTAGAATATTGTTGTAGTAAGGATCTGAAAAACTTTATTGCACAATACCTAAACCTCGCGATTGATTTCACAAAACACACTTTTTTAATAAGTAACTTGACTTTGCTCCCAGCCTTTAAAAACTATGGATTTTCAGCTCTCAGAGTTGCTTAAGAGTTGCTACTTTAGTTTTGAAGAAACTTCGAAATAATGTAGTTTGAATTTGATGGTGTACATGCAAGAAAATATTTTAACAATGAACACAGTGTGATCAAACAAGGTAGAGCACTTCCAGTAGCTTATTGTCTTGATCATCCCAACCCTGGTTGCTTATTGACGAGTTTCTCATTGAAAAAAGTGTGTGTCAGCTTGAACCGCACTAAGAAATCACGACGTTGATACCGGCCTTTTAGAAAGGAGTCACCAAACACCTGTTTACTGTTGACGTAAATCTGCTCAATTTACAAAATGGTATCCCATTTGCCGACTCGTGAATTATTCATCGTATTTATTCTTTCTTTAAATTTGTTTATTCCATCAAATGAACTTGTTTAACTCGGTAATTAGAAAAGCCCTCCCGAGAGAAGTTTCTTTTGATTCGACTGTTATTTTGAATTGTAAGTTTTAATACATTCAAAACATTTCGCAACATCTTTTGATTGGAGGTGGATTTCAATAAGCGTTGGCGTTTTTTGCTCTCACTGTGTCACTGCGTTACGAATGCAATTAGATGCAGTCAAAATGTGCTAAACTTTTTACCAACGCCGTACTAATCGAGAACACAATTTGGGAAATATTTCAAGCATTCCTTACCCTGCGTCGTACGGAACAAAACATCATGAAACATTAGGTGAAGGATGTCCACAAAAGACAAAATGTATCCATACATCATCAAACATCATCAAATTAGTTTGGAAAATATCTTGAACATCATCAGAAACCATCTGATCTTTGCTGCATGTAACGGAATCATGGAGCATCGTCAAGCATGTTTCAAGATGTTTAAGGTTGTATGATGAAGTGGTCCACATGATTGAATATTTGCTCTTGAACAACATCCAACACATGACACATGTTTGATGATGTTTAAGGTTGAATGATGAAGTGGTAAAAACGATGAAATATTTGTTCTTGAACAACATCTAACGCATTTTTGTTGATCTTGAACGTTGTATGATGAAGTGCTCCACACGATAAAACATTTGTTCTTGAACAACACCAACAAATGTTTGATAATGTTTTGCATGGCGATATTTCATAGTGTTGACGGGCTTTAAAATATGTTTGACGATGCTCAAGGTTGTATGATGAAGTGGTCAAAACGATAAAACATTTGTTCTTGAACAACATTCAACACATATTTGATGATGTTCAAGGTTGTATGATGAAGTGGTCAAAACGATAAAACATTTGTTCTTGAACAACATTCAACACATATTTGATGATGTTCAAGGTTGTATGATGAAGTGGTCAAAACGATAAAACATTTGTTCTTGAACAACATCCAACACATATTTGATGATGTTCAAGGTTGTATGATGAAGTGGTCAAAACGATAAAACATTTGTTCTTGAACAACATCCAACAGATGTTTGACTAGGTTGAAAGTTGTACAATGAAGTGGTCAAAACGATAAACAAGGTTTTATGATGAAGTGGTCCACATGATTAAATATTTGCTCTTGACCAACATCCAACACATGTTTGATGATGTTTAAGGTTGAATGATGAAGTGGTAAAAACGATGAAATATTTGTTCTTGAGCAACATCTAACGCATTTTTGTTGATCTTGAACGTTGTATGATGAAGTGCTCCACACGATAAAACATTTGTTCTGGAACAACATCCAGCAAATGTTTGATAATGTTCAAGGTTTTACAATGAAGTTGACCACAACATATAACATTTGTTCTTGAACAACATCCAACACAAGTTTGATAATGTTTTTATGGCAATATTTCATAGTGTTGACGGGCTTTGAAATATGTTTGACGATGCTCAAGGTTTTATGATGAAGTGGTCCACATGATTAAATATTTGCTCTTGACCAACATCCAACACATTTTCGAATATGTTTTGTATCTTTTGGACGGGCTTTGATCCGAATTAATTTGCTGGTATCACCAGCATCGTTTAAAAAGAAACCAGACCAACCGTACTGAATAGGGTTGTATTTCTCGTGCCAGAGGAAAGAATATTCACACATTTGATCAACTGTACAAACAAAACAACAAATTGTTATTGTTACTATATGTTCAATACAAACACATTCTAACTAAACAAGAGGAGGAATTAAATGAATCACAAAAGGATCTTTGAGAACTTCTAAATAACCAGCACGGGAGAACACTTTAGTAAAAGGGGCTCTCGAGTCACCCCACTTCGCAAAACGATAGACTTGAGGAGCCTGATTACCCGGCCAGCCGAGACGACTCCAGCCGATACAAATAGGATTCCTTTACTGTACTTGCTTCAAACATTATTCTAATCTACTCCAAATACCCCTTAAAGGTTGGTGACCCTAGTTCAAGGGCATAAATAGAACCCTGAAGCATGCTACCCTTCCAGGACTACATGGGGTAGGATCAGTGAAAACCAAATCCAAGGTTGTGGATTCATTGGTGGTCGGATGGTTAATAACCATTTCAGTTTATCAGTTTCCAATTGAGTTTTCCGAAGATCGCCATCGGAAGATCTCCATCAGGCAAACTCTGAAGTTCTTCTTCTGCAGTAAGTACAAGCAAGGATTGAAAATCGAGTTGCATGTTGCAATGGTGATACAAATCCGTCGTAGCGGCACGATGGACGTATCTCTGCCACAAAACGCACTGAAATAATAACAGGTTATGGGCAGCCAAGTGAAGATGAAAATAAAAACCAGGAATATACAGGTTGTTCCTCGTTTCAAATGCATTTTCTGTTTTATGGCATGCGCGGAGTTTCTCAATATCACCACATGCTTCAAGTCAACTGTCGACGTTTGATTTTCAGAGGCCGTGCGGTAGATGGCACTTAGCGGGACGAGACGCCTTCGTTGATATTGAATCGCGCGGTAAAGTTTGTAGTTGGAGACGGCGAGTAGGAACGCACCGATGATAAACACGACCGTCATGAAAACCGTTCTAACGCGAAGCTCCGTGCTACTCGAAGTTAAATTGTATACTATCCATTCGTTAATGGCGAATATCCCGGCGAATAGGAAGGCGAAAAATATCGATAATCGCACACGTCGAGCGGTCATTAATGAATTGTACCGCAACGGATGCAGAACGGCAATCAACTGGTTCAGAGTCAAAATACATAATATGATAGTCGATGCAAACATACTAGCAAACATCGGAATCATCCCGAAAAGTTTGTAATAAATAAGAGGGTTGTTTCCAACGGCCAACACCGTCCAGTTTACAAATCCCGTCACGCCGACGAGTAGATTGGCGACGGACATGGATAGTAATATTTGGTTGTTGAGGTTGTCGTTGAGCAGTCTATTCTGCTTGGCGTAGAACATGAAGACTAACAGTGAGTTCAGTATTGTAACCATGAAGTTTATGACAGCGAGGCCAATGTAGTAAGCGAGAGCTTGGATGTCCATTTCGACGAGAGGCCTATCTAAATGCAGACAAATAGGGATCAGAGAAAGATACAATAAAGATACAATAGAGTCAGCTGAGAATACAGCAGTAGATATTATAGTCTCAACAATAATATATATTATTTCCATAAACTTTTCATATCATCAAAACTTTATTTATGTAAGATATTAGCCAATTCTGAAATTAGCAGCGAAATTTTAGACCGCATTAGTAAGATATAATTCACGAGTAGCCATTAAATCTTATGAGAGCCTTGTTATGAAACGTCGCTGGTAAAATTGTATGAAAATTGTATTTCTAGGACTCCGACGCTCAAGGTGTTTAGCAATGTTGATGGTTTGATTTCAACGTATTCAACATACTCAGCTTTCAAAACCTTCTACATATTTCACAACCAAGGCAGTAAGATATTGGCAAAGCTGACGCATTTCAATCGAAAATAAAACATATCTTGTAGTTCCTACATAATATTGCAACTCGGATATTTCCAACTTTGACGCATTTCAATTGCATCATGCAATTAAACTCTTTTAACCAACAACACATCTAGAATGTTTTTGCCAAATGTGCTCCAAACTTCTGCAGTGAGATCCCAAGTCAAATCAATATTGCGAGAGGCAGGACTTTGCAAATTAATCACACTACAGTAAAATTCAGCAGCATTGAGATGTCGGAAGTAAAAGCGTCGACATTCATTTAAGTTAAGCTCTTAGTGTTTCTTCTGCAACAAAACCTTCTAAAACTTCCTTCACAATCATGAAATATTTATAACCTATATTCAAACTTACACAACTCATTTTATGGCTAATATGTTGTTTCCTGCACAGCCAAAATTTTCCCAAGCTTCTCTTCACTGAGCTTATCTGCTTGATAACAAATTCATTGAAATGCTTACGTTTCTCTCGTCGCTACAAAACAACTTTCTTTAGCTCTGCACAACAAAACATTCTCCCATGTCTATAAATACTTGCTTATCAATCAAATGCCCAAAACATCGTTCAGGTGACTTTGAGAACAACTAATCTTGCTATTTTTCTATCTTCGCTCTTACAAATGTTTCTTGCAGTTCTCACGAACGCTTGCTTTCAATGTCTTACTGAAAACGATATACCCCTGATTTCAATATGCATCATTAATTCATCTATGTCATACCTTTCGTGTATTTGACCAGTATCTTCCTTACTTCTCGTGCATTATAGATTTCCTTTGCAGCTTCATGTGCCATGCAAACCACCATGGACGATGCGCAATTCTGACAAAAATATAAAATCGATGAGTTTTTAAGCATTCAGAATTTGTTGATTTTTTTTAAGTATGCTGCAGGCGAATATTTGATTAGCTTACTTTAGGTGACGCAGGTTGATTGTTTACATTCACCTATCTCTCGATGACGCAAGATGTATAACGGATCTTGGAAGGCAGCACGAAATCCCATAGCTCAGAATTGGTTATTCTGTTCCGTTTTTTATTCGTAATCAAGGCATATCTATCTAGGTGGTATTATTTGCTTTTGCTACTTTCTTTACAGAAAGCTATTGCTTCTAGCTTTTCAGCTATTTACGGCCTAGTATAAAGGTAAGGCTTTCTTACTGGTGTGGAGAACATGAAACAGGGCCCCCTAAATTTCAATTATTTTTTTTTCAACAAACTTATGAACTAGATAAAACAATGAATTTTCACAAGTACTGAAAGGAACCCATTTTGACTAAGGCCCAGGGGCAAAATTGGCATCTTTTCTTCCACTGCTGGGGCAAGCCCAGGGGCCTACTGGGAAAATGGGCCCACCACACCACTCAGTACTTTGATAACTTCCATGCTAGTATTCACACTTGTCCTATCCTAGATTGGACCCTTGGTTTAGCGTATTTTCCTGACAGTAGTTCGATGAGTTTTCCAGTCAACACATTACAGTGACACTTTCAGTTATTGATTTAACACAACCATCTTCTGCCAGGCTCAAAAACGTGCTTTTGATGGTCATGATAAGTAAATTGCTCAAATCTAATTTTGCACCTAATTGTTTTACAGTCAACACATTACGGTGACACTTCCAGGTATTGACTTAACACAACCATCTTCAGCCAGGCTCACAAACGTGCTTTTGATGGTGATGATAAGTAAATTGCTCAAATCTATTTTCCACCTAATTGTTTACTTGCATTTCTTCTACGATTTCCTGGTTAATATTCCAACACCTAATATTCAACTATAACTTGATTTAGTATTTATTGATTGAAGCTAATCATTAACTAGAAGCAATGATGACGAAAATTATATTGGCTTAAACGAACGAGGAAACTTCTATTGCTGAAATAAACGGTCAGGATGTCCAACAAGCAGGAATGTTGTTTGGCTCACACGTTCAAACACCGAAAAGGCCTTTTTGCTAAATCATAACAGTGACAAGGAAAATTCCAATTAGCTTTTTTCTATCTTACGTTTGATTGCCCTGGATTTTGGGCTGTTTCTCACATTTACTGACGCTTGTTTTCTTGCGGAAGGGCTGTCAGTTTCACCCTTCCACCTGCATCCCCTCTAGACTTGATTTTTTAAAAGAACACCGAACCTTGATTTCAGTCTCCCTATGCATTATAATTAACGTTATCTTTCACCAACTTGGCAACCCTTTCAAAACGTGTTTAAAATTCTTTTCAAGGCAAGCCTTTGACGCTTGTGAAAGCGTTTCTCTAAAATAGTCTTAAAGATAGCAAAAAATTCTGACCTAAAGTCTTCTTGGTTTTACATCTAATACACTAAGAGAGTTCTATAGTTTTAGAAATATCTTATTGGAAATATTCCGAGTTTGTTAAGTATTTCGTATACCTAGTCTTTTACTTAATAATATGAGAGCCCAATTACTAATTTCATCAAATTCTAATAGATTAATTCAAAAATAAACCATGCTTGCAAACGTTTCGATCAAATCTTCATCAGTAACTGTTCTTACAATGATTTTGGGACTTACTTAAAAATCTGATTTACAAAGCACAGGGTTAAAAGAAAATAAACTTAAACAAGGACCTACTTAATACAATAACGGTCAAACTAAAAATAGAAACAAAGGTTGGGCTAAGGGAAGTTAACAAGTACAGAAAAGTTAAAAATTTCGATATTGGATCGGTGCCTTCAGGCGTGGATATTAGATTGGTGCCTTTTGTTGCCCTCAGGCGTGCCAGCAATCTCAAGGATAGCCTTGTGAGGGGGAGCCTTCCTCCGGTCCTTGGGGGTCCTGTTAAGGGTTGTTTTCGTTGTGGCAAGTCTAGGTGTCAGGTCTGTAGGTTTATGTCGGAAGGAGATCGGTTCGTTTGTCATGTTACCGGTATAAGGAGTATAACATAGGCTCTAGGTTTGATTGTGCTTCGTCGGGTGTTGTTTATCTGTAAGGTTGCAAGGTTTGTGGTAGGCAGTATGTTGGTAGCATATTTACCCCCTTTCTTAATAGGTTTAATGATTATAAGTCATCATGTAGAAAATTTGAGAAGGGGGAAATGGTAACACAGGCGCATTTTTACAAGATCTTGAAGATTTTATCAAAACGTTTAGAAAGCATGGTTTATTTTTGAATTGTTCTAGTATTTTACTTAATCACCCCTGAGTTGCACTTATCAATTGAGAAATTTAACAATGACTACTAATTGAAAACATTCTTTTGAAAACTCTTATAGTGTCACTTTATCAAATCCAAGTTTCTCTTTACCATCTTTCTACAGATCTAGCAAGGAGAGATTTACTCGCCTTCACGAATTTCTTTAGGTCTTATCGAGAGCGATAATTACTTTAAAGATTAACAACACCAACAGAGCTTCAGTCGAGGTAAGGAGATTTCAAATGACAACTCGATGGCCTAAATTCAAGAATTTCATAAAATGTCTGCGTAATGTACGCTCAAGTTTTTATTTCTTTTAATCATTTTCAATATGAGAGATTGGGGTTGGTATTTTTCATCACCTCGACCCTTTAGATAATTGCTTGTTAAAGTTAGTAAGACACAGAGTCGCAAGACAAGTTAGTAAGACACAGAGTCGCAAGACACAGAGTCGCTTTTTGTTTAGTAAAACTCATGAACACAACTCAAATCATAAAACAGACGAAAAGTAATAAAAAGTTAAACAAACACACTAAACGTTCGACGATAGAACGCATCACGTCATGCGAGTCAAAAGGTCACAAATGTTTTTGTTCTTTCGAATATTCAACACTCCCACTTGACGAGTATGGCGAATCTGAAAATCATTTCACACTTAGCATAGTTCGAAGCTCCTCGAATTTTACTTTCGGTAGACTTTTCGTTAAAATGTCCGCAACCATCTTGTCCGTCGGACAGTACTCGACATTAATCATTTTCTCTCGAACTGCTTGTCTAACATAATGGAACTTAATGTCTATGTGCTTTGTTCGCTAATTCGACTTAGGATTTTTGCTGAGACAAATAGCACCTTGGTTATCTTCATACACTGTTGTAGGTGTTGCTTGTGCAAATCCGATGTCGATCAATAATTGTCGAAGCCAAGTTGCCTCTTGCGCAGCATGACTGAGTGCAATGTACTCGGCCTCTGTGGACGATAACGCAATGACAGATTGACGTTTCGACTGCCACGTGATTGTAGATCCTCCAATCTTAAAGACATACCCAGAGGTAGACTTTCTGGATACCTTATCACCTGCCCAATCTGCGTCGGTGTAAGCAGACAAATCAATTTTGTTTGTTTTCGATGAAACAAACTCTAAACAATGATTTAACGTCCCTTTGATGTAACGAAACACACGTTTGATACCTTTCCAGTGTTCTTGGACCGGGTTTGACATGAACTGGCTAAGGACTCCCACTGAATAAGATATATCAGGACGTGTACCGATAGAGGCGTAGATTAACGATCCGATCGCAGCTTGGTAATCTTTGAGATTGATTGGTTGAGTGTCCTTTGGTGCTTTTTCGAAAACTTTGCCAGTTTCCATTGGAGATGAGACTGGCTTGCACTCATCCATTCCGAAACGCTTTAGTACACTTTGTAGGTAAGCTTTCTGATCGATTCGAAGAATACCCTCCTCTCGATCTCTTTTGATTGACATTCCAAGGATGAAATTTACTTCACCCTGATCAACCATCTTGAATTCGTTCCCAAGCTTCTTCTTTTCTTGTTTGAGAATATCAAGATTGTTTGATGCTAAAATAACATCATCGACGTAGACAGCAACTATCATCAAAGAGACCTGGTCATTCTCTTTGACAGATTTGTAATATATGCACGGATCAGCATTACTAGCTTTATACTCATTGTTTTTTAAAAAAACAATCAAATTTTATGTTCCATAAACGAGCAGCTTGCTTTAGGCCGTAGATGCCTTTACGAAGCTTACAGACTTTGCTTGGATCATTGACAAAACCTTCGGGCTGTTTCATATAGATTTCTGTATCTAAGTCTCCGTTTAAAAAGGCAGTTTTAACATCCATTTGGTGAACATTAAGATTCAATTCATTGGCAACAGCTAGAACAGTTCTTATCGAGTTATATTTAGCAACCGGAGCGAAGGTATCATCAAAGTCAATACCTTGCTTTTGGAAATATCCCTGAGCAACAAGACGAGCTTTATGTCTATTAATCTCACCGTTTGCACCACGTTTCTCCTTGAACACCCATCGACTTCCGACTACATTTTTGCCTTCAGGAAGATTCACTAACTCCCATGTGTGATTCTTTTCGAGAGAATCCAACTCTTCTTCAATAGCTTTACGCCATTGATCAGATTTGCTACTGTTCATGGCTTCTTGATAGCTTGAAGGCTCATCATTACTGACTGCAACATTAGCATTCTCGATGAAATCCCACCAGTCTCCCGTGATAATATCCAAACGATCGGGTGCTCTTCCTTCACGCTGAATACGTTGATTCACAACTTCTTCCACAGCTTCATTAGGACGAGCTTCTTCGTCTGGTGCAACAACTTCATCGTCAAGAACGTTATCATCTTCCACAGCTTCATTAGGACGAGCTTCTTCGTCTGGTGCAACAACTTCATCGTCAAGAACGTTATCATTGATATCCTTATTGAATCCAACGAAATAAAAGTCACAATTTGCATCAACTATGTCTTGTTCATTCATTTCTCCCACTTGAGGAAATTGGTCTTCAAAAAACAGAACATCATTACTGCGAATCATTTTTCCTGTTTCAGGATTAAACAATTTGTACCCTTTACTATCACTAGGGTAACCCACAAAGATACATGGTAATGAACGTTTACCTAGTTTGTTCGTTTGCTTTTCGGCCGGCACGTGAACCATAGCTTTGCAACCGAAAACTCGTAAGTGACTAACAGTCGGTTTCTTTTCAAACCAGCATTCGAATGGTGTTTGATTCTTCAACTTTGATGTTGGGCTGCGATTTCTAATGTAAACTGCTGTTGCAATTGCTTCAGCCCAAAACTCAAAGCCTAGATTGGTTTGATGAAGCATTGATCTTGCAAGATCGAGAATGGTGCGGTTCATCCTCTCAGCAACGCCGTTTTGTTGAGGAGAATATGGAATTGTCAACTCACGTTGAATTCCTTTATCCTTGCAGTATTGGTTGAATTCATTGGATGTGTACTCTCCACCGTTGTCTGTACGTAATCTTTTGATTGTGCGTAATTTCATTACCTTGTGACCAGTGGCATTTTCCATAAGTGCCACATACTCTTTGAATTTTAACAGCGTCTCACCTTTTGTTTTCATGGTGTACACAACAGTATATCTAGAAAAGTCATCGATAAATGTAACGAAATACCTTGATCCTCCCACGGAATCGACGCTCATCGGCCCGCACACGTCGCTGTGAACTAACTCTAGTGGTTGTTTTGTTTCAGATTCAGCTTTCTTTGGAAATTTATCTCGATGTTGCTTTCCAAAAGCACAACTTTCACACTGTTGATGATTTACTTGAGCATCGCAACACATCTTTAAACCATTCACCATTTCTTTCTCTTCAAGGGTTTTCAAACTGTCATACCCTAAGTGACCATAACGTTGGTGCCAAATGTTTACTGATTGATCTACAGCTTTACCAAAACAACAATCTTCATTTAAGGAGACAGTGTTCAACTTGTAAAGCTTTCCATGCTTTTGACCAATTGTGTACTGCTTTCCGTCGATTATAATTCCGCAGGATTTACCCTTGAACTCAACTGCAACTCCTTTCTCTGTCACTGACGGCAAAGAGAATAGTTTGTTTTGAAGCTTTGGAACGAATAGCACATCTTTTAAGACGAGATTAACTTTATCACCATTATTTATTACAGTCAGATGAACATTACCTTTACCATAGGAGTAAAGTACACTATCATCAGCAAGCTTTACCTTCAAGGGCGTTTTGAAGAGTGAATAGTCATCCAAACTTTTCTTGTCGGGGGTCATGTGTTGTGAGGCCCCGGAGTCTATCCACCAGTCATCATCCTTGGTTTGGTTTGCTAATTTCAAAGCGATTTCGTTTGATTCATCTTCATTATTAGCGAGTTTCGCTGCAGATTCCTTTCTCTTTTGATCATTTTTCTTTCTATAGCAATCACGGGCATAATGTCCAAGCCTTTTACAGTAATGACATTTCACAGACTTTTTGTTTGAATTGTTACATAACAAAGCGTCACCTGTTTTCTCAGCAACAACAAACGATTTCTTTTCGCTTTCGTGAATAAGCCTATCTCGAACATAGTCCCAAGTTAGTTGGTCCTCAGCAATCGTTTCCAACGCGGTTATTAAATTGTTGTAGTCATCTGGTAAACTACTTATCAGAAGAATAACAAGGTCCTTTTCTTCAATTCTATCATCAATGGCCTCCAAATGCTCTGATAAAGTTTTAACATAATTAATATGCTCCGTCATGCTCTGCCCTTTTTCCATCTTTGCAGCATAAAGTTTTCTCCTGTAGAAAATTTTCTTTGACAGAGTTTTCTGTTGAAAATGTTTTTCTAAGTTATTCCAAGCGTCATTAGCAGTTTGTGATGAACGAACGTAAATCTGTAAATTTGTCGAAATACACAGACAAATTGCAGCCAGAGCTTGATTCTCACGCTTCTTGAACCTTCGTCTTTCCACATCAGATATATTATCATCCATGACTTCAGTACCGGTAACTATCTCCCAGAGATCCTTACCTATCAGGTACATTTTCATATTGAACTTCCACGAGTGATAGTTCTCAGCAGTGAGTTTTTCGATTTTGAAATCTTCGGTCGCCATAATCAAATAACAAGTGTCAGCAAGTCGACCGAATTATCAGTGCTTAATACTAACAAGTGTCTGGGCCCATAACCTGTTAAAGTTAGTAAGACACAGAGTCGCAAGACAAGTTAGTAAGACACAGAGTCGCAAGACACAGAGTCGCTTTTTGTTTAGTAAAACTCATGAACACAACTCAAATCATAAAACAGACGAAAAGTAATAAAAAGTTAAACAAACACACTAAACGTTCGACGATAGAACGCATCACGTCATGCGAGTCAAAAGGTCACAAATGTTTTTGTTCTTTCGAGTATTCAACATTGCTAACGTGAAAAATGTAGCATTTGGTATAATTAGCAGGTCTCTGAAATTAATTGGCTCTGAGAGTCCTTTTCTCTTCCTCTAGCAACCACCATTCATTATTAATATTGATTTTAATGTTTGAAATGCATTAAAATGTTTCTATTGAAATTATGACGTAAATTAACGTATGAGATGAATAAAGGTGCTCATCTTTCAGGTAATTTGTCTCCGTTGTAATTGCTAACCCAAATAACCCTGGGTATTTCATATGCAGGACAGAGGAGGGTGTACAGTGTGGTGGAACGATACAATCGGTACGACAGAGAGATATCTTCAGTATGGTGGAGGGTATTCAGTACAGGGTCGGCATCGTAGCTAGGGAAAAATGTAGGGGGGCAATAGTTGTTCGAGAACGATAGGAAGACTAGGGACCATGCTGTGAACAATTAAATTTTAGGATTATTGAGGGGGGGGGCAAATACCTTCCTTGCCCCCCGCTTTCTACAGGCCTGTACAGTGTAGGGAGATCAACAGTGCAAAGGAGGATATCTTCCTGTGCTGACTACTGAATAGTATCCATCGTACTAATAGAACATCTCCAATCTACTAGTGATACGCTTCAACTGTGCTGATGATATTCCACCATAATAATGAATATCGTCCACAGTACTGTACACCCTGCACTCCATTGCAAATACACTACCTACATTGTTAATGAGACAACACAAGTTGGTTCTCCAAGGAAGCAGCACTGCCATTAAGAAGGCATTCGAAAATCAATTTTCTATCATCTCTTTATAGAAGCACTTGGATATGCATGTCTGAAGATACTATATCTGTATGTAAGGTCAAAGGGTTGATCCTCTGCAACTCAAAGATATCATCATCATCAATGCATACTGTCATATGTCTCACTGCACCAAACCGTTATCTAGAAGTGGCAATAAGTGACAAAGAGTGAAAGAATTGCAAGATCCTCTGTAATTTTATTATCAGTGTACACGGCTGTATGTCTCACTGCATAAGACCGGTTCATCACTATATGCATCAGTTACCACTGCACATTAAAATCAGGCCAACATAACTTTCATAAAGTGACAAGCAAGTTGTGGAGTGATGAACGGTTTTGTGCAGTGAGACATGTAGCCGTGTACACTGATAATAAGATTACAGAGTATCTTGCAATTCTTTTACTCTTTGTCACTTATTGCCACTTCTAGGTAAAAAAAAATACCCAAGGATACCATCTAAGCTTGCAAGATTTATTAGAATGTGCAGTTCTGAGTTTTCCTTGGAACGAAGTATGAAATTAAGCATGAATTTCAGTTTTTAAATCAAATATAAAACGAGCAATAATTTCGTTGACTAAATTGAATGAATCCCAATTCGAGTAAAATTTTTAGATTGTAGATGCAGCATCAATTCATCAACTCTGATGATAATTTGAGGATGTTTCTATAAATGACTTTGGTTCTGCAGGTTGAAAATGGTGGTAATTTTCATCAAACTTTAACAAAATTTCATCGAGTATGGCGGAAATAATGTCCTGAAACTTTTTACATTCGTAAAGTATTCAAATATGAAGGTTTCGACAGAAACAAAATTTAAATCTAGGGTCTTAGTCCTTTTTTAACAAATGTTTTACGAAAGCAGCAATAAAACTAACAAGGTGAAATATGTTGAGATATTTCTTAAAATAACGAAACAACACTTATGTTCATGTCAATACTTAGCAATCTTTCCTGAAAATTTGACAGAACAATCTGCAATGATTCTGGAAATAACACGTTTTCAGTTTACATTACTAACGCACCCACTTTCCTATTTGGATCCAACTACCTTAAAAATCACCAAATTGCTATTGATTCTTATGTATCTACATAATTCAGTGAGAATAAAGTTATTCAAGAATCGTGATTTCTTATATGATTTCTTACGCCAATTTCCCTTTTTCAGGATCTCAGTTAAAATTGCATTTTCTTGATTAAGTCTTCAATGCTATTATCATACTGCTAGCCTTACTTCATAACATTGCTTTCGAGAAATTAGAAAAATACTGCTATTTTGTCTGGCACTCATCAGAGAAGTGGAGAACGGTGTATCACTTTTGTAAATAATATTTTATGGCAATAATAGCTTCATATTATGTTTAATACTAATGAATATACCTTGAGTTTAAAATGAAATTTTATTTCTTCGTAAAATTGATTTGAAAGATCAGAAAAACGATGACATTGCTACCTCGTGCAACACTCATCATAGTAGTGGTGCAATTTATTGATTTTAAATTTAATTCCTAAAAACCAAACTCAATATACCTTTTAAGTTGAACCCCGACTTTCAAATCTTTTCACCTCTCTCCCCCATCAATTTTAGCAATATCTTGGTTTAACTTCGCCTAATAAATGAGAATTGGACGATTTTTTTCTGTTATTTCGTTTAATTTCTCTCAAAGAAGAAAAGGCTAAAAATAAAATGTCAACTTATATCCTGAGCATGTAGCAACCAATTTCCTCCTATTCGAGGTAATCTGCACAATTTCGCATGCCATCAAATAAACCCATCAAAAATTAATAGACCTGCAACCATTATTTCAATCAATTTTTATCAAAACCAGCTAGAACGCAAAGCCTCAATTAGTGTAAATATTTTCTTTTGGGGTCGGATTCTTCAAAGTAATTTGCAATAGGGAAATTTAACTATCTTTGAGTATCGAAATGAAATTAGAAGAAAAATCGTAATCGTAAGATAAGTACAACTTTATTAACCATACCTAATTTGAGTCTGCGGTGACAATCAGTTCGAGCAGTGATAAAATGGTTTTTGCAGTAACACTTGCAGCTGTGTTAATATCATTCATTTGTGGAGGATCATCTCTTTGTCACTTAGACCCCGTTTACACTAGCACGGATCCAAACGGGTACGGATCTAGCGTTTACACTGGAACGGATCCATTTCAGATCGCGTTTACACTGGAACGGATCAACAGCTAGGTCTAGCCCCGTTTTCAGCACTTTGACCCGAATCTAATTACAAAACAAAGCGAAATTTGCCTCCCTTTCGATCCGTACCCGTTTGGGAACGGTTCCAGCCATTTACACTAGACCTAAATAAGCAAGGATCCAAATGAGTACACCTTGAAAAGCGATCCCAAATTGATCCATATAGTAGACCCATATGGGTACGGATCCACAGGTCTAGTGTAAACGGGAGGCCTATCTGTGCTAGTTTGGGTACGGATCCATTTGGATACGTGCTCGTGTAAACGGGGTCTTACATACTTCCATTCTTCAGACCTACTTATTCAAACATGCCTTCGACTATACGATTTGGAAATCCCACTAAATGGTAGTGTTGCTTCATTAGAGAAACCAACTTTCTTCAAACATTTGCCAATTATTCGTAAAGTTGGGAGGTGTGTTTCTCTTTCTAGTTTGTTACTTTTTCGAAGTATTACTTAACAGGCCCGGCAGAAGCAGTCCAATTGGTGCGGCGTTGGTCGGAACACTCCTTTTCTCATAAAATAACATTAGCTTTTTAAAACATTTCCACTGTAACTTTCGGTTCATTTTTACGTAAACCACTTTCTAAAAATGCACTGAATTACATCTATGAGAACCCCAATTTAAAAGTTTCAAGGGGTATGCCTCCGGGTCCCGTAAGTTAAGCTTGAACCAGACCAACTATGGACAACTCCCGCCGGGCCAACCTGACCAACTGTTGTTGGTGGTGTATGAGAGGCAAATGTGCAGGGTACAGTCCTCTGTTCCTCAAGTATTTTCTCTTCATCTATAAACTGGTGTGTTAGGAATTCCTGAACTTATGAAAATTATGCTATCAAGACTAAGAGGTTGAACTGTAATGCTATAGATTGCCACACTTGCGAAAGGTATCTTATAAAATAATATAAAATTAAATTAAAACATAATATAAAAATTAATATAGCCAGAAAAATCGGAACCATAATGAAACGAACACATAGATAACTACTTAAGCTTTTCGTCTGACACTCAACAGAGTAATACGTCAGAAAGAGAACGAAACAGAAACCTAACTGATTTATATACCCAGATGTGGATCGAAATAGGCCAATCAGAAAAGAGGTGAATGATTGGTATAGTGTGGGAAAACCAATCAACACCAACGATACAGTGAGCTGACCAATAAGATTATTTCAAGAGTCCTAAGGCGAAAACGAACTCCTTCTGTCTACACAATAGGGGATCCCTGGTTTTTATGTAGACAGATTCCAAAATAGCTAAGTGAAAGGTAGATCTTGCTCTGCTAGATCTTGAAAAGCTTAAGTAGTTATCTATGTGTTCGTTTCATTATGGTTCCGATTTTTCTGGCTATACTGAAGTTCTGTACCATCCAAAGACTGTTATAAAAATTAATATTAAAATTAAAACATAATATAAAATTCCTTTACACTTATGTTACACTGATAAAGTATTGGAAAATAGTTTGATTAACAGATTGGTGAAGGCTTGTAAAATATTGCTCAACTATTGCCATTTAATCACCGATTCGACAACCCTTTCGCAGGCTGTTTGTGATGAAAGATCGTAGGTGAAATGATAAAATACAAACTTCAGAATTATCTTGAATCTTCAAAGATAGGATGTTTTGATGTCTGATGTTACACTTTCAAAGGATGAAAATGCTTTGGGGACTTTTTCAGAATTTGATAACCTTTTCATTGTAGGAGTGTGGTTCTTTTGAAGTAGTACAACTCTCAAAACGTTTTGACAACCACCAACAGCCAGGCTAAGTAGTTCTTGGTAGTTTTTTCGTAGTCATTTCTGACATAAGATTGTAAGTTAAAGTTAATCGATTTATAGATGTCCAAAGACCAGAAGCTGGCTTTCTAAACTCATGTTTTCACTAGCAACCATTTTAGAAACCATTGTGCCAGATTTTGAAATCTAAGGAAAATTTCGGAGGAAATTTTTTATGACTTGAAAGAGTTCAGACATATCTCATCTTGTAATAAGTATCATGAACAAATGTTTACAAAATTAGCCTTTTAACAACTTTTTAATTGTTTTAGATTGCCCTTATTTGACACTTTTGAATGGATTTAAACTTGAAGTATTCTTAGTTCACTTGTGTAAAGCACCGAAGATTGACATATTCCAAAAAGCTCTTGCATATCATTATCACAATATTCATAAATAAATACATACTTTTGTTATTTAAAAAAGCTAGTCTTTTGCTGGTTTTAACCTTGCCAAGTAAAAGATGCTAAAAACTCTCAGAGCACACTAGGTACGTACACAAAATCAGAAATGCGATCTAAATATCCCATCTAGAATGTTTCCAAGAAAGACTCGCATGGGATTCCATTCTATAAAGTGTACCTCACATTCTTCATGTCAACACTACAGATTGAGGAAGAAGCAGTTAAGAAACTTGCAACGAAAATTTTCGTACTATGATAGACCACTTTCACAATGACGTCGATTCTTTTGAAATTCTTCTAGGCACATCACTATCCTCGATATCATGTGGATCGAAATCCCAAAGGAATGCACTGCTCTTAGCAACGCATGGAGTTGTTTTGTAGTTGTAATTTTAGCATAATGATATGATGAAGAATTCTTGCTCAGTAGGGAATCACATCACTTGCCTCACTTTCAAACACATTCTACGTCATTGTGAAAGGGGTCTATTGGGTGGGCAATAAGAAACTCTAGTACCAAGATGCAGCATAGTTCCTTATAAAAAACGAGTGCACAACACGAGTGAGTCATACAGGTGAACATTTTGCTTTTATAGGATTATCGGCAGGTTGATTGCAAACTCGAGCAATGATAATACGGTACCAGAAACTCGAAAGGGCATCTGATTAATAGCGTAAATATAACAGTAAGATTATGGCTCAACGAGACCGGAATCTTTTAATCGAATACAAGGCTAAATCCAAAATACTAATAGGATAGCTCGAGGCTTCGTTTTGTTTGGAAACAGATGGTTTCAGATCAATATTTTTCTTTCCTAATGAATCCTGCAGTTTCAACTGGAAAAAAGTGATAATATTTGCAGTTTGAATTTTTGTTGAATAGTATTTGATCAATACGAATGATGTTTATGTTTGCCTGACAACTATTAAGCATTTCGACGCGTTACCGACTTGTTCATCGCAAAAGTCTGTCTGCCATGCATGCGAATGTCCGTCACACATTTCAAAGCATTTTACAACGCTAGGTCCCTTGCGCCCTAAAGTGATGACGTATAACAACACAGGGATACAAGGGACAGTCTAAAAGGTAGAGTGGGGGATTCCTTTGCAAGGCAGTCTGAGTAGCAAAACATGATATTTGGGTCTAATTCCAACACTTCGTAATCCAGTCTTCATAATTCACTCAAGGAGTTTATATTCTCAATCTTGCGGGTTTTGAAAAGCTTTTGCTTTCTCGCGATAAAAGTTGCAAAACCTAAACATTTACCCAATATTTCACATCTATCAACGTTTTACAAAAAAAATCATTTGAAAAGTCATTTAAAGTTTTTCACAAATTGTGCAATAAAAGGTTTTCGAAGTACTCTGTTTGGTCAAATCGTGGCCTTGAATTTCTTATCTGGGGAAATTTAGCAACAAAGTTGGAAAAAATACCTGGCTGTGAGCAGAAACATCTGCTCTTAAAAAGAAACACTTTTGCACAAGGACTGACACCTGAAGCAGCTACTAGTGCCTGAGTAGGTTTGCGGCTTTATTTTCAAGACTTATCTAAGCTTGGTCCTAGCCCAGGGTTTACAAAGTTCAGTCGTAATTAGTTAAAAACGGTGATATTTCAACTCAAAACGCACAGTAACACACCAAAATAACAGTTTCTGGGTTATATTCTGCATATGAAATAAACTAAGCGTTTTAAGATATGCTCTTGAATTTACACTTAAAATACATGTCAACTATAAACATTCCCTTAAAACACAGTTTTCCAAAAGTCTTAAATCTGTAATATATATTAAAAATCATGGTTGCTAATGACAGAAGATCAGGTAGCTTCTATTGAGAGCCTGTTATAAACATGTGCCTGGTAGTATCAAGAAAGTCAACAAACTATAGCAGGGTAAAAATGTGAGAAGAAAGGGAGGCGATAAGCAGGGCGAAAAATTCAAAAGATTATTTTGAGAATATTCTCCTATTTCTCAATACCAAGTACCAAATTTCTTCAAAATATCAAAATCTGGTTCTACGCAAACTGTTGTCCGTAGAACGTCTTTGGTCAATACAGTACTTCAGGATGGCGGGTAAAATCCGGAACGTGGGGGGGGGGGGGGGGACTCAAAAATTTCCATCTGACACTCTTTGGACACTGCAAAGCTTGTCAAAGAGATCTTTTTGCAATTTTTTTCTTTTTTGTCTCAGTTAGCCTTTGGTGAAGGGTTTAGGGGCTCAGTAAGCATTTAGCAAGGGTTTAATGTGGGGTGAAAAGGACTCGGTAAGGGTTTTATGGGTGCAGAGTATTTAATAAGGGTTCAGCAAGAGATGAGCTAGGGTCTAATAGTAAAGGTTAGATAAGCTTTAAGTGGGAAAATTCCTCCCAGTACGTGATTTAACCGAGGTAGGAATATGTGTATCCGGCTGCGAGTAGAAATTAACCCCTCCCTCATAACACGTAAAGCGAAAAAAGAGAGATACTGTACCTACTTCTTAATGAACGCTATCCACACGGCTCCTGTGCATACTTGCTTTAACCACCCTCTGTACACATTGCGTATATTTTTGAATCAACAAGGCAAATGCAATAATGTGGACGATAATGTGAACTTTCCAAATATTAATTTTATAAGAAGGTGAATGTTTAACCTGAGCCTTCCAAGCCTTTTTATATTGAAGATGGCACCGCCTTTCTAACCAGATGCATACGGCCTGTAGAGATAAGAGAATCTTGTTAAAACAATCAATTTTAGGTAATTACGATTAAGCACTCTGGCCTATTAAGTAGAGCGTTGACTTTGATAAGAAAGCTGATTTTGGCAGAGCAAAGCCTGATTTTGCAATCAGTTGCTTGTTAAAGTCAAATTTTGTATCACCGCTGATGCTGTGGTTCGTGAACGCATAAACGAATCCGTCAAATAAGGCGCATCTCACATCACACAATGCATCACATCACACAATGCATCACTTCCCACAATGCATCACTTCCCGACATGCATCATTCCTTAGCAACGCATAGCTACGAAAATTACAACATCCTAAATGTTTCCTGGCTTTGGTCAAGCTGCAATCGTGAGTTTTGGAGGCTATGTGTTGCAAAAGAAGCTTATTTCTATCATCAGCTATTTTCAAGGTATTGATTGGTGGGCCAATAGGCCCTGGGCTTTCCCAAATAGGGAAAGAAAAAATACCACTCTTGCCGCAATGATCTACATCAAAATGGTGAGCAACATAAAAATGGGGCCCTTTCAGTATTTTTACCTGCAAAAATTCATTGCTCGTCGATAAATTTTTGAAAGAAATATAAAAGTTTTGGGCTCCTATCCTGCTTCCCCAGAAAAACGCAATCCTTCTGATAACCGTTAAATGCGCAAATATGTCCCAAACTAAATATTTGAAAGCTGAGTGGATACATAACAGTCTTGAAAATTGGTACAAAATCTTCAGAATTTGGGAGAAACATAAAAAATATAATAAAAACAAGGTAAACAATGCTTTTTGTCTGACACACGCGGAGTAAAAGGTAAAAAACAGTCTTTAATCAAAGGTACAAAAAGGAACAAAAACTTATAGATAGCAGCAAAAATCTGAAACAAAGCATTTAACCCTGGAAAATTTCACCGCCGAAAATTCTCAACCGAAAATTTTCGAAATAAAGATTCAGATTTTGCCCCTTGGAAAGTGGCAAACTGTACAGTGATAAGGTGCAATTAGTTTGAATTTGTTGTTGATAGTTTGTTGATAGACAAATACACTGACTATCTTCGTAAGGTATTGGATTATGTGCAAAGCACAAAGGAAATTTTAAGTTGACTTGGCCCTCCTTTAAACCCTTATCAATCGATAACATGATAAGAAATCTGCATATCCCGCCTTGTTGCGACGGCCAGTCCGTCCTTCGAATACAGAGCGAGATCTCGTCTATCAGGATCGATTGTTATGTAATCGCAATTGCTTCTTATCAACATAGACATCTCAGCTATAATTACATCTCTGGCATGAGGGCCCTGCCACTAATTAAATATCATGTAGGAAGGCCTGGCCTCCCCACGTGCTATCAGGCCAGAGGTAAATCTAGGCCCTGAAGTGGGAGAATATTATAGCCGTCGCCAGGGCCCTTGGTAGAAGATGAACATCAAGATAACGATGTATACCATCGAAAAAATTCTACAAACGACACGATACTACCAATGACACGATACTACAATATATTCAAGTGGAAAGAATAAATATATCATCTTTTGAAATATATCAAAATCGAACAAATATAGATATTACTTATTATCTTCTAAAATAAAGTAAGTGGAACAAATATCAACATTACCTACCAAGCTCTAAAATATAATAAAGAAGCACAACAATACAGATCACAAATCATCTCCTAATATATATGAAACTAATACAAGTGAAAATATTACGCATGTCTTCTAAAATATATTAAATAGAGCATATCTTGATATTACCTATTATCCTCTAAAATTTATCAAAATTGTACGACAATATAGATCACCCATCATCCCCTAAGATATATCAAAATGGTACAAATAAAAATATCGCCTATGTCTACTAAAATATATCAAATGGAACAAATAAAAAATAAACTATTATCCTCTAAAATGTTTTAAAGAAGTACGACAATATAAATCACCAATCATCTTCACAATATATCGAAATGGAACAAACATATATGTTACCTTTATCTTCTAAAATAAAGTAAGTGGAAAAATATGAATATTAACCAAGGTCTTCCAAAATACAATAAAGATATCATAAATCGTCCTTTTAAACATATTAGAGTGGTGCCAGTATAGATATCAATTATCATCATCAATAACAACTTTAATTTGAAACAATATCAACATAATCCATCATCTTTTAAGATTTTGAAATGTAACAAAAATAACTATTACCTATTTCTTCTAAAATAAATTAAGGGAAAATGAGTATTCATAATAACTATAATACTCTGAAATATGTTCAAATAAAACAAACATAATAAATTACCTTTATCTTATAAAATACAGTATTAAGTGGAACAAATATGAATATTACCTATCGTCCTCAAAAAAGAACTTTAAGTGGAAAGAATATCAATATGACTTATCATCTTCAAAAAATAATAAAGTGGTAAAAATACAAATATTACCTATAACTTCTAAATCATATTTAGTAGAACAACTATGAACATCATCTTCTGAAATATATTGGAGTGGTACCAATATAGATATTATTTATCGTCTTCTAAACAATTCAAAGTGGGAGGAATATCAACATAATATATCATCTTCTAAAATATACCCAAAAGGAACAAACAGAAAATATTGCTACATCTTCCAAAATACTTCATTGAGTGGAGCAATTATGAATATCACCGCCTATCGTCTTCTGAACTATATATCAAATTAGTAAAAGTATACATATTACCTACCATCTCAAAAATATAATACAGTGGTAGAAACATGAATATTACCTGAATCTTCTATTTCATATAAAGTGAAACAAGTATTAATATTACCAATAACCTTCTGAAATATATAAGAGTGGTACCAATATATAATATTTCAAAATAACTTAAAGTGAAAAGGATATCAACATAATCTATCATTATCAAAATATAATAAAGTGGTAAAAATACAGATACTACCCATATCTTCTAAATCATATCAAGTGGAGCAACATATCAAATTAATACTTACAACTCTATTTCGGTGTAGCACAACTCAAAAACAACCGATCCTCGAGATCCAGACAAGCAGCAGTCTATTCCTTATCAAACCAACTCATTAAGGCAGAATGTAACATATATCGTCTATATTCATTATTCATTACGAATGCATACAACTATTCATTAAGAAACGAAATGGTGTCAAGACTACTGATTAAACATCCCGAACCCGAACGTCAATCAAATCTGAATTCATATAATCATGAAAATATCCCAGCAGGTTACGATTGACTGTGTGACTTTTCAATACCTATCTGATCCTTTTTTCTATAGTTGGTGGGAGATTTAAGAACGAAGATTTTCAATACCTATCTGATCCTATTTTCTATAGTTGGTTGGTGATTTGAGAACGAAGATTTTCAATACCTATCTGATCCTATTTTCTATAGTTGGTGGGATATTTGAGAACAATAATGCAACCAAAGACGTGAAAGCAATCAAATTCTGTATTCAACATAATTACGTTGTGAATTGCATCAAGAGATGTTATTTAACTTGCACGGGTAATCTTAATTACTCATATGGCTGCCACTCTTAATTGAGTGACACTGCCGTAATTAAAAAGCTCTAGATAGGAAGTGCCAAAGAACGTCGCTCAGCACGGCTCGAATGCACTTGAGTCTCCTCGGGTAGTTTTCTAGTGCAGGTAGATGAAGATTGGTCTCGGGGGGGTACCTTAGGGGGTTAACTGATAGGGATGTGCCATTTTGAAAAAAAATTGGGGCCATAATTCCGTGTCACAGAATATGTAAAAAAAAACAACAAAATTTCAATTTCAAATTTCAACAATCAAAAGCACCACATAATTGTATCTGAATAGGACAAAATATTTCTAAATAAAAGTCTCATACCAAACATCAGTGTAAATTCTTATTCGGGTTGATCTACAATCACCACATTTCTCTCGTCTTTATTTTTTTTCAAAACTCATACCCATAATTCCGGGTACAATCGAATATCAAGTGAAAATGTACACCCATAATTCCATATTTTATTTTAAAAAGGTACCCCTAAAAATGGCACATCCCCGCTACCATATCCTTGCTAAGATAGCCCCCCCCCGAGAGATTGGCGGAAGGAGCAATACGGCTTACCTGACAATGATTTTTGTGGTCTTAAAATTGCATTTAATCTCTCTCAAGCTTTGCCTGAATGTCGACTTCACTTGTTTTTTAAATGCACCGCCACGAGGTGTATAGGCAATATTACTTCTCATGGACACTAAAACTATGAAATCAGCACTGTCGAATAGTCTCTGGTCAGTGATACAACAAGACTTAAATATACGGTTGAATATAATCCCTATTTAACGGTCATAATGTACTTTTGGATATATCGCACCAAAGTGACCCGTCCCAGCAGAAAGTCCATACTTATACCGGTTATTGCGTACTTGTTTATTACGTACTTTTTAAATATACCGTTCTCTTTTTTGATCCTTCGAAGAAAATTCTCTCTATTACAAGGTACTGTCTACACGGTACATACTAAGGAGTTCTTTCAGCCTTGTATTAAATATGAAAAACACAATTGAAGGTACACTTATGTAAATAATGCTTTAATTTTTCAAATAATTAATTCGTCAAGAAGAAACTTATTCGAGTATTTATTCAAAGTATGTCCTTGTCAAAAAGCTTCAAAAGGAACTTCAAAAGCATTTATCATTCTATACCTCTGTAATTTGGATCAATAGCTGTTTACCCCGTCAATTACGTACTTTGGCTATAACGTACTAAATCAGCCAGTCCTTTCAAATACGTTTTTAAGGAAATAGACTGTATTTTCTAAACCTAATTGCTCAATTGACCAACAATGCCCTTAAGATTGAGGGTGTTCAACACCTGTGAAATCAAGACTCGAACACCATCCAGGTGAAATCATTCAGCATGTAAACGGATTCATCAAAAGCGACAATAAATTTCCCGACTTGTTTTGATTAGTTTTCAGATAATTATCATTAAACTTAATACAGTCAACCTTTTCTGGCATAACTTACGTAATTAAAGTTAAAAACAATCTTCAAATCCTCAAATATCGAACAATTGCATTCATTTTCCTCTCATCATTTCAAACATGCCTAGAGATCGCTGACGTGGTTGGGTTTTTATGATTTGTGGATTCTAGTTTAATGTTGGTAAAATTTCAAGCCATGAATCTGTTTATATCTTATTTTGTCGAGTGAGTTTTTTATTATACTGTCATATGAGCCGCTGAAAGCCATCATAATTCATTATTACTTCAGTTTAAGAATGGCTGCTTATTTAGCCTATAATCATTAAAATAGGTCCTCCAAATTTCCAAATACGAAATGTCTTAAGAATTGATAATCGATCGTGCGCTCAAATACTTATAGATGATGTTATCGCTAAAGTGGTGGAATATTTTTAAACCTATAAAAAAGCTAAAAAACAAAACAAATAAGGGTAAAAAGTAAAATAAAATTTTTGAAGGAACTGAAAGCCACTGGAAAACGAATAATTATCAGCAAAAAGACCAACGCAAAGAGACTGGGAGCTAATAAATGATTTCAACAAAGATGGCGGATCTCACATCACGCAATGCGTGATGGGAATATCCACCTTGGCAACGCATAGCTACCTAAACTAACGACTGCAGCTTGAACACACATACAAAAGGATTTAGGCCACCAATATGCTGGCGACCTTCCAGTGCTATTAGGCATATTCCCAGCTTTATGGTGAGATAAAGTTTTGACAGTATAATGTTACTTCTCTGAAAAACTAATCAAAAGGGAAGCTTATTTCCATCTTATTGCCTCTTTTATGAAGACTACTGTAGATTGGCTAAACAGCCTGTCATCTTAGTCAGAGCCTTCAGCCCTTACAATTACACTTTTGATATGGAATGAATTAATCAGCCTCTTTAATCGTATTTTGAACGTACAATAAGTTAAAACACAGCAATCGTGAAGTCCGATTTTCAATAATGCTATTCCCAGTTGTTCTGTATAGGGCCACCATGCCTCAAATAAACCAGCTACAAAAGTTGCCAGAATTTTATCCTCAAACGAAATAACTATCAAGATAATGGGCTGACAGAACATTGTACAGCTAATGAATATTGATGCTAACACGATTGTCGTTAAGTGGTTGAAATATTTGGCTTCTGGTAGCTGGAAAACCATATTTTCTCTTGAATATTCATAATTCTCAATTCGTTACCTCAGAAACACAGAGTCTGGCCCGAGAATGCCAAATAATTGCAAGTACTACGCAATAAGAGGATAATATACAATGTTTATATACTTCATATAATATTAAGTTAATCAATGGAAATGAAATCGTAAATCTTTGCTGTTTTGCAAAGGGTAATTATCAGGGCTCTTTGTAACTTCCAGCTCGTCAAATTCGCTTTTATTGCTGTTTTAAAGCGTCCGTTCATTAGAATTCCTCTTTTATCATGTGAAATATCGCTCCGAGCCTTTAAGGCTGTGAAATTCAGTCCTTTTGCCATGTTCTGTATTGTATTAAGTTTGGCATATATTGGGTTTAATAAGGTATACCAGAAAAGACTACTGTAATTGGCATATGCCACCACCGGGTCTCGAATCTTGGTTGTTCCGGACAAAGGCGAGTCTGTTAACCACTGTCCTAAACCAGGAAAATAAGTTAGCACAGTAACCTTGAGGTGCTCACAAATCCAGGCTTATTCACAGTGAGGCATTAATTCGTGTTTCGAATCTATGGGTATACACTAGCCTATTCAAAGTACTGCACAGGTCGATTCAAAATGGCGGCAAAATTGCAAAGCTGTGAGGGCTAGGCCTAAATCAAAATTCCCATAACTTGTGTCAGACAGCTCACAAATACAGGATTTTGGTGGCAAAAATTTAGGAAATTTTACTGAAACCATAGCTTGTACAACAAGCAATAATAAAATGAGGGAGAAATTATGTATGACTTGGGATTTGATGGTCAAAATATAAGCAAGCAGATTTTGAAGGAGTTGTCATCTAAAATTAGTACAAAAGTGTTGTAAAGAGACATAAATATGATAAGGTGCTTTGTTATAATTTTGATTTAGGCCTAGCCCTCACAGCTTTGCAATTTTGCCGCCATTTTGAATCGACCTGTGCAGTACTTTCAATAGCCTAGTGTACTGTTAATTCGTGCCTATGGATTTGTAGGTCCTTACAATCGTCAAAGAACTTTAAAAAGCGTTTCTCTTTCTGAAGCACTGAATCATACACAAGGGCCTCTCAGTTTAGCCTGAAAGTTTAGAGTATCTAAATTTCCCATCGAAAAATGAACCAATATTGCTCTTTTTCAAATTTCAATACATGATTTGATGGTCACTGTATTTCCTTATTTTCTTTACATCCATGTATAATTACATAGATTCATTAGGCCCTAACATCATATGTTCTCACAAGTGATCCACCACCATTGTAAGATGGTTTTATCTTTTAATAGTAGATAAGAACAGTGTAAATTTATTACCCTGTGAATCATTTTCAATGCTCAGATGGCATACTCGTGTAGTTGTGTGTTTTTGAATACTTAAAATTGTAATATGCCACAGTATGTAAATACTGTAAAAATATATGGTACGATTGTTTATGCCCTGTCATGCTTACGATAAATTTGCTATCTATCTATCATTCTTGGGAGCGGCTAATTGAGATTAAGCGTATTTGAGAAGGAGATATTTTGAAGAGGAGGTACTTAATTGTAAGAGGAGCTAAAAATATTTATCTAAACATTCCCGTAATCTTCATAACTAACAGTGCTACAACAAATGCAAAATTCCGTTATCAGCATTTAATATAGGATTGCATTTGAATTGTCATGTCCTTACAACATTATCAAGTTCAAAACCCCCGTCTTTGTACAGTTTTTCATTATCATAAGAGTGAGGAAGGCTGAAAAAGAAGGGGTGGCATGATTAGTGTCAGACGCAAAGCTTTGGTAGTTATCATATTTCGCTATGTTTCCGATTTTTCCCACTATCTTGAGAGTTTACTCTAGAAAAGAGGACTTATTATAGAGAGGGGGTCAAAAACAAATTTACAGTAAAGCAAATGAATAATTGAAAAGAAACCTACCACAGAAAGCTAATGTCCACTCATCAGAGAACCAGAAAAGCCTTTGGAAGGTGAGAATGAATCTGGTTGTGGCCTGAAAAAAAAGGATTTTAATTTTAACAATTGGCATATATGGCCTATAGACAGATAGTTGAGACAGTCCTTAGACAGTTTTCGAGGATTTGATGATTTATTGAACGCCATTATCTCCATTGTACTACTGAGTCTCTACCTATGCATCATAGTGTTCGATATATAAAAGTAAAGAGCAATGATAAATGAGAAAGAATTAAGGAGACTGACTCTCTGTTACTTCGATGAATGTAAAGATAATCATTATAGTCTGTCTGATGATTGCGTAAGCGTGAAACTTACAGTAGCAGAGAGCCAGTCTCCTTTCTTAATTCTTATGTTAAAAGCCATCATACTTTTTCGTTGTACGCTAACATAAAATTCAGTCTGAGCACATTGAAAACTACTGCTTCCATGAATCTAGCTGATCGAATTTCGTTCGGATCTCTTTGTGAAAATGATTTTTCTTGTAACTGGATGAAAGAACTTTTATCTTTCGTATATCTTATTGCCCGTCCTAGATTCCGGCCTTTTTGTGACTGATAAGAAACGCAATTTTTCCTGACTGCGAATAGCTCAAAGAAATCTATAAATGTTGTTCTATATTATGAGTCATTTCGGAAGTTTCTGTCAATGGTAAGAAATAAAAGGTTTGATTGTTCATAAAGGCATTTTTACATTAGAATTCGTTAAGTATGTGGCACTAGTAATAGAATGAAACAAATGAAGAGACAAATTGTAGATAAACAGTAACTTGTTGATTTTCTTATATCAACTTCAGTAGTTAATGCTCGTATGTGATCCCGTGATTGAACGATAAGTAATAATTTGGTAACTTCATGTATTAGATTATCATTAAAATATACCACTGTGCATACACAAATTGAGCTTTATATGTTTACCTCAAATTCATAGCTCTATTTGTACATGTAGTGTGTTTTGATAAGAAACGTATTGGTTTCGAAAGTAATACACCAACGTTTGAAGCGTATGCTCGTTTTCCAAGTAATTGGGTTCGCGAATATGGTGAGTTTTAGACAAGTGTATGCAAGGACTTCTAGACGGCACAGGTTTTTAACCAATAAGCATCATATTTAGTCATCTGGTGGAAGATTGATTTCAAATCATCGTTAGCACAGACTGGTACATTCACGCAAGATTTCATTGATCAAAAAGTCTGATACAAAAAAGTATATTTAAACAGCTAAGCTCAAGATAACTGTACAAGCACAGCAAAACACGTAAAAGATCATGGTACAGATATCAAAATTCAACACAATACATACCACAGGGATTTTAAAGGGGGTTTTTCGAGTTAATAGACTATGTGTAATAATGTTTTCCCTTATGTTTTATGTTCATAAGATGACTTTTCACAGTTATAAACTAAACACCACTTTCTTACTGGGAAAAGATCATTCTAAGATTTGAATGGCCATCTAACGCCGAAAAGGATGGTCTAATTTCTCTATAATAGGACTCGTAACACTAACTGATGTAGTGCATGCTATCTTGTCCTTTTTGGACATAAGGCATAACCTAAATCAGGCTAGTACGTTAGAAATAAACCCACTCCCTCGCTTTCGATCATTTGACTAGTCCTGCAGTCTAAGAAATCAAATAAAAACCAAAGTAAATGATATAAGAAAACTCACATTAAAGGACATTGGACTAGTCCTGCAGTCTAAAAAATCGAATAAAAAAAATCAAAGTGAATGATACAAGATTACTCACATTAACGGCACGAATCCATTTCTTGGCGATGAATCGGGATTTGAAAATCCTTGCATATCTTTCGCAGCACTCTGTCGAGTCAAATACAATATCGAAATAATACAGAGAGACTTCTTATTAAATAATGATAACAACTACACCAATTAACCACGCTCTGACAAAGCCATCAGAACAATGCAAAGAAAATACCACTGAGAACACCGAGATACATGGCAACCCGTGAAATTGAAAATTGACGTTGTTGAGTTTATATGACAGTACAACCAACAATGGAAAATGAGAGGCGTATTATATAGAATCGAAAAGCAATCCAAAAAAGAAAATTTGCACAAGAAGAGACCTTTATCTAATTCATAATAAATTTTCAAACAGTTTATTATAACTGTTTTGAAAACTAAAGAAAGATTTCTTATTTTCGGGTCATTATACGTCGTAAAACCATCACAAGTTCTGGCAGGGATGACTAATTTGGGGCTTTATAACTAAAAGGGCTTTATAGTCATTATAGGCCACAAACACGTAAAACCTCAAAACGAATAACATGTAATAAAAAGTAATTCAAAGTGCTTTCAATTGTATTCTTTGCTGTAAGCAGTCTATATTTTTCGTTATTCAGCCGCAAAACAACAACTAGCAAGCCATTCAACTCAACTTATTATATGTTGTAAAACTATATCTGCTAAGGCGCAGTTGTGCATTGTTATTATAAGTATGAATGAGATTTAAAGGGAGCGTCCAGAAATATTTCGCAACGATTTTGAAAGGTTTCTTCAACGATTTGAGAAAGTTTTCAACGACTTCCAATCCTTTACAACTTTTTAGGGGCGATTTTGACGGGATTTAGCAATGATTTGGGAATTTTGACGACCTACAGCGAATGGGGCATGATTTCTAACGATTTGAAACTAATCTTAAGGGCTTAAAAACAATTTTTTAAATCGTTTGACGTTTTGCAACGATTAAGGGACGATTTTAAAAGGAATTTGCAACGGTTTTGAACAATTGGGAAACGATTTTTCACGATTTACAACTTTTTAGGGGCGATTTTGACGGGATTTAGCAATAATTTGAGAAATTTGACGACCTACAACGATGGAGACACAATTTCTAACGATTTGAAATTAATCTTACAACAATTTTTGAAATCGTTTGACGATTTGCCACGATTAAGGGACGATTTTAAAAGGAATTTGCAACGATTTTGAACAATCAGGAAACGGCTTTCCACGATTTAGGGACGATTTAGCAACGATACAAGAATTTTGGCAATTTTCATCGATCGAACCTCCGAGAGACGATTTCTAACGATGAGACTAATTTTTAAGGGCTTTACAACGATTCGCAATGATTTTTTAATGATTCTCGAACAATCGGCAAAAGATCTGGAAATGATTTGAACGACTGACAAAGTTTATGAAGCGATTTACAATATTGTAGTAACGCTTTGAACTGGTTTATTTCAACAAATTTCAAAAATGATTTGCAACAATGATTTCAAGATGATCCTCAGTCATGCTATCAAATGAAAAATCCTGCACCTAAAGGTTAATCCTAATGAAGAAGCAACAATCTCTTACCATCAATGCAGCTCCTTCCAAATCAAGCTTAGGAACGTTAAACACGTGGTTGTCACGCATTTGGCAAGTGGCTCGGAGATCATCTTTCATTTGCAAGACATTTTGCTTGTTCAGTTGTACCTCGTCAGTCAGGAACTCCAATCTTTTCAGAAGGTGTTGCTTTTCTGTGTTTAGCTTCACTATCTGATTTAGCGCCTGGCGTTGTGCTTGCAAGAATAAACCAACGGTGTCCTGTAAATCGAACATTAATCGTTGAACGGTCTTCGGTCAATAAAAACTTTGAAATTGAAATAGCCAAAATTGTGGCAATTAAACCAAAACCTTTCATTCGATGCTGAAGAACATAGGAATCATAGCGAAACTCTTGAATCGTTGCGTCTGACACATATAAGAGTGGTACGTCAGAAAGTGGACGTACTAATCTGATGAGTGTCAGACACAAAGCTTATCATGTATTGCTATGTTCCCGATTATCCATGCCATCCTCATCTTCTATACCGATCAAAGACTGTTCTGGAACCTATCATACTAAGCTATGCAACAGTATAAACGTCAGGTTACAGAACACAGCTAAGAACCTCACCACACTACATTAAAAAAACAATATCTACAGCATCAAAAACAAAACAAGATCACCTTGCATAAATCCCTGAGGCATGGTCTAATACGAGGAAGGTATATTCCCATAAGTTTGCAGCAATAATAACGTATATTGTCCTTTATTTTTTTGATTATTTGTCATTAATCATACTGATTGAGGAAAGTGGTGAAAATGCTTTTCTTGGGTGGGCAAGGTCAAAGGTCCCTGACCTGGTCGCATGACGTGTCACGATTGTAGTAGTAAATTTAGGAGAATATATTTTCTCTTGTTAGACATTATCCTAAAGATACCTTGCATCAAAGAAATCTATAAATGTTGTTCTATATTATGAGTCATTTCGGAAGTTTCTGTAAATGGTAAGAAATAAAAGATTCGATTGTTCATAAAGGTATTTTTGCATTAGAATTCGTTAAGTATGTGCACTAGTAATAGAATGAAACAAATGAAGAGACAAATTGTAGATGAACAGTAACTTCTTGATTTTCTTGTACCAACATTATCCTAAAGATACCTTGCATGTTGTTATAGCCTTAGGTGAGCTATGACCGTCCATTGCCAAACGTTTACATGGTAAAAAGCCCCAGAGCAGAAAGGATATAAACATCATTCGACAGCAACAATATCAACAACATTAAAGAAAAAAACGAGATGTACAATGCAGAGTCAATTGCTGAACCTTTACTAGTTAAAAAAAGCCCCAGAGCAGAAAAAATGAAGCATCATTCAACAGCAACAATATCAACAACATTAGAGAAAAAAACGAGGTGTACAATGCACAGTCAATTGCTGAACCCTAAATAAGTAAATATTCCTAAGGCAAAAGCAGACACAATAATTCTACGACAACAATATATCAATATCAACAACATTAAGAATTAAAAAATCAACAACATGACAATACCTGGCATATTCGTATATCGTTAGATGTACCATGACCATCCATTGCTAAGACTTCACTTGGAAGAACAAGTTCTGGAAGGACGAAGTCGAATTGATCCGAACTGCTTAGCATTGCTTGCGATTTACTTTGTTCAAGCACTGTACCAGCTGATCGCACGAAGGCCGTCAGTAGCTCTCTTTCCCTGGTTAAACAAGTTGAAATTCGTCACACATCTACTGCAAATCAGTGCAAACCATTTCAAACTATTTCAAACCATTTGCAAGACGTTTCCAAATCGTTCCTTATCGTACTAGATTATTTTCGATCGTAGCAAAATTGTTGCGCACCGTTTCCATTTACAACGATAATTTATGGCAACTCAATAAAGACATTTTCATCGTGTAAATATTCTCCTGCAGAGAACAATTAGTGTTGGGGATACCTAGTGTTGCTACCTTAAACCATCCATCTTTTTATGCAGGACATGAAAAATATGTTTTCTTCCTGCAACTGAAAAATAATCTGAATGCCAGTGGTTCATAATGTACAATAACAACATTCCTAAATACAAACTCAGCATATAATGCTTTGCTCCTGTTATTGCTTTGAAAAAATTGAGCGATTTCGGCAGATTTCCTGCAGAAATTTAAATTCAAACAATTTCCTGTGACCAGCAGTCACACAGTTCTTTCGTAACCTGTCATCTCATAAGTGTAAATAACTTTTACATCAGCGGTTCTGTGATACACTATGAATTGGACGATAGAAAACTAGATACACGATTTAACAAACCTTGAAGTAGATCTCAGCATGTTTTGCATTTCTTTAATATTCTGCTGCATCGTGCGGTTATCGTTATCGAGCATCGTGATCTCTCGCCTTGCGTTTTTTATGTTTTCGTCTCGCGTGCGCAACTCATTTTTACACGTTGTCAGTGCCTTGAGTGTCTCGGCCAACGTGGTGTCTTTCGCCTCTCCTTTGAAGGAATTTAACTCCATCCTACAGAATAAAAGAGATGAAGAGTTTCACAGAGGTCTGAAAAATTAATAATAATAATAACAGTTGCCTGGGGGAGGGGATCAATCACTTCACGAAGGAGGAAAAGAGTCGAGCTATCCAGAATCAATCTATATTTGAGGGTTTTGTTTTTTGGCAAAAATTAAAGCTCATATTAAGATATGGTTGGTCTAAGTTTAAGCGTTGAGAATATTCATTCCAGACATAGCTTTCTCACAAATACTGAAGAATTACGGAGCTTCGGAGCACAGACGTTTTTGTTTCAGATTGCAACATAACAGATGAAATCATTCAAAAAAATTAGAAAAACACAAGGGGTAAATTGGAAACTGGGATTTGCCTTTTTATTGACTGGAAAAATGGTATTGGACTTCTTGTGACTGGGATATCAAAATGAAAAAGTAAATTGGGGTTGTGATTATTAAACACGTCAATTTTGGGAATTGCTCTATTTACCACATTGGGATTCGAATTTTTGATTATTTCAGTATTGTTCATCTTAACCAAAACCCAACAATTGGGTGGTCTTCTGAACGTTGTTTTAAGGTGATAAAACGAATAGAAGATGTGATATAATAATTTTGACCGTTAATTTCGCTCCTTCACAGCGGTTGCCTGCTACTTTGACTACCTTGTGCCTTTATCCTGACATTTTGTCCTAGGCACAAGGTGGTCAAACTAGCAGGCGACCGCTGTGAAGGAGCGAAATTAACGGTCAAAATTAATATATCACATCTTCTATTCGTTTTATCACCTTAAAACAACGGTCAGAAGACCACCCAATTGTTGGGTTTTGGTTAAGATATCACCTCTTTTGTATCATTTTTGCCATACCATACACTTGAAACATTAGGTTCATTATTTCAGTATTCAAGTTAGGCTTTTGTGAATTTATTATGACTATTAGGGCGTTCAAGTAATCAAGACTTTGCACGCATAACCAAATATATATGGAATTAAGGATTTTTTTGTAAATTTGGCGATGAAATTTCTAAGACAATCATTTGTAGCTAAGATATAAACTCCGATGCGAATATTTTATTTACCCGAAATCTTAAATAGTTCTCTATTGGTAATGAAGGATTAAATGTTATAATTCTTAACATGAAGATGTTGCATGTTCTTTTATTATGAGAGGAAGCTAATTGGAGAGTATACGCAGCAATGCCGTCTTGAATAAGTACAACTCTATCTCAGTATTTCGTATTTCATATTTCGTACTTCAGGAAGATGTCACTTTATTTATTTATTTATTTTCACATAAGATGGTTTAGTGATTACTAAACACAAAATTACACTTGTTTTCTTCAGAAACGGCCGATCCTCTCTTTTGAGCTGCTCTCTGTTATTGCGGCCATACTGCTTTGGTTGATATCTTGCCATTCTTCTTCTTGAGCTGTCTGATTCATGTCGAAACTGCACATGCAATTCTATACCTTGGTGTCGAGCTGCACATTGATTTGCACATTCATATCATTCATTCATTCATTCATTCATTCTTTAATTTTTTCATTAAAACCGCATTTACCAGGGGCGTCGTGGGACCTCGATTTTAGGGTGTGCCAAACGCGAAAAATTAACGAATAGTAGCTCAAATGCTTAAAAAATTCTGATAAAATGGAAACATCCTAAAAAACTTCCGAAAAATCCAGCGATTTTACTCTGACAGTGCCCGTCCACCTGCCTCCCCAGTCATGACGCCCCCTGCTATTCATCCATTCACTCACTCATTTTTCATATGAGATCTCATTCGTGCGACAGTTATTTTTGGATCGGATTCTATAAGCTCCATCATTTAATGGCTAAATTGTCTAAAAAGACCTAAATTAATGACGTCACCATAACTTTGTAACTCATTGTTTTAAAACCACACCCTGCCTAAAGCATAGTCCAGACCATTATCTTTCATATGAGACCTCGGTTATGCAACAATTATGTTTGGATCGGATTCTATAAGCTCCATCATTTCACTACCCAAAGCGTCTATCCCTCTATATCTATCTATCTATCTATATTCCACGTAAATCTGTCTAAGAAAGGACATCCCCGAAAACACCCTTCCTGATAAATATTTTTCTTGTAAGCTGGTATGCCGACGGTTTGGTCAACTTCTGATACGTTTGCAAAGTTGGAAGTCTGCAGCTTAATTTTAACTTGAAAAAATTGACATCCAAATTTGACATTTTTTGACAATTTATGGATATTTTGTATAACAGCGCCTGCCAACCGCCAACAACAACGGTCGCACTTGCCAGCGCTGTGATTGAGATCAGTGCTTCAGGACCCTCCATACAGTAGTAAACTGTTAGTGTTCTTTAGAGAGCAAGATTAGAAATTAATGAAGATTCAAAATTTTCAAAACTTAGCCCAACGCCGCTCCGAAAGGTCCTCAGACCAACTAGACAGTACTTCAGCTTTTAGGCCCTTACAGGTGGTTGTGCTTGCCAAAGAAAAGTAACAAATTTCTCACCTCTTTCCCATTTCGTCCATTTGCTTCGTCTGCTCTTCCAACAATCCCTGCGCCTGTTCTTCCCTCTCGAGCGCCATTCTCAGATCATTACAAACCGCCTCGTACTTTTCCAAACGAACAGTATCTTCTAAATGGTCTTCAAACTCCCTCAGTTTCTTCTTCAACGCCCTATCTCTCGATTCTAAGCTTTCTTTCGAAGTTCTTTCTGCTTTCAACAAGCTTTCAGTTTCTTCGATTTCCTTTTTTATTCTCGTTACGTCGTGTCTTAGAGATCTTTTTTCCAGTTCTGCCGCGTGTAGTCGCTGTGTGAAACTCAGGATGTGGTGATTCATTTTGTTGACGATGGTCTGTATCGAAAACATTGAAACACAGTTAACGTATAGGCACAAAAGCCTGTGAATTAACAGCTTACAGGCTTGTATTATCAAATCTTATCCCCATTTTGCAATGACATATCCAACTTTAAGGCCCATCCACACGGTAAAATATTGTCAGGCAAAACCCCTATGATAATATGCTGGATAATTTTTGAGAACAAATATTTTATCGCGTTGGGCACTTTATGACACAGCTTTGCCCATATTTGAGAAATTGACGGATATTGAATGCTGAGGCATTTACTAGTGCTGAGTAGTTTTCAGGACGGGCAGTAACTCTGTAGTAAAAAAGAGTCTCCTTAATGGCACTTATTTAGAAAGGGGGGATACACTTGAGAATATAAGTTGAGACTGGTCATTAACTTAATTTGACAGAAACCTAATCCACGCTTACCTTGGTTGATATATAAACATTTTCGGGCCATCTCTCGCGATTATCAATCATAACTGTCTTCAGACCGATTCTCAAATGATCCACCAAAGATCCCCCGAATCCCAACGAGAACTCCAGTGTGTCGTCTGTTGTGGATGCAAACTCGGCTCTCAGGCCTTGTATCATTTTGATATAGGCACTGCGGGCTGCCGTGGTAATGATGTCTTGATCGCAAGGGCTTCTTGTGTTTGCATCATCATCGCTTTGAGATCCTGTGAGGAAATGCAATAAGTTCTCGTAATACACAATAAAAAATTCATCTTGTGAATACTAACCATAGTCTTTAGTTTAGATTAGAAACCAGAAAGGAGACTAGCTCTCTTTAACTCAAAGTTTCATGTTTTCACAATCATCGGATACACTATATTATTCTGTCTGATGTTTGTGAAAACATGAAACTTTGAGTTACAGAAAGTCACTCTTCTTTCTTGTTTCTAATCTATATCACTCTGTACTTTAATACATTTAGAACTAACATGCAGTTATAGGCCAATCAATGCTATAAAGAGAGTTTTCTTGTTTACTAATATTTCAGCCATCGTTGTATCATCAACGTTACTAACCAACAACTTCATGTCTCTTAAAGATTAATAATTTCTCTTCAATGTTATAAAAGACCCTACAAGATATTAGAACAGACTTCTTGGAAAAGTATGAATGGTTAGCACAAGGAAGTAAAAGAAAGCAGAAGCTCTATGAATATTTTTATTTAAAAATGAAAATAATAATCTGAATTCACAAGGCATGGTCTAACATGGGGAAGTATACTCTCACTAATTATACAGTGGAATCCCATTATAACTAACTCTGAAAGGAACCAGAAAATTACTCGTTACATCGAGAGCTCTTTATACCGGGAAAGTTATTTCACTGTGCGAAATGCAAGGGACCAGACATTTATGTAGTTCGTTATACCGGGAAATTTGTTATATCCTGGTTAGTTGTATCGACTTCTCTGTAATGTGCCTCTACCAGGTTTTGAAATGTGACCTTACTCGCCATATACCAGCTTGATAACAACTTTCTAATCAGAACTTTGTCAGATAACCATGTAACCATCTGGTGTACGGTAAGTCCCCGCATTTAAGAAACTCAAATTATCAAATCAAGCTGGTCTGTTTCTTTTAAAAAGGGCTCATTCTATGACAAATATTACTTAAGGAGAAAGAAGAGAATGTCATAACTGCCAACAACAGAATAGCAAGTATTCATAATAGCAAAAACAATTGTTATAGAGGAAAACATGTTTAAGGTGTCAGACAGCTGTTTCTTATATGTTAACTTCTTGTATGCAGGGACTTGCTGTATCCAACTTCAGGCCTATCTAGAGTCGAAGCATCAATCCGTACATATAGTTACATGAAATCATAAGGCATGGTCCAACAATGATAACAATCGTAAATTCTTTGTACAAGGCCAGCGAGCTGATTGTACAGGGCCAATTAATACTAACAATATGGTTAATAACAGCATGGCTACTTCGACTAAATTGAATCATCACATAATAGTTACAAATATCACGTGTTGAGATCATTTGTGTGAATGAAAACGAGGCAGAGCAGGAGTCGAACCGACTAGTCCTGCTTGGGTAATCTCGATTGCTTTTAGAAGAATAACGCAAATAATCATCATTAAATCATATCATGTAAATTGAATCCATAATAGAAATACATTAATTTGCTTACCTGTAAATCCAGGACCATCTTTTCTTGCAGTCAATTTCGCGTACTTCCCTAATTTGTCAATGAGTTTATTCATAGAGTGAGATATGATCTTGGATAACTGCGGACTTGAGAGCCACGATATACCTTCTGTAGATTGCTGACTTTTGGTGGATTTAATGTGTTTGCTTGGGCTTATCTTGGTAATGCCTGAAGACAACAAAACATCTAACGTTAGTCACAGAATACGCTCAAAAATCACAACAGTATTTCCGGATAGGGGTTTGTTCGAGGAGCGGTAATTATTGTGAGGACTTCAATTTTCGTTGTCTTAACAGTACCTATATTGATGCAGAAATTCCATCAAAAACTAAAAAAAAGAAGATTTTATGAGTTTAAGGCTCTATATAAGTCGTGATGTGTCTTGCACCCCCCCCCTCCCCAGTCGATGTTGTGCGTTGAAGATGAATAAACTCAAGCTTTGAATTCAAGATTCCCAACATTGATTGGAAGGGGGGGGGGGGGCTTAAATCGTATCTTCATGAATTCATTTATATATTTTCTACAATTGGATGTTTAGCCTCTGAGTCAGCTCAGAAGTAGTGACCAGCAAACTGAGCTCTAATTAACTTGACAAGGACGAAAACCCGGGAAAGATTGCAATAATTGGGCAAAATAGATGGGTGGTGCTTCCAAGAGATACTTTGGGCTCTCATTAGAGGCTGCGTATAATGTATAAATTTCCCTCCCAGCTTCCTTGAAAATATTTTGAGAATTTTTTCAATGTTAACCATCATCATAAATCAACATTCAAACTACATATCGTACCTTTCAACTTTCCATCAACTCTACTGCATCCTCCAAACGTTACTACTCCATTAATCTTCTCTTTTGTCGGCCATTCCTTGCAGAAAAACAGCCTTCGATTTGAGCTCCAAATATGATAAATTCTATTGACTGCTAGCACAGCTATGACTGCTTTTCTAAATCTCAGAATCGGAGGCAAGGTCTTTCCAGAATCTCTCGGTTTGCGATTCTTCTTATCATCACCTTCCATCTCCAAACGTAACACATCTACCAATTGCACAGTCTTGTCTTTCAAATCACCCATTCTCTTGACCACACAAAGAAGTGCCCTCTTTCCCATGATGAGGTTTTCAACTTTACGAGCCGCTGACCACAATGCACCTGACAGTAGAGCAGACGCAGCCAATAAGGAGAGCTTCTCATTCTCTGACTTATGCAAAGAACTTCGTAATTTGTTGTTCTTCGCTTCCAATTCCTCTTTCGCTTGGTTTAGATCGTTTAACTTGGCCCATACATCATCGAGGGTGAGCTGCGATTGCTATGTAAGAAACAAAATACGAAGTCTGTAAAATGGAATTCCTAACATAATGATCAATACATGAACGTAGGGCGTGATATAAATCACGAAGAAAAGAGTCAAGAGCCTAAACTCTGCATCGCTACAAGCCTGTTTCGTGGTTGCTAAATCATCAGAAGACCTCTAAATCTTACATCTCCTAATGAGTGGGCAAACACGAAATCATCAGAAGTGCTCTAAATCTTACATCTCCTAATTAGTGGGCAAACACGAAACAAGCTTGTAAAGATACAAAGTTTAGTCTATTGACTCTCTTCTCTACAAAAAACATAAAAACAGGATTTAGAGGAAAGGATTCTAAACGACTCAACAAGAGAAAGGCTTTCACAAGTACCACATATGGGTATCATATGCCTATGAAGTAATATAGCGAATGCTAGCAAGCTTCTACAAGAACTAATGCAGACTGGTATTTTGCACGTTAAACATAAACTCAAAACATCGGTAAACACGTTAGCTAGGACGTTAAACACGTTAGCTAGCACGTTAACCGTAAACCATCTCACCTCAGATTGAGAATGCAAATCATCAAGAATCTTTTTGTAATGATTCTCGAGATCTGATTTCTGTTTCTTCCAAGCACTTTCGCGTTCTTTAGTTTTCCTGCTCGCTTTTTTCACGGCATCGTCGTGCATGACTTGCAGTTTATTCAAGGCATCGTCCCGCAGCGCCAAACTGCCTTCTAATTCCTCAATCTGAAAAATCAAAGAAAGTAAATAAAGGATGCTCTATCTATTATCGTGTCAAAAGCGTTCCTGAAATTGGTGAAGGGAATCAATTCGAATCGTGTCATTGTCATTGAAAGTTCAAAATCAAAATCAAAATCACTGCATTTTATTGTAAATCTTCCGACAATATATATTGAACAGTCTTTGTATGGTACAGAACTTCAGTATAGGCAGAAAATCGGAAACATAATGAAACGAACACACAGTTACTTAAGCTTTTCGTCGGACACTCAATAGAGTAATACGTCAGAAAGAGAATGAAACAGAAACCTAACTGATTTATATACCCAGATGTGGATCGAAATACGCCAAACAGAAAAGAGGTGAATTGAGAGGTAAATGAACCTCTTTTCTGATTCGTTCTCTTTCTGACGTATTACTCTGTTGAGTGTCCGACGAAAAGCTCAAGTAATCTGTGTGTTCGTTTCATTATGTTTCCGATTTTCTGCCTATACTAATATATATTGAATTAATGCGAAATCGCAATCCGTCCCAGGTTGTCCCTTTCTCTTTGAATTTTGAGACAGAGTTTTCTTTTTCTATTTTTTCATAGAGTTTATTCCAAAGAAGTCATCTTCAACTTTTTAAGTCGAATCCAAAAGTTCTGTTTTATCTTTAGGTAGTTTGCATATATTTTTATTCTCATATCAAAGAAAAGATCTTTCTTCTCGCCAATTTTTCAAAAAATCGATGGATTTATATGTTATAGGTTGTTAAAAATCCTTATCATTGGCTTTTACCGCTTCTTTACACGGAGACAAGTGAAAATCGACTAGAAGTTACCTCTAAAGAAGACAAATTCAATAAATCATTGTCCTTGTACAATTCAGGTATCTTTATATACCAGACAAGTCTGTGCAAAATAACCACTTCTGTTAGGAGCCTTTACCCGAAAATCTCGGCCTTAAGAGAGTTTTTTCATGAAACTTTTTACACAACTACTGTGAAGAAAGTATGAAATAAATCCACCATGTCACTCTAAACCAAACCAGCCATCCAAATACCACTCGATTAAAATGTCTCAAAACACTAATCAATCTTCTACGGTGAGGTTTGAATATAGAGGTTCTTATATGCGAGTTTTAACTGTTATCATTACCTTTTTATTTGCAGAATTCAATATATTGGCAGTTGACTGCAGTTGTTCTTGAATCATTTCTGTCAGCTCTGCTGTAGAAAACGACATGGTCTTGTCTTTCTGGGAGCGAATAAACACCCGGCCATTCACCAGTTGCTGATATATTGCATGCAGAGCTAACTGCTGCTCCTCTTGCTTTTTCTCCCAGCCACTACGCTGTTTATCATACTAAAAATAAACGGAAAACATCTTAATAATATGAAATATAAGAACGATACACTATCTTCACATTCACTGCAATACAAATACATGTCCAAACAACCTTAGCCTCGGCGTGATGAGTTGTTGAATCCGAAAGCCTCGAAACATACAATGCTTTTCTATTTGTTGCTAAAAGTATTAATCGGTTTAGGATCTTAGCAACTCACCGTGCTGAGGCTAAGCTTCTATGGAGATGCATTTGAATTGAAACTGCTGTGAAGTTGAAAATTGTCTGTTGATGTTGTTTCCTAATGTTTTTGGTGTAGATTTGGATTTTGTTCTATGATGTTTTCCCTAAAAATGAAGCTGACATAATCGATTAACCTCGATTTAAAATTGGTGTTTTTGATCGCAAGGCCTAATTTTGGATCGGACTATATTGCATAAAAATTGTGTATCAATAGTGAAACTTTGAATGACGTTTGGGGATTTTTCACTGGCATCAATCTGCCAAGTATCGAGTGTCTAACATCAAAACGCGAGGCCATAGCTGTCTGAGGCAACACCCTTTCTTCAACAGCTGTCTCGCTCGCACTACTCCATATTTGTTTGAGTTCGTATTTTAAGACGAAAAACAGTGAATATATAAGCAAATACGCAATGATGAGGTAGTCACAATGCTCAGGGCAAATATGATGCTTCTAATCCAATTCTAGACAAAGGTTTTCATTATACCTTGGTATTCGAAAATCTCCGTATTTGGTGTTCACACTTAAAACAGAGCGTATTGAATACGCACCGTATTATAAAGTATGCGTATTTGTTTGCGTATTCAAAAAAGCTCCGTATTCGAAACGGATCAGAGTGAACACAAGGCCGAAACGGATAGGTTTTATCCGTTTTCACTCAAATACGGAGCAGTGTGAACGGGCGCTAAGAAATACAATCTATACAAGTCATTAAACCTGATGGCAGAGAAACATTTTTGAAACAATGTGAATCTCAATATTTCTATGATAGTTAACTTGACACCTTACTTGGCATTATTCACACTTCAAAGTCCCCAAAAAATCCCGAAGCAAACTGAAATATCCCCAGGAGGAGCTCCAATTTTGGATAGACAGGGGATCACTCCGTTATTTACAGTTGACTGTTAAATTTTGGTCAAAATACAACCATTTAAGGGTTATTAAAAACATACTACCAGATAAGGATGATATCCCAAAATTTAGCCTTGGACCTTTTTAACCCTGACTTGACCCCCCTGTCAGTCCACAATAAGAATGCCCCGCAGGAAAATATCTGAGATGGCTTTTGACTTATACCTGTAAGACAGTTATCGACTTTCCTGCAAAAAATGAACAAACATGATGATTTGCATTACCTCATTTCTCAACCTCACATATCTTTCTTTTTGTTCTGCGAATTTCTTCGTCAGCTTATCACTTTCGCTTTCCTGCTGAAGCAGATCGTTTTCGTATTTGACGCATTCGGCTTTGAACCTCGCTGACTCCTTGTGCGAGCTCTTCACCAGACGCTGGGCTTCCTAAACCGAATGCAAAACAAATCTAGTTTCCCTTTTATAAAAGCGAATTTACCTAGGGGTATTGAAGACCCTTGGGGGGCGAGGAGTGGAGTCATCCCATCGACATTAGAATATGATGCCAGATAGTTTTACAACAGGTATTGATGGTTTTAGAAATCTCGGATAAGATCGGGATTTCTTACATTATAAATAAGTATAATCTTACATCTAGCTCGAGAAGAAAGTGCCTATCCTGGCTATAGTGCTCATGCTCAATATACTTAAGTATAGAACATTTATAAAGTAGAATGAACACATTAAGAAACAGACATGTCCTTCTGTTACACTGAGTTTCGTACTTACGCACTCGTCAGACAGACTATAATTCTTCTTATTCTTAAGTATAATCTTATAGTTTATATTCTTATCAATAAACTCCATAAAGTCTTGAGCTATACACTACAATTTTACTTTCCACTTACTGCTCCTATACTAATTTCAGCACTCTATGGTTCTTAAACACTGACAACGTGTACCTATATATCGTCCTTCCAAGTTTACAAGTCGCTTCACAGCCAATAGGACTTTTAGCATCTAGAACGGTAACAGAAAATAAAAGTCTCTTTTGTTTCCGAGTTATAGCATCAATAAAATGCTTGTTTCTCTTAAGCATTTTTTCCAAGAGCGATGTTTAAGTAGTCCTTTTCAAATCAATGAAGTACTGATTGTTGACGTGCTATTCTTTAAATCAGGCTGTTGCAAGTGAAGCTTAATAATGTTGCAGGGGAATTTAGATATAATCTATATTTTGGTGGTATTCTTCAAACGAAGAAGAACATTTTTTTACAATTTCTGAAAACATGCAGAGGAAACGTTAAAGGAATCATTTTAGGTGTAATGATAATAAATAACATTCTTGGTGGAGTTGCCGTCCCGATGGCTAAAATAGCTGAGATAACAGGGAGAACTGGCACTAAACGGAATCTCATGAGCACACACTTAGATTTTGCTCGTTGTTCTTTTCACTTCTGGGAAACTCTTTGTGTATTTTGAGCCATATTCTAATATTTCAATTTTACACGTATAATCTATATTGAAACCTTACTTCCAAAGCTTTATCTCTGGTCCAAGATATTTCTTTGTATGTGCTGCATTCTGCTGATACCTCATCAACAGTTTTCTTCAATCTTTCTAGCTATAATAATAATATTACGCAGTCAGAATGGATAGCGAAAGAATCCTAATCAAAATTGAATTATTCGTAGATAGAAAAATGAGGGGAAATCCCCAGTCTCAAACAGGGTTACTTCCACGACCGAAACCTTTGGGATCAAATTTAAATGCTGAAAACTTGCTAACTTGGTTGCTTGGTTGTGACCTTTACTATTATAATCATCTAAGTATAAGATCCTAATATTCCAGTTACGTCATTCTGTCGAGATCTTCAGAGGTATAATCTTGAGTATATCAAAAGGATTTCCATATTCAGTTCTCAAGGCCTTGAGTGAAGTCCAAAATATATCAAGGAACTTTTTCCCTTGAACAGATTTAGAAAGCAACCAAAAGTCCTATGATATGCACTTTGAGTTTTTAATTATTGTATCGAACTAGCTTTATTCAAAGATATGCAACCGGCTAAAGGGGTTTTGTGGATAAATGAAATATAAATAAATCCCCAAAAATTTCGGACGGTAAAATGTTTGGACAAAAAAATGTTTGAAAAATTTACCGTCCGCAATTCTTTTTATCCGAAAGTTTTAACGACTGAAAGTTTTATTGCCTAAATCTATATACAATTATACTCCAAGAAATATACTTATGGAGCACCAAAATCCATATATATTGAAAAATGAAGAACCTGAAATCACATACACAAGGATAAAGAAATGGGTAGGGCCCCATTTCGGGATTGATAGAAAGGTACGAATACAATAGAATAGCAAGCAATTATGTGGCACTAAATGAGGAATGTAGTGTTTGCCAGTAATTGATTTCATTGAAAACAGGATTATCCCTCTCATCAGACTTGAATAATGTTGAGCTATTAAGACTTCTTGTTGTCTTATTGTTCGAAATTTTCATCTGAAATTGTACTCAATTCAATTTGTTTTGGTCCGATAATCATATGTGAAATTAAACCGTCCGAACTTTTTGTGGATAAATGAAATATATGATGAGTAGGACGTAGATATGCACCATAATTCATAAAGACTGCAATGAAATCAAAGTTACCTCTGTGGTGGAGTTTTTCAGTCTTGTCTGGTAATCTCTGAGGGTGTACCTCAGGTTCTCGAGAACCATCGACGGCGTTGGTTGCCTTGATTTATGCAATTTCTCTGCGAGATGGAAGAATAACAAGTTAGCCTGGAGGAGTCTTGCACATCTAAGAGGAATATCATGGACATACAATCTTCATAGCCTTCCTTATGCTATCTCTTCCACTGAAATTAGAGGTATTGGTTTTTCAAATTATACTTAATTCTTAGGTCTCTTTGAATTTCCAACTTGAAATATTGTATGGTATATTTTCTATTTGCTTTATTCTTATTTCGTTAATGTAATTTGTTTTTAATTTGGTAAATATATGCATATATATCAAATGTACAGTTTCTACTAGCCAATCTAGAACTCTAAGAAAATGGGAAATGAAAACTAGGTTCAAGGAACGAAACGTATAAAACTGAACTTGCTTTTCGATTCATCATTTTTATTGATTTGGAAATTCTCGAGCAGCAGTTCCAATTCACTCATGTTATCTCCATACATCGATTGCAAGTCAGTTTGCTGTTTCTTTGCCTGAAAAAATGATAATTTCTGACACATCAATATGTTAGCAAAATCAGGGTTGACGGGGAATCTTTTAACGTACTTTGTGTTGCAGGAATCTTCCAACCAATTGCCTGGGTGTTAATAATAATAATAATAATAATAATAATAATAATAATAATAATAATAATAACAATAATAAAATACATTTATAGGGCGCAAATTCAACATACGTTTTCAAATGCGCCTTACAAGTTTGCAAACTAGATTAAATCAAAAGTAATAAAAAGAATAAAAATCCCGGGCCTATTTATATGCTTGTTTAAAAAGTACAATTTTTAGTTTATGTTTAAAAGAACTAAAGTTTGATGAGCATTCCAGGGTCTTGGAGCAGCAGCAATAAAATCTCTATCCCCTATTGTAGGCAAAGTCTTGAACGATGGCGGCGATAGAAAGAACTTATCATTTGATCTTAGACTGTATCCAGAATTAGGTTTTAAGGTTACTAAGTCAGATATATAATCAGGGGCGGTGCCATTCAGTACTGTGGGGGGATACCACAACTACTGTGGAGGTAATACCAATTAATAATACCCATACTGAAGGTATCCCCACCGAACTGATGGTATCCCCAACAGTATTGAAAATCCTTCACAGTGTTGAATATCCTTCACAGTACAGATGGCATCCCCCCTGCAGAAACGAAGGTTTCCCCCACAGTACCGAACATCCTTTACTCTACATGATTGTGTCCCTCAAACAAGTACTGAACACCCTCCAATGTACCGATGGTATGCTCCAACAGCACTGATAATATTCCCAACGGTACTTGACATCCTCCACAGTACTGATGGTATCCTCCACAGTATTGAAAATCCTCCACAGTACTGATGGTATCTCCAAACAGTACTGATGGTATCCTCCACAGTATTGAAAATCCTCCACAGTACTGATGGTATCTCCAAACAGTAGTGATGGTATCTCCAAACAGTACTGATGGTATCCTCTACAGTACTGATGGTATCCCCCATTAGTATAATTCTTCACAGCACTGAATATCCCCCAGAGCACTTATTATCCTCCACAGTACTGGACAGGAGTTCCCCAGCGTGCTTACCTGCGAAAGCTCATTTTTCAGAGAATCAAAGTTTTTCTGGTGAATTTCAAGTTGTTCTGACAGTTTCCTTTCATTGTTGATTTTCTCGTTCAACTCTCTGGTCAGTTCGTTGATTTCCAGTGAAGACTGCTCATCTTTCCTTGTCATCAAAGTTTTCAGCTCGGAGTGAGCGTCTCTCTGGTCTTCTAGGGCGGTCTCGATGTCTCTAAGAAAATAAAAGATCAACGCATCAGTTATGCTGTTGAAGGTCGCATCATGCAATGGTCTGGAGCTTACTTTTCAGAACAATTTTTGTTGAGCCCTGCTAGGGATCATTTTGCGCCCAGCCCCCTATTCGTGCACTCACGCAAAATTGTTACTTTTCACGCATTCATGCATTGTAAAATTGTATTCACATGCTCAATTCATCTTAATTTTTCATGTTAATTCATGGAATTGAGCTTTTAAGTAATAAATTTCACGCATTAAAAATGACCAATAGCACATCACGCAAAAATATGGAAGGCGGCCATTTTGAGGCTACATAATAAATTGAGATAAAATTTTGTTGATTATCATGTTGAGACATGACAAAATAGGCACAAAGATTCTTATGCCTATTAAGAGGTAACAATATTGTCATAAAAAACATATGCTGGATGAAGTATCATTTCCACACCATGTGTTTAGCTTTCTATTTTTTGGTTTTTCACTAACAGAGTCCAGAAAAGTTGTAGCCTTCTTCCAGTCGTGGAAGATTGTTGTGGTCTGTATACAATGGTGCACTTCTGCGAGGATCAGTCATGAAAATGTGAGGTATGGAGGATGTTGTTTTGGGGGTACCTATTAGTTTCAAACAACACAATAAGGATTATACATAAAAGCAACCAAACCAACAAATTGTTGCAGCTGGTATAGGTAATCCTCGTCCTCATATAGTGAAATAAGCTAAAACATTACCATGGAATGCTACACAGAGTGAAACATCTTTATAACAACTGTGAGAATTTTCGTCCGAAAATCTTTTTCAAAAAACACCCAAATCTTCCTCAAAACTAAAATCCATCTACGGTTCACCGACGTAGCACTGTCATGCTTTCTGGACTCTGTTTGCTAATTTTGCAATTTTTTCGGTACATTCAGCATGAAAATCTTGGCTTAATTGTGATAAAGCCCCAACGTGTTTCATTGCAATGAGGCCCCAGGGGTGAATAGATACTTAACGGTCGATAAATATTGATAAAGGAGTTAAATACTTGAAGTCTTTCGAGACACTTTCTAGTTTCTTTTTGCATTCAGCAAAAGAGGCTTTCTCCACTTCTAAGGCACCTTCCAAGTCCCTCAATCGAAGCTGAGAAAAGAAGAAACAAAGCCTATCATATATGCAGGACGGAAATATAAAGAAAATGCTTGGTAGAAGGGAATTGTTTTGCAACTTTTCCATAATACTGCACCTTTTGTTGTACCATTTGTTGAGCCCTTACAAGGGGTGTCCTTTCTTACCTATAAACTAGCCCATTTTGAACTTCAAACTTGGAAAGTTTTGAGAATACTGAGCAAAGAGGAATCGAGTACCATTTTTGATACTTTTATATATGACTAGGGCAGGGATGAGCTTCTACAAAACGGTAAGCACTCTAACACAATACAACTGTCACTGTGTATCTCAAATAGGATATATTTACCTGTAAAATTTCCGAGCTGAATTTTGTTTCAAGATGAGCGGTACGCTCTGCTTCCACATTTTCTTCTGCTGTTTTCAACCTATCTTGCAAATTCTATATAAAAAAGATGGATGGTAGCTGAATAATCTTCAATCGCAAATCTATTATCTTAGCATAGTTCTGAGAACTAGGTAGTTGGGTAGCCTGTTGTTACACCTCTTTGTTTCACATTGGATGTTGAGCAGTACGCGAAAGTACACAACGTCTTATCCTCTCTTCTTACAGTGACAAATGTACAAGAACACATTGCTTACATAAATATCATGGAAGATATTATCCCCTCCTGAGGCAAAACATCCAAAGAGCCAACCCTTGATATTCTGATTTTTTTCAAAGACCTGGTTTTTTTCAAAGAAAATGCTATCTTTGAACTTTCAAATTCTCTGCACTATGTCTTATAAACAATCAATCCTAAATGTCTCAATCAATCCTACTGATCTCAAAAACATTCAGTAAAAAGGTCCCAGTGGTGACGTCAACTCATCTGTGGGGTGAAACCTTGATTTGAATGTTGAGTACTTAGGTAGGCAACTGTCTCACCACTTAGTGTGTTAAAAGATACCTAACTATCTTAGCAGATAGAAAATTATGAGTTGGATAAGAGCCTCCGAAAGCCCGACAACGAAAGAGGAAGTATTGTTATTTCATATATTGCTATTTAGTTAATTTTGAAACTCAACTCACATTTAACTCACTTTTGGCTCTTTCTTCTCGATCTGAAGAAAACTCAACATCGTTCATTAACCTCCTTACAGTGTCATTCTGTGAATTCCTTTGATCTAAGAGCAGAACAATGATAATCATCAGATACAGTAGAAACACTTATGATAACCAGGTTTTCAAGAGCCTTAAAGGCTAACATTTCATCACTTATAAAGGCATGTTTTGAAATTAAGGCTCCAGAGGAGTTAGGTTTCTGAAGGTTTTAAGTTATGAGTTTTCACACAGATATTTCAAATATTTAGAACGATCCAACACGAAACTGTTTGAGCACCCTCAAAGTAAGGTTCGTTATAATAAGAACCAGTTTAGGCTCATAGTGAACAATCAAGGTTCTTATAAGTTGATCTTTACTGTATATGATCCAAATACACTTTTTTCTTTCCACATGCTATTACAACCTAGTAAGGACTCTCACATGTTATGTTCAGAAAGTAAGCTATCATTCTGGAATTTCGTAAAATCTTCTACGACAACGTTAAATTGGCGAAAGAAGTCTTGTATAATCAAGCAAGGTCTGGCACTTTGAGCATACATGAAAGTAAGTCATGTTTATCCAAGTCCCTACTGTGTGCTGTTTTAAGGTTACGTAGTGCAGCTTCAAGTTAAGCACCCATTTATACATGCAAGAATAGAAATAACATACTACCAAACTCACTTTCTAAAACATTGCATTTGTCTTGGAGCTCGCTGAAATTGCTAAAATCAAATTAGGGAGGACATTGATGAGAAATCAGATTAGACTAAAAATCTTTTGGAGTTACGTAATGGATGTAAAAAGAAATTAGTTGGCCTAGTGCTAGAATAAGCGGTTAAGAAAGTTTCTTTTGAAGGGAAGATCAGCAAGGAGCCTTTTAGTGTTTAGAGTAATAAGAAGGTTTCATTGATCTCAACTCAATCTGAACTGAGTTTTGGGGTATTTTATTGACCGTAATGTGCAAGCTCTAAAGAACAAGTAAATAAGTTGGTCAATCGTATTTGGTGGTGGCCCGTAGGCTCTTCTTCAGCTGTATATCTTTTCACATACTGTAAGGGTGCGCGAGACTTCTATCCCTTGCTAGAGAGTCACATTCCCTCGATCAATCTCTAAACGCTGAGTACAGAGCAGATTGGCATTGAGAAATCTTAAAAGTTTAAAGTCTTTGTTATGTCTTGGTCAGGCATTGAGTCAATTAGCTAACAAGGGCGAGCACTCTAACAATCTATCTGCTACTTAGCATGAGTATAGAGAAAAACTTTGTTCTTTAGAGCATTTTAAATAAACAGTAACAACATTACCTTTCTAATTTGCTTTTCACAGCTTCGAGTCGTTGTTGACCTTCAGCTAGGCTTTGATTAGCATCTTTCAATTGAGATATTTCACGATCCTTTGAAACATCAAAATATGTTAGTAAGCAAGTGAACCATTGAATAAAAAAGGAATGGAAAATCAATCTTGATTGGCTAGTAAGTTAATTATAAACACTTACTCTTTGTGACAAGAGATCTTTCCAGTTTTCTCTTTCTTGCTCCCATTCACTTCGTCCAGTTTTTAACTCTCCGCTAATTTTCTCATTTTCACATTCTAACTTTTCTGCTTTATCTTAAAAGGAAAAAAAAGGATATTACAGTATGACACAACAGTAGCAAAAGCTCTATGGTTAAGCCCATGGCTCAGGCAAGAGAACTTTGCCAACTCATATTTATCTGCCTTGCGAATTTCTCAACTTCTTTTATGGGGTTGGCAAAATTTTTGCACACAATCGATACCAAATTATCTCTGGGATCAAACAGTGTTTAACAATAAAAATAGGGAACAACAATAAAATTGCAAGGAAATGTAAAATCATAGCAAAACATGGTAACAAAGCTGTGCGTGTTACCCTCATCAGAGAACAAAAGTGAAACGTAAATATTTTCTAATGATAGTTATCAAATTAATTAGATAAGATTCAAATATGATCAGGGGCAGTAATTGCAGAGTGGCTGGCAAAAGAAAGGTACTCGCTTTACGATATGGTAAAAGTGTAACCTCCCTAGTATTAGTTGTTTCTGAAATTTAAATACAAAACTATCAATTGTGATAATGAAAGGTATGCAGAAGTATTGGAGTTTTTAGTAGGCTATTTTGTGACCTTGGTACTTTATCTTTGCCAGAGGTCTTTTATTGCCAAGTTTTTAGACAAGGTCCATATACTTTCTATGTTCAAATACAGACACCGATCACCACTTTGCCAGCCCTGCCAGATAGCCCTTGACTCTCATAATAAAATGATCCTACCTTTTAAACTTGCTGCTGTTTTCTGCAAACTCGACTCTTTTTCTGCGAATTTTCTTTTCTCTTGATTGATTGACTTTTGAGCAAGAGTGAGTTCATACTCAAGCTTCTGTCGCAGAACTTCTCCTTTTTCAACCGATGCTCTGAGTCTAGTCACGTGGCTTTGCAAGTCACTACACTGAAAAACATGAAGATATATTTCAACTCAAGTCCACATTTCCTTCACCCTGAACGTCGAAAAGGGAGGATATAGAGTCTTAATAATGGAAGTGCCAGATATGTGAGGCTGTGTGGACCACCAAAAAGGCAACAGAAGGATGTGGTTGAGACTGACATGAGAGTGATTGGGTTGTAAAAGAGGATGGCAAGCGATGGAGAGATGTGGAAGAGAAGAATCCACAGAACGGTCAACCCTTACTTGTAGGGAAAACGGCCAAAATACAAATGTTGTTTTTGAGTTGTTAAGTGCACATTTCACATATGAAATTGGAGAAGTGATGTAGCCTTCTATACTTTAATACTGAGGAAAGGGCACATATTCAAGAAATTTTACAAGATCATTGTTTCTAAAAGTCACCACAAGCAACACAATGATCAATGTCAGCTGGCACTTCTGGGATCAATGTATATTTTTGTTTTCATGCCCAAGGATCCCACAATGCCTGACGGAATGCCAACTTTGCTCTTCAAATAAATAAAGAATATTTCTAACTTCACTACATTAGATTTTAATATTTTTCTGGTGGAATTAGTTCTGCATTTATCAAAGTCGGCCCCTTCTATAACTTATCTTAAAAAATCAAAAGGACCAAATAAGTAATTCTGCCCATTTCAGATAATTCAAGAATAAGATACCGATAAAAAAGGGGCTTAAGCATAATCCCTGTGGAGCATATTGTGGACAATGATTGTCTTGAATAAGAACACTGCAAGATAAATCTACCTGTTCATTGTACTCATGTGCTCTGTCTGCTTGATCTAACTCCATTCTCGATATTCTTCTTCTCAATTCTGAAACTTCATCTAATCGAGGTGAAAAAGAAAATTTCACTTAAACGTTGCATATCTTTTTCATACACATCACATATTCAAACTTATTTTTACCACTTTCAGGGCCCTATAGATTATTCCCCTTGTTCTAGTTTTTCTGCTACAAAGCTACAACCAGAATTATAACAATATTTCTAAGTTCAGACAACCGGTTTTTTAACAAGATTCAATAGCAGTGGCGTCACCAGACCAAACATACTGGGGTGGACAAGGAGCTACCTGGGGGGGCGGACCCCCACGGAAATTTTCATTGACCGCGCCCTTCAGAAGCTCAAAGAATGTAGGCAACACACTTTTTGCAAAAAAATGAATTGCAAATTAATGGTAAAAATGACTTGCAAACTAATGCTTAACTAGACTTTTGAACTAGGTCTGCATGTATATTTCTCATGCTAACAATGGAAAACTGATAATGACGTCAATATGACTGCGAATACGACTGCCATAATGCTGTCAAAATGACAGCCACATTTCTATATGATATCACACAATGTTATGTCACTTCTGTGCTCTTGCTTTACTTGTCTTTCAGCAAAGGGCTCAGGGTGCCTTACCCCCCTCCAATTTTTCGAAACAGATTTCAGCGAATTGGGAAATCGACCTCCGGGAAAACTGCCGACGTGACGACGCCACTGTTCAATAATATGAAATAAACTGGGGAAATCTGCTAGCACCCCTTAAAAGACACAAATAAAGACATACCATTGTCAACTCTTAATGATTCATCTAGAAACATCTTCTTTGGAGGTGAAGATTTGTTGGATGGTGATCTTTTGTTGAAATATTTGCTATCCATCGGTGATGACATTGTTAATGACTCTGACAGAAAACCAGAAATGGTGCTTTATAGTTATTGAAGATCTAAAAAAGCAATCAATGTTAAAGGGGAAGTTCGGTCAAAAAAAATATTCTCCAATTTGGCTGTAAATGTATTCTAAAGTCGTTGTAGGATACAATTTTAACTCTTACCTTGCTCCCGTTGTCGATAATCCACTAATATCCGTTGCGAAAAGTCGCATGATTTTAGGCCGCCATTCTCGAAAATCTGAGCAAGAATGTTGTTGCTGTTTTTGACGTCATCACGGTCAAAAGAAAAAATCATGGGGTGAAATGCGTATTGCGGACAACACTTCTTATGATAACTCTGAATCTTTCTTTGTTTTTGTGACAGAATATAATGTGTTAAAAATATATTTTATTATTAGCAATAGATTAAAAACTGCAATATAAATAGAAATTACTAAACTTCAACACAAAATGGCTGAAAAAAGTCGTGAAACATCGAACGAATTTGAACAAATTAGTAGCGACTAAGAAAGTGGCAATGAAGAATAATAGAAAGTTCCTAATTTGATTCGTTCGAAACCTTTGAATATGGAACCAGTGACAAAATTAAAAGAAAATGTGCTTGAAGAGCTGGATAGCGAAGACTCCCTGAATTCTGACGAAGAAGAATTCTGAGCTCAAAATTCCATATTTAGACATCTAGTCTGAAACACATTTTCAGGCAAATTTTTTTCTAACATTTTGTTTGAATGCAATAGACAATATGCTCAATGATGTCATACATGCCGTTCTGTGCAATGCATCTGGAGACTTTCGATCGAGCGCATCTTGTTACATTGACAGCAAAGTTGCTTACAGAATGTCTTGTTTTTCTTTTGCCTTGTTGCACTGTTTATGCTATTTTAATGTTAGAATAAATTAATTTTGTATTTTGTTGTCTTAACTTTGTTGAGAAACTAGTAACTTCTTTGCAACGCAAAGTTCTTTCAGATTAAGCTTTTCATCTGATTTTCTTGCATATAATGACTCTTGAAATGTCATCTTTGCAGAAAAGCTAGTTGTAAAGTAACTTCGGAATTGAATTTTTTCTACCTTTCTGTACACACCCCCTTTCCTTTTCAAGAGCAAATAATAAATGATGAAGATCATTACAGGAGTGCATGCACTTGCCAAACGCTGCAGACTGGTATGTGGCTAGTATCTTACCTAGTTCATTAGCAGCCAAGTCTCAGATACATGCCAAACTACTTAGATTAGTCCCTGCCCTGATGGCATTCTAGCAGTCTACTATACTAATAACTAGAGTACTGTCGCCATGGATGGGCCACTTTTTGAAAATCAGCATTAGCGACTGCATCCAGAAAACACCAAGTTTTCAGCTACTTGGGCCTATTTTATTCGGAAAAAAGGCTTGAAAATTGTGGTTCATGCTATTTTGGTCATTATCTTTGCTTTGTTTGTTTATAAATGCTTAACATACTCGAGAAAAAAATATTGAAAACGCTTCACCTGAATTTGAATTCTGAGTATCGTCAACATTTGTTGTTATTGTTGTGAATTGCAGTTTTTGTTTTATCGATTTTCTCCTATTATTCTAAGCAAAAGCAAATAGTTTTCTTCTAAATTTGCTTCTACCAGCCTTGGTTGTTCACAAATTACAAAGACTTCCGGTGAATTCATGCTCACATTTTCGCAAGAGTTCAACTTTTATGAACGATTCCTGATCGGCCAACGTCGCCATGGATGGGCCACCTGTGAGCAAAGCGATTGTCCACGAGTGGTTGATATCATGTGACAGACAATCGCTCAAAGATATTTATCTGCGGTCTGTGGCTCGCTCAAAAATATGCGGCGTACTGCGGAGGCGCACCGGTTATTTTGGTGCGGCCCATCCATGGCGATGGCCTAAAATATTGACGAAAAAATTGGGTCTCGTATTAATGGCTCTTGTGAAACGAAAAGGAAGCGAAGTTGATTCATTTTATGTCAATGTTTTAAGAAGAGATAGAGATGTATTTTCGCAGAATTTTTTTTGCTAAGGTATGTTAGTTGTGTAAGACAATGCTGTTAAATAAAAAGTGGCCCATCCATGGCGACAGTACTCTAGTAATAAGGTGGGCCTAAAAAGCATTCTTTCGTTTTTTCCCCAGCAAAATTTTTAAAAAGACAGCCTAAAAATTTACAAGCAAAGAATTAATTTACCTTCTCCAAAGAAAATTGCAACGATTCACAAGACTCTTCTTTGAAATTTGTTGAAGAAACCATCAACAACTTGTATGAGTGACATGACACTGACGACCGGCGGTTTGTTTTGGATTTCAATTCAAAGATAAAAAATGGCGGGCTTAACTGCGGAGTACTTCATATAGAGACAACCAAGTATAGGACACAGGGACGCAAGCTGGTGTAATAATGATGTCTCACACATCATATCTGAAGAACATATCTCATAATGCATAAAGGATAAAGAACCAACGACAGCATACATTACTAATCACCACATTATGAATGATAAGTCCTCACAGTAGTGCAAAATCATCATTACAGCAGTACAATGGTAGAGATGATATAGGGGGTGGAACAGGAATCTAAATCTCCCTTTTCCCCTTCAAAATTTGGCAATTCCTCCTTTTCTTCGTGAATGAAAATACAGTTTCTCCTTTCCTTTGCATATTTACAGTTACTTATAGCTACTCCCTCCTTCTTAATTCTCCCTTCCTATCGTAAAGTTTTCGCTATTCTCTCTTCGCAGTAGTTAATATCCCCCTGATTATAGGCTCACAAGCAAGAATACGAATCATTTAGTGAAAGAACTTTGATAGAAATCATTGTTGGTGGTCCTGGTTGAGGGTCTTATCCAATGAAAGTCTGAAAAGACCAAGTCGAGATTGAAGACATATTTTCAAAATTACATTTGATAGATATTCATTATTTCTCACAATTTTTAACAAATCTGAAAAATTCAGTTATCGATAAACAATACCATATTAGTGTACATCCTAAAAAAAGAAAAAGATTCTGAAAAAAATCCTGGGCTAATCTTCAAAAACGAATCACGTTCAGTGCAGTTTACGATCTGGGAAAGGCTTGCTTTTCATCCACAGGTGACGCATCATATGCATGAACTTTTCTTTGCAATAAATTCAAAACGGGATCCAGGGTGCAAAAGTCTTCACCTCTCATCGTCATATATTCCATCCAAAGTACCTTGCAACACAATATCACACAGCTGTTTTTCTTCTTCTAATTCTGAAAGAAATGAATTCCAAATGATGAATGAAAACACCATGAACGTATGTGCATTACTATGGAGAATGTTCAGTACTGTGGAGAGTTTTCAGCACTGTGAGGGATATTTGCGGTACTGTGGGGAGATATTATCAGTTCTATGGAAGGATACCGTTCAGTACTGTGTTGGATGTTCAGTACAGTGGAGGGATTCCATCAGCACTGTGAAAAGATAAAATCAATACTGAATGCCCTCCGAAGTACGACGTAGTGATGATATCCCCAACAGTACTCAACATCATCCAAAGTACTGCAACGATAGCCCCCCAGGAAAAAAATGATGAAAATGAAGTAGCATGACTAGCTTTAGGAGTTGTTTATGTTGTGCTTTAATAAGTAGAGATATTGAATAAAAAAGCCTCAAAACCAGCAATATTACTTTGAACATTGAACGCTTCTTCATTGCGAACACGCAAGAGACAACAAAAGATTCAACATGCTTATTGATGATGCTGATTGATTTGTTGGCCTAATTTGCTTGATAAGAACAGTCAAGGCTGTAAGATATAGCAGACCACAGCACTAATGATCCCACAAAATTTCTAGGTCTCTAGAAAGATAAAAGTATCAATATTTCACCTATAGGGACCATCATTAAGGATCGTAGAAATAAAGAAAATATTCCACGTTCCTAGAAAGCAAACTATTTTCCAACCATGAGTCTAGAACATTTTGCATCCACTCCAAGGCACCCTGAAGTGGAGTGAATTAGCCTCAAATAACAAGTCACTTTTGAGGATTGCAACATGAATGATTATACAGAAGATGGAGTAATCAGACAACTTACCTTTAGGCGATAGTTGGAGGAACAAGTTATCAGCAAAGGTCATGACAGGCTGATGATGACAAATGTTTCTGCAAAGTAACGTTTTGATTAATTCAAGTATAGCAGAAAGGTCAAAGGGAGTTTTATATACTTAGGACAGTTCAATATTACAATCAATATTAAACCAGTATAGGAGTTTAATATTCTACCTAGTGATGCAATATGCTATATGGGATAGCCTCACTAGGTAGTTTTACATACTTAGAACAGGGGCATAGTCTAAATCTCTCTTCTCCCTTGATAGTATGGCATTACTTATTTTTTTGATCGAAATCATACAGATCCCCTCTTCCTTAGTGACATATTTATAGTTTCTCTCTTCTTCTGAATTCATCTTCCCCTTTGCAAGATTTAGCTTCATCTCCCTTCTCCTCAGTTTAAAAGGGGGACTGGGTAGCAATTGTGCATGGAAATACTGTTCGCTACCAATTCATTTAATAATGATAGTTCTGTCAAGAATATCGAAGCTGCCAAGGGCAATGAAAATTAAAGAATATTAATGGAAAAGTTGAGGAAGAAGAAGATAGTTGAAGATATCTTACGTGAAAAATAAAATGAATTTACCTTTGGGACTCAGCCTCACCATCTACAGAATCCATGTCGCTGAAAAACATGAATTCATTACAATCGACACATGAATTCTAATTGCTTTTTATCATATCTATGTAGCTATCTTATAAGTTTTATCAATTTTAACCACAGGCAATGGCAAGTAGGCTCTTTAGGGAGTATCTATAAAGTAAGTAGATATGCAGCTGAGGATTAAGCTAAGAGTTGAGTTCAGTCCGTGTTGAGATTCAACTCAGCTCTCCTCATTAAACGGGTTGAGAGCTTACACCATTAACGGAGTAGAAACAGGGCCTGTTTTGAACTCAGCACGGGCTGAGATTTCCTGTGTAAAGAGCTTCTAGTTCTGTACCCATCAAACTGTAAAAACACTTCTAGAATGTTAAAATGAATTTTGAATAAAAAGGTTGTCTGTCAACGGAACCCCTCTTGAAAAATGAACTTACTCCTCTTCGTCATCTGGAGTATAAGGATCCACCTCAAAGAAATCATACACTTCTAAGGGAAGTTCTTCCGATCCTTCGTGAATAACTGCTTGTAAGTAGTTTTCAAGACCCTGTCTCCTTCTTTCCAAAAACTTTTCATCTCGCATAAGAGCTTTCTTCGGAGGAAAATCTGCCCTCAAAGAAACTGTCTTTTGTAACTACAAAAAGAAGAATACTCAGAACATTGATACAACATATATAGAAAGATAATTACGAATGCAAATGTTTTACATCTTATAAGAGAAAGTTTGAGTTCAATTCTTTCAAAGTAATTGGGTATTTCTTCAAAAGAAAGAACAGGCCTCTTCCAACTACTTATTTACATGAACTGAAATATTGTGTCACTGGAAAAATCCCTAGAATTTCTCTCCTACTTTGAAAATTTTGCCAAGCTCAGGATCTAGAACTAAGATATTACTTACGCGTTTGTGCAAATCATGAAATTCTTTGTATCTCTTCTCTAACGTTCTTATAGTTCCATTGTATACTATTTGCACTTGAAATGTCTGTAAATAAAGGGATTCAAACGATTAGAAATTATTTGTACCTCTTCACTTATAATCTAATAACTCCACTAAGCTTACCCATTTCAATTAAATATGTTGTTTGGAGAGAAATAAAACAATAGACGGACAAGTTATTTGTAATAAAGATTCTTACAATAAAAATCATAACTTTGAGGCAAGAAAACAGGCAAGAAAGCCAAATTCCAGCACATTTGTTTTCAGGTTAGGAGCAGAGATAATGAGAAAACTTTTAGAATCATCAGAAGAGAACAATAACATCCCCTTCAAGCTAGAGCAGGAAAAATCATGGAATGCTTAGTAATTTTCCAGTTCAATGCCACCAGCATAAAGTAAACAGCACCAGCTGCTGCGGTTTTCAGCCATCCTTTCCCAGCATGATTTGATATCGCGTTTTGCAAAATCCTTGAAGCGAAAAAGTGTTTCCTTTGTTTAATTCTTTGTTCATTCTGTGAGATAGTTGTTCTGCCAGCTCTAGCTCTAAGACGGTTGATAGCAGTTACAGCTTTACCGATGCGGATATAAATTTTGTTGTCCATCAAAAGATTGCCGCAGATTGTCGAGCCAAGATAAACTGGTTTTCAAAGTCCAGTGCTTTACCATTAACAGTGAATTCTCTGTCCCATGGGGATCCCGTTTGGTGCATAACTACTGTCTTCTTTATGCTTATAATCAATGGGTTTCCCGAGATAAGTAATCCAAGCGTAGAAGCATGGAGCAACTCAACCATCTAACAACATTAACTTCTTATGACTAAGGATGACATCCAATTTCATGGCAAGTATGGCAAGTATGGCACTTGGAGCCTGTGTAAATGAGGCGGGCTCGTTCATATAGCCCGTTAACGAGCTGGCTTGCCTTCAAAGCTAGCCCGGTTTTATATGAAAATGCGATAACGGGCCAGCCCTGAGCCAGCCCAGCCATTGGTGCCAAAATTTAACTAAAAATGCGTGAAAGCTATGTTTGAAACTTGTCCAGTCACCCTCTCTGCATTGCACATGCTCCATGACCTAGTCATCGCAGGTCACAGAGGGGCAGTCCATAACCAGGTTCTTGGCAAGACGGGCCAGAACGTCATCAGTGACGTACAGTGGCGGAAATTATGGGGGGGTTGGGGGGGCAATTGCCCCCCCAATTCATAATGAGTCGGAAATTTCTCTCAAAAGTCGGAAATTTTGGTCCTTGGAAGTTGAATTGGGTATCCAACTCGAAATTTTTGATACCTGTGATTAAACAATTTATTTTTTTGAAAGAACCGAATAAATTTCTTTAACACTAGACTCTTTTAAGTTAGTCAATATCAAATCTTATTCGTTTACTTTTCATGGTTTGTATTTGTACTATTTCTACATGGTTTGTATTTATATACAGTCGACTCTCGCTATCCCAAACTGTCACGGGAGTCGAATTTTCCTCGGCCAAAAGGGGGTCTTCATACGCAGTGTATAAATGAAAGGTTTTTTGCTTCTAAAAAACCACTTTTAAAAATCGAAAAACCGCTAAACAGGTATTAGTTTTAGCTAATAGAAGTTTATAAAAGGGGATCATGTTTATCAAGAACTGGTATCAACTGAAAGTCATGATGGAACCGAACAACCTAGTCGACAAGTATGCTTTTTGCGTGAAGAAAAATTACACAATTTTAGGGCCATCTATCTAAAGGGCCCAATAGCAGATTCGCAAAAACCATCTTCTTCTTTCTCCGGGGAGACTAGTTCAGTTCCTAGCGGCAGTAGTTAAAGGCAAACGATTAAACCTTTGAAATCTTCAAAATACTTTCAAAATACTTCTTGTTGGAAAATATTTATTTAGGTTTTAAAAAAGATATGTCATTGGTGTTGTTAATTACAGAAGTTAGAGTTCTTTTGTCAGTTAGATAAAAAACTATTATTGGCGTATGATTGAATAAATTTAAACTTTTGTGTATTGATGTTAGAGATAAGGGGTTTTTTGTTCACTGGAAAGAAATTTTGTTCGAGATAACGGTGTTTGAGATAACGGGTTTTATTTGTGTACCTAACTGTATAGGAAAACGAGGGGAAATAGGTTTTGTTCGAGATAGAGGGGAGTTCGAGATAACGGTGTTCGAGGTAGCAGGAGTCGACCATAGTGCTAACATAGGGGGCATTCTAAGCCAGTTCGAACCCTCAAAAAAGGCACAACTTCAACAGCTTCCGGGGGCTCCGCCCCCTCGACCCCTGCCAGGACTCTGCTCTGGACCAGTAAGTGGGCTTACAGCCCCCCCTCCTACACCGCCAGCTGTCTAGGCAATGACTTCGTCATTGCCAGGCGAAGAAAATGACTCGGAAAATTCACCATGCTTGCCCCTCCACCCAAAATGCCCAATTTCCGCCACTGGTGACGTAACATAGTTAAGGGCACCTTAGTTCAAAAACTATGGGCCCACAAGCAAAAGAGGCCCGAAAGGGGCCCCCAAAATATTTCTTATAGCTCACTTTTCTTTGTTGTCGCTACACAAAGGTCGCATCTTACTTACTTCCAAAAGACCCAGCCTTTGTTACACCGATTTCCCGCGTTCATACCAATCCAAACTGGTGTTTACAAAGCAGTGACCAGGTCAGTAAGATCTCACCTAAAGGTAAGCCAGCTTGCTGACATGCCCATCCGCATCATAAAAACAGGTCCTTATTGCATGTGCCATAGCAATCTAGTTGTTAAGAAATAGATCTGCTTGCTTGCTTGCTTGCGAATCCTCTGATTTTAGGCCTAAAAAGGGATCCGCAAAATCACTTCAAAATTTTGCGAGTTTTCAAATTTCCTGAGGAACGAAATAACAGTTTTGCTGAATACTATAGGAAGAGACACAAGTTCCTCTGCATTGTACTGATAGGAAACATTTACCACATATGTTATTATGAATTGATCGTAGTAGTTAAACTACGTTTTGACCTGTCTGCAGAGTTGGGCAATTGCACACCCGAGATAACAATAGAACAATAGAATAGAACAATGGAAAGTTGTTAAAGCACACTCGAGACCTCTTTGAAAATGGCCATACTCTGCAGACTGGCGTTTTGACAGGACTGCGTAAAGGCTTTAAGGAATAACTCACAGTGAAATGTTTTCCATTTCCTTTGTCCACAACATTTCGAAAGCTCGGTACACCAAGAACCCTCAGCCTCCCAAACATTTCCTTCCCCAACAAGGCTCGCAGAAGGCTGTCCGTGTTATCATTTCAATTTTCAGTCCATTGTGACTCAATCTTCAACCAGTCGCCCAGGTTTACGTTTAGTGTAGACTCAAATTAAACTTGAGATTCAGCGTGAGATTCATTTGTACCAGGTTTCTACTACAAATGAATTGGTACAAATGAATCTGTAGTTGTCCTGGAAGCGTGAAATTAACACCAACATGATCAGCATAGATTGAATTTTGACATTAGCTAACAAAATCGATATCGATTATTTCATTGCATAAGGCCCTTAAGTACTATTGAAGAGGCCCTCAACCCAAAAACATTTCCAAAAATCTCGCACTAACTCAACTTAGCATTTTTGCTAATTCTGATCCATAGATATATATAGATAGATAGATATCATTTCATTTCAACACAACAAGTTACAAGGTGTAAATACAAATAAATTACAAATAAAATGTGTTGGGGACACTAAGAAAAATCTACTGGAGACTATCGAGCTTAGTGTCTTTTGTTTCAAGATTGGCACGGGCAAAGACACGAAGGCTCCTTCTCTTTCCTCCCTGTTCTAACCAAAATCGACTCATATAGAAATATAAAAGTCTTCCTTGTGATGAGTAAATACATTCGGTTTTATAAAGGCTGTTTCAGACACAATATTTGACATGTCATTTTTTTGCAAGTCTCCGGATGGGTCTCTCTAGTCATTTTTATTGTTATAATTGCTTTAACATTCATCAAAAGATTAATATAAAAACACTTCTCCAAAAAAGAGATAAACCCTCTATATCTCGGAAAATCCATCCAAACGACCTGATAGACATCCAAATTCGGAATCTACGCCAAAAACTAACCTATTAGGAGTCGCATAAAGTTTCCTAGGTTGTAACACCTCCTCCAGCTGTAGAAATTCGCCTTCATCCGGGAGGTTTAGAACTAATACATTGCACACTGGATTTGCACAACGTTTTTTTTTGGTTAGCCATTTAAGTTTTAGATTTGTAGTTGTTGTTAAAAGAAAAATTATTTTCGTGATGGCAAACATCGTCGGTTTTTCATAAAATCAAACCTTCAGGGCCCATCTATTCATTAATCATTACACAACCTACTGGACTAATTCACTAAATGGGTAGACTTCTTTGGACAAGAAATCTTCGGGTTATTCCTCAATAGATCAGTTTCGTACGATCGCTAACTCATCAATATGCCCTTGCTCTGTCCCACTCCCATTGCCAATAAAATATCTCCTCAGGGGCGTTGCTATAGAGGGGGGTTATATGAGATGGTGTACCCCCGATACCTTTTCTGCCAGTACCAATGTAAATTTTCGTCAAGTTGAAAACATTTTGACGCTACGCTATCAAATCTTAAGAAAATTCAAATAAGATAAATGCAGATGCTAAATTAATGACACAAATCAAAATTTACAATTATCCACGACGTTACAATACAAATCAAATTATTCTATTCATGACCTCGTCAAAAATCATTTAGTGACAATAAATAACAGAGACAAATTGATATCAGATTTTAGAAATTAAGAACAATAAAGTCAAAACTAGGTTTTTTAAGTGTTGATAAATTTGATATAATTAGTTGTTTTACTGAATAGATTAGTAATTCTAAGGAAAATTCGTTTTATTACCTTAGGTAAATTAGCTTTATCTTGGGACTCTTTTTTTGATAAAGCGACTGTGAGCCCTGAACGCTATAGAAATAAATATATTATTATTATTATCATTACAAACAGTCACATAACTTTATCTTATACAATTACTTCACAGCTTTTCAATCATTTTCCTTTCCAAGGAAAGAAGAAGTCCATGAAACCATCCCGAGTACGGCCTGATACTGCATCCTCGTTGTCCGGTGAAACATTCCAACCAGGAAACTGGAAACCTTGGCCTAAAAAGTAAATAGTATTTTAGTAAATAGCTTACGAGAAGATATTTACACATTCTTATAGTGGTACACTCTTTTTTATAAGAACCAGTAAAATTGATTTGAAGCTGGCTGTTCTTAAATATTCCTCTTTTGCTATCAGTAGTGTTAATTATTTGAAAGTTTGATTCTCTTAACCATCTGATATTATCTGTGTGCTGTACATCAGCTTGTTTTGTAATTATTTCTCAGTCTTATGGTTATTTCGTAAAATTTTCATATTGAGCCAAAAATTGTCATCCTCGGTTTGCTCTTAGCTTGTTTTTAAATTTTGGCCAAATTTGAGGCTGTTGTTTTTATAAATTGTTCTTAAAGAGTGTAGCCTTTTTGTGAGTATATCTACATGATAATGGTTAGGCGTGAGTTACAGGGTTGACAGTACTAGCCCCCACTAAGAAACTGAATGTTACAAAACCAGGCAGCCCGGTTTCTTATAAGTTGAGAAGAAATAGGTGAAGAATTTGAAATACGATCAGCTGGACAGCCACCGAATTGGCATAAAATACCGAATATTTTCAATGAAAATTATTTCTCAAGCAATGTGAATTTTCACTGAAAAAATATAATCTATAAGTATAGACGTGCTATTATCTTGCAGGCTAAAGTTTCTTATTAGTCAGTTTCTAAGTGATGGGCTAAGTACTGTAAATACACGTTCGAGATAATTTGAGAATGAAAATAACCCGAGTAGGACTCGAACCCACGACTTATAGATTCGTACTCTAGAGCGCTACCACTGCGAGACCGGGGCTTCGAGAAACTCAGGCCATTTCATTCACATGAGTTATCTCGATTGATTTTCCAAATCCTGCTTCTCCTGAAATATACACGTTGCACAGCTTTTAACATTTCACCAATATTCACAAAAGAAAGTTTCTAAATCAATACTTATGAAAACATCACTTTGCAAATGTTATATAGACAGAACATAGAGTTAATTTCTCTCTAGGCAACTTAAAAGCCTTTTGTCCCTTCCGAATGAAATGCTTTTACAGGAAAACAAATCTCACCTTGTGTTTTGCTTTTTAGCCAAGCATCCTCGAATTTCTCAAGATCACCTGGAAATTCGAAATAAAAAGCACTAAAGCTGTGACTAAAGCTTCTGCAGTTAATTAAACGTCATGAGGACATTTTCAAGGCGCTAGGTTCTTAACAATATGAACATTAAAATATAGCCGAAGTCTCTCCCTTTTATCCATGGGTGAAACAAATATAATGCTTTCTAGGACCATGAATTATTTTTCTAATTTCTGTAAGTATGGAGGAATTTAACAAAAATACAACATATGGTGACAGATCTCTTTTAGATAATCAAACAACACACACCAGGCAGTGATTGGGAGAGGGGTTACTAACCAAAAGCCATAATGAAAGACTTTAACTAAATTACTGTCCTTTGGTGAAATTTGGTTCCTTTTTTCTTTCTTGAAACCAAGAACTTTTCTGGGATCATGGGTGATGTGGTCCGCTATATTCTCCAGCCTTGCTTTATCAATATTTGCTCTATGGGGTTTCTGAAACTATATCATTCGTTAGACCTACCCTAAGGCCTAATTCTGTAGGCAAAGACGCTTTGTAGTACAAAAATTGATAGAAAATCATCGTTAAGCTAACGAGAATCAATATAGTGACCGATTCACACTCGCTATCTTGCCAAATTTGCTGTATGTTATTGATTTTTCAAAATAAATACATGGCTACAAATATCTTGTCTAGACCTACTTTGGCTGATTCATCACTTTTGATGAAAGCTATTGTCTCAATAGGGATCTACCCCCTCAGTGTTGGACCCTAAGGGGTAGTTGATTCTCCCTAACATTTTCGGAAATAATAGTTACAAAGCAATAGAAAATATCCCATGATTTTATTCAAAACTATAGGCTCGCCCCCAATATCTGCCCGAGTATCCGTCAATGTATCCCACTAAAAAAGCTATCAAATCTCCAAGTGAAAATGGAGGAAAAGTTTCACATCTCACCCTCATCCATGTTGATGAGATTTTCGTTTGTTTCTTCATTGCCACCCTTGTCTTTTTTAGTTGTTTTCTTGTACCCCTGGTCACCTATCTTTCTGATAACAGTTACCTAAACGTAAAATTAAATTTCATTAATCTTTTATTAACCTAATCATTCAATTAAGGCTAGTTGCAATAAGACAATTACAATAAAAAGCATAATTGCAATAACTCTGCTCAATGCAATAAGATGAGATTTGCAAACAAAATAAAGCTTTTAAGTCCAGTATGGTATTATTGTCTGGGGCCTTACTTACAAAGCACATACCAAACCGATATACCTTCTACAAAAGAAAGTTGTTAGAGCAATTGCATTCAAATCCTTTACTTCTCCATCCACACCAATCTTCTCTGATTTAGAAATTCTTAAATTAGATGATCTGTTTTACTTAAAGCTACACATATTTGTTTATGAATCAGTGAATAAAATTTCTCCTGTGTGTTTTCACAATTTTTTCGAAACTGTGTTATCTGTTCATCAATATAATACACGGCAGGCTACTAAAGGTGTTATTTTTATGACTCAAGAAAATACCTATCTGTATGGTTTAAGATCTATTAGATACGCTGGTGCCAAGGCATGGAATGACATTCCTCATTTGATTAAGCTATCTCGGACAAGCATGAGTTTTCACTTCAAACTAAAATCACATCTATTCTCTTCAAATTACCAAGTGAACTAAAATCTGATCTGCACAATTCAAACTCAAAATTTCCATTTAATGCTAAATAAATTGAAATAGGTTCTTATCAAAAGGGGGTGCTCTCTCCTCGATTAGTTTAGCTACTGAGAGAGTTCCTCCTTAAGAAATTCCATTCATACAATAGCTGTTGGAATTGGTCAATTTTCTAATTATATACTTGTATTTTGTATTATTTAACTTAATTATTTTCTCTACTTATATTGTGTTGTATGATGTGGAATTTCAAAATTAAATGAACTGCACTGAAGTTGTGACTCATGCAAGTTTCATGCTTAACGCCATTTTCAGAGAGCAATAAACATAAAAAAAAAAAAACGAAAAAAAAACCTAAACTAGCGCATTGCAAAGTCGAATCGTCTTTCATTTACCTATAAATATTTCTCCAGAGAATCGCTTTCAAATCCGCTGCGGGGCTACCATACTTAAGACAACTAAAGTAAATGTAACTTTTAGTCTACATTTGCACTATACCGGTACGAGATGAATATGACATGATTTCATGCCAGATTGGTTTTGTGCCATTTACATTATGACGGTGCAAAATAAATACGATTATCAATGTCTTTGAATGTGTTGTTTGATTCGTTTCATTTCCTTTATAATCGATTTTCAGCATTATTTATTTCAAAATCAATCACGTGCTGAAGCCGTCATGAAACAGTGGCGTTTGCAGCCGTTTACACTACGTCGTATTCGTTTTAAGGTGGTTAGAGTTCCGAATTCATTTCGTGCCGTTTTCAACTTAAGCCAGTGAAGACGACATAGGCCAAAGCAGCGTAACCTTCATACTATATTCAACTGCGGTCTAGCCTAAAGCATGACAACACGCGGTATTTGGAAAAAATGTTTGACTTTCAATCTTTCAAATCTGGTGATAGGGCAAAATGAGTTTCAGATTAGAAATCCATTAGATTTCTCACCAGCCCCAATATGTTGAAAAATCACTACACAACTAAAAAATAGGAACGAACCTCTTCATTTCCCTCCGAATCTCTGACGGTCTTTTGGCTCTCGATGATCTGTTAAAAGTGAAATAAACTGCATTAGCTGTTTTTTTTGGGGGTATTCTAGAGAGCTCAGGGGTTATTCTAAGAAATATTTTCAAAACCAAAGACTAAACGGCTCATACAATATGTTAGTACGAACTTTCATTATTAAAGACATTGAACTTTGAACTGCTAAGTAACAGTTTGTACGCCCTGTACAACCGCATGTTTTCGTTCTGTTTCTTTGTATTCTTAGTCGCCTTTGTAGTTATTCCCAAATCACATATTTTCCTTTGTTGTAAAGCACGCAATGTAGCTTCGTTTTAAATACCTTTGAGAGTAATGTTTGAGTATAAATAAGAGAGTAGATTTACTTGTAATTCATTCGGAGCCTGAAGGGCTCAAGACAGGCCGACGTGATGCTGTGGCAGCAGAGAAGGACAGGATACAGTTGGTATGTAGAACTTCTAGTACTTATATTGTAACTCTGTTATTTATGTTTAACTTTGTTTAATTACTTACTTATTTGTTAGATTGTTATTGTTAGATTTCTTGTTATATTTACTTATTTTTGCTATTGATTAATTTCAGTTAATCGATTCAACGGATATCGCATTACAACGCCGTATTTTCTCTGTCGTGTCTGAAAAGCAATCACATGAAAATTAACAACTGACCTTGGTGTGGATCTGTTGAAGAAGACTCGAGATCGCGTTCAACCAGACTGTCGTGAACAAGATGGCGTCGAGGGACAGGAAAGCCACCGAGAAAGGCCGTGAATATCAACTGGAGTTAAAGTACAAAGCCGTTGGGGAAGCATGGAGGAGTCTCAAATCTGTGTCGGAAGAGCTGAGATCGTTCATGGCTGAGAAACGTTCCGTGAGGGAAGCGAAGATTCTGTATGCCCGATGGATGGATTTGTACGAATCGTTTATGCAGGCCGATAATGCGTATTGTTCTCTTTTGAGTGAAGAAGACAGAAAGCAGCACCGTGAGACCTGGTTTCAAGACAAGGATGTTTGGATATCGAATATCAAGTCAAAGGCTGAAGAGTGGTTTCTGGGAAATGTGGATGGGCAGAGTGCATCTTCGCGGCGATCTACATCTTTGAGTAAGAAGTCATCAGCCAGACTTGCAGCAGAGACCAGGAGAATTGAAGAATTGAAGAAAATGGAAATTCTACTGAAAGAGAAACAGGAACTCGAGCGAAGAGTTAAGTTGATGGAAATTGAGTTGCAACAAGAGAAGGAGAGAAGTCAGATTAGAGAAGAAATCGTGAAATCTCAGTCCAGAAGTCAAATGATTAAAGAAATAGAGAATGAGGATACTGATAGTCAAGACTTGGGTGAAGACGTTGTGGATAACGGCATGTCGGAAAAACAAAGAGAAGATAACGAGGATGAATGTCTCCACGGTATCGATGCTGAAAGCATAGAAGGAAAGAAGTCCATTGTGCCAAGCCTTGCTGAGGTTCTACTTGAGCTTCAAAAGCCAAAGTTGGAAATAAAGAAGTTTGATGGAGATTGTCTGTCTTTTACCAAATTCATGCGGCAGTTCAAGTCCAGAATCGAGAGCGTTTGTACAGATGACGAAAAGATGACTTATCTGGAGCAATATACGATTGGAGAAGCACATCGCATTGTCACAGGCTACTCATTTCTGCCATCTGACGTCGGATATAAAGCAGCCGTCAAAGAATTGTCACGACGTTACGGTAATGCCGAGGTGATAGCTAACAGTTACATCCAGCAAGTCTTACAGTGGCCTATGATAAGAGCCGACGACCCGAAGTCTCTTGATGTGTTTTCAGTATTTTTGAAAGAATGTCAAGCCGCAACTCAATGCATTGGAACCATGAATATACTGGAACATACAGAAAACCTTCGACAGATCTTGAAGAAACTTCCAGTTTACATGCATGATCGATGGCGAACAGTTGTACAGAAGTTGAACAAAAACGGAAAGATGGCGAAGTTCTCGAATTTAGTGGAATTTGTCGAGTCAGAGGCCAAGAAGTTGAATGACCCAGTCTGGGGAAGAAATGCTCTTTCGTGTTTGCAGAGACGGGAACAGAAGAAGACAAAGGTTATGACAGCAGCGGCTAATGCTTCCGAAGGACTGAAATGCTGGGGTTGTGACGGATCTCACCGCATCAAAGAATGCCCAAAGCTGAAAGAAAGCAATCTGACGGAAAGAAGAAGTCTCGTGAGAACAAAGAAACTTTGTTTCAACTGCTTGGCAAAGGGACATTTGTCTACAGGATGCCCTTCGAAATCCAGCTGTGCTGTTTGCAAGAAAAGACACCACATTCTGTTGCATGATTTCACCGAGAGGGTTGAAGAACAGTCCAAGAAGCAAGATGAGAATCCGGGAAAGACGGAACAGTCGGGAGTTTCAAACGCAGTGGCCAGTGGAAGATGTACAATGCCTATCATTCCCGTCAAGGTGCTTTCAGGATCTAAAGTGGTGACATGTAATGCATTTCTCGACCCTGGCAGCAATGTTTCGTTTATAACCGAGAGCCTTGCGGAGAAGCTGAACGTTACAGGGAAGAAAACAACAATCAGTCTGAAAACGATGGGAAATACCGTAAATCAGCAGACAACCATGATCGATGGATTGAAGATATCAGCCCCTGACGGTGAAGAGGTTCCAGTCGATCTACCTACAGTATTCACCAAGCCAAACCTACCAGTAGAGTCATGGCAGATACCTACCAGTAAAGACCTGGCTGCATGGAGTCATCTGAAGACGATAAGCCTTCCTACCACAAGGATCAATGCAAGTATAGACGTACTGATTGGAAACAACGTTCCTGCAGCATTAGCCCCCACGGATGTCGTAACAGGCCCAGTTGGAAGTCCGTTTGCTACGAAGACAGTGCTTGGCTGGATTGTCTGGGGAGTCTCGAAGAAGCAGAAAATGCCAACCATCAGCAACTACGTATGCGCAGATGTCAGTTTGGAGAAGCTATACAGAGAAAGTTTGGACCTTGACTTTCCAGAAAGAGCAGCGGATGACAAGAGAGAATGGTCGTGGGAAGACAGACGATTCATGAAAGTGATGGATGAATCTTGTGAGTTGGTAAATGGCCATTATCGAGTTGATCTTCCTCTTCGTGACCCGGAATTGAAGTTACCATGTAACCGGAGGATGGCTGAAAACAGACTCGAGAGTTTAAAGAAAAAGATGTCCAAGAACGACCAGTTTCGACATGACTACAAAGCCTTCATGCAAGATATGGTTGACAAAGGTTATGCGGAGGAGATACCAATTGAAGCAGAAGTCAGCGACGGGAGAGAATGGTACATACCTCATCATGGTGTTTACAACCCTCAAAAGTTTACTGAACAGTCTGCAAGGAATCCTGTCGCGGTTCAGGAAGTTTCCAGTGGCGTTTTCCAGTGACGTAGAGTGCATGTTCTATCAAGTCAAAGTCCCAGAAAAGCAAAGAGATTTCCTCAGATTCTTGTGGTGGCCAGATGGCGATGTCCTACAGAAGCCGAGGGTATACAGAATGACCGTACACTTATTTGGTGCAGCGTCTTCTCCATCCTGTGCAAATTACGGACTGAAGAAAACCGGCTCAGACAACAGAAGCAAGGCGAGTTTGGAAGCTGTGAAGACCCTGAACGACGACTTTTACATGGATGATTGCCTGAAGTCCGTCCAAAGCGTAGATGAAGCCATAACGATGGTCAAAGACTTGAAGAGCCTATGTAAAGAGGGAGGATTCAACCTTACGAAGTGGTGCAGCAATCAGAGAGAAGTCTTGGCCGAGATACCAACAGAAGATTTGTCAAAAGGATTGAGAAGTCTGGACTTGGATTCTTCTCAGCTACCCCCAGAGAGGACACTCGGAATTCTGTGGAACCCTGAAGACGATCAGTTTCAGTTCCTATGCAACTTCAAGATGATGAAGACTACGAGAAGGACAATGTTGTCAGTCGTGAGTTCCATTTATGATCCTCTTGGTCTCATCACCCCTTTGCTTATGCCAGCGAAGAACATCTTACAAGATATGTGCAAGCAGAATGCTGGATGGGATGACCAACCAGATGAGAATATCTTGATGAAATGGGACAAGTGGTTGAAGAGTATTGAAGACCTCAAAGAAATAAAGATCACCCGGTGCTATGTGCCAAGCGATTTCGGAGAAGTGACTCGTCGAGAACTACATGTATTCAGTGATGCAAGTGAGCTGGGTTACGGAATCGCAATCTATGTCAGATCATCTAACGAAGAAAAAGGCGTCTACTGCTCCTTGGCGTTTTCTAAGGGAAGAGTTGTTCCTTTGAAGAAGATCACCATTCCCAGACTGGAATTGACAGCTGCAACGCTCGCTGTGAGAATGGCAACTATGGTGAAAAGAGAGCTCGATGTTCGAATCAACAAAACGGTATTTTGGACAGACAGTACAGCAGTCCTGAAGTACATTGCTAATGACAGAGCAAGATATCATACGTTTGTGGCAAACCGCGTAGAGGTCATCAGGAGTGTGACAGTTCCAGAACAGTGGCGCTATGTTAATACAAGGGAAAATCCAGCAGATCTGGCCTCAAGAGGTGTTCAGAAAACGAGAGATTTGACTGATGGCATTTGGTTTCACGGACCGAGGTTCCTATGGCAACAAGAATCAGAATGGTCGAATGACGGTACAGATTTGAAGATGGATACGGATGATCCAGAGGTGAAAAGCAGCTGTGCAGTTGTTGGGACAGAAGAGCAAAGTATTGCGAAAAGGCTTGCAGGGCGGATCTCAAACTGGGTGAAGATGAAGAGAGTAATGGCCTGGATCTTACTGGCTGTTCGTAAATTCATGGATCTGATAAGAAGAAAAGCAAGAACAGAAGTGAGTGAGTCTCCGCAGTTATCAGTAGAATTGCTAGCAGAAAGTGAAGTTTTGATCCTGCGGTTCATGCAAATTGAGGGTTTCCCAAAGGAGATGGATGCTCTTGAGAAAGGCGATATGATTTCTCGAAGAAGTTTGCTATTCAAGTATGCTCCTATGCTCGCAGATGATGGCCTGATAAGAATCACTGGCAGGATTGGCAAAGCGGACGTGTCATATGAAGCTCGACATCCGGTTGTCCTATCAAAATCCTCTCCCATCGTACAGTTAATAGTCCGGGATGCACACAAGAGAGTCGGTCACCTGGGGAAAAATGCCATCGTAGCGAAGACCAGAGAACGTTATTGGATATATGGAGTGAACCAGCTTGCAAAGAAGGTAGCAAGAGAATGTTCAACTTGTAGAAGATACCAGGCAAGACCTTGTGAGCAAGTGATGGCGGACTTACCACGAATTCGATTGCAATCAGACGGAGCCCCATTTGAACATGTTGGAATGGATTACTTTGGCCCACTGATAGTAAAAAGAGGAAGATCTGAAGTGAAAAGGTATGGCGTTATCTTTACGTGCATGTCTTCCAGAGGATCGCATTTGGAAATCAGCCATTCACTTGAAACCGATGGATGCATAAACGCTATCAGGAGATTTATGGCCAGACGAGGACCCGTGAAGAGTATCACATCTGATAATGGTACAAATATGGTTGGAGCAGAGAAAGAACTTCGTGAAATGTTAGCAAAGGTGAATCAGTCAAAAGTGAGTAATTTTTTATGCAACAACGGAATCGATTGGTACTTCAACCCTCCAACAGCCTCTCACTTCGGTGGAGTATGGGAAAGGATGATCAGGACCACTAGGAAGATCTTGTACAGTTTGCTGAAAGAACAAAGCTCCATATTAGATGATGAAACACTCTCTACAGTACTTTGCGAAGCTGAAAACATCTTGAATAACAGACCGCTCACCGCAACTTCGACGGATCCGAACGATATGCTGCCGCTAACACCCAACATGCTGATCAATCCAAGAGGAAGGCCATTAGATGCTCCGGGACAGTTTGAGAAGTCAGATATCTATGCGAAAAGACGTTGGAGACGTGTACAGTACCTTGTTCATGTGTTTTGGACCCGATGGAAAAGAGAGTATCTTGTAACCCTTCAACAACGGAACAAGTGGCAGCGCCCGAAACGAAATGTGGAAGTTGGAGACATCGTATTAATGATAGACACAGCAGTACCAAGGAACAGCTGGCCAATGGGGAGAATCGAAAAAGTGTTTGTGGATGCAAAGGGGAATACAAGATCGTGCGTAGTAAGAACCAAGTCGTCAGTTTTTGAAAGACCAGTTGCAAAGTTGTGTGTGATTGTCGAAAACAAGAAGTGAACATTTGACATTGCGAATAAGTAGAAATGAAAGTTAGTTTATTGTATTGTTGTCATTGCAAGGGTTGCAATTGGGGGTGGGTGTGTTAGTACGAACTTTCATTATTAAAGACATTGAACTTTGAACTGCTAAGTAACAGTTTGTACGCCCTGTACAACCGCATGTTTTCGTTCTGTTTCTTTGTATTCTTAGTCGCCTTTGTAGTTATTCCCAAATCACATATTTTCCTTTGTTGTAAAGCACGCAATGTAGCTTCGTTTTAAATACCTTTGAGAGTAATGTTTGAGTATAAATAAGAGAGTAGATTTACTTGTAATTCATTCGGAGCCTGAAGGGCTCAAGACAGGCCGACGTGATGCTGTGGCAGCAGAGAAGGACAGGATACAGTTGGTATGTAGAACTTCTAGTACTTATATTGTAACTCTGTTATTTATGTTTAACTTTGTTTAATTACTTACTTATTTGTTAGATTGTTATTGTTAGATTTCTTGTTATATTTACTTATTTTTGCTATTGATTAATTTCAGTTAATCGATTCAACGGATATCGCATTACAACGCCGTATTTTCTCTGTCGTGTCTGAAAAGCAATCACACAATATTTTCGTAAAGTGTTTTATAATTTCTGCTGTTGACAAAAGAAGACTGAAACAACGTTAGTGCAGGAATTTGGGAACCCTTTGCTCAACGCCTTACATATTAACCTAGCTTAACCTTGTATCTAAACCTAGCCTATGAAGTAGGTTTTTAGAATGAAGATTATTTGGCATTTTTGCTGAAGATGCGAAGAGTAGGAATGAGGTTACGTTTTCGCTTGAATCATTTATGCCCCTGAGACCTAAATTGTACAAGTACAGGCTACCAGAAGTATCGTATGCTATCAGAAGGTTTCGAGCCACTGATCTCAAAATAAAGACTGGATCGAGCATCTGTAGTTCTGGAATGAAGTCATTTGGCAGCCATATTGGTAGGTCCAATTCAATAAATTGAGGATCCAATAGGGGCTGCTTTTTTCTTTGATGATTGTTGGAATGTTATGAATGCTCAACACGAGACTGAATAATCGTGCAGCTATTGTTTGCAAAGAATACAGGCAATATAATTTCTTTGGCAGCAATATTAGGAGGCCAAACAGCAAGCCAAAGCAATTGCGATCGACAGCTGGCTCCAGGAACAACAGAATGGATGAAATGTTCTTATATCAACACTTAAGATAGGATCGTGTGATTCAGAACGTGTCTTGATGTGAGAGTTCGTCCTGAGGCTCATCCCATCATCCGGCTTATCAAAGGTGGTGAGGATGAAAGGCTGGAAGGAAGGATAAAATTTCATATATAAACACGTGCTGTTTTTATTCTAAATCTCAACTTAAAGGGTGGGATGATTTTGTAGGGCATATAGTGTGGAATGGTTTTGTCCTCTTAAAAACCTCACGTCTAAGTTAACACAAGATGATTTCATGCATGTTACTCTAACTGTAAAATTTAGAATTGCACAGCTTTTGTAATTCTCATCGATTTCAAAAACTAATTAATTTAATTATTCTTATCAATTCATTTTTTATGATTTTGAGATTTTTGAGTTAATGTCCTTTGTGTACCATCTATATAAATAACGGGCACTTTCAAGGTGCAAACTACTAAATAAAGAAAAAATGATGATAAGGGTAGATATTGCTGCTTTTTGAGACGTATTCGGCACTTTGTCAATTCAAGGGCTAAACCAGGCATGATTTTATTCCTATCGAAGTCTGAACTCGCTTAATCACATCCCTTATCAACATTATCATAAAAGTTAAATCACAAGCGTAGGAATGAATCCTGAAATAGATTATCTGAATGAAAAAAGCATAAGTTGGAGGGTGAAGAAGGCTTTTGAAGAGAGGGCAGACATCTGGTGAACAATACCACAGCTGCTGATGTCCTACTTTGACACTGAAAACACGATAACGCCGAGATCAAAGAGAATACATGATAACACATGACCTAAGGTAAATACGAAAGACTATGAGCAAGGAGCTCAAGTTTAAAACTTGAGAGAAGAAGTTTGATTTTCAATTTAAATACTTTTCAATCACAGTATTAGTCGAGAGCAAGCAAAAACTACGAAAAACGTTTCAAGGAATCCAGGCAATAGTGAAAACAAGCTTTTCGCTTCAATTGTTTTCAATATATAAATAGAAAATTCATGGGGAAATATCATTGCGAAATACGTGTATCCGGAGGCTATGACATAATATCCAAAAGCTAAAAGTTCGCCTTTCTGAATGAGATCAAGATCCTAGAAAAAACGTTAAAGAGGATCCACAAGTGACAGGAATAGCCTAGTGGTTAGATTAATCAACCCTAGTTCAAAGGGTGTTGGGTTCGAAACCACCTTCAGACCTGTCAGAAATTGGAGAAGAGATTTAGTCAGCTCTCTGTAATTCCAGGCTAAAAGGCAAATAAAAAGGAATCACAAGGTGTTGTCACATCGACAGAAAGGACCAGGGTCACAATGCTCGATTAGTTTACCTATCAAGTGGGCTATCGGTGCTTTGCGAATAAACCGATTACTTACAAAGATAGTAAGCATATTTGCCTATCATAAACTATCAACAACCACAAGTAGAGAATACCAGTACAAAATTCCAACTTCAAGATGTTGGGAGAATGTCAACGGCTAAGACATTTTCCAGTCCTGTTTCCAAACAGACTCACAACAAAACAGCAGTACTCCATTCCGACCCATATGTCTTCCAAAAAACTGCGACTTTTACATTTTTAGCCTATCAATCAGCGGCTGTTGTGAAATTCGCTGGTCAGCTCAAATAGAAAAGTTTTAATTGACTTACCACCTCTATGGTTTGGGGTCATACTCTCTGGTCTCTAATAGACGGAGGGTTGGAATAGTAGGGGGGCTGTGAAAAATCTCAAAAAGATAATAAGCAGGAAGGCTGGAGTAAGAATGTCCTGGGTGAAAAAGTTTCAGAAAATTATTGAAAAGGGGAAATCTATAAGAGACAAAATGTAACGACAGTGAGACATTAAAAATACAGTGCTATAACTTCGCTGATTTCACTCCAAATTCTCAACCTCATAGATTTTTGTAACTCTGGTTTTGTTTGCGACTCATTACCAGAATACACGCGCGGGAGGTTTGGAATAAGAATGTCCTGGGTGGAAAATGTTCTAAAAATTGATAAGAGGGGGACGTTTACTAGAGACTAAAGAGTAATTCTTTCATAGTTTCCCTGCGTGTCGTGAGAAGTGACTAAAAGAGTTGCTTCAGACAAGGCATCCGGTCATAAAACTGTGTCCCACAACAAAAATCATGCATATTTTTGAAGACAAATACACGAACCAATCAACCTCTCTTAGCGGGGAAAACGGCTGGAATATGAATTATGTTTGTGTTGATTGACTAAAAGCCTAATCGTCTGATTTATAGATTATGGTTCATACGTTAACGTTAATACGATCATGGGTAAGTTAATGAAATGAAAAGCACATCTGAAATCTCAGGATAAGAAAAGGAAAAATGCGAATCTTGGATCTTACCCCGTCTGCACTCTTTTTTGTTGTGATGCTTGAGAACTTGTGGAAAGAAAAGTTGCCATCAAATCTTTCTGGAGCTTCCTCTTTTGGCTTGATTGTTCCACTTTTTATGATATCGTCGAGTTTGGAGCTGTCGGATTCAACTTCACCGTCGAAGTCTGCAAATAGCAAGAAAACTGCCCAGATTAGAAACGTCCAGATTACTGTCCAGTGTCCAGACACAAAAACTGTCCAGATTATCGGGTATCATATAATCCAACATATTATCAACGATAGAATAAAAGTTGAAAAAAAAGAAACCTTGTATCGAAGTTGGCTAGAGCTATCAGTCGAATAACAGGTCCACAGACCCTTGCAAAACTGAACATAACCTAGATAGATCTAGTATGCCAGACCATATGTAGCAATATCAATCTCTATAGCGATTACGTTGTTAACACTGCATCATAGTGCTCGATGTACGAACGTACAGAGCAATATATAATAGAAACAAGAAAGGAGACTGGCTCTCTGTTACTCAAAGTTTCATGCTCACGCAATCATCAGACAGACTATTAATAATATAATAGTAGGATAATAGTCTGTCTGATGATTGCGTGAGCATGAAACTTTGAGTAACAGAGAGCCAGTCTCCCTTCTTGTTTCTATTCTATGTAGCAATATTAAATATTTCGATATATTCAATTCAATTTCAGTATGAATTCAATTCAAAATACATTTATACGTTCAATTTCAATATCAATATGTTAAATTCAATTCAATTCAATTATATTTAATAGAACTCAAAATACCAATATTGATATTGAAATGAACGTATAAATATAAATAGAATCCATTCTGAAATTGAATTGAATATATCGAAATATTGCAAACTGCTACATATGGGTTATACATTCTATACATATGGGTTCTACATATGGGATATACATTCTATAGAAACATTAAGTCATTAAAAGTTTTGGTCAGCACCTAGGCTAGACAAAATTTAGAAGATAGCATCTAAGCTCTATCTAAAAAGCACCAATCTATTTCTCTTTGTTTAAACGCTAGCTGTCCACGGCAAACAAAACATATTTCAGTTGGTTTTCAGTACGTTTCCTTACTGCATTTAAACTTGAAATTCAAAACAAAAATGACTCAAATCCCCCTCGTGCTAAGAATAAACGCAAGACTATTGTCCTAACCCTTGAAATAACCTTGAGTGTGAAAATTGATCCATGGCACATAGATCTGGACGAAGCCCTCACCTAAGAAATAGCAATGGGTCCATAGCTATGATTGCTAAAAAAGTAGCAATTATAACTCAATGCTCTCCAGCAATATTAGTCAATCAGAAGTATGACCGTGGTCAGCAATGGATTATGTCAATTGAATGAAAAATCAAATTGGGCAGTCTCTGCATTACCTTTATCCTGCAGCTCTTCAAGACCCCTTCGTGGCCTCATATTCCCAAATGGAAATGTCCACGACCAATCTATCTAGAAATGATAGTATTCAGGCTAATCAGAAGAGGAATAGGTAGCTATCAAACCATCTACTTGATGTTAAAAATTCTGGCTTAAAAATACCATGCATAGTGCATAGTGGCAGCGCCAGCTCTGAAAAAAATTGAAAAAAGTGGGAGGGCTTTTGACGTACTTTTTAAGTCCAACGATATACAGAACTAATTTTATGCACTAATTGGCAAAAAGGAAACAGGAAACTACACGTTCATCTCGAGAAGCCTTTTTCGTGATTTCTCACTCATCAGAAGGTGTACAAAGTAGTCGAGATGAACGTGTAGTTTCCTGCTTCTTTTCTGCCAATCAGTATATTCACGCTCTACTATCATGTATGGAGCACTATTTTCTGAAAACCAAAACAGTGGCTTTATAACTAATTTTATGCCATTTTTCTTGGACAATTTCACTGACTTTTGAGAAATGAGGAGGACGAATCCAGCAGCCACAACCCCCCCCCCCTGTGGGACAACCACTGACACTGCATCAAACCTAAAGTAAAATAAAGTAAAATGTTAAATTTGAAAGGCCTTGCAAACATGTGTCAGAGGTGCGTAATAATAAGATGACCATAATCGTGTGTGTTATATATTGGATAGATCTTTGAAACGCTCAAGCTTGCGAACGGTAATTTAGAGGTAGGACAATGAATCTCGCGTTAGTAACACATTTAAAAACAGATTTAAAAACTAAGTTTGTGGGACAAGAATGTGGGACAAAGAACGTTGGAATCTCATGCAGGATGTGGGACCAAGGAAGCTAACGCATATGTAGCAGCATGAGCGTTACAAAGACTTTAGCAATATCTTGGGTGTTAAAATATTTCTTAGGCTCTAGTGACTTGAAGATAAAATTAGGTCATTATCAGAGTACCATGATATTTATAGGAAAAACGAGAGGATAACAGAAACATTAGATAACATGTGATCCTCACCATTGAGTGTCGCCCATCATCCTGGTCTTCTTCTTGAAAGACATGAGGAAACGGTGTTATCTGTGAAAATCACCAAACATTTCACACATGGTGGATTACAAATGAACCGAAAAAAATTCATATAGTAAAACTTTTCAATAGTTGAAATGGAAACAACTTTATAAATATGTGAGTTTTTAGCTTGATCATGTTAAACTGTTACTATTAAGAGCAGTGGCGTATTTCTGCAAAAGCAGTTCAATTGGTGTTGGAGATGCTGGATGGCAGGGGTTAAAACCACCATTGACTTAATTTTGGGGTTAGCCTAGTAGTTGTTTAAAGTTGCTAAACTATTTGATGTGTGTGGTACTGTAAATTAGTAAGACAAATAAATGAACAAATTGTATATAAGTATTACCATGCATGTAATTCTTACAAAAGCTTCTATTGACGCTTCAGGCGTATGTGGGTTATCAAAGTAATAGGAAAAACAGTTGGGTAGAAGATAAATAAGGAACGAAAGAGTAGTTCAAATGGTTAAAGTTTGAGAAACGATGTGATGTATCATAATGATGAATAGAGTAGAGCAAAGCGTGGAAAAGAATGCTGAAAGAGTTACACAAGATATCTAAATAGATATCTATCTACTCTAAAAAAGAGAATTGCTTATAAGTCTACTGGGGAAGACAGACCCAGCGGAAGCTGTGAATAATTGGTACGGTTCGAGATAAACCAGTAGGTCTGGAGCGTATGCCATAAAAATTCCGAAATCTAAATTCCCCCAGATGCAATTTGGTACACAGGGGATCAGAATTAATGTAAAAATGAACTAAAATTTACAGTAAAAATATATTTGTTTATGAAGCAAGAGCAACATAATTTTTTAAAAAAGAGTGACTAAGCCCGAAAATTGCTCCGGCCAAAACCACACCACCCAGACCAGTTTCGCCAGGCCTGGAAGAGTATTGTAGGTTTAACATCAAACGTTATTCTAAATGTTTTTTTTTCTAGCTGTCATGAGGTGCATACTAAAGTTTTTCCTATCAACTTGATAACGGGCATACGTCTGAAACGTTAGTGGAAGCTTTTATTTATATCACATGGTACTACTCATACAACTTGTTTATTTATTGGTTTTATTTGGTCTAGTAGTGGCTGCAAACACAGCCATCACGTAAGAAGGTGAAATTACCTGGAACTGATCAGTGCTACCAAACGAATCTCTTTCATCATGTTTCAGCATTTTATCTCGTAATGATTTCGGCTTCTTATTTTCATAGTCTTCTTCATGTCCAAAATGAGGACCTGTAATGTCATTTAAATAGGTATAAAACCATAAGCTTATGTATGGTTGACATGGAGCTGTCATCCAGCTTTCCTACGATGAATGTAAATAAGGCATTTCACTAAAGAACACCAATCAACCAACAGCCTTTAGGCGCCTCTAGTATTGCTACTAATTGCTGCAAAGAGCTTCCAGGCTTTTTCAAAATGAGGAACGCAAGGGTGACAGTGAGGAATGAACAATGTTCAATGTCAATGACTCACCCCTTCAAGCCAGTTCTGAAGAGACAAGGGATAATGAACCATATTATATACTACAGTTGCAAGAGCTGGAAGTAGCACTCATGGACATGAAGAGCTGACACCACTTTCAACCACTCATTCTGATTTGATCTTCCTCTCTTTGCGAGAACCATCCTCAAGTTGTCTTATGAAATACACCTTCAAGAACCTCCATAGATGTTTTTCAAATCTATCTCAGTTTAAAGCTGTTAGATTGGTTTCTTTGGAACCTCTCCAGATTCAAATTTAGTATCATATCATAAATTGTTGTTATTAGACTCCTTACCCTCCAGCTGTGGAAGATCTCCAAACCTTGTGAATAATCCTCCCATCATATCTTCAAGTTGACGCACCATATTTTGCTCGATTTGAAAAAATTCATCATCATTTTCATTCTCACCATCAGGTCCTATGAAGATACTGAAGCCAGGGAAACCCCCTTGCCATTCTCTGTGCCAATTTTCTTGATTTTGTTGATCTTCCTTCAAGTAAACATTCTTTCTCTGGTTTGCCAGATCATTTTCAATATCTCTGAAATACAAGAAAAGTATTAGAATGGAAAATATAATAAAACCAATTCTACAAACTGCATGGAATGTTGCCACAAAGAAATCCCCAGGTGGGGTGGTGCTTCAATATAAACTTGACTTGACATGAATCTGGAATTTAACTAAAGGATCAATTCAAACGTCCGCGTTATCAAGGATATCTCTAGAGGAAAATTTGGATTGTTTGACATGCACCCGGGGGGGGGGGGGGTAATATTTATGTGCTCATGTGCAACATTTCTGTAACTATTTAATGCATATTAATTCACAGTAAAAACTTATAAATTCTAGTTGGTATGTTGGTATTGTACATACATGTACGCTGTGCTGATACGCAATGCTCATTCAAATTTGCATGATCTTCTGCTAATTTTTGATCCCCTTCAGAATTTCCTGCACAATTTCAGTTATGCAAAATCTGGATTGGCAATATGTTTCAAACCTGGAGTCTCTTAGCTGGTGAAACCAAGATAGCTGGCAAGTCAGCAAAACTTATTAGTTTTTCAACTCATTTTCAGGGCACCGAGAAGAGAATGCAAGAAGTTTGTCTGCTAACTTAGCCTTGGCCTAATCAGTTAGGTCCAAATTATAATTAACTACGATCATAACAATGTATTACATGCTTTCTTATAAGGAACCTTTAATAAGGAACCTACGTGTAGAAGACCGACCAAAGATGGGATTTAAGATATGTTTATTGTTTGACTTTTTAATCTTTAGTGCATGGCTCTTGGCCTTTGGCATATTGCATTCACAGTTATTATCTTATTATACTTAATTCTAATCATGTCAACATCCAAGTGCACATATTTTTTATAAGAAACCAGTTCATAACAAACCCGCTACTAGAGCCCCAAAAATTTAAGAAACTTTTAGAACTACATCAATATCTTTAAGAAACTCAGAAAAAAAATAAGAGGACTTTCTGAGCCGGAAAGCATGTCAACAATACATTTTTGCTTGATTTAAGTTTGCTTCTCGTTTTTATTTAGAGGAACACAGGATGTGAGTCTACTTGTATTTAGTATAGGTGGGTTTCTGATATAACTTGCTATGAAATACTTTCAGGAAATTGTTTTCGGTATCAGTTTTTCAGTCAGTTCTTGTGTTTCTTGTGTTCAGTCAGTTTTTAGTCAGTCCTCACGTTTCTCGTGAAGTTCTACTTCATGGCGAATAGAAAAAAGCAAGCAAAAATAAAGAAACTTTTAAGAAACTTTTAGAACTAGAAACTAGTGAAAAATTAAGAAACTTTTAGTGCAAGGACCCAAGCTAGGTTTCTTATCAAAAAAATTGTGTATGCTATGATCATTGTATACAGTATCGTAAAGTAAACCACATTTGGACCTGACTGCCAGCCCTGTTAATTTTAGGCACTATACCGCCGGACTATCGAATAGACGACTACTTTCAATCGCGCAGTTTCTACACTCTTTTTTTAAGAACTAGTGAAATTGGTTTAAGGCTGGCTTTTCTTAAGTATTCCTCTGTTTATAGGATGAAATTTCTTAAATTGTTCTTACGTTCATAATGATTTGGAAGCCTATTTTCACCAACAGTTGCGTTAATTTAATTTTCTGCAAATTTCGACTCCCTGGGGGGAGCATCTTATGTATCTCTGTGCTGTCAATCTGCTTGTTTTGTAATTTATTTGTTCACCAAATGCATGGTTATTTCGTAAAATTCTCGTATCAAGCAAAAAATGGTCAGCCTCAGTTTGAGTTTGTTCTTAGATAAGGTCTTGAATTTTGGCATAATTGGAAGCTTGTGTGTTCTTTTAAATCGGTTCTTAAAAAAAAGAGTGCACTGTATGCTACCTTGGTAAACCTGTGATGCCAAATTCTTCAGATGGACTCTTCTGCTTTGAAAAAAAGTCTCTGAAAAAGTCCCCAAGGACCATTTTCAACTTCTTCGATCCAGCTTAGATTAGCTCAGATTTTTTGTTGAACTCAAAAGTTTTGATGTTATTCTTGCATCATAATAATTGTGGCCAAAGTCTGTTAGGATGCACCAAAACAATCTTCAACATAGCCTCGTTGTGGTTAATGATTGGATTTTTTGGGGGTCTATTAGGAGGGTTTTAGGGTTAAATGTTGAGGCAGCGCAGGGGATGTAGGGGATGGGGTTAGGTTTAGCATAAGTGATAGGCCTAGGTTAGGGGTAAGGGATAGGGTTACAAATAAGGTAAGAGGTTTTTTGAATGGGGTAAATCAGCTTAAGAAAGAGGCTACCGAAAGGATATTTTGACGCATACTAAAAATTGCTGAACCATACGAATTGAAAGAGCCTCGCTCGCATTTCTTATTTCTTCTTTTCGAAGATTCATTCTAAAGTTTGGGATTCAGATCGATATTCAAACAAAAATTGGAGACGTGAAAAGAAAACACGGTTGAGGGATATTTTGATAAAAATGAAGTTCAGTTGAAGATGAACTAGTGGCGGTGGTGTAAGTATTATGAGAAAGAACGCATCAAACAAGTTTTCATCGACTTTTCTATTGGTCTTGCAGAAGGATACAGGGATAGGGGTTTGATTAGGGGTAGGTCTAATAGAACTATAGTAGTTATACTTTGATAATGTTTACACTGATCCACCCCACCTCCCCCTATAGTACTTAAGGTAATGGACTGTTCAAGAAAGGCCAATTTTGCCTTTTATGTAAATATTGAAAAAACATTTTTGGACATCAATGTCAAGATGTTTTGCATACATGGCAATCTGAGGGAGAAAATTACAATTGTTGGCATCAAAACACTCCACCTTCACACATATCGCTAGATCGCTGAGTTGCTCATGCTTGAAAAGGATAATTTTGCAGTAAACAAAGACTGTCATGACAAGAAATGTTGCTTTTGAAACAATACACGACCACCTACCTATAAAGTGGATCCGTGAATTAGTTCCACATTTGCTTTAGAGTTAAACATAAATTTACAAACTAGGTCTCTAAATCAGGCAGAATGTGGGACAAAGATAAACTAGCGCCGCTAACGCATGCGTAGAAGCATGAGCAACTCAGCAATCTAGCAATATCTACGTTCACTGGAGGCTGGCCATGTTCTGGCTGTGCTAAACTTGATTTGAATCGATCAATCTTGTGTCGTTCTCTGCAAGAAATTTCATTCTAGCTGCCATGTACCATGTAAGGAAGCCTAAGGGAACTTTCCTGGTTTTGTTGATCTTTGAATTAACTGCCCCTTGATTCACACCTCAATATATTTCTTATACCTTTCATTGTGATTTCAAAAGGTAGATGATGGCAGAGCAGCAAATTGATGTGGAAGTCCTTTTCAAGGCACAGGGCATCAATGAAATTAGAGATGCTGAAAGAAAACTGAGGTAAATGCGTGACATTGTGAGGTATCCATCCATGATGGCAAAATGTGGCATACTATCAATAAACCAAAATTCATTCTAGCAGCTCGGGTTCTGTATAGCCAGAAATATCGGAAACATAATGAAACGAACACATAGATTACTTAAGCTTTTCGTCTGACACTCAACAGAGTAATACGTCAGAAAGAGAATGAAACAGAAACCTAACTGATTTATATACCCAGATGTGGATCGAAATAGGCCAATCAGAAAAAAGGTGAATGATTGGTATGGTGTAGGAAAACCAATCAACACCCAAGATACAGTGAGCTGACCAATAAGATTACTTCAAGAGTCCTAACGCGAAAACGAACTCCTTCTGTCCGCACAATAGTGGATCCCTGGTTTTTATGTGGACTGATTCCAAAATAGCTAAGTGAAAGGCAGATCTTACTCTGCCAATTATTCGGAAGCCTTTCTCACTGTAGGCTTTAGCACACTCTGGGTTGTTGAGCAAATGTTGACCTATAGCAGAGTCATGTTCTAGTGATCTTTTTGGTTTTGAGGCGGGAGATGGTTGTTCTTGTTGCGGCACAGTTTTGTTGCGTATGCTAGACGGCACGTGTTGTTTAATCCTATCACATAACCGCTGAGATGTGCGACCTATGTACCTGTTAACTTGTTACTATTAAGTTTAATTTTCAACCTGCAAACATTATGACAAAAGGTCTGGGGAAAGAAAGTGCATTTTGAGGTCTTCCTCTGACATTAAACAGAGGGAAGTTCCAGTGAGATAGCAAAGCAATGAGTGGGAATCCAAAGCATGCAAAATATTCTACAAAATAATGATAGAATCCATCAGATAAAAATGAACTATGCCCAAACTTGAGCACCACAAAGTGCACTTAATGTTGGTATGATGTATTATGGAATACTTTTTAAATCAGAGCAAACAAAAACAGCAATAGTTTAAGTGCTAGTTGATAATTTTATGTATAACAATACTTTTGGATCTCAGAAATAATCTGTTGAAAACCATCCCCTTACAACAGTTTAAATATAGTAGTAATTGACATTGCTATTCATACATTGTTCTATAGAAGTGGAATTGAGAAGAAGAAAGAAGATCTTCGCATGATGGTTGGGTAAGGTTATCGTTTCGATTTTTATTATAGGCCACTGTCAAGTGTCACTGGAGCATATAAATTATATCAACCCACTTCACAAGTCCTTAAAGTAGTCAAAGTGGTTCTAAGCTACCTAGAGAGGAAACATAGATATAACACTGTTGTCGGGTTATTGAGAACTGATTTGTGGCACGCTTACTGTGTAAATCATTACCTTACGCGATACTGCCCCTCTGGCAAGCAATGGATAAATTACGAAGCTTATGATAGCAAAGAGTTGAAGTTTGTGGACTGACTAGAATGGTTGATGGAAAAAACTAAAATTTTTTAGGCACCTTGCCATAAAAATCCTGGTTCCCAAGCTATTTGTGACTAGAAATTCTCCCGCTTAGAAATTTGGCTCTGCCAGGGAGAGGGTAATAGTATTTTTCAGCTACTTGAACTATTTATTACTACTTTTTAGCAGGCGACCCAATACCTCTGTTACTTTATGTTAGTTGATGGACTCTCTTACTTTGCCTATTGGGGTGGCATTAAATTGTCTACTAGTATTATGTCTACTCCTGGGCATATAGGTTGCCAAAAGCTAGCAGTCATTGACTTCAACGTCTGGAAACTTTTCGTGCAATCAACAATTGTCTCAACTTTATTGAAAATAATTACATTATTGATTTTGTTACCAATTTTCAGGGAAGGATATAGAGACTTGATTGATGCAGCTGACACAATAAACCAGATGAAGAATCTCACAGAAAAGGTTTTTGATTTTATCTTTTGTATTGCTTTATAAAGGCGAGCGAGAGCTTAAGTGGACATAAACAGAATTCCTAATAAATTTCAGAATGGAAGAAGTTATAATCATATGCATGCTGCCGAAAATTTCATTGAAAGTTTTTGTCTCTAGGTGCACAGTGGAATCTCCTCCATTCAGACGTCGTGTGATAAATTCAAAACCAAACCGCAGAAGAGAAAACGCACAACGAGTGAAGACATCAAATTTGGGTAACTTAATTTCTAATCATTTTAAGAGGTAATTAAAATGTGCTTTGAAAGTGTCACAAGATACCTGAAAGTGGCAGTAGCACGGGTTCATTCCGTGAGAATAAAAGATAAAGTTGGACTAAACACCATGACAAACTTCTCGCAATAATAGATACCAGCAATTAGTGAAATTACAGAAAGAGCAAATTTGAAATATCAAAATTTTTTTCTTTAACAGAAACAAGGAAATAAATTTCTATGCACTGGCAACTCAGATGGAACTGCTGGTGGACACACCAGAAAAGGTGAGTTATCAAACATGTCTGTTAAAAAGAAAAGGCGTTACCTTCCTTTCTTCTGATAGTTACACCTAGCAGTGGTCCAGTTGTAAAGTGCTTGCCACTGTATTGGAAGGTTCTTAGTTTCAATTCCTGTCCTACATTTACAGTTGTGTTCAATGTAACCCTGCTTAGCACTCAGCATAAAAGACATTGCACCCACCCTTATTTGAAAAGATGATAGCGAGCCTCAAAATGTGGAAGGAACTATGTATAGGATAAAGAGCAACCTCTGGGTTGTCTCAAGCTACTATCAACAAACGTACTTCTCTCCATGTATGCAATATGTCCATTTCCGTGCAACTAAGCAAACATCATTAGTTCCTGAAACAAGGTGGTCACGGGTGCAGCCATTGAGAGACAGCCTGTTTCCATCCCAATCTGCACCGGGACCTCCTTCTTTCCATTCTTAAAGGCTTCTAAATAAGTACAAAATAGCCCTTACTTTCAGTATTATCTTTATGGCATTCTTTATGCAACCCCCAGGGACGTAGGAAGCATTTCAAACTTGGGGGGGCACGACACTTTAAGGGCACTTTTGCCGCTAGAAGGGCACTTTCAAAAATGCCTTAAATTTGCGAAAATGGGGCAAAATACCTATGGTAAAAAGGGCACTTTTTCTTTTTTTGCAAAATCTTTGGGGGGGCACGTGCCCCCAGTGCCCCCCCCGTTTCCTACGTCTCTGGCAACCCCTTTCAATTCTCATTTTTTGTTGTAAAGTTTCATGTCTGTAAAATCTCGATCTCGAAATCTCAATCTTCTTTTTCAGATCTGGGATGCCTTGGATAAGAACAAGCATTTGACTGCAGCTCAGCTTTATCTGCTTGGCCACCATATCGTCAACACGAGTCTCCCTATCAATACTGGATACGAAAACCAAGTTGATGTGTTTGTGAGTCAAGTTTAGAGTGATTAGGCTTCAAATGATAATGATAATGATAAGGAAATCAATATTACGTCGTATACCCTCAGGGCTCATAGGCATTTCACATACCTTACTACTAAAACAGAAAAGAAGAATTATTTTAAAAGATTTATGTACAGTAAAATTAATTGAAATGTCTTTGAAATGAAAATTTCTTCAAAAGTGACGTTTCAACAGAGTTTGCTGCTGATAGAGCATATGGCAATTGACTCCCTAAGCTTGATTCCCTTTTTGAGAAAGAGTCTTAGGACGACTGCACTTTACGGAAAGTACTTTGCTATGATGATTAAAAATTGAACTGAATTTCATACCAAGTGAATTTATACAGGTAAACATACTATAAATTAACCGATTCAAAAATTCATAGCATTAATTCAAAACGCTTTACTCTGCAATAAGAACATTTGTACCTCCACCAAAGTCTCTTAAGTATTCTAGGCAGATAATGCTTGCTAGGCTCGCTTGCTTTTCCATGTAGGTAAAGCTTATTTGATGGTGGAATTTGGTAGGAAGCTGAATATCATTTTGAGCTAACCCTTTTTTGATAGCCCTTTTTGATTTTTCCATCAGATATAACTTAGCTACGAGTAAAAAGCTAATTACTACGTTTATTACAATCACGATATTTCTTAGTAAGATAGCACTAATACTTCTTTGAATTAACGATATTCAATTGCCTTATCATACAAAACTGGATGCTTACGGACCTCATTTAAACACTTCGCAAGATATATAAGGTGAAGATATACTGAAGAATGTATTGTTGCTCATGCTCAAATCTATTCCAGGCTGTGAAGCTTTGCAGCTATTCAGGGTTATAAGAGAACCTTTGCTTTTATTTTCAGGCAAGCTTTCCAATTCTTCATCAACAATGGGCTGCGATCAGTCACTTTAAAGAATCAATCTTGAAGGTAAGTGAAGTTATAAGGCCCAAAAATCAGTGGCTTTGTTAAGATTTTTGCCTCAGTAACATTACGAAGAACTCTACTCAACAATATATATGAATGATAAAGAAAATAGCCAACTGTATCTTAACATATCGACATCTTGATCTCAATAATTGCCTTTTTTGCAAACCACAAAAGCATTTTCGAACTGATTATGGGCCTGGACTCAAGTCCGCAAGGCAGCTTTGGACAGAATGTCACAGTTTGTCGGTGAACTTGGATGTTTTTTAATTGCTTTCTTTAAAGTTGGTCACTGCTTACAATTTGATAGCTTTGTGAAAAGGTTATTCAAACCAACTAATCATACATTTTTTCTAAAATTTGATAAGGAAATACAATGTAACAACAATAACAAAGTAGGAGAGTTAAATTGGAAGAAGAGTCATGTGGGAGACAGTAATTTTTCTATATTAGTTAATGTAGCTTAGTTACGCTATACGGATGACACACACAGTAAAGTGCATAAACCCAGAGTCTGGGTAACCCAGGCTAGGATTTTCCATTCAAAGTGTCTCCCAGACTAGTTGAAGTTCCTGTTCTCGTTTCCATTCATTTATTAAGTAATGGTTTTTGTGTAAAGTAAATGGGATTTTGTTAAATTTGATATGACATTGATTAACTTTTGATAGTTTTCTTCTGTTCATGGATTATGTTTTTGTCAATAGGCAAGCTCTGCTGCTTTGAAAGACGCAACGCTTCCTGACGAGGTGAATATTTTGTTTAAGGCAAATCTAATATTTCAAGAAGTCCTTAGATTATAGATTTCGTCTCGCTGCCAATTTTCTATTTACTTCCCCCCTCTCAATAAAACGGTTTTATATCCTTGGCCTAATAGCCAATAACCCTCCATGCATGTATTTATGCTAGTGAATAGGATAGGGTTATTGAGTAACATGTTTTTACATTGACTTTTTCATAGATGCTGGCAGAAAGTTTATGTAGTATCATGTTGCTGGAGGACTCCTCACCAAGACAAGTTTTTATGGCTTTCCTTGTCGCCAGAAAGGTACGTTGAGGGTAAGGAAGGGGTAAGTTGGAAAACGGGATTGGACCCCTTGAGACTGGGATTTGTGAATGGGATAGTAGATTGGTATTGGGATTGTTAGATACGTCGATATTCGGAATTTATCTATTTTTATCATTTGTATTGGGATTTTCGATTATTATATATGGAAATTGGAATCAGCTGGCACCGAATTTTGCTTGTGATTCTGCACTTAGACAACTAGATTTTCGGGCAAAAGCACTAAAAATAACTTCTTCTCAAATTGATTGGTAGATGATCGCTCACTATTGTCTTAGATTATTGTCAATTTTTAAGAGGACAGCTTTCAAAATAGCCGAGACAGAACAGGCTGAATTTACTTTTGAAATGTAGCACAAGTGCCCTATTTTTAGGAAATATATGCATGTCGTATGTTCTGCCTGGGCGTTTTCGAGTTCTTTAAGGATATTAGTAAAAAAATTGAAAAATATTAGCCAAAATTTTGTGTTTTTGAAGGGGTCAACAACAACAAAATGCGAACACCACCAAAATTTTTGGGAATAGCGTAAAGCATATACCCTTTAAAACAATTTTCTCCTAAAAATTGGACTATTTCCACTACCTGACAGAAAAATTGGGACAAAATTAGCTCTTCATGAGCAAAAAATTCATCTTGTATTGCAGTATCATAATTCTGTGAATAAATGTGACGCTTTGAAGTTTTACATTGAAATTATGATTTACGGCAATGTTCAAAGAAACATAACTTTTCATTAAAAAATGATAGAAAAGAAAAATAAAAAGGATAAGAAAGCCAGAGAATTCATGATTATCAAGACACTAAAAGGTTTTTCTAACAAAAATCTTCGAAAATATCCAATGTCCGCCCTTAGCCCACTGTGCCTCAGGACTCTCTACGTATCATGATCTTTTGTGCATGTCATTTTATGTCCAGATGCAGTAGCTATGGAGAATTTCTTTGGTAGAGCTTCAGAGTAGAAAAGACAATGAAGATAAAACACATTATTCTAAATGTACTTAAAAACAAACCTAATAAACGTAACAAACGCTCAGTGGTGGATCGAATCAGGTCAATCACATATCTCAATTATCTTTTTGGATGCTCATTAATCTTCATATTCAATTTTCTCAAGACTCATGCAATACCTCTTTCTGAAAATGTTTTTCTGCTTCCTTAGGCTGCTATTCAAGATATTTTTCATGCAGGACAGCACAGTGAGTACATTTCAAAGCATTAAACATTTTTTTCTGAACATATTGTTTTCTATTCATTGCTATTCCACGAAGATGACAGAGTTTTATTTCTAGTCATAATTTTCATAAGCCACTTCACCTCCAGGCACTTCTCATTATTGAGCATAGGCTACAATAGCTACCCTGATGTAAAAAGTCCGCTACTTTGGCAGACTAAGGGTACACTGTAAGAGTACAGTGGAAGGATTACATCAGTACCGTAGAGGGAGACATGAATCATGGCATACCACCACTCACTGCACTGAACAGCATCCATTGAAGTTAACCTATCCCTCGACTGCATTGCACAGATATTACCTCGGCTGATTTATCCTCATCAATTGAAAATAGCCATCATATCACTTCTCCTTTGTTAATCGTTTCAAACCTTGTGCAAACTAAAACCTTAGCCGTCCGAAATTCGAGAAAGGGCTATCGGGATTTTATAAAGAGAGGAGGGGGCATTCAATTCTAAACTTCACTTAAAGTTTTATAAACCTATTCCAATTTGCTAGTTTTCTCTAACAGAGCATATTTGTTTCAGAAACCAGCATCAAACGGCAAATCAGCGACATAACTTCTCTAGTACTTCTGACCTTGCAGCAAATTTTCAACTTGTTTTATTGTCCTGATACAAATGCCCCACCTGGCAAAAATGGTAAGTGGTGCCGATTTTGTAGTAAAACATTGATTTAGATACAGCAAAACCCTGCGTAGAAGGACCTGTTCAATTCCTGCTTGTAAACACTTCAGAAATGCTGTGGCCCACGGCATTGGTATGATGGCCTCAAAGCTGAACTCTTCCGTATCGATAGTTTCAAGATACCGTTTATTCCATTCGTAGCGCTCCTTTCAAGTTGAGCATATGATGGCGGCATCCTCAATATCGATGTCATCAGGCGTGCTTCCTTTGATTAGTCTGGATTTCAGAAAGGCATCTATTGCCGAGTGGTATCCTGGAACATTTTGTCATCTGCCTGGTAACGTTACGAAGAATAACAATCTCAAACCGCTTCCTGGCAATACGGACATAGTAATACGAAGATGCAATATTTTGATATCATTATATAGTCGCCCTTGGCTTATAATAAGCCTTGCTTACCTGTTTTGTTTTTTGATTTTGGAACTTTTTGAAAATTTATGCTTATGTTTAAATCGTAATTTTTTTATTATATATTATCTTTTCACTCTGCCATTTCAGAACCGAAATCTAAGTTATACAAGACGATTCATGACGTTACAAAAAAGAAGAAGACTGACCAAGGAGAATGTATGTTTTTGTGTATTTGATTATTTTCGATTCAATAAAGAACCAATACAGTACTAACCAACCACTTACAAACTGACTTTATTAGAAATTTCAGCCTTCTAGATACAATGCCCGCCAAAAGTCTTGGAACACTTGCACTATTTTTACAGTTTTCTACATTTTCCCCCTCCCCTCCCCCCTCCCCCTTTACAATGTTGTTTCTGATAACAAAAACTAGCCCGATAACATTCAGCTAGTGTTTGGTGTGGTCTCATAAAGTTCCTTTTGTAAACAACATTGAAATAATAGGCTAAGAAAGCTATAAATGTAGTTATTCGGTAAAGAAATCAAGGGTGTTCCAACTACTTTTGGCGGAGATTGTAGAAGTGCATCCATATTCAAAGATTAGATTTTTCAGCTTGAATATTAATAGAAAATAATTTTGATTGCAAAGATTTGGCATTTGATTCAAATTCAGTGGCTGTCCTGTTGACATATTTCAAATTCTTCACCTATTTCTTCTCAACCTATAAGAAACTAGGCAGCCTGGTTTTGCAACATCCAGTCTCTAAGTGATGGGCTAGTTCTGTATTCTATTCTGCATGAATGGTGTGATTCTAATCCGTTCCATTGCTGCAAAGAAACATTTAAATTTTTGGCAACCGATGAAAATTTTGTGCGAGATAAGAAACATTGTTTCAAACAAAACTGTCAGCTTCTCATGTGTACCTAGTCATAAGTTGCAGTATTCATTCAGTTGGACATTTCAGTTTCACGTAAAGAAATGTTTGTGTTGAAATTTTGTAATAAACGCCCCTCTCTATCGTCAGACAGGGAAATTTCTAACGTGCAAAGTGGTGATAATTTTTGAAAATTCCCCTCCAATCACCCGCATCAGTGGAAAACGTTTGTCCCACCACTTTAATGCCTTTAACTCAGTGAATTCTGCTTGTTTTTGCTTGGTTACATATTCATGGATGAAATATTCTAAAAACTCATTCATTTTCAAACTTCCGAACACATCAATTTGTTCAGAATTTTGGATAATTTTAGGTAGCGAACGTTTTAAAACTTGAAAATTAGTTTTTTTCTTGTTTTTTGCTGTCTGTTACCAATTTTGGAAGTTATGTTGATATCTTTTAGACATGTAGATGAAGCTCCCTTTTCAAATGTTCCTCCACAACTGACGAACCTTAAAAATTCACTATAGTCAGAACACAACGAGTTAAACTGCTCTATTTTTTTCAGCTCTGCAATGGTTGTTCGGCGAAGATTTCGATGTTCTGACAGTGGCTAGGCATCTTCCACCAATCGTCTCAGGTGGGTGGAGGGAGAACCTTTTTTTCAACAATTATTTGTTTCCGAGGCATCAGTCATTGAGAAACATTCAGGAGTGGCTAAAAAGAGAGAGAACGTCTTGAAATGAATAACCTAGCATAACTCACTGGCGGTTCTAGGTAGGTGCGTGCTTGTTGTAAGACGAAAAGGGCCCCGCAAAATAACGAAAAATGCAAAATACCGAATAGAAAACTTTAAATTTGACCAAATTAAGGCGTTTAGCCTTGGGCCTCCCCAAGTCTCTAAAACCCGCACTAGCATAACTAATTGTTTTTTTTCAAAACTGACAACAATATTTGAATTTATAATAGCAAGAAAAATCGGAAGCGTAGTAGAGTGAAATCGTGGCTTTGCATTAGCATATTTCTATTTGTATATGCATATTTGCATAAGGATAAGCATTAGGACGTTTTCACTTCACTGTGCTTCCGATTTTTCTTGCTATATTTAAGTTTTCTACCGATCATTTACAATTCAGAATATTTATATGGAATATATTTATCCATCATCCGAGCAGTCATTTAGAAAATTGCAAGAACAAGTTTTCTGAATTCAACAAATTCTAGGTATTAAAAAAAGGTCGTTTTTGTATGCATGTTTTTCTGTACTTCTGTTTTGTTCTTGAATTACACCGTTTATTATCTTTCCTTGAGTAGTCTAAGCTAGATAAGCTCTGCTCTTTCTTGGCTCATGTAGAATCATGTCCATGTGATATGGGTTTAATCCTAAATTGTTAATATGTTTTCTGCAAATAGAATTGATTTGTTTTGATCTGATTCTGGCTGTTACTAATACTGATCTGCTCTTCCTCGTGTCCTATGCCAGCTCTTAGCACGTACTATAGGGGAAAAACTATGGAAACGACGGGCTTAAATTTATGATAGCATAAAGGCTAAACGATGCTTAATAATCTTCAGGAAAAGCACGTTTTTCCTGAAGGTTATAATATTTTTAAGAAATTCCACAGCCTCGTTTTGCGTTTCTGATGTCGTCATAAATCTTGGCGTATTGTTTCCATACTTTCATGTTCTTACAGTATTTCTATGCTGTTTGGGAAAGTAAATGGTCTTATAAATTCAATACTCTATAGATTATTTCAAAAGAACTCTTTCCAGCCACATTTAATGTGTGGACCTGTTTATGACTATTGCTAATCCTCACCGTCAAACTTGGTATTGGTATTAGTGATAATAGTATTCCTGAGACAGACTCAACCTTTTTAAACCAGAATTCATATTTTGAACCAATAAACTCCAACCGCAAGAACCCTTATTAGAGCAGTGCATTATGTTGATATCAATGTTATCACTGTCGACACACGTTACTTATTCCATGCATCATTTACCTAACAAGTATGGGTTAGGCTGTGTTTATATGGTGGAAATAGCCCTGGCAACCCGAAGTTATTGTCTAAGCGTATATATCAGTAACCATTACAAACTTGAGTAATTATCTCTCTGCATTTATATGAGCATTTGAGATAGCCTCACTTAAGTGAGGTTTTTTTGACAGCCGATACTTCACCTGTGTAAGCCTATATGTGGCCTTGGTGGGGTTATTTTTTCCTCATATAACTGCAAATTGAAATTTGCTTCAGGCAATTTCAATGTATATTCTAACGATATTAATGTACTGAAGGCTTTAGCAAACGTTAAACTATCGGTGGGAAATAGATTTGAGATGTTTAGAAATGTTTATCACTTGTTTAGCAAAACTTTGACGGTTGTAATTTGAGAATCTCGCGCTAGATTGAGGCCTGAGTTACACGACGGCGGATTGGGTTCACTTCGGATTGGGTCTGTCAATCCGAAGCGATTATCACTTCGGTTTCCTTGTAATTACACGACTTCGGATCGACTTTTAACCCACTTTGCACTCTTTGTTACACGACGCCGAATTGCCATGCGCTGTCCACGAGCGAGCCTCTATTTCTCGAGTTTAGATCCGAAACGAGGTTTCGGAGTGAAAATCACTTCGGATTCAAGTGTTTACACGAGAAGAATGCGAAGCGAAGTACTGCGGATTGGTTTTCACTTCACCTCCAGAGCGGAGTGACTTTCACTCCGGTTTCGACAACCGAAGTACTTCGGATTGCCTCGGCGTCGTGTAACTGAAACCCATATCCGAAGTGAAAAGCAATCCGCAGTGAACCCAATCCGACGTCGTGTAACTCAGGCCTGAAATAACTCTGGTTAGGTGAAACTATTTTCCTCTCATGGACTGAAAAATAAGCTCACTATGAAATATCATATTTTCAAGTATTTTTCAGCTTCTTATCGAAGATTGATTGCATCGTAGATTTTCATTCTAGTTCTTGTATGTAGTAGTTAGTTTAAATTAGTATGTTTTTAAAATGCTGAGTAAATACCAACTTTAATCATATTTGAAATTAAATTGCACATTCAAATTTAACTCTTGTCTCGTGTAAATCGAAAATAACCGGTTTATCATCACTTAGGATTCCGCCCGAAGCTACGAAGTGCAGTAATGGCGGTCCCTCTCCAAACCATCCAAAACAGCACAAATGAATGGCTCTCGAGGTAAAGCAGTCCTTTTCACCAATTCGCTGCTAACTATTTGTTGCATAGATGGTCTGATGATTTCAAAATACTCTGCCGAACGTTTGAATGGGTGGCTAGAGCTATTACTACGTTGCGAAGGAGTACACTCTATCATGAAACTTTTATGTTGTTGTTGCTGTGTGTTGCTATATGCACAGCGTTGTTGTTGTATTTTGTAGCAGAGTCTAAAATGGATGAAGGCCTATTTTTAGCTTCTATCAATGAATCCTGTATTTCCAAGTCCAAGCTCGTCCTCTATCATCGAGATATTTTAGACTGGAGAGGAATGGTTGCAAGTTTCTATCTATTCATGAATTTAGTTTAGTTGGGGTATGTCATGGAAGCCCACTGATAAGAATGTTTATTGAAAGTGTCCCACCATGCCCAAATAATGAATTATGTTGTTGACTTACTATATGAGTCTCAGTTCTGCATTGAATTGAATGACAATATTTTGTATGAGTGATAATATGAAAATCAGATGAAAAATGAATCATGTATTATGTTTATTGATTATCCGTTTAATCGTATTTTCAACTCGAAATGCAGCAGTTAATGTTCTTTCCTGTCACAGGCAAAGTAATAGGAGTTCTGTATGATGGAACCACCAGATAATTTGATTTTGATTTCCTTTCTGTCAGATGTATTGCTGATGTGCATGAAGGAGTCGAAAAGCTGCTGGTGTATATCAAAAGTGTCAAGGGATTAGGTTCAATACGAGACACAGTTTACGACCTCCTTATGAATTCGAGACTCTTTGGTGCAGAAGTAAGAACTGTTTTTAACGGATTGAATCGTGTGTTTGTGTGTTGTCCTTGCTGCGTAACTTGCCATAACTTGAAGAGACATTGTCAAGATATTTTGGTCTCTTATATTCGATCTCCAATAACATCGATAAGAAATAATACATTCTTCTCTATTACAGGCTAGTGCTTTTCTTGCTCTATTATCCCTCTTTTTCTCAAAATAAAGCTTTTTAAGTAACGAAAATCAATTTTTTTATCCTACAAATAACCGTTGCAAACGATAGACTTTGGTAGCAACCTTTCATGAAATCTGGCTATTTTTCGTGGTCTCCGATTCCCATTAAATTTAAATCCCTAATCGTATTTTTTCGGTGATCGTTTCAATGGTTAGAAGGTCAGGCCCGATGCTAATCAAGACGAACAACTACTACCTTTTTTGTAATGTCGGAAAATCGGTCGGAAGCCATCGGTCATTTACCTTGGTTTCTGTTTTGGAGTCCAAAAACTTTTCTTAGCAAAATGAAACATTTATTCCCTATCGTATATACTACCTTTGCAGTCTATCTGAGCAAGTTTTGTTCTTATTCCACAATACTTATTTTTCGTTGTTATACCTCTTTAAGCAGTTTGAAAAAACCAGAACAACAAGGTGCCATCACTTTCTAGAAACTTAAGAAGATTAAATACTGACTTTGAAAATGATTTGCAACATTTGAGCCTTTTTAGGCAATTTGCCACGTCAAGGAGTAATTTTTCCGGATTTGTTTATTTCTTACGAGTCTTTGATTTAAATTTCACCGTTGACTGGGGTTTCTCTTCGAATGAAACTTATTGTGTTACTTTCAGATTGATTCGAGTATTCCAGTTGAAGACGATATTCAACAAGCTAAAAATTGGAACCATCTTTGTGACGTGGTTTTAAAGAGAAACTTTGCTATTTGGGATGAGTTTTTCGAAACCCTATTCATGAGCCGTGCCAAGGTAAATTTTCGTACTTTCTTACCATGCAAAAAGACATTAAACTCTCAAGTAACCTAACCAGATATGCAGCTATGAACAGCTATTGCTTTATGAGCTTTAATCCTCGCCATAAGGTTTTGAGAGATAATAGTGATTTTAGCATTATCTTAAACATGGAGCTATGAAGCTCTAAGATGATGTTGGAGCCCCCCCTCCCCCCAAACCAATGTTGATACTAGGTCTTGATGTCACCGGAGAATGTTGCAGATGCATTTCTGCACCCAAGCAACATCTGAAACAACATTGTTTAGGAGGGTGGGGGTCTTTCTTCGACTGTTAGTATATATCGAGTGGCAATCAAGCACTATCTCGTACCTCTTGGCGTGGATTGTCGATCTATGGCTGCTCTTCTTCTGATCGTGCTTTGGGATAATGCAAGAGTAGAAATAAGTTGTTTAGTTTCCTTTAAAGTCATGTTCTGATTTCAGTATAGCCAGAAATATCGGAAACTTAGTGAAACGAACACATAGATTACTTAAGCTTTTCGTCTGACACTCAACAGAGTAATACGTAAGAAAGAGAACGAAACAGAAACCTAACTGATTTATATACCCAGATGTGGATCGAAATAGGCCAATCAGAAAAGAGATGAATGATTGGTATAGTGTAGGAAAACCTGTTCCAATTATAGATATAAGGTTAGTTGCGGTTTCAGGGAAATCGAAGTGATAGGAAATGGAGCCAGAGTAGAACTAACAAAGTATTTTGATTTTTTTCTAACGTTATTTTGCAAAGATCTGCGTGTCAAAGTGCTTAGTGCTGTTGCTAAGAAGAAGTGTCAAATGTGTTTCAAATGAAGAAGTATCACGTAGAGATGAGCATCTTTTGAGCTCGAGGCTCAGCCATGCCCTTTACAAACTGGTGCGGCACACATTCCACAATCTGACTTTTTGAATTATCGTTTGGGAGCTCTCTAGAGCTTGTCTGTGATTGAACAATCCTTAAGTCGAACAGCTTTTAGATTTGCCCACAATATTTATGTTTAGAGGATGTTTAAATGTTCTAAAAGGCTCATCCCAAAAATTACAGAAATCAAAGAAAGGGGCTTATCCCCTGCAGCACCTTAATGACTAATACATAATCAAGATTAAGATATTTATCACATTATCCAAAACAAGTGATGATAATGATGATATGATAACAGTAGTTAGTCGTGGTTGACGTCAATTGTTTTTTCAATAAAGTGCTTCATTTGGTCGGCTGTTTTTATATGGGCCTGGACATCTGCTAAGGATCTGCAGAAGCACTGGTATATCGTGCCGCGGAAGACGATTGGTGCATTGGAAGCTATTTAGTTAGGGATAGGGCAGTAGGTAGCGCTAGGGCTAGGGCTAGGGCTAGGGCTAGATCTAGGGTTAGGGCTAGAGTAAAGGCTAGGGTAAGGCCTAGGGCTGGCGCCAGGGTCAGGGCTAATGTTAAGATCAACAGGACTTTGTTGCGTCTAATGTTTATTTGCGTTTGTATCAGATTCAGTTAGAAAACGAAAATGAAAATGTATTCGAAATATCACAACTTGTGTTTTCATTTTGGATTTGTAACAGTGCGTCTGCTTCATTGAACTATTTCTAGATATTCATAAATACGTGTGCCTCCCTTTTTCAGGCATTTTCTCGCTAAGTTTGATTCATCAGTTTTTGCTTCTTAGGGATTGTGCTAATTAACTCTTTTCAGTGTCTAACGAGCTATAACACCGTTTTTGTATCGTCCTCGCCATCATACTGAGAAACCTTTCACAATACGCCTAAGCTTGCTGATTTTCCCTGCTGGACATTGCACTTCATTAGCAGCCTCACCTTAGCACGTTTTCCAACCTCGTTTGCGTAACTTCTTTGATCACTCCTAATTTCGTTATGATGTAATCTCAGTTTTTAGTTGATTAGACAGTTAAGATAAGAGGAAGAACGTTTGGCGTGATTGTTTTTAGCTATCAGTCATTGATCTGTAAAAAACTAGCGAACAGCCAGAAAAATTACGGAGGCTTAGATTTACATTGACGGAATTTTGTTTAACGGATACTAAGAGCTTAAGTACTGTAAAGTCCCGCTGCGGGATTATTGAAATCAAGAACTTTTAAAGGGGCTTGATAATGAGGGAGTTATGGACAAGGGGGGCCTAATGATATTTGGTGAATTAGCGTAATTTTCCTGCAGTATAACTTTGTTACTTTGTATAGGCATAAGGTAATAGGTTACTTAGTCTAGATATTTCAGAGAGAACTATAATGATAATGGTAATGTCGTTGGGAACATAATTTGTAATAATGTAATACTTATTCTCGATTACTCGATAAACCAATTTATGAATATTCTCGATTTCTTTCAGTGCATACTTGAATCGATGTTCACAAACACGAGCCAGCTACTCACCCTTTCTATCGATGAGACGATCGCCCAGCTTGAAGTCGATTCCATTGACCAAGACTCTGATATCAGATGGGATCGAGACATGACCTCGTTTCTATGGCAAGAAGCTCCGGGGGATCTTCCGACTTCAGGTTGGGGTATGGAAACTAGTCAAGATGACGTGTTAAATCTCAGTTCCCTTACACTAAAGGCAAAAGGATGCACTCTTTCTGTGAAAAGGTTTGTGTTTTTGCAATGTTTTTATTAAGACCCGGCTAACAACAATGGACGTTTCATTGAACATTGTTCAAAATTCGTTCAGTACAGATAGACAAGAGCGTTTGACTACCTTGTCCAATCATGTTCAATCAAGTTCAGTTAAAGCCTGGGAAAAACATGCTTAAAATTTAATTGAACGTTGCTCGACTTTTGCAAAGTATAGAAAGTCAAGAACGTTTGGCTACCTTGTCCAGTCTTGCTCCATCCGGTCCAGTCATTCTAAAGCCTCGGACAAACATACTGAACATTTCTTAGAACGTTGCTCAACTTTTGCAAATTATAGAGCATCAAGAAAATTTGGTCTAGTTCTGTAAAGCAATGTTCAATAAAATTTTCATTCTTTTTGGCTCTGGCTTTACTCGCGTTTTATTGCCACACAACGAGGGGAGCGAAGTGAAAAGAATAGACAGTCAACCTGATGAAATTTGTGAAAATATCTTTTTTAGAAAGTATATTTGATTCTTTTCAATTTCTTGTCAATTCATTAGAAACTAAGTAAGATGAAAACTATTTTTTAGTCATCAAATTGTTAGGCAATTAAAAACGTTAAAGCCTCCGATATGTAATTTCCGTTGAAATGCAAGATTCTTTGGATGGTACAGAACTTCAGTATAGCCAGAAATATCGGAAACATAGCGAAACGAACACATAGATTACTTAAGCTTTTCGTCTGACACTCAACAGAGTAATACGTCAGAAAGAGAACGAAACAGAAACCTAACTGATTTATTAACCCAGATGTGGATCAAAATAGGCCAATCAGAAAAGAGGTGAATGATTGGTATGGGGTAGGAAAACCAATCAATATAAATCAATATAAATCAGTTAGGTTTCTGTTTCGTTCTCTTTCTGACGTATTACTCTGTTGAGTTTTCAGACGAAAAACTTAAGTAATCCATGTGTTCGTTTCACTATGCTTCCGATATTTCTGGCTAAATAAAGGATTGTATAATGCGATTTGGAAGAGTGGCTGTGAAATTTTCCACGTTTACCAGCCCTGATTCTATTTCTTCCAGTTCTTTAATACCTCTTTGAAAGATTTCAATATTTCACTCTTTTTCAGCCTGTGCGACGTTTTCAATAATAAACTCGGTGAAATATTGAAAGATGCCCGTTTTCTGGTAGAAGAAACTGACACAGCTGAATATCGAGCGAAAACGAAAAAAGAGGTAAATTCAAAATAACTCCCTAATTTTTTTTCAAGCTTCCAATGAATATATCTTCTTAATCCAAATCATTAGATCCATATATTGAAATTGTTGCTCTGTTGCAAGAGTCTTCCGGAGCTCTGACAACCACTTCTTCTGCCTCTTAGCTAGTTATTACTTACACTCCTAAAAGTAAGATTTTCTCTCAGACCATTGCACATGCATCTCTTAATCAGCATTTTGTAATGCTCCTCCTTAATTAATCTTTGCATTCAATTCATATCTTTATTATTCAATATATGTTTATTTTCTGTATTTTTTCATGTAATGTGACAATTTTGTATATCATATGTAGCATTTATTTTTAGTCAATTCTTTAGATTGTTGATAGTTGATAGTTAATAGGCAAATATACGCTAACTATCTTCATAAGGTATTGGTTTATGTGCAAAGCACAAAGGGCCCACTGAATAGGTTGACTAATTGAAGCAGTGCATTGGTAGTTAATAGGCAAATATACGCTAACTATCTTCGTAAGGTATTGGTTTATGTGCAAAGCACAAAGGGCCCACTGAATAGGTTGACTAATTGGAGCAGTGCATTGATAGTTGGTAGGCAAATACGCTTACTATCTTTGTAAGGTATTGGTTTATGTGCAAAGCACAAAGGGCCTACTGAATAGGTAGACTAATCGAAGCAGTGTATTGATAGTTTATAGACAAATACGCTTACTATCTTCGTAAGGTATTGGTTTATGTGCAAAGCACAAAGGACTCACTGAATAGGTATAGAGTAATCGAGCAGTGCATTGATTGTTGATAGGAAAATACGCTTACTATCTTTTTAAGGTATTGGGTTATGTGCAAAGCACTAGGGTCCCACTGAATAGGTAGACTAACTAGGGGCCCACTGAATAGGTAGACTAATCGAAGCAGTGCATTTATAGTTGATAGGCAATTACCCTTACTATCTTCGTAAGGTATTGATTTATAAGCAAAGCACAAAAGGCCCACTGAATCGGTAGACTAATCAAAGCAGTGCATGGGTAGTTGATAGAGAAATACGCTTACTATCTTCGTAAGGTTTTGGTTTATGCACAAAGCACAAAGGACCCACTGAATAGGTTAACTAATAGAAGCATTACATCAATAGTTGATAGGCAAATATGCTTACTATCTTCGTTAGGTATTAGTTTATACGCAGAGCACAAAAGGCCTAATGAATATGTAGACTAATCAAGCAGTAAGAACTTAGCTCTCCCTCTCGATGTGACCACACCTCGTGAATCCTTTTGCCTTTTGCCTGGAATTACAGAGAGCTGCCAAATTCTCTCCTCACACTGCAAGACAGGTCTGAAGTTGGTTTCGAACCTGAGACCCATTGAAGGGTCGAGTGATCTTTGGCCATCCCCGCCACCTGTATATGGTGAATTTAGATTATTTGAAAATGAGAATGAAACAGAGCCTCAAAGCAAAGCCCAAAAAAACTCGTCAGTCCTCCATGCGTTTACTGATCACTTGTTCCTTACCTCAAGTCGACATGTGTTGTCAAACCACGCCTGAGACACGATTAAGATCTGAATTTATTCGAATTTTGTAGCAAAAGAGATCGATATTTGAAGAAGACAATCACGTCGAACCGTTTAACAAATTCGGCAATTCATCTGAAATTCAAACATTTCTGCAAGTGTCATCGTTACAGCTGTCGAAAAGGTATTTGTCCTTAATTCATATCAGACTCTTCTTGGTTTTGAAAATCTGTTGATTAAAACTTGTTGTATGAAATTAAGTGTCTGCACGTTTCGTAATACTGCAATATTCAGTATTATGACTCCCCTCGAATGATTGTGGGATACTTTTGAAATCGGTTTCAATTCGTTTCTAATCGTATCGATTCGTAAGGATAGACTTTTGATTTAAACTCCTTAATTTTGTGAAGTAACGTAATGTGGCTAATGTCCGAGGAAACGTCAGAATAAGGCTAGGCTGATACTTTCTGAGCGTAAAAAACTATTTTGAAAGTCTTTAAGGTTGCAGAAATCTCTTCGAGTTTGTGAAAATATGATATTACCAAATAAAGACAGAGATTTTCGGCTTCTTCTAAAAGGACTTTGATGCAACATTCCTTATTAGATTTTTTAAGGTAAACACTTTAAAAGATAGACAAAGGTGCATATTTGACACGTAATTCAATTTCTTTTTTCCTGCGTTATTCCAGTAACAACGCTGTTCAGGACTTTGAATTGAGAATCTTTAACCAATACACTTTAAATTATCACTAACTATCCATTGCTTTGGACATCTTGAATTTTCGCAATTAGATCAAGAAATATCTGATCCGGTTCTTATTTTAGTCAGAGATGGCAGAAAACTTCTGTTTGAAGACAAAATATTTCGTCCTGAAAACAAACGTAAAGATTGGCCTACCATCCGGGTCAATGTTAGGCCCTTACTTTGATTGTTCAGCATCCTTCAGGTAAAAACTCTCGTGTGATTTGTCGTTACAGTCTTTGCTCTCATATCGAAAATTCACTGACGGATTTACAGAAACAATTGGTCGCAGATCAAAATGAAGACGTCGAATTCTCATCATTGCTCATTGATAGGTACGTCACTTGTCTACAAGCTGTAGGGTTTCTTAATATGGAGAAAGGATAACCCTGGGACCCGAGTCATCCGCTTTCCCGGGACAGTTTTTCCTCTAGTTGAAACGAACTCTCTATTCTCAACCCTACAAGAGCAGATAAGCACTTTTCTGCCTCGAGTGAATGAGGTGTTCATTCAAATGTTACGTTTTTCGTTTCCTTCGGGAATGGACTGCCTCTGCATGACGAGTCACCCTGCTTTGCAAACCAAGTGACTTGGCCAGCCGGGTCACTCGACCAGTGAAGGCAACTTTTCCTCAACCATGTAAACAGGATTTCTCTACTGAACTCGCCTCAAATAGAATTCTGACCTACCCCAAATACCCCTTAAGGGGGGATAACCCCAGTCATCTCTCCGTATAAATATTTTTGAACGTTTCAATATACAACAGCAACTTTTTGAAATCTGATGAATAACCTTCAAATAGATGGACCAAACATTATTGCCAAACCGTGCTAAATAGAAAGGGAAGAGCTGTATCCTTGTTAACAATTTCCTAATCAGAGGGGTATATCTTTTCTTTTATTTTTGTTATATGCAAAAACTTCAGCTCGTTGAAGTTTGTATCAATTAGTTGATAGATAGGATGAATAGGCCCTTTCCATCACTGTTGAATTAATTCTAGTCTCACTTTACCATTGGTCCCTTCAAACAACCTCATTTTGAAATCAGGCACTTATCAAAGTACACTGGATACTCGCACTTAGTGCATCACTTACCTGAGGAAAGTTGAAGCTTGTAACCTGAATTTCAGGGACTTATTTACCTAAGATTAGTCAATCATTAACCAATCCTGACCAAGATCTTTGAATTACACTCCAGGTACCTTAATGAGCAAAGCTGCTCCTAAAAAACTAAACTGCCTTGAAATTCTGTTCACTGCCCTTTGTTAAAGGACTTGTTTAGGGTAGCTCCTACATTAGTGGATGCTTAGCTGTAGACTCTTGCTGTAGGTTGCATACCCAGCGACAAATTAACTGCAGCAACCCTGAAAAGACGTTTCTGCACTTGAGTGCCTGGATATAGTATAAAAATGAAATCCTGGACGTCTTGAAAACCTTAGTTCTAGTTTCTTGGCGATTAAAAAAGAAATGACGAATAGCAAAGTAACTATCCTGACAAAGGAGCATTTTCCTTTTAATTTCGAGTCCTCTTTTGTTCTGACATCAGCTACAGTATCGCCTGAGCTTTTGATAGATTTATATCATTTTATCATGTACAATATTTTTCTTGCTATACAAATAATATTGAAAGTAGGAGTAGCGCTTTAGAGAAAATTGATACTTAATCAACCGTGTTTTGAATCTGTTTTTGCTACTTAATTAAGCATCGATACTTTTTCTGTAGCTGTCATGAAATTTCTGTTTTCTAGAATAACATTGGTTGGGAGAATTTGCTCTGCTTTTCCAGAGTATTGCATCAATTTGAAATGTCTCGCTTGTGGTAACCAAGAAGAGGCTAAATCAATATTGGGTCAAAGAAGTAATAAATACAGCCAGCGAAAAGCAAAACAAGTAAGACAATAGAATTTTTACGTGAGCCCTGGTAGCTTCCATTGAGTACCTTGCTCACACTAAGACTCTTAGCTTGACACAACCCCAACTGGATCCTGTAGACGACTTCACCTTCATGTTGGATGCTCAAGAACGCTCACCCCTATGTATTTTTGACTCGCAACCAGTGCAAGCGAGTCTATGCTGTATCAATGACAATAGAAAAAAATTAAGGAGTTAGATTTGCGTTAAATTGTATCATGGGGCTTTCTTCGCTTGAATAATTAGCAACTCGTTGTTGGGCAGTTGCTAATGGAAAAAGCAGGTTTGCGGGTATTAAGAGCCTTGGGAAATATCAAAAGGGAACGCATTTGTTTCAGGTAGTGCTCTTTTGTTTTTCTCCTCATAGCGTTAGGTCAATTATTTGGATTAAACGGTTTGACCGGGCAACTGTTAAGCATTTCAGCTTTGCAAGACCTGAGAACACGAAGTGGAAAAACGTTTTCCCCGCCCTCCCTTCCTTTGACCATGTGAACAATATTCTCAAATATTAAACCATTGTTTGCAAGTCATGCAGTTGGTGTAATGACTAGTGTCTTGGCTCGCACTTTCGTTAGTTTGCAGGAGAAGTCAGGGTTTTCTTCATTTTCAAAATTTTGAGTAAGCCTTTGAGTGGAGAGCTTGGGCCAAGATACATATGCCTTAAAGCTCTATATGACCAGAGAACGCTGGCACAAATGTTTAATCAACTAATGTCAGAACCGAGACTGTCTGGTAGAGCTTTTATATGTACTGGGTGGATTTTTTGCATACATTGAAGATGCATGCACGTCCAAGTCCCGCATGTCCCGCGGGAATGAAATCACGTCGCCTGTCTCTTAATATACAAGATAAATGTCAGTTCATCGGTTTGAATGTATGTGGACTAGTAATAAGTCATGAAACCCTGCTGTATGCAGGATCAGTACATTGCTGTATGCAGGATCAATACATTGCTGTATGTAGGATCAATACATTGCTGTATGTAGGATCAATACATTGCTGTATGCAGGATGAATACATTGCTGTATGCAGGATCAATACATTGCTGTATGCAGGATCAATACATTGCTGTATGCAGGATCAATACATTGCTGTATGTAGGATCAATACATTGCTGCGAGTCCACTGCAGTTCTTTAAAGTTAGGTTCGTTTATAAGCAAATGCTGTTGTTGTTGAATATTCATGCTTTGCTGCTTGAATATCTATTTCAAAACTACTGCTTTCTACTTTCAGAGTGAATCTGCCTCGAAGTACAACGAAATCAAGGCCTTATTTTCAGCACAACACTCCTCCTCATTCAGGTAACTAAAAATCACTGCCTTTGAGGTTTGCTTTCATGTTATGTACCTGCCTTTCTCTAGTCGTACTTGTTTTAAATTGTTCCAACATGTGTTGTTTTTAAGTAAGGTTATATGCTAAAGATTATCTAACAGCGTGATTTTTAGGTATTAGATAATTGATTACTCAATTGAATATAGACTGGGTGTCTCAAATCTTCTATACGCTTTGAGTTATTGAGATATTCTGTTGTAGACATCATCTTTGTTATCAACTCATTACAAACTTTTTCTAGGCCCTGAAATATTTTGCGTTTTTGGCATATGCGATTTAATTGTAATACTCATCGTTAATCGTTACAGACAGTAGGACTACATTGAGCACACAAAATTATACCAAAATGCAACGTACCAATAATTAAATTCCTATTTACGCATCTATTTCTTAGGCACGCGAAACCTAGTCTGTTCAGGAGTAAATGCAAAAAGATAGTAACTCATACTGTGAACACATGACATGACGTAATGTGAAGTGACATGGCGGAGGAACATATAACATCGATTAGTGTTTTTAGAGGTCTGGACCCTACATAATAAGCATAAATATTATAGCGCAGCTCTAATGGTGAACTTCCTATCTTATTGCAATAAAACGGACATTGTTAAATGGCTAAAGCTACTCAAATTACTCCACTAAATGGAAAAAAATCTTATATTCTTCAGTATTTGGGAAGAATGGATTATTCAAAACTTCAGCCATCTTCTAAATGAAACACTGCAGTCCCCTGAAAAATTGATAGTTTTTGGCACAACGGTAAGTTTAACTTTTCGTGTCTTTCCTTTGTTGCATCACAGTGAAATGTGAGACTTTGGTATTGTAACAAAGCAGAAATTAAGTTGAATTGACAGTCAGTTCAGGTTGTTCAGTCGAATTTTAAGCTCAATCCTATTCGCATTGTTACTTGACTGTTGCTAGGCTGCATGACAATTCAATTCATTTTTTATTGTGCAATGAAAATCTGTCCGGAAAAGTGCAGTCCACTACATCCTAATGATGAAACGTGAATCAGTGTTTTTCAGGAGACAGCTAGAAGGAACAGCTAGGAGTCTTGCTTTTATAAATATTTTCATGAAACCCGACTTTTTCAATTACCGTAGACTAATTGCGAGTTCTTTCCGCGTTTCATGATCCCAACCAGCTGCTCTTAGTTTCTGTAATGTGATTCGTGAATAATAACTAATTTCATCGACGTCTTAGACACGTTTTTAAAGAACAACTTGGCATTCTCTGTCAGCCTCGTTCACATAGGACAGATAAGGTTTTGTCTGACCAATGTTCCGATTGGCAGTGACGTCATGATTGACCTTTTCAGTGTTGGGAAGATTTCTCCATAGAAGAAGAGGGTGACTCGGGCAATAAAATGCAATCCAAAATTAGAGTCCCAGCACAGGTGAATGAAATTTATTTAATCTTCTTCTCCTTTTACCCTTCTCCACTCCTTTTTCTCCTCCTTCTTCTCTTTCCTCTTTTACCACTTTTTCTGCTTCCCATTCTTCTTATCTTCCTATTCTCTCTCATTCTTCTCCTTGTTCTTCTTTTTCTCTTCCACTTTTTTCTTCCCTTCCCCTTCCACTTCTCCTTCCTCCCTTTCTTACTTTCCTTCTTTTCTTCTCTTCCTTTTTCTTCTTCATCTCTTTTGTCTGCTTATCATTCTCCTTCATCTTCTTCTCTTCCTTCTTTATCTCTTCTTTTTCTTCTTCCTCTCTTCCATCTTATTCTACTTTCGTTCCTGCTGCTTCTCCTTCTTCTCCTTGTTTTTCTCTTTCTTTTTATTTTGCAACTTGTCCTTCTTTTCTTTCTCTTTTATCTTCTCCTTCTTCTCCTCCATCTTCACTTTCCAGCCTTCTTCTTCCCTTTCTTCTTCTGCCCCCTCCCCTGTTAATCTCCCTTCTTCTCCTCCCTTTCTTTTTTTCTTCTTCTCATTTGTCTGCTTCTCATTTTCCTTCTTCTATTCCTACTCCTTCCTCTTCTTGACTTCCTTCTTTCTCTCTTCTTTTTCTTCTTCTTCGCTATCTTCTGCTTTTCATAATTTTTCTTTCATTCATACTTCTTCTGCTTTTCCTTCTTCTTCTTCTCTTCTTCTCCTTCTTCTCCTTAAACAACTCCGCCTACTTCTCTTCCTTCTTCTTTTTTCATCTTTTTTTTTCTCGTTTACCTCTCCTCCCAATCCTCTTAATTCTGCTTTTGCTCTTTGGTTTGTTTCTCGTTCTTCTTCTACTTCTTCTTGTCCTCCTTTTTCTTCTTCTGATTCTCCTTCTTCTTCTCCTTTACCTTCTCCGTCTTCTTCTCCTCTTCCTTCTTGTTACCTTCCTGCTTCTTCCCCTACTCCTGCTCTTTCTATTCCTTTTTCCTCTTCCATTCCTTCTCCTTCCTTTTTTTCTCTCCCTTCTTTCTCTTTTCTCTTTCGTTTACCTCTCATTCCTCTACTCCTTCTTCCATCCTATTCCATCTCCTTCTTCTCCTCATTCTCCTCTTTCTTTTCCACCTTCTCCTTCCCTTCGTAGCCTTCTTCTTCCCCTTCGTCTCCTTGTTCAATTCAATCATCTCCCCCCTTCTTCTTCTTCTCATTCTTCTCGTCCACCTTTTCCTCCTGATCCTTCTTCTTCTTCTGCTTCTACTCATTTTCAATGATCTCCTCTTTCTCCTTTACCTTCTCAATCTTCTTCTCCTTCCTTTCCTGCTTCTTGCGCTGCTTTCCTGTCTCTTTCTCCTAGATCTTATTAACACTAAAAAACTCTATATTGTTGCCAGATAGACCTTTATAGATACTGTTAATCTTTGGCATTTTCATGTATTTTGTTGATATTCATTTTAGGTCTCTTCCTTCCTCGGCTCATTACTTTTCCGACTGAGCGAAGAAATCAACAGGACAGGAGGGCACGTTCTTGACAGGTGGGAGATAAAGCTATGGCTTTAGATTTTCGGTAGATGGGTCCTGATCAAAAGTGTTCACACTAGTATTATATTGTTGTAGATGAATTTCATGCACCCCATTAACACAAATAAAGACAAATTTCTGTTTCCATAAAAGATATCAACTCAAATCGAAGTTTATACGATAGCTTTTACTGCAACGGAAACTGTTTGAAAAAACTTATACACTCATCAAATTGAGGAAGGGTTAGCCTTCGGGCTCTATTTCTTCGAGATCTGGGTCTTTCTGGACCATCTCTTTCAAGATTTGTATATTCGTTTAGCCATACCTGATTATTTTTTGTTTTTTTTTCCAAAATCCATGAAAATCGCTTTTAATCCCACTCTCCAAAAATGTTTTAATAGGAATTTCCATCTTTTCTTAAAAGTCCTCTCAATTAATATTTCTTCCAATCTTGCCATCATTTTAAGATTTGTTATTTTGCTTGCGATATATTTACTCGTCATACGTTCTCGTTCATAGATCTCTTGTTAAGCAGTTGACCCTTAAAATTGGAAATTCTATTTTCACCACCTTGGATAACTTCGTGAAAGATAACATCAACAACATATCGCAGAACAGTTCCCTGCAGTTCATGTTTGACGTCAAATTTCTTACTCTGCTCTTCGGTGGCAATAGCGATAATAATGATAAGGTGCGTTTTAATTGATTTTTCCCATCCTTCAATAGATGAGTGGCCAACAAATAGGCCTATTTCTCTATTCTATTTGTCCTAATTTACTCTGCATTTGCCGTCACATCCAATGAAATGAATCAATCGAAGCGAGGCTAATTTAAAGCTCAGAGATTTAAATTCAGCAATGAACGTCGTTGCCAAGACTGATTGAATGAGCCGCATTTATCACTATTGACAGGCTCGACGACTCGGTCTAGTGCTAGCCTCAGTTTCATAATGAGCGATTTCTGAGACTCATGTAACAAGTCTTGTTGTTGTCTGTGAAATTCAAATGTTTACATCCAGGGCCCCTACAGAAGGGCTGATTTTTATTTCAAAAGATGACCAAGCTCCTCACAAAACCACTTGATATTCATACATTAGTTTGAACCGATATTCTAGAATGAGTGCAAATGCTCATTTTGTAAATTTTTGTCACTTAAATCTATTTACAAGACTTACGGTGTATTATTACAATTATAAATTAGAAACGAATAAAAGCAACGCCACTAAATACGGCGACCGATATAGCAGTATGAAGGTCGAATGTTCTTTTTTCCCTTATGGTCCCCCCAGAGGTGAGTTAAACATATAGTTAAAGAAATGTGTTAATGTATAATCAAGACATGATTAAATGTATCCAGGCCTTGCAGCCCTTGCATATTTCTTTCATTAGTATCCAAAAGAATGAGGATATAACTCAGATAACGTAAAGAACATACCTACCCACTTTGTTGTTGTTGTTGTTGTCAATTTATTTTGATTCGATTTAACAGCGTAGACAACAATATATACATATATACATACATACACAAAGTTAACTAATCAAAATCGAATAATACTCAGTTGGAGGGGGATGAAAAGCTTTTTTGTGATTAATTTCTAAGAACCAAACTAGTGTAAGCATGATCTCGTATGGATACGAAACAACTCCATTACAGTAGGTTCCCGCATTTAAGAAACCCCCTTGTATAAGAAACTAGCCTGAAATTATTTCCAAAAGGCTCCTTATATAAGAAACTATTTCAGGTCTGAAATTGAAACCTTTTTTTATTTTCAGGTATGCCAAGTAATAGTTTTACACACACTATTCTACCTCTTGTCCCCATATTTTGTTCTTAAGACTACTAAGGTGCACTTTTATTACAAATTTAAAGCAACCTTTGCAGATAAATAAATTATTTTTAGGTTTCTTAGATAGCAAATAACATAAGTTGGAATAACCAGACACTTTCCAATACTGAAAGCATTGTTGCCTTTCAAAACAATATGTAGCCTATATATAAGAACATTATACCCTGGTTCTTCAAATAAGAAACATTCATCAGCCATGAATTCAAAAATTGGTTTCTCATATGCGGAAACCTACTGTAGTCATCTGTCAATGAGAATGAATTTACTTTTCCAATGTTTGAATTTGTAGAATTCTTGGAGTACTGGAGCGTGGCTTTGTTATTCAGACCGATTTAGTTCCTTCTTATACCAGGACCAGGACGTAATGTGTTGAGGCTGAAATCCTAGGTGGTGAGGGGGGCAAACATAAAATTTAGAAATGGGTGCTCGCTAAGGAACTGCTAAGGAAGTTTAGGTACTTAAATTTACCTTCCATCTATGGAATATTCGGAATTGAGCGCGAACCGGAATTCCTGGTATAGAAAAACGCGAGTAGGCCTCCCTCTCTTATACACGCATTTTTTTTTATAAGCAATTTCAGCTCGAGCCCAGTACTGAAAATTGCTTAGCTAGAGGCCAAATTAGAGTACTCGAAATTGCTTAGCAATTGATTAGCTTTTTATACTTGAAGATTTGTTTCTTAGAATTCTATCTCAGAAGTTTTTGTACGACGATTGTCAATGGTATCTTGCATACAAAAGTGTGCCAGTGTACTGATATCCACTATAACCTACTTCTCAATAGCTGCTGCACGGTTTTCATTACCAATTGGATCTGAATTAGAATTTTCAAATTGCTTAGCAATCCTTTATCCAGTACTGGCATTGCTTAAGTTTTTGTCTGGTCCAGTACTGACTTAAGCAATTGCTTATAAAATAAAATGCGTGTAAACCACTACACCCCTTAAATCTATCATTCTTCAGTAAATCGTGACCGACTTCGTCAATCAATTCTTTTATTTTGCCCTGACACTCCCAGATGACCCCATAAACCACATTAAATTCCTATCTATTTCTGTTTGTTGTTCTGCCTGGCTCCATTTATATCTTTGATCTTCAAAAGAATTGAAATGTTTTATTGGATTGGATGGGTCACGAAAATCTCAAAAATAAAGCGAAATCGAATAATTGTATAACGAGATAGTCGCAGAAACAGAAGACACGAAATTTGTTTCAGGAAATCTTAAGCAGATTCTGTTGGATGTTTGTGGGATTTCGCGTGTTTTTGAAATCAAAATTATGCCTTTTGCTGAATGAGGAGGTGCACTCGATTTTTATTAGTAACTGTGCTAAATCTTGTACGGGAGATTTTTAGCTTTTACTCCAATCATGGTACGAAAAAATGATACACGCTTTTTATATAAAGAACCTAGCGCAGGGTCTAGTTCTTTAAGTTCCTTATTTTGAGACCTCTTTTGGCCACTTTGTAGTTCTTAAAGTTCCTTAATAGCTCCTTAATTCTAAGTGTTCTTCTAGTGGATAGGAATTAGTACTGACATAAAAACTCTGATAGGGAAACATGTTACAACACAAAGAAGCTTAGGCCAGGCCTTTATAACGTAGAAGTTAACAAGAGTCATTAAAGAAGTTGTATATCCACACCATTGATTATAATATTACAATTATAAAGTTCCTTTGTGATTAGACCTTTAGTAGTAGAAGTTCCTTAAGTTTTTCGACGTTCTACATGAAAGTTCCTTATAAAAGGTTCCTTATAAAAAAGAAGCGTTTATACTGCCTCCCTATTAGCGTATCCACCGCATTTGAGGTTATCCACCCCGTCTAAGATAATACACTGCCCCCGTGTAAGTGCATCCGTCCCCTTCTCAGATAATAAACTGACTATAGTAAGCGTAGCCATCCCCTGGTTAGACAATACAGTAGAATCCCGATAACTCGAACATGCAAGGGACGATAAAAATAGTTCGTGTTATCGAATGTTCGAGTTATCGAGGCTCTCGATAAGTCGAACTTTTTAGAAAATCAGCCTAGAATTCGAGTTATCGGGAATTTATGAAGAGAACAACAACAACAACAATATCTTAATATTTAAACGAAGAAAGTCCACAATACTAGGCTTTGTGCCGGATCCTTTGGATGCTTGCGGCGAAGTAGGTGAAATAAAGTGATATAAAATATTTAATCCAGCTTCGTTTTTTCTGTGTGTGTCGTCTTGCGTTGTTCCTGTCTCACTTTAATATCTTAATAGCCAAACAGAACGATAATGCAACTTGAACTTGAAAGTTTTTAATTGAAAACGATTGCTCTACGAAATGAACTGCCAATCTACATCACAACTACTATATATATTTTTTTTTTATTAAACTCTATCTTTGTGGCATTTATGTGTTTAAACATATAGCAGCTTCATATTTTAAAATGTAAATGAGGTAAAGGGCCATCTCGGCCTATACACCTGTTGAAAAAAAATATTCGAAACACACATCACAGGACACCTTGTGTTTAAGAAGATTTGGACGTCAAAGCAAAATGAATATCTGAATGTCCATTCTGAACTTGAAAACCCTGTAGATAAGTATGCTGTTTGTGTTCTGAAAGTTGCAGATATTGTGGGAACTTGAAGAAAGGAGATAAGGAGATACTGGCCGTTTTTCTAAAACAATTTCCTACTTTCTTCGAAGTCATTCGGAAGCTAAGTGCCTTGCCAAAGTCACTGGAAAGAAGTGCAATCAGGGGGATGGAAAGGGTTTAATTTTCGCATGTAGCCTTTAAGTCACTGGACTTAAGAACTTTGTCTCTATTTCAAAACAACAGCTTGATTAAATGAAGAGTTTGTGATTGAAATATCGTTGTCATTGTTGTTGTTAGTACTTTGGCACAAAAATTTCGAGTTATCGAGGGAAAATAGCCGCAGCGGGTATAAAAAATTGTTCGAGTTAGCAAATGTTCGAGTTATCGGGGGTTCGAGTTATCGGGGGTATATTCATATGTAAGTAGTGTTGAAGGTTCAAGGGGAATGCCAAATCTGTTCGAGTTAGCGAGAGTTCGAGTTATCGCATGTTCGAGTTATCGGGATTCTACTGTATAGATTCCCTTCTTGGGCGTATCGACCACAGTAAGTGTACAGGTTCGGCGTGGTTTTACACCGACCATGTTACTCAAATACTCAATATAGGTTAGGTAAGGATGAAGAAATATGATTAATTAACGGTAATAGCAAACTGTTTTCTAAACGAGCCAAAAGGACAGCCTAGGCTCTGTTTTCAATTTAGTGAATTAATTAGGACGGACCTATAACACATATTCCCGACCTAATTCGATTAGAGTGAGATGATTTGTATTAGCAGGCGAGCTAATTCTCTTCCTTGAAGAACGCATCAGGCTCTGTGATTTTGTTGCGAGCAATTTTCACCATTAACTTCGTCAAATATCTTTCATCAAGTGCAGAGATGTCGGATGGATGTTGGGTCAACTACTAAGAAAACAGCGCTTTTACCGTGCTATAGCTTCCTTCTTAGATAACTAAGAATTGATTACTTGAATTGAATGTGTTGTGTAAAACGTGGAACTGGAAAGCCTACTCTGGTCCCGAGGAGAGGATGTGGTTGTTCAAGGTGACCTATCTGACTCAATATATGCTGTTCCGAATTTCGCGATTTCCTGATCCTAAAGGGTAGACATTTTGTCATTTTGGGACATGTTTTCTACCACATAGCGGTATAGAACTTTGCATGATTCGCTTACAAGTTTTGAGAAAGTCTTGATACCTGGTAAAGATGGTGAGGCTATATTTTAATTCGACGATTATGTCGGACGGACAATCGATACTTGGAACCTTGATTAAAAGTTTTCTAGACGTTGCATGGTAAATGCCTGTTTATTTAATTGCAGAGCTCAGCCAGCTCTGTAGCACGCCTAGATACAAAATGCAAAGAAATCTATACTGTAACCACAGTTTGAAGAAACAAGACGGTGTCGGACGGACAGGGATAGAATAGGCCTTGGAGGGAAAATATCATTTCGTGTAAATTTCTATCAAAAGTATGCACATGAAGCACAAACCCAGTCTATTTCTGGACGAAGATATAATTAAACATACTGACAACAAACAATAAAGATGGTCGAAGAATCTCATTGCTCTCACTAATGAAAAAGGTGAGAGCAGGGAAGGTGTGTCGGACGGACATATCGGAAGGACAAAAATGCAACTCAAACCAAAATGTGACATTTATTCACTTAATTGCCATAGAACGACGCAGAATACCGATACGCAATGGAAATACTTATTTCAACAACGTAATACAATCCAGGCTGTGCTACAACAAGATATTAATTTTTTTGTCCGTCCGACATAAAATCCAGTGGTGGGCACCTTTCCCATACAGTATCCAAAAGAAAATGATCTGCATTCCTTTTACTCCATTTTTTCGTTGAGGGTTGCATCGGCCTTGCGATAATATGTTAAAAGCTTCTAAACTACAAGTCAGCACTTTAAAATACTAAGAAATTGAACTAAAATGTCCGTCCGACATATTTTTGAACAGGTAACATCAGACCTCAACAGTCTCGTTTTCATTTTAGGAAAATTTTACCCTTGACTGGTTTATTGTAAACAAAGAGTTTGAATTATTCACGACCAGACGATTCTTGGCATCATTTTCTTCTGTTTTTTCTATGCCTATTAATAATATGTCGGACGGACATAGATTTTCTCAATGAAAACATTCGCGTGTGCAATCCCGTAGACAATTTTCGTTGTTATTAGTGAAAAGGCAATCACATTTCGAGATAAGAAAGATTACTGATAAATACTGAATGCAGTCAGCATCTCAGAAAAAAAACTTTCCCGTTTATTTTTATGTCGGACGGACATCATACTGCTTTGAAATCCCATCTCTCTGTTTTAGTAAAAGTAAGAACTCAAAAATTTCAGCTCTGAACTAAGAAAAGTAAGTCATGTTCAGTAAAAAGAAGATGGTTCATACTGCCTAAATGAAATCTCTCTTTTTCTTAAAAAATGATTGTCCGTCCGACATACGATTTTCAATAAGTGTCAGCTACTTTAGCTGAGTTTTTGGAAGTTTCACCTGTCAGATCGATAAATCTAACATTATATCAGATGCTGTAGATATATCTCAAAGACTATTCATGCAAAATGCAATATTCTAACTACTTCCAATTTCTCACGTTGTGATCAACCATTTCAAAAACAGCCTCTGGTAGGAAACTCGTAGCTACCTCATATAACGAATATTTGAAAATGACTGATTTTATCTCTTTCTAGGACGTTTCAGCTTTCAAGAAAAGAGGGAAATTGCTCTTAGAGAATCTAGAAAGATTCGTGGACCCGTTTGATCTTGATGTGTTCTTGCCACACATGTCAGGTTTCGTCAATCGACAACTGCAGAGGTCTTGGGTAAGATCATTTTGTGATTATTTCGATTGGGGTTGTGAAAAATCAGAAACGACTTCTCCAGCTTTTTGTTAGTAGAGTATCAGACAAAAATCTTTTCAAAGATGTATTTCCGAATTTTCTCGCTATCTTGATGTTCGGTACAGATCGTATTTTTTATTCTATTAGGGAGCCTATCAATTTTTGGGCATTTAAAAACGAATAATGAAGCAATGCATCAAAAAAAGGCCTGGAAATCTAATTGCCCTTCAAGTTGTCGAAGCTTTAGTCTAGATTCGCATTTCTTGATGTAAAGAACCAGTTTGTAAGGAACCTAGAACTAGGAATTACTAGATTTAAGTATGGAAAATATGGGCCTAAATTTGCGACAGGAAAAACGGAAAACGAGGCTGTGCAATCTTATGAAAATATTTCCCCGCTTGATAAAAAGCTGACGTGACCGAGAATTGGAATTTTAAACAAACGTACTTTTTCTAAAGATGACAACCAGCGAAGTTTTGCTCAAAACGAGTAAAAACATTTCTAAAACACCTCTAACCTATTTCTAATCTATAGTTTACCGTTTGATAAGGCCAACAGTACATTAAAATCGTTAGAATAAACCATCAAATTGCCCGACTTTGCGTTTAATTTTCAATTTAGTATCGGGTAAGTAAGGCAAATTTCAAATTGCGTTTATATGAGGAAAATAACCTCACCAAGGCGATACATCGGCTCGCGTATGTGGGATATCGGCTATCAAAATAGTCTCACTTAGGTGAGGCTACGGAAATTCTCTTGTAAACGCAAAGTGAGAATTACTCTAGTTTGTATAGGATGCCGATATACCAGCTTAGAAAATAACCTCGGCTTGCCGGGGCTATTTCCACCTTACAAACACAGCCTATAACGAAAGGCGTGTATGTGTCCTGAAACTCTCCTAACAGGATATTAAATTGAGCCTGGTTATTTTGTAAACAGGGAAATTTGCTAGATTCTCGCATATGGAGTTGAATCGTATGGTTTATCGTATGAAATTAAAGCTGGATTCGGCAAAGCTGGATGAGTGGTGTACTCAAAGGAACCGGCTCGGGGTGGGGCAGATCAAATGTATTAACCACACCCCTAAAAGATGGTCATCTGATTAGATTGATTAAAAGCGTTCATTTTGAGCCCATTTGCTTTAGACCTTGATCTCATTTTATGCATTTGATTTCATTAAACTTCAATTTCACGTCAAATACCAATGTCAGTTTGATAGTATATTAAACTTCAATAATAAATTCTTTAAAGGCTTGAAAAGTTTATCAAGATCGAGCTATTTTGTTTCAAATTTTTCACGCTATCCTCGAGTGTTGTTCTTAGGAGTTTGTGCTTTAGTTTAGTTAGATATATCCCTAGTTAGATATATTCGAACTCAGAACAGTCTTTGACCGTTACAGAACTTGAGGATGGCGAGAAAAATGATATTTTAACTAAATTAAATGCGTTCCCTGCGCAAGGTAGGGTTGCGGGGTGCACTTTTCTTCGCGTCCTCCACCGCTGATTTATTTACTGCAATTGAAACTTGAGAGACATTCTGTCTGAACGAATAAATTCATCCTTTTTCTTATGAATTATTGCCCAAATAAACAGCATAGAATTTCAGAAAATCAACACTGCATCTTTTTCGAAATCACTGCCATTGGTTTAGTCTCGTAGCTAATTGTTTCAGCTTTCAACACACAAATTGGTAGGGTGATTTCACACTGGCCTCTCAAATGGCCACATCCGTGGTTGATTTTTACTCACTTGGTATATTTGTGGATTTGAAATGTTTAATCTACGATATTTGGCATCACCAACTCGATTTCAATCCGTCAGTGGAGATCAATTTAGCGAATAGCAATGTTTTTCAGAAGATATTGAAAATTCTAGTTGGCAAATTTTAAAACCTAGTAAATTAGTACGAGTTTTTGCTCTACTGTCTGCGGAAAACTATAAAGAGGTATATTGGTATGTTATGATACGTATCCGTTTTTCAAATGCTTCACCAATACAGATCCTCAAAAGACGCCCTGCCAGGCTCTGAAAAACATTTTCTTTCTTTCAGCTTCTACTTGGTACACTTTCGAATCTAGACAACCATTCCCTAACACCTCTCACCCAGAGATCATCAAGTTTATCGCAAGAGCAGCACAATGTCGTTCCCCTCGCCCCAAACCCCGTGCGGTTTATGCTTCTCCCCATCAGCAACCATCAAGAAAAGACCAACCCAAAAAGAATCGAAGTAAGTGATTGTCGCCATTGTCTTTATGAAACCGGTTTTCCCAACTTGAGGTTTCCTAAATTTCTCTTTTACTCTTTGAAAACAAATAACGAGAGGCTGATATACTATAAAAATTCGAAAGCCGCTATAATATTGTGAATTTTCATCTCACTGCTCGGCTAGTGGCGTACTTCTCAATTATGTTGACGGCCTAACAATGCTCACTAGTTATGCTAATTATGCATATCTTACACCAAAATAGCTAAGTGAAATGTAGATCTTGCTCTGCCAATTATCCGAAAACGATTCTCAATGTTGGCTTTAGCACACTCTGGATTGTCGATCAAATGTTGACCTATAGCAGAGTCATGTTTAAGAGATCTTTTGGTTTCAGAGGCGTGATATGGTTGTTCTCGTTGTGGCACAGTCTTTTGGTTAGTTGATTTCATTTAGCTAAATGTAAAGCAACTTCGAGCGATTGGACGTAAAGCTCAGTCGCTTATTGAAAAAAGAAAAACTGTATGTCTGTCAGAGGTCCTTTAGTAGGCACGGCGCATTAACTATGCATAACTTCATCTTTGTGTTTGTGACAACCTCGAATCCTCATTCAGCTATCGATTGAATCTATGAAAACAAATGGCTAATGTTTGTACAGGAGTTAACTTCTTTTCATTTCATTTGAATAAAAACAGGTGGCCTAAAGTCGAGAACTATTCAAAAAGTTTTAATTTATCATTTGTTTCATGTTTCAATACGAATTGCGATACTTTTGCCAGACTTATTCAAAACTCATATGTTGTCTATTAAGTAAACGGTTATTTATAAGAAAAGACTATACAAGAATGATTCACGCTTTTTTATACCAGTTTAACTAGTCTGTAATGACTCAAAACTAGTATTTCTGGTAAAATACGGTGGACTCTTTTACTTTATTGTTTCTTTTAACGAAGGAAAAGAATAAGAAATTTAATAAAATTCTAATCCTAAGACTTTAGGTACGTCAAGGCTCCGAATTTATTGAAAAATAAGAATATTGTAAGTATGTCGACTCACAATCGTATGATTTGTGAAGCCAATACACTCGTTCATTTTTAAGAAATGGTAAATGTCGTTTACGGAAATTTAGAAAGAGTGAAAATGCCCCGAGTAGGACTCGAAACCTGGACCTCCTGCTTGGGTCATTTTAAGTTGTAAAGTTTCCTAGCCCCAAAATTTAGTTTTTCTAGATTCTGTATTCCTATGAAGTTCATAGAAATTCAGTCCGTACGAATCAGTCCAGAAAAAGTAGTGGGATGCGCTGCATGTCTGTGCCATTGAAGTCTGAGCCATATTTACATCGTTTCGATGGTACAAAACTTAGATATAGCCAGAAATATCGGAAACATAGTGAAACGAACAAATGGATTACTAATAACCCTTAGTAATCCATGTGTTCGTTTCAATATTTTTCCGATATTTCTGGCTATATTGCATCCTTTCCTTAAAAAGATTTATTGATATTCCGATGCTAAGTAGAAAATGACGTAGTCTGAAGAAAGGTGTATAGGATTTTGCTGATAACTAAATGGATATAAAGACTTTTCAGATTTCTTTAAGAACTATACCGAGTAGTAATATTTTTACAGTGCTGTTTTATTTTTGTAGTATTATGTACATTCGAAACAAAGACTCTGTTAATCCGAGTTTCGTTTTTGTGCACTCATTAGAGGGACCATACCTATTTTCTAATGTACACCTCCCTCTTGTCACATCAATATCAGGTATAACATCTTGTAATGAATTCTCTTATTGCGTTCTTCTGTGAAGTCTTACTGAATTAAGGAGACGCCTTATAGACTAAGGTAACTTTCTTATCTTGCAGGACATAGAGCCGATACAAAACAAAGCAACCAATCATGACATCTCACTCAAGTCCCCATTGTTCAGACACCTGGACTATTACTCCCTTGAATACCTCTGATGACGCAAGAATGTGGCAATCAAGTAAGAGAATCGATTGATATACCGGTAATTCTCTATTAGCCCCCTACAGGGCCCTTGGGGATTCATTGAATTCTAGCAATTTCAAGGAGGGCTTTAAAGGGGTCATTAGAGAAAGGATGGTACCTATCTCCATTATTACTCTCTAGAATACCTCGATGATGCATGAGAGAATCGATTTGTCTACCGTTATCATCTTCATATTGTATAAGGGGGGAAGGTTATTAGGGAAAGCGTGGTAAATCTATTATCAAATGACATTATCACCTGTATATCGATACTGGTTTCAAATCCTTGATTTCATAATAACTGTTCGGCCTGATCAAGTTCCAAAGCTCCCCTCTTTATGTATTTTTTACATCAATCAAGCTTTTTATGGAAGGGTTATTTGAGGAGGGGGCTAAATAGAGACTTTAGGGTATTTATAAGGTTTTAAATTATTTGAGTAGATATATCAAGATTCTAATCACAGTATGGGATCCATGGTTGTCCATATGATTTGACCCAAGGAGTTTGTTTTCCGATTTGACTCTTCAGATATTCCATAGATCGGCGCAATGGGTGGCCTGCTGTGGTATTTAGTGGCCTTCGGTGGCCTTCAATTGCTCTTGCACGGGTCGAGAGCAGAGCTATTGAAGAGAAAAGAGCTAAGAGCCTAAACCCTGCTTCTCTACAAGCCTTTATTCACGTTTCCCACTCATCAGGAGATGTACTAATAATTCATAAGCAATATCATATCTATGTTTATGTATGTTTATTATCATATTAGTATTATGTCATATAAAACCTAATCGTTCGACTCGTCAACAATACCTTTATGATCAATGGGTTTATCACCTCACCTGTGTAATTTAGGCCCTAGTGTTAGTTCGAGTGAGAGCATTGAATGTGTTATTTAATTCCTTAAGAAAGACAATACTCTAAACACTTTATTTTGATTAATTTTTTAAAGATTCTTTAAAGGTAACGATAACATACTAAAAACTCTTTTCTTTAGAATCATGCCAAAATAGTTTTCAAATCCGTAGTCCGTATATTTTGCGCTTAAATATTCCCTTTCAAACTGAAGTCAGCCAATCAGAATACGCGATGGTCATGTGACATATCCCAGTACCTCGTTTTATTGATCTCATTTCGTTTCTGACTGAATATGAGGAATCAATGTAATGCCAGGATGTGGAGAATTCCAATTGCTCTGTGAAGATGAGTAAGCCTAATTCTGTTTCGCAGCTAAATGTGAGAAAATGGATTTATGGCTTGCAAAGTCACATCTTTATAAGCCGGCGTTTTATATTTAATAAAACATCACAATAAATTATTCCAAATCCGATCTGAATGCTTAAGTAGCGTTTTGTTTATGTTGGGTTTTCAAAACGTCTTTGCAATGGATTACTAGACGGAAAGTTAAGCGATGAAATCATTTCTTCACATATTACCACAAATCTACTTTCAAACTAACTACGGACAACATGTTGAGCTAAATGGTGCAAATATCATTAAGGGGTGCAAGAGCTGTTAAGGGAAACCGACCATTATTGACGAGGTCTATCATAAACAAAACAATTGAATCGAAGGAAAAAATCCTTTCAACTGTATATATGGAACTATTTTATTTCGGACGCTCTATGTTATACCAATAAACAGTTTCTTTGCTGATGATATTTGCAATATCCTTCATAAGGTTTAAATTAGGGTAATAAAAGCATTAGACGACTTTTAATCTATGTAGGGGATGCTTCACTTTGTTTTTCTAGCTTTGAAATACTAGACTTGTATCTAAGTAAGCTTCACCTTTTTTGATATGCCTCTTGAAAATTCTATAAGCCTATCATAGCATGATATCAAGATCCATTAAGTCAACCATGAAGAAGTGTAGAAAAAGCAAGAAGAAAAGGAAAATTCTTGAAAGCCAACAGGCGAAGCAGAGTGGCGGGGATTCCCGAGTGGTTAGATCACTAGACCCTTGTTCGAAGGGTTCCGGGTTCAAAACCATCTTCAGACCTGTCACAAAGTGTGAGGAGAGAATTAGCCAGCTCTCTGTAATTCCAGGCAAAAAGGAAAAAGGAATGACGAGGTGTGGTCACATCGAGAGGAAGGACCAGGGTTGCACTGCTCCATTAGTCTACCTACTCAGTGGGCCCTTTGTGCTTAGCACATAAACCCATGCCTTGCGAAGATAGTAAGCGTATGTGCCTATCAACGACTATCAACAACTATCAACAACAACTATCTAAAGCAAGACCTAAAATCAAATGCATGGCATGGCATAGGAGAATAAGGAAAGTCGAAGCAAGGACTTGAAATTGAAGCAAATAACACGAAGAAAAATAAAGCATGTAGAATCCAGGCATTGGGAATCAAAACTAGAAATTATAGAAAAGTTCACCAAATCAGGGCTTAGAACGGTAAAGACTTAAGGTAATCAAAACAAAGCAAAGTTTAAGTTCGAAGCAAAGCCAAAGATTGGAGCAAAGAAAAGCAAAACGGATGCGTGGCAAATGAAAGTATTGTAACTTAGGACTAGAAATTAATGAAGCATAAAGCAAATTATGGTAAAGAAGAATGAAGACAATCAAAAGCAAAACGAATCTTTTTAATTGAAGCCAAGCAAAGCAAGGCAAAGCAAAGAGAAAGAAAGATGGCAAATTAAAGCAATGTCAAGCAAAGCTGGAAATCAAACATAAGCAAAGAAAAGTTTGGCTAAGCAAAGTTAATCAATGAAAGCAGACAAGCAAAGCAAAATAAAACTTGAATTGAAGCAAAATAAGACAAAGCAAAATCATGCAAACAGAATCAAGGCATTGTAAAGCAAAACTAGAAATTACAGGAGAGTAAACCAAAGAAGGGCAAAGAAGAGTAAAGACTAAAGGTAATCAAAGCAAAGCAAAGCTTGAGATTAAAGAAAAGCAAAGAAAAACAGAAGAATGACGGATCTAAGTAATGTAAAGTAAGACTTGAAATTAAAGAAGCATGAACCAAACCACGGCAAAGCAGAGAAAGGACAATCAAAGCAAAGCAAAAATTAGAAATTGAAGCAAAGCAAAGTAAAGCAAAGCATGGCAAGCAAAGTAAAGAGAAGGAAAGTAAAGCAAATCAAATCAAGACAGAAAGTCGGAGGAAAGCAAAATAAAACATGGCAAAAAACAATGAAGACAGAAATTAATGGAAACACAGTCAAAAGTAAGGCAAATCTGTGTGATTGATAGAAAACAAACACAATTTAAGTAGATCCAATCTGAGCGAATCAAAGCGTTTGGAATCATGAAACTATGCGTAGGTTGGTTGAAAAATATTTTTTCTCTCCAAATATTGATATTTTCCGAAAATTCATGTTTACTTGTAAACTGCAAAACAACTTTGCACGGCTGCTTTTTCAGGCCCAACGTTGGTGACCTGGGAAGTGAATGTCGAGCGTCCTGCACTGCGGAAGAAATACACCCACATGCGAAGAGCGACAATCGAAAAAGCCTACGGGAGGGTTTTGTCGACATGAAACGTGATTATCTTCCCACATATATTTGTATGTTGTCATGGTTTTCTTTGAGAGTTGCGCACCGACATCCTTATGAGCTGGATAGGCTGTCTCTGTGACTGTGTGCTCTGTTTGAGATTAGAAAATGAACATCTGCGGCCATAGTCCCTACCCTCAGTCAGTTTTAATTACGGGCTTAGAATTCCATGTTTTGAAATTGCTTTTGCCTCGTTGATTTCGATCTACTTGCATCTAGAAAAAAGCTAATACACAGTTGTCCAAGAATAGACCAGAGCTTCGTTGCAAAACTATCTGCCATACTGCACGAGATCTACTGCAGGTGACCAAGGTGCATTAGAGGGATGTGCATTTGGTCTTATGTTTTCGAGAAATAGGACTAAACACGTTATTAAATTCCTTTGCAACTCCAAAATTCTATCAGTATGTGCTGTAGCTATGCACAAAATCTTTGGCAACCTTAGGATGAATTTTGTGCTGAAAAAAGCGGGAAAGCATTTAAGGCAAAATAAACATTCTTATTTGATGACCACGCCCTATCTTATCGAAGAAATAACAATGTGAACCCGTCTTTAGCGTCACCGCTGAGCTGAAACCATATTAAATAGGTCTAAGATACAATAGTTCTCTTTTCCGCGCAGGGTTCATTGCAATTTAAAACAAAAGCTTACGGTATTATTCTCGCTTGAATTAAAGGTATGAAAACCAGGCTAACACCGCAGACCTTAATGGCTGCTGCATGAAAAAGGACATACGGCTAAATCACTGAATTGCTCACGCTTAAGAACGATAATGTCTAAGTAAATGAAGACAGTAATGACAATCAATCTCGCTTCCGTAACTCTATACTATCGCATCCCTAACGAGTGGATCTGTGATTTATATTCTATTCAGCTATATCAGCATGTATGTAGAGAGAGCATTTCGAAACTCATTTGAAAAGTTTTTAAATCAACAAGAATGTGGGCCTGAGATAGCTAACGCGTGTTTAGGAAGATGCGCAATTCAGCGATCTAGCAACATCAGGTAGAGGTCAGTTAGCATCTACAGATAGATTGCTTGGCATGTTCATAGCTTCAATACAGTGGCGAACACTGTACCACTATAGATCACCGCCAGGAACTGAACTATGGCCTGAAGATAAAGGTATACCTTAAGTTGACTGCAAATACAGAGGAGGATCATTTTTATTAAACCTATGTTGGTGTAAAGAGAGCTATATCAGCATGTATGTAGAGAGGGGTGTATCAGCTTTGTGTAGAGAGAGCTGTTTCAGCATGTATGTAGAGAGCTATATCAGCATGTATGTAGAGAGAGCTACATCAGCATGTTAGTAGAGAAAGCTATATCAGTATCCATGTAGACAGAGCTATATCAGCATCTATGCAGAGAGAGCTATAAAAGCATGCATGTAGAGAGAGCTGTATTAACATGCATGTAGAAAGAGCTATATCAGCATGTATGCAGAGAGAGCTATATCAGTATCCATGTAGACAGAGCTATATCAGCATCTATGCAGAGAGAGCTATAAAAGCATGCATGTAGAGAGAGCTGTATTAACATGCATGTAGAAAGAGCTATATCAGCATGTATGCAGAGAGAGCTATATCAGTATGTGTTTCGAGAGAGCCTTATCAGCATGCGTTAATAAGTGCGATTGCAAGTCAGTTCGATTGCAATTTATTTTATCACAGAAAGAAGAGATAATAAACTCAGTTTCTAATGCTATCTGGCTTTTGCAAAAAAAGATATGTAAGAAGTCAGTTCAATTTATGCATCATCTGAAGAGATAAAGATTCGTTTTACAACTGATAAATGTTTGACATTTCACTTCGTCTCAAAATAATGTTTCTGCCTCTTGCGCTATTACTTCCTTGTGATTTTTATAGGATAATTTTGGGGCGAGAAGTGTTTATCAGAACAAACACTATAAAAGAAGTTGTATACACTAGTATTGTTTGAACTTTAGAGGGTGCATTCTTCTTTTAACCATTACTCAGTCTGGACCATTCTCAACAATTGGTTTAGTAGCATTATGCCGAGCATTGGGAGAGCGTGCCCACTAGACATCTTTCCACATGATGCAGTGGCCATGACAGTATGAAGCAAAAGCTAACAGTATTAGCCTCAATTTCACTTGAATTGAAAAGTGTGCAACTGAGGCTAAGAAGCTTTGTTTGTTTCCATAATGGCAGCTTCGTTAAAAAGGCCTATTTGAGACATCTTTTCCGTGATAAATTCCCCCTTCGCGCAGTAATGATGTAAAATATTTGCAATTTTTTAGAATGCATGTTTTCATTTATCTATCAATGTATCCGGGGGTCGTGTCGAATATCTGAAACCTATAGTGCCACCAGATACTCATTCATTGAAGACATGCTTGTGTAACTGGTTCTTTACACTCGACACCATTCACATACTTGCGCTTTTGCCACCCGTCTGACGGTTACTAATTCATGAGAATACAACATTTGATATCAATGCCGAATGTCCGTTTCCTGTAGGGGTAGGAACACGAAATGAGGATGATTCACCAGTCTCATTCACTGAATTAGCAGGCTACCATACGTACACCGTACACCTTGGTAGCACCTTATCGATCTCCACTGACTGTAGGGAAAGCACCAGCTTGGCTTCTGCGGCATGCAAGGCTTCATAAAAAGGTTGGAAGCAGTCTGAATATCCAGACATAAGCTAATGTAAGGGGATAGAGCAGTGATATAGCTGTGTTTCATCCACAGAGCTTAGGCCTGTACTTTCTATCATAAAGCATGCAAAGAAGCTCAGAAACGTTTATTAACGACAATCACGTGAAATCATGCATGTTGAGTAGCAAGACAAGATGCTTAATGTAGAAATCCCAAAGAAGACGAAAATACCTAGCTAGAAATCTTAAAGAAGTTGGAACTACTCGGCCTATTCTACGGAACTGAAGCCTCACTCTGTATAAAATACATGCAAAGAAGCTTAACACTGTTCAGGACTAATACCTACGTCAATCATGCATATTAAGCGGCAAGGCAAGATGCCAAAAGTATAAATCCTAAAAAAGTTGGAATAGATAGTTTGGAATCCACCATTCCCATTCCGAAGTTCAGCCACGATGGATATGATCCCCACGCTACTGACCACGCCTCATAATACTGTACAAATTTATCTGGGTCTCTTTATCCTTTAGGGAACGATTGCTAACTTTCTAAGTGATTGCCTTTTAAAAACTTAAGATTCAATTGCTTAAAGTTTCATTCTCCAATAAAAATCTCTTCCTCGTTTCTGGTCTGTGATCACTTATCAAACCTCAACTATTTATTTAGATAGATGCCTTCTTATACAAAGAACACGTTGAGCTAGATAACGCTTTTTTTAAACAAAGGGTAATCCTCCGCCCCACATTGTCATCAAATCAAGAGCATGCGCACTAGCGATGTCATGACTGGAAGTCCTTTGCTAGAAAACTACTAACAGGATAAGTAAGAAATAATGGAAAATAGATGGGATGTTGAGTTGAACAAATAGGGGGATATTTATTATCAGCAGAGAATGGTCATTTGTGTTTCTTATTATCCTCGTCAAACGCTATGTTTGTAAACACGACACAGTAAATCAGCTCGCAAGGATTTCTCGATAGAAAAAATGTTTTATTTGCACCGAGGTGTCCCAAAAGAATTTCAATGGTACAAAGATAGAAGGAAGAGGGATTAAAGCAGAAAATTCCTAGACCCACGCATTGCTGTTTTCTCGTAGCTTACCATTGAGTTCGGGGTTCATTTTAACATGGGTTTATAATGCGAGGAATAAAAGATCTGTTGACTGATTCTCTCCTGCTGAAATGCTGAACATTTTTCATGACAACAATTCTGCAGCACAGTTCACTAAATTTGGCTGCTCTTTTGGAAAGGCTTTTCCCCGTTGTTTTCATGAAAATACAATATGCATCGATGGAGTGGGGAATATAGCTATCCATATGACAAAATTAAATTGTACCAGAGCAGGCTACTGCAATTGACATATGCCTCCACCGGGTCTCGAACCCGGGTTTGATCGGACACAGGCGAGCGCGCTAACCACTGTCCTAAACCAGGACATATGACAAAATTGTAGCCCAACATTGACGATAAGGGTGTGCCATTTTAACCTCACTTGAGGATTATGAAACTTGTGAAGAGCTCCCTTGAATTTGCCAATACAAAATAAACTTTCAATTCCACTACTGCTGTAAACGATAATGATCTTCCATGTGAAATGCTGAAAGATTTATTAAGATTTATAAGAATTTATGAACTCAGATCTTGTTCTCTCACACCAGGATGGCGAGGAGGATCGGAGACATTGTGAATGTGAAGCATGATAACACTCATCGGAGTAGCGAGTCAGAAAATGAACAAAAATGATATCTGACTAGTTTGATACAAGGAATTTCGGGACCGTAGTTCTCAAATTGTGTGCACTCCTTGAGATTCGCTGAAATGTTCATAAATTGTTCTTACATTTACATTAATTGGGAAGCCTTTTTGCTATCAATAGTGTTAATCGTTTAAAAGTTTTACTTTCTTAACCATCCAACATCATCTGTGTGCTGTACATCAGTTTGTTTTGTAATTATTTCTCAGTCTTATGTTTATTTCGTAGAATTTTCACATTAGCCAAAAATTGTCAGCCTCGGTTTTTTCTTAGCATGTTCTTGAGTTTTGGCCAAATTTGAGGCTCGTGTTCTTATAAAATTGTTCTTATAGAAAAAAGAGTTTACATAGATAGAAAGAGTTCTAGAGATTCTTAGAGAGTGTCTTGCCCCTCGGGTAGCCAATCACAATCGGGCTTGCCTGTCTCTAATCAACGAAACCTTTAGAAAATCTAAGAAAATCTAAGTAAGTCTAAGAAAATCTAAGAAAATCTAAGTAGGTCTAAGAAAATCGTTCATCGAAACATCTCTCAAAAACCATTGCCTGACAAGGCTTTTAGAACTCGCCCGTGCCTCCTTTCCGTTACGTACGTTATGACCGTTCGTGTTGGATTTTGAAAGGAAATATATCTTACAGCAATTAACAAGCAGTTGCATCAATGCGTGAAATCAACTCAAAATATCCTGAATTTTCAAAACAGTTCTTTGTTGATTAATCATATGAAAAGTACAATAAATTTCCTTCCAAAGCCCGAAGCAACAAAGCGATAAACATTAGTAATAAAGCAGTTTACGCTCGACTTGAAGTATAGAAATTGAACAAAAGTCGAGAAGCGGTACATTGGGCAGGACATTCCACGGCTTTGTACGTTTGGCGGGAAGGAGACTTACGTGATACTGATGACTGTTGCCACGCGTAGGTGAATATCCCTGCATTGGGGAGCCTGGGGTGGTTCACTCACTAATGACCTCGATTTCTGAAAGTCGTATTGTTTCCAGGAAACTCTCTGGAAACACTATTTTTCTTGAAGAAATCTCCTGCACTTTGAAAGGGAGTGAATTGCCTCTCGTGAAGAACCATTTTATGTGGGGTAGTTTACTTGAAAACGTACCTTTATTTTCCAATTTTTCGTGAACTGCAACAAGCTTTCTTCTTTATTGCTTACGTTTAATAACAAAACTATTACAAAACAGAATGGATTCAAACCAGAATATTCGAAACGGAGTTTATTAATCTGTTGGCAAAAATTTGAACGATATCCCGAATGATATTCAAGAGACAGATTCCAACGCTCTATCTAAATTTGGTTTCAGACGAAATTTTTGAACCCATAAACCCTAAAACACGAACCCGTGGTAGAGCAGCGCATAAGGTTGATTACATTCTTTGACATTCTGCTCTTTAGATTTATTCTACAGATATGATACTATAAATACGTAGTTTATTGGTTGAAAGGGTCTAAGTGATAAAAATGATGAAAACGGACATGACGAACAGGAAATGGGTAGAAACGAGTAGGGAACGAACAAGAAACGGGTAGAAACGAGTAGGAAACGAACAGGAAACGGTTTGAAACGAGTAGGAAACGAACAGGAAACGGGTAGAAACGAGTAGGATACGGGAATAAAAAAGAAGGAAATGGGCATTAATTTCTAGAAGAACTTTTATCTGTTCCCTCCCTAATGAATGGATCCATACCTGATGCCAACATTCTCTTTTCTTAGTCATTTCTACTTGCTTCCTGCTCGTTTCTACTCGTTCCCTACTTGTTCCTACTCGTTTTCTACTCGTTTTTAATCGTTCCATGTTCTAGTAAATCGTATTTTACTATTGGTTTCTCAAACTGAACAGAATAGAATACGGAGAGGGTCGTCTCAGTGCTCCTCTCTGCTTCAGAGGGTAGTGATGGTGCCAGTGAAATCGTTCTACTAATTCAAAGTTAATCTTATTTCTACTATTATTTACACTATTATTTCTATAGTACTACTTATTCATAGTTAGCCTTTAGGAAGTGGGTTGGGGCAGCCCCCCTACCAAGAGTTCAGTTTGTATGGTTTGCTAAGACGGTTTCTTCCTATTAGGGTTTTCCAAGCTGTAATAACGTTCAGGTCTTGAGAGAGGGAATTGGGAGAGTAGGGGACAATATGAAATTCTCCGTTAGAGAAGTAGGGAAATTTCTCCAGTGCAATGAGGAAATACCTGAGAGGCGAGTGGTAGCACTGGTGATGTTATGATTTTGAAACTGGCGTACATCTGTCGCCAGAAAGCAGATGGCCATGCCAAACTAAATGAGCACGACCCGCCATACTCAGCTGCCTGGCAAGAAAATATACTTGCTTTTTCAGCCACGGTGTTTTTCACCCCGAAACCGTAAACAGATCGACAGAATTTTGTTGTTTTTCGATGATAATTTTTAAATGAGGCAAACAAAAACGCTTTCCCACAATGTCATTGTCATAGTGCTAAGACAATGAATCACCAATGTCTTAGACCTTGAATAGACCTCTGAGGAATTAACCAATCACGAGCTGGCATAATGCGCACGTGACGATCTAGATTTTAATGAGAACAGGTCGAACTATGACGTCTGTGCTTTATAGTGTGTATGCTGAGGGAATTGAACGAACCTAACCCAAACACTCTGGCAACGCGGCGGATAGGACGCACGTTGTGATAGCGATAAGTACAACAACAAATATAGGCCGGTCCTTATACTACTCTGAAAAGCTAGTCATCTGCCAAAATGCCCAGTTCGCTATTAACAGACATGGAACGTGCGAATACAGGACCAACGCTGGACGATCACAAGGCTATACAGCTTTCCCTGGAGCTCTCTATGTTAGGCCTCGACGATGACCAAAACTTTGGGGATATGCGGACGAAGAAGAGTATGAACATGACCGAATGTGTTCCTGTTCCGAGCTCCGAGCATGTCGCTGAGATAGTCGGCCGTCAGGGTAAGAACTTTGTATTTAACGCGCGCATTATCCTGCTATATTGATTTAAATCTTACATTAGTTTGCCCATATGCTTTGTATGTGTAAGATCTAGTGTACAAACACGCGGCGCATTTTTTGCATTCTTATACTCAACTAGGCTTTGTTGTTATTTTCTAACAGGTTGCAAAATAAAAGCGTTGAGGGCGAAGACGAATACTTATATTAAGACACCCGTACGAGGGGAAGAACCGGTTTTCGTGGTAACGGGCCGAAAAGAAGACGTTGCCTTCGCCCAGCGCGAGATTATCCAGGCCGCCGAGCATTTCAGTCAGATCAGAGCCAGTCGAAGGAATAGTGCGACCCTCACTTCGCTTGGCCCCTCTTCTCCCACCATCCCAGGGCACACGACTAAATGTGTGAGAGTTCCGTATCGAGTTGTTGGCTTGGTAGTAGGGCCGAAGGGAGCCACTATAAAACGCATACAGCAGACGACAAACACGTATATTGTCACCCCTTCCCGAGACAAGGAGCCGGTTTTCGAGGTCACCGGCTTGCCCGAAAACGTGGATAAAGCCAAGAGTGAGATTGAGCAGCACATCGTTCTTAGAACAGGGGGAATCTTGGAGAACAACCAGACCGAAAACGGAGATTCGCATTTCTTCAACGGGTTCCCATCGCCTCTGTTTTCCCCCACAAGCCAGTCCAGTTTCTCAGCTTTCCTCGATCACAACCACACTCCTCATCAGCACCAGAGGTCCCACTCTGCTGACTCGTACAGTGGCTACTACGCCAGTTCGAGTGGCTCCTCTAAACTCTCAGACATCGGATCTAAAAGCCCGTTCGCCAGCACTGGTTTCTTCGCAAACGACATCGTACCCTCTCCCACTGCTGATCTCGACTCACCCCGAAGCTCTGCGTTCGACCCCACCCCTGGATCCCCTGCTTCGAGCATCTGGCCTGACTTGAACTCTAGATCATTGCAGATCAACCGGGCAGTTGGTAGCCACACGCAGCAACTTGCAAGAAGCAATGTTCTCATCGAAAATGGCCACGGACTGAACGGAGAGAGAGAGCAAATAACTCTTGGTCAGCCACCCATGCGACGCATGCTAAGTGAACCATACAAATACGATGGGATCGCTAACATTTCCAAACCCGTGTACTCCTCCTTCGCCTCTTCTGACATGATTAATGGGTGCCCCGATGAAGTCATCTATACCAGTGGCACGCTGAACGGACTGTCCTCCCCGACTGTAGATGTGTCAGCAAATGGCTCACTCAGCGATGGAAGCACTGGCTCGCAAGCCTCGAGCCCCGGTTCGAATTGGAAGCGCGCCACGCTGCTGGACGATCTGAGCCTGAAGAAGAAGTCGTGTATTGTCTGTAAGAGCGGAGAAACCGTGGCTGCCCTGGTCCCGTGCGGGCACAACCTGTTCTGCATTCAGTGTGCTAGTAAACTCAGAAACGAGAACAATGAATGCCCTGCTTGTGGAAAGCGCGTAGAGCAAGTACTACGCATCATCCCGTACTGAAGGAAGAGGACCTGTGCGATGGAGTTTCGGAGAGAGACCGATTTGAAGGGGTAAACACAGAGAGTTTTGGAGGTCAAAGCCTGCGGAAATTTGTGAGTAAAGATTTTTATATTACTATATCAAATCGATTCATGCATCCTAATAAAAATCTCTTTTTTAATCGTAGTATAAAAACAAGGGCCGTGTACGTCATATATAAAAAGATTTAACTTTTGGCTGGAGAGTGTTCGTGATAAATTAGTTTTTATAAATGATTATGTAATTACTCCGTGCTCTAACATGCTTTGCTGTTATTAATCAACATGCAAAAATATACAAAAAACGTTTCACTCGCTAAGCCTAGCTAGGCCCATTGGCAGAGTCCCATTCTTTGGTTCGTATGCTTGGAGCTACATATTGAGAATTATTTTGAATTTCAGATTATTTCAGAATTATTATATCTATAATATTATATTTTATATATAATCTCTATTTGAGCTGAAGGCCCACCACACCGAGCCATCGTTCTAGGTAGAGAAACAAAGTACAGTAGTGTCAGCCATATAACAAACAGCATTTCTAATCTGACGCTTCTTAATTGAAATCAAAAGCTGTTTCTTATAGAATTGGTAGTTTTTCATTGGTCTGCGTTTCTTAAATTAGTTTGTCTTATAAGTGAGATAAAACTGTAGAGAGAAGAGTTTCAAGGGACAAGTTTCTCCCTTTGAATATGTTGCTCACTTGAAGGAAAGTTAGGAAACAAGACTTATCTCTTTGAAATCACTAAACAATCTTTTTATTAATTTTTTTTTATCCAAGATAACCTTAGGAATCTCTGAAAAGTCCATTTTTAACAAAGATAGATTTTGAAGAGAGCTTTGTCTGAAGGAAAAAGCTGTACACGTGTATCATCATTTCACTACTTCACTTTGAGTTCAATGCCCTTCATATTTTGCAATATTCACTCCTCTTTTTTTCTTCAGCTTCTTTTTTCTGTTTAAGTAGCCACCTTAAAATGTGAGCAAATGTGCAAACTCGTTTTAGGAAAGGACCCTCAATCGTCATGAAAAAAGAGCAATCGACGATTTCCAATTGAAAAACTAATTAGTTATTTCTATGGCCCGACAGGCTTCTTCTGACCAACTACGTTTACTACATTTAGTACACTATGAATCACAGTCTCCTCTGCGAGGGAGCCTTCCGTCTTCTGCTCCTCCCATCCGTGTTCCTCCGCAGGGACAATTGAGCCGCACGCTGCCCCGTCGCCCAATAAATCAGCGATTAGAGTTATCGCTTTGCAATCATAAAGAAATCTTAAGCTGGGTTTGTGTCTGCTCTTTAGAATTAAAAGCTGTATTGTACTATTAGCTTAAACTTGGAGATTATACCCGAGCTAGCTTATAATATTTGGGTGTATACTGGAACATTTTATAGGGGTTTTAGGTTTAGGAGTCATAAGACCTCTGCTTTGGTTGTCTAGGGTAGTCATGATGAATGCAGAACGTGTAGCAATTCATAATACCGTTCTTTTTATGTTTCACTTTCCCTGTACTTGACAAGTCTATTTAGTTCACAATCCAATAGCCAGGATGTACTAGGGAGAGTGTAGCATAAAAGCTGGAACAAGAGAATCTGAAGATTGTGGGACTTAAGATTGTCCAGAGACATAGACGACGTTTTAGAACAGAATATCTGATTAAGAGTTTTATGCTATAATATTTCAACCTACGATATTCAGACCTTCAATATTTACACCTACAATACTTAGACCTACAATATTAATACCTATACAATATTTAGGTCTCTATATTTGGACATACGATATTTAGACCTACGATACTCAGACCTACAATATTAAGATCTACAATATTTAGGCCTACTATATTCGGACATCAGATATTTTAGACCTACAATACTTAGCATACAATATCAAGATCTACAATATTTAGGCCTACTATATTCGGACCTACGATATACAGACTTACGATATACAGAGCTACGAAAGTTACATTTACAATATTAAGACCTAAACTATATTTATACCTACAATGTTTAGACCTACGATAGCCAAATTTAAAATATTCATGCCAACAATATTTTGATCTGCAGTATCTAGACCTAGAATATTTGGACCTGAAATATTTGGACCTAAAATATTTAGACCTAAAATATTTAGACCTACGCAGTTAAGACCTGCAATACTCAGATATACACTATTTAGACCTGCTATATTTGAGCCTCCGACAGTTACATATAGGCTGTTCATGACATAAGCACTCTATTCTACATTATTTCTGCATTTAGTATTTATTTCTACTCGTCTGCGGCTGTTGTAGGCCAACACTTTGTTCACGATAGACAGAAATTTGTTTGGGAGCTTTCAGTTGTTTTCGTGCTGTATTTGGCTTTAATATTTTCTTCTTCCTTAAGAGTGTTAAAGATTAAATAGAGATGAAGCACTAAACTTGGCTTTCTTATTTTTTATTGAAATAGAGGATTTAAACTTAGACCAAGATAAGCCTGATAGACAAAGATACGTTGAGGCATGAAGGTTTTAGCCTCGCCCTCGCCAATAATGTTTCTTGAACACAAAAATTGAATGGATTGATCTTCTGTTTGAACTTTGCTTTTTTGGCTTATGGGAACTTAAATGCTTCCATGCGGATTTGTTTGAGGCCAGCAGAGGTGGATATAGGGATTAAGTGGGGGTAGTTGCACCCCTTCAGCGTCAAGAATGGAATTTGGTACCCCCACCATTTGGGATCCTTGTGATCCTTTCAATATCACTAATGTACAGTGAATGCTTTGGAACCCTTAAAAGAGAATGATGAGAAGACCTTACACCAATAGTTAAGAATCAGAAATTGTATCGTACAGTAGTAGTCGTCAGTTGTTCTTTCATCAGTCACAGGAAATGCATCAGTGTCGAAGATGCACGCAGGTTGTACCCTCTCAAATGTTTTATAAGATTCTTGCATATCTATGATAATGGTAGCAGTTGAGCCCTAATCTTTCAAACTTTGAGGCAGAAAACGTTGTTGTACCCCTCTCAAAAGTTTCAGAAGATTCTTACATATTAATGATAGTTATCCTATTTGAAATTGACAGAGCAATCACTTGAGACTTTGTTCAGGAGATTTTTGCAGTTAAGCCCTGATTTTGCAAATTTTCAACAGAAGGTATGAAAATGCAACTGTTAAGAAGGCAGTAATCAAACACGATTTCTAGTAATTAGCCTGTAACTAGTAGTTAAAAACTAAAGGGAGCTATTCTATGTAAACCTCTTTAAAACTATATATTTGTTTATTCCCTTTATAAGTTCCTTTATTCAAATGGGTAACTAAACTAATGTCATGGTAAAGTTTCTTAATTCTGCTGCCAGAAGTTATGTATGCCAGATTGGTAATGCCTAAGGTTTTGATATCGAGTTTTGCAAGTCAATGGTCTAGTCAAAATGTTTTTGCCGACCACGCTTCAATCTAGGTTGCACGTTTGATGCAAATAAGAAGTTTCCTATGCGCATATATCCATGGATGGCCCGCTGCCCCTCGGGTCTCAGTTACGGATCTTGCAGGAGAAAGGTCCTTACTTTTGCGCTGTTATGCCGCTTTCACGCCGGTTGAAGTTGTGGTTCTGATCGTTTGCGGAGCCTAAAACATGCGAGTGTATACATAATTAATGTTCACAGTAGAAATTTGGAGAAAATCGGGTGTTTTAAAGCCATATTCATGAGCCTGAAAGCTGAGTATTCGCTCGCTAGGTCATTTCGAACACGTTTTCGGAAAATGTATGCACCTGTCCTCACGCTAGTTTCCAATCTCCTTCGTAAACAAACACAATTTTTTTAAAACAAACCCTCTAGATCCAACCAGCCTCAAATAGAACGACGAGTGAGACAACCCTATTACTTTCAGGATGGAGAAGGGGGGTCAAAATCACGAATAACGAAACATCACCCCTATGAAGTATCCTTAACCCCTACTATCGGAGTCGCAAACATTCAACGAACAGCTGATAATAGAAAATATCCAGCGACAACTCTAAAAACGATGAAAACATTTGCTTGGCATTTTTGACTTTTGCTTCTATCACCTGTTTATACTCATAAAATTAACTATAACTGTTGTTTTTGGGCCTATTAAATGCCACCTCCTGTATCTAGTGGCTTTCTAGTAGTGCGATGTTTGAAAATGCACTTTCAGCACGCTTTTACGACCCTTACCTTGCTAAGATCGAAAAACGTTTTTAAACACGGCCTAAGCCAGAGCTCAGCATCTTGTTAAAAAAGAGTGTGAACGGAGGCCTTGTTTTAGCAGCGCATAATCTCCGCAATGCAATATAACTGATTGACATTTGAAACGGCTCATTTTACGGAAATCTGCTTACGCACCACAGCGAAGATCGCTAAGTTTCAGCATGGTTTTAGCGATGGAGAGAAATAAACACTTAGGCCTTATAAAGCAATTAGCCTCGACTCGTCGGAACTGTATGAGGAAAAGCGTGAGGGTTCATATATTAGCTTTGAGAATATAGGTACTTTCAGCTGTAGCTCACTCAATTAGCAATTTTCGGTAACCAAGCAACAGTTGGTGAATAATTGAATCTTAGCCTCCCTTGAGCCTTTGCGAGCTGCTGTCATAGTGAAATAGTGAATTACTGAATTACTGAATTAGACCAAGACCAAGTTACGGCTAGAAGTAAATCATTTATCAAGCCAAATAAAAAGAAATCAAATAATAGACCTAAAGAAATCGAAATTCTATGATTTCCATCGCTCGCGCATGGCCTTGCATTCTTGCCTTCAATGTCTAGAAGTCACAAGCTGTTAATCATAAATTTAGGTTCATTTCGAGATCAAGTTTTTCTTCCATTTATAGCATGGTCTCTAATCAAACCATGAAGAAGTTCAGCAAGCTAGATCAATCTCCACCTTTATCTACTTCACCTAGATGTATGTCGTCCACAGTCTTAACTATAAACCTTTTGATTAGCATACTACCCAATAATGTTACCCAGGGCATGTTTTTACGAATATTCTTCTCAGTATTTTCGAAGACCGCTAATTCCAATTTCCCAGACCGCACCTTCGCATTTCTTGTTTGTGTGGTAAGGATGGCCGAGCGTTATTAACGGCAGCAATTGAGGTCGCCAATTTTGCTACAAAGTGATTTCTCGGGATGCGAGCGCTGAAAGGAGGCTAAAAGAAAATTGAAAATTAAAACCAGAGCTTAATGTCAGAGGTCACGGGTCAGAGGTCAAAGACTGTTGGTTAAATCGTCCTCCCCGGAGCGGAGTAAAACATGATAAAGACTCTCAAAAACGATTTCAAAAATGTAGCCCAAGACCCACGTTTGCTCAAATATCTTCCTCCGTTTGCCCCTAGTAAATTCTACGCTTTAGCTACCCTTTACTTACCCTTTACTTACCCTTCACCAACTCTTCAGCTTTCGTAATATCTTTTATTCATTCTATCAAGATAAATAGTTCATCTATTATTAGTATACTTGTGCTACCTAGCACTAAATTCGCATATATTTTTTGACAACCTTTTCCATTTTTTAAAAAATTTTTCGAAAGTCTTTCGACAATGTTTCGATCCTGTTTTTAAAAAGAAATCTTGCCTCAGGTTATTGGGTCAAAGAATTTACATGGTAGCAAAAAAGACATAATAGAAACTGTATCGTGAATCCAGCTTTTAACTTTTCCCTGCTTACTTTATCACTGCTTTTGGTTGCTTACTGATGCTTGTTCGGCAACAAATGCAACCCTTTCGGATGTGGACCACTGCAATTTTCTATTCCAAGTTTTATACTAAACGCTACGCCTCGTTATATTTTCTAGATGATTTAAAAACAAAGCAGTAACCTTTTGATAAATTCATATTTCGTTAAAAGCAACAGTTGAAAAATAAATGAATTGACTGAAATATTCCAGCTTCGTTCTTAAATTACTTTTGACAAATGATTTGGAGGATATTTGGAATAAAAACTGGAATAGAATATGCCGTTATTAATATCCTGAAAATTTGTTTTTCTTTTTGATTCACCTGTCAGAACTTAGTGAATCGTGGTTTGGAATTGCATTGAAATTCATCAGTTTTGCTCACTGTTCGAGAAGGGCTCTACGAGGTGTGGTGGGCGTTCGGTATCTTTATTTGCGTGCACGTGAAAACGAGGCTGATCTAGACGTGAGCCTCCTTCACATAATGCGTTAATAGTTATATTGACATTGTTATATCTTTAACGTGCTTAGCTATGAGTATTTTCTTTTGCACTGGTCGGTCAGTGTCTTCATAACGAAGCTGAGATCGCCCACGAACTATGAACGATGCTTGCAATGCAGAAATCCCGTGTGGTCAGGCTAGTTCTTCGTTTATACCGCTCTCCCACTGGCAGTTAAATCAGCTTAAACTGAACCAAGACTCTGATTGGTCAATTTGATAATACGAAAGCTTCTGATTGGCTGTACAGGAGCCTAGAGTAAATAAAGCTGCGTAACCATGTCAGTGTGAATGCGCTATTAATCTCAAATGACAACCAGGACGCCAGTAGTATGCGAGTGCAAACCGTATTGTATTAATGGCTCTGTAGCAAGAACTGTGAATAAATACCTAAGCTGTGAGTGAGAGGCCTGTGGCTGGATAAGCCAGTAAACCTGGACGCTGATTCTTTGCCCAATCAAGAGCATTGATCCAGCACGGGGGTTTCAGTAAGTAAAAATCTAGATTCGAAACCTGTTTGGTACATCTTGGTTTACAGTATATAGTCGACACAGCGTACGGTATACTCGGAAATTCGTGTTCGGAAGATATTTGTAATGTTAGCTTCATGTTTTATCTAGTGTACGGTATGTGTAACTACAGTGGCATAACGAGGATGTTTTTGGAATTTTTGTACGTCCGCATGCATCCCCATCGGATATTCGGTAAGGTATGCTTGCATTTTTGGAGTAGTTGCATGCATTGGAATATTCTAATAGCAAGGGATGCATTTTAGAAATGGCAGCTTTAATCGAGTTCTACTAACGGGTCAGTCCATGTCAAGTTTTGGGAACCCGACTGCATTACTACTGAACAATATCCCAGCATGCAATTCTTCAAAAATGTAACCGTACTTTAATTCAAGGACTTTGTGGTAGCTAGAAACACGTGGTGCGTCACGTGATATTATTCAACCTTTTGACTAATTGACGGTTTTGCTAATTCAGTTTTTATGCGTAGTTCTACGACGATTTGTGTATACTTGTTTTTGTTGCAATTAGATGTTTTTGAGAGTATATTTAGGGCCTAGGGTTTGTATTGAAGGTAAATAAATCGTGTGATATTGTCCAGAGAGATTTTTACGCTTACAGTAATTAACGTAATAGCACAACCGTAGCTATTTAGAGCAGAGGTGTATGCGGGGGTCATGGGGGTCTGGTGTACCTCAATCTTTAAAGAAGGGGATGAGAACGTTTCTCCCTTCTAGATCTTACCATTCGGTGCAGAAATATTAACTATTCAGGGTGCCATTCCAGCTCCGGGTTTTATGATTCGGATCCAACTGCAATACTTATTCCATGTGATTTCAGAACATGGATGTTAAGCGCCCAGATGCTGCCATGGATCCGTATAGCTACCTTTGTTGCTACGTTCTTAGATGACTTGGAATTTAGTACTGGAGTTGTCTTGGCATAAAAAGTGGAGCTGGGAATGGCATCATGATTTGTCGGATATTTTGTTTTCTCAGTGCTGCACCACTAATAATTTAAGTTAAGTGGGATGGAAAGCACTGATTTAATTGCAAAGGAAAAAGTATGTGGAATGGCTGATCAACATGGAAACTTCAAAGCAATGTATCCTTAAGTGTTCTGACAAGACAGCAATGCCAAATTTGATCTGAGACACAGCTATAAGCTAAGGGAGACCGTATTTTAAATTTAAAATGTTGTTAGAGCCTTTGAGGCGTTTCAAATGTGAAATCTCTAACGTCCTTTCAACGTGAGGTGGCCGAGTGTCGTCTGTTGTCTGCAGAGGCACTTCAACCATACTGCGAGAATTGATTCATGGTTTTCTTTACACTTCGAAGCTAAAAAGAGAAAGATAACTACAGTAATAGAAGTGATATGGATAGAATCGTTTGCCAGGTTAAGCGATTTTCGAGGGATGCTTGCACAATCTTATTGCCAGGAAACTCTGCCACCTCAGTGAAGATTGCTGCCATGTTTCCTTACAGATTTGCTAGCTTGGCCTCAACTTGTCTAGATGGCTTCCCCTTCCCCGGAGTTTGCATGCGCCTCTGATTTAGAGTATTTTAAATATGTACAATACGAATACAGCGTGCAAAAGCAGTAGAGACAGTACAGAATATTTTTTATTTTAAACACACTACAGTATGTATAATGAATTGAAATTAATGCGAGATTTTTTATTTTTCTTGTTTGTGGAGAGATGAGTAATAACCTTTGTCTAATAAAATCGGGAACTTCTATAATATTGAGAAATTTTTCAGCCTTAATTCGACGTTCAATGTATCTCAATAAACACATTATTATAATAAAAAGTACAGTATTTTATTTCATATAGATCTGTTTTAACAGGGTTATTCCAAGAGCCTCGGCTGCCATTTTTATTTACTCCATGTAATCACTGATTTTTTGTTTGAGGGCCTACTGGAATGTCCTGCCAAAACCATGTTTGAAACGAGCCGTTTCCTTCTCAGTTTTGGCCTAAGTAAATTGTGCGGCCATTTTGGATTTACATTTTCATTGACAGTCCAAAGTGAAAGTTCAGTGAACCATCCAATGAACGCCATTCGTATATAAGCGTTTGTCTGTAAAATTTATCACCTATGAAACGTTTCGGTGCTGACACCATTGTTGAAACTTATGTCTTCGTCACGAGTTTAATCAGTTGAAGATATTAACTGATGAAAAAGAGAAATACGGAGCCCTCGTTTAATTTCACAAAGAGAAATTCTTCGTCGATTTTAGGGCGTTCTAATCTGCATTCCTTTTCAAACAAAGCTCTTATTCAATCATCCAAACCTCAGATTTTCGAAACAGTTTCTAACAAATTCTGTCAAGGCGATAATGAAAACAAAATATTTTGGTGTATTTCCGTAATCCATCTCATTGTGACGAATCAGCAACAGTTGCAATGTCATGGAACTTGGTTATCATTCTCCCCTTGTCTGCGATGTTTTTGTGGTGAAACAGTTTTTGTTCACAGAAATCTAACATAACTGTGGGAAAACCTAATTTGGTGCTGTGGCTACTGAGATATGTCTAATCCAAGGCTCTTTGAATAACTCTTAGTATAAGATATTTTATAATAAGTTATGTCTCATTATTACATAATATCACCAAAATAGACCCCCCTCTCGCTTGTTGTTTAAACAGAAGCGAATTGTGAGCTTGGTGAATGGGAAAGTTTTACTTGCGAAGTTCACCAACGAACTTTCCTTTTGAATTTGAAGTTCAGCGCAGGCTCAGGCCAATCCATAATGGCAGCACCCATGTCAGAATATGTGACTAGGCCACAAGTAAAACAGTCGTTATTCTTTGAGTGCTAGCTAGCTACAAATATACTTTTGATATTGAACAGTCTGAAACCTGTTTGTAGTGCGAGCATCCATATTTTATGATATCAAACAATATCGATTTGATTGAGAGAGGGATAGATGGTGTCAAGTTTCCGTTCTATATCACAACAGCATAGATAATCTTTACCGCACAGTGATATTGAGTATAACAGTGTTTGACTGTTGCTAAATGTTCATGCTGTCGGTGATATTTTGGTCAATCCATCATGTCTTGATCAGATAGGGCTTCGATATGTTTTTCTACATTTTCTTGTTCAAAGTATGAGGAGAATAGTCGTACACTAATGTTTGAGTGGCCTAGTCACTAGCATGTTGAAATCAGAACCTCGCATTTTTGACAACCCTCTTTTTGCGAACTGATCTTCTTGCAGCGCTAATAATAAAGAGTGAACCTTCCCAAACTTCTCCATCCCAAGATGTCGCTCAATCCTTCTTTCAGAATGTTGATTTCTGGAGGATGTACGATACGGTACGATACTCAGTGGTGATTATTTGAACGCAGTCAGAATCTGCACAGAAATTCAAAAAGCAAGGAAAATTTGAATTTTAGCAAAACATAATAATTGCTAATAATTAAAGCTTTCGTCTGACACTCATTGGACTTCTTTTTCTGACGTACTTCCCCGACGAGTGCAAGACGAAAAGCTTGATATTTCCAATTTGCTTTGCTATCCAGATAATTCAACCTGCATGATTTGTTAAATGATTTACTAATTGTGCATGAGACAAAACTTATGACTTCTAATTCTTATTGAAAAGTGATATTTTAAGTCTGTTGGAGAAGCCTTTTGAACAAACTGAAGGACTTTGTCACTGGTATTTCTTCGTAGTTTATTGTGTATTTATCTAGATAAATTGTTAGAGTATAAAGTGCTATAAGTGCAGTTGCAATCGAAGGCTGACATCATTCAAAATTTCTGGAAATATTCAAACAAATTTCCAACATTGAAGGGCTGAACCAATATTCATATTTTCCTGATACTTAGTCATAAAGAGAGCAAAGGGATAGATAGTTTTAGAATAGGGATCCTCATTTTGAAATTTTGATTTTGACGACTAAAGGCGTGCTCTTTTTAGCCTGTCAGCCTTTTTGGGAGGATTGTTTTTCAAAGCCATTTTCCTGATAAAGGCAGGATTTTAAAATATTTGAACTCTTCTCTATTAAAGGCAAAGTTGGTTTTAACATGGTGCTTTCAAGAGTTGGAAGTTACTAGAAACACACGCTGTATGATATCGTCAGAAGTAAATTGAAACACTAAGAATGAAATTTTCTCTTGTTTGAAGCAAGCCAAGATGAATATCTGGCGCATGCTTCAATTTGGGTTCAAAGATTACATTATAGACTATGTTTGAAAAATACTGGTATGATGCAAGAAACACAGGGATAAACTTTGTTTTTTTTATTGGAACAAGTTTTATATCAAAATCAAGGCCCGGCTTTTCTATAGAAAACAATGCATACAACAATAGCCTGTCATATAGGACATAAGCAAAGACAACACCCGAGAGCATCGTTCTAAATTTACTTGCTCTTCTCAAACAAATTCAAAAAGTCTGATGTTAGAGCTTAGATTGTAGCTGAACTTGTCATAATAAATCAGAAAAAAATCTGCATACTTGTATTTCAGAGTTTGAGGGTTGTAGATAATGCCATTCTATTGTTTATAATAAAAGCTGATTTTCATAAAATCACTGGTGTCTTTTCTACATGTCTTACAATCATATCGGAAAAGAATGTTTGAGGACGACGGGATACTGGTATCCCTCCTCCTATACCTGAGGTCCAAGAGTGCGTGGTCCACAAAATAGTCATTAATCGTTGTAGAGGGCAAAATATTCAAAATGGTAGGTTGAAAAGCTGTTTTCATCTTGCTGCCTTGGCTGCTAATGGACGGCTCTTCTGGGGGGAGTGTTACTTTTTGATAACTTATGAATAAAGCTTCCCTTGCCCCCTGGGATAACCTTTTTTCATCTTATGTAGGTTTTGGGACGGATTCCTATTAATAGAATTTGAGGGCTTCTTATTTAGTCCACTCTTTTTTTTACAAAAACAATTTTATTCGAACACGAGCCTCAAATTCTACCAAATGTTAAGAACATGCTGAAGCTGGCTTTTCTTTGCTCAATATGTGCATTATTAGAGATAATCATAAGACTGAGAAATAAAGATAGCCAAGCAAGTTGGCAGCCTACTGGTTTGTCAGATGAGCTAGAAAAGGGGCAATTTGCAACAATAAACACAGCCAATAGTAAAAGTAGGATTTAAAAGCATTACAAAAGTAAGAATAACTTAAGAACATTTCAGGCTAAAAATTGAGCAATATTTAAGAACAGCCAGCTTCAAATCAAATTTACTGGTTCTTATAAAAAAAGAGAGTGTAGTAGTTTTTGCTTCATGGGTTATGAAATTTAGAATAAATCACCAAAAAGCACGTAAGATTTGTGATCCTTTAAAAGAAATAATTGAATAAAAAGAACAAAAACATTTGAAGACAACAGTTACTCAATGGATTAGGCCGTGGGAATCCTTGCCTTGTTTTGGCCTCCATTCTTTGCCTTACGTCTTGATTGATATAAATTGCTTACAAAATCGAATATTAAGCAGCCTATTGTTGATGACAACATTCTATTTGTAGTTATTTCGATGTTATTTCAGATTGAATATCCAGTTCTACAAGTAGCTACGTATTTTGTTTGATATTCAGTTTGAAACTTGGTAGTTTCAAGTTTGATACTCAGTTGATATTTAGTTTGATACTTGATTGATTTGTTTTGATATTCAGTTGATATTTGGTATGATCCTCAGTTTGCATTGAGTTTGATATTTAAACAATGCAGTCGTATATTCGTTTTGATACTCAGTTGTGTTCAGTTTGATGTTAGTTTCATACTCGCTTTGATATTTGATTAAGTATTTGGTTTGATATATTACTCAGTTATTTCAGTTGAACATTCAGTCTCACTTTGATCCGCAATTGCATTGAGTTTAATTGGTATTACTTTAGAGCGTGCAATTCTTAAAAGAGGGTTTGGAGAATAAAATCTTCACTCTTGAGGATGAAAAGTAAGAAATTCGCAATATTGCGATGGGATACACAATCATTAGATATCCCTAATTCATCACATTTACTCTGTAGTTTTCTTGTATGAAAAGGATAGGCCTTAAAAGAGGGGAGGGCTTGAGAGGAGAGGGCATAGGAGAGCTTTTATATTAGGCAAGAAATTTTCTATACAAAGTCTTCAAGTTGCTAAGATTCTAACTTCGATCGAAGTTCGTTGGGTTCTGATAAAGTTGTGATTGCATTTAGTTTCAGCTTTTCTAAATAACGGGGTTTGTACTACGAACAATTAAGCTCAATCGATTACATTGATGATCTTTCTCAAGCAGTGGGAATGGCCAAATGGTCCAACTATTTCTATGGGAGAAATCTCACTGAGATTGGCTTTCGGTTTCTATTGGTTGATCCGGAAAGGAGTACCGCTGTTTATCGAGCATTATTTGAAATTACATGCGTTCATTACCCACGCTAGCGAGCCTGTATTCTCTACAGTACAGTGGTGATAATTCTGCACTACTGTAGTAGTTTATAATGCTAGTATGTTGGATATTCTGTACTACTGTGGTGGTTTTGTATAGGGTGGAGGCGTATAATTATAGTGTGGGGTAATTCACCACAGTAGGGAATACAAGCTCGCCAGTGTTTGACCGAGGGAAGTTTGACACTTGTGCAGACAAAGGGCTAACTAGGATTTTAGACACGACACAGGCCTATTCAACCATTCTCAGGCGTGTCAATTGTAAACAGTATAAGAACACCATATGTATCAACGGTGGCTTCAATTCATGAAATCTTCTTCATTCTAATCTGTTCACGACGGTAGACATTCCCAGCGATATTCCCCATGGTTTCGTTTTGAATTGAAGATGAAACTAAGAACCGATCCCCACAATCAGAAATCTCAGAAGTACACAATACCCACATTTTGTACTTAGGCCTCGTTCACGCTGCTCCGTATTTGTTTGTCTCCGTATTTGAAGACGAAAAACAGTGCCCGTTCACACTGCTCTGTTTTTAAGCAAATACGCTATAAATACGATGAAGTCTTCACACTGCTCCGGGGAAATACGATGTCCATAATCCCATTTCCAGACAAATATTTTCATTGAAAGATAGCGTCGTATTTAAATGTCTCTGTATTTGGTGTTCACACTGAAAACGTATTTGAATGTATGCGTATTTGTTTGCTTATTCGAAGTTCTCCGTATTTGAAGCGTATCAGTGTGAGCGCAAGGCTGAAACGAATAGGGTTTGCTTCGTTTTCATTCAAATACGGAGCAGTGTGAACGGGGCCTTAGTTCTCTTCCAGTTTCTCTTAGCATTATAGGCACCCTATACGATAGTTTGTGGAATAAAAGTGAAATGATTCAAACTATAGAAAAGGCAGTTCTTCCTCAGTAGGAAGCCATGTTTTACCTTTATTTATCTTCACAGTGATTATTAAAAACTTACAACTCCACAAACATAGGTTTGAAAGTAAAGGTTTGAGGCTCTATGTTAAAGAAAATATCTAGGTAGCTCTGGTAGGCACTACATCATATCGAACTTGAGGATATGACTTCATAGAGTTGTGCAATACTTAGTTATATAATTCTACCTTGAAACATTTCTGAACCCAAACTATTAGACCGGACCATAATTGTGCTAATTTGAACTGTTTAGAAGACAGGTTTATGGTTCTTTCTTAGATTTTGGATTCAGAAAAGTCTCCAAGTTAGAATTACAGAACCAATATTGCACAACACTATGATTTGATGTCCTCAAGTTCAACATGATGTACCTACCGGTAACTCTGTGCGTATCATTTTCCCTGGAAAGATTTGCAATTCAAGGCTCCTAGATTGGCTAAAAATGAATTTCCTGTTTACGACAGATTTCATTAGCTTTCCTATTTGATTCTAATAAAACCCAGTTAGATGTCTTAGCTTACATCACATAACTTACATTGAGTGAATATCATCAAGTGAAGCAATGTCAGAATTCAAGACGTCTTACACCTTTAGAAAGTTGGAAAACTAGCGTCAAACTTTAATATCTTGATTATCAATTGGGGGGGGGGGGGGGGGGAATATTTTCGAATCAACAAATACAAATTTACAGTGATCATTATAAGTTGGATTTGATAGTGTTTATTGGAGTTTTAAAAGGTATTCACGATCTATCACTGTTTCTTCACTTTGAGCTTGAGGGAATGGTCTGTAAACCTATTGTTGCATATCTTTGTTAACTTGTTTCAAACATCAGCGTGCAAAAAACTTGATATGGTTAAGAAACTATCTAAAAAATATCTTATTGTTTAAGGTACCCCTAGCGTAAAAAACCGATCACTGGCTCGCATCATTGAGACTTGAATTCCCTATAGACTCCAAATAAAACGCTTGCTTGGACTTTTAGAATGAAAATGATTTGTTCAAAACACTTATCCAAATCAAAATTTGCAGCAAACAAGCAAATCAGCTTCCAGAATGAAGGCAATTGCTGGAACAAGTGATTTCCCTAAACTTGTGCTCGAAGAAGAAGGCCTAACGCTGCGTGAAACATTACTACGACTGAAGACGAAGCTTACTCAAGCTTTGAATAAACTTAATCAAAATGGCTACGAGACTAAAAGAATCCTGATAATTCTTATGCTTGTTTGCTTGGTAGTTCTAATCTTAGCTGCAAGGAATACAATCGTTTTTCAAGTTGACGATATCGGTAACTTAGGCCCAGAGAAACACGACTCAAAAGGCAACATTGCCGAAGCAAAACGCCATGTTTTCTCCCAAGTAAGAGTAGACACACCCATCGAGCTGAGAAGAGTCGTCAACATGCATTTTTGGGACTATACTTGTGGATTCGACGTGGAATCGTTTCGTTCCCATCCTTTGTTCCCGTTTTTCCCATTCCGTCGAGAAATTGGAACGTCTCTAAACGTTAACATTCCTGGTGTTTATTTTGGAGTGAGGATTTTCGGTTATATTCACGTGGGGCAAAGTGGATACTGTCAGTTTGCGATCACCTCCGATGACAGTTCTGAGTTCTGGTTGAGTCCCACTGAAGATCCTTTGAAAGTACAACTTCTAGCCAGCATAGGTGGAAAAGACGGAACAGAATGGGCCTATGATGATCAGTTTGATAAGTACGACAGTCAATTGTCTGACCAGGTCTGTATTTAGTTTGTATGGTTAAGCCATTTGAACTAGGGTGGAGCTAAAGACCCTCGGTCTACCTATAAATGCACTCTACTCCCACAGGAAAACAAAGACGTGTTATGTGCATAATTGAACAAATGATGTCCCATCTACCCGGGACAGGGAGCTCATATCTGCACTATCCAGAGAATCGAGAGTACAGTTACATTAACCCGGTCTAAAATTGAATCAAGATTAGCTCCCATTGTTTTTTATACATCATTACCTGTCTTGTCCTATTTCCATCCATACGCCATTTTAATCTCCTATCAAGATTTTTCCCCAGTTCTGAATTTCCGTTGTAATTTTTTCAGTTTGGCATAGTCTTGAGGTAGAGGCCCTACTGCATTCGGAAACTTTGAAAAGGCTCAGGAATTCTACAGCTTCACGTTTACAGTTAAAAAGATGTGAACATATGTGTTTAGTGTATCATGTGTTGGTGTTCAATATGCTTGTACAGTTTCCTTTTGTTTTTCTGGTAGGCCCCAGGAACGTGCAGGTCAACCCGGAAACGGGAAACTCCCGGTGGAAATATTGCTTTTATGTGGGCCCTGCTATCTCTAAAACACCGCCTAATTTTTCCAGGGCCCTTTTTTCTTCCAGTAAGCTCCTGGTAGGCCCAACAAAACAGAGGCAAACTAATCTACCCGATTCATTTGACTTTCTGGCGGCATGTAGTTTTACTGTGATGGGTGCGGCCGCTTCATCAAAACATTCGATTGAATCCACCTATTGCGTAATAATGATATCAGGTTAATTTTAGTGAGTTACCATTAACGTCAATAGCAAGGTCTTTACCACCGGACAATGGAATTGGAATAAACGCATTATTCGGAAGGCTTTATTTGAACATATGCTCGCAAACATTCCCAAACTCCAGCCAAAAGAAATTCTTGTCGTAGAATGTCAAATAAAGGGCAGAGAAACAAAATGGTTCTGTATACTCCCTGCCATAGCAGCATTCCCCTTCAAATCTAACGATTGCATCTTAACCGCAGCCACACAGCATTTAGGATGTTACAATTTCGGTAGCGATGCGTCGCTAAGGGACATTTTCCTATCATGCATTTCGTTAAATGAGTCCTTTTGTGTGAAATTATTTTATTGCAACATTGATTGTTGGTAACTCTTAAAAAACAAATGTGCAATCTACATAGTTATTGCAGTGTTATTCTATTGTGTTAGGGAACTGGGCCCTAGCATCCGGGGTTTTAGTAGTCACCGAGCATGTCACACTTTAGGGAATCGTCGTGATGTTTTAGAAAGTTTGGCGTCGATATTTTGGGATTCGATTATCAATACAAAGATCGACAACAAACGTAATAGGCCCTCAAAATACAAAAATACAGCATATGATAAAATACAACTTTATCCTCATCAAGTCAGAAAGGAAGAATAAACAATTGGCACTAAAATGGAACAAAAATTTTTGATAAGCCTAACTTTTCAAAAACATGTGCTGATGCTATTTTTGTCAAAGATGCTCTGTCGTAGAAGTTGCCAGAGTTGAGTTGATGTAACAATTTTTTCGGTTATTTCATGATGGTTTGAATTAGTAAGTCGCACTACAAAATACCAATATCAGATAATTCTTATCATATTCATAGAAATTAGATAGCTATTTCAAGGGAAACTCAGCAGGATAGCGAAAGGACAAAAATACTTTCGCATTCGATTAATTCCTAAAGAGCGTATGCACCTGCTGAACATTTTTTTCCAGAAAAAAGACCCGTGTTGCAAAAAATGTAAAACATTATTTTCTCATTTTTACCTTTCTCTATCAGGTTTATCTCGAATCTGGAAAAAAGTATTACTTTGAGATCCTCTGGAAACAGGCAATTGGAAGATCCCACGTGCGGTTAGTCTGGAAGAAACCGAACCAGGATTCATTCGAAGACGTCGATCCGGACGGACTTTCAAGCTACTACAATGATGAACTTCTTCAAGACGGGATCGTGTTTGCCGATCATTTCAAACCCGACATTGAAATGCCGGATCTTCCTTGTCATATTACTCAGAAGCACAAAGACGATAAATCCCAAAGACGTAACACCCCGTATCAAAGAGACAGCGTCGAATTTCTCCTGCTGCCTACTATCAAATTTACTTTAATCCAGGGGGTTTTGCCATTATGTGAATACAAACCATCATACTTATTACTGACAGACTCCGATAAGTCGCAATTGGTAGAAGGGCAATACAACGGTGTTCACTTGCCACACTATTACAACATATCTACCCGCGTTCATCCCGCAGATGGCACGTGGAGAATGAGCAAGGACTGCATTGGATCTGATTCATTGAAACCAATCCATTGTGAAGGGAATAAGATTTTGGCAGAAAAGATAGCGAAGAGCGTGACAAGCTTATTCATGAATGCTCTGGAGGCCCAGTTCGGCAGGTAGGGTTCTTTCAAGCAATATTTCTTTTCCAATGTCAGTGGTTTTTCAGTGCGGATATTTTTTAGAAATTAAAAGTGTTTCCAACAAGAAGCAGACACTTCCTGGATAAGGTTGATGAAATCAGGTAGGGAAGCTCCTGTAACTGTATACCCTTCTATCCTCCCACCTTTCCCTAGTCAGGCACATCAATGAAAGTGCCAACTTACCTAGCTTACTGTAGTATGCGGAAATAAAAAATGGATATCCCAGTAGACCTCTTTCATGCAGAAGCCATTGCAATATGAAACAAAAGCTTGCAGCCTCGCTTGAATTCCACTTGAATCAAAAGGTACCCAAACGAGTCCATGTTGTCTCTTTAGAGGCCTATTCGCTAAAAGCAGTGTTAATTTCTATATCTTACGAAACTTTTGCAAGTCCTAACAGTATCACACTAATAAAAATCTCAATAGTTTTGTCTCGAAACCCCAAAATGGAGCAAGCTAGTTTGCTCCATTGAAAAACTCTTAAAACTAAGATGTACTTTGCCGAAGTTTAACTGACTAACTTGAAAGTTTTTCGAAAGTCTCCTTAGGATTTTTTTCAAGGCCCCGTTCACACTGTTCCGTATTTGGATGAGAAAGGAGCAAAACCTATTCGTTTCGGCCTTGCGTTCACACTGATACTCTTCAAATACGGACCTCTTCGAATACGCAAACAAATACGCATACTTTCGATTACGGTGAGTATTGAATACGCTCCGTTTTTAGTGTGAACACCAAATACGGAGACATTTGAAAACGACGGTATTCTTTCAATGGAAATATTTGTATGTAAATGGGATTAGGAACATCGTATTTTCCCGGAGCAGTAGAACACTTTATCGTATTCATAGCGCATTTGCTTGAAAACGGAGCAGTGTGAACAGGCACTGTTTTTGGTCTTCAAATACGAAAAAAACAAATACGGAGCAGTGTGAACAAGGTCTAACTCCCTGCTCATTTCAAAGTTTTCAAAACCAGTTTAGAGGCTCATATCTGTAATTTAGAAGATTGTTTTGCATACATTTCATGATGTTGTATTTCATGATTATTTATGTTTCATGATATTATATGTTATATATTTCATGATATATTTCATGATTTACATAAGTTTACATATATTGACATGATTAACATGAGTGTGATTCCACTATTTGTAACTCAGTATTGTCACTTGTATACAGTAATGGATGAAGCCACATAAGAATACATTTACTTGCACTTTATGCTTGGTTAAAATGGCGATTCTATGTGTCATATATACTGTTGATAAAAAGAACACGATACATTTCATAACTTGTTTGAACCAAACTTAAAGTTAAAAGCATAAAGTATGCACTACTTCGTAAACTAACACCCTGCCTAACATAAGTGATCTCACTACTTTTGTTTGCCCCTTAAATTATTCCAAGAAAATATGAAGATGAGGGGCAGTTTTTTCCAAGGGAGACAACTACCTCTTCTTTTTGGAACATTTGTCAGACGAAAAAAATGTGAAATCCTGAACTTTCATTGTAGAAAACAAAGAGTATGATCTATCGTTCCTATTTCAGGCGCTATACTCTTCACACACTTGTCAACGTGGAAGAAAACAGTGACGATGCAAACGGAAAAAGATATCTCATTGAAGCAGCACTGGAAGACACATTTCTACGACAACATGTCCGGCTATCTGTTTACGTCTACCGGCCAGTTTCTACGGACAAGTTGTGTTTTCCAAATAATTTTCAGTGGAATCCAGACGCCATGGTGTATCTTATTTTGACAGGTGAGTCGCAAATGCAAGCAATGTTTCTATATTTCTTTTTGTACTCTTATGTTCTTAAAGTCCTATTTATTCTCTCGTGTTGCTCTTTTAATGTTTCCATGTCCCCCTTTAGAAAACTTGGGGGCTTGGGGTGCTCTAATTGCCAGTGGCGTAGATACAAGAAGGTCAGGAGGAGCAGAAAACTCTGTTAATCCAAATAGCCAATTTGTCGGAAAATTTCTAATCTAGTGGGGAAAATAGAGTCAAACTTTTGCGGTAGGGTGTTATGATAACGATATTTCAAATTTTCCTTTCAAATTTGGCATACCACTCAACTCACAAACAAATGGTTAGTAAAGCTCACATCGATTTGGAATAAAGTTTCTCAGGTAACCAAATATAAGTATAAAGATTATCTTCTCCAGCAATTTCATACAAAATGCAAGTCTTAGGACCCTGAGAAGAAATACGTTTGTCGAAATACATTTTCATCCTTGTTCCTCCTAATAGTCAGGGCGGTTATCACATAAAAACAGTCGAATCGTGCAAAATGTGATACCAGCATGAAACTTGGTGAACATAGGTAGTTTGACACGCTGAAAAAGATAGGATGTAGACCCACGCTGAGAAATGCCCCCTTGTTCTATTTTTAGACTGGGGTACTGACCCCGAGGCCTCTAAAACGGAATCGTGAATAGGCTTGCTGTAAATTGTGATAGAAACATGAAACTTGGTGAATATAGGCAGTTTGACACGCTGAAAAAGACAGGATGTAGATCCACTCTGAAAAATGCCCCCTTGTTCTATTTTTAGACTGGGGTACTGACCCCCAGGCCTCTAAAACGGAATTGTGAATACGCTTGCTGTAAATTGTGATAGAAAGATGAAACTTGGTGAACATAGGCAGTTTGACACGCTGAAAAAGATAGGATGTAGACCCAATCTGAAAAATGCCCCCTTGTTCTATTTTCAGACTGGGGTACTGACCCCCAGGCCTCTAAAACGGAATTGTGAATACGCTTACTGTAAATTGTGATAGAAAGATGAAACTTGGTGAATATAGGCAGTTTGACCAAGGGCAGTAGGAAGAGAGTAGAGTAGGCCCACAAAAATTTAGGCCAAATTACACAACATCGTAGTAGTTAGCGTTAGTCTAGTTGCTAATTCAACCGAAATAAAATAAAAGAATCATTGTCTCTTCTCTTGTTTGTAATCCTTCTCTTTTCAAACGAAACAACATCCTTCGACAGACTCTAATAAGCCGTCGGCCCAGCTTGGCGGCCATTGCTTTTGCATTCTCAAAATTCAAACCAAACGAACGAAAGTGAGGCTGAGGCTTGGCTGACCAAACTCCAATTTAAAATATAGATGGGTCTGCCAACCAGTGCCTCTTAGCCAATCAGGAAGCTGTATGTGTGTCATGTGACAGTACAGGGCTTGTAACCCTGCCTTTTGTTTTACTTTCTTCTTGGGACCCTGTGTTTTTCCCAAATCACGGGGGGTTGACTTAATAACTTATCAAAAATGGCCACGAGTGGGGAACGAAGGAGGAGAAATATTATCCATGCGTACTGATTTGAAAATTAAATTTGAAAGCAAGATTACATTTTGCTATCGTGCTCGGTAGCCAATGATGTTAACCATACAAAATTTCATGCTGTGTACCCTGTAAAACCGACATTTCCACCGAGTATCGGCAAGTTGACCGGAAACCATTGTTTGGAACGTTGGGGCATTTACAAGTGTTTTTTGGTCTCCAGTTCCTTCGAAGTTTTTGTTTTAAATCAATCGATTCTGATAAAAAATTGATAGCTCCAAAATTTTTATAAGAAACTAAGCTTCCAAATAGTACTCAATTTAGTGAATATTCTTGATTTCAAAATGTTTTAAACAAAAATTTATATCTAATTAATTTCAAATATTGACTTAAAATGGCTGCTTTTTAAGAACGACTTGGAAAATGAAATATCAAGGATTAAAGATTTTTATGTTCAAGAATATACTAAGTAATTTATAAGAAAACACTGGAAAGAAACCAACATACACTTTTTTATAAGAGCAAAATTTATTAGAAACACTGACTGAAATTTTGGCCAGAATGTTTTGCTATCACTAAAACTATTTGTGACTTGTGATAAACGCAAACGTAAAGCACCTGCCTAGAAATGAATTTTAGACACATTTCTAAGATGGGTGAGGTGTGATAGGTTGGTGAAAATCACTACAAAAATAAAAAACAGGCAGAATGAAAACGAAGTCAAGTACTCTTTTAAAAAAAGAGCGTTATAGGCTCAAGGTTAGGTTCCTTAAAACAATGTGTCGACGTTTATCTCGAAGCAAGCCATCCTATCTGTATCGGTCCATCGCAATCAGACCACATGCGAGACCACATGTGATATGAATTATTTTCGAAATTGGCGCCCAATTTGCATTCGTTGATAAATCTGAGCTCTTGGGTCCCTGTTATTTTGAACAGTACTCGCTGAACCACACGACCCCCAGTTCAACTTCGAAATCTGTCCGGACACGATACCATATATGGTAGTGCCAGAGTTACAAGCCTTGAACTTTGAGAAAATAAAAATCAAACGAGGTTGGCAGACCCATCTATATTTTAAATTGGAGTTTGGTCAGCCAAGCCTCGGCCTCACTTTCGTTCGTTTGGTTTGAATTTTGAGAATGCAAAAGCAATGGCCGCCAAGCTGGGCCAGGCCAACGGCTTATTAGAGTCTGTCGAAGGATGTTGTTTCGTTTGAAAAGAGAAGGATTACAAACAAGAGATGAGAAAAGCAAAAACACTTTCTGGAAATGATTCTTTTATTTTATTACGGTTGAATTAGCAACTAGACTAACGCAAACTACTACGGTATTGTGTAATTTGGCCTAAATTTTTGTGGGCCTACTCTACTCTCTTCCTACTGCCCTTGGTTTGACACGCTGAAAAAGATAGGATGTAGACCCAATCTGAAAAATGCCCCCTTGTTCTATTTTTAGACTGGGGTACTGACCCCCAGGCCTCTGAAACGGAATCGTGAATACGCTTGCTGTAAATTGTGATAGAGACAGCGAGTTGGAAAAATCTTCTGGCCAATCACAGCATTTGTTTACTAATAATTCATCCAATCAAATCACTAAAAAGACGATAGATTTCGAGGGTTTAAAAGCTCAAGTGCCGTGAAAATGGCGGAACGACGCGAAAGCTGTGGCAAAAATAGCGTTCAGGGTTCGGTTTTTCTGCAGTAAACACGTAGACTATTTGATACAATTCTTATATTTCTCAATTCTACGATAGTTTATCTAAATTTTTACCGCTTACGATGTTAATATTTTACGTATTTGCTGTAAAAATCTATTCGACAACATTTTTTTGAAATTTCTCGCCTGTTGCACTCGTTGATGTCAAGGAAGATGAAGAAGATAGTCTTCATCACAAGGACACTGCCTCGCATGAAAAACGTTACAGAAGACATGTATCCCCATTAAAAAGAAGCTGACACTCGCATCTATCTTCAAGCGAAACACGCAGCAGATAATGGACATAGTCGTATCAGTATTCGTACTGTAGACACTGATGTTGTTGTGATAGCAATACATTTATTTGGAAAGTTAGGCATAGAAGAACTTTGGATAAAGTTTGGAACGGGTAAACACAGGCAGTGGCTTTCAATACATGCATATGCAGCGAATCTTGGATATGATGTTTGCGCTTCATTGTCATTCTGGTAGGCGTTTACTGGCTACGACATCGCATCGTCATTTAGAGGTCGTGGAAAGGAATTGTGTTGGGAAGCATGGAGATTGCTACAAGATGTAACACATGCATTTAAGAGGTAAGATTCGATTTCTTCTTATACTGTGTTGTAGCTTTATAAGGTCTTTTGCACTTTATGATTAAAGCAAAAATTTTTGTAGTTTTTAAATTTCTTTCAAGTGCGCTGACTTGTTGTTATCACTTTCTCTCTTTCTTTCCTTCCTTTTTGTAGAGCTGTGCTTTTCTTGATTTAATTCTTGAACAGTCCCCAAACGATCTTCAAAATAGACTAAAAACGTAGATTATCGAAGAATCAAGAAGTTGAACACAATTATGCTATATTTTATTTCTCACCACTATAGAAAAATTAGTGATGACGATTTCCAGTCAATCGAGAGATATGTTGTCCTGATATATGCCAGGTCGAGCATATTGGAGAGCGTGAATGATTGCCGGAAAGCGCTATTCACAAAGAGAGGTCGCAATATTGAATCACTACCGCCAACAAGAGATGCCTTAATTCAGCATTCAATGAGAGCGTTACTGCAAGGCTGGTACGTTATCATGGCAATAGTCATAAAAGTTCTATTTCAACACTAATCATCTTTTTAGCAAAGACAACGACTAGATGTTCAAATGAAAACATTTCATCTAAATTCATTTCATCTCAACAAATGGAAACACAGTTTTTAATGGGATATATCTAGCTGCTTTTTGACATTATGTATTGTAAAGAAGTATCTTATGATGAATTTCTAATTATTTATTGAGTTCTGTAGCGCAAAATGAAGAAAATTATAAAATTAACCTCTTTGTCAAGGACGATAGCACATCTTCAAGGTCTCATATCAACTACAAATTAGAAAATTATCTTTATTTGACCGAGATAATAGCGTCATAAACACATTTAATGACATTTTAGCTAGGAAGATACATCCTAGTTTTATTTCATCTCTATTTTGCAGCATTATTGTAGTCATTAGAGAGATGGCAAGATCTACCCGACGTCAATAATTTTGGCTGGAGACAAGAACAAGGTCTGATTTCTTCAAGGTGGACACTACTTCAAGAAGCATCCAAGACTTGCTTCGAACTTGTGAAATGTGAATGCAAGCGTAATTGTAGAGCAAGATGCAAATGCAAGCAATTCAACCTGGAATGCACCGACCTTTGTGAATGAACTATCTATTACACCAGGTTTCATGTTACTATCACAATTTACAGCAAGCGTAATCACAATTCCGTTTTAGAGGCCTGGGGGTCAGTACCCCAGTCTAAAAATAGAACAAGGGGGCATTTTTCAGAGTGGGTCTACATCCTGTCTTTTTCAGCGTGTCAAATTGCCTATATTCACCAAGTTTCATGTGTCTATCACAATTTACAGCAAGCCTATTCACGATTCCGTTTTAGAGGCCTCGGGGTCAGTACCCCAGTCTAAAAATAGAACAAGGGGGCATTTTTCAGAGTGGGTGTACATCCTATCTTTTTCAGCGTGTCAAACTGCCTATATTCACCAAGTTTCATCTTTCTATCACAATTTACAGCAAGCCTATTCACGATTCCGTTTTAGAGGCCTGGGGGTCAGTAACCCAGTCTAAAAATAGAACAAGGGGGAATTTTTCAGAGTGGGTCTACATCCTATCTTTTTCAGCGTGTCAAACTGCCCATATTCATCATGTTTCATCTTTCTATCACAATTTACAGCAAGCGTATTCACAATACCGTTTTAGAGGCCTGGGGGTCAGTACCCCAGTCTAAAAATAGAGCAAGGGGGCATTTCTCAGCGTGGGTCTACATCCTATATTTTTCAGCGTGTCAAACTACCTATGTTCACCAAGTTTCATGCTGGTATCACATTTTGCACGATTCTTGTGTTAAGCTCCCCCACTATAATAATTGTTCTATCTACGCTTATTGCAAAAATAGCAATTCACCAGATAACCCTTTTGCTTGTAAAGGCTAAAGATGTGATGATGATTATGAAAATAGGATAAACAGAGGGCTAATAATGTTTTTCTCCGCATGTGCTATAAGAAATACGCCTTTTTTATTTCTTTTATTCCAATAAAAAACAATAACAATAACAATAGTAAGTGATAAACATTAAACCAAGGATAACTAAAGTAAAGGTAAAGGTTTAAACAAGAAAGATTAAGAATTTAATAAAATCTTTTAGAGGCCTGGATGTAATTTAATGTTGCCTCGACTCGAGGATCTTTTTATTTGCAACTAATGGTAACTTTTCAAAGCCGTACAGGATGTTGTTTAGCTTCATCATAAGCATCAGAGCAGCAAAAAATGCTTCTTATTCTCAATACCAACATCTATTACGCACAAAGGACTAAAATCCTCATTAAAACTATGCTTGGATTTGTGAAAATTTACCTTATTAAGTCCGATACGAAGCTGTAATAAAATCGATTAACCTTTTAGATCTAGTGGCGGGAATGTCCAAATGGTTAGATCACTTGACCTTGTTCAAAGGGTCCTGGGTTCGAAATCACCTTCAGACCTGTCACAAATTGTGAGGAGAAAATTGGCCAGCTCTCTGTAGTTCCAGGCAAAAAGGCAAAAGGAATCACGAGCTGTGGTCACATCGAGAGGAAGGACCAGGGTCGCACTGCTCGATTAGTTTACCTATTCGGTGGGCCCTTTGTGCTTAGCACATAAACCCATACCTTGCGAAGATAGTAAGCGTTTGTGCCTATCAACTATCAACAACTCAACATGAATATGCATTTTTCTACAGTGAAAGACCAAGGCCCGTGGCTGTATAAATACATTGAGTCTCTGTCTAAGATTTACTACTACACTAAAGACAAGAGATTCACCTTGATCATAGCTGACTTCGATAGTTACGACATTGAAATAGAAGAAATTCTCAAGAACAGTATTCTCCCCAATTGGAAGGTAAATTTTTATGAATTTTTAGTTTGAATGGTAGACCTGTTAAGATTTGAGAATTAGATTTTCTTAACTTCAACACATTTTCATTTAACTCCTGAAAACATTTCTGCGAACATAAAATCAAGCCTACAGATCATTAAAGAAGCCTCGTCATCTCCATCCCACGATGCATCGTGGCAAAGAAGGATGAAAGGGGCTTTGAGGACTATTGGTATAGCTTTGAAGGCTGGTAACCATAGTGAATGTATCAATGTGCGTAAACAATGCTTAAATTCGTCTGAGTTTTTATCATTGTGGAGAAATTAGCTCATCCGTATGCTGAGTCTCTATCAATCAGAGAAAAGCTAGTGGTGCAATTTAAGTTAGCAAGAAAGAAAATCTTGGCGTTTCGCTGGGACTCAACAACGCAAATAGTTCTTCCCCAACTTCTTCCCCCAAACATTGCTCGCTGTATCGCCCTGTAGTTTGCAGGTTGATTTAATTGGTGAGGTAACAACAGCATTGTCCAGGCCTAAAAAAGATTGCATTTTAAGGTGATAAAGATGAAGGGGAAATTCCACAAGACGAGCGCAATACAAGAAGCGGCAGAAAGCATCGAAGATCCAAACGCAATAGTTTTACAAACCGATCTCCATCTTGAATTTCCACTCAACTTCATCGACGACAATAGAAAGGTAACGCATTTGCTGCATCTTATGTGTTAGTCACAGTTATGTTGCGTCCTAGCCTGGGTTGGGTAAGCTTATAATCAAATGTAAATGAATCCAAGAAGCTAAGAAAACAATGTTAATAAAACTGTCATGCCCTATGATAACAACAAGAGCGAGTCGTTACACGTTACTTTAAAGACCAATAGCAAAATATTGGCCGAAAACCTGAGACTTGTGCAGGCAAATGCATGCTATTAGCAACTTCAAGGAAATACCCTTATTTAGTGTGATCTGACTATGTTGGGAGTGGAAAACGCCAATCAGAGAAGTGGTTATTGATTCTGCTCTGTTGATAGTTGATTTTTATAGGGAAACACGCTTACTGCATTTTCAAAACTTATTGGTTTATGCGTAGGGGGCAAAGGGCCTAATGAATGTAATTGAGCAGTGCAGCCCTGCCCCTTCTTCTCGATGTGACCACATCCGGGTGATACCTTTTGCCTTTTCGCTCTAGAACTACAGATAGCTAGCAAATGCTCTTCTCAAACTTTTGGAGTTTAGTTTTATGGTAGGCTCTAGTCCGCAAGCCTTTGAACAAGGTTTGAGTGATCTAGCCAATCGGGTATCCATGCTTGTACGTCTTCAAAGTGTATACTGCCCAATTTTTTTGCGTGTCAAATGCCATAGCACTTAACGTACCTACGTAGGAAAGCTTTTGAACCTAATCCCTAGCAGTCTGCAAGCCAAATTTTCTTAAGTTTCCACATGCAACAGTACATGCTACCGTCTGATTGATTTCGAGTTATGTGACTTTTAGATATATGAGTTTTCAGGTCTGGATCCGGGGGGGGGGGGGCATCAGGGTGTACACCCCATTTTTTGGCTGAACAACAATACAATTAGCTCTGCAATACACAATTTCCCTTATGTCATCCTTAGAAATATGTGTTAGGCCCCCTTTTTGGATGCTGGATCTGGCCCGGTTCTTGGAGGCTTACAGTTTAGTTGCCAATATCGGTATTGTCGCCTTGCGTATTTCGTCTTTCAAGAAGTTCCTTTTATCAAAATTCGTTGGTACATCACGTGTCTTATTCTTAGCACTGCGTGCAAGGGCGGATGGGATACACACCGTTGCTGATGAGGTTGGCCTGTGGAAAATTTCTACACAAGCCAGCAGGATTTTGGGAGGCCTTTGGTTACGGGATATTCGGACTGTATAAAAGTGACTGGGACAGTTTTGAGGGTGAGTAGTGAATTAAACCACGATTTGTTTATTTTCCCCAACTATGTGAGACTAGCTACTACATCTATTGAGCCTACTTGCATGTGCCAGAAAAAAGTAGACATAAAGACACATACAAGTCACCTTGGAATTAAATACTGCTTTGAAGACTCGAAAATGTTTACATTAATAACAAATAGACTATAACTTATATAGGGTTCATTTTTTCATTGCAACGACTGTTTTTTTAAGAGTGAGGAATAATTATCTAAAAAATACCTTTTTCTCCATTTCTGAAGAATCAAAGAGCTTCAGGAAACAGAAAGAGTAAGTTGAAGCCTCTTTTTGCTTTGGTCTGCAAAATTACGAATCAACCAGATACTTATTCTCTAAAGGGGGTTACCAGATCTATACTATACCCCTTTAGGTCTCGAACGCAGGACATTATCTATCATAGGCTAACGTGCTAACAAATCCCCTAAATCAGAACAAAAATGAATAATCGTGTCAGTAGCGTAACAGTGGCAGTCGGGGCCCTTACTAATTACCTACGATGAACCCTTGTGTAGCAACCCCGAAGCTAAGTGAGCCGTCTGGGGAGAATGGGGGTTCAGAGTACTAAGAAAACTTTTGAGACATGCTCCTTGCTGCACCTGGAAATGAATATTAAAGAGCACTCGAAAACACTTCGTTTCAATAACTCATCGACTATGATTAAACAATAAAACTTGAGAAGCGAATAAGCAAAAACAGATGAGTGAAACCAGTGTTGTGGTAGCAAAAATGGTTAGTGAAGGGGTGTAGGATGACCTTAAAAGAACAATATAGTCAAACCCCCTATGAACAATATTTTGGCGGCCTCTTCAAGTCCTCCTCGGGAGCGCTTAGTTTTCGAACTAAGGTGTCCTAAACTGCGTAACGCCACTGACTCGTCTTCTCTGACGTATCCAACTCCATGGAAATTATTGTTTCTTTATTTTTCTTTAGGAATGAATGTTGAGAAGTTCAGAAATGCCTGGGGAGGCGAAGACTGGGACTTTGCAGAGCGTGTGCTAAAAGCCGGACTGGAAATAGAACGACTCAGAGTTCCATATCTCTTCCATTATTTTCATACAAAGAAAGGAATGTGGGACGGAAAGGCCTGACGGTTTTGGAAGTGGCAATAATGAAAGTATCAAAATATATTACAGAAATCAAATTAATCATATATTTATTTACAAATTAATTAGCAAATTCATCATACATATTTAGTCGAGGATATTGCTACTTGTGAACAAAAATGTGTTTTCTTGCCTACGTTTCAGTTCTGCAGCTCCAAACTCTTTTTAATACAGCTAGGGATACTAAGCTAGAACGGGCTAATTTTTTTGAAATTAGCTCGTTCTGGCTAATTTTAGCCCGTTTTGGCTAATAAAAAATTATTTTCTTGAAAATTTTGAAGCCCAAACGGGCTAAAACGTCGATTTCTTGGATTTCCAGGAACCGGGCCGCTATTTTGACGCGATATTTGGGTTCTACGCATCAAGAAACGGGGCGTCACTACGCGGACTTAACCGCATCAGAAAGAACAATAGGAAACGTCACAAAAGTTAAAGTCGCATTTTTCTCAAACTTCCGCCGGAGAAACCCCCAAATTTTTTTACATGAATCCCCGTTTCTTGATGCGTAGAACCCAAATATCGCGTCAAAATAGCGGCCCGGTTCCTGGAAATCCAAGAAATCGACGTTTTAGCCCGTTTGGGCTTCAAAATTTTCAAGAAAATAATTTTTTATTAGCCAAAACGGGCTAAAATTAGCCAGAACGAGCTAATTTCAAAAAAATTAGCCCGTTCTAGCTTAGTATCCCTAGCTGTAATAAGCAACAAGCGCCCTGTCAGATTTATCTGCCATGGAACTTCTATTCATATGCGATTTAGACACTTTGAAAGAAAATAGAGATCTTTCCCTGGCTACTTTTCATACATTTTGCTTCGTCTCGGGCTCTTAGCTATGGGATCGCACGGGGTTAGACTTTGAGTAAAATTTTCGCCACCCCTAGCAATTTCTCAAGTAAGGCTTCCTAATCGCCCAATGATGCAATCTTAAGGGGCTAATATCCCATTATAAGTTTGAAAACTGGAATTTTTGTGAAATATTCCTACAGGTTCAAAATTTACTGGAGATTTTGAAAATTGAAACGATTTTCTTATAGGAATTACACATATCCAACAAAAAATCATTTTCTGGATAGGTGTCATAGTTTTTGATGCATAGCAACCGCCTAACAACCAGTTTACGACTGTAAAAAATGGTCAGAAAACTTCATATCTTGAGATATTTTCTTTTTTTGGGTCGCCCTACACTCTGGCCTCGTTTATAATCTTAGACCATGCCTTAAACTGCCCCAGAACGAGGTTGAATCATCCTTTTTGATCGCTTGTTCATGTTTCACACTCGCTGTAACTTTTGATAATTTTGTGATTACATGTATTAGTTATCAATTAACGAGATGGCGAATAAAAGATAGAAAAGAAAGCTTTTCAAGCCTAAATTTCGAGGAAACCAACATCTGGAGGTGGCAGTTTAGTATAAAGCCTTCTCAAACGCATGTTTTTCAGCTGTGAAGGAAGCTAGTGAAGGAAGCTAGGCCTATTGAAACTTCCACTCCTGGCCTTGTTTATCTTAGAGAAATCGAAAGCAATTCATCACAACAAAGCACCAGTTTATAGACATGCTAGTCAAACAGCTCAATGAAAATAAATCTAGAAGAGGAAGCTTTGCACCAAGGAGATATTCTTTTTTCTTTTTCATGAGTATGTATGAGAATTATTGAAGAACTTGTAAAAATTGGAGTTTGTCCAAATTTTGAATCAGCTGATCTTCAAGAAAACAATATTGAAGAAAAGAAGATGGGGTTAGCTCTAAATCTATTAGCTAGTTGTGAGTACTGCAAATAGTGTTATGACCTTTTATCATCACCAAAAGTCCACGAAAAACCCCTGGGCTTGACAGACATGCAGTTAACCTTCAGGCAGTACTCGCGTTTAGCAGAGTAGGAAGGGGGTTCAAGGCGATCAAGATGATCGAGACTGTCAGTTTTGCCCAAGAAATGTAAATGAGTTATGCAGATGGCGGCAAGACCAAATCAAAGGCACGAGCAAATACCAGAAAAATGTAAATTTACAAAGCAGCATCAAAAAAGTCATTGAGACAATCTCTCACGATCTGACCAAGACGACTTGCTGCAATAGTGCCTTCCGTGGTCAAACTCAAAATGCCAATGAATCTTTTAATGCTGTATTGTGGCAAAAGTTTCCCAAAGAAGTTTTTGTTGGCAGAATCAACCTTGAAATGAAAGCAATATCTGCAATAACCAACTACAATTATGGTTTACATAGAGTTAAAGATGTTTTTGTTGTGTTTGGTATTAAAGTTTCGCTAAATTTCCTTGAAAACTTGAGAAAGAAAGACAAACAAAGAGTGCTTCAATCAATTAATAAATCTTCTTCAGAAAAAGGAAAAAAGAGGAGGAAGAGTTTAAGATCTGCAAGGAAGGGATTTATTGACAAAAAAAGAAGAAGGAGGAGGGATTCTTATTTAAAGAGGGCCTTTTAAACTTAAAAACATCATGAAAAACATTTCACTCAACTTTCTTTTATGTTTTCCCGAAATGTACATTTTGGGGTGGAAAAACCTCATTACTTAAAAAATACTGAAAGGAGAGGAATGAAACTTGGCCATATTTTAGCCTGTAGCTTGGTCTAGTGAAAGCACCTAAAAAATCTTGGTTAGAATAATATATCGAGATATTACAACTTTTTTTATTAGACTCAGTATTAGTAAAAAAAAGAAATTTCACGAAAACTTAAAAAAAAATTGGAAAATGGCATGGGAGTGAGGTAAATGGAGGTGCTTTCACTAAAACCATGTATACTCTTGACCTACAGCAAATTTCAGACCCCTCTGGCCAATATTTCCATTGATATTTGGTTTTTTGTAGAAGTGGTAAAATGCCGAAAATACTAATTAGCCCTGTCCTAATTAAGTGTTAATGAGTTGAAATTAAAAAAAATTATAATCTTTCAACTACTAACTACCTATCACACAAGAAAATCAATGAAATAAACAATATTTAGTAATTTTTTTGTAATGGGGTATTACCACCTTAAGAGGATATCTTAAATATAAGAAAATATTGAGGAGAATAAGAGTAGAAAAACAGCATATTTCATTATTTGAATATAAATGGGCCTAAATTCTGAAGGTTGTCGTTCCTATAGTGTCCATATCTGTTTTTATGTTTAACCTCCCCTACCCCAATAAAAGACTTAGGCGGACTTCGAAATTTCGCCATATCGGCTCCAAAGGCCTGGTAACCAGCCTGCTTCGTCTTGACACGAATTAGAGTTTTTGGTCCAATTGGATCTCTTGTGACAAGCAGCGGCGGATCTAGACTACAGCTACTACTGCTCGAGCCGCAGTCAGATTTTCAGGCCTAGTATTTTTCTTTAACATGACATGATCGTCATTCTACCTTCACTTTGCCCTTATACTTTAGAATTACATATACAATTAAGCTTCCAAAATCTACATTTCTGATATCCTATGGCATACAAAATGTCCTACAAGAATCTCTGGTACTCGTAAAGGATTTCTTATCTGTTGATTCCTTGTCAATTGTGATGAAGGCAACGGAATTCGTAAACAGTTTTCACCTGTGGTAACCCAGTTATGACGATTTGTTTCCCATCATCGTGTGTGCTCGTTGGCCTAGGAGGACCACTAGAATGACTTTCAAAAGTTGTTGCATCATCTTGCCCTCTATTGCTATCTTTTTCATGGCTTTCATTTTCTTCACTCGATACTGGGCTGCTTTTTGGCTTCATTTTCTTAAAATTCCTTCTAACAGATGAAGATTTGATGCTCCCTCTATAACGAGATGGAACAAGATGAAATCAAAACGAAGATTTGTATATTTTTAGAAGAAAAACTCGATCTATGATCAGAAATTCTACTCTCGAATGGTCACAAATTTGACACTACCCGCACTTAAAAATATTTGCAAAGAAACTTCTAAAAATGTAAAAGTTGTAAAACTTTTTGGTTTACACAAAATCTCCTACCAAAGTTTCCTAAGTTTTGATAATCTGGCCCTACAGATTCTTATGAACGGTTTTTTATAAAAAAAGGTGTATGTGAGTCATGAGTCAGTCATATAATTCTATTAGACGCAGTCAGTTGTGCATATTAAAAATACTCTAACAAACCCAAATCAACCAAGACCAACGAAACGCCAACAAATAGAGAAAAACCTCGTCAAAACGACTAGCAACCAATACAGAAAAGCCTCATTAAAACGATCACCAATGAGCTGAAAACAGTTATGGCAATAACGGGATGGTCGTACTAGGGCTATTTTCCACAAGAGTAAGCATAAATGGGTCGAAAACTGACCGTAATAACAAACAGGCCGTATTAATGAGGTAATATCCAAACTAATGCAGCATAGAAACATATTTTGCTGGTATACAAAAGTGTAGTATACAAAAAGCATTAGTATACAAAAACAGATACAAAAACATTATGGTAAAACCAAGAACGAAATTGCTATTGGTCTTTGCTATTGCCAGCAAAATGTTAAGAACTTGGAGAGACTGGACCTGTCCTACTTGCATGTTAGAAAATGTATATTTTTTGCAGAAAAATTTCCAAAATTCTGTTCGACTCTATTTTTCCCCAGTGGTTTCTCCCCTAAGACCATAGCATATTTTGTTCGAACATAAAACATATTTACAATATTTTTACCATGGTAACGGAAGACAACACTTGAAAGAAAAGAAACAGACCTTGGACTTTGAAAAATAACTACAGACAAAGCACAACAGAGAAATTACTGGACTTAAGTCGATTTGAAAATAAGCGAAAAATGCATTAAAATAGACAATCAATGCTTACGGATGCCAACGCTACAATGTATTCCTCTAGCTTCCACGAAGGGAAATCCAGAAATAAAGCTTTCTTCACAACCTCCAAACTTCGAAGTTCAAAAGAAGAACATAAACATGAATACAGCTTCAAAATAGATTTACTGGATTCATATTACAACTTTGGAATAATGATGTCATTGTTGAACATCAAACAGATTTTCAGTTCGTCTGTAATCCAGCCTTTTATTCCAAGATATAAGTAGTTCGGTATTTTGAAACTGGGATTTGTTGACAGGCTAATTTGATTATGTTATTGTTTTTATGAAGAGGTCTTTTGTACCGGAAGCACTGCACCGAGTTTAGACTTCGGACCATGACACTGAAGAACAAAAATACAATACTGTATCTCAAAATTTCAGAAATTTCAAGTTATTTTGCCACGTGAAACGTTCTCTGGTTTGTTCATCCATTTAACAAATCAAGTGTAGGAAACGATTCAAACTTTCATTTTCAAGTCGAATCTAATCAGTCGTTTTTTCTTAAAAATGATAATATAATTATAATAATATGAATTATTTAGTTTAATTCATAAGGCATGGTCTAACACGGGCAATTAAATTGTACCAGAGCAGGCTACTGCAATTGACATATGCCTCCACCGGGTCTCGAACCCGGGTTTGAATTAATGCCCCACCGTGGATAAGCCTGGAGTTGTGAAGACATCAAGGTTACTGTGCTAACTTATTGTCCTGGTTTAGGACAGTGGTTAACAGTGGCGGCCTGGCCTTTTTCGTCTGGGGGGGCCGGCATTGAAATGGCGCCCTTTCATTCCAAACATAGTTGTCAAGTTTCGGAAGTGATTGACACTGTAAATTTTCGTACAACTTTTAAGTTTTAGCAATGTTGGTTGAGGATAGAAAAACTGACCCCCTTGTGAGCAAAATTTATTAATAAGACATAACAAAGAAAAGACTAATACATTAACTTATCATTTCTGGCTACGTTAGTTTCCACGATAAAGATAACATAAAGGCCGAGCCAGCAACTTCTGCGAAACCTGCCATTAAAAATGCTTTCTCGCTGTAGAAATGCATTTGCCGCCTTAACACAACTAAACTAGTAGAAAAAACCAAATATAACAAGACGGGTCTTTGGTAGCTACCTATAAAAATCCAGCTACACGTATTTTTTTATAAGAAACTGCCCATAAGAAACTCAACTCTCAAATCGCCAACAAATGAAGAAACTCTAGTTCTTGGAAACTATAAGTTAAGAAACTATTTATTTTGATAAAGAAAATCCTTGAAATATGTTTACTTTACTTTCACTTGTTTCCTGTATCAGTTTCTTAGAAAAAATACTTGTATTCGTATTGATAAGCTGACCTTATCGCTGGCTTTAACGAATTCAAAGTGATCAAAAATAAGCCCCTACTTTTTACTCACCCAAAGTTTGATGGACAATAATTGTCAGAAAGTTTAATAATTACACTGGCGCCAGAGAAATTCGCGATTGAGGATTGCTCTAATTGCCAACAAAGTGTTTGCCCTTTGTGACATGCCTGCCTTAACAATAAGAGTTTTGTGACAATTGACTTCCTCGGCCACGACTGCACATTTGTCTGTCTAAAACTCACAAGAATGGGACTGAATGGGTACCCTGATTAGTATCGCCATGCCTTGTAATACGTAGCGCATTTGATGTATAAAAAAACAAACAAACAAAGTATAATGAGATCGAACTGCTTCGGGTTTTTGGTGCTCCTTGCAAACTTTGGCGCCCCTCTAAAAAAGTCCGCTGGGGGGGCCATGGCCCCCCGGCCCCCCCTGCCAGGCCGCCACTGGTGGTTAACGCGCTCGCCTGTGTCCGATCAAACCCGGGTTCGAGACCCGGTGGAGGCATATGTCAATTGCAGTAGCCTGCTCTGGTACAATTGAATTATTTAGTGTTAGTATTTACATAGTACAAGGATGACTAATTTAAACCAACATAAAGCAACAAAACGTAAAGAGTTGCATCAAGTCTGGCCACTCCTATGACAGATCATTTTTGACAGAAAGAGCAGCAGCATACGTTGTCGAAAAACCAGGTTTTCGCTAGCATTTTGAAATTATTGGCGGACGATTCCATTTTATGTTATCTGGTAGTGAATTCCATATTTTGGGTCCAAGATAACTAAGAGATTTGATTCCATATTTGGTGGTATTGACTTTTGGAATATCTAAGGTTTTTACTTTTCTTCCAAGTTGCTTGATAGCCTTTTAAGGACATTCAGTTGTCGGGATGCTTTTTGACAAATTAATTCCACGTGTTTGTCGAAGTTATCAATTTCAATACCCAATAATGTTACTTCGCTAGTGGTTTCAATTTCAAAATTGTCATTCATCACAAAAGATTTCAAGTCTTTACTCTTTTTTCCTATTTTAATCGCCTGAAACTTTGAGGGGTTTGCTGACATTTCGTTATCATAAAACTATTTTGTACAGGCTTGTACATTTGATTTTATTTTTTCGACAAGGTGATTATTATTTGCAGCGTCAGCAAATATTGTATTATCGTCAGCAAAGTTACAGAGGGATCCGTCTTAAACAACTTAAAATATCATTAATAAAAATTTTAAAAAGTAGGGGTCCGTTGATTGATCCTTACGGTACTCCATTTTCAAGAGTCTCCCAAGAGCTATAGGCACCATTTACCCTAACTCTCTGTTCCCTATTAGAAAGATAGCTAAGAAGAAGGTCTAGTGCTAGAGGATTAAGACCATACGCCTCTAGTTTGGCAACGAGAAGGTCTTTTGGTAAACAATCAAAAGCTTTTGACAGATCCATCAAAACAGCTCCAACATGTTTTGATTTTTCAAGAGAAAACTTCCACTCCTCAATCAACCTTATCAAGGCATGTTGCGAGGAGAAATTTTTCCTATAAACAGAGAAAATCAGAGAGTTTTGCATCGATGAAAGTTTGCATTTTTATTTCAATGATTTTGTCAAATATTTTAGAAAAAGAAGTTAGTAAACTTATGGGTCTATAGTTTTCTTTATTGAAAGGGTCATTCTTTTTATAGATTGGTGTTACATTTGCCTTTTCAAGCAGGAATGGAAATTTACCTTGCTCTATGCATTTATTAATTATGACTGTTAGAGGTTTGGTTATCTGTTTACATGCTATTTTTAAGAATTTTGCATTAATGTGATCAAAGCCGTGGGCTTCACGGTGGTTAAGATTTCCAATTATTGCCTTGGTAGTTGATTCATTTATTTTTTCAAAATCAGATTTTTCGCTAGAACTGTTATTATTTTTAATATTTACTATACTAGAATGAGATTTATAAAATTCAACAATCTCCGATACAGGTTTGTTCTTCATATGATTGCTTCAACAACACATTTACAAATCACATGTTTTTTGCAAACATTCGATCACATGCCTTTTGAGCGAAAACCGAGAATCCAAACTATTAATGGTTTAGAGATGGTACCAGAGAAGGGGGGACAGAGGGGGCTAAAGACCCCCAGAAGGTTTGCCACCTGTCGAAAACCTCTGATGGCTGAGTGGAATTTATCAGTGCTTTATCCCTTAAATTTCCTTTCATTGTGTCAAGGAAAAATATCATTAGTTTCTCCCTCCTTTTCTTCAAATGTCCTTAACATATCCCACAAATTTCGTCTTAAATCTTTTCCATGGTATTTTTCTTAGGAAACCCCGGGCAAAAACTCTAATTGCTTTGCAAGTGTTTGCCTCAAGTCATCTAGACACAGTTTTGTGCTCCAATACTTAAATTTGAGAATAAGATTGGCCAAAAATTTGTTACAGGCACGATGATTAGTCTACGGTTTTCGCTTCAAATTTGCTAAAGAATAACGTTTCCGCCTAAGCTTTAGATTCAGTTAGGGAGCCATATTGGGCTTGGGCCATAATTTAAGCATAATTAAGTTCCTTCTTTTTCCTTCGAAAGAGCCAGTTTTTTTCTAGAATAGAAGGAAATTTCCTTCCAAGTAAAATGGTCTGGAAAACTAATTCCTTGGCATTGGGAAGCTTATAGATGCCATTCTAAGCTACACTCTTTTTTATAAGAATATTTAAAATTTTCCTGAGCCTCAACTTTTCCATTGTTTATTCTTAAATTTCCATTGTTCTTGGAATGGAAACAAAAGCCTAACTAAACAGTCCATGTAACGGCAACCTAAACGACTTTAAAACGTCCTAGCCAACCTGGCTGGGCTTCAGCACAGAGCTTCACCTGCTTAACACCAAGCGCAACACTAAGCCATCTCTCGTAGTACCTAACGGAAGTTGGAAAACTTATATACCTTGGGGAGACATTGCCCAAAACTAAACATTACTAAATATGTTTATACAGGAAAGTTAACTACCAATAAAATATAGAGACGTATACGTGTTTGTCCAACCAAAAGTCAGTACTTCAACGGGAGTAAACCATATTTTCTTCTCTCAGTCATTCATTCTGTACGACAGCAACAACAGCAAAAGTAACTAGTTAAATGTGACGTCAATAGAGCAGTGTTTTTTGTTGGTATTTGCCACACGACAGTCATTGAACGGAGGAAGATAAAGAAAACACTGAGAAATTGATGAAGGATTCAAAAATATTCCAATTGAATGATAAGAAAGTGCCGTTTAATAGCATTGAAAAGTGCTTAATATAAGAAGCTAGAATAAGTTAGTTTTTTATGCCCATTCTTGATTGTTGATAGAAATAAGTTTCATCTGGCTCTGTATGCCAATTTGTGTAATGATTACCTGACCCAAGTGAGAAAGAACCTTAGTTACCGGAGATTCTACCAGGAGGAAAGTTGAAGACTTTTCTGGCATCTGTTATCATACTTCTTCCGAAGTGGGGTACAGGAACAATGCAGTTTCTGACCGTCAACAGTGTTTGGTTTGATATCCATCGCAGCAAAAGAGAGTTTTCTGTATTTGGTGAGTGGCATCTTCTTCCCAGGGCAATTGGCCATGAACTGGCTCAATGCAATCTTTTATCTGGATATCGTAACTTCTTCCGGAGGAGCAAATCGAGGTGATACCTGAATAGCAAAATATTTGATATATGCAAAACTTACCCAGCATTGAATAAAACGAAAAATCCTCAAAGAAAGTGACAAAATCTGGAATGCCAGTTGTCTCTTTAACGCACAAAATACATGGTGCTTCGAGAGTTTCACTGACGAATGCAAATTTGATGAATATTGATAAGTCTTACCTTCTCAACTACAAATCTGCATCTTTCTCCTTCGTAGCAACCAAACAAGGTCAAAGCACTCCATACTTTGACGAGTGAGCTGTGGGAAAATTAACGAATATAAATTAACTTGCAAGAATTTGGAAGTAGGAATAGAAATATAGTCTGAATTTTCTAGGACTTTGGATGTTTGGTTTCAGATTCATTATTAGATCATGCATGTTATTCAATCAGGCATGGAAAGTTGGACCAAAAGAAAGTGGATCCAAAACAGAAATGCATGGAAAAGAAGATAAAATGCGTAGGCGTAAACTTGTATTTTCCCCAGTGGAGGCTCAAAAGTAAATTGTTTTGTATGAATGAACAAAGACAGCATAGCCAGGGGATGTAGTGAATACTTTTCTTTAATAAAACTATACATGGGCCGAGATGGCCTTTCATCATTTACAACTCAACAGGTGTTACTAACATGCAATACAGATGTTGATATAATTGCAATGGATACGCTTTAACAACTAAATAAACTACAACAATGAAAATAGAAATCAAGTGAAGGGATTTTGTACAAAGAGAGGAAGACCGATATTATGGGTGATTACTGTTTATTTGTATTTGTAAGGTTTTCTCCGAGATTTTGATGCTCTATTTGCGAAAATTTCCTTTTAACTCTAAAGCACAAACACTTTCTTGGGACAAAAGCCAGATCATTGTATTTGTTTTAATCAATAACTTGACCGGGGTAAATATTTTACCAACGAATTTATGTATTTAATTGCACTCTTTGTTAAAAAGTGGAATTTTGAATGGCTTGATTCAACTGATGTAGAAGTTTCTGCAATATTCACAGTTTCAGTTCAACTCATCAAAGGTACTTAGAGTGATTGATGAGTACAGCTAGAGACGAGCTGCTCTAATATCAAATAGGGGAACAATTTCTACACCAACTTTGGCACTTTCTACATCCTATATAGAATTCACATTTGAGAGGTATGAAAATGGCAAAATATGCAAGTTCTTTCATTTACGAAAAGCTCACAACATGCTAGACGATGAATTGCAATCAAAACCGAAATTTGTTCCCAAACATATTGCAAAATATGGAAAATCATTGAATTCTTGACCAAAGTCTGTACCAAAAGAGCAATTACAAAAGTTGACTTCCAATAGCTCTTACCTTGCGGGTACTCTTAAAACAGCTTCTAGTTTTTCATCATCAAACTCTTCAATATTCAAAGGAATTGCAGCTAAAACCTGAAATCACCAATTTGTGTTTTGAATCTAAATCAAAATCTTCATTATCAAAAGCCTTTCTCTTTTCCTCCATGCTTAATTTTTTAGCAAAGAAATCTTGCTTAGGCTGGCAAACTTTAGCATTTAGGATGATGGCGTTACAAAGTAGTTTAACGAGAATAATTAGAAACAGAGAAAAAAATACATAACATAAAGCTTTCCGCCTGGAGCTAATCCGATTAGCATGTCAGTAACTGAGAGTGAAATGGAACCTAACAAACGGTTATACCAAAAGGCAAACTGCAGAGATTGCCAATTGCTGACCAGAAATCGAATCAGCTTATTTAGATTTAATTCATCTTTGCAGTTGTTTATTATTTGGTCATTGAAGCTTACATATCAAGGTTGCATAAAGATCATAGAATTTATGAAACCAGTTGAGAATCAAGGGCATTTTGCCAAAGATCTTTGGGGGACATTAATGTAAGACCCATAAGAAATGAGAACAATAGAAATTGGAGTAGTAAGCCTTTAGCGGGTAAGACTAATATTCCAACTGGATACCGAAGAACAGCATAAAGCAATCAATTACTGTACCTGCCCATGTAAAGATTCACAAGCTGACTTGATGATGTATTCGTAAAGGAAATCAGTAAGGTCAAAATCAACATCATTTTCGAATTCCCTGCACAGATAAAAAAGGATGAGTGTAACATTACTTAAGATCTTTTTGGGTGGTACAAGATCTCAGTGGCAACACCAGGAGGGAATAAAAGGGACTTGTCCCCACTTTGGTCAAAGATGGTGGAGATTCTAAAAGTCTTAACCAAGCCCTATTTCCCTAACTTTTTAAAGGCTGGCACCCCCTGCAAAATTTTTGGGGTTAGTTTCAGGGTGGAATCTAAAAGATACGTCGGACATTATGCCAAAGAACAATAGAAAAACATTTGATCAAGTCAAACTTCATGCGGGATATCTTCAGGGTAAACTACATGGATTTAACCCTGGGTCCAGTTAGGCTGGCGATGGCGCCTTAATTTAGATAGGAGTATTATTGATAAGTGGTTCTGGAACCAACCAGTTGGACCCCTACCTACCTTAACTTCAAAGATTCCCTAGTAGGCTGCCTCCAACTGAGGCCTGATTTATTTTTTTATTGATCTTAAAGTTCTAAGCCTTCAATTTTGATGATGAATTGGATAGATTTGATGTCTGCCATGCAAAAATTCAAAAATTCAAAATTCATTTAATTTTCAGCAACAGTTTTTCAAGTTTGTTTATCAATAAAACGATTAATATGAAAGAAAATAACAAGTTACACATACAATTCCAGGGGCGGATCCGGAGTGATTTCCACGGTGCCTGGAACTCAGTCAGATTTTTCGAGATAGGAATTTTCGAAAAAATATCATATTGAACTTCTTGATAGGTCCAATGAAAAGCTATTCGTGAAGAATAATTTAGTATTCTCAATAAGAATAATAAAATTTGTTTTTTCGGTTTTTATCAAACTTGATATTTCTTAATTTTTACCATTTCCCATTCGAATTTCCACTTTTGTCACAAAAAATCATGCGAATTCAACGGGACGTGAAATTTTTGCGGTGTAAAATCTTTGGTGTTGTGCAAAGGAGCAGAGTTTTGAAACTCACAGAACTCGGAAATGAATTTTGGTGCCTCGGAAATGATCAGAAAAGAGCAATCGAAATATGATTTGGAACTCGGATGGAACTCAGTCAGAAACAATAGTTGGAACTCGGATATGACGCGCAGAAAATACAATAGTGAACCGGCGATTGGCTGAACAATTTCACATTGGGTACATCTTGAGCTCGTTGGGCAGCTTATTGCCCAGTGACAATGAGCTTTATTGTTCTGCCCTCTTGCCCATCGTCGATTCCCTGTGACTTGTGCTTTCGTATCGCAGGGAAATTTGTCGATTTTGATGTCAAAATGGCGGCCGCAGATGCATGTCTCACGATTGCATCTGTTTATTATGAGCTTCAAAGCAATCTGAGAACATATTAAAAGTTCACACTAGACATCAAGACATACTGGAGAATTCTAAAACGGATTGGGACTTAGATCACGCTCTGTTGTTGCCAAGAGATTCCTCTGCTGAGTCGTACATAGCCGACATCATCTCGAAGCTGTGAAAACAAATTGGCTCGATGTCCTTCCTGATGACCCAAAAGTCATAGCCAGACTAACAACCATAAGTTCCTCCGATGAAAATTAATCCTGCTTTTTGTTTGATAAGGGCGTTCCCCGGCTATATTTGGATTTTTAGGGCGTGGCTTTTAAAAACCCCCTTTGGGGAACTCACTCAGAATTTACCCTGGATCCGCCCCTGAATTCAGATTCTATTAATATTGTTGCCTAGGATGCTGGGAGGAGGAACCAAAACGGTTTTCGAGCCCAGCAACCATTGCCATTTCATGCCATTATTTTCACTTGCTATTATGGAACGATCTAATATTGAAAAATAGACTTTGCTAAAATTCCGATCAGAACATTCAGGTAACTTTGTTCTCACTCACTGACTTACAGTCTAATATTCAAGAAAACATCCCCGCTTTTGCACTTTCTCCTCTTCATCTTGCCAGCCATCTTGAATGAGTTTTTTCAGACTTTAATGAATTGAATTGAATTGTATTTGAAAACGAGGTAATCCGAAAATGTCCTTTTCTCTACTCAAAAGCTGAAGACAAGTTGAGCATCTCAAGATCTGCTCTTGAAAACTGCCTAAAATGCCAATCAAAGCCCTTGTTACAGACCTTACTAGCAAGGCAAATCAATATGCAAGGGCTGGTAAACCATGGTAAGCGTTGATTAATTTCATGATAGAAAGGAATGGTACCAGAGAGCTGCTAGTAAGTTAAGTTGAGGAGGAAAAGTTTGAAAACAGAAAAGGCACCCCTCCTTGCTCTTGCTTTACATTACCTCATCTGGATGTTGGCCTTGTATGAATGAATAATAAATCAAACAATAGATCCCACGACAATTTTATTGATTGCATTTTGCCTGCAAAAAAGTTGTGCATAATAGATTAGGCCAGATACTAGGCGCAAATTGTTTCGAAAATCTGCACTTTCTCCTCTAAGAAGCGTCCATTTTGCCCGAAAAATTGAAAAGCAGGCTAAAGCTTGAGCTGTTGCATGTTTTTGTGCTGTTTAATACACTAGTTCAATAAGTCTTGTTCCATGTTTACCAGACCACAATTTGCTGTTTAATCAAGCGCAAGTGCACAATTTCATGAGAATTTTTCCACATTCCGCGTGCTGCTTTCATAGAATGCAGTCTGGAATGAAGATGATACAAGGAAAAACAATGCATTTTATTTGTATTTGTACCTTGGCGAGCTCTATGCGAGTTTATCTAAGCTTTATGAACAAGTAACTCACTTCTTAAACCTTGCTAAATATTGAAAAATTTGCATGCATTATACGTTATGAACAACAAGTGGTTGTGTACATTTTTCTTTCATTCGCATTCAAAAAAGATGGCTGCTTAACTGTTCAAAGAAGACAATTTCTTGTATTCCCGATTTATATGAGAGCTGGAAGTGTGCTTCCAGTCTACACCAGCAGCTTCTTTATGGATGGAATTTTTCCACTCTTTTCAACGTTTTGTGAAGTCCCCTTTTCAATAGGTATGCCTAGTACAAGAAGTTTAAATCACTCAAACCTGAAAAGTTCTTCTTTGCTCTACAGTTCAGTACCCATCTTTTTGTGAATGCGAATGAGAGATAAAATGCATGCAAAATAGCCACTGTTATTCATTACATATAATATTGGCCAATTTGTGAATAATTACCCCAAATCCAGGCTGACCGAGCAAGGGGTTTTTTTCAACTTGCAGGGCAAAGGGGTGAACAATGGAGTTGGCAGGTTGGCTAAACTCAGACACCAGCCTTTTCCTTTTCAGCTTATTTAGATTTAATTCATCTTTGCAGTTGTTTATAATTTGGTCATTCCATCTTACATTAAGGTTGGATAAAGATCATTGAATTTATGAGACCAATTGAGAATTGAGGGTATTTTTGCCAAAGGTCTTCGGGGGACAGTAAGATAAGACCAATAAGAAATGACAGGGGCGGTGCGCAGCATTTTAAAAGTGTTATTACAATTTTTGCCACGCCTCTTTTGGGTGTGGTCTTCTTTAGATATTTAAAGAAGACCACACCCTAAAAAGGCGTGGCAAAAATGGTATAGTCCATATTTGTGATTAGTAGCATTGACAAGGCTATAGACGATTATATTTGAGAATCTAACCAACATAGCTTATACCATTTCATCCTATATTATTTCTCGTTCGCCTGTTGCCCCTGTTAATCAACTTGATAAACCAGGGATGGAAAAATTACCTTCATAGTTCATATAATTTCGTAGATTCTAATAACGTACGGCGAAACTGTCACTACAGTGATTCCTTCAATTACTCAAGCATAAGAAACTAAAAATGAATTTTAAAATATTTTCACCTTGGTAGACAGATCACCAACTAACAATTTAACCGTTAAGAGTTTTCTTTTCTTCTTTTCTACATATCCAGGGAAATAATTCATACATAGAGTCAATTGACCTGTTTTTTAAAGTAACTTTAAGGACAAGGTCTGCCATCATTTTCAGGCAAAGACTGTGTGCGTAACTGAGTTTTTTTGTATCCAATACCAAGTATTAAGCTTTTTTAACGTTCCGTTGGTGCTCGTTTCCATCATTGACAACCACCCGATTCATCTCGACTCTTTCAAAAACCCAAACACGGAGAGTAAAGATACAATCTACCATGAACGTTATTACTTTTCGAAAACTAATAACGTGGCTGCTTGGTCTCATTTTTCAGCCACAGGGAGCGATATGAATACGTCACAGGCCTCAACAAAGGCGATTCCCTCATACAAAACAAAATATCTGAAACCACATTAAGATAATTGATATAGGGTTAAAACAGCAATATCGTCTTTCACCAGTCCTCTCTTTTAAGTAAATATTATTCACAGGCTATTTCTCAGAACATGTCATGAATCACGCTGAAACGGGAACTTCTAAGAATCACAAATTTCTTTATGGGACAGAAAAAATAGAAAAACTCCTGGAAATTAAAATTTTGCTCTGGAAAAAAATGGTATTAGACTAATAACGTTAATACCACTGCACGCCGCCCCTGAGAAATGAGAACAATGGAAATTGGAGTAAGCCCTTAGTGGATAAGACTAATATTCCACACTTTCAAATTAGTTTAGACAAAAGACCATAATTTCATTATAACTCCAGCTCTGATATAAATCCACATGACAAAGGTATCCTCTGCAGGCTTCCTGTCAATCAATAAGGGAAAAGGCAAATCGTGAATCCCGTCTTGACAGCTTTTTGCCCTTTGAAGCCATGAGAAATCATGTATTGAAACTTCCTCTTGAATACAAGAACAGGGACAGGCACTGATAGGCAAATGTTCCTGTCAATCAACTTTGTCTCAAAGAGCAAAAAAAGAAAGAAATTGTATTTTCAAAACTTTATAGAAAGTACTCATTTATCAATGGTATACTTCTCAAAAACAGTATTTTTAACAATTTCTCAACAATATTGATTCCTATAAGTAAAAATTGTGAAGCTGTTAAGTTTTCTAATAATATTTTATTGAAGAGCAATGTCGCCCATCATTTTTCAAACAGAGGTTTTTCATGGTTTAAATAATCTTCTTATTGTGCCTTTAACATAAAGATATCTGCAACATCCCACCACTACCCCCCCCCCCAAGCATACTATCCATTATCTAGAGTGAAATATGTGATAGACTTGAAATGAACAACTTGTTCTTGAGAGTATTCAGAATGAGAAATGAATACAAACCCTCTGCTGTAAGGTGCCTTTTATAGGGTGTAATACAAAAGGCTATTGATATTGAGAAAGGGAAGTTTTTGTATTCAGAATCAAACTTGAGTTACAGAGAAAGACCCTAGAAATTTGACACCTATCAAATTACTAACAAAGAATAATTCGTTATGATTTGGTCATTCATAACCTGGTATTTGTTGTGTTTGAAGCAAAGGCAAAATCAAATATTGTTAATTGTTTTATGGTCCGTGGCCCTGTCTGATCTCTGATCAAAGGCTTTGCCTTTAAATATAACTAGGTAAATAACAAGCCACAGTAGGGCTAAAAATTATTTTGATCCATCAATAACATCATCTTGTAATTTGTGTGTCATTGCCAGTCATGACAAACCTTTAGAAAAATTATTAGACCAGGACCAATTTGCAAAGAATCATGTTGAACAACGATTATCCTTGAGCATGATACTTGGTGATGATAATGATGATTGTGAGGTTTTAAGAATCTTGTTCTTTAACAGGGTGAAAGCGGGAGCTGTGTGGGGAGGCACTTTTGCATTGATTGGTCTTTACCTGACTGACTGGAAGGTTGTTCTTGGATATGTTCCCTTCATCAAAGATAAGTTTGAAAGAGAAGTGCCAAAGTAATGGTGAGTAACATCACAGTTTCATTTTAACTGTGATTGATTGATGACCTGATTAGCAACCACATGGCGCCCAACTCAGAACAAACCTCCATGAACAAGAAATAATCATTTGGAAATAGACAAAATAATGAATAATATTCTTTATGTTCTAAAATAGTCTTTGAATGGTACGAAACTTCAAAATAGCCAGAAATATCGGAAACGTAGCGAAACAAACACATCAATTACTTAAGATTTTCGCCTGACACTCAACAGAGAAATATTTTAAAAAGATAACGAAACAGAAACCTAACAGATTTATGTACTCAGATTTATTTTTCTATGTTTTAAATAAAATCAAACCCAGGTTTTCAACCTATTTGTTTCTTAACTCAAGGAATTTTTGTTTTGTATCTTTTCAGAAATTATATCGTCTGCTGTATCAATTAGAACATTAAATGAAACTTGGATTTTCCCGTCATGACTGCCTCCTATTTATGTTTGGACAGAAAGAATGCTTTAGAGGTAAAAATAAGTTTGTTGAAGAGATATGAATTAACTTGGTTTGTCGGTAATTTGTTGTCAGTGCTTGAAACATTTTATCATTTTCAATTTCATCCTTGGTTGTTTATGTCTCTATCATCTAACCATGACCAGCTGGCTAGATAAAATATCATGCTTCTGAAGTGGAAGATAAATAACAGGATTAATGTTAAAAGGGATCCGTATTTCACTTTGGATCAAATTTTCTCAGAGCTCTTCCCAGGCCTTTTCATGAGGAACATATCACCAGGGTGGCAAATCACCCCACTTCACTCCGCTAAACGACATTAAGAGGGCTATCACCCCTCAAACTGTTTTCTTTCTATAGACTCCCACACAGTTTAGAGATATTAACCAAATTTGCAGGAGGATGATTTCCTAATTTTAGATGATTTCCTAATTTTTTTATCTGATTTTAAGTTGTTTGAGTACAACATGTTTGTATGGATTTGTGGTTACACCAAACTCAAACATACACTTTTGAATGCATTCAACATTGTGGAAAGACATTTGATGAGGGACCTTTTCTGTGAAACTGGAGTAGTCTATTGGTCACTAAAAAGCTTACCTCGGAAGTAATTTCCGCATAAATTCATTTGGAAAGCAAGTGTATAGATTTCACGAGTAAATTGCAACGGCCTATCGCACCTGCGCTATTTACCACCTTCATGCTACATTGTTTAGTTTTTCTTACTATTTCTTTCTAAGAAGCATTTTGCTATCATGCATCGTGTACCTGCCGTCTTTTGTAGAATCGTTTATATTTCTTAACCTTTGCTTCTATCACAGTTCGGTCATACTTACATAAATCGAAAAAGGTGGTTTAGAAACCTATTGTTGTATCTTTTTTGTGCAAGTTTTTCAAAATCGAGAGTGCACAGTCTTTTGTTTTGCTATTGTTTTAGTCAACAAGGTCATGGTTGAGCAAATAGACTAAAACGCTTCTTTTGGATCCCTAGCCAGAAATATTCGTTATTTAGAAAAGATTTTATAATATTCAATATCATATTTCATCATCATCATCATCAGGTCGACCTAGGTCGGCATTGCATGACGCGCTTTCTCCAGTCCTCTTTGTTCGACATGGCGTTATCAAGCTCCTGAGGGTTACATCCTGTGTCATCTGCCAGTTGGTCAATGTATGATCTTTTAGGTCGTCCAGGTTTTTGTTTTCCGTGAGTTGGAGTCCAGAGGAGGACGTCGCTAGCGAGTTCGTTCTTGTTCCTCCAGACGTGGCCGGCGAATCTCATTCGTTGTGTTCTGATGGTTTGGCTTAAAGGTGGTGTGTTGCCATATAGTTCTTCGTTTGTCGTGTGGTCTTTCCAGGACACATTCAGAGCTGCTCGCAGCGTTCGTGTGTATGTGCCATCGAGTTTGTCTTCTAAGCTTGTTGTGAGTGTCCAGGCAGTAGAGCCGTAGAGAAGCACCGACTCAACCGCTGCGCGGAAGAAGTCTTTCTTCAGGTTCATATTTACGTAGGCAATATTTACATTTAAAATTTTTATAGTAAAGAGAGAGAATAAGACATACGTTGTACACGTTGAAGTTCAGCTCAACATCCACTGTGAAACAAAGACGTGCAAGAATAGGTTTCTAAACCATCTTTTTCGATAAACTATGATTTAATCGATTCGATAAAATAGAGACATTGCCGGTTTTATGTTCTATTAGGTTCGAATATATTTTTAGTAATTGAAATATGTTTTAATTTCCTAAGCCGTTATAATTCGAATATCACTAATTTGTAACCTGTCTTCTACAACATCTCATTAGCCTGTTATCTCCAAAATCATCTGAAAACAGCAACTTAATCGTCTGTCTGAATTCTTTCATCCTCCAAGCATAAACGATCGCATTGACACCCGAATTCGCCCAAGCCAGCACCATCGATAGAGTATGCAAAAGAGTGAATTCGTGACAGTACCCCAGACACACTAATAAGTCAATGGTTGTCTTTGGCACCCACATGATGAAGAACAGTAAGCATGCTATATTAGTAGCTAGAGCACGGCCAAAGTCGCTTCTATGTTGCCTGTTCATGGAGTTAAGCTTCCGCGATACGCCTCTTCGTTTATACCCATAACTTGTGCTAGAATGGCTTTCCATTGTCAGTTTATCGCTTTGTATCGTCAGCCTCTTTTGAGTGCGTTGTCCTGACATCTTGTTCCTGTCTGCTCCCTCTACTTTCAATTGGTTGGATTTGGATACTTGTTTATTTTCAAATTCTCCACCCTTGGACTCAATAATCGAGCCAGGTACTCTCAATCGGGGCACAATGTCCTGATCTTCATAGCGTCTGGTTTTCCTTAAAATACTCTTCGTTCTCGTTTCTACGTTTGGAGACTCTCCTGCCGATTCCTTCTCTTCAACTGCCGTTTGTGTGACAAAGTCTTTATTTTCACGTCGCTTAACTTTCCTTAAACTTCCCTTGCCGCATTTCTCCATTATGGAAGATTTCCTAACCAATGCTTTCTTTCCTATTAATGGCTTTACTTTTCTTTTTCTGTGTTCAACTCTCGCTTTATCTTCGCTCTCTCTCCTTCCACAAATAATCGGATCTAGTCGAGGAATGTTGATATTCGATGTATCAATCCCACCATGCTCTTGTGGTTTAACTCCCTCGATCTTTTTGATCCCTCCTGAATTGCACCGATACTCCTCGCATTTCATCCGTGTACGGATAGCCTCAGTCTGATCTTCGTTAACTCCTGGGCGCCACCACCAATCTTTTTTCGAATCAACTCGCAGCTGATGAAAGCCTATCATAGGCCTATCAACTTCTTTTGATCCATCACGGCCTAATTTCACTCCTTCGTTTGCTGTGGCATTTGATCCGCTTGTTAGACCCAACAGAACACTTTCCGACTGAACAATCAATTCTTCTCTCTCCAAATTAATCCCATCTCGGTCATAAGATTTGGTGACCGCGTCAATATTCGAAATTCCAGGATTTCTCGTCCTCATTACTGGCTGTGGTTTTGACGTTGTTACGAATAATTCTACAGGTACAATGAGTTGTGGTACTAAGTCATTGTCAACGCGTTGCCCCACAATTTCGGCGTTAATCTGCGGTGGATGGGAAACGCTGCTTGTATGTCTTGTTGCTGTCGATAAATCTTTTCTTCTTTTTGCGAGGTCATCTAATTCACTATTGATGGGAACTTGTAGTCGAGTTAGAATTTTGCAGCTATTTGTTGCTGTTAAGTCTTTAAGTTGCTTAGGATCAGCTACGGCTGTTTTATCAATACTTGGAATCTCCATTTGAATTTCTGTGTCACCTTCAATCAATGCAGTACTTGAATTTCTTCTACCAATATCTTCTGAACTCTCATATCTTGCTGTATCGATTGAACCTAATTTATCATCATGAATGCGGCCAGGAATGACTCCGGTGTTATTGTTACATTTTTCATAGCTGTAATTCTTATCGTTCACCGAGCTTCTACGAGTACTTTCTAAACTCTGATAGCTTGAGTCAGAATCAATGGGCTTGGTAACGACTACTGTGCAACTTTCGGTGCTTGTTGATTTATTATTGCAGCTACCTTTATCAACATCATTAGGCCCAAACCCCACCCCTGTCGTACAGCCTGGGTCGATGCCCTCTTCATCATCAGCAACAGGCTCAACCATGTCCCCTACGGTAGCATTCCAGGAAGATACCTCGGAATTTGCACAAATTTCACTCTGCAGATGCAAACTGAAGTTTACGGAACTTTTAAAGCTCGTGATGTTAAGAGACTCTCCGAGCGTCCGAGAGGAATTTCTTGAGTATTCTGCTGTGGGTCTGATCTTTTTCATGTGACCCCGGATCACGACGAATATTTTCCTCTGCATTATAAACATTAATACGCACACCGTAAAGAAAATCACCGACATGAGACCCATAAACCAGACTTCGCTGTGTCGGCCGATATCACACTTGCTGGGAGCATCCGTGTCTTTGTGCGCTATTTGATACATTCCCAACACGATGAACGATGCAAACCACGTCATTGCAAGAATACTAACCACCGTTTTCCTGTTAGCTATCATGTAGTAATGCAGTGGCCTAAAAATGGCCGTCCACCTCTCAGCCGACACGGCTATCAGATTGAAGATCGAGGCGTGCACGGTGAGCACCTCGCATGACAAGGTCACCCTGCATAGTGTGTCATCCTCCGGGAAATACGCTGCTGCTGTTGCCAAGGGTATCCATAAAAGACCGACCAGAACGTCGGCAACGGCTAGGCCTACAATGGGCACGTTCTTTAATTTCTGTAAGTTTGTCGAGTGTGATATCGCAACGAAAACTGCCATGTTCGTGAAAATCACAAACATACAGACAGGGATGGCAAGGTAGATCAGCATTTCTGCTTCTTCGTCAATTCATCGCCAACACTCTGTTTGGTTTTGGGACATTCGTGGCCAAGAAAGCTCAGAATTGCCGTCAACTATAAATAAGATAAATTGATGAAATTAGGGACACTATGAATAGTCGATTACGAGCAGTCTGATGACCGCTGCATTTTCGTTTAATACAAGTGCCGCTGCCAAATAAGTGCCATGATAGCTAATAATGTTGTTGTTGTCAATTTATTTTGATTGGATTTAACATCGTAGCTAACAATATATATCAAAATCGAATAATGTGTGTAAAATGGTATGGTTCTGTATACCGGTAGACTGGAAAAGGAGATTGAAAGGCAAGTCTCAAATACAGTAAACAAGAACATACCAGGCAGGAGTGGGAAAAATGAATTAACTTTCTGGGACCGTCGAAAAGTAGGAAAATGATATGATATGCAGGGAATTTCCTGTAACTATCAAGCTACTTGATCTATACTAAATCGTGCATGGTGACTCGAGACCCTGTCTATGACTGCAAGCATTACGTGATAAATGAACAAAACGGACTTGGTTAGATGTCACTGAGTAACGTTTGCAATGTAGAAACTTTTATTGTTTCTAGTTTCCACATATTTTCTCTGTTCTGCTCTCTTTTCTTGTGTTTCCCTCCTTTTCCCACTTTTCCTTTATGGAGAACCATCCGTGCGTACATCCTAGATCTCCAGCGTCACACTGCCACGATAATTTGTAAACAAGGAGAATTTCACTGATTGTGCGACGTTTCCGATTTTTCCTGTTATGTAGGCCAACATTCTAACTTATCAAGGTCGTTTCTGACACAATCTTTGACATGATAGTCACCACTTATCATGACAAGCATTTTATATTTAGTAGGGCAACATTGTACAATCTAACTTATCAAGGCTGTTTTTTTGACACAATATTTGATATTAAAGTCACCACTTATCATGACAAGCATTTGATATTTTGTAGGGCAACAATCTAACTTATCAAGGTCATTTCTGATACAATCTTTGACATTATAGTCACCACTTATCATGACAAGCATTTGATATTTAGTAGGGCAATATGATACATTCTAACTTATAAAGGCTGTTTTTGACACAATATTGGACATGATAGTCACCATTTATCATGACAAGCATTTGATATTTAGTAGGGCAACATTCTAACTTATCAAGGTCGTTTCTGACATAATCTTTGATATGATAGTCACCACTTATCATGACAAGCATTTTATATTTAGTGGGGGAATATTATACATTCTAACTTATAAAGGATGTTTTTGACACAATATTTGACATGATAGTCACCACTTATCATGACAAGCATTTGATATTTAGTAGGGCAACATTCTAACTTATCAAGGTCGTTTCTGATACAATCTTTGACATTATACTCACCACTAATAATGATAAGTATTTTATATTTATTAGGGCAACATTATACATTCTAATTTAAAAAGGTTTTTTCTGACACAATATTTGACATGATAGTCACCACTAATAATGACAAGCATTTGATATTTAGTAGGGCAATATTATACATTCTAACTTATAAAGGATGTTTTTGACACAATATTTGACATGATAGTCACCACTTATCATGACAAGCATTTGATATTTAGTAGGGCAACATTCTAACTTATCAAGGTCGTTTCTGATACAATCTTTGACATTATACTCACCACTAATAATGATAAGTATTTTATATTTATTAGGGCAACATTATACATTCTAATTTAAAAAGGTTTTTTCTGACACAATATTTGACATGATAGTCACCACTAATAATGACAAGCATTTGATATTTAGTAGGGCAATATTATACATTCTAACTTATAAAGGATGTTTTTGACACAATATTTGACATGATAGTCACCACTTATCATGACAAGCATTTGATATTTAGTAGGGCAACATTCTAACTTATCAAGGTCGTTTCTGATACAATCTTTGACATTATACTCACCACTAATAATGATAAGTATTTTATATTTATTAGGGCAACATTATACATTCTAATTTAAAAAGGTTTTTTCTGACACAATATTTGACATGATAGTCACCACTAATAATGACAAGCATTTGATATTTAGTAGGGCAATATTATACATTCTAACTTATCAAGGCTGTTTTTTGACACAATATTTGACATGATAGTCACCACTTATCATAACAAGCATTTGATATTAAGTAGGGCAACATTATTCTTTACAACTTATCGAGATTGTTTTTTGATACAATATTTGACATGATAGTCACCACTAATAATGATAAGCATTTGATATTTAGTAGGGCAATATTATACATTCTAACTTATCGAGGCTGTTTTTTGACACAATATTTGACATGATAGTCACCACTTATCATAACATAAGTCACCACTTATAATGTTGTCCAACTTATTATCAAATGCTTGTCACGAAATGTGGTGACCATCGTGTCAAATATTGTCAGGAACAGCCTTGATAAGACCGAATGTATTTACTTAATTGATAGTAAGATGTTAGAATAAATACAAGAAATTTGAAAATGGTTCATATTACCTTGGTAGAGAATTCAGGACTTCTTTGTATCTATGTTATCACCGCTTATATACTTCTTCGTTATCTAAAGTTTTACTCGCACCTAACTGCAATTAGCTTGTCTTTAATTCAGTGCCACACTAAATTCTTCAAATCACGCTTTATTATAATTTAATGAAACAAACATGTGTGGTCTCTATTGGGTTATTTAGCAACGTTTTAAGTAATAGTCTTTATGTAAAAGTTCTTAGCACTCGAGAAAATCCTTTTGGGAGAAAATATTTATTTCAATTGCCAGTGGTTCTTGCATTATTTATCAAGTCTTGTCAACTACAGCTGCAGTAAGAGATATCGCTTGCGTTCGTCCGGGAATCCTCTCTCATGTTGGGAGACGGGTGGGCTGGTCTCTTGCCATTTTCGTCACTAGAATGCGCCCATGCCACAGGGGCCTAAGGCTCGACAAGCCACTGATTCAAACAGAGATACAAAGATGAAAGACTATGTCACCAGTGCTGTGAAAGACAGATCCAAGGCGTTTACACCGCTAGCTTGTCCTCCCTCGTTAAAGTGAGGGCAATAAATGAGTTATAGAACAGTCTTTGGATGGTACAAACTTCAAAATAGCCAGAAATGCCGGAAACATAGCGAAACGAACACATGGATTACTTAAGCTTTTCGTCCGACACTCAACAGAGTAATACGTAAGGAAGAGAACGAAACAGAAACCTAACTGATTTACAAACCCAAATGTGTAATAAGTAATTACTTGAACCTCAACCCAATAGTTCCTTTCCAATTCAGGGCTATATGCTGCTTATTCATTTCAAATACTAATCAATACGTAAAGACATGGAGGCTGAAAAGGCTATTGGCCTGCAGTGGCCTGAACGGCAAATTATGTTGTTGATGATGATGATGATGATGATGCTGCTGTGCTGGTTGGAACGAGGTAATTATTTCTAGAAGATCCTTGCCTTCGGGAGATTCGCTTTCTTGAAAGTAATTAAAGGTTTGTCACGTGATGGCACGGGCATAGCTCTCCCTTCATGCAATTCGAGTAAGCTGCTAGTCACCCATAGAAAATTATTCAAGTACCCATAATGGTTTCCATTGTCCAGTGTTGCACCCTTTAGGGAACCCTTCAGAATATAATTGTTATGAAGGCACAGGCATAAAAATAAATAACGTAAAAAACAAGTATACAGAAGTTTTGAAAAGAATTTGGAAAGTATTTTTTTCAATAATGTCCATGACTGTTTTTCGTTTACCCTTACCCCCAACCCCTAAAACACCATAATACCTGCCCTAGAAATGTTTCCACCCCGGCTGTAAAGGCTTGGCTGCGGGCCTGACTTGCTATTGGTCGATAATAAGCTCCTGTTTTCATTCCAGCTGCAGTTATACCTGGGTCAGTTTATTGAATCAATCCATGATAGCTATTCTTGTGAACGAAAACTCCTTCTCTTCATTCTTTTCCGCATACACACAACAGAGCGATTTCACAATGACGTCAATTCTTCTGAAATGTTTGCAAGAACACCGCCACCCTTGAAATTACGAGAATCCGAAGGCGTGTATCTTAGCAACGCATAGAATCTATAGTTGTGAATTAGGATGATGATGATGATGAGGAAGAGCTTTTCGCAACAGGGAATACGTGCTCCGCCTCGCCTCCAAACACACTCTACGTCATCGTGAGAGAGGTCTGCTCACTGTTCAACGTTTTCTACCTACCAGTGTATCTTATTTTCGTTATTGACTGGGTGATTTAGTTCTGCGAGAAAGTGAATTAGTTCGCAGTGATTTTCACGGGGACTAGGGAACCAGGGGGCACCGGAGGTTGGTGTCCCCAAGATTTAGCGAAAAACAATGACGTGCCATTTTACTTTCAGAAATTGCCTCTCTTTACTATCGTATTGGTGAATCAAAGGGGCCAAAACTGTAAAGCTGTGAGGGCTTGGCCTAGTCTAAAATTGCCAGAACCATGTCCGACAGCCAAAAATAACATAATTTTGACGGGAAAATGTAGGAAATTTGCTGAGGCCATTTTGATATCCATGACAAGTAGTAAAATTATTGGGAAAATATCTACAACTGGGAAGGAAAGTTATAGTCAAAGTTCTAAGAATATTATTTTTGAAGAGGAGATAGTTGATAAATATTGAAACAAAAATACTAGATTTTAGTTATTATAGTCAGCTAGGGATACTAAGCTAGAACGGGCTAATTTTTTTGAAATTAGCTCGTTCTGGTTAATTTTAGCCCGTTTTGGCTACATAAGCTTTATTTTCTTAAAATTAGCCCGTTCTAGCTTAATCCCTAGCTGATAGTAGGTAAAAATGCTTTGTTGGTTTGTAACCAATAAGTCTAAGTATTAGCAAGACTGCTGAGAATTTAAGGAGTTTTGAAATTGATGGAGGATAGATTTTGCAGATACAGTTTTCGAGAGTGAAGAAAACTACCTCATTAGTTTTATCAAAATAATCATTGCTAAATGTTCTAAATTGAAATGGCACAAGCAAAGTTTCCTAAATGTTCCCGCAAAAATTATGTTTTTGTGAGCTGTCTCGCAAAAGTTAATTAAAGTCTAGGCCTGGGAATTAAAGTCTAGGCCTAGCCCTAATGGCCTTGCGATTCTGCAGCCATTTTTAGTTCATCTATGAAATAATTTGACTAGAAGACTAGTGTATAATGTAATCAACTACCGCATGAACACCGTATGACAGGGCAACTGAATAAGGGATTGAATGAATAACAGAATGAGAAAGTGAATGAACGACTTGATAAAAACTGAATAAGAGGCTGAAACAACAACTGAATGAAGAACTGAATAAGAAACTGATCATCAGATATTATATAAACAATCGAATCAACGTTTGAGTCAAACAGTGCATGTTGCATGAGTAAAACTGAGTCTATCTTTCTATCTATCTATGTAGCGTTCTCGTAAGTCCGAAGGTTGCCTATCATGGATCTCCACTGTTCTCTGTTCTGTGCTTCCCTTTTCAATTGTCCATATTCTTTGATATCGGTCCACTCTTTGATGTCGTCTATCCACATTCTCCGAGGTCTACACTGTGCTCTTTTGCCAGTTATAACTCCTTCGATGATGTTAACAAACAAATTTCTGTTTGGGCTTCTTGCTATATGGCCAAAAAATGACGATTTACGTTGAGCGATCTGCTTTAATAGATTTGGTTTTTCTTTTACTCTTTCAAATATATCTTTGTTTGTAATTTTGTTTATCCAACTAGCTTTTAGTATTCTGCGATAACACCATGTTCCAAATGCATTTATCCTCCTTGCAGCTTCTTTACTTATTGTCATGCTTCACAACCGTATGTTAACAGTGAAATGATATATGTCTTCAGTAACCTTTTCTTAGTGTTCATATTGATATTGCTTTTCATGAGCTCTTTTAATTTCCAGAATGATTTCTCTGCTATTCCTATTCTCCTTTTGATTTCTTGTAAACATTTAGCATCTTCCGTAATTAGTGTGCCAAGATATTTATATTGCTTTACTTGCTCTGATGCTACCCCATTGGATTTAATTACGACTTTCGTGCCTGGCTGTTTTTCTATGACCATAACCTTGGTCTTTTTCGCATATAACTCCATGTCATACGCTTTACAACTTTCATTTATCTTATCAATTAATCTCTGCAAATCTTCTTCTGTGCTAGCTAGCAATACGGTGTCATCAGCAAACCTTATGTTATTGATAATCATTCCATTCAATTCTAACCCAGATTCATCTTGTAAGGCATCATTTATTAGTTCCTTGCTGTACATATTAAAAAATACTGGTGACAGATCACAACCCTGCCATACACCTTTCTCAAACTTAATGCTACGTGAGTCTTCTGATTTACCCCTGATTTGTGCAGTTTGAGACCAGTATAGATTCGATATTAACCTGAGTTCCTCTGGAGGCACCTCGTACTCTTTCAACGCTTGAATTAATCTACTATGGTTAACTTTGTCAATGCTTTTTTGTAATCGATGGAGCATGCAAATATTTTCTTGTTTTTACTGACCATTCTCTCTGCAAGTATTCTTATTTGACATAATGCATCTCCTGTTCCTCGACCCTCTCTGAATCCTAACTGGTTTTCGCACATTCTTTTCTCAGCAAGCGGTGTTATTCTTCTCTTTAAAATGTGTAGTAAGATCTTAGCTGTATGTTCAGATCTTACTACACAGCTAAGAACTGAATAAGAAACTGATCATCAGATATTGTATAAACAATCGAATCAACGTTTGAGTCAACCAGTGCGTGTTGCATGAGTAAAACTAAACAAAAACTGAGTAAACGACTGAAATAAGGAAAATTAAATGAACTAAACTGAACTGAACTGAAGGAAATTCAAGTTGGAACAGCTATAATAACGAATGCATCTGCTGATTGCTATAATACATGCATACATAGGCAGACGTGGTATTTAGGCAGTTTTAGCTGTAGGCTATTGCCAAGACCCAGTGATGTTTATTCTGAAATCAAACAGCTCTGCTGCTCTGATATTGCTGCTCTGTTTGGGGCTGTGCAGTTTCAACTGAAATAAATCATTTACAAAAACTGCAAAACCGTGCTGCTAGAATCATGACAAATAGCAGTTTAGATGCCCCAAGCAAACCAATTATTGAGCGTCTGGGCTGGAAGACCATTCAGGACCTAATTGAAAATGAGTCACAAACGATGGTCTTCAATTCCCTGAATGGTTTGGCTCCGGAATACCTCTGAGGTCTTTTCACGAATAATTGTGAACACTCCTCTTATACGCTTCGCAATACAGAGAGTGATCTACGGTTACCACTGAAGAAAACAACGGGTGGCCAGAAATCTTTTCCTTTCAGAGGAGCCAAGACCTGGAATAGCCTCTCAGCCTAGTCAAAGCAGGCAACTTCTCTCAGTCTCTTCAAAAAGACTTCGAAAAAATTTTTAGTTCTTAAGCTGTATTACTTTTAAGTTAGATGTATTATTATCACACTTTCATTAAAGTTTTTAATTTAGTTTATTTCGTATTGTTTAAGGGAGGGCGTCTTGTAAATCAGGACCTACAGTAGAATTCCGATAACTCGAACTCTCGCTAACTCGAACAGATTGGCACTCCTCCTTAACTTTCAACACTACTTACATATGAATATACACCTATAATTCGAACCCCCGATAACTCGAATAATCTTTTATACCCGCTGCGGCTATTTTCTCTCGATAACTCGAAATTTTTGTGCCAAACTACTAACAACAACAATGACAACGATATTTTAATCACAAACTTTTCATTGAATCAAGCTTTTTTAACTTTTTTTCAAATAGAGACAAAGTTGTTAAGTCTAGTGACTTATCAAAGCTGCATGCGACAATTAAACCCTTTTCATCTCCCTGATTGCACTTCTTTCCAGTGACTTTGGCAACGCACTTAGCTACCTTCCGCATGACTTCGAAGAAAGTGGAAAATTTTTTTAGAAAAAAAGGCCAGTATCTCCTTTCTCCAAGTGTCCCACAATATCAATTTCAGGTTCAGAACAGAAATTCAGATATTCATTTTGCTTTGACGTCTAAATCTCCTTATACTAACTATTTTGATCGTCCCTTGCTTGTTCGAGTTATCGGGATTCTACTGTATGAGTTGAAAGTGCTACCCTGAAGTAAATGTATCAAATGAAATGAAAATGAAATGAAAGAGATATAAAGAATTAGAAATAAAGAAGTGGGATTGACAAATCCATTTGTTGAAATTTACGCAAAGCAATGAATGCGATTTTACCTCTTGGTAATGCATAGGTTACTGCTTCATATAATGCTGCCGATTCTCTGCTGCAACTTAATTTCGCGTGGAACCGAACATTAAACATTAACGAGAAGAAGTATATTACCACTGGACTTAAATAAGATTTCGAATTGTTCGTTTTTGAAGCTCAAGCTAAGGGCGTACGTTAGTGAGAAGAAAACCGAAAACCAAATTTTTAGACCTTGTCTACAAGGGATTATTGCCATGTTCAAACAGAATTTTGAAACACTAACCCCTTAACTCCCATCCTAACCCTACCAAACCCCAAGCTTAACTCCAAACTCTAATATCTCAAGCAATAAGCTAACCCTAACCCAAACTTCTTTTCATTTCACCGATAATGACTTGCAGCATGGTACATACGTCGCCATATCTACCATACAACAAAATACAGTTGCATTAATTTGAAGCAAAGCTAAAATAATAGTCCAGGAGGACAAGGGAGTAGTTCCGTCACTCGAAACGGGAATTTGCGGAAATAGCTGATTTTTTGGTCAATTTGTGAGTGCTGATTCCGAATTTTGATGTTATACGGAGAATTATTGAAAAAAAATATTTGAGCGACTAATGCAAGATCAGGTGCCACCGAATGCTTTCTTTCTCCACTCTTATGTCGCTTTCGAAAGGGGTATGACACACAGCATGCACTTCTACGTCTAATAGAAACCTGTAACAAGTCTTTGGACAGCGGGGCATCGCAGGGGCTGTTCTTAGACCTATCGAAGGCTTTTGACAGTCTAAATCACGAATTACTAATTGCAAAATTAAACGCATATGGTTTCAGTAGATCTGCTTTGCTTTTTGTGCATAGCTACCCCCAGGGGGGTACATGTAAAAATTTTGACAGGGATGCTCGTCCTACTTTTCTGGGTTCGAAATTTGGCCAGATTCTATTTTTCTGGGCTGACTAATTTTTGAGCTATTTTGCTGGGTTTCGCTAAATTTTCGCTATTTTTCTGGGTCTCATAGATTTCCAGCTACTTCTGGGTCTTCTTTGACAGTGTGCATATTGGGTAATTCTATTTTTTGGGTCTAAATTTTGAAGAATTTCAGGTAATTCTATTTTCCTGGGGTTTGAGTTTAGGGACATTCTATTTTTTTGGGTAGCTGAAAATTTTTCTTGGACGAGCATCCCTGTCAAAGAAATGCTCGAGTACCCCCCTGGGTCCCTGGGTAGCTACCTCTTTGAAAGACAGCAGAAGGTGAAGGTAAACGGTTCGTTCAGTGCCTGGACCAAAACTGACCTGGTGTACCACAAGGTTTGGTTTTGGGACCCCTTTTATTTAACATATACGTTAACTACTTATTTATGTTCATGGAAGAGACTGAAGTCTGTAACTATGCAGATACCGTAGAAAATGTCATTGCAAAATTAGAGTGTGATGCCCTTAAAATAAGTCAATGGTTTCCAAACAATCATATGAAACTAAATGAAGACAAATTTCATTTGATGATTTTTGGTCGGAAAAGTGATGAAGTCTCGATCAAAATAGGGGAGGCTAGCGTGAAGGAAAGCAATGAAGAGAAGCTTCTGGGGATAACGTTTGACCATACGTTAAGCTCTAGACAGCATGTTAAAACTCTTTGCAAAAAAGCTAGCCAGATACTTCGTGTAATTGCAATAATATCCTGTTACATGGGCTCAGAGAAGCTGAGTAAGGTAATGCAAGCCTTTGTATTATCTCATTTTAGTTACTGCTCCCTTGTCTTGATGTTCTATGACCGAGCCTTGAATCGTCAAATTAATCACATCCATGAAAGAGCATTGCGTCTTGCATACAATGACAATCAAACAGACTTTGAGTCTCTTCTGGAGCAAAGGAGTTCGAAGTCCATCCATATCGGGAACCTACAGTTGCTTATGACTGAAGTTTATAAAACGAAGTCTGATCTAAATCCAGCATTTATGAAGAATATCTTTATGAATCGTAATAATACGAGAGCCTAACTATCTAAAGTTTATAAAATTCTAATAGATAAATTCAAAAATAAACTATACTTTTGTTAAACGTTTCGATATAAATCTTCATCAGTAACTCTGACAAGCAATTCACATGTTCCTGGTGAAGATTTATATCGGAACGTTTAACCAAAGCATAGTTTATTTTTGAATTTATTCATGAATCGTAATATAGATTACAACCTAAGACAAGGCAACGATTCACAGCTTCCAAAAGTACATACCACAAACATTGGAGTTGAGACTGTATTCTTCCTTGGAAACAGACTCTTGCGGACTTCGCCGAGTGAGGTGAAGGAATCCAACTCACTGTCAATTTTTAAAGCACGAATTAAATGTTGGAAAGGTGACGATTGCAACTGTAGGTTATGTAAAACATATATACCACAGGATGGGTACCTAACTCTAACAAAAACTAGGCTTTATTGGCCCCGTTTACACGATACCGTTTTCATTTCATAACGGATTGGTTTCATATCGGATTGGCCTTCTGTTTACACGAGACCGTTTTCAATCCATATCGGATTGGTTTCATATCGGATTGGCCTTCTGTTTACACGATACCGTTTTAATTTCATATCGGATTGGTTTCATATCGGATTGGCCTTCTGTTTACACGAGACCGTTTTCAATCCATATCGGATTGGCCTCCTGTTTACACGAGAACGCACCAATCCGATATGCTTCATACCGTTTTCGCGTTTTCGAATGAAAACGCTCTGGAAGTGGCACGAAACCAATCCGCTATGAAATGAAAACGGCATCGTGTAAACAAGAGAAATTTTCATATCGGATTGCCTTACCCAATCCGATATGGAATGAAAACGGTATCGTGTAAAGGGGGCCATTATCATTAGAAACATTTTTAATATTGTAAATATTGTAATATCTTTTATCTTAAATTAATAATATGTATTTCAGTTAGTTACTAGGCCTTAATTAGCTTAATCAGCTATTGTAAAATTTGTTGGCCTACTTTAAATAAATTGATGATGATGATGATGATAATGATAACTGCCTCGTTTTGACAAAAAACCTCAATTTCAAGCATGATTTAGTTCTGCTTTAAAATAATGCCTATAATGCCTGACATACGTGCAAAAGATTTAAAATCAATGCAAAGGTGCTGATTTCAAATATTCCATGCCTTAGGGGGAAAAATTGGGGGCTAACTACCTCGTTTTGGTGTGAAACTGGATTTCGATTCAATATTTGAAAATGGAAGAAAAACCTCGAATATTGATGCTAATTGACATGTTCCTGGGATTTCGCTGCATAGTGATTTGCTTTCTTCTAGATATGAATGGGACTGTATGAAAGCATGTAATATCAGCGTTACCTGCCTTTCTTTCATGAATTCTTCAAATGTAACCATCAAAATCCAAACGGATAAAGTGTTAAATTCTACCTAGTTTCATAAAGATTGACTATTTTGAAATTCAGAGTAATCTTCCCTTATTTCCCAGTTGTCTTACAAGTCATCTTCATCATTTATATCCGCTAAGTAGTCATCATCAAGCTCCGAAAGAACCTCGCTAACATCTTCCAAAAAGCTAGCATTGCTCCAAATCTCCTTTCTACCCGAGGTCCTGTCGTGTTCGGTTGAAGTGCAGCTGATGCGTGTTAACGATGCGAGTTTACCACTTGCTTCGTTAATTCACTCAATACGTCAAAAACCGTAAAGGATGAGGATAAATTTTCTATCCAAGCCTGTGTTCTTTAGGATTGTCCAAATGCTCATCCTTCAATCTTCAAATTCTCAATTCTTCTCTTTGCCAAATGTCGCCAAAATTGTTTACCACTTGACAAACTCAATACGCAAGAAACCACACGTCACACGACGGGAAGAAGATAAATGTCCTATGCCCTTCAATAACTCCTTTACCTGCAACTAATTGAAATATACCAAGCGGTGCAAAATGCTTCTTAAGCTTAAGCTACCATTCTTCAAAATCACTTTCTAGAAGAGTCAGGAACGTCAAATCTGCGAAAATGCAGTCTATTGAAAGTATGTGAGCAAAATCCTCAACCCTAACCCCGAGCCCTAACCCAATCAAATCCTAACCTTATAATTAATATATAAGCCGGAACATCAGATCTAAATCTCATGGATGGGATTTCGTGCTCGCTCAACTTATGAAAATGCCAGCTACCCGAAAATTAGCTATTGTACCGATCAATGCTTTATTGCCAATTAGAAATACAGAAATGTAGCAATAAAGAACGACTTGCTTCACAATAGCGTATTGTTTCGGTCGATTGAAAAGAGGCAGCCAATCAGAGCCTGCCAACAACCTCGTATTCTTCAGACGAATTTGAAACGTGTTTCCGCTTCGGCCTCTCATGCTCTGAACGAAGGAAAGGAGGGTATCGGCCTACTTTCTCTCCCAAAATGTGGCTGTCTTCTCTCGCTATTGCTGCTATTTTGTCTTTGGCAGGGGCCAGTGATGTCCTTGACCTCACAGACTCCAACTTCAAAGACAGCACAAAAGATGAAGAAATCATGCTAGTCGAATTTTTTGCGCCTTGGTAAGTATAGCCTAAAGTTTCGTTCAGAAAATGTTAGGCCCTCGCCCCTCTTCCTCTTTACGCACGGATTGGGAAGGACACTAATTTGATGTTTTTGAATAATGTTGTTGAAGATGGCCGGTCTAAATAGTTTAAGTCAGGATATGTTGAACGTGTGAGCCTGTAGCCAAGTCCAAGCGTAGTATAGTACCATGTCATGATATACTTTGATTATCATAGTATACATCAGTGTTGACGGGATAAGAACGTAGTATACTACGATGAGAACTTCGAAACCGACGTGCATAAAGGGCTTGGGCCAGGTACAGAATTTAACATTGTCAGACGATGACTTCATTAACCATATCTTTGCAAAAGAAAATCTGTTTTTGCTTTCTTTTTTATGTCCAATAAAATGTAATGAATCATCCCAAAAACTTTAATTTTTGCCTAAAATGAGTCGTGGCAAAAGAATATATACAATTGTCCACAAAGGACATAACATGCAACATGAGCTGGAAAAATATTCGAAAACGACCAAATGTGCACTCAGGGTTATCACCACACTGGCCGTGCACCAGTCTGCAGAGCATGGCAGAACTCGACGAGATCTCGCGCGTGCAGCGTGAAATTTTCGGCATGAACCGCGTGCAAGTAGGAGTTTAGGCCGAGTATTTCCCCCAAAAATGTCTGAAAACACCTGAAAACCCCACAAAAACCTTGGTTTTATGCATATTTGCGCGTGCAAGGCCTAATTTTCGGCGTGCACTTGCAGCTACTGCCAAATTGACTCGCGCGTGCAGTTACCATACTCTGCAGACTGGGCCGTGCAGCAACCCTTAAATTTCAGCATAGGATGTACCAGGTCACCATCCAGACGGTGACCTAACATGACGAACCTTTAAAGGGCTTATGCAGCGAAAAAATCGATGTCGATTTTATTACATTTTTTGATTTCCTTTAACGCACTGACCACGAAACTGCAAACAGAATCGAAATCGGTCTTATAGAACTCTTTTTACAAGCTTCCAAAGTTGCGATTTTGGCCATCAAAACTGCGAATTATTTTGTCCATTTGTGACGTCATAACGAGTACATATTCCAACATTTTGTATGGTAGGGTATAGGACAATCCACTTTGACTTGAAATCACGCTTCGGCTGCCAAAATAAACCAAAAAATCTATATGGCAGAAGAAAATTCATTATTTCCGTGATCATAATAAAACTTGTTTGGTAAGATTAGGGTGACCACAAGGGTGAAAATTGGGGGTTGAAAAAAGTGGGTAGTACCTATGACGTCATATAGCGTCAATGCGTTCTTCCGCGCGCGGTAATCAAAGAGAGGTTCTGATTGGTTGATTGTTCCTCTCTCACGAACTTCTTCGTGGGCCTAATTTCCTTCCTTCCAAAGCAAGTAAGGTGAAGTTTTCAATTTGATCGATGTGATGCCGTGTGCGTTTCCAATATTTTATTCAAACATTCAATGGCAAGGGAAATAAATTCTGTATGGGAGGAAGAACTACAGGTATCAATGGGCGGTGAGTGCGAGCTTTTCTTTCATAAATCAGGCTATGTTGTTTTTCCTTGTTATGGACTTTTTGTTTCTGTTTCGGCCTATATGACACGTTTTTTTTAAGAAACCGGTTTATAAGAAACCTAATACTAGAGCCCCAAAAATTTAAGAAACTTTTAGAACTAAATCAATATCTTTAAGAAACTCAAAAAAAATAAGAGGACTTTCTGAGCTGGAAAGTAATATGTCAACAATACATTTTTGCTTGATTTAAGTTTGCTACATATTTTTATTTAGAGTAACACAGGATGTTGAGTCTACTTGTATTAGTAGGTGGGTTTCCGATGTAACTTGTCGTATCAAAAACTTAATTACAAGAAATATGCGAGGGGAAAAGTGCAAAATTTGATGTTGAATGCGTATCTAAAAATAAGAAACTTTTAAGAAACTTTGAGTACTAGGACCCAAGCTAAGTTTCTTATAAAAAGGCGTGTATAGATAAGTTTGAAGTGATCAAGTCGAAACCAAACTAGACAGCAATGTAGTCCCAACTGTTTGTCAATCAAGTTGATTTCTTATTTCAATTATATTCAAATCCAATATAGCACGATCAAGCATATAACTTACACAGAAGTCTTGAAGTTTTCATTCTCAAAATTTATTTTTTTCTTTTCTTAGGAAGCCAAAGCATCTACAAATCTAAGATTAGACAAGTTCTACGTTGGCAATAAGTTGTTTGCCCAAGGAAGCACTTGAAGATTCCCAGATAACATGCTTTTCCGTAGACAGCTGTGTGACCCACTAACAACTTCAATAATTTATTTCAACTTGTGCCCCCCTGGTATTTCAATTCATGCCCCCCTTCACTTGGACCCTTCGTTTGCAAAAATATAAGGAAAGTAATTTAGGTTGGAGTTCATTTTTCAAAGTAAAATGGAACTTCTGCATGAAATCCCACATGTGCAACATCAGTTTTCTATTGTCGTACCTCGTGTTAGACTTGCGTCTGCAAGTGCTACAATCTACAGTTTGGGTGGGGTGCTCAGGGTGAAGCCCATAATAGAATCTCAAGATTTTGACATTAAGATTTTTTGGATCCTTCAATATTTATTAGCAATGATGAATCCATCCTATAGGCAAACAAGGCAGTTGTTGTCAACCTACAAACCCCTAAACGCACCCCTATTTCTCTCAACTGTTGTGAAATGATTCATATTTTAGCAATGATAAAAATATTTTAAAAGTTTCTTGTCTGAGTTTCTTAACCTTCATCCTTTGCAATACATTTACGCCATTATTTACTACTTAGGCTATGTAAGATACTGTAGAAAGTAAGAACTTTGAAAAGAATCAGATGCAAATATCATTATTCCACAATTCAGGTAGTTTCAATACTAACAGGTAGCACCAAATTTTTGAAAAAGCAAGGTGCTTGAAACAGTAATAATTTGCTATTCTTCAAAAGCCATTCTTTTTTCTTCCTCCAAGAAAACCAGAGTGTCAGATCTCTCCAGAAAGGCTTATAGGGCATGGTTCTAAAAACACGAGTCTGCGAATCAACAAAATTCAACAACTTGTCTCCTCTTCCTGCTGACAGACTTTTTCCTCAATGGTGTTTCCACAATTTCGGTCCATGATAGGCCATGAGTATGAATAATCATCGAAGTCTATCACTATCAGTTTTCTCTTCTTTCGTATAAACTGCATGAGAGTCCATAAATCCAAATGAAATGGACAATGCTTTGAGAAGTATTCTTCATAACGAAACAGAAAGATAGTTTGCTCACATTTCGTGATTACAGCAGCAAAGATCGATCATTAATCCAGCATCCATGGCAGCTTTCCGCCATGATTTAATTGTCTCGCAACTCGCTGTCGCTGTGACAGATCTGACGTTGTTGTTGCTTTGATATACGCGCGAAACCAGCTACGCGGCTATTTTTACCGCGCGTGATTAGAAATGTGCGTAGTGCCCTTTTTTAAACGGAAACCACAGCCCCCCCTGTGGGTCGAAACGTTTTGAAAATAATTTTTTTGAACGCGCAAAAGATTGAAATTACTAGTCCCGTATCGGATCTGGCTATTTAATGAGCCTGTTCGAAGCTATACCCTTTCAAACATTTTCTTCCTATACACTGCCATAGTAATTTTCCCAATATGTACTCGTTATGACGTCATAAATCGATTCTTGATTTCGCAGTTAGTGCCTATTTTCAAAAAATGATTAAAAATACTTCTAGTTGTCCTAGAAGCGTGAAATTAACACCAACATGATCAGGAAAGATTGAATTTTGATACTAGCTAATAAAATGGATATCGATTTTTTCGCTGCATAAGGCCTTTAACTGCAGCTGCATAAAGCAAACCACTTTAGCAAGACTTTTTTCATGAAAAAAACCAGTGTTGATTGGCAGTGAGGCAATCGTGGACTGTTTTATCATGACCCAGGTTGGAAATAGACTTGTCTAGCTTTCTGTGTATGGAGCACCATATTCTTTTCACTGAACGATACAATGGACTCTTAGTGAGACTATAGAGAGTAGGTTTCAAAAATAAGCTCGAAAAATGAGCATGCCTTGTTCTAAATGAATACGTTTTGAAATTCCTCTACTCTAATAAAAAACTTCCAACATCTGAATGATGACTGACCTTTGCAAGTTCGTAAGGCAGGCCATTGATTAAAATGCTGTGGATATTTGTCGGCACCAGATCATATTGTGAATACAAAGAGTGTCAATTTTCTTAAAATGGGACTTTTCTGGCCCTGTATTGATGTGGCTCCGGCACCCTTTGGTCTTGATAACATTTGGCCTTGGTTAAATAACCACACTCACTACGAAGAGGGCTTTATGAGGTATTAAATGCAACTCCCACATGGATTCCATACGGAAACCCTCTCTCCTGAAAGATGATTTTGAACCCTACAGAAAGTTCTTGTTTAAATATTTCTTGTAATGTTGCAATTCAAGCTGCATTAAGATGCACTTCTTCTATAATCATAGTTGGGTCTTTGGGTAGGGCTTTCACTTTCGTGCAATATGTCAAGCTAGCATAGTTAACCTAATGCACTGTAGAAAACAAGCAATATGTTATTTTGCTAAAGTTCCATCTATGTTCAGTTGGAGTGCACAGGTCACAATCATGGGATGGTTGTTTTTCCTCTTCAACAATATTTATACTAGTGCTGCATTGCTAACATGGGAGGGGGCTTCTAATCAGAGAAATGACAGTACAACAGAAAACAATAACTGATAGTTGATCTTGTCTTGCTTATCATTTGATCTTCTTTGGCTTAGGTGTGGTCATTGTAAAAGATTGGCGCCAGAATATGAAGAAGCAGCAACAAAATTGAAAAAGAATGACCCTCCAGTTGTCCTGGCCAAGGTATTGTTGCACTGGCTAATTCAAATCAAACCAGGTCTCTACATCTTTGCCTGGCACCACAAAAACATTCAAAATATTTTTGTTGATAAGCATCGGGCCTAAGCTTGGTATTAAAGTATTCCAGTTGATTTCTCAAACAGGTTTAGATTAAGATAATCATTCCGGACACTTTGGGCTTCATTTACAGATAATGTTTCGCCTTTGTTACATATCTGTAGAACATACATCATTGGTTAACCAGTCTATCAGGCACACAAAGAGCAATTATTGATGATAATGGTTTTATATGAAGTTTTTTTCACATATCAAGATGTAAAGGAAAGTCAATTTGTTCAATTCGTAGGTTGATTGTACTGAAGCTGGCAAAGAATCTTGCTCTAAATACGGCGTTACAGGATATCCGACTTTAAAGATTTTTAGAAATGGACAGTTGTCAAATGATTATGATGGACCCAGACAAGCAGGTATACAGTATGCATTGTATTTGCAATAGCCGAAGTAAATTAAGAGTTAGAATTAGATAAACTTTTTTTACACAAGTACCTTTCTAGGTGGGGTCTTGTTTACAAGTTAAACATTTTTAGGGAACTCTGAAGGCTTATGATTAGTTTCAAATTCCTTTGATTAAGATTTTGTACTTTTTGTTCTTTTCTTGTTTGCTTCAGTCAAAGGAAGTAATATTGGGCTCTATCAACATATGATGGAGGATTTTTCTAGAAATGAAATATAGATTTGTACCTTCATGGTATCTTAACTCATAGAATACCATTGGTTCCATGCGGAACCATTTTTTGAGGGTCTTATTTCCCCATTGTGTCCATGCGGACCGATTTGTTTACATGATTTGAATGCCCACTGGTTCCATGTGGCCCCTCTGATTTCATTGGTTGATAGCTTTAAATCTAGGAACGTGATTGGCTCAAAGGACTAAGTATTTTGTAGCCCATTGTGTAAGCTTCACAATGGTTGCTTTTGTTATGGGGATTGCTAATGACAATTTTTGAGTTATGAGGGTTTGAATCACACGAGGTCAACAACTTTTCAAATTTTTCTATTGCGATCTGAGCAATGGCCGAACTCAACGTTGACACGATTTGGGAGATGTTCGAGGAAGGCAGCAGTGATGCTGAAAGTTTTTATGGGTTTGAAGACCATGAAATCAACGCGAAGGGCCTATGAGGTGGACAGAGGATTTGACGGGTGTATTTATACAACCTTTTACAGCGTTATCAGGACCTGTAAATATACTTGGGGAAGACAAGAAAGACTTTTTTCACCAAATGTTCCCTGAGGAACTCTATCTATTATTAGCTGAGGAAGTGAACTTGTACGCAGACGGAGAGCAATTACAAGCACAGCGCAGGGAAGACGAGTTGTGGAGACCAACAACAGCTGACGAGATGAAAACCTTCATAGGCATGCGAATTTTCATGTCAGTTGTTGACTTGCCTGATGTAAAAATGTATTGGTCTGAAGACAAATTCTTTGGAAACTTTGGCATAGCAGATGTTATGCCCAGGGCAAGATTTGAAAAACTCTCCCAATATTTGCATGCAAACAATAGCGAAGGATATGACAAGCAGGATCCCAATCGCGATAAACTTCACTTGATCCGGCCTATTTTAGACATTGTGCTAGAGAGATGCCAGGAGAACTACAATCCACAGAGAGACGAGGCAATGATAAAGTTCAGAGGAAGACTTGGTTTTAGGCAGTATATGCCTGCAAAGCCAACCAAATATGGCATAAAAGTTTTGGCGATGGCCGATAGCTCAAATGGCTACGTCTCAAATTTTGAAGTGTATGTGGGAAAGCCGAGTGGAGAAGGAGGCCATGAAGTTGGACTGGGAAAAAACATTGTGAAAAGGCTCACCAACCAATTCCAAGGAAAAAATCACCATGTCTTTTTCGACAACTATTTTAATATTGTTCAACTCCACAAAGAAATCAATAAAGTTGGAACCTATGGCTGTGGAACCGTACGGGCAAAATCTAAGGGTCTTCCCGAAGCCATGCGAGCTACACGTGGTGGTGTCAGGCGTCCTATCCCAAAAATGAATCCTGGCGATTATAAACTCTGGCAAAAAGGAGGTATAACAGCCTGTACATGGCAAGAAAAAGCCAAAAGAAAGCCCGTGAAGATGCTATCTTCAAATACAGACCCAATGGAACCATAAACTGCTGTAAAGCAAAAACAGCATGATGGTTCCTCAAAGGAAATACTCTGCCCGTTGCCCCTGAAATTGTACATTGAAAACATGGATGGTGTGGATCGTAGTGACCAAATGCGAACAGCATATTCATATGTGAGAATGTCAAAGAGATGGTGGAAATATTTGTTTTGGTTTCTCGTAGATTTATGCATCTCAAATTCACTGATATTGATGCGCGAGTCTGAGAACCACAAGCTCCTGATTAATCCAGAAATTTTGTCCCCCTACAAATAAATTAGAATTTGATTACAATTTTGGTATATTTAATCACTTTTTTCCATAGCTGGGATCGTAAGTCACATGAAGAAGCAGGCAGGACCAGCCTCAAAAGAATACACTTCACTTGAGCGTCTTCAAGCACGACTAGCTGATGCTGATGACAACTTGATTGTTGGTAAGTGCTGTCTTGTTGCTGTTGTATAATCAGTGGATTTAGCAATGCTGAAGATAACTAAATGCTTAAAGCAGCTATGAAGTGAAAATCTTTATTACCCTAAACAAGCGACATATTATGAAGATCAATAAAGCTGGTTTCAGTTTTGCGATATCTTTTTCATTTTTGAGATATCTTATATTTTATTTTCGAGTTTGTGACATCATTTTGTTTGCAAAATGCAATGAAATGTATTGGAAAATAACTTTATTTCAACGTTGCAAAGCTAAAAAAGAATGTTTTTATGCTAAAAATCATTAAGAAAGATTGGAATTGAGAATATTTTGATATTGTTTGTACTGAAAATGATTGTTTTACCGAAATAAACTTTTAGGCTCTTTTTTCATTCAAAAAATTGTCAATATTAATTGTTTTCATCGCTTTTTGCAAACAAAATTACGTCATCAAAAAATACAAAAATATGGAATAACTCCGCAATATAGCAAGATATCAAAATCTGTAAATGGTTTTATTGCCATCCAAACAGGTCTTTTGATTGAAGAAATAAATATTTTCAGTTCATTGCTCCTTTAAACTTGAATTTGTAATCATAAAGTACCCAAGTATATAAATTCTGACTCCCAACCATACGGGATACCAGAGGCTGAGGCTTACTCTATTCTTCAACTTCAATTCATGGCAATGAAGTATCCAGTAGATTGCTCAAATAGGTCTTGTTTCAAGATAACAAATCACTTGTTGTGTAAGAAGATAATTGGCCAATAGACACATGATAGACCCATTAACCCTATTATGGCAAATTAAAAATGCTGTATCTCCCAGAAAATACGTAGTATTCTACTGAAACCTGTTCGACTTTTCCTCAAATTTATCAGAGAGCCTGAAAAAATTATTTTTGTTACTATCACACCTTTGCTGATCACGTGACACCTCTTTTGTCAACAAGTGGTCAGGTGTTTAAATGTTTTAGGGCCTATATTTCTACGGTGGCCCATACAGGTCAAACACATTACAATTTCAGAAAACACAAATATGTTTCTAAAAACACATTACAATTTCTGAAAACACATTTCAATTTCCGAAAACACAATTCAAAATCTGAAAACACAATTCAAAATCTGAAAACACATTTATATTTCTGAAAACACATTACAATTTCTGAAAACACATTACAATTTCCGAAAACACAATTCAAAATCTGAAAACACAATTCAAAATCTGAAAACACATTTATATTTCTGAAAACACATTACAATTTCCGAAAACACAATTCAAAATCTGAAAACACATTTATATTTCTGAAAACACATTACAATTTCTGAAAACACATTACAATTTCCGAAAACACAATTCAAAATCTGAAAACACAATTCAAAATCTGAAAACACAATTCAAAATCTGAAAACACATTACATTTCTGAAAACACAATTCAAAATATGAAAACAGTGGAATTGAATTGCATAAATCTTGCTCGGTTTCGGTTCTGCCATCGGCCTAACCCTAAATCTACCTTGCTCTTGCTGCACGTGTGTGGACGGATCAGGATGTTTTGTCCAAAATGTGGAAATGACGTGAAACATCAAAGCAATTTTTGTGGCAATTGTGGAAATGCTGTTGCAAAGACAACAAATACGGAAGAGGTATGTTGCATATTGCATTGGCCGGCTGGGGGGAGGGCTGGGTTTAATTTTTAAGTTTCCTCATGTCTTTATCCATTTAGGCCTACTACTGAGAAAAAATCTAATGTTTTAATGAGCAATATTGTTTTTTAAAAAAAGAGTGACTTAGCCCAAAAGTTGGTCCGGCCAAAGCTGCACCAACTGGACCAGTTCCGCCGGGCCTGTGACAGAAATGCTTCTTTTCATTGGGCCCACATAAACTCATGAAAATGGCCCAGTGGCATAACCAGCTGCTTTTGCGCGAGAAATTCTGGACGGCATGCAGGGGCATCGCCAGCCCTAAAAGAGTGGGGTGGACAAAAACGAGGAAGAATGGGGTCTATAGGGGGTTCTTGTAAAAATTGCGAGTGGGGGTACGAGACAGGCATGCGTGGGTCCAGGGGACGGAGCCCCTGAAAGCTGTCGCAATTTGGCCATCTGTGAGGCCTTAAAATGGCTTAGAATCCAGTTTCACACCCAGATTTTTTGAGTGGATGAAAATCACCCTCCCCCCGAACTTTTCAAACAGATTTCAAAAATTGGAAAATTAAGTCTAGGTCTAGTGGGCAGTTGTTTTCTATGAATCTCCATTGCACAGATGGGAGCATTAAACAATTTCTACATTAAACATATACTACTATACGTCATTGGCGTACGCAACCTCCAAGCAGTGGGGTAGTCATGGGTGTTTCCCAGGGAAATTTTAAAGGGCCACGCCCCTAAACCCCCTTAGGTAAAAATTTTATTTCATTTTTGCAAAACTTTCAGGCTAAGGCTCATCCTTTGAAAAGTGGGTGGTCCAGACCCCCCAGTCCCTCCTTGGCGTACGCCACTGCCATGTGTGTAATGATGTATTGCATGCTACCGTGCCCTTGCTGGAAAAATAAAGGCCTCTTGTGGCCTTTCGCATCTCAGTAGTAGGCCTAAATGGATAAAGACATGAGGAAACTTAAAAATTAAACCCAGCCCTCCCCCCAGCCGGCCAATGCAATATGCAACATACCTCTTCCGTATTTGTTGTCTTTGCAACAGCATTTCCACAATTGCCACAGAAATTGCTTTGATGTTTCACGTCATTTCCACATTTTGGACAAAACATCCTGATCCGTCCACACACGTGCAGCAAGAGCAAGGTAGATTTAGGGTTAGGCCGATGGCAGAACTGAAACCGAGCAAGATTTATGCAATTCAATTCCACTGTTTTCATATTTTGAATTGTGTTTTCAGAAATTGTAATGTGTTTTCAGACATTGTATTGTGTTTTCGGAAATTGTAATGTGTTTTCTGAAATTTTAATGTGTTTTCAGAAATTGTAATGTGTTTTCAGACATTGTATTGTGTTTTCTGAAATTGTAATGTGTTTTCAGAAATTGTGATGTGTTTTCAGAAATGTAAATGTGTTTTCAGAAATGTAAATGTGTTTTCAGATTTTGAATTGTGTTTTCAGATTTTGAATTGTGTTTTCGGAAATTGTAATGTGTTTGACCTGTATGGGCCACCGTATATTTCTGCAACTATAACACATAGAGACTTGCTTGAGGCACCATTGGCTTTGTTTTGACAAGGGCTTTTGAATGATATATAATTTAGTAGTATTTGCTGACGTAAGCAAAACTTAAAATATATGACGTCATCAATATTTATGACGTCATATCTATAAAAGACAATTATTTTTTCATTTGAAAATCCTTTTTTGGTGTTTCTGAATAGAGATAAACTAGAAAAAATTCTATTTTTCAATCTCAATAACTATTTTATCTTTTTTTTCTTCATTGTAAAATTCATCGACTTGAACATTTAAAGTAAAATTCATCGACTTGAACATTTATGAAAAAAATGGTAAAAATATAGAAAAATATATAATAATGTCAAAAAAATTCAAAGATTATGATTTGAAAATGCTTTTTGTTCATAAATAGGCCATTTGAGAGGCAAAAACACAATAAGGATAGCTTCAATAACAAGCTAAATGCCTATAAGTAGTAATCATGGTTTTTCAGACTTATGACGTCACTGTGACGTCATTGGTAGCCATTATGGTTTTGAAGACATCATCAATCGATAGAGCAAGTAAAGTTCTATAGTTCTACCAAGTTTCAAGCTTTTATGGCGTTCCTAACAAGAATTATAGGGGGCGGGCACAATGTGCCCCCCCTGGTAGTACAAGGGTCCAAAAAGCCCGGTAGTAATAGGGTTAAGAGGCCCGTTTCCCAATGATGTTAGAAATGCAATCATAGCAATGATAGTCCATTCACTGATTTTGGCAGTGTCTTGTTACGATTGGTGACCATAGAGATTCAATACAGGCACTTGCTTGATCTGGTAAGCAGTGATCTATGGGTCTCTTTTTTGCTTGGTGATAGGAAACAATTAGTGAATAGAAATCTAGGTAACTTATAGAGTGGAAATGATTTGGTATGTTGATGTGATACTCGAGAGGTGCTTGTATGATCCAGGCGTTTTCAAGAAAAGGGGCTTGAACTTGATGGGGCTCCTCAACGTGTCCCTAAAATCCATACTAGCTCCATCAATTGAGTGCCATGGTCTGCAGATCTTACCTTTTTTGACTTTTTGATAACGAGTCTGTGTGGCATCCTTTAAATCAAATGCTTGGATAGATATTTGTACTGTCATGGGCACTTCTTTTGTATTTATTTTCTCAAAATTCCTTAAATTGCTTTGCGAAATATCTCAAAAATACCGTTGCGTGTTTGCAGTCTCTGTTTCATGGGAAGTAGCAGTGTTAACTTCTTCTAAGATAATGTCGACAACTACATGTGGGTGATCTGTGACTGTCGTGGTTGTTTGTAGCTCCATTTACAATGAATTTCAAAGGGAACAAGCAGAACAAAATTCAACTACTAAACTACCTAAAGCAAAGCTATTTTATTGGGCCATGGAATTTTTCAAAGAGCTCAACTTAGCGCCTGGGAATTTTAAGATGTTTGATCCATCAAGCATCTGACTTTTTGTTCCTTACAAGGCCTGATATTATCTATTGTAATGAAACAATGCCAAATCTCAGTGTACTTTAATGCCAGCTAATCTATCAATGAGTCTTGTCTTTTAGTTTATTTTAAACTACTTTTTATATCTCATAAAGCCTTAATTTGTCGATTGTGCTATGATTTCACAGGACTTTGGCATCTTTCTTCAATAACTGCTGTATCTCTCTGAAGCCATGTTCTTATTTATGAAATATCCTTTTGACCTTCCGAATCTCATTCAGTCATGATTTTAGTAGCAATTGGAAGCTCTTGTGGCTATGTCTGATAATAGTGACTAAGTTTTTCTCTGTTTCGAGTTCTTTCTTGCTCTGCCCCGTGTACAATACAAGGCCCCTGTTATTCTTTGGTTACTTTGCCCTACGTACATTTTGTTTCAAGGACATAAAATAGATCCTTATTTTGAATTACAGGAATGTTCTCTGAAGCAGATAGCAGTCTTTACAAGAAATTTGAGAAGGCTGCCAATAGCAAAAGGAACGATTTCGATTTTGCTCACACTTCTGCACCCGAGATTCTTGAACATTACCAGCACAAAGACGCCATTGTCCTCTTCAGACCTGCTCATCTCCATGCCAAGTTCGAGGAAAGCTCTGTTGCAATGACTAATGTGGAAGAAAATGTTTATAATATTGAAAAATTCATCGACATGAACCAGTGAGTGATTTTAATTCATTATTTCCATCACTTCCTTGAGTAAATCCTCATCTCCCTTCTATAACTTTGGATTATTGCTTTCAGGGGTACTTTTTATAACAGTCTTTGATCAGTACAGACGAATAAAATTAGGAGGAAAATCAGAAACATAATAAGTAAAACATAATAACTCAAAAACAAAATAAGTGATTTTTTAAGTGAAGTTGTACCAAGATATGGATCACAATCAGCTACTACTCATGTAAACGCTGCAGTCCAAGAAGTGCTGCACTTCTAACAAATGTAACCTATAAAGAACTTCATTTGAATAAGTTCTGCAGGGGCTATATACAGTTCTATACGATAAGTACATGAAAGGTGTATACAGAATTCACAAAAAAGTCAACAATCATAACTGCAGCTTGTTAGAAAGAATCTCTTGGTGATCGGAAAATTTCCTTTATAGATACAACTGTACAAACAAAAGTATGAGTTGAGAAATGAATCCTTATATCCATGAATATACTTAAATTTGTAAGCACCCTGTGCAACCTTCAAAGTGCCGCCACAGTTAAACTAGTAGTGCAGCAAAACAATTTTTAAGCACATCAGTTTGCTTAATCTATGGTTTAGTGAAATTTTGCGTGCAAATTTTATTTGAATTAAAGATTGTTTCTATTGGAGTCACACAAGCCTTTTTGCTATACCAGGGAAATTACCCTCTCCAAAGCTCAAGATCTGTTACAAGGTTTTTTACTACTATTGCAAAATCATGTTTCCTGTTCTAAAGATTCTTGAAAAACAATTCAGTCCGCGCAGTTCTCAACGAACTTTTGTTTAGCACTCCTCTTTCCTGTAGTCACTAAGTTAACTAAAACACTATAGAACAAATAGGATGTCACTAAAGTCTTCCCACAAAAAATTTTAAATGTCGCATGGGCAAGTGTTTGTCCCTCCTTAAATCATTTAGCAGGGCAATATACCACCCCTGTTGTATATTTTCAACAAAATAGCAGCTTGAGTCACATTGTTTGGAACTTTTACCAGAGTACTTTTATAGTTATGGTGCACTCCGTATTTTCTTATTTGTATATAATATCGTATTTGTCATATTTCATCATATTTTATTATATTTTATACATCATATCCTCAATTCTTCATTTTTCTCTTTAGGTTTGGTCTTGTTGGACAAATGAAACCAGACAATGAAGATAAATTCACTAAACCTGTCATAACTGCTTATTATAATATCGACTGGAAACGAAATAAGAAAGGTATTATTTTCAGTCGAATTCTTTTATCACAGCTTCTTTTTGGTAATGCTGAGTTGTATAAAGTCTGATAAAAAGTCCTGTGAAAAGACCAATAGTCTATTTATTTATGTTTTTTTTCCATGCATTATCCTTGTGAATTGAAACATCTGTTTTTCCCCAATTGGATGATCCAAGCAATGTTTCTGAACAGAATACATGAAATCTTATCCAAATACCAGACCAAACATTTTGTGATCATTTTAAGAAATGAGTCAATAAGAAAGTTATTATATCTTTTGGGTCATCGCTTGAAATGGCTTGCATTGGTCCATTAAATGGAGTGTCCCGATAGCTAAGTTGGTGAATGAATGACTTACCACCAATCAGTGGCTTTGAGCTTGAATCCCACTCTGGTCATTTTTCATAAATCATCTTGAAGCATTTTCATGCTCCTTTTTAACAGTATTACAGCTTTGCCAGATCAGCTCACATAAGTTCCTTTGAGAAATTTACAACATTGAATTTTAGAAAGTCCCTTACATTTTCTTGAAGGTGACAGTTTGTTTTCATTCAAAAATGCTCTTGTATCAAAATATTGTATTGTCATATTTTGTAGCCCTGCTATGATACTAGCAATTACCTTTGCTTTTTAATCATACTTCAAGGTACGCAATATTGGCGAAACAGAGTAGCAAGAGTGGCAAAGAAGTACAAGGATCAAACCATGTCGTTTGCGATTGCCAGCAAAGGGGAGTACGCAAGAAAAATTGACGACTGGAAAATGGATGTCAAGGAGGAAGTTTTGGTTGGTGCTAAGAATGAAAAGGGAGAGATTTTCCTCATGAAAGATGATCAGTTTAGGTATTTTTACTATATTTTCTTGATTCTGACAATAAGCTGCACCGGTGTGTGATAAATATTGGCAAATACGCTTACAATACTTGTAAGGTATTGGATATGTGCAAAGTACAAAGGGGTCCACACTAATCAAGCAGCACAATCCTGATCCGCCCTTTTTGATGTTACCACACACAGTGATTCATTTTGTTTTTGTCTAAAATAACAGAAAGCTGGCAAATTCTTTCATCACACATTTGATATGAATCCATTTTCCATAGCGTTGCAAATTTGGAGAAATTCACAAATGATTTCTTGGCCGGAAAGATAAAACCGTATGTGAAATCCGAGGCAATTCCAGAGAAAAACGATGGCCCAGTCAAAGTGGTTGTTGGGGATAACTTCAAGGATATTGTTATGGACGAGAGCAAAGATGTATTAATCGAGATGTATGCCCCGTGGTGTGGTCATTGTAAATCACTAGAGCCTAAATACAATGAACTTGGAGAGAAAGTAAGTTTGTGTTTACAATTCACTAGAATTAATTGCCACAATTCACAAAATCGAATGTTGAACGATTCGAATCAAGAAATGTGAACAAATTTATATTCAGTTTAAATATGTTTTGAATCAATCTAAATTGCTTAAGATTTTGTGCAAAAATTGTTAATTTGTCGTTAACAGTAACAAGGTTGTTGGGAATTGTCTTCATCAATAGGCTTTTTAAAAATGCAAGTATCTAATGAATCAATTAATGGAAACAAATACATTTATTAGTAATATTTCAAAATGATACATCGGTTTTATCTTTTTTTCAAATAACAAGTTAGAATAAAAGAAAATATTTTGTTGAAAAATAAAACTAAAACAAATGCAATCTAGAAGGATTTGTGCTTGTGGAAAATTGTGAGTCTCGTATCATAATCACTATGTATGAATTTGGTACACTACTAGAGCCCAGAAAGCCTGACGTTACTATTCGAAAAAACTGTTCGTGTGAAAATTGAATTTCAATAAAGATCAAAACTCCATTAATTCACAAATTGAATTCGCAGGTATAATATATTAATTCAAGAAATTCATTCTGAGAAGTGCATAACCTGGTTTTTGCTACTTTTTAGCACGATTGTTGGGCCCCTAGGAGCTTAAGTGCTCTAGTAGTTGTCCAATCACAATGTATTGATCCACTGATTATATTAGTATATTACTTGCTCCTCTGGGGTTTACTGGTAAGGTATTGATATCACAACCGAAAGGTAGCTGGTTCAAAACCAAGCGGGTTCAAAAGCAAGCCCTTGTGAAATGAGGATAAAACTCTTGGGCAAGATGTGGACATAATTGTGCCTTTTTCCACTAGAAGTATGAATTGGTTTTCAGGTCAGCAGTTATGTAAAATTGACTAGGGAGCACCACAGAAAGTTGGTTGAGTAGTTCCTGGAACTAGATATAAGGCTATGATATTACACTTTACCTTAGAAAAATAATGATATGATGATATGGTGAATAGAGAAATTTCCCAATTATGTCATCTCTATAGAAATCCATCTTGAAACAACCTTAGCCTCGACATGATGTTTAGTGCAATGCCAAAGCGTGCATTGCTTTCAAACTCACAAAAGCAATTCAATTTGTTGCTGAAGCAATGCACGCTTTGGGAATTAGCTACACATCATATCGTGGTTAAGGGTGTTTCGAGATGAATTTCTATAGAGATGTCGTTATTGGGGGAAAAGGTGAATTTGAGTTGATGATATTTCTCCTTATTCCAGCTAAAAGACGTAAAAGATATCGTGATTGCTAAAATGGACGCCACTGCCAATGATGCACCACCTAACTTTGCAGTCGGAGGGTAAGAACGCTTTCGTTGACTATTGTTAGATTCACTAAAAGCCTAAGGGCATAGGAGACTCTTGTCACTTGTGCCGTCATATTTACAGTGCTGTGCTTATTCGATTAAGTGGTCTACTTCGGGTTTCAAGATGCATGCAGACAATCGAGGATTCCGGATGATCAAAAATATACAAATAACTGCAGAAACCAGCATTTATGAATAAACAATCTGACTATTGTGAATGTTTATTTCTAAAGAAGAAATTATAAACGAATGCGCTAAATACTCGACTAAAATGTAAGAATGAATCTTTGGCTGCTTGTTTCTGGTTACTAATACTTCAATTAACTGTCGCAAATAATAAGGTATCATCACTTCTCATCCCTTTCCAAGGCATCAGGTTTTTCAATATTTTGTATTACTGAATAATCTAATCCGGATAAAGAAAGGGCAGATAATCGAAAAAGATCTGTACTTACAAGTGAATGTTGAGTTAGTCTTGATCAGAGAAATCATCTTTTTCTGTACCTGTTCGGAAGAAGGAAGAGACCGCACCAATTTTCTTGCGATCTTGATTACAAGTCAAGGGTACCCATTTGAGCCATGATATTGATTTTATTTGATAAGGTTGGGAAGACAGTGGGACTGGTTCTTCTAATCAGTTTTCTCGAGTGGTCCTATTTTGTCAATGTCTCTTCCATATGTTAAGATGAACATTCTTCATTTCTAGTTTTAGTCAAAACCAAGATTTTAAGGATAGCATATTTGTTTTCACCAGCCACCCAAGATATCTCAAGCTTGGTTTACATAAGCAAAAACAGTGCAAGTTATATGAAATATTAGACATTTCATCTCTTTTTATTGTTTTTGATTTGTGAGACACCTAATAGCTGATGTGCCTCTGATATTATTTTTTGTCACTTATATTGTCCAATCCGTATTGAACAAAACCGAAGTGTCCAAAAACTTAAAAAGTAAGACATTCTTGCAGCTTATGTCTTTTGGGTCTGGTTACTTTTCCCTGTTGATTATGAGATTCGTCATTCCGTTTTGTATTATCCTTTACCTGCTCTAAACCAAAGACCTAAACTTTTAAAATAGCCAGGAAAATCGGGAGCATAGCGAAACGAAAACATAGATTACTTAAGCTTTTCGTCTGATACTCAACAGAGAACAACCATCTCGCGCCTCAAAAACTAGAAGATCACTCAAACATGACTCTGCTATAGGTCAACATTTGCTCGACAATCCAGAGTGTGCTAAAGCCTACAGTGAGAATTGCTTTCGAATTATTGGCAGAGCAAGATCCACATTTCACTTAGGTATTTTGGAATCAGTCTACATAAAAACCAGGGATCCCCTATTGTGTAGACAGAAAGAGTTCGTTTTCGCCTTAGGACTCTTAAAGTAATCCTATTGGTCAGCTCACTGTATCGTGGGTGTTGATTGGTTTTTCCTACACTATACCAATCATTCACCTCTTTTCTGATTGGCGTATTTCGATCCACATCTGGGTATATAATCAGTTAGGTTTCTGTTTTGTTCTCTTTCTGGCGTATTACTCTGTTGAGTGTCAGACGAAAAGCTTAAGTAATCTATGTTTTCGTTTCGCTATGCTCCCGATTTTCCTGGCTATTTTGAAGTTCTGTACCATCCAAAGACTGACCTAAACTTTTGAAAACCTAAACTTTTGAAAACCTAAACTTTGAAAACCTAGGAATAAAATGGGCATGGGTAATATAAGACGCTGAAAATATCGCTTATCTGTTTATTTCATCGCAGGTTCCCGACAATTTTCTGGGCACCAATGGGTAACAAATCGTCACCGAAGAAATACAACGGTGGAAGGGAGGTGGCCGACTTTATGGAATTCTTGAAGAAAGAATCAACCAACCCGTTTGAGGTTTCTGAAAAGAAACAAAAGAAGAAGAAGAAGCCGAAGACAGATGAATTGTAAGAACTTCTAAACAATTACAAAACATTTTCTTAATGTCAGCAAGCCAGAAACACTGAGTTTTTTAATTGCAGAGGGAATGTTCTCCGGTGCAAAGATATTTTGTTGAAATTCCCACTCGAGTTAAAGTAACATGACCACGAACTATCCTTTGATAAATTGATTTGAATATATTTAGATACCTTAACGATTTTTGTGTTTTAATTGTTGAAATGGGCTTGGAATACATTTATAAATCCAGGGGTACGGTGGGGTCTTATTTCTAGAAGGGGGGTGGCAAAGATGAAAATTTTCCGATTTTTACTGATTATTCATACTAGGGCTGTCTAGGGGCTCTCCAAATCGACTGAAAATGCACAAATTGGTAATATGTATATTCATGACATATGAAATTTAGCCTCACGGATCTGAATGGGTGATTTTGCAGAAGAAATGCCAGCGTGTGTAGCGAGCGAAAAGTTTTGGTCTTTCTTTGCAAAAGCTCAGGTAAACCATTGGAAATCTAAAACACTGTAGAGTCTTAAATTATCTGCAGCCAGCAGGACATTTCAGAAATTATAGTCATGTTTTTACGAATAGAAAAGTTTGAATCGATCTATATAGATGAGATAAGAAAGAAAAGCGGATGGCGAGCGTTAGGAGCAAACCTTTTTAGTCTACGTTTCCTGGATGTCTGAGATGTTTATCTTAGAGCTGATGGGACAGGTCGGGGAGGGTGAACTTACTCTCATTCACCAAGAAGTTCAGGCCTTTTAGTCTCCAAACATCCCCCTATAAATGCTTCCCTGTGTAGAATGGTTGCAGAATGGTAAATTTTTAAGAGAAAAAGGATAAAAAATTTTTGAACAGTTTTTCCGACATATTTATTTAAAGTTTCATCCTTTTAATCTTTTAAACCATTATAAATTTACGACAAACTCTCGAATTTCTCGATTAATCCTAACAGATTGTAAGCCACTGCACCCCTGCATAAGTCACCGATTAACAACGGCATTATGACTGAGAAAAGTGCTTCTCTCTTCAGGAAAGTTCCGAAAGGTAGCAGAACCTTTATATGGATGCATAGATATGAGTGAGATTTTGCACTTACTACGAAAGTCCAAGTTGATAGAACTGAAATATTTACTAGTTTCCAACACTTTTGATGGCTTTTAACATCATTTGCGTGTACCGGCATTGGCGCCGGAAATTGCAACTTGTTAGTGAATTGCGCCTGGTTTCCATTTAACAGAAATTGGCTGGGCTAGTGCGGAGACAAGGCTGTACCACTTGTCCAATTTTCGATTTTTAATGGGAACACTTCCCATCCTTACAACGTTTCTATTGTCGCTGTACCAAGGCTCTTATTTGCAAAAGGCGTTATAGTTGTTTTTAGATGGTGCCATATATGCTTTTATATGATTGGTTATGTTGAGCCACTTGCTCAATGAGAACAATATTGGTATGGCATGGACATGGCTGCGTCATGTGTTTCCATTAAAACTTTGTTGTGTCCGAAGCGTCGAAGAATCCGAAAAAATGGGGATAAATGGCAATATGGAAACCAGGTTTGATTTTTTCACCATAACATCTTACCAGGGGGTTACGTACCATAAGCAAAATGAAATTAAATATATTCAGAAAAATCGGAAGCATAGCAAAAACATGGATTGCTTAAGCTTTTCGTCTGACATTTAACAAAGTATTACGACAGAAAGGGAAGACTTAACAAACACCTAACGAGTTAGTTCTCTTTCTGGCGCATTGCTCTGTTGACTGTCAGACAAAAAGCTTAAGTCTCCATGTTTTCCAAACCCGGGGGGGGGGGGTACTTGTAAAAATTTTGATGGGGATGCTCGTGTCATTTTTTGGGTTTGAAATTTATGGAAAAGTCATTTATAGGTTTCTCTAAATTGGCGTCGTTTTTAGGGTTTGAAAAACTTGCCGTCATTGTTTTGGGTTCCTTGAAAATGTGCATCATTTTTTCGAGTTACCGAATTAGAATGTAGAAAAAACTTGCTGTGACAGTCTCCAAATTCAATATCATGCCAACTATCTTGTGCAGAATTGTAAGGTCCAATTTTCTCATTTTACTTGTTATACAAAAAGGATAGTTATGGGGGCTTGAGAATAATTCTGTCATTTTTTAGGGTTTGAAATTTTGGGCCTGTCATTTTTTTAGGTAGACAAAAAATCTGTTCAAATGAGCATCCCTATCTTAAATTTTATTGTGTGCCCCCCTGGGTTTCCAAACGCTTCCGATTTTTCTAACTACATTGAAGTTTTTTTAACCGACTAAAGTTATTTATACAGAGGCCTATGGACATGTCGATGAATGACTGCATGAAATAAAAAATCAACAAAGAAATCTATACCAGGATATGACGAAAATCATGGTCCCATTGTTCTTGATAAAAAGTATTCTTGCGAGTTCGTAGTAACTTTGAAAACTTGCCACTTGTCAATAACAAAGTCCAGCTTATCAAAAAGCTCTTACTTGCACCAGGTTGAAAGTCAAAAATATTCTATTCTTGTAAACGAAACTCATTTGGAAAAATATAACGATATCATTAACATAACAGAGTCTTTTTGTATTACAAGGTTGGGATAATTTGAGTCCTCAATTTCCATTACAGCTGAGTGTAAAGTGCCTTTTTATATTAGCAGAACACCTCGTGTACCAGACCAGGGGCTCAAGTTGGGTTTAAATGAAATCCTTTATTTTATTTCACACCTGTCTACAATGAATAGGGGGTGAACTCTACCACACCAATATCTTTTAATTTATGTAGAAAATATCACGACACCTGTTTGTAGCTCAACCCTCTCTAAAGAGGAGTCCAGTAACACCATATCAGTAGAATAAGTGCTGCAAGCCCAACGAGAAAGGGGGCAACTGCCCATGGGCTTAGAGCAGTGAAAGGGACCATCAAAATTTTTAATGGCCCATTTGACATTTTGGGAAGATGAAATGTCTTTCATATAGTACAGAAATCAGATGCTTAGATTAAGTCCATTGTAGCTGTCTCCAAAATATTGGAAATTAGATACCAAAATCAACAATGTTTGTTAAAAAGGCAGACTGGCTGAAATTGACCATGGGGCTCTCGGCAGCCCTGAAGTTTTTTTTTCCCAAAAAAGGCTGCAATATCAAAAATTGTTGAAAGGGAGACTGAACATACCCTAACAACCCTAGGTCTGGCAAGCGAAGCAGTTCTGCTGATTTAAATAAACACCTTTTCTTTTTTCTAGATCGGAGTGATTCCACATTCTTTTTACTTAAAAACGTCTTTCACCAGGTGCTAGTTCATAAGGTGCTTTCGAGTGCACTCTCCAATGTCATGTCAAATGTACTTTTGAGTGCGCTTTCAATCACTTGATTGACCAGAGCGTCCATGGTGTGCCTCTCATTTGAAAGTGCTTCCTCTTTATGCCTGTGCTGATGAGCAGCTAAATTTCTTTTTTCAGCAAATGCTTTTCCACACTCCACACATATGAAAGGCTTTTCTCCAGTATGAGTCCTTGTGTGCCGTCTGAGGTCATTAGCTTGGCTAAACTTTTTACTGCATGTGCCACACTCAAACCGCTTTTCTCCGCCATGGCTGCGTTCATGTCTAGCTAAAGAATGTTTCTTGGAGAATGATTTTCCACATTCGAAGCAGGTAAAAGGTTTCTCAATCATATGGCTTTTTAAGTGTTTTTCTAGAGCGGCCGATTCCCGGAACTGTTTGTTGCATGTTTCACATTCATAAAGGCCGTCTTCTGTGTGAATTCTTTCATGTGCAATCAAGTTTCTTCGATCAGAGAATGCCTTCTGGCACTGTGAGCAGCTGAATGGCTTTTCCCCAGTGTGCATTCTTCTGTGCCGCAAAAGGTGACTTGACTGGGTGAACTTCTTGCCGCACGTCCTGCATTCAAACGGCTTATCTACTGCGTGGGTACGTTCGTGCTTTACTAAAGTTCCTTTTGCAGTAAATGATGCTTCGCAGGTCTTGCAGCTGAACGGTTTCTCCCCAGTATGCAATCTTTGGTGAGTTTTTAGATACATCGGGCGGGTGAATCTTTTTCCGCAAGTCTCGCATTCGAAAGGTTTTTCGCCCGTATGTACCCAGTGATGTTTTGCTAAAAGTTCTTTTCTTCTGAAGGCTTTGCCGCATACCGTGCAGCTGAACGGCTTTAAGCCAGAATGTGTTGAATTATGAACTTTCAAAGTATATGAGTCTTTGAAACTCTTGCCACAAGTATCACACTCAAATGGCCGCTCTGTGTTGTGAGTTCGCTTGTGGCTTGATAAACTCCCTTTGGCAGCAAATAGTTTCCCACAATCAGTGCAGCCAAAAGGTCGTTCGCCAGTGTGAAGTCTTTCGTGCATTTTAAGGGAATTTGCGCGCGTAAACCTCTTGTTGCACGTCTTACATTGAAACGGACGCTCTCCAGTGTGCACACGCATATGTACCTTCAGATCACTGGGTTTTCTGAACTTTTTTTCACATATTTTGCATTCCAGTGGCTTCGGTTCTATGTGGGTGCGTTCATGCTTCGCTAACATTGCTTTGCTGTTAAATGACTTTCTACACTCTTTGCAGGGGAAGGACTTCTCCCCAATGTGAATTTTCTTATGTGCTTTTAGACTGCCCGCATAACTGAATCTTTTTTTGCAAGCCTTGCATTCAAAAGGTTTCTCCCCCATATGGGTATTTTTATGTCTTAGTAAATGCTGTCTGCGAGAAAACTTCTTGCTGCATTTCATGCAGCTAAATGGCTTGCTGATTGTGTGTGTTCTTTTATGGATGGCAAGGTTGGTGGATTGCCTGAACTGTTTGCCACATAAATCACATTTGCAAGGCTTTCTTTGTGGGTTAATATGTTTAAGTGCATCTCCTTCTGTGCCAAACTTTTCAAATTTAGTTGTACTGCCATCTCCCTTTTGACTGTGAATTCCTTTGTTCTTCTCTAGCACTCCTGATTGACAAAACTTCTCCCCGCTTTCTTTGTGTTTTTGCAGATGTATCTTTAGGGTGCTCACGCGGGTGAAGCGCTTATCACAAATGGAACAGCTGAATGGTTTCTCACCAGTGTGAGTAATGCGATGATTTGCAAAATCACTAGATTTACTGAAGCTTTTACTGCAGGTTCCGCAAATGAACGGCTTTGCAACCAGATGAGACAAGAGGTGCTGCTTTAGACCTCTGGCACGGCTGAAACTGTTCTTGCACACATCACATTGAAAAGATTTGCTGCCAGTGCGACTGTTAATGTGCTTTTCAAGATCGGCTGGGTGACAAAGGGCCATGTTAGAGGTCTGGCACTGAAAATCATTTTCGCCTGTGTGGCTTAGCAGATGGGCCTCTAGTTCCTGTTTCAGATCAAAACCGTTTCCACAAACACCACACTCAAAAGAGATTATCTTTCCTAATTGAGCCCGACTTGCCCTGTTTTCTTGACTGGTGAATTTTCCAGTATTTTTGCATCCTGATTGTATCTCTGCAATGAGAGGACATTGATCTGTAACTGGTTGGCTGGGCTGTTTGTATATTTCAATGTTTTTAGTGAATTCCCTGCCCTGAAGGACCTCGACTGGCCCTTGATTGTCCCAATTTTCATTATATTTGGCTTGTAGATGTTTTTCAAAATCATCAGGTTTAGGGTCTTCCTTATTTTCTTCTTCTGCAAATTTTGTTGTTGATTCATATTTTTTTGCTTCTGTAACTTGCTTTCCTGGTAATGCTTCCCCTTCAGAGTGGAGAGAAGCGGCAATTGCGAGCGAATCAAGAGTGCCACCACTCCTAAGGGATTCTTCCAAACACATGACACAGTGCTCATCTACTTCTATATTGGAAGGATATTCTTCCAGATGGGAATGGTCAGCTTGGTATTCAGATACCTTGTCTGAGTACCTCAAGGGTGATATCGTAATTCTGCCTCTCTCTCTGCTATTTGCTCTCTCATCAGTTTCCATCATGATGCCTGTAGTGCTGCTAGTGATGGCACTAACCTTCATGGAAATAACATATTACATGATTAGACTTCATATCCACTTAAAGCCACAGAACAAACCCAGAGGTTCTTGGGTGGGCAAAAATACACAAAGACCCCTTGATTTTGTGGTTCTGTGGATCCTTCCCTTGTTGTGTGGATTTCAAAACAATGAAGAAATGAGAATAATTTCTTCTTTGGAAGCAGCAATCATCTGAAAATATTTACGAAATGCAAGAAAAGTGGCCTTACATCATTTTGGCCTAAATTTTGCTTTTGTTGGTCTCTCATGTTCATAGCTAGGACGGAATGAAATGAATTTCACATCAAGGCAGGCAGGATGGTATGTCTACTGAATTAGATGTAGATGGACATTTGATGTTTACAGTCAGGCCCAAACATAGTATACAACACACAATCATAACAACATAGGTATGCTAGTATATTCTGAGGATGTGGGGCCAAACTTATTTGGAGGAGCTTGCGTCCGCATGAAAGATATTCTTTCAGCTCTTGTTGCATGTTGTCTTTCTAGGGCTATTGTAAAATTTCAAAATTATGTTGTTGCAATTCATTTTTGGCCCAAAATCTTTAGGCCCATTCATGACAGTTAATTGGGCATAAAATGGGGGAAAAAGATTTCCTTTTACTAAGTTGGGATCAGAGGTAACTAAGGTCTGCTTTGAACCTGGCCTCTGTTCATGTTATAATTCTAATTTAAGGCTTTTTTGATGGTTTAAAGCTAAGATCGACTGGAGATAGATAAACATACCTAATGAAAGGAGGTTCTTACCTATATTTCTCTAGTTTCAGTTAATTCAGTCATGTATCATATCCCGATAGAGTCCATCTTGAATTTTCATTCGCAAAAAAAACCCTACTCCAACGTTAGCCTCTCCAGGAGCGGCACGTGAAGAGTTTGACACCTTCCGTAAAAATCGAAAAATTATATGTTTTATTTTTAAAATAACTTAATAACTAGGAAAGCAAAATAAACAAATAGAACATATTATTGTTACCTGTTCTTTAAGCTTGAAATTAGTGTGAACAAAGTTTTATAATATCGAGTAGTTTATTTTCTGCGAATGTTTTTCTCGAGGCGCTTTTCGGGTTTCTGTGACGCACGGACGCGCTTCGCGCAGGGTTGACGACGGTCGAAGCGGCCATTACGCATGACCCTCTCTTCCAGTCAGGCTCAGTCATTTGCAGTCATGCAGACGAGGTCACGGTCTCCATGGTGAAGTTTTTGCGCAACAAATAGACCAACTAGAACAACGTCCCACATGCACTGCACTCAGATTTTCAGATTCATTAGATTTAGATTAAGAGCGAGATTCTTTTTAGATTGTCTCAGAATGAAGTTTGTTTTAGATTCAGAAAGACATTCGTTTTCTTTCTTTAGCCGCAGATTCGCATTCATCATCATATTCTTGCTGCACGTGCGTGCAATGGTCAGCAATTATTAGGATGCATCAAAACAATATTTTGGAAGCCTCTTTCTGAAAATAATTTAACCCCTTTCTTTTATAAACCCCATAACCTTATTCTTAACCCTATCCCTTACCCTCAACCGTTCTAACCCTTATCTTAACCTAATCCTATCCCCAACTTTAACTCCAACCAATCCCAATTTCCCCCAAAAATAACTTACCTCAAAAATTCAACCACAACGAGGCTAGTGTGTTTTGGTGCATCCGAACAATTTCTGGCCGTGATTTGAATTAGTGACTTTGGTGGAGATGTTTCAAAATTGATCTCGAACTGTGATAACATGCTATCGTCCAAGCTGCTATTTCCAAAAGATGCAATCACGTGCATATGGTCACTATATGGTCTACAGAAACAACTTGCCGTTGTTCAAGATACATGGTCTAGAGTAGGCCTAAAATAAAAGTTCACTCAAGAGGCCTAGCTAGTAGAGGTAGGCCTTGTGATGATAGTTTTAGGCCTAATTTTCCAAGACTCATGTGCACATAAATACCGATATACAACGCAAAAAGTTATAGCCTATAAAACTTTTGCTGGCAGCTTAGTATATTTCAAATCATGTCAAAAGCTGTTGGAGGTGATTACATTTTTCTGTTGGAAAGGAAGTGGACAGCTTTCAGTGCAGGTTTGCCTGAGAATGAAAACGCTATACCTTCTGAAGAAATCGAGAATATGGCATGCCTGCTTCCTTTTGATGCTGATAAATTTCTCCTAAATGATGCCGTTATTTTCAATCAACAAGGGCTTGATAAAGAAGAGTTTAATCTTTTAAGGCTTTCAACTTTGCGCCTGATGTTAAGGTTCTTTAATGCATTTACCATGAAGAAGAAAGTTTTAAGAAATAATGAAACCTTAAAGAACCAGAGGCTAATTACAATGCTTGACGGGTTGGAAGAATTTCTTTCAACACCTGGCATTGTCAGATTTATGCTTGAAGCATTTTTGTCTGATAGCAAGTTTGTTTTATTCATGGCGAATGACATATTTATGCAATATGCTTTGGATTTTCCTAACATCTTACTAAGTTGTAATTCACTATCTGAAAAAATTGTTAATTTATGCTCAAAAGATCCATTGGCTTTCATGGAATTAATCTGTAATTTGGCAAACTGTTTGTATAAATTTGTGACAAAGAAAAATAATGGCTTCCCAATATCACATGTTAACTTATTCTCAGATAGCCTCGAAATCATGAATATGCTTCTAGCAAGTTTCAACAAATCTTATCTACAATCTGAAAGAAATAACAGAGAAATCAACAGACCATCATCTCTAGAACTTCATTGCAAACACAAAATGTCCTATAAATTATTGAAGTTGTATAGATCACTGTCAATTTTGTCAACTGGAAATTATTTGGAGATCTTCACGATTCCTTTGGAGCAGAGAGAAACATTTTCTGAACCTCAATTTTCAATGAATTTGTCCACATGTTTATCATTTATTAAAGACACTATTGACACGGCAATAAGCATCAACAATTGCCTGTCCTTCAATGGCATATTTCAGTACAGTGCAAAATATTTATTCAAGGCTATTTTGTACAGCAAAGAATGCACAAAATCTTCCCCATGTGGGTTACTGTATGCCAATGATGTGATGGATGTCTTTTTGCAATGGGATGTTTCAGCTTTTGACAGAGGTGAAGAAAGAGAGAATTGCTTAACTAATGTTGCTGGCTTAATAGTTCCTGAAACTGAAAGTGAAGAGGAAAACAGTCTGATATCAAGCAGCCTGTCTAACATGAGGCTATTCATAATTGTCATACTCAAATCTTGTTCTTTATTTGCAAGCCAAGAAAGAGGTGAGTTAAATCAATGACGATATTTGAAGGTTTTTGCACTGGGACATTTCCTTATCGGATTCGGCTTTAATCAATGGTATGCAATTAACCAGCTTCTAGGCCTTATCCCAGAGTATCCCAAAATCATATTAAAAAGCCTATTAAGTAATGAGCTTTCAGCATATTTACTAAAAAATGCAAGTAGTCGAAATGAGTAGAAACGGGTTAGAAACTGATTCCTACCCGTTCTTGCCTACCTATGCCTATTTGCTTCTTGTTTTTGCCCATTTACACTCATTCTTGGACCCCCTTTCCACGATTTTGGTAACATGTTGGTACAACCTGATGGTGGCATGTGTTTTTCTTGCCCTTTTTTACACGATTCCCGCATGATATCATGTCACTTTGGCAAGACAATAGCTGTGATGTCATGGCCCGTTTACACGATGTTCTTCTCATGCCCGTATGAACCTGTACCAGTATGAAAGATATCATGCTGTTGTCATGTCATATCGGCATGCTACTAGCATCTTGTAAATGGGGGCTTTTGTGTTCTGTTTCTTTAAGTAAGCCCTGTGGTTTATGATTGGGACAGACTGCATTTCGCTCTTTTGAACAAAAGTTACTCTCTTAGAATCAGAAGTTGCTGAAAGAGCCAAATTGAGAGCCAAGCTGGATGACTGTGTAGTGCAGCTGTACACTTTATTATCCTATCTATGCCCATCAAAGGCAAATGATGCAACACTTAGCAATGCAGAAATTTGGCTTCATTTCCTGATGGCAGAAGATGACAAGCTTTTTGATGGCACGCTCTATCTACTACAGATATATGTTGCTGTACAGGAGAGAAACCCATCTCAAAGGTTTGTGACTGCTCATTTTAGTTTTGTTGGTTGGTCGATATGTTTGTTGCCAGGCAAATTTCTTTACTATCTCTTAAGGTATTAGTTTTCAAATTTAAAACAAAGGGCTTACTGAATAAGTGGACTTAGAGCCCTGCATGAAAAATTTCATGCTGCGATGAGTTTTTGTCCTGCATTTAGATCCATCACGGCTCTTATTGTATTTCCAGTGATTGTTTACATGAGAAAGGCTGAGTGATGAAACTCATCCTGCTATGAAGTCGCTGCGGTCAACTTCCCTTCGGATGAGATTTCATCCCCAGACAAAAACGTGTTAAAAACTAATACAAAATAAGCTCATCCTGCAATGAATCAATGTCATGGCTGAGCAACAGCCGAAAAATTAGCAACAAGTGGCATGCGCACACGCCTAATCCAAGCACATGCAGTCCACATGAATCCGTAGCAATTTCGTCTGTCACCTATGGAATTCATCACAGCATGAGATTTGTCATGTAACGCAGCTCTTAATTGGTCTGTATAATCCTAGCCCTACCTCACCATTTGACTAAACCTTCTGATTCCTTTTTTATTCTGCCTGGAGGTACACAGAGCTGTCAAATTCTCTCTTGGCACTTCCACCTTGCACCTGCAATTTATAAAAGTATGAGAATTTCCACAACCTAGATATATAAGAAATTACGGATCAACAAAAACCTAATTAAACCTAAACTAATCAATATATAGTAGAATCCCGATAACTCGAACAAGCAAGGGGTGATCAAAATGGTTCGAGTTATCGAGGCTCTCGATAACATGAATAAGGTTCAAGGGGAATGCCAAATCTGTTCGAGTTAGGGAGAGTTCGAGTTATCACATGTTCGAGTTATCGGGATTCTACTGTACTTTCAAATGATACTACCTTATCGGCCCTTTTAACGCCGATGTAGTATGCTTTTGTGCATGGCATGCGTTTGAGCATTGGCTGAAGCGCTAATTAGCACACCCTGAAATACAACTGCGCTTTATCAAAACCAGGGACGCTGGAGTGATGTAAGGACAAGGGGGCGACTTTTTTTGAGGGAGCAATGTAAACTGTAGGCGAGAGTAGCGAGCCGAAATATTTGGGGCTACGAGAATACTCCCCTTGAAAAGTTTTTGCAGCAACAACCTCTTGATTGGCTTAAAACGGTATCTACATGGTTTAACAAATGTCGACAATGTCATTTTACGTTATGATTTCCATCGTATGGTATTTAAGGTTGCCTAAGCAATATATCATTTTGCATGAATAGGGCACTTTTGCCCCCTTGCACCCTTAGCAAAGGGCGGGAGGGGCGTTTGCCCCCACTTCCCTCTCTCCGGGGTCCCTGATCGAAACTCTTCATGAAACAAAAAAGAGCTCCGTACTGTTTAATGGGGGACAATATCAGTTACTTGAAACACTTTAAGGAAGAGCTGATTCTTTCCAGTTTTAGGAAAGCACACATTAGTAAAGCTATTGCCCCAAGCGTCAAACCTATCCCATTTGTGCAAAACCTTTTTTAGGACATAGGCATGGGATTAAGTAACTTTTAAGCTAAGGAACACTAACTTTGCTAATCGATAGTTTAATTTCTGTTTCATTGATATTTCTCTTCTAATGTTGATTAAATGTATCCTGATATATCGCTCGAAATAAGGTGCATGTTAGCAAAAATATGATAGAAAATTGCAGCTGCTTTTTGAGAAAATTTGTAAAGTTTTGGCCCTTTTAACGCCGATCCATGTTACGCCGATCTTTATTTCACCGCACTACGAAAATTAACGCCATTTAGGCCAGCGTAGCGAATAAGGTACAGGAGAAAGGCCCCGTTTTCATGCCCAGTTTGTATAGATTGACATCGTATGCCCATTTGACTTTGTATTGACCTTACTCCAACCCAAAAAACATAGCTATGAAAATGATGGGAGACAGGAGCTCTAAACATAACTATTTGCATTGTTTACAAGCTTTGCTTTCGAAATATAAGTTGAGATTTTTCGTAGCCTTCTTTACCAGGTTGATACAAAAAAACGCTAGTATGGGTGATGCATATGGAAATATTCTTAAATGATATTCGCTTTCATAGGAAATTAGCTGAGTCGTCTGCGGAAATTTATTTCGTGGAAATCTGTCAATGACGTGTTTTGTGGGAGTGATGTTTCTCTAGAATCGAGGAAATAGATGTTAAACCGTCTCTTATTGGATGATTGCAATTCCCCTGCGCATTTCCTTCGTGAATTTGTATTTTTGTAAATAATTTATGGGAATAAAAATGACCCAGATAGGATTCGCAGCCACGTGATCACTGTGTCTGCACTTCAACCACTCAACCAGCTGAACTACCTGAGCAATCCAATTGATCCACCAACCAATGGTTTATAGAAATAGATGGTTTAGAAACTTATCGTTGAATCTTTTTGTGCAAACTTTTCAAAATTGAGAGTGCACAGTCTTTTGTTTTCTATTTTTTTTAGCCAACAGGCTCATGGTTGAGCGAATAGACTAAAACGCCTCTTTTGGTAACCTATCCAGAAATATTCGTTATTTAGAGAAGATTTTATAATATTCAGCATCATATTTATGTAGGCAATATTTACATGAAAAATTTTAACATTAAAGAGAAAAGATAAGACATTCGTTGTTCAATTTCAAGTAGTGCTCAACATGGACTGTGAAACAAAGACGTTCAACAATGGGTTTCTAAACCATCTATTTCTATAAACCATGACCAACCTAAGTCATGTTAATCCCAAAGAGATAAGTGAAATCTTGAGATGACTGAAATTATGACCTATTCGAGTCGCTAGTATTATGTATGAACCGGACTGCAAGAGTGGACATAAAAATGGAATGAAAGCGTGAGACCCATAGGACCCTGACCCAATAGAACCTTAAGTACTAGATTAAAAAACAGACGGCACGACATACAGCAACAACTGCTGGTTTTTATGTTTTCACGGGGTTAGGCTCCTATCGGTCTCACTTCATGTTCATGTCAACTCTCGCAGTCTGGTTTATACAAACTTCCGGCGCCCCTTTGATTCGAAGGTGACTGAAATCTCGATATGGAGAAATTTAGCCTTGATAAATGAAATCATGTGCTGAAATAATTGGAAGGTGACAGAAATCACAGAACAGCAACTGACGATACGATACTGAAATCAATGCAGATTACGGCGGTAATTGCCTTTCATAAGATTGATTCTCACAAAGCATTTCGAAAATGTTTGCTTCTTCTCAAATGTAATTACTGTTATATTTGTCTGTTGTTTTGTTTGGCTGTTTGGTTCAATCCAATTTTCGCTTGCCTCCATAGACGCCATGAACAAAAGACTGACATTGTCAGTGAGATATGCCCGCATCGCCTATTTCATCACATCTTACATGAGGTATCGTTCGACCACCTGGTGTGCGTTGATTGGTTGATTACACAAGAAACATGTTTCGAACGCGTTTTGCTTATTTACCTGGATATCGTCACGTCAGATTTCAATGCGTTCTTATTTGCCCTGGAAAGCGTGGACGTGTTGCAAGAGCCAAGCGACTCGTACTGCAGCAGCACGGATGACGATGATGACACGTGTACGGAGAACCCAGGTATGTTTTGTCGTGCATCAACTGTAATGTAAGCTGTGATAAACCAATGATGTATAGACTAAGTAACTAGATGTGTAACTCTATTTTCTCGAGTGTGGCAAAGTCACTAAAGTGGTAAGAGGGCAAAAGGGCTGATTCTTAGAAGGGCTCAGTACTGAAAATTGCACGTGAAACGATCAAAGTCGGGAAATTCTCAAAAGATAATGCAATTTTTACAATTAAATTCCTCTTTTTCAACTTATCGGTTATATTTGATATTTTAAGCCAAAAACGTCGAGCCGAAAACGTTCAGTTAGTAGCTAGCTAACACAGAAGCTCAAAAAAAATTAACTTAAACCGAAAAATTCTTCAGATTTTCAACAATCTTGACTTTTCTTCACTATCGATGCAGATTCCCGTACTGAGCCCTTATAAGAATCAGCGCTTTTGCCCTTTTATCACTTCAGTGATTTTGCCTCACTCGCTCAATGGCCTACTGTCTAAAGACAGACATCTAGTCACTAAGTCTAATGTATATATCACTGTGATACACTGACTCTTACTTAGATACATGTTATTATTAATCTATATATGGGTTACCCTATGCACTCTAGGAGCATGTATGAGGCCTAATCCTTTGTTTGAATAGTTTTATATAACATGTGTCAAAGTGAGAGCCCGTCTATTACATAAGGAAGCAAAGTACGATTGAGAATCGGAAGGGAGATAATGTTGACGGTGAGGTGATTCAAGTAGAATTCACACTCGTTCCGGACAGTAATGATTAGTTAATGTTGGATTATATATCATACCAATTATACACCGAGCAGGTCATCAGGGGACAAAGCAGGTCACCAGGGGACCAAGCAGGTCATCAGGGGACCAAGCAGGTTATCAGGGGACCAAGCAGGTCATCAGGGGACCAAGCAGGTCATCAGGGGACCAAGCAAGTTATCAGGGGACCAAGCAGGCTATCAGGGGACCAAGCAGGTCATCAGGGGGACCAAGCAGGTTATCAGGGGACCAAGCAGGTCATCAGGGGACCAAGCAGGTTATCAGGGGACTAAGCAGGTCATCAGGGGACCAAGCAGGTTATCAGGGGACCAAGCAGGTTATCAGGGGACCAAGCAGGTTATCAGGGGATCAAGCAGGTTATCAGGGGACCACTCGGGTCATCAGGGGACCAAGCAGCTTATCAGGGGACCAAGCAGGTCATCAGGGGACCAAGCAGGCTATCAGGGGACCAAGCAGGTCATCAGGGGGACCAAGCAGGTTATCAGGGGACCAAGCAGGTCATCAGGGGACCAAGCAGGTTATCAGGGGACTAAGCAGGTCATCAGGGGACCAAGCAGGTTATCAGGGGACCAAGCAGGTTATCAGGGGACCAAGCAGGTTATCAGGGGATCAAGCAGGTTATCAGGGGACCACTCGGGTCATCAGGGGACCAAGCAGCTTATCAGGGGACCAAGCAGGTTATCAGTAGACCAAGCAGGTTATCACTGATGTTAAGCTTTTTTTTTGAAGGCTAATCATATACTGGTAAATGTAAATGTAGGGGATGGTAGCAACTTGAGATCAAACTGTGAAAACTCTAATCCCACTTTGAACGAATGTGATTCAAATGAACCTAGCAAAACGTTACAACAAAGTCGTCCTAAACTTATGAGCGGAATATTAGGCCTTTCGATGTATACCGGTTTACTCCTGGAAATATGAATCACATCGTTTGAATTAAAATTGGCTTTGCTTCTTTTGATACCACTGTAAAACAGTCTGATCCGATTTGTTCTACAGGTCTGATTTTACCACCCAACACTAACCCGATTCTTCAGCGGCCCGACTCCAACAAACTTATCTGTATGTCAATTGGCGAGCAAAATACTTTCCAAACACGAAGCAAACAGAGTGTGAAATCCGGCTGTGGAAAATCCAATACATGTCTGTCCCATCCAATACCTGGAGTGCCTGAACGTCCTCCCACAAGCTTAGCACCCTCGCAAACTGAGCAGGCGATAGCTGCATATGACATAAAAACTACTGCAAATAACACTGACGCATGCGATGCTTCTCAATCACACATCAGTCTCACAACTGAAGATACTCAATCTGAGCCTGATAGCTTGTCTGTTTCCGCAGCAGATGTCCATCTTTGTGAAAAATCAACCAATCTCGCTGCAGAGCAACTCATTGACCTTTTTATAAGGTTGAGAATAAAGCTTGAAAGATTTGCAGAGAAATCTCTTTCAACAAGATCTTTTGAGCTTCTGATAAACAAACTCGGTATTGTCGAAGATTTATTTGAGGATCTTGAGACTAAGAGTTGACACTCGGTTTTTCTAATGCTGATACAAGCAAGTTGAAACTGGCATTACCTTGTCGAACTTCTGATGGATCTGCTGTGTGGTTAAGGTTGACCGAGCTGTCAGGGAAACTACTTTCAAGGTATAATTTGACTACGCTTTTTTCTCAGGGTTGACATTTCAAGATTAAGTTGTTTGGATTTTAAGGGTTTTTTGTCTTGAAGACGGAGGTCATTGTCCTGTGCTATGATAGAACATGCAATTTCAGTAAATACATTTATTGCCATCAGTTAAACTTGACCTCAAGGCTTCTTTTTCACCCCTTTTTCATTTTTTCTTGCGTATTTTTGTTTGGGCTTGGCTTGGAAGGATAGAACTAGGCGTGAAAATAATCTTACATGTACATAGATTTTAATGACATCAGTATTTCGTAATTGTCATTTCAAGGTGTAGTTGAGTGAATGGATGGCCAGCAGTTGGTAGTGACCTCAAGACTCCTTTTTCACCCCTTGTTCATTCTTCCCTGCGTATTTTTGTTTGGGTTTGGCTTGGAAGGACAGAACTAGGCGTGAAAATAATCTTACATGTATATAGTTTTAATGACATCAGTATTTCGTAGTTGTCATTTCAAGGTGTAGTTGAATGAATGGATGACCAGCAGTTGGTAGTGACCTCAAGGCTCCTTCTTCACCCTTTCTTCATTCTTCCCTGTGTATTTTTGTTTGGGCTTGGCTTTGAAGAATGGAACTAGGCGTTAAAATAAATTTGTACTGTATACTGGTTGACTACATAAGTGTTTTGGGGCTATCATTTTTAGGTTCAGTTGAATAGCTTGATTATCATCAGTTGGAAATGACATCAGGGCTTCTTTTTCACCCAACTGCCTTTTTGGGCTTACTTTATTCTACTACATTTTGGTCGTAATTCATTAAATTTGACTTAAATGCGAGATAAGTGCGATATTCACTTTATACGTGTTTAGTTTGCCACATTTAATTCAACTCCTAACAAAAACTCCAGTCCAGTTTAATTCAATTTCCAATAAAAGTGCGCAAAGTTTCAAACAAACATGGCTTCTGTAAATCACGAACTAAAAATTGCACTTTGTACATGCGCTGATTGCTTGACTGGGCAAATTCGACTTATTTCATCATTATATTACATGAAGTAATATAAAATTTCAATTGAGTGCGACCAAAATGCGGCCGTATAAAGCAACGTCGCACTTATGTCGCACTTGTGAATTAAGTTCGGCAAATCCTGATGAACTTAATTCAATGTGCTGCACTTTATTAAATGCTCACTTTATACGGCCGCATTTATGTCGCACTCAATTCAATTCTTCTCAGAATTAAATTAGACATGACCGAAACGCGGCCGTATAAAGTAGCCGTATAAAGCCTAGGTTTAGGGTTGCCGTAAAAACAATATTTTTATGTATACAGTTTGACTGTGCATGTAAGACATATTGCTAGATCGCTGAGTTGCTCACGCTTGCAAGGACAATTTTGAAGTAAACAAAGAATGTTATGACAAGAAATCTCGCACTCGTAACAAAACACGATCACCTTCCTACAGAGTGGATCAGTGAATTTGATTACAAAGCAAAGTTTCTAAATCTGGCAGAATATGGGACAACGATAAACTAACGCCGCTAACGCATGCGTAGAAGCGTGAGCTGTCTCATGTAAGTCAGGGTTACGAATTAGGAAAGACCTCGTGCCTTGTCGTGTTGTAGGCGGATATGATATGGCCTTCAATATCGCGTCTCTAAAGCTTGGTCAAGTACCCTTTTAGGATATTTTTTTCCTGATCCATCACACATCTGATTTATGTTCATTTCTAATTATTTTTTAGGCTCGATAGACTTGAAACAAATAATTTAGTAAAACAAAGAAACCAAAATAAACTAATTAGTTCCACAATGAACGACTTTAAGAAATATATATTTGTTGTGACTTCAAGTTCCGCGCACTTATAAAGGATAATCAGAAGATTCACAATGATGAATCCACTTTAATTTTTTCAACATGCTGGCCATGTAAGAATCCAACCATTTCGTTAAAAAGATAACCTCGTTTATGGGTTTTGCTGCTCGATGAATTTAAGCGAGTGTGACGTCAATGTGTGGGTGGTGGTATTGACGTCTGAGTCATAAATTGAGATTATGCGATAAGGATCTGTTCCTTTGAACGTTAAGAATCAAGCATGTTTCTATATGCGTATGATACGCTGCAGCTGCTACTTGTTTTGCACTATAGGTTAGTTTAATTCGTATTTTCATTTCTGATGTTAGCGCAAGGTCAATATATCCAGCATTTAGCAATGCTTTTACGCTAATCCGGCTTTTCAATTCTTATCTATATTGTCACTATTCCCGACGTGCAGTTTGCAAATTTCTTTACGAATTGGATTCACCAGAGCTCTGCTTCGGTGTGGGGTAATTATCTTATACCTGATTTCAATAAAAAGTTAGTGATTCTACTTGTTAGTAATTTCAATGCTTTGATTAGGTTTTTGCCTTAGTGCAACGCTTTGTTTAACTTCAATGATGCAGCTTCTGGCTCGGAGTCTACGACATTTCTTTACACGTGAGGTAAAACACAACCTTGCATTGTCACGGAATAATTGTTATATTTCTATTCCAACACCTTTTTCTCGCTATCGTTAATATCGCAATAAATATTGGTTATGATTTTTGATTTTGATACTGAGTGTTTAAGCTATATTTAATAGCTGAAGTTCTTATTTCTCCACAACGTATTTGTAGTTTTATCGTATGCTTTTTCACGATTACTTCACTCATACTCTAGAATTTCGAAAGGTAGAGGAAATATTACTGATTGATTAAAAAAATATTTCTATCAATTAAAACTGGATTCGATCGAGAATTCTATGAAGTGGGATGTTTTAGTTTGCAAATAAAACATCTTAGTGTCGAGGAGGGTATAATGTCTTAAAGTCTAGTTAGGCCAAATTGGCATCTCCAAGTTTGGCTTTCAGTTGTACAGCTTGTTATGGTTTTTTATGGATTGAGATTATATTACAATATTACTGTTGAAGATGAACCCCATTTTCTTATATCATGTCCCAATTATGACCAGTTGCGACATAAACTTTTCAAATACATAAGTGAGAAAGTTCCAAATTTCGATAGCCCACCACAGGAACATAAATTCACATATATTTTGTCGTGTGAAAACTTGAATATTATTAGGCGGTTGGTTTCCTTTTTAAAAGACGCTTTTGCTTTGCGATCTGCAACCGAGTCATCTCCGTGAAGCACCTGACCACATTAAGTATCAACAGCCAACAGCTTGCTTATCGCATATTTTTATTGTAATCAGTTTTTTAATTAGGTTAGATATTGTTCCACTTTGTTTTTTTATTGTAGGTAATATGATGTCGCTCCAAATTTAGTGAAGCAAATCATTATTTATAAAATGAAAATGAAAATGAAATGATTCAACTATGAATTTTCTGATGATGTTGATAAACATGCCAGAAATTTCTCAGATCGTGCCTTGCTTTATTTCTGCAACTATTCCTCGTGTTTCTCCATAAATAACACCATTTGTTATGGTCTGTCTGAATTGGATTGGTTCACCTTTGAATGTTGTGCTGGTATATGTAGATGCGGTTGAGAATTCTCTAATTATTGGTTGATTACTTTGTTTAATTTCTTCTCGTGTTTTTCCATAAAAAACACCATTTGTTATGGTCTGTCTGAATTGGATTGGTTCACCTTTGAATGTTGTGCTGGTATATGTAGATGCGGTTGAGAAATCTCTAATTATTGGTTGATTACTTTGTTCAATTTCTTCTCGTGTTTTTCCATAAAAAACACCATTTGTTATTGTCTGTCTGAATTGGATAGGTTCACCTTTGAATGTTGTGCTGGTATATGTAGATGCGGTTGAGAATTCTCTAATTATTTGTTGATTACTTTGTTCAATTTCTTCTCGTGTTTTTCCGTAAAAAACACCATTTGTTATTGTCTGTCTGAATTGGATAGGTTCAATTTTGAATGATGTGCTGGTATATGTAGATGCGGTTAAGAATTCTCTAATTATTGGTTGATTACTTTGTTCAATTTCTTCTTGTGTTTCTCCATAAAAAAAAACAATTTTTTATGGTTTGCCTGAATTGGATAGGTTCACCTTTGAATGTTGTGCTGGTTTATATAAATACGGTTAAGAAATCTCTAATTATTTGTAGTTTGCCTTGTTCAACTTCTTCCTTTATTTCTCCGTTAAAAACACTATCTGTTATGGTTTGTCTGTATTCCAGTAGGTCCACCTTGTTTTAGTTTTGATTCTTGATAGTTGGTTTTAATTAACTGAGTTATTCATAGCCATCTATTTTGTTACCAACCTTACAGAAAGTTATGTGGAAAGAACCACTACATAACACTACATATTTCTTTTACAGGCTAGATCGAAAAAAAGTTACAAAGACCGTACGACTAATGACAATGACATGTCAAGCTGCTCACGTGCAATAAAAGTGTTTCCCTGTAAAACACACAACTCTTTAAACAAACTAAGATCGTCAGTAAAAACATAAACATTTATTTTTTTATCAATATTTATTTAGCAAAATTTAGAGCCTTTATGCTGAAATAATGTAGTAGCCTTTCACAAGGCTTGAGTACGACATTCACACAGTAAATATTTTTCACTTTCTACGCACTGCAGACGGCAGAACTTACAAACACTTCCACTGGTATGCCTTCATGTGTTCCGACTCCTATATTCCACTGGTGATCAATGCATCGGAACTTTTTGGCGATGATTTCTATCTTGAAGATGCCAGTAAGGTTCTCCAGGGCAGTGGCTTTTAGGCAATTTTTAAGAGCGGAGATAGATACCTCTTCGCTTGCTAGCTACTTCCTACTCGATTGCTACCACGAACCATTTTAGAGCATATTCTCAAATATCGAGGTGGCTCACGAGAAAGCATTACGGTTGGTATGCAAAGATAGCGAATTAAAGCTTGAAAACTGAATAAAAAATATGGCATTGTTCATCAGCAAAATCTGCAACTCCTAATCATTGAAATATTAAAAAAAGAAACAATTTAAATAAAAAATTTATGAAAAACATTTTTACCGCGAGAAATATGCAATATAGTTTGAAAATCATTTCCGGTTACCAGAAGTAAAGATAACAACGTAAGGAAAAAACAATATTCAGTGTAGAGGTTGTCATTTGTGATCCTCGTTTCAGTGCAGTGGTTGTCAGTTGTGATCCTCGTTTCAGTGAAGAGGTTGTCATTTATGATCCTCGTTTCAGTGCAGAGGTTGGTCATTTTTGATCCTCATCCCCAACGGAAATTAAAGATTGCAACACACTCGCCGAATTCAAAAGAAAAACGAAATCATGAAAAAGAGTGTACTTGCATCTGCAGATTGTGCAGAGTTGTCATTAAAGATTTAGGGTTTTTGTAAATCTATTTGGGAAATTTTATAATAGGTTCCAAATTTTAGCTTACTGGTGTTGATTAGCTATGTATATTTTTTTCATGCCAACGTAAAATAGATTGTTAATAATAAAAACGATACAGTTATCTAGCTGATGAACTCACCCCCGTTTTAAGTAATTGATGTAATGTCGACTCTGGTTAGCAAGTGATAAACAGTTTCTTTTGGTATAAAGCCATAATCCTCTTTGCGGCTAACGAACCGGCCGTTTCTCTCTTTTCTTGTACTTACGAGAGTCTATCACTCTTCAGAGGGTTTCACAGTTACCTGCATAAGCTACTTCCGGGTTAAGTTGATGTATCTACCTCAGTCACTGCTGAAATCGAATCCAAACATCAAGACCAAAACTCTTTTAGCCACAAATATACAAAGTGAGTAAAACATCCAATTTCATTAATTGAAAAGGCACCACAGAGGTAGTGAGGCGAATATGTTCCACTTTGGGAAAGATTGAAGAGCCAGTGGGATTCGACCCACCAATTTGTATATAATAAAACGTCCTGATTAATCCGTATACCGTATGGTGACTCTTGTGTCTAGTGACCACGTATCCCAGAACCGGTCTTGAAACTTTTAGATGATATAAGCTAATTTGATTACTATGTTTTTTCTCTAGAACTGTTACAAAGTACGTTTTAGAAATTTCATTTTCGAGTTTGTTTTTAATGTTCAAAAAATTCAATGATTCATTTCAAATGTAATGAAAACTTGCTCAACATTAACTCGGCGATACGTACCAACATTTTCTTAATTTCCAGCTATAATCAGACCTTGTGCCTCCGTGTGCAAGCAACCTCTTTGCTGCTGAAGGATGAGAAATGTTTGAATTTAGATGATTTTAGATTGATTGCATGATAGGATGATTCTAGCTATCATCAGACCTAATGCTTCTTTCTGGAAACAACATGTTTGCTGCTGAGGGATAAGAAATGTTTGAACTTTGATGATTTTAGATTGATTGCATGATACGATGATTCTAGCTATCATCAGACCTAATTCTTCTTTCTGGAAACAACATGTTTGCTGCTGAGGGATAAGAAATGTTTGAACTTTGATGATTTTAGATTGATTGCATGATACGATGATTCTAGCTATCATCAGACCTAATGCTTCTTTCTGGAAACAACATGTTTGCTGCTGAGGGATAAGAAATGTTTGAACTTTGATGATTTTAGATTGATTGCATGATACGATGATTCTAGCTATCATCAGACCTAATGCTTCTTTCTGGAAACAACATGTTTGCTGCTGAGGGATAAGAAATGTTTGAACTTTGATGATTTTAGATTGATTGCATGATAATATGATTCTAGCTATCATCAGGCCTAATGCTTCTTTCTGGAAACAACATGTTTGCTGCTGAGGGATAAGAAATGTTTGAACTTTGATGATTTTAGATTGATTGCATGATACGATGATTCTAGCTATCATCAGACCTAATGCTTCTTTCTGGAAACAACATGTTTGCTGCTGAGGGATAAGAAATGTTTGAACTTTGATGATTTTAGATTGATTGCATGATACGATGATTCTAGCTATCATCAGACCTAATGCTTCTTTCTGGAAACAACATGTTTGCTGCTGAGGGATAAGAAATGTTTGAACTTTGATGATTTTAGATTGATTGCATGATACGATGATTCTAGCTATCATCAGACCTAATGCTTCTTTCTGGAAACAACATGTTTGCTGCTGAGGGATAAGAAATGTTTGAACTTTGATGATTTTAGATTGATTGCATGATAATATGATTCTAGCTATCATCAGTCCTAGTGTCTCCTTGAGGAAGCAACATGTTTGCTGCTGAGAGATAAGAAATGTTTGCATTTAGATGATTTTAGATTGATTCTATGATACGATGATTCTAGCTATCAGCAGACCTAGTGTCTCCTTAAGGAAGCAACATATTTGCTGCTGAGGGATAAGAAATGTTTGAATGTTGATAGATTTTTGTTGCAAAATGACGTTATACGACGTTATTTCGTCGTTATTAGAGGTTTGCTTTTAATTAACATTTAAGGTGTTGTAATAAAACGATAAGGGGAAACTTGAGTTTTCAGCGGAAGACATTTGCATATCCTTGAGACTTATTTCAAGCCCAGCAGAAACTGTGAAAAATTCAGTCTTTTTGCCTGTTATCAGGAACTTAAACATCGAACCAGGCCTCGTTATAAGCAGAATGAGTAATCAAACTGTTTCTTGAAACAACGACTTTATTATATTGCGAGAGTATTTTATTGCGAGAGATTTCCTCAAACCTGCACGGGAAACGGGAGGCTGTTATAAAGCGGACACGATTTTATGCAAACTTTTGGTTTAGTTGAATTATTGATGTCCTATCATTTCGCACAGTGCAAGCTCATGTATTTAATCGAAGCTTAAACGAACATTTACAGTTTTTTTTCATTTTGTTGGGGTTACCTTCTGAAAACCTTCGTCATATCTGTAATGTTTTGTTGTGGTCCGTTTCTTGATAGCTTTCACTACAACGCTCTGATATTGTTGCTTTCGGGGTGGGATTCTGTAAGCTTAAAGCTCAAACACTTCTTATCAACACCAATACCGAATACAAGATAAATATCTTTTTTGGTTAAGAAACTTGTCAAGAAACTTTTCATGCCACAATTGGGTTGAAAGCTAAGAAACTCTGGTACGAAGATTTAGCATGGTTTCTTATAAATACCCATCGTACCAATTCCTACCAATTCCCGAATACCTCCGTTACGCCATAAGTTGGATTACCAAAGATAGGACTCCTGCAAAAAGGCTGTAACACGACTTTATCTTCACTGATCAGATCTAAAAAAAACATGGGAATACTCGGAGACATCTTTTAACGAGTTCCTCAAGTGACACTTGACAACAATTTCAGACCGTGATCCCTTAAAGCTCCTGTTGCCCACCGGTAATGCTTTTTATTACAACCTTTCATCGTCGTTTCAAAAGTCTACTTTTCCATCCTTCAGCACCAAGGAAAGCCGTCTCTGTGACATGAAATGGTGCTACAGAATGGACTGCGAAGGAGATACTAATGAGAATATAGCACTTATTTCTACTGTCTACTCCGCAGTCAACATCCTCCTCCCTTTCATCCCGTTTTCCAGGTTACTGATTAGTAATAACAGGAGAAAATCTAGCAACACCTAGAGAAATTAAGCCCGGATAACAAATGTAATAATCTTCACGACATAGACAACCATGTTCTTACTCCACTTACTCATTGCTATGTCAGTGTAGCCCCCCGTAATAACTTTATCAATAGTTTCACATCATAATACATTGTAGCACTAACTGATTTTTATTGCAACACTCTACCCCTGTTCTTGTTTGGGAGGGGGGGGGGTTGTAAGGGGCCATTGTCCCTGGTGCTGCACTTTTTCATAATGTGCACTACGGTGGTTTATCATATGTACTATTGTGGTTGATCATATGCACTGTGGTAGTTTATTATGTTTTCTATGGTGGACGATCATGTGCACTTTGGTGGTTGATCATGTGCACTATTGTGGTTTATCATGTGCACTTTGGTGGTTGATCATGTGTTCCATGGTGGTTGATCATGTGCACTATTGTGGTTTATCATGTGCACTTTGGTGGTTAATCATGTGTTCCATGGTGGTTGATCATGTGCACTATTGTGGTTTATCATGTGCACTTTGGTGGTTGATCATGTGTTCCATGGTGGTTGATCATGTGCACTATTGTGGTTTATCATGTGCACTTTGGTGGTTGATCATGTGTTCCATGGTGGTTGATCATGTGCACTATTGTGGTTTATCATGTGCACTTTTGTGGTTGATCATGTGTTCCATGGTGGTCGATCATGTGCACTTTGGTGGTTGATCATGTGTTCCATGATGGTTGATGATGTGCGCTATTGTGGTTTATCATGTGCACTTTGGTGGTTTATCATGTGCACTGTGGTGGTTGATCATGTGTTCCATGGTGGTTGATCATGTGTTCTATGGTAGTTGATCATGTTTTCTTTGGTGGTTGATCATGTGCACTATGGTGGTTTATCATGTGTTCCATGGTGGTTGATCATGTGCACTGTGGCGGTTGATCATGTGTGCTATGGTAGCTCATAATGTGCACTGTGGTGGTTTATCATGTGCATTGTGGTGGTTGATCATGTGTGCTATGGTAGTTCATCATGTGCACTGTGGTGGTTGATCATGTGTTCCATGGTTGTTGATCATGTACTCTATGGTGGTTTATCATTTGCACTGTGGTGGTTTATCATGTGCAGTTTAGTAATTATTTTGCACTTCTTTGATTATGCCTATGGATTAAGCTTTTTGCCTTGCAAAATTCATGAAATTCGAACCCAACTATTTCACTCATCCATTCATTCTTTTTTTTCTCATCGAATGTACATTACTCCATATTTTAAGGTTCAAGTTACGCCAAGTTTTTAAACAAAGCAAATTAGACAAAGTGTTTTTGAGATTGATCGATTTTAGGAGCGTCGTGTTTAGTAAACAAAGTACAGCAGTGTAAACAAATGCTCGAGGAGGAGGGCTGGAAAGTGTCAAACCAATCAGTCAATTCTACGCTGTTATTCTTGAAATTTCAATCAACAATTTCTAACTTCAACCCCATTCAAACAAATTTTATTTTCAAATAAAACATCGTTAAAATTTGATTGATCCTTTCCTACGCGAGTTACTGAAAGGTTAGTCCGAAATCTAGAATACGTCCATTGTCGTTGGGGAGCCTCAATTTCACGGTGGGCTAAAAACGAAATATGAAGTGTAGCCTTTGATTATTTCCGAAGTATTGGTTAATCGCTAAAAGTTCTGAAAATGCAGCGATTAGGATCATTGTGACAGAGTAACATTTGTTGTTGTTTGATGTATCATGCTTTGGATAGGATCATTTTGCTCTACTAACTGTAGTTGGATATCATCACTGGATATATAATTGTGATTTTACACAAATGGATAATCACTACTGTGGTGCATTATCATACGTACAGTACAGGGTGGAATATCTTGTTTCTTTTGAGGACATTTTGCAACACCCTGGTGGTTTGTTATGCTTCTGTGGTGGTGATTTTGCTACGATGGATAATCACTACTGTGGTGTATTATCATATGTACGGTGGTGGAATATCTTGCTTCTTTGGTGGACATTTTGCAACACTGTGGTGGTTTGTTATGCTTCTTTGATGGTGATTTTACACTAATGGATAATCAATACTGTGGTGTATTAACATACGTACGGTGGTGGAATATCTTGCTTCTTTGGTGGACATTTTGCAACACTGTGGTGGTTTGTTATGCTTCTGTGGTGGTGATTTTACACTAATGGATAATCACTACTGTTGTGTATTATCATACGTACGGTGGTGGAATATCTTGCTTCTTTGGTGGACATTTTGCAACACTGTGGTGGTTTGTTATGCTTCTGTGGTGGTGATTTTGCACTAATGGATTATCACTACTGTGGTGTATCATCATACGTACGGTGGTGGAATATCTTGCTTCTTTGGTGGACATTTTGCAACACTGTGGTGGTTTGTTATGCTTCTTTGATGGTGATTTTACACTAATGGATAATCACTACTGTGGTGTATTAACATACGTACGGTGGTGGGATATCTTGCTTCTTTGGTGGACATTTTGCAACACTGTGGTGGTTTGTTATGCTTCTGTGGTGGTGATTTTACACTAATGGATAATCACTACTGTTGTGTATTATCATACGTACGGTGGTGGAATATCTTGCTTCTTTTGGTGGACATTTTGCAACACTGTGGTGGTTTGTTATGCTTCTGTGGTGGTGATTTTACACTAATGGATAATCACTACTGTTGTGTATTATCATACGTACGGTGGTGGAATATCTTGCTTCTTTGGTGGACATTTTGCAACACTGTGGTGGTTTGTTATGCTTCTGTGGTGGTGATTTTGCACTAATGGATTATCACTACTGTGGTGTATCATCATACGTACGGTGGTGGAATATCTTGCTTCTTTGGTGGACATTTTGCAACACTGTGGTGGTTTGTTATGCTTCTTTGATGGTGATTTTACACTAATGGATAATCACTACTGTGGTGTATTAACATACGTACGGTGGTGGAATATCTTGCTTCTTTGGTGGACATTTTGCAACACTGTGGTGGTTTGTTATGCTTCTGTGGTGGTGATTTTACACTAATGGATAATCACTACTGTGGTGTATTAACATACGTACGGTGGTGGGATATCTTGCTTCTTTGGTGGACATTTTGCAACACTGTGGTGGTTTGTTATGCTTCTGTGGTGGTGATTTTACACTAATGGATAATCACTACTGTTGTGTATTATCATACGTACGGTGGTGGAATATCTTGCTTCTTTTGGTGGACATTTTGCAACACTGTGGTGGTTTGTTATGCTTCTGTGGTGGTGATTTTGCACTAATGGATTATCACTACTGTGGTGTATCATCATACGTACGGTGGTGGAATATCTTGCTTCTTTGGTGGACATTTTGCAACACTGTGGTGGTTTGTTATGCTTCTTTGATGGTGATTTTACACTAATGGATAATCACTACTGTGGTGTATTAACATACGTACGGTGGTGGGATATCTTGCTTCTTTGGTGGACATTTTGCAACACTGTGGTGGTTTGCTATGCTTCTGTGGTGGTAATTTTACACTAATGGATAATCAATACTGTGGTGTATTAACATACGTACGGTGGTGGGATATCTTGCTTCTTTGGTGGACATTTTGCAACACTGTGGTGGTTTGCTATGCTTCTGTGGTGGTAATTTTACACTAATGGATAATCACTACTGTGGTGTATTAACATACGTACGGTGGTGGAATATCTTGCTTCTTTGGTGGACATTTTGCAACACTGTGGTGGTTTGCTATGCTTCTGTGGTGGTGATTTTACACTAATGGATAATCAGTACTGTGGTGTATTATCATACGTACGGTGGTGGAATATCTTGCTTCTTTGGTGGACATTTTGCAACACTGTGGTGGTTTGTTAGGCTTCTACAGTGGCTAGGTAGTGTAGTTGCTTTCGCAAGGAAATTGAATAACTTCAAAGTTGTACAATTATCAGATCTACTTAGTGATAGGGCTGTTGCTAGCCGGAGGAGTTTTAATGTTGAATTAACTAGTAGTTTTAGTGCACACACTTTTTATAAGTAACCAGTTTATAAGGAACCTCCTTTTTGAAGGAACCTTCACCTCTAAAAGCAAAATCACTTAGACCCCATCTTAAACGACTTCGAAATTTGTATGATTTGAAAACGGTATGAATCGTTCCAGTGTGAACGGGTGACAACGGAAAGATTTTAGATTCAGAGTTGCGTAAAAGTTTCTCCAAACAGAATGAATCTTTTTGTATAAATGGGAGGACGACCCGGTGTGATTTCGCACCGGTTTCGGTAAGAAATAGTATACAGTGTAAACGAGGTCTTTGGTGCTGCTATATTTGAAAACTCTTCATCTCTGCACAATTATTAACTAAAAAGGCCAGTTGGGTTGATTTTTCAGTCAAACTCACTGTTCTCGTCATGGGTTTTTTGGCACACCAACTTGAGAAATCATAAAGTTTGGGTAAAACATTGAGTTTTCACCGTTTATATTGCGTCCATTTATTCTTAGACATTATCGCTCAAGAGAGTTTTAGTACTACGAAGTTGTCAGAAGAGGTCTTGCAATACACGTTTTTTATAAAGAACCTAGTTCAGGGCTTAGTTCTTTAAGTTCCTTATTTTTAGACCTCTTATGGCCACTTTCTTGTCCTAAAACTTCCTTAATAGTTCCTTAATTGTAACTGTCTTCCAGTGGATAGGAATCAGTACCGACGCAAGAAAAGAATCAAAATTCAATATTTTGCAATAAGCTCTGTTAATAAAATGTTACACCACAGAGAAGCTTAGGTCAGGCCTAAATGACGAAAAATTAACGAGAGTCATTAAAGAAGTTGTATATCTACAACATTGATTACGTTTTGATTTTTACAAATATCTCAGTTATTGGACTTTTAGCGCCTTTCGTAGTAGAAGTTCCTTTAGGTTTTCGACCTTGTACATGTAGGTTCCTTATAAAGTATATAACCTTGAACATGTAGGTTCTTAAAAAAGTGTGCAAGTAACTTAATGAACTAGGTCCTTGAGTAGGTTTCTTATTAAAAAAATGGTAGGTGAATGTGTGAATCCCCATTGTTATCGTAACAGATGACAAAATTGAAATCATTTTGACGGTGCTGAGAATCCTGTAGGAAAACTCCTAACCGCGCCACTTCAGGGTGTAGCGACCACAAAACAAGCGCTTTCTCACTGTCGGTCGCAACACCGCATGACTCCTCATCGCAGGCATAGTTCCTCTGATTACGTCTGACTGCGATTTCTTTATGTGACATAATTTACTTGGGTTATAAATCACACCGGAGTGCTTGCGCGTTGTAAGCAGTAGCAGACACCTCGCCGACTGACAAGTTGTGTTATTGCTGCGCATACTGACAGCACCTCTAAATCATCGATATTGGTAAGTTTTTCTCATTGTTCCATTAAATGTTCTTTTGGCACGTGTTAATACATTATGACGTTATTTTTACTTCAAGTCACTACATATTTCATTAGATGTCCTTTTGGCACGTGTTAATACTTTTTGACGCGTTTTTCGCTTTAAGTCACTAATAAGCTTGTCTTTTTACACGGAGACCAGGCTCTACAGAATACTTGATGCCAGAAGTCTCGAGGGGCAAATCCATCCCTGTATCTCGTATACTTTTTCTGAAAATCCTAATGCCTTGATGTGAGCCTTTGAAAATTGTTGGACATCCATTAGTTCTTGAAAAAAACTTGTACGCTTCAAAAAGGAGTAAAACAACCTTCTATTTAATTCTAGGTTAATGATTTATATCTGCTGATAATTGTGTCGTCATACAAATAAACCAGGCGAAACTAAACTTAAGGGGTAAACATGAATAGCGCATAAAACAGATATTCAATCTAGGTGAGGTGAACAGCCAGCATGTAAAGGGAACGATGCTGAAGATGTTGAAATATAGTTGTCTAATCCTATTTCCTCTAAGATTTCGTAAACTAGGCTGGACTCTTTTTTAACCAAGATAAAGACGACCAACAAGTGTGAACGGGGTATTATACGGGGCAAAAAGTCTAACTGCTATTATTTATTCGTTTCATAGCAAAAATATCATTAATTCTCTGTTTTTTATTATGTACACTCTTTTTTCTTTATAAGAATACTTTATTTTTTTCTGAGTCTCAATATTCTTAATTTTTTGCTCTTTTGAGCCTCGGAATATTCTTAAATTATTCTTACGGCAAAAACACCGATATAGCAATAAATTGTTATGGTCATAAATGCCAAAAACGCAAAAAATCTTAAATCATTAACATATCCTAATTTCTTGTAAAACAAAGCTCATCGACACTAGCATCAAGATTTGGGTGAGTGTATTTAAAACCATTTACTGTAAAGAGCCCACTAATTCAGAAGTAAAAAACACTCACTAAATTTCTTTTTTTCCTTAAGATCTGAGCCTCGCCATATTCTTAGTATATTCTTAAATCTCACCGATTTTGAGCCTTATCATTCTTATAAAATTTACTCTTTTAAAAAAAGAGTGTATGTAGGTTAAAGATTTTAATTACCCATCGTACGGACATTTTCACCATATGACCAGCTTAGATATTACTGGGAACACACTGCTGAACCAGACCATTGCACTTTTTCTATTTGGATATACCGAAAATCTTTGGGATAAGGGATCAATTTTTATATGTTACTTACATGTTAATATTCTTATTTACACTTTTATATCTACATCGTTCTTATTTCCATTATTATAGTATCCCTCGACAGTACCGATGATATCCATCCACAATACAGAGGGTATTTCTTTCATAACGCAGACGGTACACGCATTTTTTCAAAAGGAATTTCAGCTCAAGCTCAGTACTAAAAATTGCTTAGCTAAAGGGCAAATTTGAGTACTCAAAATCGCTTAGCAATCGCTTAGCTTTTTACACATGAAGATTTGTTTCTTAGCATACTATCTCAGAAGTTTTTGTACAACAATTGTCAATAAGTATCTTGCATACAAAAGTGTGCTGGAGTACTATTAGCAGCTATTACCTACTTCTCAATGGCTGCTGCGCAATTCTCATTGACAATTGGATCAGAACTAGAATTTTGAAATTGCTTAGCATTCCTCTATCCAGTACTGGAATTGCTTAAGTTTTTGTCATGTCGAGTACTGACTTGCTTATAAAGCAATGCTTACAACAACAAAATGCGTATATGCTTCCAGGTACTAATGGTATCCCTCCACAACACTGATGGTAACTTCCACAATACTGGTTACAGGGCCGGATCCAGCACTCATGGAAAGGGGGGGGGGGCGTAAAACACATATCAAAGGATAATATAAGGAAAATAGGGTATTATCAAGCTAATTTGTATTGTTTTTCTACCAAAATAGGGGGGCGTGTGCTCTGGGTTATTTCCATCAACCAACAGCATAGAACATTTTCCACAAACACCGCAGTACTGCACAGACCACCTTCTCGTTCCTACTTATGCCAAGCATTTAAATAGAATGTGATTCAAGGCAACCTATTCTATTCTGCTTTGGAAGTTCATGAACTTTATACACAAGTTGTGAAGTATTATCAGAGAAGAGTTTTTAGCTTGTTACACTCTCTTTTTATAAGAACAATTTTATAAGAACATGGGCCTCGGATTTTGGCCAAAACTTAAGAACAAGCTAAGAACAAACCGAGGCTGACCATTTTTGGCTCAATATAAGAATTTTATGAAATAAGCATGAGACTGACATTGACAAATAACTACAAAACAAGTAGACTGACAGCAGACAGATGTATCCTATGGCCAAGAGAGTCCACATTTGTACCGATTAACACAACCGATAGCAAAACCAGGCTTCCAAACATTATAAAATTAAGAACAAATTTCAGGCTGAGAATAGAGGAGTATTAAAGAACAGCCAGCCTCAAATCAAATTTACTGGTTCTTATAAAAAAAGAGTGTACTGAGCTTGCTCGAATTCGTCTGACTGATTCCCCGAGCCATTTTTAGGCCTCATTTCTTCATAAAGCTCTGCTTTCAGCGCAGCCTGAGTACTGCGTATTTTTAAAGTGATTTTTCTCCAATTTTTAAAAGGGGAACGTCGAAATGGCACTTCCTGTCGCAATGGCATTTACACCAATGAAAAGGGCTGCCCTTCTACAACCTCCACACCAAGGTCTTAGGTTCCCTGAGTGTGCAGAGCAGCCCTAATCAAAGTTTCATCAGAACGTGGATTCCCCTTGCTTCCTTTGCAAGGGTCTCAAACATTTTGCAGTGATCAGAGAGTATTCAGTACATTTAATTGCCTCCATCATACTGAAGATACCCTTCACTGTACTCATGATATGCCTCTACGTACTGAAGATATCCCTCCACCTTACTGATGACATCCCTCTACTTGTCATACTAAAGATATCCCTCAACCGAACTGACGATATCTTTCTAATGTGCTGAAAACCCTCCACAGTACTGAAGACATCCATCCATTGTACTGATAATATGTCTCTACGATACTGATTGTATCCTTTTACCTTAATGAATATAGTCTACCTTACTGCACAACATCCATTGTACTGCACATACATTACCTAAGAGAATTTCTTCATCTGCATCTATTTGCTTGGGAAATAAATTTGACTTCCTTTCAAATTTGCTACTCCTAATTTTGTAATATTTAAGCTAACGTAAAGCAGCGAAAATCAACTAATTTGATATCCGTTAAACTTTATTAGGGCGTGGCCTAGCCCTTGTTAGATTTTTTGGGTGTGGTCAGAAAAAATTATCCACAGAATACCCTATCTCTGAACTCACGGAACGCCACTGGTAGTATCTTCATCCTTTTTAAGGAGATCATTATAATATAAGGAATAATCTGTATCGATTATGCTTAGGGCTCTTTCATTTATTTTTTCTATTTTATTTTTCCTTTTTTTACTGCAGAAAAGCCATACGAATAGCTCTACTTCAGCTTTTGCATCAGCAAAAATTGTACTTTCATCAGCAAAATTACACAGAGAACCATCTTTTACAGCATAAAAGATATATTTCATAAAAAAGTTAAAAAGAAGGGGTCCTAGAATGGATCATTGTGGTACGCCGGTTTCTAGGGTCTCCAATGAGCTAAAAGTACCATTTACTTTAACTCTCTGTTCTCTATTTGAGAGGTAGCTAAGAAGATGATTTAGAGCTTGCACATTGAATCTATAAGCATTTAGCTTTGCAATAAGAAGATCCTTAGGGAGGCAGTCAAAAGCCTTTGAAAGATCCGTCAAAACAGCTCCAACATGCCTTGATTTTTCAAGAGAATGCTTCCATTCTTCGATCAATCTTATCAAGGCATGCTGTGAAGAAAATCTTTTTCTATAAGCGCAGAGAAAAATTGATGGTTTAGGGTCGATGAAAGTATCTGTATTTCAATAATTTTTTCAAATATTTTGGAAATGAAGTAAGCAAACTTATGGGTCTATAATTCTCTTTATCAAAAGGGTCCTTTTTTACAAATTGGTGTCTAAATCTTCCAAAGCTTCTTAATCTGAACAAAACTTTTCTTCATCAAAATGTTTCATATTTCTATAGTGAATGATTTTTGCATGGCCGGATCCAACACCCACAGAAAGTACGTAACACAGAACGTAACACATATATCAAAGGATAATGTAAGAGAAAAAGGGTATTATCAAGCTAATTATATTGTTTTTCTACCAGAATAGGGGGGCGTACGCCCCGTACCCCCCCCCCCTTGGATCCAGCCCTGTTTTGGTTGCCTTTTGCAAGTTTTGCTCTCCAGCATGTTAAAAAATCATTTTATGAAAATCACTAAGACCCGTTTCTATTGTTGAACCGTTTTTTAGGAAATTTTTTTGGTTGGTCAGTATGACAACTATTAGCGTGGGGCTAGAGTTTTATTTATAGCATGTGGGGGATTCGATAAGATTTTTTAGAGAGTTAGTCTCACATAATGATAAATTGTTAATTTAAGTCTCCTACGACAATATTATTATCATATAGACAACTTCGTTCATCAATAGCTTTAGAAAGAACATCTATGTACATCTGATCTTCAGCATTTAGTGGTCTGTATGTAGCCAGTAAAAGCCATTTATGCTTTAACAAGGTTTAATTCAAATGGTATTAGCTCAATAGAATTATTTTCTAGCTTCGTTAATTTCTTACATGGCAAGTTTTGTTTTATATTAATAAGTAGCCCCCCCTCCATGAGCATTTCTATCAAGTCTTAATGGAGATTTTGTATGAAATTTGAAGGAAACTTGCTTCAGGACTACATTTACAAACGAACGAATATGGACCTATATTCAAAATTTGAAAAGTATTTACAGTGATATGATTGGTTGGTACGATATGATGGTGCTGCTAAGCAGAAGGTAGAACGGTGACAATGGTTGTGGTGGAAATAATAATACACTCTTTTTATTAGAACAATTTTATAAGAACACGAGCCTCCAATTTTGCCAAATGTTAAGAACAAGCTAAGAACAAGCTGAAGCTGGCTATTTTTGCTCATTTCATGAATTATTAGAAATAACCATAAGACTGAGAGATAAAGATAGACAAGCAAATTGGTAGCCTACTGGCAAGTCAGATGGCTGGGTTTTCCCCAAGAGGTCTGGATCTTAGTCGGGCTCTTCTCCTGAGCATAACATATAGGTGTGCATTCCTAATATGGTCGGTGCTGGCTTCTGTCCCCATGTGGTCTATCAGCCTGATAATTTTGTTGGTCTGGTAAATCCCGTCATTGCGTTCTTACCAGTTGAGAGAGTGAGATCAAATTGGTTGCTGAATATTTCCCCTCCCACCCTCTCCAGTATTTTTTGTTTGTTTGTTTGTTCTCCTTTAAGTTGAGTTGTGCATTTTTTTTCCTTCTTCTTCTTCTTTTCTCATATCTCTCTACTTCTGCCTTCCTTTTCCAAAGCCTGCCATCTGTCTCCTGTTTAGATGGAAAGGGGTGCATTGGCTCAATATTTGCCAAAACAGGACTGGAATCATGTTCCCTGTTACGTCACCGACTTAGAGATTGATATTCTCTGGGTAGGTCGGGCTTGTGCACCACCACAGCCCACTCCCCAGATTAAGTTAGGACTTTTAGGGAATAATTCGTGGAAAACAAGGTCTTTCAGCTGCCACATCAACTCACCGACGCAAGAGCTGCTTATTGCTCAGTAATACCCTACCTTAATGACGAGCGCTCCACGCGTGGACACCACGTGAAAAACGAGTGTTTGCCGTAAATTACATCATCTGTACCACGATTCACTCCAAATATGACATGATCTGATCACATCTCCCACACTATTATCGGTGTTAATAGTGTTCTCTTTACTATAATTCGTTTATTTCTTTTTCGTTCATGCTATTTAGTATGTCGTAGTTTATAGTTTTATCTCTTCCTTTTTACTGTTAGCATTGATAACGACGCTCCTTGTAAAAGTGTAGCAATTATGTTTATATAAATTGAAAATTGAAATTGTACCCCGTTTCGTTGAAAATAAGCTCGCAATGACATTCAGCTTCAAAAGTGATTGCAACCAAGCGCGGGAAATTCTACAATCACACGATGAATACGATTTGCAGGACTTATCGTAAGGAATGTACAATACTGCACATTCGTAATTTCATTTTTTAAGAATTTTTGCGTTAACAATCAGAACTCTTGAATAAATGATAAAGCTGATAAGGTGCAAAAAGGCTGTACTAGCCTGCAAAACTAAGAGTTGATTAGTTTGACGCCACGATAACTTATGTAAGAATTCATGTTAGATCAGCAACAGCAAATGCGAACAACATTTTCTCAATTTTCACATAAAAAAGACATACAATACAGCCACAATTAAAGCAGTGTCCAGAAAGCTCAAAGAAAGGTATCAAATCCTTGGTGAACTAAAGTTAAAGTACTGAAGACTCCCATAATTCATGTTTTTAATAAAAAGCAACTTGCTACACTTTACAGAAGCGTCGTTACTAGAACTACCAATACAAGGATAACACTATCAACGAAATGAAAGTTAAAACTGAAGAGGGAAATTCAATTTCCCAGGGATCTCAAGACATCGGTATGAATTGGTATTCTCAGTGGTTTATGGGTGATACGTCCTTATCGAAGACTTGGTCAAGTGCCACGGCCGTCTTCAGTGCTGTGGCGCCTCGTCAAGTCCGATTGGCCACCCGTTTTGTTTATTTGCATGTTAATTACGAAGTATTGACAATCATTTCAGAAATTAACATTAATAAGCATTGTTGATAAGTAAAGAAGTTTTGAATTAAACATAAGAAACAGAAAATCTATACTATGAAAAACTAAGACTAGCAAAGACGAAGACTAACCATCTTGACTTTATGAGCACTGAAGGAGATGGTTTTATCGGAAAGCTTTCACTTCACTCATAACGTTCTATGAGAAACTAAGTATTGGTTTACTCATATAGAACGATATGATCGATCGTTTTCTAGAGAAGAAGGAGGGTTCGGAAAATCATTGGAGATTGTTTATTGACTCCATTCGGACCCGAACTAGTGAGTCCTAATCTTAGAGTTTAATCTTGAGGTCGTCGGTTTGAGTTCTGCTCGGTTCATTTTCATCCTCGCACATTATCTCAATTCTAGTGTTTTCTCTAACAATAGAAAACAGTAGAAATTTAAGAAACTTCCAGAACTTAAGTCTCCTGATTTCTAATAAAGAGGAACGAGTGTAATTGCATTATACACGCTGTCGTAGTTAGTCAAAGCAGATGATTATTCGCAAAGGATTTTCTCAAGACGATAGGGCTAGATAGTACCTGCTGCTCTCATGTTGTTATGGGTATAGATGGAGAAATGAAACTTCACAGATGGCGTGCGGCGCTCGTTTCGAAATTCTACACCAAAAGCCAGCAATGCTACAAGTCGGAGACTTTAGTCGACTGGATTGGAAAATACCCCTGGAGTTCAGAGCTGTTCATTATTCAGTGCTGTAAAAATAAGAGAGTCGGTTATTTGATCAATTTCGAATAGATCTTTACAAAAGGTTATTTATTTCATTCTAGAACAAGAAGAGAGTTAGCGCGTCTTACAATGCACTAAGCTGGTATTGGGCGTACGTGGAGAACCTATTTGGCGTAGAAGCGAGTGCACAAGCCTGGTAATTCCCCTGCTGCCTGCCCGCGTGTATATCAGCTGACTGGTGAAAGAAATTCAAAGAGGTAATGTTTTTTATGATGAGAATATTTTTAGCTTCTAAATGCCGTTGATCATGAGTCTGGTATGCACTTGGCTCTCTAATAAAAGCAGGGTAGATGGGAAATTCCCAAGTTTCAATTAATGGAGGGCATGTAGTAGACAGGTTTAGATGGGATACTTTCCTTTAATTTTCCCTAAATGTCTTTTTGTCGAAGAGTTAGTTGTTATTTGAATTAAATACTAAAGCAGGCAAAATATCTTCCGAAAGTCGTTGACTCGGCAAGAAACGAAAATATTTTGATTACCCGGACCGGCCTGATTTATAAAAACAACAACATAGAGTTTGTTTAATCATATCATTTTCGCCATTCTAAAGTTCTGCATTGATCAATATCTTTTTGGGAAGACTCTGAAATCATGCATCCCCAACTAACAAAGCTTTTGCGAGAGTATGGATAGAAAGACAAGTAGATTGATGAATTGTAGTAGATGGCGATTAACGCAGTAGGCAATACTGGGAACTTCTCTCTCCTGTAAACAATGATGCATGGAGTTGAAGATTAGCCGATTATTGAATGTTAAAGATCTTTTCCAGTGATTTTCCAGCCGGATTAAACTCTTTTTTTCAAAGAACAACTGCACTATCGGTCCATGGACCCACGCTCTTGCTTTCCGTTTTGGGGAAAATAACAGACTAGCCCCCCACCCGAAAAATCCGTTTTTTGCGTGCTCTCGGCTAGAGGAAGATAGTAAGGCAGAGAGTGATCGCCTGTGTAAACGTATCGTCACTGAAGAATACCTTCAATAAACTAGGGCTTGTTGCTGATTGATTTGCTGTTTATTGAAAAAAGTATCGAATGGATATAAGACCTATGATGAGACCAAAGTGGATTTTGATGCATAAAACTCGAATCCGTAATTCGTCTCGCTTTATCACCACTAAATTTTCATTGAGATGGATTTTTCACACTCAAGCCAATTGCCTCGCTTCAGCAGTTATCTAGAATGTGCAGATATATAGGCCTACAGTGAGAATTGTTTTGTAGCAACGACTGGGCAAAGCTGCAGACTGCAGGACTTCTTTTGTAACTTATTGGTTGTCTTGCAGAACCTTTGTTGAAGGGACAGAGGTATTTTCAGCATTATGCTAATCATTCAATTATTTTCTGATGTCCCCGTTTCGTCTGGTTTAGTAGCCAGGGACGTCGTGGAACCTCAATTCTAGGGTCGGCCAAATCCGAAACATTGCCGCAACAAACGCTTGAATTCTTCCGAACTATTCTGTAACTCTGCTCTGATAGGCTAGACCATGCTGCGGGCCATGCAAGGGGGCCATCCCAGCAAACCCTTTTCTTTGTCTGGTCGAGAAGTTATTTGCAGAGCAGATTTGCAATGCTTAACGGTCCTTCCCAAAACCCTCTCCTTTATTTTGTTAGTTTTTGTTGTTCGCACTGCAAATGCAAAGTACAAGCAAAGAAGACACCAGAGTTATGCTTTAATATCATACTAAACTATAAACCTACATCTAGCTCCAGTGGAGAGTGCCTATTCTGGCTGTAGTGCACGTAAACGCAAGATTAGAGCAATTATAAAAATGTTTTTCTATGTTCATTCTACTTTGCAAATATACACCTATAATCGTTGCGTTGTGTTTACGAGTGAATTTAGTGAATGAGAAATAGAAAAGGAAACGGGACTAAATTCTCATGAAGTCTTGTAGTTTAAGAGATTCAAAGCTAAAAGGTTTGGGTACACTCTGAATTCTTCACAGCAAATGCATAAAATATTGACTCCTTAAAACAGTTTGGAAGCACGACTGTCGAAGGGCAGTCTGCTGTTGATCAATTGGTCATTTGTATTTGTCGTCATCATAGACGTTAAAGTTACGATCTATCGAAGAAGCCACCGATACCCTGAAACCCAATTTTCGTGAATTTCTAATAAAATGATAACTAACTCACAAAATTCCTTTTTAACAATCGATTCTAGATAAGTGAGCCCTAAAAAGCGATGGTCCCTTGTCCGACAAACGTACAAATGCCTCCCCCTCTCCGTATTTACGAGTACGTCATACTTACTGTACAAGTCAAGCGAAAACCTTAGGGGATCTGGGCCGGAGTCGAGTTTTTACGCACACTGAGCGACGAAAATTTCTGAAGCCCGCTAATCAGTTTGATTTAATAGTCAGAGTCTTTCCTTCGTATTCATATTTGTCTGAGCCTCTCATCTACAAACTGTACATACCCACGCAAAAAATGGTAATTCCACCGCTGAAGATAAGTTTGTTTTCAGTTTTTCACGTTTTATTGATTGCGAAAGAACAAGCAGGTGGTAGAAAAGGATAAACGTTTTACCTGAAAGGCAGGCCTGTAGGAAACGGAGGAATGCCGATGGTCTCTGTTATTGTTGAACAACGGTCCCCCTGCCGATAATTTTGCCCAACGGTCCCCCCTCCCGTTACTTTTCCCCAACGGTCCCCCCTCCCGATACTTTTTCCCAACGGTCTCCCCCTCCCGATACTTTTTCCCAACGGTCCCCCCCTCCCGATACTTTTCCCCCAACGGTCCCCCCTCCCGATACTTTTCCCCAACGGTCCCCCCTCCCGATACTTTTTCCCAACGGTCTCCCCCTCCCGATACTTTTTCCCAACGGTCCCCCCCTCCCGATACTTTTCCCCAACGGTCCCCCCTCCCGATACTTTTCCAAACGGCCCCCCCCCCTCCCGATACTTTTTCCAACGGCCCCCCCCCTCCCGATACTTTTTCCAACGCCCCCCCCCCTCCCGATACTTTTTCCCAACGGCCCCTCCTCCCGATACTTTTTCCCAACGGTCCCCCCTCCCGATACTTTTCCCAACGATCCCCCCTCCCGATACTTTTGCCCAACGGTTCCCCCTCCCGATACTTTTTCCCAACGGTCCCCCCTCCCGATACTTTTTCCCAACGGTCTCCCCCTCCCGATACTTTTTCCCAACGGTCCCCCCCTCCCGATACTTTTCCCCACGGTGCTGGTGAAAGGTAATAGACAAGGTTAGAACTGGTTCAAGCCAGGTTGAAAATAGATGTATTGTATTCAACAACTTAACACCATTGATTTTGTTGTGTTAAAAAGGAAGCATTTGGTTGCGGGGTTTTTCAGCTTCTTTGAATGATATTGGGAGATACTTTCACAGGAAGAGAAACACTTTTGGCTTAAAACATCCTCCATAGTCCTGAATTGTTTGGTATTTCTCCATAATACTGAACATCCTCCATAGTGCTGATGGTATCCTCCAAAAGTAGCTACTGAATTGTATCCCCCAACCGTATACTGATATAATCACCACATATAACTGAACTCAAATCAACATAATCTCAATGTACTGATAGTCTCCCCCAACAGTGCTGATGATATCCTCAATAGTACTGAACATCCTCCACAGTACCGCTCAGTGTAGCGACAGGGTTGAGGATTAGTGTGGTTAGCTAGACAATAGGCTTATTGAACGTCTATTTCTTTTCAGTACAAACGAAATCATTATTTTCTGCCTTTTTTAACACCACTGAATGTTTTGGATATTCATTCTGACGCATTGAGTGCGTATCTTATTATCAACTATGTTGACTTTCGAAATCCTCCCTCCCCTCAAGATTAACTTTTCCCTCATAAAATATAATCGACTCATCTTCAGCTTACACCGTGGGCCAATAGTTTTGAATTAACAGATTTGTAGAATTACTTGGAAGCTCCATACTAAGTTCATAGATTCACGTACAAAGAGTTACATTTTATTTTATACAATTTTACGGATCGCACAGCTAAAAATGAATTTCACGCCTATCGGGAAACGGCGATGGATTTTTGTTTTAAGCTTTTTGTTTCAAAGTTTACTTAAAACTGCTCAACTATGTATAAAAAAGGCAAAAGATTTTCACAATAACTAGACACTATGATTTGCATTTAAATGGGAAAGACGATTCTTGTCTGTGGTTGATGCAGGCAAGATAAAAATAAAGTTTACTTGGTTCTTCGGTGTCTCTGGTTATGTTAGTTGTTGCATCTTAGTTTAATTGTGGTTCTCTTATCCTAGGTAGCCTGCTCATCTTGCGAAATGTGGATTCTGATTGGTGCACTTGTGGTAATTCTGTACGTCTTCCAGCATGTCTACGTGCATTATCGAGACGAGCTTCCGCCTGGTCCTCTGCCTTTGCCAATCATCGGAAACCTGCATCTGCTCGGCACCAGTCCCCATGTAGCCATGAAAAATATATCGAAAAAGTATGGAGACATTTTCCGTATTTACTTTGGACCTCAACTAGCAATCGTCGTCACTCAAATCGACCTGGCCGTAGAGGGACTGATTCAAAAGAGCGTTGAGTTCGCAGGCAGGCCGAAGACGTACACCTTGGACCTAGCAAGTGGCAACGGGAAGGGCATTGCTTTTGCAGACTACGGTTTGATGTGGCGTCTCGTCAGGAAGATCGGACATTTCTCGTTGCGCATGTACGGCGATGGGTTGACGCATCTAGAAAAACTGGTAGTTAAAGAAAGCGAAGAGTTGCACAAAAGATTTGATAGGTGCCTAGGACAATCTATTGATCCTCACCATAATATAGGTGAGTGGTTATTTCTTGCACTGAAAGGACGCAATTATGCATCTCTGCGAACCTCCACAAAGTGGCCAAGAAATCGAGTCAAAAACATTCCATTTTACTATTTTACCAAGATCACCAGATGGGTTGGAAACTTAAGGAAAGGGCGATGAAAAAAGTATTCCGTATCCACACCGCTCTTCATCTAGGAAAATCAAATTACTTTAGTCGTTTTAAAGACGGTGCTTCCCAGGAATCGATTCCTTTTTGACAACTGGGGTTGATAGGTTCTTCCTTGTTTTCCTGACAGCTTTGCTTGATTCTCGTAACCAAGTGTCCTAGGACGCTCGTTTTGTTTTGTGGGCATTCGAACACAGCCCAATAGTCATCCCATCATGGTGTACATCAGTCCATCCCCCGTGTTGCATTTTGGTTGCCACAAGCACACATGTTCTCCAGCCTTGCTCTGGCAGTTCCTCGTCCGTCGCATATTTGTAATTCTTATTTCCGTTATTTTGATATCAGAAATTCTCAGGGATCGTGAGACAGCCATCTGTTCAACACTGACTTTAGTTTTGGAATTTTTACTATTTACAAATTTCTCTCCAAGTTGTTGAAATCAACATTTTCAAAAATGAAATGTCACTTTCCAAGGTTTTAGAAAGTGCCAGCATACCATCTCCAGATAAACCCATGGGTTTATTTGGCCTGTCGTTTTGTTCTTTTTTACACTTAATTGCTTATTTTTATTTTTTGCTTCCTCTGGGGCTATATATATTTCGATAGGTTATATTTTTACGACATTGAGGAACCAGGGTATCAAAATCGAGCACCAGGGGAGGACTTACAATGAAAATGGACGATTTAAATAAAGAGCCTATTTCATAGCCCTCAAGTGTAGCAAAGATATCAGAGCTTTATTACCGCTATGGTATAATTTTGTCAAAAGTAGAACCCCTGGAGTATATCGATTACAAAATCCAAAACACCCTATGTTATATTTCATAAAAATTAAAGCCCCGACTGTGAATCGCCTGGTGTCAAAATTAGAATCACGATGAATTTTTGCAGAAATATGCTTTTTGAATTAAAAGTGTTTGCAACATATTTAGTGTGAATTCGCACACCCAAAGGAGCAGTTTTGGTCAACATTTGGGCTTCTGTATATTCTGAGCCAAGTCGTTTTCTTGTCGGAAGATCCCCTCGCGACTTTGGTCCTCCAATTTGTTACCATTGTAGTTATCTATTAATGCCCAATTTTTTTGAAATTTTTCTTTCTAGTCCAGTTTTCTAACTAAGGATAAGCAATAAATCAGTAAGAGGTTAAGACATCATGCTAAGATTTGGTTTTGATTAGGGTTGTCACTGAACGAGACACGTTTTAACTACTTCTAAAGATCCCCTCCTTTCCTACAGCACTGGCTATCATGAATGTGATATGTGCGATGATATTTGGGTCTCGGTACGACATCGACGACGAAGAGTTCCTCAGCATCATTCACTCGAACATCACCTTCGTGCGGGCGTTTGAGTACGACAATCTCGTCGACATCTTCCCGCTTCTCCGATCACTGCCCAACAAAAGACTACGCATGATCAAGGAGGCCCTAGCTCTCAGAGAGCCTGTTCTGATACGACAACTTCGCGAGCATCGTTTGAAATTCGATGAGGAAAACGTGCAAGATTTAACAGACGCTCTTATCAAGGCTTCCCAAGATGCTATCAGAGAGGATAAGCAGGTATATTTCTAATGAAGTTGAATTTCATCTTTACTCCGTCACCTGAAAAGATGCACTGCTGTTTTCAAAGCTATACACCTGCCTCTTAGTATGGAAGTGTTATGAATTCTAGGCCTAGATTACATCATTTCTATAGTAAGACACGAAACTGAAATTTTGAGTCAACCAGGAAAGTTGCGAGACGATAGAAAGAACCTCTGTTTAAAAGAATGATTTCTCTGTGTTTGTGATTGGTTACGTAGAAATTGAATGTTATTTTCTTATCATGTCGTTGATGGAAATTTGCTCCACCTATTAACCTCGTATCATCCTTCATGCATATTGGGGGCAAGTGGACCATTGAAGCGATATGCACGCGAAGATATTCATCTGAATGTTGATCGAAGTTTACCTGTACGTATACTTTCAAGATCCACTCCAAAGGCTGAAAAACGTAGACTGTAGATCCTTGAATAAGTCAATTAAGAGCTTAGGGTCCAGACACGCAACCAGAGAGGGGGAGCTGTTGTGGAAGCCACCGTTGTCCCCTTTTGAAGAAAAGTGTATACATATAGTTTGTAAAGAACACTTTTAAAGTGTTTTCATTCGAAAGTTTTCAACGGGTCCCCTTTTTAGGGCTTCTTGCAACGTTCTGAAGCCAAGGGCTTGTTTTCGGAAATGAATTTCTTGGTGGGGCTTACCCCTAAAGAAGGAATTCTTTGAAAGGAAGGACGTAATATCTTCTACCAACTATGGATGAAATTAATCTAGAACGCAATTTTTGATGCGGAATCGGCTATTCATCCCGAAATGCGTGCTTTTCTTCTTTGGGAATGGGGTTAAATCAGGGATCCTTCATATTTTCAACTTCGAGATCAATTACAAAGGCGCCGTCAATTTGATTTGAGTCGAAAAGCTCTTTATTCTTTGAACGTATACCTTAACCCTCAGTAATTCGTAGAACTTCCATTTAAGACATTAAACGCAGTGGTGATTATCCACCACCGTACTGACTTGAGGTTTCGCTAATCTGGTTAACCTTGCTGTTAATCGCGGATTGTGCAATAAAGCATACCTATATTATAATATTAGTGCCCATACAGTATTCATGCTGAGTGCTATTCAGTAGCTGTTGAAATTTATGCTCTTCTTCAAAACGTAAGGACATATGATAACATTACAATGAAAACCCAATACTGATGATATCCCCAAAGTACTGATAGTATTCCTCCACAGTACTGATAATATTCCTCCACAGTACTGATAGTATTCCTCCACAGTACGGAACATCCTCCACAGAATTAATGGTATCTCTATACAGTACTGAATGGTATCTCTATACAGTATTTATGGTAACCTCCCACAGTTCTAATGGTAACTCCCATAGCATCGATGATATTCACGGTACTGATACTATCCCTTCATATTATTTAACATCCTCCACAGTACTGATGGTTGCCCCCACAGCACTGAATATTCCCATAGTACTGATAGTATTCCTTCCTGTGTCCATTACGGAACATCCTCCACTGTACTAATGGTATCTCAACAGTACGGAACATCCTCGACAGCACTGATGGTATCTCAACAGTGCTGAATATTCTCACAGTACTGATGGTATCCCTCCAAATTACTTAACATCCTCCACAGTACTGATGTTATTCCCCACAGTGCTGAATATTCTCACAGTACCGAGCATCCTCCATAGTAACGTACAAAAGTTACTTGTATGAGAGGCCAATGTGAAGAGGATGTTTCATTGAAGTTTCCTAGAAAATCTAACGGCCAAAAGTTGATAATTTCATTGAAATTAGGTATGGATGTAAAGCATTTCTCATTTATTGCAGGCGAAAGAATATCTGACAGACGACCATTTATACAAAATAATGGACGATATGTTTGGTGCTGGGTCGGAGACTACAACAACAACAATGAGATGGGCGTTTCTATTTTTCGCACATTGGCCAGATGTGCAAGATAAAGCTTACAATACGATGGTCAAGCAGATAGGCCAAGAAAGACTGCCGACTTTGAGTGATCGCTCGAGTCTTCAATATGTCGATGCGATTGTACACGAAGTTCTACGAATGGCTTGCATTGCACCGTTCGCCGTTCCTCACAAGACGACTTGCGATACCACGCTGGGTGGATATAAGATTGCTAAAGATACGCAGGTAAACTACCATTATCTTATAAGACTGCTAAAGATTTGCTGGTTAACTTCGGTTATTTTCAAAAATTGTCAAAGATACGCAGGTTAACTACGGCTGTTTCAAAAGATTTCCAAGATATGCAGGTAAACTTCGGTTATTGCAAAATATTGCTAAAGATACGCAGGAAACTACGGTTATTTCAAAAGATTGCTAAAGATATGCAGGTAAACTATCACTATCTTATATGATTGTTAAAGATATAAAGGTAAACTACGGCTGTTTCAAAAGATTTCTAACATATGCAGGTAAACTTCGGTTATTGCAAAATATTGCTAAAGATACGCAGGAAACTACGATTATTTCAAAAGATTTCTAAAGATAAGCAGGAAACTACGGCTGTTTCAAAATATTTCTAAACACACGCTGGTTAACTACGGTTATTTTTTAGAGATTGCTAAAGATATGCAGGTAAACTTCGGTTATTGTTAACTACGGTTATTACTGAAATGATGGGGTGACACGCTGTGAACTGGTCGAAACCACTCGTGTGAGTCACGCCACTGATTCGTAGAAATTTGAAGAAGAAACATACTTTATAGGCTTGAAACATAACCCGTTCGAACTATTATACGGGTTGTCCAAGTTAGACCCATTTGTACTTCTGACTTTGGTCTATGATTAAATTTAGAATCGAGCACAATTATTTTGGGGTCTATCTATGTTTTTAGCATTCTGGGTCTACAAATAGAAGAATTTTGGAAATTTGAAAATAAGCTGAGGTTTTAATGTTTTTGATAGATCGGCTATAATCAATGCTCATACAAGATAAGTCTGTAGAACAAGCAAGAGCACGATGTCAAATATTGCTGTTAGTGTTAGGCCTGTCATGAGGGCCCAGTCATGTGTATGGTAAAATGGTCGGGAGTTCTTTCAGCGATGTTGGTCCACATGCAACCGCTTGGTGCTCCTTTTTTGCAATGAATGAGACATCAACTATTGCACCCTAAGCTTTAGACTGACATTTGGACACAGCGTCATCACCATGGGAAAAATGGGAGAGGGGAGGGGATGGGTGAAACCGAGTCAATGGCCTAATGCTGGTACGCATATGTCGGTGGATTTAAGACGATCCATTTGTAGAAATAACACATGCAACGCATTTAGTTGTCGGAATTTCAGAGGCTTGCATTATTTTAGATAGATTTAACAGTGTTCCCATGGTATTATTATCTCTCGATCAGCGTATCTCTCCGCACGGCTATCTCTTTCAAAGGCTTTCTGTCAGTATCTTCGTGATGTATATTTAAGGTATTTATTTGCCGCTCATGCTTCCACTAAAAGAACTCCTGAGTTAGTTTGCCGTATTTCATCCGGTGAAATTAAAGTAACCAAGCAACTTTCTTTAATAGTAGTAAGATTCCATTACCCCCTCCCCCTCTTGATGACCGTAAATGCCAAGCATCGGATGTTGGTGTATTTCCAGCCAAAGTGGTGTCACTGTACCAGCAGGTAAGCAATTTATGTGGGTGCAGTGTCTTTGACGCTTGATGTACTTAAAGGCCTTGGTTTGAAGCCATGTCAAACTTTGGGGTTCCCTCCCAGGATGGGGCATTCGTTTTCAAATATGAGATTTGTTTTAATAATGGAATAATGAGAACATTACATTAAACATACCAGGACCTTGTTCACAGCCCTACTTTCTGATTTAAGTGATTGCTATCGGGTTCCTTCTGGGAATAAGACCTCTGGAAGCCTTTCGTAGGCTAGCACGTTTTGTACGTAAACTCACTCAGAACCAGAATATCAAGACCACGTTTCACATAATAGGGACCACGTTCCACATTATAGATACCGCAACGTGTAGAAAAGACTTCACTATAAAGGCACAGCTTCCCGGCTGTTATATTTCTTGTAATGTGAGAAATCCACACTAAGCCTGCAGCCCACTGTCTGTATTCTCTGTTGTGTCGGAGAGACTGATTCAACTTAACACAGTTAACAAGCTTTTTTATAGCTATTCTCCTCTATTGAAGTCGGAAATCTAAAGACTTTTAATTTGGTACAGAGCTTGAAGCGAAAAACTTGGAAACACAGCATAACACACACAATACTAAAGCTGCTTTTTATCTAACCTTTATTTACTAATATCATTGAACAGGTTTGGATTGGTGCAGAGTCTCATGATGACGAAAGTCTAAGATTCCGTCATTTATTAAGGCTAGTTTTAAAACTGATGCGTCTATCAGAGGAGATGACCTTTAGAGATTTGCCATGGTTTTTACGCAGCTTTTTCAATGCTGTTGCAACATAACAGCACCGATCTGTGATTGGAACACGAAGCTAGTATCCTTTCAATAAGAACCTTTGATAAGATTAGTATGAAGGTTCTCGTACGCGGATTTTTACGATAGTTTTCGTGGCTAAATTTGTTGATCAATATCAAGTTTTAACAACTTTGTAGAATATCACACAAGGCCAGTACTTGACCGACTTCAAACCAATTACAAACCTCAGAAATATTCTTGAAATTAATAGCAGAACCTAGGCTTAATGGTTATTGCTGTTTTATCTGTCCTGTGCAGCTGCTTCGAAATGTTAAAACCCACGAAAACATCATATGCAGGCAAGATTGTTGAAATAGAGACGACGGCATCTTTCAAGTTAAGAAGAATATTTGAGATAACGTTTTAAGAGCATTTCCTCGAAAAGGACTGCTGGCTTGAAGCATGACAAAGGGAGCTTTACTCCTACGTAACAGTACAAAAGGGCCAATGGATGGCTCCTATTTCTGTGACGTCTTAAAGCCTTTGTTCTTTTGTGCTTTCATTGGCTGCTAGGTTTGACACGTTCCTGAAGCTCCCTTTGCCATGGAGCTCCCTTTACCCTGGTACATTGGCTAATCATTGAGAAATCAGTAGCGTGGATGTCATCAGTGACGTAGAGGGCGGATTAATGTGGAGGAATATCAAAAGTAACTTGGAAGAGTCCTGAGCAACCTACGTATTACTGCAAGATATCCCTTCATGTTGCTGAACACATTCTACGTACCTGGACTCTCTTCACATTACTGCCAACCCTCTACATTACTGCAAACCCTCTACATTACTGCAAAAGTTGATCATATTAATGCAAAAGTCCTTCATATAACTACACACCCTGCACATTACTGCAAAAGTACCTCCATATTACTGCGATCGCTCTACATTACTGTAAAAGTCACTTGCATTACTGCAAACCCTCTACATAACTGCAAACCCTCTACATTACTGCAAAAGTACCTCCATATCACTTCACTCGCACTAAAATACTGCAAAAGTCGCTCACATTACTGCAAACCTTCTACATTACTGCAAACCCTCTACATTACTGCAAAAGTCACTCACATTACTGCAAACACTCTACATTACTGCAAAAGTGCCTCCATATCACTTCACTCGCTCTACATTACTGCAAAAGTCGCTCACATTACTGCAAACCTTCTACATTACTGCAAACCCTCTACATTACTGCAAAAGTCACTCACATTACTGCAAACCTTCTACATTACTGCAAACCCTCTACATTACTGCAAAAGTCACTCACATTACTGCAAACCCTCTACATTACTGCAAAAGTACCTCCATATCACTTCACTCGCACTACAATACTGCAAAAGTCGCTCACATTACTGCAAACCTTCTACATTACTGCAAACCCTCTACATTACTGCAAAAGTCACTCACATTACTGCAAACCCTCTACATTACTGCAAAAGTACCTCCATATCACTTCACTCGCTCTACATTACTGCAAAAGTCGCTCACATTACTGCAAACCTTCTACATTACTGCAAACCCTCTACATTACTGCAAAAGTCACTCACATTACTGCAAACCCTCTACATTACTGCAAAAGTACCTCAATATCACTTCACTCGCTCTACATTACTGCAAAAGTCGCTCACATTACTGCAAACCTTCTACATTACTGCAAACCCTCTACATTACTGCAAAAGTCACTCACATTACTGCAAACCCTCTACATTACTGCAAAAGTACCTCCATATCACTTCACTCGCTCTACAATACTGCAAAAGTCACTTGCATTACTGCAAACCCTCTACATAACTGCAAACCCTCTACATTACTGCAAAAGTACCTCCATATCACTTCACTCGCTCTACATTACTGCAAAAGTAGCTCACATTACTGCAAACCATCTACATTATAGCAAAAGCCTCCATATCACTTCACTCGCTCTACATTACTGCAAAAGTCGCTCACATTACTGCAAACCTTCTACATTACTGCGAAAGTCCCTCCAAATAACATTCACGTTACTGCACACACATTACATAGAAGTTTCTAGATGTTAATTCACATTTCAAGACATAGACTGAGAGTAAATTCAAATTCGAGCTGAAACTTAAGTAGAAAGGCGAAACAGGTGACGTCACATCTCAAAAGAAGAGTATTGGATTTGATGAAAAGGCCTATAATTCTGTGCGTAGGGGCAGTGACGCCACATAACTAGAAATTATATGGATCTGAAACTAATATTGAAACTGAAGCTAATGTTGAATCTGAAACTAATTTTGAATCTGAAACTAATTTTTACTGAGCCTAGTATTGAATATAAAACTAATATTTTCTCTTCCATCCGCAGGTGTTCTTCAACATATGGGCATTGCACTTTGATGAAAGAGAATGGAAAGAACCCCACGTATTCAACCCGGAAAGGTTTCTCGACGAATCCGGCCAAATAATACCCGGTGCTCAACGAAGTTACTTGCCTTTCTCGGCCGGTCGAAGAGTATGCTTGGCGGAGCTACTTGCCAAGATGGAGTTGTTCATCCTCATTTCGCGGCTTCTTCACGCGTACAAGTTTCTTCCAGACCCCGACGTGCCACTTCCGGATCTAAACGGCATATATGGACTTTTTCTGGCTCCCAAAAAATACAAAATCGTCATTCAGCGAAGGGATCACTGCAATCTTTAGATTTCCTTTCCTCGGCCGAAGTCGTTGTAACTTGGGTCAGGGGAACCTAGCAGCATAACTTCGATCCTGTCCATATCTCGGTGCTGTGTCAAAGAAGCCACTCTTGCCTTTTAGTTTCTGGTTGGAAGAACATTGGTTGACGGGATATTGTGCTGCAAGCACAGAATGTTGCGGATCGGTTTTACTTTATTGGTGCGATGTTACTCGCTGTTTTAGTTCAAAAACTCTGCTTTGATTTAAGACCACATCTAAGTGGGTCTCAAAACATCATAGCCTATGAAAGAGAGGTCTTTCTTAAGATAATCATTTTTAGAATCGATTGAAATATAGATTATTTGATAATCATGTTATAGTGTAATATACCTGTTTGATGTTAGTTACGTTCCTATGCTATGTTATGTATATAACTTTCAACATGATTGAAGTGGATGGTAAATTACCTTTATTATGATATACATCATGAAAATATCACATTAACACTTTATAATGAAGACTTTTATTCAGTTGAGACCTCCGTGGTAATGTGATCAGACCTCAGCCTTCACATGGAGAAGGAGATCCCTGAACTACCCTGGGCTTGAGTCTGACGGGGGTCTGCTGGGGCACCTAACATGACAAGACCTTCTGATTTAACCTTATTACGACGGGGGGCACAAAGTGAAGACAAAATATTTTACTGAATCCTGTTCGATTTTTCCTAAACATTAGAACGCTTAAAAAATTATTTTTGTCACTATCACACCTTTATTAGTCACGTGACACATATTTAGTCAATATGCGGTCAGGTGTGAAAATGTTTAAATGTCTAAACTTTGTAAAAGGAACCATTAGCTTTGGCTTGATAAGTGCTTCTGAATGATGTATAATTTATCTACATTTACTAACGAGAGCTAAATTCAAAATCTATGAAGTCATCAATTTTAGTAACAACAGTATATTAAAACAATATTTTTCTCTATTTGAATTTTATTTTCCGTCTTTTTAAATGGAGATTTATTAATTTCTGATTTGCGATTTCCTCTTTTATTTTCATATTAAACTTTGCGGTGTTGAACATGAATGAAAAATAGTGTTAAAATATGATAAAAAAAGGTCGAATTAATGTATGAATTATTTTTGAAAGATGCTATTATCCATGAATATATCATCTGAATGCAATAACCACAAACATGGCTTCAAATACAAACTATATGCCAAAACCAATTTTCATGTTTTTTCATACTATTTAGCAGCCATTCTTGTTTTCAAACACCACCTATCGACGGCGGTGGTCAAGTTTTATTTCTGTTTTAAGCCTCTACCTCGTTCCTATCAAGAATTATCAATTTTTGACACTGTGCCCCCCCCCCCCCTGTTAGTACTAGGGCTAGGTCTAATTGTACCGTGATATCAAACAGTTCAGGACGTCAAACCGTTTTTGAAGAACAAATTAGAAAACATGAATCTAGATAGAACTAACGTCTCGAATCATCATGCAAAATGTTATTTCTAATCGTATAGTATTGTTGAGAGTTGGTTGGGGCTAGGAAGCTGTAGGGGGACCATGACATCGTGATAATTGGGACTACCCAGTCTTTGTTTCAATTTACCATGTTTTACCCTTTTTTGTTATTATTTTAATGTTTATGCACTTTCCTTCCTGGGAATCATAAATCTTATTCTTCTCAAAGTCCGCTATCAATAATCTCAGCAACATGTTGGGTATGATGGAGAGTTGCGACTCAGCTAGTCTAGAAACCCTTGGATCTGCAGACATTTGATTGGGAATGTTCACAAAGACATTTAATATTTCAAAAGTTTTGATTTGATTTGCAGAGGCAGATGTAGCTAGGAAACAAGTGATCGAAGCTAATGAAAGAGAAATGAGTCTTGATACCGAAAGCTCCAGCTGCAAAAATAGGTGGGTTTTAGGTCTATCCATCATTATCCCACATAACTTAGGCCGCATTGCAAATGCGCAAGTTAAGCGCGTGCAGGCACTTCTCAAGTCGCAATAGAAAATCTTTTAATTAGACTTTCGGTTGATGTCAGCGCCAATAGGCCTTTCTTTAAGGCTAGTTTACGCGAGCAAGTTTTCAATGACAATTTTTAATCTATAGTTTTATTTTGCTCGTGTAGATGAGGTCAATTTGAGCTCATATGACAATTTTTCATATGACAAGTTTACTTTTTCCAAATCTGACTGCCCGCTTTTAAAAAAGTACGCTTGTCATAAAAAATGTTCATATATGAAACTTGCTCGCGTAAACGCTTTGATAAGTTTGTTATTATTATTGTTATTTTTTATTATTATTACACAGGAAAATTACTCCTGTTTCATAGCCAAAAAAGTCGGCCTCTTTTTCATCTGTTTTTGAGCGATATTTGATTTTGATCTCGTTCCTGTGCGTTACAGGCCCAGGCCTTAGGTTGACGATATAGACTAGTGTGCAAGATGATCTTCTATGAAGTGACTGAAAACCGGACCACAATGACCCATCATAATCATCATCAACATGAAGCTCAGTTTCATATGAGTTTTTTATACCTAGAGCCAGAAAAATGAAAAAAGCCATATTTTCAATGATCTTTACCCAACGCCCCTATGCCTTCTATAACACATCCTACAGCTTACTCTAAAACCCCGAAACTTGTGACCTAAACTGTGTAACCTTAACACTGGTTGGAATTCCATCATGTTCCGGTGTTTAGCAGAATTGCAAAAGGTCCCTTTCAGCTCTGGTATTTACCACTAGCCCAGGCCTTGCTTAGGCCTTGCCCGTAAAGATTTCCTGAAAAAGCACGTCGATTTGTACAGGACGCAAAAACATCCTGCGAATATTGTCATTTTTCAGTTGAATGGGATCATTTTTTGCTGAAACATGGCTTCATGGGGTAAGTTTCTTTAATGTCACTCTTTTCAAAATTAATAATCTTCTCTGATCGACCTTTATGTGACTTGGTTCGAGCTTCTTCGTCGGTCTGAACTGTCAAGTGCTTGACGGAGAAGATTAGAGATCGTCTCGGCCTAAATAACCTGCTGATTGCAGCCTATACTTTCGGTGGATGGTCCGACAAACAGTTTATTAAGTCTTTCTCCGTGTATCCTAAAAACTCATGTAGAGTAAGAATGCCTGCTGCTCGCTTCACCTAAGCTTGAGTTTACGCTTTGTGGATAGACAGGGTCTAGGCAAGGGAAACCGTACATTTGATTTAAGGTTAGACCAGCTACTACTTCTGAACATTTCCTCAAACAAATTTCCACAAGGTTCAATACACCATACTTTATTTTGACTTGTTGTATCAATGTTCAACTCTGTTTTGATTATCAGCAAATTGACTTCAAGACTCTTGTAGTTGGTGCCATGCAGGAGTTCCCGTACACCAGCGGGAGTTTCGGTTCACTTAAGCAAGTGTAAAATAATCTACTTAAATCTATTTTAAAATCTTCATTTTTCATTTCCTGGCTAAATATATTCCTATTCTATCATTTTTGACTAAAATCTGCATTAAAAATCCATCTGTTTATGAGCAAATTTTTATTGGTTGCATAGAATTTATTCGACATGCAAACTGCTTACACTCACTCTGTGACGATTATAGAAAGACGTTAGAATATAGATAGACGCTCTACAGCCAAGAAAATCTTAAAGAGCAAAAAGTATGAAGTATCCATCTAATGGTTAGCAAATTATTTCATTCAAGCTACTTGTTGAACCTAAAATCAATGGCATTTTTCCTTGATTTTGGCAGAAAGTATGAAGTACTTTATCTAAATGGTTGTTAAATTATTTCATTCAAATTACTTGTTGAACTCTCCCACCTAGACCCTACAGTCTGCTGCTCGCTTCGTTTAAAATTTAGTTTAAGCTATGTAGATATGGATAGATAGGTCTACAACCATTTTTATAAGAAACAGTATGGCCAGATTCAGATAAGAGTTTCAGTATATGCAATGAGTTATAGTCATTTTACCGTGACCCTTCAATAAAGAATGTATTACAAAAACTATGAAGATTTGACATTGTTTCTTTTAAAAAATAACTATACGTTTGTCCAATTTTTCACATGGGGGAATTTTACTCAGAATGTATTTTGGGAACAACTCTAAGATGTTTATGACTAGCAATGCAAAGCATGTCAATTTATTCGACCAACTTCAATTATGAAAATTTTTTTCGACCAACTCCTCAGAAACGCCAGTAAAAGCCCCTAAAAATGATACTATCATTCTTTGTTTGCCTTTAAAATAGCAAAAAATCAATCTACAAGGCTTGAAATCAGAAGAAAACTAAAGAACTTAATGATGGAAATTAGCTAGTAAATAAAAAGATTAACTAAACACTGTTTCACGATTATTCAAGCATTTCTATAGTTCAGATAACGATTTCTTTAGTAAATAAATGAACTCACCAATCCGCATTGATCGCAGAACAAACTACCCAAGAAATTCTAACGTTGTTATCCAAATAGAGATTGTGCCAAACGTCACGAAATAGCACTGATACCAGTACGAATAACTAGATCTTGTCAAGGTGTTCTTCCATTGGTCTCTAGCAAATGGCTGGTAATAACAACTTGAGCCCAAAGAAGATTTACAAATCATAGAGTTTAAGAAAGCAAAGTGATCAATGGAGTTAGATTTAGTAGTAGAATGCTGCATCACTTATACAAATGGCGGCTAACAAGACTCACACCTTCCATTCTAAATCAACAATGATGGTTTAGTTTACAACACATGACATAGAGAATCTCAATCGCCAAGCAAAGACAAAGGTTGGTTAGCAAAGACATCCACCGGAAAGCAAAGACACCTAAAGGAAAGCAACATATCTTCATTCATAAAAGCTATCCCGATTAAACAAGAAGAAGTTTCCTTTCATCAATTTTGCAATGCTAGTATCCAAGACTAAATGTATCGTTAGGTATCGTTTCTGTTCCCTTTCTAAACAAATAATCTGATGACGTTGCTTGAACATAATAAAGAACAACTATACACTGTCCTTTCAGTGAACTCTCTTGAAGATGCTAATATAAATAAACTCTGGTGGCATTGCTTGAACATAATAAAGAACAACTATACACTGTCCTTTCAGTGAACTCTCTTGAAGAGGCTAATATAAATAAACTCTGGCTGCATTGCTTGAAGATAATAAAGAACAACTATACACTGTCCTGTCAGTGAACTCTCTTGAAGATGCTAATATAAATAAACTCTGGCTGCATTGCTTGAACATAATAAAGAACAACTATACACTGTCCTTTCAGTGAACTCTCTTGAAGATGCTAATATAAATAAACTCTGGTGGCATTGCTTGAAGATAATAAAGAACAACTATACACTGTCCTTTCAGTGAACTCTCTTGAAGATGCTAATATAAATAAACTCTGGTGGCATTGCTTGAAGATAATAAAGAACAACTATACACTGTCCTTTCAGTGAACTCTCTTGAAGATGCTAATATAAATAAACTCTGGCTGCATTGCTTGAAGATAATAAAGAACAACTATACACTGTCCTTTCAGTGAACTCTCTTGAAGAGGCTAATATAAATAAACTCTGGCTGCATTGCTTGAAGATAATAAAGAACAACTATACACTGTCCTTTCAGTGAACTCTCTTGAAGATGCTAATATAAATAAACTCTGGTGGCATTGCTTGAACATAATAAAGAACAACTATACACTGTCCTTTCAGTGAACTCTCTTGAAGATGCTAATATAAATAAACTCTGGTGGCATTGCTTGAAGATAATAAAGAACAACTATACACTGTCCTTTCAGTGAACTCTCTTGAAGATGCTAATATAAATAAACTCTGGCTGCATTGCTTGAAGATAATAAAGAACAACTATACACTGTCCTTTCAGTGAACTCTCTTGAAGATGCTAATATAAACAAACTCTGGTGGCATTGCTTGAAAATAATCAATTAATTAATTTGTCAATTAATTCCCTCACTTTACTTATAGATTTCTTCATTATATCTATTTCCTTCAAGCCTTGAATAATATCTAGATCAGACGTTTGAAGCTGAACAGTGGCTGATCTGGTGTACTCTAAGCACATTCTTACTGTAACTAAGGTAATTATAAAATCAAAGTTGCAGCACACAGAGGCCAGAGCATAAGAATCAGCAGCACTGCCATCCCAGTTTTCATCTGAGTTGTCACGGATTGTAAACAAGGCCTCTGATATGGCAGGATACATTTCAATGAATCGGGTAAGCCCATCAATACGAAGCACCCATCTTGTTTTGCACACATCAATGAGTTTCGTGTGATTATACCCTGGCAGATGCTCAGCAACCATCTTCTCAAGTAAAGCCTGTCTCTTGGGAGACTTGTTAAAAAATCTGGATATAACTTGCACGTTATTCATCATGTTACAAACAATCTGAATTTGACAGGATTCAGCAACACAAAGATTAAGGCGATGAGAGGCACAGTGGGTGTATAGAGCTAAATCATTTAAGGCAAGGATGCGAGATGCAACACCTTTGCACTCTCCGGCCATATTTGCAGCACCATCATAACACTGGCCTCTGCAATTATCTAAATCTAAACCTAATTCATCTAAACAGCTTAATATTTTATCTGATAATGCCTTGCCTGTCACACCTGTATCACAATCAATAAATCTGAGAAACCTCTCTTGTATATCTCCATTGCCATCAACATATTTTATAAAAAGTGGCATTTGCTCTTTATTGGAGCAATCTGTTACTTCATCTGCAAGAATGGGAAAAAATCTTCTTACTTTAATCTCCTTAATGATTTTCTTGTTAAGAATTTGTGCACAACCAGATATTAACTCATTTTGAGTGGTCTTGTAACGGTATGTTGCATTTCTTGGAGCATTCTTAAAATGATCGGCAAGGACTTGATCACCACTTCTCACCCTAAAATCTAAAAGTGCTTGAAAATTGCCGCTGTCTTGAGTGGGGTATTGAGAAGAATCATCTCTATGGCCACGGAAAGGAAATTTCTTGTGCCATGAATGTGCCTGAAACCAACTATAACTAAACTTGCCCATCTTACCATAAATCGACCTGTTAGGAAAAACATAACTTGCATCTTGTTTGGAAATATTATCCAAGATATGGATTTTTTTTTTATCACTCAAGGACCTTGCCTCATAATAGAAAGTGCCAAAATCATCAAATTTCTTTACAGTTGGGTCAGGAGTTGGGTATTCTTTTTTAATTTCTTCTTTCAAATTTTCATTTTTTACATTATTTGTGTGGGCATAAGAAAACTCTTTGGTAATCGGGCATTTTGGAATATCTAAATCTAAATGTTTCTTTTGCTCATAGGAAGCATCTTTACTCTTTGAAGCCAGGGCGGGAAAAGAAATCTTTGACTGTCTTACTATTGGCTCACTTTTGACAGCTTCAATATCAATTGGCACATCAGCTGGTTTAACTGTGAATAATGGCACAATATGGTTTGGTTTGTAAGAAGGCGTGAGGTCGCATCCAGAGCCTCCCAAAAATGACCATAAAAGACAGATTGGTGGCTGAGCCAGATTTGTAGGATGTCTTGGCTCTTTAATAGCATTACTTAAATTAAAAGCAACTTTGCCAAGATTCATAGCACCAGTATCAGGGTAAAAAGAATGGATTTTTAAACCTAAAACACTTGAGACAGCCAGCATGCAAATAAAGGAACACTACCTTTTGTTTCCAGAATTCTTCAGAGCCTCAAATCTGACACATTCTGAATAATTTTGTAAATCCTTCTTAAAAAAATCTACAGCTTCAGAAGTTAAAGAGCAGGAGAAAACTGACTCAAGTGGTCTATTGATTTATTTAGTTAGATGGATAAAAGTTGGGTGAGAAGCATAAAATTCAGGGTAAAGGTACAATTCAGCAGATGTCAAGGCTCTCAACAGACTACTAAGTTTGTCATTACCAGCCACTGCAGTAGAACAGGCATGGTACAGGCAATTCCAATCAGCAGCAACCCTGTGGAAATGTTTTTTAAGTATCAAGTATGCATGGTTGTTTGAGGCTAACAAATATGGGGGAAAATTTCATTTTTAGGTCGCAAATTTGTCTTCCTGATAAGAATAGTCTACCTAAAAGTTCAAGATCATTCTTAAATGTGTGATCCTAGGCCTATAGAAAACCCTCTTGCTTATCTAAACAAAAAGTGCACACAGCAGTGAAAATATGCATAGGCCAACCTACCTTGCAGGGAAAACTGTCTCCCATTTATTAAGCCCTAATTCCATTTCCAGAGGGACAAAATGCCGAGCTGCAGAATCTTTTCCAACAGGCCCAAATTCTGCAAAATTTTAAAACTTGATTTACCGCCATTGTCACCTCCTCCATCTCCATACAAAAGCTGAGGCCTTCTCTTCGTCTCCTCCAACAACAACTTTGTATTCAATTCAAGGAATCGCCTCACTCCAATTGTAATCAAAACTCGAAGGGATTTTGAATTTGAATAACACAAAGAGAAGGGACGAAAAGCGCGCGAAGCGAAAGTTTCTCAACAACAGAGGGTTCCTTACGTATAAATAAATTAATGTGACGTATAAATAAATTATCAGGCGGCATTTGCATAAATTTGACGCAGGCGCGCGCACGATTTGACAAAGGATTTTGGAACACAGAGACTTTTCTTTTGTTCTTGTGCGGCAGTCGAGGCGATCTATGCCAATTAAAGGCAGAAAATCCAATACAATTTTGACAGTGGGGCGAACTCTGGGCGATCTATGATTCGAAACAAGGGCCGCACAGATCTAATTCAATTCAATGAAGCCAAGTAATTAAAATTCAAATCATTCAATTCAGTAAACGAGTGTTCAGAAGCTAGCACGCTATAACGCAACATACTTTTAGAAAAGATTTTAGAATAAATGAATATGAATAAATGAAATTGGAAGAATTCGCATTATCTCAACGAAGTAAAACAAAAGACAAGTTAGACTTGAAAATATATTGGAGAAATTTTGAAAAAAAGACAATTTTGGAAGGTATAGGCCCACTAAAAAAAATAATTTTTGCCAAAATTGACTACCGCCTGTGCGGCAGTGGCGGCAGTCTGGATCCGCCCCTGGTATTGTTCATGAAAGTTTATTCCCAAAAACTCTACATATTGTTAAAATAATGAGCAAGCTTTTGTTCAGCCCTGCTGTTGATCTCTGTTGTAAAATAGAAAGAATATTTAGCAATGTTCTGAAGATTTTCTTTAATTTCAGAGGATGAAGATTTTGACCCAGATGTAAAAGTATTCAAGGCCTCAGATAAGTGGGATGGAGAAGATGCTGATGATAACGATGTTAAGGTATTGTATACAGTGGTTGCACAAGGTTTCCTCTGACTGGGGGCTAGACGCATCTGACGGATGGACTATTTCCAATGAAAATATCACAAAATTGGCTAGTATATAAAGAAAATTTAGAATCATCTATCTACCGACAGGGGGCTAGCCTCCTATGACGGGGCTGCTATAGCCCCCTGCCCCCCTCTGGCATCATGAACCCCATTTATTTGTTTACTTCCTCGCATATGGGATAGTGAGGAAATTACCTCACCTCAGATAAATGTTCAGAAAAAGCCTTGGTGGATCCTTTGTGTCAACCTCAGCACCCTGTGCCTAGCCATGGAAAAAACCTATTTCTTGACTTTTGAATTGAAGCATAATTCTCTGTTTTAATTTCAAACAAAAACATTTGAGGATAAAACCTCGAGTTAAACCTTTTGAAGTTGCTCATTTGTTGGGAAAAATATTTTTTATTTCAAAGCCTAGTGAAATAAATGACAAATACTAAAATGCCCCAGAAAGCACTGAAACTCAAACAACTATCACTTTAACCACTCAAGCTTTTATTGCAAATAAGGGTTCAAAAGAAAGGTAATTGTGTAGGCTTTTATGTTCAGTTAGAACTATTTCATTTTTAGTAATTTTAGTTTCAAGAAACTCTTACTCAATCCTCGAGTGATAATAAGTTTGGAAAGGTGAAAATGTTTTTGCAATTTTAACTCAACTTCAATATTTAAGAGGGAATATACCTTTTTGCCGAAAAATGCCGCCATAAAAACCTTTTGATTTTGGATCTTCAACATATAGAGAAGCAGAATTGGCAAAGATTACATTGCCTGACTTTGCCTGAAAGTCCGAAATTATATGAGGAATAGTTAAAAATCTACGGAATAATGCAAAAAGCACTAAAAAAAACTTGAAAAAATTATCTAGAACTGAATAAAATTCAATCAACCATAACTTTTGAATCACTCAGGCTATCATTACAAGTAAGGGCTCAACATAAAGGTAATAATATTGGCTGCGCTGACAAGCTCTCTACCTTTTTCTAAATTTGATATGAACTCACGTTATGCTCGTCTTTGAAATTTGAGCCAAAAATGCCCATATAAGGAGATTAGTTAGAGCAGTGTGTGGTTAGAACACTGGTGCGAGCTTACAATATGACGTAGATTGCGTTCATGACGTAATGGTTTCACACACTGCACAGCACTGCACTCACAGCCTGATTAAGAGTGGGGACCGTGGTGAGAAAACGAAGCAAAGTTTCAGATTCCAAATATCTTTTTAAATTTTACTAACTGTTGTATTAGTTGATGGTTTCTTTTGTGATTTCTTTGGTGAGCTCGAGGAGGCAGCGATTTTTCAATTTCCTCACTGCTAAAACCAACATCAACATTCAACATACATGGCACAGCAATACACCAACCCCATCCTTCTTCAAAACTGCCAGAAAAAGCTACTTTCTGCTTCTCGAAATCAGACGGCAGAAAAATGTTTTGAACATACTCTTGAATACTTTGTTGGAATCTATTTAGAGCACTTCGCCCTAACAAAATCCACCCAAAGCTTCTGCGCTCTATTGGCCTTTTCTCATTCAAATAAGGAATATCCGCTTAGTATTTTTACTCTCCCACAATATATTTTTCTGGCATCATCACGGATTTAGTAGACCAAAAGAAATGCTTTTATTGTTCTCAAAAAGTGGAAGCAGATAAGCAGGAAGTAGGGACTTCTGTACTCAATCTGCGTTAAGATTTACTAGTTCCAGCCTTCTTTCTAGAACGCGAGATTTATTCGTTGATGACGTCATAAATTGGCATCTTAAACTGCTCAAAAGGGAGAGGAAAATGAATTTTTGTCACATAAATTCCATAAATTGCTACAAGTTAGTTGTTAATCTTCATAATTAATTAAAGACACAATTTGGGTTGAGAAGCCCTTTAAAGAGCTGGCCTTATGGTTGAGTTCCACATTTGTGTGTATGTAATATGTGTGCATGCTGCTAAACCAAAATCTTCAGGGCAACTGAACTAGTTTTGCCTTGTGATGGAGATATGACAACCTAAGGAAACTGTAGTGGAGAAAAGAAATTATTTACATTTAGATAGCCTGACATTAAACTAGAAACTTCTTGCCATGGTTTAGACGAATTCTCATTAGACAGATTAAAAACTGTTGCCATTACATGGGTCTTCTATACTGAGCTCCTTTGATGTTTTTTGATTAGTTCCTTAACCCAGTCTAGCTGTGTCAAATTTTTTCTAAAATGATGTTGGATAAATAATACTGCAGCTGGGTTTTATTTCATCAAGGGATTATTTGAAGACAAATTCCGAAAAGAAATATCATTTTTGCTCAGCTAGTCATACGTCAGGGTATATCAATATTTCTATTTCAAATCTGCAGCCAATTGGTCTAGATTAAGTGACTGGTCCTATAAATTCTAGACCCAGATCAAGCATGTTTTACTATATCTAAGAAAAGGCAGAATTTTTGCCAATGATATAGCCCGATATCCTCCATAAGAAGTATAGCCTAGCCTACCCGTTTCGCAACAAACCTATGTTAAGAAGGGGTAAATTACCTTGTCGGCCCTTTTTACGCCGGCCCTAATTTAACGCCGGCCCTTTTTACGCCGGCCCTAATTCCGCCACCCCAAGAATCTGCTTTAACGCCATTTAGGGCCGCGTTTTACGACGGACAAAGACCAAGGAAAGAAAAAATTTAAAACTATATTTTACAGACGTGGAAAGAAAGTGGCTACTATCATGAAAAAATTAGTCAATTACGATCGTCTCTTTCTCGGTGCATTCTGTATCTACCTCTTCGTGCACTTCGATGGCGTCTTCTTCAAACTCGTATTCACACTGCTCCTCCCTAGTCTCATCTCTCAAATCATTGAAATGTATAAACACTTAAAGGAATCTAAAGAACTCATTCTTTCCGGCTTTAGGAAGGCACACGTTACTGAGGCAGTTACCTAAGCCTCAAACCTATCCCATTTGTGCGAAAACCCATTTCAGGACATAGACATGATTTAGTAACTCTTAAACTAAAGAACCCAAACTTTGCTAATTTATAGTAGTTTACTTTCTGTTTTGTTGCTGTTTCTCTTCTAATTTTGGTTAAATATACATTATTATATCCAAATAAAGCCTAAAATATGGCGCATGTCAGCAAAAAATACAATAAAAAATTAACGCCGCTTTTTGAGAAAATTTGTAAAATTTTGGCCCTTTTAACGCCGGCCCTTTTTACGCCGGCCCTTATTCCGCCTCAGGACGAAAATTAACGCCATTTAGGGCCGGCGTAAAAAGGGCCGATAAGGTACAGCAAATATCCATAGCAAATTGCGTTCAGTCCTTCAGACAAAATGATATATTTTCAACACTTGCCAAATTAACAATCTGATATTGCTTCGTTGCTGAAATACTTATCATTTAGTGGTTTCGGTTGTTGCTACTTGAACAATTGAAGAAGGCTGAAACTTTCATTGAAACTTGCAAAGGGATAGCTTTTAGAAGAACTGGGAACAAAGGTTGTTTAGTACAATCAATATTGTTTTGAGGCTCTACACCTGCCACCAAAAAAGTGTTTGAAATTCATACATTGCGTTTATTTAATGTGGAATAGTTAATAAGGATTGAAATTTTTTATGATGCGTCTAAAAAGTTGATGAAATGCACGCAAATACATCAAAATAGAGCACATTACATCCTTATTTATTCGAAAAGGCTGAACTCAAATTTGTTTTCTTTCCTCCTGATGCACTTAATATTCCAATGATTAAGGAAGGAATCTAATCATAGAAGGGTTATTTTCATCTCTCTAACAGGATCCTCAAACTAACTTCATTACTGCTATCAGGGGGATTACGTGCGAATTATAACGACCACAGTCTTACTTCACGCAGAAATTTAGGCTCTTTTCCCCTCCATGGAAAAGTCATAATCATGATAACTTCCAGAAGTAATCCCCGGAAATTGTGGGGTAGTTCCAATCTTACGATATGATTGACTCCATAAATAAGGCCCTAAGTGGTCTCTATCTTCTACCCTAAAGGATGGTCAATGGTGTTCCCTTATTAATCTGTTGTTATCCGTCACTCGTTTTTTATGATTTTCAGACATATTGCCACCTACAGAGTAACCCAATAATCCCCAGAGAATATAAATGAAAATAAATGTCCCGGGGCCTTGGGCAAACTTATGCTGATTCAAGCTTAATCCCCCGGGATCCACCCCTTGTACAAGAAGACGCCCTTTACAAAGATTGCAGGCACTCAAATCTTTTCCCAATATAAGTCTGCTGTTCATGTTTTTATACTGAAGCAAATTTATCTGTTTTGTGTATGATCTCGTCTCGAAATGTCTACTTCTTGTTTTCATAATTTCTTTACTCCTGTCGAATCTGTTCATCATTATGGTACAATAAAGGAAAATACGACATTTTCTTGCCACAGAAAAATACAAGCCAGTATGGCCTTACGTCAATACGTTATTATGGAGCAAAGTGCTGGAATGAAATCCCTGCTGATGTCAAAAGGTCTTCCCTCAAGATTTTTCGTAAAAAGCTTCAATAATTTCTACTTGAAAACAACTATAAGAGCTGATTATCGGTAGTCACAAATTTACCCACAAATTTGCTTGCAATAATTTTCATGAACATTTGGTAAGATGGTGCTCTCTCTCTCCTCGATTAGCTTTGCTAAATAGAGAGGTCCTCCTCAAGAATTCCCTTCATCAAGTCCTCTACTATTTTTTATTGCCTTTTTTACGTCGCTATTGTATCTTGATTTAATTTGTAGTTATTCAATTATTGTAAGTTTATAGAGTATTTGAATTGAACTTCCTTCATGTTGTAGGACGACTGGGAAGATGAAGAGGAAGAAAAGGTTGAAGGTAAAGTTTTGAACATAGAGCCTACATACAACTTAGCCTGCCTTGAGAGATCTCAAAATGAGGCCCCCCATATTTGTACTTGAAGCGTTATTTGGCATATTTTCGCGCGTGAATCCGTGATCAAAGAATCCTTTGTGCAGCGTGATTTGTTGAAAATGAGGTCGTTATTCCGTGAAAATGAGTTTTCAAGTGCGTGATTGCGTGACGCGTTCTAGTAGTTAAAAAAAATTTCTTCCGTGATAAACGAAAAGTTGACGCGTGAATCCGTTATCCAGGGGTACTATAGGGGGGCCTCCAAAATGGGAGGCTCTTAAATAATGAGTTACAGTAAATAGAAATAGGTTTCATGCATTGAAATCTATCCATGTTATTAAGACTCAAACAATTGTTGAAGAGTTGCATAAATATCATCACTTTCCTCCAAACCAGTTTTTTCTTTCAACCCTTCTCATCGCAACACAATGTGTAACTTCTACAACCAAGCTTTTAGAAGCAAGTGTTTAACCTTCTTTGACGCTGCTCTGCTTCCAGCTATTAAAGGACCTTATTTGTCTTCTTCGGCGCTATTGCACTTTCATCTTTCCGAAACCGCTTTCTTTCGGGCAGAACCAGTCACCAAAAGGGCTTTCCGAAAACAAATCCTTTCATATGTAGGATTTGCCCTTGAATAATTCAGTTGTGCGGCGGTTGCAAATACAATTCTCCAGATAGAAAGCACGAACTAATGCAAAAGTTTAAGTTTCTAGCCAACTTTGAACGAAAGATGATATTCTCAAACAAAAATTTCCGGCAGTTTTGTCAGAACTTTCCTCCAGGACAGGATTGCAGTATTTTTGTGACCCCGCATTGTTCTTGGCATCATTAACTTTTTCAAGAAGACTGTTCTCTTCTTTTACAGCTAAGCCTGTAGTCGTTGAGAAGAAGAAAAAGATTCCCCTTGCAGAAAAAATTCGACTGAAAGAAGAAGCAAAGAAGGAAAAGATGAAACAGATGGCAGAGGTTATTTTGAAAAGATGTTTTTGTCCTTTCCTTCCTGGAAATCCTTTAATGTGCTTTAATCAGTTGAAAAAAAGGGAGAAATATGAGAGCAATGCAATTTGAATTGAATATATATTATGCAATAGCATGAAAATCGGATGATATTGTACTAGATGGGATGAAATAGAGTGGAGTGTGAAATTCTATTTTAGTAAATTTCACCTGAGTTGAAGAAGAGACTAGAACTTAGTTGAATAGATTAAAATTGTATTAAGAATTGAATTTAATAAGTTGAAGTGAACCTAATTGTATCAAATCAAGTTGAAAAAGAGATCAGAGTTTAGTTGTTAGAAAAGGTAATAACGATTGAAAAAAGGCAGAGAAAGAGTTTGGAGAGTGGAAATGGGTGAAGCGAGATGAAATATGGTAGATAGAATGTAATAAGTGAATCAGACGTTTTGCAAGTAATAATCTGTTTATTTTCAAGGCTGGTGCTGACAGAAAAGAAGAAAATTTTGAAGACATGACGCCGGAAGAGCAAGCTGCAGAAAAACTCAGGAGACAAAAGTAATTCTCCACTTATTTAACATTATCTTTATTGTGAGAAATTCATTTTCAAACTCTCCGTGTGTTCGACGGTGCTTTAAGTGCCTTTCAGTGTATAGCTTTAAATAGGCATAGCCATGTTTTTAGACCGAAAGGCCGCCGGTTCACATGTCTCAAAAAAAAAAAAAACGAAATTCTACTTTATGTACAACATATAAATTGAAGTTAATCAATCCTGCATATTGCTTCCACCAGTTCAATGTTTGCTGTATCAACTTCAACCTTTGTTCGCCTATTCCTGGAGCCTCGAATGCACAATATAGCACTGCGAAGAAGTGCAAAAGACAGTTTTGTGCGAATCCAGTTTGTGACGGATGAAACTGCCAGATCTCGTTTTTCTGCAATCTTTGTAGATAATACCGATATATATTTTTCGGCTTCTCTTCCTTAACCACCATTGTGGGCAAAAACCAAAGGTGCGAATGAGCCATGCTCAACTTGTAATACGCGTTGACTGTACGCTCATTTCTTCTCTCTTTCATTGGCTGCAAAGGTGTTCTCTAGCTTTTGGTTTCGGTATGACGGTGCAAATGGGTTGAAAACCCTTACATCAAAAAATGCACTTTGTTCCCTCTGCCAGAAGCCACGTGCGCTAATATCAAGTCTTGCTTCTTCTGATGTGTTTGAATTTCTCGGCAGTCGTTCACCACTAAGAGGCTGCAGAGCTGGCTCAATGCTAACGTCGTTTGAAATTTCAGTTGCCAACTTGCCGAAAAGATCTCGTCATTCATTGTGTCGATGGTGAATATATCCGCCTTTTTGACAAGACATCGCATGGTCGACGGAAACTTGTTTTCCGCATACCCAAATAGCTGACATGAATCTTAAATGCCATCTATACCTCAAGCGGAGCGCGTCGTAGAATTCACGTTTGATGAGAACAAAGTTTTCAGCCTTCAAAGGAAGGGAAGTGAGCCACGACGACGCACCTTTCATACAAGACAGCTCATTTGCTTTACGTTGATCGGGTGTCATAGATTCTCTAAGCAGTCTAAGTTTCTGTTCATGTGACTTTGTTCTTTCATTGGCAATTTGATTCTTCGTTTTCCTTAATTCACCATTGTTCAGCGTCAATTCAGTGGTTTGCTGTTTGATGTTTGTTGATAGCTGAATCGTGACTCTCTTTGAAAAATCATATTCCTGATTAGCTATCTCTGAGAATACCGGTATACCAAGTCCTCCAAAACGTACAAGGAGACTGATTAATTCTCGCTCGATTTCGGAGCAGTGATGGCCTTCAGTTAACACCGGTAAAAACTGTTCCTTAATGAAGGCATCAAGCATTTTTAATGCATTGCAAAAGTCAGGGATGACTCTAGTTAAGTAAGTTATTCTATGACAAAATCCACTAACAAAGCAAGTGTATGCTGCATGCGGCTCTGAGCGTGCTATTTTGCATAGTATTTTCAACTCTTCAATCCATCCTTTCACCACCTTATCTGCATAATCTGATTTGTTATTGGCTGTCCCTATGTATGATCCCAAGTATCTTCTTCCTGATGTTGTGATGTTGATATTAGTGTTGCCAAAGATCTCATTAGCTTGCTCATAACTCTCTTCCTTCACTACCAGCCATGACTTGGATGCATTGGGATGATACCCAATCAAAGGACCATAATGCAGAACGTTATCCCACCACGATTTTAATTGAATCAACGTCCCTGCACCACCAAGATCATCTGCGTAAGCTGCATGCTTTACCCTGTTTTCGGCTGATTTTATCTCTTCAAATATATCCTTCATTGCATGCACAGTAGCCTCGCACCCAGATGGCAATCCAGTGCAAAACTGTAGAGATCCTCCACTTTCAAGGATATCAGGCTTAATGACACTGATGATTGATTTTCCGATGATCCTTCTCAATACTTCTCCAATGCCGATTGGTCGAACACCAGGGTTCTTGTCAAGAGGTACCAAGCGGCAAGAAACATATGCTTCAATCGAGTTATTATTAATATCTCTTGTGCAAAGTATGCGTGTAAATTTTGCTGAAGCTGCCTTTAGTTCTTCTCCAGTTTTTCCAAACATTTTTGAAACGAGTATTCTCCGATGATGTCATTGATAAATGTAATGATGTCATTGATTAATGTTTGATTTCATTGATTGATATAATGATTTTACTGACTAATGCATTGGTGTCATTGATTAATGAAATGATGTTATTGGTTAATTCAATGATGTCATTGATTAATGCATTTGATGTCATTGATTATTGTAATGATATTACTGATTAATTCATTGATGTCATTGATTATTGTGATGATTTCATTTAATCCCTAGACTAGTTGAAGAGGCTGATTTACTAATTGCAGCTGAAACTTTTGGTGAGTTCAACAGTGCCTTACATTATGTTCTCAGTCATTATAATGTTCTCCTCCACAGTACTGAACATTCTCCTCCACAGTACTAAACATTCTTCCCCCACAGTACTGAACATTCTCCCCCCACAGTACTGAACATTCTCCTCTACAGTACTAAACATTCTCCTCCACAGTACTACACAGAAGCTCTCCAGGATGGCTCCTCTCACTAAAACTGAACTCTGGCAAGATGGTGGTAGATTTCATGAATTAGATATGTACATCCTTTGGGATCGATTGGCTGACAATAGCACTAACACTACAAACAACGTCCAATTTGATATGAAAAGGAATGGACACCAAAACATAGGTTGGCATGGACCCTAATCGTGTACAAGAACAAGTATGGAACTGACATTGAAATAACAGAGCTAAAAACACTGAAACAGAAACTGACCGTTGATTGTTTGTTTGTAGGTGTTACCCCTGACGTGATTCCTGGACAAAAAACTATAGACAATATGAACCCCTCTAGTAAAGAAGAATTTAACGAATTTCAACGGCTTCTCACTGAAAAGATCACCAAATACGAAGTAAGTCATTTTTCCTCTCTTTTTCTGTTATACTGCAACAATTTTTTAAAGGAATTGCTAATTATTTTGAAGAATAAGTTGCTATCATATTAACTATTACGAGAAAACTCAATTACTGCTATTGCTGCCTTCCGCTGCTTGAAAGAATTGGTTAAAAGAAATGTAAACGTGTCTACAGAGTTTCTACGTATTTATATCTATGCATGCCACCACTGGGTCTCGAACCTAGGTTGTTGCGGACATAGGCGAGCACGAATTCAATCCGAAACACAAATTAATGCCTGACTATGGACAAGCCTGGAGTTGGACACCTCAAGGCTACTGTACTAACTCAATGTAGGATGAGCTTATCAATTTATAAATATATGCATATTCATATCATAAATGGTTTAGGACAGTGGTAGCGCGCTGGGCTTTGGTGGTAAAACCCAGGTTAGAGACCTGGCGATGGCAAATCAGAATTGTAATAGCCTGCTTTGGTAAAATATGATTTCCCATGTTAGCTCTATGGAGAATGTTCAGTACTGTGGAGGGATACCCTCAACGCTGTTAGGGGATATCATCAGTGCTGTTAGGGGATACCATCAATTTTGAAGAGGATATTCAGTACTGTGTAGGGCAACTGGAGGCACTTTGAGTTTATTATCACCACAGTACTTATGGTTTCCGCTGCAGTATTGGAAAGCGTCCACTGTACCGATGTGGTCTTTCGACAGTACTGATGATATCCTCTGCTGTACTGCATACCCTGCATAGTACTGACTGCATCCTCTCGCAGTACTGATGGTATCCTATAAGATTAAACACACCTTCCGCAGTACTGCAAAGACTTTGTTCAGGGTGATACTGTGATAAACTTCTATCTCTATTTAGACAAAACCCGAATATGTTGTTCTCTTGGAATCGCTGTTTAGAGATTGCTGTGCTGGACGTAAGTGAGATTCACATTATAAATTTCTCATAAATTTTTAAAGCTTGAAATTCTTAAAGAAATTAACCAGGGGTTAAAAAGTGGTGAATGGTGGACTTTGTGTAACTAGCTCCTTTGTTGCTTTGTTTGTTACTGATCATAGAGAAATATTGACAAAGGTAGGTATCTATCAGTAAACTTGTTTCACCCTTAACCAACCAACAATTTTACTAAAACTAGGGCCTTCTGCATTTTCCCGGTCACCTTGTGTTTTTTTGCTAGCAGTGACGATTTTTGTGCTTAATCTTTCTCAGATTTCGACAAGGTTGATGTTGAAGATGTTTTTTTGCATTAATAATGTTCTTTAGTTCATCTCACAAGAAAGGGTCTCTCCACGCTTTTCCATTGTGCATTTTGACATTCCATTTTTTGACAAGGCCCACAAAGAGAGCTATTTTCATATAGCTACGCAATTTCAATTTCTGATGCAAAAAATTACTGCTTAGGCACTATGCTGAAAAACTTTGTTGGTTGAAGAAGGGCAGGGGTGTAGCAGAAATCCATGATTATTGGATGAGTTGGTCGAACGACCCAACATTTCCGCCAACATTACAAAATAATAGAAATGTTTGGCACAACACTTAAAATTTTTGACCCTCGTTAATTTTCAGCCAGCATCCAAAAGTAGAATGTCATGTGTCACTACAAGGTGGTCAAACGAGCCGACATTTCAGCCAACATTATGTTGGGCGAAATGTTGGGTGAAATAATGCGTCGTTTGACCGGGGCTGAAAATGAAAGATATCGATGTTGAGGGGTAATTAGTTCCCATAAAGACAGGAATCGTATATTTATCCAGAACGTGTTTGATTTTAGTGGATCCAGATGACATAAAAAGAATATCAACAACATTAAATGTATTAGCAACCGAAAAAGTCAAAGTCCTAAAGGTTTGCTATGAAATTTTTTAATGTATTTCAACTGTTCTTCATGAGATGCTTCAAAAATCCAGCATTCTTTTTATCAAGGGTACTCAAAAATGAAGTCGCAATGAAGGGGAAAGGGGGCTTTATAGAAATCAAGTGATCATTCGTCGAATTTGAGAAATTTTAGATTCGGGTCAAATTGGACGTTTACCAAATCCAAATTGAAAAAGTGACTATGTAGGAGTAATTTTAGCAATGCCAACCAGCTCTTCTAAATCTATTTAGTCTGTAAATTTAAGCCATAATAAAAAAAATGAAATTTAGGAAGATTCACCGAAGCTTTCTCGCAAGTTATGCAAGATTACTGTGGCAATTCATAATATATAGTAGAGTTTTGAGTGTCAATCAAAGCTTATAAGATTAAATTAAGAAGTTATGCTACTCGAAAAGTTTTGGCACTACAAACTTTACGGTACGTCCCTGTTCATAACTGCCCCTCATTATTTTCCATGACCATTCATTAACCATGAAATCATGTTTTTAAAGATGTAATAATAGACCTTATGGACATAATTCAAAAACATCGTTGGGACATATTTCACGTCTTATCGAGGTAAAACTAAAAAGATTCAATATTGCGAAATAATATTTTTAAAGATCAATGAAATATTGACCGAAGAAATGAAAATTAAAGACATAATATGAAATAATGTTTTTAAAGATTTATTACCTAATAGAATTTTTTTGCATTATTTAAAAGCAATATTGGAACATATTTCATCATATTTCATGTTTTAGGGAGGTAAGACTAAAAAGAAGACAACGAAAAAAGCACTTGCTGGGGGATCAGCCAAGACTAAAAAAGAGGACTACGCAAGCTATGGTGACCAGTTTGATGATTTCGACGACTTCATTTAAACATTATCTTCAAGACCTCATTCCCTGCTAGCCAAACTGGACCTCGCGTATTTATTCGACCCTAAAAGATAGGTTTTAATGACGCTAATTTGTCGAGAAATTATATTTTTGATTCAAAAATATACTTTTATCACATATGATGCAGTATTTTCCCTTCTAACCATTATATTGAAATTTTTATTGCAGATTCTGTTTTCTGCTCCCTCAAAATATATTGCACCCATTTACGATTAACAATAAACTTGTGTTTCCAGAGTATTGAGACATCAATTGCTCTAATGCTAGGCTGGTACAGAGATAATGAGAATTCATGAAAATGAGACCGTCTTTTCAATCAAGCCCTCCTCTTTTTAAACCTTTTTTAAAAGTATTTTTGATTACGATAAGTTTCCTGGGATGCTGAATACCAAATTTACTTGAACCCCCCCCCCCCAAATGTTCAAACTAAAATATGGAAATATGTATTATTTCGATGGTCCGTAAACTCACAAAGGTAGTTTAAGAAGGATCTATTTATATGATGAGATGATAACCTTAGAAAAGAGTTACCCTTCCACAAGATATAATTGGGGTAGTTGAATCGTGCCCCCTAATACTTTCTTTGTTTTCACCACAACTATTTTGAAGGTAAGTATCTGGTCAAAACTACAAATGGAAATGTTGTGTAATTTTACTTCTTCTGGTCTTTACTTTAAGACCATTCCAAACCCCAAATATTAAGAACCATAAAACGTTCGAGTGATTGCTTATCTGTGGTTCAATTACGCAACATGCAATGGTGTAGGGCCGGAAAATAACCAGGTGGCTCTATTTATAGGGCATTAATATCTAGAATAGGGAAGTAATAAAGAAAAAAGAGAACTAGGGGGTAGAAAAAAAGAGAACTAATAATGCTCCCCCTAAGACCCTACCAGAATGTGTATCTGTAAAGGTTATAATCGAATACTTTACATGCCATGTTGTGAGGTATTTTCAATATTCATTAATGAACAATAATTCTTAAGTTTGTATTAGGATACCGTTATTTCAGGTTTGAAAACTTGGGTTTTTTTCCTGCATAAAATGATGCCTTTACGAATAAAAATGCAAAAAATACCATAGAACAATCAGACTTATCATATATTTTTATGAATGTAAGTCATGTAAGGATTTTTAAAGTATTTCAATTCCCTTGGGTCCAGATATTTGTCTTTTTACCGAAGAATTCTCAAGAGGGGAATTTCTGCAAGATTCTTCAATCGCAAGCTAATCAAGCAGAGAATTGCAAAGTATCGTTGCACTCACGAACCGAGCGATAATTTTCATTTTAGCCACTTCTCCATTACTGCAACTGCTTCCTTCTGCTGGCCAAATACAATCATGGCGTGGACATTTTACGAGAAGATTCGAAATTCCCCTGAAATAAATAAGAAATTGGATAAGTTGCTTGGAAAATACCGACACGTTAAGGATTCTTCCATTCTTCTCCAGTTTGGCTTCGCAGCTTTGGAAATGCTTTTGAGATTTTGCATGAATTTCAGCCTAATGCTGGCCTTCGTTCAACCAAAGTTTGTCTCGAACTCTGCACCAAGTTAGTAATTTGTCTTATTACTGTTGAAATATAAAGTGTTTGCTCTACTGCACAGATGGGGTGGGTTTGATATTTCATGATTTTCTGGCCATACAAAGTATTCGTTTGCAACGTATTCAAAAGGGGGCAGTTCCTGCATTGGTGAGAAACTTTTTGCGTTTGGTGAGTTCAATTTTTTCTATGGAACATGTTCTCTAATAGAATACGCCGCAGTTGGTCGAAAGCAGGGGTGTCCTCACCGAATTCTTATCTAAGAATGCAGCAGGGTTGAGTGGGGTTCAGGGTTCTTGAATTATATTAAAGGAGCAAAGGTGAAAACAAAATTAAGATAATATTGATGACCGCTTTATGCTTCCCGGTGTCGGGTGTAGATTAATCTGTTCTATCTTTAATAAGTACGTTTTTTCTTATTCTTTTCTTTTTTCTAGTCAAGTTCGTTGACGAATTTATCTGTCATCAGGTGGATTATTGTGAAGCAAGGCTACAAGAGGTAAGCCGTTTCCTGTTCTATGATTTTCTTCAGCAATCGTTTATATACCAGGGCCTATGTTGGGAAAAGCCCTTTATCGACAACTGACTGAGGTATATCGCCATTTAGGTAGTCCAGTTGAGAGAATGTATTCTCTTGCGTTGGACCATTCTTCTGATTCACGGACTTCGGTCATAGCTCTCGACAATTGCTTACTTATTTTGGATTTCCAGCCCTCAAAGTTGCCTAAGAGTTGCTTAAGTTTTGAGAAACAAACAATATTCAGACATTTCCTTGTACTCCAAACCATTGAAGTCAATAGTTTACATGTCGTAAACCTTAAGAATACCAAATACGCTTCTTTTAACAGTGAAACATAGTTTGATCAAACAAGGTTGAACACTTTCAGCATAATTGCTTAACCGCTTAGTTGACTTAATTAGTTTCATCGAACCCTGGAGTTGCTTATTGTTTTGGTCATTCAAGCCCTGGTCCCTTATTGACGTGTTGCTCATTGTAAAAAGTGTATTCAATGTTACTCGTATACAGAACTCGAGAGTTGTAAGTTTGCGGGTATAAAAGAGATTGAGTTGTTTCCTCTTCTATAATTTCAGAGAGCTGGTTCGATTTACGTAATGGAAAACACGCTGAGGCTTCGACTCGTCAAGTTCTTCACTTTGCTTTGGCGAATCGCATTGATCTGGCCTAGGCTGGCCTTGGTCATAATTGTCCATTCATACACCTGGCTGCGGAATGAAATCGATGAGGACATCACGGTGGGTTTTCAGTATTACTAATGCGATCTGGGGTGCCTAACCTATACTACCCTCAGTTGTCCTGCACAAACAAGACTTTGACAAATGCATTATCAGGAGGCCTACGATGCATCTTGTTCTTGCGCACAGAACCGAGGGTTGATTCGATCAATCTCTTCCAATTTTCCTGAAAACTGTATTGTTCTAATGGAAATATCTTGAAAAATCACTTGAAAAACTTGAAAAATCTTACACGCTCAGAAAGGGAGTGAAAGGCGTCTCGCCCAGAAAAAGAATCTATACTAACAAATATCTGCTAATTCTAACCGAAATATGAAAATTAGCTTTTGTTTTCGGTTCTGCTTATTCTGACATTGATGATATAGTTCTGACGTGGGTGATTGTGGTCTGAATCCGAATTCCAAAATAGTGTATTCTGATATAGATAATCGTCGTCAAAACCCAACCTCCTATTCAGGGCCTCATTCCACACAACACGACCTCACAAAAATCTTACTCAACTCCGTGCTCGGTTCAGGTAGGGGCAACTATTACACCCTTCTTTGCGACCCAAGCGGGTTTTGATGTTCCCTTTTCACATCTGTTTCCGCCCCTTTGAAGATATATTCTACTTTTTTGGAGAGAAGGGAAGCATCGTGTACCTCATAAACCGTCTGCCCCCTTCAGATTTGTAGTGGACATACCCCTGACTAAAGCCTTGCTCTGACCTAACTGAACCTAATTTTACTTTTGGTTTGAGTTTTGTTTTACAGGCTTTTTTCCGTTGGATTTTTAAACAGGTTTTGTTTGAATAATCAGTTTTAAAATGAAACCTAAAACCTGTTTGGATATTTGAAAGTGAAATGAAAAACAAAATCTAAAAAACCCCGACTGTCCCTAATCGAACCCTACTTTGGCTTCAACTGTCCCTATTTGAACAAAAACTGAATCTAAACTGGACTCTTAGCGTACCTTAACTAAACCCCCGCTGCACTCTATCTATTCACCCATCTATCTGTCTATCTACCTATTCTACCTACCTTTCTTTTTACTTATCTTTTTCCAAGTATTACATTTTTATCTAGATAGCTATTACATACTTACTTTTTGCTTAAAATCGGAGAATCCATCCTCCTGTATGCAGAAATCGAGAATAATGCTTAAACGTGAGTGCTTGAAAGCCTAAACGAAAATAGTGATATATGCAGACGATGAAGAAAAGGAAACCTGGATTGACTGTCATAAAACTAAATATCCGTTATCCTTAATTCCAGCTTGCAAAGGAGACGTTTTTTACGAAGTCGATGAAAGTTCGTCGTTCTGCAAAAAGAGAGAAAGCAAAGAAGAGACATGTTTCAGCTTCTAAACAGACGAAACGAAAATTTGAAGACACGTCTGACGAAGAGGTAGGAAAGCTTTTTTTCATACGATTGCTTTTGCTTGTTTTTCAGTACAGGCCCATTCTGGTCTTTCTTCCATTAGGTAGACCAAAATGCCGGGCAGGGTAGGTACGCAGGCAGAGGCTACTATACATCCAGAAGACCCTGCTGCCGTGAGATTGTCAGTCTCATAGCATGGGGTAGAGGCTTAGATTTGGCTTCGTATACGTCATTACACTCAGTTTAGGGGATTGCATGTCCAACTTTGCAAGTTTTTTACCAAAGACTTTCCTAACCATTTACATATACTAATTTTTCCCACCTCCCTCCCAATTAGCTTCATTTCTTACATATTGTTCTTACCTTTTCTTTCGTCCTTCCTGTTATTTGCTTTTAGTTGACAGGTGCATTGGCCCCAAGGAGGGAATTTCATTTCAAGGCCCAATCACCAACCGTAAAGTGCCTCATTTTGCATGCAGTTCAGACTTGTGTACTAATGCCAACTTCCCACTAGGGTAGGGATAGATTATAATCCATGCACTACCAAACACATTGTTTCAGTCATGCAATGTTTTCCAGTTGGCCAAGGTCTTGGCACTGTGAGCCTATTTTTGTTCCACAGGTGTACGAATATCTGTTCTATCCAGACAAAAGCTACAGATCGGAGGAAGACCCAGACTACATGATAAGTGAGACACCGTTGGACCTGAGCGAAGAACCAGAAGTGCGATGGTGCAGTGAGGATGAGATTCAAGTGGAGAAAACTACCAAGCAGAATGATATTGGTAGTGAATGTAAAGATGATCAAAAGCTTATCAATGCTGCTGAAAATGAGAAGGCTAATGTGGAGAAGTATGCATTTGTAGACCCGGCGTACGTCGGCGATCTCGGATCATTCGATACGACGACGGGAGAGACCTCCTCTGATGACTATGATAGCACGCCAACTAAATTAAGGAAACGTGATGCCAAGAATCCCCCCTCATCCTCCTCCGCATCTAAAACGGTTCTTGCACAAAGCACACCCCATTCCAAGAAAGGATAAGGACTGTGATGACTTCGATCTTTCACGACTTGAACTTCATTTGATTTATTAGTAAGCGAAATGTAATTTGAAATTTTCTAGATGAATGATTAGTTTTATTATAAATAAAACTCATCGAAATTCATGCTAAAACAACGTCGTGCTCTTTTCTGCCTCGGAAGGTCCTCGAATGAAAGTTTGAAGGTATTTGTGATTTGAAGTTGTTACGTTATTCAAAAAATACCCCTTTGTCATAAAGATAGGAGTACACCTCGCAAATGCTAAGCTCAGCAGCTTAAAAACCTGCATATTATAAATTTCACATTGAAAACCTGAAGATTTAACTAAAACCTCGAGAACTTTTCATTATAGGCATACGATTCGCCCTTTCCCATGTCGTACCCAGGCTTCCCTTCTCAGTTAAAATCTTGTTTGGAAGTATTTACTTTTGCCCGATTTCTAGCGAAAACCATGGACTAACCATCATGATTTTACTGATTTCGGCTGTTTTGAGGGAAATATTTCGGTGATTTTATGTGTTTTCTTATGCCTATCCTAATGTCTCCCTAATCAGTCCTGAGTGGATTCAAAACTTATTTTGAACCATTTAAGTTTGGCCAATTTTTACTAAAAACCATGGAGTAACCATCAGGCTTTTTGGCCATTTTTTGCGGAATTTTTTGGTGATTTTATGGGTTTTCTAAAGCTATTATAACCTAGTCTTGCTATAGCTCCTAAGTAAGTCCTGAGTACATTAAAAGCCTATTTGGAACGATTTAGTGACCAAAAACCATGGACTAAAAATCATTCCTTTTCCCAATTTTAATCCTTTTTTCGGGAAATGTTTCGGTGATTTTTCTGTTTTCCATCATAACCCAATAACACTCCCTGAACAATTCTGGGTGAATCAAAAGCCTATTTGAACTATTAGTATTTGGCCACTTGGACTAACCATCATACTTTTTCCCAATTTTTCGGGTTGTCTGGTGCTATTATAACTTAATACGGCTCCTTGATCAGTCCTGAGTGGATTGAAAGCCTGTTTGAAACCATTTATTTTTGGTTTATTTTGACGAAAAACCGTCACCATCATGCTTTTACCAAACCATCGTAATTTTGCCCAATTTTCGGTTGTATTGGAATAAAACTCTTTTGTTGATTTCATTTGATTTTAAGGCTATAGCCTGATGATAGCTACTACCTGGACAGCCCTCTATAGCTCAAACAGCCATTTGGAATCATTTATTTTTGGTCCGTTTTGACCACTAACCATCATTCCTTTTCCAATTTCTGTCGAAAATATTTTGATGATCTGTGTGTGTCGTCTTGCGTTGTTCCTGTCTTACTCTGTTGTTGTTGTTGTTGTTAGAAATGGCGGACGATTTGACGCAGATCGGTGAACGAGATGACCTCTTGGAAGAGTTCCTTGGAGAATTGGGGAGCTACAAAGGCTTGGGGAATGAACCTTCTAGGTAAAAAAATAATGGGTTTCTTCAAATTTCGAAACCTAGATAATCGATTGGAGTTGGGAACTTCAGTAAACTTCAAATCCCTGATAGATATCTATCTAGATCTAGATCTCAGCCTTCGATAAAGGTAGGCCGGTCGAAAATGACGATGGAACAAAAGAATTGCAATTCATAAACCATTTGACAAAGTCCTGAACTTAAAAAGATGTTGAAAAATAAATGGTTGATTTTAATAAAGAAGATGGTCAATCTGGAGTGGCAGAATCCACTCTTTTAGAAGAAGAGTCACTACAGGTAAACAGTGTGGATAGGCCTGGGCCATTTTAGGGAAGGCACACAAATCTATTTTAACAGATTGGCTTTTGTCATGAACCCCCACCAGCCCCCAACGGTAACGGGAATATATGACCTACGGCACATCCCTCTACCAATTTCATACTATGTCGATTTCATACTATGTACCCCAAGGCCCCCGCCATCCTCTCCATGTCTTGGGTCCATTCCATCGATTTTTCGAAGAAATTTGAGGCTGACATAACTAGAATGGAAATGATCCAGAGTGATACAGAGGAAAAAAGAGTCTTCAGAGCTGTAACGACCTAGCCTAATCAGAATTTCAAGCAGCTGATCAACTTGCCTGGGATCGGTAAGGCGTAAAATGATAAAAATCATCAGACAACGAAACAATGAGAAGGCTGCAGAAGAAATTTGGTTTTTTCTAGTGGGAACAATGTATGACAATATTGATTTGCAAGTCTTCTCTTAGCTAATGATGGTTAGATTTAAGGGGCATAAAACTGTACCTGTTTGTCGTAGCTGTGGTATCCCCTGAATTCATTTTGTGCCTACCATTCAAAATTGACTGTCAGCTACCACTGATGTGTAATGAAAAAATATAATCAACTATTTCAATCTCAATTTCATTTGTATAACGTTAAACTAAGAAACAATAATACTTGATAGCTTATCTAGCTTGGATTACTGAATTAGTGTGATAAGACAGTTACAAAACTACCAAAATACAAAGTTGTCAATCATTCTCAGAACTGAAGTTTTCTTTTTTCATCATATTCATGTAGGCTAAGATTGCCTTAAACCGTTTACAATGCATATTTGGCTAAATGCAATTTTAAGGAAGTAATTTTTTACTACTACAATGCCTAACAATGTATAAAGCTTTAAATAAATCTAAAATAGCAAAACCAAGTTGAGTAAGAAAATACATTGAACAGAGAGATTTTATCAGAACTAGTGGAATCAAGTTTGCAAGGGATCAGAGGTTCTATTTAGGGTCTTTGGTGTTGCATCTGGAGAATTTTTAAATTGCATCATTGATTCCAGTGAAATTTACCAAAATTTTCCAAGTGGCAAAATGATATTAGGGTCTTCCTGACTGATCAACCAAATAAGTAAACTTTGACAATTTAACTGTTTTGTATTTGCAAAAACTTTGCCAAAAGCTGAATAATAATAACACAACAAGATAAAAGGAGAATATTACATAGTTATGTTTCAAGATGAAACGTCTTTTCATTTTCAGTAAATTAAACATCATACACGTTTTGCTTTTTTTCCGAATTTAGGATATCCTTTAAAGCTGGCGAAACCCCATTCCTTAAGCAACCTCCTTGCAAATTTCATTTTACGGTTTTCATAGTTATGTAGCTCATTTGAAAGTAGTTTTTAACATTTTCCTTATTTCAGATATGAAAATGGACTAAGAAGCTATTATGGAACAAAAGACAAAGGCGGACAATGTCATCCTTGATAATTTTGACTAGCTTGCTATTTCAAACTATGAAAGTATGACCGTGAGCAATCAAAGAAAGACCCTTTTGTTAAATGACTTGGACTGCTGGTGCGTGGATCCTTGTGCCTTGGGCAGAAATGCTTCCAGGATTCTATAGAGAAAGCCTGTTCGATGGCAAACAACAAATCAAGAGTTGATAACATCATCAATTAATTCATAGATCTGTTAGGAAAAAACAAAAATCAAATGCAAGGTCGAGATATTTCAGGTAATTAACTAAAGCTATTTAGACATAATTGAATGTATACTGTTTTGATAGAAGTGACATCGATTATGGTATATTTTTATGGCAAAATTGGAAATTTGGTCTTGACAGAGTAGCTATAATCAACATGGTGAAAATGTTGCGAATAGGGTTTTGATAGACTTTTGAATTTCATGAGCACACTGGGTAATCACCAAACATACTTTCTTTCAAAATCAGCCAAAATTCTGAAAAAGGCTTATAGCTAGCAGTCACTACTAACCTTTAGCCTTTTTCCAAATACCACATTGTTTTTGGCCAAAATTGGCCAAGTATGAGAGGTTCTAAATATAATTTTTATCCACTAAGGACTGTTCAGGGAGTAATATAACGCTATAATAGCCTTAAAAAACGCGTTAAGTCACCGAAAAGTTTTCATTGAAAATCGACTAGAAATTAGAAAAAAGCCTAATGGTTTGCTTATAGCTTCAGTCAAAGTATGACCAAAATAAATGGTTCCAAATAGGTTTTCAATCCACCCAGAACTGTTCAGGGAGAATTATTAGACTATGATAACCTTTGAAAACGCATAAAATCACCAAAAAATATTCTTTCAAAATCAGCCAAACATTTGTAAGAGCCTGGTGCCTAGCCCATGGTTTTGGTCAAACTTTGCCTAAAATAAATGGTTCCAAATAGGCTTTTCATCTACAGAGGACTGTTCAGGCAGTGATCAATATCAGCCAATAGCCAATACCAATCAAATCAACCGAGAAGTTCTCTTCAAAATCAGCCAAAAATTGGTAAAAGCCCAATGGTTAGCCCATGATTTTTGGACAGACTTTGCACTAAATAAGGACGTCAATAAGCGGACGCATATAGGCTTTCAATCCATCCAAGGCTGTCGAAGGAATGATATTTGGCCACAATAGCCTTGGCAAACGCACTAAATCACCCAAATAGAGAATGAGCATAAATAGAAAAAACCCTGATGGTTAGCCAACGGTTTTGGTCTAAATTGACCAATTTTAAATCGTTCCTAATAGGCTCTTAATATCAGGACTGTTCAGGGAGTAATATTTGTTGATAATAAGGACAGAAAGCAATACAATATATACAAAATATTTTTCTCCAAAATCAGCAAAAAATTGGAAAAACTTTGCAGAGAAATATGGTCCTTTAGAATTTGTATGGAAGAAATGCATCTCCCAATTTGCTTCTGGAGCAAGTTACCGGACAGACACCGTTGTGAAATTATTTGCAGGCCTTCCTTCAATACCAGCACTACATTAAATCTATCAGTACTTTATTGCAAATCTCCTTTCTCTAACATTAACTCTAACATCAACCCTAAATCTAACCTCAACCCAAACCTTAGCTACTTTAACTCTAACTCTAACCTCAACCATAACACTTACTCTAGTCCTAATCTAGAGCAAAAATTCTATTCCGAATAGGTGCATCTTTTTGAAGTTAAAATTTAAGTTAAAATAAGAAAACCCGGTGATCTTCATTGACTTGAAAATGATTTTGTAAATAAATCGAAATATCGACTGAAGATCACCGTGTTTTTCTTATTTTAACTTTAATTTAAACTTCAATAAGATGCACCTATTCGGAATAGCATTTATTCTCTATTTTCTAAACGTATCGCCTAGAAAGGATTCTAGTCCTAATCCTAACGCAATCTTTGACCAACTCCTTAATCCTTAGACCCTAACCTCTAACCCATCCTCAGGCTGACCTTTTCACTAACTCTCACCCTAAACATTGTTGTTGCCTAACCCTTTCCATCCAACCCAAGCCCAAACCATAACCTCAACCCTTACCCTAACCCCAACTTTAAGGCTATCCCTGACCCTGATGGTTGTTATTTCATGAAATTCAAATAATCGATTCACTGTTTTTCCTTTCAGATTATTTTGTTCCTCTCATCCAATGCAAATGTGGATGGATTGATCTGGACAGATCTCAATCTAGCTGCGAGCAAGACCCCGAATTCATCATATGCTATTTGTAACAACTTCTTTCATAATGTAGCAGTTCCGATACTTCAACTAACTACTCGGCGATAGTGGACACTACCACGAGCATATCTGCCATATTTACTCCTTCACCAGTGACAGGCTTGCTATAAGTTTGAGGTATGTTTTATGTGTTGTTCTAAAAATATTCAACTGGAAATGCTAGCTGGCATGATTTTCACGCTAAAATAGACCAGCTCTTACAAAAATTATACCTTCAACCAGTTAAGCTTGAAATTGTTAGGTTTGAGTCTGAGAATTGAAAGGCTGGACTTTTTCTTTCAATCTGCTTCATTCTGAAAGGTTTAAGACCAAATTTCTGCACCCTTGCCAACTGTGATACCATTGCCTGAACAAATATTGTAGAAAAGTATTCCCCTTGACCAGACAAAAACTTCAAGACAGTATAACCTCTATGCAGCTCATCTAGGTACATTACTGTTGAAGAACCTCACCCTCAAAAGAAAGCATGCAATATTGGTTAAAGATTTCCTGCCTCAACCATTTTTGTTAAGGACCAATAATGGGTACGCAGGGCTAATGGTCTTCACATTCCGGGTCAGGTAGCGGCTTCAGTCAAACCTCTCCTATTAGATAATCCACAAAATCTCTCCAGGCCAACTAGTTCATTTGGTATTCCCTGCAGTGGCGCTTTTAGAGAGAATGTAAAGTCCAGGGCCAAAAACCTTGATATGACCGAATGTGATGATTTCTATTAGGTATTTTGCAATTTTCATTACTTTGCGGGGCCATGGCACCCTACCCCCTAAAACCGCCACTTATTCCCTGTTGTACTGTTTATTCGAATTATTGTGCTCAGAAGAGTAAAAGGAGAGATACTGTATTCATTAGAGCGAAAGAACCAATCCGATCCTCCTGCACATTCCAGCACTGTTTATCAATTACTCTTACTCGATACTATGTTAATGTTTCGTATGTTAACTGCCAACCTGCTTTCATTGACTTCCAGGCTCTCCCAGAATCAGCAGATGGAAAATTGGTGAATGGCAAAGTATCGGACCTAGCTGCAGTGCTTCTTCAACAGGGTCGAGGGCTGCATCATCTGGATGTTCATAGTCATCAATGTGAGACTGAACTAAATAATACTGTTAGTGTTTTATGGCATATAAATCCAGTTTGCTCTGTGGGACAGGATAACTTAGCTTGTAGGGAGATAAAGGTAACGTTGTTAAATCTATCTGTAAAGTGCATATTTTTCAAAATGAGATTTTCTTACGTATAAATGAACAAGTGTGTTGATCCTAACATTCATAGAGTTTCCTGAGAAAAAGTTATGAAAGGAGTTTAAAAAGGAAATTTGACGGCTAGAATAAGGATATTTGAAGAAAAGCGCACTAACATACATTCCATAAAAGCTACAAACTCCTTAAATTTCGAATAAACTCCGTACGAATTCGTTTAACTTCCATAAATCTGTATAGATACTATGGTTTTTGGTAAAAAAATTGCAAGAAATTAGTATTTTCTAAACTATTTTCATTTTCATTTGAATCAATTGTAGACTTTTATAGGACCGAAAACGTACAAAATCACAGTAGTGCTTTTATTCAGACGAAAATTTCCTTTTAAAGAGAAATGTCAGTGCTTCAACTTAGTAGAAAATTTCCTTTCATTGTGTCAAGGAAACGTTTCCCTAGTCTTTTCTTATTTTTCTTCAAATTTCCTTTCGAATTCTTTTCATGCTATTTTTCTCAGGAAACCTGAAATTGGAACCAGAATTGCTTTTTAATTGCGTTCCAAGTCAAGAAGCGAAAATTTTGTGCTTCAATAAACAGTCACATCTAAAAGTAAAATTGGCATAAAAATTGAATAAAGCAATACGGTTAGTCCAGGGTTTTTGGTTCAGATTTGCTAAATAATAATATTTCCAAATAAGCTTTAGATCCAGTAAGGGAGCCCTTTCGGGCTGCAAATTTAATTTCCTTCTTTCTGCCTCGAGAGAGCTTGTTTTGTTCTAGAGGGGGAAATTTCCTTAAAGAGGCGCTGTCACAGGAGGCTAGTCCTTCTTCTCTGTCGGAACAAAAATTCGGAAGGCCAAGTCGATTAAGCAAAGGGCTTTGGTCGGATTCATCGTTGTTCGACTCCTCTTAAGGCAAGACTATCTAGACTGACTTCTAAGATATAAGATATTTTGTTTAAATGATACAAAAGTAATACTTCTTTCATCTAGAAAGCTTTGATGGCTTAATGGACTAAATCAGGCTCTATAGTTATTTAGACCGCAGATCGAGTCTTCGTATGGTATCACTTTTGATTTCTAAGATTTATTATTTTCAGTAAAAATGATACAGTTTTATTCCTCGTAAGGTAGGACTTATGATTTCTAAGATTCATAATGTTTTATGAAAATGATATTGAAGTAAAACCTCTCTTATAATGAAAGCCGAATGGACTTAGCCAATTGATTGTGCCGGCCGTGGTTCGATTCTATGCAAGGCAAGACTTTTAATTTTTAAAATTTGGTGAAAATGATACAATCGTAGTGTCTCTTTCTAAGGAAGCTTGTGTGGCCTAGTGGGTTAAGCGAAGGGCTTAAAATACTCTGACCGTAGTTCAATTCCTCATATGGTGAAACTTTTGATTTCTAAACTCTGAATAAAAATGATATCAACTTCAAACCTATTCTGTCGGTGAGCTCCGGGTGGTGTGCAGGCAGAGTGCTTGTATCACAGTCGAAGGGTCGAGGGTTCGATCCTGAGACATACGGTTGTATCCTGAAGCGAACCAAAATCCCCTTGACATTCCAAAAAGTGGCATTGGCTCCACAGGAATTGTCGAGAGGGGCGCCAGGGGTCGGGGGTCTCCCTGGCGGCTCCCTGAGGGAAGAAGTAAGGGGATTTTGAACAAATTTTGAAAATTACTAAAAAAAGTAAGTAAATAATGAAACTGAATAAACTTCTGCAGTTAGTTTCTTTTTATAGCTACTTTCTTTAGATTGCTGAACTTCTTCAGTTAGTTTCTTCAGATTCTTACTATACTTTCTTTAGTTTATCTAGTTTTCATAGTTTCTTGCTATAGTTTTTTAGTTACTTTAGATTCTTTAGATTATTAAGTTAGTTTCTTTAGTTTCTCTATTCTAAAGAATCACTAACAAAAGTATAGAGGATAACTAAGTAATTGAAAGTAACTTCTTCAGTTAGATTATATAATTTCGTAAGTAATCTGGAGAAACTATGAAAACTAAAGAAAGTATAGTAAGAATCTGAACAAGTGCAGTAATCGAAAGAAACTATAAAGAATAGAGAAACTAAAGAAAGTATAGAAAGTATCGAACTACAGATGTTTATTCAGTTCTATTATTTACTTACTATTTTAGCAATCTTCAAAATTTGTTCAAAATCCCCTTACTTCTTCCCTCCGGGAGCCGCCAGGGGAGACCCCCGACCCCTGGCGCCCCTCTCGACAATTCCTGTGGAGCCAATGCCACTTTTTGGAAAGTCAAGGGGATTTTGGTTCGCTTCAGGATACAACCGTATGTCTCAGGATCGAACCCTCGACCTTTCGACTGTGATACAAGCACTCTGCCTGCACACCACCCGGAGCTCACCGACAGAATAGGTTTGAAGTTGGTATCATTTTTATTCAGAGTTTAGAAATCAAAAGTTTCACCGTATGAGGAATCGATCCACGGTCAGAGCATCCAAAGCCCTTCACTTAACCCACTGGGCCACACAAGCTTCCTTAGTGAGAGACACTGCGATCGTATCATTTTCACCAAATATTAAAGATTAAAAGTCTTGCCTTACATGGAATCGAACCACGGTCGGCACAATAAATTGGCTAAGTCGATTCGGCTTTCTTAATAATAGAGGATTTACTTTGATAAAATACAATAAATCTTAGAAATCGTAAGTCTTACCTTACGAGTACTCCAAAAACCGTTAGAATAGCCCGAGTTTTCTTCATAATAGAGTTATTGACTTTTGTGTCATTTTTACCAAACACTATAAATTCATTTATTTGGACGAATTTTTACCAAAACCATGGGCTAACCACCAGGCTTTTTTCACCATTTTCGGCTGATTTAGAAGGAAAATCTTTTGATGATTTTATTCGTTTTCTGGCCATATCGTAGCCTAATATTGCTCCTTGAACGGTCCTCAGTTGATAAACAGCCTATTTGGAACTATTTATCTCTGGCCAATTTTTAGCAAAAACCATGGGCTAGCCATCAGGCTTTTTTCCAATTTCTGGCTGATTTTGAAAGGAAATTATTTGTGTTGTGCTATGAATTTTCTATATGAGCAGTCCTGAGTGGATTAAAGGATTAAAAAGCTTTCTTGAACTATATGTTCCTGGCTCGTTTCTACAAAAGACCATCTGGCTCTTTTTCCAATTTTTGGTAGATTTTTCAAGAACAATTTAATAGTGATCTTATGCGATTTCTAAGGCTATTTTAGCCTTAAATTACTCCCTGAACAGTCTTGAATGGATTGAGAGACTATTTAGAACCATTCATTTCTGGGCAATGTTTATAAAAAGTCGTGGCTTAGCTATAAGGCTTTTTCCCTTTTTTTTTTTTTTTTTTGAAGGAAATGTTCTAGCGTTTTCAACGAATGTTGACTAAAAGCCTTTTTGGAACCAATCAGACGAAACGTTATCTGGTTTTTTACCTAATTTTTGCCAGATTTGGAAGGGAAATATTTCTGCTGATTTTATACGTTTTCTAAGAATATAATATCAAATTTTCCTTCAAAATCAGTCAAAAGTTGGAAAAAAGCCTCATGGTTAGTCCGTGGGTTTTAGAAAAGATTTGTCAAGAAAAGATGGTTGAAGCTGTTAAGACAATTTTCAGTAAAACCTAGAGATATAAAAATGAAACTAGTATCACCGTGAATCTGAAAGATGTGGAATGCTTGTGGCATGCATATTTTGGCCCAATCAGTGTGCCATGGCGTAATTGCTCCTCTTGATGAATCTGCCCTCTATTGCCTTAAAACCCAACAAGACCAGTGTGCTAGAGCCACTCTCCCAAAAATGAGGTATGTTGCAGAAACTGCCCTTGTCATCAATTGTGTAGTTGGATATCATTTTTAGGCCTTTTTGGCCACTGATGATTAATGTTTTTTCCCTTTCGGCCATCTTATTTATGATTTAAACACTTTTTTGCTCACTTTTGCAATGGGAGGTTTACCTTATTCTATAACAATAACATAAGAACTAAGAATTCAAAATGTTGATAGATGAACCTGATAATAGGTTCAGAGTTACACGAAATTGTAGCGAGTCAAAAATCCTTTCGTTCCACTAAAATATCTTTAGTTCTTGCCAAAATTTCTTGGAAGGTTGATTTTCATAGTTTCTGGCGTAGTATTGAAGGAATATGAACTTATGTTAGGAAACAGGTCATTCATTCACACAGATACAAACCTTACACTCTTTTTTCATAAGAACAATTTTTAAAGAACCAAGACCTCAAATTTTGCCAAAATTAAAGAACAAGCTAAGAGCAAAGTAAGCCTGACTAGTTCTCGCTCAATATAATAGTTCTAAGAAATAACCACAAGACTGAGAACTGATTACAAAACAACCAGATTGACAGCAGACTGGTATGGTAAAAAGAAATTGCGAGTTTTTCAAGGAATTGTGAATTTTTCCTGTTATGTGCCTTGCCTTTTATTGCTAATTTTCTTAGAAGAAAAATTGGAAAGTACAAGATGGTTAGTCTATGGGTTTTGGTCAAAATAGGACAAAAAAATGGTTCTAAATAAGCTTTAGATCCCCTAAGGAAGCAGTATTGGGCTATAACTGCACCAGAAAACACATAAAATCACCAAAACGTGGAAAGCACGTGATGGTTAATTCTAGAAGAAGTGACACTCAATAACAAACGTTTTCTCTGCAACTCCGAGTTTGCTGCTTCAGCACTCAGTGACTCATCGTACAAGCTATACCCATAATAATTATTTTTCATTGGTATTTTTTCATATAATTTCAGTCTGTGTGCAAGCAAGAAGCTTCATGTAACAGAGTCTTCTTTATATCGCTCTGTACCTTTGAACATAGTGTACTACGATGCGGTCTTGACAACACAATTGCTGTAGAGATTGGTACATATTGATATATATTATCTTATCTATCTTATAATATCATTGGTATATTTACCAAACATTCGAAATCTGCCGTTAGAACTGAGAGTGAAATCACAGAAATGTGTATGAGTGAATTTTAAAGATTGTTTTAGATCTTCACAGATTTATTTTCCCAGATTCTTAATATAAAGATTCATGATTTTTCTGGTTACATTTTAAGAGATTGTTGAGGCATTCAGGGATTCTTAAAAATTCTTCGTCGTCAGTGCTCGAAATTTCCGTGTGATTTACCCCTTTGATAGGACGAAAAATATGCAAGAACCATATTTGCACCAACATGGAGAAGGTATATTCAAGGGCCCTTGAGAACCCGGGGCCCCTTGCCGAATATCCTGCGTACCCCGTTTTCGTCGATCCTGTTTGCAAGGAGGTCTACTACCCCTTCAAAGAAATGACGGATAAAGTGACGGTGATAAAGTTGTCTACATTTTCTTTTGCATTAAATTAAACATGTTTACGCATCTAACAGTAAGTCTATCATACTTGCTAGACATTTGCTGATCAAGGTTTTACCCCAAAAACCCCCAACTTCGTTCACCATACTCGAGATATCCAAATAAAAATACTTTACTTGATTAGTCAAGGTAATCAAAACCAGTTAGACGTTCTTACTTTGAATAACTTGGTAGACAGAGAATTCCAAACAAAGTGATACTTGGTTTATTTATTTACGAATTTTCCAACCATATTTGTCCAACACTATACATTTTTCTCAATAAGCAATAAGCCTGGATGGGGGGGGGATGAAGGCATCAAATGAAGGCATTGACTTGCTGGAATAGTTTTACTAGCTATACTTGCATAGAGCGTGCAAATAGACAGGTTTTGGGGGTGGGAAATGGTAACTAGCCTTTTACAGTCTGACTTCACAGCAAAGTTCGGGCCTGAAGTTCAGTCTCTTACTGAAAAAATCTGGATTTAGGAGGTAGACCAAATAAACACATTTACTTTTATGCTCTAAAACGAAACAAGTGCAGTGAGAATTATTTCGTATCACGAGCTTCCTAAAGTTCGGTACCGATGTCAGCCTTCTATATCATGCAAATAAATAGGATACGATCTAACAGTGACCAGAGAGGGAATCTTGGCCTACCTTCCTTGGAGACTTACATCGACTACAAACTAGCATTGCAAATTCGATTTCCAAAATACGCCGCCATAAACCAAAGGGGAACGATCTTATGAACTGTAATTGATTTAATCGTTTTACTGTCGGTGTGAGTTGTTGAGAGATCGCTCGTGGTTGAATCGTTCCAATGAACAACCACCAATTTGGTTCCTCGAGTCTTGCAGATCCTTAACCTATATTTGATACTAGCAAACCCAATTTGATAATAGAATTTGTAAAAGGACTAGACCATATAGTAATAATACTAACAAGACCAATTTCCATTGCTCCCAATCCGATATAAAACAGCTTAATGTCTACCTTGATAACCCCAAATGCCCCAGTATTGAAGCTATTATCTATGAATGAACCCCAATGCCCTTGTTTGGGCTGCTAGGCGCATAAACACGTTCAGTAACTACAAACCAAGTAGAATTAACAATACAGTACTTCGATAACTCGCAATCAGGGATGCTGGCTCCGGTTTCAGGATCCAGAAAGTCCTTTTTCTACATTTAACAAGAAGACCTACTCGTAAACCGGCTCTTGGAAGAATTTGTAAGACGAAAACACAAACTTAGTTTGCCATAACCATAGGTAGTGGATGGTGACTAATGTTTGTAATTAAACAATGAGAAATTTCTTCCTTTTAAAGACAAAAGCCTATCTGTCTGAAAATGTTTGAAGAGGGATAGCAGCCCCTCGCCCCAAGCTTTATATCTTTGAATGATAATTGGGTGTTTATCTGGTGATGGAAGCAGTGACTTCAAGCTTAAGAACAATTGAAAAAGGACTTATTGCACCTTAAAATCGAACAGGACTCCTGATTGCATAGTTTGTCTAATTGGTGTATAATTCTATCAAATGCCAAATGTTTGATGACCCTCAAATCAACCCTTGACCATAATATCAAACTTTAACTTTGTATATGACGTTCGCTACTTCTGCTTGGTGTTAAGTTATAACATAGCTACACTAGAATGAATGAAATTTAGATTCGATTTTAGATCAATGCCCACATGTTGAAACTCGAGGGCAGCTAGATATATTTGTTTAAAATCAACATGCTAGTATTCGATTGAAATTCATTGTTAATGACCCCACCTTGGCGCAGAGGTTGAGTGCTGGGGATGATGCACTACATAGTACTCGTGTCTCGCATCAGATCTGCTCGAGCTGTTGGATCCGGAATAAGTCCGATGGTGAGGTACGCCATGATGGTTACTACCGTGGTGATGGGATCCTGCATAGGGATGCCAGCGGGCATTCCTTCGGCTGCTGCTTGTACCGGGATCATAATCAACTTGCTGTTGCTGTATGTGCTGCTGATGGAGCTGATGCACAAGAGAGGTATGATGCGGGTAGTGCTGAACAACCCCATGGTGATGATGATGCACAGACTGATGGTGATGATCAGCCGACTTTTGGTTTTTCTGATGTTTGAAGGACTGGTGTACTGAGTGCAAATGTCCTTGCGATTTGTGGTGGGTTATGACGCTTGTGGCGGCATCTTTATCCTGCAGAGGAGGAGATGCAATATAGACATCTTCGCCTGCCTTTATTTTCTCCTCTATCTCCTGTTCCTGCTTCAGAGCCTTGAGAAAAGCACTTTTCAGTCGAGAAGTATGTTCTGCCTTTAAATCCTTCTTGGTGTTTGCAAGGGAGCATTTCTCGCACAATACACCTGACATTTTTTCCGATCCTCTGTTTTTCCACAGAGGTGAGAAATCCATTCCGCATTGATCGCAAATAATAGGATTATCAGGTAGCATGTCGCTGAGAATACGCTTTAGAGTGGGCTTGCCGTCACACTCCAAAATCATATCAACAATTTCATCCAAACCGACGAGCATCATAAAGTCCATACTGTTCACATTTGGAATGACCCGCCAATCTGCTGCAGGTGGTTTTGGAGGTGGAATCTGTAACAGAGTCTGTTCTAGCTGTCTCCTCAAAGCAGCCTTTGCAGCACTGTGCTTGCTGGCCTGTGTTTCAAGCGAATTCATCGATTGTTGCGCAGGTTTGGATGAAGGCATTGAGCCACTGCTTGCAATGGTCACTTTTGGCTTTGTCGTTGAAGATGAGGCATTGGAATAAGTGGGTATAGCATACAAAGGCTGATTAGTGCAGCTTGGAGGAGCTGCAGGTACAAGTTGGCTACCTACTTGAATGTAGTACCTATGGCCGGGTTGAGTCATCACTGCAGTTGCAGGCACATTCCCATGCAGTTGTGCATAGGTTACCCGAGAAGCATCGATACTGGAACTGGCGACTGACCCAGAAGCTGATTTGCCAGCTGACACAATGGATGGGACAACTCTGGGCAGGTTAGGTCCAACCGAAGAGCTTTTCGATCCAACTACTATTTTGGGTGCTATTTGTATGGACGAAGAAATCCCATCTGGTTGGCCAGCTGAGTAACCCTGACCTGGCAATCTGCTTTTGGGATGAAGGCTTGGCATATTGACGTGTCTGCTACTGTTTTCCTTTGATTTATGCAATAACATGGGCCCTGTTCTTTTGGCAGACTGTGACTCCATTATTTTCCTAAGTAAAAGCAACTGGGCCTCCTCGTTTCTTAGGTCTTCTTTCAAAGTTGCTATCAGTAGCTTCTGCTCAGCGACTTTCTCTTTTCTACTACCGTCTTTGTCGCTATAGATTCCATTCATATAAACCCCAGGAGAACTACACCTACTGGAGTTATTGGATTTATTACTGTTTGTTTCTTCAAGTAATCTTTCTTTCATATCTTTTATCACCTTGTCGACACTGCTTGATTTCTTACTCACTTCATCAACACTTGAGAAATTCTCTTTGCAGAGATTTTCCAGTGAAATCTTATTCATGGCCTGAAATCCAAGTTTTTTCAATAAATTTTCTTGCTTTAGGTTTTCTGAGCAAGTTGAGTTTTTAAGCTCTGTAGAATCACTTTCTGCTAACTTTGCATCATCTGAATTTATCTCCTTAGCACGGCTTGGGTTATTGTGAGTTTCTTTTGAGTTTTCGTGAGTTTCTTTTGGATTTTCGTGAGTTTCTTTCAAGTTTTCAGACACTTCACTGAAAGTCTCAGGAATTGGTTTTGAATTTTTAGAAGTTTCAGAGGTTTCGTTCAAGTTTTTAGAGATTCCATTAGAATTTTCAGGTGTTCCATTAGAGTTCTCCGGAGTCTTATTAGAGTTCTCAGAGGTTTCATTAAAGTCTTCCGGTGTTTGATTGGGTGTTTTTTCATGGGTTCGATTTGAAGAGTTTTCACTTACACTGGATTCTGAGGTATCTTTGATTTTGTCAGAAAGTCCGTTTTGCAGTTTCAAAGGGTTTTCAGGCGCCACATCAACTACTTCTTTCATATCAGAATCCTGATCTGGAGGATGGATCTCTGGTTCTTTAGATGTGCTAACTTTACCATTTTCTGACTTAAATTCTTTGCAGTCAACACGAGTTTCCAATCCATCACAGTCCACCATTTCAATATCATTATCGTTGGGAATCTTTTCAATACTTTTTTGTTGAGATTTGGCGTCCTCCATATCGACATCTCCCTTACTTTCTCTGAAAAGAATCATAAAAGGAGCTTTAGTCAATTTTAAGAGAATGACATACTCATCATTCATATGTATAGGTGTAGAGCGAGGGGGGCTTTGGAGCTCTAGCTCCTCCTGGGAAATTTGTAGGGATGGGTGCTTTGAAGAAAACCATCATATTACACTGATCGTAAAGCTTTTGATGATATTTCACTATCTTCAGCATGCTTTTTCATTGTCTGAAACCATTTGATCGCTCGAAAGCTCCCATCATGCTATTCGTCCTTTCAAAGGAAATTTTTCATTTGATCTAAATCATAACAAGGCCTAGAACAGTGGAATATCAAAGTGATTAATTTCGTGAGGATGAAAAGTGACTCTAGCAGGAATATAACCCAGAACCACCGATTTGGCACACCAATGCTATATAAACTGAACATCAGGGTAGTTGATTTTAATTGACCTACTCAAGCCAAGTCACTCACGGTGGAATAACTTTTAATCCTGTTGACGAAGTATCCTCAGGAGTCTGAGACTAGCTGATTGTCCAGATGGGTACAGGTAGACTTGACTTCTCAAGTTAGGCAAAATCCCGTGAATGAATAGCATAATTCCGAACGCTCTTAGGTAAATTACTTTTTGAGTGATTCCAAGGTAAGGGGGTACCTAGCATAAAGTTGGCATGGGGATATGCCATTCGCATAGGTGGGTATTTCATTGACAGATCTTTTAACATAGCTACGATTTTTCTATCAAATCACGTAGAAGTGGGTATGAAATCTAATAAATAGCTTTTTTATATAAGAATGATCAAAGTTTTTGCCATAATTTCAAAATATCAATTTAAAATGGGGCATCTTCGGGCTACCTCTTTCATAATGTTGGGCATCTCATCTAAAAATTTTTTATTTTAAGTGGGAATTGAAAAATCACAGCTACGCACCCCCATCCAATAGCAGGTCATGTACCCCTGCGTGGGCCCCAGCCCCAAATCAGATATATGGTTTACAGGAATACATAACAGCATACTGTACGAAAATTTAGCCTTGTTTTGGAAGATTCAATTTCTTGTTGCTTCTTGTGGTAAGTTACAACTCTTCCAGTAACAGCCCTTCAGTAAGTGCTCCGAGAAACTATGATCTTTTAAACTTAAGTTTGAATCAATTTAGATAAAATGGTTTCATCTTTTGAACCCTGAAAAAGTTCAGGTTTTTGCCGCTTATGGTTTCCTAACTAAACTTGAGAAATCACTTTCCTACAGAGTATTTGTTTTAGAAATATTGTTGATATTATAGATTTTTGATATCATAAGTTTTAAGCCAATAATAATCATTTTCAGGCAATACTCCCATTATGTCCTAAGGGGGGAAGGCGATTCTGTTAGTTTAAGGGACTTCCAAAAGTGCCAATCTAAGATAAAAACACCAGGTTTCTTTAAGGAGAGTGGTATTAACTAAATTATCAAATTTTCCAGAAATTTAGGATCATGCATTAGATTTACTCAATGGTTCTTAGATTTACTATTGTTCTCCATTACAAATTGCTAACTTCAAATTAGCATAATCTTGGTTACCATTATGGCTGCTAGAAGAAATTCTGGGTGATTTTCAAAATCTTAGCGTTAGCCCTATCCTTGAAGCATATGATGCATTCTATTGTTTAAGAACAGAGATCTTTTGTATCTGAAAATATTCAGGGTAGCTAAAATAGCTCAGCCCCCCTGAAGTGTCTGACTCAATGGCCCGGGGAATATCATAACCATTCACACGATATGAATTAAGTTTCTACAAAAATAAACCTTTTCAAACCCTTTCAATTTCTACAGGGAGGAAACGAGACCCTTTTTCAATCTATAAGAAAGTCTAAATTACATGAAGTGAGAAAACCATCACTTGGATATTACAAGCTTTCATGTGATTTAAGCAACTGGACTCAGCCCCAGCCCTCAAAGTTGCTTAAAATTCTGCTGGAAATTCTAGAATGACTTACTTTTGATTTAAACCTTCCTATTCATTACACTATCATTTTTCCCATAGGAATTTGGGTCATTAGAAACTTTCCTTATGAAAAAAAATACAATTTTTCACAGGCTGGAGCAACACAGCCCAAGTCTTTTCAAAATGAAGGATCAATAAATTCACTTTAATGACTAATGTGAAAATTCTAGAAGAGTTTATTGAAACATTCTAAGTCATATCATCGCTTTCCAATTCATGCGCTTAGACTCAATGTTGATGCGGCCTCGACAGCCTGTGAAAAATACCTGTCATTCAGTAGACGGTTTATGTTCAGTGTATTCGACCTACTTTAAAGAAAGTGTATAAAAATGGACATTGATTTAGTTGACTGGTTTCATGCCTTTGGGGGGAAGAAGTGCAGGTATACAAGGATATGAGGAAGGAGTAACTTCGATTCGAGGACAAATTAAGGCACAAATGCCATATATGGACAATGGACAAAAAAATCAAAATGATGCTAAGCAAAACTTGGAATCGTGAAAAGAAACAAAAATTTGTGCTTCTTACATTACACAATTTTACAAATTGATAGGCATGATTAGGAATTGAATACTTGAGACAATTGACAAACCACAATAATAGACAAATTACCATAACAAAGACACACAAGTGGCTTTGTCCAATCACAGGACTTTAATTAAGACGGTTGATGCTGATTGGCTTATATTTTTATCTTCAGGTCAACAAGCTGTTGTTACAATGTGTCACGTGACCTGCATTTCTCAACAATGTCTGCTGTCTCTGCAGGAAATTTCTAATTGTGTCCGCACAATTGTAACATTTTTAGGGTAAGGGAAAATAAGTTTAACTTGAAATTTACGAGTACAAAATGAATAAACAACATAGTAATTGATGATTTCATTGATGATTTATTTAATTCTACTTAGACCAGCTTTCTTAGAATCGATCTATTTGTTCAAAAGGCGTTATTATCTCATGCAGTTTGGCCTACTTGTCCGGTGGTTTTTTTATTAAAGATATGCATAATTTCGAATCTACATTCCTAATCAAGGCACATTCATGATATCTCGAAATTATCAGGCCCAAATGATTCATTTCAATAGTAAAACAACAATTTATTCCCAAAAATAAAGCAGAAACAAGCCTCGACGATTCAAACAGGAACACAAAGAAATTCAAATTACCCTGCGAACCCTCGCATCAGACCAAACAATCAAATCATCAACATTTTCTCTGACCGCGTATTTTTCTGAACAATTCCTAAAAGAAACAGAAAATAAAACGAACCTCGTTTCATTTGCTTTCCCATTCGGTAAGGCTTCCATATTTAAACTGCTGGCATCTGAATTCAGCTGCACGTGCTTTTGACTAACGGCGTCCATGATTTGGTCCTGCATGCCTTCCGCCATGTTTGTACTTGGAAAGGATTATATGTCTCACACTTCAGCTGCAGTAAAACCCATCAACGATCCTCTGAATTCACTCCAAAAGACGAATCGAAGACTTCTTCAACTCAGTGTTTTACTTTCACGTGCATGAGTTGTCATGATTTACGATTTTCAATGACGACAACATTACTTATTCCATTTATTCCACACAATCCACTGAGGCCAGGCCAGTTGAACAATCAAAGTAACCTGCCAGTCGGCAACTAAACGGAAGTTTAATATCAATAAATGAATCAAGTCCAGCATATATATATATATATATCAGTCTAGCATTAATGTACTTAAAACTGAAACTAAATTACGTTTGGCACCGATAGGACAGATACAAGGTAAACATTCAAAGAGAATCACTCTTCGAGACCGACCAAGTGTTGTCCCAGGTGCGAAATCGAATAAACGACCGTCGCGTATTTATTTGTATTTATTTTCAACATTGCGAATATTCTTGTACAACTATGGTCAACAAACCGTATTTCAGCAAAGGAATATGTTTTTGAGCGTTTAATTAAGCTGAATATCGACATATCTAGCACACATATCAGATAATTTCTGGCAACAAGCGACGGAAGCATGATTTCGACTAAGATAAATTCGCCATGGCGGACTGCGGGGATACGAGTCGGTATGCGTGTGGGAAAATTTACCTTGGATGCCGTCGAAATAAGCAGAAGTATCCTAAACTGAAAGAAAATACGTGAAATAAATCAGATGAAAACATTACCTTACATGTGAGGCACGGAATATCCTGTTTAAAGTGATGTGACGGGTCCACAATGCTCCTTTCACGTAAGACACGACAAGAAACAGTTCATGCAACTCGTGTCAAAGAACGGAGGGATTAGAGAGAAAAAATTCACCCTGAAGAGTTCAGGACGAACCATTCTCGAATACACAGGGGGTAAACAAGTTTGGATGCCCCCTCTCCTTCTTAGAAAAGTAACATAAATTTGAAAATTTCTTTAAAGGAAAAGTAAGTTTACCTCATGATAGATGCAAAATGCAGTTTCCCCGTCGAAGTCATAATAAATAAAGGGAAAGGATAGAATCGAACGAAATGAAAGAACAGTAATTTGGGAAATAGCATCGCGTGTTGCCCCCTGGTCGACGACATAATAGTCCGTCTGTGAGATAACAATACTCTCTCAATTACAAAACCCAAATATGGATTATCTTGACGTTTATCAAGTGAACAGGCCAATCAAATTGCGATAGAAACCATGAATTATTGTTGTCATGACGGCATGGCTATTTCCGGCGTAACCCAAAGAATTTATTGTAGCATCATAAAAAAAATCCAAGCAGGTGCAGGGGAGAGTCAAATGATTGCTTCAGTGGCACGTGACTAATCGAGAATACAAGCGACGAGGACTTCATTGGTCCATGGGTCCTCGATTCCTTTAATCTAATGTAACGTGTTATCTCAATCGCAGTAATTTGCTCGACAAACTTTTATCAACCCGTGCACCATTTCAACGTTGAGTCTGGTACAGTGAAGAGAAAATCTTGTAGAAAATTTCATTCATAAATGATCCAATGGATGAAAAGACTTCTTTAGCGAATGTGAAAACTTGAAAGTTCTTGTATTTCCAAAGTTCATTTTGATGATTAACTTACAAGGCAAAACTCTTTCTTAACAGTCAATATTCCCTGTAAAGATTCAAAATTCTTCTTTTTACATCATTACACGAAAAAAGCCCTTTCTGACTGACAATACGAGGACACTTAGACAACTAACGTGGACAATGCGATACATAAAGAAGCCAGTAGCTTGGTACTAGAAATTCAGGACGGTGTAGGTTCTAAATGACAATTTGAACTTTGTCGTACTTGAAATCGAGAGTTCTGTCTACTGAACAGTAATTATATCGAGGATTTCGTTAGCAAAAATAGATGCAATGTATTTTCATAGTTGATTGAAATAGATGGTTAGGAAACCTTTTGTCGTACTTCTTTGTTTCACAGTTGATGTTGAACAGTTCCTGAAAGTGCGCAACGTATGCCTTATCCTCTCTCTTGACTGTTCAAAATTCAAATGTACACATTGCCTACATGGTTATGATGCTGAATATTATAAAATTATTTCTAAAGAAGGAATATTTCTGGATAAGGAACAAAAAGAAGCGTTTTGGTCTATTCGCTAAACCATGACCGTGTTGGCTAAAACAACGGCAGAACAATACACTGTGCACTCTCAATTTTGAAAAACTTGCACAAAAAGATACAACAATAGGTTTCTAAACCATCTCCTTCTTTAAACTATGGTAAAGTGATGTAATCATAGTCAATAGCCGAGGACCTCATATCTATATATACCGTGTAGAAAGTTTCTTTCCATTAGCTATGATGTAACATTTGCTATACTACCATTCTACTGCTGGAAACAAGGTCCTGTCTTAACTCAGACAGGCATATCAGGCAGAAGTTCACTCATTCGGTCAATGCAAAAATTTGGATTGCATGCACGTGGCGAGTTTTGTTAATCCTGCTAGTCAGGCTAAGTCAGGCAAAGGCAAGTAGTTCGCCGTTAAAGTGCGTTTGGTTAAAACCAGTTGTCTAACAGAAGTTTGCGTTATGAAAACGACTGCCCAGGCAAACCCTCGATTACGCAGAAGCAAATTTTGTTCCATCAAATATGATTTAGCAGCAAGGTTCATGGTGAATGCAGCATAGCATCTGTACCTCTCCCCGAAAAAAATCTTTATTATGAGCCACGTTCTTCGCATTTTCAAAACCAAATCGTTGAACACAGTTGCCACCAGCCAAAGAAATGGTTTAAATTAGATAGATGCAAAAAATAACGAGATCTATTTATAAACGAACTCCTCGCACAAGGTATGAAGAAGATTCATGATTGTTAAAAAATGTAGTAGCTCTCTAAAATCATGTGATAGGGAGGTGTAATTATGTTATCATGAGACCCAATGTTCCCTCCTGGTTCTCACAACACTGGCTGTGCAACAACTCGTAAACTGAGGCATACGATGTACGGTTATGGAAAGGTATAAAGATAGAAAAAGCGTCATTCGTTAGAAGGCTCAGACGTTTATTATTCTTTTTGACATTGAGGCTAGTCATCATTAACTTGCATACTTAAGGAGATTGGTTCTAATCATTATGATTTCATTAAACAAGTGCATCATTAAACTATGAATATATATCTAGTTATCATACACATACAATCGTATTGGCTAAATAAACCCCTCTCGTCCTATTCAAATTTCATGGTCCGTTTGCTCAAGCTATAAAACCAGCCCTGCCCCAAAAAAAAGAAGCACAATGCTTTCTAAAATTATTGGGACGCTAGATTGGTTTTTCCATTCATGGCAACATTATTCTCTCCCCCGCCCCACTTAAACCTATTAATGAAGGAGGGGGGAGAGGGGGTGCATCTGATGATTGTATTGGCCTTGTAGTTTTCCTCCAAGATTCATTGATTTTCGTTGGGTGTTCAAAGCAATTCTGGGAAGCATTGCATTTAAACTTTCAGGTATTCCTTCATTTTTATACTGAACACAGAATTTTAAATTAATGCTCGATGGAAACTCTAAGATTTATTTACATTAAGAAGATCTGTTTAGGTATTCCTAAGTGATCGCTATAAACGAATGTTAACTGAGCCAAAAGAAGCTTTTTAAGGAGCTGATTGCATTGCATATCATAGATTTTAGGTACGTTTTCAATAATTCAGTAAATATCAACTTTCATCTTTGAATCAATTCAATATATGATTCAATATTGCGAATAAAGCCAATCAAATAGAAAGCGTTTTTGGGTTTACAAGATACATGCTAACATATTTCTTGTTAAACCACTACCTTTCACATGCAGGGCTTTCGCGTAAAAACGGCACAAGATCTGAATAGGTCATGGGAATATATAAACAATGGTGAAAAACAAATTGATACATTAAAATTAAAACTGCTAAGTAAAAATTGAAAGAAATAAAAATCTAAAAGGTAAAATTTACAAAAATGAAAATTATACCTATAAATAAATATACCAGTGAAACCTGGCAAAAAATTAATCTTATCTAAAAATCGTAAAAGTATGTCATATCTTTAACCTTAAGTTTCTGAGAGTGCATGGTGTATATACATGATTTTGAAGAATATACACGATTACACACGTTACTGTACACAGAGTGTATTCCTACTTTAACTTATACACAATATTCGTCACTATACACGATTACATACACGACTGGACACAGAAAGTCTGCAGCATACTCGTAACTATACACGTTTATGTACCTGATTGTACACAGAGTGCATTTAATCTGCACGATACTTGTGGCAATACAAACGTTTCATGGTGACTCAGGTCACATGACATATCTGGCTGAATCTGCACGATTGACATTCGTTTCGTCTTTATTTTCAAGAGAAATCGAATTCAATGAGGATCGAATTTCATGAAGGGAAATCGAATCAAAACTTTGAAAAAAGCACACAAAATGCCTTACTGATTAGCACTTAGCATAAAGAATCGTCTTATATCTCACATTTACCTGGAAAAGTAGCAGCGAACGAAAGAGGAAACTTTAAGAGGACTTCCAACGTTGTCGTCCAACTTACTCTAGACTAGTTGATCTTGGAAAAATACTTCTGCGGCTAGACTCGGAGCTGCAAGTTATATTTCATCCTCCTTTACATACAATTGATTTTTCAGCCTGGACTTAGGGTGAAACTTTTAAACAAATGAAACCTTACCCCCGGGGAGGTACATGGCATCAAATTAGTGTGGAGATATGCCGCTCATTTAGGTGGGTGTTCCGTTGAAAAATTCGCCAATTCACCTGGATAAAAACTTTCCAGGAACACTGCGACAGCTACTTGTCAATAACCATCAGATCATATGACGATGTCATAGTCTAAAGAAGAAAAAGATAAAACATCAGATTTTCCTTGAGGTAAAAAAGCGCACATCTATGAACTAGCAATGACATGTATATGTCACTGATCACAAAATAAAGACTGGATGGACTATCTGTCGTTCTGAAATGAAATCGATTGGCAGCCATATTGGGAGGCCCAATTCAATACATTGAGATTACACTGGGGAGTGCCTTTTTTCTTTGATGATTTTCGGAATCTTATGAATAATCAGCACGAGAATGAATAATCGTGCAGCTTTCGTTTAAACAAAGAATCAAGTCAATAGAATTTCTTTGGCAGCCATATTGGGAGGCCAAGTGCAAGCAAGAACAGAATGTTAGATCCAGACATTATTTTAAGATCAGCGGTAAATGTCTAACGTTGGTGCAATGATAACAAGCCCTGAAGGCACTAAATCATCCTTTTGGAAGTTTGTACAGTACTGTGAAGAATGATTTGTACTGTGGGGGTATCATCAGTTCAATGGAGAAAGTTCTGTTCAGTTCAGCACTGATAGGGATTACAACAGTACTGTGGAAAGATATGACTCAGAACTACGAGGGATACCACTAGTAATGTGGGTTGAATTATTCTCATTACTCTCAGGGACAATGTAAAAGGGGTCAATACAATCCAAAAATTTAAGAAAGAAATACGCCACTTGGATGGCAAAAATTACACGTGCCATATCTGCGCATAGGCCAAGAGGATCGTTTTTAATTTCTCCAGTATTGTCTTTATATTTTTGTAATTAACTTTTAAATTTTAGGTTGCCAGTTGGTTTAAATTAGTATCAGTATTTCTAGAAATTACTATTACTATGTATTTACCAACTTTAAATATATATGAAATGAAAATGAAATGAAAAAACTTTGGAGGTAATGCCTAAAGTGCTTGTGAAAACCATGGAAAACCCTCTACAGCACTGATATCATCCCCCACAGTACTGATGGTGTCCTCCCACAGTACTGCATGTTATCCCACCACAGTACTGATGTTATCTTGGTGGTAAAAGAAAGATTGAAATAAGATCAATTTGTTTTCTTTCCCCCATGCTAGATTTCAGTGCGTCAAATAAAACGAACAGGGAGGTTCTGGGTTGAAAGCAGTTAATAGCAGATAGAGGCCCTGATCTGCTACAAGACTGATTCATTGCAGGTTAGTGACAAAAGTTATGTCCTTACCGGAGAGTTTTACCCACCACTGCGATCTTTACTCAGCTATGATCCTGCAAGAAAGATACGGCAAGTAAGTTAAATACAGCAAACCGTTCACCTAAAATGCATATTTAGAAAATATAAGTAAAAAGGAATTAATTTTATTTGTGAAAATTCACTTATTCGAAATGCCCTATCAGTTCCTTTAACCTTTTTGATATATTGGAGTTCTAAGATTTTAAAATTTCCGTTATAGGTCTCAAACGGGGGACCTTATCCACCAAAGGCCGGCACGCAAGTCCTGCCGTCTTGATTAGTACAAAAGGCAGCTTTAGCAATCAGGATAACAATGAGAGCAACAACGTAATTTGTCATTATTACACCAAACATTATCCTCATAAAATTTTCTCTTCATATTTTCAAAAGTTGCAAGACACATTTCCTTCTCCAGTTGAAAATTCCGGTAAATATATAGATTTTAAATGACTTTACCAGCAAAGTTATTCAGTTTTACCTCCACCTAGAGTAGAACTTCAAGAATCAGATTGTTGAGTTCTTCATATGACAAGGACTACGTCAATATCTCTCATGAGGACAAAACACGCACGAGAAACATTCATTACATTACAAGTCCGTCACAAGAAACTGAATGTTGTTAAACCAGGCTGCCTGGTTTCTTTTAGGTTGAGAAGAAATAGCCGAAGATTTGAAATATATTAAGCAGGAAAGCCATTGAATTTGCATTAGATAACATTTCTTTGCAATCAAAATTATCTTTTAAAGCTATATGAATTCTCAAAGCTGAAATATCGAATCTATAACTATGGGCTGCTACTATCTGACAGGCTAAAGTTTCTTATAAGTCAGTTTCTAAGTGGTGGGTTGATACTGTATATTGATACAAGAACTCGGACAGAAACAAAAGAAACTTGACGTTTTGCATGGTGCACAGTTGCTAAAAGTCCCTAATGGTTGGTACAACAGTCTGCAGTAGGCAAGGTCCCCGGCTCGAGACATGCGTAAGAGTTATTACAATGTGAGAAGAAGCAGGATTTGGAAAGTCAATCGAAATGATTTGTGAGAATGAAATATGACCCGAGCAAGATTCGATCCCATAACCACTGAAAAGGGTAGCTAACTATGGCAATCCTTTTATGAGAAAAAAATTTTCACGTGTTACACCATGCCAGGGCATGAAAAGGCACCCGACCGTGTGACGGCTGGTCGCAGGAAATATTCTGAATTGAAGTTCTTACAGGAATTTTTTTCAAATGGCTTACTTTTTCAAAGCAACAACAGGAGCAAAGCTTTTGAATCTGTGTTTTTATTTAGGAATTTCATGGTATATCATGAACCACTGGCACTCAGGTGATTTTTTGGTCACAGAAAGAAAACAGTTTTTTCATGCCCTGGACCATGCCGTTATATTTTGTTAAAGTTTTCTGATGAATACGTTTTCTGATAAAATTCGTTTTTGTTTTTGTTTCATCTGCTTTTTATCAAATTTGTTGAACTACGTATTTGCACAATGCAGTCTATAATATCAAAGCTGAATTCAAGAATTCAACCTAGAACTTTAGTGGCACTTTAATTGAGGTGGATCCGTTCTCAGATCATAACTAAAACGCTGCTATATATTGCCCTATCAACTCAGGGCCAAATTCCTCTATACTGATCAACAAGTTTGAGAATTAAAAGACGATTTTGGCACCAAATACAGTGCGAAGGTTTAAAACCGCAAGAACTTTAGGTATGAACTCCCCTGTACTGATGATGTCCCCCAAAGTACTGATGATATCCCCTACATTACCGATGGTACCTTTAAAGTAACTATACATGAATTAAAATCTTACCTTCAGTAAACCATGCTCTGGTCTTTGACCAGCTTGAAAATGGTCTAAAGAAAACAATAAGGACAGCTATCAATAAACTTAACATTTATTCTGCCGTCGCCTACAAGAGATTCTGAATGGTCTAGATTATAAACCAACCTTTTTGGCACTCCAAATTAATTTTTGAGGATTGAGTACTTCTGTGGCACAGTACAAGCCAACTGCTTATAAACTGAGTGTTGCAAAACCAAGAAATAGATGAAGAATCATAAATGTATTCAGTAGGACAGCCACTGATTTTGCATTAAATACCAAATCTTTTCAATAAAAATTATTTTCTGAAGCAATATGAAATTTGAAGCTGAAAAATCTTATCTTTACATATATGTAGATGGTTTACTTTGTGGCAGGCTGATGTTTCTTATAAGTCAATTTCTGGTAGCAGGTTAGTGCTGTAATACAGATAGGTGCAAACTATTATCAAAAAGATACTTCTGTCTAACCACGAAATACTGTTGCACATCAAAATCATTGTTCTGTTGTAAAACTACTATTGCATACAGCGTATTTCTCAAGGGCTGCACCGATAAAGTAAGACTTGCTGACGGTAAAAATACCTTGTAGTAACTGCGTGGTGTACAGATGATGAAGTTGTGCTCCTTCGGCTTCTCGAGCTTCGTCTTCTATCAAACGGTAAATATCTACAAGAGTGAAAGAAATACAGTTAAAAGTGATTGGTTGATTTACGAAAGGAATTCAGGTAGAATACCAGCCCGCCACTTAGAAACTGACTTATAAGAAACTTAAGTCTGTCAGATAGTAGAGGATCTATTACTGAATGTTAGATTTTTAAGCTTGAAAATTCAAATTTTGATTGCATTGGATTTCAAATTTTCATGCAAATTTGGTGGCTGCCCTACTGTGGCTTTCCTACTATATTCTAGGATCTTAACATACATCCTCTCAATCTATAAGAAACCAGGCAACCAGGTTTTGCATATGTTCAGTTTCTTAGTTCAGTTAGGTTAGTAATGTATGCTTGTTAATATAATGAAAAATAGCGCGGGGTGGGAGTCAAGAATTGTACAATGGCCGGTATAGGTAAAACTCTACAACACTCTTCTTATCTTACTAAAGTATCATTCTACATAGCCCCAAATCTCACAGGGTTCAGTTAATACCATGTGCACATGCAATAAAATGATAAACTGATTGGATTTAGTACAGTTTGTCTGCAAGGCTTGGCCATTACATTTCCAAAAATCAATATCTAACGTACTACTCTGATGAGTGCTAGACGCGAAGCCTGAGTAATAATTATGTTTTTCTATGTTTCCGACTTTCCTCGCAATCCTTTACTTTCCATCTTTCTTAATAAGCTATGGGAAAATTCTACAACATTCCACATCGTACTAGAGTATCAGGCTATATATCCAGATATTCAATTGCGAAGAATTCATGAAATATTTTGCGCATATGCAATTGGATTTAGTACAGTATATGAATGTGAATATGAATATGAATATGAATATGAATAATGTGAATGTGAATATGAATATGAATAATACATGAAATTTTCAAATCGAAAGCCAAGCTGAGACTTTTCTCAAAGAAATTCACCTTTCAAAAGGGAAGACGACCATAATTGCAAGTAAACATCCGGGACTTTGGCCGCCAGCTGCATCGCAGGGATGACCATACTCAGAGCTTCCTGCAATTCAAAATAAGCGATTATAAGCTGAATGGGATAAGCATGCTTAGGCCCTGTTCATATACGAAGCACTTATCTCATTTAGATTGGATAATATCCTCCTTTTCGATACAGACGTCAACAACATTTGGTAGTATTAAAACCACCATTCAAAAGAAACTGGCTCATCTTGCCGGGCTGGCCTGGGTGAATTCAGTTTGTATGGAAACTTGTCAGCTCACAACAGCCGGATCTCAGCGGAAAAGAGTTGGAATCTGTGTCAAACGGGCTGGCCCACTCCTCATGTGAATGCGGAATTCTAGTTTCAACGAAAGTCTTAGTGGTTCACACTAATCCGTTTTTGTGCAAAAACAGAGAGAAAAATCTCCGTTTTTGTAAAAGTGTTCACATTGATACGAACGAATCGGAAGTTTTCGAAAACGGTATCCAGAGTGAATATCTACAAAAACGAAGCTTTTCGAAAACGCAGAAAAACAAAGTGAACGCACAAAACCGGATTTTTTGAAAAAGATACAGCAACAATGCACAAAAATGAGTGATTTGAACGCACAGAAACAAAAATTTCTCAATGCGTTTTGTTCTGATGTGAACAGACAAAAACGATGGTTTTTCTCTTCGTTTATGTACAAAAATGGAATGGTGTGAACAGATAGCTTCGACACCACAAAAACGAATAATAACAAAAATGGAGTAGTTTCAACGGGGCCTTAGTTATGGTGGGATTCGAGAAAAGTGAGACATCCCAGTCTACCAGGCTGGTCCGCCTCATTGAACAGGGCCGTACAGTAATACATATGTAGATCACAGGCGAATGTGAATTGAGAGGAACAGTTGCACGGATAAGACGAGCAAAATGAAATTGAATCAGTGAATTTTTCTATCCAATTAGCTGAAAGTTATGCAAATGTCATCTGGGATAGTATCCAAAGCTCAAAAAGGGAAAATCTCTATAGTCCCCGGAACAGGAACATTTCCATGATCGAAAATAGGATGATTAAAGATGGATGGACAAACAACCTGCTTCATAGTGGGAACCTTTTGATCCTGCCGTTATCGCCTACAAGATAATAACCAACTGTGTCCAGAAAATCTCTGAAATAGATTTCGACATAGATCTAAATATTTCAGCTATAACAAGCGATTCCACACTGATCATAAGATTTCGAGGTTTTATCTTGAGCATGTCAAGAAAGGATTTTCATATTCGGCTCTTAAGGGCTGGAATGATATCCCAATAAATATCAGGAAGTTCCTACCTTTCAGAGATTTAAAAAACAATCAAAAAAACATCTGTTCAGCTGAACACCCATCAAAGCAAAACTTTCGGGAAGATCAGCAACTCAAGCATTACTCTAAGCTTTGAACAATTTCATGAATATTCCATATATTTTACTAATCATTTATTCATTCAAACAAATGTATTGAAATAGATAAGGGGATTCTATGAGTAAGTAATATGAAATGAAGGTTTCTAATACCTGAGGATTGCCGGATGCAGTAACCACGTGACCAAGGAGAACCAATGAACACGCAGTCACCCTATTGAGATCTTCTGCGTTTCCAAGCCGCAATGTTTCACGAAGATATTTTCTGCAATAAATATGAATTATTCACATTAGCAACAGTGCTGAGATACTCAAGACAAGCTTATAACAAACACATGTATTCTTCTTGATACGTTTTACTCTTGTATGTATTTTGCAAAACGTTGGTAAATGTTGACCTTAGTTGTTATCTTATTTGAAAAAAAATTAGTTTCTTACTAGTTTTTCTAGACTTAAAAAATAACTTGTCAAGCCAAGTTTAAGATGGATACTAAGACTCCGTTCACACTAATCCATATCTGCATGAAAACGAATTTTTTAAGCTCCGTGCATGACTTTGCGTTCACATTATATTCACATTAGTCCAGCCTAAAAACGGAGCTAATACACTGATTAAAACGGAGCTAAACAAAAACGGATATATCCGGATATGAACACCAAAAACGGAGGAATTCAAGCAAGCTAACAACAACAAAGGAAAAGTGTGAACACAAATCGGAAGATATCCGGGATATCATAGCCATTTTTGGATTATGATACGAGAAATTCAAATCCTCAATGGTTAAGAGCACTAGCGTAAAATGTCAGGAATCATAGGATTGAGTCCTGCTCGCTTTACACTTTTTCACACATATCATTCACTTGATTGATCTCCCAAATCCTGCTTCTTCTAAAAATTGATAATATGTTCATTACTTCACTTACTTTGCATCATGAAAATTTGCTTCGAAAAATGCATTTAGTCCTCGCACATAGAAGTAGCCAGCTTGCAAGGACTGCGATCTAAATAAAGCAAGATTGAATAATTAAATTTAAACGAAGAAAGTCCACATTACTAGGCTTTGTGCCGGATCCTTTCGATGCTTGCGGCGAAGTAGGTAAAATAAAGCGAGACAGGAACAACGCAAGACGACACACTAGCCTATATACTTGCGTTGTTCCTGTTTCGCTTTAATGAATAATTATACTAAGTTAAAATCACTGATCTCAAAAAAAGACTGGATCAAGCATCTGTCGTTCTGCAATGAAGTCAATGGCGGCCATATTGGAAGGTCTAATTAGATTAATTGAAATTCCACTGGGGCGTGTTTTTTTCTTGACGATTATTGGAATGTCATGAATGATCAGCATGAGACTGAATAATCATGCAGCTATTGTTTACAAAGAATCAAATAACCATTATTTCATTTGCATCCATATTGTGAGGGAATAGAGCTGTTTCATACATCGGGCCGTTTCAACAAATCCTTACAATAGATGCGTTTCGAAATGAAGAATTTTATCCGATGGTTATCGCAGGATATGGCTCAGTAAAAAGAATACAATATAGCCAGAAAGACATGTCACATCTCGACGCCGGATTAAATAAAACAGTATACGACATAAACCAGCACATGAACAACATCGGAGCCCACTCTGCTCAAATCTCCAGATTGATAGATTTACACCAAATCACCATCGGTCACATGAAAGTACATAAAGAACAGTCTTTGATCGGTAGAGAAGTTCAGGGTAGCGAGAAAAATTTGATGTGGCATGAATACTAAAGTACAATAAATAAAGCTTTTTGTGATACGCATTGCTGAACCAAAACGAGGCTCTTAGATTACAGATATCTTGCATCATGCCTTAACTCTGTGGTGGCAAGTTAAGATACATCAAATAAAACTTCATAGATACAAAATCATGAAATACAAAATCATCATCATACTTACTTTAAAACGACATTATTGTTGAGCTTTCCGAAAATTTCAAGGAGCTGCAATAATAAAAATTATCTCATTATTTCAAACAATCTAAATTTCCATCGGAATACTCGTACTCTTGATTTCATAGATTATTCGTATTTTCTATTCTGGGATAGCAAGAAAAATGGGAAATATAACGAAAGATAATTACCACTGACAATTACATCTGATGCTCATCGAAGTAGTACGTCAGACAAAGAGAACTTGAAGAATTTTTAGAAGAAGAGGTGGATCAACATTGGCAAGCCAAAAAAGTGGAAAGATAGGTATAGTGGCATTGTTCCACGCTATGTGACTTATACCCTCATCCGGGTGGATGCCACTCTATCTGGTGGGGCATTATCCTGTATTGAATGGGGCAATATTCTGTATTGGCTGGGCCATTATTCTGTAGTGAGTGAATTAACCTGTATCGAGTGGGCATTATTCTGTATTGGAAGGAGTATTGTATCAAAGTGGGTGCATTTCCCTCTACCTGTTAAGGCAATAGTCTGTATTGGTTGGAGCATTATACTGTAGTGAGTAAATTTTCCTGTAAGGGAGGGGCATTATCCTTTATCGGCTAGAGCAGATGTAATTTGGTATTTCCGCAATTCTTCTCCAGGTTTACAATCTGACTTGGGTGCATTGGCCCAGAATGTTCCGGGCAAGGAGAAAATAATTTTTCCTGTCATCACAAACTTAGAGGTTTATGTGTACCATCACAGGCCAGTCCTCAGATTTGTCAACAGGAGTCGGTTCAATTCAAGATTGATGTAATAGGGCTATAGAGAATGTTCGGTTGAAGAAATATTCAAAGTGAAAGGACTTCAAAGTTGTGAAAAGGATAAACTTACATCTTTTTTCATGCCCTCTCCTCCTCTCGCGTATATGATTGACAAATTCAAAGCAGCCATGTTGTAAACTTCAGAATCTTGTTCTGAAAGCTGATAGAAATCAGTGCAATTTGATAAAAAATACGCAAGCTACTCAATGCCTTTAGGGTGTTGATTTTTGCAGGAATCTGTTTTCAACACAATCACAAATCCTATGCCTTTTGACGATAGCCTCACCCTGGGGAACGTCTATGCAGTACAGTGGAGGGAAACCACAAGCACTTAGGAGGTAATACCCGAGGTGCTTGTGGTTTCCCACAACTGTACTGAATATCCTCTTCAGAACAGATGGCACCCATCTCACAGTAGTGATAATATCCCCCAAAGAGCTGATGGTATACCCCACCACAGCACTGAGCATCCTCCCATCTACTGAACCCCTCTCAAAAGTACTAAAAGGATGTTTTCTAGAGTGAGCCTTTTGTTTGAAACAATTATTCTTTTGAATCAACTCCCTTTACCCTCTAAAGGCCGTTGTCTTTCTCTAGACACCATTATTATTGTTTCAGGAAATGGACAGGAAACTTAAATTCTCATTGGAAATTTTCACTCCATGACATGTTTCCATCTCAATTCGAAAATGAATCCTTGCCCTTGAAAAACGCATCTCTACGAGATATCGAATTGAATCAGAAGCGATGTAGTTATATAGCCCGCTTCATATTACCCAGGGTTTTTAAGCCAAAAAACACAAAGAAAGACAAAATTTACTTTTTGAATAATACAGACAAATGAAGCATCGATGAGCAGGAGATTCTTAAATGCTTGAATAAGAAATACCTGCAGAGCTTTTTTGAAATGCTCGATCGAGTCCGCCATCAAATTCATTGACATTCCATATAAACCCTGTTGATACATATCACAGTTATGAGGAAAAATACACCGTAAATTCTCTATCAACCCTTCCAGGATTTAGTGAAATCAAGCACTTTTTTGGGAATCATTATAATAGGTGATACAAAATATGTAAAATTAAAGAACCTTGCAGATGACTCGTGGCAGTGTGCTAGAGCCTGTATTCAGCTTTTGAGAAGAAATGATAAGATTTTGATGACGTGTTATAAATAATTTCCACTTTCGTAGCATAATTCTCCTACCAGTGGCAGGTTTGACTTATCCCCTACACCCTATTCTTATCTGTCGTGTTTCCTGCAAATCTGTTTTCATTCATCCACCGAGCTGGAAATCTTCTACAAGCAGTCATCAACAGGCTTGATTTTGGGATAGGTGTTCTTTTAAGCAAAAAAATAACTTGCAGCATTTATCATATTTTTGTTTCATGACTAAACTATCTCCAGAAAAAATATCGCTGCAAATCGTTTTGAAATAGTTTCATATTGATTCATAATGATGATTTTTGACACTCCCTGCAAAAATAAACAAACGGAAACAAAAAAGGTATGAAATGAAAGTAACAAAACAAACCATTAAGGTGTGGAAAATAGGTTTGAAGGAGGTGAATATCTTAGCATCTGTTCGACAAAGTTGGCAGGCCTTTCCAATCTGCAATGGAATAAAAAATGATGATTGACTTAAGTTTAAGGGGAATGTGTCAGTCAATCAAAATGGGTCATTCTGACCGGAATGCGAATACTGTAGGAAAGAAAGTATGGAAACGACGATTTACATTTAGAACAGGAAAATGCAAACGAGGCTTAATAACTTTAGGAAAAGTACGTTTGTTTATATTTTCTTGTTTTGGTCACGTTTTTTTTTTCCGCACGAAAATATTTTTCAAAATTGCAAAGCCTCGTTTTTTTTCCGTCGTAAATTTCCATACTTTTATTCCTACAGTGTTCGCATTCCGGTCAGACTGACCCATTTTCATCGCGAAACTCTGTGTGCAAAGACTAGGTAAGATTCCACTCTCCTTTCAGTCTCCATTTTTCAAGATGATAAATAATGCCTCTTTGCACTGCCTCATTTCCGAACCAATACGCTATGAATACGATAAAGTATTTTTCGCACTAGTTATGGGGGCAGCAGGCTTTTCATCTGTAGCTCCCGCACAATTGAATAGAAAATCTCCTACTATAATCAATTTTTCGATAAACGTGGTTTTTATAGAGCCTAGCACTTTAATATATGATGAATTACAATTAATTATTTCGTTCTGCCTGTTATTTGAACGGGTCCTTGTGCATAGACTTTATGAAACCAGCACAGAAAAATGTTGGGTGAAATGTTTGGTGAAATGTTCGGCCTGCCAACATCAGGGAAATTGTTGGGTGTAAGGTTGCGTCGTTTGACCAGGGGTTTTCTCTCCCTTTAACAAAATTGCTATCGCTTTAAATATGATTGGTCGATTGGAATTAGCTGCAGGTCTTGTCAAGCTAAATCACATACGAACTTTAGTTATGAAAAAACAACAATAACGCCAGTTCACCTCTTGTATAGCCACAGAGCCCTTCCCATTCACAATCTTACACATTATTGCATGTTCCATTAGAGAAAGTTGAAATAATAAAAGCAACCGACACGATCCACCTGCAGCTACAAAACAAAAATATTCATCACTAGAAGGATCATAAACATGGTTTGCATCATACTAAGGATATCGATGTCAATAATGTTCTATCTCTATAGCAGTGTGTTTCATACAACAGCATTGTGGTGCTCGATGTGCGGAGGTACAGAGGGATATAGATGAGGAAACAGAAAGAAGACTGGCTCTTTGTAACCTAAAGTTTCATACTTTTGCAATCATCGGACAGACTATACTGACAAAATAATCTTCTAAAAATGTAACAGTCGAATATCTTCCCTTGAAATAAATATGCGAAAATAATTACCTTTTATAGCCGCAATCTGTGACAAAGCTTTATCCGTATATTTGACAGCCTTTTCCAGACAGCCAGTGTGCATTGAGTGAGCAACCGTTATCTGGAATGGATCAATAAAATGAATACATAAATAGAAGGGCTTTGAAATAGCATTCAAGGAATGAGAACCTACTTTATTTTTATTTTTTTATTTCTCAACTGTGGGATTTGACTTATACAAGAGTTCGATTCCTACCACCTACATTATGTCACTGCTTATTCTCTGCTGGTACCAGGTGTTCCTGTGTTCAGCAGAACCGTACTTATCCGTTGTATAAGTCAGAAACCCACAGTTGAGAAATTAAACAATAAAAAAAAGTAATTATCTGACCAAGTGGATAAACTCGGCTCCTTCCCAGCCTTAGCTTTTGTGCTGTATAGCACAATCGCTAAGACACTTGGTTTCTAACCAAGGGGTTGTGAGTTCGATTCCTACCACCTACAATGAGAATCTAGTTTTGAATAGCTATCAAGAATGGTATAGGCTTCATCTCCCACTGGCCAAACAAGCCCCTTGACAGAGCAGGTACCACTGGGACCAGCAGTCATAGGCAAATTTTGATATGATTCTCTAATGCACATACACTGATATGTTTTCTCACATTATACCTTCAGGTTTTACAGGATAATTTGAATGCACATTCTGTAATAATTGTTTTGACCCCTTAAAAAGACTAATCATGCAGCGAAGAAGTTAGTTCTTCCTTTTGCCTATTTTACCTGGATCACATAGACATGTTACGTACTCTCCTCACAATTCATACGACACTATTTTTGATAAGCAAGGTAGTAATCGAGAAGACAAAGAACTTAAGCACTTCCAGTACTGGATGGAAGATTGCTAAACAATTTAAGTTTTAGTTCTTATCCAATTAGCAATGACAATCTTGCACAAATATCCTCAATTTTGCATTTACTTTTCTCTTTTTTTCCAAAAGATTCGTAAACTATTTGATGATTTTATGAATTCTTGCTTTGCTGTTTAACATTGAGCAGGCTTTCTCTGCGGAATACTGAAGTACATTATTTGAATATGTTCTTCCTAGTGGTAGCTGGCCGTCAATTTTGAATGCTGGCACAAAATAAATTCGGGGATACCATAGGTAAGGCTGGTCTAACCTATGATTCTTAAAGTGTTAATAAACCCTAAACCTTTTTTTTGATTTTTCGAAGCTTTATCATGTATTCACTTATAAGAATTAAAAAAAATGTTAAATTTTGTTTACAAGTACCTTAAATCGACAGTTAAGAAACGCATTTTTTGTGAAAAACCGCTGAAAAAGAAGGCTGGGTCGAGTAGCATGATGTCGTAGATTCCGGCTTATGCCGGCTTGCGACCTTTGCTTCAGTACAGTCGCAATCCAGTTAAAAAGTTGGTAAAACAGAAATCCCAACCTCAATCTCTTTAAAAATAAATTTCCTGCCTATTATAGCAAATTTCAGTAGTAATCTTTCATCCTAAAGAATTGCGTGTGACTCTTCCCGGCATTTCTTTCCCCTTACGGCGCGCTTCTCGACCATGCTTGATGACGTACATTCCGGCATCCAACTCCTCTCCCCAGAAATTTTTAAAGTCCGCGGTTTGATTTCAGAAAACAGCTGATTTTGGCTACTTTGAACCCTCATAGCATTGCAAATAAACACGATAGAGCAAAAAACTTTTCGACAAACCTCTTAAATCGGCAATTTCTATCGAATTTCAAAAAAACGTTTTGGGTTTATTAACACTTTAAAGTTGAGTGATCTAGCCACTCGGCCATCCACTTCACTGCAACATTGAGTTGAGTCTGACTCACCAAATAGACTAAAACACACAGCTGGTCGTTGGTAAGCCAATTCAATGCCTCTGGATCATCTGGACTATGCTCTGAAACAAATAACATCCAATTCAACTTTAAAGTTCATCCATATTTTTATATTCATATCATCATATCATAGCATATATTCTATTTCAATTCATATTCATAGCCATTTCATGTGTCATAATAGATCCATCAAGATGAAATATCTGTTCAACGTTCTTTCAATGGTCAAGATGGCCCTATTTTACCATTGCTATTCCAAAAAAATAGATAATCATACATGCTAATTGAAAACCAAAATAACTAATAGACTAAAAAAATACTGAATTATCACACAGCGTGCAAAAATAAACCCAGATATGCTGAAAGAAATGATGAAGTTAGAAATACCGTATGTACCAGAAACGCACAATATTTGACGGGCTGTATAAAATCATGAGTGAATGGCAAAGATTCAACTTGATACAGTCAAACCGCGTAAATAAGAACCTACTTTTTGGAGAAAAACAGAACGACTAGTATCCTTTAAATATGGTACTATATCATCATCATGTTTGTTCTAATTAATAAATTTACACTTTAAAATGCTACTTCTGCGAAGGTTTTTTCCAAAATATTTACATCTTTTGAAACTTGCGAAAGTTCTACCACTAAAAACTATGTGTGAATGAAATAGCCTGGGTTTCTCATAGCCCCAGTTGCGCAGTGATAGCGCTCTAGAGTACGAATCTAGAGGTCGTGGGCTCGAGTCCTACTTGGGTTATTTTCATTCTCACAAATAACCTCAATTAAAAACTATGTAAATGCATGCATATTAAACTTGAGTAAAGTGTGGCTATCCTGGCTATAGTGCTCAATATACGCCATGTAAAGAGCAATGGCAAAGAAGAATTAAGTTACAAAAAACCTATATGTTTTTCTTTGCCTCCGAGTTTCGTGCTTCTACACTCATCAGACAGACTTTACTATTGTTATTTTATCTCCCGGATTAAGTGCCATTTGGACCTTGAGTTAATACTGCTTAGGGTAGAAAAGACTGCTGCTAAAGGTTTTCACTAGATTTTCCAACAAGTACGTAACAATGAACTGTTGTATCCCTCAGGGATAATTTATGATAATTATGATTGACGCATGCAAATTCACCTTGCTCTCCCGCAGCCGTGAGTATTTGAACAGATTGCTGCAGTTTCTTTAGAGTTGGCTTTCCGGATTTTGGCTAAAAGAGAAATTAAGTGAGAACTTGAATCACTAAATTTTATAAACCTCGGACTTATAATTCGAGTTTCAAACGATCCTAGTAGAATAAAAACCTCAACTTCATTATAAGAACCAACTAAACTTACAACATTTTTTTGAAACGAAATCGCAACCATAATTTAAAGAAGGAAAATCTCTAAAATGAATATAAAAAGTACCTGTCCAGCAAGGAGGAAATAGTAGGATTTCAGCAGATTCCAAAACACCTGTATCCTGTTTTCTTTGATCGGAGTATTTGCCTTGAAATCTAACACCAGTTTCTCTGTCTGCTCAAATCCTTTTTCAAACATTTTGAAGTTTTTCGTCGCTAGATACAGCTGCAAAAGAAGGCAAAAATGAATACAAATTAACTTCTATAAATATCATATTCAGACCTTCAGGACGACAAAAGAAAAAACACGAGCTTCTGGTTTCAAACAGAGCACCTTAGTAATTGAATTGAAGAGCTATCACTCCCATTTGTAGATTAATAAATCCAAACAACTAATGAAAACCAAAACTAAATACTATTTACAAATTTTGCAATTGCAGCCATACCCTTCCCAAGTCTTTTAAAACGTGACAACATTATTCAATTGTTGTTAAGATAGCTCATTGCTTTTATGTCATTGAGAAAAAATATCACTTCTTTCTCATGTAAAGTTGTCTTAAATTGCTTTGCAAACCTAGTGTGATTTCAGGACGCTTCTGCAGCCATTTCATTGCCCTTGTTCGAATTCTTTTGATATAAAAGTATGAATTAAGAATCAAGTTATTTCGGAAAAAAACTCACCATTGACTTGCTGAGGAGAAACAAAAGCCTACAAGAAACAATACATATCATATCTTACTATACTGTAATATCATCTAAATACATGTCATATCATCATATCTCACTATACTGTAATTTTATCTCAATACATATCATATTATCATATCTTACTATACTGTAATATTATCTCAATACATATCATATTATCATATCTTACTGTACTATTATCATAAAGTCCTAATAAATAATGTCACTGTTCAGAAAAGTAAGAAATATCGGAGACAAAGCGAATCAAATCATGATTTTGCTTTTTGCTAGTAGCTTTTCACGGAAGTATGTCAACCTAAGAAATTATCATACTCTAAATGCATTTAAAATTGTATAATATTCTTCAGGAAATGGGAACAATTAGAGTTTTCAAAACGGAGCCCCTCGAAATAAATTTCTTTTTTCAGAGAGTTTCAAAAAAGTTTGATTGGGGACAGGGGAAAATTAATTTTTGGGAACACAAAAATAAAATGCTACCTGACAAAATAATGGCCATTTTGACTAGCTGTCGACTCTCCAATGGCAGAAAGGAGCTCAATTGCAACTGAAAATTCTTTATCTTGCGCATGAATTTCCTGAAAGACAAATTCTTGCTTTAAAGTTTACTGCACTATTATTATTTTCTTAAGAGAATAGAATAACGCATGCAGCTATATGGAACTCTCATGGAAAACGTGGGACTCTTTGAATTATGGGGCTTCAAGATGAGGGGATTGAAATCTTTATGCTTTCTGAGGGGAAAACATGATCAATGAAATCAAATTTTACAACAAATCAGAACTGGCAAATATAGCGGACCACAGCACTGATGTTTCCAGAAAATTCTAGGTTTCCGAAAAAAAGGATCCATATTTCACCTAATGACAATCATTTTATGCTAACTCTTTCATCAGGACCTTTGACTGTGATGATTTGCCGGTGGGAATTTATAATCTTACATCTAGTTCCAGGAACTACTCAACCGACTTTACATGATACCCTGTAGTCATTTTTTACATAGCAAGAAGTAGCTACAGACGGCACTCATAACTACCGGCCAGGTACCCATTTATAGTCCTGGGTGGAGAGAGGCACAATTGTGTTCACATCTTGCCCAAGGATGTTATCCTCTTAAAGGTCAGATCAAGGCAAACGCGATTTTTTTATATATATATATATATATCTTTTAAGTATGGGGAATTTGATAGTAGTAATATGTTTAATGTTTGGGGTACAAAAAGGTAGATAAAGGGGTTTTGGAAAAGAGTAGTGACGCAAACTGAGTCATAGCAAAATCTTGCTGAGATGAGACAGGAACGTGACCTACACATCTGTTGAATCTCAATCAGTTTCATCTCGTCAACAATGTCGGATACCAGCAGCTTATGTCAGATACATGTGTCTCCTCTCAGCAAGATTTTGCTATGACTCAAGTCTACGTCACTACTCTTTTCCAAAACCCCCTTATCTACCTTTTTTTACCCCAAACATGAAAAATATTACTACCATCGGATTCCCCACACTTTAAAGATATACATATGAAAAAATCGCGTTTGCCTTGATCTGACCTTTAAGAGCTTGGTTTTGAACCCTCCAACTTTTGTTCTTGAGTCCAACACTTTACACCACAATAACAAGAAACATGGGGTTTGACCCCTCCCCCATCACAACCTGGTTTATATTGCTCAATCATCTAAAAGAGATCTGCTCCCACCAAATCAGAGAGCTTTTTTGGTCTATGATGGTTGCAGCTTTTCAGCTATTTAAAGGAAAAGAATGTCACTTTTTACACCTCACTGATTCATGTCAGTAGTTAAATACAAGCAAACACTGCATTAATAAGTACTGTTAGGTTCACATTCACCACAATATGTTGTATTTTTGTTGAATTTCTCTGGCTTGCAGAAATTAGAAAAATAATTTTTCTTCCTATTGAAGCAACTGGGTCTGATTCTTTAAAAAATATATTGATGTTGACTTCTGATTTTTTGTAATGACTTGAAATTATCCTGTTCAACGCGTGTCAGGCTACGTTTTTTGCCCTTAAGTTTAAGGTAGTTTGCAGAAGAAATTCTGCAGGATTCAATAAACAGGGGTTCATAATTGTATGAGGTCACTGTCAGTGCCAAGGCCCTTAAACCCTAAATTCTCCAATACGCACATAAAATTAAACATATTTTACTTACAGCTAGCTGAAATATCAGTCGGTAATGCCACCGAACCAAAGTAGAGCCAGCTGATCTCTCCAATGCACTCCTCAAGATGTTTTTTGATAAGTTATTTTGAGTCTGGAAAACATAAACTTTCATTCATAAAAACTAAGAGGCTTCACACAGTCAAAAAGGTGTATCAGGTTTCTAGAATAGTGATGACATTGTATTGGGATTTCATAGGAAACTTCTTCAGATTTCTAAAAATTAATGGGGATTCTCAGGTTTCTGCAGCATTCTAAGGAATTTCTGAGGATTTGCAGGGAATTCTAGGTATCAAACAATGTTCATAATTTCCAGTAGTGCCCTACCCTTGATCAACAAAAGAATTAAGAAAGGAACTCTTACAATAAAAAGTGCTGGAAATCTAAACAACATTAATATCAAGTTAAAAATCTCTATTTTATTTTTCCTATCCAATCAATTTACACATTGAGGCCCTTCAGTAAGCTTCAAACATTTCAAAAATATCCAATAAAGACAAATATAGGAAATAAATAATGATTCTACATCAATGAAATAATCAACTAACAGACTTGATATATGTTGTACATTCCTTCTTCAAATGTAATAAAAAATAGAGCGTCCAGGGCAAAAGGGTCTATTTTGATATCTTTTATACACTTTATGTTGTAGTGAATTCAAAACGAGCACTATCGAATTTGAGAATTTGCAGTAAACATTGATATTTGGGATATATCAAAATGTCTAGCATGTGATCTTAGAATAAGCCAGGCATGGCAATGGAGCAGTGTTAATACCACATGTCTTGCTGTTTCTCATTCTTCAGTCCAGTTAGTTGTAAAAGCAAATAAAAATCAGCTGTGCAAATAAAAACCAGTCTTACCTGTTCCATGCAAAATTTAGCAAGCCAACTGGCACTCTCGAAAAACACGGCATCTGATTCCGGACCAGATAACTGATAACAAATTCAAGGAAACAATATATTCAACAATCTGCTCTCTATGATTCATAAATTTTCATTCTCCATTATTATTGACCTACCTACAAGACTGGGATGTCATCACATCAACAGACATAGAACAAAATAAGACAATGACTATGAAGAAGAAGTCAAATCATAAGGATTTTGATCAAGAATTAATGGACCATTTCTAATGATTTTCATTGGGCACCATGAAATAAAAGCTTTTATTGCAAAATTAGACATTACTCAAATAATATGCTAAATGACAATATAGCTAAGTGGTCCACTAAGTATATTAAAGTGAACAAAGTTTTTGACCCCAGTTTTCAATATTTTGATTTGAAGTTGTCTATCTGATCGTATCTGACACTCCTGGGGTGGGGGAAGACTCTAATATGGAAATATCAAGGGGGATCAGAAATTTGAATTTTAGACCATAACAAAAACTCACTCAGTTTTAACCCTTTAAATATGAAAAAAGGACATAAGAATTTCTGAAATAGCCTGACAATGACCAAAACCAGAAAACCCTTTTAAGTTAACTCTTAAAAATACCTACAATCCAGGACAAAACTCATTAGACAAACGTATGAAATAGGCTTCTCTGCTAAAGTGCCTCCCCCCTACCCCCAAATTCAATGTTGTTCTGGTAATTTCAAGTGATTTGTTGAAGCAGCATGCCTGGTTGGTCAAAAAAACCAACATTGAATCAGGGGTAGGGGGTAAGTGGTTTTTTTACAGATTGAAATAAGTGCTATTGGTAATTAGTACAATTTTATAGCTTGTCTCATGGAGTTTTGTCCCGGATTGTAGATCCAGAAACAATACCCCTGAAGATAATACTATGGAAAGCACTAGGTCTCTCTCCCCTTCTATGGTCATAACAGGTTTAATTCTGAAGATAAGGATACACATTGTGATACTTGAAGCTACGAATAAGAATAAAGAATGAATAAGAATTTAAATACATAAAATGTGCACTTAATACTTATAATCTTCACAGATAGTCTTTCCTCATCTAAGGCAGTAAAGCTTGGTTTCCACTATAACTTAACGTTAGTTGATTCTGTTGGTGGAGATTTGCAAGCCGGAAATAAACTCAACCCAACCAAAGATTGCTAAAAAAATGCTCTACTTTTGTCTAGAAGATTAGATGAGGAAATTTCAGCGTAAGTAAGTTTCAAAGGAAAGAACATTTTTGACCACAATGTTAGGAGCACAACTTTAAGGGGATTCTCAGGTGTCTAGGCTTTCCCCTTTTATGAATATGTATCTTAATAATCCTTGAATATCTCCCCTTATACAGCTAGGGATACTGAGCTAGAACGGGCAAATTTTTTTGAAATTAGCTCATTCTGGCTAATTTTAGCCCGTTTTGGCTAAAAAAATATTATTTTGTTGAAAATTTTGAAGACCAAACAGGCTAAAACGTCGATTTCTTGGATTTCCAGGAACCGGGGCACTATTTTGACGCGATATTTGAGTTCTACGCATCAAGAAACGGGGATTTATGTAAAAAAATTTAGGGGTTTCTCCGTCGGAAGTTTGAGAAAAATGCGACTTTAACTTTTGTGACGTATTTCTATTGTTTTTCTGATGCGGTTAAGTCCATATAAAATTTTTCTTATAAAAAAAGAGTGAACTAGTTAAATTTTTAAATTTGATATTGAAATATTTTCAGACAAAAAAATCGGAGCATTGGCTAGAATGAGTCATTTCAAACTAGTCAAAATAGGAAGAAAATAAACAGGGATTTTCTTTTATATCGCAATCAAAGTTATCAACGTAGTATACTACGTTCTTATCATGTCAACACCGAGGTTTGTTAGGTATATAAAACGGTTTGGGCTCATGATGTAGCTGACATTAGACTTTAACAATAAAGGCTCAAGCAGCTGCTAATAAAATTAGATCTTTAGCAGTGCCCTCAAGAGATTGGGTTTAGTCAAGCCACTGGCTATAGGCCTACTTACCGCTTGTTGAAGATGGCTTCTCGCGTGTCCTAAATTCTCAGTGTGCTCCAAGAGATATTGTGCCAAATTCAGTCGTACTTTAGCGTCGAGTAAAGGAGGAAGTCCAACATTTAACGAAGCTTGAAGGCAGTGAATATATTCCCTCTTCTTTGGTGGATTGCAGGATTTGAAATGCTCAGCAAGGCCGATCAAAGCTGTGTAGCTTCGGACGTCGAAACCGCCTTGCGGAACGGCCATCTTGAAATCAAAAACAAGTCTCCACAGGGTTTCAAAGTACATTAAAATTCGCATATAAGAACCTTCTCCAAATAAAACCCTTCAACCTGAAATTTCAATTGTTTCCCTTCAAATTTGGACACTGGTCACCCTGAATTTGAAAAATGTTTTTATTTGATAGATATTTGTTTGAATCTAGAAAAATATTCATTGTCATTTATAAATCGCACGTTTATCTAAATTATCTAAATCTTTGGGCATACACGTTGTTGAGGCTCAATACCCTCCATGTTACTGAACATCCTCCACATGAGTCGGAAAAAAAATTAAACCTTCCTTCGGGTAACATTTCTAGGAACCAATGTTCTTCCCCACTTTGCTTAGGTTATGTACAAGGAATGTTAAGTTGTAATTAACGTGTTGAGATAGATAACATAATTTTTTCTAAATAGTCCTAAAACCATCAAAAAAGACTTCAATGCCGCTAGAATTTGCCACTTAACAATGCAACCTAACAACACTTAAACATTTCATTTGAAAATGTTGGAACCCTTCCTCAATTTCTCAGTTTTCGTTAACCTTCCTCCGGTCAATGACCGTGTGACCGTTTTGTTTTCCTGGCTCTGCCACACTGTTGCACAGACGTTACTTTCCCTTGGGTGAGAACATGTCTTCATTGAATGTAAATTCTAGATAAATATATCACTAACAACGAACTCTATGGGTCGGTTTACCATGAAAGTGCTCGATACATATGAGTAGAGCTATATACACTAAGAAGAAAAAGACTCAAAAGACAAAACTCTCCATCTCGACAAGCCTGTTTCGTGGTTACCCACTCACCAGGAGATGTACAGATAAATATATTCCTATTTACAATGGGTTTATATGCTAAAGGGTGTTGAGAAATTATGCGGGGTGGTGTTGTCTTACAATGCCTTGTTCTATTGTTTCTAAGGGCATGAGTTCAGAATTGTAAGGTGACACCAACCTGCATAATTTCTCAATCAGCCCTAGCATATAAACCAGTTGTAAATAGGAATATATATTATTTCGCTTGTCTATTCTGGATGAATACAGTGCTCTATGCCTTAGGCAGAGCGGAATACACAGAGGTAGACTAAATGTGTTTTTTCTGAAGTCTACCTCTGTGTTAATATATCTGTACATCTCCTGATGAGTGGGTAACCACGAAACAGGCTTGCCGAGATGGAGAGTTGTGTCTTTTGAGTCTTTTTCTTCTTAGTGTATTTCATTTAACTATAAGCTATCGATCACAATATTCATAATCATAACCATTATAATCATAACTTAAAACAATAACTACTTCTAGATAGTTTCAATCAGTGATGGTAATCTTCATAAAACTTAATAAACCTAGGAAAATTTATGAAAGTTGAGAAGAAGCAGGATTCGGAAAATCAATCGAGATAATTTGTGAGAATTAAAATGACCCGAGTAGGACTCGAACACACAACCTCTAGATTCACACTACGCATCTGGGATTCAAGAAACAAGCCATTTCATTTACTGTTTAGCTCTCTAGAGTACGAATCTAGAAGTCGTGGGTTCGAGTCCTACGACATTTTCGTTCTCACAAATTATCTCGATTTATGAAAGTTTAGATTAGTCAAAAAAACTTTCCCAGAATCCAAATTAGCCGCTTCAGCAAACGGTCAAGGCATTGATTTTCACGATTGTATGAACTGAAGGATCCAGTTCACGATTCTGTATTTTGGGCCTTTTCATACATTGGATACATTTCGAGGTATAATTTCATAAGTTTTTGAAATTTCATCGTTCCTTCAAGAAGGCAGAATTTAAATCTCTGGTATTTCAATATTTGTCGGTTACAAGAGAGAGGGTAAGGAAGGGGTAAATTGTGAACTGGGATTCGCCTTATTATTAACTGGGAAAATGAGATTGGACTTCTTGGGACTGGGATTTGGGAATGAAAAGTTAAATCGGGATTGGGATTGCTAAACACCAACATTTCTCTATTTTTTCCCATTCAGATCGGACTTTTTGATTATTTCATTGCGAGGAATTTGGATCAGTGCCTCCCTTTCAGAACCCTCTAAGAGAGGTAGGGAGACTTGAATGATTCTGAACGATTGCCAGGGCAGCCATTGGCAGTCATATTAAAGGGCTCATATCAAAGCTGAAGCAATTGACTTGAGCAATTTACACTGAGAGCAATGGCATCGATGCAGTCTTTCAATTGAGATCAATAACTCTATATAGTCTCACTCAAACGGGGATGACTGAGTGTTTAGATCACTTGACCCTTGTTCAAAGGGTCCCGGTTTCGAAACCACCTTCAGACCTGTCATAAAATGTGAAGAGAGAATTAGCCAACTTTCTGTAATTCCAGGCAGAAAGGCAAAAGGAATCACGACGTGTGTGATCACATAGAGAGTAAGGACCAGGGACGCAATACTCGATTAGTTTACCCATTCAGTGGGCTCTTTGTGCTTAGCACATAAACCAATACCTTACGAAGATAGTAAGTGTATGTGCCTCTACATTTGGGACTTGTTGCCTTTTTTCCAGACACCACCACTAAGTTGATTAATAAACAGGTGTTATCAAATCGCCTGGTACCTGCCAGGCTGGATAAATCAAGTCCATGACAAATTTCAAGGTTAAATTAGTCAATATTTTATGATAAAATTCTAATCATACTTGTCTGCACATATAGTTATTTACTTGAACAAAGTCCTATTCTCAAAGATATCTGATCATCACTGGATATTGGCATCCATCTACCAGCTCGAAGCAGTATCTATTATGATTTCATAAATCGAATAATATTGATACAATTCTTGACTGAGGTTGGTTTGCTTGAGCATTTCTGCAGATGAGCAATAAATTTTCTCCAAACCAGTTAAGCACACTTCATAATGAAATAGAGAAGATACCTCTCTTAGACAAACCACACAGTTGGGAAGACTGTGTCAAGTTCTAGAGGTCAGAAGTTTATCCTGTACAGTTTGCAAAGAGAGAATCAGGGATCAAATGAAACACAGCATTTTATTGTCTACTGATGTTGTATAACTACTCACTAAATAAATTGCATCTTTAACTACTTTAAACTACTTTGTAATAGTTTTAGAATTGTATTGTTTTATTTTTCTTGTAATAGCTTTAAATATCAATTTACGGTTAAAAGTAGATAAGCTTTGCTTTTCTGATCGTGTAGATTACATACAGTAAAAATCGGCAACTAAGAACCTAAAAACTAAGAATCCTTTAGCCTAAGATTTTAAAATTTTGACCGTATTTTAGGGGCAGAAATGACAAAATTTAGGTTTAAACGCTGTTCATTTTACCTACGATAATAATGGTATTAAAGGAGTGTTCAAAGACCTACAAATAAACATTAATCATTATTATTACAGCTGTTAACTACAATTTATTTAAGAACCAGTTATGGCTAACTCCTAAAATTGAAGGTTCTTAGTTGGGGGTTTTTACTGTATTTTTAGTATCCTCAGTTGTAATTTGCGAATGACATTGATTGAATTGAATTGAATAACAGTCTATTGTCCCTGACGTTAAATGGAACCATAAGGTGAAGGTTGACTTTTGTCTCTATACGACTCTTCATCGTTCATTATATAAAAAGCCTTTTGATCCAAATGCAAAATATGAAGAAACTTCTTCTAAAACATCTATTAACTGAATACTACCTCGTACAACCACCAAAAAAAGCACTTGCAAATACCTAACCCATCTTTAAACAATTCAAATTCAGCTGCAAGCACCTTACTTATCTATAAAACCAATCACAGCCTCTTGCAACAGCCTTCAAACCAACTAGAAAACCATCTGGTACCATGCAAAACCTAACTTATTTACACTATCCCCACTATTCAAAACAAAGACTAACCTAAACAACGTGAACCTACCATCACCAACTACAATCATCTCCCAATAATCTACGAGGACCACCTGCAACCACCTACATCCATCTAGAACCACTCAGAGCCGCTTTTAACCGCCTAAAACATTCTTAAAACTATCTAAACAATCTATGAAAATCCAAAAGACTATTGGAAGCCGTTTCACGCAAACTTCAAAGATATTGGAAGCCGTTTCAAAGATATTGGAAGCCGTTTCACGCAAACTGAATGCAAGGTGAATTCTTAATCACAGCTGCGATAGATCTAGGCCAGAGTATTTGCAATGCTATAATTGTAGAATTAATTTTCTAAATTGAATTAAAATACTAAAATTAGAATTTTCTAATAAAGCGAAACGAAGAAAAATCTCCTGAAGACAAAACAAGTTAGAGAAATATTAGCCTGTTCATAGATTTCAAGACACAATTGCAACGACTGTGGCCTAAATCTAGCATTGCTACAATCAAAGTTTTGGTAGCTATGCATTGCTAGGGGACATATTGCTATCATGCATTGTGCGAGATGAGCTCCACCATCTTTTCCAAAATTGTCACCTTTATACTTACGGAGTAAAATATTTATACCTCATTTCTTTGTCCTAGTTATGGGATCATCTTTCCCTCGGCAGTATGTTGGCTGTTGGGGCTTTCAGCCAGTTTTTAATTGCTGATGCTGCGGTTCGTTGCTCTGAGAGTGTTCTTAAGCAGGTGTAAGTGGATGCAAGTGGTTCCATGGTTTAAAAAGTACAAAATGTGCAGCAAGTCGACAGTCAAACAATCCGAGACAAGACTTCTTCTAGACCACATAAAGTGGTAGTTATACCTAAATCCGGCAACCCTCGTGAGTAACTGAAATTCTTATCGACATGCGAATCCGACCCATTCGTCTCCTGGGCTGAATGACCGTACAGCTTCCAGTTTTCCATCTTCACATCTCTCCACGTTTTCCGAGTGCACGTCTGACAATTGGTTGTTCCGTCAAAACCATTCCGGGGTGGATTGTCTTTAAAGGTGTGCGTGTGGCAGGACCTGTGCCTAAAGACAGGTCTTGATGAATAGGGCAGCTCTGAGTGAAATCCCGCCTTCTTGAACTCGCATTGGGGGGTAAAGCACCGCATGGACTCACTATATTGACCCTCTTTGGGGTAGCTCATATGCTTCTGCACGCCATGGAAAATTGACCTCGGGACGCTGCAGCGTTCTGCGGCTCTGCAAGGACGAGGATCGTGCGGCTGAGTAGGATAACCACGTGACTTAACCAAGCAGGCCTGGTAGCTTCTGGTGTTGTGATGACACCATGGGTGTTCCGAATACACGCTCGACATGTTCATTGCAGAGCAACGGCAATGATGCGTATGGAAGCTGTGACCGACGTGGTTGATTTCTTGGGCCATCGCTACTTACTGTGTAGTTAACAACTGTAAATGCAAAATAAATATGGAGTGAGTGAGTGGTCTTCTATCTTACGTGTAGCCGGATAAAAGCCGGGCCTTGTTCTACCATCAAACGCGATGGGTTACGATGCAATACGATGCGATACGAAGCCATGTGATAAGACACGAAGCGATACAACACGATACGATACTATGCACTGCAATTCAATACAATACGATACGATAAACTTCTATGCGATGCAATACGATATCATACAATACGACACAACACGATACGTTACAATACAATATGATACGATACAAAACGATACGTTACAATACATTGCGTTACAACACAAAACGATACGTTACCATACAATACGTTACAATACAATACGATACGATACAAAATGATACGATACGATTCGATACGATATAGCAAAATATGATGATGATTATTATCATTGTTATTTCAATTGTTTAAGGAGGGTTGCCCTTCCGCAGAGGCTGATCTAAGAGGAGCCCTCCGATAAATCAAATTAAATCAAATGATACGTCACGATACTCCTTTTTCTAAATCCTGTAGGTGGAAGGATCGAGACAATTTGCACCTCTTCTTCGGTGAAGTGTGGAACAAGGAGGAGCATCAAAGCTTATATTGGAGTGCAACTGCCGAAAAACATGCAGTTTGTGGATGATGTGCAAAGGGGGGGGATTATCCCGCATCTCCCTCACTACCCCACGGCCACATCCCACACAACTACTGGGTTGATTATATTGATATACGTTAATAGCTGCTCTATCGGTTACTGAGTGATCTAACTTACAATTACAAAGAAAAGTTTTGGAGTTTTACTTCAGTTGGCCTTTTACACTCTTTTTCTTTTATAAGAACCAGTTAAATAGATTTGAAGCTGGCTGTTTTTAAATATTCCTCTATTTTCAGCCTGAAATTTTCTTAAATTGTTCTTACTTTTACAATAATTCGGAAGCCTTTTTGGTATCAAAAGTGTTCATTATTTAAAAGTTTGACTCTCTTAACCATCTGACATTATCTGTGTGCTGTACATCAGCTTTTTTTGTAATTATTTCTCAGTCTTATGGCTCTTTTAGAAAATTTTCATTATGGGCCAAAAATGGTCAGCCTCGTTTTGTTGTTAGGAGTTTTAGCCAAATTTGAGGCTGGTTTCCTTATGAAATTGTTCTTATAGAAAAAAAAGAGTTGTAGTCGGTGACAAACTCAGTTGCAGGAAACGTTAATTTGAAGTTATGTCGTCAAGCGAGGCTCAACAGTAAAAAATATATTACTGCTCATCAATCAGTGCGTCATGACAGATCTCGACTTCCCACACATAAACCCACCCCTGCAAACAAAAGTCTTTGGACGATCCCACAAGTAAGTCTCAGAAAACCCCACCCATGCAAACAAAGCAAAGCTGTCACTGAGTGGGCGGAAGCAATTGATCTGTGTACAACGCAGAGCTCTGAAAAGATGGACAGAGCTTGTTTTCGTGCGATAGTTCGCCGTCGACCATCACCACCCGGTCTTTAATGCTGCACGAAAGCTCTGATTTCTCGATTTCATCAGGTTTACTACAAAAATTGGAAGCATAGCGAAAATAAAGATTACTTCAGCTTTTCGTCTGACACTCAATCCTTCAGAAAAAGAACGAAACAGAAACTTGACGAATTTTTGTACCCAGATGTGGATCGACACGAAATTTATCTGCAATAACTAGAGGATTAAATAAAGGCAAGACATATGCAAGAGTTGAACTCAAATATTAGGGATAGAACCAGAGATGCAAAAATATCTAAACCTTCCTACAAACCTTCTCAAAGACGTAACTGGTGTTCTTAAAAGTGGCACAGTCTTTTTCTTTCAGTAGTAGCCTTTGTGGGGCAGAATTGATGAATCATTAGCTAAATGCTTTTTAGATAAATGATTTTCATTGAGGAAAAATTGGTTTCGAAAAATCCTTGTTTTAAGCGGTTTCAAGTACAAATCGGTTGTTAGGAGGCATGCCGATACACAAATAGATTGCTGTTCATTTACAACATGTTTTCAGCGTACTTCTAACAAATCGTATATGCGACCAAGCCTTTCTCAATTTTCACTTCAGTGAGAATCTCCCTCTGTCTGTACATTGTAACACTACTCTTCTAAAATCTAGAATCAAGTTTGTGTCATTGCCATTTGGTGGAATATACCATCTTTTGATTTAGAATATGAACAATATATAACAATCTAAATAAGTCCGGTTTGTCGTGTTCTCTCTGAAAACGATAGAAGTTATATCAATTATTAAATACATAAATGGAGATATTTCAGACAACGAGTGGATCTTCAAGTGACCCTTCTCTACCTCCTCCCTAATTAGTGAATCTGTACTTCTTGGAGTTATTTACATTATAGTTTATTGTATTTATTCTACATCAACAGATGAGTTACCCATCCATCTAACTAAGAAACAAACAGAGTTTTGAAATTTAGAATGGGTGCGTTTATCTATTAAGAACGCGCAGAGCCACGAACTAGGTTTGCAGGTGAGTCGTGTTTCCACTCTGGATAGGGCTACTAGTGAAACGTCCTTTACAATGTTCTTCCTTTTATCTCATCTGATATTTAGGACTTTCCCTAATTTCGCACTTTTGAGTTCAGTAATTCAATGGGCCAGGCTCAATGGTAAATGCATCAATAAGTTATTCAACCCACAGATTATGTAAGTCCTACCCGATAGGCTCTAAACAGAAAGTGGAGAAAAATTTCATTTTTAGCAGGAGTGGAAACAAACCAGTCTTCTTGATTGCTGCTATTGAAATTGAAGGAGATTATTGCATGCTGCAACTCGACAAAAGTGATTGAGAAACGTAGACTTTTCAAAATATTTCCTTGATTTATCATCATGTCTCTTCTAGACAATGGCCGTGGGACCGTTGATGTTCCTAAATATGGGACCGTGAATCTCACAGTATCTCAATCAAATACTCACTTTTTCCAGCAGGCTTAGAGTGCTTCAGCAATAGCGTCTAGGGATGGTTTGTGAAGTGGCTTGAGTTGACCAATACGCCAAACAATGAGAAGATCTCACCAGTTACCGACGCGAACAAAAGAGGAATCAAATGACGTCATATCGCAGATTCTTCTACCGAGCCAGGTAGGAAGATTGTACTGACGCATGTAAAGACATGCAGATCTCGAGCGTGTAGGAAATGTGTATTAAAACCATCTAAGGAATAAATCAATGAGCTTCAAATTTGAACAGTCACAATTTCTCTACCTGCCTCTCGGGTCATTCAGATTATGATAATTTGGGAGCATCTGGTTTCTTTCCCGCACTTTTCAAAGAACCGGGGCTTTTGTTCAGCAATTAAGCTGCTCTAAATATGTTCAAAATAAGAGTTGTTCAGACCCACCGCTGGGCTTCAAACGACTTGGATATGTTGTCTTCGTCGTACGAAGAAATTTCGTGTTGTTCATTTCTCCGTGCTCTCATCTCTACTGCAAAATGGCCGACTAACGTTATAAAGTGAAGCCCAGTGAACTAGAATTCTGACTATTATAGGAACCTAAAGACCGATTTAGAGGGGGGACACGATAACGTGGAACCTTTGGGAGGTTAAGCCACTATTGCCTTTGCGTAGAGGAAAATCATGCATATGGCTATTCTAGTTTTAGGCACTAAAGACTCTCTTTACTCATTGCACTTCTGTGATAAGGTGGCATTGATGCTTTTGCAGAAGATAAACATTTCCGGACTTTCTAATCAAGCCAAAAGAACGTTTTTCCAGTTTTAGTCTAGGTAGTGGTACTGCTGTTATTGATATGTTAAAATGAAGAATCAGGCCTGGGGTTAAAAACTAGTCGAGAAACATTTCTTACAGAAACTAGTCAAAACTAAGGAAAAAGGTGAACTACACTCTTTTCTTCATAAGAACATATTGCAAAAGAAGATCAGGCTCAATTTCTAATGGAGAATGATTGTGAGAACAATAATCTATTGCTTATAACCAAAATGAAGATAATAAAATAAAAATGGAAATCATTATAACATTCAAACGTTTCGCCATTATTTATGGAAAGATTTTATGGTGCTAAAATTGAGCTAGGCCACCTTATAAAAATGAGTGCAATTCGATCTATGGGCTTTCATCATTAGTGAGAATGGCTCGAAAGTTATTATTATTCCAAGCATACGACGTCACAATACCAAAAGTCTTATCTGGCACTCTCTTTCGATCGGGCGTTTTCTCCATTGCAGTTTCTTTGTTTGACAATCTGGCCACCATTTCATCAAAATCTTTCTTCGACATCTTCACGTTATTTCTCCGGCCTGTTTGATTTGCCTCGGAATCGTTTCTTTTGCTTACTGCTAAACGCTCCACGATTCTGTCGATATCCATGGGCGACCGTTTCTCTCCTCTGTCTGGCTCGGGCTGCAACGGCACTTTCCTGTGCGAAGAAAGACGTTGGGAAATTTCATCGATCTCTTCCTGGGAAAGATTGGCTTTCTTCCGTTCATGTTTCGCTTCGGCTTCGTTCGTTTTAACTCTGCTTAATCTGTCAACAAGATCTTGTAATTCCGACTCAGACAACTTCTTCGCCATTTTTCCTACTTGGATTAAATTTCAGGATTTTTAACTTTTAACTCGAAGATTTTTAGCTGGTGCTCCCCATCGAAAAGATTTCAACCTGCTAAATCAGATATATTGCTTTCCTTGATTTCTACAATTCTACATTCATTATGCCGTTCGTTGTTCTAAAAGGCTCTCAAAGTTTCACGATAATCGTCTCTTGTTGAAAATCAATGACTTGATCCTAATGAAATTTATTTCTGAAGCTTAGCAGACTGTTTTGTTTCTGTTCAAAGATCGTTTTTGCTTATTCAAAGCGAATCAGTCCGAGATTTCTGGAGGCTTTTTCTGTTGACATCCCTCAAAGAAGATTTGCTTTGAACACAAAGGGTTTTATGGTTGTTATTTGCCTCCATGATAACGGCACAAAGCGCAGTGGTTGCCATACTCTCCTAAGCCAAATGCTAGAAAAACTGGCTTTAAAATCCAATTTGGCTTCGAAATTTGTGGGTGGATTTCACCTGTATCTGGCCAAAGACCTGCATTTCCCTGAAAGGAAGCTTATAATGAACAAATATCAATATCTTCAATTTTAGAACAGTCTTTGATAGGTAGAAAACTTCCATAAAGCCAGAAAAATCGAAAGCATAGTGAAGAAAACATACGATTTTCGTCTGACATTCAACAGGGTAATACGTAAGAAAGAGAACGAAACAGAAACCTAACTGATTTATATACCCAGATGTGGATCGAAATAGGCCAATCAGAAAAGATGCGAGTAATTGGTATGGTGTAGGAAAACCAATCAACACCAGCGATGCAGTGAGCTGACCAATAGATTATTTCAAGAGTCCTAAGGCAAAAATGAACTCTTTCTATCTTCACAATTGAAGATCCCTGGTTTTTATGTGGACAGATTTCAAAATACTTAAATGGAATACCCGTGCTCGTATATACACGATGAAAGGAAGGAAAAGCATTTGTTGATTCTATTGTAGTTGTTGTTGTTTTTTATCTTTTTACCCATCTATTGCATACAACTACTCTAATAACTAAAAAGCCATCTACTAAAAAACGGATAGAAAAAGGGACAGCGTTGGTTGGAGAAACACTCGTCTGAATCACTTAGCTGCACTGAAGTAAGGGTAGAGCCTGCATTACGTAAGGATAGGTTCTAGTAAGAGTAAGGGCCGGGTCTGGCTTACGTTGCAGTTCTCTTTCAGCAAGTAAATGTTTAACTAGGTTGTTTGAAACGCCGATTGTCATCGTTATCCTTTCATTGTTAACTTATTGATCCAGATACTGGGATCGTGATCTTCCAGCGAATCAGACTTCGCTTTCTAATAATTGTTTATGCGCTATATCTCAAATTTCGATTCTAGAAGCGTTTGAAGTGTAAGCAAGTCTGCTAGCTGAAAAACATGGTATTCGACGTCCTGTGAGGTTTTGAATAAGTATTCCTCGTTTTTAGAATAAATAAGCCTAAAGAAGCTACATTGCTCGCTGTGAGACAACGCTTGGGCTTGATTGGATTTAAAAGCAATCATTAATAGTGTGGTAAGTGAAGTTGTAGGCGATTCTTTCAAACAAATTTGCCAATCCTGAGATTCGTAGAAGGCAAAGTTATAGTGAATGTGGACATTTTTACGTTTTAGTTTTTAAGCAGTGGATAACTTCGCGAGGGATACACCTGAGACATGTAGACTTAATAAAGCCATGCTGGAGTTGTGAGAAGTGTCCCACAATCACTCAATGGACTAAAAAAATTCTTCGCCGCTCAATTTAAAAACAAAGATCAGTTGAAGGAAAGTCGCATGTCTAAGTCGCACTTTTAAATACACTCACGTACACGTTGCACGTCCACGCCTTATCGTATCGTATCGTGTAAGACAAACGTGAACCCATATTTGCAAGAAGTGACCTCACTTTACACGGCTCTCTGCACAATCTGTTCAAGGTTCCAGGCATGCCTCAAACCTGGAGACAGACGAGAAGTTGTTTTTATGGAGACAAAAAAATGAAAACAAAACAGATTGATGCGATGGTCAATCGTCTTTACGATAGTAACTGGCAAAATCGGCGAGAGAAGAAAAAAGAAAAATTGGACCAAGAGAGAATGGAGCAGGTCAGACAGCGTCCCCTTTCATCCAAGGAAGTGTCAAATATGGTGACGAGATTGTGCTACGGGGCAGAAAAGAGAGCAGCAGATGCGAATAGAACAGGCGCCTGCAAGCAACAAGGCATCTGTAATACTTACGCCTGGAAGGGTTGGAACTAATACCATATCATGCCGTGGTATTTAATTACTCTATGATTACAGGGGTGCGGGAGGGTGTCGAAAAGTGGGGGGGGGCACATGAAAAAATGGGCACTAGGGAGCAAGAGGGTCTGGGGGTAGGGTATGCTCCCCCGGAAAATTTTTGAATATAGAAGCAGCTACTTTGGCTCTCGCAGCCTCTTTCGGACTAAAATTCTAGATTATATAAACATATTTTCAAAGGTAGCTGGAGGAGCACTTTTCAAATATAAAAGGGGCAGACATGAAATGGCAGAAAAATTAGGGGGGACGTGTTCCCTGCCCCCCCCCCCCAGCTCCTGCACCACTGTATGATGATGGGAATATGGGGATGATGGAAAAATAGCAAGGACGTAGAATGCATATGTGATAGTTAGCATTAAGACTAACCCTTCCAGTTCCGGGTTTTGTACCAAATATTCAACTCGGCAATTCAGTCTGATCAATCGAACAGAAACAATAACTTCAATAAACTATAATAAGAAAACTGCTTTTAAATGAACCTCAAAGACAGTCTATTGCAGTGGTATCAATGTGCCATTTTATTTCACAGCAAACTATAAAAACTAAAACATGTTAATTGAAAATTTCTAGTCTACTATCACGACCATAGTCGAGATAATCTCAACTATCACTTCTACTATCTACTACAAGTGTCTACTATAAGTATCTACTACAAGTATCTACTACAAGTATCTACTATAAGTATCTACTATAAATATCTACTACAAGAATCTACTATCTTTAAGCATCTACTATAAGTGTCTACCATAAGTTCAACTTTTACTTCAAAATCAGCCAAACATTTGCCAGCGTAGTTAGTAAGTGGTTTTTGGTCGAAATTGGCAAAAAAGAAATATTTCCAAAAAGCCTGATGGTAGATCCATGGTTTTGGTAAAATTTTGTCCAAAATAACGATTCCAATTAGGCTATCAATCTAGTCATAACTGTTCAGGGACAAGTATTAGGCTATAATAGTATTAACAAACGCGTAAAATCACCAGAAAATTTTCCGTCAAAATTAGCCAAAAATTGAAAAAAAGCCAAATTTTTAGTTTTTCGGTCGAAATTCGAAATATTTTTAGTAATTCTATGCATTTTCTAAGGCTATTATAGCCTAATATTGCTCCCTGGACAGTCCTGAATAGGCGAAAAGTCCATTTGGAACAATTTATCTTGGACCAATGTTGACCAAAAACCATTGGCCAACCATTAGGGTTTTTGTGGTTGATTTTTTAAGAAAAAGCACAACTGATAGCAGAACTTGTCGAGATATTAGAATGGTTATTTTCAAAATACAAACATTGATTTGTTTTAGTTTCATTGTTTTGTTGTGAAATAAAGTGACACATTGAATCCACCGTAGTTTATCGATCTATTCCTACTTCGTTCTTAGATCAATTAGATAATAATCGGAGTCAAATGTTTGAGGTAAAACGTGGAACAATACAGGTTGCTCTCATTTGTGCCAACTAACACGCACCCGAAGAATAAAAACAACCCAGTTTTTGTTTCGAAATCACTTCTTTAGTCAAGAAAGTAAGCAAGCAAATACACACGTAATTTTTTTCCAAGAAATTCTCATATAATCTCAGTATTCAAATTTCCTAAATGGCCTTTTTATTATTTCTTAATCCAATGTTTTTACTATCAATAACTTTGGCCTTGTAAAGCATCAGTATTCTATCACGTCCAACCGTACGATGGCCAGGTTTCTGAAAAAGGCCTAAAAAGCCAACATGGCAGCCCTTTGCCCTTTGCATTATCATCACAGGAGTCGTCAAGAGTTAAATTAAATGAGAAACCTTTCGTGCCTTTATAAATCTCTTTCAAATGATTTAGAAAATGAATATCTAGAGATTTGAATAATTTGAAGACATCTTTTGAACAGAACATGACAGTCTGAATGGCCTCAGTAAGAATCATTGCGACCATCATAAGTCTTCTCATAAAAACAAGTTGATCTACATTTGAGTCTCAATAGCAGCTAGTTGTCATTTCACCAGCGAGAACAAATCGAATCTAACAGCTCCGACTCTTTTTCAAGTGGGACATGGTGAAAACTTGAAATCCTACACCGTTGCGTTGGATACAAACAAATTCGAACAAAGTGCAAAATAAAATTCCACATTGCAAGAAACCTCACTACACAAGGTTTTTTGGACAAGTTTCACGTTATGCCCGAGAAGAGGAGCCAAACCCGAAGTTATGGAGATAAACGACTGAATGCACGCCAGGTCTCTGCAATGGTGAACCGTCTTTACGACAGGCACTGGCAAAGTCGACGAGAGATAGAAAAAGAAAAACAGGACCGAGAAAGAAAGGCACAGGTCAGGCAGCGGCCCCTCTCATCCAAGCAAGTGTCTGATATGGTGACAAGACTGAGCCATGGTGCATCGAGTAAAGCATCAGATGCTAATAGAACCGGTGCGTGCAAGCATCAAGGCATCTGTAATACCTATGCCTGGAAAGGCTGGAACTAATGAAGTAGTGCTCAAGAACAGAAGAAAATGATAACTTGAACAACCCAGAAGGTCCCATCTGTCAAACTCTCGAGTCTGAGTTTATGAAGGATAATTTCTCAACATATGCTGAACATAATTGCAGCTATGGTGTAGCTAACTGTTGTTGACATATAACACGAGAATAATGCAGATTCCCTGTTCAAGGTTTTATGCTAAATGTTTAGTTTCAATATTCTTTGGTAGATAGTGTGGTAGTAGAGAGAGGTTCTAAGAGAACAGACCGAACCATTCTTATTAACCGGAATAACTCTGTTAAGCATAGATTTACCTAAACAGGGTATACTTTTTTCAAAAAGATTAGGTCAGGATGTATTATTTTGAATTAAAGTATGTGAAAGGGTAACAAAATCATTCCTTAGTACCCCAAAATAATAGATTCTAAGCAGTTTTAAAATCGTTATGCGACGAGGTACCCCTTCTCAGAGCCAATCTTTTATAGGATAAGTCAAGGATGTGAAAGAATTTGTGGCACAACCCCTTCGTAGTCGAGTACCTCCCCTGGATGAAGATCTTGCTGAATCCAGCCATGGCTCCCAAAATGTAGTTGATTTGCCTCTGAAGTTCTTAAACAACGTCCTAACAGCTAATGGAAAGACTTCCGATGTATGAAAATATGTAAGCATGTTCAACTGGATTCTTGTCTATACTTCTATGTCGATTCTTTAGATGCTGAATGTTAACATTTTGGTCTTAGCCACGTTTATAATGAGGCCGATTTTCATGCCTTCCTGGTCAGCAATGTATGTGAAATATTTGAGATTCCGAATCATCAAATAAGAAATACCTTGGGCACCGTGCACAATGATCGGCTATTTTTCAGCTATCAAAATTCGGCTGAATTCGGCTAAATGCATAGCCGATGATTGTGCACGATGCCTTAGCATATACCTAATTTCAATACTTGTATCGGGTTAGTAAATACATAGGCACCCGAAAGAGAAATGAAACATTGTAGGAATTGTATTAGATAAGAGTCTGCATATAAGCTGGGATGTTACTATGTATCAGCATCAAAGGATCTCACACTGGTCTTAAATTTAGCCATAAAGGAAAATGGTTTCATAAAGTATGCCAGAACTCTTCGTACAAGTTTTTGTAAGTGAAAGTGACCAGTACCCTAGGGAACGCCTGTGCAGTACTGTGGAGGTTATTCTGTTTTGTGGGGGGATATCATCGTACTGTTGGGGGGATATCATCGTACTGTTGGAGGATACCAACAGTAGGAAGGTGTTTAGTACCGTGCAGGGTGATCAGTACTGTGGAGGATGTTCAGTAATGTGGGGGGATATCTTCAGTACATTGGAGGATACCAACAGTAGGAAAGTGTTAAGCACTGCGCAGGGTGATCAGTACTGTGGCAGTACTAGTACATTGGAGGGATATCATCAGTGGGGGATACCACCAGTACACCGGAGGGTGTTTAGTACTGTGGAGGGTGACTAGTACCGTAGGGGGATACCATTAGTGCTATGGAGGATATTCAGTACTGTAGAGGGTATCCTTCCACAGTACTGATTGTACCCCTTCACAGTACTGATGGTACCTTTCCACACTATAGATGGTATCCCTCACAGTACTGATTGTATCCCTCCACAGTACTGATTGTATCCCTGCACAGTACTGATTGTATCCCTTCACAGTACTGATGGTACCCTTCCACGATATTGATGGTATCTCTCACAGTACTGATTGTATCCCTCACAGTACTGATGGTATCCCTCACATACTGATTGTATCCCTGCACAGTCCTGATGGTATTCTTTCACAGTACTGAACATCCTCCACGATACTGATGGTATCCGTCCACAGTACTGATGGTATCCCTTCACAGTACTGATGGTACCCTTCCACAGTATTGATGGTTTCCCTCACAGTACTGAATGTATCCCTTCACAGTACTGATGGTGTCCTTCACAGTACTGATGGTATCCCTCACAGTACTGATGGTTTCCCTCACAGTACTGAATGTATCCCTTCACAGTACTGATGGTATCCTTCACAGTACTGATTGTATCCCTCACAGTACTGATGGTATCCCTCACATTAGGATTGTATCCCTACACAGTCCTGATGGTATCTTTCCACAGTACTGAACATTCTCCACGACACTGATGGTATCTTTATACAGTTCTGATGGTATCTCTGCACATAACATTCTTAACAGTACTGCACAGACGTTCCCAAGGGTGACTATATTTGATTTTACCACCATCGTTTTACCACCATCGTTTTAGCCATAAAAGTGCACGATCAGATAGCGTAAAAGTCAAAATTGAAAATAAGGCGCACAACAACTGATTTCCATACCATATCCTCTTTCAGCTATCATGCAGCAGAGATTAGTTGAAATAGAAACTCACAGAATCTTGTTACAAACAGCAACATGCAGAGTCTTGAGCTGGGTTGCCAGTTTATCCAGGGCCGTGAACCTGAAGAAAATGAAATATCGTGGGTCTGAGAACACAGTGCTGACGCAAAAACTCATAAGTACTTAAGATACGCATATGAAAAAACCCACTCGCATGAGAACGAAGTCTGAAATTCTTTCCAAAGAAAAAATTCTAGGACTGAAATTGAAAAGTTTCTTTATTTTCAGGTACACAAAGAACTACTCTTACATCAATCTCTTGTCCTAAAATGTGTGTTAAAGACTAGCTACCTAGGTGCACTTTCATTAAAAATTTACACCAGTTCCGCACTTTCTAAATATTAATATACTGCTCTTCTAAAATTCAGAATTATGAATACCATCTGTTTATTCAGGATACCGAAAAGGGGCCATGATATAAATAACTCACTTCAAGTGAGCCTTCTCTATCCCCTCCCTAACAAGTGGATCTAGAAAACAAGTTTTAAATCTTTTAGGGCAAATTTTTAAGATTGAGAGTAAACGGTGTATTTTTTGTTATTGTGTTGGCCCATATTTGAACACATAGTCCAAACACCTCTCCTAGTATGTGTTCCCACCAAGAAATGTTTGCACCTTCCCTCACTTTTCAGATAGTTACGGCCATATTGGTGCAAGAATTTAGTAGTAGAGCTTGAGACATGTTCGTTGTACAGAGAGAATAATGTTATTTTCTGACAGCTACGACCATTACAGGATTTTGGAGCCGGGAAGAAGTAAGTTCGGCGTACAAACAAATAATGTTCTTCTCTGAAAGTTACGGAGGTATTGGTCGTAGGATTTAGTAGCAGTGCTGGACATAAATCCCGAATACAAAAAGAATGATGTTATGAAAGGAGAAACCAACCTGGCAGATTCTACCGAAGTCTTCTCCAATTCGAGCAGCTGATTAACTTGATCAATGCGTCCTTGGATCGTACTGAAAACAAGGTTTCTGCATATAAGAAGCCATTTTGGAATTCAAGCAATAAATGTTTCTAGCTTAAGGTACCTATCGATAATCAAGTTTCTTATGTATACAACACATATACTACAGTGAATATCCGTGTGAAAGAACTTTTGGAGAGCTTTTTATATCATCTAACAGATGATATAAAAATATAACAGATTGTAAGGTAAATCAACAAAGTAAGGAGTAATTCGAATAAGAAATGAACCAAAATGAAATAGTTATTAAGATTATTAAACATTTATTGATCCCAAAATTTGATCATCAATTTGAAGTACCAAATAATTTAATGGTTTTGCCAAACTTCGAAAAGAGTTCTTATACACACGGATTTCTTCTGCATTTCAAAAAGCAACTATGGTTAATTGTTTTTTTTCATGCAAAATAATGTAAATAAAAGGCATAAACTAATTCTTTTCGAAATGCCCACTTTCTTAAGCATACTGGAATTACAGCTGTTAAGATAAGAAAAATTCAAATTTCAAGCTTAAATTGTTTCTTATAAAAGAAGCCCCTTCAAAATAATTTTAGGCTGGTTTTTTACACAAGAGGGCTTCTTCTAGCGAGAGCCTACTGTAAACAGACTAGAAGAAGCACCAAAGCTTGCTCATTGCAGATGAATAGTATCAGAGACAAGGTATGCGGTGGCTAGCTGGATAAAGTTGAGGCGAAGAGAGAAATAGAAGTGAGCTCACCTGTCAAGGATGCACTGAACGAGAAGACTTTCCACTTCATCAGTATCAATATTCAATTCCTGAAACGGGAAGAAGCATGCATGCATCATACATATAGCCCTAAGATTTACAGCGAATACGAGAAGAAGCCGGGCTTTGGAAATTGATCGCGATAATTATTTTAAATGAAAATTAGCCAAGTAGGACTCAAACCTACGACCTCTCAATTAGTGTCACAAATTATCTCGATTGATTCAACAGAAAGAAAGGCGAAGTCGGAAGAGGTATATCCAGCATCTATTTCAGTGCTTGTTTACATGTTCCCAAACACCCTATACACCCCTCAGAGGTACATTCTGTAGCAGAATAAAAGTATGGAAACGTTGAGTCTAGGTAACATGGAAGTGCAGTTGCAGTTTGAATGAAGCAGTACAAAAGAAGCAAAGATTGGCGATTTTCTTGTTTTGGTAATGTAAACTTTTATTTTTTCAAACACAATTTTTTAACAAAAAAATCATTTTGAAAATGACACAGCCTATTTTGTGTTTTTGCTGTCGTAAATGTAGGCTCATCGTTTCCAGGCTTTCAACTCCCTACACACACGGTCTCATTGCTTAATGAAATTAAGTGAAATGACGCAAAAAGGAAGGACAAGACTGAGGTTATTATCTCGACTTTCTCCATTTTGCAACTATAGAGTCAACCCATACTCGTAGCAGAATTTAACGATAATCGTTAAATGCGCATTAACTTCACATTTTAGTGATACGAGTTAAAATTGGCTGTCAATTTTCAATCAAATCGAACTAAAAATCAAATAAAACTTAGGCCTACATAGGTAGAAATACTGTAAGAAACCTTTCAATTCAATTCAATTTTATTCATAGCATACAACCCTAATACAAGGTTACAAAATATTGTATACTAAACGACCTATGAAAAGCAATGCTTAGTAATTTCCTTTCACCTCACTAGCAAATCGATATGTGATCTCAACATACAGTTTTTATAGACTGATGTTTATTGAATTATTCCATGTGTTTGGTCTTTAGAAGAATGGCATTTTGATTTAGCAACTTACCTTCGATATGAATGGTATATGTATTCGCGTGTATGGCCTAAAAAAAAGCACACCGGTTAAATCAGAAAGACTTTTTGTGTTCCAGCCATCCTATAGACCAGCAACATTAAATTTGGGACAAGAATTTGCCAGCTCTCTGTAATCCAGGCAAAATGAATCAACAGGGGTGGTCACATCAAGAGGAAGGACCAGGGGCTTGATTAGTCCAGCTATTCAGTGGAAACTTTATGTTTTGCACATAGACTTATGCGTTACGAAGATAGTAAGCATATTTGCCTACCGTAAAATTCACATATTAGTAACACTTCTTTTACCAGCCTCTACCCTCAGATTATGGAACATTTAACAGACCTTTCTAATTTCTTTATCATATAACTACTCTAACGAAATATCAGATATGTTCTTGAAATAAAAAGTGCTCAAAAGAGCTTCCAAGTTATCACTGCAATTTTAAGGTTCTGATCTGCAGACTTTTTGTGTGCCTGCTACTCTACTCGACTGATTGATCAATATTTCTTAAAAAAAGCAGGCTGTGAAAATCTAAGAAAACAAGCCAACCTGATTAGCTTGATTAAAACTTGCGTTCTGATGTTTCTCAACAAATCTGAAGAAAGCAAAGAATAACATCGACATTAGAGGTTTATTAATGCAAATCTCTTTAAGAAGGCATGGTCTGACATGGGAAATTAAATTTTACCTCACCATTTTGGTTCCAACAGCCCGGGCTCGAGACCCGGTGGTGGCATAAATCAATTGCAGTAGCCTGCTTTGGAAAAATTCAGCGAAAATTATTCATTGTAGAAATAGGTATGTTGGCAGGAAACCGAAGTTTAATAAGAAAACGAAGAGCCAAGATTGCGACGATAAACATGATAAGCGACAAAATCAATAAGAAACTTCATAATTTCATAGAAAATTCCAGTTACATCATTAAGACAAGTCCAATTGAGAAAAATATTACATTTTAAAAATTAGGCCATTATTTACGTTTCGGAGCAGCACTTAGCTCCATCTTCAGAAATTACAAGTCAATGAAGCACGAGGCTGAATTTATACTAATAAGGACAATAATTACTAAGAATGCGAATAATAAGAAGAAAACACGTGAGAATAAGAATGGAGTGAGCCAGAAAGACAATACCTAAAATAGAGCTAGGGGAATAGACGATTGTTGAGAGTTAAGTGAAGGACGATCTCGCAAGATCAATAAACTTTCATGGATAAGCAAATCAAAATCATTGTTTGCTCGATCAAGAATAGAAAAATCATCTAAAGAAGCAGTGTGACTAGATTCGTTAAGGTGATCCCAGATGGCCGATGCAGTAACTTTTCTTTTCTGCTGACCAGCCTTGTTAATTCCCAAATGCTCCCTGCAACGAGTAATCAAGTTACGGGATGTTTTCCCATAATACCAGGCATGGCAGCCAGGGCACTGAAATTTGTAAATAACAGATGAGCAAATGAGAGAAGGGATACGATCCTTAAACGGAAAAAAAGACTGGATGCGTGTGGAAGATCAGAAGATAACCTTAAGTTGAATACCAGGGTAGCATTTTTTAACAAGTCTACAAATTCGAGTTTTCATCTGTAGACTGTACCTGCCGAGAAATGGAATGCAAAATAATAGGGGTACTCTAGTTTCAGTTTCTGTCGGAGCAACAACTGTAGGGGCAAAGGTTTTATCAAGGAAGGACTTAATAATACGATCCACAAATGCCCTGCGAAACTTATTTTTAGACAAAATCTCCTTAATGCGTATGATTTCGTCATGAAAGGTTATGAAAAATTATTCATTGTGATGTATCTTACGATTCACAAGTCTTGTTAGCCTTTCATGCGAAGTCGATATTTTCAACTTTCCTTTACTTGATTCATTTCAACTAATCTCAATTCTATTTGCAAAAAAATATCTGAAACCAAAGCTTTAGTAGTTATCATGTTTCATTATATTTCCGATTTTCTTCGCCATCCTCGAGTTCTGTAACGATCAAAGATTGTTCTGACGTACAACTATGACGAGTGTCAAACGCAAAGCTTCAGTAGTAATTATCTTTCGCTACATCGCCGATTTTCCTCACAGTCTCCAAGCTCTGTACTGATCAAAGACTGTTCTGACTTACTCCTCAGATGAGTGTCAGACGCAAAGCTCTAGTACTTATTATAATTCACCATTTTTCTTCTTTTCCTCGCCATTCCCACACAAGTTCTGTATTGATCCAACATTGTTCTAGAGGTTATACTAATTCAAAAGTTACTGGAAAGACTAAACTCAACGAATTGTAGACATCACGTTATCATCGTATGTGCATTCGGATTTTCAAACGACTTTGAAACATCATTAGTGCAAGTCCCTTATCGATTAGAAAACGATTACCCCCAAGACAACTCCTGACATTAAGTTCCTAAAATGGAAACCAATGAACCCACTTCGTTGACCTTAATCAAAGAGAAGACTTGAACAACGAGTAAAGACGAGAAAAAGTCACCTTCAATATGCTCCCTTATAAACAGGTCATCCATGATGTTTCTTCTGTTGGGAACAAAAACAGAAAAATAGGTCAGTAGACTAGAAAATATGATTGAATTAAACTCTGTATAAACTAATGAGAGAAAAAACTAGGCTCAAACTGGCTTCTAGCATTTAACCATCCAAGCGGACACATGTCAAATCTTTGCACCGTCTGATTCTAGACGAGGAAGGGCAAAGAGAAGACTCTCTGCAAGAAATATTCATTCACATGCATCAGCAAGGTTGAAAAGACTTCAAACTAAAATCCAACACTCAATACCAAATACCGCTCTTGGTTCCGAATGGAAATCACCGCTTACGAATTTTTCATGCACTGTACTGTTGTCGGTTTTCGACATCGTCTTTAACAGATTTCCACCGATGCAGTGAAATGATTGACTTTACGTCGAAAATCGTAGAGTAGTTTAATAGTAGATCCGTGTATGGTAGATTATGAATGCAACTAAATCCTACAACAACAAAAAATGTAAATAGACAGAAAAACAAAGATATTGGTTTCCCAGGAATAACCTACCTATTACTTTTCAATATCTTTTCGAATTCAGCTATATCGTTGTTCTGATAGGCACTGGAATAAAATATAAAGAATTAACATAAAAAGCTGATAAACGAAGAGGCATTTAGGATTGGGCAGGAAAACATATTTAATGACTTCAAGGCTAAGTTGTGTTAATAGTTGATTGACAAATAAGCTTACTATGTTCGTAAAGTATCGGTTTATGCAAAATATGCAAGAGACCCGCTGAATAGGCACAATAATCGAGCAGTGTGATTCCTGGTCCTTCCTCTCGATTTAACCAAACCTCGTGATTCCACTCACTTTTGCCTTTTTGCCAGGGGTTCCAGAGAGATGGCAAGTTCTCTCCTCACAGTTTATGTGACAGGTCTGAAGGTTGTTTCGAGCCCACGACCCTTTTAACAAGGGTTAAGTGATCTAACCACTCGGGTCATCTCCACGAACAAACAAAGTACTTGATAAAGTAGTGAATAAATAAAACATGAATAGTTTAGTTATTAGCATGAAAATACATAACTAGAATTTACTGAATTACATCATTTATCAACAATTTCAATTTCAATTTTCAAAAAACAATTGAAAATACAATATAGAGAATGACACAGCTAATTAGCCAATCGTGACGCAAAAAGACGGGAGGTCATGCATCAAAAAAGGCAATTATAGTTCAAACTTTCAAAATTCTGAATAAAAATTTTCAGTACTGGGTCAATTATCAAGTTTGTCATAAAAAATGTGCAGTGGATTAAAGATAATACCTGACAAGATTGGTCATTGCCAAAATCTCAGAATCGTTTTTATAAGGTTTTGCCTGTAGAAAAAAGATAATGGTGCTGTAATGCAATTGATGCTAAGATTTCATGAAGTCATTAAATTTCTTAAAGAAAGGTAGCCCCAATAGCAAATGCTGATTTGCGCCGGGTCCTCCGGGTAAATAACAATTGCAAGTATACTCGAGTAAAAAGTTGAGTAAAATCAAACCTAAGCCCATACGATAGAAGAATAAACTAAATCAACAATAAAATATAAATATTAGATACCTAGCAAACAATCATATAACTAAAGAGGAATGAATTAATTCCGTCTTTTCTATAAAATTTGTTTAATGTTTTAATAGAGAACGTTTTTTAGACTCGGCCAATAGGCCATTCCACAGTTTTGTGCCAGGGAACGAGTACAATCAATAAAAATCTATGGGTGTTTTCTTTGGTAATCACTGGTTGGTATTTATGTTTCTCAGGGGATGGATGGAGCATTGCGAATTTCTTTTAAAAAAGCTTGGAAACGTGGTATTGATTTATCGAGGTATTGAGAAGTCATGTGATTGAGCGACTTGAACACATTCACTTTAGACTTATTCTCATTTAATGGTCTACCAGCCCAATCTCTCGATAAGCGGTACGCTTTGGGCATCAAAGCTGCTTTTTTCAAAATTTAGCAGCTTTATTTTGAATTTTCTGAAGCTGGTTGATTGGAGTAGCTTCACAGCTGCTAACAACAGCTGAAAACGGGGCTCAAAAAAACTTGTGCAAAAACTTTTATGAACTTCTATTGGTTGAAATGTATGAACCAGAGAGAAATGTTCAAAGTATTCATGACTAATTTACTTCATAGATGACTGCCTTGGTTCCCTTGCATCAATACCTTAATGATTTGATACCTTGGTGCCTTGATTTGACGTCTTTATGGTTCGATTGTTTGATAAGATGCTTTGATGCCTTCAAGATGATGTTTTGATGATTTGATGCCTTGATTAGATACCTTGATTTGAAGCTTTGATGCATTGAGCCTTGATTTCCTTGCCTGAATATTACATTCACTGGGTAGATTGATATAGTACCTTATTGATTTATAAACTTCACATTATCGTGACCATACCTCTTGAGAGTCAAATGGATTAATGTCAGACTTCATCAACATGTACGCCAAGACGAGGTATTTTAGACAAGTGATTCGCCTAAGAAAATAAGAAAAAGATTATATAAATCATTATGAGCTCTATAGTGTAAAGCAGTAATCATACAAGAAAGGGCATAACATTACACCATAATCACGACTTTCACAAAAAATATATTAGAGACCTATTTGGAAAGGAACTACATCTGAAATGTTTACCTTGGGCTCCCAGACTCGTCGTAATTCTTAAAAGCCTGAAAATAAACGGAAATTCATTGGATGCAATAGCAGCATTAACAATCAAAGTATACAGAATAGACCAGTACTCAGCTTTCCCATATGCAATCTTCTGGGCTACTAATCAAAGTTACAGCCTCAGCCAGGGGTGTTTAAAGCACTGACTGGTGGTTCAAGTTGCCCAGTAGATCCCTATGCTTGCACTAGTGGTGAAATACAAAGTGCCACTTTTGCTCCAATGGCCAAAGTCAAAATAGGACTCTTTCATTATTTGTACGCGTAAACATTTATTGTTTTGCCTAGTTGATATAGTTTTTGAAAAGAAAATTTGAGTTCCGTGTCCACTTTTCATGTTTTCCGCACCAGTGAAAAAACCTCAAAAACTACTTCGGCCTAAACCATTGTACGTGCGAATTTCCATTTGCTTCATACGTGAACTTGAACATAAAACATAAAGCGTTACCAAATTGAAAGCCAAAATTGAATTCTCAAAGTGCCCTTCCACACGAGTTTATCTTCAGAGAATCATCCTTATATATCTCTAGTTTATCAATAATTACCTCAAAGAAATCTGTAGCTGCTTTATCATATTCTTCCTCTCTCAGATGCATTTTTCCACCACATTCTGGTGGAAAAGAACAAATAAAGGAGATCAATGCAAAAAAGTTCAAATAAAAGCTTTATAAAAGCAATAGATTCATGGTTTAAAACTTCAAAATAAATACATCAATAGGAATACGCTACTTATTCATATCTATTTAGCAGCTATGAATATTTCTAAAAATCCTTCAACAGTACTGGATGGTCAGACAAAATTAATAAAACTATAGAGCTACAATCCTTGTCAAAAGGTATGAGACAGTGCTTGATTGCCACTCGATATATACTAATTGTCAAAGAGAGACCCCATCCACCCCTAAACAATGTTGTTTCAGGCGTTGCTTTGTTGCGGAAATGCATCTGCAACATCCTCCGGTATCATCCAGACCTGTTATCAACATTGGTTTGGGGGGAGGGGACGCTCCGACATCATCTTACGGGTTCATAGCTCCATGTTTAAGATAATGCTAAAATCGCCATTGTGTCTCAAGACGTTATGGCAAGGATTGTAGTCTTACCTCTGATGACTCCCATGATTAAAGGATGGGGAATAGCAGACTTAATGTGTAACGATTGCTCATAGAGGGCCTAAAAGAAGAGGTAAAAGATTCCTTCAGGTTATCGCCAGCCAGTCAAATATAAATATTCAAAACACGGCACTATAACAACGCAATTGCGAACGAAATACAGTAAGTACTCGAAATGAGACTTGTCCTTGATAAATTTCCCTATTTGTTTGGAAAGCAAAGCCTAAAAAGTATGGCAGTATAATTTATTAATAAAGATCGACCTAGTGTTGTGATTATACGCCCCATTATAAGTTGTAAAAAACCCCTTTACAAGAGACCCCCTTTAAAAACCCCAAAAATGGTAAAACATAGGGGACTCAATTCGAGAGCAGCGTATAGAAGAAGGGGAAGGCGATTAATCGACACATTACGGTACATATAAATAGAGTCCATTACCTTTAATTTTTTGTTGTTTTTCTGCAATAGAAATAAAGAGCTTGATTAAACATTGGACATATTTCAAATCCACAGTTTAGACATATCAGCACTCAAGCTACTTTAGAAACTTAAGCAATGCCTCCACTTGTCTAGAATCGTTGATATTCAAGAATCTCAAAACTCTATCTACAGGCATCCTGTTGAAAACACCACTCTTGACTGGAGGTATTTGTTCAAATGTACAACATCTTGGCCTAAGGCATTGTGTTGCAAATAAACCACCTCGACGTACCTGTGCAGTGTACATTTGTATTTCAAGAGCATATATCTCTAACAGCTGGGTCCCCTTCTTCATGTCTTCTTCACCATCGTCATTCTAAAACATCAAATTATTCAATCATTTATCAATCAATTTTTCTCCATCAAAGAAGAATGGTTCCAATAATTCAGCAGAAGATGGTAGATCCCATTTCACGCAGTGAAAGGAGTGATCTTAAACGCGGGTTTTTACTGTAGTAACTACAAACCTGGCAAGATTTTCTCAATTCTTTAATGATTTTTGCAAGCTTTCCATATTCTTCGCGGTCGTAATAAAGTTTTCCCAACTAAAATGAAAAATTTGAAAACAGTTGGATCTACAATTTTCAAGTATTTAGAATCAGCACGAGCAGAGAATGGAGTCGAATGAGTGATTTGTCTTGCAATAATACCTTTTGATTCTATTGAATTCAAGATGTAACCATAAAACAAGTCACACATTTTAAGATTCACTTCTCATACAAACACAACCAAAATGAATAAAAAGGCATGCCATAAATACTTGGACAAGATCGCTAGAACACAAAAACGTCCAGTCCTGTTGACTGCCACACCTCACTCAAATGATTGGTTACCCATATTATTCGTGCCTTATTCGTACACTTTACATGGATTCTAAAATTCATAATGGCTGCTCATTGGGAAAACTACTTGTGAGGAATTCACGCAATAACCGATTCATAAAACAATGGTGAAGAAATTAAGTAATTTATACCTTGCAGTTTGTTTTGAACCAGAGTCTGTCATTTTTTGCATCTTTCAAAGCTTCCAGAGTAGTTTCGTAAAATTCTTGTAATAGCTCCATCTAAAAAGGGAAAAAATTCCAAATTAGCCAGAAAATTATTTCTTCAAACCAAGAAGTAATTGTGCGGAACAGATTAATTAATCAACAAATTAATTGATACCTTGGTTCGAGGGCACTTATGATCTGTTCCGAACCAAAACTCAATTAAGAATTGACAAAAATCAAATCTACCCTCATTAAAAATGGATATCCAGAAGATCTCATTTCGGCTTGCTTTCATAATATAATCCGTAGGTTTCTTGGCTGACAAAAAGATTGGTCCAGAAAAGTGCCCTGTTTATCTAAAACTGCCTTACATTAGCAACGTCTCCTTGCAATTCGAAAGACAAATTAAGACCGCCATAACTAAGTGCTACGCTACAGTCAGCCCCCGTCTCGTCTTCTCCAGTAAGAAAATCATTCCATCCATCCGCAAAGATAGTGTGCCTACCACACAAAACAGCCTTGTAGTATATGAATACTCGTGCCGTTGTGATGCCAGGTGCGTAGGTCGCACATCTCAGCGGTTATGTGATAGGATAAACCACACATGCCGTCTAGCATGCGCCACAAAACTGTGCCGCAACGAGAACAACCATCTCGCGCCTCAAAACCAAAAAGATCACTCAAACATGACTCTGCTATAGGTAACATTTGCTCGACAACCCAGAGTGGGCTAAAGCCTACAGTGAGAATTGTTTTCGAATACTTGGTAGAGCAAGATCTACATTTCACTTAGCTATTTTGGAATCATTCTACATAAAAACCAGGGATCCCCTATTGTGTAGACAGAAAGAGTTCATTTTTGCCTCAGCACTCTTAAAGTAATATTATTGGTCAGCTCACTGTATCGTGGGTGTTGATTGGTTTACCCACACTATACAGAAAAGCTTAAGTAATCTATGTGCTCGTTTCGCTATGCCTCCGATATTTGTGGCTATATTGAAGTTTTGTACCATCCAAAGACTGTTCTCCTGATCCTGATGGTGTATAATTCAGGTACAGTACATCCTCGATTATCCGAACAGGTTGAACTCAAATTTTTGTTGGGCCGTTCGGATACGCAAAAAATTCGGATAATCGAGGAAGAACATTTTACCTATTAAACTTGCTATAAAAGTTATTATCATCGTCCTGAACAGTCACAGGATGCTCAAACTGAATGCAAATTGAAAAGCTTGGCAAACGGAAAGACCAACAAGAAAACTAAGGCCACAGTTTTTTGTAAATTTCAATAACGATTTGTAATAACGTGTTGTCGAAGCTCCTTGATAAATAAATGTGTTATTTTTGTGCTTCCTTTGGATATGACTTTTATATTGGGCAACAGTTTGAGCAGACAACGGATATTTCGATTGGTTTCTCAAGAACTAGTTTGCAAAAAAAATTTTTAATGAAAACTTTTGGCGTTCGGATAATCGAGGTTCGGATAATCGAGGTTCGGATAATCGAAGATGTACTGTATTTTGTTCATATTGTGAAATTCAGAGCAGGAACCAAATATAAAACCCAAAACATTGTCTGTATCCTCAAGCCTGGTCTAAGAGACGTGTATGCAGTGCGAATAATTTTACCTGTTTCGAAGTTGAAATGAAGTCCAATATTGAATTTATTGATTTCTCGGAATGATTTCTTGTCACCGCACTCTAGACAGCAAAATTTTCATATTAGCAATAATATAGTATAAGATTATTTAATGAATACATGTTCCCACACAACAACATAGTTGTTCTTTATTTTTCAGGATCTCACAAGCGCAAACTCAGATGAGATCTTATGGAATTTTGAACGATATTAGCAAAATAAGATTATCAAATAAATGAAAGGAAACAAAAACCTGAATTCAGGCTGCTCACTTATCAAAAAAATCAAATGAAATGTTGGTGAGTGTGAAAAATTCAAGGGCTTTGTTTGGTGAATTTTCCCTATCGTTTGAACGCACCACCTAAAGATAGTGCAGTATCAACACCTGGTGTTGGCCAGACTCAGGCTAGTTTGAAATTAACTTTAGGTAGATAACTGTTAATTCAAGGGAAACGTTCTAGATTGCATATACAGCCTCAATTTATACAATCTAATAAAATGATTTGATGTGTATTGATGTTTTGGAAATAGAATTGGTAGAAAAGATTCAAAATGATCTTATGACACACAATTACATGAACCACAAACATTGTTCCCTGAATTTTACCATTTTCTTAAGTGTTCAAATCTGATGGTATGGACAGAAAAATATTTGAATCTAGGGTGTACATATTTTTCAGAGTATATTTTTGAAAGTAACAATATTATGAAACCAAAGCATCATATTTGGAGATATTTTTGAGAGAATGAAATAATGTAAAAAAGTTTGTTTCTATCAATACCTGGCCATAGGCAAGAAGTATCTCCCATTAAAATTGTATAGACATAGAGCCATCTGCAATACTTTTGAAAATAACACATTTTAAGTTGACAGTATCAACTCAACCACTTTCCTATATTAGGATCCATCTACTTTAACGTGTGTATTGAGACATTTGGGCAGTTTATGTAGTTCTCTTAAACCAACACGTCTTTGTACAAGTAAAGTCAAAACCATAATTATTGAGTTGATAGGCAAGTTGATAGGCAAATACACTTACTATCTTCGTAAGGTAATGGTTTATGTGTGCTAAGCACAAAGGGCCCACTGACCAGGTAGACTAAATGAGCAGTGCGACCCTGGTCCTTCCTCTCGATGTGACCACACCTAGTGATTCCTGTTGCCTTTTTGCCTCGACTTACAGAGAGCTGGCTAATTCTTTCCTCCACTTTGAGACCGGTCTGAAGTTGGTTTTGGACCCGGGACCTTTTGATTATGGATCAAGTGATCTAACCACTCTGCCATCCCTGCTCCAAGTGATAGAAGAGTGATCTTATAAAAGGTAAGAAAAGAGGCAGAAAACAAATTACCTTTATGTATAGCAAAAGCTCTTTGTATCTTTTCATCATTTCTTCGTATAATCCCTTGTAAAATTTAATTGAGTATTAAAACAACGAGTAAAATATCTAAAGATGTCAATTTAAGATATCTAAATTAGCTAAGTCTTGGTTGTTTTCCTTGCTAAATTTTCCTCCAACATTGAAATTTCTGATTGTAAGAAAAGAAGAGTTTATTTCTCCTTGCCGTTTTGTGACCCCCCTCAAATTGTACCATTTAAGGTCCTTCCCTTCTGTATTTTCAATATCTAACGGGGGTTGTTTACAGGGGTTGTTTTAGTTGTAGAGTATGTTTCACAATTTTTCAAATTTTTCTAACTTTTCTAAAGTCTTTTTTAATGTATGCTTACCAGTTTGAAATTAATCTTGACCATTTGTTTTAGAGCTTTAAATCCCCATTCACCTTTGTCTTGCTCAAGCTCCAAGACCTTCAAGAAAATCATCATAATAAATGCTTGATAAAAAAAGCTGCACCATCTAGAACGAGGTAAACAAGGTAGCACCCTAATTCACTTAAAGGACAAAACATTCTTTGTGAAAAATTGTAGCAATAACAAATAGAATAAGAAAAAAATATATATTAGAGTTTAGAATAGAAGCTTCTATTCTTTTAGAGGCTTCTATTCTATATTGCTCTGTACGTTCATACATCGAGCACTATGATGCGGTGTTAACAACGCAATCGCTATAGAGATATTAGAGTTTAAATATATAAGCAAAGTTATTACCTTGACAAAGCTTTCTAGGGCTGCCATTGGGTCATCTTCTTTCAATGCTTTTGAATTGTAATATTGATTCTCGAGATCAACGTCAGGCTCTGAATTGCTGTCTTCAGAGTATTCCTGAAATAATCATACAATTTTAGACAAAATGGATATGACACGCCTTTTTTCTCCATTGTAAATCCACCTTGATGACTTTGCTGAGGTCAGATAAATTTTGGTTGGCTTGGAATTTGTGAATTTATAGAGAACAAGCCCACTTTAGATTTCTTATTACTATCTAATAGGTTATTAACTTGCTTTTGGAACTTTTTTAACTATTTACATAAAAGAAAAACCCAACTTGTTGCTATTTTTCTGAACCACTCAAGTCTTCAAATAAAATTTTCGAGCATCTCACCGCGCTTAAGATTCAAACTAAACATGTTTCTTAACAAGTTGATGTGTGATTCAGCTCAGGTGGGGAGATAATCGAGAGGCAGAATGAAAATCTAGTTTTGTGTCTCACTATGAAAATAATCTGATTCAAATTTGAAGCGTTCATATTTATTGGAGGTAAGAGTAGACCAAAACATGAATTAAAAAAATCAATTGATAGTTGAGTTGTTGATATGCAAAAACGGTTACTATCTTTGTGACGTATTGGTATTCACTGAATTGGTAGAATAATCAAGTAGTGCAACAAGGATCCTCCCTCTCGTTGTGACCAAATTGCATGATTCCTTTCATCTTTTTGCCTGCAATTGTAGAGTGCTGGCACATTCTTTCCTCACACTCTGTGACAGGTCTGAATGTGGTTTCGAGCCCAGGACTCTTTAAGCAAGAGTCAAGTGATCTAACCCCTTTGTAACCCTCGCCAACGTTGCAGGGATAGTATTGTTTATATAGCCAAACCGACAAATAATGTCCCGAAATAAGTCTGAGCCAGCCTTCATTACTCTTTCAATTCACATGTTTTCAAATCAGCCTGAAAGCTGATTTCCCCACGAGGTGAGTTCTGCTGTGTTTCAAATTTTGAAATTAAGATCATTGTCCAAATTGGAATAGAAATTTTGAAATTCTTTTAGAGATCTTCCCTGATTACTTGGATTTCATAGATCTTTGGGACAGCTATTATCTAACGTTAGATTCCCCTTTTTATAGCAACCAAGCACATCTTGTTCCGCTCCACAATGTGTTTGCACAAAAATCTTTCCGAAGACTTAAACATTTGCTTAGTACTGAAAATTTGGTTTTTAGTCCCGATATCTTTTCCAAGGTCTTGTTGACTCCTTTGGGGCCATTTTAGCTGATTCCATAGTTGAGTATATAAGTGATTTTTAATTTCAAGATTCTTAATGCACGCTGTGGTGATAAGAATTAGGTTGGCATTTGCCAAGTCTGAAATTCTCAGTTTAATCTTCAGCTACCTGTTTATTACACGCTGCCCCTGATAACTTTTATTTTTTGTATGTTTATAGAATCGGGAGAAAGAGGGAAACTGAACTCTGACTGAATTAACTATTGTACTGTGAGGGTAGTCTAGCAGGTATGTACATCTTCAAATATCTTAGGCAGCTGTGGCAGGGATTGCTGAGTGGTTAGATCTCTCAGCCCTTGTCCAAAAAGGGTCCCCTACGGGATCGAAACCACCTTCAGACCTGTCAAAAAAGCGCAAAGAGAATTTGCCATCTCTAATTCGATTAAAAAAGGCATAAGCAGTCATGAGGTATTATGGTCTTGTTAAGAGGAAAGATCAGGGTTGCACTGCTCGATAAGTATAATTATTATTAATTTGCCTTCACACAACATCAACAAAAATCTGGCTTCAGAGAGACAGTAAGAGATTTTCAACACTTACCAAATCATACTCTTCATCTTCATCACACATAAAATCATCTTCATTGTCTGACATTTCAAGTTGGTCTGGTTATAGCAGAGAATTGCTTTTAAAATAATTGACTTCACCAAGCAGCTTATTATGCTGGAACCTCCTTTACGCTATGTGCTGTGACAACCACAACAACGTTTTGTACCGCAGCATCTTCAGATTGACATTCGAACTGACATTTACTACGCACATTCATTTCATATTCAAGTTCAGCTCTAGATTCAAAACATCAGGATGGGGTAGCCAGGGGTCATGACCCCCTGCACTTTCTGCAAATAATGCTATTTGAAGAGGTTTTATTGGCTTCTTCATGATGCTTGGCCCCCCGTTCGAGGTGTCTTCGGAAATACTGCTAGAGATCCCGAGTCCGAAATGAGATGGGTCGGACCAAGTGGTTACTTACTCAAAAACCTTGTTTGGGCATCAGTTCGAGTCCCCCTACAGATCTGCTACATTTATTAAAGTTGTTGTGCGTAGGTAAACGGAGTCACGAGGTTATATTGTGGCTCGAACTAATAAACAGGGAATGAGTGGGAATAGGGTCACGCTGCTTCGAGAAATTGGAACATGATGGGCTATCGATAAATCATTAGCTACTGCATAGTTTATCGAAAAGGATAGTTTAGAAACCTATTGTTGTATCTTTTTGTGCAAGTTTTTCAAAATTGAGAGTGCACAGTATTTTTCTGCCATTATTTTAGCCAACAGGTCATGGTTGAGCGAATAGACCAAAACGCCTTTTTTGGATCAGAAATATTCGTTATTTAGAAAATATTTCATAATATTCAGCATCATATCTATGTAGGAAATATCTATACCCTATCTATATGCAAAATTTTAACAGTAAAGAGAGAGGATAAGACATACGTTGCATTTTCAAGTAGTGCTCAACATCAACTGTGAAACAAAGACGTACAACAATAGGTTTCTAAACCATCTTTCTCGATAAACTGTGGCTACTGCAAGGGCGATGACAAACATAAATTACTCATTTGCATTTCTTACCGGACCCATTTAAACCAAAGCCCTCTGAAACAATGTCTCTAACTCCTAATTAGAGCTTCAAATCAAAGCCTAGCTCGATTTACACCCACTAAGTCTTACTAAAGAAGCAGTTGTTCAGTTGAGTCTTTCGGGAAAACATAGATTCATGCCTAGAGCGGACCTAGAGCAGGATTTATTATAGGAGCCACTGCACATTTGATGAATTTTGCAAATGATATCATCGGTATCTTGAGTGATTTTCATTGACTGACCATCAGCATCAGTGGCGGCGCCAGGGGGGGGGGAATTGTTACAGGGATATTTGTCACTGTAACTTCAGAGTAGTCAAAGAGCAGGAGCGAAGCGAGAAAGCGTGCTACTCGAGTTGAGATTGAAAACTGACTAATTTAAATATTCTAACCACACGAAACATACATTACAGACATTACATAATCAGCATACATTAACATGACGACAGTCCTGTTACAGAATAAGGGGGACTAGTCCCCCCCCACTTTTTCATAAAGACGGTATCTGAGATCCATGCAAATCCGATGAGAAAATGGGGGGTAGGCCTACGTCCTGTGAATTGTGCGGATGTCCTTGCCCTCACTGCTTAATATCTTCAGCAAGAACGATCTCCACAATTTGTATGCTGACTTTTTTCGGGTCATCACAATTGTTGCTACTTTACCTGTTACTGTGGCATCATGTGAGCGCACACACAGCAAAGTAAAGATCATCCATAATCATTTTCGGGCAGCTTTGTCTCCCGACAGGCTTGAAGATCTTGTTCAAATAAGTAGCGAACGTGACATTTCCGACAATATCAAGTTCAGTAAATTGGTAGAAGTTTTTAAACTAGCTAACCACCGCAAGCTCCTGTTGTAACAATTCGATTTTTAAAATGTTACATCACTATCCAACTTCAAGGTTATATCTGTGTCTTTAAAATTAAAGGGAATTTCCTAATGGAAATAGAGCTTTTGGTGAAAGAACGTGTCCAGGATTTAAAAAGGCGTTCCTAGCGTTTACAAGGGCGTGGTCCTAAAAAATTTTCCGGGGGCTCCTCCCCCAGGCCCCTGTTGTGCATATGTCCCCCCACTTCTTGGTGGCTGGCGCTGCCACTGATCAGCATCGGTCTTTCGTACATCAACCATAGTTGGTGAGGTTTTGCAACAGCGTAACAAACTTGAAGGAGAAAATGTGTTACAATAACATTACAAATCTTATCAAAAATCAAATATATAACGCAGCTTGCAACTCCACGAATATAAAGCGAATGTTTAGAAAAGTTTGTTCTCCAAGGAAGCAACATTGGGATTTTCAAATCATACAAGTCTTACATCTCTTGAAAGTAAGGTTTGGATAAGCAGTTTGGAAAATATAAGTGTATAGTGGCAGAGAAATGATCCCCTACAAGTATATGACATCATCACTGCACGCAGATGCCATGTTACAATTAACACCTTACAAAACCACTTCATCACTACAAATTGATTATAACTGCACCCTAAAATTAGGTAACACCCCTAATAGAAAAATATGCTCCCGATTGCGTTCGACATTATCACTAGTGTACAGCAAAGGGCTTTTGTGTCGTTTACTGTTACTTCAAAGTATATCAATCCATTTCTCTAGGTTACAAGATTTTGGCTTTGAAGAACCGATGTAAACAAAACTGCATTTCAAGTTTCTACAATGAATGACTTAGTGCTAAGTGGAAAAGAAACACGAAGCGCCCAGCATGTGTTTTAAACACAAAGCAATCTGAGCATATTAAAACTTTATACAAATACGTTTAACGCGAATAAGGTAAAGCATAGCAAATTTGAATTTGTTTCATTGAATACTTGAGACCGGAGCTTCTGGTGATTGTTCTCTTACAAACTGAGCAATCAATTTAAGACGCCCAGTTGCGCGTCATTCTTTCGTATCATAATCTGATTGCTGTTGTTGTTGTTGTCAGACGCCAGAACGAGGCTTTAGAGGAAGTTTCATTTGTAGCCTCTTTGTAGCATAGCTATCGACTGCCCACCCATACGGTAGGTAAAAAGTTCAACCGCTCATGAGTACTTTTCCAGTTCGGGGTTTTATGCTGAATATTCAAAGCCTTACATTATAGAGTTGGGTTACGTCTACCCAGACCCTAACAATAAAACTTACCCTTAAACTAACACTGACACTAACACTAACCCAACACAACAGGAGCCCTTTAATCCATTATTCTGAATATCAAACATAAAACCCATAACTTGAAAAGGCTCTCTGGGCGGTTAAATGTTTTGCTTACCCTGTCATACGTTGTTCAAAGCCTGTTCATAATCAGAGGACATTGCCATTTCTAGATTTTCTATCGAATCAATTTTGTAGTATGAAAATACTAGAATACACAATTTTCTTTCAAAACCCACTAAGAATCTTGTGAAATCATGAACACCATCATTAAATGAGAAAGCTAGTTTATCCCGTAACGTGGTGACTTGGTGAAATGTCCTTTTACAATTCACAAGCTTGTTGAGAGTGGAATTGGCTAGGCATGGTTGGCCCTTTCCCAAAAGTCTGCCCCCGAGTACCCTTGTCTTCGTCAATGACCCTAACCAAATTCCATGATATATCTAAACCTATTTGTTGTTGTTGTTATTGTTATCGCTGTTGTTGATGGTTTATAGATAATCATGGAGAAATCATCCATAGGGAAGAATTTCATGAAAACTCCGAGGGGCTCAACAGTCTCCGTCTCCCCCCAAAAAATACTCCCTTAACTAATAGTCCCTTCTGTATTTACTTAGAGACTGTAACATTATTTAAGCTGGCTAGAAAAACATAAATGCGCAACCCCTACTGTGCAACCATTACGTAAGCCAAAGAACGACCTCCCAGCCTCAGTCTGGTGTAGCGACGATACATAGCCAAACACTTCTTGCTATGAAACACCTGTGACGTGATTGTTTCGCTTCTATTTGCTTATCTCATAATCAATTTCAGCTGTGTATTATTAAATTTCCACTATAAGCCGATGGGTTGCGTTTTCTCAAAAATTTCAACGCTCTGTGTAAACTCCTTTGGGAATTGGTCAGCTGTATCGGTAGACGCGGATGCTGCTTATCAACTTTGCAAGCGTTTTCGCCTCGCGATTTGAATTCATATTAGCCTAACTAAACAACATTTCAACATTTTCTTCTTCAAACGCTCCTTTTAATTTCTCCGCTTATCTCCGAGTCATGTCTTAACGTTTTAGCCCACTAGTTCATATTGGATCAAAAGGTATCTGCCGTCTTCGTAAATCTAGTGCTTTTTGCAAATTAAAATAACCATTGGCTTAATTTCAAGGCCATCAAGGATTCAACTCGTTTATCTGATGTGGCGTGGGCACCAAGCTATTAAATATGCATTGATTGCAAGTGGATTTAAGTGCTAGGCAAAGTAGACTCTAGGTTAGTAAAGTGCAGAACATCGATGTCACCACAGACTCTTTTACTTGGGGAGGGCAAGGCCTACCATATTGTGCAGTACGTACTTTGTGTATTTTTGAAGTACAAACGTGCAGCATTCATTTTGGAAATGTGTAATATCATATTGGTCGTTGAGATGTGTGAAAATGACTAGCAAAGGATATTCTAGGCCTCATATTTTTACTTTTCCATACAAAATAGTTTTCTTTGCCCGTACCATTTACAAAAGATACATGACTTTGTTTCTTTTCAATTTTCAAGCCATTGTTATGTATTTGTTGCTGTTTCAGAGTTAATTTTGAGACGTAAGGCTTTTTACTTAGAAAGAGGGGAGACCTTGGAAGGGGTTAGTGGCCAATCATATCAGAGCAAAATCGTTGGAGTTTTCAGACATTTTTGCAATTTTTCACTTTTTTGGACTAATCTAAGCGTTTGACTCAATTTTTGGAAATGTTTCATATTTTGACTGTCGTAAAATGTAAGTCCTACGACGCTTCTAAGGGAATTCTTTACCGACCTTCCTCCAAACAGCTCAGAGATAACACTTTGTTTTATTGCAAAAACTTTGTATATAGTGCAGCCCCTGGAAATCTTTGACTTCTGAGGCCTTGCACCGTATGGTTCCTGGTCATTATTTTGTTTTGGTCGTTTGATGTTACATCAGGCACACTTATTTATTATACTTAGTCATTTATCACTGCACTGATGAGAAAGGTCGGCAAAGGTAATTACTTCTCTGGTGGGGGATTTTACCCAGTGGATAGAGCAGGTAACGATTTTCAAACCCTTAATACGTAGGAGATGATTGAGAAAAGAAGGTACAAAGGTATTAGCTAATGCTGAGAACCTCGAATTACTTTATTTGATGTTATGTCTTGTTTTTGCAAGATGAGACATTCAACACTTTACAGATTCTGACTCAACACTGCAATTTTCGAATCATTACTGCACAAGCTGGTCATCACTGCATTTTAGATTAATGTCTGTGTTACTCACTAAGCATTTATATCAGTCATTACATTACTCTTCATAGAAAATAGCAGGCTGCATGATAAGGTTAAGACACGTGGAACATTCAAAATGTGTTATCAGACACAAACATTTCTCTTATGTCTCAGCGAACATCATTTGAAAAACTTTTAGGTATGATAAAAAGAGGTTTTAATGTGTTTGGTAAATGTCCCTTTGCCTAAATGTCACAGTTACTTCTCCACTTTAAACTATTGACCCTTGTAGCTAATAACTGTAAGATTTCCAGGATTAGTCTTCACCTTCGACCTATGACCCACAACTTTGACTGATAGTAATTAGATCTAATAACTGTCAACTTTCCACGATTGACGTTCACTTTCGACCTATGACCCCCAACTTTGCCTGATAGAACTTAGATGTACTAACTGTCCAATTTGCACAATTGACCTTCATCTTTGACCTATGACCCGCAATTTTGACTGATATTACCGGGAGCTAATAACTGTCCCATTTGCAAGATTGACCTTCGCCTTCGACCTATGACCCGCAACTTTGACTGATAGTACTTCGATTTAATGACTGTCCAATTTCCACGATTGACCTTCATCTTTGACCTATGACCCCTCTTTGTCTGATTGCAACTAGAGAAGACTCAAGTGGTCTACTAGCTGTTATTAAAACCACGATGTAAAAGCTTCGTAAGTATAGTTTATTATAGAGGTTTGCCTCTCATGTAACAAACAGGGCCCCAAACCAGGCCTGTAGGAAGTGGGTGGAGGGCAAAGGGGGTATCTGTCCCCAAATAATCCTAAAATTAAATTGTTCACAGCATGGTCCCTAGTCTTCCTATTGTTCTCAAAAAATGGTTGTCCCTCTCCAATAAATTTTCCCAAGCTACGGCGCTGCCCGAAACCATTTCAAAATTTTACCCTATTCCTTACCAATTTCTATTCCAGGATAGACTAGTCTCTCTGCAGAGTGAGAAAAACATTACCGTCGCAAGGTCAATAACCGAAGGAAGAAGAAGGTTAAAAAAACTGGGAAATTGAGAAAGGATTCAATAACATGGTATAAAAGTGACGTTTGATAGCATTGAAAGTGGTAAATTCTTTCTGCATTAAAGTTTATAATTTTGGGATTATTTGGTAAAAATAATGTTTAGCGATCTCTGCATGCAAACTACAACTTAACATTTCAAGTAAATAACCTAACATAAGCATGGAAGAATATTGGTTACTGGAAATTTTACCCGGAGGAAGGTTGAAGACTTTTTTTGACTCTCTATGTTTGATGTTCGAGATACCTATGAAAACAAGGACAGAATGAGATCCGACCATTCATTCCCGGGTCAGACTTTTGCACCGGGTTCGTGTGAAAAAGCTGTTGGTGGTAAATACGTGTGAGTAAATATAAAAGAAACGAGAAATAAGACTAACTCGAAAATATAAGAATTCTCTGTACTTCAATTTGAACGAGGATTTGTTTTGTTTGTCGATTCCAGCCCGCTCTGACGAAGACACCTGGGAAGTCGGGTATAAACAGTCTATCCCAGAATACAATGCGAGGGATTAAGGTCAAAAGCCCTGGAACAAAAGGTGGGGATTTCTAAATCAAACTCAAGTAGTTTCAGAGTACGTTACAGATCCACACTCAAGACTCTTGTCGCCGCTTGTCGCCAGTAGATGTGATTTTGACTGGTGGTGGCGAATCCAATCAAGAAATGTTGCTGCAACTCGACTAACATTATTTTCCAGGCCTTAAGCAAACTTCCGTTATCGGGGAGTGGAGATTTCTATAGACTGATATATTACTTATTATTCTAGACGAGACCATAAAGGAATTCGTTAACTTCATTGCTAAGAATATGAATCATCAAGATCACACAGTTATATTCCTTTGACGAACTTTCTCAATTAGTTACTTAACGATTTTCAAGATTCAGCCATACCTTCCTGGCTCTATTCATAATCAAACTCAAAGTTATAAGACTGATCTTTTTCTTCATTTATTATGACGTCACCATTTTAAGAAAAGGCCTAAGATACATTGTAACACACAGCTGATAGCTTCGACAAAACGAAAAAAAACTAATTTCCATAATTAATTGGAAATACAGTGCAGGGTAAAATTTAAAGCAAGCTAGATTTTAGAATACCCCACCAAACACTGCACCTATTGTTCTCACGCCTTTACAACCTATCTTTTAATGTACTGTAGTCAAGTATTCTTTTGTCATTTTTAAAAATGCATTTGGTGGGATATTCTAGAAATGTTGATACGTAAACGTAACTGCACTTATAAACAGAAAACGTAACAAAAAAGGTACACTATGTCATTTGTGCATGACCAGACCGATACCGGACGATAATTCCCAATCAGCCCGCATGGTTTTGCGAGTCTTCATAGTGTGTTTTCACCAGAACTCTATGCAGGATTAGCCTAAGGTAGGTGAAAATTGCACTCTGTATGGGGAGGGAATACCGACAGGGAAAAAGAGTAAGGGTAGGGGAAATGTAGGGAGTTTTATCGATGTTGAAAGTGGAAAAGAAATATAATCAATTGCAGCTTTAAAAAGAAGAGGGGTGTAAGGGGGTCACCCTGTGTACTATACTCTCAGTTTAAAAAATACGAGATATTTCTTTACTATATCGTATACTAATATTTCATACTCGTACTTACCTCATACTCATACATATTCAATACTCAAATCTGGTACTCATATATATCTCATACTTAAACATATCTGACATTCATACATATGCAATACTCATGCAAATCCAATGCTCATGCATATCCATTACACATATATATCTCATACTCATGCATATATCATACTTATACATATCTGACACTCATTGGCAGAAAAGAAACAGGAAACTACACGTTAACCTCGACAAGCCTGTTTCGTGATTTATCACTCATCAGGAGATGTACTAAATTTTTATTAGATTAGTACATCTCCTGATAAGTGAGAAATCACAAAAAAGGCTTGTCGAGATGAACGTGTAGTTTCCTGTTTCTTCTCTGCCAATTAGTATATTTGTGCTCTACTATCATGTATTGAGCACTATTTTCTGAAAATCGAAACACTGGCTTTATATCTGATACTCATACATATCTGATACTTATACATACCTCATAGTCATATCTCATACTCATACATACCACATATTAATACATATCTCATGCTGATGCATACCGGTTAGTCCTCATATCTCATATTTCATATCTCGTATCTCATACTGATTTCTAATACCCATACATATCTCAAACTCAAATCTTATACCCATACATATCCCATACTTATACATATCTGACACCCATACATATTCAATACTCATACATCTCATATTCATACATATCCAATACTAATACATATCTCATACTCATATCTAATACTAATACATATCTCATACTCATATCTAATACTAATACATATCTCATACTCACATCTAATACTAATACATATCTCATACTCATATCTAATACTCATACAAATCTCATACTCATGCATACCACCTAGTACTCATATCTTATACTCGTATCTCATACTCATTTCTCATACTCATATATATAGATCTCATACTCATATCTTATACTAATACATATCTCATACTTATACATATCTGACACCCATACATATCCAATACTCATACATATCTCATTGCTTCTTTTGAGCTGAGAGCCTAGTGTCTAGGTGGCAAGGGAAATAACGACTACTACAAATTGAGAGGGAATGATTTTCTGAAAACCTCAAATGTTCATCCCCAATCTTAGTTTGGTCTGCTCTAAATGGATTCTCTCTCCACAAGAAATTTTGAAAATCAGATCCTTAAGATTGGATAAATTGCATTCTAAAATTTTAAAGATTTGATATTCAAGGGAGGGTTATTCTATACTTACAATCCTAAAACTAGGGTTCAATCACTCAAAGCCCACATTTTCTATATCCCTTTGCTAGATGTACAGAAAAAGTATGTTTATATTTATCTACTGTATTATAGAATAGATATAAAAAGCTTTTTACAAATGCATAAGAACTAGATGTGGTTTCCATCAGATGTAGATTGAAAATGGAATCGCCTGAAAGAACAAAAAGATGGACAAAAATAGATCTTGTAGTACCTAATTGACCTCATAAAAAAGCTAGATAATGCAATACCCAACTTGAATTATGTAATACTTAGATTAAAGCATGTAATATCTAACTAATATCTTTTAAAAAAATACTTTGATAATCAAAAACCCAACTTAGATAATGAAATACCTCGCTAAGATCCTGCAATGGCTCACGTAGATTATACAATACCTAACTTCAATCATTTGATACTTAAATTAGATTATGTAATACCCAACATAAATAATGTAATACCTAACTCAGTTCTGGTAATATCTAAGTCAGATCATGTAATACCTAAATCATATCATGTTAATTCATGTAATACCTAACTCAGTTTTAGTAATACCTAACTTAGATCTGGTAATACCTAAGTCTAGTCATGTAATACCAAACGTAAATCATATAATACCTAGCTTAAATAATGTAATACCTAGCTTTGATGGTAGATACCTTACTTGCATCACGTAATACGTAACGTAGATCATGGAGCATTTAACTTAGAGCATATGATACCTTACTTAGATCATGTTATACATGAATTAGATCATACCTAGCTGAAATCTGATAATACCAAACTCAAGACTTTGTAATACCAAGATCTTGCAATACCTAGTATGCGTCATTCAATACTTAACTTAGATCATATAATGCCTAATTTAGAACATATAATAGCTTACTCTGATCACGTGATACCTAACTTAGGTAATGTAATACCTAACTCAGATCGTGTAATACCTAACTCAGATCGTGTAATACCTAACATAGATATAGACCATGCAATAACTGACGTAGATAATGTAATACCTAGCTTTTATTATGTAATATCTAACAAAGATAATGTTTTACCTATCTTTTATCATACTATACCTTACTTAGATCAAGTAATATCTAACTAAAATCGTAAAATACCGCACTTAAATCATGCAAAACCTATTTGAGATCACCTAATACCTTACTAAGATCATGTCATACCTTACTTAGATCAAGTAATATCTAACTTAAATCATGAAATACCAAACTTAGATCATGTATTACTTATTCGAGATCATCTAATACCTAACTAAGATCATGCAATACCTTACTTAGATCAAGTAATATTTAGCTTGAGTCATGAAATACCAAACTTAGATCATGTAATACTTATTTGAGATCACCTAATACCTTACTTATGTCATGTATTACCTTAATTAGATCATGCAATACCTTACTTAGATCAAGTAATATTTAGCTTGAATCATGAAATACCAAACTTAGATCATGTAATACTTATTTGAGATCGTCTAATACCTTACTTAGGTCATGCAATACCCTACTTGGATCATCCAATACCTAACTTGATTTATGTAATATTCAACAAAGATCGGGTAATACCCAACTTGGATCATGCAATAACTATTTTGAAGTATGAAATAGCTAACTTAAATCATAAAATGTGATTTTTTGAGGTTCGCCCCCACTTGAAAAATAAATTGTTAAACCGAAAACTGTCTACGTTTGAAAAATTACACGTGGTATTCCACAAGGGTTATGGCAACTACATTTTAATACCTGTCTGTTCTGCAACTTATCAAGAACTAGTCGCTGGCAGCTTTAGAATACTAGCACTGATCTGCATTTCTCATTACTACAAACAACATGTTGTCGGAAATGCTTTTCTTTTAGAGAAGCAAAATTATGAAATAGGCTCGACACAGAATTGAAATGACAAATGATTAAAATCTTGTCTCAAAATCTTGTCTTAAAGAAACACTCTTAACTCCATCCATACAAGAACTGTTGCCATTTTGTATATTTCAAATTTTAAAAGGTTTATCTTTTTCTTTCACATGACAGCTTGAAAAGCACTTGATGCATAGAATAAAAAAAAAGCACCAAGATCACAAAGAAGTGTAACCTTAGTTACACTCAAATATAATCTTAATCTTTGCACACCCCAGGTACCTTTACTTCTTTACTGCTGAAGTATTATAGAGCAACCTCTACCGTGCTTGTAGCAGGAATTACGTCCTTGTATTATTCTCCTCTTTCCTTAATTATGGTATCACAGCATGGGGGCTAACATACGACACATACCTAAAGCCACTTTTCCTGCTTCAGAAGAAAATTTTGAGATGTATCAGTTTCCAAAACTTTGCTGCTCCTTCTGCACCGATTTTTCATTCACTAAGAATACTTAAACTGGAAGACATGATACATTTTAATATTTTGACTTTTGCATACAAAGCTATAAATAAATTATCACCTGCTTGCTTTCATAACTTCTTTACGCCTAACTCATCTGTTCACAGGTTTGGCACTCGTCAAGTAACCAGGGGTGACCTCTTTAAATCCTTAAAAAATACAACTCTCTATGGTCTTAAAACAATTCAGTATTTCGGCTCAAAACTTTGGAATACTCTCCCACTTTTCATTCGAGTTTCCAATTCTGTCTTAATATTTCGGTCTAATCTGAAAACTTTCTTCATAGACTCGTATTCAAATTAATACTACTATAAGATCAAACCCTCACTGCTACTTACTAAGACATCTGGTTGTAGGTTGCTTTAATTTTAATAAAATATCCTTTTAGTTTTTTTTGTTCTTACTGGGGGGACTCTCTCTCGATTAGTTTACCTATTTAGAGAGTTCCTCCTTAGTCAATTATTTTTAAATACAATTGTGTAACTGTAAGCTTATTTGTTAATTGTGTCTTGATTGTTAGTTGTTCGTAATAATGTTATGTAATTTAGTTTTAATGTAGTTTTAAAGTTGTATTGTATTTGGAAATAATTGATAAAACAATGAAAACTGAAACTTGATAAAACAATGAAAACTGTATGTTAGCCTCGTTCTCAAGATTCCTTTAGATTGTAATTGTAATCTTACATTCTGACATACAAACAGTGCAAGCAATACCAAAATTACTGTTCGGTGTTTATGCCTGACATCGAGGGACAGATCACTCAAAAAAATCTCGTGTACTTTTGGCTAAAGATCTTAAAAATCTTTAAAAATCTCATAAATCTTTACCAAATGGCCCTGAAAAATCTGATAAATCTTGAAAAATCTTGAAATATCTTAGAAATCTTTGAGAATATCTGTAAATCTTAGAAATCTTCAAAATCTCGAAAAATCTCGTACACTTTGATAGAAGTGATTTTCCCCTCGCCTGATATATCTACATCTGGACTAACTTCGGCTAAACTGAACCGCTACTGAATCCTCACTCAACCCTTGCTTACCCCACTAAAGCATTACTGAGCCCTAACCATAGCCCCTTACTAAACAATCACTAGATCTATTCCCCTACTGAACATCCTACTAAACCCTCACTTACCCTTACCCTTGCGGAACCCATACTAAACATTTGGCCTAAATATCATCGCCTTAAACATTGAACAGTAATTTGAACTTTGACCGACATCAATGTACATCAAAATAGGGAATCCCCTGTCAATGCATGTAGAGTCGAACCTTAACTTCCACAATAATATGATCTATATAGTCAAGCAAACGAGATTTAGCAATGTCTAAGCAGAGTCTACATCATCATTCATACTTAAGCCGCGACCGGTCAGCGCCATTATTTCTTTAATGATGTAACTGGATTTGCATAGAGAAAAGCAGAGCAATTAGGTTAAATAGTTACCAACTTGACCGCACCTGTTGCTCATACACTCATCTCCCAGCCTTGAAGCAATGTCAAGTAGTAAAAGCTTCCGATCGCTAATCGATTGGTTTGTGTTAGGACAGAGCGCGAGTTTGTTGACCGTGCTTTGCTTAATCAGACAGGATATAATAGGGGGTGGAAGAAGAGTCTTTATTTACCTTCTTCCCTTCAAAATCTGGCAGTTTCCCCTTTTCCTCGTGCAGAAATACAGTTTCTGCTTTCCCTAGCGGAATACTTTCAGTTTCTCCTTTCTCCCTCCTTTCCAATTCCCCCTCACCCTCGTAAAGTCTTAGCAATGCCCCCTTCTCCCTTCAGAGTATCACCCCCTGATATGGGATGCACGTAATGATCTGCTTCTACTAAAACATATAAACTCGATAATCGATCTACGTTGCGCACACACGCATAAAAGCAAAAAATGTTTATTAAACAAAGAGTTTTATTCACTTTTGTGGGAAAGTTTTTCATGCCGAGAAAGGCAAAACAGGTGTATGGAGTTTGGTCTGCGTGCGCATTCCTTCCGCTGTTATGAAGCCGGTGGCCCGGTATATAACGGTTGGTCATTTGAAGCCCGAGTTATTGCTCTTTGCTAGCCGCCGAAGGGATTTCTATTCTATTACGGTGGAGCCCTAAGAAGATTTGCTGAATAATAAAGGGTTTTGTTAGCCACTGCTGATCGATAAGAAGAAGATTAAAGTGGTACTAGAGAAGGCAGAGTTCAAAGTAAGTTTCAAAGATTTTGATTTTTCAGCCGTTAAATTACTTTTGAGTTCCGCATTACCTGTCCACGACAGGACATCCATGACTTTCTTCCCCAGAACCCTTATTTAAGCTGAAATGCTGCACACAGGTTGTTAGCAGTTAATAAAATTTTATTTGCCTTTGTTATTTTTGATGCAGTGAACATTACATTTAAGCGTTATAGCGCAGCGTTGTATATGCGTTGTATATCGTTGAAAATAAAATCTTTGCCAATGCTGATTGCGAGGAAACCATTATTCGTTGCCTTTAAAAACATTTTGAAGTTATTATAACCTTTTAACTGAAAGTTTTTCCGCTTTTGTCATCAGTGATATCTTTGAAAACATTTAAGCGTTGTATACGCATTGATACCGTTGAAAATCAAAATTTTTTCAAAGCTGACTTCGGGAAAATCAAATGTAACCTTAAAATGTCATTTCCCAGATGCTATAAGTTTTAACTGGAAGTTTCTCTGCGTTTACCATCTTTGAGATCGAGGAAATCACATTTCTGAACGTTGTTGAAAAGCTTGTTTCAATGATAATATTTAGGTATTCCAACCATAAATGTTGCGTCCAAGATGCTTCGTGTATCTTTTATGATAAAGTTCAGCTTTTGCCGTCATTTCAAATGAGTCTAATTTCCTGTTTAACGTGCTAGCCTGACTAAATTCGAGCTTGTTTCCAGCAAAGGCATGCCTATATGCATTACATCACAACATAAAGATATCCTATAATGTGTTTAATGCACCAATTGTTGATAGTTGATAGTTGATAGTTGATAGGCACATACGCTTGCTATCTTCGCAAGGTATGGGTTTATGTGCTAAGCACAAAGGGTCCACTGAATAGGTAAACTATTCGAGCAGTGCGACCCTGGTCCTTCCTCTCGATGTGACCACACCTCATGATTCCTTTTGCCTTTTTGCCTGGAATTACAGAGAGCTGGCTAATTCTCTCCTCACACTTTATGACAGGTCTAAAGGTGGTTTCGAACCCGGGACCCTTCGAGCAAGGGTCAAGTGATCGAACCACTCGGCCATCCCCGCCATTCTTCAGTAAGTTTCTGTTTAACGTGCTAGTCTTACTAAAGTCGAGCTTGTTTCCAGCAAAGGCTTGCCTATATGCACTACATCACAACATAAAGATATCCTATAATGTGTTTAATGCACCGATTCTTTAGTGAGTTTCTATTTAACGTGCTAGCCTTACTAAATTCGAGCTTGTTTCCAGCAAAGGCATGCCTATATGCACTACATCACAACATAAAGTAGCAAGATATCCTATAATGTGTTTAATGCACCAATTCTTTAGTGAGTTTCTATTTAACATGCTAGCCTTACTAAATTCGAGCTTGTTTCCAGCAAAGGCATGCCTATATGCACTACATCACAACATATAGTAGCAAGATATCCTATAATGTGTTTAATGCACCAATTCTTTAGTGAGTTTCTATTTAACGTGCTAGCCTTACTAAATTCGAGCTTGTTTCCAGCAAAGGCATGCCTATATGCACTACATCACAACATAAAGTAGCAAGATATCCTATAGTGCGTTTAATGCACCGATTCTTTAGTGAGTTTCTGTTTAACATACTAGCCTTACTAAAGTCGAGCTTGTTTCCAGCAAAGGCATGCCTATATGCACTACATCACAACATAAAGTAGCAAGATATTCTATAGTGTGTTTAATGCACCAATTCTTTAATGAGTTTCTGTTTAACGTGCTAGCCTTACTAAAGTCGAGCTTGTTTCCAGCAAAGGCATGTCTATATGCATTACATCACAACATAAAGTAGCAAGATATCCTATAGTGTGTTTAATGCACCGATTCTTTAGTGAGTTTCTGTTTAACGTGCTAGCCTTACTAAATCGAGCTTGTTTCCAGCAAAGGCATGCCTATATGCACTACATCACAACATAAAGTAGCAAGATATCCTATAGTGCGTTTAATGCACCGATTCTTTAGTGAGTTTCTGTTTAACGTGCTAGCCTTACTAAATCGAGCTTGTTTCCAGCAAAGGCATGCCTATATGCACTACATCACAACATAAAGTAGCAAGATATCCTGTATTGTGTTTAATGGACCGATTCTTTAGTGAGTTTCTGTTTAACGTGCTGGTTTTACTAAAGTCGAGCTTGTTTCCAACAGGGGGATGGTAGCATAAACTACATCACTACCTATAGATTATAGAAGTACGAGGTCTATTGTATTCATGACTTCCATTCACGCAACAGCAATCTTAGTTTTGAAAATGACTGCCCATTAGACCACCATTCGGCTGTAAATTTGATGTAAATAGTGGTTCATAACCTACACCGTCTAGAATCTTCACACCAAGAAGCTGATGGTTAATAACATATATGGGTGCACGCTACTGTAAAGGTCTTATACATGTATAAGTCTAATAATTACTACAACACTAGATTCAAAAGTTATACTCAATTAAAGTTTTCTCAACACTCTCGGTGCCTCTGAATTTTATCAATGCTGAAGCGCAGGCCATTCACACTAAATTCAGACGCAGCGTTTTGTTGAATGAATGGCTGTTGAAAACCATTTGTAGTATTTTACTCACATGTTGCATTGGCGATTAACCATGTTGGTAAATATTTCATTTCCAACATGTATTAACAAAAATATAACACCATACCTTAAAATACGGCTAAACGAGTTTTTACTTGGGCTGGATATAACTTCAAAAATTGACGAAAATCTTTTTGCTTGAAATAAACTGAAGGCCCTTGACTAAGAGGGAAAGAGGTTAAAGATCGCCGGGAAAAGGTTGGAATCAAAGGTCGAGGGTCTGATATTCAAAGGGGTCTTATATACCAATAACTATTTCTTAACACACCTCTATACCAGATATAACATTTGGCTTCAAGAGAGTTGGCAGTGAAAAGTATTCATATTTATTTGTTTGGAAAGGGCCCAGAACATAGAGACATTTGTGTAACATGAACAACAATACGAGGCAATTTGGAGATCGAGATCCAATCGTAAACCGTTTTAAGAGGTCACAACCCAATGCGAAGGTTTTCTTTTCTTTTGGCTACTATGAATAAACACGAGTAAGCCTATCAATGCTTTCTTCATATTTTCATATAGAACGTAAAGGCTGCCCAAGGTAATCACAAAGTGCCAATAACTTTTGTTGTTTAGAATATGGAAGTAGCAGGCTTTGTATTGTATTCTCATTGCATAAACCAGCAATCTTGTAAAGCATGAAGAGAGTGCACACTGACAAAAGAAAATACTGAAAAATGACATTAAGTCACGTGACCAGTTTGCTAGCAGAGCAAAGGAGTGCACACTAACCAATGAAAACAATGCAAAAGTACATCAAGTCACGTGACTAACTTGGAGAGCAGAACGAATGTGCACACCAACAAAAGACAAATTAGATCAAGTTATGTGACTAGTTTGCTAGCACAGCAGAACGAAAGCTCTCACTAACGAAACAAAACAATGAAAATAACATCAAGTCGTATGACTGATTTGCTTGTAGAGCAGAACAAGAGTGGATTGATATGATCAACCATATTTTGCAGGGTGGTCTATATTGCAAAATACTCCATTTTGTAGAGGTAGTTTAGAGCCTGTCATTTGGCATAAAACTGCACGTTAAAAACTTAAGGGGAGAACTACACTCGAGAACCTGAGAGCTTCATAGCACTGAGCAGCGGTTTATAGATGTGCGCCTCTGCACCCACTGGGCCTAGTGCGGGGTTGTTTTCAATGACTCATTAAATAAACATATGCGCCTGACATTAAGTACTGAAACATTCGCAGTTCACTCATTAAAAATCAAGAGAGATCTCGAGATGTAAAGAAGATCTCCACTGAGATCAAACTTACTGCTGTTAAGAAGAAAATGGCGGCGATTCTCTCTGAAGGCGGAAAAACCGGTTCAGGTTTTAAAAGTAAAGTTTGATTAATCAGTACAGATCAGTGCGAATCAGCCTTGATTTATCGCAAGTAAAGAGCCTGATCATTGACTTGACATTGCCCAATCGAGTCTCGAGAAATCAGATAAGCAGACACTTTCGAATATTTTTGAGCCCTGCTTCAAGGGGACCTGTAAGGTAAAACAACTTGTGTTTAATCGAAAGACAGAAAACGCGAAAATGAAAATATTTTTTTACTTGAAGCCCCGTTTCTCCGTAGACTTATTACATGAGTCCCAGAAATCCCTTATCACGAAACTGAGGCTAAGTAAGGTGGTTACTGACCTCGAAACTGAGGCTAGCCTTTACGTTGTATATGAAAATATGAAGAAAGCATTGATAGGCTTACTCGTGTTTATTCATAGTAGCCAAAAGAAAAGAAAACCTTCGCGTTGGGTTGTGACCTCTTAAAACGGTTTACGATTGGATCTCGATCTCCAAGTTGCCTCGTATTGTGGTTCATGTTACACAATTGTCTCTATGTTCTGGGCTCTTTCCAAACAAATAAATATGAATAATTTTCACTGCCAACTCTCTTGAAACCAAATGTTATATCTGGTATAAAGTTGTGTTTAGAAATAGTTATTGGTATAGTCTTTGGATGGTACAGAACTTCAAGTATAGCCAGAAAGATCGGAACCATAATGAAACGAACACATATACTACTTAAGCTTTTCGTCTGACACTCAACAACAGAGTAATACGTCAGAAAGAGAACGAAACAGAAACCTAACTGATTTATATACCCAGATGTGGATCGAAATAGGCCAATCAGAAAAGAGGTGAATGATTGGTATGGTATAAATTGGCATAAATCAGTTAGGTTTCTGTTTTGTTCTCTTTCTGACGTATTACTCTTTTGAGTGTCAGACGAAAAGCTTAAGTAATCTATGTGTTCGTTTCATTATATTTCCGATATTTCTGGCTATACTGAAGTTCTGTACCATCCAAAGACTGTTCTAAAAATATTTTGTTGATTGTCTTACTTTTAAGAGAACTGCGTACATGTATCTAATAAGAAGCCATTTGTAAGGGATTATTAAAATTGCTCGTCTTTGCTATGCTGATAGATGGGGGCCTAGAACAGAGGGTCTTGAAACCGCAAGGACGTACAAAAATCTGGCAAAAAGCCGCAATCCGTCATGAAATAAAGCGGAAAGCAGCAGGTTATGAAGACTAGACGGTAAATGCAAAGCCGCAGCCGCAAAAATCCATGGTGAAACCCGTAAGCCGCACGGAAAAATAGGGCTGAAGCCGCAAGCCGCAAAACCTATACGTAATAGGCCTCCGATAGATGGTTTTCTCAACTACATCCGGATTCAAAAACATAGAAGTAAAGCCATGAACTTCTGGGATACACCCAGTGGCTGCAGTTGCTACATTTGCTTTCGTTAAAATTTTTCAACTTCTTTCATCTGAATGTTTTTAACATACGTTTATCTAAACAAATAAAATTATTAAAATATTTAAATCAAATAGGAAATTGATAAACGGCAAAAAATAAGGGTTGTTTTTTGATGTCCTAAATCAGGCCTAAATACTACGTCGTGTACTACAACAAAGATATTATTAATTCAGCCATTGTTTCAGTCTTTAATTTTGTCATAAAGGTTTCATTTATGCTACAATTAAGAAAATTTCATCAAAAAACATACCGATCAATGTTGTCAATTTTTTAAATATTTACGTCTTCGCTACTCTTTTGTGTGAACTTGAGGGCTGCCCTTTTCATCTGTTTCCAGGCAATGGTTCAAACATATACTGCTGGGTATCGATTTCTCCAGCGACAACGGTTGTGTATGCTATTCCCTTATCACATTTTTTAAACTTAAAAGCGACCAAAATAAACTTTTTATCGTGGTTGTTTGAATTCCACTTTTAGTGTGATTCATTGAGCGTCTGTTTTCATTATTCACCTCTGACGTCAGAGAGGAAACGCGGGTAAACCCATCGTCAAAACAAAATGGCGTCCAACATGCAAAATCGTCAAAAACCTGTCATGACTCAAAAACCGTTTCAAATATTGCATTTAAAAAACGCTGAATTCGGAGTCCACATATCCGAATTAGCATAAAGAGCACGCTTGTTTGTCACCGGCCGCGAGGTGCACCACTCTCACATGATTTTTAGTGTCGTCGGTTGCGGCAGAGAAGTTCAACTTTTGAACTCAGTTGCGAGTATTTGATTGGCTTGCAATGGTCACCTGATCAGAGACGGCATAAATAGAACGCTTGTTTGTCACCGGCGGTGCGCTCTCATAGTTTTTAGCGCCGTCGGTGTCTGAACTGAAAAGTTTATCGTTTGAACTTAGTTCAAATTTTGACGCACTGTGTCAAAAGGAGGCCGGCAGACCGTGCAAAGCGTTCTCACTAGAACATCTCCTGCCAGATAAGGACTTTAACTACAAATACAAGGTTGAATTATAGTAATAGTGTGGATATATGATATAAAAGTCCACTCGTTAGGGAAGAGGGTTGAAAAGGCTCTCTAAAAGAAATATTCATTCATACACTAGGGTACTGATCTTAATTCTCGGCACTGAAATATGTAATCGAAAATCCCAACGAGAAAAATGAAGAAATCTCCAATTTTGACGTTTCAAACAATTTCAATTCCAATTTACATTTTTATTCTCGAATCCCGGTCCCAAGAAGTTCAATTCCATTTTCCCTGTGAAAAAAGGGAAAGTCCCAGTTCCCGATTTAACCTTCCTGACCCTATGCACCAATGTAGAAATATATTTACCGTGTAATTTTAATTGTTATCAGGGTTGGTATTCACAATGCCATCCCAACATGCACTTGCAGCAACTGTTGGTTTCGACTAACAGAAACAGACAGTATAAGTAGGTTTTGTCAGGAAGTATCAATTTCATATATTTTCATGTTCAGTTATTTGGTCTAATCAACCAAAGCTACTTCTTAGAAGTCTGTGAAAAACTTGCAAGAAATTAAAGCAAACGCTTTTTGTGTTCCTATAATTAATCAAGAAGGATTTAAGGTCCATGTCCATTGTCGAAGCTCCCCAATATTTTGTGTGATGTTATTTATCATCGTGTGTTGCGTGAAATCAGGACATCTGATATTTGATGCGTGATTCTGCGAGTTAAGGTTAAGAATTAAGCGTTCAAATCCATTTTAACGTGCATGAACGCGTGAATCGTCAACATTTGTCAAAGATGCTTGTTTCAGGGGACCTTCTTCTTTCGTAAACGACAGACGTTTACTCCCTCAATACTAAACGGATTCGGAAATCAGAAGATTTATTGGGCAACCTTTGAAGAATGTAAAGCGCGAGCGCAGATGACATTGAGGCTCCTCGTGCGTGGACATCAACCTACATGTTTTGGCTTCGCAGAAGGAACTCACCAAACGGCGAATTCAAGACACCCAAGCACCCGAGAACTCTGTTCTTCCTCGGCCGCTCACTGTGCAATACAATATTAGCAAGCAGCCAGAAACACGGGCAACTTCCCATTGGCGTCATCAGCGGGCTTGAAGTTAAAGAGAATTTTCGCAGCGTTGAATATTTTAGCGGCTTTGGTATCCCAAAGGCCCTGGAAGCTCTTCAGATAGTCCTTCAAGTCTATTAAATGTTAACCACTCCAACTATAGCACCACGTATCCAGATATGTGTAAAATGATTCTTGGTGCGCCCGGTATGATCTAAAACAATTAAAGACTTTTGCAGGGATTGTTTCCAACGAAGAGTAGAGGCAACCAGTTGAGGCTTTAGAAACTACGAGGCCCAGGGCTAAAAGTCTTGATTTGACGGATTTTTATTTTTTCTATACAATTTTCATTATTTCGCAGAACCCTTTTTGTTTACATTAAGCGCAGGGCCTGGGGTCATGGCCCCTCTGGCCCCTTAAAGCTGCCACTGGGGTAACCTAATTGCTTGAAAGAATTACAAACTCTTTTGATACCGTGTGGCAAATCGAAATGAGCCATAGCATTCACTCCAAGCATAGCGAATTGGAAGTTGATGACGCTCGAACTTTTGTTGTCATTACGAATTCAAACGAAGATTATTCGTTGAGAACAATCTCACAATGCATGCCTTAGTGACAGATGATTTTGCCCAAAATCATTCGAAATCATTAAAAATGCTGAAATTTCTTCTTATCATTTAAGTACCCATTCTTGAGATTCTGTTTCTTTATCTTGATAACTAAAAAAATAATCTTCTCGTTTGTGGGGGGCGCGAGGAGTTGAACACTTCGTTCCAGGGGGGCTCATCTTTGCTAACGCTATGTTCACGCTATGCCGCTACAAAATGAACGCATGATTTCATTTCATGCCGGTTTAGTTTTTGTCATAGGGAAGAGATGTTCACCGTTTACACGATGCCGATATCGCACCGAATTATTTGATGACAGTTAGAGTTTTTTATTCATTTTGTGCTATTTTCAACTTTTAACTGTGCCGGTGTGATGAAGGCATAAGCCAAAAACGGCATAGTTCGATACCGTATTCCCCCTGGTACCAGTACGGTGTAAACGTAGCTTAATCTAATTAAACTACTACTTTAACGGTCGATAGTAAGGGAAAGCCTCGGAAACACATGTTACACAATGATGTTTTTCTCATCCTTACCTGAACGATATTCTAAACCCAAAATTCAAGAACGATCAACAAACCATAACTAAGATGAAATCATTGCTCAGATATCAAAACCTATTTTAGCGCGCAGTATTCAACACTTTGTGCAGCATCGAATTAAGAAAAAGCAGTGTCATTTTCGAAAATTTGTAGTATTTCAAAGTATATCAAAGTTACTATGCAGTATCTCTTTCAAGTTTGTAAAGCGCTGGTTATTTTGCTGCGATTTTGAATTTAATTGTGATGTGCAAGACTTTGCTTTCAGTGAAACGTTCTTGAAATAGGCCGTGCAGCTTAGGGCGGCGATTATGAGTGGTTAAGTCACTCGAGCCTTGTTCAAACGGTCCCGGGTTCGAAACCATCTTCAGACCTACCACAAAGTGTGAGTAGAGAATTAGCCAGCTCTCTGTAATTCCAGACAAAAAAGCAAAAGGAATCAAGAGAAAGGACCAGGGTTCCACTGCTCGATTAGTCTGCCTATTCAGTGGGCCCTTTGTGTTTTACCTTAAACTAAGAATATCTGTATTTTCCTCGTTGGGATTAGGATTTGTATCATTTCAGAGCACGGAATAGGAATCAATATTACCCCTTAGAACCCTTATAGACCTTTCATAATCGAATGATAATTTTTCAGGATAGAAACAAAGAAAAATGACTCACCAACAAATCATTTACTACCCAGCATGCCTCAGTGTCCAGCAAAGCGGATCACCCTTTAAGATCAGACCCCAGGTAAAGATATTTCCGAAAAAGACGCACGAGAAGTTTCGCGAGGTCGAGTGCTGCTGTCAATCATGCTGCAAGATTTGTGCATCAAATGAACTGCAAGAGGTGAGAGTTGATTATTACATTTACCCCTGTCTTGAAACGCAGTGAGGTCTTGTTTTGTATTCTTTCCTTGTCGTGTCATTGCAGTTTAAATTCTACATAAAAATTGCCACACTACTCAATTGTACATATTGCGATGCAGAAGTAAACACAATTTTAGCTTCTGACGCTGTAAATTTCCTATTGTAGTTTTTTTGGCCTTATATTTATGGACAGTTGTGTTGTGAGTCGTCCAGAAATAAAGACAAAAGTGAATTAAGCTGAATTCACAAACTTCATTGGCGTGTGAATGCGCTTTTTTAAGATATATCCCAAAATCGCAAGACTTTTAGATGAAATTTTGTTCCGAGTGGAAAACTTCAAGGCTTGCGTGAAATAAAAGTTGGTACCAATATTCAAAACCTTTATCATCGCGAACCGGAGTTGCAAATAGCTTCACTCCATCAAGAGCGAGCTACTAATATCTAGGGCTATTTCCATCAATGAAAAAGCCTGAAGCAGGACCAACTTCACAGAGCTGGAACCCACATTTCACATTTCTATTACCTCTCTATCGAGTTAGGCCCCATTTCAGTTTTGTTCACGACTGCTCTTACCTCCCAAATACGTGTCTGGCACCCTTTACTTGACTCACAACTTTCAATGAAGTGTCTAGGGCTACGCGAAGGCTGACAAAAAGCTATCTGATTTGTAAGAGGTTAAAAGGCGCTATCGTCCACTGACAACCTACCTATAAGCATTTGAACATGTAAGAACACGTGCGTTCAACCTGATAATTCATTTATCAATGCCAACAAAGCTTGTTTATCATCTCGAAATAATTGTTCGCCCTGCAAATAAACAGAAGAATATCACTGAGTATTCCGTTTTTTTGTTTGCGCAAACTTCTCTATCATTACTATTGGCATTGTGGCGTCTGGCTAATGAGGGCTGAACGAGGATTGAAGGCCGTGTGCTATCTTATGCAAGCAACATCAAGTAATTTGTTTGTTGAGAATAGCTAATGACGGAATCACTAGAAGTTAAATACACTCAAATAGAGCTGTATTACTGATAAGTATCGCTACAGTTAATTGGCGGCTCGACACTCTTTGACTCAGCTTGGATGTGTGAGGTTAAACTTTTGGTTTGATGCACTGCAAAGGCTATCATCGTTTCTGCACCTGTTTTCCTGCATTATTCCACACTAGAAAAACTAGGCATACTTATACAGCAGTGCTAACGCTAAGAGGTTGTGTTTCATCTTAAAGGCGGATTTATATGAGGCAAATGTTTTGCGTGAAGCGAATTTTTAGAAAAAATTGAAACTGAAAAAGCTGTAGTCAATCTAGCTCCCTGGTCAGCTAAGAAATACACCGCAGCTTTCTAAAAACAAAAGATGACAGGGGAAAATTTCGCTTCTCGCGAATTGTTAGCCTAGTGTATATCCACCTTAAGAGGCTTGTATACAATCTTTCATCGGCGCTGAAATCGCTTTACAGTGAGAAGAGAAATTCGAGTACTCAAATTTGCCTAGCAAATGTTCAGCAATTTATTAGTGCTTTTTTGAGGATAGGCTAGAAAAGTGCGAATATATGTGATAAATGTATCACAGGGCTCAATAGCATAGGAAATTATGGAAAGTCAACTAGACGGTATATAACGCTTACACCAGTAAATGAGATGGAGTCAGTCAATAATTTCCAGTAAAGTGCTGAAAAACAGTATTTATACAAAAAGCCTTATTACTACACGTACACAAAGCCCAAGTAGTTATTATGCTTTGCTTTGTCTCAGTTTTTCCCTGGGTACAGGGGTTAAAACGAAATGAAACCTACGGCGTGCCTTTGCTTGGCCTACCTTTTGGCAAAGTAATAGAGGAAAATTCTACATTACGCTTAATTTCAACGGGTTGCCAATACTAATTGGTGATTGAAATGATTTTATTTGGAACGTAGCAATAAAATCTTGATAAACTGTACAAGCTAAGTGCTATTAAAATTTAGAAGGTAAGCCAAATACGCCAAAAGATATACCAAAAGTTACGCTAAAAGATGCACCAAATGTAAGCCGAAAGGTATGCCAGTCATGCTAAAAAAGACACACAGACGTACGCCAAAAGCTTCGCCAGAAACTACGCCAAAACCTACACCAGAACCTACGAAATGGCTAACTAAAACCTTCGACAAAAGCTAGACCAAAGCTACACAAAAACTACGCCAAAACCTACGAAAAAGCTACACTAAAACCTACGACAAAAGCTACACAAAAACTACGCCAAAACCTACGAAAAAGCTACGCCAAAACCTACGCCAAAACCTACGACAAAGCTACACTAAAACCTACGACAAAAGCTACAGAGCTTGAAAAATCGCTAGAATATAAAAAACAAGCTAAGAACATATTGAGGCTAACTATTTTTAACTCTATTCAAGAATTCTAGAAAATAACTCTAAAACTAAGGAATAATTACAAAACATCATATTGACGGCACACTGATATGTCAAACAGGCCATGGGAGTTAAAATGTGCAACAATTAACACAACTGACAGCAAAAACAGGCTTCCAAATCAGCATAAAAGTAACAATAATTCAAAAAATATTTGAGCCTGAAAATAGAAGAAATATTTGATAACAACCAGTTTCGAACCGATTGTATATACTGGTTCTTATAGAGTGTGTAAGGATCTATCTGAATCAAACGTTGAAATTAATCTCGCAATGCAAATAAAAGCCATGAAAGTCAAAATAATTTACCTGGTAACCTGGCCGACAGAAAATGAAAGGAAAAAATGATCAATAGAAGGATGAACTATAATTCATAAACGATTTTTGTATCATCAAACTTGATGAAACCTGATATTACTGATAAAATACGCGATAAATGACCAGTTTTATTGAAAGCGATAAATCAAAAGGGATGTCATGGTACTGCATGTCTTTATCCCAAAGACAAGGCCTTGATAATATTTTGATTTTTGAAGCAGGACTCATCCGGAATTATCAAACAGGGGTCTGATTAAAATACTTTTTCCTTGGACCGAAAACAAGTGATGAACGATTTGCTGTCGAAGAATAAGGTCCCATTATGCAAATAAGGCAGGGTCACATTCTTGTATGAAGTATTCCATGCTTTTTGTAGTATAAGCCTATTTGGAGTTTCAGGAGAGCATGCGCATAAGTGCCAGGTATATGGGATAACTTTAGAACTTGTGCATGCCTTCTTTTTATATTTGAGATATTTTGTTGTAGTTTGACTTGATCATAAGACAGCAGAATACAATAAAATACGCATAGGATGTAAAGCATTGGCGAGCTTGAAGAAAAAAATCCGAATCGGCGTAGCTATTGAATAAGCAAATCGCTGAAGGTGCAGAATTGCTTTTGAAGGTGTGCAGTGTTATATTGAACACATCTTTTGCTATCTAGTAATCCAAGTACCGTCTCACTAAAGGTTGATTTTCCTTTTGAAAGTTTTTTTTGAAAGTTTGAAGCAAAGAAACTCAGTAATCCAAACGACAAATTACACAAAAAACTCAGAAAATCAAAACATTTTATATCTTGACGTCAAAGATTTGAGCCAATTCCTGCCTTTCCCTTTCACCGAAACACTCCACCGAAAACGGGACGAGCCCTCTAGCTTCACGTAATTAATGAACTGTTTAAAGACTACCTTTTTCGGCAAGCGTGTTTTCGGGTTTTTTTTCAAGGCAGGCTTTTCCTGCAAAGCGAAGTTGACTAGTTTCAGAGTTTGATAGAAGGACGGAAAGAGCATACGCTTTGAGTGGGACATCAAAATAAGTTTAACAGAAACACACGTCCAAAGGTTACGACCGAAAGCAAATAACTTGTCCATCAAGAGGAAGATATAAAAATCACTGGTGGTCACCGGGTGGTCGCTCGACTATATACAAACTTCAGTTGAGAAACTGCCTCGCGCGAAATCTCTCACATGCCAGACCCCAATCAACGACTAAGATGGAAAAAGTCAGTCGAGAATGTTTAATCAACAAAACAACACAAACCACTTGTAAAATGCTCATGACAGCGACGGAGAAGACAACAAAGTTATCAAGCCGACATTTCCTTTCATTTGAAAATCGCAAAATAGTTCGACGTTATTTGGTGCTTGCTAGGTTACAGATCGCTAGCATGTGTTATTTATTGTTATGAGCATGAATTTTATATCGCTCATTCTTTGTTTTATATGATTTATATAGAATGGTCGTGTTTGTTTTTTGTTTTCAACACGCCGTTATCCGTTTACGAGCGAAATGTAATATCAACGTCGAGGGGATATAGAAGAGCAGTGGGCTTTGCGCACGGTCAACAAGCACACGCGAGCAGAATGTTTTCGCTCGAGGAACTTTCTCTGCATTTCTGTAGGGAGTGTCATGCAAGTGAGGTAAATATCATGATGATTATACTTTAAAGGAGAGAACGGGCGTTTTTGCCTGTTGATCATGAATCTTTCATCGGAGGAAGAAAAATAAGCAGCTTTTATCGGTAGAGGGAAGATTAGCCCTTTGGAGGCAAATCTTCTTTTTGATCAGTGAAAAGTAAAGAACTACGTATTGGCAAGCGAATTGGAAACATAGCGGAACGAAGCAAAACCCTTTTTTTCTCTTTCCGATGCTTACTCTTATGAGTTCAGGACGAGAATCTTAAGAAGTGTAGTTTCCATAAAAGGAGTTAAATATAGGCAAGCGGAGTAAATATTTACAAATAATTTGTATTAGAGAGTTGGCTTTGTGTTTGTCTGTGTAGTTCAGATTTGTTAACAGGAGAAGACTCTTTAAAGTCCCCTGTTTAGGTAAATATTCTTTGGGAGGTACACATTTTTTAGGAAAGACTAGCGGACCAACAAGTTGGGTATGTGCATTTAAAAAACGACCCTAGACGCTGGGGTACACTTTTCAACGGGTTTATGTACAGTGCGAGAAGAACTTAGAAGGTTTTTCCTTATTTCAGGCTCAGCGATCACAAGAAGCAGAGAGACAGGTTTACAGCTTGCAGAGGATCGAGCCACAATGTAAGTATCTAGCTTTAGCATTAATTGATACTAGTTCATTTCTGTATGAAAATTGCTGGTCTAAGGTACCGTTTAAACTAATCCGTTTTTATTATTCGTTTTTGTGGCGTCGAAGCTATCAGTTCACATCAATTTTTTTACACAAAAACGAAGAGAAATACCTTCGTTTCTGTGCGTTCACATCATTTTTTTTCGGGAATTGTTGTTGCATCACTTTCAAAAACATTTGGTCTTGCGTGCTCACAGTGTTTTTCAGGGTTTTTAAAATCTCTTCTAGATATCCACTATACACTCCGCTTTTTGTTGGAGTATCCACTCTGGAGATCGTTGTCTAAAACATTAGTTTTTTATTTTTTGTGTATATCAATGTGAACACTTTTACAAAAACGGAGATTTTTCTTTCCATTTTTGTACAGAAACGGATTCGTGTAGACTAAGATTGGCTCCGTTTTCGGCTTTGCGTTAAAATCAACCCAGCCTAAACATGGAGCAAATTAAAACGCAGATATCACGATATCACAACCTTGCCTGAATTCTCCCATTTGATAGCTTGATTCTCAATGTAAACAAAAATCCAAGGCAAGAATAAAGAATGATCACATACCGGTCTTGTTTTTAGTTCCGTTTTGTCGCATTATATCAGTATGCAAAGTTGACGAAGGAAAATTGGAAAAAATCAATAAAACTCTCTTTCCAGCATCCTTTATCGCGTTTTGAACAACCTCTGTAAAAGTATCGAGACCTGTGGATATTGTGAAAAGGCCCGTCCAACCTTCTCTTCTTGCTAGGGCGTTGTCTGCACTGCTAACTTCAACTTGCTAACCACACGAAGGTTGACTCTTTCAGGGAAAATGAAAGCTATCGACCATTGTCAAGTTGATTCATATTTCTTCGTATTTTCCACAAAAGAAGAACACCGAATGCCAAAAAATAAGCCTTCCAGCAAAATCGTCAACCAACCGAAGCAAAACTTTTACACAAAAGCTGAAGCTCAACCATGGGAATAGTTTCAGCGTGCAGGGATGATATCGTTGTAAACAAACTTCATGCAACTTCTAGGTTCCAGCATTCTTTCAGATTGATTATCAAGAAGCACTTTCCAAGAGATGAAAGACCACACATTTTAAAAGTCTGTTCAAAATTAGACATTTTTCCTCCCTAAAGAACCATGGTGTTCTTTCACTAAACAAAGGTTTTTTTATTGCAAGATTTTGAGGGTCTGCTAGACAATTTTCTTTTCGAAAAGAAATCATTCGTCTCTTTTTAAACATTTTCTCCCTCAAGTGTGTTCTCCCTTAATGCAACCCTTGGAACTCTTCACATTAAGCCCCGGGATTGAACCATACCTTAAGAGGATATTAAGCGTATTTATCTATCAACTACGAACAACTCATATCGTCAACAAACTACTGACTTCCTATATCATTTCAATTTGTATCAAAGTATGTATATTACCCAGGGGCGGATCCAGGACTAAAAGTTGACAGACTTACAAAGAAAATCCAGCTGGGGGTCTGGGGGGCGCTGTACGCCCCCCAGCGGGTCCAGGGTGGAACCCTGGTGGGGGTCTAGGGGGCGAAGCCCCCAGAAGCTCCTGCCATTTGACAGTTTTTAAGGCATGAAATTGGCTTAGAATCTAGCATATTTTCTACACTGTAAACCAAAAAGTGTCATGAAAACTTTGGATGGAATCATTTAGGGACTTAAGGATACTTCAAACTCCTGGCTGGGCATCAAAGGGTGGAATGTTAAACCAGACATTGGAAAACTTCCAGGATACCCCTATGGTACACTAGAATTAATTGAAATAAATACAACTCTGCTATATTTTCATTGATAGGGATGATTGATATTGATCATCAGGGTGGTGAGGTCCCTGGGGTCCATTAACTCCACTCAAGACAGGCAAAAATGACAAAAAATTACCTATGTACTAGCCCCAAATGTTGTTGGGGTTTTATTAAAGGTTTCTTAGTTGGTAAATAATTTTAAGAAAAGATCTGTAAGGTTCCTATTTGTAGAGTCTGTAGTTTTACTGATCTTAGACCAGCCTTTCCTATGAGGCAAGGCATGGCAATCCTCCGTTTCCCCGAAGCCTTCCAAAGTGAACAAGGAAGGCGAGTCTATTCTTCTTCAGGTCAGTTGCAATTGTAGAACTGGAAAATAAAACTAATTGAGCAAAACTGTTTACAAAGGTATTGGTAGGTTTGTTGCTGGTCTAAACTAAGATGAAAGGAGGGTAAAAGTTTTTAGGCCACTCACACCAAAGTCTTCAAGTTTAGGTAGATTTAGGCCTAAAATAAGACAAATTATAAAACGAGAAAAAGCTTACTTGCATTAGGCCTAGCTATTCTTTATTGTTTGATTTGTCTGCCTTTTGAGATTCATCTTCAATCCCGTTTTTCGACTTCATTTCATTTTGATCACGAGCTTGCATACAAGATTCTTTTTACAAGAAATTCTGAAAATGCCCGCCAAAACAGTTGATTGAGTAGATTGCGAGGTAAAGCTAGAGGACACTGCGATGGCGACCGACTTACGGATCGTTTCTGACCGACTTACAACGCAATAATGACCGACTTACCAATCAGATTTGAGCATTTTATTGTTTAAAAGACAATAGAAAACAATAGGATTTAGCCGTATTGCGCAAGAATCTCGAAAATACCCCCCGCGGACAGACTTACCAATAAGAATTGAGTATTTCAACTCAAAACAAAGGAACAAATTGTGGCGATTGTTCTACCTTCCTTATTTGGGACAGTCTCGAATTAAAGAACTCTCCTATGCCAAAAAGAGGCCATTCTAACATGACTGATTGAGATCGAGTCTTGAAGCTATGAAGCTTACACGAAACAATTTTCAAAATAATATCAGCAAACGTCGAGCAGTTTATTCTTGATTCTTTTTTCATTTCATATCTTATTTTTCTTTTTTGCAATTTTTATAAAAGTTTTTTTATTTTTTTTTTATTTTCAAAAAGTTGACCGACTTCCGTAAGTCTCGTAAGTCGGTCTGGATCCGCCCCTGTTACCGATTATAGACTATTTACAATAATCATGGTATATCGAAAAAATTAGAAAATATACCATAAAACTTAAATCAGAAATAGTTAAAACAAAAAACAACATCCCTAACTACAGTGGCAGGGATATTATCAAAGTTTAATATCCCTACCTTCGTAATGGTCCCTTTGAGGTGAGTGTTACGAAAATCTAAAGAAATATTTATAGACGGCGAGGGAGGGGCAAATTGGGAACTCGGATTAATAACTGGGAAAATGGGGTTCAACTTCTTGAGATTGGAATTTGAGAATGAAAAACTAAATTGAGTAAGGATTTTTAAACACGTCAATATTGGGAATGTCTCTGTTTTCCTCATTGGGGTGGGAGTTTTGGTCATTTCAGTGCTTGGAATTTGGATAAGAACCTCCTTCAGAAGCCTCTCTATAGATTGTTAAAGAGCACATGAAGCAAAAAATTTTATTGGTGGAAATGATAGGTACTATTGAATGATAGAAAACGCCGTTTAAATTATTTTGATATCTCCTTTTGTTTTCAAAATATCCTCTAACTTGAAGTATCAGAGGATGACGTCATAATGTTTGAACATTATTAGGTTTACATATGGAGATATAGCTGTATCTCATCATGAAAAGATTATAGTTGCAAGAAATCTTGTTGCAGTGCTGCATGAATGTAATGCAGGTTATTTACTATGTATGCATGATTTTTGGGAAAGCATACTAATTGATAAGAAATATTTTGATTGTATCTCCCTTGGAAATGGAGTCAACGTAGTATATTTTCTGGACCTTTTACAAACAATGTGACGTCATCAGCCAATCCTACAAAATGGTGGATAACTTGAAAATCAAATGAGATATCAACAAACTTTTCATAGAAATTCTTATCATTCAACAGTACCTACCATCTTCACCAATAAAATTTTTTGCTTCATGTGCTCTTTAAGGATAGACTAGAATGAAGAATTTAACAGCTCCGTGCTCTGCTTTCAGGTGGACCATCATGCTCTTGCCAAAGAACATCTCATCGCGATCGTCCAATCGGCTGGTTCCGCAGAAACGCAATCATCCACTCGAGAAGGAGCCAACTGGAAGCAATGATGGAGGAAATGTCGGAGTTCCACCCGATGAGGAACCGGTATTTCCAGCCGATGCCATACAGCCATGATTATTCGAGGAGTGCCATGAAATACCACAATCTATACCGGTCGACATTCAAGGCCATCACAGCAGACACGAGGAGCATCATAAAACCAAAAAGATTTCCTTGCATGTACTGTGAAAAGTCGTTCGGCAAGTCGTCGCATTTACGAGATCATGTCAGAACTCACACTGGAGAGAGACCGTACAGGTAGGCATGCATTTGAACATTTGGATAGAAAAGTTAGCTTTCCCCAAATGCTGACTGAAGTTAACTTATTGACTCTGCAAAGGAAGTCTACCATCTTGATGATCGAAACAGTTAGCCGGATGCTGATTAATGATAATCGCTGATAATTATTGAATTATTGACTCTTAATACTGCAAGAAAAGCCTTTTAACATCGACTACAAATATCCACAGCAGATAATAGAGATGGTAATGTCACCTTGGGGAACGTCGGTGCAGTATTGTGGAGGATGTTAACAACAGTGGAGGATATTCCTTATTACTGTAGTGAGATACCACTAGTAGGTCTTCGGCACTTTGGAGGATACCATCAGTACTGTAGAGGGATACCATCAGCACTGTGGAGGGAAAACAAAGTACAGTGGAGGTAATACGTGCTTGTGGTTTTCCTCCATAGTACTGAATATCCTCTAAAGTGGTGATGGTATCCCCGACAGTACCAAGACAGATTCCTCTCACCAGTGAACATTTTCAAATGTACTGATGACATTCTCTCAGAAGATCGGTGTTATTTCGTGATTGCCCCCATTAATCCATCGTCAATTTCTTTTCATTCCAAAGGTGCAGCTGGTGCAACAAAGCCTTCACCCAGTACTCGAACCTGCGCACGCACACCCGGATCCACACAGGGGAAAAACCGTATTCCTGCAAGTACTGCTTGAAGAGCTTCACACAGGCCGTGACATTGAGGAGCCACCTCCGAACACACAGTGACGACGAAGAGAAGGTAGAGGTGGAGAAATGGGAGATGACCAAAGACAGTTAAATAACTATTTATGAATGCAGCAAATAAATTGTTTAAATGCATTTCACATTGTAAATTGGTGTACATAGAGGCTCATTAATCAACTTCAGGTATCTTCCTTGAAATTAGCATCTCTGTAACAGTACCAACCCAGCACTTAGAAACTGACTTATAAGAAGCTTCAGCCTGTCAGATAGTAGCACATCTATATTTATAGATTAAATTTTTCGCTTGAAAATTCACATTACTTCAGCAAATAATTTCGATTGCAAAGATTTGACATTTGATGCAAATTCAGTGGCTGTCCTGCTGAATATGTTAAATAATCCTTCACCTATTTCTTCTCAACCTATAAAAAACCAGGCAGCCTTGTTTTGAAACATTTGGTTTCTTAGAGTCGGGTTGGTATGTGTCATGTACGAGGGAAAACTATATTTATAGGAATAACGCTTTAGGGGGTTTCGCAAATGCTATGATCAATCGAGACAATTTGTGTGAATGTAAATGAGTAGGACTCGAGCCCACGACCTATAGATAAGAGTCCGAGTTCGTTCGATTAGGGTTCGAGTCATATCATTTTCATTCACACAAAATATCTCGACTGATTTTCCAAACCCTTTTTCTTCTCAAATGCCATGATATCAAGGACCCCTCTCCTATAGGTAAAGTAACATAATTATATTTGCATGTTACTTTTGGTCTAAAATAGACAAAAATAGATTAGCATTCATTTGGGCATTGTTTTTCGTAAATTTATTGTCTACTATTAAAGTAAGAGAAAACCAATCAGACCCCCCTCACTAACGTTGGTCCCTTAAAAGAGTCTGTGATTCTATAGCGGATATCAAGAAGGGTTGGACCAAAGGGGTTAAAGAAGGGAAGGGACTAAAGAGGCTACAGCATAGAATTGCTGGGCTTGCACATGACATATCCCCAAAGATACACCGACACTTGTGTTAGAACTACAAGGCGGGAAGGGTCACGGGTTCGAAACCACCTTCAGACCTGTCAAAAAGTGTGAGGAGAGAATTACCAAGCTCTCTGTAATTCTAGGCAAAAAGGCAAAAGGAATCACGAGGTGTGGTCACATCGAGAGGAAGGACCAGGGTCGCACTGCTCGATTAGTTTACCTATTTAGTGTGCCCTTTGTGCTTAGCACATAAACCTATACCTTAAGAAGATAGTAAGCGTATGTGCCTATCAATTATCAACTACTACCCAAGCTATGCTTACAACTTTTCAATCTAACAAATTAAATACTAAAATTTAGCAAATTACAAAATTTGCTAATGATCCTACATAAATCGTTGATTAAATATTAGAATTTTTACGTTATTTACAAAATAATTAAACAACACTACAATATAATGCACCGCGAAGCATACGGTTTCAAAATAAAAGACTACTCAAATGCGGCAGAGAAAATTGTGCCAATTCTTGCAAGGTGCAGTTATTCATTAAGAAAGTGCACAGACAGCCAAATGAAAGAGCACGAAAGGGTAAACAGTGCTCTCTCTCTCAATCTTCTTCCAAGACTTTCATCTGTCTTATGATTCGCATGTGTCTACAAAGGCCAAGTGCACAGTCAGTCGTTTGTGGGCCTACCCTTTGATCAGCTTCAGTAGATCGACTGGCAAATCATCTACGAAAGATAAATACCTTTATTAGAGCTAATAGAAGCGATCATTGTAAACAAAATTTCACTATTTGCAGCCAATAGATCACAGCAAATAATGATGTAAACAAAAAAATCCTTCATTTTTGTGGGATATGCTCCACAAAAAGACAAAATCTTAATTTGAGATCAAAGAATCTGCTAATTTTGCTTCATGCTTATGGCAACGATGGTACATCCTTTCGCAGCAGGATTTACAGTATAGAAACTTAATGGGCTTCCAACACACCTTGGCAAGTGATCTTGAGGTTACTCCAAACCACATCCTCTTGGCTGAAGGCGTAAAGGCCTACTCTGCCACCTTTAATTTCTGTGTCGACTATGTAGCCAGTATCGATGAGGAGATTACTTCTTTCGTAGATCTGCAGTCTGCAACAGATGGGAACCAAATATATTAAATCGTTTACATCTTTAGGTCTATTCAGTCTTTCATCGAAGCAGAATTAAAGAAGAGCAAAATCAAATGGAAGAATAGTGAAACTTAATTGGCATAAAAAGTCCATGAATTAAGATAAAGCCAGCAGCCAAGGGATTTACTTCTTTTGTCACATTTTCAATTCGAACATTTCTAATCTAGCTTCTTAAATACAATGTATGATAAACTTAACAAAGTCGAGCACTGATTGATATACACATATAGAATGATGCAGACCAATTTACTAATTTCATTTTCTAGGAAAAACCATGAACCTCTTGAGATAAAGTACCATAAATGAGCAATGAATCGCTATGAAAAAAATAAATTCTATTTGCCGAGGTCTTTACAATAAACGTGGCGATACCCTGAATTTACAAGATAAAACTATTAGGCCGTTTATCAAAAGCTCTGGTTTTAGGCCACGAAAAATCTAAACTTATGGGGTTAACCACTTATACTAGAAAGTGTGGGTTCTGACAAATAAGGTATCATTCTTAACATTGATTATAAATAAAGCCTTTAAAGCTTATTTCAGATTGATATGAGATGTATTTACACCACTATATTAAATCGAACGTATAGCATTTTTCTGAGACCCCTGTAGTAATAAAAAATTCAAAATAATCTAACCTGATGAGCCCGTTTTGGGGTCTGTGCTGCAGATGAAAGTAATATGGCACGTGATCTTTCCATCCTCTATTAGCTGTGTCTTTCCACAACATGTTTGTCTGACATAAGAAGAGAAACAGGATAGAAATCAGGCATATCAGATAGATATCGCAAAATTTTGTTTGGATAGTTGGAATCCTTGCACGTCAACAGCTAAAAGTTTCAGACGGTACGAACATCAAGGTCAGAGTAGGCCTTAATTAGCCACAATTCAGCTTTTTCAATTTTTTATTTTAATCTTACTGTAAATAAATTGATGATGATGATGACAGTAATGTTTCAGTCGTTTAACTCTCGCTTGTAAGTTTTCTTGTAAATTTGTTTTTCAACCGACTTCGAGCAGTTTGGGACAAATAGTTTAAGTATCTTTTCTCAATAATCAATTTTGTATAGATTGGTTGGAGAAGTACGTAATGAGAAAACAAATAACTAACTGCAACAACTCGAATCATTTCTAGGCAACATCTGGGTGGACCATAAAATATAGATAGGCTGCAACATATCAAATTTCTCAATTTCTAATAAAAGCTTTAAACAATTTCTGTAACGCTGACTGAGCCACCCAGCTTCTACTCGCACGTTTTAACTAGGACAGTTTAACGTACTGATTTCCAATCAAAACACAACCTAAGACCCCCCTCACATGAGCAAACTCAGACCGGTCTGAGTTTCAGATCGGTTTGAAACTCGTTTCGGTCTGCGGTCTGAGCCCTTGGAGTGCTCACATGAAGCAGGCGAAATGAAACTCAGGTCGACCTGAGTTTCGTTTCGGTTTCTCAGGTCGGTCTGAGTTTTCAGGTCGACCTGAAATTTTCATGTGAGCAGGAACTTTTTCATTTCGGGGCGAAATGAGTTTTCAAAACAACAGTGAATGGCACTCTGGGATGGATATTGGCAATTTAGCGCCAACTTTTGTGCGTGATTTGTGAAAAAGGGAAGCATGGCGAGTCCTGGAGTGAAGAAAAGGTATGTTGGCTTTATACATTTGAAAATGTCATTGCATCTCCCACTTTTAGTTATTAGGCCACACACTGCATCTCTTGAATTCAGCCATATTTGATTGAAAACGAGTAAGATAGATTTCAGTACATGGATCAGCAGCAAGTGAGAATCGATTGGCGCCATGTTTGTTTTTTTTCAGGAAAATTTCTATGTAATGCGCATGTGCAAAGAAAATAAGCCAAACTCGAACCGGTCTGAAATGTTCATGTGAGGGGGAGGCAATTTAACAGCCACAGCCAAATTTCAGACCGATCTGAAACTCAGACCGGTTTGAGTTTTCTCATGTGAGGGAGGTCTTATGAATTTGAATATGAATATGAGTGTGTTATGAATGTGAATATGAATGTGAATATAAATATGAATGTGAATATGAATACGAATGTGCTATGAATGTGAATGTGAATATGAATTTGAATATGAATATGAGTGTGTTATGAATGTGAATATGAATGTGAATATAAATATGAATGTGAATATGAATGTGAATATGAATGTGAATATGACTGTGAATTCTTCAATTACCTGATCGGTGTAGTTTCCAGAATGCCACAGGCCACTTCTAAGATCCGGTCCAGGCCCTGTTTTGGACCTCACGGTCTGAAAAGCAAAAAAATCATCAAGAATCCACCCATTGTATCAAAATGAAAAAATTAATATAAATTTCCCAGAGGGGCAGATTCTAGGATTCTGAATATGGTGAGATCTGTACCAGAAATCGGGATCCAAAGGTTCACGGGTCCTGGATACGAAATCGACCACCTTTTGCAGATTCATCTTGTTGTGTATTTATGCTTTGTTACAAAAATCAAATAAAATCACATGTGCTCACCTTGATTTCCAGTCCAGAAGTTGCAGTTGAGTCTCGGCCTTTCACACTCCTCCAGTATTGCTGTCCTTCTTGCTTCCATGACACCAGATAGAAGTGTCTGGGAGACTGGTACCCAAATACCAACCCGATGAAATCGTCATCGTTTTGAGTCTGTACGAACATTGTGCCAGTGAAGTCGATTCCTTCGTAGGCTGTTTTACCTTGAAATATCCAAGCAAAATTCAGAATCTCATTTGTCATTTCTGAATGCAGTCAGTCACTAACTATATTACACTGGAGAAGAAGCAGGATTTGGAAAACCAATCGAGATAATTTGTGAGAATGAAAATGATCCAAGTAGAACTCGAACCTAAGACCTCTAGATTGATATTCTAGTGCGCTAATTCACAGCGCCATCAGGGCCTCTCAATTGATCTCAATTATATATTAAGATAAAAACCAGCTTATACGAACCTACCTTTTTCGAACCAGACTAGTTCGGTTCTTATCTAAAGGAAAGCTTTCACGAAACCAGGCTGAGAGGTTTTATAGGTCCTTGTAGAGGGTTCTTAAAGTTTTTGAAATTATTTCGAGAAAGGGTTGTTATCTTTCACTCTTTGCAGAAAACCATAAGGGAAGTTTGGGGATGCAACTCCCTGTTCAGGGTTTGAAAATGTAGATACACCTAACATTTACAAATCAAAGAATGTTATTGAATGTTTTTCTAGATTCAAATAACATTTGTTGAAAAATTCTTCGAATTCAGGATTGTAAATGTTTAACGCTCTACGCTGGTCAGTGTCAGAAACAAAGTTTTTATTACGTGTTGTGCTATCTTTCCGATTCTCCTTGCCATCCTAAAGTTCTGTATCGATCAAAACGTTACTAAATCAACATACATTAATCAATTGAGTTACAGAATACTGGATTGGTCATGACTACACATACTGACTCCACCCTTCTTGATAATAGACGTTAAGGGTCTCATTTCTAGATGACGCATGCAGAGTAGGCCTAGGTCCACTGAATAGCTGGAAATGACTATCTAATGAAGACGAATAAGTAACAATTATAGCAACAACAAACCACCATAAAAATTCAGATACTATCCCACATTTGATATTATATTCACTTATTACAATCGAAAAAACACTTTGAAACATTGCAGAAAGTGAGATGATATATTAAATAGTTTCTCTGTCTGAAGATCAACTTACCAACTAGTAGCGAAGGAACACTGTTTTTGGCTTGCAATACCTCTCTTCCCTACAAAGTTATCACGAAAAGTTGAAAATGAAATAGAGACTGAGATATCGATGTGGTTTATCAAACGAATTGTACTCCTTGAAGTAGGTGATATTACCTTGTCTCGTACAATCCACTTGGGAAACTTTTGAGAATTCTTGTCTAGTTTGGAGAGCATGATTTCATCACTTTTCTGAAAGTTGGTGGTGAAAACTCTCCCATCTTTGGGACAGGTATCATCTTCGGCCACCTTGTCACCATCAGCATCACTCTCACAATCATCCCCAATTGAGTTACCTGAAATAAATAACAACGCATGGAGTTATGTGGTAAAGGAGTTGATCCCAAACAAGCAAAATGTTTTCATTGTAAGAGATATATCAACAATAATAAGTCTATAAGGCAAGATATTCTGCAAAAACTGAATAACATAGACAAATTAGGTAAGACGGCCGAAATATCATATTTTTCATGAAAATATTTGTTCGTCAACTTTTGTAATACAAGAGTTACTTTGCTCAGACAATATCACAGTAGAGTAGCTATCAGGAATGGTATGATTTTGAAAACCCTCAAAGCCTATTTCGAAATAAGAGGGTAATGTTTACGTTTAATATCATAGGATACCGACAATATTTAAGGTGTTAAACTCTATTTCTACTCCTAATGTTTGAATTTTGATCCAAAATACAATACACGAATTGTAAACCATGAGAATCAAAATAACATATGGAATCAAATGATATTAGAATTATTGGTGTATTCCAAGAAAAAAATGTTTTTAGGTAGATTTTGACCATGAAATAAATCTGCATAAAACACAGCCTTCAAAAGATATTTTGTAGCCTTGCAGTTAACGTTGTGAAATCCAACCTCCTATTTCGAAATAAGAGGGTAATGTTTACGTTTAATATCATAGGATACCGACAATATTTAAGGTGTTAAACTCTATTTCTACTCCTAATGTTTGAATTTTGATCCAAAATAAAATACACGAATTGTAAACCATTAGAATCAAAATAACAAATGGAATCTAATGATATTCGAATTATTGGCGTATTCCGTAAAATAAATGTTTCTAGGTATATTTGACCATGAAATAGTACACAGCATTAGAGCGCTATTCGGTACCCTTGTGATTAACAGAGTGAAATCTAACCAGCAACACTCAAAAGTAGAGAAAATTGGCTATTAAAGTATGTCTCAATTTTCTTGTTCAAAAAACATTTCATATTGCAGATATTCAATGTATTCTTTCGACTTATATATTAGAAAAGTCTAAAAGACGCTAAAAAGCACAATAGTGAAATCCTAAGCATGAAGCAAAGATGCTCACCATTCAGATCCAATTGCTGGGAATTGGCAATGAGTGGACAGTTGTCACTTTTGTCAGGAATACCGTCGTTATCATCATCATCGTCACAGTGGTCACCTGAGAATATTGTTGAAATATTTGAGTAGTTTACTATGCATTTAATACAGTCATATCATTAATGTTTAGGGTATTCAGTACTTTGAAAGGATACCAAATGTGAAGGATATTCAGTACTGACAGAGATATCATCAGTGCTATGGAGGTAATACCTACATTGCTTGTGGCTTCCCTCCACAGTACTGAATATCCTCCAAAGTGCTTATGGTCCCCAAAGTACTGAATATCCTCTTAAATACTGATTAGTATCCCTCCATAGTACTTATGGTGTAATCAACAGAACTGAACACATTCTAATGTCTTGATGGTATCCCACCACAATAATGAATATCCATCCTCCATATCCACAGTACTGATGTTATCCCTCTACAGCACGAAACATCGTCCACACCCACAGTAGTGATGGTATCCGTCCAAATAAAAAAATGATAGAATTTGCTTTACTATGTAGACTAGTATTGATTATCGCATTTATTTCTTATGATCGATGATAAGCTTTTAGTAAAATTATTTAGAGGACCTTGCTGACAGTTATAAAAGTGTAAGACAATTTTGAACGATATGCTTAATGAAACAACGTACCTTTTCCATCGCCATCGGTATCAAGCTGTGCAGAATTGGCAACCAACGGACAGTTGTCGTATCTATCCAGAATCCCATCTCGGTCACTGCAACAAAGAATATATCGATAATCACATCGATAATCCCAATCTATCACTTACTGTAGTGGATGCGCTCACTGTACCAGAACTGCTTACTTCCTCTTGTTAATTATGCTAATTATTCAATTACGTATTTCCGTTTCTGTATATATTCATGTTGTGAATTATTCGTGATTGGTGAGTTTTACATCTCAATCCGAGTCTCACGTATTTGCAAACTTCTCTCGTTCACTACTCCAAATAACAGGAATCAATACTGTTATATTACAAGGGGTAGGGGGTATGTTATGCTTACATGTGGATGATACACTCATATCGGAACAAGAAGGTATGCAGGAGTATTAAGAGTAATATTTCGGAAGATTGAACAAATTGAACCAACATAGGTTCCTTTCTCGTCCATTAGCTATCGAAAGAGTTCTTCCTGAAGAAATTCCCCTCAAAAATTAGATTTTTCAATTTATGATTTTTCAATTTTGGCTCCAACATCTGGGTTTAATAATTCGTCAGGTTTCGTTTTTGCTCTCTTTCCTAAGTACTTCCCTGATGAGTGTCAGACGCAGAAGCTTTAAGTAGTTATCAAGTTTCGAAATGTTTCCGATTTTCGTCGCCATCCCCTATTTCTTTATTACTATATACTTTATGTTTATTATCTTCACCTGAATCGCATTGTATGATGTTGAGTTTTAAGGTGAAATGAATCCTAAGGTTTACCTGTCTATCCCATCGTCACAAGCATCTCCATAACCGTTCGTGTCCCTGTCACGCTGAAATGAAAATAAACTCGGATTTCAACCAAGATTTACAATTTATCTATTTTAATGTATTTATTTTAAAGTATTTATTTGGTGGAAAATACAACAGACGAACAACAGAGATTCTAAAGCTGCAAAACACCAGTTCCAACCGTTCTAACTAGTAATATACTACTCTTCTAAAATATAGAATAAGACCAAAGAATAAGTATTAGTGTAAGTATAAAAATGATAATAATGATAATGATGATAATGATAGAATAAAAGAACAGCAATTCTAGGCACCTACCTGAATTGTATTCCTAACATCCGGGCAATTATCACAAGCATCACCATGACGATCGCTGTCTTTGTCTGATTGGTCAGAATTTTTCTTGAACGGACAGTTGTCGTCAGTATTGGGTATGCCTGAGGAATCAAATGAGAAACAGTTATTCAGATATAATGACCATATTGCTGTAGCGAGATATGACTTTGGTTCTTACTAAAAAACAGCAGCAAGTCAATCTATAAATCGTGGAGAATTTAGTAGTTACCTCATTTCATATCATTTCATTGGTACTTTTATTCAAAATATCAATTAATTTTGTGCAGCCTCTCGCCCGTTTTCATGGGTTTGCTCATGTTTTTACAGGCCATCTTAATACTCAGATTATTATGAAATAACATCATTTCAAACATTATTTCTTACTTCAAATCATGAACTGCAAATGAAAAAAGCCCGAAATTCCCTCTAATTAGGAAACTTTTTACTCATGTACCCCCTTTACTATTTTAGTTTTCGAATTTATCGAAAGTCGCTGAAAATATTGGCCTGAAATGAATTAAAAACGTGATTCTCTCATTTTAATTTTTCTTTTTAATGAAAGCTAAGGTCCATTGCTTTCATTTCATCGAGAAACTTTCACTCCTGTATTATGTAAAGTGGTCTTATATTGCTCTGTAAATCTACGCCTAGTGTGGGTTTGGGACGCTTCGGTAGCCATTTCATCTTCCTCGTTCGAATTCTTTTAATACTCAAGTGTATAATTTTGTTTTCAAGATTTTTAATAGGTATGCTTCTCTTAGTTCTAAATTAATTTCCACAGCTTACTGTAAATAATAAAATGAGGGAAAAAGTACAAATAACGTACAATAAAACACTTTTAATTACCAAGTTGCTCACGTTTAAGAAATGCGGTTCTCAAGAAAACACTAAACTCTTCCAAGAGAGTAAGACCCCAGTAGACAACACAAAGATACAATTCTCATCTTTAGCTTAACAAAATTTGAAGCTTACCATCCCCATCCATGTCAAGATCGCAGACGTCTCCAACGCCATCTTGGTCCATATCCATCTGTTCCGGGTTATACGCAAACACGCAGTTGTCGCAGGCATCCCCCACTCCATCATTGTCGGTGTCTTCTTTGTTCCTCGTCTTCAGCATTGGGCAGTTATCCTTCATGAATATCAAATAAATACTTCTCATTAAATAAACATTTTTGATTACCTTGTCGGCCCTTTTTACGCCGGCCCTAATTTAACGCCGGCCCTTTTTACGCCGGCCCTAATTCCGCCACCCTAAGAATCTGCTTTAACGCCATTTAGGGCCGCGTTTTACGCCGGACAAAGACCAAGGAAAGAAAAAATTTAAAACTATATTTTACAGACGTGTTTTATCCTTTGAAAAAGATAAGAAAGTAGCTACTATCACGAAAACATTAGTCAATTACGATCGTCTCTTTCTCGGTGCATTCTGTATCTACCTCTTCGTCCGACTGCACTTCGATGGCGTCTTTTTCCACCTCATATTCACACTGCTCCTCCCTTGTCTCATCTCTCAAATCATTGAAATGTATAAATACTTAAAGGAATCTAAAGAGCTCATTCTTTCCGGCTTTAGGAAGGCACCCATTACTGAGGCAGTTACCCAAGCCTCAAACCTATCCCATTTGTGCGAAAACCCATTTCAGGACATAGACATATGATATAGTAACTCTTAAACTAAAGAACGCTAACTTTGCTAATCCATAGTGGTTTACTTTCTGTTTTGTTGCTGTTTCTCTTCTAATTTTGGTTGAATATATATTACTATATCCAAATAAAGCCTAAAATAAGGTGTATGTCAGCAAAAATTATAATAAAAAATTAACGCCGCTTTTTGAGAAAATTTGTAAAATTTTGGCCCTTTTAACGCCGGCCCTTTTAACGCCGGCCCTTATTCCGCCGCATGACGAAAATTAACGCCATTTAGGGCCGGCGTAAAAAGGGCCGATAGGGTAAATAAACCTTTCTGTATCAAATAGCATTTTTATCAAATGAACATTTCTTTGTCAAAAAGCCTTTTTCATCAAATGAATCTTGTCTCAAATTTGTTAGATTCGTTAAATCTCTATCAACTAAACCTTTCTTTTCAAATAAATCTTTCCATCAAAGAAATCTTTTCTTGAATTCTTTAGGATGACGTATGAGTATTATTATTTCACCAAAAGGACTGGTGACGAGGCAAACAAAATTGACTCGAAAAATCTCAGATTTTCAGAATTCGGGTTTTTCTGGAATAATTGTTTCAAAGAATTAGTTTAACTTTTGTGGGCATTTTGTCTTCAGGCAGATTCTCTAGATTTAGCCACCGCAGAATATAACTCAACTGATACGAAAGTGCTGATAAACTTCAAAGTCAACACACTCTGCACTGTTGAATAAGATGGTGAAAATAAGACAAAGAAGCGATTTCAGAAAATAAGCCATTATTGCTTTTCTCACCAGAACATTATAAAAGTCATCATCATCCATATCTGTGTCACAAACATCTCCTTCTCCGTCATTGTCATTGTCTTCCTGTCCACTGTTTGGCATTTTTGGGCAGTTGTCCTTCGAAGAAAAATGATTCAATTCAACTCAAGCAATCTCAACGTCCGTTCATACGATAGATATTGTCATACAAAACATCATCAAAGATGTGTTGGGAGTGGTTCAAGAACAAATGTTTTATCGTGTGAAATATGTCACCAAACAGCCTTGAACATTGCGAAGCAAGTTTTTAAATGTGCTAGATATTGTCCGAGAACATATATTTCCTTGTGTGGATAATTACACTATACAACCTTGAAAATAATCAAATATGTTAGACGATCTTCGAGGATTGGTTGCATGCACCGATGTTTAACGATTTTCAACATATTGTCCAATCAAATTTGCTAAATTAATGATTTACGATGATGTTTAATGTTGTTTGAACACAATCAAATACATTTTCAAAGATGCTTTGCATGAGAATATTCTATCGTGTGGAAAGAGATTTCACGGTTTGTTTAGAGCTATTTGAGTTTTTTTTTTAATTTTTGGAGTCTTTTTTAGAGTTTTGCAAAGAGATAATTCAGTCTATAGCTGATAATTCTTCTTTTATCAACAACAGATGCTCCTCGATCCACTATCATTTTGAGATTAGAAGCAAGAAATAAAGGAGAACAAGATTTACCTTTTTACAAGATGCTGCAGTGCAGTTGAGTGCAGCGTCTGGGAAGCCGTCCATGTCAGTGTCTTTGCCGCAGAAATATCCATTGCCAGCAAACCCTTTACGACACTATGAGACAAGAAATTATGTTCAGCGGAATGTCATACAGAAAGAATCAAACAACGCTTAACAATGGAGCCTAACAGGACAAGAATCATCTATCATTTAACGTCAATTTTTCACTATCAGATGCACAAATCAGTGAAATTTCTATATTCCTTTGTTTCCGATGGCTAGTAGGCTGTCTGATTCTGAAAGGGAATTGGCCATTTTGCCGATTCCACAAATTTAGCCCTAAATAGTTTTTCCAAATTTCGTCTTTTTTTCAGGAATTGTAAGGACCACCACGTGTCAGCCTGAGTATTTGTTGACCGGAGGAAGGTTAAGAAAAACTGGGAAATGGAGGGAGTATTCAGGAAAAGTCAAATTAAATCGTATGAAAGTGCCGTTTAATAGCAGTATAAGGTGGCAGATTCTAGCTGCATTGAAATATCTTTAGGTTCATTTAGGATTATTCGGTAAAAATAATGTTTCTCTTTCTCAGCCTGTAAATTACAACTTAATATTCCTTGTATACAAGCTAGCCAAAGCGAGGAAGAACCTTGTTCGCTGAAACGTTTATCCGGAGGGAGGTTGAAGATTTCTCTAGTCTCTGCCAGGCTACCTGAGCTTTAAGGTAAGGGGTTGTGATAAAGGCAGAGTGAGAGTGATAAAAATAGAGCATATCTAGGAATATGTAGAAAAACATCATTTTCCTCACTCTCACTTTGACTTCAGTCTAATCTCACCACCCCCTTGAGGATCTAGTACCCAGACTACCGTGTCTTACCTCACAAACCGCTGACTCGCCAACTTCTTTGCACAGCGAATACAAGGAGCAAGGGTTGGACTTGGTTCCAGGGCTGCCAGAGCAGAGTTTGATGCGTCGACATTTCCCAACAGAGTTCTTCGCATAGCCAGATTTACACGGGCCACACTTGTAACCACCCTTGAAATAAGTAAACAATAAGTTACAATATTCAACAGGACGATGTGGAACAAACAAACTAAAGTGAATTGAAATAAGAACAACGCTTTCGATAATCTACATAATATGGATTGATGGGTTTTGATTCAAAATTACAAAGAACCCGAATATAGTAAACTACTTCAAACGTCGTGCTAGCGTGCAGTGTTGCTAATTTGTATCGCATTAGGTGTACTATTCCGAAGTATGCCACCCCTAAACGTTATCGAATTCGTACCAAATGATGCTTTAAGTGCACTGGGAGGTTTGCGAATATATCATATTTTTTGGTTGTAATAGACTCTTTTCCTTGAGGATGAATTCCATAGGGGGAGGGGGGGGGGGGGTTCATGTTTGAGTGACTTTCTATGATTGAGGTATTTTTTCTTGATCGAAGTCCATCAATGTGGACAGCAGCTAGATTTGAATTTTTATATTGCTCTTATTCTCCCAATGGATCTTGATGGCTTGTAAAACTTCTAATTTGATTGAAGGAAATTAAAAGTATTACCTGTAAATTAATACACTTCGTAAGACGGTCACAATTGTGTTTCCCCTCACTGCATTCATCAATGTCTTCGCATATCTAAGTGATACAATTATAAGTGTTCATAAATGTAAATTTTTAAGAAAATACTATTCCATTTCATACAGAACATATGACACCAGTGAAAACCCGCGTATAGAGCCTATATTTTTCCATTTAGCCTAAACAGGTTCTTATTGAAATGGAACTTACTCCTTAGGGGTTCTCTTACAAATTTGAGTTATTATGTTTAAAAATCATTGAAAAATCAGTGAAATGGTCATAACAAATCTTCATGATTATTAACTCCTCTGATTGGAGCCTTAGTTCAAAAATTTGCCTTAATGAGCCGGATCCAAGAGGGGGCGTAAGGGGCGTACGCCCACCCTATTTTGGTAAGAAAAACAATACAATTAGCTTGATAATACCCTATTTCCCTTACATTATCCTTTGATATGTGTGTTACGCCCCCCCCCTTTCCATAGGTGCTGGATCCGGCCCTGATGAGTGTTAAATCTTAGCCTAATAGGTACTGAAAACCCACGTTATTATACACGGGTTTTTACTGCATTTCATTTCATATTTGAATGAATATAGTTAGCAATCAATGCAAATAATCATTAGAGATTCAAACCAACTCTGACTTTCACTTTGAATCGTTACCTGATTGGCATTAATTCGATGTGCAGCGGACGAAGGACCGTTATTGAAAAGATGAAATATAAGAGGAAGTGAGATTCAACAATTTGCAATCGTTTAAGGCAAATATCAACATAAGCGTAGTCATTTGAGAGAAATTGGTCTGAAGCCTTTGATTTCATTTCTTTGTTTTCATTTGGATGATAAACTTGTCTTCATCGTGCACAATATTGTTTGAACTCGTTAAAATATTGCTATAGCTATGAATAACGGAAAATGTTGTCCATCGAATTATATATTGAAGTATTCTTAAAGTAACTTTATGATTGCTCTATACTCAGGTATATCGAGCACTATAGCCAGGATAGGCACTCTCTTCTCGAGTTAGATTGAAGTATTCTTATAGATATTTAACAAAGATGAATCGAGCGATCAGAAAAAAAATATTTAAGTCCAGTTGCTCAACCATATGTCAATTTAGAAGAAACACGTCGACATATTCACGTTGAAAGTTGGAAAATGCTCACAAAGATATACAACAAAAGACTTCCAGACCAATTCTTCTATTGACTATGACATGACTATGGCAACGAGCAAACGGTAAAGAGCAATGTTTACCTGTTTGTTTTCAGCAGCATGCTTTAGACCGAGACCGACGGTTGCTTTTCCTCGGTAGCCAGATGGGCAGTCTGTACATACGTATCCAGGTACCCGATTCAAACATTCCGTCACAGGGGAGCAAGGCTTATGATCACACTGTGAAAAACGTAAATGCATTTAAAAAGTGTCAAATTAGAGGGTCTCATAATGTTATGCGAAGATTTCAAAATGCTTCTATAAAGAAAATTGTCAGTAATAAGTTAATCGTTATTGAAAAATCAACATCGATTTTAGAAGCCAAGCTGTAAAGAAATATAAATAAAATTGCACTACGAAATCAGATTGAATACTTTAATAACAGCGCCACAATCCAAAACTGAGAGGTAAAACCACTAAAATCGACTTACTCTAAGGTGACACATAAACAAGAGGGGGTTAAAATAAAAGGGAGAATCGGTAATTTAGGGGATAGGACATTTTTCAAAATCAACAAATGGGGGAGTCCAAATTTACAGGGGGTGTGGGAAATTTGTAAATGGTAAAGTCAAACATATTCAGTTTTTTTGGGCGATTTTCTCTGCTTTTGGCCTAGGTAGAGCCAAAATTTTAGGACATGTAAGTCTAGAGTCTATTCATAACTTCAAAAGAGCCAGACTAGGCCTATACTAGAAATTGTAAGAAATGTGATTTGGGAACCCCGAGATCAATAAACAGAAGGAGGACCAAATAAGGCCTTTGTATGTGGAAAAATCGAGCATTGATATAAACGGGGAAGACCTTTATTTAGCAGCTAAAAGTATTGTAAATGATCGATTGAGCAATTGCTTCAAATAGTAGAAAAACTACAAGATAGAGCTATTAGCCTTATCCAGTCGGCAACCATAAAGGACACAACACCACCTGCCACACCAAACGTCAAAGGGTCAATTAAGTTTGGTCAGACAGTCATGGTGTGCAAGATTCTAAAGAAACAGTTCCCTGAAATCCTCAAGCAGAAGTTCAAAAATAGGTCTAAGATTTCAACATACGCAACATGAAGACAGAAAGACCTGCAAGTGCCAAGACCTAGGCTAGAAATGACGCGAAAAAGCTTCTCCTGCATAGCGCCAAGGTTTGGAATGAAATCCCAGACAATATAAGAGAAGCAGAATCTATTCCGCTTTCCAAGAAAAGGTTTAGAAACCATCTTTTAGGTTCATAACAAATTTGAAAAATCACAAACCCTTCTTAAACAGGAGCTCCGTGTAAAACAGTATTTTAGGTTTGAGGATATTTCCATTAGCTTGTTAAACTTATTGTACACTAGATATATAAATATTTTTCTTCTTATCTATGATTAAACTGATGGAGTATCATATATAAATAGAATGAAATGAAATGAAATAGTGCCACTTCAGTTCTTACTTATTGGTTTTAACGTCAACAATAAATTCTGCAACAAAAATCAAAAGATGCTATAGAAGTACCTCATCGATGTCAGTGCAGTTGATTCCATTTCCAGTGAGGCCAGGAGGGCATGCCCCACATTGATAAAAGGGGGCAATTTTCACATTGAAGCATTCCACGAAGGGGAAACAAGGTTTCGAGCCACATCCGTTCTTCGGATGTTGCGTGGAATTCTGGGATTTGATTTCAACAGCATTTTCCACAACAGGACCTGAGAATGTAATTGTTTTAGTCTGATTTATGCGGCAAAATATTTCTTTAGATGGCATGCATCCAATCAAATCGGAACTGGCATTAACCCATGGGGGCATTAAGGTATATCTATAGGGCTAAGGGTGTTCAAGTTGGGGTAATGAGCCTGAACTTAAAATACTTTTGTTTCAAATCTATATAATAAATCAGAAGTGTCATTATATGGGGGCATCATATCAAGGGCCAAGGGTGCTAAAACGGGGGTACTGAGACTGAGCTCAATCAAACTTTTTGGCAGAAATCTAGACCCCAAAAACAACGTTTCTCACGTTCAAAGGAATTTGTTATCATCTTTGTTAATTCAAGCGTTTGTTCCACTGATGTATTCCATATATCCTAGCAATTCGGTCTTTGCTCTGGTTTGGGTTGAGTAGCATTAAAATGCAGTTTAACAATGACGTAGAAGTTTATATGATATGATATATAATTATTTAAACATAGCATAGTTAAAATTAGTTGATTATAGCATTGGACCCTACCTATTCTTCTAGAAGTAAGAGATTCGAGAATCTGACGCAGTGTTTTCAGCTCACCAACCTAAAACATAGGTTAATCAGGGATCTTAGCACCCAACGCATAAGGACTTGAACGAAAGACATAGAGCTTTGATATGAAATTCAAAAAGATTTACATATATAACTCAAAGATTCACACATGCAACACACAAGGGTTTACGCATAGAAAGCATAAGGACTTAAATAAAAAGGTATAAGGATTTACGTATACACATAGAAGGACGTAAATAAAAAGACATAGGGAGTTGATAAAAACGTGTAAGGATTTATACATTCTACGCATAAGAGTACGCATAAGAATCTAAAAATACGTACAACCCGTCAGGATTTGAACAAAAGACATAGGGATTAATATACAAAATACATCAGGATTTGTATGTATTACACATAAGAATAAACACATTTAACGCATAAGAAATAGGGTTTGATAAAACACACATGAAGATTTGTATATGACGCATAAGGATGTACAAATACATACAACGCATTAGGATTTGAACATAAAGGGATAAGGAATTACACATATAACAATAAGGATTTACACATAACAATAAGAATTTACACATAACAATAAGGATTTAAACAAATGATTAGTTCTAAAACTTAGTTGACTATAGTCTCACAACAAAAACAGTTTATCCAAGCAATCCTGGCTCAACAATCTACGCTTATCAAATCGAGTTCATGTTTTGCTTGATATTAGGCCTCAGGCTAAACAATATAAAACTTATCTCCAGAATTTAAGTCCTGTTAAAAGGTTTCTTATTCGTCTAGACTAGTTCTCGGAATCCAGGAAAAAATATATAGACTTGCGTCAGAGCTAAAAGAAAATTCAATCTTATCTTTATGGCTAAGAGGTAAATTGCATTTTGTAAAGAAACCAGAAAGTAGCAAAAAAGATAAAAAACTAATAATATCACATCGACGTCAAACAGATAGTGCGTTGAAAGTAAATAGATAAGGAAATATTTTGGCAGCAGGTCTGGGAGGCTTTTGCTAACCACAATATAATGAAAGTAGGCTAGACTCCTGATCGAATCTATAATAATATCTCATATCAGGGACCTGAATGTTAGTAATCTGAGTAAAGGTCAGTTTATATGAGAAAACATCTAACAACTGACAAGGGGCTGACTCAAGGACATCTCAAGACATCCGAAGTCGTTCAATAATATTGATTATTCATAAACTGTATGGGTTTTTAGCATTGTAAAGCAGTTTTCTCTTAAACTGAAATGATTTACCCTGAATAAATAAATCAAAATGAAAATGAATCACGCTAGAGGATTGGTAGTTCTTCCTGATTTTCATGACAGCATATAGAAATATCATACAAAACAGTTTGAGAAAGAATGAAAAGAGAATGGTGAGAGGTTCTAAAAACACGAATTTAGCGTGACGTTATTATCAAACAGCCCCATTATTGATTTTAAAGGCGTTCATGATTCCCATCATAGCTAGAACCAGATGACAATGTTTTTCTCTGCAATCTACGACACAGAATGGTGGACGTTTTTTTTCAATCTCAATTGTGACTTACCATCGACTCGTCGATAAATTTGCGTTTGTACGTAAAACTTAAGCAGAAGAGCTATTATTCAGTACTGAATCTTAAGATTGCAAGAGAAAAAAGATGCATGATAGTATATAATAGTGCATAATAATAATTAAGCTACTGATGCTTTTGGCTGTACTGAAGCTCATGACAATATTAAGAACAACACGTCAGAAGGAAAATAATAAATGGTCAACAAAAACGTACCCAAAAGGGACTGTTTTCGCATCATCGACAGAGCAAGGTAAACATTTAAATTACGAAGTTTGGATCTATCTTCTTCAAAACCATGGATCTCATATTGTGTTGGTAGAAGGAGCTCGTATTCTCACTAGGACTCTCAAGATAATAATCAATTACTCGTCTCACTGGACTATCGGTGATGATTATCATTTCAACACTTAATCAGTCATTCACGTCTCTTCTGATTGACCAATTTCGGTACACTTCTATGTGTAACAATTCGTTAGGTTTCATTTTTTTCTCTTTCTAACGTACTTTCCCATGAGCTCTAGACGAAAAGCTTTGGTAGTATTTATGTTAAGCTACATTCTAAATTTTTCTAACTGTCCGAGCTTAACCATCTACGGGCCAAATATTGAAAAAGTCAGGCAAGAACCCCAAAATTTTTCAAACAAATAGATGAGGTAAAAAACAATTTCCCTCCCAAAATCTACTACACCCCCTTATGTATCTCACAGTGCGCGATTGCAGTAATCAATTGCCTGAAAGGAAAGTTTGGATGAAATAGTACACTATATCTTCTTTTTCAGCAGGTCTATTTAGAAAACATTACATTTTTGCATTTCCAACTTAGGCCAAAAATATCTGGTAAAATAAAAAAGCCTGATCAATTTCCGAAAGTCCTAAAATTCTCAGTCTTCCGAATGCCATGATCAAATAGTAAAATGTTCCATCGTTTGCTATGAATTTCTCTGTCTGATAATGCACAAGAACGATCTAATCCATGAAACATAATAGTTTAACATTCAGTTTAATATTCAATTGCCATGTGGCAACCATGGCTCATAAGGGTTGAAGTAACCCGAGAGAGCTTCATACACATCAGACTATCGACAATTTCTCTGATAAGCTAGGAAAAAGAAATAGATGACTAACCTGGTTGCTTTGAATTTCACGAACATCTTTGACAATCTTCAGAATTTCTTTCACCACGATATCCTCCTTGTTGCCACCTCTGAATGCTTCAAGGAGCGAACCAAGTTCCCTCTTCGTGATGGCGCCAGTGCTTGCAGCTGCAAACGGAACCCCCTGGCTGATAGCTGCAAACAACAAAATTGCATGATAATAAATTAGTAAAAAGAGACGTAGAAATTTTCAAAACTCCCTTAATTTTCAAACCCTCCAAATTAATTCTTTTACTATATCTAATACGCGTCTAGACATAAAATCTACAAAATATCGTTACCGATTTTTCTCACGAGATCGTCGATATGAACGAATCTTTAAAGATTCCATCAACTCAAAGTCGCTTCTTGATCAATCTTAAATGAGTTAAAGCGTTTCTCATTCGCAATGCATAGTTTCTTATTGCGTAACGAATCGTGGCATATCGTTTTAAATCGTTGTAAAATCCTTTCAGAATCAGCACAAAAATCGTTTCAACTGATTAACTTTGGTACCCTATTGACAGTTAGACACTGATGGTACATCCCTCTAAGAACCAGAGATTGCTCGAATTGCTACAAGGGTAAAGAGCGAAGAGTAAAATGGTAGAATATGGCTCCACACATGACAAAAGCTCAAGAAGTTACAAGAACATCAAGCAAAATGTAAGCATATGATCAAGAGACCCATTGTTTTCTTTCTATTTAACACCACACTCAGCTAGGGATACTAAGCTAGAACGGGCTAATTTTTTTGAAATTAGCTCGTTCTGGCTAATTTTAGCCCGTTTTGGCTAATAAAAAATTATTTTCTTGAAAATTTTGAAGCCCAAACAAGCTAAAACGTCGATTTCTTTGATTTCCAGGAACCGGGCCGCTATTTTGACGCGATATTTGGGTTCTACGCATCAAGAAACGGGGATTCATGTAAAAAAAATGGGGGTTTCTCCGGCGGAAGTTTGAGAAAAATGCGACTTTAACTTTTGTGACGTTTTCTATTGTTCTTTCTGATGCGGTTAAGTCCGCGTAATGACACCCGTGCCGTGCGGGGAAGCTTCAGAAACAAGGCTTTTATGAGTGTAACTTTAATTTAAACATTTTTGTAATTTACGTTGTGTTGATAAACATCTTATTAGAAGACCTCATTATAGAAACGTACAAAGCTGGTGTTTAAGTCTGAATTATCTATTTTTTTCATTTCGCCGCACGGCACGGGCGTCATTACGCGGACTTAACCGCATCAGAAAGAACAATAGAAAACGTCACAAAAGTTAAAGTCGCATTTTTCTCAAACTTCCGCCGGAGAAACCCCCAATTTTTTTTACATGAATCCCCGTTTCTTGATGTGTAGAACTCAAATATCGCGTCAAAATAGCGGCCCGGTTCCTGGAAATCCAAGAAATCGACGTTTTAGCCTGTTTGGGCTTCAAAATTTTCAAGAAAATAATTTTTTATTTGCCAAAACGGGCTAAAATTAGCCAGAAAGAGCTAATTTCAAAAAAATTAGCCCGTTCTAGCTTAGTATCCCTAGCTGACACTGGCTTTGACGTCACTCGTAAACTCAACCATACGATTTACGGTTAATCATTGATTGTGCTAGAGAGTGCTCAAATTTCTACAATAGCAACGTACAAAAATCCAAATGGGTGAGTATGGCTCAAGATACACAAAGAGTGCCCAAACATTTACAAGAACAGCGATTCTTACTGACTTATTAGCTTCCTATCCCTAATAGAATCAACACGCCAATAAGCTTAAACAGCGCACATTGAAAAACCTTTCAATAGAATTAGAAATAATCTCAATATTTTTTACGCAAATCTGTTAAAACGCGATTTGATCAAATAAATTGTGTTACAAGGGTGGATTTCTGTTGAAATAGAATCATAGAATCACAATGCTCTTGCCCGACCTAATAGCTTTGCACATAAAAAGGCATACTGATAAAGGATTACAGACTTAGTGTACAGTATGAATAATACGGTTAAACACCCATCCGATAACCGATTTAGATTTGACGAAATCCTTAAAGAAGAGATCAGTGGTATATAAAGCAGAAGCTTATAAAGACCAATTTAATTTATCATCAACGAAACTACTGTGCAATTGATCCTATCGATTAGTTTCCAGTCTTCGAAGAATGACCTGTGTTTGCCGTGGATGGGGAAAACAAGGGCGTGCCGGGATCAGTGGAATTCCAATTTGAATTTCATCAAAACACACAAAGGCAGCATTAGGCCACTGGCGTCTAATTTTAAGATAATCCAGGCCAAACGAAACACCGTAAAGTTGCTCGCAAGTAAGACCGATACAGCAAAACCTGCGAATAAGAACCCGCCTATATGTTTCAGTTTCAGCCTAATTAGTTTTTACGGATTAATGGCATTGTAGAAAATTTATCTTTGGATTGTGATGGGTGGCCTAAAATTACATGGTTATGAAGCATTTAGTAAATATGGAAAGAAGCGTTTTGGTACATAAAGAACACAAGTAAATATTTAAAATTTATTATATTTAGTACCATGAAATATTATAAAGATAATACACGAGCTTTCGGGGTTAACCCGTTATCAAGTGTACTCCAAAGAATGACCTGTGTACTCGATAAAGGGTTAAGCCCGAAAGCTTGTGTCTTATCTTTATAATATTTCATGATACTAAATATAATAAATTTTAAATATTTACTTATGAAGCATTTGCTTGTTTCCAGAACAGATTTTATAGTGGATCAGAGTAATTACCAAAATGTTTTGCGAAAAAATACCCTTAAATTTTGAAATTCTAACGCAAAGGTTCTTAAAAGAAATGGTTCCTCATATGCTGGTTTTTATAGAAGGAGGAAGTCGGCAAAGCTCAGGGGCAAAGTGAAGTTGGAAACAGAGAGGATAAAGTGGAGTGCTACACGTAGTGGGCAGTTATGTTGTTGTGATAAATCCCTCTACACTTATATACCCAGAATTTTAGAACGATCCACGTATTGAGTGAAATGATTGCAAATAATGTCAGCATGTTTCTATTTTCAATTTTTCTAGCTTTCAAAATGTTTTGTTAAATGTATGGTATTTTCAAATGTTATTTCTGCAATTAGTTTTTTTCTCATCGTTGGAAGATGATACATACATACATACATAATACAAACATTACAAGACTATCACTTACTATCTACCGAGTTAACTGGCTTTGACACAATACGGTCAACTGATTGCCCAAACCGTATATGAAGTAAACAAAAAGAGATTTAAAATTCACCTGGAGAGTTGGCAGGCGATGCTCTAATTGACGAAGTACCAAGATTCTCTTTCATGTCGCATTTTTCTGACTTCACGAATCTGTCGATATTTCTGTTCACCGTTATGAGGAACTCGAATACGCTGCCCTAAAACGTTTACAAAATGGAAGTTAAACATTAAGGTAGATGGATCCTGATAGGAAAGTGGTTGAGTCAGTAATTTAACGCTCACGGATGATTTGGTCGTTTGGTAATTTGCATGTTGCGTGGTAATTCAGTTCAATTTAAAATGCTGATCAACTTGTTGCAGACAGGCACGAGACGTTTAATCTCTGCCAATGAAATTTATTTTAAATATCTTCGTTAGTGTGAAAGGAAACGAAAATCAGGCATTTCTAATTTTATTTCCTTGCTTTTTTATAAAATCTTGAAGAAGTAGAAAACAATTTTATCTGGTGAGCCGAGAATTAGGCCCAATAGCCCCACATGAAATATGTGTGCTCGCGGTGAATGTTCATGATTGGTTGAATTGAGTTTTAGCATATCACATGACCCACCCGTGTAGGAATTCTAATTTAGGCCTAGACCTCAAATCTTTGCAATTTTGCCGCCATTTCGAATCGACCTGTGACATAATTTTAATAGCCAAGTGTATGTAGATAGTAGTATATTGATAGTTTGAAACAAATTTGCTAAAAAGAAATCTCAGCCACAGTTCTCAATTTTCTTTCTCATAGATAGCTGCCTTCATTCTCTGAAAAAACCAAAAAGCCTAATTTGGGGAGGTGGTGTTTGAAACAGTAGGTTTTACTTTCAGATTTCTTTAAATGGGGTTATCATAAATGCTATCAGGGTGAACAAATTTAAATTCTATATAATCCCCTTTTACAATCAAAAACAATAGACTCAGACTACTAGCTGATTTTGGTTATGAAAGGACCACTTTTTCCAATCCTTGAAATATTCATGATTTTTAATGCAGTATACGTACCCTCCATCGCGAAAGGACAAAATTCCGCACCCCTCTCTGGCCAAGTCGCATTTCGTACTCTCCCCCATATGCATTCTGATAATTGAAGGAGGAAAGCATGGAGCCAACTTTCTGACAATTCAGATACAAGTCAACTTTGCGCGTCACTCCGAAAGACGGTCTGACATGAATCACCAGATAATGCCAGACTCCGTCGCTCAGGTCACCTGAAAGAATTGCAGTATTCCGTAATGCTATACACAAAACTGTTTATTCCTAGAGGAACGTCTGTACAGTACTGTGGAGGGTGTTCAGAGCTGTGGGGGGGATACCATCAGTACATACGAGGATGTTCAGTACAATGGTGATACTAACAGTAACGTGGGTGATACCATCAGTAACGAAAGGAATAGCATCAGTACCGTAGGGGGATACCATCAGTACTGTTGAGGACGTATAATACTGTGGAGGATGTTCAGTTTTGTGGAGGGAAAGCAAAAGTACTGTGGAGGTAATACCCAAAGTGCTTGTGGTCTCTCTCAAAAGTCGTAAATATTCTCCACAATGCTGATGGCACCCCCATACTTACCATATCCCTTTACAGTACTGGACGACATCCCTTTACAGTACTGGACGACATCCCTTTACAGTACTGATAGAATCCCCCTAAAATACTGATCATATGCCTCCATAATGCTGATCGCATCTCTCCATAGCATTGGTGGTATCTTCCCTCAACAGTACAGAACATCCTCCACAGTACTGATGGTATCCCCCATAGTACTGATCATAAAATCTTGTGAATGAAGATAAAGCTTTTGCATGTAAATATTTGTGATTTGTAGAAATGTGCTTCAATCTTTTTACCTAAATTTGTCAGGCAAGCCTACAACTGCAACATGATAAATCGTAATCAGGGAAAATTGGTTCTTGTGGAAAGTAGCTTTTGTACATTTGATAACGAAAGTTATTTCTAGTCAAGATAAACCCAAGGAGCTTTGTATCGTATTGAAATTTTTAATGATTTTTATGATTACAGAATCATTGTTTTGACTTGCTCACAATTAAACTGTTTTAAAAACAATAAGCAAAGAAAGGTAGGAAAAAACATGCTAAATTCTTGAACAATACGAGTGAATGGATCAATACATGCCTTGACTAGCTCGTCTGTTAAAAATAATCTAGAACCATTTACATGTTTTGGTTGAGGTTAATAACATTCTCTTTAAATAATATGACCTTAAACCCAACACCATCGTTATTTAAAAGGGAATTTCGTTCAGTACATACCCACTGCTATTTACCATAACACTCACATATTACGAGTTCAGAAATAAGTACAATGTTTTAGTTGAGGTTTTCCCCATTCAGTTTAGATAATATGACAATTTTACCTCTAACCCAAAGTCATCGTTATTCAAATTGGAATTTAGTTTAGAACATACCCACTGATATTTACCATAACACTCACATATTATGGGTTCATAGAAATAAATGTAATGTTTTAGTTGAGGTTTTCCCCTTTCAGTTTAGATAATATGATAATTTTACCTCTAACCCATAGTCATCGTTATTCAACTTGGAATTTAGTGTAGTACATACCCACTGCTATTTACCATAACATTCACATACTAGCTACGGGTTCATAGAAACGAATGTATAATAATCTTACCAATGTTATGAAACGTCACATGCTCGGTTTTCCTGTTGTTGAAATGAGGCAGGCTCAGTTTTGCACGCTTCCCAGATCTCAACCAAACACCAAATAGAGTTTGCGCTGTAAAGAAATGCATTGTCACAGAGACACGTTTTATATGTGAGAGACTCGTGGTGAAATACAGAGAAACTCCAATAGCGATAATATTGAGAAATTAACCGAAATTAATTTGAGAAAAATGAGGGGTAGATTCAGAGGTTGTGAGTTCGAACCCTATCTAGGTCATTTCATATACATAAATTAATTGATGGTCCAAATCCTTCTCTCCCTCATATTTAGAAATCCCACCACTGAAAAAACTTCTTTATTGTTAGTGAAAGATAAAAGATTATGTTTTTGTTCTAAGTTATACTTCACTTTGACTGATTAAGCATGTGTTTGTGCTTTACCTTCTAGACTAAACCCAAAACAATAGCATTGTTATTTAAAGCATCATTTAGGTCATAGCCCTAGGGAACGCCTGTGCAGTACTCTGGATGGTTTTCAGTACTTGGGCATATGTTCAGAACTCTTGGGGGAACCCACCAGTACTCTGAACACTCTCCGATGTAACGATGGTATCCCCTACAGTACTGATAATGTCCCCCACAGTACTGAACATCCTCCACAGTAATGAAAATCTTCCATAGTACTGATGGAATCCCCCACAGTGCTCCACACCCTCATATGTAGCGAGTGTATCTCCAACAGTACTGAAAATCCTCCTCAATACTGCACAGACATTCTCCAAGGTAATTATCTAAACCCATTTGAAAGGCTCTTAAGAAACTTTCATTTCTAAAATTCCATATTCAAAGGTAGAAAAAGTTTTTAGCATGGCAAGTTTTACTGTAACCACTTTGCGCTCTTCAAGTCAGGGAACTGTGCAGATTTTTTCTAGAGAAGGACAAGTTTATTTCAAGGATTTCTAATCACTGCACATATTTAGTTAATTTTTACAATATGGGCGTTGTCTTTTTATTTTTGGTCATGACCATGTCCCATCTACTTTTTGTAACTTCTAAAGAGAAGAACCATTTCGAAGACAACCTAACTTCGATACCAATTTCACTCAATCATCAGCTGGGGGGTCGAACTGGTGAATAACGAACAATTAATCAACAGTAAAAATTTGAAACATTCAATCGACGAACCTGTTGCTTTATTCTGGATCCACAGTAGAGTCCCCCGGTTTGAAGGGTCGGGTTTCACGTAGAATGAAATGATGAACTCCTCGTGCTGTGCCAGAAAATCAAGAAATTCTTTGGTGATTTCTTTTTTTGCGATGATGTCATTTCTGGAGGCACCGAATTTGTAGATTGGATACGAGGCGAATCCGGTTGACTTTTCCACCCCATTGACGACACCGTTTCCGAAGTCGAAGGATTCGAGCAAATCAATTTCTGCAAGAGAAAAGATTCTACCGTTAAAAGGGCGGGAAATCAAAAAGAGGCAACGACAAAGCCAGCCTCGAGTTGGAAATTTCAGCTGGGACTAAGGAAGCACATGGCTTACTAATTTTCAAAAGCTTCACAAGCACGAGTTTTCCATACTACTTATATTAACTTTTAGAGTTTTAAAGTTTTCCAAATATTAACTCACTGCAATTGAGCCTACTCTATCCCCTCCCTATCAAGTAGATATGTATTTTCGGGAACTATTTATATTGTTGTATATTGTCGATATTCTAAATCAACAGAATCAGCAATTGCTAAGCTATTCTTTACATTAGAAATTTGTTTTTTAGAATACTATCTAACAAGTTAATGTGCAGCAAATGTCGATGACATCTTGAATACAAAAGTCTATCGGGGTACTAATATCCACTGTATCCTACTTCTTTATAGTCGCTTCACGATACTAATTTTCAATTGGATCTGAACTAGAAATTTTCAAATTGCTTAGCATTCCTCTATCCAGTACTGAAATTGCTTAGGTTTTTTGTCAGGTCGAGTACTGCCTTGCTTACAAAGCAGTTACTTATAATAAAATGCGTGTATTGTCGATATTCTAAATCAACAGATGATATATTCTAGCCATTGGCAATGACAGAAACATGATTCTAAATTTTAGAAGAGAAGCATATTACTAGTTAGAATGCGTGGTACTAGTGAATTGTTAATGAAGTTATGTTATCTTTGAAATGGACCTTGGACAAAAACTTTATTGAATTGAATTAAGTGGGACCCCCTTTTCAGTCTAAGTCCAAATCAGTGTTCAGGGTTTTATTCGATCAGATCATTTCTTTCATTTTGATTCTCAAAAATATTTTAGGGAATTCCATTGGCCCCTCAGTTACTGAACAGATGTAAACCCAAACTGTGTTACGTCACTACATAAAATACTTAATGATCAAGAAACTCAACAACCGTAAACCTGAAACATCGCTAAATCAGTTGTAAATCAGCGCCCGATAAAGAAAGTTTCGATTTTGTATACCGTAATTTCAGAACGGAAACCACCAAATGAAGTAAGTAACGAAAAAAATCAACAAAACAAGGTGACAGTATGAGATCGATATGATTTGGTTCGGGGACGCGGGAACCGGAAGGGGTTACCGGAAGTACGTGCCCCTAAGATTTCGCAAAAACAAAGAAGTGCCCTTTTTACTTTCAGAAATTGCCTCTGTTTCTTAATGTAAATATTCCCTTGAAGTGTCATGCCCCCGAAGTTCGAGATGCCCCCTACGCCCCTGCTGGGGTTAGTCAATCAAAAGGATTACCCCGGTAGCTCAGTTAGTAAAGTAGTTGAGACTAGGAAGTCTTGGGTTCGAATCCCACGCAGGTCATTTCATTTTCACAACTTGATTTCGATTGACGGTGAAAATAATAGCTGTCAATATTAGGTGGAGCAGCTAACGTGATAATGGAGTATAATAGGGGATCCAAGAAATACAGTGAATTCAATACATTTTACCCGCAAATACATCATCATCGATAGAAATTACGGAGACCACCTATAGAAGGTTGCATGGCTCAGTTTCTAGAAAGGAATCTAGAAAGAGAGCCTGGCCAATTAGTGTGAATAGATGCAAGCTACAAATACCGTGTAATAAATACTTCTAATTGTGTTGAATTAAGTGATGGTCGATAGCTATATATGTTTTCAAATCGAGATAGTTTGTGTGAAGTAACATCTCGGCTCGAGGGCTGGAAGGTGGGATGATTTTGTCCATATAAACAGGCCCCTAGTCAACCGTAGTCGAATGCCTGCTAGATAGGGATGGGTTACATTAATATCCCTAGTTAGGGACCACCTATCCTGCCCGTTAAACTGAGTGCGAAGTAGAGAGGCAATGTCAATCACTCAGAAAGTCTTTTGAATACCGAACTGCTTTGGTCAAAAAGCGAGGGTCTAATGGAATAAAAAGACTTTTCCATAACAAATTTCTGTGAGAAAAATCTTTGATAATGAAGTTTGTTTTTATCAGAAGAATTCTCACAACAAATGTTTTTATCATCATGAAATGAGATTAGAAAAGCATTGCATTGCACGGTTCGTCGGAAACTCGATAAAGAAACGAAAGAGAAATTCAAAGCACGAACATTTCAGCACAGTTTTTCCCACAAAAAACAAATATAAAGGATTGTTGTTTCGCCTAAATTCTTTATCTCTCTTTCATCATCAATCTCTACAACAGTAAGCCCTTTCAAAGATTCTGTGTATTGTTCTACTGGGCCCATTGGATCATCTCGTCCGAATTTTCCTCTTGTGAAAAATGTTAAGAGCGCTTGAATGATGAAAGTCAAAGTCAGATTTACGAAATGAGGACGTAACAACGACCTTGAAGTAGCTCGTTTATGTTATCAATACTAACTTAACCACTTTTCAGGTCCTTCTTTCTTAGTAGAAGCCAAGCACTATTTTATAATCTATAATCATCATTACTGATTTTTCAATCGAGATCATTTGTGTGAATGAAAATGAGTAGAATAGGACTTAATCATTACTATCAAAATATGAAATCAAAAGATGGTTGGACAGTTGTATAACAGTTTAAATCACTTAATTGTTCTCATCACGTATCGATATGTTTAGAATTGAATTAAATGAACATTATTAAAATCTGGGCACATTTAATAATGATTTCTTTTAAATTTAGGTTACCATCTTTCTTTTCTGATCATTTGTTCCGAATATTTTTATAGTCCGTAACATCTACTTACACTGTAACAGGAATTACAATAGGCCTTAAAAGTTGGTGAAATTCCCCTCCAGGGAGTAAAGCTTCAGTGATTGAAAACGAGAGCTATTTTTTATGTGCTGGAGGTGTTTTTTCTGCTAGTTTTTTGCATTTATTTGTTTTCACATCACTCTCGGCACATTAAATTTTTGATACATAGCATCGAAAAGCATCAGCTTATAAATAAAAATGTTATTTGTTTCAAAATTCATTTCAAATTTAATTCAAAATATTTGTTGAAGATTTTTTCGTTTATTTAAAAATTTCGACCTATTCCTTGGGGGCATTTTATATTGTTACAATCCAGATGAGCAAGGTTTTGGCTCTGAAATTCCCCTAATGTTGTTATGATTTAACGAAAACCTGTACAATCATCAACCGTGATTATGGGTGAAAAATATAATAAAAGTTGTAGTCTATGCTGAATTCAGTAGAAGGATTTACAATTTCCAATATATTACAATTTTGAAAGCGACAGTGAACAAGGCTAAAGATGGAAAGGACCCTACGACAAAGTCTTTCTCTCCTTTTTATAACGAGTGCCACAAAATAGTTACATGGAATGAAAAATCAGGAATCTTACCCTCGAAGTGATGTTTGGCATTTTGCCTAAAAATCGCTTTCTAATTTTTACTAGGATATCTAAAGACGAGCAAACTTATCTAGTGGGAGATGGAACCCTATCAGGACTTTTCAAAGACCAAATCATGGATGAAACAACATTTAACTGACTTTTAAATTAGTATATCTCCTGATGAGTGAGTAAGCACGAACGAGTAGCTTAGAGATGAACAAGTAGATAATCACTTGTTTCTTCTCTGTTAACTAATAAGTGTATTCCCTGCTCTACGGTTATGTATTAAGCACTGTTAATTTAGAAATCGAAACACTGATTTATTATAACTGATTTCTAGATTCATTGCTGATTACTTCATAATTCACGATAATCATTCTTCATAAAGCACCGTATGCTGGCAAATAAGTAAACTAACATATGAACTGAAATGAAAATTAGAAAAAATATATGAAATTAAAACATACCAAGACATTGGAAATTGTGCAACAATCCAAACAGCAGCAGCAGACTTGGCCAGAACCCCATCGTTAACATATTTTCCACGACAACTGTACGATCTGTTGAATAGAGAAGAAACCGAAGTCAGCCTTCAGCACGGCAACAAAGCAGCTAAACAAATTGATAAAACGGCTTAACGTCTGAAGACGGACATAATTTATTTGGCTTTATTGATTCGGTTTTAGCGGTTTATCGAATCCACAAAGGGCGATTCGCGAATTGTTATGCTTAATCATCGAGCATGTAGTCCTTAGTTCCAGAAACAAACCGAACCGTGGCGAATGATGTTGTATGTTAGCCAGTAGAGCAGTTCTTTGTCTCGCATACAGTAATCGAATAAAGGCGATTTAAATCTACATGAGAAAATCCTTCTCGTTACTCATGGGCTTTGTTAAACTAATATTTTGAGTTCATTCTTTATGACTAAACATACACAATTATTGGCAACTGTCGTTATTATTAACAGTGTGAATCGAGCTGATTTAGGATTGCGAGGAAATGTCTAGGCCAACAGAAACAGATGAGAAGATAAAGAACAAAAGTACACGATGTCCTATGTTTTTACGTTTATAAATGTCTATGCATGCAGTTCTATGGAGGATGTTTAGTACTGTTGATGGATACAAGTGCTGTGGGAATACCATCAGTATTGTGGAGGGATAACATCAGTATTGTCGAGGTAATACTCAAAGTGATTGTGGTTTCCCTCCACAGTACTAAATATCCTCGAAAATACTGATGGTATATCTCCATAGTATTGATCATATTGAACATCCCCCAGAGCACTAAATATTCTCCACAGTACTAAAGGCATTGCCGACAGTACTGACCGTATCCCTTCACAGTACTGAATATCCTCCAAAGTACTAAAGGCATCGCCCACAGCACTGACCGTATCCCTTCACAGTACTGAATATCCTCCAAAGTACTAAAGGCATCGCCCACAGCACTGACCACATCCCTTCACAGTACTGAATATCCCCCACAGTACTGACAATCCTTCATATTACTGAAAATCATCTACAATACTTTATAGACGTTCTCCGGGGTGTTTGTTCAATACTGCACACAAAGTGCAATAGCACACATTGAAATACCCTGTCACACACACACGTCTCATCACTGCACAATTAAGATTTATCACTGAGGCTTTGACTAAGGCCTGACACAAACTGGCAGAATATGAAGTCAGGTATTCTAACGGATTCAGGAATGCAAACAAAAGGCAAGCAATACTAATTCATAACTGACGCCAATTAGTTGGTCTGAAGAGCAGTCTGGTGCGCGCGTGCGTACTGGAAACATTAAAGAATTATCTCATTAGCCTCTTAAGACCTTCCTGATTCTAAATCAAGCTTTTATGAAGGGAAAAGGAATAATTGAATGAGATTCTTATCAGCGAGGCACCAGACGAGAGGGTGTGACCGAAACACAATCCTCAAACCGAGGTCATTTATTTCATGCGGGTCAGCATCTTTCTTCAGATACCTTCAAGTGCGTTGACAGGGGAATGGTCACTGGGAGCCCCAAAGAATGGTTGTTACCCCCTTGAACCTAAGGGCATAATCCTGTATATTCAATATTATAAGTCAGTCTCTCTTCTAAATTCGTGTACTCAATAGTATAAGTATTAAATATGTACAGTCTTTGGATGGTACAGAACTTCAGTATAGCCAGAAAAATCGGAACCATAATGAAACGAACACATAGATACTACTTAAGCTTTTCGTCTGACACTCAACAGAGTAATACGTCAGAAAGAGAACGAAATAGAAACCTAACTGATTTATATACCCAGATGTGGATCGAAATAGGCCAATCAGAAAAGAGGTGAATGAATCATTCACCTCTTTTCTGATTGGCCTATTTCGATCCACATCTGGGTATATAAATCAGTTAGGTTTCTATTTCGTTCTCTTTCTGACGTATTACTCTGTTGAGTGTCAGACGAAAAGCTTAAGTAGTATCTATGTGTTCGTTTCATTATGGTTCCGATTTTTCTGGCTATTAAATATGTGTATAGTAGCTATAGTATAGTATAGTATAGTATATGTAGCTATTTGATCTGTGTATTCAATATTTTAAGTCAGTCGCTTTTCTGAATTCGTGACATATATAGTCGTTATATTGACATCGGTAAAACTTTCTACGTTTTAGTTAACATAAAACATACATGTATTTCATCTTAGTATATTAATAACGGAGAATGGAAACGAGCAGGGGCCTGGCACCCGACTTCTTTCGATAGCTATAACGCATAAACTATGCAGAATTTTCAATTTTCTTTTCCATATTCACAAAAATTCTATAAAGTGCCCCTTGAATTATATTGAATATAATCTATATGTTTTAACATAATCTATAGTTTGTTCGGAACTTGCTCCCTCCTCCATCTACCTTGTCAGGGCTTCTAACTTTGTCATCACCTTAGGGAGCGCATGTGTAGTACTGCAGATGATGTTCAGCACAGTTGCAGGGATTACATCATAGCTGCGGGGGATACTTTCAGTAGTGTGGAAGATATTCAGTTCTATATATTTATAGAAAAAAAATATTTAGTAAAGTGGGGGGATCAAATCAATACTTTTGAGGGATACCGTTCAGGTACTTCGGAGGATGTTCAGCACTGCAGAGGGATACCATCAGTACTGCGGGAGATAAACCATCAGTACGTTGAAGGGATATCATAAGTTCAGTGGAGGATGTTCAAAAATGTGGAGAGATACAACACGCACCGTAGAGATGATGCCCTAAGCGCTTGTAGTATTCTTCCATAGTACATGAACAGTTCTGAACATGCTTCAAAGTACTGAACCTACCACTCCCCCCCCCCCCCCCCAGATCACTGACCGTATCCCTACTCCACGACACTGAACATCCCCCACCGTACTGAACACCCTCCACAGTACTGAATATCCTCCATAGTACTGAACATCCTCGATAGTACTGAATATCCTCCATAGTACTGAACATCCTCCATAGTACTGAACATCCTCCACAGTGCTGAACATCCTCCATAGTACTGAACATCTTCCACAGTGCTGAACAGACGTTCCCTAGGATGGTCAGTTGTGCAGTGACTCTTAGATTACTGCCTGATATTTGGTGGAGGCTTTATTCTCAGCACCAGGTCAGCTGATTGATTTAGAAGAATTACCTTAAATAAACATGTCTCCATTTGGTTTGCTTTTGACGCAAGCTAGCTACTAATTTGACTTAATCAACTCTCCAGACATGATATGAAATAACGAAAACCTCAATCTCTTTACCACGATCAATTCAATACCAAGCATTACACTATCCAACTCTTATACTAACAATATAACGCGATCAAGATTTGCCTAGCCTAAACTTTTCAACTCCAGCGAATCAAGAAAATCAAATTGAATATTCAAATTCTAAACTTACAATGCTAGAATATTCTGCTTATTAAATCACTAAATTGCATTTTCACCGATATCATAATTGCATAGGAAACGGAGCCTCGAACAACATACGATTTTCAATGGAAAACCCCAAGTAATACAGTTCTACAATGCAGATTTACTCGATTTTCTTACTGTGTATATGTTACTCGGTTATAGGCAACTGAACCAGATTTCAATCAATGAGCAACTTGAACATTAAACTCGGAGGGGGGGGGTAACCATAATTTAGCCCGTCAGTGGGATCTATTCGGTTTAAGGGCATATTCAAAGGGGTCACCAATGATCGAACCAAAGGGTATATAGTAACGTCAAGAGTTCCTCATGCTGTTCTTCCTTGGTTCCCAGAACAACAATATTTGTTGATAATTTGCACAGCCAAAGGTCATTCTAAAGGAGCTGCAAATACTTACGAGGCCCAAAACCGTACAAATTTTGACTAAAGCTGCGTTAAAACTGCTGATTGAATAGTATCCAATGGCATGATGGCATAATTTGGCTCTTTATAACCCTGGGGGGCGTATATGCAGTACTGTGAAAGATGCTCAGTACTATGGAGGATATTCAGTACTGGGGGATATCACTAGCTTATTGGATGGTGTACCCGAAAATTCCCCCAAATTACTGGATTATATCCCTCTACACAATGGTAAAGTACTGAACACTCTCCAATACTGATGACATCCCTTCTGTTAGTGTACTGGACATCCTCCACAATATTGAACATCCTCCACAGTACTTCACGAACTTTCTCCAGGCTGCTTATGCTGCTGATTGAAGGTTATCGTACAAGATGAATTACCCTTTGAGGGGGATTCATAAAATTCTGGCTTTGATCTTTTTCATCAAACTATGACTGAATTTGAGTAACCAGGTAACTATGTTCAAGTAACTAGCCAATATTCTTATGTAACTATGATTTTCAATGGCTGAGTATCATGATCCAGTCGTCAGTTTGCACCGCGGTTAACCATCAAGCTGTTGAAACGTTGAAGTAGCGTTGGGGTCTGGCCTGCTGTACAACCTTTACCCAAAGTTGATATTATCTTTCCAAAAGCTCATTTGTATCCAGTTATATATCTACTTTCCAAGTAACTTCTCTTTCTTACATAAGCTGGCAGGTCCGGGGAGAAATTTCATTCTTAGGTCAAAAATAAACAGACTCAGAACGGAATTTCAGAATCGTGCAACAGATACGAGACATTCGTAGAAACAATGGTAAGCTAAGTTATATATAGTCCAGGAGAGTGGGATGGGCTTCATATAAAAAGTGCTTTTTAATTCGTAGATATTTGAAACTTCTTTGCTTTGGATGTTTTTAGATTTTGACATTCGATATCTGGAGTTTGTGACGTCATTCTGTTTGTGCAATTTGATGAAAAGTAGGACGACGAACAAATTCAGTTACCAAGCATTTTAAGACATGAAGAAAAATGTTAACGGCTCTGTTTCGATCCAATTCAATCATCAAAGAGTGCAGATTTCTTTCTAATGACTGTTTTTCTGCTTTTTATCGCTATACGCGAGAAAGGAAGTTAATTCATTTTAGAGCCTCTTTGAATACAAACTCCTTTTTTGTAAGAACTAGTCAATTCTAGTATTGGGTTGTTGTTAAATATCCCCCTATCTAAAGGCTAAAATTGCTTGGATTGTTCTCACTTTTACATAGTTTGGAAGCCTCACTTTCGACCAGTTGTGCTAACTCTTAGAATTTTTGACCTGTCTGAAATACCAGCGTGCTGTAAACTGGATTATTTTGTAACTCAGTCTTATGGCTAATTCTTAGAATTCTTATTTTGAGCTATAAATAGTCAAACCTCGGATTGTGCTTAACTCGTTCTTAAATTATGGCAAAATGTTAAGCTTGTTTTTTACAAAATTATTCTCATAAAGCAAAAAGTGTAAACGTAAAGCTAAAAAAGTCTGCGAAACAGAGTCCTTTCTTGAATATCACTGTTGCAAAAGCTCATGATAAAGCAAATCAGAATAAAGCAAAATGCAATTAACGGATAAATTCTAATTTACTTACCCGTGATTTCCCCGACGACCTCGGCGTTTCGAAGAAGTCCGTCTCAGCTCTATATCATCTCTTCTGCAAACGTCTGGCAACTAGCAAACACAATATTCTGTCTCAAATATTAGCCACAAATATATTCCCGAGTGAATGGAAGACATTAAATATGTATGTGTAGACGGGTCTATTCAAATTCGATACAATCGTGAATCAGATAATTAATTCAGCAGAGCATATTCGCAACAATATTATCAGAAATTCTTTATAAGTCAAAGTCCTGCCCTCACTGAAATCTGTTAAATACAAATATCGGGTTGAGGATCTGATAAGGGAAGTATTGAAACTTTGCAACAACGGGTGTGACGCATGCGCAGTAAAACCATTCAGAATATCATATCGAGATAGTTGACATTAAATGCAACGTACAAATATCTGTTATTATATATTCGTGTCTCGTTACTGATGTTGTTATTATATAGGTGTTTGTCTGATAGAACCCTCCCTTGTATTTTTCTTAACGAAGGGCAAACCACTCAATAAAATCTCGTTTACTTTTGACTAGAAATCTGAAAAATTCTTTAAAAATCTCAAAAAAAATTTAAGAATCTCAAAAAATCTTAGAAATGTTTAAAAATCAAAAAAATCTTGTACACTTTAATTGAGGTGATTTGCCCCTCATATTGCTAGAGAGGGGTGCAAAAACATGGTTTTGTCTCTTTTTATAAACGGCACTGACGAGAATTAAACATAATGTGTGGAAAAGACGGGGATATGGGGCCCACTAGACATTCTAAAACATCCCAAATACCAATACTTCACATTTTCAAAATCAATAATGCAACTTTTTAGTCCAATACCCAGTAAGATTTTAATACAGCACATTGGAACAGGTTGGCCATTTCTTTTACTTTTTCTAGAGAAGGGAACAGAATATCAAGCACATTGTTTTGACTTCGGGTCGGACTTGAGATAAATCACTTACACCTTAATAGGTAATTCATTGTATTTCATTGCCGTTGAATATGTTTACTAAACCTATCGGACTATCTCATGACAAGTAGAACAAGCGTCATTCCATTCATGTTGATAGAATTTTTAGCCTTATCATAAAGTCTGTTTACAAATTCACCAATATTCATGACGTTAGAATTCGGTGTAGTAAATGTTGCACGATTTGGGATGGAACCCAATTTAGGTTAGCACTCTTGTAGCCTTGTAGACTCCTTTTCATTTCATTTTTTTCATTTCATTTTATTTACACATGATACACCATCAGCTTAATCAAAAATAAGAAGATAAGATAAATATATATCTTATTTACAGTAAGTTGAACATACAAATAAAAATAAAATCCTAATACCTATACTGTTTTACCTGGAGGTCATGTTCTGAGTTGTGTTTGTGGTTTTTCACTTATTTTTTTATGGCCCAAAAGATTGTTTCTAAACCTTTCCTTAAGAGTGGAATGGATTTTGCATCCCTGATATTATCTATGGGATTTTATTCCATACCTTGGCACATGTGTAGGAGAAGCTTGTTCGCGTCATTTCAAGCATAGGTCTTGGCACTTGTAGGTCATTCTGTCTTCGTGTTGCGTATGTTGAAATCTCAGACCTTTTTGAACTTCAGCTTAAAGATTTCAAGCACTGTTTCTTTAGAAACCTCCACATCGTAACTGCCTAATCAAGCTTAATTAATTCTTTGACATTTAGTGTTTCAGATGGTGTTGTGTCCGTTTTGGGTGCAGACTGGATAAGGCTAATAGCTCTATCGTGTAGTTTCTGCAGCTCATGGAGTGTAATTCAGGTAAATGCCACAATAATGTATTGCCATACCTAAGGTGACTTTCTACTAATGCCTTGTATACCTTAAATAATTTTGATTGGGGAAGCATGTATGTTAGTTTACTGATGGAATCAATGCCATCCTTCAGTTTTTCTTTATCTATCTTATAATATTGATTCCAAGACAGGCATCAATAGTTAGACCTAGATATTTCGTTCTCCTAACTCGCTTGAATCCTCTTCTCCAATATCAAGATCACCGACCTCAGGGATCTTTCCTAATTGTTTGCTGTTTCCTAAGACTATATATTCGCATTTCGTAACAATCAGGCTTGACTTATTTTGATTATAATATAACTTATTTTTAACTGACAAAGACCTTAATATATTGCAACTCATTTTACAAGTCTGTCAAAAGCTTACGAAATAGTGAGACACTAATTCAAAAATAAACCATGCTTCAAACCATGCTTATAACTACTACTAGTTTACTAAGGGGATTACACCGAAACGTTTGAAGTATGGTTTATTTCTGAATTATTAAGATTGCAGTTGGATATGTTTTCAAGTAACAAAACCATAACTAACATGAAAAGCGTCATATTATTCTAATTGTCCATTTTCGGCCTATTCAAAAACTCTTCAGTATTCATAGTGTCACGGAGCCCTTTAGATTTAATTGCCGAACATGAATATGAAACGTATGCTGAATGTTATCAAAGAAGTCGTTAAAAGTGCGCCTACGATAATCACCAGGCGACCGAAACCAAGTTCTAACAAATATTTGCCCCGTCTTAACACTTTAAATGCAGAAGACCATTATTTACGAAAACCATAAAGTTAAGCAACAGTCTGGCAGGTTACTACTAATTATGACTAGAGAATGCGTAATTACCATTGCTGTATCATAGACAAAATAGGCATACAGTGCTAACCCGCAACTTAAAAAATGACTTGTAAGATTAAACTTCAGCCTGTCACATAGTAGAGCATCTATCGAGATAATTTGTGAGAATGAAAATGACCCGAGTAGGAATCGAACCCACGACCTTTAGATTTGTACTCTAGAACGCTACCACTGCACATCTATCCAGTGGTGGGACTGCGATGGTCCTCCTGGTGTGAGAAAGTCGTCGCTCTTTGGCAGGTCGAGTGTAGTGTGAAAGAGCTTGGATAGGTTCGTCTCTGCATTTGGTGAGTGGTGGTGTAATTTGTGTGAATGAAATGGCTTAGGTTTCTCGTAGCCCCGGTCACGCAGTGGTAGCGTTCTAGAGTACAAATCTAGAATCCGTGGGTTCGAGTCCAACTCGGGTCATTTTCATTCTCACAAATTATCTCGATTGATTTCCCAAATCCTGCTTCTCCTCAAATTTAGAGCATCTATATTTATAGATTAGATTTACCAGCTTGAACATTCATATTGCTTCAGAAACTAGTTTTGATGAAAAGATTTGGCATTTCATGCATATTCAGTGGCTGTCTTGCAGAATATATTCTAAATACTTCACTTATTCTATTTCAACCTATACGAAAATAGGCGGCCTAGTTCTGCAGCATTCAGTTTCATATTGGCGGGTCAGTAGCTACTGTACAAGCTAGGACAGGAAAGTTATCCTCCTTATAGAACAGGAAAGACATCCTCCTTATACAAGAAACTGCAAAAATCTCCAAATTCAAGTTAGGGTTAGGGTTAGGAGTCACAGGATGGTTTTTTAAATGTAAAACCGAACCGTTTACATTTTTTAATTCAATGAGCAACTGGACTTGTTTTTGTCATTTCATTACTGGTTGGTTATTGACAAATTAGTTATTGAAAAAAGTGTGTGCAGCCCAAAGAAAAATATCAACTGGTGATGATATTCATGATAAAATTGATTTCCTGAATCAATATCTTCAACCAAATATCATTTTAAAAAGGGGAATTTATTGAATTTTACTCTGGAGATTTTTATGGTGTTTGAATAATATATGAAAATAACATATCGTAAAAGTTCGTATTTTTGAAACAGAACATTTTCAAATCAGCAATATAAAAGGTTCTGAAGGGAGTGTACTGATTCCAGTTTCCAGCACTGAAATAATTAAAAAACACAATAAATTCCCATTGAGGAAATAGAGAAAGTCTCAATAAATTCCTAAGAAGTAAAATCCCATTTTCCCAGTTAATGAAAAGGCAAATCCCAGCTCCCCGTTTACCTCTTCGTGACCCTAAATATCCGAGTGATCATGGGTTTTCTGTGACGGTGCTTGTGGGTAAAATTTGCTACTCATTCAAATAATATTGCCCGAGTTGGAAACGAACCAAAGAGCTCTGACTTTCTGCATTATAGATCTATCCCCTGACCGCAGACCACATTGAAAGTCCCAACCAGGACTAATCTCCTACCGAAGCTACCTCAGATTTGAAGAAGATTTACGAAAGTCAAATTTCTTAAGTTTGTAAAATGATTATAGACTAAATAAAAAATAAACCATTTTTGAATATGTCATGGGTTTATTTCTGAAGTAATCAGTTTTGAAGAGAGGGTTCTTCGGCCTTTCATGAAGAATTTCAAAGGATTTCTAGTAACAAATAACGAGTGCATTTGGTAACGATATAAAATGGATAGGCCTACATACCTGAACCTGGCTCTTGAAGGGAGGAACCAATGATCTCTGCCAACTTTAAACACAGCAAAACAATCAGTCAATCTGCACAGAAAACCTTCAAACAGGAACACAGTTCAACGTTATGCTGCAAAAGTAAGAAAGAGTCGGAATGACAGTATGCTAATAGTTTTAGCTAAAGCAGTCCACATCACAAAAACTAAGAACACTAAGCACCTTAAGTTTTAAACCCAATTATAGCGTTCTTTAACTTCTCAAATCCATCTACGAGGAAAGGGCATGGCAACTTATCGGAGCTCGGCGTATTTACTGCCAGCAGTTTTAAAACAATATAATTGTATTGTTTTGGCATACCTTCAACATGTGTAGTAGATAATACACAGGGTTTTTCTTCAAACCATTCGTGGTTAACCTTGGGTTTTTCACATGGAGTCAAGGCAATAAAGATCAAGTAACAAGAATCAAAGATGAGTCCTATGAAATTTTGACTGGAAGTGGTTCTAATTTGACGCTTATTAATAAAATCATCAAGGCCGTGATTTAGATAAGTTAACCTGTCTTGAAGAACTTTAAACGCTGAACAATTTTTTTTCAAGTACTTTATCTTTAAAAATTTCCTGGGATTTGAGTTAAAGGTAGCCATTTGAAGGATTCATGACGTCATAAAAATAGCGTCACTACTATGTTTCCAAATACAATTTAATCACTTATTCTCAAGATTAAATGGCTTGAAAACGCACAAATGACCTGAAAATTATACTTTTATGATGATTAAGACATAAAACTCATCGTTTCCAGCGTTTTAGTATGGGAATGCATGCTTATTCAGAGAGAGATAGTTGGGCAGTTGGGCAAATAAATACACCATTGTTAAAAGCAACATACAGGCACTCATTCGACAAGCTACAGCTGTAAACAAGCATTTGAAGGGGTGGCTCGATGGATTGTCACACAGGGCATACCGTCATGGAATGGAATCTATAGCCGAGTTTGGTTTTTATTCAAGTTCGACTAGGCTTCACTATAGGACTAATGCTGTGTTGTCACACTTGCAGCCTCGTTCATGCTATTCCGTATTTGTTTGTCTCCTTTTGAAGTCAGAGAAGGCACCTATTCATACTGCTCTGTTTTCAAATAAATACACTATTAATACGAAGAAGCGTTTACACTACCCCAGGCAATACGATGCTACTTGTCCAGTTTCCAGACATACATACTTTATTGAAGGAATACCGTCGATTGTCACACACAAGGACTACAGAACTGCAGATTCCTTATTAGCTCTTAATTCCATCTTAAGTTTCAGAAAACCTTCTTACTTCTCTGCCGTAAAGCCTCCACAAATGCCCAGGGGGTTGACTCCTATATATTACAGAACGGGGACGTGCTGCCCATAATGATGGATTGAAAAGCATCAAAACCCTAAATATGGGTTACAGAAACTTGTGATTGTATGAGTCTGAGGAAATAGTGATCATAATAGAAAGCGAGTGTCTTGAAACCTTAAATATAGTTAAAAACATTTTACATTATTTAAGAGGGTCAACAGATGAGACGTTATCTCCTTGGATCTTCACTTGATCGACTCCCTTCACTAGCATTATATGAAGTAATACATCATAGCAATAATCATGGTAATCAACAATCACTAGAACATTTTAAGTGAATTTTGATATCTCTATCACCTAATCAAGTTTTGTATAAAAGCATTTTGTATCATATGATGTAGTTGTAGTATAGTGCATTATTTTTTATTGTTGCATGTCATGCGTAGTTAAAATAAACTATAAAACTAGGTATTTCAGGTGATTCTTCAAAAGTGGGTAGAGAACATAACTGATAATTGGTAAGGGTGGGTATGAATACGGTATATTTGCAGCACGTCCCAACATCTTTTGGTCCAAGTTACCCCCTGGCCATAAATCAAAGCCCTTAGGCGTCATACACTTTCCAACTTGCGGGATATTCTAATTATGAGGCTTATAATAAGGTTCGTTTACTGAGCAGGAAGTATCAAAAGGCGCTTAAAGTGATGTGAGGCGATACTCACATTTTAATTCGAATGTTTGCCACTGGCTTTATTGAAAAACCTCTAACCAAATGTCTAGTCTAAGTTTAATTTGAATTCAATTTTCAATTCAAATTTCTTAAGTAATTCTCATTTTAATCAAAATATACAAATCTAGACTTAAAGCGTATATTTGCAGCTTGATTAGAAATACACAAATATAGAAAATTTACAGAATGCATTTTTGTTTGTAAAAAATAACAACAAGGCTCAAATATGAGATAATTCTACCGAATACGCTAAGAAATTGCAGGATTAAGTTTTGAGATTCTATCATATTTCCTTTGATACTGGGCCTACTTCTATGACTAATGTTAATTTTCTTCTCTTCTGTTTAGCTCCGTAATTTTCGAGAAATCGCAAAATAACATTCTTTTTTGCTTAGTGCTTAAACTATTGTTGCAGAAAATCTGAAAATAGCCTCATATAATTCATATAATTCATAATGTTTGGCATCGATTCAAATAACTTTAGTGTGCTTCAGACAATTCAAGATTTCTTCTGGCATAACAAAGTATCTACTGTTTTCTGGCACATATGGTATGAAATCTTGTCTGATATCTAGGCCTATCCAATCATAATTGTTGATGGTTGTTGAATGTTGATACTTGATAGGCAGATACGCTTACTATCTTCGCAAGGTATTAGTTTATGAACAAATCAAAAAGGACACACTGAATAGGTAGGCTAATCGAGCATCGTGACCCAGCTCCTTCCTCCCAATGTGACCGAACCTTACATCTATGCGACCATAATAAAAGGAGATACATTCATAAATTGAATCGAAATGTGAACACACGAGAAACGATGCCACATTTCTGGAAATCGATATTACAATTGATGATGCAATGTTTGCTTTCAAGCTGAACATTAAACTTGAGATCTCTCCCTTTTTATAGTACGAAAACTCAGAAGCAATGAGGTATTTTTTAAATAGATCTTATGTACCAGAAATTCTAACGTATTGCAAAGGCAACTATGATAAATCCAGACTTACTTTTAAAGGTAAAGATTTGTATAAAAGAGTGCTAAACCATTTAAGGGAAATGCGTCAATATCATGTTATCACTTTCCCGAATGTAATCATCAACTGATCGAATAAGAGCCGATTTATCACCGATTTTAAGTGATTAATTGCAGTCTATCAATCAAAATCCGCTCTTTGCAGCACTTCTTCGGGCCTTTTCGACAGAATTTTTTGACATAGTCTATACAATTCTGTACTTATGGGGTGACATCACCTTCTAGCTACTAAAGCAAGTTGATGAGGCTCTTCAACATCAGTCTAAATGCTCTTCTGTTATTTCAGAGTCATCTAGCAAGATCAATGATCGAATTCAATAAAGAGAGAGCATCAAGAGGGTGGTGTCTGATCTTTACTGCAGGGGAGCAATGTCCGTTATTCTATCTTGAACCTAAATTGCCGAAATAGAGGAATTTTTATTAACTGATGGTTGTTCATGATTTATGAAATTTTGTTATTATGCAGAATATATGCTTCTTTATGTCATTGGTTTCTTTACCTGTGTAGTTGGGGCGGATCCAGAAAAACATGCGACTACTGCTCTAATAAGTCCAAGTAACAGATTTATTGATGTTTTTATCTTCGGGCCTAAATTGGATGAAAGAAAAGGCCTGAAAATCTGACAACGGCTCAAGCCGTTTTGGATGTAGTCTGGATTAATCCCTGTGAAGAAGTCTCGTGGTGTTTTGTTTCCATTTTTGGTGTTTATTTGTTAAAATGGTTGTTATATGTATCTGTCTATCCACAAGGCCTGTTTTGGAGAATTCCCTTTGACGTCAGGAGTAATGCGAAATAGATTAATCGAATGATCCAATTCATTTCAATTTAATCTAATAAGATGCAGTAATCTTCCTTGTGAGTTTTCTGCTCGGAATCGCAGTTAAGGTATTAGACTTAACACGGTGACACACCTTTCCCGTTTTATTATACGCAGATCTGATAACATATTGGCTTATGAGAGCGAACGCCTTTTTCTATTACACTATGTATCTTTCAAAATGATAAACAACTAATATTGTATTCTTCGATTTTCAGAATCCAAACAAAACTAGAACTGTTTGTTACGTGAATCACTCTTCGAGCTTTAAGATTACTTGAGCCGTTCTTTAATCCTTTTTGATTTTCATAAACATGTTCAAATAAGAATCTTTCAGTTTTTAGATCCAACATTTATCATACATCATCCATCATTGAAATATTCTTTAGTTATTTATCCACAATTTAGTACCGTACTAGTTATCGTTTCAATTACTTATCTCATTGTTCAATCGTCCAATTCATCGTTCAATGGTCCTTCATGTTTTGAGCGTTATTAGCAATTAAACATTTCTGCAATGATTCTGTCTATTGAAAAACAAATTTACTTCTTTTACTATTACATACAAACAAAATCATATTCATAATGAAAATTCGAGCTATTAACAAGAGTGTAAATGGCCTTACTAATTTCTGCTAAATGCCACTTGTATGAAATATTGCAGCTACCATCTTAGATTGAAATCAACTGCTTAATGCATTTTATCTTTTAAATTACCAAACTGAGAACAGAGAAAATGACCCATCGATCTTTATAAAGTGTTGCTTGTTTTAAAGAGATTTCATCACTTTTATTTTTGTATTCAGATAAATTAATTAACTGCAAATGCAATTCATTCAAACTTAAAAACAAAATTACATCATAAATTCATAACGAAACATCAAAGTATAACCAGACTGAATATGGCTTTATTAATCCTTGCAAAGTGTTGCTTGTTTTAATCAGGTCTTGAAACTTCTGTTTTGGTAAGATAAACGAATTAACTGCCGATGCAATTCATTCAAACTTAAAAGCAAGATTGCGTCAAAAATTCATAACAAACGTCAAAATATAATCAGACTGAAGATAGATTTAACAAATAGTTGTAAAGTGATGCTTGTTTTAAAGAGATATTATCGCTTTTATTTTAGTAAATTAAGATAAACCAATTAACTGCTAATACTACTCATTGAAGTTTAAAGAAAAATTACGTCACAAATTCGTAACGAAACTTCAATGCAACTGTATACTGAAAATAGTTTTATTTTTTGTAAAACTCTGTTAAGTGTCATTTGTTTTAAAGATGTATTTTCATTTTTAATTTCATTTTCAGATAAACCAATTAACTGCTGATGCAATTCATTCAAACATAAAAGCAAGATTACGTCACAAATTCATAACAAACGTCGAATTTTAACTAAAATTGGCTTTAATCAATCTTTGTAAAGTGTTGCTTGTTTTAAAGAAAACTATTTCGATTCTGATTCTCACATCATGAAGAAGAAGATGTCAATGCAAAAAACTTGAAATAAATAAATTCAAATACCCTCAGTTTGGTTTCCTTGAAACGTTGATTCTCCGGTCTTCCCAGCAGCTTCTGTTACGGGCATGTGATTCAGCAGTTATTCTTGAAACTGTAAGACAATTAGACACTCAAAAGACCATTTCAAGGAGTTTCATGTCATGACAGAGCTACATTCTTGAAGCATTTTGTAAGTAACCACAAATAAGAAACCACCTTCTGTTATCTAGCATATTTTCTGGAAACAATGGCCTGTTGTTTTCTATTTTTTCCTGAAATTTAGTGTCTCGTTTTCTGAAAACCTAGTTTCTTATTTGCAGATACGAACTGTATATCCGTATTTTTTAATGAGAAAGTGAGCTTTGGTCCAGGCACAAAAATATTGGATGGTTGACCAGTTTTTTATTCTAGACTAAAAGTCTCTTAATAGTTTCTTATTTCTATTGGTAATTGATATTGAGTTATGGTCACTGTAATGGATATTCAAATATGATTTCAGAGAAAGCATGATCTGGGAAATTAATCCAAATAATTCATTCACTCAAACTATCTCTATATTCAAAGATCTTCAAAAATGAGAACAGGTTTGCGTCCAAAACTTTGAATCATGCAAAAGTCAGTTTTGATCGACTAATTTCCGGCTTAGTAATACTTCTTCTTTTCAAAAGATTTCTTAACAATATCGGTTATCTTCTAAAAATTACTCAAAATTTCAAAATCATGAGCAGGCTTTTGATGAAATAATTCTTCGCCACGTAATACATTTTAGAATAGGCTGGTTAAAACTAGTTTCTAATAAAAAGATGGGTTTGCGTACATGATAAGTTGACGTAAGTGATGAAAATATTGGAATTTTTAGCGCTCTTAAGTCATTTGAAAAGCCCAAAGGCTATACACAAGGCTCTATATGTGGATACAACGCCACGCCCTTACAAATTAAGTTACATAGAAACATAGCGTGGATCTACGAGACTATGTTATGGTGATCATTGGGGTCAGACACCAAGTCAAACACTAATGGTTTTGAAAGGAAGACTTTGAATTAGAAATTGACCTCTTTCAAAATTGGATCAATGCCAAAGGGTCAATTTCAAAGGGTTAAGGCTAAAATGAAAGGTCAAAGCTCGAAGTAAAATAATGGCGAGACTTCCAAAGAGGTTGGTAAAATGCATAAAAAGTCGGTCAAAAAAAACTAAACACTCCTTACTCTGGATTGATTTTGTAAGAAAAATAAGTCTCAAATCCTCTTGTAACTTGTTAAAATTTTGTGCCTGTAGGGTGAGTCATCGGGCATTGGCAGTAAGGTCACATATATATTCTAGTTTACCCGGGGTAATGAAAAGATTGCACCAACAAAAATTTGCTGTCTGAATCAAACTGCCTTATCTCAAAGCAAAGGACCAAGCTAATCATCATCACCGATTCATGTAATCAGGCTAAATGAAACAAGAAAAAGTATCAGTAAATTGGACACTGCTTTTGATCCTCAAATGAGGGCTTCTGGTCACCGAGATTATCTGGAATAATCTTCCAACTGAATTGAAATCAGCAAGCACCACAAAACATTTAAGCATGGGGTATAAAATATCCCTTCAAAACTATCAAAACAAGGAAGATGACATCTATCTGTTCATACAAGACATCTAAAGCCTAATTTTCACGAGGCGAAATCTGTCGCACGAATTCCAACAGTTCGATCGAAAATGTTCGCGCGAAAATTTGCTGTGATTTCCACATGAACTAAAAAGTTGAAGAAGAATGGCAGTGGAAAGCATTTCAAACATTTTTTGGCATCGTTCCACTACCTGCAACACGCTATGTAAAAACACTCACTTTCTTTATCGAATAAAGCTGCCAGTTTTTCCAAGCATTTTCCTTTACTGTTCTGTCTTTATAACAGGATAGTGACGTATTCCACAAGCAGGGTAAATATCTGAATGCCTCGATAAATTTCTCCACCTCGAAAATCTTTCTTTCCGGTGTTTCTTCTGCTGGCTCCATGTTTTCCATCGTATGGTCTTGAAGACTTTGCGAAAAATCACCCATCTGCGAATCGTTGTTTTCACTATTTTGTGAAGCCACTTGATCCAAGATCAATTCCTGATTTTCGAAGCTGATTTTCGACAGTTTGAAAATAGTTTTGAGCAGCCATTTTGCCTTAAAGTTCGAGCGAAATGTTTCAAGAGTTGGAATGCTTTCAACTCTTTGAGCGAAGAAAAAAAGTTCGAGCGAAAAACATGTTTTCGCACTACGCATGCCCAGAAAATTTTTCGCGCGAAATAATGTTGTTCGAGCGACAAATTTCGCCTCGTGGAAAATAGGCTTAATATGCCATCACTTTTTTCGCTCATTTCTGCAATTGTTTCAGGAATCCAAATTTCTTTGGTTTTTTTGTTTACAAAAACCTCTGAGGGGACCATTATTGAAATAAGGTCCTTTGGACCTTTTCAACGCTTTCCCTACCACCTTAGTTAAAGGTGTTGGTTTTATTCAATATCTCCACTTTAAAGTTTTTAATATCAATCAATGTACTACGGTGGCCCAAAAGTTCACGGCAATATCAATTTGCTCACGGCAATATCAATTTGCTCACGGCAATATCAACTTGCTCACGGCAATTTCAATATTAATATAGCTACCTTATGATTGTTAATTTTATGGGCTTTAAGATGACCGCCAACACTGATTTCTTTTTAATTCCTTTTGCTGTTTGAAAAGATGGCGGACGACGAAAGAGTCATACTTGAATCGCTATTTTATAAAGGACACGAGTACCAAGAGATTTGTGAAATACGGAAAACAGATCATAGTACTAGTATATTTTCTCCAGGTGAAGGGGTATTCGTAAATTTTTATGATAAGGTTTGCTAAGGTTGATATATTTTTATGTTACATTACAAAGTTATTGTTACAGTTTAGTTCATGGGAAGATATTCTGAATATATGCAATCAAGGGAGTTTTTGAAAATTAATACCTCGTAAATGTTGAAAAGAGAATTGTCCTATATTTCATTTACGGCTAAATTTGTAATTGTTTTATAAAGATCTAGACCAGTCTTCCAGTCTTTGGCTGCTGTCAATTGCAATTCGTCCATGACATATTTGAAGTGGTACTCCTGATACTCTGAGTCGTTATCACTGGCTTCCACAAGGTGAGAGTAAGCATAATCCAAATCTGCATTCAGCACAGGCACAATAAGACCGCCGATACCACCATGAAACTCTGGGATCGTGTACAAAGCATCTGCTCTCCCATCGACTGTATCAAATCTTGATTTCCTTATGTAATGGGTGTTCCAATTATCCTTTATTTCATCAAGATCTGTTTGTAGTATTTTTGCAAAACAAAACCACAAACATTCTTTCTGAACCGGATCAAGCATGTTAAGACCACCTTTAGATTCCAAATCTTTAAAGAAAGAAATCCACCATGATGACCAGCTTTTCTTGAGAAAACTCCACCATCCTTCAATCTGTTGATTACGGGGAGATGGAACGTACTTATGACTGCATCATCTCTGAAGAAGGAATGAATTCCAGCCATTATGCCATTTTCTGTGCCCAAATCAGTGTATAGCTCTTTGGGACAACCTCCTTGCGCACGAACAGTTTCCAAGTTGTATGCTGCTATATTGTCAGGCAAATTGTTTGAACGTGTGACGTACAGCCATAAAACTTTCCTGCTATAGCCATCAATGCATCCATGTATCGGAAACCCAAATGGCTTTAGCTTATCGTACCCATCAGCATGCCAAACTTCATTTGGCCCAGGGCAGATGTATTCACGCCTACGCAGCTTATGACTCTTTCTTGTCTCCACTCCATCAGGATCAAGCTCACGCACAATTTCCCTTACAGCTTTTCTTGGTACTCGTATACCTTGCCGCTGAAGCGCATGCCAAACGCTGCAGTAGCCCCAAGAAATCCCAGGCCCATCAAGGATTTCCATGATTGAATTTCTTAAGGAATGACGATTATATTCCACCTTGTTTCTTCGAATCTTGCTTTCGTTTCAGCTGACTAAGGCTAAGATTTATGTTATGATCTGTTTTCAGTATTTCACAAATCTCTTGTTACTCGTGTCCTTTATAAAATAGCGATTCCAGTATGACTCTTTCGTCGTCCGCCATCTTTTCAAACAGCAAAAGGAATTAAAAAGAAATCAGTGTTGGCGGTCATCTTAAAGCCCATAAAATTAATAATCATAAGGTAGCTATATTAATATTGAAATTGCCGTGAGCAGGTTTGAATTGCCGTGAGCAAATTGATATTGCCATGATCAAATTGATATTGCTGTGAGCAAATTGAAATTGCCGTGAGCAAATTGATATTGCCGTGAGCAAATTGATATTGCCGTGAGCAAATTGATATTGCCGTGAGGAAGTTGAAATTGCCGTGAGAAAGTTGAAATTGTGCCGTGGGCAAATTGATATTGCCGTGATCAAATTGAAATTGCCGTGAACTTTTGGGCCACCGTAATGTACGGTATATTTTTAATCATTTTTATCTCATATTCATAGCTGTAAATAGTTTTTTTGTGGCAAATATATACATACATACATAGAGCAAGCAACAACAACAACAACAACAGACCACACGCTGTACCCTAGTTCAGTGGTGTATAGCTTGGGGGGCTCAGGAGGACGCAGCCCCCTAGTTATTTTTTCTGGATTTTGGGGGGGCTCTTTACAATAAAAAAAATATTTTTTGATAAATCAAATCTGTATCATTGATCTCATCAAATCCGTCACAAAAAGTTATACTTCAAGTAAATCCACCATCATAGATACGCTAGTTTTCTACACATCCCAGATGTAAAATGTATGGGATATTGAGAAATAAAGTGATTCGGTGATTTCCCCCATTTTATGGTAGTCTCGTTTCAAGAGTGCCTAGTAGACTCTCATTTTCCATTCATGCATTTATATCCAGTGGATGTACATCTATTTCTTTTTTTTTTCCAAACACAAAGAGACTTTGTAGTATTTTAAGCCATTCTAAGGCCTTAGAAATGAGCAAATCTCAAGAGCTCCGTGGGGGGCCACCAAAAAATGGGACAAGTGATCATATTGGCCCAAATGCCTGGGTGCCTGTAAGGCTAAAGGCTTGCACTTCAGAAACTGTAGGATGAACTTACACTCTGCTGAACCTTTCCCCCTTGTGCTACCTAGAAGCCAGCAATTCTGAAAGGCCTCCATAGCCTTTAGCATGCCTGCCAGGATAATTCTGCTTCTGTAAATAAAAAGTAGAGCGGCATAACAAAACAAAGACAATCAAATAAAGCATGGTTTGTGAAGGAGAGAATACAAAACAGGCAAATGTAAATCAGTTGAAAGGGTTATAGAGAGTAAGGAATGTTCAGTCTGATATCCACCCCACAGGTCAGGCAAGGAAGAAAGAGAATCTTATCTTCTTTCATACCTAGGGTTGAATTTCTATATTTTGGCAGGGGAATTTAATTTTCAAACAATTATCTTAGCATTGCTTTTTGGTTGTGTTAGGCTCAAATGATACTTAATAACTAGAAATACAACTACACAATTCAAAGCGCAGAAAAAACCTTCCTCTCACTAAGTCCTTGAAATTTGTAAAGCAATGCAAATATGTCACACACACAGGCCATAGAACATGGTCTGAGGCGCATATATTTTCAATTAGGGGGGGGGCTAATGACAAAGAAAATTGACCATGCCCATGTTACGACGCCGATGCATGTCTTTAGGAAATCATTGGCTTAAGCCTGCATGGCTCCAAAGCCCCTGTAATTCAATTCTTCTACTCGCAGCAAGGTTACCTACGCAGGGAATTTCCTGCAACTTTATAGCAACCTGCCTAACCTTGGATTGTATGCTTGATTTAACTACATTGACCATGGAGAATAGAATTTAAGACTTGAATACATTTTCAATTTTTACCGAAATAGCCATCTTCAAAAATGTCAATAATTGTTATTTTTAGAACGTACGTCACAACAACTCTGATGTGTTTGAAATAATGTAGTTAGATAGCACTTCATTAGACCTTTTGATTGATATATCATTATTTCAATTTTCACAAAATATGAAAATTATTTATGATGTCATCTGTCCAATAGGGTCATACTTGAGCTATTATTAGAATTAATTTATTTCCATTTTTTCATCGATCTTGTCTAAATCAACTTGGCAGATTCTAAATTTGCAGTCTATGAACAATAAGTATACATAGAAATAGCGTATTAGGCCATGTGACTTGTCTTTTCAATTCTCTCAACAGTGGTGATATGCCTAAATGGGGAGCATTGCGAATTGCAATACTTGTCTAAATTAGGGGAGTGGACCAACCAGTATGGGGTACAATAGTTCAGTCACATGCTTAGGCTAACAGTTTAGAACAATAGCTCCAGACCTTGACCCTTGCTGCATTTCATGTGAGCAGTCTTTCCTGCAGACAATGGTATTTCATGTCATGCCAAATATTCCCTTATCATCTGAGGGTAATCCATTCCTTTTTATGTGTGGGCACTCCCAATATTCTCATTCTGGAGCTCTGTTCTTGCTGTTAGTTGCTGATCCGCTACACTATCACTATTCGCTACCACCCCCCTCCCAACTCATGTATTGCTACATATTTTGCTGATTCGCTTATTTGCAAGGGAGGATTTTAATAAAATTATGTTAAATTCTATACTCCTATATTTATTATCTGTAATGTATCTTTGTAAGTGTAATGTGTTTGTTTTGATGTGACGAGTTATTTGCCCCATACTGGTGTTTTTCATTCTGCTTTCCTAATCTACATTTTTGTAACATAATATTTGTTCATCGACTTAGGAATCTGCATAGTCGAGTGATTAGTTACAGGAAATTCCCTGTCAACGCTACCTCACTAAGAAAAGTGAAGCACGTCTCCAGTCGAAACGTCAGCTCTTTTACAATATAGACCACAATAATGTAATCAGATCAAATAAAAAAAATTTTTATACTTTAATTTTCAACTTAATGTTCCTGGCTGATGGTAGGCCTAACTATATAAATAGAGCCTAGCTGGCCTAGCCTTCGCAGCTTCCATGACCAGAGCTGTGCTGGTGCTCACACTTTTTTGCCTATCAAAGGCTTAAAAATGCAATAGCAGTCGGATGGAATCATCAATAAAAACATATCTTCCGTATATCAAATGATTAGGCCTAGAAAACTTACTTACTTCCTCATCTTACTCTGTATTTCAATGTTATCTCCGCAGCAACAAAGTCACAGGCTGGTAGCCATTTTGCATTTGTTTGATATGAGCCAATCAGAAAGAATATATATACAGTGAACGGTGTATTAAGCCCCCGGGGGCTTATTTCCTTTTGAGGTCCTATAGGGGGTTTTTGACAAAAAACCAATGACTTATAATCAATATTATGAATACAATCATTGCTATCAGTTTAATCAATAGAAGGAAATAGAATAGTTGAATTTGACTCAAAATACGCAAAAAATGCACAAGAAGTTACAAGTACAAAGAGCAAAATGTAATTATTAAATTATGAGCAAATTTGATAATATGCTCCCTGGTTATCACCACACTGGCGGTATAGCTTTTCGTAAACTTAAACATAAGACGTACGGTTAATTTATTGTTGTTGCTCCAGAACGAAAGAGTGCTGACACTGCTACAAGAGCAATGCGCAAAGAGTAGAATGGTAGAATGGAGATGACTAACGAGTGCTCAAGAAGTTACAAGATCAACGAGCAAAGTATAATTTTGTGATCACGAGGCCCAATATGCTTTCCTGCTTATCACCAAACCAACACACGTCAACTCCTGAAGCAATTCTAACTCTTGAATTGTCTTTTTATAACCATGCATCATATGTTCTATTTTACGAGTAAACTGCAAACATACATTCATCTATAGTATAGCCAGAAAAATCGGAACCATAATGAAACGAACACATAGATACTACTTAAGCTCGTTTTCGCCTTAGGACTCTTGAAATAATCTTATTGGTCAGCTCACTGTATCGTGGGTGTTGATTGGTTTTCCCACACCATACCAATCATTCACCTCTTTTCTGATTGGCCTATTTCGATCCACATCTGGGTATATAAATCAGTTAGGTTTCTTTTTCGTTCTCTTTCTGACGTATTACTCTGTTGAGTGTCAGACGAAAAGCTTAAGTAGTATCTATGTGTTCGTTTCATTATGGTTCCGATTTTTCTGGCTATACTGAAGTTCTGTACCATCCAAAGACTGATACATTCATCTAAGAAAGCAAATGAACATAATTCACGAAGTGACACTTCAGATGAAGGTGAAACAGACCTGGCCGTAAGATATTTAGTTTTTGCAGAGTACATCACATGCCTTGACAAATTGAGGTGCATGATGTAGACGGTCTGCTAAGGTTTCTTCAGAAATAAGCGTTTTATAGTTAGGAGAAATGCACAAGGGGTGTGAAGTAATATAATTAAGTATCATGAAAATAAATGATGAACGTGCGTACTAAAACACAATAGGAAAGTATGATTATACAAATAGTAGAACAACGAAACGTGAGAACGGTGAATAACTCTTAGGAAACAGCCAACAGAAAATTAGAAAAACGAGCATTGCACAACGCTTCCAAAAAACGAACGTAACAATTGATTTATCATCTTTAGTCTCGGTTTTCGAACCAATAACGTGATTTTTCGACAGCGACTTTAAGATTTCATGTTCATATCTTTGTAAAGTTTCATCGTATAAAATATTATAGAGACATTTTTATCATGATACTTAACGCATTAATGCAAGTATGATGCTAATATAACGTAAAAGGGACTCAATCGCATTTTTCCCACATCTGCAAATCTCCATAAAAATTACCAGAGTGGAAAGCCTATGTTCTAAGGATTCCAAAAATGCGTTTACTCTTTTTATATGAGAACTAGAGGGTCTGGAAATTTGAGAGAAAGGAGGCAAAACAAGATTTCATATGCATACCGAATTCCATTCCGGACAATGCATCGATCTATCGATTAAGTCAGTAATTCTCCGGGGCGGCTTTGATTTTAAGAACTGGAATCAACGATGTTTTTCACTTTGTTCCTTTGGTAATTTCACATAATATTCCTTACTTTTTTCATATGCAAATGCGCTACCTATTTACAAGGTATGGCTGCAAAATCTAAAAATAATCACGAAGAAAAGACTAATTCTACTACAAAGAGGTAAACCAAACTCCATTTTTATACTGAAGTTTAAACTTCAATATAAAAGTACAAATAGGACCTAGGAGTTCAATTGCCTTGTTCCCCGGATCTAGTTTTTTTAGAAATGGGCAGATACCTTGGATGACAAAGAGTTCTTTGCTTTGAAGAGGTTTTTTAAAGATGTATTCAGTTGAGTTAACTGTGTTAATTTGAATTCCAGCACTAAGGTATAGAGGAACTCTTTCAATAGCATGTGTTGGGCATTCAGACTAGTTTAATACACAGGTAGAGATATTCGATCATCATGGATTATTTCGCAGTCCTTGCATCGCTTGTACCTCCATTGGTATTCTTTAGAGCCTCAGTGAAAATTTTTAAGAAAATAAAGCAGCTACATAAGATTGGCCTTATACATACTTCAGATCTAAAGCTATAAAAACACATTTGGAGGGACTCGTTTTTTGCGATTGTATCTCTTTAAGTAAGAGGAAGGGTAAACAAGATATTCAAATTTTAATGCACATAATTGAGGACAGATTGATTGCTAATCAAAGAGACCCCTAATTGAAGAGAGCCCTCGACAAGGTTAGTGCAACTTGGCATCTCCTTGGCTCAACCCAACTTGACATCTCTAATGTATACACCACTATGGCTGATGGATCATTGGGAAAACACCCCGTATCCAATTAAACTAGCAAGATGCAATAGCCAGGCTTGCGTCATCTTGCAATTGTCTTTGTTCAGTAGAGATTCGTATCCTTAATTCTGTATTTTTGATCTTCCAATTATCCATTGTTAGTGGATCTCGCACTAGACCAAACACTTGTTCGAATATACCTGCAACACAGTTATCTGTATGAAGAGTTCCTGCAGTTTTAACAGCAAGGAGTCCATGCCTGTTCATCTCTGATTGGACGCTACCGCTACTAGTGTTTGGGTTGAAGAATACATTAAGTCCGACAATCATGCTTAATAGTTTATCACTCACTACTCCAGCACCACAAATGTCTTCCTGTACTGACTCTCCTGGCCTCTCTGCATGTAGGATAAGCTTGGCATCAGCCCAGAAATGTTTGTCGATAGCCTCATTGCGCGAGTTCAAGATCGTGTAGAACCATGTGACAAATGATTCAGCAATCAACTGCGATTCTGGCTTCCCAAGTTTGTTATTTTCTTTTGTAATTGAAACAGCAACATCTGCAGTTGTAATATTCTAAGAGAAATAAAAACATGTTGAATCAAATGAGGAACTGAAGCATTGTAAGGGCCATATAAGTTCGAGATGGTAATATCCAGTTATGGCATAATTCCTGATTTAAACTATTTCTTGCCTTCAGAAGACATGTTTCTTCTTTCTTTCTTTCTCGTATTTTAAAGTATTCTGGTTTTGTTTTGCCGCCAAGCTTGTAAAAGTAGTGTTATGGCCAATGATCTCAAAATTAAGACTGGAAGAAGCATTCTGCTGTCGTTCGATTAAAATGTTTTAGCCGATTGCTCGGACTTGCGTTTGGCCTCTCAATATGGCTGCCAAAGAAGTCATACAGACTTGATTCTTTGTTAACAATAACTAGCCCATCATTTAGTCTCGTGCTAAGCATTCATAACATTTCAACAATCATGTAAGAAAAAATACAGTCCCCTCTATTGAATTGGACCTTACCAATATGGCGGCCAATGACTTCTTTTTTGAACGACAGATGCTCAATCCAGTCTTTTTTCTAGATCAGTGGTAATGGCATTCAATCATAATTTTGGTTCAGATACCACCATTTAAGGGTTGTTTTGAAAGAGCTATCAAATAGAGTAAATACCTTGATCACTAGAGTTTCCCATAATTTCAAAGTCATTGTCACGAGAAGTGATTTATCTGCTTTGATTGCTTTGGGGATGTCTACTTGATCTTTGTACTTCATCAGATAATCTCTGAGATGCTCTTTCTTTAGTTTTTGTCTTTTCAGAAGCTCAGCTGCTGATTCCGAGCAAAGAAGGATAGCATTTATCGCCTCTACAAAATAGGAAAAGATTTAAAGGGTTTCTTAGCAAGTTTAATATTTCAAACGCTGACAAATTTGAACTTAAAGAAAGATGGCAAATATATCATACCTTGTCGAAGACCAGTCTAAGTAGATGTCCCTTCCTCTACAAGATCTTGCACCTGCATAACCCACTTTCTATTCTTTTAACCTATTTTCCTATTGTTTAACTTACGCATGCAAGTTTCCATACCCATACATAGATTTAGTTCATTTCTTGAGCTGCTAAATTCTTCTACACATGCCTTAGCAGCGTTAGTCTATCTTTGTCCAACACTCTGCCTGATTTAAAGATTTAGTTTTGAAATCTAGGTTGAACATTCTTTAAATTGTGAACTAAATTCAAAGATCCAATCGTTAAGGAGGTGTTCCTATATTGATCGGAAAGCGAAATTTATTGTCGGTATCATTTTTCTTTACTTAAAAATTATCCATCTTATACGGGCGGAGCAGCTCAATGATTTAACAATATGTCCTGAGAAATGATGCATTTTCGGGACAGGGAGCAAAAAAATATGCAGGGCAAAAAAACCTTCCTTTCTCACGATCATAAATCCCTGTGGCAAACGCCCAATAAACTGCAATTTAGCTAATACTTCTGATCTTTAATTCACCGTTTATAAAAAGGTGTAGCCATAGACCACTTTCAATGTTTATAATTACACGCATTTTTTTTTTATAAGTTATTTCAGCTTGGGCTCAGTACTCAAAATTGCTTAGCTTGAATGCCAATTTGAGTACTCAAAATTGCTTAGCATTTGCTTAACTTTTTGTTTGTGTTTTTTGGAAATACATCAGAAAAGGTAAATATGGGGCAACATACATGTCAGAAGGCACAATCAATGCAAGATGTTGAAATAAATAAATGATTGATGTTGTAAGCGCTTTTTATTCATGAGCACCAACACAACCAAATAAAATATCTTTATTCAAGATGTTAGGTCTTTCTAAAGTTATTTATGGATCTACCCAAAGCTCCATTCCCAAAATCCACCAAAAATTTTCAAATTGCTTAGCAGTCTTCAATCCAGTACTGAAAATTGCTTAGCTTTTTGGCTTGCCCAGTACTGACTTGCTTATAGAGCAATTGCTTATGAAAAGAAATGCGTGTAGAGCGTCTCTTGGTTTCTTTGTTTACTGAACAATAGGCATTGAATTAATTGTCATAAGTTGTAACCTTTTATTTTCATCCTATTTTGCATTTCAAAAGAAACAGATTTACCTCTCCAATAATATAAACATTGTAAGTGGTCTATATAAATTAGAGTCTAGGCCCTAATTTACACACAAAAAATGTGCAAAGTTTATCACCTAGAGTTAGCTAGAGTTAGGCCAGATTACCTTTCTTGTTCTCCACAGCAATCTGCTTTTGAGTAACTGTTCGAAAAAGGCTCTGAAGATCGAAATCATCGAGGGTTTCAAGCAAAGTTTTGCAGACTTCCTTCTCTCTCTGATTTAGCATCTTGCCATCATAGATTTGAATTGTTGTTGTTGTTTGTCCCGGAAGCTGAAATGCTCCATATCCCCAAAGTAATGGAGGCCTGGGGACCAACTACCAGGCCCCCAATATACGCGCAGTTCTTTCTTCCATTGAGCGGAGCGTGGTCCGGGGAAGCAAACATGGAGAACTCCGCGGTGGAAGTAGACGATGCTGTGGCAACTATAATAGCAAATGTAAATTTTGGAGAGTTTGCACCTGAAGTAGCTAATGGGAGCTATGTTGTGGCTCACATCCAGGAGGCGACGACGACGCCAGGGGACGTCCAAGATGGCACCGGCGCTTTTCAGCAATTCAAACAAGAGTCTGATGGGGTCGAAGAAAAGGCTGCAAAGAAAGAACGCAAGCCACGAAAGCGCAGAACTGAGGAAGATGGCGAGTATCCAAACATTAAAGAGTGGAAACCATACATAAATTCCCTTATCGATAAAGGAATAAATGGCCTCTACAAAAAGCCTGTGCCAACTTATCAAAGTGGTACTGGTAGTGGGCCTCCAAAAGTTGCAGAATACTTGGAGCCTGATGTTATTATTTGGGACCTACAAAAGGAGTTTCCAGAGATAGCAAATGGAAGTTGCCCTGAAGTAAACTGTGCGGAGCCGTTATCACTGTACCCTATTGCGTACACATACATGATGCGAATTCTGTATGACTTTGATAAGCCGATACTACTAGTGACATCAATGCTGCGGTGCAAAAATGGTAGAGAGCATAGGTTTCTGGGGTACGATCCACGTATTCTGAAGCAAATGACCGACCCTGAAAAAGTACCGTTTGTGTTATTCCATAAAGTTGGTCTGACACGAGAATTATTTAATTCTATCATGAATCAGGTTTCGAATGGGGTCAAGTTTGGCCAGATTCAGGATATCTTGAGAAAGAGCTACTTGAAATCACATCTGGAGAGAAAGGAAGCATACAACACTGCTGTTGAGCAGTATAGCAATGGCAACCCAAAGCCTGCAGAAGTGCCAAAAAGTTTCCCTGCAATCAAAGTGAAAGGCCCACGAAACACATTCATAGGGCAGTGCTTTTTGCTTGGCTTCAAAGACAAGGAATATTTCTATAAACTTTCCATGTCCCAGATTCTAGCTGATGATTGGATAAAGCTGGACGCTAATTTCAAACTTCCGACTAATGTTGGTACAAATGCTAATGGGGTCTGGAAGAAGGAAGTTGATAATCTGTTTTACTGCCTAAATGAAGTAGGCCAAGTTCTCACATGGCAACTAACAGGGAAAGGAAAATTTGAAGAGGTTAGAAGCACGCTGGTTTCAACTAAAGAACGACATGACCAAGTTGGTAAGCAATTGAAAGGCTGCTGTACAGAGTTATGCTGTGACTGGAGGGATTCGCTCAAGTCGATTTTCGGAGCAGATTTTGAGGTGAAGAATGATGTTGATGTTGCTTTATGCAAGTTATCAGAGAAGCTTCAAGAAGATGGGCAATTGTTTGCTGCTTGTATGGACGATTTCAGACTTGTGTTCCAAGACCCAGTCGACTGCAATAAAGTACGGATATTGCATACCCCACCTCCTAATGTGATTGCCGGCAGCTTGGAAAGTTTCCTAGAAAAATGGAGGAAAATTAAAGATGAGAGTGGGAAAAATGTTTTGACGTGTGCTGCTCTGAAAGCAATAACGGAAATGGAGCATCACATCCTCAATGGCTGTTTCAGTGATATTCCCCCCTTTGCGAATGGAATTGAGAGGAAAGAGTTTCAGACGATTTTGAGGAAGAAATTGAATAACTGTCGGCTTGGTATTCCTGTGATGGTCGCCATTGCAACCATTGCACTTCATGAGCACAATACAACAAGGCAAGGAGAGCTTGGCAGAGATACTGCTCCAGTTCTGTTAGTTGTCCCAGATGAAGACAAGGCAGCCAGTGAAGCTAACTCAAGTCTGTCCCTTGGTAGTACCAACCTACAGTGTTTGACTGTTGAGGTGAATATGAATAAAGCTCTAGAAAGCATTGCGTCAAGCCAGGCAAAAGCAGTGAAATATGCCGAAAAGATTGATTCAAAAAGTTTAATGCAAGCAGTGGATGATTACATATTGACTATGAAGAAAGACTCCAAGGATCATGATTATGAAACCAAAGATCAGAGCGGGGAAGAAGTCATAATCAAAAGAGCTCTAATGTTCTTGAGATATCATGAAAGCTTGCTACAGTTTGTGCCAAGCATGTTCATCAATGAGAAATTAATCCCGTTTTTGACCTGTGCTTTTCCACTTCTGATGCAAGAAGGCGCTGTGGATGCTAAAGAGTTTGATCAAAATACCGTTGATGAAATGCTTGTTAATTTTCAAGATCTGAAAGCTGTCAAACCTATCCATGTAAAAAGCACAACTTCCCAACAAGCAAGCCAGGAACATAATTTCTTCCAAGCCCTTGCCGTTGTTCTAGAGTCGTTTTTGAAAACTCCAGCTGATACAGAAAAGGGTGAAACAGAAATAAGTGCATTCCAAGAGCTTCTAAAAGAGCAGCGATTTGAATTTGGCATGAGCTTAGCAGATATTTTCAGTAATCTGATAGAAAAATCCAAAAGAAGGCAAGAAGGTGAAAACATGTCAGATGCAAGGAATAATTCTAGTGATACTGCTTCAGAGAGCAAAGGGGACAAGGAAACGGAAGAATCTGCTGAAGGAGAATTTGAAATACTTGTCAGGGAAATGGGCACTTTGCTATCATCACAAATATCCATCATATCTGATTTGGCATACTTTCCAGTCATTCCTATATTCCCACAGCAAATGTTTAGCTGGTCGCCTAACCTTTTTCTTCTCTGCAAAGGTGGCAGGTTTATTCCTGTAGTCTCGGCCAATGCTACAGGAACTCCTTCTCAGCAAAATGCTGCTGCAAATGGTTCTAAAGCAGTGGAGGGAAAAGCGCAAGGGACAGTGAAATGTCGGTGTGGCCGGGGACATTATTCCAAAGAAGGAAAATGCTATACACATGCCAACTCTCGCTATATCTCGCGTTGTGCGTGTTTTAGATTGCAACAAGCTTGCACCAATAAATGCGATTGCAGAAATTGCATGAATCCTTTTGGTGACCGACCAGTTATAAAAAAGGGGAAACCAGCAGTGTCTGTCATAGGCCCTCCTTTTAAACGCAGACGACACACTCATCATCATGCAGGCCTCAGTAAGGATCTGGTTGCCGAGAATTTTCAGCCTGGGGCAGGATTAGAAATGAGTCTTGCAAAGTGGTCGCTAGCGGAAAAGTTTCTTTTTGAGGCTTTGATCAGTGAGCTGAAAACAGAGGAGGAGACACTGACAACTGAGCTTGTGGCACAAAAGTTCAATAATGTCGTCCAAGTTGCATTGAATATCACTGGTCTGCAAGAACTGGTTGGCTTTAAAACTCCAACACAAGTTAATGAGCGGCTGAAGGAAAGAGAAAAGGATGTGGAGACATATTTACAAATGTATCAAAAGCAGCTTGATTTGCTCATAAAAAAGGATGGGGAAGAGACTATGGAAGGCCAAGAAGAGAATGGTGCAGGCGTGCAAGTGGAGACCTCGTAGTGTGGACAATAACTTGTATTTGTGGTGGTTTCTTTGAACAAAACTGGTAGTTTGTTTATGTTAAATCTATTTATTGAGTTATTATTGACAGCACCCTTTTTATCAATGTTATCTGGTGTTTCATATTAATCTTTATTTGCGGGCTTTGAAAAGAGTCAAAGTGATTCTAGTTGGTTCTCTTTCGACGAGGCAAAATAGTTCAACTTTCACATAAGTCAGATAATAAATTCAAAGAGTTATTACTTCATAGGATACTCTAGAGATTGATCACAACTGAAATTAGGCCAACTCAGATAAGAGGGATTAGAATTTTTCATTTGATTACTGCATGTTTTTCTGTCATACTTTGATGCACACAATTGCCACACAATTGCAATGCCAGATAAAAAGAGTCGTTAATAGTTGGCTCTAGAGATTGACCACCTGTTCCTAGATGCAATGTAAACAAATGAAATTATGTCACCTGGGACCAGAGAATCGAGACTTGATTCTTTTGATTGCTACCACTGATCTCATACTCCAGCTTTCGTTTGGCCTATTATATTACCTTTATTCTTTGCTAACAATAGCTGCACAACTATTCAGTCTCTTGCTGAGCATTAATAAGTAACATCCCAACAATTATCAAAGAAAAAAGCAGCCCCTAGTGGAATCTCAATTTATTCAATTTGGACCTACCAATATGGCTGACAATAACTTCATTTCAGAACGACCAATGCTCGATCCAGTCTTCATTTTGAGATCAGTGATTGCTACATGCTTTTTTGGGTACATTGATGCACATAATTTCAATGCTAAATTCAAAGAGTCCACACCTAACTCTAGAGAACACGTGATCCAAAATGCAGTCGAAACGACTGAGGTTATGTCACCTGAATACACAAGATCAAAGAATTCTTTTCAGAGATGCAGTAAGCATATTAGCCTATCAGCTTCGACAAACATAAGCAGCCCATAGCAAGAGAAAATCAAACATACTGTTGGGTGTAAATAATATTCTATCATCATAAAAAATTAACAATCATCGCATCACCCTTCTAAGTTTTTCCTTTTTTCCTCTGTTGAAATGTTTTTTCCATGGTTTTCCTGCAGCTTCTTCTGTCGAACCATCTCTATTTTGCATCCTCATTCCCGTTGGTGCGTTGTAATGCGCTCCACTCTTTGACTGAAAAGTGGAATATTTTCAGACGGTTAATATCTTGAGGAATAGTCCACTAAATATTGCTGCAAATTCGTTCCTAAAATCGCTGAAATAAGCTAAATCAGAGAGTTACAATTTCCTGGCTGATCTTCCTGGCTGATGGTTATAATTATTGTCTGGCCATTGAATATTTACTCTCTGGTCTCTAATAGACGGGGTTGAAAAAATATCAAAAAATCAATAAGCGGGGGGGCTGGAATAAGAATGTCCTGGGTGGAAAATTTTCAGAAAATTACTAAAAAGGAGACATCTTTGAGAGACAGAATGTAGCAAAAATGAGAGGTTAAAAATACAGTGCAAGGTTTCACTCAAAATCCTCAATCTCAAAGATTTTTGTTGTGTAACAATTGTTTTGTTTGCGAGTCGTTACCAGCATTAATTAGCAGGGGGTTGGAATAAGAATTTCCTGGGTGGAAAATTTTCTAAAAATTAATAAGCAGGGGGACGTCTATGAGAGACCAGGGAGTATGATCTAAGTCTCACGTTACATCGACTCTCGTTAATGTATCTGCTGCCCCTCTGCTGCTTCCAACCAGCAGGAATTAGTGCAAATTTTGTATGGAAGCTGATCTATATATATTCCTTCAGATAACAAAGTTTCAGAGTGAAGAAAAATGGATTCCAGTTCATTGTATCTCTAAGTGTGGAGGGTTTATGACATGCGGCAATTAATTTTCCAGTTAAATTATGTATGCTTCTCTATTGAAATTGTAAAGGAAAACTTTAGCAATTGTAAAATTCAAACTTCATGGTAAATTCAAAAGTTTCCTGTGGTTTTGACGACAAGGAGTATTCAAAATTCAACTCTGGAAAGTTTTCCTATGAAGCATTATGCTAATGAAAATTTCCGTAACCTGTAATTCTAGAATTTGGTGGGACCTCTATCATCTGCCAATGAATACAGGGTGTATATTGCTTCCCTTTCCTGGTTGTGAGGATGAGTTAAGCCACAGCAAGAGGAAAGATTTTAGTTCGTTTATTTGTAGTTGCATGGTATAAACAGAAAGTATGGGAAAACTGAAGATTGGGACAATGAGAGAACAATATTGGAAGGAAAAGTTTGATGCTGTAAGACAATGGTAGGGGGAAAAAGAGAGTATTATTTTGAGAGACAAAATGAACTCATATAAACTATGAATGAATGAGTTCATCGCTTTGCATGGAATGTTCCTAATAGGATTCAAAAGCATACCTGACTGAAGAATTCTTTATCAATGCTACTCAACGAATTCGCTGAATTCTGAAAGGAAAAATAAGAATGATGGTAGAGTAATTCGGGGCAAAACGGGTCAGGGGGTTAAATGGGTCATTCTCTATAAAATGCTTCAGAACTACCGCAGGCTATGCTGAGAAAGCAAAATAGAGTTACCCCATGTTGTTAGTTATTCAGCAGTCTAATTGAGGCACGATGTTCGTGGAGCTGTGTTCTGCAACAATTTATACAGAATGACCCATTTTACCCCCTGACCCGTTTTGCCCCGAATTACTCTAAGTAAGGAGATATAATTACAAATATCATTTTCATTTTAGCTGGCTGTTAGTAGACAAAATAGCATCCCTCCTCGCCACAGTAGTGAACATCCTCGGCAGTCCTGAATGGTTTCTCTCCATAGTATAGAGCAACCTCTTCATAAACTGATGGTATCTCCTTAATGTACTGGACATCCTCTACTAAACTGCACAGATGTTCCGAGTTTAGAATGAGCACAGCCCTGGTTTAATCAAATCACGATGGTATCATAATGTTACAAGTCAGGTACTTTTTACAGGAATAAAATGAGAAAAGAAACTAGAAAAAACAATAACGGTCTGTTAACAAACTATTCATTGCGATTTTTTCTTTATTGAACGAATTCATAGCAATTGTCTCAAATCATTGCAAATTCGTTTCTAGTCGTTTAAAGATCGTTAGAAATGTTTCAATTCGCCACCGATATTTTTTGCAAGGTTTCAGGTTCCGTTCAATTTCAAAATTGAAGAGGTCTCCCTAGTTTTTCTCTCTTATTAAGAAAGGATCTCATGTTAAAGCTTTCAAAATTGATTATTCCTTAAAGCTACCCGACGACCCCATTAAGTCAACAATGTTACTTTTCTATAACAGAAATTGACCAAAAGTTATTGTCACTACAAATAAGAATACCTTGCCTGAATTTGGTTATATAACTCATATGGTCATAAAACTCGTGTTGCAAAAAGTTTCAATTGATACGGATCTAACTCCTAGGTGAATTCAAACAAGAACTTCAAATGGAGGCGAGCTTAAAAGAAAATATAAATACACCTTACCTTTCTATCTATAAATAGTTTTCTCTTATTTGATTTTTCATCAAATTCTTGCACAGGCTGGAAATCGCTTTTACTCAGGTCTGGAGGTGGCTCACAATAAAGCAGTTTACCCTGAAAGTTAACAAAGAAAGTTCATTTTCAATCTCATCATGATTTCGCAAGTACTTAGCTGATGGTATATCCCGCTCCTTCATTGAAATGCTTTAAGGTACAGTACTAACCCATCACTTAAAAACTTCAGCGTGCCAGACGCTAGCCAACTATACTTTATTTTTGATTACAAATAATTGATTTTTCATACAAATTCAGTAGCTTTCCTGCTGAATTTATTCAAATTCTTCACCTATTTCTTCGCAACCTATAAGAATCCAGGCAACCTGGTTTTGCAACATTCGGTTACTTAGGTGTGGGTTGGTGTAACATAATAGTGAAAGCAAGAATAAAAATTGAGAAAAATGAACAGCATATGGGGATGGGGATATGGCCAATCATCCTGTAACGTTTATGCTACTCTCTCTAATAGACGGGGGGTTGGAATAGTGGGGGGTCGGAAAAATCTCAACAAATTAAGAAGCGGGGGGGGGGGGGCTGGAATAAGAATGTCCTTGATGGAAAAGTCTCTGAAAATTACCAAAAAGGGACATCTATGAGAGACGGAATGTAGCAACAGTGAGACGTTAAAAATACATTCCAATAACTTCACTGATTTCATTCGAAGTTCTCAATCTCATAGATTTTGAAGTATAAATCTTGTTTTGCCTGCAACTCGTTTCTAGAACTAATTAACGGGGTTGGAATAAGAATTTCCTGGCTGGAAAATTTTCTAAGAATTTATAAGCGGGGGGACGTTTAGTAGAGACCAGAGAGTATTTGAAATAATCAAAGAAAACTTGTGAGAATAAAAAATGACCATAGGAGGATTTGAGCCCATGAACACTGACTTAACACTTCGTTGCACTACCAACTAAGCATCGGGACACTCAGCTCAGGTAGAGCAATGAATCTAAATGCTACTTTCTTTCAAATAAACAATCGTTTGTTTATTGACCCATTTGATATTCAGAAAAGATGGAATATTTTCTCCAAAACATGGAATACGTTTAAATAGTTTAGGGTCTTTCTTGTAAAACAGCTTATCTCAATGAAGGCCAGAAAGTCGATACCTATTACAGATGCCTAGTTACCAGACGAGGGCTCAAGCAGTTCCACTAAGTCTTTGATTTCTCTGCTCATGTATAAGATAACAAGAAATAACACATTAACTAGTTATGTATTAGCTATACTCTTACCTTTAAGAAATCTTTGATTACATGTCTGGCACCCCTTGAACAGTCAGGCAGTCCATGTGACGTCATAAAACCTCGCATACCTGAATTGAGAAGAAATTTAACATTTACATTTCTGTATGAGAGATGTGTATGATAATGAATTAGTAGGTAAAAATGCGTTATACTTAATACAAAAGCAATACCGTAATAAGTCAATCGAAAACTTGCCCTTCCAAAGAAGGCCCCCTTTTCGGTGTGAACTACTTCGAAAGAGTCCCTAGTCCCAAATAAGCCCCTCTCTTAGCATCACCTCTATAACTTATAGAAACAATGCCCATATCTGTGCCCATATCTGTCCCTTAATTAGACCAGAACGTTAAAAAGGAACTCACTCAATTTATGGCGGGGATGGCCAAGTGGTTAGATCACTTGACCCTTGCTCGAAGAGTCCCGGGTTGGAAACTACCTTCAGACCTGTCACAAAGTGTGAGGAGAGAATTAGCCAGCTCTCTATACTTCCAGGCTGAAAAGGCAAAAGGAATCACGAGGTGTAGTCACATTGGGAGGAAGGACCAGGGTCGCACTGCTCGATTAGTTCACCTGTTCAGTGGACCCTTTGTGCTTAGCACATAAACCCATACCTTGCGAAGATAGTAAGCGTATGTGCCTATCAACTATCAACAACTATCACTCAATTAGGATAACAAAACAGTGAATATACCCACTGGAGTAAGAGGTAAGGAACTCATCTGCAGTTGGTGGTCGGTTTGGATTTTCAACTTCACCGGGCCGGGGAATGTTTATGCCATACGTCTTTTCTAGGATATGACGAGGAATCAGTTGGCACAGCTTCAACAAGTCAAGAAAAACAACAACAACAACAAGTGATATTAAGTGAATTTGCTCTACCTCATCACTCTACCCATGGTTTATAGAAATAGATGATTAGGACACCTATTGTTGTACGTCTTTGTTTAACAATTGATGTTGAGCAGTACTTGAAAGTGCACCACGAATGCCTTATCCTCTCTCTTTACTGTTAACATTTTACATGTAAATATTGCCTACATAAATAGGGAACCAAAAGAATCGTTTTGGAGTATTCGCTCAACCACGACCTTGTTGGCTGAAACAATTGCGAAACAAAAGACTGTGCACTCTCAATGTTGAAAAACTTGCACAAAAAGATTTACCTAAATGTAAGTTTGGCCTAAATGAAAGTTTGACCTAAGTTAAGTTTGGAAATATTTGAATTGATGAAATTGTGAATCTTTTTTTTAAGGGGTTAGCCCAGCTTCTATTCATATATTCAGTCAATTTTATTGACATTGAGATTGTTGACGGGTGGGTTTCTTCATGAAAAATGCGTGTAGTGGAAAAGATACAAGTGTAACAGGAGGTCGATAATCTCTGAGCTGATCGACAGGCAAAACTCCATTCAATATCATAGCCGCTCTGGTAGAGACGAAGGTAGGGAATACCAAGCCAGGACAGTCACACAGGCAGATGTCTTCGTCAATGTGGATCGTCTAGTAGAAAAAACAATCCATTAAGTGAGCGGTTTAGAAATTGAAGCCATTGATATCAAAAACAAACAAACAATATATCATGTATAATACACCCACTGGAGTATAGAATATTTCAGAACCAAGAACTGGCATCTCCACTCAAAACTATTGACCTCTTACGAGGATACACTTTTCAGGGCAGGACACACCCTGCTCAACACATAATACTTTGAATATCCTTAATCTTTTTGTATACCCTTATAAATAACCGTAATTGTTTATCTTAGTCACACTCCAATGATAGCATTAGCTAGAAAGGCCTTAGTGTGCCTAAATTGTATATTTTTTTTAAGAAAGAAATATAAAAATTCTTCACAGCTCTCTCGACTTTTTGGCTTATACAAATCTTCAGTATCATATATTGGTCTTTGTTGTACCAATATATAAATTTTATATATAAATTGCAGCCATTGATATCAAAAACAAACAAACAATATATAATGTTTAATATGGATTCACGAAGCTTTTCTTTCATGTTAAAAATTCACACCTGAGGACGTTCTACATGAACGAAAAGCTTTGTGGAATATATAATATAAGCAAGGAGTGTTTTATTTGGAAGAGAGGGGGTGCTTGTGTATTCTGGTATATTTGCAAAGGACCCATAAATTGTTATCAAATAAGCCAATTGTTCACTCCTCTCTCCTCGCAAAAGTCTCAAACTTAATCACCTACTACTGTGAAACGCTTACAAGGGGGAAGTATCACCTGACATGCCATTGTTTATTATCTAACCTGGGGTGGATAAGTTTAGCGAGTGGCACTTCATCTTACCCGCAGTGAATACGCTCACTAGGAGGCAATACAGTAAGAACTTGCATTTTTAGTACTCTTTTGCTTCAACAATATATTAACATTTCATCAGAGTATCTCTGTAAAACATTTCATGGCAAAGTTCTCTAAAATGCTGAAGTTTTAGGGCAGATATTTTTAAAAGAAGTGATTTTTACTGTATGGATCATCTTGAATGATTTGGTTAATCTTGTTACATGCAGTGCACACCTCGTGCAAGACGATATACGTATCCATCCTGTATAAGCAAACCTAACGCAAGTAAGATTTGAAGATTCTTATCTAGGAGCAATTTTCAACAAATTATGGATGGATGTAAAGGTGGAGCCTTTCTATGAGACCCCTTTTGTATGAAGCCATAGTTTTTTATATAGATGGTTAGGAAACCCGTTTGTTGTACGTCTTAGTTTCACAGTTGATGTTGAGCACTGCTTGAACTTGCACAACGTATGTCTTATCCTCTCTCTGTACTGGTAAAATTTCACATGTGAATATTGCTTACAAAAATATGATGCTGAATATTATGAAATTTTTTCTAAATAACGAATATTTCTGGATAGGAAACCAAGAGAAGCATTTTTGTCTATTCGCTCAGCCATGACCTTGTTTGCTAAAACAATAGCAAAACAAAAGACTGTACACTCTCAATTTTGAAAGACTTGAACAGAAAGATACTCTATTTCGATAAACTATGTTGAAACCGGAAGGAAAAAGCAACAAAAAAGGAGAGTAGTACCTGAAAGTGTTTTGTTTTTCCTGGAGTTGAAGATACCGAAGTTTTCTTATCACCGATCAGCGCATTTATCGTTGAACTTTTTCCAACATTCGGAAATCCAACCTTGAAATAGATATTAACTAAATATAAATACCATGCACGGTATACTCTTCAAAATCTTATAGTACAATTGAAATACACATGGAAAGATAAATATATTTTCGTTCGTAAGCTTCGTTAGAGTTAGGATATATCTAGAGGGATCTTATTGGGTTGTTCGTCTCGTTATGTATAAAATTGTTCCAGACCGGCAGTTTACGAGGGCTAGTGCAGCCGGGTAGTTGATATCCGTAAAAACAGGCCCTGATACTAACCATGCCGATCACAGTCCTATCCTCGGAACCATCACGCTTCTTGAAACTTGCGAAATGCCTGAGCAACTCATCTTTAGAAAGTATTGAGTATTTTTGGAGACCTTCCTTCGATACACCAATAGTAATGTGCTCATGATTTTCAGCTGCTGAAGGTTCCGCTCGTGATTCTGCTGTACTTGTTAAATCGGCGCCTGTCTTGTCATCGACGTTTGATCCAGTTGAGTCCACTGCATCGACTTCCATCTGCTGATTATTTGTATTTAAATTCGATTCATCTTCTTCTTCAACGTCTTCCTCCTCGCACGATTCTGCATTTTGTTCCATACTATCAACATCTTCCTGGTCTTCCTCCTCTTTTTCCTAAAAAAGAGGGAGGAAATTATGTCTGTCCCTTGCAGAAAATAACCCCCCTGACCAGGGGAACCCATAATAAATCGGAAGGGGGTAGATGCTATATGAGGGCGTTAATGAATGCTATTCTTCCAACAGAATTGGCTATTAAAAATGACGCCAAACTTCTTCTTAAAAGGGGCACTAAGAGTATTTTTTATCAGCGAGGGGCAAGCAACTGCCCCCAACGACAACCCCTACATCCACCACTGCTAGTGATTTAACTGTTAAACTTATTATATATATTTCAAATGTTTCAAAGACATTTTACGATACAATTCCTTTTTGTGACTTTGCAGACACTAATAGCATTTAAGCTTGCATTCTTACCTTTGCACTTGCCATAAGAGCTGACCAAAACACCACACTGATATTCTTCTCATCGAAGTACTTGGCCCAGTATCTCCTTCAAATCATAATAGAAGATAGGAATCATTAAATGGGGATAGGAATAAGAAGGGTAGAACATTTTCTAAAAAAAATTATAAGAGGATAAGTATTAGAGAACAAAAAGTAGTGATGGAGTAAAAGATTGAGTAAATACATTTGGTCTTATCAAGGCTGTTTCTGACACAATATTCGACATGATAGTCACCACTTATCACGACAAGCTTTTGATATTTAGCGGGGCAACGTATGAGAGAGATCCGTCTTCCATCATCGGGCAATGAGAAATGTGGTTTCTTCCATATCAATACAAAAGGTCGGATGAGGTTTTCGAGATATTGGCGCTGAATTTCTGTCATTAGTGGCGCCAAAGTTGCGTCCGGTGCTCTTGAAACTCTTGTTCCCAAAATCGATAAGCGGGGAGGGCGTTGAAATAAGGGTATTATGGGTGGACAATTTTCTAAAAATCAATTGATAAGCGGAGTGGAGACCAGAGAGCATTCAGTGGCAACAATTTGCAAATCTAAAACAATTCTCGACAATTCTGAAACAATTTATGAAAGGACAACGCTTTAAAGCATCTAAATCAAGGCCTACATTCGGCGCAGGACACTTGTTAAAGTATATTCTGCATGCAAGCAGGTTAGGTTATTGTAATACCAACATTGTGTAATTGGCTGTTTTGCGTCGTGTAAAAATGTTGCTAGCTTGGAATGAATAAGGTCTATCAACCTAGTCCCAGACTCTAGATTTTTACCTTTGCTGCTCTGTGAGGTAATCAGCTTTGTTGACAAGTACGATATTTTCCTTCGATGCATCTATTTCTTTCACATATTTCTCCTGCAGCAAACAAAGGCATTAAAGAGAAAATCATTAATATTTAAGAATGCGTTTCAAAACAAAGCTAGACTTGTCCTAATTCTCACTTGTTTAGGCCATAAGAAAAAAGAAAACGCATTGTTAGCAAATGCGTCAGTGGTAAATAAGGAAAGAATGACGAGAAGAGGTCGCTTTGCTTCTCATTGCGCTCGAAGTTCATCCCTTGAGCTTGCTTCGCTTTTCGTTCAACTTGACAAGTGAGAGTTTGAGCAGGTCTAAAAATACACATGGTAATTAAAGCGTGATTAGCCCCAACTAAGTTTACTAGTATTCGAGAAGTTTCATCTCCTCAGAGATCCATTGAGTGGAGCTGGAGCTCCTACCTCTTTAATTTCTTATTTTATCTATTTGGTCCCAGAAATCTGATGTTGTCATATTGTCATAAGGAATCAAAGGGCATGTTGAGAAGAGGGACAAGGGACTAGCTACTTTCATCAAAAGCCTATCTATTCTCTAGCCAATTTACACTAAGTGCCATTATACTTTACGAAGATATCAAGCGTATTTGCTAATCATCAACAGATAACAACTGTCAAAGTGCTGATGATAAATAACTGTTTATTACATTAATTCGGAGGTTAGTGACGACAAACATGAGACTCACACGGAGACATTAACGCTGATAGAGTTATTTTTATCAGGATACAGGTGGAATCAACTTATTCAGAATCTTGAGGAGAAACAGGATTTGGAAAATCAATCGAGATAATTTGTAAGAATGAAAATGACCCAAGTAGGACTCGAGCCCACAACCTCTAGATTCGTACTCTAGAGCGCTACCACTGCGCAACCAGGGCTACGAGAAACTTGGGCCATTTTGTGGGTTCGAGTCCTACTCGGGCCATTTTCATTCCCACAAATTATCTCAATTTATTCAGAATCATTTATTTTTGGGGGTATACCCCAGACTAAACCAACCAATACTGATTCTAAAAACAGTTCATTCATACCAAATCATCACATTTGAACAACAAGGGATTTCTTCCGTCTACAATCTGACACACAACATCACTACAAAAACAAAAATAAGTTACATTCATATGTGATGAAAAAACATAAGAAAATAGGTAGAATTTCATCAGCGGATGGAAATCTTCGTAAAGCAGGGTACTCGTTGTCTCATAAGTCGATTGAGATGCAATGTTTTGCAATGGAAAATTAATGCACTAGGCAAAGTTTACTGAATTTTAGGATTGCAGGGAAGATTTCCCCCTTCCTCTACCAACTTTGATAAGAAACTGTTCAGAAAATATAATATCTTATATAATGGGACTGCATGGAAAAAGGTACTTCCTTCAAACCCACTCTCTTTACTACAGAAACTTAATGTTCTTCAGGGTACTGCATAATTTGAAACACGAAGTATAATTTGCCTATGAGAAGTTTCTGAATCAAAATCTACAAAACATAACTGTGAAAAGTCTAGTGTAATAGAAAACTGTGGTACCTTCTTTCTATTACTCTCCAAAGTTGTCTCCAGACATCTATGTTCTTTTCGTATGGTGTGAGAACAATTTTATCATCCTTTTCACCTAACCTTTAATAAGGACGGTAGGAATATCTAAATCATTAATGAATTTATCAGGCTTTATAAAAACATAAGTGTTCTAGTTACATCGCAAAATAACAAAATTCTTCCGAGTACTTTTTCAAGAATGTTGAGGAAAATCAAGAGCATAGCAAAACATAATAAATACTACAGATTTGCGTCTGACGCTCGTTAGAGAAGGTCGGAAAGGGAACCACAATAAAGTTCTTCGAATTATCATACCCAGAAGTGAATGAAAATGCTTTTGCCAAAGATTCTTTAACATAAAAACGATGTGTCACTAGAATTCCTTCATACCCTGACCCTGCCCACAAAGGAAATGCCACAAAGCGAAAATGTCTCAAGAAGGTATCCTTTAGAAGAAGTAGGTTTTGAAAATCAGAGCCCAAATAAGTTCTTCTCTATATCTTATGAGTGGTGGTAAAATTTGTGTGATCGATTTGAGTTGGAATAGTTTTCAATTTAACTGCCGGGATGCTCAGTTAGTAAGGCAATGAAGTGTCAAGTCGCTGGTCGTGGGATGGAAACCTGTGCGGGTCATTTTTCATTCTCAAAAATGAATCAGATCAAAAATGTATAAGTGAGACATAAAAACATAGGAAGAAAAATAAGTTTGATTCCAATGGAAAAGTTAAGCAAATTAGTTCTTACAAGGCAAGCTGTCTTCTCCATTGTAGAAATGACTCTCTTTCTGCGACTGCAAGCTGGTCAGGAGTTGTTGACGAGTCCCAAAAGGGCCTACAATATCAAAAACGAGAATTTCAATTTTCAAACATGAATGAGAATAAGCAGGAGAATGCTACAATTCACAACTCCCAACCCTGGTTAATAGCACTGCCTGTTTTTATTCTTTGTTGGCTGGAAGTTAACTGTTCACATTATCCCATTTTAGTACAAAAGTCCTGACAAGAAAATTTGTTTATGTTGATTCACATAACCACAAATGAGTTAATTAGATGGTTGGTTGATAAGACGAATACATCTACTATCTTTATAAGATATTGAATTATGTGAAAATTACAGGAAGTCCACTGAATAGGTAAACTAATCAAGCAGTGTGACCCTGGTCCTTCCTCTTGATGTGACCAAGCCTGCCTTTTTACTGGAGTTACAGAGAGCTAGCAAAATACCTCCTGAAACTGACTTTATGTGACAGGTTAAAGGTGGATTTGAACCCACAAACCTTTGAACAAGGGTTGAGTGATCTAACCACGGGCTATTTCTGTTGCAGGATGGTTTTGAGACTCCATTTGATATACTTTTTTCAAAGTCCAGAGTGCTTGCTATTACATTAAAAAACCTATCATCTCTTAAAGCCTAGCATTGAAGTGCCAGAAAAAAAGCATTACACAAAATATGATTCCACCTGATTCTTTTTGAATATTTTATATCAGGCTCATACTCAAAGGAGAAATACAGTACTGAGTAAAATCATTTAGCCTCACCTTCTTGGAATGGTCAGAAATTCTTTGTTCTTTTCTTGGAATTTAAGGACAATGTCAAGCTCTTCATCTGTCAAGACGCCAGGAATGTGGGCTGCAGTTACTATCGTTGTTGCATTCACCTTTTCTAATACAGAGAGAAAATATATTTTAGTCTGTTTGTAAACATTAGGAAGATAATCAATTATCATATGTAACTAGCAGTAATATATGTGAATGAGCTGTATAAGCTTTCTAATTAGTATGTCTTCAGATGAGCAAGCAATCACAAAACAGACGCTCTGAGCACAGTCTATGTAGAAATCACCACATCGACATCTCAAAATGAATTTTATAATCATTCATGAGTAATACAAGAACTTATCGAGTTTGCCCCAGCCTTGCATTTAAATAACACTTCTAAGAATATACCCCTGGAGACTGGTTAGTTTTGAATATGGACCAAGCCCAGCTAGTTGCGTTCACATTAAAAAACTAACCTGGATTAGTTAAACATAAGACGTGGCAAACCCAGGTTGGTTTACCTCCTTGGAACATGGTTCTATACTTTGTACCCTAACTGATTGATTATGCCCTGAAACTCAAATGAACACCATCATCAAATAAGCGCAAAACTTTTGATGGCAACAGGATGTAATTAAACTCATGAAAATTAGATATTATGAGGCAAATGTGCTGCAAGAAATAGGATAGATTTAATTTAATGCTTATTCCAGGCATTCATTGTAAAAGCATAATTTCTCATGAGGCTGATTTCATAGGGAAACTGCAGAAAAGAAATGGAATGGAGTTACAATTCAATCCTTAAAACCCGTAAACTTTTGCCAAGCCCTTTTCTAGACCATTAAACAGAGTAACGTCCAGAGACATCTTTGACCAAAAATCTATAGAAATATGTATAGATGAGAGACAAGAGAAGAGACTGGCTCTCTTTAACTTGAAGTTACATGCTCTCACAATCATCAACAGAATATACTCCTAGAGTATAGTCTGTCTGATTATTGGAAGAGTATGAGACTCTGAGTTACAGAGAGCCATTCACCTTTCTTGTGTCTCATCTATGACACGCTGTACCTTCGTACATCAAGCACTATGATGCAATTATAAGCAATGCAATGCTATAGAGATGGGAATAAGATCACTTAGACTTCTGCTGTGAGGATCAAATCTTTTTTCAAACAGGATTGAAAACTTTTAAAAGGATGTCAAAGATCATGCGTTTATTTCCGCACATACTGAGTATCATATAATTCAAGTATAACTAAACCAGTATTACCTGCAGTGAACTCTCTATTGGCCAGTTCAGCAGTAGTAATAAACTCATTCAATGCTGACTCGTCTGTTATTGATTTCAAATCTGGTTTGCTCGGATTATAAACCTCTGTTGTATGTCTCTGAAAGACAAATTATAGAATACTCAAACAATTTTGCATATCAACCAACAACAACTTTGTCAAAATATTGCAATCAACCAAGGGACATAGTATACGAAATATGCTAGTCAGACAAAGGCTGAGACTTGCTTCCAACAGCGTCCCTTTGCAGAGTATGGCAGTTCCCAAAAAGAACTTGCGCGGGAAGACCTGTTCTATTATTGAGCTTGAATGTCAAATGATCCAAGTGTTACATTCTAAAGTTTTGAATAGGGGCATAGTACTCTTGAAAATAAACAGGGAACGATTATTCTGCACTTGACAGTAAATAGCATTACGTCAATACCAGACTGCCGTGTGTTGCCAACAATAAACATTTAATTATTCTAGTCTTCCAACCAGCAATTGCCGTAAAAGCTCTATTAAGCCCCCAGGGGGCTTATTTAATTTTCGAGGTCCTAGAGGGGGGCTTAATAGAGAGGCGGGCTTATTAGAGAGGGGGGCTTATTTCAAAAACCAAGATCAAGGATACAAAAATCATTTTTATTTTCCTTTACTTTTCTGGTTTATATCTAAAAACGAAAATGTATAACGAAACAGCGGCCGAAGTCTAATTGTTAAGTCATAGAGAATTTTGCAACTGTTGCCAGAGGGCATCATATTTACAAGAGAGTTTGGAAACCTGTTGTTGGAGAAACATTATTTTGCCGTCATGACGAAAGAGAAGAAGCAAAACTTTATGATGACTACGCGATCGGCATATATCTCTATGGTGATCAAGGGTGTCACGAACAGCTAGTTGGTCATTTACCAATTGAACTGTCATTTTTGCTATGTAAATTTCTGGATCGTCAAGCTGCAATCTCAGATTCTCACCAACCGGAGCAAGAATGCTTGAAGATGGATTGGTTGTTCCAGGAACTTACACTGCGCTGAGTGATTCTCGAGGGCTGCTAGAGACGTTGAAGACAGAACTGGACAAGAAAATTTTGACTCTCAAGCACATGAAATTAAAAACTGGAAATATTACGACCAAATTCATCATGAGCTATCAATAAATCATTTCACTTTACTCTGTAGTCTTTCTTGTATGAAAATGGGGGGGGCTTAATAGAGAGGGGGGGCTCATTTCAAATTTCTGCTTGAAAAGGAGGGGCTTATTAGAGAAGGGGGCTTAATAGAGAGGGGGGGGGCTTAATAGAGCTTTTACGGTGTTTGAATTTCTACCTGTATTTTATGAGGTACTGAAATTTGTAACCCCCTGTAAGTTTAAAAAGGAAAAAGAGATTAGAATAATAGAAATAGCTTTTGCCATGCACAAGGTCTCTTCAGGAAGTGCCACATTCTGAAAAGGGTCCCCTCTTGGTTCCAAACAAAACTAAGGAAACTATGCAAGATCCCCTTGGTGAGTTCTCAGTGTTACATAATAAATTCCCTATTCTTTAGAGGTAGCTAATTATGATATACAGTAGAATCCCGATTACTCGAACAAGCAAGGGACGATCAAAATAGTTCAAATTATCGAATGTTCGAGTTATTGAGGCTCTCTATAACTGGAATAATGTTCAAGGGGAATGCCAAATCTGTTGGAGTTAGCGAGAGTTTGAGTAATCGCATGTTCGAGTTATCAAGATTCTACTGTACTCTTAGTGATGATCTAAAATTGGCAACTTCTCTCATGAAATTCAAAAGGGAGATACGTTCTTGAGATGGTGATGACTCCACAGGCTACATTTGCACTTGAATTATAGTATTCATGTATTATTAGGTAATTAAAGTATTTCTGTACTATTATTGCAGATAGTTGGTGTCAATTAGTTTTAATTAACTACCAATAAACCAACTGTAAATAAGTTTTTATGATAATGATTATGATTATGATTAACATCGAGAATATATAAATAATGAAGTTTTTCTACCTCCCCCTGTTTGTTCGGGGCTAGATTGAAATTTAGTGGACGGCCTACCCTGTAAGGCAGTCCACAGAAAACAGATCCACTCACTTATAAGGGAGGTGATGGATTCTTTTCAATGTTTACATTTTTGGAGAGACAAATCAGATTTTTTTGACATGCAAAATAGGATCACAATAAAAAGTTAAACCTTTTGACAATTAATTAAAGGGGTCTAGGCTCTTTTGAAATCTTATTTCCCTGTGGTTGGCACCCGCTAAACTGCAACTGTGCCTTATTTGCTACTTGACAGTCAGGTCCGATCTAGATAGAAATAGAAATAATAGTCAATAGCCAGCATATATAGACCTGTGTGTGCCACTATATATAGCCAGCATATATAGTGGCTGAGCATAGACCACTTTCAATGTTTACATTTTACGCCTGTTGGTTTCTTTGTTTACTAAACAATTGGCATTGAATTCATTGTGAAAAGGTGTAACATCTTATTGTAGTGTTAATTTGAATTTCAAAAGGATCTCATTTGCCTGTCCAAAAATGTAAACATTGTAAGTGGTCTATAATAGTCACAAGAATTAGGCCCTTAGGCCAATCAGGCCTTAGCATATTCTTCACTTCATTTTGGGGTAGTTTTTCGTATCATTCACGTTCCAGTTATCACACTAACTACATACCACAGTGCTATTCGATGTTCTGTTTGAATGTTGGTTGCGTAACAAGGCATTGCCGAGGCTTGTTTTACTTTTCTTTCCCATTTTAGAATATTTCAGCTTTGTTTGCACCACTGCACGAGATGACCACTGTGGTGGTTGGTGATAGGTAGTAGTGCTCAAATGGACATTTTGTATTTCTGCTAAACACCGGAACGAGGTGGAATGCCAACAAGTGTTTAGTATCTTTATTTATTTCATGTTAGAAAGAAAGAATTAAAGAAATCACGCAAGTTTAATTCTTTCGACGTGCTGCGAATCAAATTTAGTCCAAGATCTTTAGAAGACTAAATTTGATTTGCAGTGTGTCGAAAGACTCATACTTGCGTGATCTTTGTGATCGTTTTCTCTAACATTTTTCATTTTCAATTTTTTCTACCTTGAAGTTGACCAATTCCTTTATATATGGCCTGTTCCAGAATTATTAGCAATAAAGATTAAGGTTAGGGTTAGGATTTGGGCTAGGTTTAGGATTTGGGGTTGAGGTTAAAGGGTTAGAAATGTATCGATCATACACTCTTTTTTTATAAGAGCCAGTAAATTTGATTTGAAGATGGCTGTTCTTAAATACTCCCTTATTTTCAGTCTGAAATGTTCTTAAGTTGTTCTTACTTCAAAATTATTTGGAAGCCTGTTTTCGCTATTAGTTGTGTTAATTGGTTCAAATGTGGACTAAATACATACATACATACATTATTTAGTTGATAATGCAGGTCAAAAGTTCAGCTAAAAGCTGGCTCTCTTGGCCATCTGACATATCTGTGTGCTTGTTTTGAAATTATTTGTCAGTCTCATGGTTATTTCGTATAATTCTTATTTTGACCTTGAAATGGTCAGCCTCGGTTTGTTCTTAAATTGTTCTTAAGATTTGGCAAAATCTGAGGCTTGTACTCTTACAAAATTGTTTTATAAATAAAAAAGAGTGTAATGAATCATTGAAGGAAGGGCGTTCTTTGGTCCGGTTCATTAGGGTCCGGTTTTTACCTATTAGTTGAAAGTCTTGTTGGGATTTCGACAATAAAGAATTGAATTGAATTCGAATATGAAGGGAGAGTAGATAAAACATGGCTCAAAAGCAGGTGGCTCAGATCGGATTATGCGGCAGCTGCAATAAAACTTCCTTACTAATTTCAGTGCATGGGATAAAAAGAATTGAAGTGAATGCAATTAGTATTGTTTAGAAACACAAGGGACGACAAAGCAGAGACGCGTTGTAACACGCAGATCTTTTGAAATAACCTGCTCAGACAAAAGGAACTGAATAAATTAAAGGGCATCTGTTTCCTCATAGCTCCAAAAAACACCACGATCTGAGTTGGCGAGGAATATGGACTGACTCCTCCTCGATTTCCAACAAGAAACCCCGATCTACTGATCTGTACATCTGCCAAGGTTATCAAAATGATGAAGGGAAGCAAATCGAAGGATTTGGATGCAGAATACTCGTGCAGAATTCGCCTCCTTGATGATACCGAACTGACGTGTGACTTCAAGGTAAAGTTTGGTTGACCTAGCCTTGCGCAAGGTGCTTTTCGAAGACTTGTTTCGATCGTTGTATAACTTCTAAAACGGAGATCGAAATGTAAATCTAGCTGAAAAATATGAAAACTTGCAGGAAATAAATTTTGAATATATTCGTGTTGGCAACGCGAAATTGCTGTATATACTATAGCAAGACAAGATGCAAATTATCATAAATTATACAAAATAGATATGAATTATTGTAAATAGTCCTGATTTGAATTAGCCAATGAAATCCCCCAGCCTCAATACAAAAGATATGGTACTAGATTTTCGGAGATATTGCCTGTGCTCATACCCTAACTAAGGGCACATGAAATTTACCAGTACCGAATAGCCATAATGCTGAAAACATGTCAATTCTCTGAAGTTTTCCATGGCAATTATCATAGTCAAACAAAATCTGAAGTAAATTTACTTTCTTAGAGGAAATTAAACTCCTGTTTTGAAGGTAATTTCTAGATCACATTGATTTCTAGGATGTGAAGAATAATAAGAAATATTGCCCAAAATTATAAACTTTAAGCTTCTCATCTGCAACTCATTGGAGAAGGGCATTCAGTTATACGTAGTACGTACATCTTCTTTTAGTATCAGAGGAAAAACTTAAGTAAATGTCATATCTTGTACAAGTCTCTGAATTTTTTCCCATCCTGAAATTATGCACGCTTCATAGCCTCTTCTTGTTTAGATATGCGTGAAGCCAAAAAGAGATATGTATACAATCTAGTTAAAAGAAGCAGATCATATGCTAGGGCTTCTTCTGCTTCATTTGACTGGTTTCTTTAATGCCAATGATTTGGATATATTCTTACTTTGCTTTATAATTTAAACATGATGACAAGGTATGGAGATGACGCTGGAAATTTAGAATTTTGTCTGCTGTGGAAGTTTGCCATAAGACCAACAGCACTAAAACTAAAAAGGAAATTCAAAGCAGATAAACAAAAGAAAACAAAATGCTATTAAATTTTAGATTGGGTTATAAAAAGTAAAAGATGGCAGGTTTCTTATTGTTTCACTAACTTAACTAAACATTAATAATCTGAAGATAAGATCATGCATAGAAATATGTGCAAGCAAAGTGGATTTTTCAAACAGAGAATTGCATGGTAAATATCTAGTTTCTTTGAATTTGGTGCTAAAAGGTTTATGTTCATCAATTTTTATGATGAGTGGAGGCTATTCCAGAATAAGGCTTTTGCATTGTGGGTAGTTTCATCACCCACCATTTATCGTTTTTGAAGTTAACTTTCAATCTAGTTGAATAGTCGCATATTCTTACAAATCTTTACCAACGTACCAGTAACTGGGTTGTTGTTCATAAAACATCATCTTGATCACTATCTGTCATCATCAAATATACCTTGTGTGTACTTTCTAACAGGCTGTCCACTTCTTGCCTTCCCCAGTTGGCATACTCATCCGTCAGTGACCACAGGAAAAGTCAGCAGCGATTGATGTCTGACACAATGCCCAGCTAGCCTCTTTTTGAAATACTTTTGTTTGTTTGAATTCATTGTACGTGAGGCATGCTTTAAAAACTCTAAAAACTCAAGGGAAATGAAGGTTGAGAATTTCAAGCTCTTAGATTTGTAGAGTAACAATCCACTAAAAAGAGCTTTAAGTTACTGAGCAAATATTCCATGTTGTCAAACATGTAACTGAACAATCATTAGGGCAATGCAATTAATTGATGTGCTTTGAGTATCATTAATGGTTTAGGTGCAATACCATCAAGGGGTATATTGATTTGGGGAAAATATGCTGTACGAAAATAGGAAATGGGGTCAAGACCTTTTTAAGACCAAGACCTTGCCCCTTGGAAAAATCCAAATACTATCTGTGCATCCTTGAGAACTGGTGCAACTCCTTTTATTTCATTGTGCTAAAAAGGCTGCTAGAGTTCTCGCTGTGTGTAAAAGGCTTGCCATCAAAATTTACAAGTCCTACCAAAAACTTTTGTTACAGTACTCAGAGCATGTCGTCTAGTTTTTTGCACAAGAAGTTTTAAACAAGGGATACCAACTCTACCCATCCTCGTCTGAAAAAGGATTTCTCTGGCTGCTCTGACTACAGTCAACAAACCTTCTCACTAATGAGAGCTGTTTGGTATTGTTAGATAAATTGAATGTATTTCTCATCCTATGCAGATGCTCACCTGAGCATAATAGCTTGCAGCTGGCAAGGGAGTGGAAGAAGGATTTCATTTTCCTTGAATATTTAAGACAGCAATTTCCACAAGATGTAAATAAAACTGAAATTCAAGAGTATGGTCTTGCAGATTTCTTTGAATCTCAACTTTTCTGTTGCCCAAATTTTGTATATTTAGAAAACATAGGATGAATATTAAGGTTTTAAATGTGTTCAGCTGAATCACAAACAACTGGTTTCCAATGACTTTCATAAATTAGTCTTGGGTTAACCATGTGCACTCATCTGCTTGATATGTAAAGGCTTATACTGTACATAGGGTAAGGAATGTATGCAGCCAGGGACGGATGGGATGTCATGATGATATTTAGGGGATGGGATATTAGGGCAAGGGTCTAGCAGCCTGTCTATCTAACTTGCAATTTTCTACTTAATTTCAAAATAGTTTCGTTAAAGAGAGAATCCCCCTACGCAGGGTTTAATGGTATGAATGAAAATTTGATGATGGCCTATGAATTCATTTGTTGTTCAGTTGACGTTTGTTGTATGAGTTTCTTAAGACAAAACATGATATTATGATAACTAATGTAATTTGTGCTTATATTTCTGCAGAAAGATGCTAGAGGAGAAGATGTATTCTCCCATGTTTGTAAGGAGATGGATTTACTGGAGAAAGATTTCTTTGGGCTCAGATACGTGGATAGCAACAAACAAAGAGTAAGTATATCGGACTCCAGATTTATTCTTCAAGTCACATCACCAGACTTGCTGTAATGATTTCGCTTTGAAAATAACCAATTGTACACCTCATATGGTGGAAATTTTTATTCAAGTGTTTGGTCATTGTATACCTATCTGAAAACTTAAGTTTTTATCTAGAAACCCAATTAGTGAGGTGTATTTCTCTTGTAACTTTTTGAGCACTCTTTGTGTATCTTGAGCCATATTTTATCATTACATATTAAAGATTACCAATAACATTTTCAATATTTCTAGGTTTATTTTATTTTTGTTGCAAAAGAATTCAGAAAGCACTAGATTAGCCAATGACCAAAGTATCCCCTCAATATATTCTTTTTCTATATTATATTCATATATTATATTATTCATATTATATTTATATATTTTTTCCCAAGGAAGACCTGGTCTAAGATGTTAATTCATCGTTTTGGAGTTTGATCTTGTAATGATTAAGTTTTGTATGCATAATAACATTAAGGAACCACTTAGTAAGAAACCACTTCAAAGACATCCACAAAAATCCTATTTATCAGACCAATCATATCACTTAATGGGAAGTGTTTACAAGAAGTATTTATTGCCTAGACTTGCTCCACGAGAGTCCTTTTTTCCCTGCGTTCTCTGATATGCGGACGTCACTCCGGCAATAAGTATTAGTTGACCGTAGTTTACACAGGGAAACAAGGACTCGTTGAGCAAGTCTATTTATTGCCCTCAATTTTTTCAAGTTCAACCTTCCCCATTTGAAAACGTAGCTATCCAGGATCAGTACCAAACAGCCGGGTTAAAAAAGCCATGCTGCTGTAGTCATAGACTTTCCTTATTATTCAAACTTACAACTGCATTAAACACAGATAGTGTACATATCGGAACACAGACATTGTACCTTTTGACTCAGTATTGAAAAATAAAATTTTGATGTCGTTTTTACAAGATAAGGCCTACTCACCCCAAAATTGGAGAATTCACATCGTTTGATAAAAAGGTTCAAACTTATCAATTTTTGGAAATAATTTTTCTCTGATTTTTGCTTTTCATATTTTGTTTATTCACAAAATATGTTGACATTTTCTTGTCATTGCCATACAGGACATAACTTGTTGATCCTCAAAGTTGGCGAAGTCAAATTATTTAGGACAAGGATCAATCTTAGCTATTAATCCTAATCTTGTTTTTCTACTATCTAAAACATGCTAAGGCTAGGTTTATTCCGAACAGATATTGTAAAGAAATTTTGACCTTGGTTATTCAGAACAAATTTTGGCAAGATTAAGTTTTTTGAAAGGGTCAATCATCAATCCATGAATTATTCAGAATCATGTTTTTTTGCTTCTACTTTATAAATGTAAGTTCACAACACTCAATAAGGAGAAATGTTCTCATTTTGTTCTTCTGTATTTTTTATGTTGTTCTGCTTTACAAATGTGAGGTCGTAATAGAGTCTACACTGTACACTCAATAAGAAGAAATGTTCAGTGGCAATTTTAGGTGGGGGCCTTGGGGGGCCATGGACCCAGGCTGCCGCACTTCATATAGGCAAAAGGGCTGAGAAAAATGACACAAATGCAAAATACCGTATAGACAACATCCAATTTGGTCAAACCAAGGCTATTGCCCCCAGGCCTCGCAGTCTCTAAAACCGCTACTGTACATGCTCATCTGTAACTCTGAGTTTCCTTCTTGCTCAGTAATTGGTTTAATCCGTCTGATAAGTGCCTGGGCACCAAACTTTGAGTTACAGAAAAGCATTTTTCCTTATTGAGTGTAGATTTTACTGTATAATTGCGCTATAATCGGGTATATTGAGCCACACAGTCACTGTACTCAAGCTAAGTGTAAAGGTAAAGGCTGTGTTTTGTTTCCAAAAGAAATATTCGGAAGAACCTTTGTCATCACCATATTAGATGGCTTTTTCAGCCTTGAAATTGGCTAATTCAGGTTATACCAACAATTTTCTATCTTATAAATGATTTGGGTTTGGGTTTTTCTTGTTCTACTTTATACATATCAGGCGTATGGTTATTTATAAAAAATGTTCCAAAAAAGTATGAACGAATATGTGAACTGACTTATAAATATATGTATGACCAATGAAACGATAGGTCTGGTGTATGCTTCAACATGTTTACACAATTCTTAAAGTGGTGCTTTTTTATTTTACTTCAACCATACTACATGATAAGATATTTGGGACATGACCATAACCTTGATGATTTTCTAAACTACCTAACTTGACAACTGGCAATCCTGTGTCAGTGAGCTCAATCAATAAAAGTAAATTATAATTTATCTGACATTAAACCATTATCTTGAGTTATATTTATTCACCTTTTCATGGACCATATCTCACAAAAATAGAGATATTTTTTAAGCTGCAAAAACCTTGTGCTTTAGCTTTTGAAAGATTTTTTATGGTGATATTAGTGCAGCCCCTTCCATTTTGACCCATCAAACTAGGATGCCAGTACCCATACCAAATTGAAATCAGTGGTAAAGATGAATGTGTAAAGTTTGCGTGTTTCAGAATACATAATGTCCTGATATGATACTTTTTTCTTTCAGCACTGGCTTGAGCTTGGAAGAGATTTGGCAAAACAGCTTAAAAGTAAGTAGCAATAACTTTGATTTTTGGGGGGCTCAACCCTTTGCATGGTGTGGATGCAGATTTGAAGATTTGAAGATCATGCAAGTTTTCCAAGACTTTTGGCAGGGATTGTAGTTTAATGATGTTCATACGGGCATTTTGAAATCTACCTAATGCAAGCTTTCTAATAATGCCTTTATATCTACTTTGTTTTGTTTTTTAACCTTGTTATCCACCTGAAAAATGCAGTTGAACTTGACTATGCGCTCGCTTAGCACACCTTGAAAAATCCAGCAACAGTGATATTGGCGATTCAAAACAATGCAGCGGGGAAAGGTCAATGAAACCAAGAAGGGGAACTTGTATATTTTTGATACTGGTATGTGTGAAATCATTTCCAGACCATGATAAGAGAGATGCGTCATAGTCATAAGAGAGATGCATAGTCATAAGAGATACACATAGTCATAAGAGAGATGCGTCATAGTAATAAGAGACATGCATAGTCATGATAGAGACGCATAGTCATAAGAGAGATGCATAGTCATAAGAGAGACACATAGTCATAAGAGAGAAGCATATTCATAGGAGAGATGCATAGTCATAAGAGAGATGCATAGTCATATAGATACACATAGTCATAAAAGGGGTCTAGAAACCGAGGGGTGTATCACTCTCTCTCCAAGTGTACCACATTTTTTTTTTTATGAGAACAAAAGACTTTTGGGGTTTTTTAGAAAACAATAAGATTGTTTGGAAAAGTGTATGGATTTTTATGAGTGTTATGCCCTTTGCTAGAAAGTGTATTTTTCTTCTGATTACCATCCTGATTTCCAATCCAACCAAATTACCTCCTGACCTTGTTGGTACACTCCCTTCTTCCCTATGTACACCTCCAAGGGACCAATTATGAAACTAAGAAAAAGGTCTAATTCTGTCCCTGCCACCAAAGCTAATGGTATTTTCATCCCCGAGCTAATTTCATCTTCATATTTTCATATTTAACCATTCTCTACTTGTTTGTAGCTTTCATTTCCTTATTTGAATATTGTTATCTCTTATGTATTCATGTGACCACTAACGTAGAAATCAATATTTACCTACTAACTTACTAAAATTTCAAGAGACCAATCATCTTCACCTCGACTCAACGATTTTCTAAATCTTCTTTAATGAGATTTCGAAATCATCGTTTTGTTTGTTAACTCAGCTAGCTAAATACTCTTGAGAATTTCAGAAAATCGATTTTCATATTTGCATTTGAATCTTTACTCCTTTGCTTTCTCCCGCTTATATTTGCTTGAAATTAATTAGAAATGCATTAGTATCCTTTCTCTTTATATTAAATAAAAAAGTGTTTTTTCATTTATGTGTTTTAGTTTCATACCCAATCAAGAAGTTTAAACACTTTTCAAAATTAAAAGAGATGGAAGTTATTAAAATGATTGAGAAATCTAAATTGGCAGCTAATTATAGCTTATTGTCATTAACTTTCAACTTTTGCCAACGAATATGAATTAACAATAATGGGCTCTTGGGCTGTATTGACACTAAAAGCTTGAATACAGCCCAAAAATGAAATGCTATTGGCTTGCACAGGAGTGTGCTTGCAGATTTTCTTTTAACTGTAGGTGCCTTTCTACTGCAGTTTTTAAAGCGCGTCTACATGTTAGTTGCACTGATCTCTACTAGAGACTGGATCGAGCATCTGATGTTCTAAAATGAAGTCCTTGGCGGCCATATTGGGAGGCCCAATTCAATACATCAAGATTCCACTTGGGCGTGCTTTTTTCTTTGACGATTATCGGAACGTAATGAATGATCAACTCAAGACTGAATAATCGTGCAGCTATTATTAACAAAGAATCAAGTCAATGTAATTTCTTTGGCAGCCATATTAGGAGGCCAAGTGCAAGCCGAAGCAATTTGCTTCAAACATTTGACTCCAAACACCAAAGAATGCTCTATCCAGTCTTTATATTGAGATCAGTGGTTAGTTAAAGCTTGTACAGTACGAGCATAGCTTAAAGCATTTAGACTATAACCAAAATGTACTGTGATCTGAAGCATTAATTTATTAGGCATTGTGTAACACAGGAAATTAGATTCAGTATAGCCAGAAATATCGGAACCATAATGAAACGAACACCTAGATTACTTAAGCCTTTCGTCTGACACTCAACAGAGTAATACGTCAGAAAGAGAACGAAACAGAAACCTAACTGATTTATATACCCAGATTTGGATCGAAATAGGCCAATCAGAAAAGAGGTGAATGATTGATATGGTGTAGGAAAACCAATCAACACCCACGATACAGTTAGCTGACCAACAAGATTACTTCAAGAGTCCTAAGGCGAAAACGAACTCCTTCTGTCTACACAATAGGGGATCCCTGGTTTTTATGTAGACAGATTCCAAAATAGCTAAGTGAAAGGTAGATCTTGCTCTGCCAATTATTCGAAAGTAATTCTCACTGTAGGCTTTAGCACACTCTGGGTTGTCGAGCAAATGTTGACCTATAGCAGAGTCATGTTTTAGTGAACTTTTTGGTTTTGAGGCGCGAAATGGTTGTTCTCGTTGCGGCCCAGTTTTGTTGCGTATGCTAGACGGCACCCAGAAGGAGTTCGTTTTCGCCTAAGGACTCTTGAAGTAATCTTATTGGTCAGCTCACTGTATCGTGGGTGTTGATTGGTTTTCCTACACCATACCAATCATTCACCTCTTTTCTGATTGGCCTATTTCGATCCACATCTGGGTATATAAACCAGTTAGGTTTCTGTTTCGTTCTCTTTCTGACGTATTACTCTGTTGAGTGTCAGACGAAAAGCTTAAGTAATCTATGTGATCGTTTCTTTATGGTTCCGATATTTCTGGCTATACTGAAGTTCTGTACCATCCAAAGACTGAAATTAAATTCATTAAGTCACCACCGGGTCGTGAACCCAGGCTATTGCCCTCAAAGGCGAGCGCACTAACAACTGTCCTAAATCAGCTCATTTACTTAGCACAGTAACCTTGGGGTGTATCCAACTCCTAGTTTGTCCACAGTGAGGCATTAATGCGTGTTTCGGTTTAAATGCGTCACCTTATTTCCTATGCAGAAAACTTCGCTTAACGAAATACTCTATGTGCCAGAAAACGTAGACATTTTTTGGATGTACTTCCAAAGTCCTTACTATTGATTGTTTTGTTTTTTAGATACAAGGCAGCCATACATGTTTTTCTTCAGGGTGAGATTTTACCCCACAGACCCCAGTAAACTGCACGAGGAAATTACCAGGTGAGCTTGCACTCTAAGAGCTCCTTCTCGTGAGGTTGTTTGTGCCAGCATGAAACCTGTTTAGTGTGTTTTGCTTGTTTTAATTATGATAGATTGAGAGTTTGTGCAGTTTAATTTCTAGACTGAAGTCAAATTGATGATCAATGTGACTATGATCATTGTACAGGGCACATGGTTTAGTTTATCAATCGAGATAATTTGTCAGAATGAAAATGACCTGGGTAGGACTCGAACCCACGACCTCTAGATTCGTACGCTAGGGTGCTACCACTGCTTAACCGGGGCTTCTTGCACCACCCCTCAACGAATGCAGAGACGAACCTATCCGGGCTCTTTGACACTACACTGGACCTGCCGAAGGGCGACAACTTTTTCATTCTCACAAATTATCTCGATTGATTTTCCAAATCCTGCTTCTCCTCAGGTTTGGTTTATCGTTGTTAATAGTCATCATCACAAGCATCGGGTAAAGAAATGAAGCCCAGTTGTGTCTCAGGAAGCCCTAGTGTCTCGCAAAGTGCAAAGTACAGCGCTACAGACAATGCAGAAAAGCCCAAAGAAACATATCCCATGCACAAACACATATCAAGACCTAAGCTCATTTTTGGGTCTTCAGTTCACCTGTCTGAGCATCTTCAAATGAAACTTCTTCGTGTCATAATTGTATTTTTTCATGATAGTCTGTTTCACAATCAGAAAGCACTTTTGCTGTCTTCGGGACATGTGGTATTTCAAAACCCTTATTTTTGTAATTTCGGGACATGTGATATATTTGATAACTCTTGATATTTCTTGAATCATAGATATCAGCTATTTCTCCAGTTGAAAAGAGACATTCTTCATGGAAGGTGAAATGATATTTTCAATCACGTTTTAAAACCCTGCTTCACAAACTGAGATGAGCCTTACTTATCTTATCTTGATAAATCATTAAGGTCCCAAGTAAATATATTATTTCATTTATTTATTGCTGTCCCTGTGTACAGTTAAGTCAGTTAAATAGCTAGATTTAATTCCTTATTTGCTTCCACATTTTTAAATGGAGAGAACTTTTCAGGAGCAGATATATCTTCCTCCAATCTGTCCCAAAATGTGTTTTGCTAAATAAGCCGTCCGTGGTTGCCTTGTTTATTCGGCTTATTCAATTATGTGCAGTATTGAGATGGATTTTGTACATTATTAAAATTTCATGAATGCCTTAATGCACACAAATGAGCCGCCTATGAATAAATAACGACTTAGATTAAGACGCGCGGTTAAAAAGCCTTCGTGGTCTGAAACTGCAGTCAAATAGTTTGCATACTTGGTTGAAAATATGTCAAGCATGAAATATTGATATTTATTAGATTGAATAAAATCTATTTGCTGGAACTGCATTTGTTAATGAATATGCTTAGTTGAATTAAGAATCACTAACTTTATGGAGGAAATGTAAACCCGTTTAAGGCCATTAAGGTACCCTAAGTAGAAACTCTAATGTTTGGGAATTGATATAACTCCCGGTTATATACCAACCCCGGCTATTGCATTAAACACATTACCAGCCGCATATATATTCCAGCTCTAGCCTTAAAGGTTCTTACATATCAGGGATATTTCGACTGATTTATATTGTGATGAGTGATTGAAATGTTTAGCACTCTTATGCTTCCACAATCAAATTTCATCAGCGCAGTTCTATAAGAAGTATCAAGAAATATATCTTTAAAATTTTGAAACTTTAGGGAAGAGGTTCCTCAACGAAGTGGCTCTTATATGTGGATTATTACTGTATACTTTTCACCTCTCTGTTTTCAGTAGGCTTCAAAGTGCTATCTCTTAAAAACGGTAGCCTAATAAGGCGTCTTTATATCAAGATATAACTCGAAATTAAGACTTTTCTTTTCTCTCAACTCTTGGTCTTGGGTGGGGGTTGATAGATAAAACATTAAAGCAAACCCCATTAAACCAACCCCTCCAATAGACCCTAGTTCATCTTTTTGCCTCTAAGAACAAATAGCCATAGTCAGCATTCGTTTATATATATATGATATATACATATTTATATTTATAACGATGATGATAATATAAAACACTCAATCGGTTGTCTCTGTCTTTTCAGGCTGCTTTGCCCATTCAACGACATAACTGAATTGGCTGCTTTCGTTCTGCAAGGTAAAATATATTCTTTGGTATTTTTGATAGGAACTGATAGACTCATCAGAGGGTTAAAAAATGTGAAGAGAATTCAGAACTCTGTGATTTCAGCTTAAAGGGCAAAGTGATCATGAGGTTTTTTCAAATAAAATCTTTTTGAATTAACAACATTCTTAAGGTTATCATGTTCATCATATATCAAAACAGAATTTGCAATGCAAAAAGTAATGAAATATCAATGAAATTGCAATTACTGTTGTTAAGGACATTTAGATGGAACATTAAGGTTTTCAAACATAGTATATGAGTATCTGCCTACAAAAAGCATAGACGTTATTATGTTAGCTTCTTTTGTTTCGTACAATTTTTGAAGTTGGCACGACCATTTTGAATGGCGTGAGCAACTTTTTACTTTTGCCCAAAAATGTCGAATCAGGAGACTGGGGAAGGGATAAAAACTTTAAAAAAAATTGGGCCTAAGGGAGGGTAAGAATATAACCGCTGTTTTTAATCAGCTTCAAAATGTTTTTAATACGTAAGTCTATTTGCCTACAGCAAGCAATCATAACGTAAGTTTCATTTGAAATCAGTGTTTTGACGCACGGCAATATCTATCATGATTGAATAAGTGAACCACTACTAAGGAATGGCTAAGCTTGATTCGTTTGATGAAATCTGTTATTTTCATGGCTAATTAGCTCATTCCTCCATCGATGTTTTGTTTAGTCATTTTGATTTTCTTTTGACTCGTTCTCTTTTCCAGCCGAAGCTGGCGACTTTGATGAAGAAGAGCATCGGGGGAATTATGTCAGTGATATCAAACTGCTGCCCAGACAGGTAGGCCAAATATCGACTCAACTCTCAGTGATAACACGTTTGCTCGTTATTTATTTCTAGATTGTTCACGAATTTTCGTTACATAGTCGTTTGAAAAATTGTTGTAAAAAGTGAATAAATGAATTGAAAGTGTGGCAATTTCTGTGCAAATCCATTTTAGATCGCTGAAAATCGTTTTAAAAGTAAGGACTGCGTTTGGGGTGGGGGTGTGGAATTCGGTTCCCTGCTGCTAATGTCAGGACGTTGGCGCAGTATACATATAATGTAATGGAATTTCACCATTTTGATGATATTTAGTTGTCAATCGAGATAATTTGTGAGAATGAAAATGACCCTTGTAGGACTCGAACCCACGATCTCTAGATTTGTACTCTAGAACGCTACCACTGCGCAACCTGGGCATCGAGAAACCCAGGCTATTTCATTCACATAAATTGTTGCACCACCACTCACCGAATGCAGAGACGAGCCTATCCGGGCTCTTTGACACTACACTGGACCTGCCGAAAGGCGAAAGGCGAAAGGCGAAAGGCGAAATTACCTTTCATTCTCACAAATTATCTCGATTGATTTTCCAAATCGTGCTTCTCCTCGTATTTAGTTGTGTGTTATTTCAATATTTCTGAACACTAATTGCGAGTAAAAGTTTTTCGTTAATTTCAGACCGAAAAGCTGGAAGACAAAATTGCCGATCTCCACAAGTCATTGGGGTTTGCAAGTTAATCTAATTAAAAAACCTGTCTTCTTGAAGACGTAGAGTCCGGGTTTATAATTTTTTTGTTCAAAACCTGCCTTACAACCACCCCCTGCTATTGATATAAGCTCTTTATGATGCATGCCAAGCAGAACAATGTCCACAATTTTTTAGTCTCCGTGATGACTCGGCCTGGGATTGCTGTTATAAGTAGAATCATATCTGAAAATATAGGAATGTGATCAAGAGACAAAAAGTACCCTGCCCCTTGATTTATATACTCTGCGTTTTCAATAAAGTTAAAACCCGCATAGAAGAACCTTCTTGAAAATAAGAACCTACATCCTGAACTTCACAATTACCAATTCCCCTCAACATAAGGAAATTTTCACCCTGAGTTTGGAAAATGTTTTTATTGAACAAATATCTCTTTGAATCTTGAAATGATATTCTTTTATTTTTGAATTTTGCATGTATCTACATTGTCAGTACCGAACGGGGGTTGCGTCCCTAGAATCCCCTTGCTGCTTGTAACCAATGTTAATCAACTTTTCTATTGCTGCTCACTGGGGTGCATTAGTTTGTCCTAAAATTTGTTATCTGGTAAAAACAATTAAATGAGAGAAAATCTGGTTAGGCTGTATTTGAATTAGAAAAATCCGGTTCTTGCCATATTTTGTGTGGAGATCTAGTACACCCCTATAAACTTAGGCGTACGATGTGAGAAGTGTTAAAAGATAGACAAGTTGAAAGAAAAATTAACTGAAGAAGATTTTATTATGTAGATGTAACGTCTTAAAGCATGGTTTATTCTCGTCTTGCCTTTCATATAATTCATAAACTTAGGTAATTTGGCTCTAGTATCATTATCTGAAGATATATAATGTTAATGTGATCTCATAAGAAAGTTTGTTTTGGAGTTTGCTGATGTGGTAAAAGAGGGTATTGTGACTATGGCCTGAACATCAGCTGAATTGAAATACTTTTTATCTTTAGCGGAATATCTCCTGCCGATGCTGAGTCCCGATTTCTTGAAAAAGCCAAGGCGATGGATCTTTACGGGGTAGACCCCCACCCTTGCAGGGTAAGTTCATTTGTATCTTAACTTTGACTCCATGTTTAACCGACTCTTTTAGGTAATCTTTACTATCAAACAACAATTAATGGAAAACTGGATTTCAAGAATAATTTCTGAAATGAGTGAAAAAAGTGATGGTATTGTCGACGTTTTAATAGAACTGATAGCTGTCATCTTCCTTGTCTTGATGCTTTGGAAGGGATATGTTTTGACCCCATGCGTAAACACATTTGCAGTGTTTGCTGATTTCAATTCAGTTGGAAGATTACTCCAGAGTTTTGGCCCTATATATGTTGGGCATTTTAGCCCAATGTTTGTTTTACGGAAATAAATGGGTATTATCATTTCCTTATATTGTCTGGCACTGTCAAAGCAAAGACAATTACTATTTTGTCACGTGACAGGATCAGGATGATGCGCAGCTGTATCTTGGCCTGACACCACTCGGAATCCAGGTGATAAGGGATGCGAAGAGAGTCTCTGGATTCCCATGGTAAGCCTATCTTTTTCTATCAACCTCTGTTCTGAACAGCAGTTAGGCTATTATTTTATATTTGTATTTGTTTTTATAGCGTAAATCACTCACGAGTAGTTTTTCCAACGAGCAGCCATTATGGATTATGGAATTTATGTTTATTGCACGAATTAGGCACGAGTGGAATTATGGGTACCTAACAACTGAGTTCTTTGAGGTGTGGCAGACAATAGGATGAACTGGCAGTCAACGGAAATGAACGTTTTTGTGTTCTAGTGATCTTGTCCAAGTATTTATGACTTGCTGTATGATCTACTGTGGTGGTGTTTATATGAGTGAATCTTGAAATATGTGACTTGTTTATGGATGCATCTTGATTTTTAATATTTGGCGAACGAACAAACCCCGCACGTTCTAACTATGATATACTACTCTTCTAAAATTTAGAATCACGTTTGTGTCATTGCCAGTTGATAGGATATACCATTTGAAACAGAATATCGACAATGCATAATAATCTAGAACTCCCAAGAAGTGCGTATACAGATGCACTCATCAGGAAGCGGATGAAGTAGGCTCACTTGAAGCACAGATCTTGTATTTAGTACCTGATATTGTTTCTATCCTTTTTTAGAGGGGACACAGCAAAGCTGGACTTATTCAATTTAGATATGATTATTTTATGTTGATATTCTAAATCAAGAGATGGTATATTATACAAACTGGCAATGACATAAACTTGATTCTAAATTTTAAAGGAGTAGTATACTACTAGTTTGAACGTGCGAACGCAAGGGCGATTTCCTTATTTGTATTTGTCTTATGATGTTTCGTGTAATTTTCTTTTATTCTTAATTTCTTACATGATGGTCAGTGTCACTTAGCATTGAGTAGCAGAATATTGCCATTTTCTGCCTCTGTTTAACCCACGGTGCTTTATGTTGTCGTGTTCTAGCTGGTATCCCAAAAAAACACTCATTTAAGGGTGTAGAACCTGTTAGGCAAAACTGTTTCATCTCTCATGGTCAGTCTATTATAAAACTATATGATTAAGCGTTAGATTAGAAACAAGAAAGGAGGCAGGCTTCTTTATTCAAATTTTCCTTTTTCTACAATTACGATAGTCCGTCTGATAACTGTGAAAACATGAATTTTTGAGTAACAGAGAGCCTTCTTGTTTGTAATCTATATTCCTCTGTACTTTCAATATCGACCACTATGATGCAAATATAGACAACGCAATTCTACATATGAATTATCGTTTAATAAATGAAATAAAGAAATAAAATAAAAGAAAGAAAACGAAAAAAGGTTACCTAAGGAGATATACTTATCGAAACGTTTGAAAGCAACTTTTATTCTTGTCCTATCTTTTGAATATTATATAAACTTGACTCTCGTATTAGTTTGATTAATTGTTATGTATTTATTTGAGAAGTTTGCTTTCAGAATTATATGCCTTCCCCCTAGGACGGAAATACACAAAGTCACTTATGAGAATAAATCGTTTTACATTCAAATCGTCAAAGATAAGGTAACAGTTACGATTTTCCTCTTAAAAGTTGTAGAAGATGGCAAAACTAACATGTCATCGGTCCGGCCTTCTTCATATTTCAAGGCCGTATTTGCATTGGAAAACAATTGATTGAAAACCAATCATTTCATGCTCTCTTCTATCTTCTGAAATTTTACTACCACAGGGAAATAAGGCTCATCTCGACTGCGTATCCTATTGTTCTGGCCACTATAGTATGGAGCTCCATTCGTGAATTACGTGACATTGAATAGAGGATGTATTTTATGATGTTCTAGGCCTCTCCCTCTTGTGCTTTCAAGGCTAACTATTTGTTCATTTTATGCTGCAGAAAAAGACGAATTACTCCTTTCGATTGAATGACATGCCTGCATGCAAGCATCTTTGGAAGTGCACTGTTGAGCAGATGGCATTTTATGGGTATTCATGTTTTATTCATGTTTGTCTTTATGCACCGTTCATTATCTATACCCCAGGTTGACACCGAATTACGAAATATTGCACCTCGAGGTCTGTGTTTCTGATTTTTAGCAGTTTGAGCAGTTTTGTAGAATTATTTTATGGCGACAATATTTCTACCCAAAAGCTTCAATGTAAGAAAATAACTTTCAACCCAACCTGTGAAGAAGCCAGAAAATAGATTACTCAACCAATTTCTCTTTATTGCCAACCTCCTGCATAAATGATAAACAGTTCCTTGAGCGTCCAGTTTTACGGAGAGACAGAGAGATTTACAAACATTTCTCCAAACGTCTGTATATTTTACCCTTCTTTGCTGCAAAGGGTTGTTCTTGTCCATTTCCACCTTCTTCAATTCTAATGTGTATGCAGTATGTATGCAGATGTATTGGTTGATTATCAGTCCACCGTCTTCTGAGCTCACTCCAATGAGCTGTTCTTCGGAATGGACGTTAAACAAGGGGACCTTGTTAGGGTTGTGGGAATGGATATCGTTCTGTAGTGCAGAGGGTTTCCCCCACACAACTTCTTGTCTATTACCTTACTTTTGGTATATCTAGCAGTCATGCCTGTTTTGTTTCCCCATCAATAGCTCAGACTATAATGATCTAGCTCTTGCCATAACAAATCAATTTCTGTTACAGGGGAGATCCTTTAAAAACCAATAACGCACGCAAGTCTCACTTATCACCACAGAATATATTCAGAAGGAAAAAGTATACCTACAGGTACTTTCGATTTCTCTTTCGTTTTATGTCGGATAGATATAAAACACTAAGCTTGTTCATAATAGAGTCCTAAAGTGTGACGTCATAAAAATATATTTTCAGAATTTCCCGAATGAAAGTCCATAATCTCAAAGAACATAAAAAATGACATTGTTTGAATGTATCACCCATTTATCTTGGATATCTAAGATACGACAATTTGAAAAATTGCTTTTCAATATCAAGTCATTTTATTTTTGGATGGCTAAAAAATTTCTGAAGCAGTGGAAAAATATAGGGAATTGACTGGCAAATTCTGATATTCAGATGGTAAATATCTCATTCAATATTCAATATTAACAAGTGATTTTACGTTAATACGATGTAATGTCTGACTGTCTTTCAGACTAGAGAGGTTTATCCTTGAGATTCTGAAAGTAGGCTTTTGTGACGTCATTACTTAAGGACTCTATATATATTGAAAGTCACAATGTTCCTATCGCAGTGATAGTATTCTATAAAGATCATCCAAGAACGTGACCAATCGTTGATAGTTGAGTTGTTGATAGGCAAATACGCTTACCATCTTCGAAAGGTATGGGTTTATGTGCTAAGCACAAAGGGCCTAATGAAGAAGTACACTAATCGAGCAGTGCGACCCTGGTCCTTCCTCTCCATGTGACCTCTTGATTCCTTTTACCTTTTTGCCTGGAATTACAGAGAGCTGGCTAATTCTCTCCTCACATTTTGTGGCAGGTGCAAAGGTGGTTTTGAACCCGGGACAAGGGTCAAGTGATCTAACCACTAGGCAATCCCCACCATTAATCAACTTTTATCGCCAGTAATCAGCTTCTATCTGTATTGTTTATTATTTTATCAGCTCAATCCTGAAGGTGTTGGAGAGCAGTAAGCTCTTCTTTCACTATTTTTTGAACATTTATGTAATAATATTTAATATTGTTGCAGTGGGAAAACCGAGTTCCAACTCAACCATGAACTAGAGAAAGTCAAAAGACCACAACCATCGTTCGAGAGGTAATACAAACAAATTCTTGATATCCGATGTTCAAATACTCGTCATGTCTGGTGTCAAAATAATATTTTGTTATTTCTAATATCCGAATTTACGTAATATCAAATATCTGAATATCTTTAATATCTGATATCTAATATTCTTTTTATAATGTCAAAATATCAGAAATATCTGATCTCAAAACAAAATACCAAATAACAAAATTTATGTAGTAGAGTAATTCGGTTCATTGTGAATTGTGACCAATTCCAGGAACAACTTTTGAAATCTTGTGAATAACCTCCAAAATGGATCGACCAAACATTGCCAATACACGACTAAATAGACTAAATAGAAAGGGATGTGCTGCATTCCCTGTCAACAATTTCCTATTCAGAGGGGTACATCATCTTATTTCCTTTATTTTTCTCTTTTTTCATTTTTATTATATGCAATAACCTTCAGCTTGTTGAAGTTTGCATAAATTGGTAGATAGATAGATAGAATTCGGAGCAAAACAGGTCAGGGGGTAAAATGGGTCATTCTGTATAAAATGCAACAGAACTACCGCAGGCTATGCTGGGGAAGCCGAATGGGGTTACCCCACGTTGTTTGTTATTCAGCAGTCTTATGGGGGCAACCTAAAGTCTTCGTTGAGCTGTGTTCTGCAGCATTTTATACAGAATTACCCATTTTACCCCCTGATCCGTTTTGTCCCGAATTACTCTATGTGATATCAAAATAACATTAATATAGTCCTAATATCGAAATTTAATATCAAAATAATCACAATATATCTATATTTCGAATAAGTTGAGTACAGAAACCTTCGTCCTAATATATGACTGTTTAATGCTCTATCAATTATGTTTCAGAACCCCTAGTATTCGAATGTTGTCAGCCAAGAAACCGAACACCTTGCCGAACCGGCACTCTCTTGCTCTCGACGATAGATCCTCTCAGATTCTCAGTGCACCGGAGCAAAGCACACGGAATTCTAGTTTTTCCGGATCCGGTAGCGAGGAAGAGAAGCCAGACCTAGACGACAACAAGAAAGACCACCTCAGCCAGTTTGAAACAAATGAATTCCCTCCTGAGCCTCCATTGGATGCGTCTCGTACGTCATTAGTCTCGCACGAAGATCAGTCGGAGAATGACCAGAACGAGACTGGCCATTCGACATCAGACCAACCCGCTGCTTCGACGGCTGACGAGGAGAAAAGTGTTGTCACTACAGGAAGAAGTGTTAATTTCGAAAATCATTACATGTTACTAGCTATTATAGGACTATTGGTACTCATGGTCGCTGTTTTCTTGGAACTCAAATATAGTTTTATTAGGAAAAATTAGACGTGAACTCTGTCCCCCAGCTTCAAGATGTGTGGTATTTTTGGGTATAGTTATAGTTAGTGTAAGAAGTTGAATATATGTTATTATCTGGTACCTCATCGTGCGCTTTTCCACGGCTGCTGGCTACCCTTCCTACCACATCTCATTTTTCTTCAATGGCTTGCTGAGTTGTATTTGATCGGCAAATTACACTCTAATGAATAACCCCCAACCTTCGATTAAGCCAACCCCACAGGAAGTTCACGTTTGCAAATAAGCCCCCAGGTTTTATGGTTCCTGTTGAAATTATTTGGTCGTTCCTGAAAATGTCATGTTATAAGCGTCGATACACTCCTTAAAGAAATTAAATGTCATTTACCATTCGATCTTGTTATCAAGGCTTTAGCCATCAGCCTGGAAAGCGCTGTTTGGGCTCTGCTCCCTTCCATAGGGGCGGTTTTAAGGGGGCTTGGACCAAGGTCCCATGCTTTATTTGAACAAAAAGGCTGCGGAAAATGCAAAATGCCGTTTAAATGATGTGATATGGCAAAGCAAGGGGTTGTGCAGGTCTTTTGTCCAAGGCCCCGCAACTTCTAAAGCCGCCCCTGTAAGCTTCCATCGAATATGAAAAAGATGCAAATTTTATTGGTAAAATGAGTATTAGTTAAAAGCTTCGATTGATTCCTACTAACAAAAAGATTTCCTGGAAACTGGTTCTTTGTTTGTCAAGTTCTCTGTTTTTCTCCATGCCGTCGCACACTTTTATATAAGAACAATTTTATAAGAATACGAGCTTCAAATATGGCTGAAACTTAAGGACAGGCTAAGAGCAAATCGAGGCTGACAATTTTTGGCTAAAAATGAAAACATAACAAAATAACCATATGACTGAGAAATAATTAAAAAAACAAGCTGATGTGCAGCACACAGAAGCACACAGATAATATTAGATGGTTAAGAGAGTCAATCTTTTAAACAATTAACACTACTGATAGCGAAAAAGGCTTCCCAATAATTGTAAAAGTAAGAACAATTTAAGAACATGTCAGGCTGAAAATAGAGGAAAACCCAAGGCTGTTCATTCTTAGTTTTTATATTCGAGACGATAATAATTTTCAAAGAAATTTACGATCAGGTACAATAGCACTTTCTTGCATCATCAGGGCAAGGAACTTTAGTTTTCGCACTATCGGGTATTAGATCAGGGCTTTGGTTCCACGAGTCCCTTTCTAGTCTAGAATTAAAACCCCTAGAGCCGGCGTCTAATCTTCGTCCAGCAGCAACCATGCAGGTCAGATAAGGTCAGATTTAGGGTTAAAGTCGGTAGAAATAAGGGGGGTAGGTAGAAGTTTTGGATTTCAGGTTTTGGTGCATAGTATAGATAACATACCTTACACTTTGCCTGGAGAGGACTGGGACGGGCAAATACAGCTATTGAATTGGATTTGAATCTGGTTATGCAGAACAGAAGATATAAGCAAATGGCGCGAACGAAATGTCGAAGCAATATTCTTGATTTTTAAGAGCCTGCAAGTTTTATTTGTATAGAAATCGAAGCTTCACTACTAAAATATTATAAGATGTTTACGCTATTGGTGTCTGTTCACTTCATGGCTGTGGTAAGAGAAAAGAAAGTTTAGAGCCTCTATCATACACCAAACAAGATCCCAATCCTCAGGCGTCCTTTTTTATTAGGCCCACTATAAATAACGGATGTAAATGGTGGAGCATGAATGTCTAATGCCTTCGTCAATGTGGTCAGTGTGATTTTAGGTTAATGCTGTATTTTTCACATTACTAAGCTTTTGTTGGTTGACGGAGTGTTGTGTGGGCATTGCACTGCAACACCATGCAAAGCTTGATGATGGATCGAAACAGGACAGGGCTTCCTGCAAAAAAACCTGATGACAGTATCCTGAACTCTTCTAATTGGTATATGAAAAGATTGGTGAAAGATAGAACCGGTGCATCAAATTTTAATGGTGGTAATGACGAGCAGACTATAGGCAATGAAAGAGCAAAGAGATCATCTACCTCATTATCGGCACATGTGGCCTCTAGTCCAAGGTTGAGTTATGTGAATAATGGCACTGTAAGAAATATTGAAAACACTTCACAGCCATGTGCTTCCACTCCTGAATTTCATAGTCTTGGGTTACCTGTATGCGATACTCTCAAAAAGGCATTTCGAAATGTTTCAAGGTCACACTCTGTTGGTTCTAATTCTAGCAAGCTTTTTTCACCTGAGAATGTTAGATCACGAAGTGTTATTGAAGAAAGCCTGCTGGAGGAAAGCAATGGATCTTATCTCGAAGAAGTCTCAAGACTCTGTAAGACATTTGACAAAGGGAAGAAAAACAATAATGGCGGTGGAAATGTTAGCACTTCAAGAATACAAGATGGCCTGGAAACTAGCTGTGAACTTTTCAGTAGCAGGTCCCCTGAGACTGCTGAGAATGCAAGTGGTATTCTTGAGCAATCTGCAAGGTGGGAAAGTGTTGATTATTTGAAGTGGCTAGGGGTATGGGAGCAGTATCCCAAATGTAAACAGCTACAAATATTGGAGCAATTCTATGCAGTGTTTTAGTTTTACAGCTCCCGCAACTTGTACCAACAAATGGACTAAAGTAAAAACTTGAAAATGACATTAGGTTCAACCTTGCTAAAACTGCGAATGGCATCAAAATACTATCCAACTGTTAGGGGATAGTATAAGGCAAATTGTTGAGTTTTAGAGAACAGATGGAGTAAGTTTAACCCTAACTTTTCTTTTATTTTCAGAATGATGAATATCAGCATTCAAGAAAGCTTCAAAATAGCCAGGAAAATCGGGAGCATAGCGAAACGAAAACATAGATTACTTAAGCTTTTCGTCTGACACTCAACAGAGTAATACGTCAGAAAGAGAACGAAACAGAAACCTAACTGATTATATACCCAGAGGTGGATCGAAATAGGCCAATCAGAAAAGGGGTGAATGATTGGTATAGTGTAGGAAAACCAATCAACACCCACGATACAGTGAGCTGACCAATAGGATTACTTTAAGAGTCCTAAGGCGAAAACGAACTCTTTCTGTCTACACAATAGGGGATCCCTGGTTTTTATGTAGACTGATTCCAAAATACCTAAGTGAAATGTGGATCTTGCTCTGCCAATAATTCGAAAGCAATTCTCACTGTAGGCTTTAGCACACTCTGGATTGTCGAGCAAATGTTGACCTATAGCAGAGTCATGTTTCAGTGATCTTTTAGTTTTTGAGGCGCGAGATGGTTGTTCTCGTTGCGGCACAGTGTTTTGGCGTATGCTAGACGGTTAATATAATCAGTTAGGTTTCTGTTTCGTTCTCTTTCTGACGTATTACTCTGTTGAGTGTCAGACGAAAAGCTTAAGTAATCTATGTTTTCGTTTCGCTATGCTCCCGATTTTCCTGGCTATTTTGAAGTTCTGTACCATCCAAAGACTATTCAAGAAAGCCTGTAGTTAATATTCAATTACATGTTTTCTTGCGTGCCGGGGCTGTTTTTGACTAAATGATTTGCACAGATCAGAAGACATTTAAGGCATAAATGATTTGCACAGAAAACATTTGAGGCATCATCATTTTGTTTTCTGTAACTTTGTGATTTTTTAGAAATAGCTGGATTGCTATATCTGAACAGACATTTGTTTAATTCTAAAACTATTTTGCACTTAGTTTTATCTAAACTCTTCTAACAAGAGGGCTATAACCACCAAAGTTTGGTACTGCTCCCCGGCTCAACCCTACCAACCATTTTAAATTGATTTTTAAGCATTGTCTAAGTTGGGTAGATTTTTCAAGCAAAATTTGAAAGAATGATAGTAACCTCCATGAGAATCACTGCCATATGATTATGAATATCTCAAAGTATTATTATTACAATATTTTTCAGGTGTTGTGGCATTTGTTGATGTGAGATCTAGCAATGAAAACAGATTTGAAGGTGTTGCCATTGAACTTGAAAAACTTGGCGCTATGGTAAATACGCTATTTGTTTTCATAATTATGGATTACAAATTTCTTTGCCATATACTGCGAATAAATAGGTAATTGATTATGATGCCTGACCTAACCAATAGTAGACATGGACTTTCCCCTTGCAATCTCTTAAAGAAGGTTCTGACCAACCAGGTAAAAAGAAACTGAAGCATATCTACCTGCTCCTACTGTTTTTTTAGCACTTTCGACTCATTTCCTTACCAGTTTTATGTTTCCTACCAGATTCTACCCAACCCGTTTCTACCCTACCTGTTTCCTACTTTTGTCATTCCATACCACTTTCTACTTGTCTCTACTCTTTTCACTCGTTTGCTTCCCGTTCCTACTTGTTTCTTCTTGTGTCAGGTTGAAGAGGTCATTGCTCTTGATAACTGCAATTCACTGCAACCTGAGTTTATGGTTTCTTTAGGTCAGCCATCTCTGAACAAAGAATTGTCTCAAGTGCAAAAGTCACTTAATCAATAGTACCTTCTTTTCTTTGTTGATTTTATTTTAATTATTAACTTTCAGGTTCTTCGAAAACTTTCTCCTGAAGTGACACATGTGGTGAGTTTTTTTCTATCACAAAGCAAGTTTTTCACCACATTCTCTGTTATCAAAATATTCTTTCTGCTGAAACAGATTCCAACACACTGCAAAAAGCCCGACTTCTCTCTAGATGCCCCCCTTATTAATTTTTAGAAAATTTCCCACCTAGGACATTCTTATTCCACCCCCCACCTAATTAATTCTGGTTACAAGTTGCAAGTAGACAATAGTTTCACTACAAAAATCGATGATATTGAGAATTTGGAGTGACATTAGTGAAGTTATTGCACTGTATTTCCAAGGTGTTACGGTCACTACATTCTGTTTCTAACAGAGGTCCCCTTGTTGGTAATTTTCAAAATATTTTTCACCCATGGCATTTTTTTTGCACCCCCTTCCCCTTCTTAATGTTCATAGATTTTTCCAACCCCCTCCCCCTACTATTCCAGCCCTGCCCTGTATTAGAGACCAGATAGTAAACATATGCTGGAAGAGAAACACTCAGCTGAGGACTGATTTAACATGAAGAAATTATAGCTGCTGGAAATTTGCCGCATCGTGATGGATCGCTGAAAAACAGCAATGTGAGAACACTGCATGAAATAAGGACTTGTCGTATTAAGCAATGAAAATGCTGCCTGAACAGAGAAGCAATAGAAATGCACCTTTTGTCGATAAAAGCAGAATTTATCACATCAAGATTTGCAGCACCAAATCTAAGAAAGATTTATGAAAATGATAAACCTAGCCCTACCCGTTAAAATACAACAGCCAAAAACTAACAGGGGCCGATTGTACACCCCAGTGCTAGATGGGTTAATAACATTTATCTGTGAAACGTTCTATCTTCTTCACTTCTTTTGGAGGCTTTTGATTTTCTTTTTTTCTTATTCAGGTTTTCAAAAACGGGAGAAAGAGCACACTGAATTTTGTTGAGAAGCATGATGTTCATTTTGTCTCTGTTCTCTGGGTTGACAGTTGCAAGAGAACGTGGAGTAGAGTACTGGAAAGCAATTTTCCTGCCATGAAGACAGAACAGAGCTCTTTGTTGGGGAATATACGTGGCAAACTAAAAAGATTAAAATCCTTACAACCAAAGGCTTTCGAAGAGGATTTGACGAATAGTGGCAGTGAGTGTTTATCTGTATGATGATGATGATTATGATGATGATGATGATGATGATGATGATAGAGGTATTCGAAAAAAGGGATGTTTATCAACTACTATTAAATGAGATGCTCTATTTTCTTTTGTAGAATTGGAACGCAAAAGAAAGAAACGGAATCTGGCCAAAGAAAAGAAACTAGAACTAAATCTTGGCAAGTTTTGAAAATAAGAAGAATCTTTGAAACACCTATTACTTCAATATTCATTTCAAGCTCTTCAGCTTTTAGCTGCACTTCTTGGTAAAAAATGTATTCAGAAATTCTTGACTAAAACCCAACTATTAAGTGGCCTTCGACCTCCAATACTGGGAACTATGAACGATTAACGTCTTTTATTCATAAGAGCTCGTAAATTTTGGCAAAGGCTCAGGTGTTACCCTAAGGAACGTCTCTGTTCAGTACAGTGGAGGATGTCCAGTACAATGGAGGATGTCAAGTACAATGGAGGATGTCCAGTACTGTGGAGGATGTTCAGTGCTGTTACTGTAAGGGAATATCAACAGTACTGTGGGTAATACTATTAGTACTATGGAGGATGTTCAGCTCTGTGAAGGGGTAGCATCAGTACTTGGGATTTGTACCATCATTATGTGGGTGGTACCAACACTGCTTTGTTCTTTGGAGGATGTTAACTACTGTTGAGGGGCCCAAAAGCCATTTGGATATTTTCTCTTCAGTGCTTTTGTTTTGCTTCCACAATACTGAACATCCTCCACAGTACTGCGCAGACAACTATCAGGGTATAGTTCTATTTTTCATTTGTTCTAAAAAGCAAACCATTTATTCGCCATTCTTCTCAACCCTTAATCGAGTCTTTGCGTTCCTATTAAGTGCGTTTTTGGACAAAAGAGAGGGTATACTTTTTACTTTAATTCAATTTAGTTTTTGATTGTTTTATAGATTTGGCATTGTGGGAGAATGCAGAAAAGATAGATCTTTCCAAACGGGTGAGATTAACATTATTTATCCTCTTACACATCTGCCCTTTACCCTGGTTAGTCAACATTTTCTTGATTATTTTTGATTACATGTCTTTAACAAGCAGCCTTTCATCCAGGCTGCGCCTCGAGTATTTCTTATTTCCAAAGCAATTTTGAGTAAAATTATTCACTATTCTCCCCTAAAAAAGCATTTTAAATGCTTTTCCCAAACAACGCTGACGAATAACAATCGATCGTTACAATCAAGAAAATATAATTTCGAAAGGTTAAAATTTCAAGAAAAAGATATCTAATGTTTTGGATTTGCTGCAATACCATCATGTAATAACAATTTTTTACTAACTTCTTTATTTTATTGTTAGACTCCAGATAACTCTATCCTTAACTCTCCACTTGGCAACGAGAGTCCTTTTCTACAGCAGGTGAAGAAGAGATGGGCTGAAAAAAGAGGTAGGGACCTGCTCGTCGATTTTATATCTTGTGTTCAAACATTGACATGAACCTTACGAAATTATTAGGAAGGCGTCCATGAACCACATTACCACACTAGAGCAACGTTAGTGTTGATAAGGTCACGCCTTTCTAACTTACCATGTTTCAGCACCGTCATGACAATTCGAAGCACCGAAGTGAATAGTGGTGCGCAATAGGCACTGAAATGAAGCTATATCGTATTGCTGAAAGGAAATCATCACAGCTAGAATATAGCAACCATTCTGAATTTGGAATATTGGAGAATAAAGGTCTTCAAAACGCTTATTCTTTGAAAAGCATTTAGTGTGTGGAACGAGAACGGCTTTGAATGTCTAAAGAGAGGTTTTGATATATATTAGTGAGTGAGTAAATTGAACATTTTTTAAGATGGCTATGTCGTAGTGCTCGGCTTGGTATTTTGCAGCAGAGCCATGGTAGAATGCATTAGATCAATGCATACTGTAGTATAGGAGGTACTTATGTGTTTAAAGGAGCTATGAACTGAACATTTTTATTCCTAAAAACAAGTGAAATATTGAAAAAACCAATAAAGCCAGCTTCGGCCATCCTATATCTTTCCCCATTTTGGAAATATCTTGGATTTTCATTTGGAGTTTGTGACGTCATTCTTTTTGCAAAATGCAATGAAATTTGTGTGAAAATTGTTTTATTCTAATGTTACAAAGGTGAAAAAGAATGCTTTACCCTAAAAGTAATCAGGAAAGATTTTAATTAGGAGTGTTTTAAAGATGCTTGTTTCAATAAAATAAACTTTTAGGCTCTTTTTTTCATTTGATACATTGTCAAGGTGAAACATTTTCACCGCTTTTTGCAAACGAAATTGTGTCTTTAGAAAAATACAAAAAAATGGAATAGCTACGAAATAAAGCAAGATATCAAAAATCTGTAAACTGTTTTATTTCTCTTCCAAACAAGTCTTTTGATTAATGGGATTAAAATTTTCAGTTCATAGCTCCCTGCACCCATCTAAGTTTCAGATGTCTTTCATTTGAAATTATTGGGAACTGGACAATCTCTCAGTTTCAAGTTCCTACCACCAAGAAGCTGGTTCACTTTACCTTGGTATTGTCTCCAATGACCTATTGTTAACATTGGCCCAGTGAGACAACCAATGAGATTCTATAAGAAATCTGTAATCTGATTCTATAAAAAGCAAACTTCTTCTGTTCACTCTATATTGGAGCGCTAGGTATACCTTATTAGCAAATTAAACACGAGAGAATATTCCAACGTATCAGTTTAGAAGTAAAGTCATTCGTTAACTTATAATTGGTTCTAGATCAGAAACAAGAAAGAAGACTGGCTCTCTATTACTCAAAGTTTCATGCTCTTGCAATGATTAGACCAACACTGAAGTACATTCCAATCTATGAACATTTGTTTTCGAGTCATGGTAGATTACAACAAAGGAACTATTTTGATCCACCACGTGTTGTAAATCAATTTTCGTAGACTGGGGTGTGATTCAGTAATGGTCTGTCTGATGATTTAGAGAGCATCCAAATTTGAGTTATACAGAGTGGGTCTCCTTTCTTATTTCTCCTCCATATCGCCAATTATCTTTGTACATCAACCACTATAATGCTGTTATAGGCAACGCAATGCTATAGAGATATGATTTGTTCTATTCTGTATTCAAGCGTCTCTGGGTGCCTCACCAAGTCCAAAACTGTTTGAGTTCGAAGAAGAGGACTTCTCATCAGCAAGCCACGACGACTCGTTGAAAGAACGCATCGAAAGCATTCTCAACTCTTCCAACACCAGCGAAGATCGTAATCCAAGAACAGAAAACAATGAAGGATCTCATAGCTTACAGAACAAGCAAATATATGCAGCCAGTGATAAGGACGCGGATGTCACTACTCGATCGTCAAACGTTAGTGAGAAACTAAAAGATTTATCGAAACGGAAAAGCACTTCGTGTAATCATGGTGCGAACAGTGACTCGTGGAGAACAACGAAAAAACGAGAAAGTACCTCGTGTAATAAGTATTTTGAAAAGGCACCTATGCGTGGCAGGCTGAATGCATCCGTCAATGATTACGACCAAGACTTTAGTCCTTCACGCGATGTTGACAATGGCAAACCAAGAAGTGCAATGGAAGCTAATAACGAGACGAATGGTGGTGTTTGTAGCAATGATGGGGTCAAATCAGGGCTCTCGTGTGATATGGGGAAGTCAAACTCAGTTGTAATACCTGTTCAATCTAGTTGTGGAAATAGCGAGCAAAGAACTTTGGGTATTGACGATAGCAAGAGAAGAGATTCTCATCAAGGAAAACTAAAGAAGAAAAATGTAATAGGCGAGAGTGATAAACAGAATGTTTCGACTGATGTTAACAGTAACAAGAAAATCGATGTTGTACTTGATAGAACAGAGAATGAAACTGAAAGACCAGGGGTATGCTCGGCACTAAATTCTTCAAATAATTGCCACTCGCCTACAAGTGCATTAGTTAGCAATAGTGTGAACAGCCAAAGGCTAGGTCTCTTGAGCAGTGGCAATAGCAAGAATTCCCCCTCCGTTGGTCATATTGAAAAGCTTGGTGAAAAGAGGAGCACAAGTTTACCAGTCAATCACGCAAATGAGAGACAATGTGGTCCAGATACTGGCCCTACTGGAAAGTCGAGTGATTCCGTAATCGTTAACAGCGAAAAGGACTGTTCACCAACTACTGCTATTGATGGTAGTAAGGAGGATACGTTGCAGTGCAAACCAACTCGAAAGAGGAGGAAACTGCTGGCTAAAGATCATGCTATGGTTACTGAATTTCCACTTCAACAAAGTAAAAGCGAAGAAAATACACTGGGGACAGGGTCCACTAAAGGTATGTCGAAATTATACTTAAGGACTCTCGAAATTATAATTATACCTATTTACTTGATAACGGGTTAAGCCCGAAAGCTCGTGAATTATCTTTATGATATTTCATGGTACTAAAATGTGATAAATTTGAAATATTTACTTGTGTTCTTTATGTACCAAAAAGCTTCTTTCTATATTTACACTATCCATCATCCATGCTAGTAGTCTGAAATCTCAACCACATGCACAAAATCAGCACCACTGTAGAATGGATACCCATCAAGCAACTTCAACCACACCCAGGGCCTGTTAACATGCAGGTTGGGTCACCTCTCCAGGAGGGTCACCTTACAAGAATGGCCGCCTTAGCAGAAGATTCAAAACTCAGCTCTCCTTTACATGCAAACTTGACAAGCTAGGGTGACCCTAGGGGGTGATCCTAGAGCTAGGACTCACTTATAATGACTTAATTCATGCCACTGTAGTCTTGATGTGTTTATTTCTATTCAAAGCCGGGCATGAAAAAGTGAAAGAACTTCAAAAGACCGAGGTATCTAAAGCCAACAATGAAATGTCACCTGCACAGAAAAGAAAGAGGCAGTCACCAACTGCTGCCAGGAAGAAGCGGAAGCACCATGAGGCAATATCTAAACGAAATGAAGGAATGACCGAAGACGTTCCAAACTCTACCTCCACGGTGGTGCAAGATGTGACTGAAATTCCAAGGCGCACTGAAGGGTCGGAATGTGCAGGCAAAGGAGTTACTTCTGCAACAAATAAAACTAAAGGTACGAATCGTTTTGTATATACTCAGGGGATATTTTTGAGGTTTTTTCACTGGTAGGAAAACAGGAAAAAGCACCCCTAATTATGATTTGTTTCAAAATATCCATGAATTAGGTAAGTAAATTGATTTTTACAAGTAAAAAAACTTAAAGGGTTCCCATTTGGACTTAGGCCACAGGGCAAAAGTGGATTTTTTTCTTCAACTGCTGGGGCAAGCCCTGGGGCCTACTGGGAAAATTGGTCCATCAGTCAGAACATTAGAAAATTCCCTGTATGTGCTTTCTGCCTCAAGCTTTCTGCAAAGAAAAGTCATTTTGCATTGGACATGGTCTAGCTACTGGATATTAAAATAAGAGTGTTGCGCCAACTAACCTTCTTGCCTACTGTTGTGGATACGAACGCTGGTCACATTGTGTTTGAGATGTTGGACATTTTGATATTGGGTTGGGACATTATGTTTCGGATTTTGGACATTTTGCTGCAGGTAGTGGATGCGTATGCTGGAGTTGGCACAAAGTGTTTCAGATGTTAGATTGTATATTTTTAAGGTGAGACATTATGGCTCGATGGTGAATGATAATGTTTTGGATAAAGTTTTGAGGAGGTGGGACATTATGCTGCAGGTGTTGGATGCGGACGCTGGAAGTGGGACATTTTGCTGCGGAGGTGAGACATTGTGCTTTGGAGGTGGTACGTTATGCTGCAAGTGGTGTTCCATCTCCGAAGCAAAATGTCCCACCTCTAGTATTTGCACCCACAACTTGAACCAGGATAATCCCAAATCGTAGAAACAATCCAAAATGTGTGTCCAATTGGTTGTAATGCTACATTTAAACAAACTATTTTTGAATCCTATTTATTTCGTTAGCCCTTACGTTAGTTTATTACTATTTGTTAAGACCTGTTTCTTAAGCTCTTTTTTGTTACCAGACTTGCACCATTTTATTGTCCCTGTGAGTTTGTTAATCTATGAATTCATTTTAATCGTAGGAAAGAAGTATCGAGCAGAATTAAAAGGAACTTTACCTGATAATTCAGAAACAATGATGGAGGTTGATGAGGCTACGAACGACTGTAATGGTGTTGCCTCTTTGACGAACGAAGTAAATAAGATGGGCGATGCAAAGAAAGCAAATAAGTCAACGAAAAACGCTAAAGTCAAAAAGAAAAAGGTATGGTTTTTATAATAACGATTATGCTAGTGTACGAGAGAAAGTCATCTGATGGTGGACACAAACAAGACTCAAACAAGTCACAAATACACACAAATAAGGCTCGAATATACACAAATTAAAGACAAATGCACAGATAAAAGACTCAAATACACAGAAATAAGACACAAATACACAGAGACACAAATACACACAAATAAGACTCAAATACACACAAACAAGACTGGAATACTCGCAAATAAAACACAAATGCACATAAATAAGACACAAATACACAGAATTAAGACACAAATACACATAATTAAGACTCAAATACACAGAAATAAGACACAAATACACAGAATTAAGACACAAATACACATAATTAAGACTCAAATACACAGAAATAAGACACAAATACACAGAATTAAGACACAAATACACATAATTAAGACTCAAATACACAGAAATAAGACACAAATACACACAAATAAGACTCAAATACACACAAACAAGACTGGAATACTCGCAAATAAAACACAAATGCACATAAATAAGACACAAATACACAGAATTAAGACACAAATACACATAAATAAGACACAAATACACAGAATTAAGACACAAATACACATAATTAAGACTCAAATACACAGAAATAAGACACAAATACACAGAAATAAGACACAAATACACAGAAATAAGACACAAATACACAGAGACACAAGTAAAGACCTGAACATAGCTAGCTGCTAGATTTCCTTGTAAAAGCATTCGGGGCATGAAATTGGAGATAACAAAAGGCTGTAATGAAGAATAGATTGCAAACTGCAATGAAGCAAGGCAAATAGGCTGTCTCGTTTTCCTAGATGAAATTTAGATTGGTGTTGCATACTAATATCCATAATTTGATAATGAAAATATTACGTATCCTTGATTCATAAAGTTGAGAGTGAATGGAAATTTGAGAAGAAGCAGGATTTGGAAAGTCAATCTAATTAATCTGTGAAAATTAAAAATATGAACCGAGCGGGACTTAAATCCACGATAACTGATTTCATGCGGCGTTATTGCTCTGAATATTCGTCCCGCTATAAATACTTAGGTTCCAGCTCAGGAGAAGCTTCTATCATAACCAATCTGTTGAAGTTTTGGCACTTGAAATAAACAAAACTCTCAAAATTCTTAATCCTCCTTTTGTGAAAGAGTATTTCTTATCAAAAACAACAGGTCAGGATCTTCCCATCAAAAAACCTCCCCATCAAAAAACCTCCCTAATGATTCTAAGGATTAGAAATAAAAATTATGGAATCGAATCCCTAATAGGCTCAAGGTTTTCGCATGCACTTCCTGATATTAAAACAGCCCAAAATACTAAGCAATTTAAAGATGTGGTCAAAACGTTGTTCTTTCAAAAAAAATATGCTGGCTCATTTGGTAGCAGATAAAGTCTTGAATGCAAACTTTGCAGTTGCTGATGTTAAGTCTAGATCAGTTAAATGCTTACTATGTTTCAAATAACAATAAACAATATGCAATTTAGTACAAGAGTTGCAACTGAGTTATCAATGCAGTTGATTTAATCGACCAACCCGAGTCACATTAAGTTGATTATTTTCACCACCACCACTCACCAAAGGTAGAGACGAAGTTATCCTGGCTCTTAACAACTAGTTTAATTGATTTCGTACACCCTGCTTCTTGTCAAGTTTACTGCTCAATCCTAGACTGGTAGCCATATTGCTGCTTGCAAATCGTATCCTGCTCGGTCATTTTTATTTCTCACAAATCAATTTGGTTAATGGAAATGAATATCTTTTTCAGCTGAAGAAGTCTTTGGTGATGACCAGCTTGCATTTCAGGTATGTTTACATGAGATCTTCCTTGCAACGAATATCTTCTTTGTGGATTTGATGCTGTTTTCGTCATACCAGATCTATTAAAAAACATGAATTTATTGATAAAAACTTTGAAATGCAAAATTGAATTTCGGAATTCTTCCATCTTAGTGCTATAAAACTGAACAATTTCAAAAAGAAAACAAGCCTTAAATTGTGGGAAAATTTAAGAACAAGCTAAGAACAAACCAAGGCTTACCATTCTTAGCTTGATATAAGAATTTTAAGAAATGACAATAAAACTGAGAAATAATTACAAAATCAACAGATTACAACAATTAAGACAACTGATAGGAAAAACAGTCTTCCAAAGCATTATGAAAGTAAGAATAATTGAACCACATTACAGGCTGAAAATAGTTGGACTATTTATGAACATCCAGCTTCAAACCATTTTCACTGGTTCTTATAAATTATAAAAAAAGAGTGTACACTTGTAAATGGCACTGAAGATAGGAGAATTCCGGAAAGCTTTTGCATTTTATAGATTTTAACGATAAATATGTTTTCTAATTCATTGAAAATCGGCAAATATTCTTACTATCATACCCGATTTTATCAAGTCCGTAAAATGCATCTGAAATTACAGTGATTTTCATTTATCCCTAGCAAGAGCAAAAATTGCTAATGCCTCTTGAAAAATTTCAATAAACTTGTCAACAGTACAAAACTTTTTGTCAGGCCATGTTGAAAGTACTTTTATACAACGGTAGTTTCATAATATTAGGATTCAATTGAAACGTGTGGGTGTGTTTTCATGATATTGTCTTACAACACAGGTATAAAACTACCAACATTGAAACTTGCACTAATTGGCAGAAAAGAAACAGGAAACTATACGTTCATCTCGACAAGCCTGTTTCGTGATTTCTACCTCAACAGGAGATGTACTAATCATAGATTAATATCTAAAATAAGTACATCTCCTGTTGAGGTAGAAATCAACAAACAGGCTTGTCGAGATGAACGTATAGTTTCCTGTTTCTTTTCTGCCTAATGATAAATTTGTGCTCTACTATCATGTGTTGAGCACTATTCTCTGAAAATCGAAACACTGGCTTTATATCGGGACAAATTTATGTGGTTTCAATTTCCTTTCTTCCTCTTCTCGTGAAAAGTAGCCTCGTTGTGGTACCGTACTCAGAAAAATTCACTTTCGACGGGGCCAAATGAGTACGGTTCCAAGAAAATACGCTTTCCCAAGTGAACTCAAAAAAGTACGGCTAGGTGAACTTTTTGAGTACGGTTAGGCAGGTCCCTTGTCAACGGAAGGCCAAAGTGAATCTTTTTGGAACCGAACTTTTGTGCCGTACTCGTGTAAACGGGGCCTTAGATATGATCTAGATTTTCGAAACATTGTGGCAGCTGTTCCCATTACGGAATCAACCAATATTAGAATAAAAACATTTTGGTTCAATTTTCAGCGAGCAAACGTTTGTCCGTAAAGCCGTGGCGAAACTCGGAGATTTCAATGTGACTGAGAATGTGACGTCATCTACAACACACGTGATTGCTGGTAGTAATCGGAGAACTTTGAACATCCTGAATGCCGTTATTCAAGGTGTCTGGATCCTGTCTCCTGATTGGGTAATTCATTATTCTCTTCATTTCCAAAATGATGTCACGTCAGCAAGAAAATAAAGCCATCTGTATGGTATTGTGTAGCCAGGAAAAATGGGAAGCATAACGGAAACATGCATTTCTTTGCGTCTGACACTCAACAGAGTTATACATCCGAAAGAGAACAAAACAAAACGTAACGAAGTACTATACCAATTGTAGCAATGAAATCAATCACCTCTTAACAATACCAATCATACACTTCTTTTGATTGGCCTATTTCGATCCATGTCTGGGTATAACGCTGTTCTGGACCTGTTCCTTTGCTTCCTCTAAAACGACTGCAGAGGCTTTGACACACTTAACAGCCAAAATATTATCAAATTCAGATCGTGTTGTCTACTGTATACCATTTGCTTCATTTTGCCAATTAAAAGGGTTTAAAGCTTTCTTCCCTCCCTATTCTGTTAAATATTTTCCCCTTCCCTTCCAGGTTAGCAGCTCTTTGGACAAAGGTGAATGGTTGGAAGAGAGTGCGTATGAATTGACATCTGATTTTCCAGCAGCACGGGTAATCTTTTAAGAATTCAGTAGAGTAATAGTGTAGGAACTTGGTTCATACTGGTCCGTGTTTGAATTGAAACGAAGCTATACATGCAGTAAAATCCTTCGTATGAGAACCTTAATGTTTCAGCTATACCCTGAAAGCCTCTTGATTATAAGGGAGAATTTTAGGTATTTAAAGCACTGTTTTGCCCATCAGAGCAGTTTAGCAGTTGAAAATATCACAAAATGTTCTGTAAAACTTTAAAATTTAGGGTAGAGATTTCAAGAGGAAGGGGTTCTTATATGCAGGTTTTTACTGTAACCCGTTTTGGCATTGCGTTTGCCAGGACATGAAAAAGCACCCGAACGTGTGACCGATGGTCGCAAGAAATATTTGAATTGAAATTCCTGCAGGAAATTTGTCCAAATTTCTTACTTTTTTAAAGCAATAAAGGATTAAAGTATTTCATTCTGTGTTTGTATTAAGGAATATTATGGTATATCATGAACCTCTGATATTCCGGTGATGTTTCGGCCGGTATTAAGATTTTAAAATCGTCCTGTCTGTTGCTCAACAATAACTTATCGTTGCTTCCCTGCAGCCCAACCGTTGCAAGAAGGCCGAAACAGGCGAAAGTCCTCTTGGACAGCTGCTCAAGTGCCAAGCTCCGTTTTACGTTCCCGAAAACACGACACCACCAAAAGAAGTAATTGTGAAGCTTGTCCGAAAGTGTGGAGGACAGGTAATCACATTGATTTCGTGAACTACCGATGATTCTACGATAGTAGAAATCGGAATGCTGGCAGAGAATGGTAATTTCTCACGAAACGAATACAGAGAATGACGACAATAAACAGATTGCATTTCAGTGACACATTTAATGAAAACTCCAATATTTTAGATCTTGTTTGTAAGATGAATCCATGTTGAAGTTACAAGTTACAAGACTAAGACGTTTTACATATTACGCTTTGGAGTTGAGCTATACTCCATCTTCATCGAAGGGACAAGAATATGAAGCACGAGGCTAATTTATACTGATAAAGACAAAAGACTACAGCAAGCTCTACTCCAAACCTTAATATATAAAATGGCTTAGTCTTGTAAACTTGCAACTTTAACATAGATGCATTCTATTAACATGATCTGGAATATCGGAATCGTCATGAAATATGTCGCTGAAATAATTGTTTATAGAACAGTCTTTGGATGGTACAGAACTTCAGTATAGCCAGAAATATCGGAAACATAATGAAACGAACACATAGATTACTTAAGCTTTTCGTCTGACACTCAACAGAGTAATACGTCAGAAAGAGAACGAAACAGAAATCTAACTGATGAGTATATAAATCAGTTAGGTTTCTGTTTCGTTCACTTTCTAAAAGCATCAAAAAGACTTCAACCCAGCAAGATTTTACTTCTTTACCATGGTATCTAACTGCACCATTTGATTAAATATTTTGGGATCCATCCTCAAGTTCTCTGTTTTTTCTTAACCTACATAAGCCTCTTAAAAGTGAGGCGAATAGGCTGTGTTCAACACTTTCAGGCCCGTGACCACACCCTTACCCCCCTCAAAACATTTTCTCATTGGATTCGGTCGATATACGAGGACCAATTTTGGAAAAAGTGGGGGACTAGTCCCCCCATTCCCCCCAGGCGCCGCCACTTAGTTTATTGTATTTGTTGTTGTAGCTAGTTTTTTATTTCATATTATTTTGCTATTTCACGAACACAACTTCAGTATAAGGAGCAATATCACGCCAAATCAATCGTAGTGGCTTCGAATCCTGCTCAGGCAAATCTCACAAATTATCTCTGATATTTACAAAATCCTGTTTCTTCTCAAGACTACTTTCTTTGAAGTGCACTTAACATTATGAAAGTGGTGAATACATTACAAACAGTGGGCAACACTATCATGCATGTAACTTTAGGATGACGATAGATATCTGAAACATAACAACCCCTAAACTCATCCCTGTCTGATACTCATCACGGTTTGTAAGTAAGAAATGAAACGAACATCTCAGCGGTCATACAATACGATAAAACAACAAATGGCCTCGAGCATAGGCCGAAATTTCTTCTGCAACGAGGATAGCCATTTCGGCCCTCTCAAATCTCAAAGTACTGATTTAGGACAAATATTCAAATTATAGTAAGCTAAATTGCCAGATTATGAAAAGCTAAACGTATCGGACATAGCCCTTCCTCAGTAATCTAGCTATTTAGCTTTTCATAATCTGGCTATTTAGCTCATTATTATTGAAATATTTATCATATAACTACAGCTATTGCCGTACGTCTCTTTATTTATTTATTTTACTGATTTAGGACCTTGCTTTTGAGTCAATATTTTCAGGACAAACCAGAGTGTGCTCAAAACTACATTGAGAATCGCTATTGTATCGTAGTCAGAGCAAGGTCAGCATTCCAGTGAGGAATCTATCTACATCATAAACAGGGATCCTGTATTTCGTAGACAGAAGGGGTTGCTTTTCTCCAGTAATTGTCTATTGTTGCTATCTAGACTGCCGGGATGATTGGTCGTTGCTTTACTATACCGGTTATTCGAATCTTTTCTGATTGGAAAATTTCGATCCCCCTCTGGATGTAGCGATGCGTTAGGTTTCATTTTCGCTCTGACTTACTACTCCGATAAGTGTCAGACAAAAATGAAGATGAAGTGGTTTCGATTATTTATCTGATTTTTCTCACTTTTCTGAAGTTCTGTACCGATCTAGGAATGTTTGCAAGTATCTTAGCCTGACAAATAACAACTTGAAATAAATTCTGTTTTCAGTCCACGTCTTGCGTCAGAAAGGCAGAGATTTGCATTGGCAGATGTCCACAGGAAGACGCTGATATCACGCAGGTGGAGGAGAGGTGGCTTCTGGGTAATACTTTAAAAGAAGGTTCCTCATCATCATTATAATCAACATCATCATCATCATCATCATTATCACCATCATCTTCATCATCTTCATCATCTTCATCATCTTCATCATCTTCATCATCTTCATCATCATCATCATTATCATCATTATCATCATTATCATCATAATCATCATCATCATCATCATCATCATCATCATCATCATCATCATTAATTCATTTATTTATAGTAGGCCAAATAGAGATACAAAATTGAAATAGCCAAATAACTGCTAATTCGGGTCTACAATGGTTTGACTGACAGGGGGGCTTGATTTTAAGGGGATTTATTAGGGAGGGAAACTCTATCTAGAGTGGGGCTAATAAGATATTGATTTTATCCATTTAATTGACGATATAATGAATACATTAGGGCTTATCAAGGTAGTCATGATAGTCACTATTTATCTTGACAAGTCTTTGCCTATGTCAACGTCTCGGGAGAGAACCGTCTTCCTTCATTGGAAATCGAGAAACCCCTCGCAATAAATAGAAGGAAAGAAACCACTTTTCTCATTGCCTGATGATTGATTTAAGTTATAAACGAAATTCTTGAGCATGGGAGACTGCTCAATCAAATTCAGAGACGGACTGAACATAAAACTTATTCTCTTTCACAAACTGCTGCTTTGTGAGAAACTGTATAATTTCAATCATCAAATTTCTAGAATGCAAACCTTAGAAGCTTCTCTAGATGTGAGTCATTGATTATGATAAATGTAAATGTTAACGGCATAAACTTTAAGAATATAAAAACCAAAGCAAGTAGCTGAATAGAGCGTTTATCATGGTGGCCGTTACTTCGTCAGAAACAGCAGCTTTCCCCTTCATCATCACAACAGTGGGCAGCTGGTTTTGGTCAAGGTGGAGGTCCCAGTGGGAAAACTGCAAATGGTCACCGTATTCAAAACAGTCCCATGCGTCAATTATGAATAAGTAAAATAAGGAATTTCGGTTCATCTACGCATCTATTGTCAAACAAATTCGAAACTTAAGGTTTGCACGTCTGCACAACACAAATGATAAACTTTGTGAAGTTGGCGAAGAAATTTTGTGTTCTTTCATACGGGAGGGAGTAAGCGAGTCGACCAAATGTGTTTGACCTGCTAGCCAGGAGATTTTTTTAAGGTTTTCTAACTGTTAGGGCAGATATGTATTATATACTTAATTCTCAGAAGTTACAATGATATGAAGCACGAGGCTTATTTATACTGATAAAGGGAAAATACTACATAAATGCATTATTTTTTCTAGATTGCATCATGAAATCTCGAATTCTGGATCTTAGTGAATACCTGATTTCTGAAATGAAGGAGAAACATTGAAGGCTGTTGAGAGTTTCGTATATTTATTATTGAATAATGCTCAAACCAAAATGGATCCCCAACAATGCTGTGCTATACCGTGAATACCCCATGTATGAATCTCTTTGGCTGACCTCTTGGGAGGCCAGGGGATTCGGTTGCCCCCCTTTTTTTCCCTGAACGGTATAACTTTGAACTCGCAGATTTATTTTTTACCTTCCCCCTCTTGAAAGGATAGAACTTGAAAAACAAAGAATTTCGTCTGGCTTAAAAAAAATTCCAATGCCAGAGTCAGCAAAAATTAACGACCTGTGTTTTGGTACATATTAGCATAAGAAAAATACTTCAGTGGAATATTATAAAGTACCATGGAAATTAGAAGATGTCAGATTATCAGATATCACAGCACACAACAAGGACATCAACTTGTATTTTTAGCTTTTTTTAGCTTAAATATTTTTATTGTATAGGTCCATATTAAACTTTTCATGGTAGGGTACGGGTCCTTGATTGATAACAGTTATTCTTTGTACTACTGAACAAGTTAACCGGTAACAACATGAAAGTTTATCATTATCATTGTTATTAAACGGTCATCGTGCATTTATACAACACAGGCTAATGCGATTACCTGCCATTAGCTGTTCAGTGAACGATGAAGCATTTATTTTACAGAAGGCCTACCTGATAAGAATACAGAAAGAAAACGCTTATCTGACTTATAACAAGTTATTTACCTCCCTTATGATTGGCCAGTTTCGATCCACCATTATTTCTGATTTGTTATCATGACGAGGATAGTTCTTATGGTAAACGTGTTAGCTTTAGAAAATAAAAGTTCAGAGAACTCGGAAAGGTCGTTATAAAGGAGTTTTAGAGCCTGTTCATAAACTTTCTCGATTTTTCTGAACTGATTTATGTTTAGAGATCTCAGAATGCAATGCATTCTGGGGGCGTATGGGTGAAGATGATCCCACCACTTGTAATGTGTTGAAGTAATAGCAAAGATGGCGTCAGGAATTTCTTCCCTAGGCATGTCTTAATTGATGGAGATGATTAGTGAGAATGAAGATGACCTGAGTAGGACTCGAACCAACGACCTGTAGATTAGTACTCTAGTGGTCTACAGCTGCACATCGGGGCCACTAGAAAACTATTCTAGAGGTCGTGGGTTCGAGTCCTACTCGGGTCATTTTCATTCTCACATGCTGCTGCTTCTCGTGTTCACAAGTTCGATTTAGAACTTTTAAAAACTGCATATGAGCAGTTCTAGAAGAAAGTATATAGATAACATAATTCTTAATCACACTGTAGCAGTGTCCATTGTGATTTCACGGACAATGCATCCTGCATTTATCATTGTTGATATTTGATTTGTTGTTGAATTAAAACTTATTGCGAATTTTATTTATTTAACTAGCTTTATTTGTCTTATAGGCAGTTTGTTTTTAAATGACAGTACATCCTCATCGTCTGAACAGATTGAACCCAAATTGGCTCGGCCCTTCGAATACGCCAATTTTCTGCCAGGCCTTTCCCACACGCCAAAGATAGTAGATATTAAGTCAGAGTCTACTGAAATACACTCTTTGTATAATATATTTCTGCTTTCCACACTACTTAACCTAAGAAACTTTATAAAGATTAACTACTTTTGAAGGTAATACGGCATTAAGGTAGATCCTATCAATATTTGATCATAATTTTTAGTCTCCATAAAGGCATCTTTCATTGGTCGAGTTTGTAGGTAGTAAAATAGATAAGTCTTTGGATTTACGGTAGAAGATGTTATATTTGCATCATCAGCAAAGACATGAGAATCAAGTTTCCTAGAACTATTAAGTGGGTCATCTATGTACCTCATACTTAGAGCAGGGAACTGAGCTGTGTTAGCCAATCACGCTAAAAGTACTGAACTGTGTTCGCCAGTGCTAGATTTGATTGAATCCGAATAAGGCCACAAATGCTGCATTTATCTTCTTACATTTGCAGCATGAAATGATAGATGCTATCAGATTTGTTTAACTGGAAAGAATCTAAAAATGATGCATTTATTACTTAAAGTCGGGACTCAGATGATTGAGGATGTACTGTCGATATCTATTTTCATTAGAAAATTGTAATTTGATTAAATTTGATTGATTCACATTTAAATTGGGGATTTTCATGCAATTAAGACGTGTAATTATTTTTCCTGTCTTCTTTTTCCCCTTTACAATTTGCTCTGACTTTGCAATGACTTTAATCTTTATATCGGAGGGGGGAGAAGATAGGCAACATATAAGATGTCTCAAAACAATTTTTTCAAAGATTTCCTGAGACTGACTGTACCCCCAGTCTTTAAAAACTTTTGAGCCAATCTCGAAACCTACCCCTAGCTCTCTCCCTTACTCTAGCTGCAAACCCAATCCTTTCCCTATCCCTACAATAAAAACCCGCATATGAGAAGCATATCTTTTAAGAACCTAATGCTAATATTCCAGTATTATACCGAACGTCATCCTGATATTGTCTAAAAAAACTGCTCTGATGAAATACCCAGTATATTGCGAGAGTAAAAGAGTACAGGTAGTACATCATATTGAACTAAAGATCACGACCTCCAAGTGTTGTCAAATATTGGTTTTATAATTCTAGCTTGAACAGCTTTTTGACCCCTTAAACTAAAAAAGGAACAAAAACCTGTGTTCTAATCAGTTCAGATTAGCACAATTATTGTCCGTTCTAAGATTCTAGGTTAAGAAAGGAGGGTCATATAGGGGGGGGGGGGGGGGTCATGTTCCCCTGTTCCCTTACAAAAAGTGCAAATGTTCCCTCGTCGTTCTAAGAAGAAATGGTGATCTTTTGTGTTCCCTGATCCCTGCTTGCTGTCGATCTTCCCTTGTTTCCTGTTTAATTTGTCTTATTATGCTTTTTCGATTTTGGGCATATTCCCCTGTTCCCTTAGAACCCCTATATGACCCTCAGAAAGGTCTTGAAATAGATTTAGAGAACTAAATATTGCATTGCAAAACACCATGATGTCATGTCCTCAAGTTCACTTTGATGTAGTGCCTACAGTAAAGGAGTGCACTGTAGGAGAGGATAATTTGATTCGCATTTTCGTAGGTTTTTTGCAATGCTAGAACATGGAAATGAAGTGAAAAAACTGAAAACTTTTGAAAACACCATATAATAACAGGAGTAGATCATGAGAATATCTGCTTGCGTCTGCGATGTCTATTTCAAATTTACTTGTTCTACTTTTGATAAAGATAATATGATAATATAGAGACTAAGGGGTAAAGGCACTAAACCTATAATAAAGCCCTACGACATTAATCATATGCACAGTCATAAAGGACATCTTTATTGGTTGAGTCATAAATTCTTTCGAACTCTTTCACCGATTTCGCATTTACTACTATATAAGGAAGACTGTTCCAGCTATTAATGATTCTTTGAATGAAGAAATTTCTTCTAAACCTAGAGATTCAGCGATATTATTTAGGCTTGGTACTTTATAAAGTGCCACTTTCAAATCGAACAGCTGATCGAAGTGCCAAATCGTGTAGGAAATTTTTCAATAAATCAGCTATTCTTAAATAGATACCCACTTAAACCTTTGCAATCTACTTGATACAAGAATTTACAAATAAACTATTATTTTGAGAAAAATTACCATCTGCTTTTATCCTGGCAATCAACCCCTGCCCCCTCTCCGAAACGTTACCAGCATTACCCAAAATACTTTGCGGTACGTCTCACTCACGCATATTGTGTCTTATTTCCGCTCCTACGTCATGTTTCTACGTGACAACGCCCTCGATTCCATGGCCTGATTCTTTGACACTTGTGCGCATGCGTCGAAGTAATTAGCCCGTGTGAACGGACAGGCAGGCAGCGAAGCGGACACTTTTACTGTTGTCTGAGATTTCACGGCAATTTCCAAGCCTGGCAAGCAATAAAATAGCACACTGCTCCAATTCACCTTGAAACGAGAACTTCCTCGAAATATTGACGTGCCTGATGGTTGAATTTACATTATAAGCTTATCAGTAAAATCGAGTATTTATCGAGACATTCTGGAGGACATTTCCTTTCCATCTCATTCCGGCAGAGCGAGTTGTCCAACATTTCTAACTGTTTCAGTCGAAGTTAAATGCACCAAATCTCACTGTTTTTGTGTGAAAACAAGACTGAAATTCAGCTGGTGGCTCCAACCGAGAAGATATGATGATAAAGTAAAGATGTGAGCAGTAGAGAAGCTCCCATTTGTTTTTAACTCGAGACCTTACTCAGTCAGCCTGCCTTGTTGTTGACGCATCCTTCTTCCAGCCCAAAAAGCAAAGCTCCCACTCTCAGTTTCAAGGACACGAAGCTTGCACTTTAGAAATTACTTTCAAGATAATGCAGAGGGATCGTGACAGAGAAAGGGGTCGCGGGGGTGACCAAGGGGCTCCGAGAAAGGCCACTGGAAGCAGCGGAGGGCGAAGCGGAGCAGCACACCATGGACGTTCGGGCTCTTCCAGCTCCGGGGTGTTGATGGTTGGTCCCAACTTCAGAGTTGGAAAGAAGATCGGATGCGGTAATTTTGGTGAATTAAGGCTGGGTAAGCATTTTTCTGGTTAGAAATGCCTGGTTGCTCCAGAAACTCCATCCAGTCCCCATTTTTGCTCCGATATCATGTGCCTGATATCCAACTTTTCTATGGATACAGAAATATTTATATTCGTCAACAACGCTGATGAGTAATTTCACTAACTTCAATTTCCTTTATTTTCATAATAACAAATGTCAATAATGATTTGAATTCTGGAATTAAGTATCAAAGGAGTATTTGTTGTCTCCCACACTGCAGTGAGAGCAACGCCACAAAGATCCAAAATTTATTTACATCCCATTTTGTTTTAATTGGAAAACAATAGAAAGTTGGTGTCTTGATCAAGTCCAATGTACATTTTGTAAGTTGCCTCTGAGTCTGATAGGGAGATAAAGAAAACCTGATGTAATAGATTTTGCCAGTATTTATCTGGTGAAAAAGGTTGGCCAAGATTGTCAATTGGCACTATGAAACAGCTGTCCCACAGCCAAAATTGATAAGTCAAGATAAGTGGATTTTCTGGTCCAGGTCTTAAACGTTTTAGGGCAAACCCAGCGTTCTTTTCAAGGACTTCTGAATGAAATTTTTGATAAATGAAGGTTTTTGAAATCTTTTGGGGGTAACCCAGCTAGATGGCAGTATAATGGAAATTTAACAGATCTAGATGAGCCAATGAAGCTTTTTTATTTTAAGGTCCACCCTGCATCTTGTAGATTTTGCTAATAGTACTATGAATATTTTTAGAAGAAGCTTGATTAAGTTGCTGAATTGAGAAATATTTCGCCTGAACTCAGAACAGTACTTTTCTATTTTGCATGTTTAGGTCTAATAATCTAAATACACAAACAATAACAGAAACCAAAATATAAACTGCTGGATTGTGATTACCGATTTATTAAATATCCCATGCCAGCCCTTTCTTCATCTTGTTGACTTTCTACTAATTTTTCATATAATTCAAGCAGGGGCAAAGCCACAGAAAAACCTTTATTCAGCTAAAGGCAGCTTGGTTCAGTTTTCCAAGGCTGATAAGGAAAGGATATTTTTGAGAGTAGGATGTTTTGGAATGGAAGTTAGAATTTAACTTTGAAAGATCTTGTTTGATAAGCCCTTATGACCTTGTGATGAATGCTGAGCTTGATGGAATTTACTGAAAAAGTAGGCATTGATAAAATAGCACAGTAATATCATCATTTCAGATCATAGCCTTGAAGAAGTCTTTTTAAGAGAGTGCAAGGTATATCCAATATCTGTCGCAGAACACAAGTGCAACTTCAGTTAGCCAGAAATTGGTTTCACTTGTGGGGCTCTACCCTGGATTACTTTTCTTTTCATTGAGCACCATTTTACACAAGAGTTCAACTTACCATGAGATTGTTAGTGCAACTCAATGTTATAATCTATTCAAGTCAAAACCATAAAGCGTGTCTGCTTAAAACAACAATGCCCTCTCGTGCTAGATATGGCCATGTTCCTGGTATGCTAGAAATAGAGGGCCTTTTGCTAGGATTTCAAAAAGAGAGCCTCCAAATACAGTTTTGAAACTCACTATCAAGATTGTCCACTTTGAAAATTCATGATGAATAAGTTGAAAGGTTTTTCCTCAATATTAGGAAAATTATGAATACAGAGAAATCAAGAGTACAATAAATGGGGTTTAGGTGCAGGGCCCCTAGAGAATAAGGAGAGCATTGTTTAATCAAAGATAGACTGAAAGCTGATATTTTCATTCAAGTCATTAAATGCTTTTCTAATTCCTCAAATTAGTTCAATCAAATTAGTCACTTCCTTTATGATGGAAAATGAAACTTTGTTGGAAAATGAAACTTTGTTGGAAAATGAAACTATATTGGAAAATGAATCTTTGTTAGAAAAGGAAACTTACAGTTTGTCCCTGAAATGACAAAGGACTTTGTTGGAAGACCCTAAAATAGTCACAAGAGACATACAGACCTTCATATACCGCCAATTTCACCAGGAGACTCACGGTTTGTCCTTCATACATCAAAGGCACCACCAATAAATAACTATAGAAGGGTAGGAAGATCGAAGGATCTCCTGGTTTTTATACTGAGGAAATTGGCAGGGCTGGGTCATAAAATTTGTTTGAAACATCATATTCTGTGTTATATTTGTGATGTGTGAAGAAATCCAATCTGGTCTTCTCTATTAACAAACATGTGAGAAATCAGACACTATCATGGTTTAGGATTCCATAAATTCAATATGGTTGCCTGTTCATCATTCAATAAAGCTTTTCACATCACAATCATAGTTGGGTTTGTGGGTGTAAGGGCCATCAAAAGGGAGCTACCTTCCCTCATCCTCATCTTAAGATGAGTAATAATGAAATTATTTGTCCGTTGCAAATTTTTTAATTTAGGGGGGAGTAGCCGCTTTGGCCAAAAATGTGGCAAGTGGTGGGAAAATATCCCCTTAGCAGGGGAATGTGGGATCACTAATGAGAATGCTTTTACTAGTGTACATTATCACCATTTCAGTAGAACCATAGGTGAGCAGACAGGGGGCAAGAGGCATCAGCAAGAAGCAAGACCTATTCTGGCAAAAATTTTCCCTAGTAAGGCAAAAACTTTAATAAACAACTTTTTGTGGGGCAACTCCCAAATTTCAAATACACTTACGCCATATAAAACCTCCAATGGTGACCCTTGTTTCGGCCAATATTTTCTGGATCATTGATAACCGTATAAGGTTTATACGTTGCTGAAATTCTATAGACCATGGCTATCAAATCAATTAATTCCCCAAAGCAATCAATCCTGTCATTGTTGTTAATGATAATTTGCTATATTTCAAATGTTTCAAGATTAGTTTTTCACCTGTCACTGTTCAAGAACTTTAGATAATGATTAGCAGAACTTGATGAGGAAAGAATATCTATGTTGAAGAAAACAGCCTGAAAAAGGCATTTCTTGCGATCTGATAACTTGATAATGTTTTGATTTTTATCACCTGGATGCAGACTGGTTCACCTGCAGACTGAATTTGACGATCTTGCTCTTTTTCAACTCCCTTAAAAATAAAAAAGGGGAAAATGACTCATGCTAGCATGGTAACTAGAGATGAGTTAAATTCTAAAATTTTAATAGTTTGTGCAAAGTATGTATTGATTTTGTAGCAAACAGAGTAGCGGATTATTGATCCCTCGTCTGTAATATATGCAATCTAGAACTGACTCAGTAGAAGCAGTTTGTGATTAATAATTCATTTTCTGTGTTGAAACTCATCTTTCTCCATTTCCCATTGATCCGTTGTCGCACTTAGCTGAGCGAAATGGTTTCAATTGGTTGAATTATACATAAGCATGATAACATTTTCATTTCCATATCTAATCAGTTTCACTGTTGTTTTCTAGGTAAAAACCTCTATACCAATGAGCTTGTGGCCATCAAATTGGTAATTTTGTTAATATTCATTTTCAAGTTAATTCGATTGTCTGTATTTCAGCATTGACTAACAATAAAACATTTTTTAAAAGTTGTTTCATCAAAACTTTTGTCTCGTGAACCCAATTAGTCTGAATTCAAAAGTAGTCTATTAGCTGATTCTACTCCTGAGTGTCATTATAAGACAGAAAAGGGTATTTGTAAAACAAGGTTCTCAAAGAGCCTAAATAACACAAACAGTATTCAATACATAACATTCACTGCCAGGTAATTTATTTCCCAGAACAAGCAATTGATAGCTTGGGCATCCTGGAGAACACTATATAAGAATAATAAAAATGAGAATCACTTTGTAGAGAATATAATGATTTTGTTAGTTATTTTGCCGTTCAAAAGAAAAAAAGTTGCTCTAGGATCAATTAAAGCTATTTTTAGAGTGATTTTCAGGCAATAGTGATTTATAGTGGTGTAGGGGCGTTATTTGACCTTAGTTCGAGGGGGGGGGGTGAGAAATTTCTGACAAAATTAGAGATAACTAATCAAAAACTTCCAATCCAACAAATCTGAAAATTTCATTCCTTTAGAGGGGCCATTGCTTCCCTGCCCCCAGCCACTATACCCCTATAGTGGCATGACTGTTCCAGGCGCATACAATAGGATTTTATTCTTTAAATAGAGATTTTTGCTTTATCAGTACCACACCCTAACAATATTCTGGAATGTGCTACATTTTTCCAGTGAGCTGCTTCTATGTGCAGCTTCAAGTTGACCAAGATATTTTACAATCTCAAAGCAGGGCTTTTGGCTGTCATTCAAGCTATAAAAGTTGTACTAGCTCTCTGCCTGTAAAAGGAATTTGTAGTTAAAAGGCTAATGTTTTGTCTATAAACATATCAAAGGTAGATCAATGGTTGTTTTCTAGGCAATGGCCATTATGAACATCTTCTAGGTGTCTGTAATGTACCAACCCAATTCTTTTGTTAGAATCTATTGTTGAATATCTCTATGAGAAACATGTATTGTTGAATCATTTTCATGTTTGCATACTCACTAAAGAAGTTGGGCAGTTGGTATATTACAAATACCACATATCTCCTCTACTTAGGCCCTTTGCCGGATCTAGGCCCCAGTATGCCCCTGCCAATATTAGCCTCCTTGCCTTTTACAACTCAAGACCTGTCGATTTAATTGCGTAGCAATTGCTAGTCGCAAACTGCTGACTGTTGAAATAAGAAACACCCATGGAATTGAAATACGAAGTTTAATGTCAATATGTTGACCTGCATACAGCCTTTGCTCAGGGTTGAATATCAAACATTTACAAAGCTAGTGAATTAGAAATCTAAAGCTTGAATTTTGCCCTTATTTTGTGTTGCTTCTGTTAGTTGTCTTTTAAATATTGTTTTTCACAGATCATAATTCAATACATTAGTAAAAATGGTACTGAATAATTAGATATTGTGAGAGGCTGAGTGCATAGAGGAAAAAGGAAACTTTTTACTAAGTTTTAGATCATTTAAATCTCTTAAAAGCAAACTACGGCCTTTCAAACTGACTCATACAAAAAAATGTTTGGTGTGTCTAATGGGGTTTCCTGCGCTCAATATCGAAACTCTGGTGAAATATACACAAATTGTACATTATTAGAACCTGGAGAACATGGGGAATCCCATGATATCAAAATAATTGGCAAATTTCTAGAAATTTCACGCATAGGCACATTTGTTTATTAAAAAAGAATAGGTTAGCCTTCAAAAGCTTTTCAACCATGTTTTGGCTAAGTTTGTCTCAGATCTCTTATATTGCTTTTATTCAAAAACTTGTTCATATTGCAGAATGTATTTGACCCTCTCAATCAGTTTTGAAAGGGTATCAAAGATAGCACCAAAAAGACTAGTTTATGATGTTTGGAGGGAAACACACAAGAAAAGGATGCTATTGTACCAGAATTTTTTAAGGATTGACTGTCTATAAGGTCCTTTAATTATGTCATCCAAGAGATACTACTTGTGCCATTTTATCTCTTTAGTATTTGTACAATTACTTTCAATATATTCTTTCAGGAACCTCTGAAATCAAGAGCTCCTCAACTGCATTTGGAGTACCGGTTTTACAAGGCACTTGGTCAATCAGGTAATTCATCTATTTCTAGGGGCAGGGGGGATCCAGAATAAACCTGAAGGGGGGCAGGTGCTTTAAAGGGGTGCTAATGAAGGTTATTTCTTAATAGAAATATCAAGAATCAGCTGCTCAAATGGGTGATCAACTTCTGGAAAGTGGGTGTTTAGAGTTGTTTTTATTTGCAACTGCACACCCCTAAAACATAGCACTATTGTGAGTGTAAGAAACTAAAAGAAAGAATTTTGACATCTTACATATACAGTCGAACCCAGTAGCGGATTTAGGAGGGGCAGTTAGGGACCATTACCCACTCCTCACAGAAATAAGACTCTGAGTGCCTATTTCCCAGAAGTTTGGTACCCATTTGACTAGTTGATTCCTGATAATTTATGTAAAAAAACAGTAATTTTTTATTAGTGCCCTGATAAAGCACCTGTCTCCCTTCAGCTTTATTCTGGTTGATCCTCTAAGTAAATCCACTTTAAGATCTAAGGTTAATCTGCCATTTGCAAGGGGTGGTTGCTATTCTGAGGAGAGCTTTTAGATCATTTATTCTTGATAAAACTTGACATCTGTTTATGACATTCTAGAAATCTGTTTACAATATTTTAACAGATGAATAGCAGTTTTAGTGTCTGTGTGTTTAGAATAGATGCTAGCCTGACTGATTCAGTAGGCCCGGGCAGGAGCAAAAAGACAGTTATTTGACAAACTGACCACCTTTGATTCTCAAGGTGCTCAGTTAAGCTCCATGGATACATGACCCAATGAAAATAATGCTAGTGGTAACGACAACTAACAATCAACCAACTCAAATAAGCTACAGTTTGACTTGAATGTGATGGAATTTTACAGAGCTGTATTTTTATTTCGCAGATGGCATTCCTCAAGTTTTTTACTTCGGACCATGTGGGAAATACAATGCTATGGTCATGGAGTTGTTGGGACCAAGTTTAGAGGATTTGTTTGATCTCTGCGAGAGACAATTCACTCAAAAGACAGTTTTGCTCATTGCAATGCAGATGGTAAGTGTGGCATCTTTTTGTGTTTTTCCAATGTTGTTTCTTTGTTGCTGAGGGAATTCTTGATTTCTTTTCTTGCCACCCAAGTTGAAATGTTTCTTGAGGTATTTTTATTGAAAACCTCAGTCAGTATTTTGTCAATGATGTAGCTGTTTTGAACTAAACATCTAATCAAATTTTCACAATCAACTTGATTAGGACTTTAAATAGCCTGTCAAAGATTATAGTTTTTGGCGCACACATTGGTGTGCACAAAATCAGTTAGTAATGGAGTTTTTTGCAACAAAAAATTGAGATATCTTTTAATTATTTAGCTGTAATGGGCTAAGTTAATTTACCTTAAATCTCTGAAATCTATTAATGTAGGATTTTGTATAGCCCGTCAAAGATTATGGTTTTTGGCGCACAAAAAATTGTTTAGTGATGGAACTTATTGCATCAAAGAACTCAATCAAGCTACATTTTAAATTATCTAGCAGTTGTGCGGTAAATATAAGCTTAAATCCCTAAAATTGATTTTATATAGGATTTTATGTAGCCTGTCAAAGATTACGGTTTTTGGCGCACACATTAACTTACAAAATCACTTAGTGATGAAACTATTGCATCAAAAAAGTCGATCAACCTAAATGTTGAATTATTTAGCTGTTATGTGCTAAACATCAGCTTAAATACCGAAATCGATTAGATTTCTAATAGCCTGTCGAAGATTTTGCGTTTTTGGTACATGCGTTATAGCTCCTAATCAATTTATATGAGGGATTATCTAATGTATTGAACAAGGAAGAAATCTAATGATAAAATTTGGAGGAATTAGAATCGATTATGCTTGATGATGAGGTTAAGGAGATGACAAGGCTAAATTAAGTTAGTCTAACAAACAGGAAAATCTTCGTGTACTGTACAGCATCCTTATAGCAGGATTTAAATCGATATTGGCCAATCAGAATGGAGATGAATAGTTCTTTTTCTGTTTTACTACTCATACATAGGTTAGGCAGGGATTGCCAAGTGGTTAGATCACTTGACCCTTGTCAAAGGGTCCCGATTCGAAACCACCTTCAGACCTGTCACAAAGTGTGAGGAGAGAATTAGCCAGCTCTCTGTAATTCAAGGCAAAAAAAGGCAAAAAGGAATCACAAGGTGTGGTCGCATCCAGAGGAAGGACCAGAGTTGCACTGCTCGATTAGTTTACTTATTTAGTGGGCCCTTTGTGCTTTGCACATAAACCAATACCTTACGAAGATAGTAAGCGTATGTGCCTATCAACTATCAACAACTATCAAGATGTGTGTTAGAAGCAAAATTTTAATACTAGTTATTATGTTTTGCTATGTTTCTGTTTTTCTTCGCCATTCTAATATTTAGTACTGATCAAAGAATATTTTTTTTGTAATTTGTGTATATTGGTTGTATTCTTGAAAGTACACTTGTCAAATTTGCTGTTTCGTTGCAGATAAGGCGAGTGGAATATGTACACAACAAACACATGATTTACCGGGATATCAAACCAGAAAATTTCCTGATTGGAAGAAAACAGAACGGGACTGATAAAACTATATATATTATTGACTTCGGACTCGCCAAAGAATACATTGACCCCGAAACGAAGAAACACATCCCATACAGAGAGCACAAAAGTCTAACTGGAACTGCTCGATATATGAGTATAAACACACATCTTGGGAAAGGTATTTTGACTTCTTTTTCGATGCAAGCTTATCACTTGACTGCCTTTTTACACTTGACTAGAATGATCTTTGTTTACTGAGACATCAAGTAGACCACTTTCACAATGATGTCAGTTCTCTTGAACTACTTCTAGAAACATCACTGTCCTTGATATCATTTAGGTGCACATCTGGAAAGCGTGCAAAGTCTTCTAGAAACTCTTATGTAAAGAGAAATTCAAATCTTTCGTTTTCTTTGAAATTTTCATTCATTAAATTTTTCGGCAACGACCCGCTCTTTCCTTCATAATTTTAATGTGGAATTAGGATATTTGAGGTTAAGCCATCTGAAAGTGGCAGAGTATTTAGCAAAATATCTTTCATAGGTTAGATGAAAAACAAGAAAGGAGACTGGCTCTCTGTAATTCAAAGTTTCATGCTCTCACAATCATCAGACAGATTATAGTCATAGGTTAAAGATCTTTGTAGTTAATATTAGTATCATGGTAGTTAGTATCTTCTTATAAAACTCACACGTTAAGTACGTAACGAATTATGAAGGTAGTTTTTGACATGGTATTAAGAATGGTTGACATTGTCTTTCTAAGCCAAAGCAAGATTCAATTTTGCAGGAATCGAGAATGTTGTATCTATCTGTTTTTTAATCCTATTTATAGGCTAGATCAGAAGTTTTGAATTGCCAGGGATATTTGGCATTCAATTTGTACAGGGTGTAAACAAACTTTTCTCATTTCTTTACATTATTACCTATTATCTACCTCATCATTGAGCCCTTTTTGCTTGGCGCATAGACAAATACCTTAGTGAAATAGTAAGCGGATCGGCCTATCAACTTCAACATGACATCAACGATTATGAAACGAATCTCAACAATAAGAAATGATTTGCAGAAATATTTCTATCATATTGAAATTTATATGTTAAATTTTATCAAACATTAAGGTTAAGATTACACCCCTTAAGAATTTTTTAAGCGATTTGCGAGTTGCATTTATTCGTTTTTATTCATTTTTATTCGTTTTTTATTCATCTTTGTTCCTTTTTTATCCACTTTAATCGATTCATGATGAAAAAACACATTTTTAACTTGATATCGAGGTGATGTTTTAATCGTGAAGGTGTGTCTTTGCTACAGTAAGAAGCTGCTGTATTTTCATCTTGAATGGTTAAAAAGAATGCAGAAAAATGTTAGGCAAATGATAAATCAATCACTTAGAAATGATCCTATCTAAGAATGAAGTGTCTTTACGTAGGTATACCCTGGAGGCAAATTGCATTGATTGAGATTCCACCAAAGGCCCTAATTCATTTTAGTCTATAAAGTTTTCTGTAATGGTTGATCGCCTATGATTGAGATTTTGATTTTAGAAATACCCCATACAGTCTATGATATGGGTTATCTACAGTTATGTTGGGGATTTTTGTATAGTGGCATCCTCAACCAATCCCAGGATACCGCCATAAATGGTATGTAATGGAATGGCGGTAGAGTAACCATTACGAATAGGATGAGTCGAAGAAAGATTTATTTATATTTTTCGAGGATCATAGGTATACCAACTCTAACAACAACTAACAATTTACACAGTAGTATAGAATTTTATATCGCTACAACACATGACTGACAACTGACAAGATTAACAACATTATTCGTGACTTTAATACAAGGGAAACAAGATTACATTGATACGAGGCTATGACGCAAGGTAACATGTTAGGTTATCCACCACGTGTTAATTGATATGGCAGCCCTTTGTGAGATAATTTACCACTCCTTGTAAAGGTATTCATCACAGTAAGCGTGTGGGCTGGTTTATTAGCTTGAATATGTCTTGTCTCACATTTACGAAAACATCTATTCATCGTAGAACAAAGTCGACGGGATGACTTGGAAGCCTTGGGACACATGTTCTTATACTTTTTACGTGGAAGCCTCCCCTGGCAAGGCTTGAAAGCTGATACGTTAAAAGAGCGCTACCAGAAAATCGGAGACACTAAAAGATCGACTCCCATCGAGGTTTTATGCGAGAATTTTCCTGGTGAGTGTTTGGTCTCCTGATGTTCTAGGTTGATTTTGAATTCAGATAAGAGTATCATGAAACTTAAACCTGTCTCATTGCAGGCTAGTAATTAATCACACGCAAATGCTCCTCTAATTCTTTACTGCATTTGTAAGTATTTTTAACAATAATATCTACCACCTTATATTGTATTTTTGTTAAAGCTCTTCAATATGCTGACAGATAAGATAGATGATTCATGGTCCCTGAAAGAACAATATTATTCCACCCACGATAAGCGATATTTTGACTGGAATGTTTGTTGATTGGTTTCATTTCCTCCTAGAAGAGTGGGCGACGTACCTGCGATACGTGCGACGGTTGGATTTCTTCGAGACGCCCGACTACGACTACCTCTACAATCTCTTTCGAAACTTATATGAGAAAAAAGGCTATTTCGACGACACAGAGCTCGATTGGAGTCACAAGACGATCGTGAGTCATTTCCTTCAATTATTCGGACCTTTCTTTTCGACGCCAATTGCTTTCCTGACATCAACTTAATGTAGCCATGATAAGCTCAATTATAACTTCCATCGTAATCATGTTGTTAAAACGCCTCATTGTTCAATTTTTGAAAATAGCACGTTTTAAGTTTGCCGTACTAACTTAGCACTTTCCCAATAAGATCCATCTACCTTAAAGATATAGTAAAAAATTTGTTGAGCGTGTAGTACATTGATATAATGAGTAATTCAATAAACTTTTTATAAATAAATCAATAATTGTACTAAGAATCGGGAAAATTTTCCGATTCTTAGTACAATTATTGATTTATTTATAAAAAAAATTATTGAAAAACCTTAAAGATATCCCTGTAAACGTTTTCCATATTTGGTTTTCCATTTCATTACACCGTGTTCGTGACTGCGTTTTTCTAGTTAGGATGGCTGATATCATTCCAAGCTGAAATATTGATTTCATTGTTATTCGGAGTAAGGCAATGTTATCTTCTTTGTTATTATTTGCAGCCTCAACCAGTGAGCTCAGTTGGTACGACCGAAGTAACATCTAGCAGACCCGCTGCACCCCACCAAACATCAAAAGTGAGTTTTACTCGTTGCATGTTTTAGCCGATCAATGAGCAAGAAAAATAGCTGATCACTGAGTTTCACTCGTTGCAGTCTTAATGATTGCTAGAAAAATTAGAAATGTAGCTAGTTAGATTTACTCATAACTGTGAGTTTTTGCAATTTTGAATCTCTTCCAGTTGTAATTTTGCATATTGTATTTCATGAATTGTGCAAACTTTTTGTCCACATCTTGAAACGTGTTTTGAAGAACTACTCGTCACAGTAGTAGCCTCGTTCAAGAACTACTCGTCACAGTAGTAGCCTCGTTCAGACCAGATATAGTGACGTAAGAACTCGTAAATATCCCATTACAGTGTGCATCTCGCAGGTATTGGACACCGTACAACATTCTATCAACTGTAGCAAGTTGATTCAGTAGTTATTCCAGTTTTATTACCTTGCTAATCATTATGTTGCAATCCTTAAGTTTTGTACGGATCAAAGACTGTTGTAACGTACTATTCTGATGAGTGTCAGACGAAAAATGTTATTAGTTATTATGTTTCGCCTTGTTTCCGGTTTTTTTCGCCCTCAAATTATATTCCGATCAAAGACTCGTTTAGTTATTTCATTCTTTTCACAACCCAGGACTCATTTGATGTCTAATTACCTTTCTGATCCATAAGTTAAACAATACGTGTTCAAAACAAAAAGTGTTACCCATTTGCAAATTACTTCAAGAGCGAGGAACATTGTCGAGATGCAAGAAATTATAACTTTACTGCAAAAAGCCTCAAATATGAAAACTGAATTTGGTCGTAAAAGTTTTTCTGCGACTGCTAAGCATGTTTCCTGAAACATTCTTATTTCAACAAGAAAATTAGTGTCTAGAATTTTATTTACAACACAAGTACATGATCTTATTTTATTTTATTTTAATTTTCAGCTTCCTTTATTTAATCATTTCAGTTTACATATATCCTTACACACAGGACCCTACTGAGAACAGTATGCTTATCATCCTGATAGGTTATTCCTGTATAACCCTTCGTGTTTTTTATTATTATTATTGTTGAGGAAGAGGAAGAGGAAGGAAGGTTGTATAACCGAAAGCTATGATAATTGTACAGTTCTTGTAAATATTTATTATATCTGTATATATTGAATGTGGTTTTAGGTTTCCGGGGATGCGTGGCAAGGCTCCAAACCTGGCTACGATAGCCGTTATCTGCGACCAGGTATAGCAGGGTCGGTTCAAGTCGTGAGCTCCACAAACGGAGAACTGGGACCCTCGAATGATGATGCGCATCTTGTTGATAGAAAGACTGGCGTACCGTTAAATTCTCAAGCAGATGTAGAAATCGTTGACGAAACTAAGTAAGTTTTGTTTTTATTGGCTCTTGTTTGAATTTGTTAAGAAGTAAGTGAAAAGAAATGTGGAAAATAGTTGTAAATAGGCTCGCCCGTAAGCCAATTGTTTTCTTTGCCATACAATGAAACCGCAGGCGTCAAAGTTGTTGAATGCAAGGGATTTAGGCTGTGTTTGCACGGTTACAAACTGTTACATTTGGAACGGTTAAATTTTCACTTGAGTGAAACTGCGTATGAGATCTGTTTCTCAAAGCCTAGAGGTAAACAATGGAACTGAAAACAAATCTTTTTGTTTTTGATCCATCCGTGTCAATTGGAAGCCGTTCCACCCGTTTATACGGGATCAGTTCCAAGTTGGATGTTGGGACCGTTGGTAGGCCCATTGGGAACCGCTTGATTGAACATTAGCAAGTTGGCCGTAAAAAAAATAGTGTGGTGAAAAATGCAGCCTACTTCTAACTTAGTTTTTGACCTTGTCAACTCTCTTTTAAACTTTGAATCACTGGGCACTTTTTTCTCAGATTTTCCTCAAAGCCAGCTTGAAACGATATCTAGTAAGGAATTTTATCCAGAGTTATCTCAACCTCAGTTTATTACAAAACTGTTCCTTATAACAAATATTCAAGCAAGTTCATGAAGCTAAGACGGCAACGAAAACTATGACAACATTGATGTTTCTAACCTTAATTAGATGTTTTATGATTTTTATCAAATGTATGTATTTTTTAATTTAGGAGAAGAAGTAGTAAAAGCTTAACTCAGTTGTAGCAGACTGACAAAATTCCAAAAACAAGAGAGATTACTGATTTTATAAAACTTTTGTTGAATTTGTGTTCGCGTGTGTGATGTGACCTCTATTCGTTCTCTCCGCAGATGCTGTTGCTTCTTCAAGCGAAAAAGGAAGAAAAAGGTCAGTCAGCGGAAGAAGTAACAACGACCCTCTCTTTTGTTGCCAGTGGTCGAAATGCTTACGAATTCTAATAACAATATCTTAGATTTAAGTGCGAAATCTGTTGAGTGACACGGAATATCCTGTCGCAGATTTCTAAATGTACAAATTGGATAAAATTCAGTCTTTGCAACTGATACCCAACTCTGGTTAACTACGTACGGTCATGCCGCTGATCTCTAAACGAGGCTGGATAGAGTTTTTTTATTGTTTTTGAGGACTAGGTGATTTAGAGAAAATTAAGTCGTTATACAGTGGAATCCTGCGCTAGCCTGTTGTGTTGGGTTCGAGAAAATAATTTGCAATCGCGGAAGCTCGTTTAGATAAGGGCGTTATCTTATAGTAACATTATGGGCCAGAATTTATTATGGGACATCCCGAGTATTTGGGTCAAGTAGAAACACTCAAAAATCTTAAACAATAGAGCCTCGTAAAGCAAAGTTGGTCTTATCTTTTAATATCTGTTTTTCGCACGCAAGTTAGTGAAATTTCTTCATCTTTTTTGTTTATCATTCCTATGTTGCATTATTTTCTATAAGGAATTTAGCCAGCTCGTTGCCTACATCTGCACAGCACAGTTTATCAAAGTTTTCTAGAAAATTTGTTATATCGAGTGAATTCGCTGTAAAAGGATCGGAAATTAGGCCCCTTAAAACGAAATCTCTGTCCTGAGAAGAAGCAGGATTTGGAAAATTAATCGGAATTAATTCTGCCTGGGTCATTTTGTTTTTGCATATTAATTTCTACTAAAATTCAAGGTGTTTCTATTTTACCAGATTTTTAGCAAGATTTGCTGGAATCCAAGGGAATCGAGTTCGTATAGCGGAATTTTCGATATATGTAGCACCTCGAATAGAAATCCTAATGCAATCAATGGGCTACTATGCACGTATAATGGAAAATAGATAAAAGTGAATGAAAAGCGGTGTTCGTAAAAGTGGGATTCCACTGTATTTCATAAGATCAATTACAGTTTATATTTTGTGAAAGAAGGGTTCAACTGCTTGATTCTTTTTATCAACTGATTTATAAACAACAATTAACTATTTAAAGCAACTTCAGTTAGCAATGCTACATTAAAGTAAAACTGACTCAAAATGCTCGATACACAGTTTTTAGATATGATTAATGAAAAGTAGTCGAACACATTGAATGAAATTCACGAAAATAGAGGATATCTTGGTTCATAAAACCCAACCCTATATAAAGCACCTAGCAAAACGGGAGAACCGATTGTCAAAAAACAGAACTTAGTAATTTAAGAGAGGAATTTTTGTCACTGCTGAGGAGAATTTTACCTCTTCCAAAGCGAACATGATACTAATAACAAAACTAAAGATAATTTAAGAGGTCCTCATTAGAACAACAGGATTATCTGTACTGGAATCTTCTATAGTCAGATTACGGGTCCCGTCTGTGAAGTGGCTTCATTGAATTGAATTGATAAAATGGTAGAACGAAATAACAGGAACTCAATTTAAGAAGTCTAAGGATCTTGTTGATAGTTGATAGGCAAATGCACTATCTTCGTAAGGTATTGGTTTATGTGCAAAGCACAAAGGGTCCACTTAATAGGTAGACTAACCGAGCAGTGTGACCCTGGTCCTTCCTGTCGGCGTGACCACTTCTCGTGATTCTTTTTCCCTTCAGCTTGGAATTATAGGGAGCTGGCGAATTCTCTCCTCGCACTTAGTGACATATCTGGAGGTAGTTTCGAACATGGGACTCTTTTAGCAATGGTCGAGTGATCTAGCCACTCGGCCATCCCCGCCATGAGATTGCACCAGATTTGCTAGAAAGATTTAGGAGATTTTTAGGGCTAACCATGGCATAGTTTCATCACAGTTAAAGTGAGTCCCTGAGAAACTTCCCTCACTCATTAAACCCTAGAATCATGTTTTTCACTGGGCGTATCCAGTGTATTGGTGTCACTCAACTGAAATATCTCCTGAGCCACAGTCTAGGCCTAGGTTTCAGCCATCAAGGAAAAAGTGACTGTATGCCTTTGCCCATTGAAGTGGCGCTGGCTGGTCTACTGATGTCAGTCAAATAGTTTAAATTTAGGGCCGCAGGCTACATCTAGTTGATAAGCTTGAGCTTTTCCAGTGATTTTTTGAATATTGATAGAATTATTGATTCTTAATCGCCATTGATAAATGTTGTTATAAATTCATCCTTATTTAAGCTTCGTGGTGTTTTTTCCGTTTGATTGGCCCGTGCTTTTGAAATGTGCCAAAAATCTATCTTAATACCAGAGTAGATAGACTTAGCAAGTAGCTGTCACAACTTCTAAGGTTTGGACCTGAAGTGAAATTGGTTATTTAAAGAATGTGTCGCTAAATCCTATTTCCACTTCAGGGAATTCCCTTTGTGAAAACAACTGCCGAAGAGAGAACCCCTTGACTGACAGATGCGCACCCCTTAATTTTCTAATGCATTGTCGTGTATCTGGCATTTTAATGCTAAGCATAAGATTGTTGAATAAATGAGATGATATTCACTCAGGAACATTTCGTTTACTCACCCCTCGAATACTCTATCCGGCCTTATTAGGTATCAGTGTATTATTATGAAAATCGAAATAATTGAAGACAGCCCTTGTTAGTTGGCCCGAAGCCTTAATCAGCCTCATAGTACCATTTTTTGTTATTGCATCTTTTTAATTATTGTATAAGGGCTAGGAGGAATAATTGTAGTTCTTATAAATGTTTAAGGAACTACTTATCATCAAAGATGTTTCTGATGAAATGAATGTTTCAGAATTATTTTGCTGTCTTTCTCGACTTGGTGGTTGTGTTTCATTATTGGAACAGGGTAAACTATTTCGCGGAGGGGAGACTTTGGAGAGTGAATGCAATTGGGGTCTACTTGGGTAAAATGAGTAGTTTTGTAATCTTGTATAAATAACTTAATGTTGATCATTTTGCATTTTTGTACTAGTACTTTTAGAGGATCAAAATTAACCAGAATTAGAACTTAATAAAAAAGATGAGGTATTGTCAACTAAGGCCATGCATGTAAGATTATGAAACTACTCACTTTACCCCGTGTTACCCATTTTACCCCAGTAGGCCCTACGCTTTCACCCTGAGGAACGTCTGTGCAGTACTGTGGATGGTTTCCTCCACAGTACGAAACACCCTCCACATTGCTGTACGGACGCTCCTCAGAGTGGGTAGTTTTTCCAAAAACTTTAGGGGCTGTTTAAATCCATCCTAAACCAGGCCAAAAGCTGAGAGTAGGGATATAAACAACATTGGTTCACTTACAAGATATAAAGATAGTAATGATATCTTGAATGTCTTCCATTTTTACAGCTTTTCATCCCAACTTCCAGCGTTTCTAGATCTTCGACCTACCTTCCTACATTTGTTGGAAAAGATTTAGTCCCATCGAAGTGTGATCCCGCCTTGAGGCTAAAGATAATCAACGTTTGTCCATGCTTTTGCAGGCACTTCTGTAGAGATTCCCAGGAACGCTAAAAGTTTTAAGAGAGTGAAATTGTCTGATTTCGAAATTTCTTGGATCGGCTTGCTATTCATCGTGATGTCATTTTTTCATCGTTTCATCGTCCGTAATGTGTCATACTTTGGTGTCATATTTTGCATCGCTCCTGACCGACAATATTTTTCATCGTCCAAAACTGATACTGAGTCTTTTTTCCATCGTCTGGAATTCATATGGTTTCTGTAGAAGCTAGATAATACATCGAATTAAAATAAGATGACAGATAAAACAAACAAAAAATATGGCTACGTTTTGACATTGTCGGAAATTGACACCGTGTAATATTTTGCACCGTTCCTTGGTGACTGTGTCATTTTTGCTTATCATTTTTAATTGATACGATGTCATTTTTTTATTTCCCATAATTGATTGTACTCCTTCATTTTCACATTTCATAATTGCATCGTCAAAAATGGTAATACCATTTTTTGTCAGTTTTGCAATGCCTGAAATTGATACCTAGTCATTTTTCCCTCCTTTTTCCGAAAATGATACGATGTAAATTTTGCACCAATGTAATTCTAAACTTTTTGCATCGTCTGAAATTGTAAAAATTCTTAGTTAGTTTTGATTCTAACATTTGATCCAATTAGTAGTGAAAATAATGAATCAGCAATTTCATAAAATTCATCGAGCAATTTATAACCTGAGAAGAGCAATTTATGCTTCATTTTACAGGCGTAGCAAGATAAGAAACTGGGATTCTCCAAACTGTAGAAAAGAGAAAACAGCACGCTTGGATAATACACCTAAACCAAGAAACAGTTTGTTATCAAAATAGTTTTAGGCTCTAACAATTCACCAAAAGAATAGTCGAAATTTTTCCTTGGTTAGGGTGGCTCTGCGTCGGTTTCCTCTCCGTTGATGATTGGCTGAAATTTTCGAATCCTTTGTCTAGTGATTTCCTTATATGGATAAATTCCCTTATGATTCTCAAGGAGTGTCCTAACTTTTGTGAGGGTGTTTGCTGTGGAATCACTCTGTCCTCTCGAAGCCTTCTGGTCGTACTGCTCTCTACCTTCGTTGTTTTCAAGCCCAATAACTCAAAATGGAGGCAATAAGGAAGAAGATGGCTACCTTGAAGAAAACTCAGGAGGAAGCTGAGGAAAAAGCAAGGAAAGCCGAAGAAGAGCTTGCAGAAACAAATGCTAAAGCTCAAGCAGTAAGTTGGCCTAATTTTTTCTCCCACCATTTCCCTAACGGCAGCAACTGTCTGTTCACTTGTTTTCCAGTTTTTAGCCCCCAAATCTTGAATGATTTGGCTTACTTACCTCCTTCTGGATCTTCTTTAATGTTTGACTTACTCAGATTTTCAATTTTTGTTATTTATTTAAAATATAAGCACTTTTTTTGGGCGATGACGGCCAAAACCTTGTCCGTCTAGGCCTATCGGAATTTGACAGGTAGGCCCTTATTAAAATTGCTTTATTGATAGAAGTTGTCCTCTTTCAATGCAGGCAGAAGAAGAAGTAACTAGTCTGATCGAAGCTATGGAAAAGCTTGAGGAAGAGCTGGATGCAACAGAGTCAAAGCTAAGCTCCACACAACAGAAACTGCATGAAGCTGAAAAGCAGGCTGATGAGAGTGAGAGGTATTTGCACACTTGTTTTGTTTACATTGTTTCGTTCCAGATGTTCTGTTATCTGTTGCTTCAATTATCATGTTGACTGGCAGGATCGTGTGGTATGTTTGGGAGTCAGCGAGGGGTGCCTATACCCCCAAATTTACCCCAAGAAATTTAAGTAAACTTTCTTATATGTGTTCAGCCATCCATATTCTTAGATTTCATTTTTACCTTTTACTCAAAATATCTTTTACAGGAATCCCAATCAAACTATTTATGTTCGGAAAAGGGGCAGATATTGCTTTTTTAGTGGTTCTTGTAGAATAAAGAAAAATATGGGGGTTTGGGCCGGGGCATAGCTCCTGGAAATTTTTTAAGGCCACGCCCCACGAGATATTAAGAAACGCCCTTCTAAAATATTTTTGAGTTTTTAACGGAAGAGTTCATACTTATAATAGCCAGTTATGATTTTAGCAAGCTGAGGTGAAAATTTTTCTAAGGGGCCTGTTATTAAGAAACCTGATATTGATGATGTCATAAGGTGCAGTGAAAAACTGGAATCTGGGGCTATTGACACCACATGGATCAATATTTATAGAATAGCCAGAAGCCCCTAACACTAAGTACACAGCCTTAAAGATAACAGCCTTATATTTATCTCGCTTTATACCTTAATATTGTATAAGAAAAACAGATTTGGTTTATTTTTTCTGCTATGGAAAATTTAAAATGAATTTCACTTCCTTTTTTAAGAATGTTTTCTAGTTATATGTACTATTTAACATAGAAATCTGACTGTTGCAGTTGAAACCATTTCTAACCATCTGGATCCACCCCTGTTGCTTGTTTGTGGTTAACATACATAACATAGCAAGTGTGCATGCAGATTATTTTTTGAATGGTATGAAGTCTGAATATTTTCAGATTCTACCCTACTTTTAGAAGACCCTACCTACCCATGATACTCCTTACTTGGTTGGTATTGTTTCCAAGTTTTAAAGTGGGCAACCTATTGTATTTTGGCTAAAACTATCATTTAGAATTTTGCTTCTTTTCTTTCTTTGTGTTTAGCAATTGAGAGATTGGGGACTTAAACGTTTTATACATTTCTATTTTTTTAGGGTTTCTAAATAGCATAGATTTATTTGATTTTATGATATGATTTTCAATGATACTTTACTATTTTTGAGTTTTATGCTGCTGTGGAATTAATTTTGTTTTATAAATTTTTAGAGCAAGAAAGGTGTTAGAAACCCGAGGAATGTCTGATGATCAAAGGGTGAGTAAAAATTCTTAACTAGTGTTTGAAGTAACAAAAAAAACTTGTTAAACATCCACTTGCTTGTAGGTAAACTGCTACTTCTACCATATTTAAGGCGAACACATTGAATGCAAGGCCAAAATAGTTGGGTCCTCCTCACACTCTATGTGACAGTTCTGAAGATGGGCTCGCATTTACGATTCTTTAGAAAAGGGTTGATTAATCTAAACACCCGCTATTGTTGGGGTTCAGAATTCAACCTCGGTATCCCTGCGTGTCTTATAAGGTGACTGAAAGGGTTGTTGTCAGGGAAGGCATCCGACCATAAAACTTTGCTCCAAACCAAAATCACCTGGTAAGTCCTGTGATTGAGTTTTGATGTATTTTTTCAGCTGACAAGGCTCGAGTCTGAGTTGGCTGACCTGACGGCCAAAAATGAAAAGGTGGAGGCAGAATATGATGAGGTAGGAATTATTTTTCTTTGTATCTCCTTTATGGTCTATTTAGGTCAGCCTTTGTCAAATTACTTCGCAGAGTTTTATGTGCTTATGAAACCGGATAGGTACTCTAAGCTGGAGTGTACTGTAACATGGAGAGTTTACCTACACTAGAAGAATTGAATTGGATTGCTCTTAAGGTTTAGATTGTTCTTAAGGGTCAGAGGGTTTAGGATGAGGGGCCCAAGGGCTTATGGTAATCGGATCAGGGTTAGGGAACTATTCAGGGGGTTGGTGATAAACTATAAACCAGAGAATGCAAACCTTCCAATTCTTTTTGCAAGGTAGTTCAGCACCAGTTTTGCGCCTGTACGTGAGTATTCTACAGTTTTGTTGATTAATTTGGAACATACAGTGTTCTTCCCTTCTTAGGCCTGTGCAAGTATTGGTGAGTTAGAAGAGAATCTTGATGCAGCTGAAGAAAAGAGTCAGGAGTATGAAGAGTAAGTTGAAAGTAATTTAATCTTTTAGAATTTTGATTTGCAATAATGATGTTTGGTATTTCACGCTGAACATTGCAAATCTGGGTATGAGATGCTGGTAAGAAATGTTAATTCTTTGCATGCGGCAGCGAGAAATCTCGACACGATAATCCCCTTTTGGTGAAACTGCAGGCGAGATATCTCAACCTTTTCTTTTGCTCTTTTTTTTAGAGCATTCACTCTAAGTAACATAAGTACTTCATCTTCTGAGTTGTGGTGATCAATGTCAAATTATTTGTCGTTATGTTCGAAAATGATAATCTACAAGTGACAAATCATTTTCAATATTTCAGCCGCGTCAGGGAGCTTGAGGCTGAAGTGATGATTGTTGGCAACAACTTGAGAAGCTTGGAGATCAGCGAAGGCAAGGCATCCGAGAGGGAAGACACCCACCAGACTAAACTCAATGAACTCAGCGAGAAATTCCAGGAAGTAAGTCATTATGATTACAGTTAGAGCTTTATCAGCAAATAGCCACAAACATCAGACAAGTCTTTTATAGGCCCCTTCAGCCTATTTCTGCAATTAAAGTTGAATCTTTGTCAGTGAATAGTAACAGACAGCAATAATAGGCATCTCCAGTCCATGTTGCAAGACACCTCTCTCCAATGATTTCAGCATCAACTTCTCCAATTGTATCCACAGAATAGAGACTCAACAGCCCCCATTTGTAAACATCTTGATTAATCCACCAGCCAAAGTTTTTGATATGATATGATAAATGAGTAGACTACTTACATCTTTAACTGTTTGAAAGCTGCTAAGCTGCCAGCAAAAAGCCGTTTCCGTCTTATATGTTGTATGAAGTATTTAACTTAAAAACTGCAAAACTTGCACAAACTGTACTCTTTTTTAAGCTGGAAAAGGTTTAACAGCTCAGAATATTCGTTTCAGTTCAAAGTCCTTTTCTAAACTCACTCCAATCCTCAATTTAAGTGATTCAACTCTGCACTAACAACATTAATGAATGTTCTGTATGGGTCTTCAAGAAAAATTAAGTATTATTGTTTTTCAATGTGCTTGCTTTGTTCCTAGGATTAGTTCGTTACATAAAACTTTGCTAGTTAAGGCCTCTTATTCAAATATGGAGAAATTTGCAACTAAAGTGTTGAATTATTAATTTTGCATCAAATTCAATACAAAATAATGAAATAAAATTTTTTTAAATCGTCAAGCTTAAAATGATGAACAACTCTTAATTCATCCCTGCGCATTTAATCATGTTATTTGTTATTTCACAGACCGATGCCCAGGCTGAGATGCTCGAAGCTCGCGTCAAAGAACTCGAAGGCCAGCTCAACGAACTCGAAGGTGCGTCTTCCTTTTCAATTTTCTTTAATATTTTCACCGTCTCCATTCATCTTTGTCTATCTGATCTGTCTCAGTTCATCTTTGACTATCAGAACATCATTATTGATAATTAAACAAAACTATAATGATGTTTTGCCAAAATATGAAAACAAACATGATAATGCAGACACAGTAACATCAATTTAGGCGTCCGATATACACAACAAATACTCTACTGACCAAGTCGATTGGGACAGATCTGGAAAGGTGCAACTGATTTAACCGAATTGATAGTACTAATTCATCATCATCATCATTACTACATTTAACAACCTTTAAGGGTCAATACATATGTCTACGCAAATGTACTAACTTCATTGTTATTTGCTGATATGGTGTCTACACTTGCATGGTAGACCTATAGACCGACTGTTAAGAATCAATTTTATGGAGGTTGTTTACCAAAACAAGACCTCCAAGTATACGAACGAACAGTATTCGAACAATATAAACAGGTCAATCAATGTGTGATTAAATCTCAATTACAATAAATGGTTAATATTTTGAGTGAAGTGTGACAATAACCAAACTAGCTCCTTATCTCAATGCCACGGGATATAATGCTACCTCCCAGAGCATACGAAATATTTATTTAACAAAAATGTTTTCAATGTTTTTAAGGGGTTGATGTTCAATCATTAGGATCTTTGAATAAGTATACTATTATCTTCGGATGCCCCTAACGTTGTGCTTACTTCTCATACTGTGTCGTTTCCCAGTTATCAACCAAATTCTGTTCCAAAATTCATGCAGCTGTGCGATGCTATAAGTATTTAATGGGTATAAAAAAATGATTTGTTTATACTTGCCTTTACTAACGTTTATATTGTTTTTCTAACGTTTATAGTTTTCTAAACTGCAGTGTTGCAACAATTAGCAATTAAAGATCTGGTACAGTGAAACCCCGCAAATGAGAACGTAACCCCTTAAAAGAATCTAAAGGCCAGAAATGTTCTTTTTTAACCCATTACATAAGAACCTATTGACCCTGAATTCAAGGAAAGCTTTAATCGTTGAAAACTTTTTTGAGAGTTTAAACTACTGGTTCGTAAATATGGTAAATGTTTTTCATAACACAGAATCGATGTTTTAAAGGTATTTTCCAAAATAGGCCTACACTCTTTTTTAAACCGTTTTCTTGTACTTTGGGCGTAAATTCCTTAAGTAATTAATTATTTAATCAGAACCTAACACCCTGTTTTCAAGAAAGTATCATATAAATAAGAACCTGAAAAGGGTCATCTCAAAATGTAAGGTTCTTTTATGCGGGGTTTTACTGTAAAGGTATATACACCACTGACTAAAACTAGGGCGTTTGGACCTTCTGGTTCTTATGAATAAAGGACTGCTACTAGCTTATGTTGGCAACCATTTTCTCGTAGAATTGATTGAGGTTCAAATCACTCCAAAAAATTTTCTAGGCTTTCGATGATATTTTTTTCGAAGATATTTTGAACTTTTAACTTTCCTGCACTTTGCAGATTTTGGCTGACTTTTGGAACTTCATCCTGTTTCCGGATCTCGCGGTTTTGAGATTTATCCGAGAAGATTTTGAATTTTTGACTTTAACTTTCCTTTGACCTGTAAGATTTTTGCAGCTTTTGAGATCTTCATCCGATTTTAGAAATTCACTATTTTGGAGATTTTTCCGAGACTTGAAGATTTCGAATTTTTTGAAATTTTCACTCTGGGTCTCTTCTGGGATTTCACAATTTTGATGTTTTTAGTGCATTTTGAATATTTTAGCGATTTTTCAAACATTTTGTAAAGGCGTTAAATTTTGGAGTGATTTGCCCCCAAACAAACCAAATAAAAAAAGTGGTGTATATACCTATATTAAAGATTAATTGTTAAGTTTTTGGTAATTATTTATTTGATTTATTTCCGTTTTCTCTGATAGTGAATTTATTAAAAGTGTGTTTAACTTGAATAATATCCTGCAGATGAGCTCGAGATGGAAAAATCGGCCTACGAAAAGGTAAAACAGGAGTACGACAACACGATAGCCGAATTCGCGGAATTATAAGCACAAACTTGATCATGTATTAACTCCTAATCTTTCGTTATTGCACTTAAATTCACAACTTTCCTCATTAATGCGTTGGTCTATCTGCTCAAGTTTAAAATATTCCGAAAAAGAATTTTTGTAAATATAAACATTTTAAATTTTTAGATAACGTGTTATTTTTCTATTATTATTTCTTCAAGTGAAAGATTTAATACTTGATAATATCAAACAAGACTTGACATGAGCGAAACCGTTGTTCTTTTTAATGATTTAGTTTTAATATTCGTTGCAAACTGATGCTTGGCTCTGTGTGTATTAAACTGCTTAACGGGGATTTGTTGCTGCTAAATGAGCGTGCACTGCGCGTGTAATATATCCCTGGAGTATACGCATTTTTCATAAGGAACTTGGTTGGACTAGTACACTAATGTCGTTATTTAAGCCTCCTTCTTAATATTTCGTGGTACTTGAAGTTCCTAAAATGGGAATTTTCGATTAGTGTTGATGAATTGGTATCATGCTGGCAAACCCATACGCTTACAAGGGGGTGGTATGTTATTTTACAAGAGGTGTGTGCACGAGGAATTTGAAGTTATATTCCCACCACATGTAGGATAACATACTACTACCTGTAATACAACGTTCCATCCTGGGGGGGGGGGCAATTGACGATCGGGGGTCTGCCTTTGGGAATGACAAATCCTATCCTATCTGAGAGCAGTTTTTCCAGAGTAAACATTTCCTGGCTTTGAGCAAAATCGCAAAAAACAACCATGCTGTCAGGACAAAATAACACAAAACAGCACTGTACTTTTTGATGGGAGCTGATTACTGATATTTCTTATGTTGTATACGCTTTTCTTCTTATCAGGAACCTTTTTTAAGGAACCTAGAACTAGAATTTCTTTTAAAATACGATGTATTCTTTTGTTCTATTGTTTACTGTAATAATTGAAAACAATGGAAAATTCCAAAGGAACTTTTAGAACTAGACCTTGAGGTAGGTTCCTTATAAAATAAAAAGCGTGTACCGGAGCAAATAAAAAAAAACGATTGTCTGATGGAGAGGAAAACGCCGATAAGATACCGGGCCTAGCTGCACAGACCTGTAACTACCATAGACCTGTACCTATATAAATAGAAGTGCCCCCCCTTGGTGTACCAGCCCCTTTCAAGTGTATCCACTGCGTCGGGCGTTCATGTTGGTTTGCCATATGAATGTACACCCACATGATGTATGCCTGAAACCTGATTGTTTTGTGATACTAGGTGTACAGTATGCGCCAAAAAGAGCTTAATCATTGATGGGCTATACCTATCTTGTATCAAGTCAACTGTCGAAATTCGTGTTGGTATTCAGTTCAGAAGAACTAGATATTTGAAAGCTTGTTTATTTCTTCCGTTGCAGTATTCTAAAGCGTTTTTCTAATTCATCAATAGCGATCAATTTGGGCTAATGTAATATGTCTAGTGAATATCTTCATTCACCTTATCACTCCAATAAAATGTGTTGTTGGTCATTAAAAAGTTCTTTATGAAATAATGCGTGTATTTGGGGATGGTTATAAATTATTTGCCAAATAGAAATGAGGCAGCTAGCTGGTGTGCTGAGTGGATTATTTATAAGGGGTACCCAAAGTCGAGGTGCAAAAAGATATTACTGAAAATTAACCCATACTAACCTCCACTGCTAACCCAAAATTAATTTGATTTTAACCAGACTTAACCACTGTTCACTAACTCTAACCCCCACTGTTAACCTCTTCAGATGTCTTCATTATATGTAATAGAGGAGCTAATTCTCAGAACCAATAGTATCACACAAGAGAATGACCTCGAAAATACTTCTGATGACATTATGGACATATTGCTTGGTTGAAATTCTCGAGATAACTGGATACTTATTTTCTTGTAAAATAGACCTTGAATCAAAAACTGATAAAAGAGTTCTTTTATCTAGAGGACAAGGATTTCCAAGCAAAAAAACTTGCAATATTTGGAATATATTGGGAATAAGTTCACTTCTCCCAAAACATACCCTGCCATTGCTAACCATTAATCCAGCCTTAACCTGTGTCTATATTATGTTTCGTGACCTCTCGTATCGAGCATGAAAAAGAATTCTTGGAAAAAGCGAGACCTACAATAATGCATGGGTAATTAGCTCTCAGGTACTGCTTTATAGATGATACACACACGCCAAGCAAATTTAAGCCCTGGGCATAGAAGCACCCTTCTGTTGAGACATTTCCACGATTCTGTGAACCTCGCCTACCCCCAATAAACACCCCCAATTTACGCCTCCGCGCCGCTCGGACAGTTGAAGGGGGGTCATGAAAGGGTAAATTGGGAACTTTGATTTGCCATTTCATTAACTGGGAAGATGGAATTGGACTTCTTGGGACTGGGATTTGGGAATGAAAGAAGTAAATTGGGATTTTTCAACACGTCAATAATGAGAATTTCTCTATTTCCTTCCTTGGGTTGAAGATTGATTATTTTAGTGCGGGGAATTGGGATCAGTACCTCTTCAGGGTCCTCTCCAAGGAATTGCCTGCCCTTGACTCAGATTTAGAAACTGCGTAGTGAATACTCGGGGGTGAACTTTAAGGGATTTGGGGTCTGAGACTTATTTACTCGTTCACTCCTTTGAAAAAAGGGCCTTTTTTGGCTCACCCGGTGAAGAAATATGTGTTTTGAATGAGATGATCATATTTGAAAGTGCATTTCTGGTTAGCCATCTACTCGTAGGCGTAGAGGCTGGGGGTTGCTCCAAGGGTCTTTTAAATCATTTGTGTTTAACCTCCTCTCTGTGTTTCAACCCCCTTACTGTGCAAGGGTGCCAAGGTAAGAGAGGAGGAAAGAAGACCTTGAAAAATTATTTTAAGCATTATCACTCGATGGAACATCTGATGGGACTGAATTTGCATGAAATACCAAATCTTTGCAATCAAAATCATTTTCTGAAGCAATACAAGTTTAATATTTCTATGCTGAAAATTTGATATTTAGCTAAGTACTGACAGGCTGGGGTTTCTAATAAGTCGTTTTCTAAGTGGTGGGTTATTATTGCACACCAGAGGATATTTCGTACAAGGAGGGAAACATTCAAGAAAGGAGTATGACCTCTGATCGAAATATCTCTATTGATTAATTCGTTGATTAAAAGTGTGTTTAACTCGTGATGATATCCTTCAGATGAACTCGACAAGGAAAAGACGGCCTACGATAAGACCAAACAAGAGTACGAAAGCACGATAGCCGAATTCGCAGAATTGTAACTGAACTAACTGTATAAATCATTAACACTTTTCTAACCTTCATTTTGTAATGCTTTCATTCTATCGATAATTTCAGACTAACTCTTGATTCTGTGTGTGTTTAACTGAAATGTTGCTAACTTTCATTCTCTTAACAATTCCTCACTAACGCTTGATTCAGAGTGTGTTCAACTGAAAGTTTGCTTAATTTCAGTTTTAAGACTTTCATTTCTTTAACTGTGTGGACTAATGCTTGATTCTGCGTGCCTCGTAACTTAAATGTTTTAACAGCGTGTTTTTACAGCAGTCACCTCGAAGATATTTGGGACACCCTCGTTGGGACAACCTATTTGCCATCCTTTAGACAATTTTATATCCATATACATACACTATTATGTCGATCAGCTTACTGTTCCTTATTGTAAAACAGTCATATTGACTCGATTCTCATGTAATGTTATTTCTGAATCAAAGTTGATGATAAACATATACCTTGAGATGAAAAATCTGGAAAATACATATGCTGCTTCAGGTAGGGTTTGTAAGACCTAGCCCCCCCCTCTCCCAGAACCGATATTTCATAGAAAGCTAAAAAACTCAACTAGCAACTTTAGAAACTTTATTATCTCCTAATTGAGATCATGCGTAACGTGAGTTCTCGCGAAAAGACCCCCTTTAATAAGAACCCTTGTTGAACGCTGAATCCAAGGCTCCAAACCAATCGAGTCTCTAACGCAGGTTACGGAAAGGGGAAACTTCATTCTTTCAAGAAACAAAGCGGGGGGAAGCATCCCTATTTTCCCCACAGCCCCTGAAAATAAAGTCAAAGATTTCCTGTTCACCTTCTAGCCATCGACATTACTAGTTGGAATTAGGATGCGTCAAGGTAAGGGTCAGGTAGTCAGTGCTTGAGCTTGGAAAAGAAAATGCCAAATTCGTCAATTTCCAAACTACAAAATGTCGTCCTTCCCCTACCTATTAACATTTATAACTACCCAAGAGGAAACGAGCTGCTGAAGATTGATTTCATGAGATGATTCCTTTTCCTTGGCAATTGTGGTTTTAGACGCTTTCATTTCGGTCTTACCGGTTTTTTTATTCAAAGAAGGCTTCGGTGGATGCTGTTTCCTACCAATTTAGGCCTACCCTACTTTGAATGTTACTTTCCAGCAAAATACCCCTATTGAGCCCCAGTTGAACGTTCCTTCCAAAGTACGGTTATGGTTTTACGTTGTGGCGTGCATTTTGTAACTCAATGTGTGTTGTTCAATTTAATTGTGGAATCAAATTAAAGAGTGTGAATTAATGGCAGCAGTTGAAACGAAAAACGGTTATAACAAACCACGGTGAAACAACACAGACTTACAGACATTTTCTGAAACTGAAAGGAACTGTGAACCTGCTGAATATTTTGACATAGAGGTAAGTGGAGTTATTTATTGGCGAACCAAGTGCGTCAAAGATTAGATCCCGGTAGATTTTCATCAATGAAATCAAATGTAGATTTAACGGTTAGGCCAATTCCCTAAATATTCTAAATAATATGTTTTTACTTTTCTTCTGATCTATCTGGAACGGCGAGATCGCGAAAAATCAAGAGATAAAGCAATTAACGAATCCGTATCCATACATTTCATGGTTAAGACAAAACATTGACTACTAGTTCAAACGGGATTAGAATTTGGCTTTTGCCCTAGGACTATTGAAGTGATCTTATTGGTCAGCTCACTGTATCGTGGGTGTTGATTGGTTTTCCTACTCTATACCAATCACTCACCTCTTTTCTGATTGGCCTATTTCGATTCACATATAAATCTGTATATAAATCTGTTAGGTTTCTGTTTCGTTCTCTTTCTGACGTATTACTCTGTTGAGTGTCAGACGAAAAGCTTAAGTAATCCATGTGTTCGTTTCATTATGTTTCCGATACTTCTGGTCAAATTTGTAACTGAAAATTTGAATTACTAAGTAGCATGTTTGTCAGTGGTGGCGCTAGGTTTCCTCCGACAAAGGGGCTAGCACTTCCGACGGAGGGGCTAATTTTTTTAGAGAACGATAGGGCTAGGGGGCGACAAGGAATTGTAAGGGCACTGGAGACCGAAGGCGAGCGTTGCGAGCCGAAAAATTGGGGGTCCGGGGGTACTCCCCCGGGAAAATTTTGGTGGCTACACCCGTTAGATTGGCTAAAAATGCTATCAAAATAATGTAAACGTGTTTTTTACTTAGCCAAAACCTAAAAAATTCGCTCCGACAAAAAAAATTCAAGCATAATTTATCTTCCGACGGAGGGGCTGGCCTCCTCCGACGGGGGGGCTGTAGCCCCCCCTCTGGCGCCACCACTGATGTTTGTGCCTATATAATATACCTCATTGCATGCCGATGCACGGGCATGTCATATGGTGAGGTGATAGCTGAGAGGTCACTGAATACATCTTTGCTAAAATTTGGTTTTTGATATTTCAGAGCAAAACGAAAAAGAGAGAGAAGAGTACCACAAACTGAATCAAATGTATGAACAAACTCTGGCAGAGCTCTCTTCGATGTAACGAACGCTTCTTACTCACCGCAATAACTTTACTCATTATGACATTCACGTTTTCAATATTGTAAATTAGAAAAATGGAGCGATTTTTTGTGGAAATCAATTAAATAAATTCTGACTCTGATTGTTGTATTTATTTTTGCATGGCTTCGATGGGAAGAAGGGGTGTACTAAGGGATATTATTAATAAGGTGGTAGCGCTCTAGAGTACGAATCTAGGGGTCGTGGGTTCGACCTACTCGGGTCTCGGGTCACTTTCATTCTCATAAATTATCTTGATTGATTTTCCAAACCCTGCTTTTCCTGAAGGTATATTTGTGGTGGAAGACTTACACCAGTGCATTTTCAAGATGGAAAAAGAGGACTCCTCTCTTATCAAATCTCATAGTTTGTAGTTTCTTACAGTTGCACCATGCATTTATGAGAGCCAGAAAAGTGGTTTAAAGCTAGCTGTCCTTAAATATTCCTTTATTGTCAGCCTTAAATGTTCTTAGATTGTTGTAAATTTTTCATGATTTGGGAACCTATTTTTGCTATTAATCGTGTGGAAGAGAAGTGACACAGCCTTCACTTCGAAGGAATTTACGCTTAAGAGAAATAATAACACTTTCACTTTGAAGGAAATCTACTTTTAAAGAGAAATGACAGAGCTTTCACTTAATAGAAAATTTCTTAGGGATAGGGTTAAGTTTAGGAATAGGCCTAGGATTATAGGGTTAGAAAAGTATATGGGTCATAGTCATTGAAAGAATGACGCCCCTGGGTGTTTCTGGCTCATCGTGGTCCGGTTTTTAGCTAGCTGACAGAAGGTCCTTTTACGCAATACTATCTATCGTCATCTGATTCTCGCTCGCTGAAGAAGCTGGCTGGTAAACAGATCGTTCAGGAATCAAAACAAGACGACTTGAATAGTTCTTCTCGTAAACTCATTCAAGGATGGTATGAATTTCATGCATACTTGTGCCACTTCTTCTCTTCGTGTGGCACAAGTTCATCCAGCCCTTGGTTGATATGTGGACTGGTAAAAAAGCAATTGACGAGAAAGAGGTGAGTGTTTTTCGGTCTAACTTAGGCCATTCTAGCTCTTGAGGGTTTTTCGACTCTTGAGATCTGAATGGTTTTGCTGCTAGTGATACCCAGGGGCGTTGGTAGATGGAAAGATTCTTAGGATTTTCTTGAAACTACATCTTAGTTCAGATTATCGAAATAGTTATGATCATATCAGGGTGGTTTGGGGGATTGAGCACAGCAGGACTAAATATTATCATGATGATGAGCCAGTCTGGAATCGAGGCCCTTTCCGCCAAAGATCTTTGGCGGACAGCTTTTCGAAATTTTATACGCTGGCGTAAATTTCTCTGCCTGAACGTCATTTGGCGTATTGTGGCGGATAAGTATTCAATATTTGAAAAATTGGCGTATAGAATGTCAAAAAATGATAATATACCAAAAAGACCGTTTAGCTATTCTAAAAATGAGTTTGCAGGCGATTTCAAACATTTTGATGTAATTTTATACATTTTATGATTCACATTCGAAAATTCCACGAATTCTATCAAAATATCATTTGATTAATATTCTTTTGTCGAACAGACGATCGTTCTATTTGCGATTCGAATTGTGATATTTTAATGGCTTCAATTTGACAGGTCAAACGATCTTCTATTTTCGAAAACGATTCATCTTCTCGTCAACCATACATGTTATTGACAGTTTATAGGAGATGTTAGTGGTTAATTAGGCGCCACTGTCATTCAAAGGGAAATATCAATCATGCTACATCTCATCTCTTTTGCATATACTCATAATTTCTATAATTTTACTGCTGTGTATGGACTTCGAAATACTGTTATTGGATAACAAACCAGACAGCTCTTTTTTGGTGGTCGGTCATCACAGTTAGGCCTGCAGCACATGGATGACGGCTGCATGGTGTTGTGAGTGAAAATGAGTTCAGAGTCAATGTCGATGTGCAGTGTTTGTGGTGGACATTGTGAAAGTCATCATTGTTCATCCTGTAAAAAGCTATGCCATCCATTTTGCGGAAAGGGTGGTGAAGAAGAGGAAGGCTACGGTGGAGAGGTAATATGCTTCCCCTGCCTTGCAAAGGAAAAAGTCGACGTTGAGAAGGGTAAGCATTTTAGAAATTTATTTCAGCTTTTTTTAATTGCTATATTTACCAAGGGGTGTATCACTATCCCGAAAAAGCTTCGGTATTTACAGTGCTTTCCATGCAAAAGGAATACTTAACGTCAACCCTTTTGATTAAAAGCCTGGGCTGGTTTTGCAAATTTTGTTGAAATTTCGTACGAGTTTCTTACATTTTGTTTTCCTCAGTTTAGAATTGATTAATTTGTCTAAGACGGCTTCCAAAATACCTTGTGTGGGATATCTCAAAAGATGCAGTAACATGAAGGAATTTCACAACAATGTCCAGTCCGTCACAGGGTCGAACAATTTTTGAGTGGGAAGACTGAAATAAAACAGTTTTTTGGCATTTAATTGAGGTAGTATTAAATAAATATCAAAGATTTACTTGTCAGCGGTTTGTTAAAAAGATGCCCACATTAGGACGAAATCTTGTAGATATTGAAACGGGGTATGTGGTGTGAAGAACCATCTGGGCTGTTTGACAAAATTTTCTTCCGACGAGATAATTGGTATCAATTTGTGAAGCCTTTATTTTCCGGTTTACAGAGACATTACCCGACAGTGGAGAAGGCAAGCCTAAGCCTCCTAGTATTGGCTCAAAAAGGAAGCTCCCTTCATGTGGTGAAGGTAAGGCAAATTCTTATGACTGCACCTTGATATGTAGAACAGAGCATCTCCTGAAAGGCATTGGAGATGGTTATGATATAATTCCTAAACACAAGGTTTTGTGTTGATTATGGTAAACTAAACATATAAATATCGAGATCGAAAAAATTCGCAAGCATGTTCAAATGTGACGGCTTAAACAAAAAAAGACGACTGTGCATAACATGGATCTCAATCTCGCTCCCATGGTGTTCTTATGGTGTTCTTACGATGTACATTGATCACGAAGCCGAATGAACACCCAGGTACATTTCGATAAAATCTGCCCAAAAATGGGCACAGCCATTATGGATTTGCAGTTTGCTAGACAAAGCTAATCATGCGACATCGATTCCAAACAAAACAGCAACATTGTGATCGTTGTTGCTTAGTGACGAGATTTTATTGTTGGTATTCGAATAATTTGGAAATTTTCGAGAAATGACCTGTATTTGCTATAGTTTTTGAAGAGACAATAGACAAAATCGGCTAAGGTTTATCTACACCCATTCCAAGTCATGTCATCAGTCTCTAGATAACACATCTTTGATTTCTCCAATACTAAAAATCCCCGAGAGTATGGTCACATGACTTCAAACGGGTAGTCTATCAAACTGCAGAACGTCCTGCTGTATCTCATAAGTCTATGTATATTTTCAGATGCTCCAACATCAAAACGAAGTAGTCAGTTAGAACGCAAGCAAATGTCTCTGTTCAGCTTCGCTCATGGCATCAAAAAATTGGAAAGTGTACAACCAGAACCACCTGTTACTGCTTGCAAGGAAGACAAATCTCAGAAATCCAAGTCATCCAGCAACGTTGCTGTATCCAGCCAAAGGAAAAGCTGTTGTCTGACATGTGCAAGGTACCATAAATCATATGGTTTTGAAAACTGCGTTGAGTAACAGAGACTGTTCAAACTTAACATTGGTATGAAGGTGCTGCATGCTTCATTCTCTTGCTGGAAATTCATCTTCTGATAATTTGCTGTAACAAATGTCAGACAGATATTTCCAAATGAATTTTTCCTATGTCGCATCACATTCAGTTTCGTCCATCCAGTGAGATGGTGTTTTGAAAGCGAGGCCTAGTCAGATGGCGTGATATCTGTTCCATTTCGCAATCGCGTAACTTACCAGTGTCGATTTCCTTTAAAGCACTGCATCACACAAAAACAACACAAGTTGCCAAAAATGTTGACAACCATGGCAAAGTATCCAGCTAGGACAATGCTAATCGGTTTGTGTATGAAGATAGCATGACTGCCTTTTTCCAAGCACCAATGTCTTGCTTATCAGTTTTTCGTTACTATCTCCGCTTCGAATTTCATTGCAGATTACTTTATCAAATATAACAGACCATTCAACTTGCTAGAAAAGAGGTTTGGATCGAGCGTTCGAGTCTTTGTTTGTTCGAGAAGGAAAACGAAAGCACGACCCCCGTTTCCATATAAACATTTCTAGCTGTGGCAGGCAGTTCTTTCGGATTTCAGAACACTTTTCAGAGATTTATTCAACGATAACTATACTCAAATTGAGCAGGAATGTATCAGTCTCCTTTTTGGCTTTGTTTCTCATTACATGTTTTTTATGTTTCTCATTACATGATGCCAAAAAGGCAAATGAAGCTTACTTGTGCTTAAAATGAACATTCCTACTTAATTTGAGCAAAGTTACCGTTGATTAGCTCCCTGAAAAGTGTTTGGAGATCTGAACAAATTTTTTGCAATAGCTAACAGTGAATCTACAAAGAATGGGGGTTGTGCTTTTGCCATCCTCCTCAAACTTTACCAAATCTAGGGCCCTCAATCCAAGCCCTTTTTCTAGCAAGTAAAAAGTTCTATTATCGTCATGATTTTAGGGAAGCTGAGAAGAGCGGGAAGGCAGTGGTGACGGGGAAAGAGAAGTACATTTTATGCCGTTCAGACAAAAACACAAAAAATCGTCATGTTAAGAGGAACCATACCACAGTAAAGTTAGACATGCATGGAAATTATGCTTTCATCGTTGATGAAAAAGACAAAGAAGCCCAAAGGATCTTAGCTGCTCTTGAAAAGTTAAAATCATGTAACGTGGAAGACAAACCAGTGGCATCCGTTCACCTTGAGCCAGTATCAGCAACGAATGAAGTTAAGGCTGCGACAATCCCACCAATGTCAACATTGCAAAAGCAGATAGAAAGTGCAGCATCTTCAAAATCAGATGATGGACGCAATTTAGACCAACTTGGGGCCATAAATTCGAAACTGGATGCTTTGACAGCTACAATGGAAAACTTAACTCTGCAGCTAAAGGGAAAAAGTAAAGGAAGTAAAGAGCTTGGACCGTTGCTTGCTGTAGGGAGCAAAAACATCGAAGAAGCATTGCCTATAGTGAATGAATGGAACAATATTTCCAATATTATGTCTCTGGTGAATTTATTTCCAGCAATAAGACTATTCCCGAGCACATTTGAAGGGCAAGTGGCAATAATACGTTGTGACACATGCTTCAGATATTTGACAAAGGATCCATATTCAAATCTGACGAACGAGAAAGATGCCCTAGCCACCGCAAGCAACGGCATCGGAAGGTGAGCAACAGCACATTGTTACATTCGTTTCAGAATGTGTGTTAAGAGAAATTACTCTGTGATTACCCATTAAGTTATACTTCCTCGCCATGTCCAACCGAATATCTGGCTATCTTAAGTACACTACCTTGTAGGATAAGTAACACATTTATAAAACTGGTTACTGTGTCTGTCAGTACAGCTGCATCTGTGAAATCCTTGATTCTCTGACGGGTCGTCCTATTGCTGTCACAATATATATTACATCTAAGCAAATTGTGGAAAGAGAGTTATATCAAGTGAGGTGCAAATCACTCAAAAAAAGTACGAGATTTTGGGATTTTTAAAATCTCTCAGATTTTTCAAAGATTTTTTAGATTTTTCCGGGACTTTCAAAGATTTTTCGAGATTTCTGGGATTTTTGAAGACTGTTTAGGATTTCTGACGAGAGCATATGAGATTTTTGGAATGATGTGCCCCTTCCACTTGTTTTTCAGCTATCATGGGTCACTTGCATGTGGTTTGATGGTGTCTGAGGAGAATTACATCAAAATCGTAGAAGGCCACAATCAGTACTGGTATAATGTGAAGAACCAAATCAAAGCTCACTTGTTATGCTCTGGGGAACTTTCTCAACTCCATTTTGATGCTTTGAGGGTATGTCTTTGCATGATTTTGTTTCATTAAGAAACAAAACTTTCTGTACGTTTTAAGACGAATGACTCACAGAGTGGCATTGATAAAAGATCTATCTGCAAAGTATTGCCACAGAAATGTTGCTTGGAAATACTTTTTAAACTGCAGCTGGGCTTATCCACGATTGTTCTGGATGAACTGTGCTTTTCTCTTGAAAGGAGAAGTCTATCAGATCAAATTCCAACAACAAATCATAGCAAAAAAACTAGTATAACAAACAGTTTGAGAAAGATGGTCTTAGGTTGGATATACCACAGGTGAGATGTACCATAGGCAATTAACACTTTGCAAACCAAGGGTCTCGCATAGAGTGCAACCTTCTTTAAAAGTGCAAATCTCTAAGGGGGCTGCGCCCAAAATGGTCAGGTTTTGAAACAAAATTAGTTCAAAAGTAAGTGAATGCAATAGAGGTCGGCAAACCTTACAAAAATGTTCATAAATTCTTTCTTGAAGCTGCCAATTAGTTAGGAACGGCTGCCCATTAGTTAGTCTTGGTAAAGTTTTCACCTCAAAAGCAAGTAAGCCAGTTTAAAGCTAATTTGTTTCAATTTCTTGCAGTACAAAGACTTGATGGGTAGAAGGAAACAACGTGGGATTGCAGCAACAGAAAATATCATAAGAGTTGCATTTAACATAATTGAGATGAAAACAGCAGCACAGCATTTTGAGAATTCTATCGCTTGCCATGTTGCAACTGGTTCAGATATGGGTGATATGGGTCACGGACGAAAGCAATTTAATGAAATAATGCGTGCTGCAGAAATCTTCATTGATAACGAAACAAGGAAGTATCTGATCAAGCCAATGGATTGCACAGGTTTACCCCCACACTTTTACGTTACTGCAGACAAAGCAACCGTCAATCGATATACAAATCAAGCTGTGATGTTGTGTTGTATGGTGCAAGGCAAAAGACGAGCGATTCCTGTAAGCGCCTCACAAATTTACGAAGTAGCTGATGATGAAGATGATGAAGATGATATCGACAATGCTGAGAAACTAAGTGTGACTGGTGCATCTGCTAGTGAACTTGCAGCTCGGATACATTCTGATATAAAGGAGACGTATCAGGTGGATGATGAGTTGTTGTGTCAATCTTGGCAAGGAACATCGTGTGACGGCCAGTATCAAGCCAAAGATTTCGGGAAGGAGTTGCAAAGACTCTTGCAGCAAACTGGATCATTTAGTTGTGTGATATGGGATCCCCCTCACTTGGTAGATCTTGCACTGAAAGACGTCTTTAAAGGCAGCTTTGGAGAGTCTGACAACTTCATGAAGCGTCTCATAAGTCGATCTGCAGTGTTCCACCATTTGTTTGGGCGTGGTAAAATGTTCGTTCAAGCCAAAGTACAAGCTGCAGCAGATGAGACAAAATTGTTAGTTACAAGTCGGACATGCTCCACACGCTTTGCAACCTCCCAGTATTACGAGTTCGTCAAACTTCTGGAATCACTGCCAACGTATGTCAAAGCTTTTCGAAAGTATGGCTACACAGAGGTAAAGGACTTTCAAATGGCTGGGCAAGACTTCGTTTTTGATATATGCGGTGCTGTCGACATCATGAGGCCAATCATAACATTGCTGGTGGAACTTCAAAATCTCCAAGCACCTGTTTGGAAGATATTGATATGGCAAAGAAGAGTGGTTGACGAGCTTGAGAAGATGACGAATTTCTCCACAGAAGACTTGACACCAAAGATGGTAAACCTCACTGCACATATCACCGATATTAAGAACATGACGTACAAGGGGACCCAACTTGTTCAAGGATGGCTGATGGAAGGTCAGTCCAAGGGTGGTGAGGAAGAAGAGGAGCCTGTCATTGATTGGACTGCCAGAGAGCTCGAGGATTGCGAGGGAGATTTGCAGTTGCTTGCTCGCGATCTGCTGAATTCCCTCAAAGCCCGCCTGGCTAATGTATCAAGGATGCAAAAGAAACTAACGTCAATGGATTTGGATTCAATCATTGGCCACGTGACAGGAAAGAGAAATGCCAGTGGTTGTGTCAAGATAGATGAGGCTGCTTTGGAGCACTATGGCCATGATGAATTCAAAGAGTTCTTTGCATATGTATGCAGCCAAGACCATGTGCAGACATTGGCAACTTCAAAAGATGTAATACTAGATCCCTCATTGTCACACGTCATCCACAGGAAACTGAAAGTTGTGCTGAAAGAGCTGGTGTGGCACCCAAAGTATATCGATTTACTTGTGGATTGCTTGAAAGTAGTCAGGGAGGATGGTACGACAGTTCTGCTTCAAAGCTACTTGAATGAAGAGAGTGATGTTATGGAAGGGCCAGTTGTAGACAAAATTGGTCGAGTGGAGAAATTTGAAATCTTAGCAGAAGATGGAGCACAGTTCTTTCTTTCAAACACATACGCCATCAAGGTCAAATGCGGTACTTTCAAGGTGATCGTTTGTGAAGAAAACATTCTGAAGAATATGTACACCAATCAAGAAATTTATAAGGCTCTTGGTTTAGAAATGTGTATTTGCATCGACATCAGTCAAGCAAAGGGGGGGACAGAAGCAGTTGTGGAGAGCTTCTATTCATCCATGAAAGCCCAATCAATGCATGGAGGACAAGACACAACCACCCTTGCCATGCGAACAAAGCTTGAGTGGTCAATTCCTCCAGTTATTCAAGCGGATCGAGTAATCAGTGGTACTGCTGATGTATATTTGAATGGAGACAAATCAAGGAGCTTCAAATCACACAAATGGCCAACAATCGGTGATGGTAACAAAGGAAAAAGATACAAAGTATCAAAAGTGGTCGACAGAATCGAAAGTGAGGAGCCTTCGTTGCCATTTCTGATATAGTAAAATAAGCAAACTCACTAGAACTTGGTCCTTTTTATGTTACTAATGCAAGGAGCTTCGGCTGTGAGAGCAATGTACAGTGCAGTATAACACCAAAAAAGTGATTTTTACCTCGATCTTAAGGAGTTCTTTGTTGTTTGACATTCCCATAAGCCTCTCCCGGACTCTACTTCAAAAACATGGAGACATAGCTCAGTGTAGCTTAGAGTCAAATTTGTTGTGCTTTGCTTAACCCTTATTAAATCTAAAAAGATCAACTGTATGCATGAGCTTGAAGTATAAATATTGTTGAATGCCAGGAAGATGATGAGCTGGTGATTTTGTATTCATACCGGTTCATGTAAGAAGGACCCCACTTATTCCTTAGAGTTTAAAATTTAACAAGCATTTAAAATGAACGCTGTGGTGATCTTTTAATTCACGTTTGTTTAGTTGGCTTTACACTGTGTGTCAAATCACATTGTATAAAAACAGTTTGTATCATTGAGATTGAATGTCATGGTGTGTTTGATCTCCTGTATTAATCTTCTTTGCTACCAAAAGTGAGGTCAGGGTACTCAAACATTTGAACTTATTATGAAACTTGTTGGAGGTAGTTCATACAGTGACTTTATTTGAAGAAGAGCAGCAAAATTTAGAGGCCAACAACTTGAGGTAGCCATTGTATTACCAAAGGTACCACGATTATTAGATACCGTGCGTGGACCTTTGTCTATTTTGGGTGCTGAGTCATGGGTCTGGCGTATACAGCCAAAAGTCAAGTCTAGTCTTGGCGTATATAAAATCTGGTCTTGGCGTACATCTTTGGCGGACGGAAATCACCGATTCCAGTATGGATGATGAGTCATCAATAAAAACACAATCATAACTATCTAGTCAAATTCGACACTGTAAGACCCCCTTGCTGATAAAACAGCTCTCAGCGCCCACTTTCCAGAAGTTTGGCGCTCATTAATTTTTTTCTGGGCAAATAGATGTATATTCTGAAATTGACATCCTATTTCCGTACAACATTCAGAGAATATTTACTTTGGTTGAAATGATGAAAATATGTGACTTGTTTTGAATAGAGGGTGCAAATTTTTGCCACTGGACACCCCCTCCATCAACCTGATGTACAGTAATTACAAACTTTTAATTTTCTAGAACCCAGCAGAAGACGCATGCAAAGATGCTGCAATAAAAGATAAAAATGTTGCAGATCCTGTTTCTGCATCAGAATCTACTCATCACATAAAACAGGACTAATGTTTGTCATTCCGTGACACTATCACTTTATGGGAAAGTTATGATGGCCAATGGAGAAAAATGTAAACTTACAGAAATCTATAGACCTGATACAAGAAATTTCCTTCAAAGATATAGTAACTTGAAATGACTTTGTGCCTTTTTATGACTTTGAAACAAACCTTTAATTTGAGTTGATTGTGTAAATGTATGTGCCAGAAAAAAGGATGCACGTTTATAAGCCACAAATCTAACATTACCTTGAACGCACTCAGAGTTGTTTATATTGATGCTAAATTCACAAAAAGGGGTGTAGTTGTTTGGACTGTTGTTCGATTCCTTGTAAAGGAAGACTTTAGATCTCCCAGATTTAAAATGTTCAGTAAAAACAGGGGTGCCGTGGGACCTTATTTCTAGGGGGAGCAAAGATGAAAATTTTCTGAAAAAATTGAAAAATTCGCGACAAATATTTTTACTGATTATTCTTACTTGGGGTGTCTAAGGGCCCTCCAAATGGACTTGAAATATGATATGTAATGATTGCTACTATGTAAATTCATAACATGAAATTTAGCCTCATGGATCTGAATAGGTGATTTTGCAGAAGATATGCTTGTGAGCATAGAAGTTTTTGTCTTTTTTTGCAAAAGCTTTGGTAAACCATGGAAATCTAAAACAAAGTAGTGTCTAAAATAATTAGCAGCCAGCAGTCCTTTTTAGAAATTATAGTCAGGTTTTTATGAATAGAATAGTTTGAATCTATCTACATAGATGAGATAAAATAGAAAAACGGAAGGCAAACGTAGGAAGCAAATGTTTTTAGTTTACGTTTACTGAATGTCAGAGTTTTTAATCTCAACGCTGAGAGGACACATATGGGAGGGCGAATGTACTCTCATTCACCGAGAAGTTCGGGCATGACAGGCTCCAGAAATCCTCTTGTAGATACTTCTCTGTGCAGAATGGTAAAAGAATGGTCAAACGAAACTGAAACACTTTCCAGGAGTTTTTCTGACGCTTTCATTGAAAGTTTCATCCTTTTAAGCAATAAAAAATTTCCGGGAAACTCACGAATTTTCCGAAAATTCCGAAAAAAAATCCGAAAAAGAGGATTTTTGCCAGGGGACGATTGCCCCTCCCCCCCTATCCCCCCGAGCCACTGCACCCCTGGTTAAAATGATACAAAAGTATTACCTTTCTTATTCAGAACGCTTGTGTGGCCAAGCGGAATAAGTCTATGAATGTAGTTGGTTAGACCCCACTTCGATTCCTTGTAAGGTAAAGACTTTTGACTTCTAAGATTTATGATTTTTAGTAAAAATTATACAAAACTAAAGTAATTCCACTTTCATTAAGAAAGCTTGGATGGCCAAGTGGAGTAAACTGAGGGCTGTGAAAGGTCGGACCGTAGTTCAATTCCCGTTAAGATAAGATTTTTTATTTCTAGAGTCTGAATAAAAATGATATCAACTTCAAACCTCTTCTGTCGGTGAGCTCCGGGTGGTATGCAGGCAGAGTGCTTGTATCACAGTCGAAGGGTCGAGGGTTCGATCCTGAGACATACGGTTGTATCCTGAAGCGAACGAAAATCCCCTTGACATTCCAAAAAGTGGCATTGGCTCCACAGGAATTGCCGAGAGGGGCGCCAGGGGTCGGGGGTCTCCCCTGGCGGCTCCCTGAGGGAAGAAGTAAGGGGATTTTGAACAGATTTTGAAGGTTGCTAAAAAAAAGTTCGATTCTTGCTATACTTACTTTAGTTTCTCTGTTTTTTATAGTTCCTTTCGATTACTGAACTTCTTCAGATTCTTACTATACTTTCTTCAGTTTCTCTAGTTTTCATAGTTTCTTCAGATTACTTACGAAATTATGTTATCTAACTGAAGAAGTTACTTTCAATTACTTAGTTATTCTCTATACTTTTTTTAGTGATTCTTTAGAATAGAGAAACTAACTTAACAAGTGTAGCAATCTAAAGAAACTAAAAAACTATAGCAAGAAACTATGAAAACTAGATAAACTAAAGAAAGTTTAGCAAGAATCCAAAGAAACTAAGTAAAGAAGTTCAGCAATCTAAAGGAAGTAGCTATAATAAGGATCTAACTGTAGAAGTTTATTTAGTTTCATTAATTACTTCATTAAGTAATCTTTAATTATTCAGCAATCTTCAAAATTTGTTCAAAATCCCCTTACTTCTTCCCTCAGGGAGCCGCCAGGGGAGACCCCCGACCCCTGGCGCCCCTCTCGGCAATTCCTGTGGAGCCAATGCCACTTTTTGGAATGTCAAGGGGATTTTCGTTCGCTTCAGGATACAACCGTATGTCTCAGGATCGAACCCTCGACCCTTCGACTGTGATACAAGCACTCTGCCTGCACACCACCCGGAGCTCACCGACAGAAGAAGTTTGAAGTTGATATCATTTTCATTCAGAGTTTAGAAATCAAAAATCTTACCTCACTAGGAATTGAACTACGGTCCGACCATCTTACATCCCTCGGCTTAGTCCACTCGGCCATCCAAGCTTTCTTAGTAAGACAGGAATTACTTTTATATAATTTTACCAAACATTATAAATCTTAGAAATCAAGAGTCTTACCTTACGAGGAATCGAACCACAGTCCGTAAAACTAAAGCCCTCAGTTCACTCAGGTATCAAGCTTTCTTGTTGAGAGAGGTTTAACTTTTGTATGGTTAAATGGGCTCAAGGAGCTTCTAGCCCCCATGTCGGAATAAGTGGAAGCATAATCCTTTCTCGTTAATAGGAAATTCAACTTAAACATTGCTTTCACTCAGAGAGAAATTTCCTCAGAACAAAAACTACCTTTGAAGAAAAAAGAAGGCAACATTGGATCACATAACTACGGCTAGGCTTGGCACACACTTACCTTGCAAGGAATCGAACTGCGATCCAAGCAACAAAAGGCTTCGGTTAAGTCCCCTTGGCCATCCAAACTTTCTTATGAAAGATACATCACTATTGTTATTGTATCATTTTCACCAAACATTATAAATCTTAGAAATCAAAAGTCTTAAAATTGCTCCTTTGAATGGCTCTGAGTAGATTAAAAGCCTGTTTGGAAGAATTCATTTTTGGCAAACAACCAAAACCAAAAGCCAACCATCAGGCTTTTTCCAATTTTTGGTAGATTTTGAAGGAAAATTTTTTGGTGATCTTATGCATTTTCTTAGGCTATTATAGCCTAATATTACCCGATGGGCAGAATGGAGCAGATTAAAAAGCTTTATTGAACCATTTATTCCTGGCCAATTTTGATCCAAAACCATGGGCTAACCATCAGGCGTTTTTCCAATTTTCGGTAGATTTTTAAGAAAAATTTGTTGGTGATCTTATGCATTTTCTAAGGCTACTATAGCCTAATATCGCTCCCTGAGCAGTCCTGGATGGATTAAACGAGGTTTGGAAGAATTTATTTCTGGCTAATTTTGATTCAAAGCCAGGGGCTAACATTGGGCTTTTTTTCAAATTTTTGGCAGATTTTGAAGAAAACTTTGTTAGTGATCTTATGCATTTTCTAAGGCAATTATAGCCTAATATCGCTCCCTGAGCAGTCATGGGTGGATTAAAAGGCATTTTGGAAGCTTTTATTCATGGCCAATTTTGAACAAAATCCATGGGGTCAAGCTTTTTCAAGTTTTAAGCTGATGTTGAAGGAAAATATTTTGGTGATTTTATGCATTTTTTAAGGCTACTATAGCCTAATATCGCTCCCTAAGCAGTCATGGGTGGATTAAAAGGGGTTTGGAACCTTTTATTCCTGGCCAATATTGAACAAAATCTATGGACTAACCATTTGGCTTATTTAAATTTCTAGCTTATTTGAGGGAAAATTTGTTGGTGATCTTATGCGTTTTCTAAGACTATTATAGCTCAATATTGCTTCTTGGGCAGTCCTTGGTGGATTCAAAAGCGTTTTGGAGCTAAATATTTCTGGGCCATTTTGATCAAAAGCCATGGGCTACCCATCAGGCTTTTTTCGAATTTTTTGGCCGATTTTAAAGGAACTTGTTTTTAGTGATTTTATGCATTTTCTATCGCCATCATAGCTTTATTTTGCTCCATGAATAATCCTGACTGGATTCGAGGCCTCTTAGGAATAATCTATTTTTGAGTAATTTTAACCAAAAACCATGGGTTAACCATCATCAGGGTTTTTTGCAATTTTTGGCTAATTTTGGAGGTAAACTTTTGGCCAAGTAGGTCTTGTTGTTGGGAAATAATTAGGGAAATTTCAACTTTAACAAATTAGTTACGTACCTTACTGCAAACTCCGGTTCATTTCTTCCTCTGGCCTCTGATCAATTTATATTTTGCCACTAAGCGGTTGCTTGTAGCTTTAGGTAGACATAAAGACACGAAGGTAACATTGTAGCATCACATCATCGGTCGAGTACGAAAGTAGAAATAATGAGACGCAAGATAGAAGGTACGACGATTTCAGCCTTCCTTCCTTCCACATTAACAATAACAACAACGCCAATGATATTAGCAACTTCATGCGGTATTCACCAACTATCCTACAACTGTGGTGCTTTAATTTCTGAGTCACTGAATATCAAGACAATCTCCGAAAAACATCGGATTTCTAAAACCAGCACCCTCGAATTGAACTTCTGAAATTAATCACGTAAATTTATCTCTTGAGGAACTTCAGTAAAAATTCACAACTAAGAACCTACATGTAGTTGTCCTAAACAGGTTCTTAGATAAATTTCAGCTAACACCAGTAATAATTATGGTTAATGTTTCTTCGTAGGTCGTTGGACAATCCTTAATTAAATATCATTTTCTTTTTAGGTAAAAATTACCAACCTTAAAATCTAGAACTGGTAATTTTTGCCCTTAAAATACAGTCAAAATCTTAGCCTTAGTGGTTCTTAAATCCAAGGTTCTTAGTTGCGAATCTTTACTGTCCACGCTTTTTTATAAGGAACCTTTCATAAGGAACTTACATGTAGAACGTCGAAAAACTTAAGGAACTGTTACTACTAAAGGTCTAATCACTAAGGAACTTTAAAATTATAATATCATAATCAATGGTGTGGATATTCAACTTCTCTAATGACTCTTGTTAACTTCTACGTTATATAGGCCTGGCCTAAGCTTCTTTGTGTTGTAACATGTTTTGTGATCACAGTTTATTGCAAAATGTTCAACTTTTTTGTGTCGATAGTAATTCCTATCCACTAAATGAGCACTTAGAATAAAAGAACCATTAAGGAACTTTCAGAACTACAAAGTGGTCAAAAGAGGTCTCAAAATAAGGAACAAGGCTCGAGCTAGGTTCTTTATAAAAAAGCGTGTATTCCCCTATTTTCCACCTGGGCTATTATCCCGCGGAGGGGGGGGGGGGGTGGTAGTAATTATATTTGGGGTACTGGGGACGTGCATCCCAATTGGGTTTACCTTTCGTGATTTTGGTTTAAATGTGGGTCTCAAATATTCGAAAACTGATCTAAATATGTGTTTCGATCGGACGGTCATTAGCCACTTGTTAGTTGTTACAGTTAGTTCTTACAGCTGTTCCGTGATGCCTTTGTCTCTGAAATTACAATCTAATAAGGAGCCAAATAGAAACGGGCTGTGTGGTGGTATACGTTTGGCTATTCTTTTCAGATTTTGGTGTGAAAAATATAAATTTTCTGAAATTTGGTATAAATATGGGTATGAACTCTGCTTCTTGAGCGGTACGTCCCTATCCGAAATTTGGTCAATTTAGTCAATTTGGGCTATTTCGCAAACACTTCGACTCGATTTGGATTTTACTTCAAAAATAGAAACAAAAAAGACTTATTGGACTAGGGTAGCGTCTCGAGTGGCGTATTGCTGAATAAAAATAGTTCTGTTAGGTTACATAATAAGTGGATGGAGGCTAAAAATGTGGGGATTCCGTCAAATACAGCTGTGCAGATTTCTACTTAGTCCTTAATCTAAAGCGTACCATTCAGCAGCAATATTGTTTGATAAACTTTCGTTATTAAGGCAGTTCGTTTGGCAAATGATATTTGCTCAGTTTGGTAGGGTAAGCCCACAATATGGATAAAAAAATCTAGCCAAGAAACATAAGATTGGAAAGGGAATATCGCATGTGAGATGACAAAGTTATCCACCCTCTAGCAGCAAAGAAACGCTAGGGTCTGAAGAAACGTATCAAGCTTCTTTGACAAGTTTTCGTTCTGAAGGCAATGGATTTAACAAGCGGTATTTGCTGAGTTTGGTAGGCTAGCCTCACTTTGATAAATAGATTTTGTGCCAAAAACATAAGATTGGAACTTGGACTTCTTGGACATCTCTGGTGAGATTTCTTTTATTTCGGCATAATCTTTCTTTTTAATGTTCCTGTTTTTTTACCTTTCAGATTTGGAGTTCCATGGGCTTTCGCGACTCTTGAGGACTTCTAACAATGTAGATGTGGCTAGATCTGTCCTAATTAGTCTGGCAGACATTGCAACGAAAAATAAATGGCGCGAAAAATGCTTGCGTTGCGTAATTTGAGGTCTAGGCTCCGAAGAAAATTGGCAAGTTTACTTGTCAAAGCGTTTACACGAGCAAGTTTCACATATGACAATTTTTCATTTGACAAGTTTACTTTTTCAAAAGCTGGCATGTCAGCTTTTGAAAAAGTACACTTGTCATATGAAAAATTGTCATATGAGCTCAAATTGACCTCATCTAACACGAGCAAAATAAAATTGTCTATTAAATATTGCCATAGAAAACTTGCTCGTGTAAAGTAGACTCAAGTAGCCTTAAGTGTATTCCATATACACTTCTTTTTTCCAAGTTTTTAAGTAACCATAGGGTCAGATTATAGATACCAAAGAAACGTGGTAGGAGATTTAGCGCAGATCAACATAGGAAGGAAACCTTTAATGTTGACTCCGCAGGAAAGAATGTCAAAAGCTCAAAACAATTTAGGCTCCGTTCACACTGTTACGTATTCAACTTAAAAAGTATTAAAAAGTATTCGTTTTCGCCTTGTGTTCACATTGCTCCGTTCTGAAAATAGACACTTTTGAAAACGCAAAAACGCAGTGCGAACAGCGAAAACGCAAAAACGGGTACTTTATATCATTATCATCATTCTGATCGTTATAATCCGACTCGTAGCGGAGCAAGGTGAGCGTTTCATCGTTTTCGTAGCGTTTTCATTTTGGGTCAGAGCAATGTGAACTAGCAAAATGAATCAAAACGAAAACGGATGAAAAAGAATACAGAGCAGTGTGCAGATAGCCCTAGGCCCTGTTCACACTGCTCCGTACTTAAAATGAAAACGGATAAAAAAGTACCACCCACATCTTTCATGTCTATACGTAAAATTAAGAAAAAATCGGCTTGAGGGTTAGGAAACATACTAAGAAATTCATATTCTTGGTAAGATTTACACTCCATTACGAAGATTCAAAATCATTTCTCATAGAAGAAATGAGTGCAAGATAGAAAAACTACACTTTTGACCCAGAACTAAACTTCTGTATGAAGCAACATATCAACGTGACATGCACAAAATATGACATGGCCGAAATTAAGGTTATTCTTTCTTTCAAATGGTATCCCTCCCCCGCGGAGGGGGAGGGGGGCTACATAGCGTAGAACTAGCATCTGACTATGCTGGTAATATAGGTGAGTTTTTGAAAGAGAATTTGGTAAACAAAGATAAGATTACTCTATCGAGATAATTTGTGAGAATGAAAATGACCCGAGTAGGACTCGAACCCACGACCTCTAGATTTGTACTCTAGAACGCTACCACTGCGTCACCGGGGCTACGAGAAACCCAGGCTATTTCATTCACACAAATTACTTCCATAAGATTACTCTGTCAAATATCATAAAAGTGGCTCTGAATGGGGTAAAGACAGGTCAAAAACTCCAATATAATTTTTAACGTCAGCGTAGAATTGGTATCTCTAAATCTTTATTTCAAGTTCGCAGAAGCTGAAAGGAACATAACCACATAACATTAATAATTAACTACAGCAAGCTAACGCAAGAAAACTTCATCGACACAGATCAGTGTAAACTTATCAAGCATTTCAACTTATCGTTCTCTGTTCAGGGTCCAGAAGAGGTCCTTGTTGATGTTGTAGAGCAGTAGCTGGTCTGGTTTTTAGCATTGTGAGGTACATCACAGGACATTTTCTAGGGAATCGTCACTGGTGGGGCATCAAAGAAAGGGCACTTTGTCTATGAGTAGGGGTGGACTGGGATGCAAATTGTCCACCGGGAAATTGAGGTTGGGGGGCCAAGATGCCAAAAATGTAATTGCCAAAAACAGCTAGGGGCGCTGTGAGCCCCCCTTGGTGAGGGTCAAGGGGCCGAAGCCCCCGGTCGCTCCTAAGATTTTGCCACTTCTGAGGTCTTAAAATGGGTTAGGCTTTTTGAACTTCCATCAGGAGATTCTCCCAGCACATGTTGATAGAAAAGTACACACAAGCAATACACACATAGCCAAACTGAATACTCAAGAAATAGTGGGAAATGAAAGTGAAGTGATCGGATATAGCACCTCAATTTAGGCCTAACAAAGACAAGCTTTAGCAAAGCACAACCCCAATTAAGCAGCCAGCAACAGTGCATGAAACAAACTTGTGTACATATGGAGCTATGAGTTTAATTAGACTACAATGTTCTCATAGGAGCAATTGTTTTTTCATTCCCAAGACGGGTTGTATAGCTTAATTTCAATATACACTCTTTTTTTTTTAAGAATACTTAATTTTTTTCTGAGCTTCAATATTCTTAATTTTTTGCCATTTTGAGCCTCGGAATATTCTTAAATTATTCTTACGGCAGAAAACACGGATATAGCAATAAATTGTTATCATTGTCATAAATGCCAAAAAATGCACACCTACATATTACAAATATGGTGGATAACAGAACAATATCCTTATTTCCTGTAAAACAGAGCGCGTCGACACTCGCTAAAAAGTTTTTTCCATGAGATCTGAGCCTCGCAATATTCTTAAAATATTCTTAAATTTCACCGATTTTGAGCCTCATTATTCTTATAAAATTTATTCTTATAAAAAAAAGAGTGTAGTTAAATCTTATGAGTTATAGGAAAATAACAGTTTACCTATGATGTGAACCAAGTGTAAAACTTGACTGTCATAGTTTATGCATGAAATGATCTTGAATAAACAGCTGAGTCCTTGGCAAGCCGTTGCCTAACATCGTTTGCAGTGATTAAATCTAGAAGATCTCTAGCAATGCTCATTAGCACGATGACTTTTAAAAGTTCATTTGACATTGTCGATTAAAGGCGATTTTGCTTTAAAGACCTCTCACAGCTGACTTATGTGAATGAGAGGGTCAGCAAATATTACAACGCAAGAAACAGCTTTGTGTAAGCAACAGAATTGAGTGAGTATTTGTACAAGGCCTTGTAGCAGCATTTTAAACATTTTTGACAAGGCCCACTGCACGTATTTGCTGTTTTTGAACATTGGTTGTCTTTATTCTCGTCAATATCTTCGTCTGCACCTGCTTCTGTGAGGCTCTCAAAAACAATAGATTCTTCTGAGAACTCTTCTTGGAGGCTCATTGACAAATGTGGGAAGTGGTTAATGAATGTTGATCACAGATCGATTGGATTGAAGCCAGTCCACTTTCCAACTTGTTCCAGTGAATGCAGTGGTATGCCATTTCTTCTCAATTCATCCAAATGCTACTAATCGAGGGATCTAACCCCAAGAGGCCCATGGGCCTTGGATCAAAATGCTATTCTGCTTAGAATCAGAGGGTCAAAGGGGCCCATACAAGTTTGGATTTGGAAGTGGGCTGAGCCCGGGCTAAGCTCAGGGCCCATAGAACTAGCTCTTTTCTTTTACAACATCGTGGCTTCTATTAAGAAAAATTGAAAAAACTCATTTTGATAGGGGCCCACCGGGATTGGGCTGCAATAGGACTTTAATAACAAACCTCTCTATAGTCTGCCACAAACAGTAGAATAAAACAAGTTTTATTTACTATTCTTTAACATTTACCAACTAAAATTGTCAATATCTTCTGAAAAACTTTATTAAACACTAAAATGGTCATCTAAAATATCAAAAATAGAGCTCCTTTTCCCTCCGAATATACAAAGTGAGTAAAAATATAATTTCATTAAATACCAAAGGGTACCAAAGTGGTTGGGTAAAGGTGTTCCAGTGGTGAGGCATTGGAGAGGCCAGCGGGAACTACCCCACAACTTTGAATGTTAAAGAATGCGCCGGTGCATCAACAGAAAAACCCATCAATTGGATGCAGACAGGTAGTTTTATTGCTTGTAAAACATTTCATGTTCGCATCTAGTTGGGAATCTGCAAACGGGACAGTCTACCTAGTCTTTTCACATCATCCCCAGCAGATCAATTTACTCTAATGCATGTGAAAACGAGGCTACCCCATACCATCGACAGGAGATTGCCCAAACTGGTATTGAGCGTCCAGCAAATTTATCAATATCTAGTGATAAACTTTGACTTTTATAGTAAGTCTAACTGTTACCCATAAGCTTAATCTACTGCGAGGCTTGAATGGCCATTGGCCAGCTACTGCTTTAAAAATTCATCACAGGGCTGATTTAGGACCACAATGATAAGGTACGTGGTGGTGGCGCCAGGTCCCCAACGAAACCATGCTTACTTGGATGAGAAAAGCAATTCGCAACGTCTCGAAATGAATTGGATTGGATATTGAATCGAATTGGGAGTGAGCGAATCACGATCAATGACGGTAAGGCCCTGACAGTTGAATAGGGTCAAGACAATTGAGAGGCGAAACCCCACTCAGAATTGATTTTTGTGATTGGAATAGCAGGGAATCCCCAGTAAACAGCGACTTTACTCAATGAATTACCAAAAGCAGTCTCAAATCGTTTACTTCGCCCCGTTGTCCGGTCGCATTTTGGCTCAGAACGTACGCCATGTCTTCCAACGCGACGATGATAGCGTTACAGTGCGTTAGGAAACCCCCTGTCATTTTATCCTGTGTTTTAGCCTTATTAGGAACGCCAGTGAACTTCCTGCTGTTTAAAACTATTACCTCGAAACTGCGACGAAGAAAACCACAGCACAAGATGTTGCTTAGCTTGACCATTTCTGACTGCATGCAAACGTTGTTGGTGAGTGTGGTTCAATTGATTGCGCGGCTGTCTGATGTAAAAACAACCAGTACTTTCTGCCAAGTGCTCAGGAAGATTAACGAGTGCATCAGTGCCATGACCATGGTGACTTCTGGTGGCAGCATCCTCTTCTTGTCCGTCGAAAGGTATGTGGCGTGCATCTACTGCTTCCACAAAGACCAGATACTCACACGCAAACGCGTGGACAGGGGCTTGCGTGCAATATGGCTGTTTGGAATCGCCTGTGCGTTCGGGGACTATAAGCGTTACCAGTGGAATCTCAGCGCTGCCATTCTGCCACTGCACAAAGTGACCAGTTTCATATACGGCAGCATCATCATCACCAACATCGTGATCCTCGCCTTCATCCAAGTCTCTTTGTATCGGGTGGCACGCAAGCTGATCAGAGGCCGACCCAGGAGCAGCAGTGGCTCAGACGTTGCAACCGTGACTCGTTTGAGAATAGTGGAGCTGAAGGCCAGTATGTATACCAGTGCTATCGTGGTTTTGTACGTGGTCTGTATGTTCCCTTTGGCCCTCTATATATTAGTCCAGACATTGAGGACAATGCCATTAGATGAACTGTCGAATGTCCGATTATTTTGCATATTTTTCAGCCAAATCAACACATTCGTTAATCCATTTGTTTACGGATATGGGATGGAAGATACAAGAAAATCACTCAGAAGAGAGTTGAGAAAGATCATTGCTTTTCTCCGAAACCTCTTTCACAGGGACACCTCAGAGCGGGGGCTGACCCCCATATGATGTTCCTAAATGGTCTAGATCCCTGCCCGGAACGGAAAATTTCTTGGTTCTGCAACGATTTTCTCAAGTACCAGTCAGTTCCCATCAGGAATTGCATAAAACCGGCAGGGTGTTTCTGCGCAAAGATATTTTAGGAACAGCGTGTTTAGAGTGAAATCAAAAGACAGTAACAAAGATTTGCCTTACGAATCAATGTCTCTGCTTTTACCCTTTTCTCGAACAAGGAAGATGAGTTATCGTACATTCACTGTCTTTATCCCTAAAAGGAACTTAAATAGCATTGCGGCTGCCAAATATTTTCCTAGCAAACGGCAACTCGTTAAAAAAATATTGCAAATACGTTTTTTGAAATCCCCATGGGGTGTTTAGGGCTAGCATTGATATAATACAGGCATTGGTCAGCATCTACATTGCCGAAGCGAGGGACGTTGCTAAAGGAAGAGCCTTTCATGATACCTGTAAAACTCTTTTAGGACGATGCTAGTGCTCAGAAATGAAACTATTCTGACAATACCCATAGAAGGGTGTTTTCAGCCACAACTCCTGCAATATCATCACAAACATGTTTGACTAGTTGACATTAAGTATATATGTATTACTTGCAACCTGTCTTTTGATGATAAGATATTTCAATAGAGCTCATTATATTTACATGAAATGACCGTATTTGGAGAGTAGCTAGCAAGCTGAGAATGATAAAGAGCCAAGTGGTGAAATACCCACTCATCTTTCGTCGACGGTAGCTCGAAAAAAGCTCATATGGAATAAGATCAACTCAATTGCTCTCTACTGTAATTATTAGCACTAATGTAGCATTTTGCTTACGTGTGTATATTTATTGTTAGTGGCATTTCTAGAATGACTTGGAAAAAGAGAAAGAATAAATGGAAAAGAGGTCCTCACTCCTACAAATCACCCCAATACAGCCATTGTGGAGCATAAAATGCTCCTACACCCCAAGCTATGGTGGACCCACAAAGTCTTCTCTACGTAGCCTACCTCCCACAGGGTACTTAGTAGCATTGACTGGTAAGGCTGGACGACACTTGGATAGAAATAGACCCGTTTCTATGCCAACTTTTACTATGTTCTATATACCTATTTGTATACATTATGTAAACATTCGCACCCGAGAGAGCGATGAAAATTCGTCGTTATTTCATTTTAGAAATGCTATGGACATGTGAAGGGTCGCGGAGTGAGTTTCATCTTAAAATCAATGGCCGAAATGGTGATAAGATTTTCTATGATATTTAGTTTCAAACGTGTTAGACTGTGTCTAATGAATTACTGAATGTACTTTGAATCTAGATAATGTATATTTCAAAGAATGTAGTTTCTATATCATTGTCTATATTTATCTTGAAACTAACCTAGCCTGGCCCGTGAAATATGTGTAGACTTGTTCGTATTGTAGAAGGATTCGGTCTACGTACACAAAAATCTCTATAAACAAATACAGAACGAAAACATCATCCTTGTAAACCAGGTCTGCGTAGACAGTGCCAGAGGGTGGTGACAGATCCCGAGTTCCTCTGAAAGGAAACTTATTTCGTACAGGCCTAAATATTTCGTAGCTGTGGTTGAGATTCAGGCGTTAATTTTGCTTGCAATGCATTTCTAAACGGAATATCGAATCTGCAATCGTTTAGGGAATCTTTTATGGAATCTACAATATGAAAAATGAAGCCTAAAATGATGCTCTGAAAAAAAGATTAAAGTAGTCTATTATTTTTGGCAATGTTTTCCTCGTTACTTTGAAGCTCTACGTCGACCAAAAACTGCGCAAAGAAAATTCTACCTAGTCTGAACTCACGTGAAAATCCGGTTTGATATTGATGTCTACGTCAACCTTTTCGATCTTCGCTCGTTTGATATCACAATCTGATTGTTCAGGCTCTATGGTTCCATACTTTGTTTCTCTTCCTCCACTCTCGTTTTTCCGCTTTGAAAACAACGTGACTCGAGATAAAAACACTTTGGGGTTGTATTCGGGAATTTCCAGGCCCAGACCTGCCATGAGTCTTTCCATTATGTCATCAATGTAGCCATGCACCATCAGTGATGCTTTTTTATCCTGGAGAGAGAAGAGCTGAATGAGAAAAAGGCAATTCTACAAAGTGGGCAACCTAAGAGGCCTATTTACACGCTTTTTTATAAGGAACATAGCTCAGGGCCTAGTTCTTTAAGTTCCTTATTTTATGACCTCTTTTAACTGCTTTGTAGTTCTAAAAGTTCCTTAATCGTTCCTTAATCTTAAATTCTCATTTAGTGGATAAGAATTAGTACCGTCCCAAGAAAATCATTAAAATTCAACATTTTGCAATAAACTATGATGATACATGTTAGAACACAAAGAAGCTTAGGCAAGGCCTATATGATGGTAAAGTTTACGAGAGTCATTAAAGAAGCTGCATATCTACACCATTTAAAATTTTATAATTAAAAAAATTCCTTAGTTGTTGGACCTTTAGTAGTAGAAGTTCCTTAAGTTTTTCGACCTTCTGAATGTAGGTTCCTTGCTAAAGGTTCCTTATAAAAAAACGTGTATATGGGCAAAATACTTCACCTGCCAGACACGGGGCTGGCAAGTGATATTTCACCCTCCTATAGAATACAACTTATATAAAAAAAATTTTCATTCGAATGAAGTGAAGATTTTCCATGTCAACACAAAACTACCATCCATGTGAAATAAACTCAAAAAGTTTTTCAATGGAAAATCAATAATGCGTTGAACGACATTTGGCGATTTACCTCGCCTTTCAGACGCGGCTTGAAAATCCCCTAGAATCAGTGTTTGAAAATTCCTTAGCTTGTCAGCCCCGGGTCTAGCTGGTGAGGTATTTTCGCTCATATAAACAGGCCGTTCACATGAGAAAACTCAACCCATGTTGAACTCAACACAGGCTGAGATGATGTGGGGGTCAGGTCACATGATTATTCACCCCAAAGTAAACAATACAAACAGGAAATCGAGCCGATTGAATAATTGGATTGATTGCTGAAATTGTATTGATTTCTTTTGTTGGTGTTGGATATGGATGCATGTTACATGTTACCACACAGAGCTCGATCAAGTTATGCCAATTCAGGATAGACAAGAGGATGATAGTATCCCAATTGACTACATAGTTTGCATAATGAAGGCATCATGAGATTTTCCCACTCTGTACATGCGTAGGTTCGCATTTGGTTTTACTGATATGGTGAAATGAAGACTTTTTCTCTCTCTCTCTTCCCCTTGAATATATAAGCTGAATATCCAAATCCGTGTTTTGGATTTCCTTAACAGAGTGCTCAATACATAAATGCAGAGCGCCATATATATTGAGAAGAAAATTGTTTGAGAAGAAGGAACTAAACTCAGCATGTTTCGTGGTTGCCCACTCATCAGGAGATGTACGAATATTCGTATTTACACGAGTTGAAGTCTCAGCACCGGTTGAAAAGCCAAGTTGAGTTCAGCTCGTGTTTGGATTCAACTCGGCTTTCTTCATGTAAACGCAACGAGAGCTTACAACGTCAATCGAGTTGAAACCAAGCACGGGTCAAGATTCCTCATGTAAAGGGCCTCCAATTTCGCGCAATGCATGATGGTCCTTTGCAAGGTGCGATTATCCTTCTTCATTTGAGCCTCTCAGTGGGAATGAGATGAACACAAAACCAAACTACAGTAGAGACCGACTTGAAAAACCTAGATTTTTCAGTTAGCCTAAAAGGGTTCTTACCAAACTGAAACTCACTCCTGTGCTTCTCAAACACATACGTGTTGTTTACTAGTAAATCATCGGATCGAAGATGTGTTTACAAAACACGACAAAGTTAAGTGATGAAACCATGGCCTAGCAAACAGGTCGTTTAAACTCAGGTTCCCATAAGTGTGTCTTCACTATACCATCTCGTTTAACAGGAAAAAGAGATATCTTTAAAACAGCCGCGTTTTATCACTGTTTTCGGCTGTAGATTGTCTCTCTCTCTCTCTGTCACTTAAACTCAGGTTTCCATAAGTCAGTCTGTACTATATAATCTCGTTTGACAGGAGAAAATGAAAAATTCCATAACAGCTGTGTTTTTATCACATTTTAATCACGTTTATTCAATCATATCTCTGATGATGACCTTAGTATTGAGGTTGAGTACATATATGAAAATAACCAAGCTTTTTACTGTCTTCTTTCTTATCAAGTTATTTGCCCAAAACCAACATGTTCAGCTGTGTTTTTATCACTATTATTTGCTAAACGTAGATTGTCTCTTTCTCGCTCACTACGCGTTCGGCTCACAGTCACAACTGTGACATTGTTCACCTTGAATGACGCAACAAATCAAATTAATCAAATTGGTCATCCATTACCATCGTCCGGTAGATGTCTGAAGATGTCAAGGTCTCTCCTTATTCTAAAGTGTCTCATTTGCCGCTTGAAACATGTCCTTCTCAATACAGCCAGGTCGACTATTATCCTTCCACCGAGTTTCTTGCTTTAGGAGGGCATTCAAAGTGGCTAGTAATTCGACTGTTGCCATGGTTTGCTTGTTGGTAATCGCAATATTTGACCAAATGATGCCCTGCTTTCAACATTTCAGCAATCAGTGCGTTTTCTCTACTCTTCTCGTATAATTGCTTGTTGTCCCAGGGGGGGAGGGTACTTGACCCAGTTTTAGGTAGGGATGTGCTGCCCAAGAACCGAAATGTATACTCATACTTATATCAAATTTCTGAAAATTTATACCCTTTTTCATACCAACATTTTGAAAATGTATACGCATATGCAGAAAAAATTTGAAAATGGATACCCAAACCCACATTCAAACCACGTTTTGAAAATTGGAGACCCATAGTTATATAGAAATCGCAAAAAGGATACCCAATATTCTTACCAAAATGGCGAAAAAGTACACCCATTTGGGCAGCACTTCCATGTACCCTAAAAATACTGAGTACCCCAAGGGCTTCATTTCATGCTGCACGAAGTTGTTATCGATGAATCTAGCTCTTTACTTTCATTTATGGAGAGTGTTAGTATTGTAAAATAATTGTATGTTAGCACTCATGGCTCATGGCTTTATTGATGTGTAGATCTTTAGCTTCGTTTTAATATTGATTTTCTTGTTCGTCCATTACTTTGTTGCTGATACTTGGGCTGAAACTGAGAGCTAATCCTGTCTTCTTATATCTTTGTAATCATCCAGTAAACTTCCCAGCTTTTTGGTCCATCTCCACCTTTCTGTTTCACCGTGTTTTATTCTGATAGCGGTTTCTTCTGTTTTTCTTTATTTAGAATGTAGATTGTGGTACTGTATTTTTTCCAAACTTCCACTGCATTATTCCATCATCATTATCAAAGCAGAGCAAGCAGATTAAAAACACAATGAATAAATGTAGAAATGAAATTGTTGCCACTTACATGTTTTGTCTGTGAGAGATTACAAATGACGAGTTTTCCTTTATTCTTTATGGTAAGAATAGGTAAGTTCCCACTTGGGTTTATCTGCATTGAAGTGCCCAAACATAATGCCAAATCTGCAATTCTAAAATAGAAAACGATATTTGATCAGGCAAATACACTCACTATCTTTGTAACGTATTGCTTTATGTGTAAAGCAATACTCACTATCTTTGTAACGTATTGCTTTATGTGTAAAGCATTTAATCCTTCTCCAGAGCCATGATATATCAACATTAATTTATAAGGTATGGTCTCACACGGGTAGTTAAATTATACCAGAGACGGCTACTGCAATTGACATATACCACCAGCGAGTCTTGAACCCGGATTGTTGCAACTAAAGGCTAGCGCACTAAGCACTATCCTAAGCCAGCACCATAAGTTAGCACAGTAACCTTTAGGTGTTTACAACTCCAGGCTTATCCACAGTTAGGGTTTAATTCGTGTTTCATATTAAATCTCTCTCCAGAGCCAGGTTATATTAAAATTAATTCATAAGGCATATTCTCAACCAGTTTGAAACATTAAGGCTAGAAAGATATGAGACTTTTAACAGAATAAATATCTCACTCAGAGAATCTCACGACACGTTGAGGATGAGTAGCATCAAATATCACAGAACGTTATGTGAAAGCTTGCATCATGCACTGTATGCTAATGGTATTAAGCAGTGGCGTAGCCAGGGTCATAACTTTGGGGGGGCAAGACAGCGAGCGAAGCGAGCAAAGAATGGGGGTCCGGGGGCTTGCCCCCGGGAAAATTTTTTTGGGCCACGCCCTTTAGAACGTCGGAGAACACCCTAGAATGATTAGTTAGAAAAGTCCTAATAATTGACTATTTTGTGATAGAATTATGCCAAGCACAAGGCATACTTAACATTTAAGCTTAGAGGAACTGTATGTGGTGACGTTTACTAGGCTTCAATATTCAGTACTTTAATATTTTCAAAGCTGAAAGGTGATAGCCCTTTTTTATGAAACATGAAGGAAAATCTAATTTGAGGGACAAGAAGAAGAAATGTTTCTTTAAAAAGTTCATTTGAAACTTAAGTTCTAATCGAAAGCAAACCTTCTGAGCGACAAATTTAAGTTTTGATAATAAGTTTGTGTTACGTACCGATTGTCCCAAAGAAACGCAACAGATTCAAAAATCTCTTACGCAAGCTGATTCAAATTCAAAATCATTATTCTCTTAATCTACATTAATAGGTTTAAATCTTGGTATAATTTTCAGAATTTTTTACGACCTGGTTGCAAAGGTATAAAACAACAACCTCTATATTTGCTGTCAGGGCAAAACTGGAGCTGCCAGCAATGGTGCAAAGTATACTGCAAAATTGAAAGCGTAATCTGCAACTTCACAGGATTACACACAAGCACACAATTTCATCAAGAGATTGTTACCAAGGGATCCCTTGATGATTCATGAGTTCCGAGGGAGTTCACAGTGCTATTTTCAATTGAAAGTATAACTCTATAATAATGGCCAAGTCACTTTAGAAAAAGCAGTCTGTTCAACGTTCAATTACGTTGTGTGTTTGTGTGCTGGTCAGCAATCTTCGGTAATAGCTGGCATTGTCATGTTTATATTTTAACAACATAATCCACTGTTGCTAATGCACCAGCTCTGGTTTTAACCCAGGGGTAATTTTGAAGTTTGCTAACTTTTAACTTTACAACCAAGTCACCGAAAATACTAGAAAATGTATCAAAATTGATTCTAATAATTGTAGAACCAAGTCACCAAAATACTGGGAATAGATATAAATTCATTCTAATTATTGCAAATATGGAAACGCACAGTGCATTGGTTGTATTGGTCCTTTCGCAATAACATGATTTCTTGGTATACTCTTTTTTTCATAACAACCAGTAAATATGATTTGAAGCTGGCTGTTCTTAAATATTCCTCTACTTTCAGCCTGAAATATTTGTAAATTGTTTTTCCTTTTACCATTGGTTTGGAAGCCTTTTTTTGCTATCAGTAGTGTTCATTGTTTAAAAGTTTGACGCTCTTGACCATCTGACATTATCTGTGTTCTGTGCATCAGCTTGTTTTGTAATTATTTCTCAGGCTTATGGTTATTTCGTAAAATTTTCATATTGAGCCAAAAATTATCAGTCTCAGTTTGTTCTTTGCTTGTTGTTAAGTTGTGGCCAAAATTTAGGCTCGTGTTCTTATAAAATTGTTCTTATAGAAAAAAGTGTATTCTGTTACTTGGAATGGGAAAGCAGGGGTCAAACGTATATGAAGATAAATCAGCTGGCATCTTTGTTTCTGACATTCTTTCTGACATGACACTAAGCCTAGCAAAGTACACAGCACGAGGAGATACGCATCCAAACTAAAAAAACCAAAATGAATGTCCTCACTTTCACTAGGTTTTATTCAAAAAAGATGTACCATGAGAGCGATAAATTAACGCTAAGAAAAAATGCGATGTCTTTTGAAAAGACAACGGTTTCCAGTGGAATCACAATAGCACAAACAATTCTCATGAATCACAAGGCATTTTGACTCTTCCAAACCCATCCCAACAAGGAAGGGATGACCCTCAAACAAAAGTAACTGGTGTGGTCGATTATCAAAATTGCACTGAAGGCCCTAATTATCTTGAAGACGCTGTCAGGACATGTGCTTACGTGATTGACCAAATATCTTACGAGTAAAGAAATTCCTATCGGAATAATTTTGTTTAAATCTACAATTAACCTACCCCCCCCCCCCTGAGGTGCTGATTTTATTGCAGATTTGGGCTTTTCTCAGACACCAACTTTTTGATCATTGGGGGGGCGGTCGCCCCCCCTTGCCCCCCCTGGCTACGCTACTGGTATTAAGGAGAAGCATCCTTTTTTTAAATAGCCTGCAAACGCACCATCACTGTTTCACTCACATAGCAATAACACTAAGAGTACCATGATAAATTTGCCATTATCAGCTTAAATAATTACTTACTTAGATTGTTGTTCAGCACGCATGATGTCATCATAGGGTAGATTGTCTTCCCAATCAAGTATTGTATCTCTGAGCTTACCCCTTTAAAAAAAACAAACATATGATGAGTCATCTGCATAAATTCAGGAAATGAGTGACCTTATACTGCATTCACATGGACATAGCTAGATTTACTCTAGGTTCCTTCACAGCAGATGAAGAGCATTCCAATCATCGCATTGACCAATCAGTGTCTTCCATTCAAAACCCTGGTTTAGTTTAAGCAAGTAAACCAGTGTAAATGAGGTATGAATTGTTTTTAACACACAAAAAAGAAAGGAAAATAAAGACAATGTGCAACCTGATTGCATCATTCTTTGTGATTGATTTTTCATATAGATGGTCTTACTCTTAGAGCAGTACAGGACTTGAGGAAAACGAGGTAAATTGTTCAAACATCTTTGTTAAAGGTTTAAAAAACAAACCTGCATTGTGTTCCTCTTCTGCCTTTCTTACTACATTGATTCCCTGTTCTTTTTAATGCCATGGTTGCGACAGGAGTGTCACGAATATAAATTTGGTTGCATTTCTCACATTTTTCCGTAAACATATTACCATGCAATTCTGATAGTTTATCCCTACAAAAGAAGGGTAGTAGTAAAGAGAGAAGAAGACAAACTATAAGCCTTAAAGCCATTTTAGAGCTACCAGAACCAGAACCAAACCTTAATCAGGCCTTTTCAAGAAGAAATGTGCACCAGAGTGGCTAATTGCTCTGGTCATTTGGTTTACAAGTTCTAGTGGTTACTTTACCAGAGTGCTAGCGAGAGTGATTGCTCTGGTCAAATGAAAAGACAGCATATTAGTCTTAGAACTGATGGGAGAGTTCCCTTGAGACATTTGAATTCTGTACTAAGATTTAACATGAATTATAGATTTGCATCGTATCTAGTTTTGTTAAATAATGTATTTATAAGGTTTCTATCTAAATTTTCAAATCAATTTTAATCAAAAATGAAATGAAAAATGTAGCACTAAACTAAGCAGTTGTTTTTTTCCCTTATTTCCTTTTAATTATGAAGATATTTCGAAAACTTTTGAAGTTACTTGTTTTATGTGATTTTGTCCCAAGGAGAAATAGAGACAACATAATAAAATCACCTCGGAAGTCCAGACTTGACGTGCAGACCATCAACATTCTGACTGACAACATATTTGACGATTCCTTTTTGTTCCAGCACAACAAGAGCCATGTGCGTTTTGGAAGGCACTGCCTCGTCAAAGCTGGTATTGAACTGGGGCTTTTCTCCTTTCATTTCTAGAGTCCACACGCCCCTGGGTCCTCGGAAATCTGGGATTCCTGTTGATGTACTTATTCCAGCCCCAGTGTGAACAACCAAATGCTTCGATGCTTTAATCATATCTGTTAATCTCTTTACATTTTGTTCCAAAATTTCTGGAAGATCACAAAGCTAGAAAGAAAATGAATCATTTTGGGCTACATTTCAGTAGTAAGAAAAATTGCAAAGCAACATTCAACCTACTCTTGCAATATATATATATATATATACAGCCTTTCATGATTTTATAATTGAACAATCTATTGATAGGATTGAACAACAGAAAATAAGGGAAAATTTTACTTGCACACCCGATATCTCCTCAAAAAGTGCCATACCTAACTCTTCCAAGGAAAAATTGAGGGTTTTGCCTTGGCTTACCCTGTAACACTCAGCAGAACTTCAAACTTTCAAGACTGGTTTTACACTTATTAAGTTGTATTTCAACCCATATTCTAGACAATTTTGAAACTCTAAATGAAAACCATATGATTGAACAACTGAGCACCCACACATATTCCTGAGGAGCATATGTCCAAGTCTTTTCCGGTTGCATTCCATGTAGTCCACCCCGGAGAACTTTGAGACGGACTTTTGATAAGATAGAAGAATGATTCACATACTTTTTCTATTGTTTTTGGCGTAATGGTTTTGTTGTGGACATATCATGGGATGCAACCTGGGATCTTGTGGCCTGTGGGTATGCATCAACACCCACTTTGGGGTCCGACGTCAAAAAAACTTATATTCAACCGAATTTGATGTTTTCTATACGCTATCCCCCATGTTAGTCCTAGAAACTTGGGAGTGGGCTGTCGTGGTGCACAAGTCCTACCTACCCAGAGAATACCACTCTCTAGGTCGGTGACGTAGCAGGGAACATAATACCAGCCCCATGTCGGCATTGAGCCGATGCACCCCTTCCATCTGAACAGGAGCCAGATGGTAGGCCTTGGAAAAGGAAGGCAGAAAATTGGGCAAATGTAAGTATCAAATGAAACAGTGAAATCAAATAGAAAAAGCCCATTGAACTAGGAAAAACCCCCAAAAGTGGGTGGGTGGGATTTGAAAGAACAGTGAGACTTGGTTGTATGCTCGGTCAGTGAAGAACTCAATTGCTCATCAAACCAGCATGCCATAGAATCAATGCTGCAGCACATGGAACAAATTAGCACCTCCCATATAAGGAAGTCACGACAAACCTTGGGAAATAACTGAGCTGTAAAGCTTAGTCCCAGGGGAAGAAACCTTGGCAGCAACAACAACCTTGTAGATGATCTGTAGTGTAGGAAAACCAAACACTAGGACCCTAGACTTACGGGGATAACTCAAATTAAATCTGCATATAATTTACATGAAATTGGCATTTTTCATTATTTTGTAGTCTCCATCTAAGCCCGCCATTGCCCATAGTCTGATGTCTGGCGAGCAGGGGTGGTAACGTGACGTTACATATAGGTGATGTTAAATATAGGTGGTCTTAGAAATACCGCGGGTGATGATTGTACTTTTGCTCAATACCCCGTATCGTTATGCGTTATCTGAATGAGTCTACAGGGACCTCGTTTAACAGCGAATTTTTCTAGGTTATTTCATATGGTGGGAGACAGGGCAAGGAATCTTGTTTTTTTATTTTGCCTCATTTTTTGAGATTTATACGTATTTCAAAGCCTGTTTCTCCAAACGTTTAAACGGCGCAACGAAACAAAAAATTTTTGGTAGATGGTAGGCGGCAACCACAGGGAAACTAGATTATCACAAATACACAATAAGTAATTAGGGTCAAATCGATGGCGATTCTTTCGAATGACCGATAAGACTAACAGATCTTGGGAGAAAATGGCTATTCATCAGTAATTGCAACCTAAAGGTGCGATAAAATCTACGAAATTTGCGATATAGTCTTCTTTTTTGTTGCTAGTTTCTGTCTTTAATTGGGGGCTACCGCCCTCAAATCCCTGTCATTTATCATTCGTTAGAGATGCGTTAATGTTCAAAGATTATCCTGACCTCCGATTCGAGGTGTTTAGGCCATTTTGGTTCCGATTACGAACATGAATTCTCAGCTTGAACAACTTTGCATTGTAATTAGCCTGTGATATAAGTAGGTTTCCTCTTATTTGTTGTTGATTGTTTCTTTTATTGGATATCGCTAAACCCCTGTTATTTATCATTCAGTATAGTAGTTTTGTGTGCTTGTTGCGCGTGGAGGGAAGTTCTTGTGTTGATCGTTATTTTCGATGTCGACTATGTAACTGCGGAGGAGAGGAGACCGCCCGCTAAACTGCAATCTTGCCTAACTTACAAGAGAATAGATCATTTGAATAGATAAATTCACAATGATTACAATCTAATCATGTCAACCCTTATATTATGTGTGCCTGGCCGGAAAACTGGTTACCATTATACTACACACAACACACATGTTCTGCGACTATTACAACGCATAGTAAGTCATACCTACCTCCTTCAGATCAAGTTTTCCTTTATGCTCATAGTCACTAAGCCCAGAAGCATAGTTCACCGACATAATTGACACCTTGAGCTTTGTTTTTTCGGCTCAAACTAACTAGATTTTTCAACTTCTCTTAGAAGCAGCAACAACAAAATGTTCAGCGATTGTTAGGAAGCATCAAAACAACCTTTTCGAAACTTCTTTCTGAAACCAGCTTTAACCGCATCAAAAAACTCCCTTATCCTAAACTTGACCTTTATTCTAATCCTAACCCCTACTCTAACCCTTTCTCTGACCCTATAAAAACCCCAAAACTAACCACAATGATCCACCTTGTTTTACTGCTTCCTAACAATTTCTAGAACATATACAACAGCAACAACATACTTTTTGAAGGGAAGACTGCGATCGAGGCAGGATCAACATGGAGGAAAAAACATCGAAAAAACATTCGAAATTCTCAAGAAATTCCCAGTGAGTGCAAGCTATAGAACCAAAGAATCGAAAGCCAATACGCTAGAAAAATGGATCTGCTATCTGTTTTAGAGGGAAAGTACAAAGTTAGGTAAGAAGGTTTATACCTCATGTTGATTTGGAAAAACAACTCTCAACATATAGCCAATAACCCATTTAAAAACAGTACACTTAAACTGTTCATACTCCAAGTTGATAATTTGAATTTAGCCCTTCAGTTTTTTAATTGCTCTCATAGAGTTTATCTGGAGTATTGAAAAGCCTACATGTTCTTTCCTAAGTATTGTTTTCGCAAAGTTCAAGTATTGTTTTTGGCAAAAGCCCATTTTTGTGGTGGAAACAACAACAAACAGCATTTCCACGTGTTGCAAAATTAGCAGGGCGGTTTTTGTCAGCACCAGCATCCAGTGTGGTTTCAGAGAGGCTGTTTTCCGAAGCAGGAAATATTTTTGATGAAAAAAGATCAAGACTGCTGCCTCGCAATGGTGAAAAACTTCTGTTCTTGCATCATAATCTGGATAAATTTTGACCTTTTTTTAAGTTTTCAGACAAATTACGTTTCCATTGTGTTAGCATCATAGATAACAAACTTTTGCATAACTTTTTTACTTGTTTCCATGTTTATTCTTTTTTATTAAATAGTATTGAAAAATCCGGCAAAGATCCGGCCAGTTTTTTCGAAATCCGGCCGGAACCGGATTTTAGTAAAATAAGGAATTCCGGTACACCCCTAGCAAACAGGGGCGGGGAAACAATGAATTGAGATATTGTGAGCAATCAGACAGGCCAATCCTTAATTATTGAATTATTCCAATGAGAAAATTTTTTGAGGGGGGGTAGGGGGGTGGTCATGGTCCTTAAAATCTCAACTATGCGCTAAACCCCACTTTTTGAAGGCTGGTGCTGTCTGTCTTCTGCATGGGGCTTGCCCTGTGTTAAAGGTTCGTAGTTTCACACCAAAGACTTATCACTCTTGTGTTGCGGGGATTTTTCATTTTCAATATTTAACTAATGGGAGGGCAGCCCTATCAACACAAGTGCTGATTTTCGAGGGGCCCCTCCCTTAAAAATAAATACTGTAATAATCTAAAACAATTAAAATCTAAAGATGACCTGAAATCCTATTTACAATTTTGTGTAAAAACTATTATACAATTAAAACACGACTGTTAAAAATTTACAAATTAAAGGTTTAAAAATAAAAGAAACAACCCTAGCCTAAATACTTTGTTTGAAAGAATTTAGGGAGGATGCCAGCTTTGACCCAGTTGAGAGGCCATTCAACAACTTTGCGCCCCTGAAGGAGAAGCATTTTTGTCCATTTGATGTTTTCCTCATTGGAAGCCTCAAATCCGTTTCAGTATTACGGAGGCAATGTGAGGGACGAATGGAGTTTCTTGTGAAAAGACTAGAAAGGCTTTGTGGAGCCAGCTCATTGAGAGATTTGTAGACCATTGTCAGAGACTCATGTCTGATGAGCTCTTCAACTGTCTTCCACCCCAATTTTGCAATTAACGGTTTGCTTGATGTGTCATAGCTGCTGTTTGTCACGATTCTTGCAGCACGGTTTTGTAGCTTTTGCAACTGATTAATTTCAGTTGTTCCAGCACAACCCCAGACAGAGCAGCAGTATCGAAAATGTGGTTCTACAATGCCTGTGTAGAGACTTTTCAAGGTTTCTAAAGGCAAAAATGACTTGGCATGTTTTAGAAAACCTATTGCCCTAGAAATCTTGGAAGAAACTGATTTGATGTGTTCCTTCCAATCCAAAGAGTTATATATTTGAACACCCAGGTATTTTGTTTTTTTGACTATTTGAAGTTCATTTTCATGAATCTTCAAATCCAGGCCTTCATCGAGACTCTTAAGGATATTATGTTTTTGCTTTGTACATAAAAGCATGGAGTTAGTTTTATCTACATTAAGAGAAAGTTTATTTCCTTGAAGCCAAGTATCTAGTTGCCGAAGATCGTTGTTAATGGCCTCATTCAACTGAGTCATATTGGAGGACTGGCAGCAAAGACTGGTATCATCAGCATACATGGACACTTTGGAATGTTGGAGAGCCTGTGGAAGGTCATTGATATAAATCAAGAACAGAAGTGGTCCAAGGCAAGAGCCCTGGGGTATTCTGATCCCTATATCTTCAATTTTAGATTCAACACCGTTAACTCTGCAGAATTGCTTACGGTTGTTGAGATATGATTCAAACCGTGAAAGTTCGCGATGTTGGATACCATAAAGCTGAAGCTTTTCGGACAGAATTTGGTGGTCGACTGTGTCAAATGCCTTTTTGAGGTCAATGAAAACTAATCCCACAAGTTTTGCCAAGTGGTTAGATCACTTGGCCCTTGATCAAAGGGTTCTGGGTTCGAAACCATCTTCAGACCTGTCACAAAGTGTGAGGAGAGAATTAGCCAGATCTCTGTAATTCCTGGCAAAAAGGCAAAAGGAATCACAAGGTGTGGTCATATCGAGAGGAAGGACCAGTGTCGCACTGCTCGATTAGTTTACCTATTCAGTGGGCCCGTTGTGCTTAGCACATAAAACTATACCTAGTGAAGATAGTATATCAACTATCAACTCTCCCATAACATCTTGATTTTGCTCAAAGATCAAAGGTATTTGGCGTAACATACATGTTTGCTACGTTTTGTTCTTAAATAACTCATTTGTTGCAGGGTTAGTTCAGTTTTGAATAAAGATGTCAAAGAATACGGAAAAAATTTCATGTTCGACGGGAAAGAAGACACATGTTGGAATTCAGACCAGGTATCAATCCATTATTCTACAGTTCCTGATACAAGCTGCAGGTCTAAATCATCTGTTAGATGACATTTTCTTTGTCTCGGAGCAAATTTTTGGTTTTCTCATGAGAAATATCCCCTCCGTTTGATGTTCTGGCCCCCCTGTTGAAGGAAACCTTGAAGTACCACTGGTCAGCAGTTGTAGATGAATCTTAGTTATTAAAACAGGAAACAAGTAAAAACAAGTAGGAAACAAGGAGTGGTTGCTAAAGGGACTTGATCTTGATGGTTGCTAATGAGTGGATTTTTACCTAATTCCAACCTTCTTTTTTTTTTCTACCCCTTTCTACTTGTTTCATGTAAATACGGTAGATAAACAGATAAACAGGTTTACAAACGTTGGAATTGAATCCCCTTCTGTGACTTACCCCTAAATACAAGAATCTATCAATGTCTTATTATTGAAATATCTTTAAAGCCCAAGAAAAGTTACCAGACAATGAAGTCCTAAACATTCCAAAAATATATCATGGTTTTCTATAAGATAACCAGCACAGCAAGAAAAAGTAGGAAATGAAGATTTTTCATCTTTACTTTCCATTGAGTAGTACAAATCAAATTATCATTTAATGTCCTTTTCAAGGTACTAATTTCTGGGATAAAATATTTCGGAGAGCTAAATCAACCAAATTTCAAATTTTGTATATGAAAATAAAAACTGACCCTAATGCTAGAATCTTTATTTATCACAGGGAACTCCGCAAATAATATCAATGCAGTTTGAGACCGCAGTGACAATAGAAAAACTCAATATCCAGTTCCAAGGAGGCTTTGCAGGCAAAGACTGTCATTTAGAATTAGCATCTGTGGACAGTGGAGAGAAGTTTAGTTTTGATATTTATCCTGAAGATGTCAACCAAATGCAGGTATCCTTTTCATTTGAGACATTCTCACGAGTGCATAACCACAATTTTGATACACCTCAACTAAGTCTTGTACCTTACTCACTATAGCTTTGTGGCGGGGATGGCCGAGTGGCTAGATCACTTGATCCTTGTTCAAAAGGTCCCGGGTTTGAAACCACCTTCAGAACTGTCACAAAGTGTGAGGAGAGAATTAGCCAGCTCTCTGTTTTTCCAGGCAAAAAGGCAACACAAGGTGTGGTCACATCGAGAGGAAGGACCAGGGTCACACTGCTTGATTAGTTTACCTATTCAGTGGGCCCTTTGAGCTTAGCACATAAACCCATACCTTGCGAAGATAGTAAGCCTATGCGCCTATCATATCCTATCCTTTCCTATAGTGCTGTGGCATATTTAGGGGGTGCAGTTGTGCCAGTTCCCAAAATGCTGATTAAAACAACTCTCAGCACCACTGATCTCAACATAAAGACTGGATCGAGCATCTGTCGTTCTGAAATGAAGTTGATTGGCAGCCATATTGGGAGGCCCAATTCAATACATTGATATTACACTAAGGAGTGCCTTTTTCTTTGATGATTTTTGGAATGTTATGAATAATAAGCACGAGACTGAATAATCGTGCAGCTTTTGCTTTACAAAGAATCAAGTCAGCATAATTTCTTTGGCAGCCATATTGGGAGGCCAAGTGGAAGCCGAATCAATTAGCTTCAAACATCTAGCTCCAGAAAGGAAAGAATGTTTGATCCAGTCTTAATTTTGAGATCAGTGCTCAGCACCCACTTTCTAGAAATTTGGTACCCATTTGAATAGCTGACTTTTCATATTTCTAATAAAAAATAGAATTTATTAGCATCCCCATAGAGCTTGTGCCCCCTTCAAGATTATTCTGGATCTGCCCCTTCTCTAACCTAAAGCACTAACTAAATGTATTTGCTACCAATGCCCCACAACAATTAGATTGCCAACAATCTGAAATACAGCAAAACAAATTATTTTCCTTGACATTACAAAAGACATTCGAAACCCCAAGGCAAGTGGCTACAAAATCTTTGAAAATTATTTTTACAAGCAGCACAGACTTTTTTGGACGTATTATTATCTATCAATTGCAATTATTTGGGAAATTATAATCTAATTTATGGTAACATCATTGACTTAAATGAAATGGGTCATGCTTTGCATTATGGTCAGGAATTGTAGCAACCACTATGCCAACTCCAACTGTAGCCAAAGACAGCCATTAGGGCCTACCTTCTTTTTGTCTTCTTGAATATCTTGTTATCCTTTGGAAGACTTGAAAAGTAGCCAACTACAGCTGATTTTAAGTGCCAAATTGAAAAATGATCGACTATTTAGTAAATCTCTAACTTTATGAGGTGATGGCATGACGGCATTTATAATGTTTGACTTGGCCTATTTGGTCGAAACTAAAACTATTTCTTATCAATTGAAGACAATATTCAATTCATAATGGTTTATCCAACGTGTCTACATTTTACGGGTAAATCAGCATAGCTCTGCGAACCGCGCTTCATCTCATCACGTCACCTAGTACGCCAAGAGAGACCCATAAAAAGGAGATTCGCAAGGAGAATCGGTTGAAATGGGAACATTCAAAGCTTTATATAAAACAATACCATTAACAATATAAGATGTTTGAATTATGAAAAATTGATACACATTTCTTGATTCATGCTATACACATAAGTAAAAAGTATAAGCAGCAGCAGATAAAAAATAAAGTTTGCAGAGTAAAATTTTCGTTGGAGAATAGCTTGATCAATCCACAAAAGTAATACATTTCGTCAGGGTCAGAAACCACAATTTGCTTCACAAAAGTACATCATGAAACAATGTAGGGGACGTCGCCCCTTAGTCTTCAAAGGCCACCATGGACTAAACTCTATGGCTAACAAATGAAAGCAAGGAAAAAAGTGTGTTTTCTTCAAACTTATCTACAGAGAATAATAGTAGTACTGATTTTTTTAAAATAATGTCTACATATCAAAATTGTCAAATGGAAAGTCAAATGGAATCTACGATTGCGTTAAATAAAGTACAACACAAATGCTCTCGCAATGAATTTGAAAAATAAACTAATTTTCAAGGGGCATTCTGAAGCTGGATTTGTTGATTTTACTAAAAAATATTTGGGAAGTTATCTTCAAAAGATTGAAGTAGATGTTGAAGTGTCCGAAACATTCTAAGTAGATGTTTTTAGTGTTTGAGAACATAGTAGATATTAGGGTTAGATATCATAAGATTCAAGTCCAGAAAAGTGTCTACAAACCACAAGAATTATCGTGACAATTGAATATCAGCGATTTGCAGACTCAGCCTTTCGCAGCCTCTTTCTCAGCTCTCGTGGAAGCTTCTCGTGGCATTTCAGACACAGGGGTTTCATGTCAAATTCGTGAAATTTACTCCTGAAAGGGGGAAGATTTTATTTGTTGAAAAGTAAGTGGGAAAAAATGTCAAAAAACCAAAAAAAAATAAGGCAGATCTTGTGTAGTGGCACACATGTTTTTAGCTGATTTATCCATAGAGATTCTTGACCGCGTCGGAACAAAAGCATCACACATCAAAATTTGAATCAAGAGGTTGTCTAATGAGTGGTACTTTTCAAACTGAAGACTCCCATTGCAAAAATAGGGCCTATTTAAGGTAGTGGATGGTAGGGCGACCATTTGGTTTTAGAAAGCTGGCCAGCAGAATTAACATAAACTTTTTTGGTAGTGGGGGAGCAGCTGTAGTAAGAAGGGATTCAGTTGGTTCTCTTCGTTCTGATGAAAACAAGATACATGTGTTTTTGTTCTTTAGAACACAATGAATATTTGAAAAACACTGTGCTTCAATAAAGTTGACAAGGCCAAAAATAACTATTCAGATGTTAACTGTTCTGATGAACATCCGCAGTAGGAGCTCATGATTGACTCATTATGAAATTATATTGAATTTCACCAGAGCAGGCTACTGCAATTGACATATGCCACCTTATGTTGTGACCAAAGGCGAGCGCACTAACCACTGTCCTAAACCAGGACAAAAAGTAAGCACAGTAACCTTGATGTGTTCACAACTCCAGGCTTATCCACAGTGGGGCATTATTTCATTTTTTGGATTAAATCCTACTTCAGAGCCATGTAATAATAATATTGGGTGACCCAGATGTGGCATATGTCTATTGCAGTAGCCTGCTCTGGTAAAATCTTTTTTCCAATGTTAGAACATGCCCTATGAATTATCATCGAGCATATATTGTGATAAAAAATATAAAACACTTACTTGAGGGTGAGTTTGACATTACATCCCCAGCAAGCGAAATGCTGCACACAGTAGCATTTATTCAAGGCCGTCACAACTACGAGTGAAATATATAAAAATCATCACATTTAACTTGAGTGGAGAATGCCTATCCTGGATAAAGTGGTCAACATTTGCTAGGCATGGAGCCATTGCCTATATGAAGTAACTCTCAAAAAACAGAAATTTTTTCTGTGACTCCGAGTTTGGTGCTTCTGCACTCATCAGTCAGACTATACCAATATGTATACAAAAATGATAAAAAATGGTTTGATGAAAATAGCAATAAAAGACAAAAACGAAATATTAACCAGGAATAAACTTTAGATAAGTTCAAAAATAAACCATGCTTATGTTAACATAAGCATGGTTTATTTTTGAATTTATCTATTAGAATTTCATAAACTTAGATAGTTAGGCTCTCGTATTATTACCAGAATAAACTTGTCAGCCATTATACCTAGTGCTTGAAAGGTAATGTGAATGGAGTAGGTTTGAAACCATCACCTCAAACTTTAAGTTTGGAGTTCTCTAGTGGGTAGCAGAAAAGTTTTAAATTGAACCTAGCATCGATGTGCAATCATTTCATCTAAGAAATGGTCTGCTCTCAAACTTTGGGTTCAGAAAGTGTTTTTAAGGCTAGGACCAAAGAACAAAATTTGTAAGATAAACGGAGGCCTATATGTATCAATTAGGACAAGCTATTATGACCTAATATCTACCCAACCACCAATGGGCCTAAGATTTGATGAGTTATTTGATACAATAGTCGCACGAAAGAAGAGAATGGAAAATTAACTTTACTCACCATCACGGGCAATTGCTCGGTTGCATATGAAGCAAATATCACCAAACAGCTGCAAAAGAAATTTGAAATTATCCAAAGTCAGCCAGAAGCAAGAAATCAGTAATATTTACACCAAAATCTGTCAACAGAAAAGCAAGTATTGAATGAAAGGTGCGTGCGCCGGACATGTCCGGCCCACAGCATTAGTTCATAGCGCACAAATTGGCGCACAAAAACCAGATTTTATGTTGATATAACGCACCTATTCGCACAGAACGGAGGCCAATGCAAAGGCTCTGTTGTGAGCTGTCACTACTCTCCCAGTGCACACAGCCTAACGTGTAAAATGTCCGTCCTGCGCACAAAAATCAAACATTCCATACTGGCAGAAAAGAGCAACTATTGAGAAAGTTGGTAAAATTATGTGACATTTCCAGATTGTCAAGGGAAAACTGATTTCTAAGGAGAACTACAATGATAATGATGCAAATACCTCATTGAAATGGGTTTCACAATACGCCAATCCGTTCTTTTCGTAATGTCGATGTCCAAAGAAGGGTTTTTCACACTTTGCACAGCAGAAATGCTGAAATATACAATATACCAGTAATAACAATAACCTGACACTTATATCAATATTTCATCAATCATCAAATAAAATGTGATTTCTGAATCAACTGATTGGAAATAACTTTTATTCTACGAGTGACTTGGTATTTGGTGTCAGCATCTGGATAGATGACCATCTTACACAGTTTTCTATATGCCACTAAAGCTAGTTTGGTTATGCCAGGTCAACATCGGGGTGGTTTACGGTTACCTTATTTATGCACTGTGGCTGACCATATTACTCACTCAACTGCCCATTATAAGTGATTTTGAACAAGAATTCCTTTTATGGAAGCAGCCTGTGTAATACAGGCAGAAAAAAGCTGAAAAAGCTGGAATAAATTTAATAATAATCTTAGCTGTTAATAAAGCTTCAACCGCAGCAATCAAACTATATGAATACAGCATAAGATTCTTACAAACACGTGAATTCACTCACATCGACATGCCACTGCTTTCCAAGAGCATTCACGACACGGTCCTCCACAGGACGTCTAAGAAAAGAAATACAGCAATAAAGATCAAATTCAAGCTATTGATTTCCAAAGTTGAGAGCAAAAGCAATGTTTATCCAGGCCTTGTCAGGTACTCAAGTTCGATCAAGTGCCTTCACACAAGCCTTGAAATCTTTACCAGCTTGATCAAGAGAGACCCCTGGTTTACAGGACATGTATATTGACTTGTTTATAATGAGCTTCGTTGTGTAATTTTATGTTGACTACTAGTACTATACTACATAAAACTAATAGGGTACTTAATCGAGTCTTCCATTATTCTCTAGGAGTTCAATTAAGCGCCTTTTTTGTTGTTCCTGAAAAGGTCTGTGTCTATCTCCGTGTAAATTCTCACCTGCATGCACCACAGATTGGAGTTCCCATCTTGTCATGACAACGAAGACAATACAACTCATTGTTCCTCTTCCTACAGTTGACATCCAACTCTTTGCTAAAAATAAAAAATTCATAGTATTCAACATGTAGCAAACATTATTAACATTTAGTGAAATCAATACCCATTGACCCAGCCCTGGAACTTGAATGAACTGTAACATATTAGACTGCATTGCTAGATTTTCTTGTTATAAAGCATACTAAGCCTGATTCCTGAACACGTATAGAATTAATGAATAAGGATCACATTTGTGTAGATTTGCGACGAAAAGTTTCCTGCAGGTTTTTTGTATGCCGTCACTAAAGCTGTCACTTTGGGCAAGCAAAGTTTCAAACGAACTTTCATTATCTTTGCAAGATCGTCAATAACCTAATCTGAGCCAAAATTCTCCAGATAAGGACAAAGCAGTTTAAAAAGAAACCTGGGATTAATGAAATTAGTTGCTAAATAAACAAATAATTCACTCACTTGCAGTTGAAGCAGTTGTAGTGCCAAGGATGAACAGGCTCACCCATATACATGATGTGACCACCCTCTTCAATGTAATTGCTAAAAAGGTTAAAAAGTAAATAGTGTTTGATAACCAACAGAATAAACCTGTTGTTTTGTTTTTAACAATTTGTTTTCAAGCAAAATGATTCTAAAACAGTCTTTGGATGGTACAGAACTTCAGTATAGCCAGAAATATCGGAAACATAATGAAACGAACACATAGATTACTTAAGCTTTTTGTCTGACATTAAACAGAGTAATACGTCTGAAATATTTTGATCAACATCTGGGTATATAAATCAGTCAGGTTTCTGTTTCGTTCTCTTTCTGACGTATTACTGTGTTGAGTGTCAGACGAAAAGCTTAAGTAATCTATGTGTTCGTTTCATTATGTTTCCGATATTTCTGGCTATACCAAAATGATTCTACCAAGAACACCTAAAAACCCAAATTATAATATAACAATAATGATAATAATTGACTTTATTTGAGTTTCAAGGTGTTTGGCAGTTCTACAAGTTGGGGACACTCTTAGTTATTACCCCAGTAACTTGGGTACTCATTTACCGACCTCAGGAGGATGGACAGCTGAGTTGGCTGACGGCTTGTAGGTCATGGTTCTGACCGTACATGGAATCGTCCAGTGCCTTAACTACTAAACTACACCACCGCAAAACGCTTGATTAGTTTAGATATCCAACCAGATTCAATCCAATTTCTTGTGTATAGCCCAATGGCTGAGATCTTGCAGAATTTCATCACAATGAGATCATGCAAGCACCTCACAAGAATTTTTTTCAAGTGTCACATTAAGAAGAAGGATCAAACCTGTAATTCTCGATGAGTCTACATATTGCTGCATGCTGCCCATTTGTGCTTTGTGCAAAAGCCTATAGCTTAACTCTACTGCACAGCAAGAACTAGGTGCAGGGAATGCACTTTGAGTCATAGACAAAATGTACAGCAGCTCTCACTCAGCCTTTCCGTTCTAGCAGATTAGTTCTTCTGGCGTCAGAAATATTATCCTGCCCGGTCTACTGTTGGGTTGGTGACTTGTTTGAAGTGCATAACAATTGTAAAGGTTCCTACTTTGGATAATAGGTACAAACATTTTAAGCATTCCTATCTAAAGCTATGACAAAAGTTCATGCGAGTGTTTGGGTTAAGTATTTTTGTCTGGGAAACAAAATATTATCTTGAATCAGTAATGGTCTGTATTTAAGTATTTTTTTCAACCCTGGTGAGCATTGTTTGATAATAAGTATTAGAAAGGAGACTCGCTCTCTGTTACTCAAAGTTTCATGTTTTCACAACCATCAGACAGACTATGATGAATTACATTCCGATTTACCAATACTTATTTACAGAAACTGATGAATCAAAACAAAGAAATTTAAGCTCCAAACTAATCTCTAAATGCCAACATGAAAATCAATTTTATTTGAAGAAAAATAGAGTGCTATCTAACTAACAAAAGAAGAATTTGTTTGTTTCAATCCACTGGAATGATTGTGAAAACATGAAACTTTGAGTAACAGAGAGCCAGTTTTCCTTATCTTGTTTATAATCTATAATCGCTCTGGACATCTGTACATAGAGCACTATGATGCGGCGTTAGACCAAGCAATGCTATAGAGAAAAGAAAATAAGTACAAGTATTGGTATAAAATAAGTTTTACTCACTGGCATCTGTTGCACATGTATCGTCCACCTACGATTATGAAATAAAATATAATGCAAATGATGGAAAAATAATTGTTTGTGTAATACGCATGGAGAGTGTTCAAAAGGAGAGGAGCATAAAGCCCCTAAAACTAATAAACAGAAGAATGGAAAATATTGTCTAATATAGTATTTGAAATGTAAACAAAGTTATTACCTTTAGCTTTTTCAGCTGCATGACATCGCTTGCATAACGCCCTAAAAATGGATACACAACCCTGTCCATGATACGGTACACCAACAATATACAGTAAGGAAAAAAGAGGTTCATAGCAAGCAAAGCTTTTATATACCATATTTTACTATCATGCATGTAAGCTTACCGCCTTAAAACAGGTCCACGAAAGTCAAAGCAAATGAAAATACGTCAATATCAGTTGAATAATTTAAATTTCTGATGTGAATGTTGAGTTCATCTTTAAATATATTTAACGCTAAATATAACGCATACAAGTGTATTTATTTGTTAACCCAGGTTCGGAGTATTTTGAAGCTGATGTGTACCAGCAGCTTGTGCCCCTAAAGTTAATATTCTAGAACAATTATTCTGGGTACTCAATTATCAACCTCGAAAGGATGGACAGATTAGTTGGCTGAATGCTTGTATTCATGATTCCGATGGTTTGCGGTACCCTTCAAGGATTCAAAATACAGCACCTTAACCACTAGGCTACACCGTTTGTCCTCTCTACCACAACTCTATTTTATCAAATTTCAATAAGTAGAATGCATTTCATGTTGAAAGAAATAATACCTTCCAGCATTCTTAATGAACCCAGTATCAGCCAAAGGGTCATTACAGAGCTCACAGCGAAAGCAATCGGGGTGCCAATTCGCATGCATTGCCTTTATGACCCTTCCAATAACATACTCCCCTGCAAAGCAAATCATAACACATCAACGCCTCTGCACATAGATTCACGCCCAAGTTTGATCATCAGCCATTTCAGCAGTTATTTGATTTTTGATGATACCTCCTTAAAGAACATTTTGAGGATACCTCATTAAATAAGGTTTATCTTCTACATCACACCATAGCTTTAAATGAGTGCATTCAGGACCCTAAGAACAATTTGCAGTGATTTTGCATGCCATCACACTCCTTCTGGTGTAAAGGCTATCACTTTGGCAGTGTAGTAGATCAAACATAAACTCACACAAAGTGACTGTTGACATTACAGCAGTGCCCGGGGCCAAACACCTTTTTAGGCCCTTGATTTGACTAAAAAATTTTTCTTTTGCCCTGCGTTAGGCCTTTTTTGCCTAAATGAAGCGCAGGGCTTGGGGCCATATCCCCAGCCCCTCTATTATTACAACTGCTCATATACACTCAATCATAGGTTAGTGAGAACGATCAAAAACGTAGTGAAACAAATTAATAGATTAATAAATAAGTTTTAGCTACATGATTTTTAGGTAAGGAATTGAGAATCCTGATCATAACATACCACATCCATTGCAACATGGTGCATAGAGCTGCTGGAAATCGTACTCGCAGTATTGCCTTCCATCGTACTAGAAAGAGAAAGCAAATAACCTAATGTTCTGATTTCTACCAGTTGTAACGCAGGCATTTTATGATAATAATTAGAAAAGCACGGGATTCATCAATTTAAAGGAGCACATCTGTGTACTTCAGGGTTTTTTAATGCGTAGTTCTACAAAACAATGTGCAGTTCTAAACCCTTGTTGTGCATTTCTAAAGAAAATATTGTTCAGTTCTAAATATTGCAGTGGTTAAGAATGATAAAAAGGGGGATGATGATGATGAAATTAATGTCAACTAGACCATTTGCAGCAATCTACCAGCATCACAGTTCCAAATTTTCTTCCCCTTTGGCAGCAAACATTTTGCTGCCTCAAGGAGTCATTAGGTTTGATGATAGCTGATGGATATGAAAACGTTAGTATGTACTGCTGTGTTTATCTTGATCAAGTAAACATAAGATCAGAATCAAATCATTATATTTGTTTTGAACCTTAAAAGGAAATTCAAAAATGAAGCTTCAAAATACTGGTTATAGCTTTTTCAAGAAAAACACAGTTATTTTGTCTTCTCTAAAAAGTTACAGACAGGTAATTATGTGCAGTTCTCAACTTTTTTAAAAAAAAAACCTGGTGTACTTGAAATCAATCTAAATCTAAAATGTATCTGAATTTTCCTCTGGGGTTCATCAATCGTATTCCTCCATATTGTAAGGGCTGCCGTCAAGTAGGGCATCCCGCCACAAAACTTAGCTCCATAACAAAAATTATGGAAACAAATCCATGGACTGGTCAATTCCCGTTAGAAGGGAAACAGCCTGGATAAAATTGCTGCTTGTGCGCATGTAGAAAATCTTGAAAAACAACTTGGAAAAACTAAATACAATTCATGTAAAAAACATTAAACAGAATAAGTCTAAGAACTTCAAAAGGTACTAATAAACATTTAGTTATAATCTCTTTACATTTTGTTTCCAATCAGAGCCTCGCAGCATACTGGTAAACCAGAGATTAAAAGCGTCTTTGGCTCAATTTTTATGGCAACTATAATCTGCGTGTAGAAACAGGTAGAGGAAAAATTGACTGGAAAGTGTTAGAAAAAATAAACTTATAAAATCAAACTATACCTCGTAAAAGAGACCAGCCTCAAACGGTTGAAAACACTGAGCACAGCTAAAAATAAAAACCAATAGTTATTTACACCTGTGAGTTGGAACATGTAATTTTGGCACAATCAACATAAAGATCTGCCAGCTTGATGACAGCTTTGAGACTTCTTGTTACGCTAACTTCCCTAGCATTCAACCTAACGGTAATTTAAGGAGAATAATAGGGACAATCAATATAGATATAATTTGTGAGAATGGAAATGACCTGGAAAGTATTAAAACCCACGACCTCCAAGTATTTGCCTCAATCACTCTACAAACAGAGCAATCCATGTAATTGTAGAAGCTAATTGCACCATCATTCACCGAATCAGAGACAAGAACCTGTATATACTCTCTGGTCTCTAATGGACATCCCCCCGCTTATCAATTTTTGGAAAATTTACCATCCAGGACGTTCTTATTCTAACCCCCCTAATTAATTCTGGTAACGAGTCGCAAGGACAACAGGAGTTACACTACAAATATGTATGAGATTAAGAATTTTGAGTGAAATCAGTGAAGTTATTGCATTTGGTCTCTCACAGAAGTCCCCTTTTTTGTAATTTTCAGAAATTTTTAATTTTTTGAGATTGTTCCAACACACTCTACTATTCCAGCCCCCCGTCTATTAGAGACCAGTAGATTTGTCTCTACATTTGGTAAGTTGTAGTAAACTTTGTGAGATTGATATAGCTTGCCTTGGTTCGATTAACAGATTGCCCTGGTACTCAGTTCTAGAGGGATTTCAGGCGTAGAATCTTTGGTGGGTTCAAAATAAAATTGGGTGGGCAAGTGCCATACTAAGCTGTCTGGCAATTTATCCCCCCTCTCTCTCCTCCTCTCTCCCTCTGTATAGAATTGATACACAACAGCCAGACAGAGCCAAGCATGACTTTTAGTCTCCAAAATTCTTAAAGATCCTCATGTGCATCTCGAATGATTCTTGTTTACCCGTCCAATTATTGTATTGTGGGAAATTCAAGCAGTCATTTCGAACAGCTGAGGGCCAACAATGCCTTGAGCTTAGCCTACTCCCTACTCCTATTATGATATAGGCCGACCAGAACAGCGATGTTGACCACAGCACATCACAACAATAACAAGATTATGAAGGATGGGCCTAATCAAAAAATCACCTACTTACACAAAGCATTTCTCGTGATAAATTTGCCCACTTGTGTTCACCATTCGTTCTTCTTCGTTGAAGCCATCGTTACAGACGAAGCAACGGGCTTCTCCTCCAGTTCGTAGCCCGGACATTGGAGCTCCAACGGGCATAACTTTCTCTCCTCTGGAAGCTTCGCTACCTTCCTTCCCTCCAGTGCTATTCAATCTACTCACTGATTGAGAATTCCGAACAATAGAAGGTGGGGCGTCTTGGTCCAGCCCTGCTTTGTGATTTCCGGCCAGGGCCCAAAGGAGAAGGAAAAATAAAATCTAATTTCTTACCGTAAAAACTCTTTGGGGGGCTTATTTGATTTCAGAGGTTCTAGCGGGGAGCATTATAAAGAGAGGGGCTTATTCCGAAAATCAAGATTAAGGATACAAAAATCATTTCTATTATCTTATATAGAGTTCATTTTCTGGTTTGATATCTAAAAACTCCTAGGTAAGTGATTCCCTAGGGCTGCTAGATACGTCGAGAACAGCACTGGACAAGAATATTTTGACTATGAAGCACATTAATTAGAAACTGGCAATACTATGACGAAATACATGATGAGCTATCAACAAATCATTTCACTTTACTGGTAGTCTTTCTTGTATGAAAATTGGGGGGCTTAGTAGAGAGGGGGCTTAATAGAGTTTTTACGTCATTTTGCACATTCAAATGCTAGCCTTCTTTCCCATTATCAACACCATTTTTGCACTACGATCTAAAATTCAAAATTGTTCCGATTTATATATGCGTTAATCAGAGTTTATTTCATTAATCTTGGGAATAATTGCTAGCCACGGCCACACCAAAGCATTGGACTTAAAGTAATTTGTAAGTTTAGGATTAAGGAAAATTTTTTCAAAATTTTCTCCATACGTTCCCATCAAAATTGTAAATCAATTTTGAGTTAGCACGAACCATTGGAAGTAGCAGCTATAGGCCTATTAAAATCTTTCGTTTGAGAATCGTCAGAGTGAAAGTCAGAAAACGAAAACGAAACAGAAAACAAAACCTTTTCATCATATCTTTCTCAAACCTTTCATTTTAACTGGCCTGGGGGCACTATCTATCGTACTTCATGGGTAGGGATGTATAGCCCTATTGGGTAGTGATTTTTTGAAAATTGGTAAAGGATTCGGTTGTGTTTTCTTTGTTTTCCCTTTTCCCATACGTTGGTACTGCTTTAGGCCGTGAATTCTAGTTTGTGAGGCAATTCGTCCCAACACTTGACTCAGTGCTGATTCAACCCAACAACAAACAATTGTGTCTATTAGGGCATGTTCTTTCGGACCACAAATATCTTTTGAAATTGGAAAAGAGAATACTAAATTGATGGTTGATAGTATTTTTTTATCTTAGTTAGGTATTGGTTAATGTGCAAACCAATATGCCCTTTAATAGATAAGTTGTATCCTACATCTTCAATGTGACCAGTCTGGATCGAATCGGGCTCGAACCCATGACCAATTAAACAACGATTGAGAGACCTAACCACTCAACTACCCCCCCCCTTATTTACTGGCAATGATGATCAAGTTGTTAGATCATGCCGAAGGGGTCAAAGGGGCGAGCACAAATTTTGATAAATGCTACCGAAAAGAATAGGTCAGAAGAACACGCCCTTGGACACAGAACAAAACAAACACTCTGGTTACCAGACTCCCAGAATTTGACCAGTCTAGTGCCCAGGAAAACTTATTACATGAGTACCAGTTGTCGCTGACCAACCCCTTGTCAAACTAGAACTCGTGAGTTTTCAGCTTAAACTAGGCCCCTTTTTAGGCCCACCGCCAAAACTTTAGGTGACTCCTATCAGTAATTTGGCCATATGATATTTTCCAAGCCGTTGATTGGTTTATGTCAAACAACCGTTACTTCTCATCAGGAAAATATCATTTGGGTGGGTGGTTAACAGTTTCTGGGACTCATGTAACAAGTTTTGTGCCAAACAAAACAAAGAAAATCCCAAAAATTCTTCAAGGCCAGTACCTCAAGTTAGAACTGGACCAGTTAGTTCTCGTTTTACTAATCTAAGGTTGATTCTTCCACGCTCCGAATCCACATCTAAAACAAGACACTCACATTTGTCTCCAGGTCCTAAGTCTTTATACCCATTAAGATTGCTACTGTGTATCAAACCGTCCCTGCCAACACCACAGTCTACGAAAACTCCAAATGATACGACATTACCAACCACTCCAGTAACTTTCTGTCCGGCCCTCAGGTCATAGATCGACTTCAGTCCTTTTTTGAAGGATGGTTGTTCCATTTCTAGAAGAAAATGAATATTTTAGCTATCTACCTACCGCTTATAGGAAAAGGAAAACAATACTTGGGTTGATACTTGATCTATAATAGGCAAATACACTTACTACCTTTTTAGGTATTTTATTTGTACTTTTGAAATAAGGGGAATCTTGCTTATCAGCTTTGCTGGAATAACTACCGTCATAAATAGCTTTCCATGTAGTTTACCACCCATTTTGGGCTACATTCCCAAAAACGTTCGTATAAGAGCAGCTGTTTTGCTATTTGATCTGACACTATTCCTCTATCTGGAATATGGGTAGATTTTTTCATAGGAGTTTGAAATGAAATTTGAACATATGAAAATGAAATAATAAAAGTGGTTGATAGTTGTTGACGAATACGCTGACTATCTCATTAAGGTATTTGTGCGCTAAGTATGAAGGGTCACTGAATAGCAAACTTGCTTCATAATGTATTGATTAATACAAAAATCACAAATGACGCATTGCATAGCTCTTCAGACATTGGTTTTATACGTTTAATGAAAACCCCCCAAAACGGTACAAGAATAATCGCAGCAGTGCAGTGATATTTGATGGTGGATTAGCAACCAGACAATACTCTAAGGAATGTTCCATACTGCGCAAATGACAACGGTAGTGGCCACCTTGGTACAGTATTCTATGCAGTGGGGAGAGAGGGCAACGCGCTTCAAAAATATCGTTCAGATTGATACCTGTAATGATTGATACCTGATCTGTAACATTTATGTGTATGGTAAATATAAAAAGCTTGAAAGTTGATAATGCTTAGAACCTTGTAGTATATTATTTTTTTATATTACATGTCTAGTTTTTTGCTTGATTGGGAATTCATCATTGCAAATATTCTAATGTAGAAATGAACACCCATTTGTCATCACTGCACCTTAGATTATTGCCTGTTAGCAACTATCCCGCCATGAGTAAGGTAAACAACAACTTACCAGATCTGATATCGTATCCAAGAGGTTGCTGCAGTCCCTTCATGATTAATAATAACGTCTCTTCGTCGATTTGCAAACTTTCTTTCAACTCTGAAAATTATCATCAACATGTACTGACCCATATGTTTCACGATTTACTAAGCAAAAAGCAAATGCAAATACCAACTTGGTATCACATCATCGGTAAAAGTTTCAACTAATCTAGATGAAGTATAAACAGGAGATCAATCGAGATCAATAAGCTGTTGCAGTCAGACAATCATTAGCATTTTCATGGCAGATTTGAAAACAAAGGAAAATCAGGAATTAAAAGGAAAAGTCGACCTGTCTGATCTTTGAATCACTACATAAGTTCTCACTGATGGGTTAACTGAATTGGCCACAACAACAGCAACAACAGCAATGACAGCAACGTAAGAAATGATCGGGTACCACTGATCTCAAAATAAAGACTTGATCGAGCATTCTGTTGTCTCTGGACTTAGATTTTGAAGCCAATTGCTTGGGCTTGAGTTTGGCCTCCCAATATGGATGTCAAAGAAATCATATTGACTTGATTCTTTGCTAACAATAGCTGCACGATTACCCAGTCTCTTGCTGAGCATTCATTACATTCCCACAATCATTAACAAAAAAAGCAGTCCCGGGTGGAATCTCAATGTAATGAATCGAGCCTATCAATATGGCCACCAATGCCTTCATTTTAGAACGACAGATGATCGGTCCAGTCTTTTTTGAGATCAGTGTCTGCAACCAAGTCTACTTTAACACATTGTAGAATGATTTAATGGTCAAGCGGCTGACCGAAGTTACAATGCACCAGAGTACGGTTCTTCTTGACAAGTCTTTCCATGAAAAGCTAGAACCAATTGAGGTAAAGGTATTATCCCTAGGGATCAATTTTTGTTTACAAAATGAAAATACCTTTAAGCCTGTGCTGCCTTGCACCATCAAGCAGATTTACCAGAGTTGGCGAGCCTATCTGAAGAGCAGTCCCTCCTACCTCTTCTAGCAACCTTTGAAAGCAAGTCAGATACAGAATCAATAATTTGCAGTGCATTTTTCAGAGTTATCAAATAAGCAAGACTCTTCTACATTAAGTTCTTTAAGGAATTCTCTACAAAGTGTTTAAGAAAAAGCATCTGACAAAAATGACCATTCGTCAGCAACCCACTCGTAGGTGGAAAACAAAACAAAACTTCATAGTTGCCAACATTTTCCAATGCCAATGCTGGAGGATTGATTTTTGATACATTTTGTATGTAATGTCAAAGCATCAAGGACCCATTTGGGCTTTTGCACGTTTCCAAAATCAACAGATAATCACTTCTTCAGCTCTCTCTTGTCTCAAAGAAAAGCCCAGACTAAGGAAAATGAAAAATTATTTCGAAAAGCTTAGCTTGCAGAGTAAAGTAGTTATCGCATGAGTGTGGAATGCTGCAGAAAATGCTGCAAATTTCATAGATTTTATATTGTGCTGGAGGCTAGGTCAAAATGTTGGAACCTGCAGCTGGGTGCGGGAGGGTTGGCAACCATGAGGCTTTATAATGATATCATTTTTGTTTTGAATTGTATTCCCTTACTGGGACTACTTTCGGCTAAGGGTCATATGATTTGGGACTTCTTTTTCTGTTCTATGTATCTTTGTGATGTTTCAACAATGGCTAGATAGCTAACGTCTGAAGATTTGTTTTTAGCTCTGAAACTACAGAAATTGGCCCCTTCTTTGCACCCTTTGTAAACCCCCATCAAGGTTTTGAACATCCCTTTGATTTGTTACTGCTAGTAAGATAAGATCACCTGTATGTGACATAGTATGATTCTGGGTGGATCAAGGTCTGATCAAGTGGCTCAAAGGCGTATTCACAATCAATCTTTCTCTTTTTTGCCGTTGAGGTTGACTCCGATTCAGCCAATCTTTTTCTTACTGTAGTCCCAGACGCTGGAATAACCTTTGTGATCTGCACACAGAAAATAAAATGTGATAGCAAGGAGTCTAAAATAGCCTGAGCACTTTATAGAGTATAAAAAGCTCGTAATATAACTTTAAATTTCTTAGGAGATTAAAGCAGACAAATAGATTATACTTGTACGCAGTTATTTCCTCCCATTTTTTTGAAGATCGTGTGGTGCAGAAATTTTCGGTTGGACATTCTATCTAGCAAAAGCTATTTCAACAAAAGATCCTTGACTCGAACCTCGGACAACAACAAGGCAACGAATCAGCACAGATAGCAAGATTTTTAGGCCATAATCTATAAAATATCGTGACTATTTCATTTGCTCAATAAAAGTCATTGTTAAAACTCAAATGTTAGACAGTCAGGGACCGTTTCATACATTGCACTTGATCTAGTTGCAACCAACCAATCACAATCGAGTATCTTAATCTCAGGTGTCAGCTGTTGTCAGCAAATTTTGATATTGGACTCTTTTCCAATAAGCAACTCGTCTATAAGCAACCAGTACTGGATTGAGCAAAAAATAAGCAACTCCAGGGCTGAGTGAAATAATTCAAGCAACTAGTTACATGTACACCATTAACATAACGGTTTGGAGTAGAGGAAAAGTCTGAAACATGCTTGTTTCGAAAACTTGAGCATCTCCTAAGCAACTTTTAGGGCTGAAACTCCATAATATTCAATCAACTTTGAGGGCTGGGACCAAAGTCCAGTTGCTTACTAAAAGAAGTGAGTTTACCCACCCTATTTCATTCCCTTGAAATTCAGTGTGATTTGACTAATTAAAACTAGTGTTGTACCTCTATCTCATCTTCGTCTCTAGAAGGCTCCTGATTCGGCTGTGCCACGACCCTGATGAATCCGGCACATTGCTGGAAGGCTCTTTTGCCGAGACCCTTGACATGTAGAAGCTGGTTACGGCTTACAAACGGTCCGTTCTTCTCCCTCCATGCAATTATTGCTTCTGCCTTCTTTTGCCCCAAACCAGCAATACGTCTGAAAATAATAAATTGATCATGTTCAATTTGGAGATCTAAGCACCTCACTTCGTCGGAGCTTTCTAAAGATGAGGGTGTCTGGTCAACAGGGGATTTTTCAAAGTTTTTTCACTGGTGGGAAAACATGAAAAGGGGCTTACAAATTTTAATTATTTTTCCTTTCGAAAATATATGAACTAGGAAAAACAATTGATTTTTACAAGTACAAATTCTGAAGATCCCATTTTGACTTAGACCACTGGAAAATATTTCTTCCACTGCTGGGGCAAGCCCAGGTGCCTCGTGGGCAAATTGGCCCACCAGTCAGTACCTTAAAAACTCCTTGCAGGTCAACAAAGAGGAAAATATACCTTGTGTAATGAAAATTTGCCTATCTTGTGTGCAAAAGCTTGGGGAGTACATTTTCCAAGATTGAAGCTTTAACAGGAAGAAGGTATGTTACACTTATTATAAGCAAATATGGAAAAATAAAGCTCCGAGGCCACTACTGCTTTTTAGAAGTCTTTACTGACATTCTACTGTTCTTACCGTAAAACTGTGACAGACGAGGCGTTTAAATCGACCCCCACGAAACTGACGCAGTCTTCTAATACTCCTTCCAAAGCATTTCTCATGAGAACTTCTGATACGTCGTGCTGTGGAAAACAAGACAAGGATAGACGCCAAGGGGTTTATACTAGTTTATGGCCAGCAAGACTGCTGATGTGGGGCTGGGTCATGTGCTCGTTCTAAGAAGAATGCTCTTTGTTCTTTCCCAACCTTTTTCCAATAACCAGGAAAATCATTTACATAGCCAGATAAAACTGGTTTGTCCTGGTCTGACTTCCGCAAATTCAGCACTGAATGGCCAGATTTACAACCACGTCAATAGATGGTCTATAGATGGTCTTCTAAGTCGGTCAACAGTGAAGATGGTTGCCATGCTAGGCACATACTGTACTAGTTATTCATGAATGGATTTAAAAACATGGTACCCTTCATTCCTTCGAATAATACCGCGTTCTCACTGACTTAGCAAAACCAGCTTCATTTACTCCGGGTTAGTTCTCAACATGTATGTTTCCCATTTGAAAACCTGGTTTAGTTTGAGCTGGTTTGACTGTCAGTGTGAACAAGGTATAAGGCTCCTTTTTTATAAGCTAAATATGGAATCAACAGAATACTGATTTATTGCATGAAAACAATAAACATTTTGGATATGAACTGTATCGAAATCCAGATCTGTATGGAGGAATAAGTAGTAAATCAAAACTGAACATATTTTCAACTTTCAGTAATTTCAATCAAGATTTTATACTGGGTAGATGAGTTGGAACAACATAAATTATGAATATGAAATAAATATTTTAGGCCAGAAATAAAATCGAAAATAAAACCTGGTACATTCCAACACCGATATGCTTCGGCTCGATTTTCACAAGTTCCAATAGAGGATCTTGCAATCGTCTTCCAATGGAAACTGAAAGAAACAAATTAATTTTTTTTTGTAATTTTGTAATTAATTATTTTTTCAAAAGATTTGTAAAGTATCAATGGTTCGCATACTCAAAACGAAATTACATCTACTGCAGTGTTAGATATACCCTCACCCAGCCAGTGGCGTCGCCACGGGGTGGACTGGGGTGGACTTGTCCACCCCAGTTTTCCCTGAAGTCGATTTTCCAATTCGCTGAAATCCGTTTAGAAACATTTGAGGGGGGGGGGGGGTAAGGCACCCTGAGCCTTATTGCTAAAAGACAAGTAAAGCAAGACCACAGAAGTGACATAAAAGTTTTTGATATCATATATGTGGCTGTCTTTATGACACCTTTATGGCAGTCGTATTCGCTGTCATATTGACGTCATTATAAGTTTTCCATTGTTAGCATGAGAAATATTCATGCAGACCTAGTTCAAAAGTCTATTGAAGCATTTGTTTGCAAGTAATTTTTTTGCAGAGAGGGCGTTGCCTACATTCTCTGAGCTTCTGAAGGGCGTGGTCGACAAAAATTTCCGGGGGCTCCGCCCATAGCCCCCAGGTACCTCCCTGTCCACCCCAGTATGTTTGGTCTGGCGACGCCACTGCACCCAGCTACCCGTTTTGGGCAATTTTTCCGAAAAAGATTCCCCCAGGATGAATCAAGATAACAGCCCCACTCCTCTTAAAACCTCTCAAAGTATAGAATTTGGTGGAGGTAAACATTTTTCCTTCGAAAATATATCAGATTAGAAATCAGTTTGATGGAATATTTTCAAAGATTATTTCGAAAGTTGGATTATTATTTTTCATCAAATGTACATATTTAGGAAGAGTTTGCAATTTACTGCGTAGTAAACAATAGCTATTTACAGAGCTAATAAACGGTTAACTATCAGGAAAACCGGGATTTCCATGCGTTTTTTGAATATATTGCCTACCATTGATGAAAGAAATTCAATTAACACTCCCTCTTTTAAACATTTCCCTCGAATAGACACCCCTTTAAATGTCAGAGTTTTGTTTAACTCCTAATGTTTTAATCAAAGGATTGCACTTTTTTTATATGATATGTTAAAAAGATTTACAAACAAATAACTACGATTACAATACAATACGATACCCTGGGAAGCAAAATATCATGACTATCCCGAGGCCATTACATAAATAGAATTAATTTTAATTACATCTATAGTATACAATATACAATTATACAATCACAATAACACATAAAAGACTATTACTAACGAATTCAAACTTATGGGACTTTGTAGCTGTGTGGGGACAAGAAGGTTCCAGGTTCGTTAATCAAACCGACCTGTTCATTGTACTTCGGTAAGCGATTACAGATAAGCGAATCTAAAGCAATCAATGCGGACAGCCCCTAAAACGAAGAAACCTTAGTCCTTACCTGCACTCCTGAGATTCGGGTCCATGCCGGGTAATTCTTGGTCTGCTAGTTTTGTCACGCTATAAATGGATGCCCCGGATTCATTTACAATGCTGCAATGCAAATATTAAATATAAAATCATTACTTCAATTAATGTTTGTGCAGTGTTCTAAATGATAACCAGAACACCTATCATATCCATTACATCTTAGGGATATTACCAAGACCCTGTTTTACTCCATTTTTGCATGGAAACTGATACACTCAGCTCTGTTTCTGGATCTCTGCCCACGTTAATCCTCCCTCCCAAAAAATTGTGCTAAAAGAATAGTCTTAAATAGACGAATGTTGTCTTTCCCCTTTTCAGTTTTCACACCCAAGATTTTATGCTGCTTTCCATCCGAGGGAGAGGGGGACTTCAGTATGATTTCATAAAGGGGGCATATGAACCACCAGGTATATCATTATGGTCCACCTTTTTCTAGTTAGTGAGCAGAAAATCGAATCCCAAACCCAGAGGTTTCCTAATACATTTATACTCAGTAAATGAATAAAACTGGATTCGCAATTTACAAAATAAGTCTAGTCTTCTCTGTTATTGTGGCTATTTAGCTTATTTTCATCTGAACATTTTGTTTAATTTCTACAGCTATTGCCAAACGTCAATCTATTCATTTCAATCTTCAATCTTCGATTTAGGAAGAATAGAAATAGTTTGTTGCTTCGATCACCAAATTCTCATTACCCCTCACTAAGCACCGAGAACATGAATGAAAAATAAAGGAAAAGACCCTACCAGTAGCTTACATCAAGAGGCTCGAACACTCCTTTTTTGATCATGTTGGCGACCCAGGTTTCAGTTTCTCGACAAGCAGTTCCATTCCCAATACCTATTACTGAACACCTAAAAACAAACAGTAAAGTGATATTTTTAGGAGAATCAGGATTTGGAAAATCAATCGAGATAATTTGTGAGAATGAAAATGACCCGAGTAGGACTCGAACCCACGACCTCTAAATTTTTACTCTAGAACGCTACCACTGCGACACCGGGTGTTAGTGTCAAAGAGCCCGGATAAGTTCGTCTCTGCATTCGGTGAGTGGTGGTGCAATTTGTGTGAATGAAATGGCCTGGGTTTCTCGTGGCTCCGGTGGCGCAGTGGTAGCGTTCTAGAGTAAAGTGATAATACAGGTGGTAGGAATCAAACTAACCCCTCCGAAAAAAGTACCTTGGCAATTGTGTTACACATCACTTAGCCAAATACAATATGAGAAATGTTTGTGATTGATGTTTCTTTGGTGCTGTATAATAAAATGGCTAACGCACTTAGTTCAATTCCTACCCCTGCATCATCTCCCTGCTTATTGTCTGCTGTAAAAACTCTAGATTGAGAAATGAAAAATAAAATACAACGATAAATATATAATCGAAGGGGAGAGACTTAGCTATATCGACAAGCTGATTTGAATAGGCCTAATAAACAGTTATAATTCTTATGTTTTTATCACCGTGCACAAGTAAAATTAATTCGAGAACAACAAGATCTGCGTTGTTGAAGAAAGTTTTCATTGAAAAATAAAATTAATCAGATTTGACTTCCTTATATAGCTTTTTAAGATTAAAAATTGGTATAGCAGACTATTATCGAGATAAAGAGAGAACATAAAAACTAGTTAAGAGAATTTTTAGTCCAAGGGTTTTTGTTATAAGGGGAACCTTTTGCAAAGAACTGGTTGCACCGGTTACCAAAGGCTACTCACTTTAAAACGATTTATAATCATTATCAATAAAACCAGAGGCATCGAAGTAGTTGAATACAGGTGTTACTTGGCACTTGCCAGGTTCAACTTAGTTGATTGCCTTCAGCTTCAAAAATATGATTGCAAAATATGATTTAAGCGCGGGTTTTTACTGTAACATCGATGCAATAAGTTAATTACCCATGTCTTTTGACTAGGTCCTCCAACGCACCCTCTGCAACTTTTTCGTTTCTGAACGGATATATGAGCCGAGTATCCAGTGCCTGGCCTGTCGAAATACAATCAGTGAGTTTGTACTTATGTCAATATGAAATAAACACTTGCGTGTGATAACCTGTAGATTGAAGGTGCTGTGGCGTCTATAAGGCAGTTGCTTGCTGCAAGAGATTCTGAAGAGAGTAGGTCGTAAACCACCATGCTCCGAACTTAACGTCGAGGGATTGTCTATTGGGCAGTAATCTTCAAACTTAAGTTTTCTATGGTGAAAATGGTTCCTATCATCAAAGTTATACCTCATATTCATATTACTATAGGTAATCACTTGTTGGAGATAAGACAAGGCCTCCATTAGTTTTTACTTATTAAATTAGAACACACTCACTCATAACCTTGTAAGGAATTTACTTTTAAAAATGAATAGCTTTTGTTCAAAAGCACTTTATAAGTTCAGCATATGCAGTGGTGGTTTAAGATACTGCGGTCCCTAGGGCCAAATAGCTCTACATGTCTTTCAGTTGGCCATATTTTGCATCATCTATAGGGTATTTTGCACCATTAGAGTATTTGAAATCATCCATAGAGTATTTGGCATCATCTATAGAGTATTTGGTATAATCTACAGAGTATTTGACATCATCTATAGAGCATTTGGCATTTAATCTACAGAGTTTTCTGCATCGTTAGAGTATTTGGCATCATCTATAGAGTATCTGGAATCATGAGAGTATTTGGCATCATCTATAGAGTATCTGGCATCATAAGAGTATTTGGTATCATCTATAGAGTATTTGGCATCATTAGAGTATTTGGTATCATCTATAGAGTATTTGGCATCATTAGAGTATTTTGTATCATCTATAGAGTATTTGGCATCATTAGAGTATTTGGTATCATCTATAGAGTATTTGGCATCATTAGAGTATTTTGCATCATCATTAGAGTATTTGGCATCATCTATAGAGTATCTGGCATCATTAGAGTATTTGGTATCATCTATAGAGTATTTGGCATCATTAGAGTATTTGGCATCATCTATAGAGTATTTGGCATCATTAGAGTATTTGGTATCATCTATAGAGTATTTGGCATCATTAGAGTATTTGGTATCATCTATAGAGTATTTGGCATCATTAGAGTATTTTGCATCATCATTAGAGTAATTGGCATCATCTATAGAGTATCTGGCATCATTAGAGTACTTGGCATCATCATTAGAGTATTTGGCATCATTAGAGTATTTTGCATCATTTGATTATTTGGCATCCTCTAAAATGTATTTGGGATTTTACGCCCTAATGCAGAACCATTTTTGGTCCGTAAAACCAGCAGCTGGATAAATATTGACAATTAGAGTTACAGCAGAATCTAAGAGCCAATGATTGAAAAGATTTTTACCTTGTTGGTTGAGAGCAGCTACCTTACAGCCGTGGGTAAACCCAGGATCAATGGCGAGGACATTTTTGCCTTTTACAGGCGAGGCAAGCAACACTTTTTTGAGATTTTTTGAAAAAATCTCCACTGCTTCTCTTTCGGCATTACTCGTTATTCTTGTTCTGGAAATGAAACAATATCAGATTAAATACGATAAAATAATTGAGAACGACAAACAATTATAAAAAATCATTAATGCATCGTGCAAGTGCAGACATTTTCATGTGTAAACCAGCTGTTTTGTGCAGAAAATTCAGGATGGCACGGGACGGATGGGTGGAAAGTTTACAAAGTCCCAATAAACAGGGGATCCAGAATAAGGTTCAGAAGAAATTTTCATATTTTTCTCACATGCTACTGAGGACAAAAAGGGGGGTTTAACATAAATCCTCCATTAAACCCCCTAGGGGGCCTATTGACATCCGACACTTTTGAGGGGGGAGGGGGTATTAAAGGAGTGGTGGTAACTAATATATAAAAAGATATTATCAGCAGTATATTCATGCTTATATTCAAATATTTGATTTCATGATAATTATTCAACCGGATCCGATGAAAACTCCTCGTCTTCATATAGCTGTGCATTATTCAAATTTTGAGGGGTAGCTTGATCGAGAGGGGGTTTGATAGACAATTTAAAGCATGTTTCTTATTCAAAGATACGAATCATAGATATTATCATGACACTTGTTGTTGTTGTTATATGTCCCATGTTTTTGTTATTGAATGTCCCACTATATAAAGATCTGCTGTTGTAGTTATATTCTGTAGCAGAAGTTTAAAGTAGATTAAAGCCTAGCTTTAGGCTCTAATGAAATGTGGTATTTTCTGCATCTAACCTTCATCTTAGAGATATCACATGTTATTCCTTTGACGCACTATATATCAATCAGTCAACATCGATCTTTAGATTCGGTCCTATCAGGCCCTATTTATGATCAAATTCATTTATCAAGATATGTATATTTTACAAAAATAGGTGACAAACGAAAATACATATGGCACCTCACTCTTCTCAAGAATTTCTTTTCAAGTAAACGTTTAAACGAATCTTCTACTGCAGCGATTAATACCAGTCTGCTCTGGTCTATGATAAAACAGAATACAAAATCACATTCAAGTAGATGCCATACAGACTTGGAAAATAGTCTGCCCTCATCTTGGGGCAAGACCTGCTTGTACCTTATAATTTCATTTTAATGAATTTACAAATTCTTTTTTCAGATATGATTTTCCCTTTGACAAAACAGACCCTTGAGATTCATCTTTGGAGACTCTGCTCGCCCGAGAACCTCAACGTCAGGGATTCATTCCTTGTATTTGACGCAAGTGCTGAATTTGTACTTTACTCATCTTTTTAATGTGTCTTTCATACAGAGTCATTGATTCTATAGAATACAGCACTTCAGATTCATATTCAATGATCGAAATGAAAGCTTCATACCGCTTGCGTGTCTGGGCACCCAATGCATTTGTAACCACTGCAGTATTTCCTTTTTCGTATATTCATTGAAAGAGATCTTCACTGTCAGTATCTTCTGCTCCTCACCACGATTAATAGCCAGAATCTAAAAAATGACAAATATGATCTCTCAATACGAAAATCTCGACAAAAGTTGATTCAAAGATTATGAAGTTTCTTTTGGCGCATACTGTACATTTGTTTGTAGAAATAAATTCATTTTCATTTCATTTTACATTTAATCATCTTAAAGCACAAAATCACATCAGTTACACATTAAATAATAGAAACAAATATATACAACTAACTATTATAAGTTGGAATAGTTTACTGATAAAGATGAAATCGAAACGTTTAAAAAGCATATTCTCTTTTGTATTACTATATAACTAATTAATCAAATTCTAAACAAAATTATAAATCCAGATTGCTAATCTTCCTGCAGATCGTGCTAGGGAAAGGTTATAAATTTTGGAGGAATTCCTTCAATCTCTTTTTGAAGTGAAGACATTGGAGCTTAACCTAATTTGCAATGGGATTTCGTTCCAAGCCTTCGCACCTGTACAGAGAAAACTGATTTGATAGAACTCAAGAATGCGCTTAGCGATTTCCAAATCTTGCTGATTAGTCGTTTGATATTTTGGGATCTGGTAATGAGTTTTTGGATCTGGTGATGAGTTTTGGGATCACGTGATGAGTTTCGAGATCTGGTGATGAGTTTTCTGTTTAGGCTCTCTGGGCAAAGATCATTAAGAATTTTGTAACGAGTGTTTTCTAACGAGATTAAAAGAATTCAACCTTTTCACGATCTTTCAATCATCAGTCATACAATACGTGTATCTGCATTTATGTATGGATGATACAATACCTGATGAGATTGTAAAGCATTTGTATTGCGAGTGAAATCGTAATACAATTCAAATTTCCGCTGTTTGTCTGTCTTAACTTTCGCTTCAGTGGTCGCACTGTGTAACATGACTTTACCTGCAATCCTAAGCAGGAAAATAAATCACAAAATGAGATCACCATGCCATTCATATGACTCTTCACTCGGTCCCCCCAGCACCAGCACAAACAAACAATTGCTCAGCACAAGCATTTTACTGGTAGCTGGACATTCTTTAAGTGTTAATGGTGATTTGTCACATTTGAAAAACGGCACTTATCTTTGTATCAAAAACATACCAATAGACTTCTTAATAAATTGTCAATGACAGTAGGGTAAAACAAATGTATATTAATCTATCAGTTTTTAACATTTGCAAACTTGTATCCACTATGTTTTCTAACAATATTTGGTATACACTAAACTGATGACGGTATAGAATTGAATTAGAAAGCCAACAAATGAGGCTAAAACTCTGTGATCCACTAATATACTTAGTGAGTTAAAAAAATCAAATTCCACTAAATGAGAAGAGTATAGTGGTGGGGTAAAGGTGTTCCAGTGGTGGGGCGATTGGAGAGACCAGTTGGGAGTTACTACCACTTTGAATGTTAAAGAAATGTCCTGACTAGCAAGTACAGAGGATTGTGTAAAAACATATTAGGAAGCTACTACATTTTTTACGCTAATCAACATATGACAAGCAGTTCCTTGCAATACTCTCTGAGAAAAAGCATGTGTGTAGTGTAAAATTCTTTGGAAACATAGGTGGAAGTCCTATTCTCTGAGAACATTATTTTGCTTGGATGCCAAATAATATGGTGTTGAAGTCAGTGGTAGTGCTAGAGAGGGGGGAAAGGGCCCACAATTGGAGGTTTTACCCCCCTTATTAGAGAAAAGCTGGCACCACCACTGGGTGTAGTAAACTTTATCATTGATAAGGAAAATAATTAAATTGGGGAATTAAACACCTACAATGACGAGATGGTATCATTTGTCGTTTTGTCTTTTGATATGACATCAGCAATAATGTGCTGCACGCCGTCTCTTACTTCAGAGAAATCTCGAAGACCTACAAACAAGATTAAATCTCAAGTTAAGGTCCTCTGTGGTATAGTGGTAAGGCGTTGGTCTCACAACCGAAAGGTAGTGGGTTCAAAACCAAGCTCTTGTGAAATGAGGATAACATCCTTGGGTAAGATGTGAGCATACTTGTGCCTCTCTCTCCTCAAAGGAATATAAATGGGTACCTGGTCAGTAGTCATGAGCACCGTGTGTGGCTGCACCCTACTAAGCAAACAATGACTGGTGGGTATCATGTAAAGTCAATGAGACGGTGGATGCCTAAGACTATAAAGTTATATCATTAAGCGTGAACATACATGTTAGCTTTCTCTGTGTTTATCGAATCGTGGTTATTTCTGGGTGGTAACCGTCCGAGGGGATGTTCTGGTAGCGGGGCCATTATCATATTTCTATCATTCATAAGCATTAAAAGACATACTGACAAATTAAAACAAAACTGTATGTCAATATGGTTTGTGAGAATGAAAAATTACACGAGTAGGATCTAGACTCACGATCACCACCTTGGTGTGTCATTGCTATACCAATAACTAATGGGGTCATTTGTCATTCTCACCAATCATCTTGATGGATTTTCAAATCCTTCTGAAGAAACGTTATATATTTTAATTCCGTTTTAATTTCTTTGAAAAATTAAAGAGTGGTTCTTTTCTATGGTATTTTTCATAAGGTTTATTTCCAATATCTATTTCATTAATCTTTTAAAAAGAGGGACACATTTCTTATCGTTTTCAGTATCATAAATAGTTTTTATAAATGTAAATTTCCATTACGTTGCATCAAATGTACAGCACAGCTTTACGGTTAATGTTATTAACTTAATGCTCAAGACTTAAGATGACGTAAATGGTGCCATATAAGGCTTTTCCTCCCTTTCGTTTTATCAGGTGTATTGAACCTTAAGTAATTAGCTTATGATTTGGTAAGTGACAAAATAAATGTTAATTCTCCCTAAAATCAACAAAATGACTCATCAAATTTTATCTAATACCTTCCTGGTTCCTCTTGATGAAAGAATTCAAGTCTACACGCTGATCTACCCTTTCTAGAATATTCATCGCTGGTGCTTCTAATCCAAGTTGCCGGGCTCTCTCTGCTAATGATCCTTTGCCGCCTTTCTTGTATGGGGCAAACTGAAGAGAGATTTGCACAGGTATTAATTAGGTACGCTTGCAGTACAGACATCACAATGTCTCTTTGCTTCAATCAATATTCTAAAAATGGTTTGCATTCAAACTAAAATTCTCATCGACAACTATTGTTCTCTGCCTTACGAGAGCCCTTTCCCTATGATTCTAGGGTCTGTATTGGCAAAATGTAAATTGGCAATCACAAAGCTTTTGTAAAAGAAAGATGTAAATCAGTTCTTACTATCCTGACAGAAATTGCAGTTTCAACCATAACTAGAGATGAGTACCTTAACAGATTGAATGGTATATCACTTATTGCTAGTATTTGTTTTTCTTCTCAACCCGCTTTATGGAATTCATTAATTTAAAACTAAAATTAATATAAACTACATATATAAATTGCGAATATTTGCCTGAATGAACATTACCAGAGTAGTACACCAACCTACAACCTGTAGATTAGTACTCTCCAGTACACTACCACTTAACCACTAAGATGGCAGGTAGGTTGCGAGTCAAAGAACCGATGTTGTATTATTTTATACCAGAGCCAGTGGCGGTTTTAGGAACTGCGAGGCCTGGGGCCGAAAAAAATTGCGGGGCCCCTACCCCCGGTAAAAATTTTGGTCCCAATATTATTTTTTGCCTTCTCTTCACAGAGAGCTTGTACAACTCAAATTTTTGCTAAGTCGGAGCATAACGTTATCTCAAATAGCTTATATATTTCATTATGAAGGAGAGAAATTTTCTTTTATGAAAGGTGCGGGGCCCCTTCTTTCTAGCAGAAGCGCAGGGCCTGGGGCTATGGCCCCTCTGGCCCCTCCCTAAAACCGCCACTGACCAGAACTTCTTTGAAGAAAAGCAATAGAACACATTCTCCAACCTCTATCACCAAATATCACAAGACACAGTTTAGGATACAAAAGCTAGTAAATGTCAACACATTTGGGCCCAAGTAATCATTGCCGAGTACCAGATGACAAACAGAATGAACGTCAATAATATGGCATGCTTGAACGCCGAGAAAGAACTGGAAGTACCATGAAAGATTAACTGCAAAACTATTTACAAATGTTAACGGGTCTTAGCAAAGGAGATCTGGAAAATACAACAGCTAACGAGTACCGGGGAACTTCAAAGTAAGACTTCTAAATATACGACTTAAATACAAAGTTAAATTGAGGTAATAAAGAAGAGAACAACTGAAACATAAGAATATCAGGAAAACCTAAATAGAACCAATATGTATCACAAAAGCTAGAATTACAAAATAACCAACATTACCAAAAAAACCAAATAAGCGTTGAACAGCTAACTGAAACATGAAACTGGTTGAATCATATGGGAAAGGAGGAAGTGTGGAACAACACTAATCATGACCAAAACCACAAAACTAAGAAATGATGGAATGAATTGAAAAAGTGAGTATTGACAACTGTGCCAATGGAGCCCTTTGAGAAATCAAAGCCATGTAAATGACAAGATTCTACTTCTGTTCAAATAAACTACAACATACCAGTTCATTGACTTCGTCAACAGTTTTTGCTTCAAAGAATTGCTCCTTTGCCCCGTGGCTTAGAGTGGATCCGAGCTTTTGCACAATCTTCTCTGCCTTTTGGTTGGCGGCTCTGTAATGGAAGCATGAACAACAATCACCAAATGAATCGAATAATTCCTACCTAAATTAATGATTCACAAAACTTTCACAACCAAAACCCTTTTATTTAGAAGGGTTCCAAAACTAATAAAGAATCTTTTGAAAATAGTTTTCATTATCTTAAAGACACAAAAAGACTTCAAACAATTGACAACAAAAATTTGATTGACTCATGATCAAACAAAATCTAAATAAATCATAAGTTTGTGAAGATGATTTGTGGATGGGGGACGATCCCAAAGGTACAATAGAGGGAATAAAGCATTTTCCAACATACTTCAGAGCATCATGAGCCTTCTTTAATTGCCTCAACTTGTCTGCATCCATACCCCCGGTTTGTGCCTTTCTGTATCTGGCGATGAAGGGGATTGTGTTATCTTGATCGAAGAGGTTGATAACAGTCTTCACATAAATTATTTCTGGTTCATTGATCTCCTCTGCCACTCTTTCTGCAAATCTTTCTCTATATTGAGCCATTTCACCAAACCAAGTGTATAGCAGATATCAATTCTGAAAGCCGATAGATATTCTGAAACGAAAAGGACTTAAAAAGCAAGGAACATGTAATAAGCAAGGAGGATGAAAGAAGAGAGCTTTGATCAGATTCAAGTAAATGATAAATGAAGCCATTAAGTGTCATACTGAGGAGGCAATTCAGAACTAGTAAGGTATCATTAAAGGTCACTTTTTAAGGGATCATAGAGATAAGGGGTAGTGCTACGTTAAAGAAAACAATAGGATTTAGGGATCTTTTGATGCGGAGAAAGTTTTAAAGGGGTTAATGCAAAGAACAAAAATTTTTAATGCTTCCTAACAATTGTTGACCTACGACCTGCTGTTTTACTTATGTTGTTGCTGTTGTTGTTAGTAAATTGGAGATCTAGCTCAGATACGCTCCCCAGGCTAGTAAAAGTTTGGAGACCTTTTGAATTTTAGGCCTAGCCTCGAATAAGATAAAGAATTAAAATTTCAGAATACATAAGCTATAAATAGGAAGTCTGTATCTTAATTTTCCCTTCTAAGGGTCTAATCTCTTTTGATGAGTAGGAAACCACGAAAGTTTAGATTTTAGTCAGTCTGCTGTTAGTCTGCTGACTCTTTTCTATCTTTGCTCCACAATACACAATAGGAATGGATAAATACCTTTTACAGAAAGAGAACGAGATTCGACATAGCAGACCGTGCCTTCAAAACAGCGCAATTGCTGGCAAAGATTTAAGCTACAAGCATCAACAAATATCGAAATCTTGGCTGACCATTTTTTGACATTTTCTCTCCCGCCATTTTCTAGCCTCATTACCAAACTTCCAAAATACTTTTTCGTTGTCCTTGACTCCCTGTGGATGTAGATTTGTTTACAAAAACCATGGAGAACTAACAGCCGTTTCAGCAAACAGAAGGAGAGAACGGATTTCAAAATGAATAATTGAGTCAGTTGGCCATTCTACCTGCGATAATTCCATGGCAATACTCCATTGGCAATGAATAGTTAATTCGTTTCTATGGATTAAATAACAAAAAGCAAGGTATTAGCAAATCTTCGAGCAGATTTTGTTCGTAGGCGTTACTGAGGAAGAGAAATTATTCTAGTAAGGAGAGAACCAGGTCAAACAAAAATCATCCTCTTATTTGGTAGTTTGTGTGAAACCAAGATGCCCATTCGAGAAGCACCTTACGTTATATGCTATTTGTGTGGTAGGAAATATGGGACTAAATCCATAGTGATTCATGAGCCACAGTGCCTGAAGAAATGGCATCTTGAAAACAACAAATTGCCCAAAAACAAAAGACGAAGACCTCCAACAAAACCTGCAGCATATGACGCAATAGCATCTGTTGGGGCGTATGGCAGAGTAAGTCTGGATGAAGTGAACGAAGCCGCCTTCAGATCCGCACAGGAGCAGTTGATTCCGTGCGAAAATTGTGGGAGAACGTTCATGCCCGACCGATTGGAAATTCATCAAAGATCTTGCACTGCTTCTAACCCTGCAAGAGCTCCTGCTGGCAGACCAAGGACACAAGGAGGCATTGAGCGTGAAAGGACATTCAATATGTCCAAGGACAGGAGAGGTCGAGGATTAGCTGAGAACGATTTTCCTGAACCAACACATGATATGCCTAAGATCGGGGCCAAGAAAACAGTTGATACAACTAAAGTACCCCAACGAAGAACACCGTTCAAGAGCGAGAATCCAAAAATTTTCAAGGATGTGTACAGCGAGTCATCTGCGTATGACGATTACCACATGGGTGACCCTGGCAAAAACAAGAAAGAGGGTCGCAAAACTGGATTGCGTGGTTCTGCGGTAAGTCGCAGTAGTTCCCGTTTTGAGGATGCTGCAAATGTTGATCAGCAAAATCCTGATCTGGTCCCTTGCCCTAATTGTGGAAGAAGTTTTGCACAGAATCGAATTCAAAAGCATCACACGGTATGTGTGAAGAACCAAGCAAAAAAGAGGAGAGTCTTCCAGTCTTCAAAGCAGAGAGTCCAAGGCACAGAAGCGGCAAAGTATTTTAAGCCAGGAAAATACCGTGAACCACCAAAGCCGAAATCCAACTGGAGACAGCAGCATGAAGATTTCATCCGATCCATAAGAGCTGCCAAGCAAGTAACAAATTACATGGAAAAAGGTGGGAAAGCATCTGATCTGCCCCCACCCCCTCCCAGTCTTAATCCGGATTATGTTCTGTGTGAATATTGCACAAGAAGATTCAACCCCACAGTTGCAGAGAGACATATCCCAAAATGCAGAACGACTTTGAACAGGCCTGCTCCCCCAAAGCAGCGAGCTCTTGACAACTACCAACCAGGAAATAAACAACCACCTCAATTCAGACAAACCAGCAAATTTAGCCCCGGGAATAAAGGAACCGTACCACCCAGATCCCCTGGGATGTCAGAAGCTGAGAGAAAATCAAGATACAGCTACCAGACATCCGCAGGCAGGAATGCATCTCAGATGCTAGGTAACAACCCCTCCAAAGTCAATAGATTTGGCTCTGGCCTTTGCAGCAATATGCAGAGTGCTGGAATGAGACAAGTCCCAAGCCCCCGATTTGAAGGTTACAGTGATGAATTTACTGGTTATGCAGGAGGCAGAGCCTCACAGCAGACTGCTTCTTCACGAACATTGCCAAATAATAGAAATATTGTTAATCATAATAATAATCTTCAAAGCATGAGTAAAACATCTGCACCTAGAGTAGGGAAGTACAGTTATCACTCCCCACGTGACATGAACTATAGCAAATACAGATAATTAAACTCAAGGTCGTAGTCATAGATGGATAAGAAACCTTGTCACTAAAATATGAATTATGAAATGATATGGGCAGGAAACGAGTAGAAAAGGGACAGAAAAATGAGTAGAAAAAGGGTAGAAACAAATGGGAAACAGGCAGAAATTCTTTGAAGGATTTAATCTATCCCCCCCCACTCTTATCAGTGGATATATACCTGATACTGATGCCAACCTTCTCGTTTCCTAATCACTTCTAATCGTTTCTACTTGTTTCTTCTCGTTTCCTGCCAGTTTCGTGTTTTAGTAAATGTGTACAAGACAAGGGTATGATCGAACTCAATACCTAAGTTTGAATGTAATCACTGTAATGATGGAGACTTTGAAATTAAAGATAGATATATGTACAGAGCACACTAGATGTAGATAAAGATTAGAAAATATACAGTAGACAGTAGAGTAGCAATATCATATTATGTATATACTCAGAGGCATAACACAAGATAATAATATTCTGTAAAAATGCATTAGGGTATGCATAACTTTGGACATTAAATGAGTATTTTTTTACAAATCTATTACAAAATAGATATACTAGGGCTCCGCCCCCTAGACCCCCACTAGTGCACTTGCTTGCCCTTTTGTGGCTAACACTGCTGCCATCTGAAAGAACCTGATGCCCCCTAAAGAGGCAATCGTCCATTGTTGACATTCTTCTACCTAGTATTCTATAAATCAGATCCCAAGGGCTATAAACTGTGGTCGCGATTTCTTTGCACTGATTTATCAGATAATGCTGTCCTGGCAATTTGTTTCACCTTCCTCCAGCTTGGAAGATTATGGTAGGAATCTCATAACCCAGTTTCAGCAGATAAGATCGCCTTTGGGGTTAGGATAAGGGTTTAGGGCTAGGGTTAAGGTTAGGGCTATTTTGCTATGGGCTATTTGGTTAGGGTTAGGGTGGGGGTTTCAGGGTTATGTGTTTGGCTATGAGCTATCTAGGTAATGGATATTTGGTTGGCTAAAGCTTTTCCGCAAAAACTGCGAAGAAATTGCTACACATTATTATAAGAAGCCATTTTACAAGGGAAACCAGGCTGAAATTTGGTTAGACTACTACAAATATTCCTTTTATGCCAGAACAATCGCTGATTGGAACATGCTTCCACCAGAGCTTAAACGCCAGAACAGTCAACCTGAATTCTTTTAAATCAGCATTACAACATTACATTGAGACTTCAGTTGAAATTAGATAATTTTTCTCTCTTTGTACCAGTTATAAATGTTTGTTGCGGCATGTGGTAACTTTGTCAGGTAATGTATTTGTTTAGCCGCATAAGGGACTGATCACTCAACCTACAAACAATTTTCAGGTCTTTCATTTACCACTCTATACTCTATAGAGTAGAGTAGATCTAATTAACATTTCCTGTTTCATTTCGCAGTCTCAGTTTTTATTTTTAAACTTGTTTGCAAGTTTAGTGATCTGAACCTCATCAGTGTGATGCCCATTATTGGCTTTACTGATTAATAAGTTAGATGTAGAAGTTAGATGCAAAGCAAAGTGTTTTTTTTTAAAAGCGTGTCTCTGCAGTTTTCGTGAATAGCGGGGCTATTTGGTTATTAGGGTTACACTAGGGCTATTTGGATGTGGACTATTTGGCTCTGAGCTTTTTGGCTGTGAGCTATTTGGTTAGGGCTAGGATTAGAATCAGGGTTATTCGGTTATGTATGAGTTACAACTCTAACCCTAATACAGTACAGTAACAGTACTACATATCATTGAAAGGATGTCATTCTTTCGTTTCTGGTTCATTATGGTCCGGTTTTTAGTGAGTTGTTAGAAGATCATTCTATGCACCTATGCACTAGTATCTATCAACAATCATCGGACGTCCGCCATAATTTTTTTTACAAGAATTCTCGTTACGAAACTGAGGTTGAACATGAGTTCGTTCTTTCAAAATGGCCGTGCAAGGAGTGATAAATGTGTTGATTCACCCAGTGGCTTTGTTCGCCATTGTGGACAGCTATGAGCGGAGAAATGAAGACGCCAAGAGAGTAATCGGCACACTGCTTGGGACATTAGATAAAGGTGTTGTTGAAGTTCGAAACTGTTTCGCGGTTCCTCATCATGAAACGGAAGATGAAGTAAGTTTTGCTGTCTTTTTATTTCAGTGTCAGTCTTCAGGTCCAAACTAGTATATACTACGCACGATATCCTTATGTACTACGACGATTGTATTCGATGTTAACAGGTTAAGAACGTATAATATAATACGATTTAAGTTATGAAGGCGAAGTGTGCGAGGTCAAGGGGAGGGCAAATGCACAAATAAAAGTTAAGGCAGTGCAGTGTCATAAAATACAGACCTTTTATTTTTGTGAAAGAAAATCAATCCTTATTTCGTAGTATACTACGTTGTGATAGTTGTAGTATACTACCATTGGGTACTGACTTTGTGAGTGATTGAGGTTTTAAGTTGTGAGGGGATTTTTTTTGAGAAGCTTGGTGACGAAGATTATATGGAAGTGAGCAAACGCTTGATGGTAGATATATTTGGAGAAAGTAGTGACAAGGAAAAGTTTTAAGGCTTCCCTAGAGCTGATTTACAAAATTCTGATTTATCAAGTTATCTGAACCAAGCTCCGGTAAAGAAAAAGTTTGTCTTAAAGAGGAAGACGACAAAGTGGTGGAAGGAAACTTTGTGCATGAACTCAGGCTTGTCAGTGCAAAAGAATTCGCTGGAGAAAAGCCTGGACATGTGAATAAACCCCCAAAAGAAAAATAAGATATTAATTTTCATTTTTCATGATTAATTTCTTCCTTTTCAAGAAGAAATGTGCACCAGAGTAGCTTAATGCTCTACTCATTTGGTTTATAAGCTCTAGTGACCGGAGTTTTTGCAAGAGATAAGAGCGATCGCCCCGATCAAACAAAAAGGCTTGGTTTATTTGTACTTTCACTTCCGAGCAGACCAACATTTATGCCCATCAAAAGATCGAGGTCAAACCGGACCCAAACTGGATATCAACATCACCTGAAGAATTAAAAGCCTTCTTTGGAATTTGAGTTTTTATGGGACTCATGATTCTCCTGGAAATGAAAATGTACTCGGATTATGATGAGATTTTTGGTGGATTGAAAGTCAGAAAATGTATGACAAGTAATTGTTTTGACAAACTTTTGCAATATGATGAAAAAATTCCTAGCATTCAAAAGTTATTGCAAATAGAGCAAAGTTGCGCAAAGAAACAGAAACCCCCATGTCATGTCAGATGGAAAAGGACATTGGCCTAAAAAATCTGCTCAAGCAAATCGCTGCCAAAACTGTACCAATTTGGAAAAGAGGGCTGAATCAAGGGTTTTTTGCCAAGGATGTTCCGATAGGAAAGCTTTGTTCTGTTGTGCATTGACTGCATTGAAGTTTTCCATGAAAGTAAATGAACTCTAATGAACCATAAATACTTTTTATAGTAAAGTTTTGAGCCCTATTACGTAGTTGTTAGGATTTGAGTTTGATTTGTAAATTTGATATGTACACCTGGAACCACCAATTTTTTTTGGAAATAATTGTTTCTTCTGGGGTGGAGAGCTGTTAACATAATGGAGTGTTGACAAAACCAAATTAGTCAGGGGCTGAATGGGTTGAATAAAACTTGTGGGTGGATAATAATTTTTGTATCCATACTGTATGATTTTGCGGTTTTTGAGTGGCAAACATATGAGCATGCGTAAATCAAATATTGCATACTTTCAAAATATTTCTGCCTTTAAGTTTGAGAGAATATTTCTTTAAAACAGCCTATACTACCCCCCCCCCCTCACTAGTGGATCTTTGCATCAATGGATTCACAAAATAGGCCTTATTAAACTTAATAATTGTTCCTATTAAGTTTTTGATATGGTACAATAAAGTGTATGTCTTCAGCCGTCTTGTTTGTTTCCTATTATCCTTACCATCTTCAAGTTCTGTACTAACCGAAAAATGTCTAAATATTTCTAATGGATTCTAATCAAAATTTCCTCAATTAATATAAATTGAAATTAACTAATTGGGTTTAGAAAGATTGACTCTGTGTGTCCTTTTGGGAAAATAAAATGTTTTAGTGAAAACTAGCCAGGGCGTCTGCATTTTTTGTATCCTTGATTTCTTTGGGTGATTGATAGCGGCAATCTGTATGGTTTTAGCGCATTGGCATTTATTGAAAATCAGACATTCTATTTGCTATTGTGTTGATCGTTATCGATTGTGGCTATTTGCATGGTTTTAGGCTAATTGCTTGTTGTGTAATTTGCATGTCTGTGTTTACCTACGTGATCACGCGTGATGTCAGCATCGCTGTTGTTGTATAACTAGGGTTTATGTCTAGGATTCTAGTCATTCAAGCTTTGCACCCTTTGCTCGTAGGTTGAAATATTTTCTCCCCCCCCCCCTACCCTGTCCCTCTTTCTATTGGTTGTTTGAGTATATGATTTGTTTCGTATTTTCTTGTTTCTGGCAGTCTTTCTGACGGACAGGTGCATTGGCCGGAAAGTTGGCTATTTTGGATTCAATCGCCCGACCGTAACAAGCTGTAGTGTAGTCGCAGGCAAAACCACGCCCAATTTTTCCTGCAGTTTTACTAGTTATATTTAGTTATTTAATCAAGGCTGCTTTATTACACTATAAACAATAAGATTTTATCCTAGGATTTGTTTTAGGGTTGGTTATTGTCTGGGATATGTTTTAAATACTAAATACTAAATACTAAATAAAGGAACCACCCAAATAGCAGCTCTAGAAATGGAAAAATGCTGATTGCTGGTTCAAATGCTACTAGCTTTAGGTGTGTCTTTTGGGGAATTTTATGGTTTTAAGTGCAAACTCTGTACGAATCTATGGATTTTACAGCAAGTTTTGCTCCCTTTTTCTATAGCTTTTTGTCAGTCACGAATCTTTTGTAAGACGAGTGTAGCTTGCTAAATTAACCATCGAAAGTTGACTTTTAGTGTAATGTATTTATGGAAACATTTCTTGGTTTCTTTGCTAGGTTGCTCTTGAAATGGAATACGCAGCAAGCATGTTTGACTTACATAAAAGAGCATGTCCTGCAGATGAAATTGTTGGTTGGTAAGTGTTGGTAAAATGTGTCTTCCACCACTGATTATTATATATATGCGTCTTGGTTTAATCAAATACTTGAAAATACCATCAACACCTTCCAAGGTAGACATGAAAGATTCTCAGAATTCATGGGCAAACAAAAATTACAAGCAACAAGCTCTATTCTAGGGCAAAATGTGAACCCTATGATCTCAAAATAAAGACTGGATTGAGGATTCTGCTGTTTCCAAAGCTAAATATTTGAAGCCAGTTCTTCGGCTTGCTATTGGCCTCCCAATATGGCTGCTAAAGAATTTTTATTGACTTGATTCTTTGTTTACTATAGCTGCAGGATTATTCGGTCTCATGCTGATCATTTGTAACATTCCAACAACCATCAAAGAAGAAAGCATGCCCCAGTGGAATTTCAATGTATTGAATTGAACCTTCAAACATGGCCGCTCATGGCTTCATTTTAGAAAAACAGATGCTTGATCCAGTGTTTGTGTAGAGATCAGTGTGTGAACCATGGATCAGGTTGGTAATGGTCTGTAGACTTACATGGCTAGGAGAGTCAGAATGCCATTAAATTCTGATACACTGGTGGGAAAAGCCCTAAAAGAATACCTGAAGAATGAAAGAAAGGTTGAAATTGCCACAAAGGACGTTCTAGATGCAGACAGGAGAAGCCATTAAGATATCATTATCAAGCAAGTCTGATAGTTAAAGGAAAACCGTGAACTGCTTTCAAATTACATTTCAAAATTACATTCACTTGGCTCCTTTTGAGGGACAGTTTTAGCTTTGAAATTTTGTTTGTTTCAGGTATGCAACCTGTGATGATGTGAATGAACAATCGGTGTTGATTCATGAGTATTACTCCCGAGTTACTGCATCCCCTATTCACCTCACTGTCGATACAACCTTGAAATCTGGGCGGATGAACATCAAATCTTACACCAGGTTTTTATGATATTGAAAGTCTTTTTATTTGTTGTTCATTTTAAGTAAGGCTTACTTTTCCAGCAATATCTTGTGAGAAAGTAAGTGAGTATTTAATTATATAATGAGTATGTATAAAATGAGTGAGTATAAAATTGGGGCACCCCAAATAAACAATAATTGAAAAACATGGTTTTTAATGAAAAACCTAACTCTTTGAATTATTGTGCAATTAGAGGTGCGCCAAATGGACAATGACTGTTTGTTTGTTTGTTTGTTTGTGTGTTTTCAACAATCAAATTATTAATGAAAAACTAGGCTTAATTGAAAAACTAGGTTTTTTGATTTATTGTGCATTTGGCATTTCATGCGAGTCGTACTCAAGGGTCATTTTCATTCACTCAAACTATCTTGATTTTGATGATTTCCAAATCCTATGTGTTCTCGAGTATAAAACACTAGGTGTGTAATTTATTCAATATTTTTCTATTTTCAGCTCTCCAATGGGTGTCCCTGGTGCAACAATTGGGTCAATCTTCACTCCTGTTCCCCATAAAATAACTTGTTATGGACCAGAAGGAGTAGCAAGTGAGAATCATTTACAACAATCATATTTAATTTCTTGAAAGAGCAGCCCTTGTTTTTCATTCAAGCCAGCTTGTGATAGGAGGAGACGCAGGCTCATCAAGGTCAAGTTGTTGGATCACTCAGCCCTTGATTATGGGTGTGGACTCAAGCCTGCCTTCAAACCTTCAATCTACAGATGTGCTCACATCAATAGAAAGGAACCACTGCTTGATAAGTTTACTCATTTAGTCAGCTCTTTAAACTTTGCGCCTAAACCAATTCCTTAAAAAGATAGTAAGCGTAATGTCATATCAACCATCAACAATTAGCACTCCACCGATCCTTCAGTGATACTCTGGTTAAAGTGGTGTCATTCACTTCTTTTCTAGTTATAGTGATGACGAAATTGCATATCAAGTGTACCTATTCGTGGATTTGTAAATTAATCAAGCCAATATGCTTTTATAACGTTCCAATATATTTATTTTTTGTTTCTTTTTAGTTGATACATTCATCAAAAATAAGGGTGGATCCAAAAAGCCAGTTGCTTTACTATCCAGCATTCAACATATTGCCAAGTAAGTTTATTTTTGATTACTCAGCTGATTGAGAAAGCAGCAACTCTTGGGCCTATTTATATGGAGAAAGGATGATCCTGGGATCAGGGTAGCCTGCCTTCAAAGAAAACTTAGAGTAGATGAGAATTCTTTTCGACTTGAGACAAGTTCAGACAAGAAATCCTGTTTACCTGGGGCAGGAAGGTTGCCTCTACTAGTGAAATGACCCGGCTTCCCGAGTAACTCGGTTTGCAAAGCTGGATGTCTTGTCATTTTGGGACACTTTATCCCTAGAAGAAACCAAAAACGTGCCATTTCAAAGGTTTTGTGAAGGATTTCTTTTCCACCCGGGCAGAAAAAAGTGCTGAAAAGGACATGCGGAGAAAATTATAAAGAGCCTGTGTAAACAGGAAGAAAAACTCTCTGGTGGAAGTAGATGACTTTGGTCCCAGGGTAGCCCTTTCTCCATATAAAGAGACCCTTCGAAGAATTTAAGAATTCCAGTCTAGACCAATGTAAATATTGTATTTCAATTCATGGAATCGCTTGGCGCACAGCTGCACACCATTTAACCAAAAATGCGAGCAATTATTCGAGTCCCGGCTGATATCTTTGTTTTTCTTAGCTATTTTCCTTGCTTCCTTTTGATCATCAATAATCGATGTCGTTTTCTTTTCTTTCTAGAGAAACCTTCATTATCTTATATTTTTATCTGAATGTTTTGACTTGTTTTATAGAAATATTTTTTATAAAATTTCAATAAGAACATAAGCAAATGAATTCAATGGCAAAATAGATAATATTGAATTATAAAAGGACCTCGAAATAAACCCAAAATCAATGGAAAACTTTAAACATCTGGATCATTTCATTTTTAATTGTGAACAAAAGAGAAATCTCAATAAAATTGTACAAAAGTGTTAAATCTTAGATAATAATTTCACTTATTTACAGCAGTTTGGGACATTATATATATACTGCCCAATTTAAATGTTAGATATGATATTTTAATGTCGTATATTATTTGTATTTAAAACTTACAATCATTACTTCGAAATGTATATTGGCATTATACCCTAATATGTATGTTTTCGTATAATATAAGCAGTGGCGTAGCCAGGGTCATAACTTTGGGGGGGCAAGATAGCGAGCGAAGCGAGTAAAGAATGGGGGTCCGGGGGCTTGCCCCCGGGAAATTTTTTTGGGCCACGCCCTTCAGAACGTCGGAGAACATTCCTTTTTGAAAGACCACCCTAGAATGATTAGTAGAAAAGTCCTAATAATTGACTATTTTGTGATAAAATTATGCCAAGCACAAGACGTACATAACATTTAAGCTTAGAGGAACTGTATGTGGTGACATTTACTAGGCTTTTATCTTCAGAACTTTAATATTTTCAAAGCTGAAAGCTGATAGCCCTTTTTTATGAAACGTGAAGGAAAATCTAATTTGAGAGACACGAAGAAGAAATGTTTCTTTAAAAAGTTCATTTGAAACTTTAGTTCCAATCGAAAGCAAACCTTCTGAGCGACAAATTTAAGTTTTAATGATAAGTTTGTGTTACGTACCGAGTGTCCCAAAAAACGCAACAGATTCAAAAATCTCTTACGCAAGCTGTTTCAAATTCAAAATCATTATTCTCTTAATCTATAATAATAAATCTTGGTATAATTTTCAGAATTTTTTGTGACCTGGTTGCAAAGGTATAAAACAACAACCTCTATATTTGCTGTCAGGGCGAAACTGGAGCTGCCAGCAATGGTGCAAAGTATACTGAAAAATTGAAAGTGTGGCATTATCTGCAACTTTACAGGATTGGACAGTCTTTGGATGGTACAGAACTTCAAAATATACACTTATACACTTAGTTATGGCTGTTTTAATTTGTCTTCCGAATCGTTGCCAATGTAAGGCAGTTTTAGATAAACAGGGCACTTTTGTGGACCAATCTTTTTGTCAGCCGAGAAACCTGCGATTTTATTACGAAAGCAAGCCGAAATGAGATCTTCTGGATATCCATTGTTGATGAGATCACTCAAACATGACTCTGCTATAGGTCAAAATTTGCTCGACAATCCAGAGTGTGCTAAAGCCTACAGTGAGAATTACTTTCGAATTATTGGCAGAGCAAGATCCACATTTAACTTAGGTATTTTGGAATCAGTCTACATAAAAACCAGGGATCCCCTATTGTGTAGACAGAAAGAGTTCGTTTTTGCCTTAGGACTCTTAAAGTAATCCTATTGGTCAGCTCACTGTATCGTGGGTGTTGATTGGTTTTCCTACACTATACCAATCATTCACCTCTTTTCTGATTGGCCTATTTCGATCCATATCTGGGTATATAATCAGTTAGGTTTCTGTTCTGTTCTCTTTCTGACGTATTACTCTGTTGAGTGTCAGACGAAAAGCTTAAGTAATCTATGTTTTCGTTTCGCTATGCTCCCGATTTTCCTGGCTACTTTACAGGATTACACACTAGCACACAATTTCATCAAGAGATTATTACCAAGTGATCCCTTGATGAATCATGAGTTTCGAGGGAGTTCTCAGTGTTCATTTCCAATTGAAAGTATAACTATAATAATGGCCAAGTCCCTTTAGAAAAAGCAGTCTGTTCAACGTGCAATTACCTTGTGTGTTTGCGTGCTGGTCAGCAATCTTCGGTAATAGCTGGCATTGTCATGTTTATATTTCAACAACATAATCCACTGTTGCTAGTGCAGCAGCTCTGGTTTTAACCCAGGGGTAATTTTGAAGTTTGCTAACTTTTACCTTTACAACCAAGTCACCAAAAATACTAGAAATTGTATCAAAATTGATTCTAATAATTGTAGAACCAAATCACCAAAATACTGGGAATAGATAAAAATTCAATCTAATTATTGCAAATATGGAAACGCACAGTGCATTGGTTGTATTGGTCCTTTCGCAATAACATGATTTCTTGGTACACTCTTTTTTTTTATAACAATCAGTAAATATGATTTGAAGCTGGCTGTTCTTAAATATTCCTCTACTTTCAGCCTGAAATATTCGTAAATTGTTTTTCCTTTTACTATTGGTTTGGAAGCCTTTTTTTGCTATCAGTAGTGTTCATTGTTGAAAAGTTTGACGCTCTTGACCATCTGACATTATCTATGTGCTGCCAATCTACTTGTTTTGTAATCATTTCTCAGTCTTATGGTTATTTCGTAAAATTTTCATATTGAGCCAAAAATGATCAGCCTCAGTTTGTTCTTTGCTTGTTCTTAAGTTTTGGCCAAACTTGAGGCTTGTGTTCTTATAAAATTGTTCTTATAGAAAAAATGTGTATTTCTTACTTGGAATGGGAAAGCAGGGGTCAAACGTAAATGAAGATAAATCAGCTGGCATCTCTGTTTCTGACAATCTTTCTGACATGAAACTAAGCCTAGAAAAGCACACAGCACGCATCCAAACTGAAAAAACCAAAATGACTATCCTCGCTTTCACTAGGTTTTATTCAAAAAGAAATACCATGAGAGCGATAAATTAACGCTAAGAAACAATGTGATGTCTTTTTAAAAGACAAAGGTTTCCAGTGGAATCACAATAGCACAAACAATTCTCATAAATCACAAGGCATTTGGACTCTTCCAAACCCATCCCAACAAGAAAGGGATGCCCCTCAAACAAAAGTAACTGGTGTGATCGATTATCAAAATTGCACTGAAGGTCCTAATTACCTTGAAGAAGCTGTCAGGAAATGTGCATAGGTGACTGACCAAATATCTTATGACTAAGGAAATTCCTATCGGAATAACTTTGTTTAAATTTATAATTAACCTACCCCCCCCCCTGAGGTGCCGATTTTATTGCAGATTTGGGCTTTTCTCAGACATCAACTTTTTGATCATTGGGGGGGCGATCGCCCCCCCTTGCCCCCCCCTGGCTACGCTACTGAATATAAGTTTTTAATCGAAGAAATGAAAATGTATTTTATCTATAGATCCATTGACAAACTGATAGAAAAATTAGGACAGACCTCGGAATATGTTAACGATGTTTTGGTGAGTCAATCTTTTTATTGGATCCTTTATTATCGATTTCCTTGCATTTTTCTGGTTCAACCCATTGAACACTTCTTGATTGGCACAGAACCCGATGATGGAAATCGGAAATATAACGTTCATAATGATATAATAATGATGATATACCATATATATACAGGGTAACCTTTTCAGTTAGCATTTATCTGCTGACATCAAGGGTCCTTTTGAAACTAAAATGAGTTTTAAAGGTAAAATGATCAAGCTTTCAAGAGGTCGAGTAAACACAGTTTGATAAAGATCAGACTCTCGATTTAAAATTGTTCTAAGATTTGGAATTTGAGAATATCTTGGAAAAATTTGGAAAAATTATTATTAATCGCTAAATTATAGGAAATCTTTTGCTCTTTTTGAGTTTTTTAATATTTTTGATATTAGGATGGTAAAACTTCAGCTAATAATGAAATTGGTAGACAGCTGATGCAAGTTGTAAGCTCTGTGCCTAAAATGGATGCCGACCAACTAGAGAAGATGTTGAATTGCAATATGCAGGTAAGCAAATTCGGGTCCAATCCAATTCACCTCTCATTTGAGAATGAGTAAAGAACGGTCGACAGATTATATTACTATTTGCAACAATTTTGAAGCATTATTTGCAACTATTCAAGCAATGGCTTGATTTTTAATAAAGATTGAAAAACGATTTACAATATTCTTAAAAAACATTTTACGTTGTTTTTGATATGACTGGAAATGAATATCCCGAACATTCAACTTGGGACGCTTAGTAACTGTATCTACACTATTTCTGAAAATTACGAGATTAGGGAATAAACGTGTGGATAGATTTCCACAATGTTTCTCTGCATCTGCTTTACAGTTCAACAAGACGCATCCTAATATGCCAATAGCTCTTGAATTGAAATCTTGGATGTCAATGAGGCTAATTGAGGAGACCATTTTAACTGCAGACCCAGATTAACTCCTAGATAATTAGTACTTTGGAATATCCTTACATTGTCGTTCTCAGATTCAAATTAAGGCTTATCTGAAAATCGTGAAAATGTTGATAAGTATGATCGGCCCTTTGGTTCTAATTGGAAATGCATGAAGTTCTGTATCAGCCAGTACCAATTGTAGATATTTTCAATCGACCCCCACCCCCTCATATTTGACCTGTCCTATCACTGCGAAGAATGTCAATCAACGTTTTTGGGACAACGCGGTGGAACGTCCCGTCTTCGGTTTTGAACAGATTGAGAGTCGCCTCCCGGATCGCCTGCAGCTTGAAGCTGTATATTAGTGGATTGACGGCGCTGTTACAGAAGACGAAGAAGTTGATACATTTCGAACCGAGATAGATGTACTGCCTGAAGTTCCTGCCTGTCAACTGCAGAAACGTGTGGAAAAGCAGAGTAGGTGTGTACGACAGAACAAACATCAGCACTATCAGTGTGATAATCTTCGATTTGTCGATCTGCTTCGTGATGTTTTCGCGCTGAGCAATGCTGTACTGGTTCATGATGCGGCGCCTCTGTCTCATGGTGACCATTCGAATGTTGATGTAGCACGCGAAGAACAGGAGGAATATCAAGAAGAAGGAGATGAGGCATGTGTATCTATGAGCGTTCTCGGATAGCAGCCCGATGAACGGCAGTAATGTTATAGTGAACCAGACGATTTGCACCAGTATGTTAAAGGTGATGTAAAAAGAATTCGTTACCTTACTCTCGTAGAAGTATGGGTAATTGATAGCAAGGCATCTGTCGACAGTGATCAAAGCAACAATAGCCATCGATGACCCCCCTGTGAGAATGGAGAAAAAGGCAAAAGCTCTTTTGGCGTCGCAAACTTGTATTCCAAATCCCTCGATTATGTTCAATACGACGTTGAAGGGCACCACCAAACATCCCGTCAGAAAGTCGACAATACACAGGCTCGCCAGCAGAATATTTGATGGCTTTTGGAGGCGTTCTTTCTTTGCGATTGCTAAAAATATAGCTGCATTCAATATCGTTGCTATCACTATTGTCGGAAAACTCAGGATTGATGTTGTAAATAAAACAGCTTGCGCCGTCACCGAGTGTTCGTACGGAACTTTGATGATCCAGTGGCATGTCAGTAGGCTCGTTTCCTCGCCAATCGAGCTACTTGAATTATTCGAAATCGTTGCCATGTTTCGCGAATTTATAAATCAAACATTTTTTGACCAATATTTCTGGTTTTAAAACAGCAAGTATGGACGCAAATGTTTCGCTCGGGCCGACCAGCTGCTTGGAAGCAGTGACGAAACCATACGGAACCAGCCCATTGGCCGACGAAGGCAATTTGAAGGCAATTAACTAGAATCAACTTCTCCATCCTGATTTAATCCCTTTGTAATTGGGGCCGCTAATAGCAGGGTGCGAGGAATACGGCAATGCCCAACGAGGCGGGGGGCAGGATTTAAAAATGGAGGAAGGTCTTCTCTTAAAACCTTCTCAAATGATCATTGAAGTGTACGAAGATTAAAATACAATCGAACTTCGACGACAGATTCAGAGCACTTTTTAATCTTCCTAGGTAATGTTTGTTCCATGACATGGAGGACTTTTGCAGTAATGTGGAGGGATACCATCGAGTAATGCGGAGGGATACCATTGAGAAATGTGGAGGAATACCATTCAGTTATATGGAGGGATAATACTTACTAATGTGGAGGGATACCATTGAGTAATATAGAGGGATACTATTGAGTAATGTGTAGGGCTATCTCTGGGTAGGGTGGGAAATATTCGGTAGTGTGGAGGGCTATCTCTGAATAGTGTAGGGGATATTCGGTAGTATGGAGGGATATCTCTGAGTATTGAGGAGGATGTTTAGCAGCGTGTGGAATCCTCTGCAACACATTCGGAAATATCTCTAAACGACATTCTCACTCGAGAGATTTCATACAGTGCTGGCCAGCGGTCGGGATGAGAACACTAACCATTGATCTGTGAAAGTAAACTCGTTTGGTTTCTCCGCAGGATTTGCTGATGGTCATGTATCTAGCTAGCCTCACAAAGACGCAGCTTTCGATGGGAACCAAACTTAACGGATTGATATAAACGAAGACCTGTTTGCAGGAAAACCCAATAGACGGTAACTATTAGACTGCAGTTCTTGCGATTATGATTCATCCCAGGAATAGTCAATCTATTTATGCAAATTTCAAGCCGACGTATGATAACATCTCATGTCTTTGCCTGTATTCTTCTCTTGCTGTTGCTTGGCTGGTTATAGGCCAACTGTCGAGTTCTGGGATGTTAAAAGCTAGTTTTTGACATTTCTCAGCCAAAATTGACTAATTTCATAAACAAAGTAGGTTGAATTACCATGAACCATGTTTGAGGACACTTATTAAAGGGCCTGGTTGTACTAGAAACGAAGCGAAGGGGACTTTTATCCTGATAACATATAAAAAATAAGTGGCAAATAAAATGTAGCAAATTGCAATAATTTGGTCAACTTTGAGTAGAAATGTGATATATGGTAGCTGATTGAACAATACCTACCTAAAAAGTGAAATAGCTAGGTTGGAAACTGCAAAAGAAGAGGTTTTTACACCCCAGAATTCGAACCAGTCCCCCAAAAATGCGGTTTGCCGAAGTAGTGCAAAGAATTAGGAGTCACTCGAACGAGTGACTAAGAGAAAACTTAACAAGCTTGGAAAATTACAGAGTGAAAAATATTTTATCGATTTCTATTTTGAGAGCTATTAGTGCTAGCTTATGACTAGGGTATTTTTCATAATTTGATATGTTATGTTAATTCTATTATCATATGTTAATTCTATTATCATATGTTAATTCTATTATCATATGTTAATTCTATTATCATATGTTAATTCTATTATCATATGTTAATTCTATTATCATATGTTAATTCTAGAAATTTCAGCAATAGAAGAATGAGCATTTTTTATGTCTACTACTACGGTCGTAGAATGCTGCAAAACTGGTCATCAAATGTAAGATCAAAGAAAAATAATACATGTAACTTTTTTCCAACCCAACGAGATCAGCGTATATGCACTTAAACGAATCTTGGACTCTTATTGGAAAATCACAAAACGTTTTCAATTCTGCATTTGAATAGATTTTAGGCTAACTACAACGCAAAGTCTTTTTTCGATATATGTAGTATTCCATAAAATCAGGCTTAACACTATAAAAAAGCTAAAACTTGCAGTTTTCCAAATAAAGATCTATAAAATATTTTCACTCTGTGATTTTTCAAACTAGTTAAGTTTTTCTTTGGCACCCGAGTTTCTAGGTGTTTTGTCTGATTCTTATAAAGAGGACGGAGTAGAGGTGGTATTAAAGCAATCAAAGGTTATTTTCCGGGGACTATGCATGAAGGTACTTGCTTGTGAAAACTACGGGGTATCTCTTTACACTTTTATCCTATTCCATAAAGAATTTTCCATTTGGAGTTACACGATGGGGGTGGCCGAGTGGTAAGATCACTCGACCCTCGTGCAGAGATTTCTTGGTTCGAAACCACCTTAATTAAGTGTGAGGAGAGAATTAGCCAGCTCTCAGTATTTCCAGGCAAAAAGGTAAAATGAATCACGAGGTGTGGTCATATTGAGAGGGAGGACCAGGGTTGCACGGCTCGATTAGTCTACCTTTTCATTAGGCCTTCTGTGCTTTGTACATAAACCAATACCTTACGAAGATAGTTGCCTCTCAACTACCAACAACAGCATACCATGTTATTTCACGTTTGTATTCCAAAAAGTCAGACCTGATAGGGAAATTTACGAAAATCTATTATTTCAGGGAACTTGTTTGCGATTTTGATGATCTGTCACATAATTTTTCCAGACAAATGCACCTTGTTTCCCAAAATGTTTTCCGAAAAGTTTACCCTATTTGGGTGGCACATCCAGTCAGGTCAATTATCAGAGTACCCAGCCCCCCCCCCCCAACCCAAGGGGATTAAGTCTGCATGTAAATATCAGATAACATGTAAATACTAAATGTTATAGATTTCAGTCAAGTTGCTCTACCCTTCATTTTAATCTATCTTTCGAGGTTATTTTTGACTTGAGTCTGTGGATCTTTTCACATTCAGAGCTATTAAAGGTCGCTAAGCTTTTAGATCGAAATGGCAATAATGGCTGGACATACATACGAACGAAATGGCAATTAATGGTTGATTACTGGATCATAATCGATAGTATTTCAGGGTTAAAGAATAAAAGCCTCGCAAATCTTTCAAAATGTTTTTGAGCACTAGATTTCTACTTTCTAGAAATCGATTACTTATTTCTTGAACCTCTACACCGCCCTTTGGGGTAGAATACCATCTAATTCGAGGTAGGTTCTGCATATAAGATGATATACCACTTCACGTATTAGGATAAACTGCTGCCGTCTGTTACACGGAGCTTACTACACTTAGTTTATCACTGTTTCTTCCTGAAGTAAAGAAAGGCCCGGCGATGGGGTCCCATGCTCTTTAGTCGTAAAGACTGTGGTGCTTGCTTCCGTTGTAGACTCAGCTTGGTCAGAGTTCAGAGACAAACATATACTAATCTTTCTTGAACGTATGTATATATGCAGAATTATTAATTAAGTAAAGGATGAATATTACTTTCGTGGAGCTCAACCGAGGCATGTGTCATAAACGAACTCCACCAGATGCAGAACTGCTTTGTCTTTCTTCAGAACGACTCCGACTTTCTATTCAGATTACAGCTGAATTTATCTAAAATAATAAAACGCTTACAATGGATAATTTCACCTAAAAACACACGTTAATTTGTAATGAAAATTACAATTCTATTTTCACAACACTATGCGTTCACAAACTGTTAAGTTAATGACTGCATTTCTCATATGCAAAAACACGATTAGTCAGCAATAATAACTGTTCTACAATAATCAAAATATGTAGAATAATAACAACAAGTTCATTAATATTTAAAAGATAAACCCCTTCATCTCATGAATCGACCGTAGCCCAACCTTCATGTTTTTTCGAACTATAAAAACAAATCAAGACACAACTTTCCTCGTTTTCTAAACCCATTATTTCTTATCACGCAATACTCTCATTTGCCTTCATTAGAAACTCAAAAAAAGAAAGATTAACTAACCCAAATGCACAGTCAAGCCCAGTCTCCTCAACTGTTATCCTCATGCAGCTCCATAACCAATGTTACATCAATATTTCACGTTTCAATAATATTCATATCAAAACTCTTTCATTCAGTAATCTTACTAAATGACAGTATAGGTATCCTTGTACCAATAACACTTTGTTAATCATCATCGCTAACAATATGATATAATTCTTCAATTCATCAATTCAATATGAGTAGGCCTAATCACTCACATTGATAAACACTTGAATAAGGCCTCATGACACTTCTACGCACATCCACCGCATGTAAGATGAGACTGATTACATGAGCCGTAGTTATCGCTATTCATGAATTCGACGAACGCTCAAACGGACTTGGTTTTTATGCTAGCCTCAGTTTCGTAATGAGCGATTTCTGGGACTCATGTAATAAGTCTAATGCAAGATGATATGCCAACACTCTTGTAAGCTTGCCCATCCCCTGTGAGCGTATCCATTGTGTTTAGCGACTGATCATTCAAGTGCAGCAGGCTTGCACCAAGAGAAGTTGCTTGGCTAATCTATTTTTATTGCTTAGTTGGGTCAGAAATTACTTTGTTCCTTGGAAACAAAGGCTATGGTTGAAAAATATTTCTCATTGGATGATTTGGCCAATTGGTGCTAAAATGGCTAAAAATTAGAAACACACCCCATATCCACAGTCTACTGTAGTATAGGTAACACATCTAGTTTTGGTTGGGTTATTGCCTGTTTGATTTGTGTTTAGGCTGGGTAAATGAAAAAAATCATAAACAATTTATTTCTCTTCAGTGCAAGGTGGGGTATAAAGGTTTTCTGAAGAAAAAAACACTGGTAGATAAGTAAGGCAGGTAGATAAATCACACTAGCCCCCAGACCTTTTCTCGAAGCGCGCAATGACGCCATAAAAACGTGTACAGGAATCAGTGGGCGAACTCTATTTGTTGTTAAGCCTATGTCGACCGCTTCCAATCATTGGACTTAACATCCCGCGTTGCAGCACATGGCCTAGCTCCCACGAAATCGATCAGAATCTAGATTCCCCTACTGATATGCAGATCTTCTAAGTAGATTTCCTTGTAAACGCCGACACAAAGAGATACGCGTTTTCCCTTGAAATCTTAGCTGTTTTAATGTCTCCTGCAACTCTGCAAAATCTTTATATTTAATTCTACTTCCAGTAAATCCCATCAAAAAGCCCAACCTGGACAGCTCAGCAATGCTTAACGTTGAAAAACCCAATTGCAGTCTGATGAGGAAAGACAGCCCGACCCTCTCATTGCATATGTCAGAGCGAGCAGATAAAAAGACCTGCATATGAGTACACGATTCGGCAGTTCCTGTGGATATGCTCAGCTTTACATTTGTGGTGGTGCAGTTAGGTCCAAGGTGGTACAATATGGTCCAATTTGTGAGACTGGCTTCCGATGAAATGGACTGCAGCTGTGCTCTGTTCGTAGAGTTATTGTGGAGCTAACTCAAACCCAAGCCATATCAATTTCACACATTTCACTACCATTCATCGAATGATGAGACAAACCCATATTAATTCTCGTCTCTAACTCCGTGAGTTGGGTCCAATTTGTGAGATTGGCTTATTTGATTAAATGGACTGCAGCTGTGCTCTGTTCGTAGAGTTATTGTGGAGCTAACTGAAACCCAAACCATATCAATTTCACACATTTCACCATCACTCACCGAATGTAGAGACGAACCCATATTAATTCTCGTCTCGTCTCTAATTCCGTGAGTTTTGGTCCAATTTTTGAGATTGGCTTATTCGATTAAACCCATGTTAGTTCTTGTCTCTAATATCACGATAAAAGTTGAACCATCTGGGCAACAGGTCCTTTAACGTAGGTTCCAATATACGATACAGCAAATATTACATTCAAATACCCTTTTAGTTGAACAATGGTTGAAATGGTATTTTGTCTATCAGGCCACGCTTTGTAAGTCAATAAGGTTATGGCTGGTACAATGCTAAAGATTCGTATGAGTTCACGATGTAATCCTTTGTTTAGAGCTTTGCATGGTTGGTCACATAGGGATTTGGTCACATAGGAATACCTATCTCAAACGATTCCTTTATAAAGTGAAATTAGGGATGGGCAGTTTCTTGCAACCTCGCTACACACAACGGGCGTTCTGATCTCTCCCCCCGCCCTGTCCCTTTCTTTGGGTTTTTGAGTTTATGGTTTGTTTTGTATGTATTTTGTCGGTAGGCTTTCTACCTGATGTGTTCATTGGCTCGGAAATTTGGCTATTTCGGGTTCAATCACCGACCGTAAAAGCGTAGATTACTGTAGTAAAGGCAAAACCGGGCCGGTGTACAACACGCCCAATTTTTCCTGCAAGACATTATAGTTAGTAGTTGCAGTTCAGTTTCAACTTATTCAGTATGTAATGTATTTAATGTATTCAAGCAGTTGATTAAGTAAAGATGTTGTACTATTATCAAGATGAGGAAAACCCTTATTCTTAGGTGTTTGCAAGCCTAATTACCAGGATCTCATTTGGTCTATGAATAGGTGCTTGGTTTGGTCCGGGATGAATTTTAAATCCTTTGCACCAACTTCATAACACCATATGATGCGGAATGATCTCCATCAGTGTGATGCCTTTTTGTTCAGGCTTTTTCTGATTATTATGAAAGTTATGTTGATGTGGATGGCAGATTGCATTTACTTTAACATAAAATGACTTGTAACGAGTATAAACGATTAGGAAACGACTTGAAACGAGTAAGAAACGTGTTGGAAACTAATAGCAATGAGTAGGAAATGAGAAGGTAGAAATCCACTCATTAGGGAGGTGATAGAAGTCCTTCCAACACCCATTGCCTGTTTCCTAATCGTTTCTACTAGTTTCTTACTCGTTTTCTACTCGTTGCTATTCGTTTTTATTCGTTTCATGTTTTTGTAACTACGGATGCAAGAAATGAAATTGTCGATCCATCGCCAAATACGATATTGTTGCCTAGACCGATGACGGAGTTTCCGAGAAGTACAATGCCCGATCCCGATTTCAAATTTTCTTGCTGCTTGTGGTGGGCTTTATGGGGCCCACTAACAAGTCGAGAGTACATTCAATTTTCTACAAATGTAAACTGTCGTACTATTTGCCTGTCGATTCCAAACCAAGGCTACTCGGCCTAGAGTTTCAATTCAACTCAATTCGGAATGCAGAACTTTGTGTTGTTGTGTTATATCCTGCTTGCACGTGAAATTAAAACTGTTAGAACTAGCATACGAGAGTTAGTTTAACAAGAAGTTATCTGAGAAATGCAGAACTTTAACAGAGCACCTAATTGGCGAGCAAACTTAATTCCTAACCAAGTGAATGACGACGAAAGAGAGTGGCAAAGTCGAGCTGGAAGACGTGTGGATGACGGGCCTAGAATGAGGCCTAGGCCATCATCTTCACCTCTGTCGTACCAGCAGCGTCTGGAACAAAACATGAACTCCAATCCTTCGCAGACCATCCCAAGAAGTAACAGATATCCTCAATATGGAAACGATGTTCAAAGAGGTGGAAGCTTTCAGGGTGCAAATCAATTCAAAGTCGAACAAATGCCAACTATGCCGGCTTTTGAAAACAGACGAGAACACAACATGCACAATAATATGTACCAACGAAATATGCCTAACCAGGCACAGCCATTTTCTAATTCACAAGAATTGAGATTTAGAAATACGCAGATAGATAGTAACTATTCTCAGAATCGGCCTGCTATGGCCGTCCCTAATCATCGTTATCCTTGGTCTGCAAATACTACAAATATTCCCCATGCTGATCCACCTCAACCACGATTCAACATACATCAACAAAACCCAAGGAATTTCCCCCCAATGAACTTACCAATGGTCCCCCCAATATTGCCATGGCAGCCGCCAATGCCAATACCAGGGCTTTCATTAAATGCAGAGCAAATGCCAGTGTTGCAGTTCGATGCAACAGGTAAAGAGTCAGAGCAAGCAAGTAAGGTTAGAAAAGAAAGAGAAGTTGAAGCCCAGGACAAAAAACTCATCGAAAACTGGCTGCTGCAAAGAAACATCCAGAGATATACTTCCAATAATTTGTCCTGTGTCTCAGATATTCCAGTTAAAAAGGTATCAACATTTTTATGTTCACTAGATACCCAAATGGTCCAAAGCTCAAAATGCAAAAAAAAAGATGGATCAGATGCCTCCAAATGGCTGCACTATTCCATCAGCTGAATGGTTTTTGCATTAACACATTGAGTCCCAATATTCGACATGACAGTCACCACTTATCATGACAAGCCTTTGATATTTAGCGGGCCAAAGTTTTGGGAGAGATCCGTCTAACATCATCTAGACTAGCTAAAGAGAGCATCCATTCAGTTCTATCAACTCTGTGTATCATCAATCATATATCATACACAATGCCAGAAATCTGGTTAAACAATGTTAAGAGCACCGAACGCAACTTTGGCGCCACTAATGATAGAAATTAAGCGCCAATGTCTCAGAAACCTCCTTTGAGGTTCACTCGGTGTTCACACCTCTTGATCCGACCTTTGCTTAAATAGGGATGAAGCCACATTTCTCATTGCCTGATGATGGGAGACGGATCTCTCCCGAAACGTTGCCCCGCCAAATAACAAAGGCTTGTCATGATAAGTGGTGACTATCATGTCAAACATTCTGTCAGAAACAGCCTTGATAAGACCAAATGTATTTACTCACATTGAGTCCCAACACCAATTGAGGTGTACCTTGCCAGACCCAGGGTTCAAAATGGCCCTAGTCATACCATATGCCATTTTATTGGACATAAGAGGAAATTTTGAATATCTTGAGGATAAAAGAACACTTAACCACGGAAGACGTCTATACTAGTTGTTGTGCTTGGGTATTCATACCTAATGGCCTCTACCAAGTTTGTGTATGCACAGTCCTTGATGCTATCGTCTCTATGCATTCTGGGCCTAAAAAATGAAAAGAAATGACCATATCTGTTTTAATCTTTTAGAGTTTTTTCCCCCAACAGTGTAAACACATGGTCAGATCACAAAATGTGTATACACATGATCACGACGCAAAAAAAGCTTTCTGAATTATGAATTTCATATGGTAGCATCAAAAATTGCTGATCTTTCATATAAAGTGCTTTGCTAATTTTGATATCTAAGGTAGCCCTATGTGATACGGAAATTTTAGCAATTTTCTGCATGAGCATGCATTAAGAATAGCACTATTCTTAAAAATAATTTTCCTTCCAGCTGAGTGAAGGAAAGTCACTGATAACAGAGTTTCTTGCTGGCATTGAGGGATTATCAATTTGCAAAGACTTCCTGGCCCAGAATTGTAACATTGATAAAAATGATTGGCTGCCAGTTGCAGAGAGAGTACAAGATATCAAGGTACGGGATATTTAATTTGGCATCAGTTAAATTTTAGTTTTTTACTATTTCTTTGAGTATGATTTTTTGAAATTTTCTCTATTTTTTTAGAAGCATCTTGAAAGCCTAAAGTCAACTTTGTTCAGCAAGGATTATGTTAAAAGTCTTATCAAATTGCGAAATAGAAGACTGAAAAAGCGGGTAAGATAGAAATGTTTTGATTTTCTTCTAAAGCCCTGTTCACAGGCCACAAGCTAGCTCAGGTCAAGCTCGGTTTAAACTTACACGACGGGTTCGACCATCCGCCCGTGCACAGGCAAAAATCATCTCAATCCGTGTGAGCAGAAACCTGGTGATAACTTGGATTAGCAAATTATGGGCACGCAGTGCCACAGTTCTTTCAGCAGAAGGATGGAATTATGTTTTAGTAGCATCTTTTCAGCTGCTTTGCTGCTTAATCTTCTCTCTTATCTGATTCCATGAGCGATTAAATCTACCCTCATTTATCAGCCACTTGGCCCCAGATTTGCGTTCACACTTTACTTCTCTCAAACTAACTCGGGTTTGACCTAGGTCCCACCTTTGGAGATGGGTTACTTAAACCTGGGGCAACCCCGAACTAGTTAAATTCGCAGAGCAGATGGAGTAATCTGGGTTAGTTTAACCCAGGCTCAACCCCAATTTGTTTGTGTGGTGTGAACAGGGCTTAAGTGTGAAATCCCGTTTCCACTTACTGAACTCTGTCTTTGAAAATAAAACCAGTTTGGATTAGCGGATTTTTTCCATACATCATTGGTTGTTATAAAAACATTGCGATTAGCTGGAGTTGTTAATTCTTGTAATTTCTTACCAGTAAACTTGCGTTATGTGCTGCTAGGAACAATTAGGTTCTTTGGCTTATATCAAGATAACGAACAATAGACTTAATCGGTTATTGTTGACAATTTTTGATAAAGTTTTGTATGATAATTTGATATCATGTGGATAGACCTTAATTTGGATCGTTCATGTGATGTTTGATTGTTCTAGGGAAGGCAAAAGAGATTACGCGAGACAAGAGCCAAGCAAAAGATTGATGGACTGAGAAAGGCCGTTGTTTGGGATCAGCAAATTGATGAATGGAGACAAAATATTTTATCAGACATCAACAAGAGAACATTGGTATTTATGCCTTGTACAACGTGTAGATTGATCTATATTTTTGCATTCACTTTCTTGAGATAACTTGCGATATTTCCTTTTTATTCTTTCAAAAATGAATAATTAACTAAAGATGACTCACTGAGAAAGAGATCTTACTAACTCAACGTCTTAATGAGAATTAACTAAATTTTGTCAGAGAGAGAACGAAACAGACCCTAACCCTATACCCAAATGTGGATCAAAATGGGCCAATCAAAAATAATGTCAACTACTCTCTGGTTTCCAATAGACGTCCCCCTCCCCGCTTATTAATTTCTAGAAAATTTTCACCCTGGAAATTCTTATACCAAGCCTCCCACTTATTAATTTTTTGAGATTTTTCTAACCCTCCCCCAACTATTCAAAGCCTCTCCCTACTATTTCAACCCTCCGTTAATTAGAGACCAGAGAGTACTGGTGTTTTGGCCGGAAGACCAATCATCAGCTGCGTTCTCCGCAGTCAACCTATTAACTTTCCGGATAGAAAAGCAAAATCGTTTTCTCCATTCAATTCAGTATCTCTTGATATGATCTGACGGCATTCTGAAATTACTGATTGAAATGTTATACTAGACAAGATGATTTTGCCACGCAATATTTGAATTGATATTTGTTTCAGACGGATTCCCTGAAATCTGAAGCTGGGAAATCTTTGATCGAAGTGAGGAAGAAGAAATCAGAATCTTCTAAATATTTGGAAAAGCTAACATCAATAAGAGAACTACGCAGAATACGCCGGGAAACTGCTCTTCAAAGAGGTGCGTCTGTTTTCAGAGTTTTGCGAGAAAGTTAAAAAAAAAATTGATATTTTGAGACATTTTTCGATATTTTGGATTGCGTGAGCTGAGGTCATTTCCATATTTCATCCGTCTGTTTTATTCGTCTTTTTAGCTTGTGGGAAGGAGACATTTTTACATAAATTTTGTAATGAAATAGATTTTGAATCTCAAAAGAATTCTATTCACTTTTTCTCCAATTGCAGGAATATTCATTTTCGGGAAAGAAGATGAAAAATTTGAGAAGAAAGTGGATGGGTTACTCAGTTTGACGAAAGCTAGAATAGACAACTATAAAGATGAAGAAAAAACCCTTTTAGTTATGCTAGAAGAAGAGAAAGAACAGATTCAGAGAGAGGTTGACAAAAAGAGAAAGAGGCTAATGAAAAATGGTAGGTGTTTTCTTCCAATACTTCTAGCCCCAGGACAATTAGACTTGTTTCCTGATGACATATGTTCTTTATGAATGCATTTTTGACAACTTACTGTACGATGAGATGGAAGAAGGCAAACTCTGTGCTTTTTCTGCTTTCATAAAACTTAGACAAGTTCTATCTAGCTTATTTGCAAGTAGTTATCCTAATATCATTTTCTAATTTTCTATAAGTAAAATAAAAGTTGTTTGCATGGGAATCGCCTGGTTTTGTTTTGCCAAAGAGAAAAAACTCAAAAATCACCTTATTTTTCTCGTTTGAATTTCTCACCCAAGGCTGAGCATCTTAGTTTTGAATTAGCCTTTGTTTTCTTATGATGGATAATTATAGTTACAATTATGTGTTACCCATTTTTACCATAATTTCTTTTGTTTCTTATTGCAGAGCATCTTCGTTTATTTGGCTTCGATCCGCAACTTGAAGCATCTAGGTATTGGTTGCAGGCTGAAGAAAATGCGATTGCTCTCGTCCAAGTCAGGTTAGTCCAGTATTTCTCTGGCAGCCTCATCTAATACGCTTTGAAAGCTGGTGGTTACGCTGAGAGACCATGAAGTTGTTGGTGCCATATAAATTTATGTTAACGAGCTCGTTCTCTTGGGTACACAACTACATCGGCATGGTTTTGGTTTGTTTTTTTTCTGGTTTTCTAGGTGCCTGGTTTTCTAGCTAACTTTTTTCAAAATTACTTGAATTTGAAGTGTCTAATATTTCTTTTAGGCGTCTTTGGGATGTTTATATTGTCCCACCAACAATATCTGGAGCCGATAAAGTACCAGATGGATGGGTAGAACCCAAACCCGGAAAAAACTCTGGTTGGAATAGATATTTACGGAAAAGGAGGATTTCTATTTAGCTATGTTAATACACGCAATTGAGGTTCGGAGTTTGAAAAGAATTAACAGATGTCCTAATATCAACAAGCAACTGGCTGGTAGAGATCCTAGGAGAAATTCCCCCATCGACTGGGGTCTGGCAATCCTTCTTTTTCAAAAGCTCAACAAATATATTAAACTCTGCACATTTTGACCCCTGAAAATATATTTATTGCTGCATCTAACCACGTGTTGTAAGAGAAACACTCAGCTTATGACTGATTAACCAGATCTTATCAGGAACAACCACTGATCTCAAAATAAAGACTTGATTGAGCATTCCGTTGTTTCTGGATTCAGATGTTGAAGCCAATTGCTTGGGCTTGCTGTTTGGCCTCCCTATATGGCTGCAAAAGAAATTGTATTGCCTGTATTCTTTACTAACAATAGCTGCACGATTTTTCAGTCTCTTGCTGACCATTCATAACATTCCAGCAATCATCAAGGAAAAACCTCGCCCCATATTGGATATACAATGTATTAAATTAGACCTACCAATATGGTCTCCAATGACTTCATTTCAGAACAACAGATGACTGATCCAGTCTTTATTTTGAGATCAGTGGGAACAACCCCTAAAAATATATCAATTATGCATGAAATAACGCACCCAAAGGTATACTAGGTATTTTTCCTATACCCGAAAATTTCTGACCCGCCTGTCACTTGCTATGGGGAGTCCCCCCGGCGGGAGATTTGAGTAGAAGCCTCGAGACAAAGTCTGTGCATATGTAAGTCACTATTTATTGGCTCTTCAAGATAATTTACAAGCTGACAGGCTTACGATAATTGTTGTAGAGTTTTTCTATTCGCAACGGTAATTTGAAACCAGTCTCTATGCTCAAGGAGAATGAATGAACTACAGAGGCACGTATTAGAAGGACTGGTATAGCTGGCAGTTTAGTCATATCATTGAAAAAGTCATGCTATGTCATGAGGTATATATGTATAATATGTGAGGTATGTACGTCTACTGATGAGTAGGAAACCACGAAACAGGCTTGTCGAGATGTTGAGTTAGTCTCTTGATTCTTTTCTCCTTAGTTTATATTACGCTCTGCATTTATGCATTGAGCACTGTTTTACGGGAAACCGAAATACAGACTTCGTAATATGTGAGGTATATATGTATGAAGGCGTTTTTCACATGTCTGCTAGTATGAAGTCCAAGTATTAGCACTCTTAAGACCTTCTATCCGAATTGTTTCATTCTAGGATGCAACAGCACCTCGTCTTAAGTAGTTACTAAGAATGTAGTTCATTGGCAATGTATTTCTTTTTGACAACTGGAAAAAAGTCAAACCTAAACAAATATCAACGCCAAAGCCCACTTCTCGATTTAGCATGATTAGTAAAATAATTTCTTCAATCTACGTTATTTGTACTATCGTTAACTTATTTCTAACAGTAGAAACCCGCATATAAGAACCTTACATTTTGAGATGATATACAAGTGTTGAAAACAGGGTGTTATGGTTCTTAAATAGGTTCTTATTAAACAGATCATTTACTAATTTCAGGATGTCAAGCCAAATGCAAAAAGGGGTAACTCCTCACCACTACATGAAAAATAAACTAAACACTAGACTTTCGGTAAAAAATGTAAAGCTGTTTTAGACTTAATAGTTATCAACGCCTTGAGGATTGATATCTCCATCAAATGATCCACCACTTGCTATAAATCAACTAAACATAAGTAGTTTTATTCTATTTTTACTATAAGAACCTTTATTGAATTCCAAGCTATATAGGGTCTTATGTAATAGGGTTAGATTAGAGCTTTTCAGGCCTTGGGTTCTTATCAGTGGGTGGTGTTATATGCAGGTTTTTATTTTATTTGTAATACTACGGTTTATTCTACTGGGTTTCGTTACAGACAGAAGGACAACAGCTAGCACACACACTTATCAAAACTGCAACGTACCAATAATTATATTCCTATTTACAAAACTATTTCTTCTAGGTGAAACCTAGTCTGTTCAGAAGTAAATGGAAACAGATAGTAAGTCATACTGTGAACATACTAACACCTACATGCGATGATATGGCATAACGTAACGTGACTTGATGTAACGGTGGTGATATATAACATAAGTAAGTGTTTCTCAAGGTCTGGACAGTTCATATACAATATGATGTTGATTCTAAATTAAATCAACAGAGTTTATTCCCTTTTGCAGTTGCTGTCGATGGTATTAAACCAGTTGCTTTCAATTGTATAACTGAACTCTCCTACCTACTTCAAGAGAAATACCTACTTTAAAATGTAAGTTTACCCCTTGTTTAGAGGAATCATTAAGTCTTTCGCATATTATCATTAAAAATATTCAAATATTCCGAGTATCGTTTACAGAACAATTCAAGCAAGTACTAAAAGCATCGTCAATGCAATTTTGGAGAGTCGAAGGAAGCGTCCTGTTCACCAATACATAGGCCATCAGCCTCTCTCTGGTGCTTTCCTCTCCTCGATCTGAGACTGTTAATCATCTTGATATTTGGCAAATGAAAACGAGATCTCTTACGACTTTCCTTGACTCGAGATGTCACCCCAGCTTCTGCTGCAGATAAACTGACTCTGCGGTAGCCACTGGCGAGATATCTACTCGCTGCACCACCTTTATCCGTCGGTATCATCCTTGCGTCTTCGTCTGCACCTTCATTGGAGTTGTCATCTTCCTTGTCCTCGTTTGAGGTGGTGGTGTTGCCTAACCGCCGCATTGCTCCAATAGCTAACGAGACATTCTTTATCTTGTTCCATCGTCTGACCGGAGCCGGTGCTGATTCGAAGCAGCGAGTCAGCATGACCACGTCGTATAACTTATCCGGCTGTCCGGTATCAACACGCAAGTCCGATGTCGGATCTATCTCTTTGGACTGTTCTTCTATGGTGATGTACTCTCTTTCTTTGTTGTCGTTTTGTCTGAAGAGAGCAGCCTTGCTTTGCTTTCTAAAGACATTGCGTACCTCAGAATGTTCAGACAGCTCGACGTTTAGACAGGAATTTTCATCAACATTTGTAATTGATCCTGTTGTCTTGTAACCAACTTCTGTACCTGTATTCGTGGCTCCAAAAGATGTATCTTTTATATCATCTCTGAATACACCTGTCCCCTTTCCACTTTCCACATCGGAGTTGCTGAGTAAATTCTTCGAAGTTTTCCGCTTTATTTCTGAAGACTCGGCGTCCCCACTGGAGATGATAATCCTTCTGAATCCCCCTGACAAGCATTTGTCATACGGGACATCTACATCCGGGCTCTCGTTCTCTTTGCCTCGATTCCGCCGTGAGCCTCTGTTTGACGTCATTCGATGTAAAACTCTGCGAAGACTTGCAGCTCGTCTCCATCTAGACGTTGGTGAGTTGAGCGCCTCGAAGCTTCTTGTGATGGCTACAACTTTACCGGGCCTCTCTTCTAAGTCTGTCACTGTTCCTAGCTCCATTTCAGGATCGATGTCTCCGGATATAACAGAAAAATCTGATTGTCCGTTTATCAAAGGATTTGCTCCATTACTCAAACCATAACCGTGAGGTAGGTCATTATTCCCGGCGTATCTTGGAGAAGGCAGGTCATTATGGTGCTCGGCAGATGTCTGGGGGTCTCGTTCATTGCTTACTCCGAATCCTTGCCATTCAGTATTATCTGATCGTATGGCAGCACTGTGGCCTACCCCATTACCCACCTCATTGCTTTCAGCTGCCAGCTTATCATCTTTTACATCAAGAGGTCTAGAACGAGCATTCTTTCCAGCTTCTTGTTGGATATTGCTAGCACGCTCATGATCTACTTCAGGCTTCAGGGCTTCAGAGTTGCCCACATTGACTTCTGAACCTTCTCCGTCAATCAAAATATTACCTTCTGCCAGTAAGCTTGGCCTAAATGGCTCCTTCCTCTCGACTTGGCATTCAGTGAAAATATGAGACGTCATCTCCTGGTCAGCCCCAGACCCTTGCCACATCTGCATCGATGCATTATCTCCTACTTGAACACCGAAATCAGCAATATCCAAACATTCCAACTCGAAATTGCAGTTTGGACAGAAGCGTTTTCCTTCCATGTCTGCCAATAACAACACCAGCCGGTATCTGGCTGTGTTATCTGAGTTGCCAATAATTTATCTACCCCAGACACTCCTACTATTAAATATTTAAGCCTGGCAATCCGCATGATGACTTTCTTTAATCATTATTAAGAATCGTGAATAGGGAACCATCTTAATCATCATAGGCTCAAAAGGTACCTGTAACTCGTTACTTCAATATTAGCAAGGGCGGCGTATACTACCATTATTATTTTGTGAAAAAAAAATTAAAAGTCTCTATATTGTATGCATAGCTCTCACAGGTTTCAATTAGATTTCTAAATGGAGAATTGAATTGCCAAAGATTCAGAATGCTTGATGAATGCGATACTTTTTAAGTGAGCTTACAATCACTGCGAGCCAATGATGAGACGGAGTTTAACTTTGGAACTCTTTATGGTGATTAAAAGCTTTATTGTCTTGATTTAATTCAGTGGTTAGCGTGCTGGCTATGGTGGGCAAAGTCCAAGCGTTTAGAGATCTGCTGGAGGCATATCAAATTTTGGTAGCCTTCTTTTGGACGAACTCGAATCATCTCTCGAAATTTTTTTTCTATATGGGTGAATTTCTAGTTTCTGTGAATAAGTTGTTGTTGCTTTGGGTGAATTTCTAGTTGCAAGGGCACTTTCTATACGCAATGACCAGAGGTTATTGCTTCACACACCTGGGGGGCGCTGTAAGCCCAGGGGGGGGGGGCACTCGATTATATTACATACGGGGATCTCCATCCGATATTTTTGGGTAAAAAAAGTTGCCAAGCCTGATATTTTTGGGTCGAGATTTTTTATTAAGTCCAGTCCTGATATTTTTGGATTTTGAAAATTTTGGAATTGAGATAATTAGGTTTGAGAACGTAAAATCTGCACGTTTTTTTATAAGAAACTGGTTTATAAGAAACTAGTACTACATTGGCCAAAAATTTAAGAAACTCTAGTACTAGGATCGGGAAAGCCTAAGAAACTAGGAAATTCATTTTTTCGATATTTTCAACATTATTGGTAGATGAGTCATAATAGATTGCAGACCTTTCGCATCAGTATTGTTTACAGGCATTTTTTGTAACATTCCCAATTTCGTGCTGATATTTTTGGGTCATGAAAAAAATTGGCTTGATATTTTGTGGGTGTTTTTTATTTTCTCGGATGGAGATCCTCGTAGGTAATATTATCGAGTGCCCCCCTGGGATTTTACCATTTCTGAAACCTTAAAATGACTTAGAAAGAGACTATTAAACGGATGCGGTCATCGCAGAAAAGACTGAATCGAGCGTCCAATTATCTGATTTGAGATATAACGAATCCTTGAACGACGCCGTTATAGGATGCCCAAACATTATGGAGGCATGAATTTAAAACGATTCATTGGAGAAGCGAAGAGTTTCAATTTTATACGTATGTTATAAAAAGCCAGTTGTATAAATGGAAACAGCGACAAGCTTTCTTCTTTTCTATCTAACACGGGAAAGGAGGGTTTCTTGAAACCAGAAGTCCTTTAACTCCGCCCCTGATTCGCACCTCAAGATTACCGTTTGGGAATTCGGAAATATGTTTTTCCCCGGGTAGAACAAGCGCCCAACTGAAACAACCAATGCTTGAAAGTGCTTTAATTTTCAACAGAAACAATAAAATGTATGTAGAACCAGGATAACAAAGTGAATGAGTGAATATTTGTCCATTTATTTTGCGTATATTCCAAAGTAATGCAGTCTCGTTTCTGTCTTTTCTGCAAATTCCTTTGCAACAGATTTTATAACTAAACGGTCCATATTTTCTTCCTGGGGGTTAGCAAACAGGATGTGGTATAGGTGATTTGCGCAAGTTGAAGCTCTTAGCCATGTTTCCAAACATTCTTCCCTGCTTGGATCAATTGTTGTTGCTCTGAGTGAATTTTTAATTGTTTTGGATAAGTTTTTGTTGATGTGAGAGGGTTCTAGTTGCCTTGGATAAGTTGTAGTGGATCTTAGTGAATTTTTAGTTGCTGTGAATAAGTTTTAGTTGCCATAGGTGAAATTTTGATTGCTGTAGATAAGTGTTTGTTGATGTGGATAAGTTGTAGTTGCTGTGGGTAAATTTGTAGTTGCCACGAGTCTTTTGCGAATTTTTTTTCACTTGAGGTACTTGTGTTTCGTTTTGAGAATTAAGTTTTGTTTTAGGGAAAGCTGTCACACTTAGGCGATTTCATCTTTCTTTTAGGAATGCTGATGTCCTTTTTGGGATGACCGTGGCAGTTTTGTGTCACCGTAGACGACCAATGGCATTTCCCAAAGAACTTTAGTGGGAAAACAAGCTCCTTTTGTCTACACAATATGGAATTCATAGTTTGGATGCAGACAGATTCCAAAATTCTTCAACAATAACGACAAAGTTTTAATCATGAATAGAGATACATGTATTCCAAAATAGAATAGATAGAATCAGGTATAGACATTAAATTTATCCGGCATGACCTTTTCTCGTGTAACTTTTAAAAAAGGCAAGGCCCCATGTGCTTTGTCTTGTTTTCTTTGCAGACTGTATGTGTCGGCATCCCTAGAGCCTTATATCGACAGACTCTCATCTTTCCATCTAAGTCATTTCATTATGTTCTTTTTGAGCATCTTCTAAATTCTTCGTTTCTTCTTCTTTAATTTCAACTTTTGAATTACACCTCACTCCACCTTTCATCTCCGCTTTTTTCCCAATCATTTTCAGAAACAAGTTTCTTCTCGACTCTCCCATCCTCTGCAGCATTTTCTCGCAATGGGCTGGTCGGTTCTCGAAGCTTCTAGAGACAAAGACAGGGGCACAGCAGCCGAATATCTCGTCAAGGAACTTGGTGCTTACAAACCGGTTTCTGTCACACTCCTCGTTGAAACAGCAGCTACATATGTACATTGTGTGGTCCTCTATGAAGTTATCATTAAGTGGGACACATCTCACACCGTGTTCGCCTTCGATTCCTGTCCATGTGCCATCATTTTCAGGGTGTTCTTCTTCGAGTAGGGCTGCCAGCACCTGCATACCCGTGCATGCTTTGCAGTAGAAGCCTCCTACTAGATTCGACATCCGCCTTTTCATAGTAGACCTGAGAAAACAATAATAGAATGGCAACCTTAAAACTGAAACGTGAATCAAATTGATGAAATTTCTATAAAAAGTGTTTGTTGCGAGTGATGTCCTAGTGTGATGATGTCATAAAGATATAATTTTAGGGCCTGTTTATATGGGCAAAATTACTTCACCTGCCAGACCCGGGGCTGGCAGGCGAAGTAAATTTCAAGCACTGTTTATATGGGATTTTTATGCCGGGTCTAAGAGGCGAGGTAAATCCCAAGACGTCATTAATTGTAAACGCATCATTGATTTTCCATTGTTATGAGTTCGAATTTACTCCACCTCACCGGTAGTTTTGCGTTTATATGGGGAAACTTCACTTCACCTGGGTGAAACTTCACCTCTTGAGAGGCGAAACTTCACTATACCGGTAGTGTGGAGTGAAGTTTTATTTTCCATATAAACGCAAACTGAGATTTCAATGGTTTTCTATAGGAGGGTGAAGTATCGCTTGCCAGCCCCGGGTCTGGCAGGTGAAGTAATTTTGCCCATATAAACAGGCCCTTAGAACTTCAGGGATAAAACTCCATAGTCTGAAAGACAATTGCAAATATCATCGTAATCGTATAGACATAAAATCACATCTTTATGTTGGATATTGACTGAAGTATTACGATTTGAATAGCAGAAGATGCTGGTCAAATCCCTGCATTTCTGGCTCATAACGTTTAGAACCAGCCGAAAGATACTGTGATTTTATATTGAAAGTCCATTTTGCAAACGGTAAAATCTTAGTCAATTTTCAAGATGAAGAGGTGATTTCACATTTATGAAATTTTTTTGACAGTCTTTGAGATAATTGAATTACAACTTCACACTTTAGGACTTTATGGAGAATAAATAATGTATAAAGATAATTCAGTCCCAAAATAGCCGAGATAAAATGTTCACGACGTTTCAAGGTTGCACACGTTATTTTGAGCCATTGGTATATGAACAAGTATAATCTCGAATAACCTTGGTCTTGAACATGAAACTTCAGTCTGGTTTATGTATAGCAAGAGGTAACAGGTCTTGAAGGGATAGGGCTGGTTTCGGATAGGGCTATTTGTGGTTGTTCTCTACCATCTACCACGTTTACGGCATTGCCAGAATAATGGAAACGTTATCTTTAGAATTTTTGGTATTGGTCACAATGCTTTTTGCCAGGTAAAATTTGGACGGCACCATTTTCTTTGTAGAGATGTGTTGAACAGTTGCACAACAAAAACACTGCCCAATAGCCCTCATTATATTTGTTCTTGCACATCGCATGATTTTTTTGAATAAAAGAACACTGCAGGCAAAACGGTTCGGTACGCCATCTGTCTGAGACTGCTGTAAGGCTAATGTAGGAGCTGGGGAAAGTTGAACTCTTTCAACTATCTCTTGTTGGCTTTTATTGCAAACTTACGGCTCTTTTGACAGATATACAGAGGGCAATTTTTGCAATCACGCTACTTTTGAGCTATTGGCCATTTTAACTCCCCCTAGGAAAGCAGTGAATATGCAAAAGAATAAAAGAAAGTATTCTTCAGAAGAAGCAGGCTTAGGAAATCAACTGTAATAATCTGTGAGATAGAAAACGAAGCGGGTTAAGAGAGTATTTGAAATACAATACAATACCTAAAATCCTCATCAGATGTTCCATTCTCACACGAGTAGCTTGTGAAAATCGGCTTCCCTTTCTCCATTTGCATTTTTTTATGCTTCGCTGCCAAATCGTCTAAGCACAGCTGGCATTCATGTTTCTTTTTCTCGATGGCATCTACGATTTTCTTCGCAAAGCTGGGAGCACATTTCTCGAAGAATGACTGTTTTTCTATTGGCTTGTTGCAATCATTTTCTACGCATTCGGGACTTGAACCTTCACTGCTATCGCTATCAGATTCATATATGGAGTCTCCTTCGCTATTCAAGCTGTTCGTTCCATAATCTCTTTCGTCCTTCTCCGTCGAGCCTTCATTTCTCCTGCGATCACTTCCGCTAAATTCACCTATCCTCGCATCATCATCCCTCACTCCTTTCACCCCAGTGTCTACCACCCCGTTCTTCATGCCCCTACCTCTACCTGTTTGCCTGCCTGCATCATTCTGGCCATTCACCCCAGACGGGGGATCTTCTGAATTTTCAATCATTTCTGCTCTCATTATAACATGCTCCGGGTCGTAAACGCTTGTCGTGCGACCGAGCGGTCTTTTGTCTGAAGAATTTTCAATAGTATTCTCTTGACTACCGCTATTCGAATATTGGTTTTGGTAACCCTTGGGATCTTCTTGCGTCTCGGGCCCAACTGGTACACGATGCTGTCCCGATCTGCTGGACTTGGTCGTTTCGTTCAAAGGCTCTTTTTTGTTGTTGATGCTGCTGTTGCTTTTCTTCTTAGCGTTGTTGTTGCTGCTTCGGTTGTTGCTGCTGTCTTTACCTTCAGATTGTAATCCATCGAATGTTCGCTCAGGAGCTGCGAAATGGTTTGGCTGCTTTGACATAGTCATTGGTTTTTCCGCTTGCATAAGTTCTAGAATCTTTGTTTGTCCTTCGTCTCTCTTTTTATTTCCATTCTGGCCTGGGACTGTGTATTGTTTGTTTTTCTGAGACATTCTATCTCGACTTCTATTCTCGTAAGGAGGTGCAAAATAGTTTGTCTGCTTTAATGGCATCATCGGTTCCTCTGAATGTATCGACCTTCTGTTTCTTCCCGAGGGTATTTCTTGCTTTATGCCCTGCCCTGGGGCTGAATAACCAATGTTCTTGCTTTTAATGTCAACGTCAAACCCATTCTGGTCAGGAACTGCAAAGTGACTTGGTTGCTCAGCAAATACCATTAATTCTTCTGACTGTATGGGGTCTCGGCTGTTGTTAATTCCTGGCGGCCTACTCTGTTCATCATTTCTCATAGGGCCTCCATTCTTCTCTAAAGTGGCATACTTTCCATTCTTACCAAGTTTCCCAACTTCATCCCTGTTTTGAACCGGGAACGACTGCCTTCTTCTTCTTCCAAGGTGTTTGTTCTGAACATTTGAAGACGTTTTGTCAGGAACAGCGAAGCCACGTCTCTTAGTAATCGTATCTCGTACGATATTCCAATGCGGATTTGAAGTAGATCGCTGATCTTGTCCGGAAATGTTTCGGACATTATTATTAGTGAGTAAAAATGTGGTTGATGGTGGTACGTAAGGCATCCTTGAAGGCTCTACTAGGTACTCGTTTGACGTGTTAGGATTTCATCAACTTAAATAGTTTTGCAAATATTGTTTGTAGTGAAAATAATTGATTCAGGAATCTCTTTCTTGTTGTTTGCAATCTTACGCAGTAAATCTCTCTTCCTTCAACATCTACACACAAGTTCTAAGCACCCCACATAAAACATATTAGCATTCATGTACAGTGTAAAGTAGATTGATCAATATCTTCTCTACACATATCTTCTTCGCATTCACTTTTAGTATATAGAAGCTTTAATCGATACAACAATGCGAAGTCTGGCTTATTATAATTGACGATGCTCCAGGATTTACTTGATATTACCTCCCTGTAAGAAATCACAGAGAATGAATCTTTCTCTCGATAAAACTGCAACGATCTTAATCTTACCACAGTCTAGACAATCCACCTGATTATTGTGATTTTCTGAAAACTTCATATGCAACTCGGCGAGATCCAATCTTCTCACGCAGCAAGTGTATCCTTCGCATGAATGCAGTATTGTGATTAAAAGCAATTAAGATAACTTTCAATGTGTATCGAGTTGACGAATGTGATGTTGAATGTCACTATGGCAAATAACAGATGAAATATTCATGCCATTCATCTTGGGATGAAGTCCGTTAGCTGTGTGCAGGTCTTTTATGGTGAGTGGTGACTTTGTCTGTGGGTTGCTGGTATATCCTCGACTGAATAACCAACTGAATCTACAAATGCACGTTTGCACGATAACGATTCTTCTTTCTTACTTCTACTTTCCTACTTCTATCCTACTCGGGTCATTTGCATTCTTACAAATTATCTCGATTGATTCTTCTTCCACACAAGAAAACCATTCTACTTCTATCTGTTAGAGTAGTGACATTCTTTATACAGTATTTTTAGAAATTTAGGAGACTTAAGATATTTGATATTGAAGGCGCACACAGATGGTTTTAGAGCCTGGTAATTTTCATATTGCGTGGTAATTTAGTTCAATTAGAAATTTTGATCAACTTGCTGCTGTGGCAGAAACGAGACGTTTAATGTATGCGACTAAGATTGGTTTCAAAACATCAACGTTAGTGTGAAAGTGAAAGCAATCAAATATTTCTAATTTTCTTGCCTCATTTTTAAAAGTGTTGAGGAAGTAACCAACGATTTTTTCGGTTGACCAGAGATTTAGGCCCAGCGAGCCCCGCATAAGATATGATATGCATGCTCGGTGAGAATTTTCAAGGCTGATTGAATTGAATTATAGCATATCACACGACCCATCCATGTGCACGTTTAGGCCCTAATTCTATTGGTTCGTGCACATCACATGATCTGTTGAATTAATGAATCAATGCTTCAGGCAAAGCGTTTCCATTTGAAATTTATATGAGACTGCTGAGTAGGGCTATCGTAAGAGTTATGGAAAGTTTAACACGTTCAACTATCTTTTGTTGGCTATTACGACAGGCTGACGGCTCTTTTGACAGACATACAGAGTGTAATTTCCGCAATCACGCTACTTTTTTTGAGCTATTTGCCCTTTTAACTCTCAGTAGGAAAGCAGTAAAGATGTATAACATCTTAATAAAATACAAACAATCTGATGTGATTTACAAAACTGCGGTGTAAAATACTATAAGATATAAGGTTTTCTAACATTAAGGCATCTAGAGAAGTTCTGAAACATTTTTGTGTAGGGGTACCATTACGAAACCAAGGCTAAGCTCTGTGAGAATGAAAGAAGTCTTCCTCATACAATTATTTGTAATGATGCATGATATGCTGCCGTGTCCTTTCTGCAATGTTGTCAGTAGTCAGGCTAGCACGTTAAACAGAAACTCACTCACTCATTTTTTCGGTGAAATCGCAGACCTAAATCTCCCTGTTCTTGATTTCGATGTTGGTAGACAAATTTATCTTCGTAGGGAGTTGGTTTATGCGCAAAATACAAAGGGTCCTCTTAATAGCTCAACTAATAGAAGCAGTACATTAATAGTTCATTGGAAAATACACTTACTATCTTCCTAAGGTATTGGTTTATATGTAAAGTACAAAGAGCTACTGAATATGTAGACTAAGGGAAGTAGTATATTTATAGTTGATGTAATAATATTTCTGTTAGGTATTGCTTTATGAACAAAGTGTAAAGGGCCCACTGAATAGGGAGACAAATCGAGCAGTTCAACCTTGGTCTTTCCTCTTAATGAGACCATAATACCTCATGACTGCTTCTGCCTTTTTGAGTGGAATCAGAGACATGGCAAATTCTCTCCTCACACGTTGTGAAATTTGACACAGGGGAGGAATTCCACATTTTTCACACTCAAATTCCCGGATGAACTCATGTGTCTACCATAACACTACACTAAAATAGTCACCATTAACCGCTTCCTAGAGAGTGGATCTCTACGTGAGTGGATCTATATTTTTGGGGTTGTTCAACCATATTCTTGTAATTTAATGTTTTATCATTTACGATAAAATGGGCCTTTCTTCCAAAGGCATTTGCAACGAACTTAATTAAATGTGGAATTCCTCCCCTGTGCAAAATCCCACTTTGTGTGACAGGCCTGAAGGTGGATTCGAACCCCGGACCCTTTCAACAAGGGTTTAGTGATCTAACCACGCGTTCATTCTTAGAAACAGCCCTGCCAATAGACTTTGAGAAAAACAAAACAACATCCCAACTTCACAAACTCTACAGGTCGTGGGTAAAGAGGAATAGATTTGATTTCCGTGCGGTCTGACGGATTTTGAAAAATTAATCATACGTGCGTAAACTGCTGGTGTTCCTTAACAGTGATTAGTCAATCAGTGAGCCTTATTCACTTGTTTAAATTTTAGTTTTAAAGAGGCAGGCTTTTCCAGTCTATGCGCAAAGAAATCAGTCTATATGATAATAGCTTAAGATAAGATGAAACCTCATTAATATAGAATATAACCTCAAGCCAAATTAATCTCCAGAAAAACTATTAAGAGAAGAGCCTAGATGGAAAGCGAAATGCAATGGCAACTACCGATCGGCCGATTTATTTGCACTTCTAAATTTCAAAGCTTACAATGCGCAAACTTAATTTCGCTCTTTGGGTATCATACAAAATATTAAAGATGGGTTTCAGTTTTACCAACCTGAAGAACGTTAGTGTAGTAGCTACTGTAAAAGATGTTCAGTAATGTGGAAGATGTTCATTACTGTGATGAAATATCATCAGTACTGCGGGGGAGGGGAGTAGGGGACTCCATATATATATATTGAAGGATGTTCAGTACTATGGCGGAATACCATCAGTACATTGGAGGGTGCCTCTAGTACTCAGAATATCCTCCAGAGTAGCTACTATAGATGGTATACCCCAATAGTGATAATGGTATTCCCCACAGAACTAAATACCCTTCAATATACTGATGGTATTCCTTAGCAGTGCTGGATGGTATTCCTCCAATGTACTTATGGTATCCCCCACAGTACTATACATCCTCATCCTCTAATGTACTTATGTTATCCCTAACAGTTCTTCATATAGTATCCCTCCACGGTCCTTATGGTATCCCTCAACAGTATTGAACATCCTACAATGCACTGATGGTCCCCCCTGATCATCATATTATTTGGTCTGTAGCCTATAATTTGACATACTGCAAATCTTGCAAATTCTGATTCTCCAAAGTAATTGTCTTAAGAATTATCTTAATTCTCACAACTTAGAGTGATTATCCAGTTTTTGTCACCCTTAGACAAAACCCTTGCGATTTCTGATTCATCTATACCACATCTGTCAGGAGACGTCTCCGATGAGATGGGAAGAAGGTAGTGTGAGTTGGGTGGTGTTCGGTCAAGTCGTGTGTGTGAGTTGGGCAGAGTTTGGTCATGTCGTGTGTGTGACTTGGGCAGAGTTTGGTCATGTCGTGTGCGAATTTTTCCCTTTGATGGGATTTCATTTGGCATTATGTGACTTCTTTGCATTAGAGTTGTGCCAGTTGGCCTTGGATTGGTCCCACTGACTGCTTCTCTTCTTTTGTCGATTCGAGCCAACGGATTCTCAGATATCCTTTGCCATGATGAAGGTTCATGCTTAACTGGAACAGACCCACTGCTCGACGTTTCTCCCGTGATGCTGTCATAGTTTAGCTCCTCCCCATCTGACCCTGTATCTGGAGACTGTAGACCACGCAGCCAGCGTTGAATCCACTCTGAGGAGTTAAATCTATTCGAATTAGCATTATCAATCACCTCCTGTTGATTGCCAAACTGTTTACCAGTTTCATAAGGCACCTCCACTAGTTTATCAGTTTTCATTGGAATAGGAGCACTGCCATTTCTTGTCTCGATTGGGCTGACTTGTTGGTTTAATTCTGGTATCTCAGTAGTATTGCATCGTGACTTGACGACTTTCACCATAAACACAGAGCTTGGGGGTGGTTGAGGTCTTACCATGTTATTAAGTTTTTTTCGTGACAGCAGCATGCAATTTTGCAGTAGCCAAATATGAATCACGAATAAAAAATTCAATTGCAACAAGTTTCCTTCCTTTTCGTAATACCAATTTCCAAATCAATATCAATCGCCATGTTGAGAAGTTATCTTGTTGGACAGTAGCATGCAATTTTGCTTTTGCAGAAGGCAATTTGGATCTCAAATGAAAAACTGACGGGAAACAAGCTTCCTTCCTTTTGGTATTACCAATTTCCAAATCAAGCACCTCGACTTTAGATTTTGTTTTTATACAGCAACAATGATTCCCTTGCTATGTTAAGAAGTTATTTTCATGGTCAGCAGCATTAGGCAATTTTGGATCCCAAATGATAAAATTGAGACAACAAGCTTTCTTCCTTTTTGTATCTATATAACACTTTCTCTCATATTATCAATTTCCAAATGAGGCACCTCTTATATTAGACTTTCTTATCATACAGCAATAATAATTGCTTTTTATGGAAAGATATGTTTTGCAAATGGAATATTGCATTCACAAAGCTCCATTACCATATCTTATAAGGCTGCAGTAATGACTAGATGCGGAAGAAAATTTACTGCACACAGAGTTGAATGCGTATACATAAAGCGATCAAAAGCACTGGTCTCTAATTGGTGAATTACGTGATATATATGAATTTAGTGTAACTTATTCAGTTGGTAAACGAATGTGCATACCTGCTAATGGCGTCTGTGCATAGCACATTCACCATTGATAGTGTGAATTATGATTGAATATTGAATGCATTAACGCGCACAATCTATGCCCTAATTACCCAACACAAACTAACCAACGTCTAAACTGACCTCTGCCCATATCTCTACAACTTAGCACTGAAATGTTCTTATCAAATTTCCAGGGTATGGTGAGCTCTCTTTCCAGATTGAAATATAACTAGGATGTTGAGAGGACTAACCTCGTGGCTGTTAGAATTGAATTAGGCCCCCAGTGGCGGCCCCCACTTTTTGCAAAGTATGTCGTCGATTATCCACCAAATCCAATGAGAAAATATTTTGCAGGGGTAAGGGCGTGGTTATAGTCCTTAGAGCGTTGACCAAACCCTATTTCCCCACACTTTTGAAAGCTAGAGCCTCCACGGTAGGCCCCTGTACTTATTATTACCGAAGGTCCCCGTCACTTTTTGGACGGCTCTGCAACGCCCTAATATTTTCAGTCTCGGAAATGACATAAGAATCCCCATTTTCCAACCTACTTCCACTGACTAGTGGTTATGGTTGAGGATAGTAATACCACCGACTGCATTTATATTGTAGCCAATGGTCTCTACTCAAAAGAAGGGTCATGTAGCAGCTTATAAATACCCTCTCAAGGGACATAGTGAAACCAGAAGAGTACCGGAAGCACATGCCCTCAAGATTTTGCAAAAAAGATAAAGCGCCCTTTTTACTTTCAAATATTGCCTCTCTTCTTTGATAAAAAAAGTGCCGTTGAAGCGTCGTTTGAAGTTTGCAGTGTTTCCTACGTCCAAAATGCACAAGTCCAAAATCTCCTTTAGCTTATTTTGTTTGATTGGTATTCTCTTATGCACTGTGCTTACGAGTTTTGATTGTTATGTAAAAGATCGACATACCATAGGTAATGTGTTATCTGAATTCTGAAGCGTGTATTGCTTTCAAACTTACAAAAATATTCCATTCGTAGCAATGCACGATTTGGGATTTCGATGAATATAATGAATGTTATCTCCGTATAACCGTTGAAGCTTGTCTATTGATTTGGATGATTTTCTTGGCTGGAGAGTCAATGTAAAATCCCAAAACACAATATTTTTTAAACCTTGACAAAAAGAAATTCTACTACTCATACAAAGAAAACGTGCATTCCTGCATGCTGTAACACGGAGAAAGTTGTTGCGAAAATTTCAGCCTCTTTTGTTCCTAAATGCAAATGAAACTCTCTTGAGATATGATGCCACGAGGCTCTTTGCATAAATTCAGGGCACTCCCACTGACAGTATTTACTTCAAGCAAAGAACAGCACAGGTTAGGCCTGGCATCGCTCTTCAAAATGTTCTTTCACGCGAAGCTTCTGAAATCAGGTAAGTTTTGTATTGCCAACTGTTTGGAATTGTGATCAGGAGTCAGCAAGCTTAGAAGAAATGCAAAAATCTCACCAGACTGCAGCAAGAATACGACCATCGATAACGCTATCATATTTTTGTTGTGATTTAACCCTTCTAGAGTTATTGCAGAACAAAACATTTGAGGGTAGTGTCACTGGGGCTATTTCTGATTTTAACCTTAACCTTTGCCTTGGTTTTATTTTCTAGCTTTTGCAGTTATCGCTGTCTTATTTGCTAGTGTGCCTCATGCAATCGTAAGTAACTTTGAATTTTCTTTGATCGATGCAGAATTTCAGGATAGCAATATCGACTCCATTTTAGAATTTTGAAGGCATAGCTACAGAGACCCTAAAAGCATAAATATTTAGTTGCTATAGTCGAACTACAGCTGTTATCAGTCTTGGTTACTATGCGTTGCTGATAGACCTATTCCCTTAATGCACTGTGTGAGACGAGATCGTCGTCTTTGGCAGAATACTGTAAGTAGATGAAAGTATAAAAGGAAGGCCTAAATTTACGAAAGTAAAACTGATCTGAATTATTTTCTTTAAAACATTTTCGCGCGAAAAGATAAAATCTAACGGGACCCAAACAAGGAAATGTAAAAGAATGTGCATTTCCCAAAGATTATTATGTCTCCGTCTTTGTATTTGCTGTCGTTTATTTAGGCCCAACACGTTTCCAGTCCTTGATGATCCTGCTGCTGTTGTCTATCGATCAGAGTTTCCTGTTTTTTTTTTTGTTTCTAGTGCGAACAACAGCCGAGTAAGAGGAGTGATGCCAGCTCAAACTTTATTTCGGACGCATTGGTTAAGGCAGACACCAAGAGCAACTTCCCTGTTGAATCTCTCGGTCTAAACAATTTTGGCCCTGCAATGGACCCAATAACAATACAAGAAAAGGCAAGTCAAGCTTTTACCAACCCTGCTGACACTGCGACAGAAGTGCACGATGTTGCCCCAGAACCTCAAGACGTTAGTCAGCTTGATGCACAAGAAGAAAACGCAGAATTAGATAGTGAAAACAAATTATTAAACGAAAATGCGGCATCATCTGATTTTCAACCTGAGGATGAAGATTCGCTTTTAGATAAAGAAGGTAGAAATTATGACCTGAAACTGCCTGATATTGGTAACGCCTTCTTGCCATTTGAAAAACAAATTGAGAAAGCCATCACAAAGTGCTAAACTGCAGTGAGCCCCCATCTCGTCTTCTCCTCTAAAAAAATCATTCCATCTATCCGCAAAGATAGTGTGCCTACCACAGAAAACAGCATTGTAGTATATGAATACTCGTGCCGCTATGATGCCAGGTACGTAGGTCGCACATTTCAGCGGTGATGTGATAGAATGAAAAAATACGGTCTAGCATACGCAAAAAGACTGCCGCAACGAGAATAACCAATTCGCGTCGTTAAAAACTAAAGAAACTGTAAAACACGACTTTGCTAAAATTTGTCAAAATTTATCAAAATTTGCTTGACTAGCCTACAGTTAGAATTGACAAGGTCGACAATTCATATCGAGTTAAAAACGGTCAGTCGCCGTTAATTCTTAGCTTGTTCTTGAAGTCTAACAAAATTTGAGGCTCGTGTTCTTTCAATATTGTTCTCATAAGAGTATTCAACTGTTATTGCTGATTCGGGGATCACGTCTTTCCATTGATGTGTAAATATTATATTAGATTGTTGCATTTGAATTTGGCATTAGGACAGCAAAAATAAGTCGGTGCTTTAGTTTCAGAAATAAAAGATGGCTTCTTCAGAATGTTATCTAGTCGTCGAAGAAGCTGGAACCGAAGGCGTGTATTCGTTTATAGAAGGTTCACCGTCTACAGGGCCCGCAGACTCAGGTTGAGAAGGTTCAGCGGATCTCGTTGGAGCAGAAGCCGCAGGCGCACGACAGCTTCAAGTAAGAACATTTTAACGAAATGTAAAATAAAACATTCCCGGATACTTGTTTGAATTTGAGGTATTTGAGTAGTGAACAACTCGGGGTCTAAACGTACATAGGACCCTGTATTCAATATCAATGTACAAATAATAATGATGTTCATTCAGCGTTGTAACTTTATTTTTCCGAAAAATTCTTTTAATGTTGCTTTCCTTTCCATTTCGAATATGGCTACGTCACACGATTTCTGTATTGAAGTCGGAAACCCTTAGAGACTTTTTCAACACTCGTATTACTTTTAAGTTTTGCTTTTAAATCTATTTTTGAACAGCATCTTCTACATGGAAGCCAAACGGCTGCAGTGTTCCGATGGGGATATCAGCACCGTATAAAAACACATTCACACCGTCGTGCAACAAACATGATTTATGCTACTACTACGTAAGTTGTGTTTATTCCTTTAATTTCTTAGCAGTTCAGCTTTTGTTCAAAACTCAAGCAATTGACTAAAACAAGACGGAATGGTAATGAACATTGCTTAGAAAAATATTGCCGAGTTTGTCTTGTAAATGAGAATCTATGGGTCTTAAAAACCTTCTACGCTAAAGTTTTCCTACTCTAGTAGAGAGGTGACGTGTTATCTTTTAGAAAATATCATTATGAGCTAATAACAACTTCAACCGCAACGCCGGGTTTTCTTGGTCTACGAATCAATGCATCAATACAGTTGTCATGCATTTAAGTCGTCCATTGAACCACGATATATATAGTACAAATATCAATGCGAAACCCCCATCATTCTCAATCGAGATAATTTGAGAGAGTGTAAATGACCCGACTAGGACCGAGTAGGTAATCCTGCTTCTCCTCAAATCATTGTTAGCATAGTTTACCGAAGATTTATCGAAACGGTTTTGGCATTGTTTGCTTTTTAATTACTCGCTTACTTTGATAATTGAGCTCTTGTATTATGATATTATATATTTAGGCTGGTGCAGCCTGTTTCCTCGGCTGCCTACGTGCAATATTAAACTCTAAACTCTAACCTCTTACCTCTTACCCCTTACCCCCTTCCCCCTTCCCCCTAACCCCTACCCTCCACCACTTACCTGTACCCTTCAATTGCTATTATTGATATTTCATTCACAATTTTGTTTTATGCTTTCGCTTTTATTAATGGAAATGTTTTCATTTGTCTTTAACAGAAACAACGTTCTCGCCTCGACTGTGACAACATATTTCTTGGCAACATGAAAAGTGCGTGTAGAAAAAGCAGCAATGCTCTACGCTTACCCTTCAAAGCATTCAGCCCTTTCAAACTTAATCCGTGCTTATCCGCTGCTTTAGCCTACTACTCTGCTACTAAAGTGGGAGGTGCTTCTTATTATGGTCCAAATGGAAAGAAATGAAGCCGTTCAAGACTTTAAAAATGAGAATTCGTATTTTGCAATCAGAATGAAAAACTTGTAGATTTATCTCACCATCTAATTAAAAGAATTTATGTATAAATGTAATGATTAAGGAATTAAAGTATTTATCAATATTTTATTTCTTGGCGAAGTTGACTTTTGTTTCTGCTGGGAAATCTGTTTAACAGCCATTATTTTATCACTCAACGTCTCCAAAGCTAGAATTCTGATTAATGGAAGAACTGTATCTTTTGAACACTTCTTTTAGTAGTATCTGGAAAAGAGAAAGAAAATGATACTTAAATAGTTACTGTTCCCAGTGGTAGATAAAAACTAACCAATCCGAGTTTTTTTCAGAAGAAACAATAGACACTGGGAGTCTTTTCTTGCGATTATAAATGTTGCCATTTAAACTTATGGGATCAGTCTTTGATTGGTGGAGAAATTGAGGATGATCAGAAAAATTAGAAACATTGCCAAACATAACTACTAGAGCTGACACTCGTCATTGTTCTTTTTGTAGACATACAACCATCATAGAATCTAAGAGGCAATATGAGGTGGTTCTGCGGGGGGTAATGATCCTATGTGGCAGCCCTAAAGTAATCAACATTACAACCCAATAAGGAAAATTGAGGAATTCTCAATATTAATGTGTTTAACTGTCAAATTCCCAACTAAATTCTCATTCGCAAATCCCAATCCCAAGAAGTTTAATCTCATTTTCCCAGTTATCAAATAGGCCAATACCAGTTCCCAATTTATTCCATTGATCCTCATTTAAGATACGAGCGTCTACAGGGAGTTATTTTCAACTCTTATGTGGGTACAAGTTAGATATGACGTAATATAACTGGTTCTAACATGATTAATTGAAGATTTCATCCACGATTTGTTCAAAAAAACACCGCTGAATGCAATACCTGCTGCAATATATTCCGCAGAACAAACTTGCTATTCGAATTCATTAACACATACTGTGACTTGAAATGTTTATTCAGGGTGGACTTGAACCACTGGTATAATTTCAGTTCATTGCTGTTGCTGTTGAACATAGAATCTATTATTCAGGATAACATGCTGTTAAAATCTGGGTTCCGTCCTTTATGCCAACCATCAACAATCAAGAAATTTATTAATAATTATTATTACGAATAGATAACGAATACTGCAGTGGAGGTTTGTGGCAATGATGTGAAGAAGGAATAGAGCAACTAGAGTTGATATTTCTTCGATTCACTTTTGATTCACATATTTAACTTTTGAATGTCAAGCAAATATCGGAACATTATCTCCACGGAATGTGATTCTGACCGGTGGGATTTTGTGCTGACCGTTACTGATTTGCTGTGTCTACTTGCTTGAATTACAAATTAGCTTAAAAGGACGACAAATGATGAAGAGTGAGATAATAACATTGGTATTGCAGCCTTAGATCTCATCGAGTACGTTAGAAGCACAGGGTTTTCTTATTGACTTGACTCTCGAATACCATGCGGCTATATTTGCAGTAGAGCTATAAGATATATTACATTAGCCAGCTTCCATTTTATCTGATGATGGATGGAGGAGAACGACCAAAGGCCAACGAGTTCTCGTGGCTACCACCACGTTCAACGGTGATAAATCTCTCCCCAAGCAATAAACGACGTTCGAATGAAAAAAAGAGAAATGCCAAGTCTTACGAATCACCACCCTTGCAGCAATTCGACCGACCTCGTACAGGGTTTCAGATGCAAGCAAGAAAAGTTAAAGAGCAACGATCCGTAGCGCTGAAACTGCAACCTAAAGACCGCAGTAAGAGCTTGCTTGATAACCCAGCAAAGAACAAGACAGATCGACCCAGATCCTCCACTTATACGGGTAGCAGTAACAAAATACATGATGAAAAAGTAGGAAAAGATTTCAAGATTGGAGAGCTTGCAGACAAACACCATAGATCTTCTAGCTATGGAAAAACCGGACAAAATCAAAAATCAGAAAGTCCCAGAGGAAGTGATTCAAAATCTGAGCAACTATCGAGCGATGAAGATACTGTGTTCGCTGAAAAAAGCATCGGGCAAGAGGCATTTAATGTGGAAAAAGCGTTTAAAAGTAGAAAAAAGAGTCAGTTTCAACCGTCCCAGAAGTTTGTTTCGCTTTGTTATCAACTCTCCGAAGAAGGCCTGGGCGAGAAAGAGTCGTTCGGTGATGGGGCAATGTATGCAAAGAGAATATCTTCACCCGAGAGTCGCAGAAGCAGGAAAATGCAAGATGGGGTTGATGTCGAGAGGCAAGAAAGTCCCTTGGCAAAGAGAAGTGAAAATAAGAGAGATAAAGCAGGTAAGATATACGCCTAGGAGCAGGGGCGGACTGGCCAGGAATTGCAAGCCTTTTATATGGGACAAAATTCTATTCTAGGAGTAGGGGTAGATGGATCAGGGTGGCCAGGTGGCGATTGGCATCCAGGCCTCTGATGAAAATCGAAAATGCGGGCCTTTCATATGGGATAGAATTTTGAAGATATTTGGTGGTGATTTCATGATGCAACTCTTTGATCGTTTCTGAATCCTTTGGACATCCAAAGCAAAGGCTTAGCAAAGGTGTCGAGCTTTCTTTAAATCAATCTTTAAAGATTTTTATATGGCAATTCACTTTAACTTGCAGGTTGTAGTGGGGGTATTTTCGAACGTTTTTAGGGTGTGGCTTTCAAAAATGTTCGCTCGCTACGTTTGTTTACCTTTTGAATTCAGATTACCAATGTTTATGATCATTCAAGAATAACCCAAGCACTTCAAATCAATACTGTATCCATCGATGAACACCTTTTAATCGCATTTGTGTAAATGACCACACCTCTTATGTCCCAACTTTAATGGCCCTTCATACCTTTGAAAAATGGTGCCAGTTCACCCCTGCTTAGGAGAGTACTTCCCTGCATGCAGACTCGAACCTTCAGAAAGATACATCCCAGGGTTTTTGAACTAAAGCCGGATTTCCACTCTGATAGTTTTGGTGGGTGGTTTCAGCCAGATCGTTTGAAAGCATTGCAAAACGCAATTTCCAGTTTCTTTGTTGGTGGGAAGACTTTAACACCTGATACATTTTTCCATGAAAATAACTCAGAGGGGGAGGTCACCTCATAGTAATTGATGGATGAGGTAAAGTTTGGAGACTTTACCATCCAAGAAGAGATTTTTTGCTACATTCAACCATGTGTTGCACAGTGATTATTCTAAGGAAAATTTACAACTCCACAAAAATAGGTTTGAAGCAGAGGTTTTAGGCTCTTTCAAAAGTAGAACTTTTGAAATCTCCTAGATTGGCTACAGATTTCACTAGCTTTCCTTTCGATCCTACAAAGGTCCACTAAGATGTCTTTCGTCCCAAAAATATGCTTGTTTGATGATTATCACGTTTGCAATTTTAGGCGTGTTTCACCTTTTGAAAATTACAAATCTAGCCCTTTGTCCGACTTACATCTAGATAATCAAAAGAGTGAGGGAATCTGTCCACAAATTTCAATTCAAAGATCTATTATACTTTTTACAACCCCAACAAACACCATCGAATCAACCTTCGAATAATCGCTGGTGTTGCAAGAGAAACAGTTAACTTTGGACTGATTTATCGGATCTTATCAGGGACAACCCCCTAAAACATACCTATTCCATGTGACTTTTTTCTCATGGGATTACATTTCTCTGGCCCAGCCGATATTTCCTGATATCTGACAGCACTAGCAAGTTTCTATCACTTGTCCCATTGATGCTAATGTGTTTTCTTGATCTTTCTATTAGTGAAGGGAGTTTCAAAAAGCAATGATCTATCGATGGGGAAGAACCAGGCTTCATTAGCACCCTTTAATGACACAACTAGTGAAGCACAAGAAGATGAACAGCAAGGCAGAAGCGGCAAAGTGCCTGCAAGCCAGAAGAAGACATCTGTGTTTGAAATGAAAGAGCTGCACGAAGAATCAGTCAACATAAACGACATACTTTCACGGAGGATCAGCGAAGGAAGTCAGAGTGAGAAGTTCGTCTCATTGTCTTACGAAGCAGAAAGAACCAGGAAAGCAAACGGGCCTAGTCCGCGCAATCGTGACGTCCATGGTGGCATGTACGCGCGGAAGGTACGAAAACAGCCCAAGAGCAACGGCTCGACTAAAACCCGGGATCAAGGGCCTATTTCACACAGCCAGGAACCACCCATTGATGATGTTAACAAGAATATCTCCAAACGGAGAATGTCAAAGTTTGTGAACTCAACAGTTCTCGAAGATGAGGAGTTTGATGTGGATTTGTTGCTCACACCACAACGAAAAGAAAGCCACGAGTCAGCTACAGGGGAAAAGTTTCTTTCGTTGTCTTGGCAACATCAGGATGACAGTTGGAATAACGGCCAAAGAGAAGGAGGCTTATATGCCAAGAGAGTGCGTTCCAAAACAGTATCGTAGTCGTTGACCCAAAAGATGTTTTTCTCTTGTTTATTTTTGAAAAACAATTCAAGTCACTTTACTATTATGATATTATGTGATGTAGAGAAATCGATGGACCAGTCCGGAACTTTGAATTATGTTTGCGCGTGTGTGTACGAAGAATTTAGAGACATGTAGAGACAATTTTCTGAAAACCATTGCACGTTTTTAATGATCCCAACTCTAGCTTGAAATATTTCATCATTTTTTAGTTAGTATAAAGTATCAAATGCAGTGGCGTAGCCGACGATGTTTACCTTTAGGGCGAACCACTAAGGGCCACAAACTGAAAAACTTACTGGAAGGGGCCCAAGACCTCCTACTTCACTAGGGGCCCCACACACCTCAGCTACGCCACTGGTTAAATGCTAAAATCAAGGAACTCTCTTGGGCTTTTCTAAATTCAGTATTTATTAGAATAAGAATTGTCTCTAATTGCATTGAAGAGGTCAACTTTGGCGTGAAGTTCTGAGTAACAAATAAATAATAAGTAGCGATAAGAAGTGTATCGAAAAGGCGTAATATCGTAAATCTCGATTGTCGAGTATCAAAATGTTTTCTACGTTGCAAAAAATATTTCTTTTATGTTCATTTTGCTGTTATGTCGTTTTATGTTCATTTTCTGTTTTCTCTTATCATCCATGATTGGTGATTTTCCTATAGATTCAGAGGCCTATCCGTGCCTCAAGTTTAAGATAAACCCACTTGCCCAATTCGTGGTAGCCTAATTTTTAAGAAAATACTGTATCTCCGAGCTGTTGTTGATGTTAATAGGCACATACGCTTACTATCTTCGCAAGGGATGGGTTTATGTGCTAAGCACAAAGGGCCCACTGAATAGGTGTAATCGAGCAGTGCTACCCTGGTCCTTCCTTTCGATGTGACCACACCTCGTGATTCCTTTTGCCTTTTTGTCTGGAATTACAGAGAGCTGGCTAATTCTCTCCTCACACTTTGTGACAGGTCTGAAGGTGGTTTCGAACTCGGGAATCTTCGAACAAGGGTCAAGTGATCTAACCACTCGCTCATCTCCGCCCAGCGAGTCAGAAGGTTCCGAGGAGCGAAACGCTGCCGCGAGTCACAGAAGGTTCCGAGGAGAAAATGTAGGAGACTGGGCACAACTACATTTCGCGACAACATCAACATGATCTGCTCGGGAAAGCAATGAAGAAACTGGAGCGAGAATGTTATAAAAGTTACTCTAAACTTCTAAAGTTGTTCTAAAAGTTGAACTTAGTATGGGTCTTTAGCTCCAACACATATCAGAGAATGTCTGGACAAGAGACTGATGGGACTCCGCCTACCACGAGGTCAGTATTTTTAAGTCAGTCTAGTGATTATGTTGCATGTTTCCATGTTGCAGATAAAAGGGCCTAAGAAGTAGTCTAGGGCCTAGTTTGCACGCGTGGATAGCAATGATACGAGGACCACCACACTGCAAAACTTTTTATTGCTCTATCCTATTTTTCTATCGTTATCTCGCCGAGCTCGGTGTGCTGAGTACTCTCATCTGGCTGCATGCATGCAAAAAAAACAAAAGATACGAAAATACAAACACTATTTTCAAAAGATCTAAGCCCTGTTCACACTGCTCCGTATTTGAATGAAAACAGAGCAAACCCTATTTGTGTGTTTACACTGATACGCTTCAAATACGGAGCTGTTTGAATACGTAAACAAATACGCATACTCTCGAATACGGTGCGTATTGAATACGCTCTGTTTTCAGTGTGAGCACCATATACAGAGACATTTGAATACGACAGTATTCTTTCAATGGAAATATCTGTCTGGAAATGGGATTATGGGCATCATATCTGCCCGGAGTAGTGTGAACACCTCATCGTATTCATAGCGTATTTGGTTGAAAACGGAGCAGTGTGAACAGATAGTAAAGCCAGAAATATTGGAAACATAGCGAAACGAACACATAGATTACTTAAGCTTTTCATCTGACATTCAACAGAGTAATACGTCAGAAAGAGAACGAAACAGAAACCAAACTGATTTATATACCAGATGTGGATCAAAATAGGCCAATCAGAAAAGAGGTGAATGATTGGTATGGTGTGGGAAAACCAATCAACACCCACAATACAGTGACCAATAAGATTACTTCAAGAGTCCTAAGGGGAGAACGAACTCCTTCTGTCTACACAATAGGGGATCCCTGGTTTTTATGTAGACTGATTCCAAAATAGGTAAGTGAAAAGTAGATCTTGCTCTGCCAATTTTTCGAAAGCAATGCTCACTGTAGGTTTAAGCACACTCTGGGTTGTCAAGCAAATGTTGACCTATAGCAGAGTCATGTTTGAGTGATCTTTTTGGTTTTGAGGCGCGAGATGGTTGATGCTTGCTTGCGGCACAGTTTTGTGGCGTATGTTAGACGGCATAGACAGCTTAAGTAATCTATGTGTTTGTTTCATTATGTTTCCGATATTTCTGACTTTACTGAAGTTCTGTACCATCCAAAGACTGCATAGATGGTATTTTTAGTCTTCAAATACGGAGACAAACAAATAAGAAGCAATGTGAACAAGGTCCTAGACTCCAGTTATCACACTGTGTACTCATTTTCCTTGCATCAATTTTCTCTTTTTTTATTGCTTAGAGCCCCAATAGAAATGTTTTATTGCTTAGAGCCCCAATCTGCAGAGTATGATGTCCCGTGACAAGTTCTTGGGTGTGCAGTGGCTATTTTCAATCGTCCTATCATATTGTTCTATTGTTAAACTCGGGTGTGCAAGTTCTATGGGAGCTGCAGTAGGGTAAATAAGATCTCATTTGTCTTACTCAGTATTGCAGGTGATGGCCAACGGGAGCTACCTTTCGGGGTATCATAATGGCACCCATTGCAAAGTGGTCTCAAAAATGAAAATGATTTTTGACTAATGTAATGACGGCAGAGAAGAAGTTTTTAAGATAGAGTTCAGTTAACCCGTTACTCAATTTTTAGATTGCCAAAAATTAGAGACGCTAGACACTGGGAAATAAAGAAATAGAGTCTAATAGATTTAATTTATAATTTTGATAGGACTTGAAATTGCGAACCAAGCCACTTTTCTAACATAGGGACACAACAATCCTAAGCCATGCTAATGCCTTAAATATGGCAAAATATCACAAGCCTGCGGGACCTCCACCTGCTAGACTCAGTCCATACAACTAAATAAGGGTACTAGAGACCTACAGTTGGACCCTCCATCACTAAGAGACCCACACACCTCCCATTTACTCTGTTTTTAATTGCTGCTTTCATCTTGTGCCCCAGGAGAAGAAAAAGTAAATGGGATATACCAGCTGAAAAAGATAAGCCATCTGGAAGTATCAGGTATAGTTTTATTTCTCAGATCCAAGTTGGTTTGTTTCCACTGCAGTTATGATCCAGTGGATGTCCATTGCCCATTAAGATTTAATTTTTTTATCTATATACTCTTTCTTTGCCATACTTTGATGCAGATGATTGCTAAATGCGAATAGATTGTGATGATTTGTGAGAATGAAAATGACTCAAGTAGGACTCAAACCATCGACCTCTAGATTGGTACTCTAAAGTGTGCTATTTCAGTGCACCATCATAACTGCAACTAGTTATTGCTTCATAACTAGCTCTAAAGATTGACAACATGTTATAAACTGAAGTGGAAACAAACAAGATATTGTCACCTCAGATCAAAGAATAAGAAGAAGATTTTTTTTTGATAAAAGAAACTTGAAAACAGCTGTAAGGGTAATCTGCAGTGTCAGGTTTTGCCATCCATAGAATGTTTGCTTTTGAATAAAGCACTTGAAACTTTCTAACATGTTATTTTTTAATCAGTTCCTTTTCCTACTATATTTTGTTTTATTTAGTTGCATAGTACTTAATGATATACATGCACAGACTACTGAAGCCTAGTGGATAACAAATGACACTTGGTTCAATCACTGTGCAAAATAAACTAAAGCTCTATCGACTGGAGATGAAGTTGATTTTCATCTGCTGGTATATAGTTTTTACAATAACAAACAATATTGATTTTGTGTACTTCCGAGTAGGAACTATTACTACAATGTATTTACGATGATTTTTACAGCTTCCCTAACTTCTTTCTGTTTTTTGCTCTAGTGGGGTTCAGTTTAGTTCAATTATTTTGATTTAGAAATTCCACGAAATATAATGAAATATGAATAAGAATTAAGAAAATTGAATTTAAGGTAAATGATAATCCAAATATAAGTATACATTTAGAAAATTGATGAAGGTATTTCATGTAGGGTATTTCTTAAAGAAGAGTTCCCTCAATAGCTAAACTAATTGAGGAGAGTGCACCCCTTGTTGTTAAAAACCTATTTCCATTTATTGAATATTAAGGGGCCCAGCAGCTTAAGTGGTCCACTATATAGAGCTGAAGTTAAGATTGGTTGTATTAATTCAACATCTGGAAGGATGACCTTTTTGAAATGTTAACTTAACCACTCACTTTAAGACCGTCCTTTGGAAGTGACATTGAACTAGGGGTCCCTCCTGCTGCATGTTAAATATAAACTTGCTTATGCAATTAGGCTTTTTAATCAATTTATAAGGTTTTAATCTGAATTTCATCAAAGAAAAACAATTTATTATAAAATATTTTTGGAATGTAAACTCACCTTGAATATTTTGTTGAAAAACTCTGGTTTAGCCTGAACAAAAAACTCCATAAACATTCTATATTTCCTCAAGATATTTCCTTTCTACATTGGGTGTTTTCATTGATATGATTTTTTACGTGGATGGAGAGGGAGTGCCAAAGACTCTCTAATACTAACTTGCATATTAGGTATTTGAGTATCACTAATTATTCAAATGTTTGGGTCCTTTATTTCACAAAAATTTCTAGATACATGCAACAATAAAGCAACTATCAATGGTATTGAGAATTTGGAAAACATCTCACACATTTTTATTATAGTACAAGTGCTTTTATGCAGGGTGAAGAACCTTTGATCAGTACCGATTAACAGGATTCTTTTTCCTGGTGAATTAGGATCATTTTGAAAATGATTTGATTTTCTGGGAACTTTTGATGGGAATTTAATATTTTTAAATTAATACCTATTTCGTTTTGAGTATGGAAATTTTTGAATGCTAAACATGTTTTTATTTTATTTTAGTAATGCTGAGCAGCAAAGTTCAGTTGCAGCAGATGCCACCCAGAGAGCAAGGGAAAGAGCTGCTCAACTAGCTGCCAAGCTTGCAAAAGAAGGAAAACTAGCATCAGGCGCTCGACCTCCTCCAATTTTGGTAAAATCCCTTTCTAGTGATTGGTAAAAGATTTTCATATTTATTTTCGCGCTGGAATTTTGCACAATTTCCTATTCTCATTTTCAGCTCTCGGCCCATCAAACTGATTAACCAAAAACGCCTAAAATAGTTGGTGCAAAATAATGGAAACGTGTTTAATCTTTGATCATTCTGTTCCCCTAAAATTTTTAACTTTCTTGACAGTATAAATCCTCAGTTATTTCAGTATTTGTCAGCTGTTGAGATGCAAAACGAAGATTAGAAATAATCATTGAAATTTTTTTTGAAACATTTGGCTGCCCTTTGGTGGTTAAGCAGCTATGGTGGTCATCTCAAAATCATTGCTTTCATACTTTTGTGCTGATGTTCAAAACCAGTTGTCTCTAGAATTTATACTAACTATGTATCTTAAACAAATACATTTGAATCCCATATGATTTAGCTGCAAATGAGCTTTTAGATTTAATGTGAATGCAGCCTAAAGATGGCAGGTTTTCAAATGTGGAAGTTTCAAACATCTTTTAATGTTTAGTAGTTAACCCCTTTCCCAGAAGTCAAAAGTTTATTTAAACCACATCAATCTATTATAGGTGCCTGGCCCAAACCAGCGACTACCAGGGCTGAATGCAAGTAAAAATACGCCTTCTGATCCTGAAATAATCAAACTTGACTCTGGAGGTTACGTGGCAGAATTTGAAATCAATGACCTACCTGCAAGGTAAGCACACAATAGCCTTTTGTTATTATCATCCTTATGTAAGGTTTTACAGTGAAAGACTGATTGGTGGTTGAGTCATCTCATATGCCAGTTAATGAACATCACATCTCCTCCACTGTATCTAATTTAAGTCTGATGTCTCTAATAGTGCCTTGTAAACCCAATAAACTGTCCAATCCGATAAATTTTTTGCGCATTGCTGTATATCCAGGTACAAGAGGCTCATCTGGAACAAATCTGAGAAATTTATCCAGCTTTGGCTTGAACATGCAAGTGCTGTGCCCTGACATATTTTGCAGATTTTTGCGTACACAGTTAAACAATTGTGCTTCATACACAGCAAAGCTTGATTCACATAGAATTCAGGTGGCATCACGTTCCACAGTTGAGATGATGCAGGTGTGACCATTCTGTTACAAGTTTGCACTAGCAACACCAAGGTTTGGTACTAGAGGCACGTATTGTAAAGCTTTGACTAAGCGCCTGGGTCCTTTTAAAATTTTTGGATGTCAAAGCAGAAAGCTTATTCAAGATAGTATAAACCATAAGATAAAAAATGAAGCCTCTTCAAAATAACAAAGCATTTTGTTTTCCAAATCATTATCATTTATAATGAACTGATGGACTTCATTCAATAATTGATACAGTAAAGAGAACAATGATGTGAGAGGGTGCTAATTCTTTGCTTTAAGGTACATGCAATTGATACCGGAAAATTTTTCACCTTGTACATAATACTAGAATACATAAAGTGCATGTAGAGACAGGGGCGGATCCAGTGTGCCGCCACCGCTGCACAGGCGGTAGTCAACTGGCGAAAATAATTTTTTTTAGTAGGATTATTCATACGCAAATTAATTTCTTTTCCAGAATTTCTCGGACATGTTTTCCATTTTAACTTGTCTCGTGTTCTTCTTCATTGAAATAATAGGAATTTTTTCACTGTCAATGAATTATATTCATATATTTTGTAATAATTCCCAAAAGGTCGTTGCGTTACAGTGTGCCAGCTTCTGAAAACTCGTTCACTGAATTAAATGAATTTAATTTTGAGTACTTATAGCTTCATTGAATTGAATTAGATCTGTGCAGCCCTTGTTTCGAATCATAGATCGCCCAGAGTTCGCCCCACTGTCAAAATTGTATTGGATTTCCTGCCTTTTCTTAGCATAGATCGCCTCGACTGCCGCACAAGAACAAAAGAAAAGTCTTTTGGTTTCAAAATCCTTTGTCAAATCGTGCGCGCGCCTGCGTCAAATTTATGCAAATGCTACCTGATAATTTATTACTGACGTTCCTTTCCTATTGTTTATCTTGCACATGTAGCCAAGGAACAGAGTCGAGAGTTGAAGTGAATTTTTGAGTCTGAATTTCGAACTCACGAAACGAAGATTTCATGGCCTAGTAATTTCTGCACACAGAAGTGCCTGTGGATAATTTGAAAAAGTAGGATTCATCAAGAAGGGAAAAAACTTTCATGTTATGCTCAGGATGTGAATATGAAACTCTAGCAGATTGAATGTTCGTTTTGGGCAGAACAGGAGAGTATCTTGCTCGAAGGTACCAAGACATGAAGTAAAGTTTGGCCTTTTGGCGCGCGAGTGAGTGTTTTGATTACAGTCTTACAATATAGGGAAATAAAGATACTTTTTCCGTTGTATGAGAGATATTATACTGCAAACTCGCTCTTAATCGTTAATTCCACATATTTATCCACATATTCCATAACTTTAATTACAATTTTCGCTCCTCAATTACGAGAAGTTTTGCTGTGGTGAGTTCTGCCCGCGGCGAACATGGTTCAATCTCTCTCATGTCGAAATTCATTCTGATTTTTTTTTAACTTTTTCACAAATAGAGAAAATATCGAAAATTCTAGACCGTTTAAGTATAATCATTTATTTCATTTAACTAAGGTCTGAAACAACAAGTGCGTTGTCCTTTATTCAATTGCTACTTCAAAAGGCGTTGTAGGCTGGAAGGAATCCTCAAACTGACGAAAAAATATGCGTTTCCAGAGTTCAGAACGGCGATGCCTCAAAAGTTTTCCGGACCCCCTAATTTTAGCCCATTTGTGCGGCAGTCAAAATCTTCGCTGGGTCCGCCCCTGTGTAGAGAATTGCTGAGCATATGGAACAAATTTATCCCGATTATATTACTAAATATTCACCAGTTACCGATGTTCATGTGTCGAAGCATGCATTTTGACCAATGTTGACTAGATTCCCATTACCAGAACTTTATCAAATCTCCTTGTATAAAATCTTGACCTATGATGTTCCTGTGGCTGCATCTATACAACTTCTAATGTAATGAAAATCTTGGAAATGGTCCATATTTTGTCTCCACTGTAATTAGGCACACAGTATACAAACTATTGTTTCTATTGTAGAGTGAACCTTACAAAAAAGGCTGTTCAAGAAAAAGTAAGTACCATGTTATATTATACTTAAACTCAGCCGCATGGTGGGCAGGGGCAAAGTCTTTGTTTTGTCAGAGAATTTTGAGTTCTCGATGCATTATTTCTAATTTTGTCTAATTTCTAATTTTCAAAACATTCTGATCACAATAGTAAGTTTTTACTGCAGTTTTTTCATTTAGTACATCTATATTTCATATTTACTACTTTAGATTTCACAGCAAAGTGGTGCTGCTATTGCCACAAAAGGCCGATATCTTACAGCTGAAGAAAAGAGTAACATTTCCACCTCTGAGTAAGTTACATTCGAATTTCATAGAAAACCCAAAAATATGAGGATCCATTATCTATGAGAACCAAATGATCACTTATTCAACCCAGGTCATTTTCATTCTGGGAAAATTATTTTGACTGATTTTCCAAATCCTGCTTCCTCTCAAAATCACTTATTTCATTTCATTTTGTCTTTTAGTGATAGACCCCTATATTTGAGCATCCAGGCACCGATCCAGGCTAAAGTACAAGGTGAGTTTATTGTAATAGATTTGTAACAAGAGTAGGTATTTTCATCTTTACTTCTATTCTCAAGTAAAGTCAGAAAATCTTTACTTAAATTTATTTACAAGTGTAAGCCAAACTTAGCCTGAAAACATAATTACATTTTTATAAAATTCTTAAAAGTGATTGATTAATAAATTTGATTCTCTGTAAAAGAGTTTTGTTCATCCAGGAAACCTTTTATAAATGAAAGTATCTCTTATGAAAATGTTTTGCATATGATTTTTAACAATCAGATGAACAAATATATGTTTTAATGAATTGAAAAATGGCCAAAGTTTTTTCTATTTATCTAGAATTTTCTGGTTTCAGTTTCAGTTCACATGATAAAAGAAATTGTCAGAAATTTTGGAAAACCTGATAGCGGAAAGCTTTTCAATGGTTCTCAGAGCTCATCGGTAAGTATAAGATGCATTTCGCTGAGTTTTGTGGTGAAGAAAGGAGTAAAAAAACTCTGAATTTCAAAATACTGGACTCATAGTTATGGCTACAGAATCAAAGCAGGCTAGATAGACGTGACCAGTGAATTCAATCTAGAACTGTTACAAGATTTGGGACCACAATTTTACCATTAACTTCTCCACTTAGGGATGAGTTGCCCTCCTTGTGTGGAAAATAAATTATTTCTCAAAGGAATCACCCTCCTTGAAGTTTTATGATTTCCTGAAGAGAATCCTGCCTAACAATCAGCAAGGAGATCTTTTCACTGGCACTGTCTGATTTCCCATTGCCTGGTCTAAGTAGGCAGGTGACCGTCAGATGAAATTTGCAGCACCTAATTTACTTTATGATACTCTGTTTTTTTGCAGTTAAGCTACATTCAAGACAAAGTGTTTGTTGGTTTGGAAACCGTATCACCAGAATTTAATGTCAAGCTACGACTGGAAGGGCCACAGGTGCGTATAGTATCAACTTGGTTCTTTTTCTTGGACCTAATTCTATGCTTGTTGGTTGTAACATAGATACGAATCATGGGATTGTTTATAAGTCTTTGAATAGAAAAAACCTCTTTTCTTTCACTCTAATTAATATTTTGCTACTTTTGGTATCAAAAGTGTGTAACCAGACTTTGAATAATATCAGTTTGAATAAGAAAAGTACTTAGGAAAGCAAAATACTATTGTGTACAGCTAAGTCGTTTTGCATGTTTTTGCCACGGGGAAACCATCTTTATGTGAATGAAATCTCTTTTTTTCAGGGTGCATTTCTTCAACACATCATAACTCAAACGAATGCCAAGGTGAAGTTTATTATATTTGTTGAATCTTTTTATTCATATATAATAAACATATGCTCGAAAAGAACATTGATTTGAAAGATCAATGTGATATTGACTGTGTGGTTGTAGCAGTACCATTTATAGTTCCGCAGAGCTGCATCTGGGTGGTGCGTATGAGGAATTCGAACGCGACGATAGAAAGTTGCAATAAAAAATAGAGGACAGTGTACTTTTCTCCAACAAATAAACTTTCAAACTGATGAATTGTAGAATATTAGATGTTGATATATATGTCGTAGATAAATCAAGAATTGCAAATCGAATGACGGTTCGAATTTGGTTTGCAAACGCACCAGAAATAACCATAGAAAACTTGAATGAATGAGTGAACCAGTAATACTTTAGAACTTGAAGTCTTGAACTAGAAACTGGATGGCCAAATGCCACAAAATATTTATTAGAAGTAGAATATTCGATAATATTATAGAGCGAAAAAACTAAACCTTAACTTCACTCGCAAGTAGAAATTGAAAACACTGAAGAACCCAAAACTGGGCCGTGTGCAAAAGCGGAAAGTTGCAAGATAAGTGATGACAGATTAAACAAAACAATGGAACAAAGGAAAAGAACGTCACTTCCGCTGTCAAACCTACACCATTCTATATCTTGTACCATACCTAATTGGAGGTTATACCATACCTAACTGTACCATTCCATATCTGAAATAACCAGCCCGTGCCTTCAGCCACAAGAAGTACATGTTATTGACTAGAAATAATTGAAAAACATTGTTTCTAATACTCTGACTGTCTTGCGCCACATGTTTTCTGGTGCCATCAGTGCCAAAAAATCTTCAAAATTCTATCATTAATATAAGTGCTCTGACGAAATCAGTTACTGAAATATGGCACGACCCACCTCAAGCCCAAGGTTGCTGATAACCACTCACTTCTGATGTTTTAGGTTCACTTGAGAGGCAAAGGCTCTGGATATATAGAACCATCTTCTGGCAGAGAATCGTTTGAACCTCTGCACCTTTACTTGAGGTGAGTCAAATGAGATACTGTTTGTCCCAGAAAAGGCTCAGGCTTAAATTTGCTTTGATTTACCACTATGCATGCATTTCAAATCCTTGACAAGAAGCATTTAAGTTTTTCAGTGACGAGTGGAAGAATGATTCATCACTTGAAATTATGACATACTCCAGATATCTAAGATGACACCAATCAAATACTACTGCAAAAAACAGCGCTTGAAGATTTTAGCTCATACCACCTGCTGCAAAAATGGGGTTCCTCAGAAAATAGCACTCTTCCTTATCCCGAACGAGTACTAGAAATGCTTGTGGAAGACATTAGGTGGGAAACTGGATCAGACCATATGCAACTACGAAAAACAATGTTTGATCGCACAAGCTTCAAAAAGTAGATCAGCCAAGAATATTCTCATTGAGCTCGCTATCCACTAATCGTTGCACGCACCAAACAGTATCAGTAGGAATCCATGACAACCACAACAATATATTGAAGATTGTTTACAGTAAGCAAACAGCTCTGAAAGCTATTGCGGCCAATCGTTGTTGCAAATTTAGATCCAAGAGACAGTCGGAAGTACCTCTGATTTCAAGGTCATTTCGAGGAGATGAATACCTGTAATTTAGCAAAAGAGAAACACAGTATTCTGGAATATAGCCAGAAAAATCGGAACCATAATGAAACGAACACATAGATACTACTTAAGCTTTTCGTCTGACACTCAACAGAGTAATACGTCAGAAAGAGAACGAAATAGAAACCTAACTGATTTATATACCCAGATGTGGATCGAAATAGGCCAATCAGAAAAGAGGTGAATGATTGGTATGGTGTGGGAAAACCAATCAACACCCACGATACAGTGAGCTGACCAATAAGATTATTTCAAGAGTCCTAAGGCGAAAACGAACTCCTTCTGTCTACACAATAGGGGATCCCTGGTTTTTATGTAGACAGATTCCAAAATAGCTAAGTGAAAGGTAGATCTTGCTCTGCCAATTATTCGAAAGCAATTCTCACTGTAGGCTTTAGCACACTCTGGGTTGTCGAGCAAATGTTGACCTATAGCAGAGTCATGTTTTAGTGAACTTTTTGGTTTAGAGGCGCGAGATGGTTGTTCTCGTTGAGGAACAGTTTTGTTGCGTATGCTAGACGGCACGTGTTGTTTAACCCTATCACCAAACAAAATTAATTTGATTAACACCTTGGTTCACCGGGCACTTATGATCTGTTCCGAACCAAAACTCAATTTAGAATTGGCAGAAATAAAATCTACCCTCATCAACAATGGTTATCCAGAAGACCTCATTTCGGCGCGCTTTCGTAATAAAATCGCAGGTTTCTCGGCTGACAAAAAGATTGGTCCACAAAAGTGCCCTGTTTATCTAAAACTGCCTTACATTGGCAACGTCTCCTTGCGATTCGAAAGACAAATTAAAACAGCCATAACCAAGTGCTACGCTACGGTCAACCCCCGTCTCGTCTTTTCCTCTAAGAAGATAATTCCATCCATCCGCAAAGATAGTGTGCCTACCACACAAAACAGCCTAGTAGTTTACGAATACTCGTGCCGGTGTGATGCCAGGTACGTAGGTCGCACATCTCAGCGGTTATGTGATAGGGTTAAACAACACGTGCCGTCTAGCATACGCAACAAAACTGTTCCTCAACGAGAACAACCATCTCGCGCCTCTAAACCAAAAAGTTCACTAAAACATGACTCTGCTATAGGTCAACATTTGCTCGACAACCCAGAGTGTGCTAAAGCCTACAGTGAGAATTGCTTTCGAATAATTGGCAGAGCAAGATCTACCTTTCACTTAGCTATTTTGGAATCTGTCTACATAAAAACCAGGGATCCCCTATTGTGTAGACAGAAGGAGTTCGTTTTCGCCTTAGGACTCTTGAAATAATCTTATTGGTCAGCTCACTGTATCGTGGGTGTTGATTGGTTTTCCCACACCATACCAATCATTCACCTGTTCTCTGATTGGCCTATTTCGATCCACATCTGGGTATATAAATCAGTTAGGTTTCTATTTCGTTCTCTTTCTGACGTATTACTCTGTTGAGTGTCAGACGAAAAGCTTAAGTAGTATCTATGTGTTCGTTTCATTATGGTTCCGATTTTTCTGGCTATACTGAAGTTCTGTACCATCCAAAGACTATTCTGGAATATCTGCCTTTATGATTTATTTGACAAGTTTTGCATTATTTCCAATCGAGTATGGTGCAATTGAGGAAGTCCATGGTATTGCTTCCAGTACATTTATAGTTAAGAACTTCAACCTGACACAAATATTGAAATCAGCAAGTACCACAGACGCTTTTAAGCATTGAATCTAAAAACATATCCCTTCAAAACCATCACAACAAGGAAGATGACATCTATCCGTTCTATTAAAACGCCAAAGATGCCATCACTTTTTTCACTCTTTTCTGAAATTGGCTGAAAATCTAATTTTCCTTTGACTTTTTGTCTAGCCTACCTTTAGGGGACCCTAATGGAAATAAGGTCCTTTGGACCTTTTGAATGCTATCCCTGCTACCATAGTTAGGGATGCTGTTTTTATTTCATATTCCTGTTTAAAAGTTTTTGATATCAATCAATGTATGGTATATTCCTAACCATTTTTAGTTCTTCTATTCAAAATTGCAAATAGTTTTTAGTGGCAATCATATGCATATATGCTTAAAACATTCTTACAAACCTCAATATTATTTTAGTCATCCCAACCAGGAAGGCCTAAGCCATGCCAAATCTCTCTGTGAAAGTCTTCTCCAGTCAGTAAGTTACATCACCTTGCATGCCTCTTCTCCTTAAATACCTTTACACGAGAATTTTTGGTTACTTTGCTTGACATGTTTTGATTAGGGCTCAAAGGACTTAAAATGGAACTCTGTTGGAGAGGAGATGACCTGTTGAGCTATGAAGCAAGTGGAAAGAATTTCCACCTTTGTGATTCCATGAAATCCCACAAGCCTGAATCGAAATCATTTGGACAGTAGTTGTTAAATGAAAATAATGATGATATTCAAATATTTTAACAGGATGACTTAATATTATGATATATGCTGTTATCATTAGAGTCCCGGTACTTAGGCATTTATGAATTAATTGCAAGAGATCGAATAATTGATTACATGAGTCCAAAATAGTCTAATCCAAAGATAAGATAATGTTACATCATGTAAAATGATCTTCCAAAAATTGTCTATAAAGAATTCTATATTCAATCTTTTTAGCACTTACTGGCAAGTCATTAAATTCAGCAAACTCTTTTATTACTTATTTATTTTCTAGGTTCATAATGATTTCAAAATGTTGTCTGATTCTTCAAAGCCATATTCTCAGCACGGTAAGAAATTTATGTGACATTCTAGTTGTCAATGCTGTTTTGATTCTAAGTTTCCTTTCCATTGTTTAAAACTTTACTTGTATCTGATCAAATCATCCACAGGTTTTCTCTTATCATTTATATATCATTTTTCTCTTATGTATTTAGCAAATATTTCAAATCAGTTTAGAAATTTGTTAACCAGCTTTTGGTGTTCTATAAATACTGTCAAGTTTTATAATTTTTCTCTTTTTGAGCACTCCAATAAATTTCAGACAAAGCTTTCGTGAATATTATGTCTTGCTAAGTTTCCAATACTTGTGCTATAATCCTATATTTTCAACAGAAATGTGCTAATATACATTTTAAGTCAAGTTGGTAATTTATATCAATATGATATTTACAGAGAATGCCTAGCTTTAGTTGAAATTGAATGTTGTTACCTTATTGGAGTAGTTAGAGTAACTCAGGAAAAAATAGGTGAGGTGGCAAAATATGTCATTCTCTATGAAATGCTGCTGAACACAGTTCCACGAAGAAAGACTTGAGGCCACTTCCATGACTGCCGAATAGCACAATACTTAAGGGGTAACTTTATTTTGCTTCCCTATCATATATTGCAGTAGCTCTTTAGCATTTTATACAACAGGACCCATTTTACCCCTTATCTGTTTTGCTTGAAATTATTCTCATTAAAGATGAGTTATTGGTGTAACATTCAGCTAGGGTTTGTTTTATTTGGCTTCTCTGTATATTAATTTTTCTTCTAGGTTACAATCAACCAATGAGCTCTGCATATGGACAGCAATCAATATCTTACCCGTCATATAACGAACCTCCCCCAAACCACATGTCCGCACCAAGAGGCCTGACCAGGCCAGGACCACCCATGGTAAGAATATGCGTTCCAGCTATTTTACTTGTCATTTTAAAGGGCTACCTTGATCAATCGTTGAACATTAGGTTACACTGTTGTTTTTTTCAATAAAGAACAACTTAATATGCAAATGGGGCTAGAAAGGACAAAATTATAAGCAACTTCAGGGCTTGGTAAAATGAGCTAATCAACAGGTAGTCAGGGAACTAGATAGTCGATTAAAGAACTCAATTTTGCAAAGTTTCATTGTGAAATTGGTCATATTTAGCATTTTTGGGTTCTTCTTACATTTGGACCATAAGATAAAGTAGTTTGTTATACAAGATGTCACTATTTCTATGCTTTGTTTACTTTCCATAACTTACGCTAGCAAGTTTGTGGCCTGAAAATATAAATTATATAAAGCAACTTTCATGGCTGGGACTTGGACAAGAGTCCATTTGCTAATTGAAATAAATACTAGTATGTATGGAATCTTTCTCTTCTGTGCATGGGACCATGCACAAACTTACTATTGTTTTGCTTGGCTTTCGCACAAGATTTGGAGTTAGTGCACGGAACAAGTCCCGTTTCGGTCAATTTATTTCTTTCTTTACTGGAATAAGTGTATTTGCATTGCTGTGCTGTTGCCAAGATTTGAGATTAAAATCAGGAAAGCAGTTCGAAAAAGTTTTAGAATGTTCAAATAAGCAATTAATTCCTTTGATTTCTTGCGAAAACAGTGTTCGAAGATAGCAACACTTGAACACTGATAACGCTCACTGATAATAGATATCAAATATTTTCCCTTTCCAAACATCGGCGCCATGGCTTAGCGGTTAAAGCGCCTGTCTAGTAAACAGGAGATCCCCGGTTCAAATCCGGGTGGTGCCTTTTCTTGTGCTTCACTTACTTCTATAGATCCCTGATTCCGTTCTAGGAGGTGCCATTTTCAATTATTTATTTATTTGCAGCGATATTCATTTTGTTCTTTATTAAATTTTTTTAAAAAATGGATGCTTCATTTTCTTAATGTTTAATAAGAAATCTTACGGTGAAGAGATCCCTATAGAAAACTGGTTAAGTTATCTATTTTTACAAATTAGATTAAGCCAGCGAGTTTTCAAAAAATATAAGCAGTTAGAACTACCATAGATTTTCTAAAACATTTAAATCTTGAAATTGATATACACGCATTTTCTTTTATAAGCAATTGCTTTATTAGCAAGTCAGTACTCGACATGGCAAAAACTTAAGCAACTCCAGTACTGGATAGAGGGATGCTGATGCTAAGCAATTTGAAAATTCTAGTTCTGTTCATATTGGCAATGAAAATCGTGCAGGAGCTATAGGTTTGTAGGTTATAGTGGAAATTAGTACTTCAGCAGACTTTTGCATGAAATATACTATTGACATTTGTTGTACAAGAACTTGTTAGATAGTATTCTAAGAAACAAATCTTCAAGTATAAAAAGCTAAGCAATTGCTAAGCAATTTTGAGTACTCAACTTTGCCCTCTTGCTAAGCAATTTTGAGTACTGAGCTCGAGCTGAAATTGCTTATAAAATAAAATGCGTGTACACTCTCTTTTTATAAGAATAAATTTTATAAGAATAATGAGGCTCAAAATCGGTGAAATTTAAGAATATTTTAAGGATATTTCAAGGATCAGATCTTATGGAAAAAAATTTTACGGAGTGTTTTTTTACTTCTGAATTGTTGTGCTTTTTACAGGAAATGGTTTTAAATACATTCATCCTACACGCATTTTTTTATAAGCAATTTCAGCTTGGGCTCAGTACTCAAAACTGCTTAGCTTGAATGCCAATTTGAGTACACAAAATTGCTTAGCAATTGCTTAACTTTTTGTTCGTGTTTTTTTGGAAAAAGATTAGAAAAAGGTCAATATAGGGCCATATACATGTCACAAGGCACAATAAATTGAAGTTGTTGAAACAAATTAGTGATTGATGTTGTTAGCGCTTTAAGTGTCGATAAGCTCTGTTTTATGGGAAATAAGGATATTTTACTGATTGAAGAATGTTTTGCATTTTTGGCATTTATGACCATAACAACAACAAATTGCTATATCCATGTTTTCTGCCGTAAGAATATTCTAAGACTATTCCGAGGCTCAATGTAGCAAAAAATTGAGAATATAGAGGCTCAGAAAAAATTAAATATTCTTTTAAAAAAAAGAGTCTATGCAAAGTTGAGACTTTAATTGATATTTACATACAGATATTGCAAACTGACTTTACTTGTTACATACTGATGATGCAAATTTTTACCTGGATTTTATTTTTCCCTTAGTCTATGGAAAATTGTCAAGTCCTTATTATTATCATTTCAGCAACCACCTGGCTTTCCTCAAGCTCCACCTCCTGGACATGCTCCACCAACATACTGTAAGTACTGTCAGGGCCAGTTCCATAGGGATGTAAGGGAATGGGACACACCTCCCAAGAATTGAGTTGGCCGATTTACTCTGTAAAATTTGATATTAAGTCAGAAAAATCAAATCACAAAAATTTATGTTGAATCCTCACTATTAGATTCTTAAATAATTAGTACACTTAGTACATAAAACCGTAAACCCCCCTGGAAATAATTTATGGAACCAGCTCTTATTACTCTGAAATTAACCTTGAGGGATATTTGACAAGTTGAAATAAATCTCATTAATTTGCAAGTTGATTTAGATTATGATAAGTAGTCCCACAATGTCTTAATACAATATTATCATTAACAAATTTTTTGTTTTTAATGTCATAATCACTCTTCAACGTGATCCTTTTCTTGAGATAAGGCAGGGTTTAAAAAAATCAATTCAAATAATTTGCGAGAATGAAAATGGCATTGGTTTGATTTGAACCCAAGACCCATGAGTTTTAGAATCCGCCTCAGAATTCATAGGCTTGAATCTTACCCTGATCATTTTTATTCCCCCAAAGGATTTCAATTGATGATCCTTCTCCAAATTTAAAGATTTTATCAAGTACTAGCACATTTAGAATATTAGGGGTTAAAGGCGAAAGGGGGCTTAATATATTTTTCTAAAAAAGGGAAACAGTTATAGAGGAGGCTTAAGGGTAATTTACAGTAAATTGACATAAACTGTTTTTTTTGTAGATCCTCCCCCAGGATACCCTCAGCAGCCACCGCTATCTTACCCACCTCATTACCAAGATGGCAGACCACCTGCTTACGCTTCGTATCCACAAGATGTTACCACTGGATACCAGCAGCACCCTCCAGTCCCTGAACAACCGTCTCACTTCAACAACGCAGTTCCATTGTCAGGCAGAGATCAACCTCCTTCTCATGCTCAAGCTCCTGTTCATCCGCAAGTGGTATGTCTTTTTTTGTTCGTTAAAAGAAAGTTTTAAAAGAAAGTTTCTATTTCAGTGCATTAAGAGTTGGAAATAGACTGGTAAATTTTTATAAACTATATCTATGGTTTGAAGCTCAATTATGATATACTGAGAAGGTAAGACACAAGAAAGTAAAGTCTTTATCTTCTGATGAGTGGGAAACTTCGAAACAGGATTGTCGAGACGGAGAGTTAAAATACTTTCCTGAGTCTTGCTTTCTCAGTATATTCCGCTCTACTTAAATGCGTTACGCACTGTCACAGCAAACTGAATTATAGACTTTGCTAGCTTCATTGTATTTTCTCTTTTTTTTTAGGAGTCTGAGAAATCAATTGACCAAAAAAGGTATATCTCTAATTCCTAAAAACAAAAATTGATATTTTCATGCCATAATCATACAAATTTCTTCCAAGGGCAATTCCTAGTACTATTCATTGTTTGAAATATCAGAAACCTGACTTCATAGCTGAGTCTTAACTCCAAAAGCTTCTGTTTTTAGAAAAATAGCTTTGGAAAAACACATGTCCTGGAAATAGAGGCTTCCAAAAAAAGAATCGATAGAGAATTAATAACATTTCTCTAGATTTTACCAGAGCAGGCTACTTCCATTGACATACAGTAAAAACCCGCGAATAAGAACCTTAATTTTCGCATTCAGCCTGTAATGGTTCTTAACAATAAGGCACCTATTTCCCTTGGGACAAGAGGTTTAAAGTTGCACAAATTCACTTGCAGAGTATTATTCTGTTTTAGAACAACTTGCTTTATTGACTCAGAGCATCAAATCAATTTGTTTCATAAATAAATACTTGAAAATACACAGATTTCAGGCTGTAGGTTCTTAAACAGGGTGGTTCTTATTCGCGGGTTTTTACTGTATGCCACTCCCGGGTCTCAAGACCGGGATGTTACATCCAAAGCCAAGCCCGCTAACCACTGTCCTAAACCTGCTGTGGTAAGATTCAATTTACCGTGTTAGACCATGCCTTTGGAATTAAAAAACATTTCTTTAGGAAGGTCATCCATTTATGATGTCAATATGTATTTTTAGCGACAGGCTCTCGTCAGGCTCTTCGCAATCTCAAAGTCGCCCAGAAAAGAAGCGACGTCGATTTACAGAGGTATGCGAATTTCCCTTTTATTATCCTTTTGAATTTCTTTCAGTTTGTTTCAGCTTCTTCAGTCATTTGATGTTAGTTTATTTTGTTCTTATCCTACATTGTAATAGGATTGTACAATATTTTTATTTAAGTACAAGCCAAATCAACTCGAGACAGCGTTTTTCTGTTTATTCTTGAATTTTTGGCTAGAATTGTCTTGAGCCCTGATAAGTTTAGGTGAGCTGACCCAGGATGGGCAAACGTGCGAGTTGGCTCATTTCAATCGATCCTTTTTACACGGGAAGAGGTAAAGTTGGCCAACTTAGGGTCAGCCATACAACCCCAGTGGCTACCAACAAATAAGAAATACCCATATAATCCGTTTTCAACTTATTTCGTTAGCCATTTTATGAAAAGTTGACCAAAGTCAACTCCTTCTAGCCGAGTCAACTTACAGATCAGCTCTTTTCAAAAAATCAGGCACCTAGATTCTTCTTACTTTCAATATGCATTTTCCTGCGCCCTGATAGTATTAAAGTTAAGGTGCCGAACCAACTCGCCTCGTGTAATGGTAATGATTCATTTTAACAAGCTCCAGTACAATACTCAGGTCACACGTAGCTCAGAATATCGGCCACCACCGGTTAGCTCTCTTCGTAAAAACAAGCCCATGAATTCTTCTTGCTTTCGTTATGCATTTTCCTGTTTCTTAACAGTATTAAGATTTGAAAATGTCCCTTTCGGAAACAACTAGGGTGCTGTCTCAGTTAGGTAAGATCCCATTCATTTGGCTTTTTTACATGCCAATAGAAACTACTCAATATTACCTAAAATCAAGTCAGTAAATACATGCTGCCCAAAATCAATATTTTTAAAAACACATCATTACTTGCCAAAAGTACACACTTTGAAGCTATGTAGCAACTGGAACTTTTCCATAGAGGCATTCGTTGCTCCTTTTCTCAATTATGAATGCATCGTAGATAGTTGATTTTCTTTCATGTTTACTAATGTTTTCTTTTTCTCTTTTCGCCTTGATTTCTATTTTCACGAGCAGGCTCCAGAGCTGATTCGCAAATCAATGAAGGCAGACGATAGAACGGTTAGTGTCACATGCGATTTTATACCTTAGTTTTACACCCCCCTTTCATGATGGGAGACGGATCTCTCCCGAAACGTTGCCCCGCTAAATATCAAAGCCTTGTCATGATAAGTGGTGACTATCATGTCGAATATTGCCCCCTTTCATGATTGATATTTTCATATTTTAGCTTTTTATTTCATGTTTTATTGATCAGAATTGCAGTTCTAATAATATTCTACATGATCAGAAACTAATCTTTAATTGCCCAATGAGAAGTGTTTACAAATTCATTTATTAATGGACATTGTTGCATCGCCAAACATCTATGAGAATACGCTGTACATGATTTAGCTCTTCTGCAATAAATATCCACTTTGCCCTTCCAAGTAGAGGTAGTAGAAAATTTATAATTGGGTTTCAAAGATTGGGCGTTCTCATTGGGAAAATGGGATTGGAATTCTTGTGATTGAGATTTGATAATAACAGAAGTAAATTGGGTTTGGGATTGTTGAACATGTCAATATAAGGAGCTTCTCTATTTTTCTTATCGGGATTAGGATATTTTATTACTTCAGCTCTGGAAATTGGGCTTAGCCTTCAGACCCTCTTTATCATTTGATGATAGTTTTTAAAATGATTTCTATGCCGCATACTGATTTTTTTATTTTCTGTTTTCTAATGAAATAGGAAAGCCATTCTCACAGTTTAGATTCAAATACCACATTTAGGTCAACTGGAGAGGAGAGTAGGGACAAGGCACGCGAGCATCCCAGCGCGGACGCCATTGATAAGCGAGACAGACCCGTGGGTTCGCCACCCAGGGTACGCGTGGGCACGCCACCCAGTTCGTCATCATCAAATAAGATTAGACGAAAGGAAGACGGTAGGTTTATTACCATGTTAGTTCTGATTATTTTCCAATTCGTTTTTCTAAAAATGAAATAACTTCATTTACTCATCGACACAATTACCATTTACGATACTTAATTTAAGAAAACAGTTATTATCAGCTACATACATTCAGGGGGTATCTATATGCTTGGTCTAGTGAACCAATTGCACCCAATTCTGTGTTCTGGCAGTTCTGGTTTGGTTGCTTTTCACTGCTGTTTATGGTCCAACAGATTTCCATTGATCTTTTTGACTGCTGTATGCATTTCCCTAATCATGCTTCGATGCGCATAATTACAATGCTAAATGCAAATAGTTGTTACTTCATTGCTGGCTCTAGAGATCTATTACATTTCCAACACTGCAGTGGAACGAAAATAACCTCACATCAGAAAATGGCAAGTTTCATCTTTACATCTCAAAAATAATCCCCTAAAGTGTGATGTTTTAGTATTATTATCACCTTTTATACTTTTATACTATTACATTTTCTGTTACTCGGAGTTTTTGTTTTACAGCCGAAGGCTTCAAGGCACCCGTTCTTCCGCTGTCAGTGGTGATGAAGATGAAGAAGAAGAAGCAATCGACTCAGAAATCACAAGCGAAGAATCCGCTTCTGTCGTTAATTTCATATGGCGAAGATTCAGACTCGGAAGACGATTGAGGAATATGGATTGAGATTATTGTTAACATTTAGTCATGTGAGAATAAGGGGAGAAACTTCTTAAGAGTTTTTACTGAGGAAAATTCCCTGCTCCACAAGTGATCACGATGATTATGATAAAGTAATAGTTCGAAAGGGAAACGCAGTAATCTGGGGTGATCTTTAGACTTGCTCAACGAGTCCTTGTTTCCCTGTGTGCACTCTGGTCAACTTATTACCGGAGTGACGTCCGCATATCAGAGAACACAGGGAAACAAGGACTCATGGAGCAAGTCTAGTGATCTCTTAGAATTCCAACTCCAAAAAGAGGGCCTAAATCCACGTAGAACTGCACACAGCAAAACCTATTTCATACTGATAACATTTTTCGACTTTCATTAAGAGTGTTACTTCAAACAGATTGTTACTTCTTCTATGCAATAGCTCTATCGACCTACCGTACATCGAGCACTATAGCCAGGATATGTACACTCTACTCGAGGCTATTTAAATCCATATACACTTCTTTGAATAAGTATAGCAAGTCAATAGAAGGCTATGACTTTCTTGGATTGCTTTACTAGCCTCCTCTTGCAGGGAACCTGTTAATAAACGGTTTTCTGGGTGGGTAGCTAGACTGGTATTTTTAGCGGCAGCGATAGTCTGGTTTAGCAAGGTTTAGTACCAGCAAGGGTTTCGACCCAAAGTCTAGTTGCTTATTATAAAGAGTTTACCCACATGTGGATCGAAACAGGCCAATAAGAAAATATTTAAATGGGTAATGAAGTGCATAAGCAACTAATCATCGACGTCGGGGTGGGTCCAAGAACACGACCAATCGACTACCGAACAAGTTCCTAAGGGAAAATGTGGTCCTTCCTCTACACAATATGGTATATATCGGTTTCAATGTAGACAGATTCTTAACTTTTTTATGAAATATTGACCCTGCTCTGCCAATGATGTGTGAAATATCCTCAAAAAAAGTTTTTGCTCAATTTCGATCGTCAAAATATTTTAACCTATATCAGAATCGAATTTTAGGTTTATTTTAGTTCTTCCAAGTTTCCGGTTTTTCACGCTATAGTGAGGTTCTGTATAGATAAAAGAATGCAGTAGTGAACAAGTACAAGGATTTTAAGATCTTTTTTGTGTTTCATGACTCACTGAATGAGTGACAATTAAGCTCAACCTGTGTTAACGTACTTTAAAAGTATTAAACTAATTAATTGTAAACTATTTTCTATCAGCCAAAATGAGAGTGCAAAGGTATAATTCTCAACCCTGCGCGGGTCAGTTAAATTTACGTCCAAGGTCTTGCTCATGTAGTCTTGAAATTATGATTTCTATACGGCATTTTTCGCTTTTTGTGGCTTCCTATTTGCTTAAATTAAGTGGAGGGCCTTGAGTCATGCCCCCTAAACCCCATACCCCCTAAAACCGTCACTGGTAAGGGTACGTAATATATCTTTTCACGACTTTTCTCGTCTATAGAATCTTAGTTGGAAGATTTTTTATAGTAGTAAGATATGCTGATTAGAGATATGAACTATTTGTCTTCCTTTGTTGTTCTAATTCTTACAGCTAGAGGTAATTACTACAAAATAAGAATTTTTAAAGCAATTTATAAATCCACTCTGGAATTACTCTATCTTTTGTCTCAGAAAGGCGGGACATCTTTTATTTTATCTTGGGAGAGATATATTTTCAAATGAACATTGGATTTGCTTATGGAATTGCGATGATAATTACCTGAAAGAATTACACCTTTCGTTTTTTTATTCACATTTACTGGAATGAGTCATTAACCTCAAAATTTGAATTTTTTTCCTTCTCTTCCAACCAAATGGTCAAAACTGAAATTATGAATGCAAAAAAAGAAAAAAGAGAAACTTTTCAAATTTCAACCATAATATTTCTAAAAAATCTTCTTTGAATATTTGCAAGCTGCTGAATGACAAAAAGCTACGAAGCAAAGCTCTAGTTGATGAGAGAATGCAACATGTCTCTAATGATTAAACATCACAAACATGAAATATGGCACTGTCTGATGGAGCTTTTGAGAATGTTAGGCTGGCACTGAGCAGGAATTTAAAACAAAGGAAGCTGCAATGTCTTAATTGCACTCTCAAGACCGAATGTTGAACGAAGAAGGAAAGCAACGCTTGCAATAAAAACGCAAATTTTAAGCAATATCATCATTAGTGAATGTATATAAAAATGATTCATCAAGAACTTGACCGATCCTTTGCTGGGCTTGATTTGAAGTTTGCTGGGTTCGCTTTCGCTTTTCCAGATGAACTATCCGTTACATAACAATGAGCGGCCCTCGTGAATAGCGAATATTAACCAGTTGTATATAAAAGTGATTCATCACGGTCATGACTGATTGCTTTCTGTGTTTGCTTCGAAGTTTGCTGGGTTCGCTTTGATGTTTGCCTTGCCAAATGAACGAGCACAAAAATGAACTGCTGTTGTGCGTAACGCGAATACCCGCCAGTTGTGTTCAGTAGTGACTCATCACAATCGTGACAAAGTGTTTGCTGTGTCTGCTTCAGAGTTTGCTGGGTTCGCTTTGATGTTTGGCTTGCCAAATGAACGACCACAACAATGAACTGCTGTTGTGAGTAATACGAATATTCGTCAGTTGATTCAGTGAGTCAGACTCCTCCGCCTGCAAAACCCAGAAGATGGTCCTGAATCGGGCCACCCGCCACAGCCATTCATCACATTAGCTGCACAGCAACATCGCAGGTGCGCTATAACCCCAACTGGTCTTTTCGCGTCTTCCATCCCTACGCTCAGACATTTGCTGACAACATGCACAAGAATTTCTGAAGAAATACACGTTATATGAAGGCACGAATATGAATTTGTATCATTGCATTATCGTGCTACTTGCATCTTTGCAAGATACACGATGTCAGGTAAGAGAATTGATTATGATGTCGAAGTGTTGGAATTTCAGGTGCTTGCGTCGAGTATTAAAACATAAGATGAAAACAGGAATAAGGCACGAGCAGTGAAAAACAATAGAATTTAGGACAAATAAAGTGATACCATATTACAATGATATTTTAGGATATTCATTCTCAATTTTATCTCTAAGCATTGCTCTGTTTGTTTATAACAGCATCATAGTGCCCAATGTACGAAGGTACAGAGCAACATAGGTGAGAAGCGAATAAGGAGACTGGCTCTCTTTAATAGTCTGTTCTGGGTGATGATTATGAAAAAATGAAACTTTAGAGATATAGAGAGCTATGTAGTCTCCTTTCTTGTTTCTCATTTATCCCCTTTTCACTGTTTTTCTCTGTTCGTGTTTTTGTCTGGTTCCTGTCTTCCCGCAGTCAGCATAAAGGTTACGATAAAATAAACATAATTCACACGCAATTTTATCGAGCATAAAAGTTACTAGAGCTTGCTATAGGATTTGATTGTCAATTTAAGTTTAAAAGTCTCAAAGAGCAAAACTATAATTATTTAATATAGCCACTCTTGTAGAATTATACAAGCATGATTTTAACATAGTTCAACATTTAAAAGAATTCACTATAATTTTCTGCGAAATGAGAGGATTACGCAATTTACACCCCCTTGGATTCAGTTATGTTACTTCTTTGAGCGTGTTTTTTAACGAGTCAGTAATTATTCTAGGTATCCAAAGGCTTCAACGCTGCGATTGGGAGCAGCATATCCGCAAACATCACGTGTGGTTCACCCCCAGAGCAGTTCTACAACACGAGACAGGGATACATACCCCCACGAAACAGGGTGATATCAGTGTGCAATGCTTCGAACCCCTTATACGCTCACCCAGCTTCGAATATGGTGGATGGACAGTTCAACAGCTTTTGGCAGTCTTCAAACAACGAGTCTGACGCATTCATCACCATCAACTTACGCAAGGTAAGTTTCCTCCTTTCAGTAAATAGACAATAAAAACAAACAAACAAATATATATCCTTTATGATGTTTGATTCACGAAGCTTTTCGTTCATGTAGTGTGTAAAATGAGGGTGTTCTACATGAAGAAAAACCTTCGTGAATCATATATCATAAATGATATATTGTTTGTTTGCTGAAGCAAGGAGACTGGTTCTCTGTAACTGAATTTTAATGCTTTCACAATCATCAGACAGGCTATGATCCATAGATGTCTAGTCCATATACATGAAGATTATAGTATTTCTGATGATTTTGAATGTATTAAACATCAAGTAACATAGAGCCAGTCTCCTTCCTTTGCTCTTATCAAAAAACTGTATATTATCTTGATATAGCAAGAAAAATCGGAGGTATAGTGAAGTCTGTATGTCTCTTGAAATTTAACAGTACCACATGCAAAGAAGATTTTATCTATGTTATTTTGCATGAAAAAGCAAGAAAGGGTGCCGAAATTTTCTTTGGTAGTCAGTTATCTATCTTCACCAACAAAATAGTATTCCGTTACATATGTGAAAATATAAGAAGACAAAACTATTTTTGAATACTGTTCTTACTTTATTTCTAGGCTCTTCTTGGTAAAGGAATAAGTTTCACTTTCGGTGACTATCGTCGACCCGGTCAAATCGCAATTTATCGATCTTCCGACTTTGGTCGGACCTACACACCTTGGCACTACATAGTCACCACTCAAACGCAGTGTACATCTGTCTTCAAGATTCCGGCCAATCAAATATTTTCTTACCCGGACCGAATCAACCGAACCGTGTGTGCGGAATATTCCTTTCCGTATCCGCTGGAATTCAATGAAGTGGTAAATATGTTTGTCACGAGTTCATCTTCTTTCACAGATCTTTGAATTGTGACCGTACTCGCTTGACTAAGGGCCCTACCACGGCCCTTTACTGCAAGCTTTTTCAATAACAAAAAAGTGCTCTTCTTGTGACTTCATCTTAATGATAGACAGTCTAATCCAAAGCTTTTTGTTTTTACTTTGGAAAGCTTGCATGGATTCTTTATTCTTAGGTTGTAGGGAAGATTGTTCTTTACATGAGGCTAATCCACGATTCAGTGCATTTCTAAGGTTTTGTCACTAGTACCGCTTTTGAAAAAAGGGCACTTATCTTTGAAAGTTGCTAGTTTTAACATTTGCCAACTGAAATTTTCTAAAGAACTATGTTATACACAAAATTGATGGCTTCTGAGGTTTGAATTTGAATTAGCAAACCAAAACATCAAGATAACAAATTCTTTATCGACAAATGTACAAAATGAGTAAACGAAACCAAATTTCATGTAATGAAAAGTGTTCCGCTAGTGGGGCAATTTGAGAGGCCAATGGGGAATCGCCCCACCACTTTGTATGTTAAAAAATGCCCTGACTCAATCGATGGATTCATATTATATAGTTTTTATAGGCTTTTTCGAGACTATCATATATATTTTATATTTTTATATAGTCTCTATCATTCGTTTTTGTAGGTTCTTTGCATAGATACTAATGTTTATTGAATTTTTCGCACCTCATCATGCCTGAGCCCTTATAGGTATTGCAACACGTTTTTAGATACCGTTGCTTCTATTTATGATTTTCATGATTATGCCAATAGTTTAATTCAAAAAATCTATTTTCCAGGTGAATGTTGATTTGAATGGTAACCAGAGAGGTGATGGATCATCCAACTATGACTCACCCCAACTTAGAGTAAGACTCTATCCTTAATTTTTGTTTCCAATACGCTTCCGCCTCCATACCCATCCTAAGAAATCCTCACATAAGTTGCTGAGAATCAGAACTAAAGAAAATGGTGTTCCATTTGTAGTTGCCTTCGTCGTTTTCACAAGAAACTTATAATAAGGAAACTTAGCAAAATCTCATGGAATTTACAAAAATATTCCAAATTCCACTCAGGAAGGTATCAGGATTATCCTACTCTGTGTTTTATGAAGTGCTATTATTATGAGAGCTATTTTATCTAAGTTTATAAATTATATAAAAGATAAGACAAGAATAGACGTTTCGATTATTATATCTTCTTCAGTTAATTTTTCTTACAAGGATTTGGGGACCTACTTGAATACCTTATTAACAATTGCACTAGTATTACAAACAACTAAGCCTAGTAGAGAATCTACTTAATAGAAATTTTTGGTAATTTGTTTGTAATACCTGTGCTATTGTTAATTAGGTATTTAAGTAGGTCCTCGATCATTGTAAGAAAAGCAACGGAAGAAGACATAATAATGGAAACGTCCTAAAGCATAGTTTATTCTTGTCTTATGTTTCGTGAAGTAATATGTTGTTAATTCTCTGCAGGCTTGGATGAATGTTACAAATGTTCACATCAGATTTACTGGTTTGTTCAGGAAGTTTGATTTCATTGATACGAGATGGGTGAGTAACACGAAGACATTTTAAGAGTAATTTTCACTAGATTAAAGACGCACATGGAATGGATGGGTCATATGATATGCTTGAATTCAATTCAACCAGCCTTCAAAATCTTCCGCGAGCATGCATATCTTATGTGTGGCTCACTGCTCGACCTAAGTCTCTGCGGACTAGTAAAAATCGTTAGCTAATTCCTAAAGATTTTTTAAAAAGTGCAAGAAAAGAAAATTAAAAGTACTTGATTCACTTTCCCTTTCACACTAATGAGGATTTTTTGAAACCAATCTTATTCGCAGACATTTAACATCTCCTGCCTGTCCACAGCAAGTTGTTCAAAATTTTGAATTGAACTGAATGACCACGCAACATGTAAAATATCAAAATAGCAAACCATCCGTGTGCGACTTTAAATACCCTCGGTTCTTCTCGAAATATGCAAAAAAAATTTATTACTTAGGAAGGGAATTCTATTTTATTGATGCCAGAGGTGGGTTGACATCGGCCAATCAGAAAGGATAGTTAGTATAGTTATCCACAAACAATCATAACGAGGAGTCTTGTGAGACGAACAATAAACTGTCATGAATATCATTGACCTCATTTAATTTACTTCTTTCCTGATGGGCCTATTTCGATTCACCTCTTGGTATAATCATTCGTTAGGTTTCATTTTCGTTCTCTTTCTGACGTATTACGCTGATGAGATACTATTTTTCGCTATTGTTCCAATTTTCCTCGCCATCCTCAAGTTCTGCATCGATCAAAGACTGTTCTGGCGTAGTACTCTGATGAGTGCCAGGCGCCAAGCTTCAGTAGTTATCATATTCGCTTTTTTCCCAATTTTCTTAACCATCCACAAGTCCTGTCCGATCAAACCCTGTTACATTACCGTACTTTCATATTTTAGCACCATTACGCTGTGCGTGAAATAAAAGTGATGGCTGTTTGCGATTGCAGTGGTCATGGAAACGGAGAGTCTTGTCCGGTGAATGCGCAGACTGGCCTGAGGCAATGCAGCTGCACAGATAATACATGTGGGTCTGACTGCGATCGCTGTTGCCCGGGGTTTCACCAGTATCCTTGGAGACGAGGCTCGTCGGCGTCTTGGCTTTCAGATCCTTCTACTGCCTGTGAAAGTATGTATGCAACTGCACTGCTTACTAGCGTCAATTCCTAGCTTCATATTCCAAATATTCCAATGATTGTTTTAATGAAATATCACCAGTAGCAAAGAAGTTGGAAGTGGGAAAAGAAACAATCTCAATGTCGTTATTTTAAAAATCGCATTGATTCCACTATCGAGCTGTGTTGGCCGAGTGGTTAAGGCGTTAGACTTGAAATCTAATGGGTTATACCCGCGCAGGTTCGAACCCTGCTCGCAGCGAATATTTTTCTCTATCTCTTAAGTACAGTGCCTTGTATCTTCCTCGCCTTCCTTTCCCCATCTTCTTTGATGCTCTGAAATCTTTTACCTATTATGACACACTGTTATGTTTATACGGTTTTTGAAAACAACGTGTTCATTCGTTCGAACTCGTACACTGCGCACTACGCATGCACAGTAGCTGATTTCTGACTCTAAGCCGTTCGTCCACATCAGACAACACGGGGCGCATGTTGACCTGTAAGGAAAGATTCTATCCTTCACAGCACTAGAATCAGAGTGCAATCTTCCGAGATCTGTCTGCACCATACAAGGATCGCCTTAACCCAATCCTGAGATCTCCGCGAGACTTCATCTTCAGTTCCGGTTCCACTGCGAAAAAGTACAAAGAAAGCTAGTAGGACTAACTGAGGATAGAAAGAAGTGGAAGTGGAGGACATTATAGTGGTTAACCGCTAAAGATGTTTAGATAATGATGAGCCGTTCGTAGTCAACAAGTCTAGAATTAGTGTGATGTTCTGGCATTGATTTTGGGGTTAGATTTAAGGTTAGGGTTAACTTTTTTAGGGTTAACTTTTGGTTGGTGTTGTTAAAATTGCTTATACTTTGTATGTGAGATGCTGCAAACATGCGATGAATTGTTGTTCTGTTCTGCTCTAAAATCTTCTCTTTATTTTCTTCAATATTCCTCTGCAAAATACTCTGTTGAGTATTGTTTCTTTGTCTGGAGTTCGTTTTTGTGTTCGCTTGTTAGTTTGTTAGTTTATTTGCAAATATACTGGACAAATTCCGAAAAAATGAGTTGATCCCCTCCATTCGTATGAAGAAGTTGAATATTGAAGTTTGCAAATTCTTGCCTTCAGGATGCAACTGTTTCAGCCACTCAAGCCAATGTGTTTACAACGCCACTGTAGATGCTCTTGGCCTCAGTCTCAACCTGAAAGGAAATTACTCCGGAGGTGGAACTTGTCTTAACTGTCAGGTACATATTAGTACTTTACTTTATCCACCCTAACCTACAGCTGTCTCTACTTGTCATTATCAAAAGAAGATGGGACATACTGAAGGCACATACTGATCCCAATTCCCAGCACTAAAATAATCGAAAATCCCAATTTCAATGAGGACTTTTGACACTTTTTCATTTCCAAAGCCCATTCCCAAGAAGTTCAATCCCACTTTCTCTGTCAATAATAATAGACGAATCTCACTTCCCAATTTACCCCTTCCTTGACCCTGTCAGAATTCTGAAAATTTCTTGAACATAGACCACGTTTTCATTAGGAGCGAAAATTGGAGAACGATTTGCAAGGATGATGAAAGGATTTGCCACGATATTTTAGAAAGATTTTATGTTTTTAGATGGTTTTGATGATATTACAAGAGTCGATTTTTCATCGTTACTCTCTTACATTGGTTATACATTTAGTGGTATACTTATTATTTTACGATTTCCTTTTTAGCACAATACAGAAGGCATCAATTGTGAAAAATGTGCAAAATATTTCTACAGGCCGGAAGGCAAAGCAAGGAATCTTACTGATTCGTGTACAGGTAACCTCTAAATCTCGCACTATAATTGTTGAGCCTCGACAACATTCTTTTGTAATGCCTTAGTTGTTCTACGAGACTTTAAATTGTGCATAAAAACCAAATCTATGCAGCTACCTTAGAAATACCACTTTTCATAAATTGAATGTTAGAAAATTATGTTATTAAAGAACAAAGAGACGAGTTAAGTGCTTCCCCAACTATAACGTACTGAAAACTGACAAAGATTTTAGAGCTAGAATCACTATAGCATTACTTTGTCTATATGTCCATCACAGTCCTCGATGTACGAAAGTACAGAGCGTTATAGATGAAAAAAGAAGAAAGGCCTTCTGTCAGTCCTTGTCTCTAAAATTAGAATCATAAGCTTCAGATGAAAGATGAAAGGCAAGTAAGGAAATCTACTCAAGAAAACTTCATAAAAACCAACAGGAGTCAAGTGCTGTATTGTCTTTAAGTTCCACATTTGAGCTTGGGTTTTCCGCTCTGTTCTATCATTGGTGGATGTTGTTTGATTCCATCCCTTATCTCTTACTTTCAGCATGTGGCTGCTTTTTAAATGGCACAACGATACAACCAGGATATGATTTCATGGAATGCATAAGAGATGAAGAATCAGCGAAAATTCACCCTGGAAAGGTAGCAGCCTTTTACTCATTACGTGTCTCTTTAAATCCCCTTTAATCGTGTACTTACTACTTGTTTCCCTTACCGATATGACGAAGAGTGTCCAAGACGATTGACACCTGACTTGCTCATTCATAGTCTGGCAAAAGTTTATCAGTTTGAGTAGTAAAGATAGTTGTGGAAAAGCTATAAGCAATAGAATGTGAGATAGAAATACATTCATCTTCAAATTATCTCCTCAGCGGTATGCTTGCAAACCTGTAATTGCTGATGTGGTGGATAATGACTTCTCTGGTGTTAACTACTGTGAATTAAATCGACATGATGATTCTCGCTACTGTGTTGAACAATCAAAGCTGTGGTAGATTAAAATGCATAAATCGTGGTGATTTCACACTACTGTCTCGGTTATTTTGTTCTAATAATGTAGTCGATAATGAGTATTTTGGTAGTAATTAAGTACTACTGTGATGGTCATTCTTTACTACAGACTGCGATAAATAATCACTACTATGACCACATTAAAGTCACCATCCATCAAAATAGTGCAGAGCTACCACGGCAATGGTGGACAATCACTAACACATCAGCATGATGAACCAACAAAATACGCATGAAAAATAACCAACAACAGTAGTGACTATCCAACACAAATCTACACTAAATCGACTAAATCAACACTCAATACAGTAAGAATGATAAACCACCCAGTACGCAAAACAATAGACAACAGCACTAATAAACTCGCACAGTACGCAAAATGACATAAAGTAGTTGTTATTATCCACAACTTCAGAACAGGACATGACTAAAATTCAATTCACAGTACCGCAGCTGTTAAGATTACCATTTCATGTCAAGGCTAGAATAACCATTTCATGTCTTTCTAATTCTAGAAATCTGGTGATTGCTTTTGCAAAAGTTTTGTGAGTGGCAGAACTTGTAACTCTTGCAAACCTGAATATTACAGACTTGAAGGAAGCAATCCACAGGGGTGCAAAGGTAATATTTCAAAATTGGTAAAGCCTTATTGAATATTGAAAAATCGGATACCAACCGAAGCATTATATAGTAATATAAAATGATATATTATGATAAACTATATATGATGTGCTAAAAAGCTTTTTGGCTGACACGACATAGTAGCACGCCAGGAAGAAAGTCAGAACGAAAGCTTAGTGAACGAACCTTTATGCATAGAGGTGGGTCGAAATGGGCTAATCAGAAAAGGGATTGATAATTGGTATAATGTAGACTAGACACAACGAATTATCCGTACTTACTAAAATATGGAACTATCTGAAACCACTGAAAATAGTCTGAAACCGCTCGAAACCGTGTGTATACGCCTAAAACCATTTGAAACCACCCGAAACCATCATGAAGCCACCTGAATCCATCTGAAACCATTGAAATCCACCATGATGCCACCTTATACCATCTGAATCCACGTAAAAACACCATGAAACCATCTGAAACCATCTAAATCCACCATGATGCCACCTTGTACCATCTGAAGCCACGTAAAAACACCATGAAACCATCGGAAACCACCATGAAACTGCCAGTCCATTAAAACGATCAAAACAATTGTACAGAGGCAAATTGTTGAAACAATCCTACGTTCTCGGTAAATTTTTTGATTGTGTGAAAGTTTGAATTATGGAAGAGGGTATTGAGTGATATCTTTTTGTTTATAATGGTAATCTTTTTCGTTTAGCTTGCAATTGCCACTTACCAGGAACAATTGGTAGAAATGCAGTGTGTACTCAGGTATCTGAATTATATTTATTTTGGAGTTAACTTTTTTAAGATTCAATGCAGAAATACAAAGGGTTTACTATTTATCCAGCAGTCATCAATATATAACCAGTTAATACAGTTGACCGAGAGATTTGCTTCAATTGCGTTGGGTCTTTGGTCAAGAAGCAGCTGGGCTAAATTCCCAGAAGCCATTCTCTTCTGACCCTCCGAGCCTTTTTGACCTCAGATTGTTCTTTCTTTTGATGATAAGTATAAATCTTCGTATTTTCAGGATTTTTTTGGTCAGTGTGCTTGTAAAGCCAATGCACAGCTACGAGATTGCAGCCAGTGCAAAGATACTTATTATGGAATGAGCGACTCTGACATCAACGGTTGTAAAGGTAAATGCTATATGAAAGAAAAACACAACACTCTTTGTTTCATTTTTCAGTGTTTGGTTTTTAGTTTTTATCTAGTTTTAGTCTAGAGTTCTCCTCTTTAGCCATTCAATTTTGAATTTTATATCCCTTAGTATCCTAATTTTTATTGCTAATTTTGTAATTTTCAATTTTGTGGCTATGTTGCTTAAATGTATTGTAGTTAAAATGTAAATTGTATTTAGTGAATGAATGAATGATAAAATGAATGCAACTAAACTAAAGCTTTCATCGAAAAATCATTTAGTATCATTCTTTAACAAGCAGAACAAATTTATAAAGGCTTTTAAAGATCGTTACAAATGTTTAGAGTTTTTTCTCTGAAAACGTAGGACATCATTCTCCTAGTCATGTGGTCTTATAAGCGACAAGTTACAACTGTACATAAGTAAAGATATTAAAAGCAACAACATAAACAATAATTTTCATTGTGTATTTTGTTGTTTTTGATATTCTTATTATCTGTTGTTGTATCTAGATGTTCTAATAGCGACTGTATGTTTTAAGTAACACAGTTGTGCAAACGACAAGACATTCTGTGTTTATTTGGTTTTTAGCATGTGCCTGTGATGTTGGAGCCTCGTTCAACGCAATTTGTCACAAGACAACTGGCCAGTGCAGTTGCAGATCATTTCTACGTGGCCGAACATGCACGAGGTAAACTTCAAATTTGATGTGTCCTTTGCAGTGCTATATTGTCAGCTTCTTCAGTTTTTTTTTCGATAAGCAACTCGCCAATAAGCAACCAGGGGTGGAATAACCAAAGAATATGCAATACCAGGGCTCGATTGAATAGATTAAGTAACTAAGCACTTTAGATTATCTTAATACCTTTTCTTTTTGTTGCCTTTGAGTGCCGTTATTATCCTAGTGCATTTGTTCACTTCCTTTTCGAACCTATGTCATCTATGTGCATTATATCCAATACATTCTAGGTTCAATCAAATAAAAGATTAATCAAAGATTATTCAGTAACTATAGTCATAACCTGATGGAACAGAAGCTTATGCCAGTCATTCTCTATTCTAGCGTCACTATCGGATACTACTATGCCACTCTACATTTCATATCTGCGTCACGGAACATGTATACGTCTGCAACGGTAAGTTAAAGCCCTGCTCTGACAGATACCCAAAAAAGGTTGCAAACATGCATTGAGTGACGTAATGCCAAGTGGTATACACCTCCTCTACAATGGTTATTCGATTTTCGTGCAGTTTTTGAATGGTTAGCAGAAAAGCACGAACTTGAATGTTAATTCCATGCACTGTGCTATAATACGTTTTAAAAAGGCTTACCACCTTTATTCTCTAATAAGCCCCCCCCCCCCCTCAAAATGGCCGTATTTCGATAAGATTCCTGAAGGGCTAGATTTATTATAAAGAATAAAAAATAAATGCTTTTGCTGGATCAGCCAAAATGACTTTTTCATAGCCTCAAAACATATAAACTGTTGCTAGATTAAAACAAGGAAGGGGACTGGCTCTCCGTTACACAAAGTTTAATTTTTTCACAATCATCAGACAGACTATAATCTTATATGATTGTGATTACAAGACTATAGTCTGTCTGATGATTGTGAGTACATACTTGAAACTTTGGAGTAAGAAAGAGCCAGTCTTCTTTCTTGTTTTCAATCTATATCGCTGTACATCGTATTCTGTACATCGAGCATTAAGTTACAGTTATAGACTAAGGAATACTTTAGAGGGAAACGGAAGCTATTTATTGAAAACATTTATTCTGCTAATCATACTTAATTATTCTTCCAGTTTTCACTTCAAACGACGATATATGTGCCAAAGACGACAATTTATCGAATTTACGTGGCCTACTCAATGGCAAAGATAACAAGCGTACAGCTCACCCTTAGACTACAAAAGATGTCGCTCATTCTGTCTGAATCCAGTCTGCCAATTACTATTGCAACATATTGCAACCAGCTTTGCTATAAAGTCTTCCATGTTGCCAGTAAATTCGACTTCAGTCTAGAAATCGGAACGTGGAATGTCACGATTTTGTCAGCAATTGCTGAATCACAGTTGAAGATTGTGAGTACACTTAAATGAAACGTTATTTGACTAGGCTATACCATTTTTTTGCTTGAATGTTACAAGTGTTGGGAGAGTGAATAGTACCTCATCCTTCATCTTTGAAATTTTTATGTCCACTTCTGAAATCGAAATTCTCTACAGTTGAAGATGTTTTGATTTTGTAGTGTCTGGAACAAGAGGTAATTTTTTTAAATTATTTTTATTATGTTTGTTATGAACTCTGTCACTTTTCATTTCAGGAGAAAGTTATAATCATACCCCAGCTATTCTTATCTGGGTCAATATTGACTACAGTGAATCGAAACTGGTTTTTGACCAACTGCAACGTCACAAACAACGACATGAGGTGAAAATAAAAAATTTTGATTCTCAAATAATTTGCTCTTGCTGGTGCGCTGTAAGCAGAGCGCACTTCGATTTTGCCTAATATGTTTATCTAATCATTGAAAATTCAGTCAAGCCAAGGTTAGTTCAAATATGTGAAGCACTAAGACCTGAGAAGGAATTAGGAATTCGGCTGCGATCAATTAAAGTCCTAAACCGGTACAGCGGAACCTTGATACAACGGACAGATACTGAAGTTCCCAATTTAAATAGTCATTAAAATCAACCTAGCGGACATATCTTTACAACGGAGTATAGAATATGTCCCAATAGTGTCCGTTATAGGGAGGTTCCACTGTAGTTCAACTTGCAACTTTTAGACCGCTTTTCGTTTATAGAGTTGGAACCTCCGATGAGCAGAGATGTCTATCATATGTCTACAGTCTTAGCACATTCTTCAACAATGGCGCTTTACGTAAGTTTATTGAAAATTTTCATCCCTTCGATAATAACTTCGTGTAGGCAATGGTCATGCAGTCACGTAGAAAATCATGCAAATTGTGCGGATTTATAAACTTTTTCGGGTGATATATTAGATGGGGGGGGGGGGGGGGGGGGCTCTCTCCTCGATTAGTTTACCTATTGAGAGAGCTCCTCCTTAGTAATTCTCTACATACAATTTACTTGATTTTCTTGTGTATGTGTATTAATTTGCTGTAAATTGTTTAATCTTCAATGTAGCTTGAATATTTATTTCAGTTTAACTTGTAGATTGTATGAAGTGAATTTAAGTAATATCAAAACTGAAACTGAAAATAACATCCTGCTCCTCGCTATTCTGGGGCTCTTTTCATATCAGAGACTGTGATGATTTTGTCTTATTCTTGCAGCATGCAGATGTAACGCTGTTGGCTCAAAGAACTCCACATGTGAGCAATATGGTGGACAATGTTCTTGCAAGATTGGTGTGGGAGAACGGGATTGCTCTAGGTGCCTTCCAGGATTCTACAATTTCTCATCTGCTGGCTGCACACGTAAGTTTATATTCCGATATTTCTAAAGGTGATAATTCTTTGTAGTGTTTAAGTCTTAAGTTCTTCAAAGTTCAAGAACAGATGAAAGATCTAATGTGTCAGAAAACACTGAGTGTATTTGGTGATAATACGATAGAAAGACACGGTGTTCCTCCTGAGTACAACTTGAGAAAAACATTTACGGCTCACGGCATCGAAAACTTAGTTTGCATTTTCCATTTCTAGAGGGTTTTGATCTAGCAGATTTTATTACAGATATTAAATGAATAGAGAATGTATTGCGTTCGGCACAGCATAGTTTAGGAGTAAACGAAAATAAGAATAGATGATAACGAATCTATATCGAAACGTCGTCTTATTAAAAACAAAAATTCACTGGCACTATGTTTATTATTATTGTCGTTTACTTCTAATGATAGTGATAGGGTCTATTGGGTATACTGTATGCAATAAGTTAGGAGTTCCCCTAATGTTTTTGTTTTATAGCATGTGGCTGCAAAGGTCCCAACAAAGTATGCCACCCGGTGACAGGGAGGTGTGAATGTCCACCGAACACCGTAGGAAGAGTCTGTGATGCGTGTTCATGCAACGACAACAGCAACGAGTGTCTCAGAAGTGGAGAGTGCATCAATTGTGGCAATAACTCGACATCAAGCAGATGTGAGAAATGTAAATCTGGATTTTTTGGAAGTGCCGTCACCCAATCTTGTCAACGTAAGTAGAAAGCTTCTTTTCATGCTCAGATTCGTGTATGAGTAATATTGGAATTCAAAAATAACTTCTGCTTAATATTTTAAAAATTTTTCTACTAATTCTTACAAGCAAATTAGGATTTCGAAGAAGAGTCTTCATTTCCATTGATTATCCTATAGAAGTAAACATATGATAGATATATATGAAATAAATATGAGTAAATATATTTCAGAATCATTGTTTGCTACAAAGGGGCATTGTCGTAAAGGTAAAATGCTTGCTTATATAGCTGCTCTTGTACCTTTCTTTGAATCAAGAATGAAATCGTTACGTTTTCACCTGTTTACACTGAAACGGCTTATACTGTTTCCGAAATTATACATTTCATTACGGTTAGGAAAACGTTTTAGTGTAAACGGAAGGCCAATAGACCCCTTTCACAATGACGTAGAATGTGTTTGAAAGTGAGGCAAGAGATGTGATTACCTGAAGAGCAAGAATACTTCATCATACCATTATGCGAAAAGTACAATTACAAAACAAATCCATGCGTTGCTACAAGCAATGCACGCTTTTGAGATTAGAATCCACATGATATCAAGGATAGAGATGTTCCAAGAAGTATTTCAAAAGAATTGACGTCATTGTGAAAGTGGGCTATCCGGTATGACTTCGTACCGTCTTCGATTAGGAACGGTATTGTTTAAATAGGGCCTACCTTTCAAGTCTATTTCACATTTGAATTGTTTTATTTCCCAGCGTGCAACTGTCACATCCACGGCTCCCATAATCAGACGTGTGATGCTGTGACAGGCCAATGCTTCTGCAAAAATGGAGTGGTTGGAGTCAAGTGCAGTGCTTGCTTGGTGAGATCCTTTTTTTATCTGCAATTCTAAAACATATTTTTGGGAGTTTCTTTTAGTTGTGAAGGCAATCTTATTCGGAGTATTTTCTTGAAATGTTGAAAAATATCAAAAATACTCTGAATTGAATACCAGAGTTTTAAAACCATCAAATAGAATATAAAAAACTTTGATTAACAGAGAGACCGTCCTTTAGTTTCTAATCTATATTGCTCTGTACTTGTACATCGAGCACTATGATGCAGTATTAGACCGAACCATGCTATAGAGATAACGAAACACATTATATATTCATTTTTAATTCATAGCCTAACTATTACGGCCTTGTCACATCGGGATGTTTTCCATGCAACTGCAACTCTCTTGGATCGGCAGGGCAACAATGTAATTCTTCTGGCCAGTGCACATGCGCACTGCATGCAACTGGACTAAGATGTGATTTATGCGAGTCAGGCTTCTACGGACTTCCGACAAAACGATGTCAACGTAAGTATTTTGAATGTTATTGATGTTGTTCTTGGTACAATTGAACTTCGGATATAACGAACTAAATGTCTAGTTCCTTGGATTATGCTTTATAGATAATTATGGCCTTATAAGATGATTATCCTAGTATAACGAACTCCTGATGAAACGAGCAGTTTCAGGTTCCCTTAAGGTTTGTTATTACGGATTCCAGTGTACTTATATAAAGTAATCTGTAATTTCCAGCTTTTCAGCTTATAATCTTCTATCAGTGGTATCTTGAGTGTTCTGGGGTCCCGATGTGACCTAAGCTTGATTAAAACCTTTCAGTAGGGTGCTGTAGAGGGTTTGGCAGTGTATTATAGGGTTTAAAAGTATTCAATTCAATTCTTTTTAATAACTTGAAAGCAAGAGAGGTGATATTTGAGCATTGGTGCTTGATCCATTAACTCTTTGCGTGCAGAGGCACTCTGAGTAGATTAAAATATTTTTCATGAAAAGGCCTGGGAATTCCTTGTTTTTCGTTTAGCCTGCAACTGCGATGCAAAGGGAACCTTACAGGGTACGTTTTGCAACAGTGACGTCACTGGCCAGTGTCAGTGTAAACCGGGTGTGACTGGAAGAACGTGTGATCGATGTTTGAGGCAATTTGTCAACTTTACCAACACTGGATGCGAACGTAAGTTTTTTGAATCTTCTCGCTTATATTTTCTGTTGTTTTGGCTACAGGGTTGAACGTTATTTACAAAAATGCTTAAAGAATATACAGAATTTGTTATGAGCCTTTTTAATCTAAAATATTAGCACGTGATGCAGAGGCCTTATGTGTATTCTTGATCAACAAACTGGCTGTGCAGCAACACGTAAACTTGGACAAATGATGTACGGTTACTTATTGTTGGTGTTTAAGACCAAAGAGTGCCCAAAGAGTGAAAAGTTATTCTTGTCTTTTGTAACTTTTTGGGCACTCTTTTTGTGTATCTTCAAACATGTTTCAGCATTTTCATTTTCAAATGTATCGATCCTTTTACACTATCCATAAGTAGCAACCTTGTCTCCTTCATCATCTCTCAATCTTAACCTTCTCTTGGTTATTCTCAAGTGTAGACTGGAAAGACATTTTTTTAACTAAAATTTTGATTAGGTTTTATTTTTGCCAACAATTTTTTAGCATTCCTTGTAATTACTTTACATGATATTATCCTATTTTTTTATATGAATTATTTAATGCAACTTTGAGCTGTGTTGGTTAATGGTGCCATATAAATGTCATTTATTATTCATTTTTATTATTTATCTTTGTATTTTTCTTTGCAGAATGTTCGGTTTGCACAAGAAAGATGCAAACGACAGTCGATCAATTGAAAACTCAACTAGCAGTCACTCAGATACGAGTGAACGAAACCAAACGCATGACTTATTTGCATGCAGAAATCGGTAGAATCGAAACCAGGGCTAACAGCATGCAGGTATTGTTTAAACCTATTTTTTTATTATATGAATTTATTTATCTATAAGCATACATGACGAGCTAAAAATGCTAAAGAACCCTAAAACGCGACCCTCAGAAACAGCAGCAATTTTTTACTGCAACTTATTGCCATTGATTTATATATTAGAAGTTAAATTATAAAATTTCTAAATTAGAGTCGTAATTTATACAGTATATTAGTTTCTTATTGCTGAAAAGGTATCGTGGTTGAATAATCAAAATAATAATAATGATAATATGTTGCTTTGAGAGAGTATGTACCATCACCTGCCTAACGAGTAAATCAGAGTTGCGATAAAAGTAATATATATTAATAATAATAATGATAATGATAATGATAATGATAATGGTGATGATAATGATAATGATAATGGTGATGATAATGATAATGATAATGGTGATGATAATGATAATGATAATGATAATGATAATGATAATGATAATGATAATGATAATGGTGATGATAATGATAATGATAATGATAATGATAATGATAATGATAATGATAATGGTGATGATAATGATAATGATAATGATAATGATAATGATAATGATAATGATATTGATAATGATAATGATAATGATACTATTCCCACACTGCATCAAGCATACTTTAGCAAGCAGAGTTTTATTTGCGTACGAAAATTGCATTGAATGGATTTGCTGCTCCACTCTTTGCCCGTTTTCTTCAGTTAAGTAAATAACTGCAAGGTAAAAGTGCTCCTTTTCCTACTGTGGGTACCAGAAAAAAATATGTGTAAACAGTGAGATAAAGGTAAAGGTATATATTAGACTTGGTATATATAGCAGGGTGCAGCCACACATGGTGCTCATAACTGCTGACTAGACACCCTTTTATACTTCTGGATTGGGAGAGCCACAATAATGTTTACATCTTGCCCATGGATGTTATCCTCATTTCACAAGAGCTTGGTTTTAAACCCGCTACCTTTCGGTTGTGATTCCAATACCTTAGCACTATACTATTGAGGACCATGCAAGATAAACTTACACTGTGAGGATAAAAGTCGAGAGGGTAAACTCTGCATCTCTGCGTTCGGCCCTGTCTATCTTCTCAAGACAATTATTGCGTATTGAATTATCTTCATAGATTGTTGAACTTTGTTTTTCCATAGGTATCTGCTACACTGTACGATCAGAGAATCAAGCAAGGCCAGACAGACTATTCGTTTTTAACACAGACGTATCTAACAAGGATCAGCCAACGCCATTCTGCTCTCGTCACAAGCGTATGTTTTACTTTGATATTTACCTGTGTCAGGAAGCTACAATCTTGGACAAAATATTTTTCAAAAACTTGAAAACTGCTTGAAATGTTTCAGAAGCCTCTATTTTAGCAACTAGTTTAGGTATCCTGGTTTTAACCAACATTGATTTGGGGGAGAGGGAGATGAATAGAAAGAAATAGTTGGTTAAAAGAGGGAAAAGTAGGTTTTGCAAAAACATTCTGTCCAAGATTTTGTTGCTAGATTGCATTAGCCTTTCAGCTTTCTGAGAAAACATACTTCGTATCGACTCTAACCTTGCTATATTCTCAAAAAGTCTCATTAGGACAGGCATTACAAGTGCATATTGACACATAATGGAGTCTCCAAGATTCGAGCCTACGGAATCTCCTAATGTTTTTGAATCTCCGAGTCCTCTAATCAATTTTTGTAACCTTAAAATTCTATTTTGCAAAACATTTATTATTACCACTTTCTTTGCTTTACAGATCAACCGTGTGTCAACGAAGGCATCAAGTCTTGTTTCAATCGGTGCTTCGAATGTTGATCGCATGAAGCGAATCGACCAATCAGCAACAACTGCGTCCACACTATCAACACGTATGTTCACATTCATTCCATTTTTTGATGATTACTGATTTCAACTTATAGTCTTGTAATGATTCAACTTAGGTCCTGTTCAAATGATGAGTTGGGTAAGCCCGGTATGCCGATCTATTTCACTTAGGTAGGATTATTTTCCATCTATTTTCATAGAAAGAAATATTTTCCTAGACAATGGGCCAGCCTCCTTTTCGATACAGTGGTCAATAACATTTGACAGTGCTAAAACCTAAATTCAAAAGATATTGCCTCATCTTGCCGGGCTGGCCCGGGTGAATTCATATTGAAAATGTTCAGCTCGCAACAGCCGTCTCACCGAGCAAGAAGTAGGATCTATGCGAACCGGCTTGCAATGACACGCTTTTCCAAAGCTTGCGATGTTCTAGGCATTTGGTAGATATTCCTTTGCGCAGCCTAGAATGAACGCAGCATGCTAGTTTCAACGAGAGTGTTTATCATGGTGGAAACTCTGAAAAGTGGCCCATCCCAGTCTACCAGGCTGGCCCCTTCATATGAACAGGGCCTTGGTATTTGGATACTGACATATGTGATTTAATTTTGTAGAAGCCAACTCAGTTGCAATGGCTGTATTCATGAGTCTGGCAGATGTTGTGAAGTCAAGCTCAGCCTCGGTTTCAAAGTCAGCTATCGAAGTACAACAGATATCTCTGGCAATGCACCAATCAATGATCAAATCAATCAATGAAGACTTGGCATTGTCAAATGCTGTAAACCTCAATGTCTCAAACGCAGGGCAAACGGTAAGTACATCAATTTTTTTTAAATTTTTCGCTTACCAAACGAGATATAATTTTAATTACCGTGCTTTACATGATGAAATTGTTAGTAAACCTTCGTTTTGCTCCTCCTTCATGGAATTGGATTCTTTTTCTCTCATAAGAATTTTTAAACCTAGCAGCTCGAGTTATAGGTCTGTCTTGGCTACCGTGACCTATATTGATGAAATACGACAATTTACATATGCCAGCACCGGGTCTCGAACCTTGATGGTTGGTTATTGCAACCAAATGTATGCTTTATGAATCAATGTTGATATAACATGGCTCTGAAGAAGGATTTAATCCAAAACATGAATTAATGCCTCATTGTCGATAATTCTTGAGTTGCAAACACCTCAAAGTTACTGTGCTAACTTATTCTCCTGGTTTAGGATAGGTCAGCACGCTCGCCTTTGGTCGCAATAACCTGGGTTCGAGAACCGATGGTGGTATATGTAAAACGAATGGGAAATGATATAGGCATTGCTTTAGGAGGCTACAAAGCCAGTTAGCTCTATAGAAATCACTCAGCCATGACCAATTTCTATCTTTGATGTAATTCATGAAACATAACCCAACACTGTTTTTCATTTGAAATATCAGGCCACAACCCAACAGTCGATGGCAAGCTCAATAACATCGACAGTACAAAGCTCTACAGCCACACTAACGCAATGGAACACAGCATGGAGGCAAGAACTTCCACAGTTTCTGCTTGACATTCAAACGGTGTATACAAAAGGACTTGCCGTCTTGGCACTAGTTAACAGCACTCAGGTATGAATATCCAGTACTTTAGTTTTGTTGTTGTTGCTGTTAGATATATTGCGAAAGTTGTAAACAGTTAAACAGTAGGGGACTATCTTAGCCTACATATTTGTATTACATCTCGGCCTATATACTTGTATTATATGGTTCTCCTATCATACTTGTATGATGAATGATATGCACACATAATATCTAATTTCTTTTCTCTACCACTAAAATATATTTTTAGAGTTGTTTTAAGTAAGTAAGTAAGTAGGTTTTAGCCCCAACAATAAAAACCTCTTTAAAAGTGAAAAAAAATGAATAAAACTAATTTTATCATAATTTGAAATGCAATAGGTACGGTAGAAATTATAGTTATAAAATTATTTTCACTTAAATCATTGCTTTAAATAAGCTTCTCTAGCGTTTTCTCTTACAAGTGTGTGCTAGAATATAAAGATTCAAGAGACAAGTCAATCTTTTTATGAATAGTTTTATTTGTTCAACGAGTATTACTCACTGATGTTTCAAGGTTTCAAGACTTTCTTTTTACAAAGTAAGCCAGTTCATATTTCACTGGTGTGTCATTTGAAAAAAGGGCAATTTACATAAATATTTTATATACATAGTGGGGCAATTGTAGAGGCCGCTATGGCATTATCCGACAACTTTGTATGTTCGAAAATACTCTGAAGTAAGCCTCCTTACATTTGGACTTTGCCAGTCCGGAGAAATAGTCGTTTCTTGATCAATTCTGCTTTCATCTTACATTTCCTAACATCATACTTGCTCTGTTCTGAATACGTTGAGCATTTGGAGATATTTTGTTTGCAGAGTTTGGTGACACAACAAGCGAAATACATCAAGGATACAAATACCACTCATCAACAAGTACAGTCCATCCTGACACAGGCAACAACAGTTTATCAACAAGGACTCGCTGTATACGAGGTAATGTTTAATCTCTCAGATCTTTAATGTGAATTGTATTTATCTCTTATTAATAAATCAATTGTAAACCTCTTTGTAATTGCTCTGTACTCGCGTTTATCGAGTACTATAGCCAGGATAGGCACTGTCTTCTCGAGTTAGATGTAATATGAATTGTATGTATCATTTTGCGACGATGAAATATGCAAAAGCTAATAACAATAATAAAATGATCTAAAACTTCTTAATATAATGTATCATACTATGATATCATTATAATATCATAGAGTAACTCAAAAATAAACCATACTCAAAGCATGGTTATTTTGGATAACTCTCTTGCTATTTTGTAAACTTAAGAAAAAGGGTTCTTGTATTATCATTTTACAATATCATTTCTATCATACCGCCCCAAGTTTTAGTTCGTGTTGTGATATTATTTTTGTATCCTATAGATGATATAACTTTAACTGGTAAATGTTTATTTAAGATTAGATTCGATCATTTTAGATCATTGTAAATACCAACTAGAATAACTATTTCAGTTTTAAAATATTTGAGTGTAGGTTGTATTTTTCAATGGAAATCATATCATAGTGCTACAATATTTTGATTTTTGATGTTTAAGTCTGTGATTAAGAAATCCAATTTCCCCTGCCAGTTATCACGACACTGGCTGTGTATTAACTCGCAGACTCGGAAATACATTGCTGGGAACCATATGTCGTATGCCAAAGTTAACGAGTTGCTGTGCAGCCATTGTTGTGATAACCAGAAGGGCATATTGGTATATATAGGCCCGGATCCAAGGGGGGCGTAAGGGGCGTACGCCCACCCTTTTTTGGTAGAAAAACAATACAATTAACTTAATACTACCCTATTTCTCTTTTACATTATCCTTTGATGAATGTGTTACGCCCCCTTTTTTGTTGGTGCTGGATCCGGCCCATATATGGATCACTCACTTTAATTTTGCCCGCTGCTTTTGCAACTTGGTGGGCACTCTTTGCGTATCTTGAGCCAACTTTTATATCCATAATTCATCAACAAATTCTATAGCTATAATTTATCAATAGAATTTATATCTATAATTTATCATGCAGCAAAGTAAGATCCACACAACGTCGATAACAGGAAGCCTTCAAGTAGCTATTCTGCAGTTTACTTCCAACACCCTCACTGTGCAAGTCCTCCAAGGCATCAATCTTGCTGCGAGAGACTTTCCTTCACTCTTGTCTGATCCCTACGTCTTGGTGTCTATTGTTCCTGACTGGAATAGAGTTGGTGCTTTAAAGTCTCCTATCATTAATGGTGAGAGCTTACGTTTTGTTATGCGTTGGGATCACAGGAGATATGACTCACTTAACTATGTGTTTTATTGATACGGTATTTTGTGTACCTATCCCAGATAATTGAGTGCTCTATGCCATGGGCAGAGCAGAATATGCCGAGTTAAAATTCATAAAATATTTTGTGACTTAAAAGTTTCACACACTTATGCTATCATCAGACAAATCTCTATACGTTTTATATTTAAAATAAGACAAGAATAAAACAATGCTTTAAGACATTTTGATAGTAATATTTTCTTCAGTTACTTCTTTTTTTATCTTGGTATGATATTTCGTGAGGTAATCTTTTCTATCTTTCTGACGTGAGTAGCTATCTCATAAGTATTAGATAAAATATTCATCATCAAGTTGCACTATCTTTCTTTTAATAATGATGCGTAATTTTGTATTTCGCATATTCTTATCACTTCTGAAATTTGAGTATATAGCTCTACTCTACTCCGAAATGTCAAATGGCCTAGTCTTATAATTGGTAACTCTAGAATTAACACGGAATCATCTTCTAATATATTGGAATTGTCATGAAATCTATCGCAGAAATCTAATCATGTTTTATTGTCGTTATCCTCATTATTCGGTTCCTGAAAAAATAACAATTTCCTGCCGATATTCCAATTTCTACAAATATTCTTCAATGCCTTGATTTGTTACATTTCAGAAACGAAAAGCCTCGTAATTAAAGATTTTACTTCATATATTGTTTGTTTGATTCTTAACTTGCACTATCTTTCTAATTTTTCTCGTTGTTCAGAAAAAATAGATGCTAACTAGATTTTGATAAGCCTGATTTTCATATTGGATTTTAATTTCGAATTCTCATTTACTACCATAAATATATTCTTCAATACCTTGATTTGTCATCTTTCAGGTACCCTTAACCCAACCTGGCCTCCAGGAACCTCGTTCAGTTTTACCCTTACAGCCAGCCAGCTACAGAACACAATTGTCCTCGTTCAAGTTTATGATTACGACCCTACTGATGCTCATGATTTCATTGGGGAATTAATGATCAACGTTGGTGCGATTCCAGGGCTGTCAACTGCCACAGTCACACAGACCTATCCACTTCAGATTCAGGTACAAAGATATTCAGATTATATCAATGTACAATTATGCATTTCATCAATCTAAATAGATCTAACCATCATAAGAACTGAAAAGTGAAGTGAAATTGGTAGGCAAATGAGGCGATATAAGAGATCGGCCTAAAGTGAAAGCGAGGCTATAAAAAGATGTGCACCAATACAATCATTATAGAAATCACATCCAGCAGCAGAATGCACCTGACAATGAAAATATTGAAATGCGTTCAGGTATGGTAGGTATTACGGAACTAGATAGACGTCTCTAGATCGGAAATTATTATGTTTGATATATAATTTGCATAAAACAAAATCTTTCTAATTAAACTCCCTTATTTAAAAGTCACAACTTGTTGTTACCACGGTCCGTCGAATTTTCATGTCGACCAACGCTTGTCGATATCATAGCTTCGATAGTTGTTGACTTTTAAAACAGATCCTCGTGTTATTGAATGTGCTTAGGTTTATGCATGAGATATTAGATTTCACGTAATACACTTATAGGCAGAAAAGAGACTAGAAATTTCTCCTTCATCTTTACAAGCCTGTTTCGTGATTGCTCACTCACTGTATTTAATACATCTCCTGATGTACGCAATCACGAAACCTGCTTACAGAGATGAAGTAGTAATCCCTTGTCTCTTTTCTGCTAATAAGTGTATTCACCGCTCTACTACAAATGTATCCAGCACTGTTCTTCTAAATATCAGAACACAGACTTCTGAATATCAAGTAATCTAATGTAAATGTGTATCACAATAGCGGTAGATAAATGCATAAGAGAAGATAAATATCCAAGAAAACGAATTAATTTGGTACTGGTCTCATTCTATCAATCAAGATGAATCTTCAGCCTGTTGATAGGATGTAACCGGTACTAAATTAATTCGTTTTTCTGCATATTTATCTTCTTTCACGTAATATATACTCAATAGTGATTTATATGGAGATACTTTGTGATAACTTAACCATTTATGGTGAATCTGGAAATAAACTAAAATCTTTCTATACTTTTTCAGGGCTCCAGTTCCATTTGGAAGAGCTCGTTTTCCGCAAATCAAAACACGATCACCGATCTACAAACTGTCCTTGCTTCTCAAATCACGACGGTATCAATGTTGATGATGCAAGCTGAAACAATTGCCACTCAAGCTGCAACTGCAGCGGATTCCTTGCAAGCTCACGCAGCAAACCTGTCCACGTGAGTGTGTTCCTTATATTGACATCTGTATTCACCGATAGTTGTCTCTGAAAAGGCTAGATATGTTTTTTGATAAGATATCACACCTAATTTTAAGGAAGAATATATACCAGGAGAGGTCAGGAAGGAGTAGATGGGAACTAGGATTCGCCTTTTTATTAACTGGGAAAATCGGATTGAACTTCTTGGGACTGGGATTAGGGAATGAAAAAGTGAATTGGAATTGGGATTGCTAAACCCGTCAATATTGGGAATTTTTAATATGAATATGTGGGTTTCGCTGTACTCTTATCTGTATAGTTTCCTCATTGCAAACATACTGCACCTAAACCTTTGTGGCTTAACAGTATTCATATATCTCCCATCTTCATTACTGCTAGGTTTGGACTCGATGCTATCTAATTTCTGTTTGTGACTAAATTTTGTCAATGTAGACCAGTTAAGCTGCTGTTTTTATGATTTTCATATTTAAGGTTTCGAAATTGCATAATTTTCTTTCTTTTTAGGACGTTTGCTTCTGCGAAGAATTATGCATCGACTGCAGTGAATGCTGTGAATACCTACCGTGAAATATACCGACTGATAAACAGCTCGCTGATTGCTGCAAATGCTGCTAATGAATCTGCTGCTCAAATTACCTCGCTTGTAAGTCTCCTTGCCAATTCCTCTATCTACTAGATTTTCTTCATTTTCAAGTTTATACATGATTTTAGAATTGGGTATCTCATATCCTATTTTAAGTCTCATTTGTAAATCATTGGATTTTCAAATTTAGAAGTTTGCCTCTTGTAGTTCCACTATCATTCTAATAGGAACCTTTCACCGATATGAGTCAAAACGATTTGAAAAAGTTTTTTAACGATTTCGAGAAAGGAGACTGGCTCTCTGATACTCAAAGCAACAAAGATCAAATCTTCTTTCTTGCTTCTAATATTTATGGCTCTGTAATTCTGTACATCGAGTACTATGGTGCAGTTATAGACTAAGCAATGATATAGGGATTAAGTTAGTAAATATGGATTTTGTAATTTTGTTTATTGGCTATGCCTGATAAATTGGGTTATTTTATAAATGATTTACTTGGTGTTTCAAAATGATAGTTGTTTCAGATTCGACCGTAACCTGGACTTTTTAGCCAACGTGGAACGTTGCATTGATATTGTTTTCTTATTTAGATGCAAGGCATATCACTGGCCGAGTTGCAAGCGAAGGTTGATTCTGCTGTCGTCCAGTCTCAGATAATGCTGTCAGCCGCACAAGCCAGAAATCTCAGCGTCCCAGGTGAGTGGAGTGTCACTTTTTCATCATAATTAAATTATAATATTGTTTTCAAGCATTTGGTCCCGAGAACAAATCTGCCCTCACAGTTATAACCACACTGGCTATGTAGTAACTCGTAAACTTAGGCTTACGATTAACGGTTACACATTGTTGGTATTCAGGAACCAAAGAGTGCTCAAATTTCTACAGAGTAATGTGCAGATAGTAGGTAAATACACACGCGTTATGCCTATTTTTGCTCTAATAACTGCGATTTTCCCAAAGGTTGGAAAAAGCAGGGAAAAAAGAGTATAAAACCACCATGAAAGCAGTGAATCTGGATTTATTTGATGTGTGTTTTATTAATGTTTGATATTTAGCGTTCACAATTTCTGTTTCAGTATATCGATTCTACTTGCGCTCTGAGACCTTGGGAAGTTCTGGCATCTCTAATCCGCCTCTTTCTAGAATAGAGGTCGAAGGTATTGATTATAGTAAGCACTTGGATGGCTTCAATATTGCTACAATCGATCTCAAGACTGGAGTAGTGTTATCGTCAGTTAATTTCAGAGTGGACATCAACGCAGATGCTGGAAAACGGATGGCGGCTTATCTCAAAGCAATTTCAGGTAAATGAAAATTTAAAAATCGAGTCTCACTTTTAGATAGATCTTACGTAGCACAAGTAGGGAGAAATCGCACACAGTGGGGCTTGGTATTTTTGGGAGGTGGGCAAGTCAGTAAAATAATATTTCAACGAAATAAAACAATTCATTCCATTTGGAATTTGCAGAAAACGTTCATCCTTTGTTAGAAACTAGGTTCAATTCTAAAACAAGAAGTTTTTTGATGTTTGCCCTCAATATCGTGAGAAAAGTGTATTGCCTCGTTTCTAGGTTCTGAAACCAATATTAGCTTGATTCCATACATTCCAATTAATTTTAGTTATCTCTTCTTAAGAAGTTACCCAGTATGATTTTTTTTTAAGAATCTGCAATTAATGACGCGACTCGGTTCCATTTAAACGCACATGAAACGTGTTTTTAAAAAAGTGTAGGGTTTTTTGACACATTAAGCAGGCGTTTTAGATATTCAATGAAATATTTCCTTTATCTTTCTTCTTTATTGCTTATCTTAATGTTAAATCTCTACAATTGGTCAATATTGCGAATATGCGATTTTCAACGATCAACTACCCCTAAAGTGTATTTTCAATTGTGTATGATTGTTGTTGTTTATTTCTGATAATAACTATCTAGGTGAGAAGATAGTGGCGATCGTGAAACAAGGACAAGGAGAAATTTCATTTCAGAATCGGGTGAAGGTGCTAGGGGAGCTCATTGCTCTCGGAGCGGAGCCCCCTTATTTCAGTGGGGAGAGGGGATCATACGCGTTATTAGGGTACAAAAGATCAGCCGGACAGTCGATCACGTGGACGCAGCAAGTTTTGAATACCGAAGGAAAGGGAATCAGTGAAATCAGGGCAGATCTTCCTTTACTCGGTAAGTCAGAAATATGAAATATCATCACAAATACGATCCTCAAATCCACTAGAAATATTTCATAACTGCTCAAAATCATAAAAATATTTTACCCTTAGAAAAAAGCTATTTGTCGTTTGCAGCTGGGGCTAGGAAGTGTACATCAATGTATATGGTTGGTTTGACAGTCTTTTTTATCGCAGCTAATGTAGGAGGATAGGAAGGGGTAAATTTGGAACTAGAATTTACCTTTTTATCCAGTGGGATAATGGGATTGGACTGATTGGGACTGGGATTTGGGAATGAAAAAGTAAATTGGAATTAGGATTTTTCAACACGTCAATATTGGAAATTCCTCTTTTTTTCTTCTTTAAAGGTTTTGATTATTTCATTGCTAATGGGGATTAGTAACTCCATCAGGACCCTCAATGTAATTATTTATAGTTATTGCACATGAAAGTTGCATATTCATTTTTGTTTAATGAGTGCTTTTTTACTTTTAAGGGACACTGGCTGACCTCGTCGATTCTGCTACCGCAACATATCAAAGTGCTTGGCCACAATGGAGAGAAATCGATCAGCAGTTTTCAGTTCTCAAAACAGTGACTCAGCAGTTCCTCCTTACTGAATCTATTGGTAAGTACATTGGATAGGTTTTCCAAAACATTAGCCTTTATGAAGCAAGCTTAAACTCAACAAAAGACTCAATGGTGGAAGCAGTTATGTTTCGTCCTCTCTCTGACGTATTCCCTGACGAAAAGCTTAAGTAATCCATGTTTCAACTAAGGTCCCGATTTTTCTGGCTTTATTGAAGCAGTTTTTATCTGACTGAATTCAATAGCTAGTGTCATTGCATCAGTTGTTGTTTTTTTGCTTGATCGAACTAGGACATGTGGAATTTCTTGAAAACATTTGGAACAGTCTAGTGACATTTTTAGACTGTGATAAAACAAGGCTCATATAAACATAATTTTGGATTGACAACTCAAGACATTATTGTAACAAATATTAACTCTTGCTTTTTCGCAGCCACGATCGTGCAAGCATCCCTCCAAGCAGCAAATTTGATTCTGGGGCAAGCAACTGAATCTGCCACCAGGGTTTTGAGGGAATCTGTTACCCTGCAAACAACCATCACCGATGTCACCGCCAAGTATTACCAGATGGTGTATTTGGTTGGCAATTCAAGCTCAATCATATCCAACACGAGCTCTACAGGTACCAGTCTCTATCATAATAATAATGATCATCATCATTATTTTATTTAACTTGAGTAGAGAGTGCCTATCCTTACTTTATTGCTGGATATACCAGATGATTACCTCCCTTCCATCTCCAGGGTCCTGTAACCTACCTTCTTGAAGGAAGGTCCCGAACGGGGGTATTAATCCCTATACCCAGCATTAAGATTATCAAAATTCCCAATGCCAATGAGGGAAATAAAGAAACTCCTAACATTGACGTTTCCCAATTTACTTTTCCTTCCCAAATCTTAGTCCAAAGAATTTCCATCCCATTTTCCCAGTTAACAAAAAGGCTGATCCAAGTTCGCAATATGTCAGACGTATGTCATTGACAATGCAAAAAACGTAATTTCTCTTTGCATCCTCTTCCATTTTAGTTTCACAAGCCGAAGCAAGACTTCCACTACAATCAAGTATGATGTCAAGTGCCAAAGCAACTTCTGCTCAAATCAACTCCACAATCAAAACAATGGATGCTAAAATCATTTCAATTGAAAGCAAACTGGAATCTCTGAAATCGTTCTCTTCTCAAATCCCATTCGCCATCAACTTTGCAGCACTCGGCTCTGCTACTTACTCCATGCAGGGATATTCGAGCTCTGTCACCAAAGTTTTATACAACAGTGTTGGTTTTGATATGAAAGTTAATTCTACCAATGGCATCGTCCTCTATATGTTATCACAGCCTGGAAAAATAGTAAGTCCTCCACGATATAGTCAATTCTCTCTAAGAAGACATCTCTAAAATCGGAAATCTCGTTAGGACGGACACTTGTTGTTTCAAGTCACTGTCAGATCATATTAGAAAGAGGACCAGGAAGGAGTAAAGTGTCAACTGGGATTTGCCTTTTTATCAACTGGAAAAATGGGGTTGTATTTCTTGGGAATGGGATTTGGGAATGAAAAATAGAATTGGGATTGGGATTGTTAAACACGTTAATATTTGGAATTTCTCTATCTTCATCACTTAGATTAGGAATTTTGATTAATCAGTGCTTGAAATGGGGCTCAGTTCCCCCAATCAGGAACCTCTAGTAATGCAGTAGCTTTACAAACTATGTAACAAAAACCTCGTTAAGATGGAGACTTTACAAAGTCCAAAAGTTCTAACAAATTCCAAAAGGTATTTGAGAGAGTTTCGTATTTATCCATTCCCTTTCCTCGTTAGTATTTATAAAATTGATGCAATTCTTAGTTGATAGAAGTTTTTGTTGATGTTTATAGTCGGGACTCCTTGAATATAATGTGTTGTTGTTGTTTATTTTTGTGATTGTTTTTGTTTTTTGGTCTTGTGTGAATGTTAGTTTTAGTCGTAAAATTAATGGCTGCCAGCAAGGTGTGTTTTAGGTGAGGTGGATTAAAAATTAACATTTAGATTCTGTACCAGGCATTCCTGTGTTCAGCAGAACCGCAGTTATCGGTTGCATATTTCAGTTAATAACTCACTGTTAAGAAATGAAAAATAAGGGGTTCTTTTATAGACTGGAGAACTAGTTCTCTTACTTTTTGTTTTCACTTGCAGCCATACAGCATCGGCTTATACTTGCAAAACGGATACATGCACCTCATCTACCACCTTGGATTCGGACAGACTGTTTTGAGGAACCGGATGAGCATTCAGTTGAACCAGTGGTATTATGTTTACTTCGGCAGGTTTGTAACTGTTATGAAAACATCTCCACTATTCTCACTGCATTGATGATACATTGAAATATTTTAGAAAATCGATGAAACTTCAAGGCTTTCATTCTCCTTCTATTCTATTCTTCTAAATTGACATTATTTACATTGAGATCAGCATTCAGAAGAGAAAGGACAAGTGAAAATGTTGATTTTCATTTCCAACACCTAAGGCATGCACTTATTCAACACTACACTTCTTTCTCTTAGCTACACTTAAACAATACGTCATTAATGTTATTTTGCAAAAAACCTGCAGTGATATTTAAAAACGGTGCAGTACTAGATGAGTGAAATCAGCATTTGAGTCTTCGGTACTTATTGTAACTTTGGCATTGGGCAATTTCCGTTGTTACTAAAAGAATATGAAGGGCAAGGATTGTTAGTTTTATCTCTTTTTTCCATTTTCTTTTTGATTTTGAAGGGAAATGCGATGTTTTAAATGTTGGCGTCTCTTTTTTTCTTTTTTACACAGACAAGGTAAAGATGGCATTTTTTCTATGATTTTGAAGATAAATGTGATAATATCAAGTTTCCTTTTATACAGACAAGGTAAAGATGGAATTCTTTCTATCCGTGACTCAAGAGGGTCTACCATAGTCGCACGTGCCACTTCAGTATATTCTGGAGATTCTTCGACAATGGATTTCTCTAGCCAAAGTATGGTTTACTTGGGAGGATTCGCATCTGGAGTCATGGTAAAAACAATTACATTTTGTTTTTTATTCTTTTACTTTCATTTCTATCTTTTTTTTCTTTTACTTTACTTTTACTTTGATTTTATCTTCACTTTTGCTTTTATTCTTATTTTGCTTTTCTTATTCTTTTGCTTTTGCGTTACTTTACTTTTACTTTTACTTTTGCTTTACTTTTACTTTTGATTCTACTTTAATTTTTGCCTTTGCTATCACGTTTGCCTTTACTTTTCCTTTTACTTTTCTTTTGCTTTACTTTAACTTTAACTTTTAGACCAGCCTCGTTACGTTGTATGGTCAATACAGTGGTATAATCGACAACCTTGTCATCAACAACATCAAATACAATTTATGGAGTTCCATTTCTCAGAGTGGCACTGTGACGTATGCGGCAACTCGATATGGTTTCAGGGCATCGGCAGATGGGTCTTGGGTCAGCTTTTACGGAAATGGGTTCTTGCGTCACAATGTGGGAAGCTTTCAAATCAATGCTGCGTATTCAGAAATCACGTTGGAGTTCCGAACTCTCAGGGATAACACAGTCATTCTGGGGGTCACTGATGTCAATGGGAATTTTGTGTACGGATTGTATCTAGTCACTGGAAAGCTATTGTTTCAGTTCTCAGCTGGTGTCGGTCAGAATGCTGCTCTTATGACGACCAGGTGGGTTTTAGTTATCTATTTCATGGCAAGTTGAAATTAGAAGATGAGTCAAGTTATGCAAAATATGCATTATTAGCTGATTTCACAGCACGATTTTTGACATCAATATAATGTCTGCCTCATGTAAAACCAACTCCATTTCCATTGATATTTTCAAAGATCGATTAACACGTGCTATGAATGTTTTTGCACAACCTTTCGTCATATCTGAGACTTTTTTATACATTTACCCAAAAAGCGCCTATTCTGGAAAATCTAGCAACAGCAACGAGATTACTTCAAGTCTTCTCCCTAGCTTCATAAGTGTAGCTTAGCAAGATTTTTCTGCTATGAACAAAATCCTAAACTCAACAATAAAATATGAATAATTAGGTATTTATACGATCATAGACACTGGGCTAATGTCTTTTTGACAATGCTTTATTCAAGAATGATTGAAATATGGTCGTATGACTGTCTTTTAACTAGGATACTGGAACTGGGGGTAATTCATGTTCCTCTCGATTGAAGTACTGTACCCCCTCTCCCAGTTCAATATGCTTCCAAAGTCCTTCACGTGGCAGTTTTCCTTTCTTCTTCCAGGAACACTTACGTCAATGGAAGATGGTATAAAGTGAGGATGACTCGGACAGCAATTAATGCCAGCCTCACTGTGACGTTGGTTGGTTCGACGAACGCTGCTGATACCGAGACTATTACAACATATGCCAAAAGTGTTGTTCCACAAGGATACCAGCTGGTTTTCGGAGCGCCCTCTTCATTAAGGTACGAGTCTTGCTTTATAATTGTGAAACACCGGACATAAGAGCCACTGAATCGTGGCAGCCTATAGATATCTAATTTCACCCCATCAAAATAGGAAATATGTAGGGTAATCTTTATTTTTCCCTCTTTAAAGGTTTGGTAAAACGTGATTTTGTCCCATAGAAGAGTTTAGGTTGGAAATATTTGTCACTAGATAATTTAGTCTGATTATCACTAAATATCTGAAACAAACACGTCATGGTTAGGTAAGATATTTGACTTTAGTTTTGGTTGGGAAATCACCTTTTTGATTTGTGCAAAGGCTGGGTAAATGCAAAATACATCAACATTTTATTTCTCTTCAGGTGCCAACCTGGGGTTTATATAATAAACGGTCCCATGTTTAGTCTCAATGTCCTTCTAACCTTACGATATGCTTATTCTCTAGCACCACGAGTCCTCCCGTCACTGGCATATACGCAGGAGACATTCGTTATTTGCATCTGACGAATTCTCTTACGAATCAGCTGCAAGCAAGAAGCTTCAACTTCTCAACTAAAGTATCCGAGAGAGGAATCAGTTATTATGGAATGATAAACGCACAGGTAATTACAACTTTTCTCTATTCAATATTTTCATCATTATTTGATAACTTCATGTTTAATATTATTTACTATTATGGATTATTATTTATTACTATTATTGAAACACACTAACATGCAAAGTCAGAGCTGTGAATTCATACTTCATACCTGAATTCACATTATTGACACACTTGATATGCTCAATCAGACCTCTCTATTCATACCTCATATTACGCTCTACTTGTGCATGTAGAATGTGTTTGGATAATGGTTTAAGACATGAAGTTATCAAATCATGATTTAGCGTACAGCTCACGGGAGTAAATGTAATTATTAGCTATTGAAGTTGATAAAAGATTATAAATATTTCAATCATTGCTGCATTGCCCAAGATAACTGACTTTAAACCGATTACATCAACTACTGTTCCAAGCACTGGCATACTTACATCTTGCGCCAAGGCCGTTTTAGATTAAAGAGTCGGGTTGATCACCCTCTCTTTCCTTTAGCCTCTGTTCTAAACAATAGCCTATCTTATTGAAGGTTTATGCGAGGGCATGAAAAAGCACCCGACCGTGTGACCGCTGGTCTGAGGAAATGATTTGACTTGAAATTCCTGCAGGAAATTTTTTGAAATTGCTCAACTTTTCAAAGTAATAACAGGAGCAAAGCATTATATTCGTGTTTGTATTTAGGAATGTTGTGGTATATTATAAAGCACTGGTATTCAGGTGATATTTCGGTCGCAGGAAGAAAAAATATCTTTCATGCCCTGGTTTATGCTTATGTCAGTATGATAACAAATAACTGCACTTGTGCAATGTGAATATCTAGGCTATGATCTAGCAGTATTAGTACTTCGCTCATTTTTTGATTTTTCAGGTGGTAAAAGGTATCCGGTTTTATGGCTACATGTGGTGGTTGGGGTTCGGTTCTTATTCCACTTTGCTGCTTGGAACAAATAGTCTGATGAAGTCGATATCCTTTGTTTTCAAAACAACACAAATGACTGGCTTGATCATGTATAGCAGCGACAATGTAAGTTCTCACCTTATTGAGCTCTTTGTCTGTCAACTGTATTACAATGTTGTTTTTAGTTGGGCTGTTTTAACACGATTTCAGATAAGAAAGACAGGTAGGACCATGAAGGTGTTTTGGCAATTACGTCACAAAATTCGAATTGAGCTTGACTGTTTGACTCATGTGACTTTAATTTTTCAACATGATTTTGAAAAGAATTTATTTTGTTTAAGAGATTTTGAGCACGTTAATCCAATACAAAATGATGGAAGTATAATAAAGTTGAGTTAAAGTCTGAGTTCATGCCTAAACTTAAAGAGCCTGTACAAAAGACTAGATAAATTCATTCAATAAACTAGTAAAAAGACCCATTAGAATTCTCATATAAAGGGAGTACATTTGGCTTGTCCTTATCATCTTCTATCACCCTCGTCGCCCTTGCCCTTTGTATTCTAATTGATTGAATATTTTCTGTATTTCAGAACCAATATCTGCAGAATCAAGGATTGCGAGTGTATTTCTACATGGCTTTATTTGGTGGGAATATCGTCATTACGCACCACGACAGCAATTTCGCGTCCCTTGCACCTTACCTCAGTCAAAATCTGACTTTGAGTGATGGGAAATGGCACAATGTTACTCTCCAATACTTTGACAGCAGGTGATAATAAACTCATTTTTCGTTATAAGAAGCTGTGCTAATTCTTGGTAACAGTGCTTCTTATTTTTCTCCCAAATTATAGTAGGAAAAGTTTCTTTGCACATTTTTTGCTTCCAACTTTTGTCGTAACTTCTTCAGAACCAGCGAGATTGCAATGTCTGAAGAAATTGCTCTTAGCTCTCAAAATAACGCAAGAGGAACAAAAAACCAATGATTATATTTTGCATCGATTCAATATATCTTAGTTTATCCTTTGGATGCTACAGAGTATAGCCAGAAATATCGGAAACATAGCGAAACGAACACATAGATTACTTAAGCTTTTCGTCTGACACTCAACAGGGTAATACGTCAGAAAGAGAACGAAACAGAAACCTAACGTATTACTTTGTTGAGTGTCAGAAGAAAATTGATATATTTGTTCTTTTCGCTATGTTTCCGATATTTCTGGCTACATATCTTAGTTTCTTTCAAACAATATTTGATTCAAAGTGGCTTATCGAACTTGTGTACTTTTCTGGTGCATATGGTACAATGGACAATAAATGAACCCAGCTTACAGAATATGTCTTATAGACTATACATGCGATATCGTTTATTCTGGCAGCAAGGTGCTCGAGATCATTAAGAGGGAGCTAAATCAACAGAGGAAGGTGAAAGAAAATCAAGTATTCAAGTTGTTACTTCAAATTTCATGCTTAAATCGCAATCCATGGACAACTAAAACTTGGGAATTGCGATTAAAGCATGAATCTTGGAATAACAACTTGATCACTTGAGTTTTTCCCGTCTTAGTCTATCTTTTAGACTGTAGTTTATTTATGAATTATTTGATTCGTGTGGTACTATTGATAATTCACCTTACTTATTGACAGCACCACATGTCTTGTAAAGCCTGCAGTTGCTTCTGCCAGCTAGCTCGTAGTTACTCTGAAATAAAAAACTCAGTAGAAAGGTTGGTTTTAAACAGAAATAGCACGCCTCTTTTCTTTCCAGCTTCAACTATCTCCTCCGTGTTGATGGTAGAGTCATTCACACTGGTTGGTTCGGCAACTTCAGGAGGGAAATAGCAGCCAGTAATCCGTTCTATTTTGGTGGCCTCCCTTCCACTGTCTCTATACCTTTTGCTGTACCTGCCAGAACCTCTCTTTCGATGGATATTCAATCACTTTACATAAACTATAGGTTTGTATATCTGAATTCTTCATTTTTCTATCTGTTTAGATACAGCTCTTAAAAGATGCTTCATTCTTCTAGAACGGGAATGTTTCCACATGCAAAATTATTTTACTATATCACTTGCAATCATGAAACTTTCAAACCTACATTATGCACAATATTAGATAGTGCTAGGGGAATTTCTGATCTCGTTAAGAAATCCTCACACTCATTTTACACAAAAACATTTCTTGGATTAACCTTTGAAGCGGTAAAAAATAGGGTTTTTCGGGCTCAGTATGACGTGGAGAGTTCAGGGTCTATAGGGCTTGGTACGCCGAGAGCGTCCTTTCTGTCTCAAGAAAGTTCAGTTGAATTTAGTTAGAGCTCACTAAATTTGCTGCGACTGTCTAGTTTTAAAAAAAAGTACGACGAAATTAGATCGTTAAGTCATGTTGAACAAAAGAGTAACTTCATCGAATTTCAAGGGTAATGAATTGGCGAAAAGCAAGGACTTCTTTACACCGAGAATACCACACTAAGGGAGAGGCATTCCCATCACAGTCGCAGGATGCCTATACTCAATTAAATGAATTATGCGTTAAATATCACTATATCATCATAGGATGCAAAACTTTCACCAGAGCGTTTCTTATGGGGTGTCATATGCAGGAGTTGCCCCCAGCACGTTTGCACCCCAGCCTCCAGCCCCAGCCCCCAAGTGTGGCACAGCATTTCCAACAATCGTGTATTCTTCTGTTGCAAACGAAGTTCAATTTGGAAGTTACCCATGGACGGGCAGTCAGACTTATATTGGGTTTCAACTCACCACGAGTCAGAAAGATTTCTTTAAACGCAGGTAAATAATCTATGTTATATGTTAAAAAGATCTATCACAGTTTTATAATGGCCTATCATATATATTGTTGTTGTGAAGAGGATCAATGATCAATCATGGTCTATACCCATGGTCTATCTAAGAATGATGGTCTATGGATCCTATGCTGGTAGCTGAAATTACAACCAGGAGCTTATCACAGTGTAAAACTGAAGAAAGTTAGTAGTTTTCAAAACAAGATATAAAGTCTTCAAAACACTGAGTGGCGTATCACCACACGTCTCCAAAAATTACTTTACGAATGTAAACCACAGCCATTGTAATCGTGCCGTTACAATGAATCTCGTTTTGTCTAAAGTCAAGTCTGAATTAGGAAAGAAGACCTTTTCTTTTCAAGGAGCAACGATTTTCAATAAATTAACAAACGAATGAAGAACGAAACTTCAATTTTACGATTTTAAAGACTCTGCAAATATTTCAACTTTGACGTTTAACTTTTAAGCCCTTTCTTCGTCTTTGGGTGCATAAAGATTTCTGTTTTCTCCCTGACTTACCTATGTTTTAGACAAGAAAGCTATTACTGCTAAGCTATTACAAGCTAACCCGCAACCTGTTAAAATTGATGTTATTTACTATCAATACTACTATTAACAGAACCAACATACTTTTACAGTATGGGAAACAAAAACATTTTCTGAATTACTGGGAGCTCGAAAAACTAAAGATCCACTCCATGGGATAGGTCATACAGCGAACTCGAACCCATGACTAATTGAACCAGGGTTGAGTGATCAAAGCTCTGCATCTCCACCAAAGAGTGTAATGGTTTTTTAATGTTCATTTTTACTTACAGCTTCGTCGTTACACTTGAATTCAAAGCGACGGGAAAGGATGGAATAATGTTCTATGTGGCTGACAATGCTCTGAATCCCAAGCAATATGCCTCGTTAGAAATGGTCAATGGGAGATTGCAGTTTAAGTTCACTTCGTCGAGTAGCGTCTTCACTGTTACAACCACCAAAGACTATTCCCAAGAAGCTAAATGGAACTTGGTAATTACCTGTTTTGATTTTTGTAAATGATTCTATTTGAAACTCTATCATTTTTCGTTCAATCGTGTTATTGCTTTGTTGCAAACGAATTAGATTTAATTTCAATTTTGCAAGAAAGACTCTTTGGTAAAAGGAGAATTCAACCTAGGTCTACCTTCTTCACAGAAAGTTGTATTTAGCCAATCAAAGTGTGCTAAGGCAAAATAGCAATACAAAGCTTTGAAAGCTTTATGCCGCCAAAAATGAGGTAGAGCCACCTTTGTATATTACATTGAACGATGTCCCAGTGCTCATATTTGAAAAGGCACATTAACTAAAAAATATCGTTTTGCTTTTCTATATATGTGTTAATCGTAACTTTTGCTTCACGTTTTTACCATGATTCAAATTTTTGACAAAATTTCCATTCATGTTGTCAAAACGAGGTTAGAAAATTCACAAGCATTGTATTATAGTGGACAGTGCAAAAGTTCAAAATGGGGTCAAAATGAAGTTGTAACTATTCTCCTATGTCGATCGACTTACAACTAGATAATTTCAGACCATTTCCCACGATGCGAAATGTACTTCGTTTCAAAATTGTCGTTCAAATCCAGCTAAGATAAACAAATCATATTTCTTATTTAGATCCATTTGCTGCGCATAAACCAGTTCGTTGCACTGCTCCTACCAGAATCAAAGGAATACCAACAGGCCTACGATGTTAGGCCCGGAACAGATTTCATCATCGGCACTCCTGTCTACATCGGCGGCCTAGCTAACTCGGTGGTTGCAACACAGTTCGTCAACCCGAAAGTTGGATTTACAGGCTGCTTGCGAAGGTTCGAAGTCGCCTCCGACATGAGATTCTTCTCGCTAAACCTCGCAGCACCCCACCTGGGAGGAGCAGCCACTGGTGCTTCACCATGCTACTCAAATGTGGAGACTGGGGCCTACTTCAATGTGTCTTCCTACATATTCTATGGTAGGTATAATTGATTCCTGTGTAGCTGTTGTGATACTCTTGTTTGACACTCACTTATTTAAAAATAAACCTACTAGTGATGGGTTATTATCGTTTTGGGCACTGATTAGGTTTTGGTACTGATGTCAAAATCAAAAGACTGGATGGAGCATCTGTCGTTCTGAAATGAAGTCATTGCCGGCCATATTGGAAGGTCCAATTCAATACACTGAAATTCCTCTGCGGCATGCTTTTTTCTTTGATAATTGTGGGAATGTTATGAATGCTTAGCTGTGGGTCAGTAGGCCCTCGATATTGTTCAAGACGATATAGCCGAGACATTATTTGTAGTTCAAGGCTAAAGCTTTGTCTGGGTATTGTTTATAGCATTGGTTTTCATTTCAAGCCAATAAAAAAATGTAGTGCATTGGAAAACTACGACACGGTCTATGTCAGTCTTTGCATTATCAAATAGGCCATTGAAATACGATTTTCTTCTCTTTGACTCCACAGATAACAATTTTCAGTCTGGTGAGAATTTCAATGTTTCCTTCAGTTTTCGAACGGACAAGCGATCAGGACTCTTCTTCTATCTTTTCAGCAACGAAACTGCCAATCACACAGGTAAGTCAGACTTAAACGGTACCTCTTTGTTTTGTTTAAGAATGCTTTTCCATTTTGATATCCTACTAGATATTTTCATATCATACATCAATTCATAAGGCATGATTTAACATCATGAAAAAATTCTTCAGTAAAATATTTGAAATATATGCTAATTAGTTATTACAATAAAAAAACAGATTATTTAATACGAGCTTTTTTGCCTAGCCCGCTATCAAGATAATTTTTTACTTGCTCAGCTGCAGTGAGTCCCAAGATAGTTTTCAGGATGTTTTTAGCAATGGAGAAAAAAGTGATACGGATTTACTTGTTCTAGTTGCACTGCCTTGTGTACTGTTATGGTTTCAGTGTAATGGTGTCCATCAAGCCATAGTCCAGGGTCTGGGTTTAGCCGTCGAGAAAAACGTTGCTGTATGCATTTGCCCATTCTAGTAAAACTATGTGGTGTACTGGTGTTAGTCCACTAGTGTCAGCCCCAAGCAAATAGATCCTCACAAGTGGGCTACCTAAATTCTTATATGCCTCTAGCAGGTCTCACCCACATACCTTTGGTAGGTAAGGTCCTTGGTTTGCTACCTGGTAGGTACAGGCATACTAGAATTTTAGTAGCTCCCTTGTGAGAATCTTCTCAATATTATACCTACAATGCTTACCGAAATTGTTGGAACACTTGATTGATTTTTCAACTCGACTCAAAACTATCTCCTCCTCCTGTTAAAAAATGCTGATTTGTATTTAAAAATGTCATTTTAGGTTGAATAAATAGGTCACATTCCAAAGAGCAACCATTCAACCTCAGTTTCCAACATCATTTATGATGGGGGGAAGGGAGAGAACGATTCATTTATTTTTGTCAGGTATTTCAAATAACTCTGGCAAGCATTGTAGATATTGCCAACTCACTAGGAAACGGAATCAAAATTGTAGACATCCCAAGTTTTTAGTCCAACTGCTTAAATGGATAATGGATTTAAGATCAAGAATGGTGACGACTATATTGATTGTTTTCATTAGAAGATCATGAAAAATGAAGACAGTTCTAATTAGCGCAGATCAACAGATTAACAAAGTTTAGAGATTTCACTGATTACCAGACTCGAGCAAGGGCAGTAGGAAGAGAGTAGAGTAGGCCCACAAAAATTTAGGCCAAATTACACAACACCGTAGTAGTTAGCGTTAGTCTAGTTGCTAATTCAACCGTAATAAAATAAAAGAATCATTTCCAGAAAGTGTTTTTGCTTTTCTCGTCTCATCTCTTGTTGGTAATCCTTCTCTTTTCAAACGAAACAAAAACATCCTTCGACAGACTCTAATAAACCGTTGGCACAGCTTGGCGGCCATTGTTTTTGCATTCTCAAAATTCAAACCAAGCGAACGAAAGTGAGGCTGAGGCTGGGCTGACCAAACTCCAATTTAGAATATAGATGGGTCTGCCAACCTCGTTTGGTTTTTATTTTCTCAAAGTTCAAGGCTTGTAACTCTGGCACTACCATATATGGTATCGTGTCCGGACAGATTTCGAAGGTGAACTGGGGGTCGTGTTGTTCAGCGAGTACTGTTCAAAATAACAGGGACCCAAGAGCTCAGATTTATCAACGAATGCAAATTGGGCGCCAATTTCGAAAATAATTCATATCACATGTAGTCTTGATGCCTGATTGCGATGGACCTGTAATATCCTATTGTTTATAATCAGCCTGTTGCAAATCTTCCTGTTTGAATTTGCACATTTTGAATAACAACTTTATCATTGGTTGATAATTTCTATAGACATTACTCTTATTGGTTTAATCATTGAACTGTATAATCCTTGATATTTAAACCTGTAACACGTTGTTTTATTCATTCCTTTTTCCTGTATTGATTTGAAAGTGTGTTTTCTCTGAGTTAGGCCTTAGGCCTACTACCTGCATGATACCGAGTTATTAAAGGACCGATACAGATAGGATGGCTTGCCTCGAGATAAACGGACGGTTTGATGTTTAATTTAATTTTCAAATCAGTACGCATGGATAACATTTTTCCTCCTTCCTTCCCCACTCGTTGACGTTTTTGATAAATTATTGAGTCAACCCCCCGTTATTTGGAAAAAACACAGGGTCCCAAGAAGAAAGCAAAACAAAAGGCAGGGTTACAAGCCCTGTACGGTCACAAGACAAACATACAGCTTCCTGATTGGCTAAGAGGCACTGGTTGGCAGACCCATCTATATTTTAAATTGGAGTTCGGTCAGCCCAGCCTCAGCCTCACTTTCGTTCGCTTGGTTTGAATTTTGAGAATGCAAAAGAAAAAAGCAATGGCCGCCAAGCTGGGCCAACGGTTTGTTAGAGTCTGTCGAAGGATGTTTTTGTTTCGTTTGAAAAGAGAAGGATTACAAACAAGAGATGAGATGAGAAAAGCAAAAACACTTTCTGGAAATGATTCTTTTATTTTATTACGGTTGAATTAGCAACTACAACGCTAACTACTACGGTGTTGTGTAATTTGGCCTAAATTTTTGTGGGCCTACTCTACTCTCTTCCTACTGCCCTTGACTCGAGTATGAAGACGTCATCAAGTTTCTAATTACATTGGGGGATGTTGGCACTTTTGCCACCGAAATGTATTATACCATGTACCTGTTCTACTGTTCTACAAAACTCTCTTTTTTATCTAGGTGTTAACATTACAGATGGGAAATACATGATGCTCGAAATGACTGAAGGAAAGGTAGGAAATGAGAAATTATATAAACAGGCTAGAATTATCATAACCACGATGATAAGTATCCATTATAGTAAGGCAAACAACAGCTTTTCTAATAACTCAAACTTAAGGTCAAAATATTCATTTTTTCTTCTTGCATAGTTATTAAATTTGTATGGTTGAGAAACCTTTTGTTTCATATTTTTCTTTAAGTTTTGATCTTGAACTGGTCTTAATGGTGCATGTAGTAGGTCGAACAGATAAAGACAAGTGTAACCGAACGCAATATTCATTAAAGCACGATTCTTAGTCTATCAGTTACAGGCCACTGGTCCAAAAAAACCCCAGTCGGTTCAGTACCTTTTATCTCATTATAAAATTGATAATTGATGAACTGAAATGTTGTATATTAGATTATTTATTGAAACATCCTAATTTGCTAATTGAAATTATAACACATCATACTAAAAAAGAAAAAGAAACATTTGGATACAGTTGCTCAACCATGTCAATTTAGGTGAAACAATGATAAGAAAAAAGGCTTCTGCACTGTCATGATTGAAAAAAATCAACAAAGACATCATAAAACTCTCAAACCATTCCTTCTGCACACTATGATTCTTCCCACGAAAGTAGTATTTATTAGAGCGTGAAATATCGTATAACAAACATGGATCTGGTTGGGAAAGTAACCCATATACAAATCTGGATTTATCTCTATGTTTGATCCATTTTCAGATTGACTTGCATTACAAGCCGTTCTCAAATCGATCATCTGAGATTATTTCATGGGTGGATCCAAGATCGAACTTCTCTCACTTGATTTGTGATCAACAGTGGCACCAAGCCCGGATAGTCAAGGACGGATACTCGTTCTCCATTTCTGTTGATAATTTTGAATCGAAGAAGCAAGTGGCCTACCGGGAGGGTATAACTGGAAGTCTCTACATTGCTGGTTTGCCGGGTAAGATTGTTATTTGATATCAGATCTATCTCTATAACAATGTGTTGCCTATAACATCATCGTACTGGTCGATTTACGAAGGTACAAAGCGATATAGATGAGAGACAAGAAAGGGACTGGCTCTTTTTAACATGACGTTTCATGATTTTACAATCATCAGACACACTATATCTATCGTACAGTCTATAATCTATTATCTATAGTTATCAGACAGACTATACTATAGTCTGTCTGATGATCACGAGAGCATGAAACTTAAAGTTACAGAGAGCCAGTCTCCTTTCTTGTCTGTCATCCATTTTCAGATCTTTCTGTTTTCATCTCTTTTTTGATGAGAGCTAGAATCGTTGCCAGATAAGAGTGTGTGAATTGGAAGAGTGTGTGGGTTTATCAGTGATAATGACGGGTTAAACAGGGATTTAAACGCACAAGCCCGACTTAGACTGGCTTTTTTCTAGCAAAGTCATGGTACTAGGTTACCATGGAAAGCCAATAGTCAGAATCACATTATGTAGAAAATTACGTTCCGTTTTTTATGCTCAGCATCGAGAAAATCAGATTATTGTGGTACATTCCCCAAGGTTATTATGTTCGATTGATACCTACATTTAGATACAACCATTCTAGTTAGATACAGTAAGTGCATTGGAGGGTGTTCAGTACTGTGGAGGGATACAATCAGCAATAAGGAGGGACACCATCAATACTGTGAGGGTACCATCAGTACTGTGAGGATATTCAGTACTTATGAAGGGAAACCATCGGTACTGTGAAGATAGTATCCAAACTGTTGTTGATATCTTCCCACAGTACTACACAGACGTTCCTAGGGTGATAATATTCGATTGAGACCTACAATGAAATAAACCATTCTTTTTTCCAGCTGCTGTCTCGAAGCCTGGTGTTATACGAACTTTCAATGGTTGTCTCAAGTCACTGGTCTTCAACAACCGCAGCATCATGCAATCTGCAAAAGGTGGACAAAATGTCCGATTTGGGTGTCCGAAGACCTGAACACAAATGCTATTACTGAAATAGAAATAGAATAGAAATGATATAATGGGTAATCGATGTGCTAATTCATTAAAACAATCAATATTGAAATGGTCTAGCCTGTGTACATACTCAACTGGTTTGTGTTTTTGAAAAATTGAGGTGAATAAAAATTTTGAGGTTTCTCTCCAGTAGAGAAACTGGAGAGAAACCTCAAAATTTCCATTCACCTCAATGTTTCAAAAACACAAACCAGTTGAGTATGTACACAGGCTAGCAATGGTCAAGATTAATCATGGCTTGGTATTTTAAATGTAGTATATGACTTAGCAACACTTTTTCTGAATAAGCAACTTATCCATAAGCAGCCAGTACTGGACTGAGCAAAGCAATAAGCAACTCCAGGGCTGATGAAGTAAGCTAACTAAGTGCAACTAAGCACTTAAGCAACTATGTTGAAAGTGCTTAATCTTTTTGATCACACTACATTTCATTGTGAAAAAGAAGCATATTTGGTATTTAAAGGTTTTCTTACATGTACACCATCAATTAAAACGGTTTGGGGTACAGGTTAATTTCTATATTGTTTTTCAAAACTACGGCAACCTTTTAAGCAATTTTGAGAGCTGAAAATCCAAAATATTCAAGCAAATTGGACGGCCAGGACCAAAATTTAGTTGCTTATTGAAGAAAAAGTTTATTTATTTATTTATGTAGGTAATTTATCAACTAAATTGAATGGATTCTTATTTAAGCATGTGTATATGTAGTAAGAAACAAAAGTAGACCTTGGACTTGAAATTAAAAACTAAATCAGTTTACATGAAAACTGCGGATAACATCTTGTATATATTGTGTAGAAATGAAGAGTTCGTTTCACCATTAGGTACTCTTTCAATTGCAATTAATTGTTCGTCTCATTCATCTCCTGGTGATGATTGTTTATTTCTCATTATACCAATCATCTACTTCCTTTCTGATCGGCCAACTTAAATCCATCTATGGGTATAATTATTTATTCATTATGTTTCCTTCTCTTGCATCCTACTCGTACTTTGATGAGTATCAGATGCAAAGCTTGGGTAGTTATTATGTTCCCTATGTTTCCAACTCCCCTCGCCATCCTCTAGTTCTGTACCGATACTTACTATTCGTAACTTATCATTTCCTTTTTTTGGGAAAAGTAGATGTATTGGGTTGCTTTTTTGGTATACTCCCCGTAATCCATGGACTCTGAAGTTTGGAGAGTACAAACTATCCTACGAATTTCGATAGTCCTCTTTCTCTACTCCCATCCTGCTCCGTTTAATATTGGCTGATTAAGGATTTTAAATTATCAAGCCCCTAGCCAACAATATCGGAAGCATAGCGAAACGAACACATATATTACTTATCTGATTGGCCTATTTCGATCCACATCTGGGTATATAAATCAGTTAGGTTTCTGTTTCGTTCTCTTTCTGACGTATTACTCTGTTGAATGTCAGACGAAAAGCTTAAGTAATCTATGTGTTCGTTTCGCTATGCTTCCGATATTTCTGGCTATATTGAAGTTTTGTACCATCTTAAGGTTTATGTAATTCTTAGTTTCACATTTATCGAAGTTATAGATAGTTTGGTTTGGAGTAAACCTAAAGATCTTAAGCAAATTTCAGCAGGTAGGATTAGATGAAAGATAAGATGGTAAGATCAGATGAAAAGAAGAAAAGGGTTTATAAAATGATTCTTATTAGAAAGATATCGAATGAAATCATAAAATCAAGTTATTCATTTTTTCCCCTTTTTCCTCATTTATTGTTGCCGCTGTTTTAGAGCTTCTAACTAAAAACTCAGGCAATGGTAGCGCCAGAGGGGGAAGGAGGCAGTGGACTACCGCAGCCACCCCATCAGAGAAGGTTTGCCATCCTTTGGGAAAAAGTTTGGATGTCCAAGTGGACCAAGCTAAGGGCTTTAGTTCTACACTTGTGCGGACCGTGGTTCAATTTGTCTTAAGCTAGGACTATTGATTTTTAAGATTTCTAATGCTTGATAGAAATGAAATAAAAGTAATACCTCTCATACTGAAAAGAAGTTTCCTTCTAAGTAAAAAACTGTAATTTCTCTCCAGAAAAAATGGCTGCCAAGAAGGAAACTAAATATGTTTATTCAACAGGCCAATGTGGCTCCTTTACTAGATCTAAAGCTCTATTTGGAAAAGTCATAATTTAATAAATTCGAAATAAAAAAAGAGGTAACTTGGAAACTAGGGGGAATCTGTTTGCGAATCTGAATCTGAACTGAATGTGGTTGAATGAGCGTGATTTTGGTGCATACTATAGATCTCCATCTATGCACTTGCACATGGAACAGACGAATTTCTTTTCTCAAACAACGTGTGGCCTGAAGAGCTGCATGATCATGAAGGCTGATCAAAAGCAAGTTGACTCGACTGAGGGTCTAAACGATGCAAAAGAAAAACAAAATGAGATTAAGTCGAATATTCTGCCCATGTTTTGGGACCTCGCATCTCTCGAAGATAGAAAACGGAATAAATGTGTGGTGCATCTTGTCGAGACCTTGGCAAAAGAAACAGTCAACAATGCACAACAACAACATCAAGAAATAAATTCTGACGATATTCAACCCAAGGTATGATCGGAAGCCCCAAATCAGCCCTCCGCACATTTTTTTAAATCTTAAGCAATGTAAAGCACTTCTGCATTGATAAAACTTGGTGAATATCAGATGAAATTTTAATGTTTGATGAGGGGGCTTTGTGCTGCCACTGGTAAGGCACAAAACTCCCCTATCCCCTGTTACTCTCCAAATGTTATCATTTAATACCATATCTGATTTTACCACAATCATACCATGAGGAGTATTTTTTTGAAGTCAAATTTTTTAACATTGTTTAAACAGTATTCAACAGTTTAAACGCTATTTGACTTCAAAGCTCCCCTAATACACCCACCACCCCGCTAAAGACACACCTTTTCAAACTAGTTTGAAATATGGTAAGCCCCTGGGAATGATATGAGTAATGTTATGTTATGACGATATGATATTTGAAAACTGCAAATGACACCACTTCACTTATAAGAAATGTTGGAAATCAGTTTTCATAAAATATCTATTAATGAATCAATTTAACGTATACCTTGTCAGCCCTTTTTACGCCAGCCCTAATTTAACGCCGGCCCTTTTTACGCTGGCCCTAATTCCGCCACCCCAAGAATCTGCTTGAACGCCATTTAGGGCCGTGTTTTACGCCGGACAGAAAGAAAACATTTAAAACTATATTTCACAGACGTGTTTTATCCTTTGAAAAAGATAAGAAAGTAGCCACTATCATGAAAAAATTTGTCAATTACGATCGTCTCTTTCTCGGTGCATTCTGTATCTACCTCTTCATCCAACTGTACTTCGAGGGCGTCTTCTTCCACCTAATATTCACACTGCTCCTCCCTAGTCTCATCTCTCAAATCATTGAAATGTATAAACACTTAAAGGAATCTGAAGAGCTCATTTTTTCCGGCTTTAGGAAGGCACAAATTACTGAGGCAGTTACCCAAGCCTCAAACCTATCCCATTTGTGCGAAAACCCATTTTAGGACATAGAAATTATGATTTAGTAACTCTTAAACTAAAGAACAATAACTTTGCTAATGTATAGTAGTTTACTTTCTGTTTTGTTGCTGTTTCTCTTCTAATTTTGGTTTAATATACATTACTATATCCAAATAAAGCCTAAAATAAGGTGCATGTCAGCAAAAAATATAATAAAAAATTAATGCCACTTTTTGAGAAAATTTGTAAACTTTTGGCCCTTTTAACGCCGGCCCTTTTTACGCCGGCCCTTATTCCGCCGTGGGACGAAAATTAACGCCATTTAGGGCCGCATTAAAAGGGCCGATAAGGTACTAATAAAACCCCATCTACATGGAAACGTTCCCTAAGCGATCCGTACTGAAACTTGTACAGATAGGTCTTCTGTTTACACAGGTAGGAAAGGGTTCGTTTCCGTATCCGTACCAGTTTGGGAACACTTCAAATCGTTCCAGAATGGGAATGATTCCAGATATTTGGATTTTCAAATTTACCGCTATGTGACTGTGTGGAATCATTCCCATGTCAACGTGCTTTAAAGCCAGAATGGGCCTTTTTGGATCTGACTTCAAATGGGTCCATTCCATGTTAACACAGTGTAAATCACATACAAAAACCACTATTTTCAATGTTTTTTAAGCCTATAGAGAGCTTAGGCTAGACTGAAGGTAGATGCAATAATGACAATCTTACACTATGTATCCCACTATGAATACAAGCTAAAATGTTAGCCTGAAAAACATTTATACATTATTTGACCATAAGTAATAGCCAAAACTTTCAACACCCATTTCTACATCCTTCTAATTGTACAACATGGTTATTCATGCTGTTTTTGCAGTGAGGAAATTTCCTTTTCAATGCCTGATATTTCTCATCCATGATGTATAGCTGCAGTGGTTATTTTTGTGGCAGTTTTATGTGGATTTAGGGTAAGGGCCATGGCTCCAGGCCCCCTGCTTTCTTTAGACGAAAAAAGAGCCCCACAATATAACAAAAAATGCAAAATCCTGTACATAGAAAACATCAAATTTGGTTAATCAAGGCATTTGACCCTTGGCCTCTCAGTCTAAAAACCCATTGTATTCCTGCTATTTATTCTTTCAAGCTCAAGTTGTATTTATGTTTTCAGAGTACCAGAAGCAACAAGGACTATACATTACAAAGACTGGTGAAAGGTCTGTCGTCTTCAAGAAAAGGAGCAAGACAAGGCTATGCTACGGCTCTTGTTCATTTACTAACCCAGTTCGAGGAGATTGATTTGAATAAAGTCTTTGACTTGATGAATGAACATCTCCTTGTAAAGCAATCCTTTAAAAGTCAGGTATTCTTATTTATATTTGTTTTGTCTTCTATGTTTACATTTGTTTTATCATGGGTTAGCTTGCTAGTGTACCAATATAGAGGTCAATGGTTCAAATCCTACAATGGTAAATTTCATTCGCAACAAATTATCTTGATTGATTTTTCAAATCCTGCTTCTTCTCAGTTTTCTTCTATATTTGCTTAAAATGAATATATCAAAATATTTTGTGCTATGAAATTGACCCAATAGGATTCAAACTTATTACCTCTGAGTTTGCGCCTCGACCACTCAATCAACCGACTTACCGTGGCAATCAATTTAATCAACCAACCCAAGCCATTTCAGTGACAAAAATTAGACCGCCACTCAAAGAATGTAGAGACAAACATTTCCATATTCTTAAACAAATACATAGGATCCCCAGCCAAGGGAAATTTGTGTCTGGTTTATATTTTTACTCACTTATCAGTAAATCTTTGCATTTGTAACAATCACTTATATATCATATTTACAGAATGACTAACTGATGTTTTCATTTATTTGAAGGAGGAAAGAGATGCTTACTTTGGTCAAGTGTTCTGTTTGGCTGCCATTTATAAAGCAATTTATCAAAGAAGCCAAAAGCAGGTTAGAACTCTTGTTCTCTTCAGAAGCTTTTATTTTTATCATTTTTTAACTATGTGTTGGTGGTGTAGCCTGGTGGTTAAGGTGCTGGATTTCTAATCCTTGAAGAGTAACCTTTGTGGGTTTGAATCCACTGAGAGTTAAAATCATGGACTACAAGCTGTCAGCCAAGTCAGTTGTCCATTCTTCCGAGATTGGTAAATTAGTACCCAGGATATATTCGTTCTAGAAATTTCAATTCTGAGGTTGAAAGCTGCAGGACCACAATCTGCTGCAAGCCATACTCCAAACTTGCATTAAATAATAAATCTGCTTGCTTTCTATATTTCACTATGTTATCATTTAGTCTTTAGTTGCCTTGTAGCGAAGAAAACATGATTTTAATTTTAATGACTCATGATCCAGTTCACTAACCATAAACACATTCTGATGATTTTGATTTCCATCTTAAGGACGAGAACTCTTCCTGGATTTCTAAAGCAGTTGAAGGACTTCTTGGTTTGATGAAAAAGAAAAGTTTTCTTGAAGAAATTTGCGCAAACGTGGTTGTAGATATTCTAAATGAGGTTTGTTTTTGTTTAGGATATTCCCTTAACACCACTAAAGATAATACAAACCACTGCTCATCAGCAGCCTAATTGCAATGAGTTTAAAAAAGTGCACTAATGCACCCTACCTCATCCCAATTCGGGCGGGGATGGCCGAGTGGTTAGATCCCTTGACCCTTGTTCGAAGGGTCCCGGGTTCGAAACCACCTTCAGACCTGTCTCAAAGTGTGAGGAGAGAATTAGCCAGCTCTCTGTAATTCCAGGCAAAAAGGCAAAAGGAATCACGAGGTGTGGTCACATCGAGAGGAAGGATCAGGGTCGCACTGCTCGATTAGTTTACCTATTCAGCGGGCCCTTTGTGCTTAGCACATAAAGCCATACCTTGCGAAGATAGTAAGCGTATGTGCCTATCAACTATCAACTATCCTTGATGCTCTGTAGCTAGGCCCTGAAGCAGATCATTTTTGGGGTGGAAGGGGTGGTGAAGTTGACTGTGGGGAAGGGGTGTAGCTGGTTCCAATCTACTGCCTTCACTTGAAAGAAAGAGCATTGGAAGTATTCATCTATTAAGTTAGGAACAACCTAAGCTGGATGAGACATGGTGATTCTAGCAGCCCGTTTCAAATTTTAATCTAGGTTTATCACCAATATATTTGAAACAAACTCTAGCAAAACAATGTTTTTGGACAATCGCCTAAAGCAGTCTTCCTTGGAACTAAACAACCCTGGTTAATATGTGTGCCGTAATGTGGCAGATCTGCAGAAATTTGGAGGAATATCATGAGTAACATGAAGGGTTCGAAGTAAAGAAATGTAAAAATTGATATGAACAAGTACTTCCTTCACATCAAGATATCCCCATTGAACTGATAAACACCCTTCACATTGCTTTGCACACAGTATGTTATTTTATTCAGCAATTGCACCCTTACATCTATTTTCAGATGGATGCTGATAGTTTTACCAAAGATATACTCCCTCTGCTTGAGGGTGTTTTAAAGAAGGGATGGGAACATTGCTCACCTGATGAATTACAGATACTGCTGGCAGTTGAAAGATTATTCAAGGTTAGTTTAAAAGAAGCTGTCCTCTCATTTCTGTGTCATGAAAATCTTTTGCTTCCTCTTTCTGCAGAAAAGCATTTTTTAGCTTTAACTAATTCCGTTCCTTCACAGGAAGCAATTGGCAAGACGTTTTTCAAGACTCACTGGGGACATTCAAATGTTTGCAACAAAGAAAATTTTGAAAAGATGTCTCTTGTTTTGATGGTAATTGTCTCTATTCATTCTTTAATAGCCCCAATACACTATATGCTAATGTTGACCAAAGACCCCCATTTCCCCCTACACAATGTTGTTTCGGATCTTGCTTTTGTGCGGAAATGCATACACAACATCCACCAGTGACATCTTGACCTAGGATCAACATTTGTTTGGGGGAAGGGGAGCCCAAACATCATCATAAAGTTTGACAGCTTCATGTTTGAAATAGTGCCCAGATTGCCTTTATTGTGTCTCAAGACCTTTTGGCGATGATTGCAGGCTTTTTGTTTTGACAAGAGCAATCACTCTTAGCTCTTGCCAGCACACTGGTAAAGTTACCGCAAGAGCTTGTAAACCAAATAACCAGAGCGATTAACCACTCTGGTGCAATTTCCTTCCTGAAAAGGCTTGGGGTTTTAGGCAAAGGTTTGTTATCAATAGGGGCCTGGTACCATATCCAACATGACACGTATGTAGGAAGAGGGCCAAAAACTCAACATTCATCGAAATTTCACTGTTTTAATTATTTCATATCTAAGTCCTGATTTATTGGTTTTTTTAATTCAGAATTCAACCATAACAGCTCATCCTCGAGTTCATGCAGTGTGGAAGGAAGTATTGCCGAATGTCATGAAATCAAATAAAAGCTTGAAGACATTTTGGAATACTGTTGTCGAAGGTTTGTGCTTTTCTTTTTCCTTTATAATCAAGAACATTTTCAGTTAGAACTTTTACCACTTAAGGTGATAATGGCGACGGTCACACTACCCTTTCATCCCGTTATTAGAAATTTTTACATTTTATTGAAATTCATCTTTTTCAGAAAGTACTGTGGAGAATATTTAGTCCTCTTTAGGGAAACCATAAGTACTATGGATGATATTTAATGCTGTTGAGGATAACCATCAGTGCTGTCGAGGATATTTAGTGTTGTATAGGAAAGTCATCTGTTTTTTGAGGGATATAATAAGCCCTGTTGAAAAATACCTACAGTGCTTGTTGCTTGTCCTCACAGTACTGATGGTAGCAAAAGATAGTAGGAGAAATATAAAACAAAGAGAACTAGTAATAAAAAGTAATCAAACAAGCCCAATTTAGTTAGACTTTCTTTCTTCATTGTAAAAAAAACAGAATAGCCCAGAGAGAAACTGACGCTTTTATCTGTTGTTCAAAAAGTTCTGTTTCCTCCATTGGATTTTGAGATTCAAAGATTTTCATCAAAGTGCCAACTCTCAATCTTTTGTGTACTCTTAAAGATGGGAGTAGGGATCCTTTAAAAAATAGAATTTGATGAACAAGCTCTGGATTTCCTGGCAATAATTGATTATTTTTTTACATATCTTCCTGAATAGATAAATTGAAATAAAACTTTGACAAGATACAAAGCCACATACCAAGCTTATATTATCTCTAGCTAGTAAGATATTATTTTGAGTGATAATTTAATGATGATCTATATCCGTCAATTAGAGGGTTTGATGCAGTCATCACACGAAAGAAAGTTTCTTGCCATTCAAGTTCTTCAGGATATGCTGCCAATTGCTAACAAATCTCAGGTGATAGTACTTGATATAAAGTTGTTACTCTCTTGTCAGTTCAGTTGAATTCATAATTTTCAACTTGTTTCTGCTTCTCCTCAAGTAAACTTTTCGACTGCATCCATGGCTGGTTGACAGCAATGTTACAAAAGGGCTGCTGTTGGTATTTTGATACAGCTTTATTGGGATTTTTCATTCTTCATGTTTTCAACCTTAAGATTCTTCTTTGTGTATCCTTATTGATGTTTCCGATTATTAATTATTTAATTATTAATTAATTATTAATTATTAATTATTATTGATTATTGATGGCAACATAGATGACTTCAATTCAAAACTTGAAATCGCTCTACAAAATATAGAAAACATACACCACGACAAGTGCATCATTGTAGGAGACATTAATATAGACTTGATAAAGTATAATCAGCAGGGAAAATCTAAAACAAAAGAATATCTGGACCTCTTGCTAACCCAAGGATATCTTCCGGGGACAATCCTCCCATCAAGAGTTACAGATCACACTGCAACCCTGATTGATCACATCTTTTATAAAGAAAAGAAGGAAAGCGAAAAGATTACTTCAGGTAACATTTTTACTGATATAACAGACCATTTTGCAAACTTCATTTTCATATTCAATAAAAAACCTCTGAAACAGGGCAAAACTAGGAAACTAACTCGTATATTTGGCGAAAAAAAATAAGAATGTATTTCTAGATACTCTACGTAAGAAAAATTGGGATGACCTTTATATGGAGAAGGATGCAAATAAATGTGCATCATTGTTCCATAACTTTGTGCAAAGAACATATAATGAGGCTTTCCCAACCAAACTTGTGTCAAAAAGAAAGCTCAAAGACAAACCATGGATTACCGCAGTTCTTAAAAGGTGCATTGTTAAGAAAAATGCTCTTTTTTCAACTTTTACTAGAAACAGAACATCTGAAAACAAAATGAAATATTCAAAGTACCGTAATATTTTACTCTCGTGCTTACGTTCATCTAAAAATGCTTATTTTCGTGAACTATTCGACAAAAAATCTACAAGAATAACAAAAATGTGGTCCACGTTAGGAAGCTTTTTAAACCCTAATAAGCATAAAATACAAAATGCTTTGAAAAATATAGTTTATGAAGGAAAATTATACGACAGCAGCCAAGGTATAGCTGAAATCTTAAACACACATTTCTGCAATATTGGTGAAAAAGTCTCTCAAAAGATACAGTCTTCCAAAAACACCTTTAATGATTATTTGAAACAACCTATTGATCAGACATTTTACTTGACACCAGTAGACGAACTCGAGGTTTCCAATATCATTCAGGATATGAAAACTAAAAAGTCACCAGGAGACGATGACATAAGACCAGCAATTATTAAATTGTCTTGTTCTCTTCTGGTGAAACCAATTACTTATATCTACAATGTCTCCTTCTCTTCTGGAGTGATGCCTGATATCTGGAAAATTGCTAAAGTCATTCCAATATTCAAAAAAGGAGATAAGACAATTCCAGATAATTATAGACCGATTTCATTACTATCCTGCTTCGAGAAAATAATGGAAAAATTACTTGCAAAAAGAATCCATTCTTTTATTAGTAAACATAAAATTCTCTACAAACTTCAATTTGGCTTTAGAGAAGGACACTCGACATTACATGCCTTGCTTGAGCTTATTGAAAAAATATATTCCAATTTGGATGAAAGAAATTGTGGCATAGGTATATTTTTAGACTTGTCTAAAGCTTTCGATACGATAGATCATTCTATACTTCTCCACAAACTTTCTTACTATGGTTTTAGAGGGATAATACACAAATGGTTTTCCAGCTCCCTAGCCAATCGAAGACAGTATACTGTGGTTAACGGTATAAAGTCCCAATCAAAGCTTATAGCAAAGGGGGTACCACAAGGGTCTGTTCTTGGCCCTATCCTCTTTACACTCTTTGTAAATGATATGAAAACTGCAACCAGTTTAGAGCCACGTCTTTTTGCAGATGACACTAATCTTTTCAATTTCGGAAAAAGCACTGAAATGCTTATAAACGAAACTAACATCGAACTTGAAAAAATAAGCGATTGGCTCAAAGCAAATAAGCTACTAGTAAATACTGACAAGACAAATTACAGTATTTTCCATTCTGGTTCGAAAAATAACCCACAATCAAATCCTCCAGTAAAGCTAACTGATGAACTAAAGCAGTACGATCAAGTCAAATACCTTGGTTTGATAATTGATCAAGACCTTAGTTGGAAAAACCACATACATAAGATAAAAAGTGAAATAGTCAAATATACATCTATATTTTCTAAAATACGCTACTCCTTACCAAAAGATTGCTTAACTGCAGCATACGACTCATTAGTATTATCAAAAATTAGCTATGGACTTGAAGCATATGGAGTGGCTCCTCAGAAATATTTGAAAGAGCTACAAGTCATACAAAATAGGATTCTCAGATTACTAAGCTTCAAAGAGAATCGATATAGCACAAATGCGCTACATAAAGAATTGAATTTCTTAAAAATAAATGATCTCTATGAATTAAAAATTCTTAGATTTATGCATCAAATAAACCGTAGTCAAGAAAAGCTGCCTGTTGTTTTTCAAAACTATTTCCTAAAAAATGAAAGCTTTCACGTCTACAACACCCGTAAAATCAAAGATTACAAAATACATCGTACTAATAAAAGATGGGGCGAGAGAATGCTACTAAACAAAGGTGCTCGACTCTGGAATGAGCTACCTGAATCTCTAAAAGACGTTAATAAAACTTCAACTTTTACAAAACGTCTTAAAAGATATTTCATTTCTAGATATTAATTTGACAATATAAATTTAATCTGAGTCTAAAATTAACTTACATTATCTTCTTAACTTACATTATCTTCATTAAAACTTATTATTGAATTCCTTCAATCTTTCTTACCTTTGTATCAACAACTTTCATCATCTAACACTCTTCAAAACACCTTAATTACCTAGTTTTTATGACGCATTTATTGTTACTGTTGAATTATACTTTGTACTAGTTTTAGAATTGTAATGTTTTATTTTTCTTGTAATAGCTTTAAATTTTAATTTACGGCCCAAGCTAGATAAGCTTTGCTTTTCTTGGGTCGTGTAGATTACATATTTTTGGTATACTGTATTAAGATGTAATTTGCGAATAATATTGAATTGAATTGAATTGAATCCGTGATTCGTGACTCGCTCAAATTTTCCAAATCATGTTTATTGTGATTTTTTAGGCATCATTTTTTTTGTAAACATTTTTGGGAGCTTCCATACCTGTCTTCTTGCAACCCCTTGTCGTATCCATAGTAATTATGATATCCATTTTCTGTAATTTTTTTCATCTTCCTTTAGTTTTTTTGATTTCCATCTTTCATTTTCTATTTCCTGCAGATGATTCAAGAATGACCCATACCCCACCGACAACCTTGCCCCCTACCCCATCATTCATCGATGATCCTTAAAAAATTGTGCATTCGATCCAACCCTACATCACTTGAAGAATCAAGCCAACAAGATATTCTCTTTCGTTGCTAATAATTCTTAATTCTTCATCAGGTTGAAGTCATGTTCAGTAACAGATTAGTGAAGTCAATTATAAATGGCTGCTCGTCAGATAAAAACTACCTTCACACAACTGCCAAGAAATTGGTCAGTATTTTTTGTTGGTTATCATTCCTTCCAAAAGGACCAATTAGAACCATTTACGACTTTAATATAAATTTTCACATTAAACCGAAAGTTAACTTATAGAAGGGATACAACTTAAAGATATTATACGTGAACGTTTGAGACAATTTAGTTTAGGCTGTTTACTTTGGGAAAAATTTGGGCTTATATTCAAAAAGACTACCGCAACTTAGAACTTTTGCTGTCAAAGTTTCAAATATATAAGATTTCGAAGTGCTGTTATTTTCATCTACCCGATATATTTAAAGACATTTAGTTTTTAAGACAGGAGTTTACAACTATGCTGCCAATAAACGCTCTTATCCTCTGCATACTTTGATTAATCTGTTGATGATATTAATTGCTCTTCTGGTATTTTCAGCTCTCTTCAATTCCGTCTCATCTCTCCGAAAATCCCAACGAAGGTATTGCTTTGGCTGTTGTTAATCAGCTAGTTGGAAGGTAAGATTTTATTATTACTATATATCCTTCCTTTTGAAGAGACGTTGAACCAAGGGTCACGTGCTCCGCTCCTCCTGGAAATAGACATATAAATTGACAATAAATGTAGATTTTTTCATATACTTAGGATAAAATTCGTTGCAATCGAAACTCAAGCACTGGGTCTCTCTGAATCTATTGAGAATATGAATAGAAACCCTCTGTGCAAATGATTATCTTGTAAGAATAACCTATTTTTCTCTTTTTTGATATTTCGCGCTTCTGTTGACAGGCTATTTTGTTTTTTTTTTAGAAAAGGCAATTTTCAATTTGACACAATCACTAAAACGAAAACTGTCGAATCCTTGATTTCCTTGGTAAGTGTTTGCTTGTTTCTGGAATACACGTTTTTAGATTGGGAATGATTATGTACCAACTCTAGGTATAGAATGTGTTAAGTTTTTTTCCTTTACTTTCTGACGTACTTATTTGATGAGTGTCAGACATAAAGCTTCAGTAGTTACTTCCTTTCCCTATGTTTCAAATTTTCCTCACAGTCCTCATGTTCTGTACTGATCAAAGACTGTTCTGACGTACTTATCTGATGAGTGTCAGATGCAAAGCTTCAGTAGTTATTATCTTTCGCTGTATTTCAAATTTTCCTCACAGATCAATGACTGCTCTGACGTACTTATCTGATTAGTGTCAGACGCAATGCTTCTGTAGTTATTATCTTTCGCTATGTTTCCAATTTTCCTCACAGTCCTCAAGCCCTGTACTGATCAAAGACTGTTCTGACGTACTTATCTGATGAGTGTCAGATGCAAAGCTTCTGTAGTTATTATCTTTCGCTATGTTTCCAATTTTCCTGACAGTCCTCAAGCTCTGTACTGATCAAAGACTGTTCTGACGTACATATCTGATGAGTGTCAGATGCAAAGCTTCTGTAGTTATTATCTTTCGCTATGTTTCCAATTTTCCTGACAGTCCTCAAGCTCTGTACTGATCAAAGACTGTTCTGACGTACATATCTGATGAGTGTCAGATGCAAAGCTTCTGTAGTTATTATCTTTCGCTATGTTTCCAATTTTCCTGACAGTCCTCAAGCTCTGTACTGATCAAAGACTGTTCTAACGTACATATCTGATGAGTGTCAGATGCAAAGCTTCTGTAGTTATTATCTTTCGCTATGTTTCCAATTTTCCTCACAGTCCTCAAGCCCTGTACTGATCAAAGACTGTTCTGACGTACTTATCTGATGAGTGTCAGATGCAAAGCTTCTGTAGTTATTATCTTTCGCTATGTTTCCAATTTTCCTGACAGTCCTCAAGCTCTGTACTGATCAAAGACTGTTCTGACGTACATATCTGATGAGTGTCAGATGCAAAGCTTCTGTAGTTATTATCTTTAGCTATGTTTCCAATTTTCCTGACAGTCCTCAAGTTCTGTACTGATCAAAGACTGCTCTGACGTACTTATCTGATTAGTGTCGGACGCAAAGCCACAGTAGTTATTATCTTTCGCTATGTTTCCAATTTTCCTGACAGTCCTCAAGCTCTGTACTGATCAAAGACTGTTCTGACGTACTTATCTGATGAGTGTCAGATGCAAAGCTTCTGTAGTTATTATCTTTCGCTATGTTTCCAATTTTCCTGACAGTCCTCAAGCTCTGTACTGATCAAAGACTGTTCTGACGTACTTATCTGATGAGTGTCAGATGCAAAGCTTCTGTAGTTATTATCTTTCGCTATGTTTCCAATTTTCCTCACAGTCCTCAAGCCCTGTACTGATCAAAGACTGTTCTGACGTACATATCTGATGAGTGTCAGATGCAAAGCTTCTGTAGTTATTATCTTTCGCTATGTTTCCAATTTTCCTCACAGTCCTCAAGCTCTGTACTGATCAAAGACTGTTCTGACGTACATATCTGATGAGTGTCAGATGCAAAGCTTCTGTAGTTATTATCTTTCGCTATGTTTCCAATTTTCCTGACAGTCCTCAAGCTCTGTACTGATCAAAGACTGTTCTAACGTACATATCTGATGAGTGTCAGATGCAAAGCTTCTGTAGTTATTATCTTTCGCTATGTTTCCAATTTTCCTGACAGTCCTCAAGCTCTGTACTGATCAAAGACTGTTCTGACGTACATATCTGATGAGTGTCAGATGCAAAGCTTCTGTAGTTATTATCTTTCGCTATGTTTCCAATTTTCCTGACAGTCCTCAAGCTCTGTACTGATCAAAGACTGTTCTGACGTACATATCTGATGAGTGTCAGATGCAAAGCTTCTGTAGTTATTATCTTTCGCTATGTTTCCAATTTTCCTGACAGTCCTCAAGCTCTGTACTGATCAAAGACTGTTCTGACGTACATATCTGATGAGTGTCAGATGCAAAGCTTCTGTAGTTATTATCTTTCGCTATGTTTCCAATTTTCCTGACAGTCTTCAAGCTCTGTACTGATCAAAGACTGTTCTGACGTACATATCTGATGAGTGTCAGATGCAAAGCTTCTGTAGTTATTATCTTTCGCTATGTTTCCAATTTTCCTGACAGTCCTCAAGTTCTGTACTGATCAAAGACTGCTCTGACGTACTTATCTGATTAGTGTTGAACGCAAAGCCACAGTAGTTATTATCTTTCGCTATGTTTCAAATTTTCCTCACAGTCTTCAAGTTCTGTACTGATCAATGACTGCTCTGACGTACTTATCTGATTAGTGTCGGACGCAAAGCCACAGTAGTTATTATCTTTCGCTATGTTTCCAATTTTTCTCGTCAACATTGGTTAACTCAATATTCCTGAATAACTGACCATCCTTGATACATTTATTTGTTTTTCAGCTCGATTCTGCGAGTATTCATGAATTCTTCGATTGGTTAAAACGGGTTTATATTTCTGGTAAGGACAATGACGACGAGGACCCGTCTGAGAGGTAGGAAGCATCAAAGCTCCAGGTATACTATATAGGATGAGTGGTTGAGAGTGGTTTGGAGTGGTTGAGAGTGGTTGAGAGTGGTTGAGAGTGGCTGAGGGCGGTTGAGAGTGGCTGAGAGTGGTTGATTGGTTAAGAGTGGTTGAGAGTGGTTAAGAGTAGTTGAGAGTGGTTAAGAGTGGTTGAGAGTGGTTGAGAGTGGTTGAGAGTGGTTGAGAGTGGTTGAGAGTGGTTGAGAGTGGCTGAGGGCGGTTGAGAGTGGCTGAGAGTGGTTGATTGGTGAAGAGTGGTTGAGAGTGGTTAAGAGTGGTTAAGAGTGGTTGAGAGTGGTTAAGAGTGGTTGAGAGTCGTTAAGAGTGGTTGGGAATGGTTGAGAGTGGTTGAAAGTGGTTGAGTTAAACAGTTTACTGTATGGAGAGGGCGTCACTTTATGTACTCTCAGCCAAACCTCAGTCCAAGCATAGAAATTGATTTAGAAGGATGACATTGCAAGCAGAATATGCCGCGACCTTTCCATTTACTTGAGTATTTTTAGTGAGTGTTAGTTTGTGTTGATTGTGCTTTTTATTTGTTGGTAAATTCTATGGGTAAATAGAAGAAGTCTTGCTTGAGAATTGATCACAAACTGCCAAAAGAGTATTGTTTAAAACTATTACAAAAGAGCAGCAAAATATATTTTTCTTTCCGAGAACTTAGAAACCGATAGAAAGTTTCAAGAAAATTAAAGAACTTTGTGGTGCAAAGATGCTCCTGGAAATGTCGTTTGTTATGGTCTTGAAAGGGTGTAGAGAAATCTTATAGGATCAAAAGAAAAACAGAAAGGTTAACAGGGGTTAACTAAGGTGGTACCCTGATTGCTGCAAAAGTGAAATTTTTTTAGTTTGATGATATCTGATTACTTGAAAATGTACAATTAGGAATATTTTGACAAGGAAGTATCTTTTATTTACACCCATAAATTTTTAAAATGGTCAAATTTATTTTTCGTCAAAACTAGGCGGAAAATTTTCTGCCTGGCCGAAAGAAATATCTAGAAACCTAGTTCCTTTTTGCAGCTCTTGTTTACAAAGTCGTTTATTCATATATGTCGTATTGCATTACAAAAGTCTACGAAAATGCTTCTCAAGTTATCTGCCGTCAATTGACTTGATCTTCGTAATCTACTAAATACAAGATTTATCATAGGCTGTTGAATGATACTCTTTTTTGGTGATTCCTACGATATACGAAATTAAAGCTTTCTATTTATGTTTGATTAGTGATGAAGACTCGATATCAATGAGAAGAAAATGGGTTTTAACTCAGGTAAACTTTATATCTTGCTGCTATCATCGCCCTTTACTTTATATAGTAGTATATACAGGAGTTTTCAATAGAAAATCCTGCAAAAGATGGCTGATCTAGTCTCACGCACTTATCTCAAAACAAAGATTGGATTGAGTTTTCTGTTTCTCCTGGATTCAGATGTTGAAGCCAATTACTTCGGCTTGATTTTGGTCTCCCAATATGGCTGCTAAAGAAATGATATTGCCTGTATTCTTTGCTAACAATAGCTGCAAGATTATTCAGTCTCTTGCTGAGCATTCATAACATTCCAACAATCAAAAAAGAAAAAGCAGTCCCTAGTGGAATCTCAATGTATTGAATTGGACCTACCAATATGGCCGCCAATGACTTCATTTCAGAACGGTAGATGCTCGATCCAGTCTTTACTTTGAGATCAGTGGTCTCACGCAATGCATGATAGAAATTTGCTGCTTAACAAGACATACCTACCAAACGGCCTATATATTTTTATAGATGCGATAAAGCTACAGTCGTTAGTTATGGTAGCTATGCGTTTTCAAGCTGCCTATTCTTACAATACCATGCATTGCCTGAAATTAGATCTACGATCCTTCATCTTTTGCAGAATCGTCTATTTCTTACCCCAAAGATGTGGTAATGAACTGCATTAGATGCATAAAACGGCTTTGAAAACTAATAAAATGCGCAATCGGGAACAGAACACCATGAATTTACGACACAGGTAACACATAGCATCAGATGCAGGAAAACATTATGAATGCACAGGCATTGACCGGAGGAAAGTCTAGAAAAAACGGAGAAATTGAGGAAAGATTTCCACAGAGTAATTCGAGGCAAAACGGGTCAGGGGGTAAAATGGGTCATTCTTTATAAAATGCTTCAGAACTACCGCTGGCGATGCTGGGGAAGCAAAATAGAGTTACCCCACGTTGTTTGTTATTCAACGGTCTAATGGAGGCATTATAGTTTTTCTTCGTGGAGCTATGATCTGCAGCATTTTATACAGAATGACCCATTTTACCCCCTGACCCGTTTTGCCCCGAATTACTCTACATAGCCAATTAAATTGTACGAAAATTCCGTTTAATACTATTGTAAGGTGGAAAGTTCTAGCTGCATTGAAGTCTTGTTAGTGCCTTTAGGACTATCTGGTAAAAATAATGTTTATCTATCTCTCCATGCAAATCAAAACTTAGCTTTACTAGTATGTAACCTTACCTAAGTGAGGGAGAATATTCGCTATTGGAAAATTAACCTAGACTCTGCAAAACAAAAGCAAGCCCCAAATGATAAAGCACTATATCTTAACGTAAGTAAAGGTTTCTCAAAGGTTTTTAGTGGTGTATATTGTAGAACTTTGCAAAAAATTTTCTAACTTCCCTTCTATTTCTAGCTTCATATGATTACAAAGAATTCTCATGCGAAAAAAGAAGAGAGTTTACTCAATGACGTTGCTAACTTCCTGTTCTTTCATGCTTACTTTCGCGTTGCAAAGAAAAAGAAAAACATGCCAGAGGTGAGGAGTTTCTGATATTTTAACAGAAACAAGTTAATTTTTTAAAACATCAAAACTAAGTCGATTGTGGGTATTTTGGTGCGTGTGATATATAGCAACTCATAAAAAGTCAATAACTATCCCCTGAAAAAGAGACATCCTCCAATTGGGCCCAGTGTGGTAAATGGGGAAATTTTGATACTGTGTTTACTTGGTCTAATTCTAACTTCCATGAATTATTTTCTCAAAAATATATATTTTGGTAGTCCTATTACTCAACAATTTTCGGCAAGACTTCTACCTCCTGGCTTTATATGAGGGCTTGAAGAGGGCAATTGGAAACTGGGATGTGCCTTTGTATTAACTGGAAAAATGAGATTGGACTTCTTAGGACTTGGATTTGGGAATTTCTAAAGTAAATTTGGATTAGGGTTGTTAGACACGTCAATATTAGGAATTTCTCTATTTTCGTCATTAGGATTGGGATTTTTAATTATTTTAGTGCTGGGAATCGGGATCAGTAAACTCCTCTAGGACCATCTTGTTTGCCCCTTAGAAGAATTGACAATGAAATAAGCACCGGAGCATTAAGAATATTATCATGGGAAATTTTTTATCTCTTGTTCAGTATATACCCTTAGATTAAGTCTACTTTTGTATTTAGGCATACTGCAGCCCTGACCCCCCAGTCGAAGAGAAAGTCGTAAATGCTTGCAGGGAACGATTCATTGGTGTTCTTAGTGAAGTTTCGAACTGCCCACCCAGCCAGCAAGGTATGTATCAGACATCTCCTGGATTTACAAAGGTATCTTGTATATATTGCTACAAGCTTTCAGTATTTTTGATACTTGTATACAGGGGTGAAACCCAAGGGGGGTGTGGAGGCGTGACAGCCCCACCAATCTGTAAAAACCTGATTTTCCAGTGCAAATTTGTTCAATTTGACAGCGCAGATCAGGGCATCAAGCCTAAGGTTTTGAATTTTCAAATTACCTCACACAGTCAAAATTGGCCCACCTTTCAAAGGAAATAGCAGAAAGATGCATAGACAACACAACAGTCATGCAGAGACTACCCCTGAATTATTTCAACTGATCTTTGTTATGGGAAATTACTTGGTTGTTCAGTCTTTGGTAGGGTATTTATCGAATTTTTCGAGGCATCTATGGCTACACCCCAACCAAAACCCTCTAGTTTCGCCCCTACTTATATACCCATCAACTTTAGATATTATGAATGATAAAAATTATAAAATGTAAAGAATCAAATTTGTAACAATTCAACATGATCACTTCCTGGGTTCATTTCAAGATATCTTCGAAAATTGATATTTCTTATCTTTAAAGGTGGAGCTAATGAGCACTCGAAGAAAGGTATTGCTGGAACGATGAAAGATGGAGACTTTTATGCCTATCACCTGGTAAAGTTTGCGAAGGTATGCTACTCCTTTCTTGAAATAGTATTATTTTATTATTATATAGTACTATAAAATTACACACAAGTCATGCTGAAAAACTATCAGAATAAAAAATTGGAATTTTCTGTTTTCAGATCTGGTTTAGTTTAAACTGGTTTAACTGTTAGAGTAAATATTGACTATCAAATCATTGTCATCTGCTTAATGCCAGATTTTATATAACCTGCTCCATATAATGCCTTCATCTGAGACCAAATAGTTAAAATTCAATGAAAGGAGGGCTTTAAACAAACATTCCTTGGCTTTACAGGGACTTTACCATGTGTTTGAAAATGAGTTTTTGAATAAAATTAAAAGTGGACATAATGAAAGCTTTCTAAATCAGACATTTCTAGACTTGCTTGCTTTTAGAGATGATTATTTATTGCTACTTTGTTTCATTTTTATTTTACATTTCCAGACATTGCTTGATGACTGCAAACATGTAGCTTTGAATAAAGCTTGGTCACCAAAGGTGAGTTTATCTTATTACAAGCGTAAATAGGTAAAGGTAAAGGTGTAATTCTATAGTCTAAGTTACAGGAACAACTCAACCGACTTTACATGATACCACCAATTTTTACATAGCAGGTTGCAGCCGGACACGGTGCTCATTTTTACTCCTGCCTTGAGAGAGACACAATTATGTTCACATCTTGCCCAAGCATATTATTCTTATTTTGCAAGGGCTTGATTTTGAACCTTTCGGTTGTGAGTCTAACGCCTTACCACTAGGGCTACACTACCGAGGACCAAAGAGGAACATAATCATTCCAATCCAATGCTTGAACCTGAGAGCCAATTATTTACTTCCCATCAGAGTAGTTGTAGTAGTAGATGATGTAGATGGGTCAAAATTGGCCTAATTTGAAAGGAGGTGATTTACTGGTATAATGAAAAAGAATCAATCATCTCTAGGAGTACGTTGAGGCGAACGCAAAGCTTGTTTTGACTTCTACTATTTCTAATCACTCTCATTGGCTTGTGGATAACGTATTTGATATTTTCTGATATAGGCCATGGATGCTTTTACAGCTGCCTTTACTGTCATCGAGGAAATCAGGAGTTTGGTGAGTTTTTCAGTATAACTGGAGAGTTTACTATGAAAGCAACTGGATGTTTACCTATACTTATAAGAAACACACACAATTTATATTCCGGCCGTTTTCCCTGTTAGCAGAAGTTGACCGGTCCTTAGATTCATCTCCAAGCAAATCCAATATTTAGGATATGGAGCAAAGTTTTCAGATATAGAGCAAAGTTTTTAAGGCCGGAAGCCCTTCCTGACGCCAACCCTTTTCATTCAACTTTTACGACACGCAGGAATACAGTGGATGAATTCTGACTCCCAGCCACTTGGGATACTTATCCATCCAATGTGCTGTTTTACAGACATTACGATACTTTTATTCCTAATTTTGCATCAATTTCATTTTTCTTATTGTTGTCATTTTCTCAATTCAGGTAGCTCGTGACGGTGCAATGTCAGAGAGTCGAGGATTTGAGCTGATTTTTCTGCACTCTTGCTTGCAGATGTTTGATAACACAGAAGAGGCTGCTGACATCATTCAGGTGCCATATTTTGAATCATTTTCGGCATTCCCCATTTTGATGTACACTGATGTTGGTCAAACTTCAAATGACTGTTAAATATTTTAGGATAATATTTATGCGTAATGTTTAGTAAGGGTTAGGTTTAGGTTTAGTTAGATGGGCTAGGGGGGTTAGGGAGGATTCAGTAAGGGTTTTGTAAGGGTTGAATTGAGTTCATGCTAGTCAAGATATGGATATGTCTGGCATAAAGCCCTGAACAGTAATTCTGGGTTTGACCGCGGTAAACGCAATGTATGTCACAATAGGCAGTCCCATCATTTTTAGGCTTTACTTGCAGCATACCATTTAACTTAAAACAAAAACTTGAAACAACTTAAACAAAAACTTGATTGAGTCATCTTTTTGTCATGAGTCACATGTTTAGAGGTTATCGGAACTACGACTCAGAGTTGATCACTTAATGGGTGCAATGCAATTCTACTAAATCTGAAACCGTGCATGGGGGAGGAACTTTCTCCAATGAAGTAGATTGGTCGATGCGAAATTGGTTCTACTTTCATATTAGCTTCGTGACATTGTTTCTTATCATCAACCGTATTTTCTTATTTTCCAAAGGAGCTTCTGGAGTGTTATAAACAAGTGAGTGAGAAGAAAAAGAAACGAAAATTTGAAGGTATTTTTCATATTTTCAGTTAATTTTCTTCATCAAATGATTATTAAAAGGGTCAAATTTATTATAAAGCACCAAGTTTTCATGAATAGAGATCACCTCGAATAAACATCCAGTCTAGTTTGTCGAATGGGAGAGGGGGGCTTGTCGACTTATGCCAAGGAAGGAAGTCTTTTTAGTTAAGCTTTGAATTAAGGGAAAAATTCAAAAATTTTGACTTAATTTTGCTCAATATCTTGTTGCCTTTATTATTAAGAAAGGGGCAAATGACATCCTTTCAAAAGTTATGTCCTTTCTTCGCATTTCTATTTCCAAGTGCAACATCCCCTCTACTGCGAAATATTGAATACCCCCTGCCAAGGCTATTGATATTTGTAAAAAGAGTTAAATTCAAACTATCTTCATACATTCCATAGTTTAAGCAAGTAAGTATGTTTACGTTTAATGAACTAGCCTGCAAAAGGTCACGAAACCCCTAGTTTAACTTCACTTTTGAAGGACGGTGGGGTAAGTTGTTTAGTCAACCCCCTCGAAGGTCACCCATTTAGATGTTAACCTCACAAGACCAAGCTTAACTTAAGCTGCAATAGGAAGCTGCTCTTTCACTCTCCCCACAATATGTTTCAAATTTTTAACGTGAAAAGTTGATGTTGATACTTGATGCTACTTGAAATAACATTAATTTTTCATTTCTATTTTAGAACTGCATTGGTCTGAAGTTCTGACTGAGATTCTCATCAGTTTTCTGGCGCAGTCTTCGAGTCTCATGCGGAACGTTGTGAATTTGGTTTTCTCCATGATTCTCCCCCACGTGACACCAACTGCTTTCAATCTCATCATCGAGGTATCCTATAATTGTATTTCACTTGACACTAATCCTATCCCAATTGTTTTTCATACATTACACTATTATTATCACAACCACTCTCCATTTGTGGCTGTTTTATTCATTTCTCCACGTTATCCTTTTTTGTATTCTAAAGCCTTGTTTGAATGCGGAATTTTACTTTCATTATTTATATAAAAATGATTAAATTTTAGGCCTTAAGACCGAAGAAGAATCCTGGAGAGGATGGACTTGAACTTGTGCACGATTCAGGTCTGAATTTCAATAAATCATTATTGCTTCAAATTTAACTGTTGAACAGATGCTTTGAATGTCGATCATAGGAGAAAATGAGATAGACCGTCATAGAGATGGATAGACCTCTTATAAGGTAGGACATGGTGATCCCGGGCACCAAGTAAAGTAAAATAAAGGAAAGTTAAGTCAAGTAAGGTAAAGTAGAGTGGAGATAAGTCAATTGCTGCATTTCATTCACATCTGAAGTTTCGTAGTCGATAATCATTCTTGCCGACGTGATCCTAGGTATTCAGGTCTTTGCAAGGAATTTCCAAAAATGAAATTGAATTTCTACCCGCCCATATTTTTAAACTAATTTTACAATTTTAAACTATGCCTGTTGAATCATTGCTTGTGTCAACCCTGCTAATATTTTCCAGATGCTGGAATCGAATCTTCTGAAGACGAAGAGATGGACTCAGATGATGCAGAGGTGACATTCAGTTTTGTTATTTGCATCTCTTAATTTCCTTCTCATGTCCACCAGGAAATTTAGGCCAGTTTGCTGAGGCAAGTTCAGTCAAGAAATCCTGTTGGCACTGGGGAGGAAAAGTTGCCTCGATTAATCAAGTGCCGACTGCTTATGTTTGCAGTTGGAAGTGAATAGTATTATTACATTGAATTCTAATTTACACATTATTATATGAAACTTTGCACGGTGCCTTTCAATAAATGTTTATTTATTTCTCACCAGTCTCTAGTTATAAAAGTTTAATGTTTTAATTTGTAAGTATGAAAATGACCCGCCTTGGACTCAAACCCACGATTTCTAAATAACGTGATTTTACGTCCTACTGATGTCAATTTTCATTCACGGAAATAATTTCCACTAATTTTTCCAACCCTTCTTCTTCTCAAGTTTACTCCTGAACCCTTTTCAGTGGTGGAGCTTTGATGGTCCTTATCTTAGGCTAACAAGTTCTTGATTTAAGGTTTTTTTGTTGCGGGTTTTACTTATTTTTTCGCACAAATCAATCTGACTTAAAACTGTTTTCATCAAGGCTGCATCTGCTGACGATGCAACTAGCGACAAAGAATCAGATGAGGGATCAGAGGATGATTCAGATGATAATTCAGATGATGATTCGGGTGATGATTCGGATGATGATTCAGATGATGACTCAGTTGAGGATTCAGAGAATGGAGAGGACGATGATGTCATCGATGAAGACTTAAGAAAAGAGGTTAAGTCTGCCTTGGGAGATGCTGCTGCAAATGACGTGAGTTAAGGTTTTGCTTTATATTTGCTGTGTTCTCTTTACGAGAAATTGATAACTGATACTAGCGTAAATTGTGAACTTTGTAGCTCACTACTATATTATCACCCTTGGAACCGATTGTTCAGTAAATGTAGATGATGTTCTGTACTGTAGTAGGATATCTTCAGTACTGTGGGTTTTCTGTGGATATCTTAAGTAACATCAGTATATTGGAGGGTGTACTTTTTTGTGGGGGATATCATCAATGCTGCGGGGGAAATTTGGTACTGTGGAGGGATACCATCAGTTTTGAGAGGGATACCATCATTACCGTAAGGGATGCCATCCTTTTTTAGAGAGAATTCAGTACTGTAGGGAATATCCACATTACTGAATATCCTCCAAAGTACCGAGTACTCTCCACAGTACTGCACAGGCGCTGCCTCGGTGATTATATCTTAGCACACTCACCAGTACCTTTCAAAAACAGGTCCTTTGCCTATTTTTTACCACGAGAAGCTTGCTCTTGGAAACTCTAGTTTTAAACATTTATGACTCAATACGAATCAAAGAATTTTTAAAATTGAGCTAGTTAATGTGCTGCTTGCTAGCCTGATCTTTCCAACACTTGAGGCCCTACATTGTTCATTGTTCCTTCTATCTAAATCCATCAATATACTAATTAAGTTTTACTTTCATTAGTTAGATCTAATGAATTAAGAAAGTCAAATTTCAAGCTCTCAATTCTTGTAATTCGAGTACGCCAATATTTCTCTTGGGAACGAAATACGTACGAGAATCAAGCATTCTATTATTGCTCGAGCTTAGAACCAGAAAGATACTTGACATTTCATCTGGTGTTGTCGTCCAAGTTGCTAAAACTCTCTATTTCCAACACGACCACAGACGCATGCATCACCTTAACACATTCCATTACACACGAGGCCCTACATTGTTCATTGCACCCAACATTATCATTGCAGAGTTCTGATGACAGTGATGAAGACGAGCTGAGTGATATTGACATGGATTCAGTCGATCCTGTGCTCCTGAATAACATGGATAATGCTTTGGCTTCTGCTTTCAAGTCTAGATCCCAAGCCAAGTGTTTGAAGAAAGACGACAAAGGTTTGTTTAGCTCTCGTGAATTCTAAATATCATTGTTAGTGTCGTCCAACTCAATTACCTTTGATATTTTGACTTTTGCTATCATTACACAAACGGTTTAACTGTCTTGTTTTCAATCTGGGATGATGTTGCACCAAAAAATTTCTTGTAAACTGCATTAAACAACCAGTAGACTAAACATTTTCATTAATAATTTACTGCAATGCTATATGCCTGAGTGCTGAAAAAATTTTTTTGACATTCTCTATTACAAACGTTCCATTTGTCAGGGAATTTGTCTGTAATTTTGGAATTTTGAAAATTTTGAACATTTGCCAGTAATCTAGCACTGAGACCTAAACCTTTTCCTTTTGACTTTCTTAATGAAAACATTTTACTAAAATGATTCTATTCTGTTCAATTCATTCCATTAACGTAATATTCTGATATGCCCCTGTTTGTATTCATCCATTTTCTTCTTGTTATTTCTAGTGAAGAAAAAGGCTATCTTGCATTTCCGTCTACGGTACCTATTTTTAAATTCCTGTTTTTCTAAATATGGTCTTATTGGTATTTTGCATAGCAGGTAAAACTTTGAATTTCCCAAAAAAAATAAGCAGAGAGATCATGATAAGCTATGTTTAGTGGAGAAATTACAGGAATAGTAAGTGGGGGTTTTTGCACTCAATAGTCATGACTCATCTGATGGGGGAGATTCGAGAGGGACCGATCCAACTACCACCTCTATAACAAGGATCTCCTGCAGACACCAAGATTCCAATCAATAATATATGGGGAAATTCTATTGCATACAGAGGCTCCTATCTTTTTAACAGAATTTCACTCTTTTTTTCTATAAGAACAATTTTATAAGAACACAAGCCTCAAATTTGGCCTAAACTTACGAACAAGCTACGAACAAACTGAGGCCGACCATTTTTGGCTCAATATGAACATTTTACGAAATAACCATAAGACTAAAAAGCAATTAAAAAACAAGCTGATGTACAGCACACAGATAATGTCACATGAACAAGAGAGTCAAGATTTTAAACAATTAGCACTACTAATTAGCAAAAAAGGGCTCCTAATCATTGTAAAAGTAAGAACAATTTAAGAACATTTCAGACTGAAAATAGAGGAATATTTAAGAACAGCCAGCTTCAAATACATTTTACTGGTTATTATAAAAAAAGAGTGTATCTGATCTAGTAAAGAACTGTAATAGCGTTCTCTCTTTAAAACAACAAATCAAAGGGTGGAAAGGGGAGAGCTGTGCCTGCAGAGCTTGTAAATAGATCTGAAAAATGCAGGAAATGGTGTAAATCTATAGTATTTGTAATAGTTTTAATCGTTCGTATTACTTAGTACGTATATCTTGATGTGTACTATTTCATACTGCCAACTTTAAACAAATTAATTATTATTACCAATGTTTTACTATGTATATATGATACATGATATTAAGAGACTTTCCAAGGGAATTAGAATGTGATGTAAAGATCAAGGAATGTGAATTATCAACATTGAAGATTGTTTTATCGATTCTCCTAGAGGCTATAGTTATAAAAATGATGATAGATTTATTTTATGATTTCTTCACAGTGTTTTAGACGTGGTTGAAACGTTCGTGAAAAAGCAACCCAAGAGTGGTCTTCTTCTGGTAAGTTATTCTATCAATAACTCATTTGATGAGCTATTTTAAAAAAACCACAATGAGAAACTTCAATGTCTCTGTTTTTCAAAACCTAGTTATTTACTTCATATGTGGGACCCTAATGTATTTCACCGAGGCCTAAAAGCTTCATAAGTAAAATTGGTATATATGATACGGAAATGTTTTGAAAATTACGTATTTTTGAATAATGTATGAAATTCAAAATCATATTCTCACACTTATGCTACCACAATTGAAGTGTGCCTACACTAGGTCTCAAACCGGTATCTTGACCTCCAAAGGTAAGGATCTCAGCTGCTATGCATTTCCATTGTTATACCATCCCTAATGAATTTATGCCATATGTATTTCATATCTTATGATAACATGAGCTCATCAGGCATGATCTAATATTGGTAATAGTACACAGGCTACCTCTCCGCTATGCCTTGAGCTTCAGACGTCACCCACGAAAGGAAGCGTGCACTGGCCTAAATCAGCTCTGAAGAATTTACACCTGATTTTTTAATTTGAAGTTGTGTTTTTTATATATGCTTCAATTCAGAGCTTATGGTGATGTTAAGGCTATAATCTGAAGCAATTATTGTGCACATTTCTAAGTTATTTACATTCAACGAGCAACTCCGCTGAATATTTACTTTTACGTGAATTGAAATGTTTCTGATTGATCTATTTTCAAGCATCTATGATTTGATTTTTCAGGATCTCCTGGAGCCGTTGCTTGAGATAATAAAATCATCGAGAGGGAATAAAGAAGAAAGGGTAATGCTTGAAAGAGCACAAGGTCTCTTGAAGAACAAGATTTGCCGTTCTCGTGAGGTAATATTTCAGGGTGTTGCACTCAATTGATTCATACCCGGCGATCTCGAGATCTTTTAATGGCAATTGATAGCTGCTCAAGTTGAGGAATGAATGGTCCTAATGTTCTTTCCTTCCTTTCAGGTCCCGGATCATTCTGATGTTGATAAAGAAAGCATTCATGATCAGCTTTTTCGTCTAGTTGAAGACGCACGCAAAGGTATACTCTTTGTGCTCCTTCTACCTGCTCAAGATGCACCTCCCTCTTATCTATGTCAACTCTACTATTTGTTTTACCAAGGGGTAAAAGAAGCATGGGACCACATGGTACCATTGGTCCCAGAATCAATTTCGACTTCCATAAAGAAATATAACAATTATATAAAGATGAGCCTGTACTGAATACTGCAGTCCCAGAAGAATATGTTTTTTCCATCTCTGCTCTGTAGCTAGTAAATAAGGTTGTTGTTAAATTTCTATTTGACGCTGTTCTTTTCAGCTCCTTCATCTGAGATTGTCAACCTAATAACGCAAGCCTGCATGTTCTTGGTAAGACTTCTTGTGATTTATTGCTTCTCCCATGAATACATCTTATGTCGGAACTATACCCGATACCGCTTCTGTAGGAACTATACTTGTTACAGCTTCTGTAGGAACTATACCCGATACCGCTTCTGTAGGAACTATACTTGTTACATCTTCTGTAGGAACTATACCCGATACCGCTTCTGTAGGAACTATACCCGATACATCTTCTGTAGGAACTATACCCGATACAGCTTCTGTAGGAACTATACCCGATACCGCTTCTGTAGGAACTATACCCGATACAGCTTCTGTAGGAACTATACCCAATACCGCTTCTGTAGGAACTATACCCGATACATCTTCTGTAGGAACTATACCCGATACATCTTCTGTAGGAACTATACCCGATACAGCTTCTGTAGGAACTATACCCGATACATCTTCTGTAGGAACTATACCCGATACATCTTCTGTAGGAACTATACCCGATACCGCTTCTGTAGGAACTATACCCGATACAGCTTCTTTAGGAAATATACCCGATACATCTTCTGTAGGAACTATACCCGATACCGCTTCTGTAGGAACTATCCTTGTTACAGCTTCTGTAGGAACTATACCCGATACCGCTTCTATAGGAACTATACCCGATACATCTTCTGTAGGAACTATACCCGATACAGCTTCTGTAGGAACTATACCCGATACCGCTTCTGTAGGAACTATACCCGATACAGCTTCTGTAGGAACTATACCCGATACCGCTTCTGTAGGAACTATACCCGATACATCTTCTGTAGGAACTATACCCGATACCGCTTCTGTAGGAACTATACCCGATACATCTTCTGTAGGAACTATACCCGATACCGCTTCTGTAGGAACTATACCCGATACATCTTCTGTAGGAACTATACCCGATACAGCTTCTGTAGGAACTATACCCGATACAGCTTCTGTAGGAACTATACCCAATACCGCTTCTGTAGGAACTATACCCGATACATCTTCTGTAGGAACTATACCCGATACATCTTCTGTAGGAACTATACCCGATACAGCTTCTGTAGGAACTATACCCGATACATCTTCTGTAGGAACTATACCCGATACATCTTCTGTAGGAACTATACCCGATACCGCTTCTGTAGGAACTATACCCGATACAGCTTCTGTAGGAAATATACCCGATACATCTTCTGTAGGAACTATACCCGATACCGCTTCTGTAGGAAAAATACCTGATAGCCCAATGGACTTAATACCTACCTTGAATCTAGACTTACTACATGATTCCTTGTATTCGTTCAACGTTTTTTATCTGATTTTCATATTATCGTAGTATCAGGTTAATTCTATTACAGCAATTCAATTCAATAAGGAAACCAAGACTCGTGTAGTAAGCCACTTTGACCCTACATGCCCTCCTCGATTTGATATTTTTGCGTTTTTCATAACATAGATTCGAATCCTTCGAGGCAAAGAAGACGCAAAAGAAGACCCATCCCTTTGGAAAACAACCGGCCAAAGGAAAAGAAAGTGTGAAGAACAAACGTGTTGCAGCACTATTGCCGAAGATTCAGTGAGTAAATAAGGATTGATATAGAATTGATTATAACATTTGATGAGTTGTGGTGCTGTTTGCGTGGTTGACGTGGGTCTGGCTCCGATTTCGAAATCTGGTCCCAATGGTTTTTAACAGGATGACGTCATCCCTAAGTCATTATGGTCAGCCTCGTCTTTAGGACTCTAAAAAACGTGGGTGGGAAAAATTCAGTTCGAGCTTATGTTAGTCTTGCTCTGTGTTGAGGAATGGAGTTTTAAAAGTTTGTGAGTTTATCATTTAAGTTATTTCGTTCAAATTCTTTTTTATTCGTGGAAACCCTTGCGAATTTCTATATATGGTACAAGTCAGTATAGTTTTTGGTGAGAGAGTTGACGCACAAAAGCAGTTACCAATTCAAAGCTCATTTGAGGAGAAGCAGGATTTGAAAAATCAATCGAGATAATTTGTGTGAATGAAATGGCCTGGGTGTCTCGTAGCCCCGGTGCGCAGTGGTACAAATCTAGAGGTCGTGGGTTCTAGTCCTATTCGGGTCATTTTCATTCTCAAAAATTATCTCGATTCAAAGCATACTGTATGATTTAGTCCTTGAGAAGAAGTAGGATTGGGAAAATAAATCGAGAATGTTCATGTGAATGAAAATAATCTGAGCAAGATTGGAACCCACAACCTCTAACTTTGTGCGTCAAACACTCTTTTGGAGCTATTTTGGTCTTTTTGCTAGATTTCGTGTTTTTATTGAAGATTAGTTAATGAATTCGTAGGGTTGAACTAATGTTTTATTTCTGTCTGTTAGAGTTTTTATTTTATATTCCATGTTAAAACTTAATTGTATATAGACCATTGCAATATGTTCAATTTTTCTTTTAAGCACCTTTCTTTTACAGGACAGACATAATCGTTGAAGTTCATTATCATTATTTTATATTTATCACAGAATGATGGAATGATGGACGTGGAGAAGGTTGTCTCGATATTCAATGCAGCCCTAGCCGATTTCATGTTGAGAAAGTAAGGTTTTATTTTATTTTAAGTTCTTTAGTCATTTGAATTTGATGCTTTTAATCAGATAACAAGTAGGAAAGTTTTATATAAAGTACCGTATTAATAATGCATGTAAAAATACCTACATTTCAATCTTATGCTTTCTTTTAAAAGTTGCCTTTTGAAACTAAGCACGAGTTAGTATTTATACATCTATTATTATCAATGCGGTACATTATATGCAATATTAACACTTGTTTTATAAACTTACCTAACATTTTTAATCGCTCAAATTGACATTTTTGGTAGAGGAAAGGTCTTGAACAAACGCAAGCTGACAAATTGAATCATCTGCCCTGAAAAATCACGAGTTTACGATTGAATATATTTTATTCAACGTTTCACTGAGAATGGGTTATTTGATGGTAAAAAGCCTGCTTTTTGCGAAGTAAAGAGGGCCCTTGGCTGAAATCGTCCCGGGCCCGGCTTGGCTCTCAGCGGCCTATTTTTCATAATCGTAATTACAGCTAATGATATTGTAAGCTTATACCAATACGAATTGTTTTTACAGGACGTCGCATCTACAATCGGTGCTGTTTTTGGAATTGATCAAGCAATGTCCGGTACACTTTTATTTACATCATGACATTTAGATTCCTTCTATTCAAACACGTGGTTTTTGCATTTCGTTCAAAACGAGATTCTACTCAATTACCTATTGGGTTAGCTGTAGAATTGCTTGTCGAAAAACTGAATAGATTTTAGGTGTGAAATTGCCTCAGGTTTATTGTTTCAACGAAAGGAGTTTAGGATTGAATTTAATTTCCATCTATAAGTATCTAGGCCGAGATGACCCTTAACTGTATAATGACAATATAATAATATGATAAGACTAATAACAACAATAATTATATTTTTAAGGGCATTCAGGATTTATATTAAAACGAACATGAAATACACATTTTCTATTTAAAAACATTAGTTCTGGTCCTATTACTGGCCCAAATTTTTTCGATTACCTATTTGTGATTAATGAATAAATGTAACAAGTTACTTAAAACCTTCACAGCAGAAACAAATTTAATTTAGACACCCATGGTACGTGCTTGAATTGCATAATGTATCATGCCTTGTGTCACTTGCATAATTTAATGTATCATGCCTTGTGTCACTTGAATAATTTCATGTATCATGCCTTGTGTAACTTGCATAATTTAATCTGGATGTCTTTAATTACTTAGGCTGTAGCCTGGAGAATGGCAGCTGACATTCCAACATACTTTTCCAAAGCTGTGAACAATTTCAGAAAGGTAATCATCTTAAGTCGTATCTGCTTCGTTAGGGCTGATTTACAAGTTATTGATTTACAAGTTATTGTTGTTTACAAGTTGTTGTTGTCTACAAGTTATTGCTGTTTACAAGTTATTGTTGTTTACAAGTTGTTGTTTTCAATTCGCTTTAAAAATCTCCATAATCGCTTCAACTTTCATAAACGAATTCGAAGCGATAAAGTATTATTGCATTTAGTTTTAGTCTCACTGCAAAGCGTTTTGAATAATTCCTTCGCAAAATCTTTTCAAAATTATTGAAAATTATTGCAAATCATTTAATTTTAATTCCACTATGATAAATCTTCGTTTTTTCTAAATACCACCCATTATTCCGCTTGATTTTCCAGAATGAACAACCATTATTCTGTATTAGTCTGGAAAAAGGAATTCCTAAAAATGTTACGTCCTTTCACCCTCGGTCTGTTAAATTACCCCCTCAAGGGTTCCTTATTGCAGACTATGTTCCCCATCAATTTTAGGAAGGTTTGAATGAGTTAAGTGTTTTTTTATTTTGTCAAAATGTTGTTTGTTGTTTAGGTGCAAGCCTGTGAGATGTTGTTGCAGCTTCTAGCAATCAAGGTATGCTTCCCATCATCACCCATCATTATCCTTATCATTATCATATTCCCATCATTATCATTATCATTATCATTATCATATTCCCATCATTATCATTATAATTATCATATTCCCATCATTATCATTATCATTATAATTATCATATTCCCATCATTATCATTATCATTATCATTATCATATTCCCATCATTATCATTATAATTATCGTATTCCCATCATTATCATTATCATTATCATTATCATATTCCCATCATTATCATTATCATTATCGTATATCCATCATTCTCATTATCATTATCGTATTCCCATCATTATCATTATCGTTATCGTATTCCCATCATTATCATTTTCATTATCATTATCATATTCCCACCATTACTATCACTCGTATTCTTTTGCAGTATGTGTTTGTATTATTATCATATTGTGTGAATATGGCTGCCAAAGCAGAAGCATAGAAATATCTGGGTTTTGGGACCATTGTCACAGACATAGTGGCCGGAAATAATAATTTCTTTCGTAAATTTTGAACTTGGGATGAATATATGTAATTAGTCCACTTCGTTTACATGGGTACTCCTCGCTTATTCTTCTTAGCTATGTTCTTTATTGATATTGCATTCATACTGACATATTAAACGAGTTTTATTCAATCTAGGTTCCTTTACAGCCAATCAAGAGTTAAACTAATAGACCACTTTCACGATGACCTCAACTCTTTTGAAATACATCTAGGAACATCACTATCCACGATATCATGTGAATCCCTATTTCAAAAGCGTGCATTGCTCTTTAGCAACGCATAGATTTGCTTTGTAGATGTACTTTTAGAATAATGATATCATGGACAATTCTCGCTCAGCAGGGAATCACATCTCTTGCCTCGCTTTAAAACATATTCTACGTCATTGTGAAAGGGGTCTATTTCTAAACATAATTATTTGCTATCCTAGATTCCCTTGAAAATAGCCTTGAAAACTGAGAAATTATTTTTAGAATTCAGCTCCGTAAGTCAGAAGATTTATTGAACTAAGGTAGGCTCATCTAGCCTTAAACAGTCCTTTAGCTGTAGCTGCTTTCAGCTTTGTTTCAATTCTTCTTTTCTTTGCAGACAAAAGGCAGTGAAATATATTTTGAAAATCTTATAGCTCCATTAGAAAGAGAATTGACTCTAGTGAGTATCTTTGTTTTCTAAATCCTTTATCTTGGACTTAGATCAATCAGGATTCTGTATGCATACTCTTTTTGGTCAAGACAAAGTATCGACTTGAATAAAGGAGATTAATCGTTTATTTATTATGGATTGGTCCAGGCTTTTCGTAAGCGTAGCTTGGAAGAGTTTTAATTGAAAAGATAATCATGTCCTTTAAGTAATGTTGTAAATCTCTTTGTTTATTTAGTTCATGGCCTAAATACCACCCTCATGACGATGTTAACCGGATTTTTCATCATAAGCTGAGATTGAATAACTTTCCACTCCTTGCATTGCTCGAACCCATATTTGGGTTTTTTATATTTTAAGGTCAGATTTGAAAATTTTGCACACAATATTTGTATTTTTGATATTTTACCTCCACAAAATTTCGAAAGGAAACTCAGCAATCAACAAAGGTTGGCGTTTTTTTCTTTCGATTGAAAGTCTTTTGTTACTTTTTCAAACCTTCTAATTGTTTCTGATTTTGTTTGTTTCAGATATTCCAATCAGCTTGTGAAGAGAACTGCTCTTTCAAAGCTCGGCATTTGCACGAATTCGTGAAATTACTCGATAAATTCACCAAGGAAGGGAATCAAAACGAAGAGGTCAGTTTTTTCGCTTCCATCTACCTGTCTTCAATGCGTATTGTATGAAAACATTACTTGTAGAGATGTAGATATCATCTGAGGGTAATGTCTCCAGCTCAAAAACAGAGAATCTCCATCATTTATCATAGCAAGGACATTTTCATGACTGAAACTTGCGGAATCGTAAGACATTTGCATTGTTATACCATGAGATGGATTAAAATTTCTCTCGGTATAAATATCTTTCCCAGTTTTTCAGATTTTCTACCCATCATGAAGCTCTGTATTGATAAAACACTGTTCTTCTAAAACAGCTTTCCTTCAAGTCATGTCATTATTTTACATTTTTCTAACTTTTCAGGTATTTTCAGCTGTTAAAGTGAGCAAGATTTTAGAGACCTTAGAAGCAGCAGTTGAAGGGCCCGTGATAAGTAGATCGAAACAACTTGTGGCCTACTGCAAGCGGCTCGTGTCTTCATCAAAAGAGTATGTATAACAACACTTAACAAACTATCAATATCATTATCGCTGAAAATTTACGACCTTAAACCTAAAATTTGTCAATTATGCCCTCGAAATACAGCCAAAATTTGAAAATCTAAGGCTAACTTGCCTTTTTCGTTCGTCATTTTTTTTTACTTTTACTTATTAGGTATTTCTCCCCCTAGCATACTTTGCTTCCTTTTCGTTTTAAAGGCCCTCGTGCAATTCCTTCATTTACTGAAGCAGACTTGAGCAAGAGTGGAAACGCTCTGTTACATTAACTACGAGGCTTTATGTCGTAAATTTTTACTATGGATTGTCAAACCGAAATTTCTGATTGATGTCCTGTTTCTGTTTTTAACTTGTTGGTCCTCACAATTGAAATTTCTTTTTTATCACAGTTGCCTTAAGAATTTTATACTCATAAGGCTGTTAATTTTTAGGTTGCATTGTTACGATATTTTTTCTTGCTCTAGGCCCACACAGAACGGAAAAAGTGGAAAGAAGAAAAGAAAAGAGAGTAAAAACCTGAAGGAAGCTGCATCAGCAGAGCAAACAGATAACATTGACCAAGCAACCGACAGTACATCAAAGCCAAAGTCCAAAAAGAAAAAAAAGTAAAAATACGGATAATTGAAAAGCAAAATGTTTTCAACCAGTTTTATTTTATAGAAATGGAAAGATATAATTTATCCTACTACTGTCTAATTAATCCCTATCTTAATAGTACTTTTGGTATTGAAATAATTTCGTGAATTCAATTCCTGCTTCTTCTCGAGTTTACTTTTGATATTGTTTTGGAGGCACAGTTTTTAAGTATTGACGTCACTAAAATATATTTTTAGAATTTCAGGAATTTTATTTCCACAATCTGAAAGACAGTAAAAGATAACATCGTTTGAACGTAAAATCACCTCTTTATCTTGAATATTGACTAAGATATGACCACTTATAGAATAAATTGACTTTCAATATGAAATCAATGTATTTTTGTTGTTTATGTTTTCTAGTCCCAAACATTTTGTACCAGTCAAAAAACGCAGTGCTTTCATATTCGAAGTCGATTTTTTATGCAACAGTACAGGGAAGACACTGTTGATAGATTTACCCCCTAACAACGGAGCATACTAATAATTGTCACGAAACAAAGCAGTGAAAATTATTAGTTCATTAATATTAATGAGGATACAATTGTCAAAAGTCTACCTCAAAGCTTTATAACTAATCAACCGCTTAATCTACCGCGTAATCTCCTTCCCCTGCAGCCCATTTTCCTTGGAACTGATTTGTTTCTGTTTTGATAATCACCACTCAATACAGATATACTGTGGGGGATCAAAGTTTGAAAATGATGGACCTAAATTTAGATAAAAATGAGGCTGTTCAATTTTCTAAAAAAATTTCACGGGAAAAATCAAAGCTAATTTGATCAAAATAAGAAAATGTAAACAAACGTGCTTTTCCTTAAGATTATTAGGCCTATTTGCGTTTTTGCTGTGGTAAATTTAGACCCATCGTTGCTATACTTTCACCTCCCTCCCCCCTACAATATGGTCTACCGTCTACTTGAATTAAACTAAGAACTGAAGTGTTTACACTAATTGATATAACTTGAAAAAGAACACAAATAAGGATACGACAATTTAAAAAATTTAGTCAAGTTTTCGAAAGATTTCTATAAATTACGTTCTCTCCAAGAGCTTTCTATAAATTTTGTAAAGGACTTTGTAAAGATATGAGAAGATAGATTTATTGAATAAGTCTACTAAAATGACAACACGTGACTTTGACCAAATCTAATTACGCAACAATTTTGCAGTTCTATCTGCGGTAGAAATCCATACAATCCTGTCCCAAAAATTAGTGTCCCATATTTCTGTCCCATGAATTCTAAGAGGAAACGGATATGGTGGAATGGACTTTGTATTGGTCACGCGTTTCAACGTCACTCAAGCGTAAATCTTTTGTTTTCCTATTGAATCGGTTCCACTTGACTGCCGATACATTCATGCCCAGACCCCGAAGTGAGAAATGACGGCGCCATCGGACTAATGTTGCCACCCGTAGGGATTTCGTTACTTCGGTACACCTACTGTGGAGATTTTTAATACTTAGTAGGCTGTAGGACAACAGATAGAAATTCTGAAAAGTTGGTAGTTTATTCCAAATTCTTAGGAATCCAGACAAGAAATCTAAGGCCATGAATTGACGAAATAGAGAATTTTGAATACCTTTTGGTGCATGCTTTGCAGAAAATTATTAAGTGAATTTCTGTATGAATTTTCTTTGTCGTAAACGATGGGGTAGGTGTGAAATATTAGGTATCTGGAAACGTTTTAGGTGTTACAACTTTGATTGTGAGTAAGAATATTGATCTATAGTGTACCCTTTGCAGGGAGATTATAGGTTCTCGAAATATTTGTTTGGATTCAGGGACTTTGTGGGTTGAAAATTGCGGAAAATTTAATTTCTGCGTAGATTTCGTGTAGGGATAAATGTATGACGCGGTAGGTAGACTGTATTGTTCGTGGCAGCACTAGTTTCAAACAAAATTTCGTAGTTTTCAAATTGCTTTGGCCGCCAACTCTCTTTGGGACCGAACTTGCACGCTTTTTTGCCTTTTCAATTACTTGATGGAACTTTTAAACACGTAAATGAGAAATAATGTACATGAGAAAGTATTTGAAGATGGAGCCCAATGACAAAGATTCGCATCCATCACAGACCAGCGATTTGAAGGTAAACTTTATTTAGCTAGGCCACTAGTTAAAAATGAAGAACACTTGACTTTTAAAACAAAAATGACTTTAATTTATCAGTCTGAAATCTCAATTCCATCGAACTACACGAGGTAGTCTGCATTGGAATAAGGTAACTAAATAGATTTGATTTACTGAAATTCGCTATGACAGTTTGACTGGGTTTGTTTATTTACCTATGAATCATGCTATTCAATGGAAATGTCTGAAAGATTTTTTATGATTGCAACTCACGATACACATGGTCTACTTAGATTAAACTACTAACTTATAAGTTTACAGTGATAAAACTTTCTATCAATTATAGGCCTCTTTGGGGAAATATTGTGTAGGTAGGCCTAAACTTTAAGTTTCTGATGATGGAGAGATAGTTAACCATGGACAAGGGTTACTGGCCTTCAAGGGAAGCTAGGCAGGGTTTGGTCTAGTCTATTCGATGCACGTTCAGTCAAGAAATCCTGTTTACACTGAGGAGGAAAAGTTGCCTCGATTGATTTAGTTAATACTGCTCAAGTTTGCAGTTTGAAGTAAATAGTCTTAGTGCGTGGAGTTATAATTTACACTTTTTTTATAAGAAACTTGGCTTGGGTCTCAAGTTTATTATTTTCTCACTAGTTTCTAGTAATAAAAGTTTAATGAGATGATACACTCATTTTTTATAAGAAATTATTAAAATGAAGCCGTGGGCCAGATTTTCAAAACTTAAGAAACTTTGATAGGAGATTTTGTGTGAACCAAAAAAATAAAGAAACTTTTTATATTCTTTGACAAGAAAAACAACTTCCACTCTTCAGTCCTATAGAGTTAAATACAGGCCCTCCCCTGGTTGAATACCAACTCACTCACAGATTTATTATAATGAGACCTGGATTTTTTAATATAGAAGCAAATGGCCTAAACTTGATCTAGGTTTTTATGTTGAATCACTTGCTAAGAAATTGTTTGTATGCTAATTGGGGTGAAAGCTAAGAAACTCTGGTACAAAGAATCACCATAGTTTCTTAAAAAAAATAGTGTATGTGAAAATGAAAACGAGCCAAGTAGGACTTGAACCTACAAGTTCTAGATCTAGAGGGTTCTGGGTTTGAGTCCTACCCTGCATCATTTTCATTCTCACAAGTTTACTGATTTACTAAGTCCTGCTTCTTCTCAAGTTTATAAAAAGTCTCTTTAAAAGTTGATTTTTCTGTTTTGATTTCACCTCTATGCAAACGCTAATAGTATTCCAGTCAGGATAACAGTATTGCAATGTTGTGATTCAGAGTGAACAACACGGATGGATTACTTTGCATTAGCTTCTTGACTATTTGTTGCAAATAACTCACAAACAAGCGTTGTTGCAAGGTTTAAGATGGCAAAAGTTATCAGGGCCTTTTCTAGAAACTTTTCTGAGGGGGTGTAAGCTTTTATGTACCAAATAGATTTTTTAAGAATGCTGGTGAGTTTTTATGCAAATGTTTCCGTGATGTGATTTTATCAACTAAGCATCAAACTTTACTGAGTAAAATGCCAAATTCAATTATTAACGGGTGTGCCTCCCCTACACCTCCACCCCTCATTCTCCTACACCCTATAAAACTAGCTCAGATGTTCATTACTGGGAAATTATTACTATATTTAAGTAGAATGAACACATAGTCTATAATATAGTATAGTCTATCTGACGAGTGCGCAAGCACGAAACTCGGAGTCACAGAAGAACATGTCTGTTTTTTAATGTGTTCATTCTACTTTATGATTGCTCTATACTTAGGTATATCGAGCACTATAGCCAGGATAGGCACTCTCTTCTCGAGTTAGATATTACTATATTTAAAGATTTTGTACCATTACAGGAAGGTAAGATTATATAATTTTCTTTTTCAGAGCATGCTGATGAGTTTCAGGATAACAGAATTACAAGAAGTACTTTGTACCTGTGGAAGACCAAGATCAGGAAGAAAAACTGAACTTCTCAGCAGAGCTGTTAATCTTTTAAAACAATCTGAAGGAACTAGCATGCGGGAGAGAGTGAAGAACAGGATTGTAGAGTTATATAAATGGAGGTTCCCCACGAGGCCTCTCCCTCCTTCCTTATCAAGTTCTTCTTTATATTCGTCTGTTGATAATTCAGATAAACAATCACGAGGGAAAGAACCAAATACAAGACAGGCTGTCTCCAGTCCGACTAGAGCTTCATCAGGCAGTCGACAAGAAACCTCAAGCACATCGGCAACAACAGAGAGAGAACGAGGGCGACATACAAGTAACACGTCACACTCTGAAAATTCAGAGAATTCACAGAACTCTCGAGTTGGAAGCTCTTATGCCCCTTCTTCTAACAGGAGAATTTCGGGTAGCTCTAGCCATAGAACTGCCATTTTTGAGCCAGTCAACAGAGGAAAGGATGTAAGTCCCGTGAGCCGCACAAACACCACTGACCAAACTTACAGAATAGGTGGGTGTCATGTTGGTATGCCGGTTCATCCTGATGTGAGGTTCATTAATTTGCCGTTTGCTGACATTCAAGATGTTTTGATTAAACCAACCAGTCTTGGTAAGTTCATTCAAAGTCACTTGCTCTCTATTTGTTTTCGAACTTGAATTATTTTATTTAAAAATATCACATTTATATAGAGATCAAATTAGTACGGCAATTTGAATTTTAAATTCAGGGCTGGTCCCATCAGGGGTGTAGGGGGCTTTATACCCCCCTTAGAAGATTTCAAAGAATCAGCCCTGATTAGATGATCAATCTGTTAACAAGAGCAGACCAGTGTTTAAACGCTGTAGTCCTACTTTCTGTGGGAAAATGCCTGTATTCAGCTGATATGTCTTGATATGATTAATATCCAAAATTTTAGAGAATTGTACAGTTTTGTTTTAATATTCTTCTTCTCTCTAATTTTAGATGGTGGTTTTTGTTTTAAATGATATTTTTCATTCATAGGACAAAAGAAGTTGTCAGGTTGCCAAGATATTGGATTAGTATTTCATCTCTCTCCATCACAAGTGCAAACTATTACGCAATCAAAGTAAATATATCTACATTCTCTTTAGCATTTATTAGCTTTGGATGTTTTGGAAGTGTTAAATTGGGAACTGGGATTTGCCTTCTTATTAATTGGGAAAATGGGATTGAACTTCTTGTGAATGGGATTTGGGAATAAAAAGTAAATTGGGATTTTTAAACACGTGAATATTTGGAATTTCTCTATTTCCCTCATTTTGACTATTTCAGTGCTGGGAACAAGGTTTGAACTTGTGAAGCAGGATGCAACTTCTTACTATATTTCATCAGTATTTGGTATTCTCACAATTATTGATGTTAGAAATGAGCTATAAAGCAGACCTGCCCATTTGAGGTTGGTTATTACTCTGCTCCACAAAAAACCCCTTATTCTCTTGAGGTAGGTGATCTGTTTTCCTCCTCGTGATATTCCATTCAGGATATATGGAAAATGGTTCTTTTATGTGATTTTTGATAACTTTTGAACTTTTTAGATCATATACATTACAGTCAAGGGTTGAGTTCAGTGTGCAGGTCTTGCTCAGGTAACCTGATTTCAATTTTGTTTGTTTAACACAACTATCAATGTATTTAATGTATGGATCATCTAACTCGAGAAGAGAGTGCTTATCCTGGCTATAATGCTCGATATACCTAAGTATAGAGCAATCATAAAGTAGAATGAACACATCAAAGAACAGACATGTTCTTCTGTGACTCTGAGTTTCGAATGAATGTCTGTTCTTTAATGTGTTCATTCTACTTTAACATATGGATCATAAACCTGGTATCTAAATCTTAGATTAAAACTGGTGTTCAGAGAGCTGTGGCCAGGTTGACAAGACTGCACCCATAGGTGGGCCAGTCTGTGTTGCATAACCAGCCCTTTTTACTTTGTTTTTGTTATGTAAGATCTAAGTAATGTAGTTGCCTCAAATTGTTAATCTAAAGTCATGTTCTCCAAAGTGCTTTGATTTATTTCAGGTTCTGCTTGGCAGAAACCAGTTGCGTACAAGAAGATTCATATCCTTTGAAGTGCTCAATAAAAGTTAATGGCAAGCTATGCCCTGTACCTGTAAGTATGGCTTCTGTTTTTCTCTTTACAATGCTATATGCCGTGACCAACTCATTATCATGAAGAGAGCTTTTATCAGATTAGGTTCTTCGGCGTTTCATATACAGAATGGATTTGGTGTATTAAGCACAATCTTTCGTGACAGAATATTGGAGGATGCATCCTTTCCCCTCTAAAAACAGAGAGATGACAACCTAATTTCACACTTCAGTTTTGTCAATCAGTATTGTAATTAGGTTCCTAATTTTGATGGCTTTTACAACAGCTCACTGAATGGCGAATATGGAAGGAGTAAGAAGTAAAATCTTCCATGGGACCCTGCATTTTTATATTCATAATCTTTAATTGATATCTGTTTGTGACAAAACGATTGTCCATCACCAACACCTGTCCAATCTCCCTCTTCAGGTTCAAAACTATGTGATATCATTACAGGGACTCTACAAATTTGATCCGTCTTGATATTTATGTGAAACATGTCTTTTTCAGGGACAACCTCCATCCAGTTCACAGAATTTAGAGCCAAAGAAGCCACACAGACCCGTGAACATTACATCATTTTGTCGTCTTTCTCCAGTGATTGCCAATCATGTCCAGATTGCTTGGTTACCGTCTGACTTGGGACAGGTAAGGCCAGTTTTCTTGGCTTAACTGATCATTAGGACTAAGCTCTGATAAGCCAGTCTAGAATCAGCTAAGCTCTTTGAATCCCTACTTAGTGCTTACTAAATGACCATCTTACCATTATTGTTGCAAGTTTAATCAATTCAAAGGGACTCTCCAATGTGTCAGTCGTTTCATCATTTGTTTCAATACAGATTTATTCTGTGAATGAGGCCTTACTTAAATGTTGTTGTGGTGGATTTAAAAGCTCTTGAACTTTGGCTTAGTGGCTTTTCTTATCTGTGTCTCATCTATCTGTAACAGGGCCTCTTACTTTTTGCAAAGGCATCCTGTCATACTTTTGGCCTTAGGAGATAGCATTGTTTTCCACATGTCATGGTTGGGCAGTACGCTGATGTGGGCGCTGTATTAATTCAACTCAGTAATCAATTTTGAGGCAATTTGCAACAACTTCTGAACAATTTATGTTAGCCGCAGCGTCATAGAAATTGCTTCACATTTGTCCATTTCAATAATTCAAACTACTTTGCAAAGATATTTCAACTTACTTGGCTCTCTAAACCCCACTTAAACTTACTGGAACCCTACTCTACCCAAAAGTCAAACCCATGTTCTTCTTTAGGTATTACATGAATGATATTCAGATGCTTGCTTTGTCGTATAACAATTTGGCTTTTCTTTGCAGAGATATGCGGTGACAATCCAGTTGGTGAAGAGTGTCACAGCAAGTACCTTGGTTCAAAAGCTGAAGGCCAAGCCACAAAGAAATGCTGATCACTCCAGGGCATTGAGTTAGTTTCATTTGATATCTCCTACTTTGCATGTGCCTGAACTATTAGTATTAAGTACTGTGTTTACCAAAGTCAATTGAGTTAATTTCTGAATATGAAAATGACCAAAGGAAAGCCATTTCAAATTCCATGAAAGGCTTGGGTTTGCGGAAAGGCTTGGCATTCTGGAGGCCCCAATTGCACTGTGGTATAGCGTATTAGATTACCAGTCTAGAGATTGTAGGTTTAGTCATTTTCATTTTCACAATTAAACTAAATGGACTTTGATAAAAACTGTACCTAATACTTGATTTTTCTGGTTCTGCTACTTCTCACGATAATCAAAGTGCAAGTTAACCCTGTATGACTATTCCATTTATTATATTATGAAACATTTATAACCTTTTTTATTGTTAATTGTGTTAAGAAATCAATTTCTCTCATCCTAGTTAAAGAAAAGCTCGCCCATGATCCAGATAACGAAGTTGCTACAACAAGTCTGAAAGTTTGTTTGTGCTGTCCTGTAAGTATAATATCTCTTAAAAGTTTCTCTATATCATCTCAAGTTCTAGTCTCTACTGGTGTTTTGTCTAGTCTAATTGTAAGTTTTGTATCCTTTTTCCATTTCATAAACTCACTTTAATTTATCTATGTTGTTTTAAGTTTTGATGCATATAAAAAAGAAAATGAAAAGTGTCTTCTCATTGATTAACCTCAACTGTGTTTAATTGCATTACCAATGAACCGCATGGAACTAGTAAGTAATGCACAGGCTCTTAAATCTAACAAATAAAGTAGTGGCTCATGTAAAGTTGTAGGTAATTCTATAAGAGTCTCATAAATCTTGAACATAAAGCATGGCGTATTTAGCGGATCTTGCTTCATACTCTGCAATTTTATTTTGGTGACCTTAAGATATTTCAACAAACAAGGTAAAGGTGGCAATAGACAATGAGCTGTAAGGTCATCAGTTTAAAACTCATTCTTTCACTAAATGTATTGTTGCAAATCTTCTTTTCATAATAAAGGGAAAAATCAATTCTTGTTAAGTGGTTGTATTTTTTAATGCTTAAAAAAAGCTTCATGTCTTTCAAAGTGTTGCTTATTTCATTTAGATTAAGAGCAATACCTTCATTAATGGTCATTATAGCTAATTTTTCTCTAAAATATCAACCAACTGCAAATAAGGGATTTTAGTATTCAGAACAGACATCGCTAAGCACCATTATGTTTGAGTTGCTTTACATTTGAAGTTTTTGAGATTCTTGTTTATTTCTTTTTAGATTGGTAAAACTAGAATGACCCTTCCTTGTCGAGCAACAACATGCAACCATGTGCAATGTTTTGATGGCTCGCTGTACATCCAAATGAATGAAAGGTTAGGAATCTTGACGATAGAGTAGAGGGAATTACAGAAACGCCTCTCATTATGAATCTCTCGTCATTTTAGCCCAAAAATGCAAAAAAGTTCTTTTCCTTCTAAGTTTCTTCTCTCAAAGTGATAGCATAGTTCATTCTTGGCTTGTCACTATACATGAAAGGATTTCCGCTTGAAAATTTAAACAAAAATTCATGTTCTGAGGTTTTGATCATCTGATTTGAATTTTATTTTACCAAAGCAGGCTACTGCAATTCTTAAATGCCACCACCAGGTCTCAAACCTGGGTTGTTGTGACCAAAGCAAAGGATGCTAACCACTGTCCTAAACCAGAAATAATTCAGTAAAGTATCCTCATGGTGTATCCAACTCCAAGCTTATCCGCAGTGAGGCATTGATTAATGGAGCTGGAGACACTTCACTGCAACTGTGCAAACATATTATCCTGGTTTAGGACAGTGGTTAGTGTGCTCGACTTTAGTCGCAAAAATCTTGTTTAGGGACCTGGTGATGGCACATGACAATTGCAGTAGCCATGCTTTGGTATAATTTCCTGTGTTAGGTCATACCTTATGAATTTATGTTATATCTGATTCGTAATTATAAGGGATAATTTTATCTTTGAATGGTACAGAACTTCAAAATAGCCAGGAAAATCGGGAGCATAGCGAAACAAAAACCCTGATTACTTAAGCTTTTCGTCTGACACTCAACAGAGTAATACGTCAGAAAGAGAACGAAACAGAAACCTAACTGATTATATACCACATCTGGGTATCCACATCTGGGTATATAATCAGTTAGGTTTCTGTTTCGTTCTCTTTCTGACGTATTACTCTGTTGAGTGTCAGACGAAAAGCTTAAGTAATCTATGTTTTCGTTTCGCTATGCTCCCGATTTTCCTGGCTATTTTGATAATTCTATCTTGGGCTGAAATAAGTCCATAAATCAAAAATTTCAATATATCGATTAAACAAAGTTTTAAAGTGACTTGAATAATTTGTCTTATTTTTTTAGGAAACCGAATTGGACCTGTCCTGTATGTGATCAAAGAGCCCATTATGATCAGCTAATTGTAGACGGGTTAGTCATTATTTTCATCATTGCTACTTTTTTTGGATGTTGTAGTAATAATTAAAAAGGGCTGTACGATTGGGAGCCTCAACAAATTACTTAGAATACAATTTCAAAATTGAAACAATTTTGCTTATGTTTTTGAGCGATTTTGAACGCCATACTGTTGAGAAAGTGATGGATGATTCAAAGCAATGTGAGACCATTTTGAAATATTTTGGAAAGATATGCATGGACTATGAAATACGATAAGGGAAGAATTTGATTATAATTGGCTAAGATGATTGGGGTTTAAGTTATTCTGATTTAGGGCGCAAAGGGACTGATCAGTATCTAAAAGTGTCGTAGGGTCGTAATATTGAATCATCTTGGAAAAGAACATTCCAACCTAGGGCAACACTTGAAACCGAACTAGGGTATCTGCTAACCTGCTCTACAGTAGCCTCCTGATAAGCTGTTTTTAGGTCATGGTAAGAATTGAGAATGGCGCAAACCATTACCGGTCGCTGTTTCCAATTGCCAGTGCCACAAATGCAGTACTAGTGAATGCAAATACCCTCCAATTATTTTCATTTTTCAGTTTCAAAATCAAACGATGCGGTAGCTTTTTCACGCCATGAATTGATAGTACCATATGTGGCAGGATTAAGATTTTTTAGCTTAGCAAATTTGTATTTTTTCCCTTTAACAGACTTTTCATGGAAATCCTACGTGCAGCGCCAGACACCAATGACATCAGGTTCTCTCAAGATGGATCTTGGAAACCAATGCGTGATGCAGGTAAACATGTCTTTAGTGCTTTGAATACACTGTTGTCATAATCATTTAGCTTAAAGGCAATTAGGAATGATAATAGGCAGGGCATACTTTTGTTGTCAACATTTACATTTGCGACAATTGTGATTTGTGGAATGGAATTTGATCACATTTAGTCACATATCTGAGAAGGTGCATCACTGACTGACATGCACTAGCGTTTTGATTTAGGCTCTTATGGATGACATGAAATGGCCACGTTGTATCGATTGCAGCTTAGAAAGTATTTTTACCATTGCCTCTAACTTCCATAAAAGATTCATGATATTTTCTTTTTTGATGTCACATGAAGTTATTTCGGTGGAGGGGATGGCGGATTGGTTAGATCACTTCACCCTTGTTCAAAGGGTCCCGGGTTTGAAACCACCTTTAGACCTGTCGAAAAGTGTGAGAAGAGAATTAGCCAACTCTCTGTAATTCCAGGCAAAAGGAAACAGGGGTGTGGTCACATCGAAAGGAAGGACCAGGGTCGCACTGCTCGATTAGTTTACCTATTCAGTGGGCCCTTTGTGCTTAGCACATAAACCCATACCTTGCGAAGATAGTAAGCTTATTTTCCTATCAACTATCAACTATTTCAGAAATCATTAAGTGGGTTTTATTTTTCTTGCAGATCAGGAAAGTCGGGCAGCCATCACCACGATTGTAGGAACTCCTTCAGCGCCAAAAGATAACGAAGGTATCCTCTTTTGATTCATGTTTTCTTTTTTACCATCAGCTCAATTTCACCTACTGATTCCAGGTGTATATGGGGTATGTATATACCTCTGAATTGATTTGAGAATACTAAAGACAGTCCTGTATCTAATTCAGGTTTTTATTTTGGTTCTATTCCTGATGTACGTTAATACTCACGTGATTGTTGGAGGAAAATCTGGAAAGGTCATTATAATTCTGATCTGGCAAAAGATGCCCATAGTTGGTTTGATTCAAGATTAACCATTGGGTCTGGGGCATACCCCAGAAAAATTAAAATCTAGATTCTCTCAGATGCAATTTGGTGCATTTCCGGAACATGATTTAAGTAAAAATGAGCTGAAATTTCACTGTAAAAATTTGATATTTATGGAGTCATAATGTTTTTAGAAATAAAAGTGGCTCAGCCAAAAACTTGGTCCAGCCAAAGCTGCACCGGTTGTTCCAGGCCTGTAATGTCTCGCTATGTTCTGATTTTTCCTGCTATCCCGTAAAGGTTATCATTTGAATCTTTTACACAGTGAAATTAAAAGACAAGGAAGCCGAGTTAATTGACTTAACGGCAGATTCCAGTGATGACGAGGAACCTTCACCAAAAACATCGAAAACCACAAGGTAAGAAATTTCTCTTAAGAACTACAACCCATTTTTCACCGGGTCTGCACGTTCTTACTAGTTATACACCCCTCTTCTAAAATTTGGAATCATGTTTTGTCAATGCCAGTTGAATATAGTTTATTGTCGATATTCTAAGTAAACAGATGGTAAACTCTACCATCTGTTAATAACACAAAAATGATTCTAGATTTAATGATATTATGGAGAATTCTTGCTCAGCAGGGAATTATATATGTTGCCCCACTTTCAAACACATTCTACGTCATTGTGAAAGGGGTCTTTTGAGAAAAGGTTTCGTCACCTGTAAAAAAGTAATAGTGTAGACTGGTGAAATTTAGTAGAGGGTAATTTTTAGGCCACTAGACACATATCTACTGACCTGCTTATCCAAACGTCTCAGTAAGATAATTTCGTGAAGGGATAAAATTTATAAAAAATGTTACAAAGCAAAATATCATTCTGAAGTCAGAGATGTACTGTTATTTTTGCACCGTTTACGAAACTACAACAGCAACGTCGACCAAACGTCAGTTTTATTTCTAAAATACACAAAAGTTCCTAATTCATTTCATTTTAATGTAAAAGTGATAAACAAGACACACTTCTTTCCGTAGTTTGAAATCCCTTACAAAACCGTAAAGCCTTGAAAATTAGCTTTAAAAATGGGCTAGATTTGTATCGACTGTTTATAGTTTTGAAGCGCCAGAAATGAGATTTTTAATTCATGCTAAACAAAAGCAGAGTCAGGAAACCAAAGGAAAATGGCGTTCCCGTTGCTGTTACCATCATATTTTCATAATCTCCCTTTTAGCTAGCTAATGCTTGAAGCAGATCATTTGTCACTGAGTTTCAAATCTCAAATTGTACTACTGAGATTCAATTAGGATTTTCAGGGGGGACGAAATATTGTCACTAGTGCTCAATCATTACAAAACCCTTTTGGTAATTTCTCACTCGGCAATTTCAGCCAACGACAGGACCACCCGTCGATCTGAGTGACACTTGGCCCTGACGACCGCCCACTTTACATGTGGGTGAAAATTCTCTCTTGATTTGAAATGTTTTAAGGCCTGATTGAGTTTCTAATCTCTAGACAATGGGGAACTAATTCTGAAGACAGACAATCTAGCTAAGGCCTACTAAAGTGTTTATACATAAGTATGAAGTGTAGATGAGAAACAAGAAAGGAGACTGGCTCTATTTTACTCCAAGTTTCATATTTTCACAATCATCAGACGGACTATAATGATGATGATAGTCTGACAGACTGATTGATGATTAATTTGATGTCTTAAACGATTCTAGTCTGTCTTACATAATCAGACCCCTTTCTTGTTTCCCATCTTTATCATTATGTACTTCTGTACATCGAGCACTACTATGCAACCAGAGACGACGCAATTGCTATAGAGATAACTATGAAGTATATATTCTTGTATTAACTTCAATGATTAATAATCTAATATGATCCCATGTGTTGAGCGCTAAATTATGAGATATGAATTCACATCTCTACTTGTGCATGTTAAGTATTTCAATAATGGTTTAAAAATGTTAATGAATGATATACTTCGTTCACTCGTTTTAGCACATTTTTCATTAAAAGCATTGACTCTATCACAGTGTCTTGAAAATGCCCTTTGCTTAGTAGAACACTCTCGACTCGTTTTGTTTGGTTTAAGATGTTGAATTTTTGTCGTAGTTATGTGCCTCCTAGTTCTCTGGGTCAGCAGCGAGGACCACGCGTTCGAATGGTACCAACAACATCGATTCCGCGTCCAACATTTCCATCTCTCTTCGATCCGGAAATTCAAGGTAACTATTTTCAGCTAAATCTTTTGCGATATCGATCAAAATATTCTTAATGTTCATGACAGTTATTTTTGAAAATACTCCATGAATTAAAACTTCTTTCGTATTGTTAAGTAATACTCTCAAAGATATCTTCAAACTGAACATACTACTGACCACTCAAATGACACTGATATATAAAGATAGCTGATCTCCTCGTTCTATTGTTACCTCATCTAGCACTGAGGATTGTTATTCAACCGAAAAGCTTTTGCTAAGTTTTGAACTTTTGTTTATATAATATTAAGATTATTTTATAATGGCAAATTCTAATACGTATGAAGGTAGCTTATCCTCGTGTTTGATTTTGGATTGTTTTTTCTTTTTCAAGGCTCGGATTTCTACGCAATGCTACCAGATGAAGACAGGGTAAGAATTCTGATTCTATGTATGCATTCAACTAAAAAAACCAACCTACATTTAGTGCAATGCTGCAACTCCGTTTTCCCCTAGAGTTTGTCTACAGTTTTATTTACGGTTGCTGTCCCTGTTTCCCTGGCCTAAAAACTTTTAAGCTGGCCTAGCTTGATATCTAAATTTTAGAATAGCCAGAAATATTGGAAGCATAGTGAATCGAACACATGGATTACTGAAGCTTTTCGTCTGACACTCAACAAATTTTATTTCTATTTTATATCTAAATTCTATTTTGATGGATATGGCGAACAGATATTCTGAGTGTCATGTCAAAATCTAAATCTCGCATCACACGTCAAGATCAAACAACGGGAATCAAAATTTGGGCCTAAGTAGATTTGTTTTGGTTTATTTTTTTCAATAGATGCATTTTTTTAATTACATATTTTTGGATATATTTTAGTTTTAATTTAATTTTAGATTTAATTTATTAAATCTACCCCCTTTCATGTATCCCCCCTTATGGTTGATTGTCGAAATCTTGCTGTCAAGCGAGAACAAACAGGAAACAGCACAATGCATTATTCTCCAATAGTGATTCCGTCTATCGATCCCCCGCCATTGTTGCTAATCTGTCCTACTCAGCCAACACGAAATGATTTTAAACATTCACAAGTTATAACATATTTCGTTTGCTAAGGCTCGCTATCGCTTGCGAAACCGAGTTGTACCTTACCGAGACAATTTGCGCCCTTAACTCGTGGAGAAGGTAAGATAGTAACCTTGGATATAGGGCCTATTTAAGTGTGCAATATTAAACTCTTTGTGTAGCACTGAGGTGAATACGTGTAGTATTGATTTTGAAAATCTGCAGTATTATTAGTTGTGGTGTGTGGAAATGTCTAGCTAGGGAGATCCTAGGCGATATTCCTGCCTTTCCACAGAAAATGGTAATTATTTTTGTCAGTACTGTTTATAAAGAAAAAAGACGATGTTTTCCAGTTTTCAATTCGCTTTAGGCTTTTGTTGCTGTTTTAGAGTAGATTTTAAAGTCTAAGGCTTTTTGAGGATTGTAAATAATAGATAGGAATAGGACTGTTTTCGGAATTCGATTCAAAATGTACAGTATTGAAGAGACGCCCTGCCAGATATGAGAGACTTTCAACCACTTAATGAAACTCGTAAAAACGTTATTGTTGTGAATAATATGCTTTCAGTTAATGGTGGATTGTGCTTGCTGACGTGTGAATTGCAAATACAAGAATTATTATTGTCAGTTTAATAAATTGGATAATATGATTAAGTAGAACAATTTCGTACCAAAAACATATATTATAGCACGTAAAAAGTTTTGGGATCGTTCTCAAGTGGCTAAGAATCAATGGAACCGAAACAAGCCAAGTAAAGAGAAGGCAAGATTCAAAAGATAGAATAGAATACGAGATATGATGTGACGTTGCCTGATAATGGAAAAGCAAGGAACTGCAAATAAGTAAATTGTTTGTTGAGTCAATTAGTAGAAAGAGTTTTAAAATTGAAAATCAAATGTTTTCCAGAGTCCTGCGTCGGATGGTGTTTTGAGGTGCATGCAATAAGCCAAGGATTCACATACCAGTAGTAGACTGATCCGTTGAATTGAATTTTTTGGAGATATTGCTGTCAGGATCCTTTACTCGTGGCTTGCTTGAAGGCGTATTTCATATCTGGCATTCTGCTTGTGTGTTCTCCGAAATGGTTTTTGACTTGTCGAGAGGTCTTGCCTATTTTGAAGGATTGGCATTTGTTACAGTTGATGCGGTGTTTAACTGCCAATCCCACGATGCACTGCATGAAAACGTGTATGACGTAATAAATGAAAAGGTGAATTGTCTCCATTCTTTTGTAGATGGCTGCTGAATATTACTTGGCGCAATCCGGCATTCTCAATCAGTTCTCAAGCTCAAGACACTCCCCATCCGATGTGATATCGTTGGATTGAGATCATGGATGATTCTGTGTGCCTATTGCGTTCCTTGATCGCGTATTACCTTGAGGGTTTGCCCCATTCAACGACATTCAACTCCCGATCAAGCTTCTCCGGCTCCTTGTCCGTCTGGCCACTGCCACTTGTCATTTTAAATAAAGAATTAGAAGCTTACTCGAACAGTTTAAGAAGCAGTTGAAAATATGTTTCCCAGAGTATAATTTAGGGATGAAACTTTTGCTAGAAGAAACTTCGAGAGTTTTACATCAAGTCCCCTCCTCTGCTTTCTTTTGAGGGAAAATGGCAGATTTTTAAGAGATGAACCCTTTGCGAAGATTGCACTTCTAATAAAGAGAGCTAGCAGGATCATTCTTTTATGTCCTCTTGAGAATTCTATTAACAAAAATCATAAAAATACGAGAGCCAGTTTATAAATAATAAAAGATTAAAAGTTACTGAAGAAGATGTTATAATCGAAACTTCCGAAAGCATGGTTTATTCTTGTCTGATCTTTATAAAAGTATCAATTACTTAAGGTTGTTTTCAAAAATTTTGTTGAATCCAAGAAATTGTCATAGAAACTCGCACTTGAATGGGAGTGCCCTCAAGCCAATCCTTCAATGGTTTTTACCGACGCATGAACATTTGTTCTCGCAAAATATCCTGCATTGCTTCGTTCTTGAAAGCTAGTTACAAATATTTCCCGTTTTTCTAAACTCCTGAAAGTTTCTTCCTGTGAAAACTTCTTCCCTTGAAGTACTTTCCATCAAATTGAATTTGCGACAGAACGCTGGGTTAGATGGGCAAATAATGCCGAGTATTAAAGGTGTACAGATTTTGTGTTTAGACAGCACTTTCTTCTGTCAAGGTAGATGCTTGTAATCGCATTTCTGTTTGAGTCGAATTAATATAAATGTTGTTTTTATGTGATTAATGTTTGGACTTTAGTTTTGTAGAAGTAAAAATTAAAAAATTACAAAATTTCCTTCATAGAAAACCCAGCTAGTTTTTGAGAAATTTACTATGAAGTCATGTAAGCGAGACCATCATTAGTGCAGTTGAGGATACCATCAGTACATTGAAGGGTTTTTAGTACTGTGGAGGATGTTCAGTACTGCGTGGATATTATCTAGTGCTGTAGGGCGATTGCATCAGTACACTGGTAGATGCTCAATTCTGTTTGGGTATATCCAGTACTATGGAGGATCCTTAGTACCATTACTATGGAGGACATTCAGTACTGTGGGGGCTATCCACAAGCATTTTGGAGGTAATATGCCATGTGCTTGTTGTTTCCCCCCTTCAAATATACTGATGGTATCCCCAAGACCTCCACAGCACTGATGATATCCCCACCGAAGGTGCTAATAGTATCCCTACAGTACTGAACATCCCCCACATTGTACTGAACAATGTACTGATGGTACCCCCCCCCCCCACCATTACTGAACAGACGTTTCTTAGGGTGAGATGCATAATTGGTGCGCGTTGTAAAAATATCATATTTACTGAGATGAGATGACTTCCTGCATTAACTTGTTTTGTCTGTCTCTCTGTCTGAAAGGAGGGTTCTGGACGGATGGCAATGATCCCATGCACTAAAATGATCAAAAATCCCTATCAAAGTCAGGAAAATACAGAAATTTCCAACTGCCTGTACCACATTTGGAATTTAATGATCAAATTAATACAAACATGCCTAACTTGGTTATACATGTTGTATATCTTGATGTGCAGTGCAATATCGCTATAACAAACAGCCCAGTAAAACGAAATAACATCTGATCCCTCGAATTTTGCCTTATGAAAAAATCCTATCCTATCGGTATATTGAACTCCAAGTGTAACGAACAGTTTTTAGGTTCCCTTCGAATTTCGTTGTAATAGGATTCCACTGTATTTCTACTTCATTTTTCTCCTTGCTGTGATCGAAGCTTATTTCGATATGCTTTTGTATATCTATTTATTCGACCAAGTCCCCCAATAAGTGAAACGCACGTGCCTACTTGCGAATGAATTGACCTATATTTTCGAGACCACTTGCGGTCACTGCCAGGTAAATAATGCCACGGAAATACAACAGGGATAGCCAAGTTCCAAGGCATTTTTATGATTTATCTAATTATCAAATGTCACTGATGCCTGTACGTTTTAGAATGGAGGCTGTTAAAAGTCTTCGAAAACTCATGGATGAATTTATCAAGTAAGGTTCTTAAAATACTTTTATGAATGATGTTCACTGATATGTCATAAATTTCCCTCACAGACCATAAAAGAGCCTATGAAACGAATTTTTTTTAGTTTAGTGCCTCCATCTATTGCTAATAATATGATCACTGATTCTTATAATTCTTATATAGAATGAATTTCTTATAAAAAGGCTTCATAACTATTCAATGTGATACTTGTTAGTTAATTAAAACTTTTTTAGATTATTTTGATTAACCTATGTGCTGAAAATACGTCAAAAAATGCGTTTGATGCTGTTACCCTAATAGTTTTAATTGCTAAAAAATTGATTGACAAACTCTTTACGTAGCGAAGCCTGGGGCAGAGCGGTCGGACAGCTACAAGGGGACACTTTTTGACCGGCCTAGGCATTTGTTATTCGGGACTTTGATGTACGATAACTTAACAACATGGGAGACTATCGACAATAAGAATGAGCACGCCGAGTTTTATGGAATAGGTAAGAAAAAATTTCGTTTCATAGGCTCCCATCACAAATTGGATTTAATTTGAAGTTTCTGTCTGTGGCCAAATGCCAGTCACAAGAAGTAGCTAGGGTAGGCCAAGATTTTCCCTTTTGACTAGAACAATTGATTTAGGTGTTTTCTATTGTTCCTTGGCGGGCAAGTGGATAGTGGATTCCACCACCCTGGGAGGCTGCTTAGTGATATTTAACCCCCCAGTAGAAAAAAATGGGTTATACAGCTTGCGCTTATATGAAAAATATAACTTCACTTCAAACTACCAATGGTGAACTTTTGCCTCTCGGGAGGCTATAGTTTCACTCAGGTGAAGTGAAGTTTTTCCATATAGGTGCAAAACTACTGATAAGGTTAAGTAAACTTGACCTTATTACAATGGAAAATTTATGATGCTTTGACGATTTATGACATCTAGGGATTCGCCTTGCCTTTATGACCCGGCATGAAAATCGCATATAAAAAGTGCTTGAAATTTACTTCGCTTATCAGTCCCGGGTCTTGCAGGTGAGGTGTTCTCGCTGATATAAACAGGCCCTAGCCAATCAGAAGTCCTTGTACCTCAAATTGTTTGGGGCCGATCTCACCCTTCTTGGTTATAGGGACTTTCAGCAGCCAGGAAGACACCATCAAACCAAACTTGAAGTAAACTTTGGTTTGTGTATTGGCATCAAAAAGATTTTTGCTCCTCATGCAAATCAGGGGGGGGGGGGGAATCATTCCCTAAAAATCTCTGAAAGCCTTTTCTTCTGGAAAAAATCTTGTATGCTTTGAGAGGGAGTGATACGCCCCTTATGCGCATAGAGTGCCTTTGGGAGATTTTGATGCAATTAATTTCGGATAAAAGCTTGAAAACAACTCATTTCTGAGGTTCCTTTCTTTAAACCATTGTTATTAGAAAGGGACGCTGGAGTGAATCTGAGTTGATTTTGATTTCATTTTCTAATTAAAAAAGAAATGTTTTGCTCTTGGTTTTAGTTCACATGAATATTGCGTTGTCACTAGTCTCAGAAACTCCCCTATGAAATCAGAGAAGCTGCAAACATTAACTATACGGAAAAGCTTTCGGACCAAAACAATCTTAGGCAGGGCCGGATCCAAGGGGGGGGGCGTAAGGGGCACGGTCCCCCTATTTTGGTAGAAAAACAATTACAATTAGCTTGATAATACCCTATTTCCCTTACATTATCCTTTGATATGTGTGTTACGCCCCCCCTTTCCATGGGTGCTGGATCCGGCCCTGTTAGGTGAATTATGTTGAATAGGCCCTTTGTTTATACTATGCCCTTTTTCTTTACGTTCTTCACATTTTAGAATGGCAAATCAGGGGCTTCAGATGGCCCCCCTATCAGAGCAAAATCTGTAGATTTTTCGGAAATTTTTGCGATTTTTGCGATTTTTCCAATTTTTCGGAAATTTTTGAGCATTTGATGCCCTTTTTGGAAATTTTTTGTGTTTGGCCCACCCTAAAATTGAGGTCCCACGACGCCCCTGGTTCAAATCGTTAATCCATTAAGTAAAACAATCTGTTACAAATTTTCACTTCACACTGAAACCATTCATGGATGATTTTCACACCATCTCCAGGGAGGAGTATTTTTCACAGAGCATTTTGTACTGGATTGCTTTGGCCTAATGGGAACAGAAACCTTTTCCAGCAGAAGGATCAAGACGCTCCAAAAGCTCTCTGGTATAGAGTGACTTCTAGAAAACATTGTTTTCCCACACCGTTAGGGCCAGTATGTGTAAATGTTATCTGTTAAAATTTGATGTAATTTTTTTAACCTCTACAACATTTGATGGCTGTCTACCCTGTTAAAAATGTTTTTATATCTAAGCTACCATTGATATCAATAATGTTAGCTAATGCTTAATTGCACTCATTTTTATATAAGAAACCTATATATTTTCAGTACTAGAAGTTTCTGAAATTCTATCGTTTTCTATTGTTAGAAAACAATACAACAAAAGATTATATTGTTCTTTATGAGAAATCCTAGTACTGAGTTTGCTTAGAGAGTTTCTTATAAACGAAATGAGTGTATGATGTCTAGCAAGCAAGCAATGTTCCTGGTTTACTTGGATCCCCCTGTTAGTAAACGGAAGTTGCTAGACTGTTCGGAAGCATTGCAATTCAAGCAATATTGCAGTCTGCACCGGTATTATTTACAGATGTATTCGTCATATGTCCTTCTGCATTCTTTGCACTTCACATAACAGCACCACACGTACTTGCATCGGCATCTCTCAATCACTTCCGTTTTCTGTATCTTCAGGCCTCTCCCGCAGCATAACACCTCGCAACTGTTGTAACCACGCCCTGTTCGATTGCAGGTTCGCCCCTGTGTGCCATACACCCCAAGCTTGGCGTTTGGAATACAGTAATTTGGTGACTCGTACGCATGGATCATTCGGTTGCGGTTGATGCTCGTTCCAAGCCACTTGGAGACGAAGCGCCTTTTCTTATTATCGTAGACTATCATGGCAGATTTGTCGTATAATGCCCGCAGTTTAGCCGCAGCTTCCCGCAGGAAAGGTAGTCTTTTCCAGCAGCTCTTCACAGCACAGTTACCAGATACCCCGTGACAACGACAGTGCACGTTACCAGGACCGTACAAAACCTGGAACGAGAATTTCAGTCAGCTATCCGATTCAAACAGATACAAAATTTACATATGGGGAATCACGTAAGTGACGTCAAATTTTTAAAGCAAGGAAGTATTTCTAAGGATGACGAAATTTCATTCACCATGAAAGGAAAGAATATAAAAAATCTGATGTTTGAAAGAGCATAGTATTAAAACGAAGAGTCATGACGAAAATAACAACACAGATCAATTCCTGGTAAGCAAATCTTTTATTTTGACTTCATCCACTTTCCCTATGGAATATTGTTAAATAGTTTTACAAAGGATGCAAATCCTAAAAAAACTCTAGACCTATAAAACCAGCAAGATCTACTTAACTCTAGTCTTCGAGTGAATTTTGATATACGTTAACAATTTTGTACTCTTCGCATCACTTTCAATTTACTGCCTCTCTAGTAAGCTAGGTAAGGTTGCCAGATTTTTTCGGAAAAGGATGCAGGTCTTTTAAAACCAACACCTAACGTCTCACCTGTCTGCCCACCTTGCTATTGTGCTGTTTCAGAATGCTGGATATGTGTTTTGCGTTCTTTCTCTTCCTCTTCCACTCGGCATCGGCAAACTGGCGTGCGAAGTTGACGCCCACCGATAAGAAATTCGTGCAACTGCTGAATCTCAGGTCCTGAATGCGTTTTCCAAGGGGGAGGTAGGCAGGCTTCTTTGCGCATGAGCAGCCGGTTATCTTGCCGTTCATGCACGACTTTGCCACTGAATGTGCGAGTGACGTGGAAAACAAGGCGTGCACAAAGGCCGACTCTCTCGTGTCTAAAATAGAAAATTTCATATCTAGCAAACAAGGATATCCATTTTTTCCATTCTATTCATTAGATTCACTTTGTCAACGATAACGATTAAAATACAAAGTATTACCTAAAAACTAAACCACATAAAAAACAACAAAAGTTATCATTTAAAGTGTATCCTATAAGCAAACTTCAAGCTTTTAGCCTGAACAGTCCAATTATCTGATGTGTCAAAAATAACGCTACATACTGACAAGATATTGCATAAGAAAACATGATTTTGATGAAAAGAAATGAAATACTTTAGAAATGAATTATTTCTTGTAGCAACCTTTACCTTATCATACGATATCATTTAACAATATCTTCAACATTTATCACCCAAAAAAGAATTCAGCAGATATCTAGCTCTTATCTGATTCACACAGTCATACTTTTTCGCATAAAGTTGATAAATTCTATACCATGCCATGCATTATCCATTCGTCACGATGCTAATTTCAAATTTAACTTAATTCTAATATGAAAACTAACGAGGAAGATGACATACCCTCTGTCAGATCAACTCCATACTTCTTGTTATCGATAGTCGAGCAATTCCATCGTCGATGTCGAAATTGTTCTTTGCAGTGGTATCTTGTTAATGAGACTGAGGTCGGGAAAAAGGCCATTTCAACTTGGTGCTTCTTGCAAAATCTCACGAGTTTGCCGCTGAAATACTCCTTCTTGCAATCCGTTTTTTGCCATCTGTACTTTTCATCCACACTGAGTGACCTTCGATGACAAAGAAATAGATCTTAAAGGTGTATACGGATGGTTTGATTTTGGTAACTTGCATGTTGCGTGGTAACTCAGTTCAATAAAAATGCTGAACAACTTGCTGTGGATAGGCATGATACGTTTAATCTCTGCGAATAAGATTGGTTTCAAAACACCTTCGTTAGTACGAAGGAAAAGCAAATCAAGTATTTCTAATTTCTCTTATTACTCTGTTGAGTGTCAGACGAAAAGCTTTAGTAATCTATGTATTCGTTTCGCTATGCTTCCGATTTTCCTGGCTATATTTCTAATTTCCTTACTATTTTGGTAAATCTTGAGGAAGGAGCTAAAGATTTTCTGGTGAGCAGAGCTTTGCGCGCGTGCTCAAGGAGAATATTCAAGACTGGTTGTAAATTGAATGATAGCATATCACATGACTCAACCATGTGTGCATTTAAAAGCGAAAGCACTTGGAGAAGGGAAATTTTAAAACATATGTCCCAATAGGTATTGAAAACAAATGCTCCATGTAGTTTTCTTGTATCTTTCCGAACTGAATAAATCAATATTAAATTGCATATCCAAAGCTATTACATCAGATGTAATTTCGCAACATTAGAGGCAAATTTACCTCATTAAATGCAAATTCTCCACATCAAATGCAAATTCACCACATCAAATGCAAATTCATCAGGACTAAAGTAAATTCACTTCTTTGTGTGCAAATTCATCTTCTCTTATGCTAATGCATGACATTATATGGAAACTAGTCATAACGGAAATTCATCAGAACAGTAAATTTAAATCAATCACACCGATTTATGAAAATGAAATACATCTGATCAACTGTAAATTCATCACATCAAATGCAGATTTGCTGCATCAAATGCAAATCCGTCACATCAACGGTAAATTCTTCACATCAAATATAGATCCAATACAACATATGCAAATTCATGAAATGAAAATCCAGCAAATCAAACGGAAATTCGTCACAATAGTAAGCAAATTAGTGATATAAGATGCAAATTCATCACATAGTGATAGTAGATTTGGCACTAGTTTTTAAAAAACCCTGGTTTTTTGCAATATGATTACTTTGACTGACCTCACCATCTCGATTAACCTTCTAAATTTCATAATATCTTAATCATTATGAATATCTAATTGTTATTATATTTTGATTTTAGATACTACTCCGGCTACACAGGCTACAAAGATATCATGGTGCTATTTATTTATTGGTAAGCAAATTATGTATCTATATGATACTTAGGACGAATAATTAAAAAAGTTTTTACACACTAAACACACATCTACATTATTAAGATGTGTGTAATATACTAGAATAATCTCAATCAAGTTCACTATTTTATGATTTTCTCCTCATTATGGATATCTAATTAAGTCTGTATTCTCCTTTTAGATGTACGTCGGGCACCAACTTGTGTTTGAAAGAAAAGAAAAGCCAATCGTCGGTTGTTTATTTGGTGAGCAAACTATATGTATGATACTAATGATGCTTATACCAAACAAATAACACTTAATTCACACATCATCAAGTTGTTTGTCAAACACTAGAATTCACTGCAACTTCTCAATCAAGTTCACTGTTTCTTAATTATTAAATCATTTTACAATGTCAACTGTTTTGCATAAAATCATAAAGAAAATTTCGCTTCCACTTCCCTTCCCCATAAACAATATTTATTCTTGTATCGAAGAATTAGCCATTTTTGCATCGATAATGATATATGATATCGAAAAGCTTCTGCTTATAATGAAAATGCTGTTTATTTAAAAATGTCTTTCAAATGTTTATACTAGGGTTAGATTTGTGAGCCATTTGAGAATGTTTGGAGCACCTTTGATCCTAATCGAAACGACATTGCTTCAAGGGAGAGGAGTGTCTTTTAAATCAGAAGTTTATTGATCTAGTATGACATTACCAAGGATTCTCTTAAACAGAAAAGCGTATTGCGAGGATTGCAACTAGCTTAGTGGGGATTGACGACTTTTCTTGTTTGGATTTTGGAATTAGCTAACAGCCCTATGTCAATGTCATGGCTTTTGTCGAGTGTTGAAATATCATCTTCCTTTGCAAGCAAGTATTTCATTGTGGCAAAGAGGTTATTTCCCTCTGAGCGAGCTATAGATGGTTTAGAGATACGTCATCAAGGGAGCCTAGTCTAAAACTATTAATCTGTGAAAATTTGATTTCGAGTAAGATCACGGTAAAACTTGCAATTTATGAAACTTGTCACAGTTACCTGTGCCTTTTTCAAGGAAATATCAAAAGAGATTAACTTATCGTCTTTTAGAGTAAAAGGGGAGAAAACTTCACGAATCCTTTATTAGAAAGTTAAAGGGGAAATTAGATTGGCTAATGTGAGATGTGTTTCTTTATAAATTAAGTGTGTTTAGCTTTTGATTTGGAATTCTAAATCCGTGAAAATTCCTTGAGCTACGAAGTACCCACAATCGTATGCCGACATAATCAAGCTTCCCTTAGATAATCAAGTGCTAACTGCAGTATCCCGGTCTCAGCAGTGTGAAGCCCGGTTCCACGATCATCTAAGCTTGTCGATGGTGGTTGTAGGAGGGTGCTCTTTCCCCCATCCAAGGGTAGGTTAAGTCTGCCCAGGCTAAGATGCTTTAGGGCCATTGACTTTCGATTCTCGTATTCCCTTTCGCCTGAATTCTACAAAATGTTTCAACTTGAGGATATAGTTATCCTAATATTATCAAGTATATAGTATTCTTAAAGGCCTAGGGTTAAACCCTCTCCTTCCCAAACGAACAAAAACGTTGAAAAATCAAAAGCCGATGGCCCCTAAAACTTACTCTATTCAGATCGAACCCTCGAGGTACTCACAATTTTGGTCCTGCAAGTATAGTTTTATTCTGGTATACATAGTATTATTTACGAGTGTTTTGTTACTTCGCTTGATTTGCCTATATTAGTTTATTATCTCATGGCTATTTCTTGAAATTACTATCTGGAGTGGAGCTGAAACGGCCAGTCTCGGCTTATTCTCGGCTCGTTTTGGTGAAATTTGAGGCTCGCCTTCTCATAAAATTATTTTCATGAAAGAGTGTAAAATCATCTGAAAATACCATCTCAATCCGAAATACGTCGAACAATATCAGATCGCAGATGCGAAGAAAGCAAATATGAAAACTACAGTGGAACTTCTGCAAAATGATTGCAAAATACAAAGTCTTGATGTTCGACCACAAGCAAAATACCAAATTACGCTGATCCGGTCAACTTATCACTCTCTAGTTCAAGTGCTTCCATACCTAACTTAGGGTATCCGTAGTGACAGTTTTGTGCACCTGCAGTACATAAATGAATGGCTACTTTACATTCAATAGCAGATTTGTTTATAATGATTTCAAAATCCCTCGAAATTTTCTATCATACGAAACTAAAAATTCAGCCCATTACTGAAAGTTTCTTATCTTTCGATGTTTGAGTACTGAAAGTTTCCTATAAGTTTTTGAAAATTGCTAATTTTTTCATCGAGATAATTCTGATCATGTTTTTGGGGTTAGTCTGAAAGGTGAACACTGTCTTTTCATCAATAAAACACAACCATAAGACATTTAAAACTTTAAGACTAAAATCGAAATCAGCAGCATATGTAACCTACAATATAGAAGTTTTTTAACAAATGTATTATACCTGTACTAAAGATTCTTAAATTTCTGGCAATTCGAGAGTCTGGGTTTCTTTTACTGTGTCTCTCATACAAACAAATTCGTGAGTCGTTTATACGGTAAAAGAAATTAGATAGATATATGTAATATATATACTTACAACCAATTGATAGCAAATATGTTGTGAAAGAAATTGACGATGAAAACTAAGAACAGCGGTGTTACAAACATTCTCCAAACTTGTGTTATAATTCAGGCTCGTGGATCTTGTCTCGGTTTTGCAACCCTCTTCAATGAATCGGGATATAAGAGAGACTTATCGAATGACCACGTAATAATCGCTGTGTCAACCATTGATTGATCACTTGCAAATGCGCAAAACGAACTTGTATTTTGTTCCCAGGCACAAGCTGCCCGACACAGCTCTTTACCATTGTTGTTGAATTTTTCAAATCCTTTAGAGGTAGGGGGGTTAGGGTGGGGTCGTGGTAGACTTTCTCGAAATTCTATTTTTACCCAATTTGTGCTGAAAGGGGGATGTTTTTAAAGCGAGGCAGAGGACATGCGGAGGAGTAACAGAGACTGAGTGGAAAACGAATTTGAAAGAAATTGACAAAAGAATCCTCCTCCACAGCACTGCACAGACGTTCCCCAGGGCGGTTTTACTTTCTTCTCACTTTTGTAAGCCTAGTGCTCGATTTTGTAGGATTGATGCTAGAGTAGCAAGCCTGCAGAAAACAGGGTCAGGGCAAGGGGGAATTTACTCGTATTTACCCCCCAATATTTACCAAAATCAATTGTCTTTCTCAGCATGTTGCCCAATAACTGTATTGTTCTTGAAGACCTGAGTAGGACTCGAACCAATTACCTCTAAATTGGTAGTTGATTTTCAAAATCCTGCTTCTTCCCAAGAATACTTTTTCCCAAGCTACCGTACACTACACTACTTTTTTAAAAGAAAAATTTTATAAGAACACGAGCCTCAATATAAGAACAATCTAAAAACAAACCGAAGCTGCCAATTTTTGGCTCAATGTGAAAATTCTACGAAATAACCATAAGACTGAGAGACAATTACAAAACAAGCTGATGTACATCACACAAACAAATGAATAATGTCGGATGGTTACGAGAGTCGATCTTTTAAACATTTAACACTACTGATAGCAAAAAGGCTTCCCAATCATGGTAATAGACGTGGAAAACAACCGTCTAACTTTTCAAAGTTTTTATCACTTATCACTAGAATAGGTGATTCTGAGCAATTTGAGCTAACGTACCATTCCAGGAAATGTTTCATTATCACGTGAGAGATGACGTCACAAAATAAGCCTAAACGTGTATATAAACTGATTTAACTTTTGATAAACTGAATATATTCACATGATATTTGCATATTTGAAAACAGAATTCAAAGAGCTTTCGAATGATATATAAGATATTGCGAAATGTTAACATAAGCATTTTGACTGATGACGTCATCAAAATATTTTCCGTTGTTTTTGATCTTTTTTGTTTGGGCAATTTGCGAATGTGATATCAACTTAAGCCACAGAACATTACCTTAGATAGAATGAAAATTTTCACTGGTGCGCTGTTAGCTAGCCAAGGTAGAACAATACTGCGCATGCGTGAATACAGCATGTAAGCAAAAAGGATTTCAAACACATTATGGGCATTGTTTGAATTTCTTCCCTTCTTCCCTATCCCTTTTAGCCTTTTGTAGACTTTTAGTCATTTGTATATTTGTCGACTTTATTCTTTGCTGTTGCTACCTTTGATCAAGTCCATGTGCTTCTTTATCTTGTGCATCGTCAACTGATCTCCAGTGAGCCACGTAGAGACCAGGAAAGTAATCAACCTTCGGTGTATCAAAAGTCCAACAACTACAACCTTCCTATAATTTTGATTTCTTTAAGTCTTTTCAAACTCGGAACAGAGCTAGTCAACTGGTTTGAAATATTAACACTTGTGAGACGTGAAGTATGAATCGAGGGTACGAAAGATTTAGGCCGTAGCTGTTGCATTTTCTTCATCTTTTTATGAAAACTATAACATTAATTTGTCAATCAAGCTTGCGAAGGAAGACATCCCTGGAGAAAAATTAGCTGGAGAACTATTTAAACGATCACAACTTAAGTTTAGTAGCTGTGCTGCAGTCCAAGTTTATACTGCAGCCGAGCTGTCAGTTTGTAGCTATGCGTTGCTAAGGGGCATATTCCTACCATGAACCTCGTCAAATGAGATCTACAATTTTAATGAGAGCAGTATAATGTTTGATTTGCCTTCTTCCAGTCAATGACCATACCAAGGTTTACTTTGAACCAGATTGCGACTAAAAGATCTTGCTTATCGTACCACTTTAATTCACAGTTGCCCCGGCTATCCCCACCTCTCGGCGGCCCTGGTGCTGTACAACAATACCAAGCGAACAAACCATTCCTCAAATGCATGAAAACAGCCAAAACTTTGGCTGCTTTTAGCACGTGCAAGTCGTGTGTCCACGTCAAAAGAGCTTCTTTTATCCTTACAAACATTTCTAATACTTTCAGCCATACCCACTGAATAAAATACTCTGCCTCACAACCAATAGCTAGAGCTGGAAAATCGAATCATAATGACAAAAGTGGAATTAAACACTCTCTTGAAAGGTGGATCTTTTAATCCCTGATAGATTTTTAGCATATTATTTGATTTAGCCAGCAAACAAGCGAGTTCACCACAGTCAAACTCCGGCTTAAAACTTGCCAGCCACATCAATATTCGCAGCTTGAATGCGTTAAAACCTGATATGCGTTGATATCATGAATGGTGTTAGCTTCTCACAGCAAAAGCAGCGCTTCCATTTGCTCGAAGCTCTGCCAAAAATATTTCCTTCATGAGTAAGTGAAGGGGAAGGAGAGAGGGAAGAAAGAACAAGGCTGTTTTGTCTGGCCCCAAGTTCGGGGCATAAATTAGCCTGAAAGGAAGATCATTGGAGGGTTCTAAACTGAAGGGTGGTAGGTACATAGGTACTGATCCCGATTTTCAGTGATTCTCAGGACTGAAATAATAAAAAATCCCGAGTCCAACGAGGAAAGTAGATAAATTCCCAGTATTGAGGTTCAATCCCAATTCACATTTCCATTCCCACATCCAAGTCCCAAGAAGTCCGATTCCATTTTTCCAGTTAATGAAAAGGTAAATCCCAGTTCCCAATTTACCCGGCCTTTCTTATTTGTTATAATGAACAAAGCGTAAATCAAACTTAACTGGTCCTTTCTTTCTTGCCATCGAACCTATCTTTCTACCCTTTTTTTAACGTCCTTGGAGAAATGGGTATAAAGTTGCAGAATTTGAGTTTTCCACAACATAGGCTATAGAGTCTGCTCCACAAATAAATCCCAAAAAAGTGTTTTTTCCTTTACTTCGTTTAGATTTATGTGAAAATTGTATTGTGTCTAAAGAGGCAGTCACAAGCAAGTGAATATGTATCTTGAGAAGTGTCATAACTCAAAAAAAATTTACCGAAAATAAGGGTGCCAACCGATGATGTTAAGTATTTGGTATTTGAGATGCCTAATAATGAAGGCTCAGGCTCTGTGTAAAAACTTGCAAACCTTGAATAGTTAACAAAGAACTTTTCCCACTTAAAAATATATCTTCATGTGTAGAATCCAATAAAGACATGAATTAGTTAGGAATATCTGTGATATGAAAATTGAAGTTAAATTATTCTTAAGGCTACGCATCCAAAATTACAACTTGTTTGTACCGAACCTATGACAACCCATTTATTTGCCTGCTTATTATAATATTCAATTGTATTAGCAACCCTTCCCCCAACCACGTATATTATTCCATTGACTACAGCAACCCCCAGATTTCTTCTGCCGTAATTCAGTGGTGCGATACTTCTGTGCCATTTGTTCTCTGTTGGATCAAAATATTCAACGGAGTTTGCGTATTTTTCCACATTGTGATTCCCCCCAATAGCGTAAAGAATGTTATCTAGAACTGCAACTCCCAGGCTCCATCGGGGCATCCTCATGGATTCTATCACATCCCATTGGTTTACCTTTGGGTCATAGCGTTCGCAACTCCGCAGTGACATCCAGTTGTGATCTAAACCACCTACAGCATATATTTTGTCCATCAAGACCCCGACACCGGGATAATACCTGGAGTACCTCATCAGTGGAAGGTCACACCACATCATTTCTTCGATATCAAAACATTTACAAATTTTAGCGCTGTTCCCACCAACTAAATACAAAAGGCCGTTATGTTCACAAAGGCCTGCCCATTTGCATTGAATTTCTGGTCCAGTTGCAATATGTGACCATTTCGCGTCAACTGCATCATATTTTGAGACATTATTTTGTGACACTGAATATAATTCATCATTGGATACGACAACACGGAAGTAGTCTTCCCTTGATACGTGAGCTAGCCTCATATTTTGTAAAGTGCTCCACTGTAACGTGTCAATACTAAAGCACTGAACAGTACTCAATTTTTGCCCGTCTGACCAACCGCCAATAACGTATATATCTTCAGAAGAGGATCTTGCCTTGAACCGATTCGCAAGGCAACCGTGTAATTTTTCATGGGCAGCACTAGATTTGGTAGATTGGTAGTTTAATGCCTCTTTGATAAATTTCTGCCCTAACGCGAAGTTTTGCATCAAGAACTTGACGCTCATGCTCTCTGAAAGATAGTTTGGGTTCATGAGTGAGAAACGAACTTCAGGCAATATGATATTGAATTCCCCCTTTCTTCGGTCCAAATCATGGAAAAGCCATTTCATAACTGCCTCCAGCAAGTATTCCTCAGACGGGACTTTCAGGAATTGATTGGACACAAGCTGCTTGAGCTGATCAGTTGGCAAAAGCAGGAAGTCTTCCTCATGCGGAATTTCTGCAAAATACCACGATATAAAGCGCAATGCTTGCGCCTCTAACCCGGTCAGTCCGTAGTACTTAGCCAAGGAGTACAAACCAAAGCAGTTTCTAAATGACATATTTCTCCTCATATACATCTCACAATGATTTACTAAATTTTCGAGGTGTAGAACATTTGCTACGCCAACGACACCCTCAACGTTGACAGCATTGAGTGATATCTTCCCGGTGTAGAAATAATTTATAACATCTTCCAGAGCCCTGCCATCCACACTCTTCATGCAGATGGTTTCCTGTTTGGCTTCTAGAAAGTCGGCCGTGAACATGGCTCTGAAGTAAGGTGAACAGGCTGCCAGGACAGCTTTGTGTGCCGGGATGTCGACTTCATTAGCTTCGTTGGCCTTGAGAAGGACGTCGCAAAACTCACCTGTTTGTCGAAACTCGTTTAAAAAGTAGAAAGTTTCAGCGAAGTGGGCATGTTCTTCTATGAAAATAATGTCGTAGTTCATCTCGTAATGGATGCGCTGCTGAACAAGCTGGGAGACTGCAGTCTGCGCTGTTTCTGAAGACAGGTGGCAGACTCATCACAACACTGGCCTAAGTGAATATGCATTCCTCCGAATTACGCGCCCTTTGTCTTGTCCAGCCAAAACACAAGAATTTAGCACCTATGCACTAAAACCTTTCGAATGAAATATGTATTTCTCATACTCATCCGGCTAAATAATGTTAGCTCCCAACTCATTCTATGATAATAAAATCGTCTTACAAAAATTAATCAAATCTGACAGTTGAATGTCAGCTTAAAATTAAACAAGTTTTCAAAGATTATCTAAAATTATGTTCTGGTGCATGATAAAATTCCCTAATCAAGTCTTTTTTGTTGCGTAAAAGGTTTGCCACTCGGCCGCTGGTCATGGCGTCTGTACATTGCGGGCGTTGAACGATAATTACACTCTTTTCCAATAGGTCTTGGGACACTTTCGAAATTTTGTGCCAAGTTAGTGCAAAAATAAAATGGTTAAACATTTTAAGATAATAGTGAATTTGACAGATTTCCTTGAAATTTCACAAACATTTTCCTCAGTACTTGAATACATCAAGGACCAAGGTTTTGAAAAATCAAATGAACTTTGAGTGTGAGAATAAAAATCTAATTAGCGTTTATTTTAAATCTTTTAATTAAGTACGTAGAACAAATTTCCTACAGTCTATTAGCATTGTTGCTCTTAATTTTTATATATCTACTTCTATTAAAGTTTGTTGTCAAGGTGGAAGAAAAAAAGGGCGATAAAATATTTTGATCTAGGAATAAAAACTAAAATTTCCACACCATAAAACCACCTACATCTGTGCCATTCTGCGTGAATCTGAATCCGATTACTAGAATATGCGACTCGTCATCCTGAAATGGGAGTGCCCCGAGGAATACCCCCCTTTCAATCCAAGAAAGGCATAGCTCATAACAACTAGCAATTATAAATTGAGAGAGAAATTATGTATGACTTGGGATTTGAGTGATGGTAAAAATATCAGCAAGAAGATTATAAGAAGGAGTTGTCATCTAAAATCAGTACAAAAGGGTTGTAAAAAGTCATTGATATTGTAAAATGCTTTGTTAATTTGTTGCTACTGCATTGAGGAGCCCCGTTTAATGCAGGTTGGGCTTGGCACGGATGTGGCTGCGGGTCTTGTTGTGGTGTCTTATGGGTGGGGCGGTGCTCTATAGGTAGATGTTCTTGGGGCATCTGCGTGTGGGTGCCGTGTCTGCTTTTGGGATGCCTGGGCAGGTCTCTGTAGTTGCGGGTTGCCTATCTCTACACTTGCTGCCACCAATCACTCACAACAATTTTTTATGGGGCATACTTCTCCTTAGGCACATCTTGGAACAATATGTCAATGACAACTCTTCGGGGTTTGACCAAACCTCACAGAAATTTCAAACATGGATCTTGCAAACTAAAAAAGAATGCAACCAAAAAACAACTTTACAAAAATATTATCCACAAATCGTTAACCAATATTGACAATATATACAATATGGGAAATTTTTCACTCACTCCAAACCAGATAACTGTATTGAACAAGGGAATGAGTTTTGTTGGGGCTCCAGAGGGCGTCTCTGAATCTGAAATATGCCGGGCTCTTGACGATTTTGAGAGACGCATGCTGATCCACTTTCATTTTCATGCTCGCCCTACACAAACAGGGACACACCCCTTCCGTAAACCATCCAATTAACAACCACCAATTTGCAAGAACAAAGTTTTGCAGGATTTCTTTCAAAAGAACAGAAAAGATATTCTGAATCTTATCCATAATCCAACTGAAAATCCACCGAATCTCAACCCTGATGAAATTCTAGCGTTGAAAGAACTCAAAAACAACAAATCCTTTATTATTAAACCTGCTGATAAGGGTGGCAAAATAGTTCTTTGGCCTACACAGGATTACCTTAATGAAGCTCAAAACCAATTGGGTAATGCCACTAACTATGCCCAACAACCCCTTGATTACACAAATATTCTGGCCATGGAAATTGAAACTTTCCTCACTCACTTGGAATCACAAAAACTTATTGACAGAAAATGTCATCAATTTTTATCCCCCACTTCTAAAACCAAGACACCAACCTTTTATATGTTACCCAAAATACACAAACCAAATTGCCCGGGTAGACCTATAATCTCAGGATGTCAATCTCCTACCAGGGCTTTATCACAATATCTGGATTTTTACCTTAAACCAATTGTCAAACTCATACCATCTTATATCAAGGACACAAATCATTTCCTCCAAACCATTCTAAACCCTGAACTAAACATACAACCTGGTGATCTTTTGGTCACACTTGATGTCAAATCTCTATACACGAACATTCCACAAGATGAGGGTATGAATTTTTGTCTACAAGCTATGGAACAATTTTACCAGGACAGATTACCTCTACCCATGCACCACTTGAAACAGATGTTTACCTTCATACTCAAGAGAAACTATTTTGAGTTCAATGGTACCCACTATTTACAAATCCATGGAACAGCAATGGGGTCTCCCTTTGCACCCAACTTTGCGAATATATTTATGAAACACTGCGAAGAACACATTCTAACCAATGCACCCAATAATCTCACACCAATCGTCTGGAAAAGATACATCGATGATATCTTCATGGTATGGAAACATGGCCCACAAGCTCTGGAGGACTTCTTAACATTCTGCAACCAATGTTTCTCAACCATAAAATTCACTGCAGAGATATCAAATTCCAGCATTAATTTTCTGGATACAACCATCTTTTTCAACTCAATTGGCCTGCTTGAAAGCACTTTATTTGTGAAACCAAATGATATATGCACACTACTTCACAACAATTCCTTCCACCCAGAAAGCTGCAAAAGAGGCATCATCTATAGCCAAGCACTACGATATCGCCGAATCATCACTGATAACAAAAATTTAAGGGAAAAACTGGGCACCCTTAGAGATAATTTGCTTAAGAGAGGGTACAACCTTTCTGAAATATACACACAATTTAAGAAAGTCGAAAAACTCACCCAAAGTGAATTATTACACAAAAAACAGACCAAAGACACGAACAACAAACACCTACCATTCATAATACCATATGACAACACAACCATCCACATTGGGTCCATTCTCAAAAATAATTGGCAAATAATATCAAATGACGAAACCCTTAATACAATATGGAGTGAACCACCTTTCTTAGCACTAAAAAGACATAAAAATACTAAAGATATACTGGTCCGCTCTAAATTTGAAACCCAAAACCAATGAATCGTAACCAACAATGGCAAACTAAACCTAATCAAAGGTGCAATGGTGGACTGGGACGCCAGTCTGCTTGGGGCACCTAACACCCAACGACATTCCGGTTTAAGTGCCCCGAAATGTCTGTGTTAGGATATCGGCTGATGATTTGCACCTATAAACTATGTATGATATATCACAAGAAAATAACATTTAAACAATTAAATCCATAAAACAACTTATACTCATAAATCAACTCCTGGGTACTTGTCTGGGGCGGTATAGGTAGCATAGGATGATGGTTGGGACTACCCTTTTAACCCCTTTTGATATCTTTATTTCATTAATTTCACATTGTTGCCACTATTTTGATGTTTTTTCTCTAAGGCAAAACACACACATTGGTAATGTTTAACAGCCAGCCTGAAAAAGGACTTTTGTTGTTTTAGTAAGGTAACAAGTTTTCGATTTGTAGTAGCCTTTTCATCGAAACGGACGAAGACGAAAGACATAAATCCCTGGACAATAACCTCTTATCCTCTTATATCTTGGATGATTTGAATTGAATAGTGAAAATGATATTGAATCTAATACTGAATCTTATACTGAATAATATTGAATCTAATACTGAAACTAATACTTGAATTGGAAGCTTAAAATGATGATCCCCTACCCTGTGGTCTTGGTTTCAAGCTCTAACTAAAGATGAGACGCCCAATAAAAATTTGAAGATGACCAAGAGAAAAAAGATCCTTTTTCTGATTGATGTCAACCCGGCTGTTACTTCACGCAGTTATTCTGGACCTGAAAACGATTACTTCAGACAAATTCGGTTAGCAACTTTGAGGGTTCTTCAATACTTCTCAGGAAAGCATAAATGTTTTGGAGAGGATGAGAGGTATGCACCACTCTGGGGATTCAAATTTTATGACTCCAGCTCTGGGGACCAACCTGATTTCCGAAGACATAACTTCTTCGATCTGAAAGTGGAAGATTTCAATGCCTTTGAGAAAGAACTGGAATCAAAATCACAAACCAACTTCAAACCGAGTGGCCAAAGACGTAAACAAGAAAGGAAAACATTGATTGATCAACATTTATCCTGTGCCCTCTCTGAGGTGGTTTCTCAATTTCAATGGGAGAGACCAGAATTCTTCTCCCCCGCAAAGTCGAGATCAAGTCAACAGAAATTCAAAGAAGCAAAAGGCGGCGATGCGGCTGTAAATTCAAATTTTCTTTTTCTTTTCACACCGTGTCCTGGCTGTGCTGGAGATGTTGAAGCGGGAGCACTGAACAATATTGGTGTCAAAGCAATCAATAAAGATAATATAATGAAAAAGGAGCTCTACCACGAAATAGTAAATGTAAAGAGAATTTCACTCTACTGGGTCGACACTGGTCAATATTGCCACCAGGTAGGTATAGGAAAATCCAAATAAATTGATACGAAATGGCTATGAGTACAGGAGCCGTATCCCAAAGGTAAAGAGCTACAAGTACGGGAATGATTTTACGAATGCATTTTATTAAAAGTTTGCTGCTGTTGTACCCACAAATGAACAAATGTATAAACTTAAAAGATAAATATTATACAGGTAGAACGAAACAGTTGCAGTAGAGGAGCCGCAACCACAGGGAAATATGATTTCCATAGTGCCTACACTATCTTCCCAATGAGTGGATCTGTTTTCTGTGGACTGCGTTACTGCAGCACTGGCCGCCCGTTAAGGCAATCTAGCTGGTAGAACCTTACATCAAGTGTGAATTCATCACACAGATCCACTCCTAGGGAGGTGATAGTATAGGCTTGCTCGAAGCCTTATTTGTTCAGATGCGAAGTCAGTTTATTTTCTATCCAATATTTGATTAACGCATATGGGTAGAATCGCTCCCATGTTCGTAGCTGTTTACATTTAGGATATGATTCCTGTATCTGTAGCCAAGACGATACACATTTTGATTCGATGAAGATAACCTCTGTTAAATCACTCCAGCAATTCAGTTGGCCCTTTATGTTTTGCGCATAAGAAGATAAGCATAATGCCTATCAGCCTGGAGCCTTTTGACTTTATAAATGTCACATTCTTAAAGAATGCATCTTCATGATTGTTGAATTTACCATGCTTTCAAGCTCTATTCATCATATCTTACTTTCAACAGCTCAGCAGTACAATGTCTAATTTCTGCTTGACTGTGTTAGCACATTCATTCACTAGATTAAATATTTCATCACAAGGCCTGGACTGTCAATCATCTATCCCAGCATGAAGTACCAGAAATTTATTGAAAACTTCTCAATGTAAAAATATGATACAAGAAATTAGATAGATGCTCAAATTTCGAAACTAAATTTAGAAATATTAACATTGCATAAGTCTTGAGGTAGGATGCCACTATCATTATGTGTCATATTTTCAGTCAAAAATGATTTTTTTTATGAGCATGCAAGAGCCCAGAAATTTTCATCATATTTTATTTTTGAGCTTAAGGTTTTGATCGTATTTAAAGAGATGATGTGAATTTCTGGACCTTTACATAATTATGCACTAAAAAAATTGTTAATCAAAGATATGATGCAAATATCATTATGTAATACCCCTTGGACTCTTTTTAAACCTTTTGATTTCCTTTAACATTCCTTCAGGTAGATGACGATTTCCACATTCGTCTGATGGAAGCGTTGAATCACTTTCATGGATCACTTATGTCTTTCAAAACTTTTGCATCATGGTGGATGATTGACGGAAGTAACCGAAGAGAGTGCGTGCAGCCCGTACCTTTCTTGTCTTTGATGGATTCTTCAGTCAACCCTGCTGTCTCAAACGTTTGCAAATCTGATTCAGCTTCATCTAAATCTTGCAGTCTTTTGCTACGTATGCCAGGTAATTCTTTGTTATTCATTATAGGAGATAATTTGTTTATGAATTAGTATGTTTCAAGAAGGTCTCCAACATATGCCTACCATTACTCTATCCCCTCACCTATTGGAGTATGGTCAGAAGCTAAAGTAACCAGAGTATACAAAATTACACCCCTTAAACTTGTCATTAAACTTTATTAGTGACTTAAAAACGAACCATCAACTGATAGATATATAACGATATTTTTGTTGTTGTTTTAGAATCTCTGGGAGCAGATTCTAGTGACATAACCATACCACTGGTCCTGCATCCAGCAACTGTTGGGCAAGATGAGAAGATTGATGTTGCCAGATCAGAATGTAATATGAAACCTCTCAAAGACATTACCTCTGATGACGAAAATATATCATTTGTTGGTTGTATAAAGTTTATTGAAACAAAATGCAGTGCCTTGTCTCTTCTTCCACATTTCAAATTTTCCTATCGCTGTTCTGTGAAACATCATGATATAAAAGAAGGAGTGGAGAAAGGTGAGTTAAGTTTTTTCAGTTTTTGTTGTCACTGTTAATCATGTAAGTAGGTAAGTAATCTATACACTTACGTATTAAAAGTACTCGAACGAGGACGAGAAAATGGCCGTTTATTGTCTCCCCCCCTCCCTTAGTCCCAAAAGTTTGTTGACAGATTTTATCCCTTCCCCAGTCTCCTCATTCAAAATTTTCGCGCCAAAGTAAAAACAATTGCTTGCATCATCCGAAGTGGTCAAGTTTAGTTTTCTGTGAGAGTTTTGAAAAGTTTTACAGGCGTAGAAAGATTATTAGGCCGGTAAACAAAATTTCGAATAGAAAATCAATGTTTATTTAGATATCAGTCATAAACTGGGGATTTTTCAGAAGAAATCTTGACAAAAAACGGCTTAAACGAATGCTGGTGAGTTTGCAATTCAGAATTTTAATTCAAAATTCGGGAATCCTTCGTAAAGTTGAGGGATGAAAGAAATTAACTCAGGCCCGTTGAAGATGAATGCAAAATCTAAAACTTTGATTTTTGATCCAAAAAATAAAATTGTATTTATCTGGTTAATGTCTGATTGAATGCGGACCAAGATTGTATGACTAAGGGTCTGTTTCCTATGCTTTCAGTTTATATTAAAGTTTCCAGAAATTCTGTTGCACAACCGATTTATACTAACTTTTTTGTAATTTTATTCAAAATGTAGATTAATTTTGTGAGGCCTCTCGTCCGTTTTCATAGGTTTGCTCAGGTTTTTACTCGGCATGTTAATGCTCAAATTATTATGAAATAGCATCATTTTGAAACTTATTTCTTACTGCATATGATGAATTAAGAATAAAAACAAAAATTCCTGAGATTCCCTTCAAATTTGAAACTTTTTATTCATGTACCCCCTTCCCTATTCGAGTCTTTCAATTTATCAACGGTCGCTGAAAATGTAGGCCTGAAATGAATTAAAGACTTGATAATCTCATTTTAATTGTTGTTTAAAGAAACCTAAGGTCCCTTGCTTTCATTTTATCCAAAAATATCACTCCTGTATCATGTAAAGTGGTCATAAATTGCTTTGTAAATCTGGGCCTAATTTGAGTTCAGGACGTTTTGGTGGCCATTTCAACCTCCTCGTTCGAGTACTTTTAATACGTAAGTGTACTTGCTAGCTTACTTGTGAAAGGCAAGATGCCTTATTTCCAGTGTTTGGTTTTCAGATTTTTATGCTTTTGATTACCTATAAGTTTTGCTTGATTTACAGATTCACTCCGGATTGTGGCTTTCCAGCAACTTGTATCAATTCTGTATGAGAAGCAGAAAATGCTGGTAAAACCTTATTTTAGTATTTTTGTGTTAGGATTGAAAGAATACTTTATTTAAGTCATTATCAGACTAAACTCCAAAGGGGCTGCTTTTGTTGATGGCTAAAAATGCTCCCAATAGAGAAGATTTTAGCCTGCGCACAGACACTAACTCTTTTAGAAGTGAAGTTTACACTTCCATTAGTGGTTTGTTCTGTGCACAGGCTAGAAGGTTTAAGCTCATTTCATCGCTGTACGTTTTCGTTTTGCTTCGTTCAGGTTTTGTAATCGAATTTATTTTGTAGATGATCGATTTAGAAAACCAGAAAAATGGGAAAAGATATGACGCTTGCCTATATCCTGTTACGTATAATTCAGCAAATCTTTCTGTGCTTGGTATTGGTAGCTCGTTATTCAAAGGAAGCCTTCCAAAAAAGTGCTCTGCTGGTTATGTGTTAGCTGAGTTGGAGTCAAGAATCAGTTTTTTGAGGAGCAACCGTCCCAATTCACAATTTGAACAGCAGAAAACAGCTACTCCATCAGGTAAATAACTATCACTGCATACATTTTTCAAACTTAAGTTCAAGGTCGTTTTTGCATCAATACTTCTTACACTGTATTCATGCTGTATTGAACTGTTATACTTTTCTCTGGTAGATATTTTGTCTTCCTTATAGTTATTGTGGGTATTAATTTCTAAGAGATGGTCTAACACCGAAAATCAAACTTTACCAGAGCAGGCGACTGCAGTTGACATATTTAACAATTCGGAATTAAGACCCATTGGTGGCATATGTCAATTACAGTAGCCATTGTGGATGTGGAGGGGTTTCTTTTTGTCCAATCCGAGATGAGTTTTGGATCTCAGGAGACCAGGCTCACTTCTTTCAACAAATACATTGAGAAACGGATACATGTAAATCCGTGTCCTTTTTCTCTTTTCTGACTGGTGAATGTCGACCCAGACCTGAGTTAAATCATTTATTAGTTTTAATTTTGCTCTATTTCTGGAGTACTATTCTATTACAATGAGTGTCAGACGTAAAGATTCAGTAGTTTTTACCTTACACATGTTTCCTATTATTTTCGAAATCCATGAGTAATGTGCCAAAGACTACGTATCCTGTTGTTCTAGGTACCAAAGAATCGTTATTCGCTAAATGTCAAGAAATGAATGGAAATCCTCTTCAAGCTTCCCTGATGCAGTGGCAAGATTACTGGTTTTACTATGCTCCGTCGCAACCTTTCTCCCTATCGTTTCATCAACAGCTTAAACAGTAAGTTACATAAACTCCTTCCCCTTCTTTAATAAACCAGATAGATAAGAGGTAGCTTTGTGTTGAATTTTGATACAAATTCATCTGAGATAGTGGTAGGGATGACCAAGTGGTTAGATCACTCAACCCTTTTTCAAAGAGTCGCAGGTTTGAAACCAGCCTCAGACCTGTCAAATAAAGTGCGAGGAGAGAATTTGCCAGCTCTTTGTAACTTCAAGCAAAAAGGAAAAAGACGTCATAAGGTGTGATCACATAAAAAGGGAGGGCCAGGGTAGCTCTTTGTGCTTTTAGCCAATACCTTACGAGATGTGCACAATGTAGACATCTGATTAATCGAGATGATTTGTACATGAAAATTACCAGATTATCACTTCTCATTAAAAGTACCCAGATGCCAACGATAAGAAACAGCATGTTCTTGAAATTTGGTGTTGAATAGAAATACCCTCATTTTGAATTTATCTCTTGTGTTCACTGAAGTGCAAATGTATTGTCCTTTAGCGCTTTATTTTATGTCGTTCGTGAAAGTTGATTCTAAATATGTTGCTGTCTCTGATGTCACTTCATTGTCGTACCCAAACGAGGCTTTTAACTATGCCGAATAGTTCTTTAAACCTTGTTCAAGATGACAATGATGAAATTAGGATTAATTCACGAATCAAATTCTGCAAACTCTCCAACTGTCTGATATAGTTGAGCCGTCATATTTTCTGGACTGCGCTTCTGGGTGTTGAACGTTCTTTAGGCCTTTATCTTTTCCTTTCTGTCGTATTACTCAGAATAGTATCAGATTATATTTTAGCTTGATTACAATATGTTCTGCTATATTTTTGATCTTTCTTGCTATCCTGATGTTTGAAACCTCCTTTTAATTTTTCTACAGGACCCTGCGTGAATCTACGACTAATAGACACAAGTCTGATTACACAACGAACGTGCTATTATCGAAACTCAAAGATTGCTATAAGATTAATGACAGGAATATTGAAAAAACGCAAAGCTCCACATTCAGGCCTGCTCATAGAAGAAGATTAGGCTCTGACGCCAGCTCAACGAAGAACACAGTTAAAATCAGTGCTAAAACTGGGAAATCCGATGATGATATTGATAGTAGTGGTGTACAGACTCAAAGGAATTCAGTAGATTTCGAAGAAGATGGATCAAATACTCAACAAGTTTACGGGGAAGTAAAGAAAGAAGGCGACGAAGAATCAGCTGGTAATCTTGAAACATAATTGGTTTGATTTTCACAAAATACCATCGCAATTACAGTTAAGTAACACACGAAGCTTGTTGTAGCACCATATAAATCAAAGATCTAGGCAGATAAAGATCAAGTTAGACAAAAGACTCAGTAGATCAAGCTCCGTATCTAGAAATTACACCCCATGCGGTTTGTAAATTGTATCTAAGAATTGCATCCCATGTATTCTCTATCGTTAAATTCCTTTGAGAAATCATGCCAAATTCTCCCAATCATCAAAACCAACAAGGTTGGGACAAACATATCAGTTAAATCGTCAAAAACACCCCAGACCTGATGAAATTCCAACAATATACATGACATGGGGTATGTAATTTTTCCTCCAAATCTGCTAACTTTGCATCTTTAGACCTCATATTTAGACCTGGCACCCAGAGACAAGTAACCCATCTCCACCACTGCAAAGGTCTGGCTTTAGGAGATGATTTAAGCATTTCTCTAATAAATCATTTATTTTCAGGTTTGTTTCTCAGCCAAGAAGAGATTTCAGCTCACCTGACAGATAGAATCACTGCTGTTTTGCAACAGGTTGGTATGATTCACTTCAGCCAGATCTACTTTGTGTTTTAGCAAAGGAAACGTCGTGGAAGGGAAACAGCTTGCCACCCTGAATTACAAGTAATAATTAAGGAATATTCATTACTGGAAAAATTACAAATTTAATGGCTGCAATTGTAAGGTATTTCATGCAGTAAGGAGGGTCGGAGCAAGTTTAAAAGATATCATTAAGAGCGATACCTGTACTTAAGACATAGGTTATGGCAGGGCAAAGAAGCTAAAAAGTTATTCTATTTATGCTTAAAACCTTGATTTATACTATTTTTTATTCTAGGTCTATTTTTTCTCTTGATCGGACATTAATCACTAGACAAATTCTAATTTGACAGTGCATATTTCGAATCATTACTGCAGAAATTGGAAATCACCGTACCTTAGATTACGCCTTTTTGCCTGCTGAATTAAATGTTGATGTATATACTGCTAGCTACTAACTCGATAATTTTAAGCTCTGTATTGAAATTATTTTATATCTTTTTATAACTTTTCAGTAACGAAATATCATGGCATTTACACCTAGAAAACATTGAGTGATCTTTGTAGCACTAGATACACCTATCATTTATGTAGAAAAAAAGTGATAGAATACCAAATTGTTATCTTGTACAGTATGTCTGTTCAGTAGGTTATCAGAAACCAGTACCTGAGAACTTTGAAATACACCCGAGTCATTTTTAATTATTTGATTTTTTCATTTCTCATTTTGACTTATACAACTGTAAGTTTTGACTTATACAACGTTTAACCGTACTTATCCGTTGTATAAGTCGAAACTCCCAGTTGAGAAATGAAAGGAGCTAATAATTCTCTGACTCACTGGATAAACTTGGCTTCTTCTTTGCCTTAGCACAATCGCCAAGGTACTTGGTTTCTAACCAAGGAGTCGTGAGTTTGATCCCTACCACCTGCATTATCACACCCAAGCCAATTTGCCTGTCTTATGTTTACAAAAATAGCATTTGCAATATACAATACAATGCAGTACGATTTGTGAAGGATTGATTGGCAGTTAGGCCTATAAAACCCTGAAAGGATACTAGAAGACTACCTAAAAGAAAATGTGTTATTTTCTTCGTGATTGTCATATTCTATTTCAAACTGCTTGATTGTTCACCACTTTACTTGGTAGTATGTTCAAATCATTTATAATTCGCGGTGAGAAGAATGATTTCCGTAATTTCAGAATGCTTCTTTTGCTTTTGTTCTTGTTTGAAAGAATACATGCAGAAAGACATATTTAGGATGGCGAGAAGAATCGGAAACGTAAAACTACTCGTGCTCTGTGTCTCTGACAGAGTAGTACAACACTTATGAGCGTCTTGCGGAAAGGGGAAAGCTTCAGTAGTTATTAAATTTCCCAATGTTTCTGTCTTTCCTCGCTATTCTCAAGTTCTGAACTGATCATAAAAAAATCTTTCCCTAATTTATGCTAAGGTGTTGTTATAGATTTTGCTTACTTGTCATGCAGGATCTCAAAAGTTGTGAGAGCGCATCGGTAGGAATTTCCAAAACTCTTTGCAATGGGTTGAAACAGATCAAGAAGCAAGGCAATTCCCTTGATGTAAGTTTCATATATTATTCTTCGTATATTATTTAACAGTTTGTGAATTGATTTTATTTGATATTCTTTGTAAGATCGAGCTGATTTAGATTATACTCCGTCTAGTTGCTGCACGGGATGCCAGGTCAGGTCTTTGGTCACTTCCAACAGGACCTTTTTTAACACTAATACTGGGGGGGGGGGGCAAATGCCCTCCCATTCTTCAACTTTGCCCCTCCAGTCATGGCGTTTTTGACCCCATAGTATTATCCCTTTTCGTATTGATTAGTTTGAAAAAGTCTATTTTGACCTTATTTCTTTGCAATCATAAAAGTATGGTCTATATAGGTGTTGTTCATCAGCCAGTTATATCAGTTACTTATACAGTGACGTTTCAAGGGGCTATTAACATATGCAGCAAGAGAAACTTAAGGATCCTAAGCCATTTTGAGACCTCAAAAATGACAAAATGTCAAGAGCTTCCAGGAGCTTCGCCCCCTGGACCCCTACTAGGGCCCGGCCCGTGACCTGCTGTGGGGGCTTACAGCACCTTGCTCTTTGTCCATTCTATGATGTCCCCATCCATGTTTTCATGGGTCGTGTCTAGCTCGACTTCCTTCAACTGAGCTATGCATTATATCATAGGCGAATTTTAGGCCTTCCCGTGATGTGACCACGGCATGTGAGTGGAAGGCATATAAACCACAATGATTTATGCTATAACCGGGTACCCAGAAATATGTACCACTGAGTGACTGGGGCTTCCTCTGTAAATATATGTATTATAATTATAAGAATATGTATTATCACTTTAAATATATGTATTATCATTAAAAGTATGTATATTATAATGCAATGTCCATTTGAAATGCAATCATGATTTGTTTTGTAAGGCTCTGCTTTGTGAGGAACTTTTATCCAATCAATTGCTGAACTATAGCTATTTTTTACAGGTAAATCCTGCTGAATGTTTGCGTGCTATCTTCAAGAAAATAGAAGTTTTACATTCCAACGAAGAGCAAGAACAGATATGCAAGAAAATGCAACTTAAAAGGTACGTTGAATAGGTTGAAGGAGTAGAATGGTGTATGGGGAGGTTGGCAAACAGCTCCATATGTAAAATATATCTTTTTCAAGCAATTACGAATAGTATTTCATGCAGAAAGTAAATCTTGGTACCATAATTGCAGGACTTTTGATTTCTTCTTCAATTGCGTCAACATTAAGTTACGAAGATTCCTACTCTTCCTACAGGCATTTACTTCATGCCCTACTACAACTGGATATTGCTGTTCTTGTTGATTGTTCAAATGATGAAGAAGATGTGTCAGAGAAGGTAACTCAAATTTCACGACTGACTACTTTCTGATCATCATATCATATCATCTTGAATTAATGCAATCAGGACTCCTGAGTATCCCATAATGCATTGCGTCGTCTTGGAATTTGTAGAGGATCTTGGGATAATATTTTCCAGATTCTTTTGCTTTAGGAGGGACATTGGCATGAGCTGAAGATGATAGGGTTGGTTGGGAAGGTGTCCAATCAAAAACTGCAGCTTCCTTGCGAGATCATGTAGTGGGCCTACATACAGTTGTCAACAGCGTACAGGGCTGCACTAAGAAAGCCTAGGCAGTAGGGCCAAAGGGCAGAAGCAACAGTATGTGCCAGTCCAATAGAGGTAACGAATAGCATGATTGAAAATTGAATTTAAAATGTTAGAAAACTGGTGGAGTTTTCTTGCGCAGTTTTTCTGCAGTTGCTCTAGTGGCTCAGCCTGAGCCGCAGAGCAAAGTCTAATACCAAATTTTGTTTTAGGTAATCAGCCTATTTCGACGTGTCATGTTTCTTGAAGATCCAAGCTATCTTTCCAAGTACTTGAATGATGTGATATACCCAAGGTTGGTTGATTTCTTTTCCAAATACTTTAATCCTTCAATTAAACATCCCCTTCTTTTAAACCCCCTCGATTAAAGGCCCCCTTTTTTACAACTTGTTTTTCATAACCACCTCCTTGTAAAGGGGCTGGTCTTCGAAATATTTCGTAGAAGTGGTCAAGGTGTAGTATTTATTTTTGGTAACTATGTATTGCCAAGGTGTACGTTCCCATCATGCATTGGTGAAATGAGGTGGGTCATCTCTGGCAGAATCGTTCATCGAGCGTTTTGTAGTGAAATATCGACCAATGATTCTTTTACTGCATCTCGACTCGTTTTTGTTGTTTTAAGGTACGAAGCTAAAATTGGAGGGATTTTATTCAGTATATACGAGGGCCTGGCTCAGGATCCTCCTAGTGAGCTTCTAGCTCGCTTCAAAAGAAAATCCGATGATGACGAATGCTTTGAAAGTCACGAAGCGCCATCAAGTGTCAACTACAACTTCTCTTTGAACAACTCCACAGTTGGAAGGTAATATTCATGGCGATTACGAAATCCAACCCTGTTATTTCTGACAAGTGATATCTAGCTGTTCCGGTTTTATTCCAAATTTTTAACCCTAACTTATTCTGAGTGATTTAAGAACGAAACAACTTCATGTTTGTTAAGGGGAAGGGCGGGCTCTCTATAGAATTTAGGATAGGAAGGCTTATTTGGGAGGATTTTTTGTCTACCCTAAAAGATTACAGGTCAAAAATGTCAAACCCTAAGAAATAACAGAATTATTCTCGAGCCAGCATATTTAGTTAGTTTTAATCAGTTTTTTCTACATTTTAGTTCGATAACCCAAACAATTCTAGCAATGTTTTCAAACCCAATTAGATTAGGGCTAGGGCAATTTAAAAAAACCCAAAAAATGACATTTTCATAGAGTGTTTAACTTAAAGGCGTTACATGATTCAACGATTGTTGCAATGCTTTGAATCCTCAAAGATATTTTAAACATATTGGCAATGATATGATAATTCATTGCTGGTACCTAAGACCTCTTCAATGTTCCCCCTCTAATCAAGGCATGTTTTAATACGTTATGCAGGTTCAGGCGGTTTTCTAGCATTGGCGAAGGCATGGTTAACAGAAGGCAGATTGTTGTCCCAATCAAAAAACACAAAGAAACAAAAAAAGTTGAGAAGAACCCTACAGGTTTGTATTGATGATATATTTTCCCCAACTTTTATCATGATCAAGGACAAGAGTTATTCTAAGTGAAATTCACACCATCACAAAAAAGGCTGATAAAAAATTTTATGTAAAGTTTTATATGATTCTGCTGTTGACGAAAAAAAAACTTAACCAACTTCAGTTTGGAGAGTTGTGAATATTTCGTTCAACACCTTATATGTTTATCAATACCTGATATTTAGGCCCAGTCTATGAAGTGTTCACTAAGGATTGTCTGGAATTTTCTCATGAAGATGCGAAGAGTTGATTCATGATATGCCTTTCACAACTTTGATATGATAAAGGATCTACATGTAGCCTCTATGTCTACATGGGGCAGGGCAAGATGTCTATAAGGATCTATGTGGGGCCTAGGTGAGATCTGAATGGAGCATTTGGGGCTTCTTACCAAATTATCCCTTCAAAATTATGTTCTTATCAGCTGTCTGACACAAGTTATGGTGATTACAGTCTGGGCCTAGTCATCCCACCTCTACAATCTTGTTGCAATTTTAGAGATATCCTTGCAATATTTTTGATTGGCTAGTGTAAGATACAAAAACCAATTGAATTAATTCGTGATAATGAGATAGATCCCAGTAGGATTCGAACCCACGATCATTGATTTGGTGCATTGTTGCTCTTCCAACTGAGAAGCGAAAAAGTTGTATGTCTCGAATGATAATAGATATCAGATAATATCAGATAACAGAGTGTAGTAAAGAAATAACCAATGTTTGAATTTTTGGAATTTCTTTCTACTATGCATATTATAGTTCGAAACCCCCAAGTCATTTTTTTTTAGTTTTATTGCAACATCTTCGTGTAGAGTGAAAATGAAAGCAAATATCAAATAGAATTCTCAAGAGTGATGCAACCTTCTTCTTTAAGGTGTTGGATCGAGTAAAGATGAACTTGCGAAGGAAGGATGGTGTCGTAACCTATTCCAAAATGAAAATTTCAGCGTAGCACATAAAGGTAGCAGAAAAAGGAAACTTCAAAGGAGACACTCTGAATTCGGTATGCCCTTTCATTAGCCATCTTACACACCATGATAAGCTCCCCCTTGAAAAAGTGCCCCCTCAGATAAGGCGCCCCATCGAATGAGAGCCCCTTTATCGTGTTAATGATAAATGACGTACTGCAAGTGGTCTATTCTCGTTGTTATTTTCTATCATGGAACTTAGCATATTTACTAGCAGGAAACGCATATTCCAACTCAATCTATATATTGCATCCATAATTTAGATATTCATTGAAATCTTCCTTTATATTTCAGCTTCGATTATTACAAATACTCCAGTGGTGAAACAAAGACGGCACTCGATATGGAAAAGACAGCACTGGGAAAGGTAACTGATCGTTTTCTTAATTTGTCTTGTTATCTTTTATACCTTGTTAAAATTATTCCCTTTAAACAGGCTTAGTAGAGGGGGGCCTAACTAACAACGGATCTCTCGATTGTACTAACACCGTTGTAGGAATCGAACTCACGACCGCATGGTTAACCAAGTGCCTGAGCAATTGTGTTACACAGGCATTGGAGGATTCGAGAAGGCTTGGAAGGAAAGAGCCGAGTTAATCTAGTATGATGAATCATATTCGATTTTTCATTTCTCAACTGCTTATTCTCTGCTGGTACAAGGCTGTGTTCACCAGAGCCGCAAAGTTGCGTTAGTCAAAACTCGCAGTAGAGAAATAAGAACTAAAATTAAATGACCCTCTTTATATTTATCATTTAGTTGCTGCCTTCATTATTTGAATAATGTTTGATTTTGATTATAGAAAGAGAGACGAGGCCATCACAGATGTGACAGTAATAGAAGAGTCGCCTTTGAAGGTTAGGTCTCCTGGTGCAGAAACAAGTAAGTTTTCATTTCTAGCTAACTGCCGGAGGTATCGCAAAAAATATACTTCTGTTAAATTGGGAATTACAGTAGGTTTAGTAAAAGGGGATCCGATTGCTTCTTTAGCCCTAAAGAACACAATACACAGGATTATTCATTCTTTAGAAGGCAATAGATCATTGAAAACCATTGCTGAAGGGAATGCCCAGTAAACAAAATAGCCATATAAGATTTTGTAGATTATCCAACAGGAGATGGTTTAACTGAAGCTGCTACATGACCAAAGAAATATAATTAATTTGAATCTTTAAGATAACTTAAGTGGACCCTCAGTGTGTTAGTTTAGACATGGATACCTTGGTCTTTGAAATGGTCTTATTGGAACGAAAGATTTGGTTCTTTAAAAACAGCTCAAAATTCATTTTCATGCCGAAATTATTCCATAGGCCCTAATCGATGTTTCTCTTAATTTCAGGTTTCAATAAGAGAGCAGATGATGCCGAGAAAAGTCAGAAAAGTAACTTTTATCTGTTGAAAACGCCTACCAAAAGTCTCCTTGGCTCTAGCAATGTTCGAGACGAATTTGACAAAGATGGGTTGGACAAGGATAGCATTGAATCTTCATACCCTAGTAGAAATCTAACATCATCATTTTCTGATTTATCGTGGTTATCAAAACGATTTGGTAAAGGTAAGGGTAGGCAAAGACTAGCTGTTGAATCATCCATTCGGCCAAGACCAGCTATAGAGACATCTAAAACGACAGACAAACCCCTCTGTAAGAACATTGGTAACAATCCACTTCTCTATTCCGAGGATTCCATGGATTGGGTTTCCATGTTTGAAAAAGAAAAACCCGACCAGCCATGTCAGCCATCTACGAAGGAAACTCCACTTAATATCACTGACACACTGTTGAAGACGAGTGATGTGTGGGATGGCCTGTCACGTGACACGCAGCAAGCTCCGTCCTTTTCTTCCCCGTCTGTCAGCAGTTTAGAGGTGTTGGAAAATGCGCCGATTCTGTCACCAAGGCTTATGGAAGCAAAGGAGAAACGAAGTACTTCTTGTCGAAAGAGAATTGATATTTTCAGTAGTTTGTGTAAAAAAGATGATTAGAAAATGTTTTTACTCTCATGCCATGTAAATTCTAGCATTTCCTGGTCGTTTACAGCCCAATTTAAATCTTATTTGGAAACATTGTTTTTTTTAGCAAATTGGAACCAAAAATTATGGACTAACCATCGGGCTTTTCTCTACATTTTGACCAATTTTATTTTAAAACTTAACCCGGGTATTTGAGAACTAAATTGTGACTACATGACTTGGCACGTCCTTAAAAAGCAATTAGAATTTTTATGTGAGGCTGAGAAAAATATCATGTAATGAATTTAAAAAGAAATTTGAGGGAGAGAGTACCAAGGGAAATTTGCGAAAAGGGAAAAAATCCTAAGGAAATGTTTGCTTGAATCAGTGAAAGGAAATTTGAGGAATAAAGCACTGCAAATTCCATACATTTTCCCATAAACTCTATAAATGGTATAAACTCCATGAATTCTGTTTGAATTTCGTAAAAAGTACATAAAATCAATTAATCTGAATAAATTCCATGGTTTTTAATTTGGTCTTACTAGGTTTATTTACAAATTAAAAACATTTTCAAATAGTTTGTTCCTGCTGCAAGGAATAAACTTCTTGAAGATGTTTTTAATTTTTGCAGGAACCGATTTAAGGCTTTTACAGGACCTGAAAACGTATAGGATATGACAGTGCCTCCTCTTTGATTTGAATTGCACTAGGTTTCCTTATAAAAAAATACGCTCGCTCGACCCAGTCTTTTTTCGATCAATGCGTCTTCAGTCTCCTTGACGATCAGTCTCTGTTTGGCGATCGTTATGGAAACGTTCCACAGCATGAGCTTGTTGCCATGATAACGTTTGTGTGGTTTCTGTTCAGCAACTCAACTGTTGAGAACACTTCGACTTCTTCAACAGACACGCGAGACCTGTTTTGCGCATCGCAGCTGACTCAAGATAAATATACAATTTTAGTTGAAATAGATTGCTGATAAATCATCATCTGCTACTATGGAAGATACAAAGACAAAACCAATCATCGCAGCAAGAGAAAGAGGTAAGAAATCACTCATCATTGTAAACAAATCACCGGTAAAGAGGCAGGCAACATGGCACAGTTTGCTAGACATGCTTTAGTAAACAATTTGTTGCTTAGTCAAACAGATGGAGTTACTATCAGACTACTATAGAAAATATTGATTAGGCTAATCATTTTCTCTGTCGGCTATAAAGCTTGCTTCAGCATCTCAGTTGAGTGTTAGAAATTTAACCAGACCAGCAGGATTTTAACATGCAGGTGAACAGATGGAGAACGATTAGAACTAAACCACGATTCCTTGTCTTGGGTATACCATACATTACCCAAGTGATACCATATTCTGTTTTAAGGACAAATATAATTCGCCCAAATATGTTGAATTTGAAGGGGGATGGAGGTCAAACAAAAAAATTGAGCTGCTAAATATAGATGACAACAAGTTTTTTCCCACATTGTTACAAATTGTATGTTGCTAAGGACAGCATCTCTAAGAAACATTTTCTCACTAACAGGTTTAGTAAGTACCTGCTGCTTAACGGCATTTAGCCATGTGTTCTCATTTTATGCAAGATTTGTCTAAACAGCAACATTTTGGGTTCCTTCTTGAGGAAATGGTCTGATATGGTCATCCCAGTCGTAAAGGTCATCAATAACCCCAATTCTGGGAGCTAAAGCACTGAAAATTCTCAAGTGCAAATCACACACTAGGCACACTTTGTTTTCATATGTATTTTAGTGTATCTATTTTTTTATAATAGTGGCGTTAGCAAGCATGATTGGATGATTGGTGCCCGGACTATCGACAACCCTCCTTTTGGTGCCCCATAATGAACGATAGATTGGTACACTTCCTAGGACATTTTTTCTTTGCCCTTGAATTATTTTGTCTCGCACAGCAGCTAACTGATTTGAAATGTCATCTTAGGACCAGGACCAGGCCGATATGGATTACCATCAACATGTGGATTTACTAGTCACGATTCTACAAAGAGAAAGAATCCTGCTTATTCGTTTGGCCACCGACTAGAAGATAATAGTAAGTTATTTTCATAATATATTTTTGTGTTCCTGCCATGAACTCCAAATTTAGACTGTGTTTGTGTCTTTTATTCTAGATCTACTAATAGAGGGTGTGACTGATCTTGTTCTAGGAAATAAGGAAATGCTAACAATATCTTTTCATCCTGGATGCGCAGCTGGTGTTGATAGGTTTTCAAGCTAAAATTCTCCACGTACGATAGGATCCTCTGAAATCTATAGATAGAATATAAGTAACTAATAATCAAAGAAATTTATAGGCTTTTGGTTGGTTGCAATAATTATGGGGGACTGTCAACTGAATGAAATAAACACTTGTGTGTAAGCCAACCACCATCAAATTTTTGCAGTGTTTTTTCAGGAGATTATCCTGCTGCGATCTCATCTTTTACATCTCTTGATACTCATGGCCTCATGGCACTTGACATTGAGGACAAAATGCCTGCACATCACTTCTTGTTGTGTAAATTAACTATTTTTAATTTCATTTCAGTGTTCAAGAAAGATTGCAGTCCTGGACCTGGATATTTCATCGACCCGAAAATATCTAGGCATGGATGTGATGGCAATCCTTCATACTCTATCCTCGGCAGGCAAAAAGATCAAAGTAAGTTAAAAACCCCTTTTTATTCAAAATATGATAATATTTAACAAATAAAATCTAGTACAACAAAGAATCCATAAAATATTCTTAGAATAATTTAGAAAAATATATTTTGCTCCTTTCAACCCTAAGGCTGTATCAAGATGAATTTCTAAAGAAGTGGATGTAATAGTACAACAACTCTATTAAAGATTAAAAGGATTTTTCCTCGTAGATTGAATTTGCAGCTTTGTTTCTTGTAATTGGTACAAGTAGCAATAGGTTTTACTAAACTCTGTCAGCAAGTCACACAACATTTTTGTTTATTTTGCAGATAGCTTCAAAACTCCATCTCCTGGTGCATACTCACCAGAAAAAGTCCATCCTCAGGGTGAGCGTCATGCTCCTGCGTACTCAATGGCTGTAAGGACGAGACACAGAAAACGTGAGTAGCTTCATATTCCACATACACCAAGACTAGTCTTTCAGCAATACTGCTATGTAGAAATCTTGGGATTGGTTGTTGCAAAATATATTTGAATCGATTTCTGCTAGCAATAGCAAAAGTATTCAAATAGGCATTGATTTCCTTCTCAGTAACAATTTGTTAGGTTTCATGTCGGCTGCCTTTCTGAAGAACTACTCTGATGTAATTGCCAGACGTAAAACACTAGTTGCTAATTATGTTTTGCTTTATCCCAAACTGTTCCTGCTTTCCTAAAGAAGGATGCTGGAAACAATATGGTACTTATGGGCTGGCTAAAAATTCGCAGTACAGTAAGAGATATACAGCATCTAATTTTGTTTACTGTGATAAGAAATATCTCCTAAATCTCCCTATATCCTAATCTCCATCTATTAATTTCTAAATTTTCAGGAGATGCAACCCCTTCACCTAACTCGTACAGTCTCCCTGCTCTTTTGGGTGCAAAGATACCAAACAAAAAGGCATCTGCTGCATTTTCAATGACTCGAAGATCTCAGACCGGATGTTTTTCAGAAGATCTGGCTAGAACCCCTGGACCTGGAAGATATAATACACTTGAGCCACATGTAACCAAGCCTAAAGCACCACAATACTCGATTCTTGGTAGAAATAATTTACCAGGAGGTAAGATAAAGTTTTTGTATGGTTCTGTTTGGTCTGATACCACGTGAGTGTGCAAAGTCTTGACTCTGTTCCATGTAAACTTCTTAAGCCTTGAAACATTTTCCTATTGCAGTGGTGTTTTAATGTTTCTTTTCCATTTTTCAATCTCTTCAAATGCATTTAATACACTCATAATGCACCTAGGAAACTTTTAAGACTTTACATAACACCATATAAAAAGTATGCATGAGAGCTCTCTCCCATCGAGTACACACATGCAGACTATAAATTAGTTTATCATTACCCTTTTCAAGTTATCATGTAGAAATCTATGAGTCAAAATCCTGATGTAAATTTGTATTTTCTGCGAAATGTCACTTGTTCATTAAATGAAGTTCTATGCCTCGTCAGTTTCATGAATCCAAAGAGAAATATAGGGAGTCATTTATTTGTTTGATTTACCATTTAGGTCTCAAAATTTGCACCAGGGATTTCCATGACACATCTAGACTTGCATTCCTTTGTCAGATTTATGATGATTCATATTATTTCAACAGATTCAACTCAGAAGCCAGGACCTGGTGCTCACATGCCAGAAAGAGTAAAAGTCAATGGAAAATCAGCACCTTCATTTTCCTTGGGAATTCGTCATTCAGAGTTCATCACGCCGCTCATTGTGGAGATTGCAGAATAACTTTTCCTTTAATTTTGATGTAAATATATAATTTCAATTTTTAAGGTTTTAAAATTTTTCTTCAAGCATTCAGAACTATTTTGAAAACGCGTGTATTTCTCTCAGTGTCTTGTAACTTAGTTTGATAATTAATTTGAGTATCTACGATGTGATGTAATAAAAACTTATCTTTATTTTTCACATGGTGGTTATTTTTCATTTGTATCCTGTTTTTTGATCCCCTATTTGAATTTCAAAGTTGACCTCCCTGTGTTAGTTAGATTTATGTTGTTATATAAATCTAGCATAGTCAGGGGTATATAGGGAACACTTTCACTGGGCAAAAGTCTAAAAGGATATGATTCTTACTTTTCCTAGTGCATTCTTGGACATTCAATTCAAATTCTGATGTTAGATAAGATACACTACCATCCAAAAGTAGTTGGAACACCCTTGTTTTTCTTAAAAGAAACTATTTTTTAACATTTGCAGCATTTTTTTACCAATTGAACCCCTCCCCCTCAAACAATGTTGTTTACATAAGGAACTTTATGAGACTCCGCCAAACATTAGCTGAATGCTATTGTGCTAGTTTTTGTTATCAGAAACAACATTGCAAAGGGGAGGGGACAAAATGTAGAAAACTGTAAAAGTCATGCAAGTGTTCCAAGACTTCTGGCCGGGATTGTAGTTCTCATTAAATAGACAATTTACGGCAAGATGTCGTTTATCAAACAGGTCACCACGATTCCCACCGTTCTTAGATAAGGGAAACTGTGTCAGTCACGGGCTAAAGATGGTGAGGAAGGGGTAAATTGGGTATTTGGATTTTCAATTTTATCAACTGGAAAATTAGTTTTCATGGGAATGAGCGAGATTAGGGGAGGGGAAATGCAGCAAATTGGATTAAGTTTGAAGTTTGAAAATTTTCTCTCTAATTTCTGTTTCAATGAGGATTGGGATTTTTGATTATTTCTTTGCTAGGAATAGGGATCTATGAAGGAGTTCATTCAAGTGGATCTCTGACTAACCCTTCCCCCGTTTCGATTCAAATACGAATCCACGTCTAATACTCGAATTTGTGTCTGAATATGATGAGCAATATTCCAAACCTGAACTGAATCTGAACCTCCAAATCTACCTGACCACGCAAGACAATCCAAAACACAAACCCACTCGTACGTAGCGAAGCGTCTAATGCGATGGCGGGGCACGAGAAAGACAAGGAAGCAATGGCCAGGCACCACTCTGCTGGTCCTTTGCGGCGAGGTTTATCAATGGCGAACCAAGAATTGGTAGCCAATGTACGACATAACATCGAGAAGGAAAAGAAGTTGTCTGGTTTTGACAGGGCAGCCAAATTTCAGTTCGACTTCTTCCAAGAAACTCCGTCTTATTCTTTCGTTCTGCCGAAAATATCCGAATTCAAAGAAAAGGAACTCATTGATTTTCTAAAAGGAGACCTAATTGATAAAACAATTTACTCGTCACTGACCAGAGAAGGTGAGCATTTGTTCGTTTAATTTCACATTTTCTTCTCTAATGAGATTTTTTCGTGAGACAATTTGCTGACTTAAGCATCTGAGACTTGTGACGTCACTAGGTTCTCATTCATAGTTAACCAGTCTATTAACTTAAAATTTTTGCTTAGAAATTGCTTAGCTAGAGGGCAATTTGATTGATCAAAATTGCTTAGCAATTGCGTAGCTTTTTATACTTGGAAGAGTTGTTTCTTAGAATAGTTTTTGTACAACAAATGTCGATGGTATCTTGCATACAAAAGTGTGTCGGGGGACTAATATCCAGTACAACCTTTTTCTCTATAGCTGGTGAACGATTTTAATTGCCAATTGGATCATAACTAGTATTTTCAAATTGCTTAGCCTTTTCTATCCAGTATTAGAATTGCTTTAGTTTTGGTTTTGTCGAGTACTGACTTGCTTATAGAGCAGTTACTTATAAAAAAATGCGTGTAGTGGATCAAGTGTATGCTGTTGTCAATATTCGTATGAAAATTTTTATTGTTTTATTGTCATTTCTATTGACCTACTCTATCGATTCCAGACTGGCCTGTTTGCATGACAAATATAAAGACAAAGTCATCACGGAGCGTTTCGAAGCCCATTCAGATAGTAATAAGTTTATCTCAAATATGCAAAGTTGCTAAAGATTTGGATCTTCGAGGAATGGAAAATCAATTATTTTTATCTGAATAAGGCTAATGTACAGGCTCTACCATGATTTTGAATTTATGGTTATCCTGAAAACTCATTCTAAATGTTATGAAAATGAAGTCTAAAAACAGTGTAGATATGTTTTTTTGCAGTAAATAAGTAAAAGCTCAATATAGTATGGCTACTTTGCTTACACTAGAGCAATGGTGATGCCAGGTTTTCTCTGAAAAGGGGGCTATGATAGAGGGGCAAATTTCCCCCTGCAATTAAAGAAAATTTGCCCATTTGACAATGAATATCTAGTATTATATTATACTCTAATGAGGTGGGAGGCTAACCTTCCCCCTACCTTACCCTTCCTCTAGTACCACCACTGTCCTGGTGGTAGGGGCATCTATACAAATAGGCCGTTATTTTAGTTTGATCTCTTTTTTAGGTGTTCTGAATTGGTGGGCGGATGAAGAAATGTGCAGAAAAGTATTTCCCATGTCAACAGTTGGGGATGGTAACTGTCTCTTACATGCAGTGTCCCTTGCCATGTGGGGCTTCAACGACCGTCTCCTAACTCTGCGCAAGGCACTGCATCACACTCTGACAAGTTCTTCATCCGATGGTTCATTGAAACGCCGGTAACTCTTCCCGATACTTTTACCTTCAAGTTTTTATGCTATAGTAGCCAGTGGCGTAGCGTGACTTTCAGTAGTGGGTATTCAGTTGAGATTCAAGCCGGAAGCCCCAGAGATTAGATCATGATTAGGCCCCTTAAAATGGCGTAAGATCCTAAAAATCACTCAAAATCTACCTTGCACTTACGTTCTTACTTGTTTTCGTGTAATGAGCTCAGGCCACCTCAGCAAAATTTCTATTCAAATATTATTCTGTAAAAGCGACGACGAAATTTGGGTTTAATGTTGACCTACTTATGTTCAGCTGTTGATTTTAAACTGTTCACGATATCAATTCTGTTTTACTTCCGTCTTCTCGCCTATGATTGTTTGAGCCTCGGAATCAGTTTTGATCATCTAAGTCAAAAAGGAGGCTGTACGCAGAGATTTCTCTGCGTACAGCTCTTTTGTTTTCTCGATCTGAAAGGTCAATGTGGGGTCAAATACTGGCGAAATGGAGAGTTTTGATTGGTGGAAACTGCCGGAAGAGATTCAGTGCGTACCGTAGACCTCTGCTGTGATTAATACAATGAAATTCAATCGTTTACTGTTCTCATAAACAATTACACATAACCGCTAATCCATTTAGGAATGTTTCCTCTGCTCAACTAGAGATCTTTATCAAAAATATGGAACACGGAATCAAATACAATGGAATGGAATAGATGGAACATATACAAATTGTGTTGGGTTGCGTTCAACAACTAGAAATGGAGAAAACACTATGAAGTTTATAACCCAAAAGTTAAAAAAGGTCTTCTTGTTTTGCAAAATCTTATATTTAGACTATTTTTTTTATTTCTTACTCAAAATCCCAGGGTATTCACTGAATACCTTGAATACCCAGACGCTACGCCACTGATAGTAGCCAGAGCCGCTAATGAGGGGCAAGATTCAAACGAGGGCAACAGAAAGTTAGGGATTAGACATTCTATCTTTCTCCATCTTTCGCTATTCGATTTCTCTTCCTTAACTGCCATCTGTTTATATTCTTTTTCACTACTGAGGAAGGGCTATGCCCGATACGTTTAGTTTTCATAATCCGGCTATTTAGCTTATTATAATTGGAATTCCTGTCAAAATACTAACAGCTATTATCGTATGTCGCATTATTTATTTATTTTATCACAGAGAATTAGGGATGTCATGAATTTTAGTGGCCTGTTTAGGTGAATGAAGGGGACTCTTAATGTGTGCATATAACAGTTGGAGTATTTTAATATCTTATCATAAATATCCTATATCTTCAGGGTTATTAAATTATACCAAAGCAGGCTACTGCAATTGACATATGCCTCCACTAGGTCTCGAACCCGGGTTTTGCAGATACAGGCAAGCATGGACAATAAGTTAGCAATGATGTGTTCACATCTCCAGGCTTATCCACGATGGGGCATTCAATTTGTTTCGGATTAAATCCTTCTTCAGAGCCATGCTTCAGAGCCATGCAATACTCTTAGGTGCCAAATTGCCGTCCCCCCCCCGCTTATTAGGTTTTTCAACTTTGCATAAGTGACGCATATTGAAAATTCATATCAGAGTATTCAAAATCACAAAATAAATAGACACCAGTCTTGTATAAACAAAATAAAGTAAACATTTAGTTATGGGAAGGATAACAACTTTGAAATAATTTCCCCTGGGCAATTAAGTTTCAAAAAAATATCCATCTAACCCCCCCCCCTGCTAATTGGAACCCCCTACTCCGGCAATTAGGTGCCTAAGAGTATTAACATTGATTCATAAGGCATAGTCTAACACAAGTAATTAAATTATACCAGAGCAGGCTATAGCAATTGACATATGCCTCCAACGGGTCTCAAACCCAGGTTTTTGCGGACACAGGCAAGCCTGCTAACCACTGTCCCAAACCAGGACAGGTAAGCGCAGTAACCTTGATGTGTTCACAACTCCAGGCTTATCTTATATCTTTAGGGTTTGGTTTAAGTTAATGCTTACCGTCCGCGGTACGTTTAAGATGAGAGTTAAGATTGGCTTTAGGCTAAATTTAGGCTAGTGTTTAGGGATGAACAGTCTTCAAGACGACCACCTTCCCTTATAATCTACGAATGAAATTCCAATATTTGCAGGTGGATGTACCAACAGTGGATGCTAAACATGGATGCCGGCGGATTGTGCTTCAGCAATGAAGAGTGGGAAAACGAGTGGCAAGAGATCCTGCGTCTCGCCTCCGATAAGCCTAGAGCTGTGAGTGCTCCTCCAGTGCGGAAAATAAGTTTGCAATACTCCAAAGCCACATCTCCTACAAGGTATCACTCCATCAAGTCCACAGATGTTCAACCTACTGGTAGCTTTGAAAGTTTGGAGGAGTTTCATGTGTTTGTGCTGGCTCACATTTTGCGTCGACCTATCATCGTAGTGGCTGATACGATGTTGCGGGATATTAACGGCGAGCCGGTGCAGCCAGTGAACTTTGGTGGGATATATTTGCCCATTGAATTACCGCATCAAGTTTGCTGCAAATTTCCTTTACTTCTCGGGTACGACTCGGCTCATTTTTCTGCCTTGGTCCCTGCGGAGGGAGAAGATGTATCAACGGAGGGACTGACTCTGTCGTCAAGCATTCCGCTGGTGCGGAGAAATCTGGAACTTTTACCAGTTCATTTTCTCTTGGACCCTGGCTCACATTGGATGAAAGCTGAGACGGACTCTAGCAGGCCAATGATACCAAATCCACCAAAGTACCAAATTATCGAGATTTTATCCAAATATCTGGAGCTCGTAAACCTTGGCTCTAATAATTCTGGAAATGTCACTCTTGATCAAAAGCCAAAAGATAAATCTACTGTTGGGAAAGCATTATCCAGTATTTCAAACTTGATGTCTAACCATGCTTTCCCTCAAAAAGAGCCTTCTGGAAGAAAACTGCCAAAAGATTTTCACGCGGCAAGGCTAGATTTACAGAACAAGCCAAAATATTACGAAGAAATGATTCAAAACTACATTGCTGATTCAAAGCGAAAACTGAACCTTAATACCACAGTGATGGAAAGAAGTAAAAGAGCTCATTTGAGATGCATCACTGATGGCTGTAAATTTTATGGCGCAGAAGCGACCAATTACTTGTGTTCTGGGTGTTACAGAAACCAATTGAAACTCTCAGGAAACCAAACTCCAAATATTAAAGCGCCCGCTTCTCCAGAGGTCGATCGGAAGATTATCAAAACTCTCACCCCCAATCTACCATGTTCAGAAAACGAAAGGAAATCGTTACCTTCGTATCCAAGTATTGTTGAAGAGAAAGACCTTATTACATTTGAAAATCTACGTCCTACTTTTGACAGTCTTTCTTTATCCAGTAACTATACCGACAATCAGAAGGCCTCTCACAGCAAAAGCCCAGATGTCTGGCCCGTTTTTCCTGACCGAAGAGTCTCACCTACCGCACCCTACCCAAGCCTAGGTGACGTGCCTTATTATAGAGCAGAACCGAATTCAATATCAGCAGCCTCGATCAACAACCGTGAATGGAGGCCAGGTGCCTTCCAAGGGGGACTCAACATGAATACTCAAAACACGGCATCGTCGGATAGATCATCGGATAGATCATTGGAAACACATCATTTCCCCAGGAGATATGAAGCACATAAATAGAAATCATCAATAGAATTTCAGACGTTGAATTTAATTTTTTCTTTTTCGATAAATATAGTGTTGGTGCAGAACTCAAAAGACGTATCAAAGATGGATTTAGCCCTTATCCATGGTGGGCCAAGAAATGAATGAAATTAATATAGTACTCCAAAGTTGTTACATCAACAAAAAAACGCTAAGTAAAAATATTTTTGAATGTATTTAATACCTTCGTTGTATAACCGTCTCTTTTAACAGTCTTACTATTATCAAGGGTTTTATTTAAATTAAGGGTATCATATTCGAAATGAAATAGCTATTTAAATATTGTTAATTTTTGTTTTGATTTATTACTATTTTCTACCTTTATAATGTAAAACTAATCTTTAAGATTTTATTATTGTTTCTTCCAGATAGGCTATTAATCAACTTAGAAATGCATAAATTCACCAAAAATTGTTTTCTTCAGAATCTGCCAAAAATTGGAAAAAAGCCTGATGGTTAAGCCCCAGTTTTTGGTCAAAATTGGCTTGGAGTAAATTCTTCCAAATGAAATTTAAATCAATGCAGGACTGTTCAGGTAGTAATGCAAGGTTGTAATAGCCTTAAAAAACGCATAAAATTATCAAAACATTTTCTTTTTATATCAGTCAAAAATTGGGAAAGCCTGATGGTTAGCCCATAATTTCTGGTCGAAATTCGCCTAGAATTAATCCTTCCAAATTAACCAAAAAGGCTTTTAATTAATTCACGACTGTCTAGAGAGTAATTTACAGGTATTATAGCCTTAGAAAACGCATAAAGTCTTCTTTATTCCTTCTTAAGGCTTCTTTCCCATGTTTCGCTGATTTTCAAGAACATTTACATAGTGCCTATAGGCCTAATCCAAATTCACCAGCAGGAGAGGTTTGAAGTTGATATCAGTTTTATTCAAAGTTTAGGAATACAAAGTTTTACCTTGTACGCCGCCACGGTTCGAACATCTATAGCCCTTGGCTTAGACCACTTTTTGAGGACTTTGGGTACTAAAAATGAAACAAAGGTAATACCTTTCTCATTTAGAAAGCTGGGATCTCCAAGTGGAACAAGCCAAGTGGTATAGTTATTCGGACCGTACTTCGAGTCTTAATAAGGTAAGACTCTTGATTTCTAGGATTTATAATGTTTTATGAAAATTATATAAAAGCAAAACCTTTCTTATTGAGAAAGCTGAAGAAAGAAGCAGGGGGGGGGAAGCAGGGGGATTTTGAACAGATTTTGAAGATTACTAAACAGGGTGGGTAAATTTCCTTAATTTCTGTAGTTTGTTTAGATTCTTGTTATACTCTCTTTAGTTTCCATTGTTTGTATAGACTCTTGTCATAGTTTTTTTAGATTACTTGTGAAACTGAAGAATCGAGATAATTTGTGAGAATAAAAATGACCCAGGTAGGACTCGAACCCACGATTGATTTTCCAAATCCTGTTTCTTCTAAGAAACTGAAGAAGTTTGATAGCTTATTAGTTTCTATACTTTCTTCAGTTTTATTTGATTCTTTAGAAACTAAATCAACAATCTAAAGAAACTTCTTCAGTTTCGTAAGTAATCTAGAGAAGTGCAGTAATCAAAAGAAAATATAACAAGGATGAAAACAAAGTAACTGAAGAAGTCCCATATAGTGGTCCCAAATAGGCTTTAAATCCACTAGAAACTCTACTAATAGCCTTCCAAATCAGCCACAAAGGGTTTTTGATGTTCGGACCATAGTTCGAATCGTCATAAATTTAAACTTTTGGTTTCTAAGATTAATAGTGTTTGGTAAAATAGATGTAAAAGTAAAACCTTCGTCATTAACGAAGCTCGAAGCTTGGGTGGCCAGGTGGACTAAGTCAAGAGCTTTATACGTTAGCACCATAGTTCGATTCTTTGTAAGGTAGGACTTTTGATTTCCAAGATTCATGATATGATATTTAGTGAAAATGATTCAATAGTAGCAACTCTAAGTGAAGAAGCTTGTGTGGCCCACTCCGTTAGGCGAAGGGCTTCAGATACTCGGACCATAGTTCGATTCCTAATAAGATAAGACTTTTGATTTCAAAGATTTATGATATTATATTTGGTGGAAATGATACACAAGTAGTGTCTTTCGTTAAGGAAGCTTGTGTGGCCCAGTGGGTTAAGCGTAGGGCATTGGATGCTGTGACCGTAGATCGAATCCTCATACGGTGAAACTTTTGATTTCTAAACTTTGAGTAAAAATGATACTAACTTCTAACTTATTCTGTCGGTGAGCTCCGGGTGGTGTGCAGGCAGAGTGCTTGTATCACAGTCGAAGGGTCGAGAGTTCGATCCTGAGACATACGGTTGTATCCTGAAGCAAACCAAAATCCCCTTGACATTCCAAAAAGTGGCATTGGCTCCACAGGAATTGTCGAGAGGGGCGCCAGGGGTCGGGGGTCTCCCCTGGCGGCTCCCCGAGGGAAGAAGTAAGGGGATTTTGAACAAATTTTGAAGATTGCTAAAATATTCGATTAATGAAAGAAACTGAATTAGTTGATTTCTTCTGATTCTTTCTATACTTTTTTCAGTTTCTCTGTTTTCTATAGTTTATTCACATTCTTGCTACAGTTTTTTAGTTTCTTTACACTACCGTACTTCATTTAGCTAGTTTCTTCAATTTCTCTAATCTAAAGAATCAAATGAAACTGCTTTAGTTAGATTCTTTAGTTTCTTCAGATTACTATCGTTTTCACAGAGTAATTAGCAAACTAAAACTATACAATCTAACTAAAAAAGTTTCTTCAGATTATTTAGTTAGTTTCTTCAGTTTCATTTGATTCTTCAAAGAAATTTGAAAACTAGACTCTGAAGAAACTAAAGAAAGTATAGTAAGAATCTATCTAACTCAAGCAGTTTCATTTGATTCTTTAGATTAGAGAAATTGAAGAAACTAGCTAAATGAAGTACAGTAGTGTAAAGAAACTAAAAAACTATAGCAAGAATATGAATAAACTATAGAAAACAGAGAAACTGAAAAAAGTATAGAAAGAATCAGAAGAAATCAACTAACAGAGTTCATTCAGTTTCTTTCATTGATCGAATATTTTAGCAATCTTCAAAATTTGTTCAAAATCCCCTTACTTCTTCCCTCAGGGAGCCGCCAGGGGAGACCCCCGACCCCTGGCGCCCCTCTCGACAATTCCTGTGGAGCCAATGCCACTTCTTGGAATGTCAAGGGGATTTTGGTTTGCTTCAGGATACAACCGTATGTCTCAGGATCGAACTCTCGACCCTTCGACTGTGATACAAGCACTCTGCCTGCACACCACCCGGAGCTCACCGACAGAATAAGTTTGAAGTTGATATCATTTTCATTCAGAGTTAAGAAATCAAAAGTCTTACCATACTAGGAATTGAACTACGCTCTGACCATCTAAAGCACTCGGCTTAGTCCACTTGGCCATCCAAGCTTTCTTACAGAGACAGTAATTACTTTTATATCATTTTCACCAAATATTAAAAATAATAGAAATCAAAAGTTTTGCCTTAGGAAGAATCGAACTACGGTCGGAACAATTAAAACCCTTAGCCAATTTTTTCGGCTTTCTTGATAAGAGAGGTTTTGCTTTTATATCATAGTCATATAATATTATAAATCCTAGAATCGAGAGTTTATCTTTCGAGGAATCAAACTGTATCACTTTTACTACAAAGTATAGATCTTAGAGATCAAAACTGTTACCTTACGATGGATTGAACTACGGTCTACACATCATCAGCCCTTGGCTTAGTCCACTGGGCCACATAAAACTTTCCTTATAAGAATGAACGTCTTTACTGTTTTATCGTTTTCACCACAACACTATCAATCTTTGAAATCAAAACTCTTAGAAAATACCTTTATCAAATATCATAAATCTTCGAAATCGAAAGAATTACCTTGCGAGGAATCAAAACTATTTTGTCCGAGCAATGCAGTTTCGGTGCAATATATTGTGTAAGTGACAGCGAAATAAGATGAATAGGCTAACTCGCCCAGAAGCAGTGCAAATCAACTACAAAGCTGGCATACAAGCCACTTTTTAGAAATGACAGAATATTTCATGCATCTGTTCTGTTTTATACATTTGTGCTGTACTTGGTTACTGTTTGCTGCAGGGATTTGAGGTACGGTTAGGGTTTGGGTTTGGGGCAAGAATTCGGCTTTAGGCTGGGAGTTGGGGTTAGGGTTAGGGTTGGTGTTAAAGGTTTATGGTTGGGGGGTTTCAAAGTCCCTTCGAATAGCATGAAAACTGCACCACAACTTTATGCAATATTGTGTTCACCTCCTTTAAACTGTGGATATCAATCACAAGCCTGTCAAAATGCCCTGCTCCTGTTAAATAAGTGGACTTTACGGTGTATTTTTAGGCCTTAGATTATTATTTCTTTCTGCATAGTTTCCAACCCTCTCGCATCCTGTAAGAACCTCCAGCATTTAGACGTAAGCTCCAGCACGGTTGAAATCTGAGGAATCCCCAGTATTTGTCCTAGAAATAAAAAACTCAAGCATTTACTCCAACATCGTACACCTATACTACATCTAAACTTCTTCAAGCTTAACTTTTCCTAATATTTCTCAATTTCATTTGTCTTTGCGCATTGCTTTGCACAAGATAGAGCTGAGAAATATATTTTTAGCTGGTCTTAAGCATGCTTTGAGCAAGATATATGCTTAAGCCTAAACAAGTCCTTTACTCTGACATAACATACAGTAGATAAATATCGAACCTCCTGCTTAAAAATTTCAAAATGTTGGCAACTATGTTTCTGCGACATCTGCATGGGTTTTAGTTTTGAAATTAAGACATTCAAATCACCAGGAGTCTGTCCAGCCATCGTAATTTACTGAGAAATACTTTAAGACCTTCAACCACTTTGAAGAGTCAGTAATCTTACAGGGGGTGTGCTGGGAGCAAAAAAGGGCCAGAGAAAAATTAAGGGTAGGGTCCAATTATTGTTGGTGCCATAAGTGTAGAACGGTCCACAAACAAGCAGTTTTTAAGGGCCCACTGGGAAATTTCCCTGTATCCCGGTGGGCCAGTATGCCCCTTAATCTTCGTGCTAACGTTTATTTGCTTTCCGAATGGTATTTGCCCACTCTGTTTTCTACTCCTTGTTGTTTTGACATCTTCGCAAAGGACTACCTCACTTTGAGGTCGAGAATTTGACATCATAACATCATCTACGCAATGCTTTTTGGAAATGAAACAGTTCCTTCTAAAATGAAAGCACTATCATATACGTAGCTCCCACTTTGGTGACCTCTCTAAAATTACCTATCCGTACTCCCATTATCTACACACGAAACAACTAAAACAAAAATACAGCCATTTTTTTAGGGCTTGAAGCACTTTTATTATATAGAAAATAACTATCATATTTTTTTATAGAGAAAGCCAAAAAACGCCAGAATTTCTCGACTCAGGCCTTAGTGCTTAACTGCAGTTTGAGTAGATTGCAATGTAAAGCTGGATGATTCTGCGGTGGCGACCGACTAACCAATCAGATGTAACGATTTTACTGTTTAAAAGCAATAGAAGACAATAAGCTTAGCTGTAATGCGAAAGAATCTCGAAAACACTCCAGGCAAACAGATTCTCAGAATTCAGATTAAGGGAAAGTCAAGTTGATTTCATACAACAAAATTCATTTCCAAAACTTAAGATTCTCAACCAAGTTACGAGCATAGAATGTCATAGTCATGTATAAAGGGGGCTTCTCGCTCAGCTCAGTGACAGCTGCTGTCGAACCCTTCTGTGATATGGCATCTTTTTTTATTTCTTCCATTATGATATCACGGGCGTCCTTTTCGGTCTTTGGGATTGTCGGCTTCACATCCATGACTTTCATGATTTCTTCGTGAAACAAAAGGATTGAGGGAATGTAGGTTTCTTTCGAGGCTTCAGCGGGAAGGGTGTCGTTTTCTTCGACTAAAAGAAGATTAAGATATAGAATATTTCTGACCAATAAATAAAGCATAGTATATTATGACGCGAATCAACCATTGAATCCTTGTTGCTCGAAGGGTTGTTGGCTTGAGATCCTTACCCTAATTTTAACCCTGACCCCACCCAACCCCTGACCCTAACTCCAGTTAAACGGATAGACTGGTGAAGCAAATCAAACAAATACGAATAGACTGATAGAACTTTTAGCATTACCCATAGTCCCTATTGAGGATCATCCCTGTTAATACACAAATTGCTATCAAATACGGAAGCACGAAATACAATAGTCTTTGACTGGTAAAAAAAAATCAATATAGCCAGAAAAATCGAAGCAAAGTAAAGCAAAAACACACATTACATAGGCTTTTTGTCAGACTATACCAATCATCCACTTCTTCTCTGATTGGCCTATTTCGATCTGCATCAGGGTATGATAATTCGTTAGGATTTTATTTCGTTTTGTTTCTGGCGTTCTTTGTTGAGTGTCAGACGAAAAGCTTAAGTAATCTATTTGTTTGTTTCGCTATGTATCCGATTTTTCTGGCTAAAGCATGAAACACAACATAACTTTCAACATCAGGCCTAGTCTCTTTATGGCGCTTCTTAATCAATAGGCGTTTCTTACAGAACGAATATGTGCCAGAATCAGGTCTGTGTTTTATCAGTGCTTCTTATTTATGGGCACTAATGTGGTACGCCTTATATCGGAAGATAGGGTATGACAGGTAATCAAATAAATAAATAATTACAGGTAATCAAATAAATCAGACATACTTGGAACTGCGTCTTTGGATTTGAAGTCTAGTCTTTCCCATGGCGGTTTAGGTATTATTTTTCCACTCTCCAGTGACACACGAACTCTTTTGCCATCTTCATTGTAACGCCACACAATATCTGTAGCTTTTCTGGCGTAAAAAGGATCACATGTTAATTGCATTCAAATGTTTTCCTACAGAATACAACAACTCGTTTACTTGGTTTTAGATATGCCTTAAGAATTAACCTAGACCAGAATTAACTTGCCTTACTTGAAATAGGTTCAGTGAAGTGATACCTAACTTGAAAAATACCACATCATTTGTCTAAAATGACACCTCACAAAACACATGTTGGCACAGGTGCTCTGAAGCTGAAGTATTAATCCAGAATGAATATTTTTACGATTTTCATCATTATTATTTCATATTCAGTATTTGTTAGAAAGAGATATTTTCCCTTGGGTTGAAATTTCTCATCATCAGCAAACTACAAATCTGGAAATTTGGTCACAATTCGGGAATCATCTTTTCCCCATGTTGAAGTGCAGTGTAGATAACCGTCTCCTAACTTGAGAAGAAGAAGGATTTGGAGGTCGTAGGTTCAAGTCCTGCTTGCATCATTTTCGCACGCTGTTTTCAAGCATCACCCAGCAGTGAGTTTCTGTTTCATTCCAAAACGGCCATGAGAGCCAAAGTAGCTGTTTAATGACCAATTATCCAGGTATTGCATCGTGCATCTTTAGTGCATTCATTGTAAAAATTGCCTCTATTTCTGCTAGCCATTCCATCCTTAGAACTCTCCTACGCCCCTGCCTGTAGGCACATAGTGGCATACACTACAATCACAACATATTGTAGTATCCTTAGTTGCTCATAAAGTTGAAAATCATTACCGAATAAAGAACCTCTAAATTAAGAATTACCCTGTGTTAGGATCCACCAGTTTCACATCAGCAACATGGAGAGGATCTTCAAATGGAAAATGGCCACCTTGGAAATCTTTATATGGGTTCAAATACTTGTGGTACTAAAAAGCAATAAAAGTGAATAACTATCTGGATTTCATTGACTTTTGCCTATAGCAAAATAATTAAAGCTCCAAAATATCCCTATAAACAAGGGACTCCTTTCCCCAAAGAATTGAAAATATTTTGAAACTAAAGCTAATCTAAGATATACATATATTAAAAGTATACCACAATTGCACTTATCATAGGCTACCTTTTTTTCTATTATTTCTGGATGTTTCTTTAGTTGTTGACTTTGTTTCTACAAGGAGATAAAACCCCTAAAACAGGCTCGCAGGCTCTTTAAATTGAAAAGTAAGTCCCTGGTATTTCGGGGGCAGAGAATATTTCAACGCTAAATTATTGATAGAAACTGTCTTACGCATAATGCAGCCAGGCATAGATATTTTATTCCTGTTAGCGTTTGAGTTTTTGATGGTATGTCACTACATCAATTGAACTCTCTGTAAAATTGACTCCATTTTTGAAGACGAAGAAAGGCACCTCACACTGCTCTGTTTTCAAACTATTATGCTCTCAATGCATTCAAGTGTTAAAATGGCTCTAGGCAAAGATGGTTTATCTGAGGCTCCTGAATCTATAACTAAGTATAACATACTCAGGAAAATATGAAACAAAATAACTTAGCACTTACGGTATTAAGTCCTTGTACAAAAACCCAGTTCTTTGCTCTTGCTACCTCCCGAACCTTTCCTTGCTTTCCTTTGTCTTTCCCAACCATGATTTCAACCTTGCAGAGAAATTGATAATTTCATTAGCAAACAGAAATAAACCCATTTAAGTAGGGAGGTAGAGACAGTCCGAATCGCTTGCTAATAATTTCCCATCTACGATCAATTTTTGTAAAGACGTCAGATCGAAATAAGGAATAACAGATCATGGCAATTGATTCTTATTGAGAAATGAATTTAAGCGATGCTTGAGACAAATAACACTAGTTAAGGCATTTGAAGTCTGTGTTTCGGATTCCGTAGTCTGTGTTTCGTATTGATTTTAAGCCTTTTTATATTTCATATTTCAATTTGTTCTATCCTATAATTATATTCATTTTTAAACCTGGGTAACATGACTTGTGTTATACAGGCAGAAGAATGATATCAACGATTTAATGGAAGTGAAAATGAGATTCTCTAAAAATAATGTTCCAGGGATTAGAGTTATTGCTTGGCGTTACAGTTAGGTAGAGGTGGGGTTTGGGGGTTCGGGATAGGTTTAAGTTTGGGGGTTTGTGTTTCAAATTTCTTCAAGTATGTAGCGGAAAATCTGATGAATTTTTACGGAGTCTGGGACGATTGCAGTTTAGTTGGTAGTAATAACAGGGAAACAAGATTTCCAAAGAGCCTACACTATCTCCTCTCTGCGATGAGTGAACCTGTTTTCTTTAGACTGCGTAACTGCGGAGGAGACTGCCTAATAAACTGCAAATCTGGCCTGGTATCTCGTGTTCGCCTCCTTATACTCTGCCCTCCATTAAATATGGAAACGATTCGAATTTTAGGCCTAAATTATATCATTTTCATAGTAAGACACAGAAATAAATTTCCAATCTGTCTCTCGCTTATCTCCCCACATGAGCTGAATCACACATCAACTTATTGAGAAATTAGTGCAGAAACTTTATTTGGAGCTTAAATGTAAAATAAAGTTAGACATGACAAGTTTTTATTGAAAATCTTAAGCTTGGTGAGATGCTCGAAAATTTTATTTGAAGAGTAAGTGGTTCACAAAAAAATAGGAATAAGTTGGGGTTTTCTTTTAATGGAAATAGTAAAAAAAATCGCAAAAGCAAGTCAACAACCTAAATAATAATGAAATTTCAAAAGTGGGCTCGTTATCTATTGATTCACAAAATCCAGAGTAAACCAAAAAATATTTGGCATCAGCAAGGTTGTCGAGGTGAATTTGCAATGGAGAAAAAAAGCCTGTCAGGTGCACTTGCACCATAATAACTCTTAATACCGCCAGAAGCTTCGGAAGAAAATTCAGCGATGCAAACAATATAAATAAGTGTTTCCTCTAATGTCTTTTATGCATAAGAAAGTTCACAAATTATGCAATATAGCTTGCTTCATAAAAATAGTACTTGCCGTCTTGCCATCAAACGTCAACTTAGGCCAAGTAAATCACTTGATATAACTCGATATCAATTTCTTTGAAAATGTTGAAGTTCTTGGATAAAAATAGCTTTAGATAAACTCATCATGGAGTAAAGAACAATCCCTAACAAAAATTGTTCAAGAATGGCATTCGACCTAAACAAACAGCTTTCAACAAACTTGAACAATAATTTTCAAGACTTTCGAAGATGTTTCTTGCCTGCCATGCATCAAGAAAAAAATTGAAATTTTGAATCGACCGGGAAGGTTTTGAGATAATGAAAACAAGTTTTGATTAAAAGAATAATTTCTCTGTCATTGGTTTGAATTTCACAAATATTGGACACTTGGTTACGTAGAACCTCATTGTTATATTTCTCTCATCGCTTTGATTGACATTTGCTCCGCCATATTAGCCTCTTAGTCGTTTCCATACATATTGGAGGGCAGAGTTTTATCTGTTGATATCATTCACTTGGCCTAGCCTGTCCTGTTACATAAGGAGAAGCATCAAAATCAAAAGATCTTACAAAATCTCCCTTTAAAACATGCCATTCTTCGGGTTTCCAAGGAACAATCTTTCTTGCTTTCTTCGGATGGCGTGTTGGGGTTGGAAAGCGAGCAGGCAGGGGCTTTCTAGGAAATGGCGACCAAGGAATCACGGGTCGTCTACTCATTTCTTCGTCTTCTTTGATTTCGTAAATTCAGTAGCTCTCTAGTCAATATTATGGATGTCGATTTATTTAAAACAATGCTATAGGCAAGTTTTTAACAACATAATAATTAACAGCTTGGTAATACTCTCGTTTAACTTTAGACTTTGCCGCAGTAACAGGGTGGCATTGAATAATATCACGTGCTTTCTAGCAACAGAATGATTCTTAGATTGAATATGAGAATGATATTCAGAAAGAACACAAGCACGACAAGCACAAGCATAGTTTATTTTTGAATTTACCTATTCAGAAAGAATAATACTCAAATGACACATGCTTAGAAGCCCCATAAAGCCCCCTTTCTTTTAAGCTACCCCTATTCATACAATCGAGACTACAGAGTAAAAAGTGATGAGTTAGGAATAGCCGATAGAGAGTAAAAAACATGCTGGACAGTGAAGAACTCCTCCTAAAACTCCTCTTTCAAAGGCATTTGCTCTATAAGCCCCTCCCCCAAGAGCCTCAAAAATTAAATAAGGGCTTTATTAGTGCTTTTACGGTACACCAATTTTTTGCTAAACAGAAGGGAATCTTCATAAGAAACTCAGTACTGGAATTTTTTCTAAAGAGCAATATAATTGTTTGTTCTCTTATTGTTCTCTTTGAAAACGGAAAACATTAGAAAATTCAAGAAGTTTCCAGCACTGAAAACTCAGGTTTCTCATATAGAATTGAGTGTTTGTTGGTGAATTGATAACGTGTACGTTAATTTAGTTTGAGAATTTTTTTAGTACAGAACGGGAAAACTTAATTCAGGCGTGGATCCAGCTTAAAAATTTGCGTTAAGTCGTTTGAAAAATAGAGGGGGGCTAGAGACGGAGTACGCAGGGAACATTTTTATTAATGAACCCCCTAGACCCTCTTACTACGTTTTTACAGGAGAAACTAGTCATCTTACTTGATGTTTAAACAATTTTTTTCCAGTGGGTTAGACGTGATATAAAGACATAAAGTTTCAGTTACGTTCTATTTCTGACATACTAAAAAAGGAACGAAATGAAATGCTAATGAGTTTCTAGAAATATGGTAGCTTAATTTTCTATTTTGATTGGAATAAAGAAAAGTTATACCAAATAGGTGGAAGTAAGTTTCCACTTACTTATCATACTCCATCATTCATTATTACAACAAAATTCAGAAAATGTTGACAAGTATAATCTCATGAATTTGAATGAAAACTCTAGTTCTATAATAATTAAAGTGCTTAATTCATCCAAAAAATCTTCCATACAACATGTATGTTTTTAAAAGATAATAAACATATTTCCAGTGCTGAAGATTTCTTAAAAGTTCCGAATTTTTATTGCTGCCTTTCCTGAATCACTCGGTGTAGTAATTTATCTTAAAATGCTTGCAGATTCTACACACTGCACTTTCGCAAAACATCTCAATTTCAAAAAAGAACTTTAGCTGATGCCTCCTTTCTTAAAGAGTAGCAATTGGAAATGTGTAAAAATCTTCCAACGACAATCAACGATCCATTATTGATTTTCTATAAGAAACAGAAGAAGGCCTTCATGTCAGAAAAGACTAATGAAAAAGATCACACAAGTTCAACTCCTTCGACACACTGCAAATTAGATTTGGTATATGATTTTCACGATTCGGCCATACGAGTTGAAAAATTCCTTTATGGCCTCGTCAAGAATTGTACGCAGTAGAACAATAAGGCTAGATTTTCAAAACTAAAGAAACTTTCTTAAGAGATTTTACGTGAATCAAAAGAGCTAAGAATCTTTTCATTTTGCATTTACTAAAAAGGATGACAAAAATGCTTATTGGCAAATACTTGCAACACATCACACCTGATCTAGTAATTTTACAGGAATTATTTGCACAGGGATTGACTTTAAGAAGGGAAACCTCAAGTTTTCCGTATAAATTCATAATTGTAACAAAATAAAACTTGGGGTTAAGAAACTTTTCGTACCCTAATTGGGGTGAAAGCTAAGAAAATCTGATACCAGGCTTCTGCATAGTTTCCTTTGAAATAATGAGTGTAACCCTTTCAAAGAAACAAAATTGAATATCTCGAATCAAATCCTTATCTAGATCCTCAAAAAACTTGGTAATTCTCTCACAGCAAGACCCTAAAAATGGATCGACCAGTGACGATTCCTAAAACATATGACAAGGGGTGGTTTTCTAGGTAGGCATCGTTTTTCATGAGACCATTGCTTAGACAAACCATGAATATGGTAAAAACAACTGCATAAGACAATAAGGATACAAGAATTAATATGTGTGATGCATTGCAACTGACATAGGAACTACTTTAATTGATGCCTTTAACCTTAGGATTTTGGCAATCACCATATATTTCGGGCGTGGGATTCAGCATATGTTTCTAAAAAGGAGGCTCCGCCCCTGCAGCCCCCAAGAAATTATCACTGGGATCGACACGAATAAAGAAAAATTAGGTATACTATGAGGGTCTATCAAAGTGATTACATATATATAATATATTTGTGTACAAAACAGGGAAATCTTCTACAAATTATTGTCCAGTAAGCTTATTGCAATCTTACCACTGGGAATTCTAATTACTATTCTACAAAAGACATCTATCATTAATCATCTACTATATATATACTCGATTTATTAAGGTTTCTGCCAAAAATCATTTGGGTTTTTTGTAAATTTCTTTGACTGAACCCCTACACGTATATGTACCGAGTATCCCTTTAGGATCCGATAACATAATTTCATAACTATCAAGATAAATGACAAGCAAAGCTACAAATTAGCTTGATTGCCGTTCTCAAAAATTAATTTTGCCAGCCCCCATGACAAGCTTAAGTGTAAAAATAGAATCTTATCTAGAGGAGCCTTGGTCCAAATGAAGTCAAATCTCAAGAGCTTTTTCTGAAATTCCAAATCTTGGTCTAGAATCAATACCATTCTGTTATGGGTGACCAAAGACATCACCATAGATAAAGTAACCCTATTCTACGGAATTGTGAAACATAAAATGTTTGACAGTGCTTGGCAGAAACCTTCAATTCTAATTTCAACAAAAATTAAGCGGCAAATAATTGAAATCAAACGACATACTAACTTCCTGGCTCGACAGTAAAGTACATGGCTTCTTGCAGAACAGGGTAGATGAGTTTCACCTGTTCGGCCCCTTTGATGTTTAGATTGTTCATCGAGTAGTTGTGAATCATCTCCGGAATTGTGTCGTACGGTTTGCTATGTTGACCCAAGATGAACTTGCCACCGCGACATGATATCTTCAAGTGCATCGGTTCATTGTTGTTTCTGAAATGTTGAACATTGAGTTACTTTAGAATTCAAATAGCGTCTACCTGTTTGCTAAGTCCACTGTAAGGCTACTGACAAGATTGCGACTAAGAACAAGCCATAATTGCCAGTAGCTATGGGTTAGAGGAGCTTGTCAGCTGTGGGTAAATATAATATACAATATACTAATCACCCTTATAGCATATAAACCAGTTGTAAATAGGAATATATTTATCTGTACATCTCCTGATGAATGGGTAACCGCAAAACAGACTTGTCGAGATTGAGAGTTTTTTGTTTCGAGTCTCTTTCTTCTAAGTGTATATAGTTCTACTTTATGTATTGAGCACTCTTATCAAAAACCAATTCACGGACTTTGTAACCAAATACTGAATATACAACCAACAACTGAATATATATCAAAAAACTGGAAATCAAATAAAGCATGGGCATCCCCTTTGATTCTCCTTTGATTGTACAGTAACAAGCAAAATCTGACACTACATGTACCCCGACCTCGGTTTCGAAGAATCTACAAGACTCTGCAGGAGAGAGTGAAAAAGAGGCATGGGCGGCATATAGTGGAGATATATATTCATACTCCACTAAACGGGAACAATGTCGAGAGAACAAAATCGTGGCATCACACAATATGAAACATAATACTTGGCCCTTGAAATAAGTAGCAGACCATGGGACTATAATTTGCAATTACCCAAAAAATTGTTGTATTAAATAGAATGACAAACCTGAGGGATAACGAGTAATCCATCTTGGTGCTTTCACTGTCTCTTATCAAATAGCTGCAGTCCGGAAGACCGCGAAGCAATCCTTCAGCTTCCATTCTGGGTATCTTTCCGTGGTACCAGCTACAATGCAACAAAAAAGGTGGAGAGTAGTAAAAGGTTATAAACGAAAATGTCTCCTGGCTTATTTTAACGTTATTTCTAAATTCAAAAGTTCTCATCTGATTTTCATTTAGAACGTAAGCAGGGAAATTGATCAGTCATTATCTAATCAGTCATTTCTCTATCGTCCAACGCTTTGTAGAGCTGTAGAGAACAAAAGACATCAGTTCCACCCTCTTTTAGTTCTGTCTGGTAGACATTGTCAAAAGTTCTCCAAAAATAATTTGGTCCATTTGGCAGAGATAAAGACTACTTTAGTGTAATTAAGGCAATATTTGATTAATTATCTAACGCGTCTTCTCTTTTGTGGCGCACATAGTCAAACTTGATGTTGGACTAGCTTTACTTGGATATCTCATAACTCGTACAAAGTATGCGTGGTCCCAGTCCCTTAGATATGAATATAATTCAGACCTGTCAACTACCTCACAATAAAAACCAGAAGATTCTTTGATCAAACCGTTCAACCCCTACTAGGGAATAGGCTGCAATATAAATTCTGTTGTGTGTGTTTGTGTGTAAGATTCTTTAATCATTGTCGCCTTCTATTATTTTTCATAGGCAGTATCTTTGATCTCTAACGGACAGAGCGGTGAAAACAGTAGAGTTGGCAGGTGATTGCAGCGTGTAAGTCAGATTTTCTGTAATTCGCACTATTTTACCTGGTTCAAAGTAAGCTTAGGCCAGTTTGACTGCACAATATCATTGATGAATGAATTGAAGAAGAAAAATTCAGATTTCTTACTTTTGGTTCTCTAAAGGAATGGTTGGATCAACTTCGTACATCTTTCGTTCAATAGCTGCGGCTGATGATTCTTGCGGGGGTTGGGTACGTTTTGGCTTAGCAGGCCTAGTCTTATCGGTCAGGGAGCTTTCAACGCGATCTCTTGACGTCTCAGTTTGTTTAGCAGATGGAGGTGGTAGGTTAGCCATTGCTTTAGAAAGGGCACCGTTATTCCACTCCCAGGGCGCATCATAATCATCAGACGGTGGTTTGGGTTTGCTTGGTGCGGCTAATGCGTTACTTGGCGTCGGAGCAGATGGTTTTGGATAGTTTTTCGCTGTGTACTCCCAAGGCTCTTCATAATTATCTTCTTTCACAAATCTGCAATGGGAAATGGTTTTATAAGTGGAAACTTTCATTCTCATTAATAAACTTACAACTATTTAAATATCTAAAAGGTAAGAAATTTACACCACCAACAATTTAGTGACTAACACTCTCCATAAAGGGCACGATAGTCCAGCCCTACTGCCTTAAACAATCTTACTTCTTTAAAATGTTAGAAGTTCTGGATTAGTTGATTCTTTGTCTTTCCAACAAAATATATAATACGTTTTCCTTACACAGATGTTTGTTATGCTTCTGACAATGTTTTTGAAAGAAGTTCCAAAAGTTCAATCCTCTTTATTTCTTGAAGTATAACCTTTCCCTTGTCATCACTACATATCAGTCCTAGAGCGCTCATGCTCAGATTCACAAATTTAACTATCTTATACTCCCACCGATAGGAGGGGTTTCAAGAAATAGTACATTTATAAACTTCTAGCATAAGCCTTTGTAAATGTTTTACATGAATAGTAGTCTCCTGATTTCTGGCCAAGAGCTCTTCAAAATTAGAGTCAAAATAATTTCGTAACACTCTAAGGGCACGTTTATATATTTGATTCACGTCATCATTTGCTGTTCTTCCAGAAAACATCCATATGAGAGGGCAATAGATAAAATTTTTCGAAATGAACGAGTTATATAGTAGGCTAGCTTTTTGGCAACTCTTGAAAAAGTTGTAACTCTTGAAAAAGCTATAACCTTATTCTGTGATGGTGTACATTATGAATTGAACGATTCAAATGTGTTTGTGTACTTCATGAATGGAACGTGCTGAAGTACCCTGTTGTAGTTTATTGGGGGGAAGAAAAATATAATGATACGGACAGTTAGTAAGTGCAGAAGGTGAAATGGAGTAATTGTCAATGGAAATGCTATGATAGTAGATAAATATCAAGTGGCCGATGAAAATATCAAGCCAACAATGCTATAGAAAATAAAATGAAAATGAAATAAAAAGTGCCTAAAATTTAAAGTTTAAATTCTATACATTTGATCGAATAGCAAAATTTAGTTCAGTAATTCAGCTATTTTGAAGTAAATATTGCTGCGATTGACCCCAGGGGAGGCACAAAGCATAAAATTGGTACATGGATGTGCTGCTTATATAGGTGGGGTTTTCATTGAAAAATCTTGAAACATGGCAAAGACCTATTTATCAAATCTCATATAAATGGGTACGAAAGCTAAGATTAATAGCTTTTTCATGAAAACAGGTCTAACTTTTACTATAATTGTGAAATATCAACTTAGCTAAAATATCTTTTCACCGTTTCATTCACAATTTTGGTTATCATTTCCCAAAAGTGTGGATGGTTACGAAATTTCAGCAGCACATCCCAATCCAATCATTGAATTAATTGGTAGGTATTGTTTGGAATATCAAAGCATTCTTAACGCCTTGGAAATTTTCTTGATTATATTTGCTATCTGCATATCCTAGCTCAAGTGTTGCTCAACATATATCCTACGGTATTTCATACCCCTTATCATTGAAAACAGCTCCTTTCCTATTACCAGAGACGGCTGCTAAATATTTCTGCCGTGGCTTGATAAATATTTCTCAACTTTTGCCCACCACCAATAATTAGGTATAGGGCTGGTAAATCAATCTATGGGTTTTGGTGACATTTAGTGGCCGCTTGTTTGCAGCAAGCCAGGTACCGAGACTTTCTAGATCTTCATTGACACTTTCAATCACTACACGGATGGAGTTGGCTGAGAACTATATACTAGTGTCGTCTGCCTATAAGTAAAGGCTTAATGTCATCTAAATAACAAATCATGGACCCTCATTATCGGTGCAAGGTTGTGGTGCATATACTAAATTTCAAGCATCTTACTTTGGAGTCTTTTTCTGCTGTTGAGCTTCCTTATTGGTTGCCTTTGCATTGTTGACAAGTGCACGAGCAGCTACTTGTTCCTCGTACGTCATGTCGTAGATGTCCTCCTCGACGGGCATAGTCGCTTTCACACCATTGCCTTTTTTGCTTGGTTGCTTCACTTTCGGGCCTAGAAAATAAACGTGCAAAATGTTATATGCTACGTTATGGGCCGTTTGGACGTCTACCCCAAAACAACAGCAAACTTAGTTTAACGCTATAATAAGTAGGTTTATGTTTAATATACTAGCCTGCGAAAGGCAAGGTGTCTTATTTCTATCAGGGGTACAATAACCCTAGTTAAACGTCCCTTCTAAAGGACGGTAGAGTGAGTTGTTTAGTCAACACCTCGAAGGCAAACAGTTTTAGCCGCTTCGTCACTCACGGTGGATATTCCAAAGCTGGTCCTAATTCCACCACTCTCTAAATCCGCTCTGACAGCTCCAATTGAGGGAGTAACACTAGAGTACCATATGTCTTAGGAACTCTCTCCCTTCTACCTGCTTTCCAGGTGAAAACGATCTTAATCTACCGTAATTCAAATCTCTATCACCTCTCTGCAATCATTCTAATACAGCCGATAACAGTGAGTGCCTTCAAGCCATCCAATATGTTTATCCTTACAGCACATGAAGGGGGCATAACAAAAAAGGGCTTAAGAAAAATTTAGATCACTAAAAAAATGCTTGCACATTCATAAGGATGTGTTTTGTTACCTGGAAATCCAAGTGAATTCTGAAAAATAGAATGCTATCAAAATAGAATCTATGATTCTAGAAAACTTGAATTCTAAAAACTGGAGACTTGCTCAGCCGAATGTCTTGTTTGGCTTCATAACCAGTCCCAATGCTGACTTACATCCTAGTAACTTTCAAAATTTTTCGATCTTCAAACTGCTAGTCTCTCGAAGGTCTTTGAAACCTGCTTTTGAAAACAGGTTTTAGAGAGCTCTAATAAAAATTGCCGTTTAAAGAAGAATGGTTTTGGAAACAGACTTTCTGAAAAAAGGATGGTTTTGAAGAACACACCCTAAACATGCTTTATTGAGCACATATTGTTCTCCCTAATCACCCTGTTTAACTCCAAAGTCTGATAAGACGAGTAGGATACAAAACAGACACAATTTCACCAACAGAACTAAGATAAAATAAGATAGCTAGTTCTCTTATTTTACCTTGACAAAACTAATTCTATAATTTCCTTGATGAAATAACGTAGTAAAGCATAGTTGTCGGGGCGCTTAACTTCGTATTCGTGAAGGGCAACCTTCTTGGGTTCATTTCAACGCACAGTCGGAATCATAAACTATATAAGCTGTCAGCCAACTAAGCTGTGCATCCTTCCGAAGTTGGTAAACGAGTACCCAGGTGACTGGTGTTATAACAGTCAGTTTCCTCAAGGAGTAGCATTGCTAAATACCCTACTTAAAGTCAATTGATTTCATTTTGTAATAAAGAACGAAATGATGGGAACATACGAAACGGGAACCGAATCCGTAAGTAAGATTCACAAAAAAATTCATTCTAAGGGCCTTGATGAAAATAACAAATAAGTAAAAGAAGGGAAGATACGAAACAGGAACCTTGAAAGAATTCGAGTTAATTTGGGCATACACCCACTATTTCAGTGTTTATGGATATCTGTCCAAGGAGAAATCGTCTTGTTAGATGTCACACACGTTTAAATCATCCTGTCCAACGTGTATGTTAGCCCCAGGTATCTTTGGTCTTTTACAGAAGAGAAAAAATGTTCTCTCGTGGGTCCTAATGCCAAGACCGAAAACATTTAATCCACAAATATACAAAGTAAGGAAGTACAAGCAAATTCTACTGAATGAAGGAACATGAAAGTGGTATGCAAAAATGTTCCACTGACGGGCAATAGGAGAGGCTAGTCCAGGAGAGTCAGAACACCCTGCATTGACTCTGTGCCTAGTCTTCATGTCTAAAGCACTAGTTAAAATGAGAAAATACCTGCATCATATGGAACAGTATAGTACTCTTCTTCTTCGTAACTACTTTTGGGTAAACTTGCAGGCATCTTCGAGTCCCATGGGTCTTTGTAATCGTCCTTATAGTGGTTCTTAACATCACGTGGTGCAGATCTTGAGTCCCACGGCTCAATATAATTGTCTATTTTTTTCGCAGAGTTGAATATAGGTCCAGTAGGGTAAGTTTGTGTGGCAGGTTTATAAGGTAGGTTTGTAGGTGCGGTGGAGTTCTTTGAGTCGTATGGGTCCATGTAGGTGTCTTTATGTCTCTGATTGTGGGGTGGTTTAGCAGGCGCTCCCAAAGAAGTGTTAAGTGATTTCGCTTTACTGTCCCACGGGTCAGCGTAGTCGTCCACTCTTTGCATATTGGCAGCTTTAGGCTGGAAAAAACATGGAATCAAAGCAATAAATACAAACACAGGCCTTAGCTTTAGACCAACGATCAATCTTAGCTCTTGCCAGCACAATGGTGAAGTAATGGGTACAGCTTGTAAACCATATGACCAGGGCAATTAGCCAGTCTGACACAATTTTCTTTCCAGAAAGCCTGACATACAGATATCTTCAAACTTTTTTGAATATATAATTTGTGTTTCAGTTTCAATTTCAGTTAAAAACTGAAACTGAAAAATAAATTTTATATTTGAAAAAAGGTTGAAAGGTAATCTGTGGATCTGTATTTCATGCTTTCTACGAAGAAAATTCAATTACCCCCTTGCTTTCCCCCTTGCTTTAAAGGATGTCCTATTAAATTGATTATTCTAAATTCCCAAGGCAAAGAAGAAGCTTTAAAAGAACCAAATAACTTTTGTCAAGGCTTTACATTCTGATCTTCTGCATAATTTGACCCTCAGGTCTTCTTGCAAGTGTTCTCATCTTAGGAGCTATTTTTCCTAACATTTTTTATGGGAAACTGCATATCTCCTAACTTTTTCTTTTCTTTTTCAGCAAATCAAGCCTCGCTCTTCTTATACAGTGTGTTAAACTTCTAAAGAAAGAGTGTTGCACTATTAGGGAGTACTAATTACAAAGAATATACTGTGCATGTGTAACAAGGAAGTAGAGTGTAAATCTCAAGCAGGTTGTGGACTGCTGTAGATTATTCACAATGACTAAACCTAAGACTTCAACATTAACTCTGCTGTCTTATTTAGTAAATTACCCCAACAGCTATTAATTCTGATTGAAATGGCAACTAGTAAAAACTGCATTTCCGACAATCTGGCAACATGCAAAATGGAGAATTTCTTTGTCTTTGGCAGAAACCATTTCAGATAGCCTTGCAGAGCTTACATGTTGTCCAATCTTCGTCTACTTAATTTACATCTAAATTCCATGACTTCATAAACTACATCTCGGCACAAAGTTGATCAAATATACAGGGTTTTGCCAAAAACTTTGAAATTCAATTATTTCATACAGAACTCCTGCTATTTCTATTTTCCTCAACAAAAGGTACCCCAAAATATTTCATTATGGTCACGTGACTGGCTACGTCTAGAAGAAAAAAGAAATACCTGCACCTTATTGGTACCATAGGGTTAAAGTCACCACAAAGGAACCTGACTTATCTAAGTAGAATGTCAACAATATTGTTATTTCTTTAATAACTTCCTTTTCTTTTAGTCATTGTTTGGAATGATGGAATGAATAATATTCAGGGCCTACCTGCTATGAATATGGAATAAGGAAATAACTGGTAAATGGCTTTCTCGTAGTAAAAAACTCTTTATTTATAATGCATAGCTCGTGCAATGTCTATGTTGTTGACATAATAATTTGACCTTATTCCTTACTTTGGGGCCTTTCGATGATAGAGTTAGGCCAATTTCAGGCCATTACTAATTCATGTGTGTTATTTCTTCACTTACCTTCTCAGCAATGGCAGGTTTTGACTTGCGGGTTCCACCTTCCAAGCTTCGTGTTTGATGGCTCATTTGCTGCGCTTGTTTGCTTCCGAACTCGATAGTCGAGAAGGGTCTCGCCGAAGGAGTCTTAGAGGTCGGGTATGGCGGTGGATAATCGGGCACTGGAGGCTTCCTCATTATTGCCTCACGAGGTGGTTCAGTCGGGCACAGCCCTTCTGGATCAATGTAGCCTTCGTCATCTGATTCTCCAGATCCGGTATTTTCATCTTTTTGCTTTGCTTTCTTCTTGCCTCCGATCAAATTCAAGAATTTACTGCTGAAATTTCCTTTTCCTGCTCCGCTCGCCATTTCGAAATTAATTTGTGCGGAACTGAAAAGGTAGGTAGGTGACAGGATGCTCCCACTTAATGTTATTGATCTCACCTACAGCGCTGCGATTTTCCCTGTCGTTATTAATATTGATATTGTACTGCTGCATTTTTATGATATTACGCAACACATCATACGACCAAGTTCCTGGAAATGGTATCTTAGCGCTTATTAAGAAATTCAAATCGAGTTCCTCTCCAAAACGAGTACCCATAAGTTTCGAAAGCCTCATCAAAATACATTACTCCCAGCCTAAGAACGATGACGCGGTATATCAGTGGTCGAAGGTTCGAGTCCAATTAAGGTCATTTTCATTCACACAAATCATCTCCATTGATTTTCCAAATATCGGGTGTTGAAAGAGACTTTTTAAGGTATCGAGGGAATAAGAAGATCACTTAAAGACTCTCAATCAGGATGAAGGCCTAATGAAGCTGTTCACTCGTTCCAACCAATTTCATAATTATAAAGCGAATGGAGTAAATTCAGGATAGTTAATCGTTGATTGTCTCCAATTGTTGAATTTATTCACAAATTTCATAATTACGCCCCAATAAAAACACTAGACGAGGTTTCTGCTTAGCAGGACCCCATGGCTGTGACTGCAAAGCGTTAATGTTGACAGAGTCTTTAATATCCATGAAAAGTAACAATGCTTTAATTCATAAATGTATTTTAATTGATATTGACAATTCATGAAATTGATTTTAAATCAAGTAAAAAATTTAATATCGATACACATTTTAGATCAATTACAGTCCATTGGTTAAATTTACATTGTAATAAAATTTCTCCCAATAGAAAAAGTTAGAAAAAAGTATAATTTTTTTTTTTTTTTTTTTTTTTTTTTTTTATAAATCAAGTATACAGGCCGAGATGGCCCTTTACTGCATACATAACCTACAGCTAATAATTAGATACAATCTTTTATATTAGATAGAAAAACGAAGCGAATATTACAAAATGAAAAATAAATATGATACACTCCACTCATTTTTTTAGGAAACTAGACTACGTCATTTTAATTTAGTTGCTCAGGTTTTACAATTGGAGGTGGTAGGCCTATCACAAGTTTCAGCATTGTTAAATGTTGCAAATTAAGTTCTTACGAGATGTTTTTGAAACATTTGATCGCTAAGGAGATATCTAAAATTTTCTTAACTCTTCAAAATACTTAATATCCTACATAAGTTTCTTTAGTTTGAAATATAGGACCCTACTGCTTCTTATAACTGGCTTCCTATAAAAAATGAGTGTAATTTAATCACAAAATAACAATCTGAATATAGTAATACCGATTATAGATTAACAAAATAGAAGAATATTTTACTTAAGTTTAAATATATACAAAACATCGAACGAGAGAAAAAATTTTTTGGTTTGTTTTATTTCGAAACATTTGGATTATTGAAGTATTTGGTTCTTAGTTCGAAAGATTTCTTGCAGAAATTTCCCAAGAGTTTTGTTGTGTTAGAATCCTCTTGGCTCATTAACCAAATAAACATATCATGCTCATTCAATGAGGCAGTGCTTGGAAAAGTTCTATGAATATTATCCAGGGTTTTTCGTCGTTCATTTTCAAAAAGGGGACACGATAAGAGGAAATGTACCTCAGTTTCAACTTGGAAAACGTTTGAAGTTTTGCAATAGATGCAAAACCTTTCGCCCCTGGGAGTTTTGTTTTTATGGAAGCGACCTGCTTCAATTTGGAGATTATGTGCACTGATCCTAAGTTTTGCCAAAGTACTTCTAATATTGAAATCTGTTATATAATCGAGGTATGGTTCGAATTTGAAATTAGATTTAAAAGATGCATACAAATGAAGTTTTTTATCTTTGATTATGTGCTCTCTTAATTGTCTTAATGTTTCTGACTCAAAATGTTTCCTAACCTTTGATTTAATTATTGAACGATTATCAGATTGTTGTATCTCGTAACGTTCTTGTAAATTACGAGCTCGAGAAACCCAATTTGATTGACCTAAGTCTGCATCGTTTACTAGTACACTGAAAGCCTCACTGGAATAGCGTTCAGAATCTAGTGCAGAAACTCGTGAAAAATAATTCAAGATATTTATATGCCTGTGATATTGAAGATTAACTCTACCTAATTCTGCATATACAGCTTCCGTGGTAGTGTTAGATCTTACCCCTAATGCATATTTGCAGGCTTTAAGATGAAGGGTTTCTAATTTCGACCATTCCTCAAAACCCCAGATTTCAGATGCATAATTTAGAATTGGAGCAATTGTGTGATCAAACAAGTATAGAAATAAACGAGGTTGAAAACCACCCCATTCTTTGCTTTTAGAAATAAGAGAGAAATAAGATTTTTGGGCTTTTTCCTTAATCTTATCAATATGCTCCGAAAAGGAGCCGTTCGACTTAAGCGTAACCCCAAGATATTTATAAGAATCACATTCCTTAATTTCTTTTTCCCCTATCTTCCATACTATGTTGTTTCTTGAGTTAGCTTGAGCTTTCTTTTTGTTTTTTCTTACGATCATCACTTTAGTTTTGTCCATATTAACTTCCATCTTTAGAGATTTCGAGAAGGAATCTAAAGCATCTAATTGTGACTGAAGATCTTTCTTATCTCTTGCTATCAAAACGAGGTCATCAGCGTAAAGTAATGAGTGAATTCGAGAGTTCTCTACTACAATCCCCTGAGAAGTTGCCTGGATGTGATTGTTTAAATCATTTAGATATAAAGCGAAAAGGACAGGGCTGAGAAGACAACCCTGTCTAACCCCTCTGCTACAGGGAAACATATCTGTAAGACTATCGTTGCCTCTTACACACGACTTCACCTTTTCATAGAGTGAAGCGATTATTTTTAAGAAATTGCCTTTTATTCCATAAGTCGCAATCTTTTGTAGTAGTAATTTGTGATCTACCGAGTCAAAGGCTTTTCTGAAATCAACAAAACATAAATATAAGGGGCCTTTATTATTTTCAAACGAATTTTCAATTATGGCGTGAAGAGTAAAAATGTGATCAGAGGTTTGATAACCTTTTCTAAAACCAATTTGATTCTCTTTAAGAATTTCATACTTGGATATTACTTCATTTAATCTATCTAGTAGGACACCCAGAAAAAGCTTGCCAAAAATGCTCAAAAGTGTGATACCCCTATAATTGTTGAGATCTGTTTTTCCACCCCCCTTGAAAAGCACTACAATTATCCCTACTGACCACTCTTCGGGGAATTGCCCAGATTTTAACAAATTATTAAATAGTTTGGTAAAAACATGCAAGAACTTATCATTTACGTGCTTCAGAAACTCGCTGCTCAACATATCAAGCCCAGAAGCCTTATTGATTTTGAGTTTTGTTGCCATCTTTTTGACTTCGTCATAAGAAATGTGGCGATTTAAACTGTCGTCGATGAGGTTTTGTACCTCGGTTTCCAGAGATGAGGGTGATTCATACTCGCAGCTATCTATTATTGTATTATCAGAGCTTAAAAGTTTGCCAAAATAATTTGATAGTTCAATATTAGAAAAATTTAATGTATTTTTTTCTTTGAAGTTTTTCAATTTTTTCCAAAAAACTTTTGGTTCCTTTCCTTTCAATTTCCAGAGCTTCAATTTTTCAGTTTCAAGGTAGTTACGCCGTTTACATCTTATGATTTTTTTATAAACCCTACGTTGCTGAAAGTACGCTGATTTTAGAGCCTGCACTTGATCACCTGTAGTAGAACTGTTTGAAGATTTTAAGGCAGCTTGATAAGATTTTCTTTTGCTATTTAATAAAGTTTTATTCCTCTTACAATCAACATCAAACCAGGGACATTTATTTTTTGTCTCAGAAATTGTCTTATTTTTGTAAAAAACACTTCTAGAGTTAAGTTTGTTTTCAGATATGTCTATCATTTTTTTGCGCAATAATTCTATGATTTGCTCGTTTGAAATATCCCCCATATCTAGGTGATGTAAAATACCGTCCAGAAAATCGATTACCTCTGTCGTACACATGGCAGAAGCTAATTTTTCTATAGTTGAGTCTTCTTTAATGAAATACTGTTTATTGTAGTTTTTCAAAAGCTCGTTTTCATAATTTGACAATTCAGCCGGTACATCAGAAAGAGGCTCGGAATCTTTAGCCATAGTTGAACATTTTAAGGAGATTTCTATTGGACTATGATCGGAGAGGTCACATAGTTCACCGACTGTCAATTTTTTAACCATACAAAAGTTTTTGCAGTGTGTGAGAGCATAATCAACTGTTGAATTTCCATTGTTTGAGAAGTATGTGAAATTGCTTGATTTTTCTTTATCAATCCTTCCATTCAATATTCTGTAGCCAGAAGATTTACAGAATTCAATTAAAGCGTTTCCGCTTGTATTAGGCGGACTGTCATCTTTATTTAAACGTTTGTCTAGGTGTTGATCTGGAATGTAAGTATCACCTACGGGAAGGAAATCATCTACCTCATCAAATTCAATAAAGTCGTTAATGTCTTTTGTCCGGGCATTGAAATCACCGCACAATAGAACCCACCCCCGTTTCTCGTAACAAGCACATTCAGATTGGAGTGTTTCCAAAGTTAAGGATTGTCCTGTTCTTAACAAAATTGAAGTCGATGGAGGAATATAAACGCAACAAACGAAAAAGTCCTTTTCCCAACCAAAGGCTTCTTTTTCTAACCTTATCCAAAAGTGGTAGCTATCAGCAAAGACAATAGAAACATGTTTTTGGATTGAATGTCGAACCAAGAGAGACATACCCCCTGAAGGTCTGCCCCCTAAATGATTCTTAAAACCAGGTTCGTGAAATTCGGAAAAGTTATCACTTAAATCAAGTAAGACATCATCCTTCGACTCTCTCCAAGTTTCAGAAAAACATATTAAGTCGTTGTTCTTTAAAATTGAATCAAAAACATCATTACCCGTTTGCTTAATAATTTGAGCTTTCGAGTGTGTAATAGTGTGTATGATAGTGTATAATAGTGTGTATGATAAGGGCCAAAAAAAGCACGAATCGTGCAAATTGTGATAAAAGCATGAAAATTGGTGAAACTACCAAGTTTGATATGCTTAACAAGATAGGATATAGACCCCTTCTGAAATATGGTCCCTTGTGCTATTTTTAGCTCTGAGTACTTGTACCCAGACCTCCATTGACGTTACCGAGAAAACTCGCCCCATTTCATCATGAAAAGATATAAAACGTAGTAAACCAACATAATTTGACATTCTAAATAGGGTAGAGGTAGTTTCTCAAGCATAGGAATAACCCTTGTGCTATTTTTAGACAGGGGTAGTCGTGCCCAGTCCCCCGAAAGTTTCTGTTGCGGTATCTTTCTTATGAAAACGCAGTTATACAGTCATGAAACTTGGTAAACCTACATAATTTGACATGCTAAACAAAATAGAAGTTGTTCCTCCAAAGTAGGAATAAGCCTTGTGCTATTTTTAGACTGGGATAGTCGTGCCCAGTCCCCAAAGAAACACAAAATTAAAAATTTGAAACAAATTAATGAAACTCGGTAAAATTGGTAAAATTACCTAATTTAACATGCCAAACAAGATAGAAATAGTTCTTCCAGTGTGGAAATAACACTTGTGCTATGTTTTTATTGGCTGGGGTAGTCGTACCTAGTCCTCTACGAGCCGCTGTTAGTGTAACTTATCGAAACCCAGCAGTATTCAGCCAAGAAACTTTGTAAAATTTCATCCAAAGTATGCATGGTATGTTTTTTAAAATCAGCCAAGTTCCCATAGCGATGAAACTGGTAAATTACGCATATACGCCATTTCTCTAAGAGTCTACCCACCGGCACTCTCAACGTATGGAAAACGGAGGCAAACTGCAAAATCAGACAGTTTAAAAATCTTTCACGAGCATATTATTGCACAAGCAGAGAGACAATCAAATATTTCAGCAGTTTTGCTAGATGGTGCAGCCATACTCCATATGGTATCGCCTTTGCGTTCAAGAAATTTAGAATAGTCTTTGGATGGTACAAAACTTCAATATAGCCAGGAAAATCGGAAGCATAGCGAAACGAATACATAAACTACTTAAGCTTTTCGTCTGACACTCAACAGAGTAATACGTCAGAAAGAGAACGAAACAGAAACCTAACTGATTATATACCCAGAAGAGGATCTAAATAGGCCAATCAGAAAAGAGGTGAATGATTGGTATAGTGTAGGAAAACCAATCAACACCCACGATACAGTGAGCTGACCAATAAGATTACTTTAAGAGTCCTAAGACGAAAACGAACTCTTTCTGTCTACACAATAGGGGATCCCTGGTTTTTATGTAGACTGATTCCAAAGTACCCAAGTGAAATGTAGATCTTGCTCTGCCAATAATTCGAAGAAATTTCAAGAAATTTCCAAGATTACGCTAGTTGAGATCTTAGACGCCTAGATTTGGTTTTTTTAGTGGGGAACGGTATTAAGGTGACATCAAAAACACCAATACCAAAGAATTGGAAAAACTTTTTAAGAGTTGATGTGAATAAATCTGAACTTTTCAAAATACTCGCTATATCCGTGGTGAAATTAGACGTCCCTGTCTCTCAAGATGGAAATTCGAAAGTCTTGATAAAGACCGTTGACACTGATGTCGTTATCATTGCAATTGCAAAGTTCTCTTCTCTTGCATTGGATGAGCTTTGGATAGAGTTAGGGGCAGGAAAAAATAGATGATGGATTCCTATTCATAGAATAATCGAAGCACTTGTGAAGAAAAATGCTCTGCATTACTTTATTGGTATGCGTTTAGCGGTTGCGACACGGTGTCATCCTTTGTAGGGAAAGGAAAAGCAACGGCATGGCAGTGTTGGAAAGCATACCCTGGTGTCAAGGAATATCTACAGAGACTCTCCGGTAGCCCAGAAACAATCAGCGAAGATGATCTGGCACAACTACAACGCTTTGTGATCCTAATGTATGACCGATCAAGTTCATTTACAGATCTGAACGATTGCCGAAGACATCTCTTTACGAAAAAGTCCAGACCAGTTGACGTCATACCGCCGACAAAGGATGCCTTGCATCAGCACTCGTTGAGGGCTGCATATCAAGCTGGGTAAGCAAATCTGTTTTATCGTTTTCGCTTTATAATGACTTGATATTTAATTGCTGGAAAAGTCAGAAATATTATAGCTCATCTTAGTAAATGCGTGTCAGTACAGCACTCCCACAGCAGAAAACGTCGTCAAGGCTTTTATGGATCAAAGTTGCAACAACTGACAAACATTGTTATGATTTAAACCCAGTTTACAAACGGCAAGATATGGGGTTTTGATCCTGATCACAATCTTGATCCTGAAAAGGTGTTCCGTGTTTTAAAAAGCTTGACGATGATCGCTACAATCCAACCTTACCTTGTTATTGTGTGGCCTCCTCCTGTTTGGTTCTTCTTTGTTCTCTGTACCTATACTTGTGCTGTATTGCTATGCCAATTCACCTCGCTGGACAACGATAGAAGAAGTTTCAAAAGTACTCCACAAATTAAAACACTGCAAATGCAAAAATGGGTTTTCGTCTGGAAGATGCCAATACAAACGAGCTGATCTGCCATGTACAGAGCTTCGTGGCTGTATTTGAGAATGCGAGATAGAGTCAAATGAATAGAGGTACAACGCAGCAGCAGATCAGACGACAGGTACAACTTTCATCCTCCTTAGCATGCCTTCAATAAGATCCATAGCAGCTAGTTTCGAGGGGTTGGTACAACTTACCCCAGCTTAAAAATTGTAGAAAGGTCCCCTCAACGTTGGGATACACTTTCCTTCTGTTAGCATGTTTACAGAGTTTCATGACTGTGTATCAAGTTTTCTAATTCGTTACCGTAATCTAGTGTTTCGTTGGAGGACTGGGTACGACTACCTCAATCTAAAAATAGCATGAGGGTTGTTTGTACGTCATGATATCTATCTTGTTGAATATGTAAAATAATATAGGTTCACCTGGTTTCATGGTTGCTATAGCTCCGTCTTAATAAGATATCGTAGCATGTTTTTGGGGACTGGACACGACTACCCCAGTCTAAAGATAGCACAAGGGCTATTTCTACTTTGGAGGAGGAACTACTTCTATCTTGTTTAGAATATCAAATTATGTAGGTTTACCAAGTTTCATGACTGTATAACTGCGTTTTCATAAGATAACGGAACAGAAACTTTTGGGGGACTGGGCACGACTACCCCTGTCTAAAAATAGCACAAGGGTTATTCCTATGCTTGAGAAACTACCTCTACCCTATTTAGAATGTCAAATTATGTTGGTTTACTACGTTTTATATCTTTTCATGATGAAATGGGGCGAGTTTTCTCGGTAACGTCAATGGAGGTCTGGGTACAAGTACTCAGAGCTAAAAATAGCACAAGGGACCATATTTCAGAGGAGGTCTATATCCTATCTTGTTAAGCATTTCAAACTTGGTAGATTCACCAATTTTCATGCTTTTATCACAATTTGCACGATTTCTCGGCTTATCAACCTCACTATAACACAGTTGAATATTTTTCTCTACATTAACCCATGCAGATTTTAGTGCAACTAGTACAGAACTTCAGGGTGATGAGAGAAAGATCAGAAACTAGGCAAAACATGATAACTACTTGGTAAGTAAGAAAAATAACGAAAATAAAATCTAACGAGTTATTTTACCCAAGATCTTCTACTCCCAGCAGAGTCAGATGAATAGCTTGAGTAGTTATGTTTCAATATCATTTTCTCCCTCTGTCCTTAAAGGTTTACGATTTCCTATCACAATTGCTCTCTTCCATCATCAACCTCAAATAATAACAACTGTAATAATTCCACCAACACTGGAGGTATATGTGAAAGTAGTAGCTTATTCGGTTGGCAACCAGTTCTGAAAATGATACCAGGGTTAATATGCTTCTAACTGAGTTAGTATGCAACTAAAAGTCAATATCAAGCTGAAAGTTGATCAATGAGGTGCATCTTTCACAACGCATAAACAACCAAATTACTGTTTCTAACAGGAAGGTTTGGTTAAACATTGTAGCCCATGCTTCATGAACACTGAAAGAGCTTGAAAATTAAATGAACTTTATCTGGTGTAGTGAAGACCGATTCGTGTAGCCTGTGCACAGATTATAACACTACAGTTTTTCAAAGGACAGTGTCTGTGACGCAGGCTAGATTCGTGCAGAAAAGATTCAAAATATTCCGTGATAAATTACAACTTGTGCACTGAGTTCAGTGATGAATTTCTCATTTAGATTTATCTTACGTTCACCGGTTCTATCCTTTAATAACCTCAGCTGCCGTGATGATCCAGTTTGCACAGTTATGGTTCGAATATGTGCAGTGTTGAATTATAATCTGTGCAGTAATCAATGTGTCATCAAGCAAAAATCTAGACATGACATAAAATAATTCCAGGTTCTAAGCATTAATATATCTTTAGCTTATTTTCTCTGCCATCCCCATAAGTCGCATAACCAAGGTCTAAAGGGTAGGTGCCTACTCCTTCCTGCATGAAATGCCCAACCAGGACAGCCACTAACTTTGCAATTTGTACAGTGATGAATATTCCTTATATTATTGCCTTGCAGATAGTGGGCAGTTTATCTTAAAGAATTTTAAGTCTGCAGAGAATCTCAGATAGTTCAAATCTGTTTAAATGCAGCGCCTGACTAGAAAGCTTGAATAATTTCTCAGGCAATGGTGACTTATCAATGCATGTTGTGGATAATTCTAATAATTTACTTAATAGGTAACAATGTGAAATATGCACTTTAGTTTATGTTCCGTCGATGGCTATCAGATTTTGTTGAATTAAAATAAATAAAAAATAATTGTTGAGAATTACGAAAGTATAATTTTAAACGAGTAACCCATTTGGAGGCTCATATCCATTGGACGAACCCCAGTAATTGTCTTTAGAGGCAGTTCTTGATCAGCGAAATTACCACTTAAATTTCTTGCGATGGAGCAACATAATTTATCATGGAATAGGCTGCGTTCTTGTCATGATCTTCCGTAGCTCAGTATCTGACTTCCACCTCAAATCTTCTCGAAAGTCGAGTCGCATAAGCAAAGTCACTGCATAGTGAAACGGGGCAATGAATACATCATTATGCAAATCAAAGGCAGCAAATAGCGTTGAGTCACTTTTATGTGGTCCACTCAATGGTTCCGTATTTTCTATCCACTTTTGTCCGACAAACACTTGGGTCAAAACAGTAAGCATCAAAAGACTTACGGTCTGCAGCCAGGAGATGGTAGTAAGAAACATAGCATGGTAGAATATCGCCATATATACAGGACTAAATAACACCTGAAAGAAAATAATCAAATTTGAAACAGAATGTCAACTGAACTGACATTCTGAAATGGTCTTTTTGAAATATTGATGCTTTACTAATTAAAAAAGGACCCATTAAAGTCACAATCCATGCACAAATAAATACGTAATTGACCAGAATCTATTTACAAGCCATAAAAAATGAAATTCTACATTAACATTACCTAAATGAAATAGATTTAAAAATTGTTTGGTGAGAATAAACATCCCTTACGATGATAGGATTGCATAATATGATGATATAACCTTTCATCTGATAATGGTCCCTCAGGAGTTTTTAAAGAAACGCTTTAACGGAAGTAATTTTGAAAAAAAGTAGTGAAAATGTTTTGTTTGTTGTAAGAAAGAGAGTAAGACTTTTTTAGCACCTATAATGATAGTTATTTATATAGATGTATGCAGGAATGTCAAGTTGAATTTCTTGTAATTTGTTTAACTTACCCCTATGTAAATGTCTTGAGCTACACATACGATAATCACCGTAGCTAGGTGAAGTTTCATGATAAATGCAGGCAGGAAGCAGCCAAGAAGGTAAAAACTGCACCATGAAATCAAAGATGATGTTATCACATGAATGACCACATTCCTGTAAAAATAAAGCTGCATTATTGATTTTCCATTGATTTTCCATTATAAAATATTAGTTGCATTATTGATTTTCCATGCAATCCAATTATCTTTGTAACTTACCATTCTGATTCAATTTTGAAGCATCCCAAGTAACTATTTTAATATCGTCACTAATTTTCAAAGCACATGCTGGATCATGGGTGCATAAACTGGATATCGAATAGTAATTAGGATTTATTGATAAATATAAAACATTTGCAATAAGAATCTGAATCTGACCAAGGAAATATGATAAGATGATTAGAGCATAGTATTATGATTTAGTAAAATGTAAACATTTTTCGGATATTTTGCTTTCAATTGCAGTAGAAGATTTATCTTTGAAATATTACTTCAAAATAAAGGGGTTTTATCTGAATTTCAGTGCTGCAACACTGAGAAATAAATCAAGATAATTTCGTGCAACCTTAATTGAAATTCGGAAGATGTAGATTATCAGGACAGCCTTGGGAGGAAAATAACATTGAATACAAAGAGAAATAAAAGTGCTTCTTAAAGTATAAGTTTGGATATCCTCCATGGCTACTCCTATCTCGTTATTTGCCTCCGTTTTTCGAAAACTATGTTCCTTATAATAATGTTCGGTCATTTCTTCCACTTGACGCTAGTCGCATATAGCATTCCTATTTGATCTTCTGTAGTTGCATTTTGCTCTAATCATATTTAGTTTTCTTCACATGATATGTCTGCACTGCTTACTTTTTAACATAGTTATGTATTTTGCAATGTTATGTATTTATGTGATTTGCAACCCAAAGATCTATAGGCGTAAGGGGAGGTACATCAAATGCATAATTGACCCTGATTGTGCACTCTACTGCTCATAATGTGCAAAGGTGTTAGCGATGGGGATGGGTAAAGCCTAAATAGCCTACTCCAGCTCCTGCTTTAGTAGAAGGGGCATGCCGCATTGAATGGATTGGGGGTAAAAGAACTTCTAAGCTATAAAAAAAATTCAATAGCATACCAAAACTTTTTGTGTGAAACCCTCTTGACAGCAGTTTGCTTGGCCAAGTCGACAAAGAAGTCAAAATCGTAGTGCAAGCACTTCTGCGGCATCCTGATTGCTCATCTACCCAGCTTTCAGGCCCTAAGATCAAGTCAGCAATCACAACCACAACATTCCACGTCCCAGCTTTTTTCAACATCAACAACAACATGCTCTCATTTTTGTTGAGCACGAAATCCCACCCATTAAAATTAGGTTGTCTGGTCCGGTTCTTATGCTGAAATATCGAAAGAACTTTGAAACGCCTTACCGAATCCTCAATGAGGATTCATTTTTTTTTTTTTTTTTTTGGGATGATTTCATTTCATTTCATTTCATATATTGAATTCAAACTTTTAATTAAAAACTACAGTGATAAAATTTTAAAAGATAGGATAAGTTTAGGACACTTGAAAAGAACTCAGAGGAGCTATCGAGCCAAGTGCCCTTTACTCAGATTAATGACAATTTGCAATATATTTGAAACGAATTACACATTTTCCATATAAAAGAAACCTTACCCAGGCTCAACTAGTAATCAGCAGCTAAGTCAATCTAAAAAATCGTAAGAAATATCATAGAAATTAAAAAAAATAATTTCACAGATTAATAGAGCCTCAGTGGTTTCTTTTAAAAGAAAACGTGTATAACAAGAACAGAACAAGAATAACTAAAAAATACAAAGTAAAATGATTGAAGAATTGTTTTAAGTTAAGCAATATTAATTACTCAAATTATTCAATATTTGAAGTTCAACAATAAGATCGAAATAAAAACTTAAGATAAAGAAATTAAAGAAATCAAATAAGAGCATAGTCAATAGCAAAACAGTGTTTATTTATTGACTATGATAAAGAGACCAAAATACGAATGTTCAATAAGGTAATATTGGAAATGGACCAGCTTTTACGACTAAGAATATCAACTAATCAAGCACTGTTTTTTAGAAGCCATGCTTTATAAATTAATTAATTAATTCCTCATCAAACCCAAATTCAACTCTGAGCTCAATCCCTAACTCTAACCCCAAAACCTTACCCCAACCTCAACTTCTCAAACTTCACCCCTGGCTATTGACCAGTGGCGTAGCGTGACTCTCGGTAGTGGGTATCCAGTAGGTGACCCTAACCCTGTATTTATCATAAAAACCGGAACAGCAGATCTACTTCTAATGGATGGGATCTCGTGCTTATTGTCAATTTGGGGCCCAGTTCCCTCAGTGGACAGTGGAGTCATGTTGTTTCTAGGTAACAAGGAAAAACCTTGAAGGAAGGACATCTTAACATAATCTTATCTTTGGTTTTCTTCTCATCTAGTAACTAATGTGACATTTACGAGTTTAGTTAAAGCAAGAAAAATGATGATCCAGTCCTTACGAAGAACTAGAGAGTTCACTGGGCCAACGCCAAATTCTGTGGCGATTGTAAGTTCTGAGAAATTCGGAGATGTTATTGTTTTCCTTCTTTGTTTGTAGAGTTTTTAAGGGCCTAAAATTTACGAATCCGTCCCTTTTAATTTTGGATTTGTGTGCTAGGTGTGTCTGTGTGTGCAGTATTTTCATTAACAATTAAAACCTCAATGAGGAATTATTAAGCCTATCTGCATTGATCCTAGATAAATTCAAAAATAAACCATGCTTGTCTTAAACGTTTCGATAAAATCTTCATCAGTAACTGTTCTTACAATGATTTGGGGACTCACTTAAAAACCTAATTTACAAAGCACAGGGTTACAATAAGATAAACCTAAAAAAGGACCTACTTAATACAATAATGTATAAATGTATTAAGTAGGTCCATGTTCAGGTTTATCTTATTGTAACCCTGTGCTTTGTAAATTAGGTTTTTAAGTGAGTCCCCAAATCATTGTATGAACAGTTACTGATGAAGATTTTATCGAAACGTTTAAGACAAGCATGGTTTATTTTTGAATTTATCTATTAGAATTTTATAAACTTAGTTAATTAGGCTCTCGTATTATTGCATTGATCCTAGTTAGTGCAAAGTTCCAGGTGCCACTTACTTCTCTCAGACTTTTTTCAACCTCCTTAGTACAATACATAAATCTGGAGATTCTTTGATCTTTCCCGCCCAATGTTATTTTCCATTAGCTGTGCCTTCCTAAAGGACATACCATGAGGCTCCCAGTATAATTGGACCGGTTAACATTGGACAAATTTTAGGGTCAGCTTATTGTTTATTGCTCGGCATTAGTTAGAACACCCAATAAAGATAGGCTTGTTTTGTCTACTGTTTTTCTAAGGGACGCCAGCAGCAAACAACTTAATCATCTGGGACAGCAGGAGGAAAGGAGCTTTAAAGTTTCATGCTCATGAAACTTACATTTTAAAAATGTTGTAGAGCTAGAAAAATATCTCATATCAGGGGTCTTTGTTTATCTAAGGGGGCTGTTATGACAATATATAACAATATAGATAGCAAAATAACTAGAGGGCTACAACCTCAGCACCCCCCTTAATTTTAGAAAATCTGCATTCTGATCCCACCTGACAGTAACAAGCAGGGCCTGCTCATCTGGATTGGCCTAATCTGTTGTTTGTTATTGCAAGGTTGCAAAGCCAAAGAACAAAATACCAGCTGAACACCTGATTCTGGAAAGGAGAAGAAATGAAGAACTCCGGGAGAAGTCGATTGCAGAAACAAACTACAACAAGCAGTGTGATTTGAAGGTAAGTCTAGTTTCTTTTCTCATTGTACACATTTTTTTTTATAAGAAACCGGTTTATAAGAAACCTAGTACTAGAGCCCCAAAAATTTAAGAAACTTTTAGAACTACATCAATATCTTTAAGAAACTCTGAAAAGATAAGAGGACTTTCTGAGCCGGAAAGTAACATGTCAACAATACATTTTTGCTTGATTCAAGTTTGCTAAACGTTTTTATTGAGAGGAACATAGGATAGAATTAAAAATTTTAATACAAGAAATATGCGAGGGAAAGTGCAAAATTTGATGTTAATTGCGTATCTAGAAATAAGGAACTTCTAAGAAACTTTTAGTACTAAAAACAGATGAAAAATTAAGAAACTTTTAGTACTAGGACCCAAGCTAGGTTTCTTATAAAAAAAACGTGTAATGATTGTTTCCGTTTTTCGTTGAATTATTTGAATATTAGAACATTAATTGTAAATGGCTGTCATAGTTGGAACTCGATGACATTCATGTCCTTTCCAGCTATGGCAGCTTCAGCATATTTAGAACTATTTTGTCGTTTTTATTTGTGATAAAAAAAAGTCTAGTATCCTCTCTCTTTAATAAAACGACAAAATTAAAGAGTTAAGTACCAAGTTGAAAAAGTATTGAGTTTCTTACAACGTTTCGGGGTATAATCCCGAAACGTTGTAAGAAATTCAATACTTTTTCAAGTCGGTACTTAACTCTTTAATTTTGTCGTTTTATTATACACTTAAAGTACCACACGCAGTAATATCTTTTTATTTATCCTCTCTCTTTGTTTGATATTGATATGCATTAAGGAAATACATTTGGTCTTACCAAGGCTATTTCCGACACAATAATTGACATGATAGTCAATTTATTATTATTACAAATAGTCATAATATTATCATTGCCTGATAGTCAAAATATTATCATTACAAATTATCATTACAAGCCTTTAATGTTTAGTTGGGCAACGTTTTGGGAGGAGTTCATCTCCCAATCAGGCAATGAGAAATGTGGTTCCATCTCTGTTTATTGCAAATTCTCATTGCCTGATGATGGGAGACAGATCTCTTCTTAAACATTACCCTGCTAAATATCAAAAGCTGAGTGATGGTAAGTAATGACTATCATGTCAAGTATTGAGATGACATTGAATTGTATCCTGCCTGATGAGGTCATCAATGAGCCAACCAATAAGATCACCAAAGGAGTTGTTGTATGAAAACAAACATTTATGTCTGCATGTACCAGGGTCCCTGTACTTGTTAGACTTACTTCTAAAATGTTTCAAATTGATAAAACAGGCTTCTATAATTTGTATTCTTTAAATCATCATCGAGGTCTGACAGCAATTTGTTTTCATTTTCTCAGTCTGCATGGGAAAAAGCAACTGATAAAAGAATACAGAAAAACATTGTCTCCCGAAGAGTGGAAGCTGTCTTGCATAAAGAGAGAATAAGTTTAGAAGAAAGAAGAGATCAGTAAGCCAAACTTTACTACTTTCGCATGGAATTGTTGTTCTTCCTGTTTCCTCATTTAAGAGCCAACACCAGCCTGAATTTTTAAAGAATGGAAAAACTCTAAAGTTCATGACAACAAAAACAACTGCAATAGAAACAACAATAACAAGGATAACAATGGTAAATTACTAGAGAGCTACATGATTGTCCAAAGAAACATTAGAAACAGAGCTTTAAAAATAATGCTTTTCAAAAGCTGGTACTGTTCGTTTCTTAGGCAGGTTCATGATATAATCATCGTGGCAATAGGTTTGTTCTCAATTGCAAAAGGTTTAATCTCAATTTTTTTTTTTGATACAGACTATCTAAAATCGTGCTTCTATGGTGCATGGAAATATTCTTCTGTATCTAGTACATTTCTCTTTGGACAAGCATTATGAATAAACAATGTGGTACTTTTGGTATTCTTATAGGCCACTTGAAAAACTATTCACAATATTATCCTGATTAAAATCAACTTAAATGCATTAGGGCAATCACCCTCATTAAACAAAAACGTCTGACTATAGTGGTAAGGATAGCAAAGAAAGGTTAAGACCCCGTTTACACAAGCACAGATCCAAATGGATCCGTAGCCAAACTAGCACAGGTATGCCTCCCGTTTACGCTATACCTGTGGATCCGTACCCATTCGTGTCTGCCATCTGGACCCATTTGGGATTGCTTTACAAGGTGTACTCATTTGGATCCGCGCTCGTTTAGGTCTAGTGTAGGTCTAGTGGCTCTTGAGTTGTAAGCAGACATAGCCACATGCAAATGAAGTTGTGTTTTTTGTATTAGATTTCAATCATGTTTGATTCCTTAGGTTACGAGAGCTGCTGGTAGCTGAAGAAGAAGCATACCTTCTTGAAATGGAAGCAAAACAAGAATCAATTGAAGAGAGACAAGAGAAGATGAAACTAAGAGCCAGTGCACTCAGAGCAAAACGAGAGGAAGAGAGACAGGCACTGGTTGCTGAAAAGCTTGATCAAAAATTCAGGTATCATTTCTAGTGAATATTGTGGAACATATATCATTGCTTTAAGCATCAATAAATGACATAGTACAGTTATAATTCAAAAGTCTAACTCCAGTCAAACTCTTTTAAGTTGGATTACTTGGGCCCAGGTTACATAGTCCAACTTAGGGAGAATCCAACTTATACCTTACAATAACACATATCTTAAGGACTGGGACAAATGCATTTTTGACCAAGTTATGAGATATAAGAGTAAAGTGAGTCCGAATTACGCATTACACATTTACTGTATCAATAGAGTAGACAGTTACACCATGGTTAAATCTGAAGCATCATCCCCCTATAGAAAATTAGCAAGGAATCTTGCATTCATTTGTTAAAACAGTACATATGTTTTGTTGTAGGCAAGAATGTGAGGAGCTACGTACCCACTTCAGTCGTAAACAGCAAGATGAACTATTTACTGAACGGGTGGTTCAATTAACCGAGAAGGAAGATGAAAAGTCAAGACAAAAACAGCTGGAGAAAATGTACGCCGAAATCTGGGAACAAGACAGGCTTGAAAAAGCAAAAAGGGAGGAAATCGAAGAGAAAGAAAAAATGAAAAGAAACCAGGAAATGGTTCAGGTATGGAAATTATTCAGTTTATTAGGTTTAGTTTCCCTAAAGGAGAATCCATATTTCTCGCTGTTTTCTAGCAATTAAATGCTGCTGATATGGCACAGGCTTACTACCCTATAAACAAAGGTTGAGTGATTTAACCAATCAGCAATCTTCGTCACTACATGGTAATTCCTTAACACCCAGAACATAAAGAACCTTGGAATAAGAATTTTGAAATATTTTACAAGAATAAAGAATGTTTTTGTAGGTGCTGAATTTGCAAAAATCAGCCATCGAGCAGAGAAAAGAACAACAACGACAGTTGAAAGAAATGGAAGCAGAATGGTTGGTGAGTACATGATTATCTTTACACCAACAAATCGTTTACAAGCAACTGTTTTCGATCTAGAAAACCCTTTAAGGGGCTTGTTGTTTATCCTCAGGGTTGAACTGTGCCACTCCCTCTTTATAAACACCTACCGTGGAATCTCGATATAAGGAACCCCAAATAAAAGGAACATTCTGGTATTATATAACTAAAATGTCTGGTCCCTTGTATTATCAAATCATTATCTCGGTATGCAGAACTCCTGATGTAACAGATAGTTTTCTGGCTTCCTTCAGAGTTCTTTAAACGGGTTTCCGCTGTATTTTATTATAATTGACATGGTCCCTTACTTTGTTTTATTTTGTTCCTAGAAACAAGAGGCAGCAATTCGGGAGGAAGAGGACAAGATGTTGCTGGAGGATAGAAAGCGGAAACAATCACATGCCAAGAAAAGTCGAGATGTGTCAATAAGACTCAAGAACAGGAAAGAGGTTTGTCTAGCCTACTATTTAATCACTGATTCTTTCCTGTTCTATGCTAAGTGCATTTCAAGTTTTTGCTCTCAAATGCTCCCTTTTAATGGTCTCTTGATAGCTCGTTGTAGAGAATATCATTGTACTAAATAACAAAGGCTTGTCATGATAAATGGTTACTATCATGTCAAATATCAAGACAGAAACAGCCTTTAGTCCTCGCCCAAAGGTCTTGACACACAATAATATTTTGGCATTATTTCAAACATGGAGCTATCAAACTGTAGGATAACGTTTGAGCTCTCCTTTCCCCCAAACCAATATTGATATTAGGTCTGGATGTCACTGGAGGATGTTTCGAATGCATTTCTGCATAAAAACAACTCTTGCAACAACATTGCTTAGGGGGGATGGGGGTCTTTCGTCAACAGTTTGAATATATCGTGTGGCAATCAAGGATTGTCTCATACGTTTTGGCATAGGATGTTGATAAGACCTAATGCATTTAATCATCTTACTAGTTGTAGATTAATTATCTGTCATTTCAATAATCTTTTTGGATGCTCATCTTGAAAACAGGCAAAAGAAAGACAAGAGCAGTTAGCCATGGATATGAAAATTCTTCAGAAGATCATCGAAGACACCAAAAATGAAGAAATTGAAGATAAAAATCGAAAGGCGAGTTAATTTCGTGAATCGGTCCACACATTATTTTTGTCGTAGACTTGTTTCCAAAACATCGCAGCAAATCTTTCCACAATTCCAACCAAATTGTGACGTAAAACCTGGTAGTTTTCAGTTGTTGAGAAATTTGATTCTCGGGAATCACTGTCATTGAAAACAACTTCACGCATGAATCTTTGGACTGGGATTTGGGAATGAAAAAGTAAATTGAGATTGTTAAACCAGTCAATATTAGGAATTTCTCTATTTTTTCTCAATGGGACTTTTGATTATTTCAGGGAGATCAGTAACCATCTTCAGGATCCTCTTATGAGATTCTACAGAACAACTAGATTTTAGGAAACTTTGAAACTTTTTAATGACTTTTTGAACATTTTCAATTTGTAGAAAATCCTCCGTGAGGAAAACCTACGTTTCATGCACTATGTTGAGTCGACAAGGAAGGAAGACAAGGAAAGAGAGGAAAACATAAACATGTTGGTTAACAAAGAAGTTGAAGATCAATATGCCAGGAGGGACGAGAAAAAAGAAAGAGAGAAGGAGGCAAGGAAGGCGTTGTTGCAGAATGTTCTACAAACTAGAAAACAGCAGATCCGGGATCGGGGTATGTTTGATGTTGATAGGCAAATGCAATGCCCACTGAATAGGTCGACTAATCGAGCAGTGCATTGAATGTTGATAGGCAAATAACACTTCGTGGGGTATTGGTTAATGTGCGAAGCACCATGGGCCCACTGAATAGTTAGGCTAATCGAGGAGTGCGACCCTGTGCTTTCTCTCGATGTGACCACACCTCGTGATTCCTTTTGCCTTTTTACTTGCAATAAAAAGAGAGATGGCAAATTCCCTCCTCACACTTTAAGTGACAGGTCTAAAGTTCAAAAGTTTGAATCCGGAACCCTTTGAAAAAGGGTCGAGTGATCCAGCCACTCGGCTATACCCGTCATATTTAGTAATCGAAGGGACCTAATGTCGGAAGGGTTCATAATAAGGTTTGAAAAAAGGTTTGACCTCTATCTTCTTAATCGGCAGAAGGTTCCAACTAGCAAGGGGAAATTAATTGCTAAGTTATATACACTGCATCCTATCTATACAAGTTTTAACTGGTTTTCATGAAAGTGAGTCTTGTTGTAGTGTTGGCAAGTGCGTCCATCCTGGTCGCAACGCTATCACATGATTTAACTCCATATTGTGAATCTGATGTTGCTTGTGATGTGAGAATTCCCCTACGTTGGGCAAACAGGCATTTTGAATGGTATAAAGTTGTTGTCCACACTTTGTTGTGAATCGATGAAGGTATTGCACGGTTATTTCATCTGAAAAGCTTGTAGAAGGTCCTCGTGCACTGCTGCGAGTCACATACAGGCTTCTTTCATTCTTGCTTACCAAAATCTGTTTTTGCAGATGATGCTCGGAAGAAAGAACAAGAAATCGCGATCAAAGAAAGACAAGAACTTCTGCAGCAAATCGAAGAGTACAAGAGACTCGAAGCGGAGCAGCTGGAGAAGATGCGCAGGAGGAATAAGAACTACCAGGAGGACTTGGTGGAACAACTGAAATATGAACGACAATTAAAAGACAGAGAAATCGACGAGGCTAGGAGAGAAATACAGTGTTTGAAGGTATGATTCGGGGATCATTTGGGGCTGTCGCGTAGGAGTGAAGGGGTCTAGCATGTACCACTGATCTCAAAATCAAGACTGGATTGAGCATTCTGTTGTTTCTGGAGCCAAATTTTTGAAGCCCTTTATTGCTTCCTCTTGCATTTAGCCTCCCAATATGGCTGCCAAAGAAATTATTTCTAATTGATTCTTTGTTAACAGTAGCTGCACAATTATTCAGTCTCAAGCTGATCATTCATAACATTCCAACAATCACCAAGGAAAAAATTATCCCAATTGAATTTCAACGTATTTAATTGGGCCTTCCAATATGGCAGGTAATGAATTCACTTCAGAACGACAAAGGCTCGATCCAGTCTTAATTTTCTATGAATCAAGGCTCATATTTATTAGCCACTATCAAATTTAGATGGTCATCTAACTATATTTCCGTTACGTATAGCATTATAGTACATATCATCTCAAGTTTATTAAAAGTATTCCATGGGTTTTCAACTTTGGACACTTTTGAACTCGCTCTGCATGATTATTGGCTCCACTTCAATCATAATTCATAGCCATTAACTTCCCTTATCTTTTTCTTCTTGTGCAGGATGCTGAAAAAACCTACCAACGCAAACTTCAAAGCGCGCTCGAACGTCCAGAGCGAACACGCCGTCAACATCCATTCAGAATAGATGGTGTTGGAATGAACGCCAGGGCAAAAAGCTCGTAATTATAAAACGACTAACTCCTGTGTACAAAGACTGACTGATGACTAAGCATTATTTTGTGAATATTCGTTGTTTTTATTCTTTCGTATGTAATCGGAATCAAATTATACCATAAAATCTTTCTGTCCGATGTCTTGGATTTGTTTATAGTTTGCACTCTTTTAGGTCGTAAAATCTTGCTTCTAAAACTATAACAAGTAAGGGCCTAGAACCTTCGATGCTTTTCTAAATCTGTTGTATATGGCGAAATGTTAGGAAATCATGTGTTTTGCAAGTTATTCTAAATCGAGAGTACACACAGAGTATTGATTTACAATTGTCAAGCCACTAAGGTCATGGTTGATCAAATAAACTAAAATGCTTCTTTTCGTTCCTTATCAATATATTTGAGGAAGGACTTGTTTCACGTGCCACCATGTTTTTGTAGCCAATGTATACATGTAAAATTTTAAGTCATGGAGGAGGATTAGGTATAAGTTGTGTTGCACTCTAAGGTACTGTTCAACATCAAATGAGAAACAAAGACCAACAACTAGAGGTTTCCTAACCATCTACTTCTATCAACTATGGACATGCGTATTACGTTGTGCACTTAAGGTACTGCTCAAAATCAAATTTGAAACAAAGACGGACAGCACGAGGTTTCTTAATCATCTACTTTTATTAACTTTTGGTATAGTGCACTTTAAGGTACTGCTCAACATCACATGTGAAACGAAGACCAACAACAAGAGGTTTCCTAATCATCTTCTTCTATGAACTATGATTCAAAGTAATCTTGTACTATCTATCCTCATTTGCCAAAAATCCTCTTAAACGATCAAACATTAATTGACAAACATTCTCTATTCTTGCTTTCTTCTCTTTGGTCGATGGTTTTACAGCAATATTTGTTTTGACACTGGCGAAACGAGAAGAAATCAATGACCTTGATATAATACAAAAGAAAATTCACTAGTTATTTTCAAGCAATGACCAGTTCATTTGAGTTTAGCATGAAAATATCCCTCCTTCATGATGTAAAGCGGTTCTCTTCGTCACTTAATTCCCCACTGCAGTCTATGTTCTTAGGCCTAAAGCCTACTGTATCAAGGTAAATCATAAATGTCATATTCATAAGTGAATAAAACAGGATCCCATAGTCTCAAATGATCAATGAAATGGAAATTCACATTACAGCTATACTGAAAACAAATAAACTGATTTTTTATAAGAACATCAGGAATCGTGAAATCCTTGAAATGTATAGATATCCAAAAAATTTTCTTAAGATGGGTTTCATTCTAAATAATTCATCATATTCTTAATATTCTATTTCTCTGCATAACCACCCAACCTCGATTTTTGGGGCAAATACAGGTGGAATATTTAATTCTTCTTTGGAAGAGCCTTTGTAAATGTTTTCTTGTGAGTATTTTAGCTGTACCTCTCTCTAGGCTATCATAAGAACATGAATTACAAATAAGACGATGGAATTTTAGAAGCTACCCTTACCCATCAGTTAACAAGCTATACATATGTATAATGGTCTTGATATTAAACAAATTTAAGTCTATGCGTTCTTAGGAAGTTCCTACATAAGTGGATTGAGCTAAGGCCCTCTTTATCATCATCAATCACTTTGGAAGGTTTTCAATCGCCCAAGCTCTTGCTAACACATGACTTCAATTTCAAACCGCAGAGCAGGTAACCTCTGCGAGGGAAATAGCAACAGGTAAAGTTTCTCTTATTAACTCCTTGGTTACTAACGGTAACGACGACTAAAAACAAATATGGCGTCCGGACAGAATCATCGAAAGACTGCAAACAAGCTTCTAAAAGGTTCGACAGCGAGTGCTCCAAGGCTGAGAGGCGAAATGACACGTGGAATGGCATCAAGAAACTCATTCACTAATGATGAAACTTCAGCTAAGCCTAAGAATGAAAACAACTTTGAAAGAAACAATAACTCACAAATCGTCAAAATTAGGCCCACAGCTTCCACAAGTGGAAGAGAAAGGGGAAATAATTTGGCTAGGCCTGCAGCAAGTAGCAAACTGAACTTACAAGGTGAGGGTACACAAAACAGAATGATCAGTCCGAGGCTACCAGGGGCTACAGCTTACAAGTCTAGGCCCACAGGCACAACGCCAAGGCCGTTGATGGTTGATAGGGCCAAGGGGAAAGATGTTCCCAAGGCAACAGATATGATGCATATAAGTTCACAAAGACAAATACGAGGGCCCGTTGCTAAGAAACAAATTGCTCCAAGAAAAGGGCAGGGGAAGCAGGTTTCTAGGGTTGGTAGTCAAGGGGGAGTAGTGCTAGGTCGATCAACGATGTCTCCAAGGAATTACACGGTCAAGCCAATAATACCAGCTCAGACTGCAGAACTCATCGACGTTGCTAGGGCAATGCATAGAGACCAATTCGCAACGAGGGTTAAGAAGCTATTCGACCCTGAAAGAGAGGCTGCGTTACAAGCAATAGAAACAGGGATTTATGTAGGGTGGAGGTGTCTGGGTAATAACTGGGATTGCATCAGAGTCAGCACGAAATCCAAATGCTTTTGCGGACATCTACTAGCTGATCATGCAGCGTTTTCCGAACGACGACGGCAAAATCTGGAATGTCGCACGCCAGGTTGCGGATGTAAACAATTCGCTTTCATTCCTTCACGGCCTGAAGACATAGGTGAGTGGTGGCTTCAAAAACGCCCTGGTTTCGACGTGAGTGCGTGGCGAGCGAAATGCCGTTGTAAACACACCCATGAAGAGCACAACCCCAATGCTAATCGGAGGTGTAAGGTCAGGGGCTGCCCTTGTTTCGCATTTGACTCAAATTTCCTCTGCGCAGCTTGCGACAAACATTGGGAGGAGCACGAGACTTGCTTCGATGACATTGATTCGCGACGGGAAAAAGATTTGCCGTACGGCGAAGAGTACCTTCCGTTTCACGAACTGCCGCAGTTGAGAAACATCGTGTTGACTGGCAACGAGGACGATGATAGCCCGTACAATGAGCTGACAAGCGGACCGTATGCGATTCCGCGTCAAAAACCTACTGACCTCGCGCTTAGGCTACAGGGTATGAAGAAAACTTGACTCATGCATATCGAATATTTTCTACAAGTAAATCTTCACGAGAGAGTCCTCAAGAAGGGTACTGGTCCTGATTCCAATCATCGAAACAATGGAAAATCCCAATCCTAATGTGAAATTTTCAATATTGAAGCGTTTAACGATCCCAATCCCAATTTACTTTATCATTATCAAGTCAAAGTCGTAAGTTGTCCAATCCCATTTTCCCTGTCAATAAAAATGCAAATCCCAGTTCCTAATTTACCCTTTCCTGATCCTCTTACGAAAGCTGAAGTTGTGAAAAATAGTAAATAGAAAGTGACACAAGGCTTTTTTCTTTCGTTTTCAATCCTTTATTCGTTATTCTTGTTGCGACCATGCAGATTTCCTCACTTGTAAAGACGAATTTTCTTACACAGCTTTTTCAGTGATTTTGCAACATACAAACTCGATACTGTTTAGGAATTCATTAACTATTTATCCTAATGAACTCAACAAACATTTCACTTAATTACAATAGGCTCTTACTTTCAATGTCCCTTCTACTTCCTTCTTCCAGCTACGTCACATCGCATCTCGCATTCTCTTCAATCTTTTGAATTTTGTTTTTGTCTTTGCTCTGCTCGATCTATCACGAACTTTTGGATAATGGTTAAAATCTCGAAACGTCGTGAAAATTTCATCTATGCAATTTTTCGTACTAAACTATTTTACTTCGTTTTAACATCTTTTTGAGAACCACAAGAGTAAATTTCTATAAGAACATGTCATGGCTAATAGAAAAACTAAAATTTCAAATGGTCCTTTATTCATTCTAGAATTTACGATGAACCATCTTATTCATTGGAAAAAAATTTATACAAATTTCCTCCTAGTCGTAACATCAAGTAAAAATTTTCCTGCCCTGGGATCTTCTACACGGATTTTTACTATATCCTCGTTCACACGATACTATTTCCACTGCACATCAGATACCATAAGAAAGACGAAATGGATTTTCACTGTGTTCTCACAAAACCGTTTTCACTTTGCTCTCTGTTCACACAAAAACGCTTCAATCCACTTCTACTGCAGATTCTACAGTTTATCAATTGAATAGACTGGTTTGACAATGACTTGACATCGTTTTCACGCGTTCACGTGAGCTTAAAAGCAAAAAAGTCGAAAAAGGAAAACGGTGCACTTCAACTCAAGACCGTTTTGGTTGAAAACGCGAAAGCTGATTGTTTTGCATCGTTTTCAGCCGTAACCGTGTGTAGTAGCCGTAACCCCTTATCCGTGGTCACAATGATAACGGGACTACATGAAAACAGTATCGTGTGTGCAGGTTATTTAGTGAAATTAAAAAAAGTATTCGATGATTTTTTCAATACACAGCTACGCATAGAGCCAGTGAATGTAAAATTTGGTTGTTAACAAAAGCCAGCTTTCGTAAATATGCTGCTGCAAGATGAACACAGGAAGCATACAGTATGAGGGATGTTCATGCTTCCACATCAAAAGGGGCTGGTGCCAGAGTCTCAATGAGCGATACACCAGTTAGGGTGGATGTTGTCAGCACCACGAACCGATATCCTATGAGAAAATACGGAAAACCTTTTCACTCTGGGCCTTGTTAGAAATACATTATCATCATAATCATCATTATCAATGATTCATCATGATAGTCATCATCATCATCATCGAAAACATCATCATCATCATCATCATCGGAATAGAAATCATAATAGAGATCATCATTATCATTATCATCATCATCATCATCATCATCATCATCATCATCGAAATCATCATCAACATAGAAATTTAAATCGAAATCATCATCAAAAACATCATCGTCATCATCAAAATCATCATCATCGAAATCATCAGAATCATCATCATCACCTGAAAAAGCCATTTTCGTACAAAGACTTATTAACATGGGTTCCATCCGATAAGGTACGCTAAATTGCCAAACCATGGGACCACTGGTCCTAGAAAATATGTTAATCCCAAGAAAAAGAAAATAAGGTCGGATTCTATATAGAACGGTACCAAGAGTCCAGAAAGAAAGGATAAAAAGCAGTGTAAAGGATATAAATAGTCAAAATCTATCCTACTTAATCGTCAGCGATTTATTCAATACCAGCCTATTTTTCTAAGATTTCTTTCGCTTGAAAGGAACTTTCATAAAATCTTTTTCCTTCACAAGAACACAATTTTCGGAAGACCGAGGCTCAATTTTTAATTGAGAACAATAGAGAAAACAGTAACCCTATCATTTAGAATAATGAAAAAAACAAGAACACCCGAGCCTCTGCTAAAATTATCTGGTCCTTATGAAAAAAAATGTACATTGTTGTTTTAGTCTTCAAAGAACATGTTATAAGAGTTCCTAACTGATGGCTTGCTGCACATTTCTGTTGACATTTATTTTGCTCTGGAGAACCAAAATGGGCGCCTGCCTCTTAAAACTTACTCTTGAACGGTAAGAGATGGAAGGCTGAGATTTTCAGGATTTATTATTGCAATGTATTTTTCACATACACTTTTAGAGAATATTGAATTTTTTCACTGTGGTCAATTGATGAAGAATGACACACCTTTATCAGCTAAAAAGTGCATGCATGTCACTTTTCTGAAGTGCAACTTTTACATGGCACTTTACATGGTAGAAAATACTTCCTCCTGGAACTACATTCCAAGCATGACAAATATTTCTTCCATCCCTGGTTCAAACTGAAGAGAAGATGAATATAAAATGAAAATTACCTAATTTGATGCCAAGAAACCTGAGAGCAGTGATTTCTGAATAACTGCATCCTCCCAGGAAAACAACAAGAACTGTTTTCAGGGCAGATTCAGACGCTTGAGTGTGACTTCCAGTCGCTGGAAAACAATTAGTTAATAGTAAAGGAACATATAGAAAAGAGAGGAACACATAGAAAACTCGTGGGTGCATGGCTTTACTTGGATTTTGTATGCATAACCACACGTAATACATCGTTTTGGAAATTATACCCATTATCATGAATGAAACGTTGCAAAGATACTTCATTTTACATTGATTTTTCACAAGTATGGGGGTGGCCTTTGATCCATCTTTATAAAGAAATCTTTTTCTTAGATTTCATACCAATTTATGGGTTTAGGTATCAAAATCGAATCTCCATTTTTGATGAAAAAGCCATCTTTATGGGCGGCACATTCCTTGCACTAAATTTATGCCATGTAGATGGGAATTTTGAGAAGTTTATTGTTCCTTTTCTATTGTTCTAGTCTGTATTTCGAAAGGGTCTCAACAATACATAAAGTTTTCTTGTATTTACAAAGACATGGCTTTATGAACAAACCAAAATACTGTGCGTGAAATGATTCATTGATACATCCAAATGTGATTTATTTCTGACTAGAATAGACTGAGCAAGCAGCAGAAAAGAAACATCTGGGCTAAGTTTCTTAACCGCGTTAGTTTAGGTGAAACAACGATACGAGAGAAGGCTTGTGCAGGGAGATGGTTGAAAAAAGTGAAGAGACCTATAAAAAGGCCTTCTTACCATACTCCTTTAACAACTATGGTTTCGAGGGGGCCTTAATCAGGGGAAAAAAGTTGCAAACATGTTAAGAAGTCTTCGTTTTTCCAGGCCTCTTATGAGGCCCGTTTTGGGGGGTTGCAAATATTTCATTACAGAATCTTTTTATTATTTTTAATTTTTGGGATACCCATTCCTAAATATTTCAAAATTTCCAACTATAAAATCAAGTCTTTCTTCCTCAGAAACAGCAATTCTTTCCTATTTGATATACCCCAAAAAGGGCCTCTCCTCTCAAACAGACACGATTACATCACAAAAACACGTAAGCCATTCTTACAACTAGCAAGAGATGACCCTGTAATTCAGAAAAATATGCGGCAGATTGCTGCATATCAAGAGTAAAACTTACCTCTAGCTGAAAAAGGCCGTCTCCTATTGAAGAGAGGGACGTTAAGAATTCTTCCTATGTCTTCAATGCTTTGTGAGGCTTTGAGGAGAACCTAAAAAATGAATGAATGCATGACAAATACAACAGTTAAAAGAATTGGCCTAACCTACTTCAAACAGAGAGTTGAAATTTTAGATATCTGTTGTAGTTTTTGACACTTCTTTTCAATGACTTTGCGACGTGAAAACACAAATCTGTAAGGGAACTCTTGAATAGGCATTTCAATAAGAGCCTTTTAAGGCTAAGTAAAAAAATCTAGGTTCTTATACGCATGGTCTTACTTTTATTAAACGTGAAATGAGGTCCACCGTCTTTGTTGTTGTCACCTTTTGCACAGGATATCAAACTACCATACAACAGTAGAAACGACAAATGCATGAAATGGGCCTATGCAACCATGAGCTTTTGCATGCATGCTCGAGCCTGGTAGCCATTTTTACAGACCTCTAAAATAGCACAGTGCGAGAATACAATATTGGCACCTTTCTATTCGATACCTTTATAGATCTTCTTCAATATTGCACGAATCCTATGCCTTGTTCGTCAATGCCCCAAAAAACTCCCAACAACCATTTGAGCAATCGAATGAGATCGAGAATCTGTATTAGGAAAACAATGTCTGCTTTGCTCACTAACAGTGCAGATATGTTTACTGCCTAGGCCCACTACTCAAAAATTTGAATTACACTTTTAAGCTTTTGGTTCATGCAAAGGTTCTTGGGACACGCATAGCAGTCATGCATTGCAGTAAGCAAGGATTCAAATTCTACCTGCTCCACCAGCTTCACTGCAAGGGGTGAGTATGCCCCACCAAATATGTAGGAAACGTCAGTTGGCTTTTTCACGTCGATATTACTTGGATCCTTTGGAACCTTAAACAAAGACAATCAAATCTCATGATATCTGAATGGGTTGATACGACTAAAGATTCTCTCCCTTGAGCTTAGCCGCAAAATAATCGATCTCAATAGCCATTTGGCATATCAACTCGCCATTGGCATTCTATCCAACATGGGGTTGGGCTCATGGAATTGAAATGGGAGAAGGGGGCTGGTCGATTCATAAGATTTGGGCATATCTAGAACGGATGACACGATTTGAGCGTTCGGAAGTTAAAGCATCTGAACAGTTTGGTTGCTGATGTAAATAACTTTCTATTTGACAATGCTGCCGGAGATTCTTGAGCAACTTAATAAGCTAAAACTAAGACCATTCCACAAAAGATATCAAATCTCATTTCAGGCAAAACATCGTAGGAATGTGGCCCTTAGAAAAGCAAAGTTACTGACATTGCTACGACCTAGATCTTCCATAGCGGTGGTCAAGCTAGAGTCTCAACTTTTGATACTTTATGCTGCCAGGAAGAATGTTTTGTGGAATAGCCTTTAGACTGTCCCCAAATAAATCAGACTCCGTATTATACAGATTCAGTCTGGAATCAATTGTAAGTCGTGCAAATTCTTACCAAGTTCATTTTTCTTCTCGCTTTTTGGAACAATCCTTTTCTCTAAAAAGAACATGAGCATAAATCAAGCTTTAGTATTGCCCTGTATTATTTTGTTGTAAAAAAAAGAACTTACTTTATTGAACTTTGAACTTAAAAAACAAAAACCCATTCAAAAATTGAAAAAATACAAGTTACATACATCATGGTTTTCTGCTAGCAAGCCAACTTTCTTCAAGTTGTGCAGAATTGCTAATCGGTCATATCCATAGCTCTAAAAAAGAGAAATGGTGTAATTTATCACCATCAAAATACAAAAAGCTCTAAAATCATTATCTGCATGTATTCCTTACACACAATAGTTTGGGTCTACGTGGCTTTTTTAAAAATATTATCCTAGAATTAATTCTTTTAAGTCGATCAAAAGATTTTACAACCTAGTTGACACGAGTTCAGGTGTATTAACAGATGTGGCTGGTGGCCTAAACCATATTAACTAAGTCTCTATAATGTCTAAGTTGATCAAGTCTCTATAATGTCTAAGTTGATCAAGTCTCTACAAGGTCTAAGTTGATCAAGGTATGGTTCAGTTGCAGATTGGCATCTTCCATGAACTGATTGCTTTAACGTATTCAATGTCTGCTCTCTCATGATTAATTGAATGTAAGAGCAGGTTGCAATTAGAAGTACCCCGACGAAACGTGTTCTGTTTTCTATTATTCACAACGAGCCCTCTTGAGAACAAGCTTCAAGGAGCTAACAATCCCACTAATCATATGATATTCTGTAGAACATGAGCAGAGTGGCACACATTAAGTCCCTTCCTAACTGGTTGTCAAGCTGCCGAAATAAAAATACCCGTGCCTGGTAGGGCTTAATTATTTTGAAGTAATAAAGATTAAACAAATAGTGATCTTCACCTGTAGATAATGCAACTTGAGAAGCTTCAGGCGATTCAAGTCAAGTGCTACGAAAGATACGGAAAAAAACGGATTTCTTGAGATGTGACGAAGTTTGACAGTCAGACAGTTAAGCAGCTAATATCTCAATATTCCAAGAAAATCATATCAAACTTGAAACACTGAAATCTTCAGGTAAAGAAAAATAGATCAGGAAAGCCTGTATGTTATATATGGAGGGACAAAGAAACGCGAGGAAATAATAATAATTTTCATTAATCGTCTATTCAATAAATGTGTTTTGTCGGCGTTTATTATGTGCAGTTTTTTTGGTCGGGCAAAGGTTGCAGCGTTTTAATTTTTATGTGTAGGCTGTGGTTTTGGTGGCACCAGTTGAAGACATGTTCAGTGTTTTTGCCAATATGTTGCTGTTTTAATGTTTTTTTTGTGAGTCAGTGTTGAATTGTGTTGGGTTGGGTGTAGCGTTATTTGCAGGTTAATTCTTTCAGGCCGATATAGATTTTTCTGGTCGTGGGTTTTTTGGTAATCACGAGGTAAACTTCTCTACCTAGGGCATAGAGCACTTTATAAATCCGGAAAAGACAAGCAGAAAAATATAATGTTTTATTTATCAATATATGATACTTTACTGACTACTTACTTGCACGGGTAAGCGAGTAAAGACACAATAGCCGGAGTGAGTTGATTAATGGTAGCTACAAAAAAGTAGTGAAGTTGATAAAACAATATCATCTTCTTCCTAAACTTGATGCTAAGAAGGGGGGATTATTCCAGAGGAGGGGTTATTCTAGAGAGGGGGCTAAACGGATTACATGAGCCGCAGTTATCGATACTGATAAATTCGAACGCTCAAAGTCGGTTTAGTGCTAGCCTCAGTTTCATGATGAGCGATTTCTGGGACTTATGTAATGAATCTAACTTGCGGCTTCTTTGAAACTGACGAAAGTGAGCCACCAAAACTGGTTTTCAAAGCCAAAAAACGAGCCCAAGGTTTACTAATCTATCTTAAAACCTTCAGCTTAACAATGTCCTCCTCAAAATTTCGTTCTAAGCCATTTCTTAGAGTTCCTACCCACTTTTATGGAATTTGACTGAAATATCGCACACAAAGTTTAGAGATTCTTGGATGAAAAATCAAATTACAGTAAGTGATCAGCTCATCCCTATCAATCTCATGTATACCTGTACCAATCTTATATCATGTATCCCCACTATAAACTAAGCTAATAGAGCTTCAAATCAAAATACTAAAGGTTGACAACTCACTTGCTTATTGATGCATTCCTCAACAAAGTCAGCAGATTCCTTCGTACTTGTATCATCCAGTAAGTCTAAGAATCAAAATAAAAAATGACAATTTTCAAAGATACTATAACCTGATATATCGAGTTTCAAACTAATAAAAGTAAATCTAATAGATAACCAATTAAAACTATAAAAAATCAGGTGTCTCAGAAAAATACCAGGTTTCTTAGAAAAGCATGGAAACTATATGTAAGCATTGAAGCAGGTTGTCTAGTCGCCTAGTTTTCAGTTTTGTAAAACATTACACATTCAAGGACCATATAATTCATCAAATATCGATATCTAACTTACCCCAATATGAGTTCATTAATTTTACTTTGAAGATTCTGAATTATCCAGATTAACTCTCAAACAAAAAGGGATACTTTTTTGAGACACCCGGTGATAGTGTTTCGAAAATGTTTAGAGAAATTCTTGAAAATCTCTAGATACACGAATGTAGATGATATAAATAACAGGATAGACTTTACGAAATACCGCAAAAGCTCTATCAAGCCCCCATGTGCTTGAAAGATTTTGTTGTTTCTAGGTGAGGAGCTTTTAGAGAGGGGTACTTATTAGAGAGAGAGGTCAGAATTCATAGAAATAAATACGTCAGGGTGCAACCATTGGAGACTTTTACTCACTTTGTTCTGTCTGTAAAAATCTTTCAAAATCTTCCGAAGTTTTCTTCTTCAGTATGGACTCGCAAGCAGCGATGTCTGTGATAAATTATGATAAATTATGATAAATTATGACATTGTTGAGATAGTAACCCTATCAATAATAGGTGATAAGGCTAGTTATTATACCCGCATCTGCTAATCACTCTATCCCCAATTCTCCCCAAGTTTACCCCTATCTCCTTCCATAATGAGCCTTATAAAAATCCATACAAATAGACAAAGAATTGCAGACATCATAGTTAAAATACAGTAAGACGATGTCAATATACCTAATTATAGTTTCTTACTATGATTAGCGATCGATTATGAAATTCGGGACTGTTCGTATTTTGAAATCTCTGTAAAACGAGGAGTTTCTCGAGTAAAATGCTATCGAATGAGAAAATTTCAAAAATGTAATAAGACTTGGCTGCAGCTAAGCACGCAAAAGTAACAAAATTACAGATCAAGAATCTATAGAAGGTATGCATGAAGCAAAATAGAATAGTTGATAATATTCATGAAATACTTACGCAGCGTCAGCGATTTGTGTTGTTGTTTGAGCATTTTAAAGTCTTGCGAAACAAAGTTCTTTAGTTGACTGACGCTTTTCATGTCATTTCGTTTCTAGGAAGGCAAGAATATGAGTCATGTAGAACCGTGGAGTTATAAAATAATTTTAGGAGAGGTTTTTAGAAAACAATACTATCAATATCAGGCTGACCTCCCTGTGGGTCTATGTACAAAGTAGGCCACATCGTCACATCATATAGCACAAAGTTGTATGACCGCACCCATTTTGCAAGAGTAATTCTTGATTTGAAAACCACTACCCAATCAAAGATTACGTCCAAAGCCTAGTGGTATAGAGCCTAAACCCATTCCCTTGAAGCAAATGATGTCTACCCCATAATTGGTAGAATAATATAATGATACGAGAGTCCAATAACCTAAGTTCACAAAATTCTAAGGGAGTAATTCAAAAATAAACCATGCTGTTTACTATTAAACTGTTTACTGATGAAGATAATATCGAAAAGTTCAGAAAGCATGGTTTATTTTTGAATTACCATATTTAGAAGTATACACTAAGTTTAAAGAAATAAATTTGTGGCAAAGAAGTTTCGATTCGGAAAGTTCTACCCACTGGACAGTGTAAATTTCAATTCCAGCCAGAACCTTTATCACCAAGCAGCTGGTTTTTACGTGTAGGGTACGCCACGGCACCAATTATGATAAATGTTAAGAAAAAGGTGAAAAAATAACATACATCATAACCGTACTGGATTTCTCTTGCTTTGCTACTCAACAATGGAAAGATACCAGTAAAATGCATACCACGAATTTCTTGAAACACCTGTGAAGTAAATAAATGGGAAGCTGCTATCAATTCAAAGCACAACTGCCATGGATGCTGGTAGTCCGAACTTGATGAAATGACATCATTGCAACTTGCTATTTCAGTATTTGGTTCTTCTTATCTGCTTCTATTTGCACTTTTGAATCAGTGAGTAGAGAAAACAACATAAATAATCACCAGAGTGGGCTTAGATTTTAATGCAAGAATGTTTACCTGAGAATTTCAGGCTTCCTAGTCATGAAAAGTATTTAGCCTGATATAATTGAGACGAAAAAAGGAGGTTTCCTACCATTCCACAGTTAATACTGTATATGATATATATAATATAATAAGTGCAAAATGGCTAGGGTACTCACCACCCAATCTTGTGGCTCTACATGTGGAAACATGGCCACAAATTTCTAATGCTCCGATATTTACATTTCATGTTTTGATAGATTTGTATTGGTAGACATGGAGTTTTAAGCCAGTGATCATCTCTATTTTTTCTGATCATCGTAAAGTCAAATGGCCTAAACCACTATCTCCGTACAAAATATTTTTTCATCAGCTACAAATTCAGAACGTGGTCGATGTAGGTAAGATCGATGGAAAAATCGAAATACATAAATTGCAATTCTAAAAACAACTCAATTATGACGTCATTGCAATGTATTCAAGTCTTATTGGAGTCTCTATGGTCGATGCAGTACAAATCAAACATCAAAGGTTAGGTAGGTTGCTAGGTAGTTACAGTAAATTCCCTGTCTATGGTGTCTGCACTTGATATAGCCCTTTCTTACCCTCGGTGGTGGTAGGGTACGGAGCAACTATCTAACTAGGAATAAATTATTCAAGAACATCGTACCTGATCTGAAGAATCTAGCAGCACCCTGACGCTTTTTCCTCCCCCTGCCACATCAGCACCAAACGTCACGAATCCTAAGAAGAAAATAGTTTTTTACTGGATAGATATTATGCTTCTTTCATTTTTGATGAATAGTTAAACTTTAAGTGTCATGAGTGGTTAGAACCAGAAGACCCGTAAGTGTCTTTCTCTAACCATGAGTGGCACAATTAAATTGTAAAGTTAGAATTAAGATTTAAGGATGGCGAGAAAAACGAAAAAATAGCGCAGCATAATAACTACCGTAGTTTTTGGTGAATAGGGACAGGAACGTGAATAGGGACAAAATGGACAAGAGATGTTGACATTGAAGATTAGCATAGAGGTTTCTTGTTGTGAACCAACAATATTACGTATGATATGAAGATCAAATTGTTTCAAAATGAGAAGGCCCTCTGTAATTTTTAAAGTTCACAATCTTTGTTCCTTTTTTGTACATATTCACCTTCCTGTCCCTAATAACCCCAAATTACAGTACTAAAGCTTTATGTTTGATACTCATCAGAGTAGCTACACGTCAGAAAGGGAATGAAAATGCAACCTAACGAATTATTATACCAAAGGTGTCGAAACTGGCCAATCAGAAAGGAGGTGAATATTTTTTCAAAAACTACTAGAATCGTACATCGAACATTGAACCCTATTGAACCCTTATCGACCAATAAGAGCCCTGCTTATCAACACAGTGCCTTAAGCAACCCTCTCTGGATTCTATGAAGTACGGCAAGAGAAATCGGAAACATCGTGAAACATAATAACTACTTAACACATAATAACTACTTGATAAGCTTTGGTTTGACACTCGCCAGAGATCTACGTCAGAAAGTGAACTGCATTAGCCGTTGCATCTTTAGAAATAACATATAGAAATGTTTAGATGCATACCACTAGAAATTCCAAAAACATCATCGACCAAGCCTTCATAGCAGAGCTGAGAGCACAAGGGCGTAATGTAATCAACATCTGCAAATCAAAATAGCATGTTTGATTAGAGCATGGATGAAGTGAATTAAAACAATCAGGCTGAAATTTGAGCGAAACTCTAGTCAGAAGAGGAATAACCAAAAGAGCAATTGTATCACTTTTGTGTGGAACACTCGTGATTCGATCTGGAAGTCAAAGAACCCAACCCTTACCTCCTTTAAGCTTCTAGATATTATAATCCTCCAACCACCTTTCGATTTTGGGGAAACCTCCCGCCACCCTTAGTCTCTGACACCCCTCTCACAGAGAAGAACATATTCAGTCTGAAACATTTAAATAGTTTTTATTCATGAGTAAATGAGTAAGGCTTGTGTCTTATAAATTAGAGTAAGAGTAGTTGGTTATTGAACCAGACATGGGACCACCAACCCTATTAGAGAAGAGAGCAGCAAAGTAGAGGCACATCCATTGTCCGGAGTGAGTGAGGCAAAGAAGGCAATGGAAAATTGAGAAAGTTTCCTGAGGCATTTGTACGAAATTACCCCAATCAGGCTAGAAAACACAAATCAGTATTTCAGTCATTTAGATCCCAATTTTTCAAGAAATTTATTTTGCTCAGTTTTTGTTTTGAATTCATATTGCTTATGATATCAAATATGAGGAAGTTCTTGGTCATAGGAAATTTTATCTACAAGAAGGCTTCCTACTTTTCAAGACTCTGCTGTGAAGGAAAGAGCAACCTCCCTTGGTCGGTCCGAATCCAGTCGACAAACTAACTAACAAATATCTGATCGAATCTCATCTAGATTACCTCGGTCTATTAAGATGGCTGTTGCGATTTCCGGTCCACCGGGGGGTATGTATTCCTTCTCTTCGGCCATGAAAGTTTGTAGTAGATCAAACACCATCTAAAAAAAATTCAAAAAATACCCTCAAGTCAATAATAAACTTCTGTCCTGCCTTTATTACTATTTCTATATAAAATTCAACAGGGTATATCCTTAGTTCATGTATCATTTTTGAGGCTTGTTTAATAACACGTTATAGAAATCTTCTTTTTGTATTTTTTCTTTATGAAACGGAGCAATATGTGGAGACCTAGTGTGATAACTTTCTTCAGAACCTGGGATTTCTAAATATGCATATTAAAGAGCGATTATAGGGATATTTAAAACCCATCCTGTTCAGTGTCAATAAAATGTAAAAAATTCCACGGCTTCCCATTCTATAAGCCAAATCTGCCTCATCTCAAAACATTACAATAACAAAATTTTCGTAAACTCATCGTTTTTCATAACTTAAAACATAGAAGCATATTACCCAATTAATTCTGTTCGTTGCAGTCCAGTTTTGGGTATCTTGGTAAAACTTTAGTCTACCTAATTATATCTATCACTAAGTGGGCGAGATGATAAAAGTTTAATTGGTAGATATTAGGTCATAAAATAAAAGCCTACAGAAACACGTGATGCACAACAATGTTTTTCTTATCTTTACATGAACACTATTCTAAACCTAAGATTTAAATATGGACCATACCGAAGCAACAATTTCATTTAAGTTATGGTTAGTTGTCAATCAACGCATTTCATGTGAAAGGAAGACACGATATGCGACGTATCGTGCCACATCTGGTGTGAATTGAGTTGTAGCTTTCTCATAATTCTGGCTGACTTTCCCATACCCCTGTCTATTAAGATTCCAGTATATCAATCTTCGAAGATTACATATAGTACATCAAACTGGACGGGACAACGTTAACCATATAACTCAGCAGTATACCTTTGAGTTGCTTCCGACGCATGTGAAATTTTGTATGCAGCCAAATGTTGTTTGGATCGTATTCAGAATTCTTGCAACTGTTGATGTCCAAGTAAAGTCCCCGTCCTGTGGATGAAATACTTGGACGACAAGTTTAATAATGCAATATTTTACGATTTTAGAATCCTTATTCCTGTAGGTTAAAAAGTCCCACTTCTATGGTCTTTGATAAGTAAAGAACACGAGGATGGCGAGAAAAATTGGAAACATAGCAAAAGATAAAAACTAAAGCTTTGTGTCAAACACTTATCAGAGAAGTACGTCAGAAAGAGAAGGAAAACGAAACCTAACGAATAATCATACCCAAATGTGCATCAAATCGGGCCGATCAGGAAAAAAAGGGGATGATTGGCATAATAAGAAACAACCAATTATCAATGGAAGTCTAGGAAGACGAACAATAAGCTGTTATTGAAAGAGTCCTATAGGGAAAACAAACTCTTTCGGCCTTAGATATTTGGATAGCAATATATTTACCAGAAAACAGTCTCTAAAGTAAAATGGCATTTCCATTGAGAGAACGTCATTGTCCAGTGCGATGAAATCAAGTGGAAGTTCGTCAATAGAAACATCTGAAAAACAAGTTTTTATACTTTCATCTACTTCTAAAAGCAGGCTGTGACAAAGGATACATGTGCATGGCCGTAAACTCTACCCTCTCCTTTAGGCCAAGCTATTGGTTGAGTTCATGACTTGCACGTGATCCGAATCATCCTAATGCTAGAGAGATAATGGTGATTCCAGAGAACTACTAAGTAGTCTCCCTTAACCCTGAGTTAAATTTGCTCTCCCCTAAGAGACCCATGGCAAGTGGCCCAGAAGAGAATTTACAATGAGTACCAACTATTACTCAAAATAAATATAATTACAACAATGGCAAAATAAATCATATTTCACATGATAAAGCATGAGTAGTATAAATAATAGCTACCTCCAAAAACTCCTTCCCTTTCCAAAACCAGTTCACAAATTCCAAGCTTTAAAGGAAAAATTTTAATCAATTAGGATATAAACTCATAATGCATGGTCTAGCATGGAGAATATTGATGTTGGAATCATGGCCATACGCAGCGGGGAGGCAAGGAGGGCTGCTGCCCCCCCCAAAAAATTCCAAAAGTATATACTTTCCTTTTGAGGATATCATCAAAAAGTTCTTCAAAAGGGGTTTTGCCCCCCCCCCTTCCCCCCGCTAAAAATTTTCTGCGTACGGCCTTGGTTGGAATTGATACTGATAATCGGAATATATCCAACAGATATTGGTTACCGAAATGGCACTAGATTCAAAAGAAGGGCAGGAAAGTAGGTTCCACTATAAGGAAAGTGAGTCAAGGTTTAGGAAATTTTCTTGAGTGTCAGCATACTTTTGTAGAGTGTCAGCATCCTAGTCCAACTAGGATACCAGAACATATACCAGAAGAGGTTCTCAGTGCTGTTGCCAGAGTTAAATACGATTGAAAAAAGAGAGGAATTATATCAGCAAAATTGAAATCTTACCCTCTTTGGTGTCATTAGTATTTTGTATTCCGCTGCAATTTCCTTTTCTTTATCCTTTCTGATATGTTCTAAAATAAATTAAAAGGGAAAATAAGTATTAAAAAAAACTGTTGGTTGGTTTTGATATTTTCTATAAAGGCTCCAGGAAGTTAGGATTGGGCTCATGGTCAAAAATTATTGGCTTAATTGTTTGAGATTGGCTTTACTTTTTACATGTTGATAATTTGGTAAAATCTTAGACAATGCATATTTTTTTATTCAAATGGTGTTTAGACCAAGATGACCCTTCACCTTATTTACAACTATAGAGAATTGACAAAATACTAGTTGTTCCAAAAGAAATGATCATAGAAATGTGTATCAACATTTCACAAATTAGATCAAATCAATATTACAGGGCCAAAACTGTGGAATAGCATTCCTTATGAAATCAAGCAGTGAGTTTTAGTAAAACAATATTGTGCATCCAACAAATCTGATGACTGAGATTAAATTTTTAGGCTGAAGCAACAATTGGCTTATGATTATTTCTTCATTCTTTTCATAGCTGCTTGCTGATATAGCAATGTCTTTTTGGTTTTAAAGCCTCTAAAAAAGAGTCGAGTACACACTTCTTTCCCACAAGTTCTGTAAATCATTAAGATATGTATTAAGTATTTGAGATTTGTAAAATGGTGGTGAACATTGAATTACCCACTATCATTTTCATTCTGGATAAATATGGTCGTGTGATATAAATTCTCCTGCAACAAAAACATTAATTCATTTACATACTAGAAAACAATGATCTGATTATAAATCAAATTATCCATTAGGTCCCATGCAATTAGAATGGTGTAGTGGTCTGCATGTGCAAACTAGTTTCTGCCTTTTATACCAGAGGAAGGCCAAGGCAGAATTAATTAATTTTGCAACAAGACATTGTATAGGTGCAAGTAGAGATCCCGTGGCCAAGTCCTTTCATCAAATCAAATCATGTTTTCATTTGTTTTAAGCATTTCATTTCATATTTTCTTGATAAGCATTGTAATTTCTTACTGCTACATAGAAATGAATTATATACACATAGTATTTACAAAATTGTTGATTAATGAAGCTTGTCATATTGCAAAAAATCTATACCTAAAATAGCTATGTGAAAAATTATTTTGCACTTCTCTAACAACTAAGTATTAACTGGAATGGATTTGACAGAAAACTTTTTATGGATATCAAAGATTATGCCTAGAAAAGATACGGTATTAAATAAGCTCTGAATGCAGAAGAAGGGGCTTGAAATGCATGCCATGTTCCTAGAGTCCATCCATCCTGGTGTAGCGGACTACAATTAAAACAATACTTAAAAATATTTGGCTAATACTAAATTAGTTGGTTCATATACGCAAGTTTTTATTGTATGGGAATCATACCTATTACAACCAGTTTCAATGCCTTTGCCATCTAATTTGAAAATCTTCTCAACCCCATGTCTCTGAAAGAAAATAAGCCAATGAAGTAATTTTGGATGGAATTTGGAAGGGTTCATAGCTGAACACTTGCTTATCATTCGCAGATTCTATTCAAAGATTCCATTTGGGCAGCTCGTCCTCTCATCCCACAGAAGTTCTGTACTCACCAAAGACTGTTATGCAAAGCTTTCGACAACTCGAGGTTAAGGAGGAAGTAAAATGTAATTAGCAACATCAAAATAATATTTTAAGATTGTTTATTGCTTAAATTTGTAAAGGAAAATGCAACAGTATTGCCTACCTTGAGGATAGACACACCGGCACACCTATCCAATGGTTTCATCAGCTCTTCATCAATTACAAGATCTTTTGCACCGTGCATCTACAAATTGAAAAATAAAATGTCATTGAAAAAAGAAAAAACACTATTAAACAGATTTGACTGGGAGGCTCCTCTTTCTTTGCGCTACTCAAGGAAGGGGCGGGGTTTAACTCCTATATATTGTTGCATGAGGACGTGCCAACCTTAAGAAAGAGAATAAACCTTTAAAATTCGAAAATATGGGTTTTAAAAAATTTGTGATTTTGATAAAATGGGGTTGGCTGGTCTCTTTCAAAATCTTAATGTGTATAAACATTACTACTGAATGATGAAACTTGTTAAAGAACAGTGGCGTTCCGTTCGGGTATTCAGGGTATTCAGAGAATACCCTAGCGTTTCCACACAAAAAATAATTTCTATGCTTTAAATTTCTTATTCAGATCATTTCGTTTTATAGATACAATAAAACATTTATTGCTTTTCATACTGTTAAAAACCATATTCATAAAATTTCTGAAGTAATTGCCATCAGATAAGTTTTCCTTATGCGCTTGACCTAACCAGCTTTTGACCTAAGTTCCCCGAAGGGAACCTTGAAGCCCCTTTAGCCAATCAAAATCCATGTTGGTAAAATCACTGAAGCGGTGAGTCCTATAGGTTTGTACTAGCAAAAGACGCACATTAAGATCCTGCGTCCACCTCAGGTTAAATTTCGTTTTTGAAATTGGCGCTGTAAAACCCGTACACGCAATCTCCTTTCCTTTGTTATTTAACTCTCACACTGTGTTGGTTAATACCTTCAAGTTCACGAGGCGCGTTTTCCATATCGATTAAACGACATAAACAAATCGAATAAAGGGAACAAAATAATTTGTCAAATAGTCTAAGCAAGAAAGAAGGAAACTTTTAGAATCTTAATGCTGATGTTGCAAAAGACAGAAAGCAACTAGCTAGTTAAGTAAAGAATATTTTATATCTTACTTTTGTTGTTGTAAGCTATATGGGCCTATAAGGCCACACTGATAGGCCTGAAATCTTCTCACTCTTTGTCAGAGCATCCGTTCTATAGGTGATAGTCAGGGTAGTCTTATCAGAGGGTCATTCCATTTGAAATCAACAGCTAAGATAATCATATCTCTTAGATTTTGGTCAAAATTGATATAATGGCAAAAACCCTCATAATAAACACTCTGGCCAATTTTTTTTCAAATATTCCAACTTGTGCTAATTTTATGGGCCATTGAATATTTGGCCAATACGCCAAAAAAAATCTGGAACCAAGTGAGCGCGAAATTGATGCGAAACCAAAAATTGATTTAAAATAGTAAAACCACCTTGAGAATCTTGAAACTTGCCCAACCAGGGTATTAAAGCAAGCAGAATTCAAAAACAGGTCAGAATTGACACCAAGGGTACCCCTTCTGAGATATTCCCACATGAACACTTCCATTTTGTTGCCTAGCAACGGACTGTGACTTAATTTTGACCCCCTCCTTCCAAAAGCCCAACTTGGACCAAAGTTACTTTGGTCCCTATTTGATGTTGATGCATAAATGAACTCACCATGTAAGTTCAGTGATGGTCTCATCTTTATTTCTTGAAAAAAAATGGCATTCAAATTCACCAAATTTTCACCAGGAATTTTGCGATTATTCATAAATATTCACTATCATAGAAAATAATTTGGTAATTTAATATTGCTGCTGATTTCAAATGGAATGACCCAATATCGTTTTTTTCTGTTTAGATGGTCCTTACAGTATCAATCTGATGTGTATGGGTTTGTGTTTGGGATATCAATCCTACTTTTTGTGTGATATTATAGTGATATTATGTTTTAAATGAAGTTTTATTTGCATAAATTTACTACTCCTAATTTTGTAACATTTAAGCTAAAGTAAAGCAGCGAAAATCAACTAATATGATATCCATTAAATTTTATTAGGGCGGGGCCCAGTCCTTGTTAGAATTTTTGGGTGTGGTCAGAAAAAATTATCCACAGAATACCCTATCTTTGAACTCACGGAACGCCACTGTTAAAGAATATAACTTTAATTTCATATCATACACCCCTCTAGCTTGATCACTCTAGCTGTAGGACTTTGCTGCAAATAGAAATGAGATTATTGAAATTATCTATTAAAACTTTTCTTACTGATTCCAATTGAACAATGAGATTGTCATGGGCAATTCTTTTAAGAATCGTGATATTTGGAAGTTCTGGTTGTTGATGAACAGTAGAAGAAGCAGCCATGCTTGAGAAGATTCCGTTTGCTTATTTATCAATGATTTTGATGTTCATTTATTTCATTCATCATCATTAAAGTATGTCATCAAAGAGCTGGATAGCGGCAACATTGAAAATCTTCTCCAGGAAAGTAACTAAAAAAGTTAGAAATAAAAGTCTTGAAATGAGTAAGAGATTATGCCATTGCGTAATGCAGGTAGGCTATCCTCCCCTACCCTTTTCAAGAATCAGAGCCCACTCCAATCCTCCTGAGTTATTGGTAGTCTCTAAAAATTACCTCTTTTTATAACCAACCCGCCCCGATCTCATAAATAAAATTTCCTGTAATTATAATTTGAATTCAAACTTGTTGCAGTATGGGGTTCCTACCTCTTTCTATTATCCTTTTCTGAACTTTACTGCACCCTTCTATTCTACCCCCCCCCCCACCAACCACTTAGGGTGTGATTTTGGATTCAAGGGTTTTGGGGAAACCTAGACTGAATGGGAGAGGCTGTTAGCTTTTAGTCTTTGTTGCTTAAAAATCCCAAATTCAAAACCTTGGAATCCTTATGCTTCGGAAAAACCAAAACACGATGGGCAAAACTTAAATTGGCTAAAGCCGCATCCTTAAAAAACTTCTAATTCTGCCTAATTCTATAAGGCTAGATATTCTCCACCTGCACGGCCCATGAGTAGCAAAGCATGTTTTTGATTGAGGGGGTAAAACAAAAATAATTGGCCACATCTATTTATCTGATGATTACCCCGGCCAATGTCTTTTGAAAATTATTGAATCATCTCCCCTCCCATTCACTAACTATGGCTCCACTACCACTACCACTACTCTTGCTCGGCCAAGGCCATGGCTTTCCTCCCCCATTCTATCGTTGTCTGCAAAAATACCAATACATAACTAAAAAAATTGAATGCATTAGATAGCCATTGGGGCCGGACCCCCTAAAAAAACAGCCTTATCGTTTGTTGTGTGTGTCGTCTTCAATCTTAATAATGATGGAACGGATGATATGATATCCTCTGCAGTCAAAGAAATAACCATCTTAGGAACCTAATGAAATCACTAAATTCAAATAAAGCTTACCTCTTCCTCTATTGGCCTAGTTCCTCTCTGCAGCGAACAGCAATACTGCTGGACTGTACCAGCCCCCCTCCCAACATTCGCCTAAATCTCAAGTTTCCACCAGCCTCTGATTGGCTTAATTTTGGATTTCACGCAAAACGCAAAACCACCATTCTTTCATATTCCCCGGAAAAACAGGAAAGTTCAACTTTTCTAAACTTTATTCAACTTACCTCGAAAAATTCTTCCTATTTCAATAATCTTGACTTTTCTTCACTTGCTTTTGAATTTCCCCTACTAAGCCCCGCTAGAATCAGCACTTTTGCCCCTCTCGCTAGTTTAGTGAGACACCAGATTATTGGGAGATACGGTCTGGTGTCAGAACCTGTGAACCTGTCTGCATTCTACACTTGCCGCATGACAATACCTGACTATCCACTAAACGGTCACCCTGGACCGGGTACCGGAACCTCAAGGAAGGGATATTGAGATGAGACAGAAACCGAAGTGAGTGTGACAAAAATAGAGGACCTCTATCTCACACTTTGCCTTCTTTGTCATCTCATCACCAGGCTGAACAGAGCACAGGGCTACGTAATGGAGGATCCAAACAAATGGGGAAACCTTATTTCACGCAATACATGACAGGAAAATGCCCCCTACTAGCGAATAGCTACCGAAACTAACAACTGCAGCCAGGTTGCAGCTATGATGGATTTAGGGTCTTGCAATTTTGGTAGCTATGCGTTGCTAGGGGACATATTCCTATGATGCATTGCGTCTATGCAGCCATCTTTTTGGAATTGCATATTTTGCTATGTAATTTAAGTGGGAATTGTTTCGGTCACAGGATTAGCAGGCAAAAATAATTGCAAGTTGATCATGTACACTCATTTTATGTAAGAACAATTTTATAAGAACAAGTGCTTCAAATTTTGCCAAATTCTAAGAAAAGCTAAGAACAAACCGAGGCTGACCTTTTTTAGCTCAAAACAAGACTTTTACAAAAAAACCATTAGACTGACCAAATAGTCACAAATTGTCAAGAGAGTCAAAATTTGCATCAATGAACTCAATTGATAGAAAAAAGGCTTCCAGATCATTACAAAAATAAGTACTATTTAAGATTTAAGGATATTTCAGGCTGGAAATAGAGGAATAATTAAAAACAGCCAGTTTTGAACCAATTTTACTGGCTCTTATAAAAAAGAGTGTAGTACCGGAAAAGAACTTGCTGTTCATGTGCTCGGTTTAGGATAGAGGAAAGAAGACAAAAAACATTTTCTTCTCTGTCTTGATAATAATCTGATCTTTTTAATCAAATCTCTGACTGACTCACTCGTATTATACTCATTATCATAATCAATTGATAAAAACTTTTCAATTATACAATTGTTACTTTATATAATCACATCAAAGTACATGTAATTTACAAAATTTTATTATAATAAATATGTTAAAAGTATATTCTTTAGATCTAATATGGGTATAAATACATCTATTAAACAAAAGTATGTTAAAACTAGCAGGCTCAAAGACTGAGTGGATTAGCAATATAATTCTAAGAAGATGGAAGATTTTGAAAATCAATCCGATTACCATGTGAGAATGAAAAATGACCTGGGCAAGTTTCGAATGCATGAACACTGATTTGCTGCATCAGTCTCCAACAACTCTGCATCAATGCAGTTCATTTAATCATCCACACCAATATAAAAAAATGCACCACCACTCACCAAGTGTAGGGACGAATCCATCCCAGTTTCTAAACAATTGATGTGGGCTGGTTCATGGAATCAACTGTCAAGATACCACATGTACCAAATCAGTGTGGATTCGAATCTTGTCTGAATTATTTTCCATTCTCACAAATCAATATGATTAATACAATTCTATTTGATTGATTGGTATTTGTACCATAGTTACATATTACAGATTATTTAAAACTTTAGAGGCCAGTGTGACCAGAGTCACTTTGCTTACACTCTTTTTTCTTTATAAGAATACTTAAAATTTTCCTGAGCCTCAATTTTTCAATTGTTTATTCTTAAATTTCCATTGTTCTTTGGCGATTTTGAGCCTCAATATTCTTATAAAATTTATTCTTATAAAGAAAAAAGAGTGTATATAAAAAAAGAGTGAACCAAAGCAAATATAACTGCTATGATAATTCAACCAGTCGGAATGAATGGAAGTGGAATCTTTAATCTCATTAAATCCCTCTGCTGCTGGACTTTTAAATCTGATCATGTAGCAAAATAAATTTTACCACTTTCAAAACATCTAACAGGCTATCCCTGATACTTCTCCCTAGTTAAGTAGGGGTGTTGGGGAGAAAAAATGCCTCACCTTCTTGTTTCTTGTACCACACTTCTTTAGGCAAATATTTTTTGCATGTTGAACAGTTGGCACAGAAACTTTTCCTGAGCAACTCTATATGTTTGAGAAGCTTAAATATCTAAGAATCAAAGCATCATAATGCTGATTGTTTTAAGTGAGAAATAGCACTTTGGGTTAACTTTATTGGGAAGGCTGTCAACAGCAAATCAGAGAATGTAGAAAAACATTTTCAAAATGAACAAAAATTTTCTCTTTTAATCTAGGAGTCAAAAATTATTTAAGGTATCAATATTCCTGTTGTTCAACATTTTTCCACTCTACAAAAAAAATATTTGCTCTTGACAGAAAAAGGAGGCTTATTTAAAGACCATGACCAAGAGAGCTAAACTTGAATTTGAATTTAAGTACCCTGTTCAAATCCATCTAAAATACCAGCTGATTGGTAAGAAAATAAAGACAATAAAAGACTTGCAACTATCAAGCTACAACAAAAATCTTCTGACTCATCAAAACATATGAAGAATAACTTTGTCACTAGCTAGAAAAATTTCTATAAAATTAAGACAAAATAAACATTTAAATAAATAAGAATACTTACACTAAAACCCCTGCTATGCATGAATTGCAACCTGATTCAGAGGCTTGGAGAAACCCCTTGTACCATCCGGTCCCCTGGGCTGTCTAACAAGTCCAAAGGGGTTCAATTTCCCATTGAGGCTGACAACGTTTTCATTCTGGTCTTTGTTGTACAACTTTCTCCTGGTTATCCAAGGACTATTCGGCAAGCTGGAGGTTTCGATAATGATTTTGTTTTGATTTCTCCTGTGTTTCAATTCAGGACTTGTCATAGGACTAGAATCTTTGGCAAGAGGCGACAATTTGAGCTCTCGGGAGAACTTTCCAACAGTTGTCTTTTTACCTTGTTTCTGCTCAAACTGTTTTCTCTGGGACCCTGGGCTGCTGTCAGGAGTCGTCCCGTTCTGTCCACTGTTCAGATTCATCGGTGACCTCCTAACACTTTTCGGGCTTTGCTGGGGGCTGCTTGACTGTGGACTTCCAGCTTCTTTGTAGCGTCTTCTGTAGCTGCTGAATGCGGAAAAACTGGCATCGTTATCAGATGAACTGGCATAGTCACTTGATTTCAGGCTTTCATTCGCTTTCTTGTGCATTTTCTTACGGTCACCTCTCTTTCCCCTTTGTGCCTTCTGAATTGCTTCCTCTTCCCTTCCAGAGTTAACATCTTCACTTCCACTTCGTGGTTCACTTCCCCCTGAAATATGCCTTGTACGCTTTGAAATTTGCTTGGCACTGAGATGTAGCAAGCTTAGTTTAGGTTCACCAAACTTCTCGGATGGGGGCAGGCCCTTCAGGGAAATTTCTTCGGCCAGTTCTGCTGTTTCAAACTCCACAACTGCGATAGTCTCGTTGACAAGTTCGGGGTTGTGTGCAAAGTGAGACTGTAGGTCACTGGGTGCTTTTTTGCCTGGCCTTATGATCCTCACTCCTTCGATTTGAGCATTTTTGGAGAACATGTCCGAAAGAAAGTCCATCGTGGGGTTATCAGTTTTGATATTGGAAACCACCACGAACCTGACCGGAGCGTTGTCGAACAATTTATCGGGCAAAGGCTGTTTGCGTTGGATTTTAGTACACTCCTCGTTCAACTGCAACAGTTTCGAGTCTTTCAAAGCCTCGCAAATCACTCTGTAATCTTTACAAACTGAACGCATCTTTTTGAACGATGAGAGAAGTTTCAGATTAACGAAGCCATCTTTATTTCTCTTCACGTGTTTGAGAAGGAAACCGTCTTTTTGGAGGTTCTCGTCGCTGAACAGCCATTCGGTCTGGGAAATAATTTTATCTTTCAAGTCGGATGTTAATTTGATCATGCTGGATTTCCTGGTGATTTTCTCTTTTCTAGCTTCCCCGTTATTATTCTTTATATCACTCTGGGCATCGTAGAAATCCTCACCGTCTCCATCACCTTCAGAATCAGTCATAAAAGGCGAGCTTTCAGAACTTCTCGAGCCAGAACGCCCTCGGTTTTCTTCAGGCCTAAGTTCTGATGACACTTCCTTCTGGTCTTCGGCCGTGGAAGAGATCACAATCTCAACATCGATATTTTTAGACTCCATTCCTCTGCCTTTATAAATCTCCCAGCAAATAACCTTGATCTGAAGAGCTCCAGGCAGCGATCGGTGAATTTATCTCGACGTTCCTACGACGTGAACAGAGCAGCCCCGAAACTCGTGCACTTCAGTTCCTTCTCGTGACGTCCATATTTATAATGATTAATTCCACGTGATCGATTAATTAATTATGCGCATAATTTATCCAATAATAGCTATTGACGCATATGACACGTCATTTTTGAGTGGGTTACACAACCACAAGACCAAAGACACGTAGTAAAAACATGGCCCATTGATTCAGGAGGATAAATAGCTATTTTGTTGCATCAGTTTCACTATATCTTGGTTTTCAAATCTCCACGCAATATCTACTCTAAAACCAGTATAGAAAATCGCTGTTGTATTCAGACAGAAGATCAACCATACGTAGTTCCAATACACGTTCTTTTATAAGAGAATCCTTCATAAGAAACACCAGACTCAAATCTGCATTAGTTACGTTAAGAAATTCCAAATGCATCAAAGGCAGTTTGCCTTTGATTAGATTGAATACGATTCAATTGAATTGAATTGAATTAAATTTGAAATTAAGATGTGTAGACTCTTTTCTTCTTATGAGAATCAGTAAAATTGATAAGTAGCTGGCTGTTTTTGAATATTCCTCTATTTCAGCCTGAAATGTTCTTAAATTTTCCTTACTTTAACAATGGTTGGGAAGCCTTTTTTGCTATCAGTAGTGTTAATTGTTGTGAAGTCTAACTCTCTTGACCATCTGACAATATCTGTGTGCTTGCCAATCTGCTTGTTTTGTAATTATTTCTCAGTCTTATGGTTATTTCATGAAATTTTTATATTTAGCCAAAATGTTCAGCTTCGGTTTGTTCTTAGCTTTTTGGCCAAATTATTAATTATTAAATATGAAGCTTGTGTTCTTATAAAGTTGTTCTTATAAAAAAAGACTGTATTTTCAGTCTGGTGTGTTCTTTAATTATTTTTACTTTTATATTAGTGATTTAAGAGCCTGCTTTGGTCAGTTGTGCTAATTGTTACCGAGACTGTTACAATTTTCGACTCTTTTGACGACTTACTGATGCATCTTTGAGCTGTGAATCTGCTTCTTTTTCAAATTGTTTCTCAGTGTCATGGCTGTTTCGTAAAATTCTTATGTTGAGCCAAAAATGGCCAGCCTCCGATTGTTCTTAGCTTCTTTTTAGATTTTGGCAAGATTTAAGGTTCTTGTTCTTATGAAATCATTGTTATAAAAAAACAGTGTCTTAATGAATGAAGGGAGAAATATAACTTGAACGTGACTCACTTCCACCTACAACTGATATCAATTATGTTAATAATATCTACGATAACAAACTAGGAATTAAAAACGTGTCTTTTTGGAATAACAAATATTGAAACAGGATACACGTTTAGTGGTTTGTAATCCAGAAGGCTTATGTTGACCACGTAGCCTCGACTATTTTAGGAATTCGTCTGAAGCTCTGAGACATGAGTTTCCTTTTTTAAACAGGAACAGAAACAAACAAGAAGAGAAGGAAGGAAATAAAGTAACTACGTGCTTTTTTATTTGTACGTTTAATTTCAACCTGGCTGTTTTTTTATTTCTATTTCTTATGTGTCCTCTTTGGGCAAATCACCACTACAGTACCCACCCCCTCCCCGACAGTACTAATGGTATCCCCTGACAGTAAGGATGGTACCCTTCCAAAGTAGTAGTGATGGTATCACTCACATAGCATATCCCTACAATGGCAGGGTTTGGTTGGAGGTGCAGCCATAGCTAAACTGAAAGTTTTGCCAAAACCTTACCAAAAACAAAAGAACCAGGTAATCTCCCGAGTCATAAAACAGCTTCTCTCATTGGCTCATTCAAATTTTCTTGTTTGCATACAATAGGAGCGAAATACTGCATTCCTACATGGGGTGAGGAACTTTTTTTGAAGTTTTTCATTCCAAATACATCCAATGCACCTATCCAGCCTCCCTGTAGAAAGCGTGTTCAGCGTATCGAGGGTAGGAAGAGTAACAGAATGCACATTGACTCACTATACACTCTACCTGTAGCAAGTGTACCTAGCGTATTGATGATATCAAGAGTAACAGAAATTCACACTGAAGCAATATCGACCCTCCCCATATCAAGGGTAACGAGCATACCTAGCGTACCACGAGTACCCAGAGTAATATAGCTACGCTATACAAAGAGAACGACTTCTCCAAATTGCCAACCCACAATCGTTGAACCTTAACTCCTTTCCAATCGAAAAATACCGTTTATTATAGCCCTATGCATTTTCATTAGGCAACATGATCTAGACTTTCTTATTCTAAAATCCTGATGATAAATTGCTTCTTTCTCCTAAACATGTTGTTTTTTAGTTCCAATAGTTTTAGTGTATTCATGTTTTTGACACCAAACTTCTGCGATGTAAGTAGTGCATATGACATATCATTATTATTACTATAATGTAGAGTAACTCGGGGCAAAATGGGTCAGAAGATAAAATGGGTCGTTCTGTATGAAATGATTCAGAACTACCGCAAGCTACGCTGGGGAAACAAAATAAAGCTATGCACGTTGTTTGTTATTCAGCAGTCTAATGGAGGCATGATAGTCTTCCTTCCTTGAGCTGTCTTTTGCAACATTTTATACAGAATGACCCATTTTACCCCCTGACCCGTTTTGTCCCGAATTACTCTACATACTCACTGACTCAAAACCAAGCCTCCCTGGAACAAGAATTTCAAGGAATCGGTACTGATTGATGATACCCCACATTACTATAAAGATCATATGTCTTATTAGTTTTAATCGATTTAAAACGAAACAAACAAACAAACAAAAAACTGAACATCCTCCACAATACTGACAGCCTCCAGAGTATTGCACAGACGTTCCCTAGGGTTAGCACGTCAAATCATACCAAAAATTATTCCCAGGTAAATCTGTGAAGCTTTCATACATTTCCATATTCAGGGAAGTAAAAAATCCCTTGACTCAGAGAGAGTACTATATGAGGGCAACGGTGCATCATTCTTTTCTATCAAAATAGAAATCAGGAAGAGTCATTCAAATCCTCATATCTGCTCGCAGTTTTTGCTCAGTTATCTTAAGTACAGTATAGTATACGAGCTTCTAAAACAGGCACAAACAGTTATAAAAACATTAACATCCGTCTGATTCATTGACGGAGGTTAAGAAGGAGCGAACGCTTTCAACTTATTTTGAAGGACAGTATCCAAAATCATCTTGGATTAGAATTCAGAGGTAGTGGCTCGCATTGTCAACTATTTTTTTCGTTTTTCTTGATCTCAATTGAAAACTAGAAGGTACAGTAGGCTTGATGGGTTTGATGTTGTTTCAAAAGAAATCACACAGCAGGACCTACACTCCTGGACAAAAGGTCCAGGAACCAAGCATTGAATGTTTGCCAGAAAGCCTATCATTATTATTGATAGCAAACTACGCTATGTTTACAGGTTTGGCTGCCAACAAAACAGATAACATTACAAATAAGAATAAGTAAGATAAAGTAAAATAATAAAATAACAAATTAGGTATATTGGAACATCCAGCGCCAATGCAACCTAGCCCCTATTTGTGGATGGTTGCGAGCCTTTGAATTGATCAGCCTCAACTAGGAATATATATAGCTAGAATTGCATCAACCTTGATATCTTCATTACTCATAATATTTGTAAATTGCATATTTGCATCCAAGGTCTCAACCCTTGCAGTTAGAATTAAATTGATTGTTAGATTTCGATAAGCAGGGCATGTAGTTAAGAAGTAAAGCTCGTCTTCAACCAGTTTTGAATTGCACATCTTGCAGAGCTTTCTGTCTCCCAACTTTAATTGAAACTGTATGGTCACTTTATCTGAAATTAAAGTTATTCAATAACTTTCTATGCTCCAGTGTTAGATTACTTTTTAATCAAGGTTCTAGTGTAAAATCGGATTCAGATGTTCTATAAGTGCGTACACTCTTTTTTCTATAAGAACAATTTTATAAGAACACCAGCATCAAATTTGGCCAAAACTTAGGAACAAGCTAAGAACAAACGGAAGCTGACCATTTTTGGCTCAGTATGAAAATTTTATGAAATAATCATGAGACTGAGAAATAATTACAAAACAAGTAGATTGGCAGCACACAGATAATCTCAGATGGTCAAGAGAGTAAAGCTTTGCAACAATTAACACTAGCTACTGATAGCAAAAAAGACTTCCCAACCATTTTAAAATTAAGAACAATTGAAGAACATTTCAGCCTGAAAATAGAGGAATACTTAAGAACAGCCAGCTTCAAATCAATTTTACTGGTTCTTATAAAAAAGAGAGTGTAGTTTACTGTTACGAGTCGAGTTTAGACCAGCTAAGGGATATCAGAACGCCAAAATTTCTTAAAGAGTAGGCTACTACTAATTTGTACTAAGATACTTTTGAAGCATGTATTTTACCCCACCCCCTTTATTTCAATATCGTTTTTTCACATCTCGATTATTCATCAGAATACTATTAACTCTATTTCAACTTTTCAAACATAACTAACAATTTGAGCTTGAGCTAGGTTTCTTTGAATGAAACCGTGTAATTCATATGTGTATTGTTTAATTTGAGTATCAAATTGTGTAAAGTTTTTTCCAAGTGTCCTAAACTTATTTAATTAATTTTAATCTTCTATCACCTATTCTGTAATTAAAAGTTTGAATTCATATGAAATTGAATTGAATTATTGATGTTGGTTGTCAGTTGAGAGGTTAGTCAGTCAACAAGTAAAAAAGCGCATCAACAAATCTAGTCCCCTACCCTGACCCTATATACCTTACCCTTAAAATAACGCTATCCCCTATCTCTCTATCTCCACCCTAACCTTAACCCCTCCCATGACCCCACACATGAATAACCCCAAAATTAACCATAAAGGGGCTAGGTTTTTTGGTGCTAAAACGGTAAAATTGCTATATGCACCACTTGGTGGTATTTGGGACCTTTTTGGGGCTTGGAAAATCATACCATTCTGTTCGAAATGAGATCAATCGAAATCCTTTTACAGTGTTTGCTTTACAAGGTATGTTCTATGTTCTACCTTCTCTAAGCCTGAAATGAAATTGAGGCAGAAATATCATGCCTGAAAAAGTATTCGAATAAGTGGTATTATACCACAAGCACCAGGCATATATTGTCGAGAAAGGATTAAACGGAAAGAAAGGGACCAAGTTACAACTAAAAATCATGATGAAAAAAAGAAACTTAAGAGGGCTAAGGGGGGGGGGGGGCTGAAAAACCCCCAAATTAGCTGAAAGCTGTTGTCATAATGTTGCCATAACGGCCAGGGAATGACTCAGGACTCAGTCAGCACGTGTGAGATCCGCTGAAGATGCGCAGGTAGTTTGCGCATGGGGCTCGCGCGGTTTCGGAAACATGATCACAAGATGGAGGACAACAACACACTGAGAGAAATCGGGAATAGGGTGAGGAATTTTTACTTGGTATGGCGCTACGTGAATTTACACAAACTCTAAAACCTGGAACATAGGCTAGGACCGCTAGGACGGGAGTTTCGAAGCAGAATTTTCTAATTAACCAATCTCCAAAGTGAAAGTGGTATCCTAACTTCTTAAATTGTATTGTAAGGCCATTTTAAAATATAAGTATAGTGTCTTAAATTTGACGATCCAGAAAGCCATTAGATATGGTAAAACATCATGATTTCAGGTGCAGACTGGCACTGTCTTCAAGGGTGGCTCCCTGACCTGAAGAACCTGTAAAGTGTTTGATGTAACTTACATATATTAACTCTTTATTTATTAAGGGGGTGTGGTCACTCATCAACCAAATGCAATTAAAATAGGTTGACCAATAGATACCTCCAGAGTTTGCTGAAAACACTGAGTTTCCTTGAATCCATCGCAAATATTGGCAATCTGAATTCAAATGTTGGCCTAGTAGCAAAAAAGCCATACCCTAAAGAAAGTTTGACAATACCCACACTGCAACCTGCAAGTTATAACATTATTACCATATAGATATTGATATACTATGTAATCATTCTGAAGAAGTTTCTGCAAGTAGCAGCTCCTTGGTTAAATCCCTGCTGTATTGATTTCAAAACATTTCAGAGGAAAGATCCAAATGTTGCATCATGAATGAAATCACCAAAAATCAGCCATATTTTTAAACCTTTTCCCATATGAAGGGCCCCCTTTCCAATTTTCTTTGGGGCCCCACGTGGCAATCACAACCTAGAAAACTTGGCCATGCTTGCTGCACAAAGTCTGTAATATTGCACACTTAAATAGTCCCTGAGCTGAATCTACAACTTTTAAATTCTCCTCATATTTCTAGATTCAAATGTGAGAATCAAGAATGCCTGATATTTTAAGAAACTACTTATTGAATCTGCATGGTATCTTGCCAAGGAATTTCAATGGTAGAGGAGTAGAAGCAGTGAATATTGTACAAGATATTGTTTCACTATGCCAGGACTCTATTTCAGACTCAGAACTTGGTATGTTGCTAATTGTGATATTCAGCCTTATTTGTTTTACTTAGTTTTCTAAAACTAGTGCAGAAGAGTTTTGAGAAAAGGCCTAATTTGAAACAGTTGGAATATTCATTCCGTAAAAACGATGGATTTTTTCAGCAGAAAATGTATATAGGTTGATAATAGAAGAATGATACAATACTGAAAGTTAATCTCCATGAAATACTTTATTCTTAATCTTTTGCACAAGCAGTAGTCAAGAATTGACTTCATATAAAATTTTGTATTAAATACTGACATATGTCATATTTTTTCTAGCATACTTTTCTTCATTTCTCTTCAATGAAGAGATTGGCGTTCTAAGCTTCATCAATGCTACTATAGATGCAAAAGAGGTTGGTAGTTTGGATGATTTGTTCCTAACCAGATGGTCATACCTCCAACTCTCATCATATATGGAAATGTTTGTTGCCTTATAACTTTTGATGTTCATGGGCAAATATGCTTTCTATATTTGTAAGGTTTGTGTGCAAAGCGCAAAGTTCCCAAAAAACAGGTAAACAGATTGACCAAACAAGACCCTGGTCCTTTCACTCAATGACCTCTTATGGACACTTCATGACCCCTTATGCCCTATAATTTTTGATGTTCATAGGCAAATATGCTTGAAGAGAAGCAGGATTTGGAAAATCAATCGAGATAATTTGTGAGAATGAAAATGACCCGAGTAGGACTCGAACCCACGACCTCTAGATATGCTGCAAATATGCTTGCAAATATGCTTGCTATATTTGTAAGGTATTGGTTTGTGTGCTAAGCACAAAGGTCCCACAGAACAGGTAAACTGATTGACCAGCATGACTCTGGTCCTTCCACTCAATGAGGCACTTCATGTCCCCTTGTGCTTTTTTACCTGGAGCCAGAAAGAGCTGGCAAATTCTCTCCTCACACTTTAAATGACTGGTCTGAGGGAAGATCCAAACCAGTCTCAGCACCAAGGGGGATCTTGGGAGACTAGAGAACTCCCCACTTGATAAATATTTAATATAACCATTTGAAATCATATTCTGATAAATTATTCTTGTTTATTACTTTTCTATTTCAATCTAAGATATATGAACTGTAATTTAGAATTATAGATTACATTTTGGTTGGTGCTGACATAGCTTCGTTATCATTGTAGTTTTATTGTCTTTTTGACTAATTTCTATAATCTCTCAAACATCAGGAATCAAGTTGAAATAATTCTATTGTAATTTTTTCGCAGCAAAAGTTGTAGAAACTTTGAATAAAGTTTGTGAAATTTCCTGTATGTGCCACTATATTTGTGCCATTATACTTCTTATTGAACAGTTTGAGAATGCGAAAATTGATCTTCTCAAGTTCTTGGCTGCTTATTGTGAAAAAATTGGAAATGGAGCTGTGCAATATGCAAAGCATATCAAGGTATTCATTTTATTTAGACTTATGCATCATGTCAGGGTGGGAACACCTAAACATTGATGTTTTTGAATTCCTGAATCAATAAGATTTCTATTACCACTGATGCATACAGTAGAATCACGATAACTCAAACAAGCAGGGACAATCAAAATAGTTAGAGTTATTGAATGTTCAAGGGAATGCCAAATAAGTTTGAATAAGGTTCAAGGGGAATGCCAAATCTGTTTGAGTTAGGGAGAGTTCAAGTTATTGCATGATCGAGTCATCAAGATTCTACTGTATTTTGTTCCTTTTTGAGATATTTTTAAAGTGAAAGATTTGAAATCTCATTTGTTCCTTAAATCAGGCTAGTTAAAGTTAATCCAACTAATTTGTCAGTGGATTAAAATCTAATATTCGCTAGCATTTTGAACACATTTTTGTTCATTTTCCAAGCTAACTGATACGCAAATATTTTGAATGTTATCATATCCATTGAAGCTCTTGCTGATACTTGTGTTTCTGTATTCTGTTAACACTGATATTTGGTAGAGCTCCTTCGCAATTATTTTGTGTTAGGGTCTCTTTATACCAACAAATTTGCTAATGTATGCGCAACCCAAAAAACGTTTATAATTTATTCAAAGTTTAAAGGACTTTGAAGACTTTTACTTGATGAATGTTTTCCGTGTCTAGGACACCTGTCTTCCTGCTATCTACCGAGATCCTACTTCAAAGGTCAAAGTGGAGAGCTACAACTTGTTGATTCAGGTTTGTCTTTATCTTTTAAAATGAATTTTAGACGTGCAAATTTTACCCGATTCTATCCCCTAAACCATTCCATCCTACAACCCAATATGCATCCCATCCTACCTCTCAAATGCAACATATCCTAACAAACTTAATCTACTAACATACAGTGAATACAGAGCAAAACATTGTTAAAATCAACCAAATCTTCTTCTTCACTCTAATACTTGTTCTCTCCTTATGTTTTCAGCTACTGCAAACAAGAGACAAACGCATAGAAACAAGCCTTGATGTTCCAGCATTGGCCTCAAAGTATCTTTTCTATGTCAGTTAGATGGAATTAGAAATATATTTAAAGAACGTAAGGTTACTAGTCCCTATAGTTGATGGTTGATAATATTACATAAAAAGCTGTTGCATCTATTGCAAGAACAAGGCACAAGTAACAATGCCTTTTTGGTTATTGCTAAGAAAATATGATAGATTCTGCTCTGTGATTTCATAAACTTGACGAGCACTTAAGGAAGATTGTTTGCTCTCTGCAATTCGATTCAATTTTATGAAATAATCCAATTTGAAGAATATATCTCTGCTATTCATATGCTTTCAATTAAAGATTCCCTCAATAGCTTTTAAGTGTCAAATATATTAATTAATGATAACTTTTGTATGCTCCTACTCAACCGAATGAGGCCTGATATCTCTAAATATAAATATTTGACCACTAAACAGAATATCATATAAATATCAAAGAGCTTGAGGAAATCCAAAAGCAATCAACAATTTCAAATAAATAACAAAGGGGAAGCCAATTGGAGATTTTATTTTCGATCTTGTTTTAAGATGACAGGATGTTTTATATAGAGGACAATTTTTTCTCTTTTAAGTTTAAACAAGACAATCTGAATTTGCACTACTTTTGTTTTTCTTTCTATATCAAACGATAGCTTAGCAATTTCTACACTAGATTGAATTTGGGATTAGTGGCCCTACACTGTTTAGGTGGTTTTACCCTGTGCTTGTCTTAGGGTGTGCCAAGCTGTGATCTATTTGTAGAGTGCTCTTCACTTTTAGGGAAGGTCTTGGCCTCAAACCCTGGCAGAGTCTTACCAGAATGGTACTCAATGTCTCTCTTCTTAGCCAGAAGCATTTGCTGTCGACCAGATTGTAACTTCCAAGTGGTCCCATAGATCTCATGACATACCACTACACCTAGGTGCATTTTTTCTCACCTACCAGTTAGACTATCAAAATTATGTTTTCCTTGACTTTCTCAAGATTTTTCTCCTCATGCTTGCAAAGCAGTAAAGAAACGCCGAGTGGTAAGTAGTATTTCAAACTTGTTATTTGAATAAAATGATTTTTTACGTTTGAAGACACATGATGTGTTCTCATAATTGGGCTAGCAATATTATAAAATACCCCTACTAGGTCTCGAACCCGGAGCTTGCCTCCATAGCCCATTCCTTATGCATTGGTAAAATACTTAGAGGTGGAGAAAACTAGAGAACAAACTTCGTGTCAAATCTGGTAGTTTATCCAGGAGGTTAATTTAGAAATCCAATCCTTTGTTTTGATAATTGGCTGACAGAAATGCCAAGATATTTAGAATGAATGAACTCCAAGCCGTTGTGTTGAGCAAAGGTAAAACCTCCTTCGTCTCAAAGGTCAGTATTATAGTCATGATAAGTAAACTCATAAGATCACTAGGATTAAGAATAAAGGCTGAAATTTGCAAGTAAAGCACCAGTTTTATGATAACAAAATCAGCCTGAAAATTATGTTATCTAAGGGTACAAAATGATACAATTGACTTGCACCATGAATAAAACATCACATATTTCATATATTTTCTCAGTTGATACATTGTTTATACACCAAGATTTGAAGGGAAGGTCTACTGGTTCAGCCCCTTTGTTGGGCTAGTGCACCACTGATCTAATATCTACTAGCTTTGTACGTTAGACTTCGACAACAATGCAACTAATGCAAGAACAATTTAAGAACATGTGAAGGCTGATTTCTAAATAGGAACCCTATAACTAAGAACCTAAAGGGCTTGATCTCAAAATCACGTGTTCCTATTCGTGGGTGTTTCGTCTTCGTCATAGTTAATAAGAAATTGAATGGACATAAATTTGCGTGGATTTATCTTGGCAAATGATGGAAAAACATCATGCATAAAAAATAAACTCATCGTAATTTAGACCTCCTTTTTTGTACGTTAATTATCCTTTGTTCTCTTTCTGACGTACTTACCAGATGAGTGTCAGACTTGACGAAAAGAGATTATTTATTTATGAGTCATCAAGAGAAAAGTGAAATGAAATCAATCAATACTTATCTAACAAATGAAATAATAATCTTAAAAGCATCTTACAATCAGTTGCGTAATTACCTAAAGAATCGACAAACGTTTATTACAATTTAAGGAGAATTGGAAACAAAGGAGAAGCAAAAAAGAAAATCGATAAGGATAAAGTTGACTCGTAGTGGTGGAGATGTTATCGTGATGTCTGAAGCTTTTCTACGATCTTTTGCAGGAAAAACACGATAATGAATAACTGATAATTTAAACTTGTCTAGACGACAAATAGTTGTTTTAATCCTAAGTTCTCTCACACTAATGAAATACAATGATTTTGCTAAGATTTTGCGACCTTTCCAAACGATATTAGACTATTAGCTACGATCGAGAAACGGTTTTTAACCATATTGAAACAATCAGCAAGGATATAGCAATGCTTTCAAACGATTATGAAGTGAGACCTCTTTTTAGAATAGTTTTATATTCGTTAATCTCGACGATTTTGCGTTGGTGGGAGACGATATGCGACAATTAGCTACTATTTTGCAACGATTTTAGACTATATTTCAGCGCTTTCAAAACGAGTATGAAGCTAGTTTGAAATGATTCGAGCGTTACAGTATTCACATAATCCACATTCGTTTATTTCATCAATTACGCGAAATGAACTTGCTACAAATCGCGAATTAAGACCGAAAAATATGGGAATTCATTAGGCAAGGTCTAACACTGAGATTTTAATCTTACAGAGGGCTAACTGCAATTGTAATATGCCCCAAACAGGTCTCGAACTAGCTTGCTCCCAGGTTCCGAATTTTTCTACCCTTGTTTAGTCCATTTTGTTATTACATAGAGGCAGAGAGTCCTAAGTGATGTCGGCAGAAAAATGTATTTTCAGAACCTCAGGAATAAAGCTCCATATGATAATGATATGAGCGTATAATAATAGTAAGAAAGTAAAATCACATCTTCATGTTCAAGATTACCTGAGATATGACAATTTGAATATAAGACGTTGCCATTCAAATCCTTGCATTTTTCAACTGGTTCATCAACAGCCGAAAAACACAGTGATTTCATATCAAAAGTCAATTTTGCAAAATGTCATATCTTAGTCGATATTCAAGATAAAGGGGTGATTACATGTTATGTTATTTTAGACGTTCTTTGAAGTTATGGAATTTAATTCGGGAAACTTTGAAAATATACCTTTTAAGATGTCACACTATAGGACTCTTTTGACTTTAACCTCGGGTTTCTTTCATCAGTTCGTGGAGCTCTCTATCATCTTCTCGGTGTGTTTTCTGAACAATACCCTGAGCACGTGACTGGAATATCTGATCGATTGTTGTCCATATACCTCGGTTTGCTCAAGCAGCAGGTATGTCGAATTTTAAAGAATTTCTCGTTTGTCTCTTTAAGTTCTACACGGCCATTTTCAATTCTTCAAAAGGCTAATGCCCCCTAATACCCATTTCCAATTCTTTTTAGGCCTACGTCCTTTTCCAATTGTTTTAAGGCCTAAACGTCAATTTTCAATTCTTCTAAGGCCTATTACACATTACCAAATTTTTTCAGGCCTCACGTCCTTACCCATTTCTTTTAAGGCCTAAATGCCCATTTTTGATTCTTCTAAGGCCTAACGCCCATTTCCAATACTTTTTAGGGCTTCACGTCCTTTTCCAATTCTTTTAAGCCCTAAATGCCCATTGTCAATTCCTTTAAGGCCCAGATGCCCGTTTCTACTTCTTTTTGCGACTTTTTCAGCAGCGACAGTCACAAACGTTTTTACCAGATTCTGTGTGTTTCCCCAAAATAATATATTAACAACTTCGTATTCTACAAACCTTATTTAATTTCTAAACACACTTAGACTTACTTGTACTTTTTGTATGTTTTGTTTCTTTACGATGTGATATTTTTAGTAAAGCAAATTTTTGTAAAATAAAATCTGTATAAATGAACTTTTAGAACTCTAACCCGGGTTTCTTATTATTTTTGTTTACAAGTTAAGCAATGGCAATCCGAAATGTTTCTTAGAAGTATCTGTCAAGGTCAAACCTGGAGTATGACCACAACTCGGCCATACAAAAGAGGCCTAAGCACAAACATTTCAAAACTTTCTATATTTTTTAATGTTTTCTTTGAAATTCTCAAGGCGAATATGTGTGCTTGTCGCATGAAAAACTTTTGCGCAATGAAACTTAAAGTTTTTCGTCTGATATAATGTGAGAATGGGAACAAAACTAATAACTAGAAACTGTTCATACTCCTAACATGGATTGACGCTGACCAATTGTAGTGTTTGAAGAAACCAATCATCAGCCGTATTTCAGTATGATTGCCAATGGTATTATCTGAGAAGAAAAGCATGAAATACTATTCCACAGAATCATATTACTGAAAAATTACGCTCTGTATTTTACACTTAAAATTTCAAAACTATTAAGTATGACTCAAGGACGTTGAGACGATGAAATACGAATAAACGCTTTTGATTTCACTAGTTCATTCCATCTCTTTTCGCGTCGTGTTGCAATCATGCTCTTAAATCATTTGTCAAACGTATGTGAATTATGAATTGTTAACATAGATCCCGAAACATAAAGTAGTTATAATGGTGTATGATGTTAAGTGCAGTCTTTAATCGGTACAAAACTTCAATATATCCAGAAAAATCGGAAGAATAGCGAAGCGAAAACATAAACTTTAACCTAAGAACGTTTAAGTTCTCTATATCATTTTATGTATTACTATGTTGAGTGCCAGACGAATACTTAAGTAATATATGTTCTCGCTATGCTTCCGATTTTTCTGATTCTAAGTGTCATAGGATTCGGTCATAACGATAGCCGAAGATCACCAAACATTTACTCGATTCATTATTTACTTATCATTTTCCCAATTTTCATAAGGATGCAGTTTCCTTTCATTGACATGTGAATAATTATGTTAGTCTTTGGACGGGTAGGCAGAAAACACATTCTCATCGACCCTAGTTTCCATACTCGTGCTGCTCTTTATATCGTCCTTGATGATTGCCTCGCCATGAAACGTCCTGTTGATAACGAGTATGATGAAACCCATTATCAAAGCTAATACCTCAGCAATCGAGAATATGGATGACCCTGTCCAGAAGCCAAGCTGTCCGCCAATGTTGCTTACCAAATCATACGGAGACTCCATTTCTGTTTCCTCTAATTCCTCAAGAATCAACTTACCGAAGTAAACCTTCACTTTGGCGAAGTTATCTCGTATGAAGTCATCTGTCGTGTTTTTGGGATCATAGGGTATCGACGAAGCAAGCATGTATTTGTATGCCTCCATATCGACATTAGCAGGCCACTTCGACGTGGAAACAGAAGAACTGAAGTGCTCTGAAACGCATGGTAGCGGGCAGTTGCATTGATGACGTACTGGAACGGTCGGATCAGCAATGGCGTCACGACACCTCAGTTTTTCAACTGTAGTGTTGGTGAATTTCGCGTCGTGAATGAATCCTCTGATCAACGGGTCAACGTAGTCGCATTTCTCCATCACTTTATGCAACACGCAAGACAGCTTGCAGCTTAACAGAGAGTACTCACCAGGAAAATAGTTTTGAACGACGTGGTCACTGCAGTTGGAACCGTACGGTTTCGACTTGAGGATAACTTTTCTTTTCGATAATTCGACATTTGTAACCTGCCCCGGTGCCACAAGTATACCGTCAACTTGGATAAACGGCTTCGTGGTCGGTCGGTGAATGTAGATTGTGAATCCCGCGCCATCGCTGTTATCAGCTAGCGGTACGTAATCTGATTGGTTGACATATAAAATCAGAGAGAGGCCATATGATGGACCACTCCCCTTTTGAACATATTTGTGAACTTCACCCGGATTGAAAGTGTAACACCTACCATTGTTAGTCAGGTTGTACGTTGCAACGAAATCTCGGCTAATGTTGCAGTGCTGGGTCTTTCCGAATAAGCAGGTGTCTTTGAAATCCTTCAAAATCATCGGAGGTTCTTTCAAGACGGTTCTATTATTGTTTTCCATTGCTGCTCGAAGCTTTAGTGTGAGGTTATCGGTCAAATCATGGTGGTCTTCATAGCTATGGTTAGATTTGATTCGCTCGACCATGTCTTCCAGCAGTTTAACATAGCTGTCTGGCAAGTATAGCCTCGAAATGCGATTATTGCGACATATTGACACACTGGGAAACTCAATTTCTCGTCTGCTCTTCAAAGAGACATTAGTGACCGTCTTGTACTCGAAGAACGAGTCGATCATTTTATATACGCTGTAACTCATGCTAACAAAGAGGGCCAGTAAAATGATTGCAAAAGCAAGCTTCGTTATTCTCCATTCGCTGTTTTTGATGGCTGATATACCGTGGGTAGTGGCATTTTCAGTATACTGCTTCAGCAGAGATCTTGTTGTGAATTTCTTACCCGTCATCGCTAGTTGTTGTCTCGTGGTACTCCTTTACCGTTTACTTCTTTGTAAGACTCGCTGCTGTTTCGATCAGCATTGAAATCCTATGATGTTACATTTGTTGTTTCTTCTATTCCAATCTTTGACAACCCTTCCAACTCTTCTGCTTTGTTTACAATTTAAAGTTTCCGAAACTTTATAATCCTCCGTGTTCTTGCTTTATTAGAAATTTTGTTGTTTTAATATGCATCAAAATCTTCGCAATGATCTGAAGTTGTTACTTCTGTGCTACATAACGACATCGAACTCTTGATGATAATGTTGTCATTTGTGGGTAATATTCTTGTGCAAATCTTTCGATAATCTAGCTCCGTTGTGTTGTGTTTACAATTTTCTGTTTCTTCGCAAATCTCTATTTAATGCATCTCCACGATTAATGATTTTTTTAATTTATTAAGAGATTTTGTGTTAACGCTACTGCTTTGCAAGACTCGTTGCTATATCAATATGTATGTACATAAACTCTTTGTAGAAACGTTTTCGAACATCAGGAATCTCATCAAAAATCACTGCACAACTGTATTGGAAATGTAAATCCAAATGTACACTATAATTCTACAATTTGTAGCTGTTATTGTTGTGCAAATCTTTCATTAATCGATCTCTTTTCCATTATTCTAAGATTCGCAGTTCTCCCACGTCAATTTTACATCAAAATCACTTGTGCAAGATCAAACCATCGATTTGATAATCTGCGAAATTTCAACTTGTTTTGTGTTCACTAGTGCTACATCTGAGATCTCAAGCTCATCAGCAACAGGTTTTACCGGTGGGCATTGTGATGATTGGGATTAAACAACTGCAGATGAAATTGTATTTGTTGTTCTTGATTTCTAGATCAATATTTCTTTAACTTTTCAGTTGCGAAATATCCTTAACTAGCAGTTTATTTATGACCAGTTTTTCATTGTTGTGTGGTTGTTAAGGAAGAACAACAAATGTTGATTCTATAACGATTCACAACTTTAGTTTTTCCCTTTTGTTAGCTTTTGCAAAATTTTGCACTCAAACCTATTTGAAATAACTTTGTGGTTGATGAAATTGAAATTTCGCAAGAAATCATAGAGAGTTATTTCTCTGCTTGAGTCTGCTGTTTTCTATTATTTCCACTTATCTGATACTCACTTTGTTTCCCCAAAGATTTTGCAAGCACGCCGGTACAACGACCCAAATGCAAATATATATGCAATAATTTCTGAATTAAAGACTTGGTTTCTTTTTGTTTATATTTTACTCGGTGATTCTTCAACGCTTCATTGAAAGTATTCATTTTAACTCTTGCATCAACAATCAGCTTAATTTGATTTCCATTTTCATTCCAACTTCTTTAGCCGGCATTATTGCAATCAAACTGCTCTTCTTTATAATCTCGACTTGATATGCTTGATATGCGCACAAACGTGTATGCCTTTCCTTATAAATGGGTTGCCGTGGTCGAGTTGGACTGATCTTGTTATTTCCTTTCTCTCAGTATTGATTCTTATCTAGCAGCTGTCATTTGAAAGGCGAATGCCCTGAAGTTTTGTTATTACAGTGATTGTTCTGTTTTCAGATTGATGGAAAACATTTTCCGTCTTCTAGGATTGTTTTAAGGTTAGTTTTTATAAACACTGATTTTCTATCGGCAGGGAATACTGTTAATAACGCCTGGAGACTTTATCTTCGTTGATTGGCTGTAGGATAGTTTCAGTGTCTTGTTCTGGATTGGAGGATTTGCTGAATGTGAGGTTGTATGGTCAAGATATGATTAGTGATGTGTTGATACTTGCGGTTATTGTATTTTGTTTCCGTAGCAATCCTTTCCTGTTTAGTGGGGAAAGCTTTCTGACTCTTGGTTCTTCTTGTGTCGGAAGAATTTCCTGATTTATTGATTCAATGCGCAAGCGCAGCTCTTCTTTCTAAACACTTTCTAGACACAGATTTTTAACGATTTTTCCATTGACCAGGACGGCTGTTTTGATATTTCTTATAGTTTGATGTAGATCGATGAGATGTGTTGCTACTGCTTCTGTGACCACAAGAATAGCTTCATAATTTTTTTTACCTTTTTGTAATTCACTTCTAATTTCTTTCAACGAAATTTGTTTTCATTGGTATTTGTATAAGTTGATTGAATTGAAACTCAGCATTTTCTTTTTTCTAGAGGTTATTGTTTCTTGAAGTTGAATAATCAGTTTATGATTGTCAAGGCTTGCCTATAGCTTTTTGAGAATCTCCTAAAAGTATTGTGACCCGTTTTGTATTGATTGCTTTTAACTGCTTGCTCTTCAGAAGTAATGATGTTTGTTGGCCTTTATATTTTCTCTCAGATTAGCACGAACTTTCTTTAATGAGCTGTCACTATTTTCTGCTTTGCAAGAACTGTTCGTTGTAATAAATTGTTTTCAATCCTTACATTTCACCATCCCTTCTTCCTAGACATTAATAAATGGCTGTAGGACTTACCTATCTTTCAATTCAGTATTTGATAGGTTATATACTCTCTTGGTATTTCAGAGTTTTTGTAGATAAGCACGAACTTACTTTAATGAGCAGTCGCTATTTTCTACTTTTCAAACTTTTCTACTGGTAAAAACTACTCGTTGATATCGATTATTTCTTACCGTTATCTTTCACCATCCGTTTTTAGGCACTCCTTTATGACTGTAGAACTTGTTATCGCTTTGTATTAATTGCATACCTCTCAGTAAGAACTGATTCCATGTTAAATCACCTCTTCAACTCTTTGTTGCTGCTGTTAAATACACGAACGCTTTTGTGATGTATTTGGGCTGCTTAATGTTTTAGAAGGTTTGTTTTTCTATCGGAACTAACAGATGTTTGGCCATTACTTCTGAATTGCTACCAACCTGTCTTGAACAAATCAAGATTGGATTTAGAATCTCAACGCCTCTTTATAATACTTTTCGAAATGTATTTATTGACTTTGAAATATGAGTAGGTCTCCAGAAGTGAGGACAGATAATTGTTATGAAAACTTGTTTGTTGTTGTGTATTGACTATTATTAATGTGAAGCCACTGATTCGCAGTTGCTGTTGAATCTATTTTGTTTGCTGTATACTTTTCTTGATAAGTAGGGACTTGTTGTTTGCAGTAACTGGTTGCTGATTAGCATTCATTGTGAATACAATTGTTTACAATGTGTCAACAGGGCAGATTTGATATGTAGCTACTATTTGATGGTTGCTAGGTTTTTGTCTTTGGTGAATTTAGGCAGCTTCTTGACGAGCAGCGGCCTCTTTGACTGTGGCAAGTGGCAGACGATACGATAATTTGTTTGGGTTTTATTCCCTACTGTTTGAACGTGTTTAAGGTTTTCTCTTTTTGCAATTCAGATCAGCAATTGAAGAGCAGAATCCGCGGTGTCTTTTACGCTGCAGAGTTCTAAACGTTATAGCATTTATTTTTGAATATTCTCTTTTGTCTCTCAATCTGTATGTTTTTTTCTCTTTGGTGACTTTAGTCTACCGTTTAACGATTCGGGTGTATTATATTTGAAATTCTTTATCGATTTATCTTTTCCTTTGCTAATAAAAGTCTTTAGTTCCTCAATCTATCAGTTTTCTTGGGTGAGTTTAGACCAACTCTTGACGAGTAAGGGTGTTTCTATCGTTGAAAAGTCTCACACGATTATGCCATTTACTTTGTTTTTAATTCTTTTCGTTTGTCAACCTATTGGTTTTATTTCTTTGATACCTTAAATGTGTCTCTTATATTAGAAAGCTTCGATCGATAAAACCTCTCCTTCACTTTTCATCATCTTTTTATTCTCAATCGATAGATATCAGCGCTTTAGGTGCTTTGGACTGCTTCTAAACCGTTAGGATTCTGTAATATGTGTCTGTTTCAGGCATTCTTTTAGCCTAGCACCAGTGAGTGATGATTATTGGTGGAGGCAAAGTCGTTCGTGGCTGTACAGCCCGATCCTAGAAGCGCATACTCGTCCCTACTTGTTGCACTGGAAGGTCGATGATGTCGCCACTCCTGGGTTGTGGCTTCGTTCACGATAAATATCACCGCTTAGGTGATTGAAGAGTGCCTCTAAACCGGTAGGATTCTGTAATGTGTCCCTTGCTTTAAACTTTAATACAAAGCCTTTCTTCTGCAAACCAGTTCATCTTATTCTCCTGTCTGAAAGTTGTTTTTATTTGATAAATGAAGATTCTACATCAACAAGCCAGGGTCTCTTTTACGTCCGAGAGTTCCAGCCATCTCAATGAAAATGCTTTTGATAATGGATTTTGCGATCAAAATTCCATACGAGTTTTCCTTTCCTTGTATGTGCAAAAATAACATGGGAGGATTTTCTTGGCTGTTCTTACGATGTTCTGCTATTGTTCGCACGCAAGATTAGATCTTCGATCTATATGGTCCAAGGATCTTTTCGAACTCTCAGTTCATTTTTCAGTATTTGAGTTTGCTTTGTATTACTGCTTGCTTTATTTACGAGTCTTGAAGTATTTTAAAACCAGCATAGCATCTGCATAGATGTTAAGGTTTTGGATCACATATGATATGTCTGACAGCGTTAGAGAAGGTACCTTCTCTTTGCAGTGGAGTCTCTTCCAATATGCAGTGCTCAAATCTTTCTTCCAAAGCAGCTTACGTTGTACTACGTTTATCTTGAATAATTAATCAGTGTGATGATTGAAAAGCATCTATAAGGCATCAAGAACTTTGTGAGACAGAATTTCATATTTCAATGTTGCTGCAGACAGAAAAGCTTCTTTCCCTTTCAGCAATAATTCATTTCTAATCTCGAACTCGGCAACTTATCGCGTATGAACAGCAAAGAAATTTTTATTTCTATTCATTCTGGTGCCTAAATCCAATAGAGGAATGGTATATTATAAGAATTGATAGACAATACCTCATTAATAATGCAAGATTGTTTACCTTGGTAGATATGTCTTAGTTGTGCATTAATAATCCATTGAATTTAGACATAAAGCCTTGTATTGGATCAACGTTGAAAGCTTTGAATTCAGGACCTTTTCTGTAAATCTCCGCAATAAACTCGTCTTTTTAAAAGAACATCGTGATTGGAGACAATGGCTTACTTTTATAGACCACATAGTTGGTAAAAGAATGAGTCGAGTGAGTTTCTGTGTAACGTGTTAGCCTGACTAAGGCATGGTTTAGTTCTAGTAGGACATGGTAGTATACACTATAGTACATCATATCACTAAACATCTTACATACATAAACATTACTACATCTCAGATGTAGAGATTAGTCTCCGACTCTGTCCTTCACAATACATATTACCGTCTGCATTATATATCGAGCACTGTCTTAGGGAAACAGAGCTACAGACTTTGTACATCACTTCGTATATAAGTGTGCCTAGTCCTTACATACAGTAGTATGTCCTTAAGTGTTTATTGCACCCACCGGTCTTTCTGAATTTTTCCTATGGAAAATTACTACCAAATATACAACCCTTTGGTTTTAAGTTCGCCGTGTGGTGGTTTAGAACTTATGAAACTGTTTCAAAATCAGCAACCTGTGAAACTCCAAAGGCCCCCTCTTATGAATGTTGTCTTTCAATACATTTTGGAGATCTTGATTGGTGAAAGAGGAGCGTATTTGATGGCGTTTTCTCACTTGCTTTTCGCGTAGATGAAGATTTACTTTCATCAGAAAAAACTTGTTGCTGGTTTGAATTTCTAATACACGCATTGTTTTTATAAGCAATTTCAGCTCAAGTTCAGTGCTAAAAATTGCTTAGCTGGAGGGCAAATCTGAGTACTCGAAATTGCTTGGCAATTGCTTAGCTTTCTTTACTTAAGATTTTGTGTGTTAGAATATTATCCCGCAACTTGTTGGACAACAAGTTTCAATAGTATCTTGCATACAAAAGTGTGCCAGCGTTACTAATATCCACTATAACCTACTTCTCTATAGCTGCTGCACGATTTTCATTGCCAATTGGATTAGAACTTAAATTTTCAAATTGCTTAGCATTCCTCTATCCAACACTAGAATTGCTCAAGTTTTTGTCTGGTCGATTCTGCCTTGCTTATAAAGCAGTTGCTTTTAAAAAATACGTGTATGACTAGCAAGAATTAGTACCTTCTTTGGAGCAAAATCAACTTGGTATATAGGTGTCATTGCTAAATTTGTGCCCCCTTGGTAAGCACGCCTTTTGAATTTTTGAGCTTCTGGAAGTGTATTCCAGATAATAGCAGCACAATGTTTGAATGTTTGCTTTCCTGTTTCTGAAAATGTTTGCGTTCCTGTTTCTGAACATGTTTGCTTTCCTGTTTCTGAAAATGTGTTTCCTAACGATACTCTGTGAATTTAACGATGTTTCCAACTTAACTTTTGGTCCGGACGAAATGTTCGTCTTTTACTTTTCCACACAAAAATTAAAGCTTTTCGAAAATATTATTTATCTATGTACATATTTCTTTCAGAAATATTGATTTTTTGACGATGTTTGAATGTTTCTGAACATGTTTCTAGAGACAATGGCATCCCCCAATGCCCGTCCTACGTGGATACGAACGCATTCGTTGAGAAATCGTAGCACCAGTTGCTTGTTTACATATGCACGCCAATGCACTCGTGGTTTTTTTCACAAGGCTTGCCGTTACCAATCTCTATCAGCCTTCTTACAGGTGATAGACAATGGACATTGAAACATCTTTTTAACTTCTTTTCCTTTGACTAAACTTTGTATTATTATTAAAGAAATGTTGGCTACTGTGCAAAACACGATTCTATTATTACCTGTGGACAACTCAATATGATTGAGGTAAATATTTGTAGAATTATTACTGGTGGCCAAAATTCTTCATAGCAACTTGAGAAGCAATACTCACTCTGTGTTAGAGATTGATTCGTAAGTACAAAGGGCTGTTTAGCCTGTTTCTAGCGGAGAAACTGAGTGAGGTTGTGGATTTGAGCTATTGTACCTCCTCTGTATCATTATATCAGCCAATGTTGTGATAACTAGGAGGACGCACTAGGTTTCGTGGTTCAATGGAAACCTTCATATATGATCCCACGATTTTTGAACCAGATTGTTATGTTCTTATTTAAAGGATAACTTTCATGAAGCAAGGCTGAGAGGTTATTTTAGCCTGTTCTAGCTGCCAGGAGCTTTGGATGTACCCATAATATTTGAGGGTTTTGCTTTTTATGTCGAAAAGAGGGGATGATACTGATTGTTGACTGAGGATGCACATCATCTTATTAATCAATTGACCTGTAAGGAAACGCATGAAATGGTTTTTGCGAACTTCAATGAGACTGACGAGTTGCTTTGTACATGTAAGCAATCTAGTTCCATCCGTCCCGCTCCTTCTAAATAGATATTCGCACCGATTTCAAATCTTAGAACACTTTAGTAATGAGGAGTAACATACACGTATTTTTTATAAGCAACTGATTTATAAGCAAGGCAGTACTTGATAAGACAAAAACTTAAGCAATCGTAGTACTGGATGGAAGACTGCTAAGCTATTTGAAAATTTTAGTTCTGATCTAATCGGCAATATGACTTTGAAAATAACGCGTTTTAATTTTACAGTACTAACTCAACCACTTTTATATTAGAATATTCATAATTCATACGTCATCATCTTTCTAGACCCGAAATTCAAGAACAACTATAATTAATCGCATTTCATATCTTATCTAAATAAAATGACGGATGTATATCATGTGCACAAATGAATATATGATTAATACCGAATTTTTGTTTACTTTAAGAAATTTTGAATACATATAAATTTAAGCACGTAAATAAAGAGATAGGATTAATGAAAAAGCGGAGAAATTAAAAGAAATTCAATATAGGATATTTCTCCATGTTTATTTTACGAAATTGGTGATGATGATTCGGTATATTTAATCTTGTGCCGAGATATTTGTGGGAAATGCCTTTTTGAATAGAGTTTTTATTGCAGCAAGGATGACAAGTTTAAAGAGCTGGTATCGATATTGTCTTCTGTTTCGTGAATTACTGTCGGCAGTGGCGATGCCGAATTGTGCAGAGAGGAGGAATTCAACGTTTTTCAGACTCTATTTCTTTGAGGAACACTTCCCAGATGAACACTATGTGTTTGCCATAACATTGCAAAAGAAAGAACCTTTTCATCCCTTTTCAAGAGCTTGGGTCTGTTAACTCTAACCCCATGGCTTTGAAATTTCTGATTAATGGGCCTTTCTTCTAAAATGCATGCGCGAACTAATTATAATAGATGCAATATTCTATCCAATATTTGAATCTCCCGAAGCTAGCCTAAAAAGAGAAAGAGCACAAGTTGTTTAGGGCTTTCCAATCTCTCCCTCTAAATTGAATACGTAGCTCATCTCACTCGCATCTGTTTTAAAAACTACCCCTTCCCCCTTCCCTTCATGGGTGTGAGTTCTTGTCTTAGCTTTATTATGTATTGACTAAGATGGATGTCGTGACACAATGTCTAGGAGGAGAATCTTTTACTACTGTGATTCTCTAGTTACTTTCTATTGATCCAGTAATGTAAAGGACACAAACTGGTTATTTTGCACAATTGGGCTAGCGCCAGGGTTCTTGAGTTATAAAAATGCCGATTGTAAATGTGTTAGACACGAGAGAGGATAGCGATGAAAGACAAGAAGTGCAGAGAAAGTAGGGAAATGGGTCTTGAAGGGGGCTTGTTAGAAAGTACTTCAGTTTGGCCTGGTTGAATAAGATTGAGTGCTCTACACCAGGTACTTCAGTAAAACTTTTCTCTTCTTATTCTCTATACTTGATATGTCAGTTTCAACCATAGAGGGAAGTCGCTCCTAAAATTTCGCTGTTATACAAAGTTTTTCTTCCTTTACAGCCAATCAAAAGCGTTTTAAGAACCTCGTTTAGTCTAAGCTGGTTTAGCTGCTGTGTGGAAACCGTACAAGTATTGTATTTTGTGCACAAAAAGAAATGAATTACTTTGGCCTAGTATGAGGAATTGCCAGTTAGATCCACGTATTTGATTTGTGCGAAATTAATAAAAGTTTGTTGTCTTTCCCTGTCCTTTTCCAGCCGCAACATTTGTGGATAGAGGCCTAGATCAGCTAAACAGCTGGTGAAAGATCATACCCGTTTTTCGGACACTCTTTAACCTTTTGTTTGGACCTGTGAAAGAGTAATGAACAGATGCCAACAATTAACGCTATCAATTCGGCCAACGAGAAAACGGACGAGCCTGTCCAGAATCCAAGATGTCCACCAATATCGCTAAGCAGACTGTTCACATCACTGGTTGCCTTTTCAACCAGTCTCTCAAAGGACAGACTATCGAAATAAACCTCGAGCTTTGCGAAATTCTGATGCACGAATTTGTTGGTGACTTCAGCCGAGTCCAATTCGATAGCTGAAGCGAACATGTAGCGGAATACACGGAGGTCTGCATCGGTAGGCCATCTAGAGGAGGAAGTCTTCGTGTCGAACAACTCGGTAAAGCATGCGGACGGGCAATAGCAGGGCGAAGACGTCTCCTCGACCAGTTCAGCAGTCACATCAGCTCGACACTGCAGCATCTCCGTTGTTGTTTGTGGAAAACTCTTGTTTTTCAACGTCTCTTTTACCAGTTTATCAGCATACGCGCACTTTTTGTGAACATTACGCAAAGTGCAGGAATACCTGCATCCAACAACGGTGTAATTGCCTGGAAAATAGTTTGGAATGCCCTCCCCGTTGCTGCAATTGGAAGGGTATGGATGAGGCTTCAGAAGGACTTCTTTCTTTGTTATGGCGACTTTTGTCGAAAGGCCTGGGCCGATATGGACGCCGCTTATTCCGAGGAATGGATATGTGTCCGGGTGATGGAGATACAGCGTGAAGCCTGGGCCGTCCTTATTGTCACCCAGAGGTATGTAGTCGAATTGTTTGACAAATAAAAGCAAGGAAAGTCCGAAATACGGACCGCTGCCATGCTGGTAGTATCTCACTGCATTACCAGAGTTGAAAGTATAGCATGCACCGTATTTGCTTGCTTTGAATGTGCGCTGAAAATCCGATGATATATTACAGGGTTTGGAGGCGAACATGCAGCTATCAGGAATCTTACTCTGACTCAAAATCCAGTTTGGTTGATCTGGTATTGTGTAGTTGTGATTTTCCATCGCTGATTGAAGAAATAGACTTATGTTTCCCATGGAAGCATGCATTTCTGGATGATATGTTCCATTAGCTAGTATCTTCTCGATTTTATCGTCAATCAGTGCCTTGTATTCATATGGCAAATACTCCTTTGAAACGAGGTTGTTACGGCATATGGTTACGCTTGGGAAGCGCAATTTTCTGTTGTGTTGGATGGTTATACTTGTGACAGTTTCGAAGTCGAGGTATGACTTGATGGTCTTGTAAGTGCTGAAAGTCATGTATGTGAACAACAGCAAGAATATGATCATCCAGAGAATTCTTGTGAATTTAGATTTGCTGTGGCCGATGGCTCCGACGCCATGTGTCGTGCAGTTGTCCGAATACGTCTTTACCAGAGACTTGATGCTCACGTCTTCCACCATCATGTGCGATTGTTATATCGGACAACCAGCGGGGCTCTGTAATCTGTGCCAGGAACTGTAAGGAAAGGATGAATTAAGATATCATCTCGAGATGCTTGTTAACCATCTCACGGAAATCCCTTTGAAAACTCATATACAGAAAATTTTATCAAGATCTACAATGTCTGATCTATAAAGTAAGGCGAACTCTCTGAAGGTTGAGTGGCACTTGAAGCGTTTTTTCACCTGTAGGAATCAAGGGAGTGGAGCTGGAGATAAATTTCATTATCCTTTAGAAGACTTGAAATGTCTTTTTAAAATTGGCTTCTTCGCTGTGATAACGACTTCCAATATACAGAATATACTCATACACATCTCTTTAAAACATATACCAAAGAACTCCCAGTCATTTAGTAGGAGAATAAAGTTGTTATAGAGTAAACGGGTTAGAGATAGCGAGTAGTATAGAGTAGAGAGGGTTAAATTGTAGTAGTGTAAGTGAAGGAGACTCTTGTCTGCAAAACTAAATCGATTTTAGTCTCAGTTTATTAAGACCAATAGCCTTTCAAATAAATTTGTATTTTCAACTCCGTATCTGTAACTCGTGTATCTATAACTTAACTATCTATCTGCATCTCTGTGCATCTGTATCTTTATCAAAAATATTCAAAGGCAAGAATAGAAACATAAAAAATAGCTAAAACCAAGAATATAGGATAATGCAGGAGATGAAGTCTAGATTGAACTTACGTTAACCCTAAACTTGTTCTGACTTGTTTCTAAACCTCTAACTCGTATGCTTGCAATTAGAGCCCAAGAAGAATAACCCAAGAGACCAAATCGATCGAAGATCTGAAATTGCGTGCGAACACTAGCCGAACATCATGACAACTACAAGAATGTGACTATCCTCACATGTTATTTAGTGCATACATATATTTATTGACATATGTATTAAGAATGGGATACCCTGAGAAGGCGATTAAATTTTCATTTTGATGACGAAAACTTTAAAATTTGTGAGCTATGTTTCAATGTTTAAGTGACAATGTTTAAGTGACAGGTACTTCATGAGTCTCGTATCGCGTGGTAAAGTTTGAATGTCATTGCATAACATATCTCACGAATTGTGTTATAGGCAGGGCAATCTAAGATGGAATCGTTCCACACCAGCAGGTCAGCACGTTTTCACTAGTAATATACTACTCTTCTAAAATTTTAGAATCAAGTATGTGTCATTGAAAAACAAGAACTGCGACGATAATGCACATATTTGCAGAACGACATCAGGAGGAAGACACTTCAATATGCTTTTTTCCTGACAGAGCATATTGAAGTGTCTTCTTCCTGATGTCGTCCTGCAAATATGTGAATTATCGTCGCAGTTCTTGTTTTTAAATTCATTCTGAAACATCGGTTTCCTACCAACTTATCAATTGCCTTGTGTCATTGCCAGTTGTTAGCATATACCATCCGTTGATTTACAATATCGACAGTAAACAATAATGTAAATAGCTCCCACTTTTTTCTGTTCTCTCTCTGAAAAAATGATGGCAGAAATATCAAATATCAGATACGAGAATATAAATATTTCTGACAGAGGAGTAGATCTGTAATGCAGGGGCCTACTCTATCCCCTCCCTAATGATTGGATCTGTAGACGTACATCTGGGAGTTATGGAAATTATAGTTTATTGTCTTTTTTCAAGATCAACAGATGACATACCTATCTATCTAACTAAGAAACCAACATTATTAAAAAATCTGCAATGGGTGTATACATCTATTTCAAACGTGTGGAACTAATGACTTCACCACTATCATTTCTTTGTTACACTGATTGTCTATCTTGTTAGGTTTCTAGTCAATTGTCACTTAAGTTTCCCGCTAAAATCCAACTTGATTTTGACAGTGTTCTTCTATAGCCTTTACTTACAGCTAGTTTTGAAGAGCTGTAATTCACTCTTCACTAAACCCTTCTTTAACCCAACCTACTTCTTGCTTGATTAATGAGACGTTTAGGCTAGACTGAGGGTGGGAGATCGTTTGTGTTTTCAGGACTCTCTTTAGAATTCAATGTTACAGTTGAAATACGCTTCGCAGATCTTTGCAAGAATAGCGACAAGAGGCCGAACAGCAATGCAATAAATTCAGCCAACGAGAATACCGACGCTCCAGTCCAAAATCCAAGATGGCCGCCCACATCGCTGACAAGATCATATGGATTACTCATCGGTTTTTCGATTGCCCTTTCAAAGGATAAGTGTTCAAAGTACACTTGGATTTTCGCGAAATTGTGACGCACAAAGTCGTCTGTGACGTTGACTGCATTGTGACCGACTGCTGAAGCAAACATGTACCGAAAAACACGCAGGTCGGCATCGGTAGGCCATATCGAAGAAGATTCCTTCGTGGTGAAGGTCTCTGTATAGCAAGCAGAAGGGCATTTGCATGGTAACGAGGCTTTCTCTCGCAGTCTCGCAATCAAAGCATCACGACAATGAAGCATCTCGACTGTAGTTTCAGGAAAGCTTTTGTTTTTGAGAGCGCCTTTGAGCACTTGATCAGCATATTCGCACTTTTCATGCACGTCCCGCATAAAACACGAAATCCGGCAACCAGAAACTGTGTAGTTTCCAGGGAAGTAATTTAGAATACTATCACCATTACTGCAGTTGGCAGGGTAGGGATGGGGCAGTAGTACGGCCTCTTTCTTCGAGATTGCCACTTTGGTCAGGAGACCTGGTCCAATGTAAACTTGGCCTATTCCAAGAAACGGGAATGTGTCCGGTTTGTGGAGATACAGCGTGAACCCCGGGCCATCCCTATTGTTACCCAGTGGCACATAATCAGATTGGTTGACGAATAAAAGCAAGGAAAGTCCGAAATACGGACCGCTGCCATGCTGGTAGTATCTCACTGCATTACCAGAATTGAAAGTATAGCACGCACCGTATTTGCTTGCTTTGAATGTGCGCTGGAAATCCGATGATATATTACAGGGTTTCGAGGCGAACATGCAGCTATCAGGAATCTGACTCTGACTCAAAATCCAGCTAGGTTGATCTGGTATTGTGTAATTATGATTTTCCATCGCTGATTGAAGAAATAGGCTAATGTTTCCCATGGAAGCATGCATTTCTGGATGATATGTCCCATTGCCTGTTATCTCTTCAATCTTCCTTTCTATTAGGGTCTCGTATTCATCCGGTAAATATTCTTTCGAAACGAGGTTGTTGCGGCATATGGTTACGCCAGGGAAGCGTAGTTTTCGGTAATGTTGAATCCTTAAGCTGGTAACAGTTTCGAATTCAAAATATGCCACGATCGTTTTGACAGTGCTTAGAGTCATGTGGGTAAGCAAAGTAAGGAATATGATAATCCAAATAATTTTTAGGAATTTTGATTTACTTTGACCGATGGCCCCGACACCATGTGTCGTACAGTTGCTTGAATACGTTTTTAGCACTGACTTCCCCGTCACGTCGTCATCCATAGCTGGCAATTAGGATATCAGCGAGAACGGCTACTTTGATGTTTGATTATATCCGGATTTATTTATATGATATCTTTGTTTCGGGTGATATATGACCGGTTTTTGTCTATTTAGTCGCAAGGTCTTTTTGTGATTACCTTGACTAGTGTGTCTCTTTATATTTTCTTTATAGTTTGTTATATTCTGTGTGTATATAAAAGCTTTTTCGTTGCTATATTTTGTAACAAGGACTCTTTTCAATAGCTCTTAGTAGTGCGTCTATTTTGTTTTCTCGATATATGCATATAAAGAAACTATATATGTCTATCTCAGAATACTGTAAGCTGTCCGGAGCAATGTTGTTGGGTAATTATTAACACTTGTTGATAGTGAGTACCAGGTTAATTTCGCGATTGCCTTTGGTAGTGTGTCTCGTCTAAGAATCAGCAAATAAAGAAATTATGTCAATTAGCATATTGTTAGCTCAGCATAACTTTTTATTAGCAATGTTCTTTGGCAATATATAAATGCTTGTTGAAATTGGGTAGAAACTTTTGTTATTGCCCTTCTAAGAGTGTCTTTGTCTTCTAAATATCAGCAAAAAGGAATTATATCATTATATGTCTATCTCAGCATTCTGTAAATTGATGGTGTCTCTATTTTGGGGCAATATAGTAGCACTTATGTGATAATCCTTGTAGCCGTATCTGCTAAAATCACCAATTCAAGGAATTCAAGGAATTTATCAACTAGCATATATCGAGTTCAGCATAAATTGTCGGCAACTACATCTCTATAAGCACTTGTTTTATGTTGTTTTGATTCCAGCAAATAAAGAAATAGCAGCATAACTTGTATCCTTGGGCAATATTTTAATGCATGTTGCAGAATCTCAAGCGAGTGAACGTTTCCTTGTCCCCAAATACATCATCTGCAGATAGAGACATGATATCAATTATTGCCCATCACTCCAGCAAAACGACCTGAGATAAGCTTGCTATGTTATTAGATGATAGATACTCGCTTGATATAATAGACTTGTTTTTGTTCCTTGAATTGAATAGCAGGACCAGTTTTCCTTCAATATCTGTCCATTAATGTGATTAGCAATTGGAGAATTAATATAAAGTTGTTTTGCTATTTAAGCATAGCTCGCCGATTTTTGGGTAATATTTATATGATTTGGGATTAAATGTCTCGTTGTGCTTGTCCGTTGAAGTATTGAATTATAGGGCTTCCTTCTTTTTCTATAAGGTGTTTCTATTAATTTGATTAGCACAACTGAATTAAACAACTAGATTTATAAGGTATGGTCTAACACGGGAAATTATATTTTACCGGAGTGGGTTTCCACTTTTCAGATACGCCTGTAGCCGGTCTATAAACCCGGGCTTTACCCACTACTCTCCTCTTACCACTTGCTCACCATTCTCCTTAACTAGAATAAGAATTGGTGATATTTGATAAGCAGGTAGAGAAGTGACATATGACACCAAAATCCCAGCATAACTTACTGTATTTTTAACATAACAAGGAGGGTGGATATTGAATTGTAGACTATCTACAAAATATTGCTTTTTAGTATTGTCTCATCATGTAAAAGCATTAGAGCAGTATTATCATACCCCAGTATTATCTTAATAAATCAATAACTTACTGTATTTTTTTAACAATAAAATGACAGCTAATATTTAATTGTTGACTATCTTCATAGTATTGCTTCGTAGTGTTGTCTCATCGTCAGTAAGCGGATAAGTAATATGTGTCATACTTTTCTAGCATATCTTGCACTGTATCTTATCTCAATTAATGACAGTTGATATTAAATCATAGACTATCTACAAAATCCTGCTTTGTAGAGTTGTCTCATTAGTAACAGAGAAGTATTATTATTACCTAGAAATAAAATAATATATCAATAACTTACTGTATTTTGTAGTGTTGTCTCATCACGAATTAGGAACAGAGCAGTATTATCATACCCAAGTCTTATCATAATATATGAATAACTTAATGTATTTTGTATCAATTTGATAACAGTTGATATTGAAGTGTAGACTATCTACAAAATCTGGCTTTGTAGTATTAGCATAATGAAAAAGCATCAGAGCAGTATTATCATAACCCAGTATCATCAAAATGAATCTATAACTTACTGTATTTAGTCCTAATATGATGACAGTTGATATTGAATCATAGAATATCTACAAAATCGTGCTTAGTAGTGTTGTCTCATTATCAGCTAGCAGAGAGATAATATAAAGCATTACCTAATTATGTCTAGAGAACATACTTTTTTGTCAAAATATCAGCATGTCTCAAGAGCCATTCTACGTAGTATTGTTTCATTATCAGCTAGAAGATGATAATATTAAGTATTATCTCACTATCTCATGATAAGCAACTTTATTTTCCAACAATACTAGGGTTGTTATTTGATAGCAACCTACCTTAAGAGGCTTCCTTCACAGTATCGTCACATCATATCTATCTTCCCCAGCAAGTTGATTAAGTGTTTTTCTCCGTTCATGTTTGATACGATTCAATAATTCTTGATTCATGTATTGAAGACCGAGCAGTTTAAGAATGACATTAACTCCAGTCTTATCTTATTTTCTTATTGTCTGACAATCAAGCACATATCAAATAAGCAGGTTGCCTGGGCTTTTGCATTGTCTTAATGTCATAAACTTAAAGCTGTTGGAGCCCTTATTTGGCTTGAGAAATGTTGATGCTGTTGATTTGAGGTTGTGTCTTGTTTTTAGATAAAAGCACCTGAAACCTGTACAACTTTAAAAATTGATTCAGCCGTTATTAAGGAATAGTTAATTTAAGTGCCAAACAGTTATTTTCAATTTAATTGAATTAAAACTCTTATTTGATTAAAAAATCTTATAATTTTATATTTGGGATACGCAATCCTAAATATTTCAAACTTTCCTACCATAACTTTTTTCATATTTCATAATAAAAATCAACATTATTTCATACTTTAGATCCCAGGGGGGGGGGGGGGGGGCACTTGGATCTCCATCCGATATTTTTGGGTAAAGAAAGTTGCCAAGCATGATATTTTTGGGTCTAAATTTTTTATTAAATCCAGTCCTGATATTTTTGAGTGTTTAAGATTTTGGAATTGAGATAATTAGGTTTAAGAACGTAAAATCAACACGGTTTTTTTATAAGAAACTAGTTTATAAGAAACTAGTACTACATTGGCCAAAAATTGAGTCATAAGTCATAATAGATTGCAAACCTTGAGCATCAGCATTGTTTACAGGCATTTTTTGTAACATTCCCAATTTCGTGCTGATATTTTTGGGTCATGAAAAAAATTGGCTTGATATTTTAGGGGTGTTTTTTATTTTCTCGGATGGAGATCCCCGTATGCAATATTATCGAGTGCCCCCCTGGGCTTTAGATATAAGAAGTCTTAATATATTTCTTCAAAAATATCAATTATTTCATTTGTCTCTTTGATAAAATTCATTCCGAGAACAAGTATCGCATATTGAGTACACTTAGAAATCAATAATTGTTTACAGCACTTTTTAAGCTCTGCATTATCAGTTAATGCACGTTATGCAACAGTCGCTTCATTGACGTACTTTGGAAGGTAATGCAGCTGCTGTTCAGTGAACCGAGCTGATTAAAATGTATTTAGGGCAGCTTCTAAAGTTACCTCCATTCACATGTAAGAATCAACAAGGCTGTACGTAAATTAAATTTTGCAGCTCATTCATTTGACATCAGAGCCTGAATTCCATTAGCTACTAAAGTGTGAAGCCGAACATTGATAGCATGGTTCAGGCCCAGCGGAGCTAAACAAGCAGGACCTAGGCTTATTACCCCTGAAAATTTTGAAATTTAGGTTCTTAGGGCGTTTTTACATGAGGTGGGCTGGCTCACTCAGGTGCGTTCTGCGAGTTCTGATAAAACACTTGTAAATCTAATTTTGCGTTTACATGGGAGGTGAGCCAGCCCACCTTGGTGAGATCCGTGAGAAAGGTAGATGAGATCCGCGATAGGTGGGATGAAAATTGTCCATGTAAACACAATCTGGCAGGCTGGCTCACTGAGGTGGGCTGGAAATGACAATTTTACGCATGTGCGATAAATTTGCAATCAGCAACGCAAATAATTTGAATTTGTGTGGCACCATGTTGGACAAGATAAAAAACATTGCTTGTTGCTCGCAAACAATTTTTAGCGTAGCGCCAAAACTGAAATGGAAAGATCTCGTTTTGAAAACTGAAAAGAGGCTAGCTCATCTGAGTGGGACAAAAATGTTATTATGTAAACAATCATCAAAGCCATCCCACCTGAGTTAACCAGCCAATTTAGGTGGGCCAGCCCGCCACATATAAACAGGCCCTTTTGGCCCTTAGAGATGTAATTTAGTGGATTTTTAGAAAGTAGTTTACGTAAGAATGACTTGAAAGTTATCATAAAAATCTAATGTTTTAAAAAGCATTATTATATTTTCGGAAAAGAAGTGTTTCTACCCAAAAGTTGGTCCGGCCAATGCTGCACCAACCGGACCGGTTCTACTGGTTTAGTGCTAGTTGGTAACACAAATCGATATCATACTAATTGATAAGAAAGGAATTTAATACTCTGACTGCTTCCACAGAAAATATTGTACCTATGTAGACAATATACCAAAGAAGGCAAAGAACCAAAAAGACAAGGAACAGCATATGGACATCAGGGGCGCAGCAAGAAAGTTCAGAAAGAAGGGGGGGGGGGCGTTAACCACTTACAGTACTCACTAATGGAGCCAATAAAAAGCGTTCTCTGCATACTACATGTATAGGGTTTTCTTCTAAAGGGAAGGAGCTGTCCCACACTAGCTACCACTTGCTACGTCACTGCACATGATCAAAACAGATAGCAACTATCAAGTCAGCAAGTATCCTCTTAAACAACATAGCTGTCTTACATAAGAAAATTGATAGCTGACTAATTAAACCGAGGGGAACCCTGAAGTTCTTGTTTAATTTTTCATTTTGATATCCTAAATTTACAAATTTGTGGTCCTTGTTTTTCTATTTAGACGAGTGTTTGTGTCTGAACAACTTCGCTTGCAATTAGAGCACCCGCTCAATTGATCTTGCTGTTAAATTACATTCAAATTGACGAAGTATCTTGCACTCGATTAATGAATTTGATATTCTCCTCAAGTCACATGACATGAATTACTAGCGCTGGGTTAAATTTGCAGGTTTTACCCCAGCAACACCTGATATGAAATTGTGGGTGTTTATAGGATAGTATTAAAAGAGGGTCATGTAGGGGTAAATTGAGAACTGGGATTTGACATTGTGTTAATTGGAAAAAAAGGACTTCTGGGGACTGGGATCTGGGAATGAAAAAGTAAATTGGGATTGTTAACACGTTGATATTGGGAATATCTCTATTTTCCTTATTGGTAATGGGATATATCAGTTCTTGGTATTGGGATCAGTAGCATTCTTCAGAACCATCTTACAATGCAGTAATTTGTAGCATAGTCAATAAATTATGCTGCAGTCTTCTTAATGGATATGCGCTGCGAAGGTGCTGGTTTCTTTAGTGCTCATTTTTATCATGCATTACTGCATGAACTAGAATCAAATATTACACAGCGCAATTTTGAAAGGTGTTTTTAACACTTTCGTTTATGATTGCAGAAAGGAGTACAGAGCTATAGATAGAAACGCTGCATCCATCACACTAGAATTAAGAGGTTACTCTCCATAAAACATCGACTCAAATTTGAATAGATTCGGCCGAATTCGAATTAAGATGCAAGCGAATAATACAAAGTTGTATAAAATAATTAACAAAATTAAAATGATGTAATTTGTGAATTAAACTGAGGTATTAAAATGGTGGTATGTATGAATTCAACTGTTGGTTGTGTGAATAATTATATTAAGTAATGAATGAACGACAAGAGTGACATGTGCCTAGGGGCCTCGGCTCCTGAAGGGTTGATGTCCAACACGGCTTTTGTGCTTAAAATATTCTCATCATTGATTCTAGCCCGTGGTTTATGCCCTCAAGGTCCGGCCGTAGTAATTGGTGCCCAAGGGATTTGTGCTCGATGGATGGTGCACAAGGGAAGGCTGGCTGTGTAATCTACCTTCCGTCCTGTCACTCAGGGCTCTCAGTCAGGTATCGTTTACCGTGGATGATATAAGTTAAAGTGGAAATTACTACATTGAAATAGCATTGTATTCACCGCAATTTTCAAGCCAATACAGGGATTCTTTGCTTAAGAGGCTGATAACTGTTTTTAGACGGCATATTATATGGATTCATGTTTAGGTTGATTTAAAATATAATTTTGGTAGAACATCTGACAAATTCGAGAATGCCTGGAAACATGCTAATGTTGTCTTCGAAAGTCACCGAGAGGGAATGCAGCTGCATGCAGGTTAACCGGGTAGAGTGATATAATAACTCAGAAATGGCTTTTGTTATTGTAGCTTGAAATGTTTGGAAGTTTCATTCTAGCTTTGCTATCGCCGATGAGATATTCTTGTGACAACATTACATTGATGTCTAGAGATAATCAAAGTACTGAAAAGAATCGACATGAATATTGAAATTTTGAATGCAAAATCAATCGCTTGAGGTGGTGCAATCACCAGGGAGAAGATAACGCTCTCTGCAAATGATATCTACTCGTACGTACGTAAGTTATTGTAGGTCAGAATATGGTACGTAGCATTGCATTATGTTATTGTGGTTTGCGGAAAGCAGGAAGAGATGCCAACACAGCCTACACCGTCCCTAACCAGCTTTCCGGGCAATGACTTTGTCGTTGTGTGCGTGCCTGAGGAACGCAGCTTCCGCCTCGCCATGCGAAAAACTGACTCGGAATATCAACGTGCTTGGCACTCCAAAAAATGCCCAATTTCCGCCACTGCCACCCCAACATTAAGGTTTGACCACAAATTATTTAAATAAAGTGACCACACCATATTTACAATGGAGTATCATTTCATTTTATCAACAACTTTACCAACGCTGGACCTAGCCTTTAAGTTTAAATCGATGGACATTACTTTTGGGACAGCCTTTTTAAGTGACAACTAATTTCCAATTTTACAAATAACTGACAATATTGTCATTTTGTTTGACCCTGTCTTGACAATCTAATTTTGCAATGTTTTGTAGGGTTTTGTAAAAATTTGTAACATTGTAGTGTTCCAGTGTAACTTCGAAGTGTTAAATCTAACATAGTAGTGTTTTATAGTGTTTTTATTCTGTAAATTTCGGCGAATTTGGTCCAAACTCGCTGAGATTGTTTATAGTCTGCTTTGAACTGTTAGAGGTTCAAGTCTGAAAATTGTTATGCTTATTATTCTTCTTACCTTTTTTCATGAAGTATTAATTTATGAAAGGAGGATCAATTTTACTCAAACTCAGAAATAGAAAAGGTCATATTAGCTTTTTTTTGAATTCCAGGAATGAGCAAAGGATCAGCAATACTCCACCAACATACTTAGTTGTAGCTAACTATACAACTTTGGTTAAACAACTGATAATGAACAAAACAACAATTGCATAGGAGGGCCCAGTGTCCTCAGAAATGACCAATGATCATTGGCTGAGCCGAGCTCTACTTTGTTTAAAAACATGCATTATTTTGAATTTCAAAAAAACGTGTTTGATATGATTGCTGAGGTAAAAAGTATTTGCTTATACGTTATCTGTTTCGACTGAATTTTTGACAGGAGATCTTCTCAGTAATATGTAGATTATGCCTAACAGCATAGCAAATGCCTGTGCGACGGAATACAGTGAAGATCCGATCCACAGGCCAAGGAGACCACCAATTTGGCTTATCAGACCCACTGAGCTGTACATGGGACTCTCAATAATTCTTTGGACGGACAATTTTTCGTAGTAAATCGTCACCTTGGCAAAATTTCTTCGTGCAAAGTCATTGGTCACGTTTTTCACGTCACGGTTGAGATTATGCGCAATCAGTGTCTTGAGGGCTGGGAGGTCGGCCTCTGTAGGCCACGAGGACGAGGACACCAAGGGAAGGAAGTGGTCTTTAACACAGGCCTCTGGGCAGTTGCAGTCAGAACCGTTCGCCAATACATCTTGTAAGACGGCGAATTCGCATTTCAACATCTCCACTGTGGTGTTTTGGTTCTTTACATTCTTCATAACTGCTTTGATTGCTCTGCTGGCATAGCCGCATTTCTTGAAAACATTATCGTTGGCGCATATATACTTGCAAGTATCTTCTTGGTATTGACCAGTAAAATTATATGGGTTGCCTTTGCCATCGCTGCACTTTGAAGGGTATGGAGCAGGCTTCAGAACTGTTTCTCTTTTTGCTACACTAATGGCAGTTATTTGGCCTGGGGAAACAAGTATGCCTTCAACCACCAGATTATGAGGCGTATCGGGACGATTAAGGTAGATGGTGAAACCAGCACCCTTCATGTTACCGCTTAGTGGTAAATAATCAGACTGGTTTACATATAGCACCATTGTTAGGCCGAAAACTGCGCCGTTACCTTTCTGGTAGTACTTAGCATTGATGCCCGAGTTGAAAGTATAACATCCGGCGTGGTTTGGGGCGTACTCGTGGCGTTTGAAATCCTCTGAAAAATTGCAGCGAACACTGCCTGCGAAATAACAACTTCCAGGAATATCCGCTGGGATCCAAGGTGGCTCGTTGGGTGTCTCGAAATTGCTATTTTCCATGGCTGCTCTCAGGGGCAGTAGGATACTTCTCATGAAAATATGCATGTCGGAGTAGTTGCCACTAGCTTCAGTTTCTTTCAATTTATCTTCTATCATTCCCTTGAACGTTTCCGGCGTGTACTTCCTCGGTAGGTTGGTATTCGGGCAGATGGTCACACTGGGAAATTGCAGTTTATTATAATGCTTCACACTGACACTCGTGACCGTGTCGTATTGAAGGAAATTCCGGATGCTTGATGTGATGGAGTAACTCACAGAGACGAACAGGAAAATGAGCAATGCAACAGAAAACCATCGGCTACTATTGCTTTCGCTTTGCACGACGGGTGCAACTCCGTGAGTGGTGCTGTCTGCTGCAAATTTGCTTATCAATTCTTTTATCTCTCTTTTTTTCGTCATTTTTGTCTAAACATTTGCACTTTCTCAGCAAATTATTTGCTCGTGGCAAGACTTTGTATTCTTTTCGAAATGTAAAAGCGAAATTGGTAGCTCGGGAAGGTTTTAGTAGATTTCACATACATCCAGCAATGCAGGAACACATTTTATGCATTAGACGAAAATGAGCATAAATCACGCTATAAACTGCTGTATATCGAAAACTCAAAAATAGAATAGTTAAAGGCTCTAAGGAACGGGACATAGAAGTTTTCATTTGTTAGTTCTAGATCAAAGTGTTCCAAGCAACTTCTGTCCGTCAAATGCAACCTCCCGAAAACATTAGGAGCCTTAACATGCAGGAAACTGTGGAGCTTGAAAAAGCATTCTGTTGCCGTCTGATAGAGATATCAAGTGATGAAAGCGTTTTCACCAGTCAATGATGAAGTTCATTTTTAAGCAGCTATCCTTCTATTCATTGAAAGTTTAAGATAATCTGCAGCAACGATACTTCCCTGGTTTGAAAAGACAATCTGCTTCTTCTTTAAAGGGGGATTCTGACTTCTCAAGCACTTGATGGAACTTTCGCATTCGCTAACTATCCAGTGCTTTGTTTCAGTAAATATCTTTGCCACCCAAGATACAACAATTCTACTCACCAAACTGGGAGATTCTGCGTTCTCAGTTCTCAAGCACTTTATGGAGATTTAGCATTAGCTAACTATCCAGTACCTTATTGCAGTCAATATCTTCTCCGTCTGAGAAACATTCAGTTTGTAATCGGTAAATTATAGGGAAGGCTCTTGTCAGACCATTTATGATCAACTTTATAACTTCAAGCTTTCACACGTTTACCACTTCTTGAATATGTTTAAATCTGTAGTGATAAACTCCTCGTTTCAATGACCAACATTTGCTGTTCCCTATGCTCGCTGCTAAATCATCAATCAGAAAGTAGACCAAGCTCCACCAGACTATTTCTGTTGTCACTGTCCTAGCAATTTATCAATCCATCCTACACGGGGTAGTCCGAATTTCTTGTTATCCAGCTATAAGTTTCTTGATCACATCACGCACGGACCAGTTGGTATGAAATCATATCAATCCAAACATACAGTAAAAGTCGAGTAAAAGGCGATTTTTAGCACACGACGTTTGTTATTTGATAAGGAATAAATTTCAAGGTTTAGAACTGGGTAAGTAGCAGGTATGTTATTGTGTCAAGGCTTGAATATTTTCAATGATATTGTCTCGAGATAGCTTGTTTGTATTGAAGCCATAGAAGCTGGGAGCTCCTGCAAAACGCCAGATATAAATATTTTACTCTCGATTTCTAATCTTGACAGTCGCTCAGCAGATATTGATTAAACTTTTATTTGAAAACCAGTTTGAGCTGGTTCTGTAATCCTAGTTCTTACAAAATTCATTCGCTAGCATTGATTTGGGTTATGGTTCTGAATTAGCTGTTTTGTATTTCCTATTCAGATTCGATATCAGACCAAAACAGTTTGCAATTTCAACGCTGCAGGGTCTTAATCTAACGATCCGAGAAATCAGACCAAAGTGCCCAATTGCCGGAGAGGGGGCTAATTTTCTTGTTGCAAAATAATTGATGGGGTTCCATTTAGCTGGGAGTCTAAACTATGATTAGGTAGACCTTGCAGCGTTATTGGTTGGCTCTATCTTGGATAAACTTTGAATCTAACGTTATCATTTTCGGTATCTCGATGTTTTGGCTTTTCAATTTATAGGCCATATACAGGAGGAGAATAGATCTTGACAGTTATTTGCTCCCAACTGCTTCTAGAACATGTTTTCTCATGATTTATCACAAGAGTTTAATGTCTTGAACAAATGTAACGATGAATAATAGATATATGAATATGTGTAATGATAAATAAGCGAATACATAATTCAAATACATACAATTAAATTTATCAAAAGGAACTTGAAGAATCTTAACACATGACTTATACAGACAGTCACAAAATACATCCAAACTAGACGCAGAGAGGAAAATGAAATGAAAAAGGCACAATGCTGAACACAGAACCAAAAACCATGCTCGTATGTATTTAAGTACATTGGTGTAAGGAGATCTAGCCTACATCTACATTTATGTACATAATCAGTAACGCCCAAACGGCCATCGCACTGATTACAGCATTTTTAACGTACGCAAGAGCCGGCACAAATGTGTCATGGCTATTGGAGGGCTATCAGTCAAAATGAAATTGACGTAAAAGGGAATGGTCTAAGGAGATGCAGTTGTTCACTTATTCGAGAGAAAGAAAACTTTCTCTCTTTCGCCTTACTAATTTTCCTAAACACTGAAACACAGTAGTGTGAAACATATAGGAAACACTGATTTAAGAAACACAGACCTAATCTTGATGTATAACTACCTCTCTTATAAGACACAATTATAGCTTTCAATAGAGAAGTATCATAAAAGCCTCAACCTGATGATGAAAAAGGTGTTTCTTATATGCGGGACACTACTGTATTTGGTTGGGGTTAGGTTTGGGCTATTCAGCTATTTGGCTTTTTGGCTAAAGGCTATTTGCTATAGGCTACAGTAGTTTCCCACTTATAAAAAACCCCCTAATTTAGTAAACATATACCTGATTTCTAACTACCTTTTTTAAAGAAAAACCTATTGATTTTGATAGAGAAGGATCAGAGAGGCCCCAGACCTGATAATGAAAATGATGTTTCTTATATATGATGTACTGTATCTAGAATCAATCATAAATATCGATATGCGATCAATTATTCACTATGCTTGGCATGACTTTTCATGAATAAATTACTGTTTGAAAGATTTTTTGATGAATCGGTTGCAAAGACCTGTTCTTTATCAGTCGCCGTTATCAGTTGTTTTCATTTTCTGGAGTCGGTATGTCCAACCTTCTCCATCCAAACTCTTCCAAACTCAATCGATTCCCATGTTTTTGGAAGGCAATTGTTCAGTATGCATTGTTCTTTGAAACGAGGCTTGACGCAGATTCCAGCCTCCCACATTTTTTACCATTATTGGTACTATGTGAAGATGTGATCTTCGACTAAATCCAAATCTTCGCTGAGTGTTAGGTGTTTTTTTTTTGGGGGGGGGGAGAAGAGTATGGGCTGGGCAGATAAGGGGAAATGGGTCGAGCTTTTCACAAAATGTCTTAATTTCAGATTTTTTTTCAGATCTAAAATTATTTTTCATCTAAAATTTGAAGAAAGATGCTTTGTAGGTTACAAATCTTCTTTTGACTTTAGTATACTAAGTGATTGAGCACAATGCCATTAAAGCCTAGATTTGCTGAAGCATTGTCACAATGAAAACGATTTTTATGTTTCTAGTATAAATCGAACAGGGATGAAATGATGCTCTATTTTCACCGATTTACACAGGGTTGGTAACCTTATGAAGAGGCTACGGGGCCATTCCAAGGCTAACGTGAACTTTTGCATTTGAGGTTATGAAGGAGAGAATTGGGAACTGGGATTTGCCTTTTTATCAACTGAGAAAATGGGATTGAAAAAGTAAATTGGCATTGGGATTGTTAAACACGCCAATATTGGAAATGTCTCTATTTTCTCCATCGGTTGATTATTTCAGTGCTAGGAACTAGGACTAGTACCCCCTTGATTACCCTCTCCTTTATATTCGTATTTTGATATTGATATCATTTACAGATGAAAGTTTCGAAGAAACCTGAACTGCCAATTATCAGTGGTTGTTTGCGTGGATTGAATGGTTACCTTGCGGGGTTCCCTCAAACTGACGAAGATGGTAAGCCACTCTATCTTCATTCACTAAATATTTTCTAAAACGCACACTTATTTCCCTCATATCATTTCTGTACCTCATTACAGTTTCAAAATTATCATCATTATAATTTGCATTCACTTGATCGATGAATCAAATAAATAATCTTGATTTTTATAAAAACAATTTTGTAAGAACACAGGCCCTCAAATTTTGCAATAACTTAGGAAACAAGCTAAGAAAAAACCCAGGCCGACAATTTTTAGCTCGATATAAGAATTTCTTGAAATAACCATCAGATAGACAAATAATGACAGAAAAAAGCAAATTGACACCACACAGATAGATCAGATGGTAAAGAGAGTGGAACAATTTACACCATCGATAGCGAAATCAGGCTTCCAAATCATTATAAAAGTAAGTCTTTTTAGTTTAAAAGTATAAAAGCTTAAAAATAAGCATTTCAGCCTGAAAATAGAGGAATATTTAAGAACAGCCAGCTTCAAACCAATCTCAAAACTTTTGGTGAAAACCTCATTGAACGTATCTTTCAATGTTATTCTTAATCTTTAGGATCAAAATGCATATCGGAGATATTTCGGTATATCAAATTGGCAATTGATGCAGAGGTATTTATTTTTCATTCATATAATGCTACATGTATTGAGCTTTATTTCTCTTTGTTTTTTCTGCTCGATCTACACCAAGGAGCAGTCCCCTTTACAATTTTTCCTGAATTTTCTATCTACTTATTTACTCTCTGTTGTATATGAACCCTATTCCTCTTTAATATTTGTACAAAAGATGCAAAGGCATAATTTAGGTCTCTTACAGTATTTTTAGTCTACCTTCTCCTTCGTCTTTTTAGTCTATTGTCTACCTTTAAACTTTGATTTGCCCGTTGAATCTGATTAGAGTTTAGGAAATAATATTTTTTCCCACCTCAAGTCTTGAGAAGGCACTGGATCAGTGTTTTGGTAGGTTCATTTTGCTGGAGATTTATTTTGACCCATCTATTGATTGAATATCAATTCGATGAGGGAGTGGATTGAGCAAGGGAGCTTCAGATATCAAATCATTTGCTTATTCCTTTTTTGCTGCTGAGGCAAAGATGCTGGAGCTCGAAATTGAAATACACTCAACTAGGAGTACTGAAATGGGAACATGTTGCAAATAGAGACAGGAAAATGTAACCTGTTCTTAAAAATACCAGTTGCTTGTTTCGAATTAGCGTCTAAAGTCAATTGGTGCATAAATCCCATTTACATCCGAGCCTGCAAAGGTCCAATGTGTTATAGGGAAGTGAAAGTATAAACGATAGGCCCAAGTTTACGATAGTGAAAACTCAAAACGAGGCTGCTACAATTTTAAAAAAACAAGAAGATGTAAAGCTCTTTGCTCTTTTTGTTCTGCATCATTCACAGACTGTAATTGCGTTTCCATGTTGCCAAGCCCCATTGTTTCCTAACTTTCTTCCCACTACAGTAACTGATCGACTCAATGTCATATCTGATATTTGCTCTTTAGGGTATATTCATCAAGCTTTCAGTCTCAAAAATGTTGAGTTAGTCTTTTGATAGTACAAAACTTCAATATAGCCAGAAATATCGGAAAACATAGCGAAACGAATACCTAGATTACTTAAGCTTTTCGTCTGACAATCGACAGAGTAATACGTCAGAGATACGTCACTTTCTGACGTATTACTCTGTTGAGTGTCAGACGAAAAGCTTAAGTAATCTATGTGTTCGTTCCGCTATGTTTCCAATATTTCTGGCTATAATGTTGAGTTAATATTGTGAATTTGTATAAGTGAATTGGCTTGGTTTTCGTGAGGCCCCGTTTGCGTAGCGGTATAGCATACTAGAGTACTAATCTTGAGGTTGTGGTCTCAAGTCCTATTTGGGTAGTTTCCATTCTCAGAAATTATCTCGATTTGATAAATAAGTGATGATGTGAAATCAAATGATTAATGATTCTCTCGTTTTTTAGAATAAACTTGCAAGATATGATGTGCCAAAAGGTGGGTCTCACGTCATTTTTACTTAACTTAAGACTCTCGAACAACAATGTCGCTCACTTTATTTTTCCTCTTTCTTCGTTAATTGAAGTACGTCTTATGGTACTATGAGTGCAATGGTTTCCGCTTACAGTATAAGGGTTTCAGGGAACGGTTGAAATGTCTTAGTTCCTTAGCTGTGCAAGGGTTTAGCTGCAAGTTCAGGGGTTTTAGACAGATGTACAAGGATATCAAGTTGTGGAATAGGGTTTTATTTGGTAGCAGGGCCAGAATTCAGGTAACAGCTCAAGGGCTTCTGGTATAGTTGTTCGAGTGTTAAAGAGAGCAGCACAATGGTTTCAGGGAACAGTGCAAAAGTTCCAGTCATCGTTCGAGAGCCACAGTTACCTTACAGTGCAAGTGTCTCAGGTAGTTGACCAGGGGATCAGTTAGCTGGAGCTAAAGGAATGTCTTTATTGGCTTCTTTGACCAATGTTAAAATTATTTGACTTTCAAGTTGTTGGGGGCACTTTGGAAAATTGTTAAATCTTCATTCATTTTGGAAGAGCTGATTCCAATGCTGTTTAAATATCTTGTGTGACTGAAAACCTCATCATTCCTTCTAGCTGGGCTCTCCCTTCTGGAAAGACATGCTGCTCAGTTAAGAACTTCATTAACCGACGATTACAAGGTATTTCGTTTAAATAATACTAGATACCGATGTTGATACGTTCTGAGCAGAATGCAACCTTGAAAACACAATCTATTTTGAATCTATTGGGTTCGTATAGGGCAATCAATTTTTTAAGCACGTAAATATCATATTAATTCAAAAAATAGAAATTTAATGTCAGCAACTCAGGTCTGCTGTAAGAAGTCCTACCCTCTGGCTCTTCAGTCAGCTGTAGGTCACTGACCTACAGGTTCTCAATGTGAATTCGCACGAAATTTATTTTCGATGATTTATGGCTCGATTTGTTTACATTTTATCTTGCCAGTTGGAATCCGGCCCAAGGGAAGAAATTTTTACGGAAAGAATCTTCCAATGATTAGATTTGCAAAATTCTTGGATTATCTAATTCGTGAAAATGTGTTTCCTGTATACATTTGACATGATTATGTAGTTATTTAGCCTTGCGTACCAGACCATTTCATGAAATAAAATAAGAATGTAATTCCGAGGAACATTAAAAACGGAAAGATGTTCCTCGGAATTATATTCTTATTCTTTGGTAGTTATACTGATGTATTTCTGGCAAATAATGGTTTATCAATTTTAGTACATTTATGGAATGTTGTACAGCTGGAGCCAGCATGTGAATAAAGAGATGAAAATTGCCGGGTTGAAAGCTATGGAATCATGCTTAAGTCAGGTATGTTCTGTTTTATCTAGATTTAACCATTTTAGTGATGAGCTCGCCAGGTGTGGGGCGTAGTAGGCCTACGGTATTCAAGATGATATAGCTCAAATAGCTAGTTGGCAGTCGTTTTCTAATATGAACTTATGTTGCATGAATGGTAGTATTAAACATACTAGTACCCCATTTACTTTTTTATGTAGTGGTTAAGTGCACGCTACCATGGCCCTTATCGTAGCCTTTGGCTGGCTAGTAAATAAACCCACTCACTCATGAATTTTATTTACTTGGCTGTATTTTTTCCAGATTTCTTCCTGTATAGTGGAAAGAGGCAGAGTATCTTCTAGTTTGGCTATATTGAAGGTAAGGTGCGTTTTCGTTGATGAAATTGAAAGGACTTCACATCAAATGGGGGCTAATGGAAGGAAATGGTAAGGTAGTGGTTGTAGTGTGGATGCAGTTGCTTGCACTTGTAAACAAGCAGTTTGATGCTAGAACTTCTGGACGGTATGGGTATTAAACTACCATACGTCGAATTTGAAATCAAGGGACTTTCTTCTCAATCTGAAGATATTGTCAACACAAAGAAGTGTAATGAACAAACTAGAACGTCCCACTACCAAATAAGTGATGTAGAAAATACTGAACCAGGATAGCACGTTGAACAACTCTCTCTGCCTCAACACAAAGCGATTGTGTATATCTACTTGTGCTAGACCTTGATAACAAATGTTCCCTTTTTACTGCGAAATAACTAGTTTTTACCGTCGTGTCACGAAAATGATTGCCTAAGAAGCCTTTCGGCAAAACTACTTTGTAATTAATCCTCAATACTATAATTAGATTTACATTTACTTGATTATTTTGTTGCTTTCAGGACTTCTTGAAAAGATGTCACAAAATTCTAAATTCCGAGACTTCAAGCTCAAAGCAGTTATCATTGGCTATCAAAGGTTATGGTTTATTTGCTGAGGTATAACTCCGTTCATTTATGATACAGAAAATCGTTTTTTAGGAAATACGATATTAGACAACTAGCCCAAATATTATAGGTCAAGATACTGAAATACTTCCAAATCACCCAACACATAGCCAAAATCCAGCAAAAAGTAAAAAATTGAGAATTACCAGCAACTTTTGAGGAGAAAAGGCCAGAATGAATCTAAAGATTCAATTCCGATCAAATGCAAACTTGGTCAAAGATAAAACTGAACCAGGTTGTATGTGGATTTAACTTAGGTATAGTTTATCAAAAAGCCTAGTTTTTCCTTGAAGTGCTAGAAGATTTTGATTTTAGATTGCTACGCTTTTAGATTACTACGATTCTATATTGTCTGTTAGTTTTGCAATGGTCGACTGTGGGCGTGTAGACTGTTGGTAACTATTTTCTCATAGTAAGAACGCTTGGTATTTGCAAAAGTGCACGTCATCGTACAAATGGAAGAACTAAAGCCAATGTAGATGCGGATAGTGGAAGAAATTACAGACAATATCGTCGAGCATTGTCTCTCAGTGTCCCAGGCTAATAGTTGTTCTCATTTCCTAGGCCTGCAAGAAACTTTTAGAGGAAGGAGATCTTAAATTAATGTTTCAAGAAGTTCTGAACAGGAGTCAGCATATCTATAGCAAGTAAGTGTGTTTTGATGACTGCTTCATCTAATAATGCTTATCTTTCATACACATCTTTTTTGGTATTTCATAATTGCTTTGACACCTTTTGGATCTATGCGGACAAAAGCCAACCAGATTTGGTAAGGTCTCTTACTGCTGTGCTTTTCTTCCTCAATATTCCTAAAATATTTACTTACACTTTATTTACTGACGAAGCTAAGTATTCTCATTGATTACTTTATAAAAAAAGCCCATTTCTACAAATATCAGCTTTGTTGTTAAATAACTTTGAACACAGTCAATGATCTAAGTACTAAGTAGCATTGCGTTGTTTATATCTTCACCACAGTGCTGATATACGAAGGTACAGAACGATATAGATAATCTATGTATCTTATCTACCAGGGATCCCCTATTGTGTAGACAGAAGGAGTTCGTTTTCGCCCTAGGACTCTTGAAGTAATCTTATTGGTCAGACGAAAAGCTTAAGTAATCTATGTGTTCGTTTCATTATGTTTCCGATATTTCTGGCTATACTGTATCTTATCTCTATATCCTATCTATATAGTCCATGGTTGTGCTCAGTGGCGGCGCCAGCCACCAAGAAGTGGGGGGGGGGGATTTTTCAGGGCTGCGCCCTTTCAAAACCAGGGAAACGCCCCAGCTTTCAACGCTGGGGAACACCTTTTTAAATGCTGTTACATTGAAATAATCTTGCGACACAGGACGAAGGCCTACCCCCCCCATTTTCTCATCGGATTTGCATGGATCTCAGATACCATCTTTCTGAAAAGTGGGGGGGACTAGTGCCCCCCATTCCCCCCCCCCCTGGCGCCGCCACTGGTTGTGCTCGTAAACAAGTTTTGTCATTTATTTTGTGGATTATGATGAACAATCACGAGAACTTGTACGACATATGGCCATGACATATTAAGTGATTGGAATTTCTAATTGCTTCCTTAACATCGTCACTTCTGCCACTTGATGACATTTTGCTTAACTTTTCGTTTTAGTACAGACAACCTAACCGACGAAAACTTGCAACATTTACCTGGGTTTTTAGAGGCATTAGCCAGCATCGTGCAGCAGATGAACGAGGTATTGTCATTGAAATTTCCAAACATTATCATAATATTTGATTTTGAATCCACCCTTCTACGTCGAAATACAATACTTTGACTAGCCACGAATGTGGAAGACTGGGTCGAGTTTAGAGGTGTAAAAACTTTACCACCTTCAATTCGATTTTATTTGAAATATTTAATGATAATAGGAAGGTAGCATATTCAGCAAATACGTGCTGGTTAGGTAAGAGGCCCTTCCTAAAACAATACCATGGTGAACTGAATTAAAAGCTTGCTTAATACGTTATTCAAATAGAGAATAATCTCATTTACAACTAAAAGGAGATGTTTTGAAACTCCTTTTTGAAAAGACTAAGGGAAGAGGCCTGCTTTGACTTGTCTGAGTCGACATTCCATCTCTTTGATTCTGTGTAGGAGAAGTGCTCGGATCTTAGTAAAAAGACAACACAAGTAGTTTGGAGCTAATCTAATTAAGGACTTGAAGACCATCAATTGAGACTCATTTTGAGTGAGTTCATGGATAGTATTCCAACCAAGTTGCTCAATAATTGGTTTAATTGGGGCTTAAGAGCTGCTTTTTTGATACTTCTGGTAGCACAGTTTTCCAGTTTCTGTAACTTATTAAGCTCTGTTGAACCAGTACGACCCCAAACAGAGCAGCAGCATCTAAAATGTGGCCCCAAATTCCTGTGTAGATATTTCTCAGAGTATCTTTTGGTGGAAAAGCTTTTCCATGCTTCAAATACCTAGTGTTCTAGAAAACTTGTTATGAAAAGCTTTTTTTGTTTTTTCCCATCCAAAAATTAGTGAATTTCTACTTCAAGGTGGTAGAACAAGATTTTATTCAGTACCACCGCTATTGTGTTATTAGCAATTCAATTTGGCATTTTTGCTCGAATTCCCTTAATTTTTGCCATTCGCTAATATTTTACTTGCTCTACGTTGCCTTAATCAATTGATTTATTTATATCTAGATTAACCCAAATTTGGAATACTTCACGTTGTATTTCTGACCAATAAAAATAGCTGTAGTAGATAGAAAACGATAGCGGAACGGAATACAAAAGTATAACTGAACCCTTTATACATCGTTTGAGCTGCTCTGTTTTGGTTGTAGGTTTCTGAGGTGTATCTTCTGCCGATCGAGCGAATCATAATTGTTTTATTCGAACAATACCCGAAACTTGGAAAGGGAGGCATGTTTATGTACAAGAAAAGCCTGACACATTTCATCCGTGCCTTGAGTTGCAATGCTTCGTTGTTTAAAGGCTGCTTGTCCCATATTGGTAAGGATAGTTGTAGATTTTAACTATAAGGACCCCTCACAACCAAACTTTTTATTCAAATGAAATGCTTCATCTTGTTGGCCGGCCTGGGTGAATTCACATTAAACACTTTCTGCTCGCAACAGCCGGGATGCTAAGATAAATCTTGAAATTAAAGAATAATGTAGTAAATATTTTAAACATACCATGGTAAAAAGTCTTTTCAAAGTTGAGAGCTTTGCAAACCAGTTGCGAATAGTCCGATTTGAGGAGTTGAGTTACTTAGCTCTCGGACGCGACTTAAAAATTTGAATTTAGGTATCTGACAGTTGATACTTAGGACTAATCACAGCCCAAAAAGGAATTCCATAACGATTCATCATCAAAGGGATAATTAGCTAATTGCCCGGATGCCTGTGGAATACATTTAAGATTATTTACAAAACAAGAGACAATAGATTTTCAAATTGAGTTTTGATAAAATTCCGTTCCTAAAATTTAGGGACATCTAAATCAAACTGAAATAAAAATTGAGGACGATTTATGGTCGAAGCTTTATAGCACTTTAATTTCTCAGTTTTCAGTTTCATCACTAAATTCTATGGACAATATATGGACGAACTAGGGATAAAATAGGGACAATTAGTACTAAGGTTTAAAAAACTTCTCGTCCCGAAAATATGGGGATAAAAATTTTTACCGTCTCACCGAACAAGAAGTGGGATCTATGCGAACCAGGCTGGCCCTCTTCTCATATGCACAGACCCCAGAAAGTAAAAAGCAGAATGAGTCCCCTTGGTTGCAGAGGCCTATTTTTCAAAATTTCATGATTCGAGGTGAAAACAGAACAAATTTGACTATAGATATGAAAAATTAATTTGGTATGAAAAATCGTTGCCTCCAACAAATAACGAAGCTTTCAATCCTGAATGATTAACAAACAAATAGAGTAGACTTCAAGGTGCGGGCACCTCTGCTTAACGCCTACAAGACCTTGGATCCTAAATTGACCGCTATAAGGTTTTACAGTGCAAAACCAATTTTTGAATTGATTTCATGTTTATTCATTATCTTTTAGTGTACCAAGGCCTCATTAGAACTTGCTCGCACCCTGTTGTCACTGAAGAGGTACAATTCTATTATTTCAACTTTAGCTCCATATCATATTTATTGTTTATCATTACATTGAAACATCACAAACAAGAACCTAGAAATATTCTCCAGATCAAAGTTGGGAGTGAAGAGAGCCTATCATAACCTGAAGCTCCCTGAATTATCCTTAAGTGCCAGAGTTTTAAGAACCTAATCAGTTTGTTATTTATAATTAGGTTCTTATTTGTGGGGAGTTACTGTATTTATTACCTATAATTACGTTTTATTATCATTGTTCATTGTCATTCAAAAGTATCTTTATCGTAAACTTTACCTCTAAATGTTGTTGTCAATAATTTGCCTATTATTGTTCGTATCATTATTATTATATTTCAATAATGTAGTTATATGTCGCGAGCTTTATTTTTTATTCATTATCATTATTTTCAATCTGACAGAAATCTCAAAACTGACGGAAATCTGTATACGTTCATCATATCATGTATTCTTCATAAGAAATAAACAATGGACTGAACCGGATATAATGAAATTCTAACGCGACGCTATGTTATCTCTCTAATTTCATTATTATGAATAGTCATTCTAACTAATAAGCTTCTTTTGCTGCATACAGGCTATATGCCTACACTGTAGTGAGTAGCTTGACTCTGATTAAGTCGTTTGTGTGTATTAATTGTATATATTTATCTGAACTTTTAATGCTTTTAAAACTGATATTCTCATGAAATGTTTCCATTATAATGTTTACTTTCTTAACGTCATTTTCATGTTTAGTAGCTTTTTCTAGGCCACAGATTGAATCCCCCAGCCTCAGGTGTCCAGAGTCTTTCTAGTAACCTGTTATGATGAAAAATGCTGTTTTTATTTCTTACCTGGAGTTACAAAGAGTTAGCGTATTCTCTCCTTACACTTATCTGACAGGTCTGAAGATGGTTTTGAACTCACTACCCGTTTGAGCAAGGGTTGAGTGAACTCGGATCAAGGGTTGTTTAAACTAACCACTCGAGAATTTTTATGTTTAGCAGTATTTTCTAAGCAGCAGATTGAATCCTTCAGCCTCAGGTGACGAGAGTCTTCCTAACAAAGTTAAGATGAGAAATGCTGTTATTATGTATAATATCCTTCGCCATTTCGCTTCAGGGCATAACGGATGAGTCGATATCTGGTCAGAGTGAAAGACAAGTGGAAATATCTTATCGAAGCTTTTTGGATTTGTGGATTGCCTTGATCAGTGAGAGTAGCTATCGGGTAAGGATTAGTCCTTCTGCTAGATGGACCCAAATAGGAAATTAGTTGAGTCATTAATGTAAACTTGAAACGTGTTACTTTTAAAATCATAGCAGATTGTTCAGCCGTAAGGTAGATGGAAATATATCGGAGAGTAGCTGAGTTAGTATTGTTAACTTAAAACATGTTATTTTTAAAGTAATAGCAGATTAACCTATCGAATGTTTAGGGGAGATACTTCATACACATGGCCTGGCATGATCAGAAACAAAACTTTCTCTGTATCATTTCTTTCTTTCAATAAATACCTCCAAATATAATGCTTTAGTCAGTAATCTTGTTACGTACAAAAATAGTCTCTTTACATCCCTAAATTCAAATCTTGTTTCTAACAATACCTTCAGATTTGAATACTTCACCAACGTAAAATGTTTCAGAAATTTTCGCCACAAAGTAAAAATTATCGTCCACAAATTTTATGGACAATGGCGAAATTCCACCCTATACTTTGGTCACTTTTTCGTCCATAATTCGTCCCTAGATTATCCATAAATTGTCCATAATTTGTCCCTAATTTTACATAAAGGGTTTCAATAGTCATTTTGTCCCTAAATCGTCAACAAATTAGCCATAAATGGTCCCTAATTTCGCAATGGGATTTTTTGTAGCTGTTTTAGTGATTTTATCCCTAAATTATCCATAAATTTTTAGGGACATAGTCCATAATGATACTTTTTGTTCTAGATTCTTTAATTTAGGGATACTTTCCCTAAAAATAATTCGGCTGCTGCCGCAGGGGACTGTTGGGCCCTCATCAGGGAACTTTGAATACGTACTGATAGAAGTAACGCAAGGTAAACAAATAGATAATTTGACAATTGATTCAAGTTTCAAACACAGAAAATAAAAGGCTAAATACGATATCACTAGGCAATTATAACGTCCTTTTGCTCTTATATATATATTCGCATGCTTGCTCTTAAGTTTCCATTCTTTACTTGGGCATCTTTGATATCGGGGTGTCTTTAGTGAAGCTGTTCTTGTTCTCTTTTTCACCCTGAAGAGAAAAGTAAAAGTAAAGGTTATTATCTTAAAGATAACATATTGAACGGAACCTTTTCTCACAAAGATAAAGATATCTTAAACAAAAAGTACACAACTCGATTTGAATTGAATAAGCAAATGCAGGTAAACAATATTTCTAGAAGGCTGAAGTTTTACTGTGAATGTATGGCTTTATTCTAAGAACCATTTAGTGACGAAGCATTATGACTGCTTTTGGCACTTTTAATTCCTTCAAAATCATAGAGAGATAGAGTCTAATTTTTAGAATTTAAAGCAACTTTGCAAAAATCCAAAGTATCCGCACAACTTTGAGGGCCGGAAGGGGAGTCAACTCTCCTTGGTGAAATTGGCTGCTCTTTAAAACTAGCTTGTTATAAGGTGAAATTAAGAGTTTTCTGCAAACAAGAGCTATATTTCAGCATTAAACGAGAAAAACTGGCTGTTGATTGTAATATCTCTGCATTGTTCTTCGGATAGTTTGAGATCATAACAACCTCAGCTTTTAGAACATCCAACCTTTAAGAAAACACGTGCCACATTCTTGTCAACAAAGCCATGCATTCAGGAAGGAATAACACACTGCCATTGTATTTAATTACTGGCTGGTAAAAGAATATAAAATGCCATTGTAATATTTGAATGTAATTTTCTAGAAAGAGTTCCGCCCTATAGAATTAGATTTGTAAGCTTTTGAGCTTCTGAGAGTTTCGGTTGTCTTGGTTGGTCTTATCTATTCCATCGAAAAGGCCTTTTTTCCATGGTTGTACTGCCTCATTAAAAGTATTAGTGGTATCATTCGAATGGTAAAAAAACCGAAATCGTTAGCAAAACACAGAACTTCTTGTACGATACTCAACATTTTGGTTTTCTGTGATTTTCTACTCCAAATAATTTCAGAAAAAATCTTGAGTGATTATAAAGTTGTGCTATTTTCTAATTTTCTAAACCATCCTCAAAGTTTGATAAAAAATATATCAAATCCTTAAATGATATAATTTTTGGTTTAACTCGTCATATAGTTCACATACTTACTACCTCAGTATATCAAACACTTAACCACTATTGAAAACATAATGAAATACAAACGAAGCATTAAAAAACATACCAGTTGCCATAAGAGTGTATACATAGTTCTTCAGTGCAGGAATTTCTTGATAAAAATGATAAAAGATAAAGATTAGTAACACGACTATACTAACTTTAAAATTCTCGAAGGGATACTGAGAATGAATCTTGAAATTAAAAAATAATATAGTAAATATTTCAACAAACTTACTTGGTAAAAGGTCTTTTCAAGTTTGAGAGAAAACGTCTACTTTTTGCCTTTCATCAACAGTCCCGTGAGTCATTACCCAACCAGTTGTGAGTAGTCCAATTAGAGGAGTTACTTAGTTCTTGGACCCGACTTCAAAATTTGAATTCAATCACAGCTCAAAAAAAGGAATTCGTAACGAATCATCATCAAGGGGATAATTATGTAAGTCTCCGGATGCGTGTGGAATACATCCACACCTAAGATTAATCACAAAACAAAACAAAATAGATTTTCTAATAGAGTTTTGATAAAACTCCGTCCCTAAAATTTAGGGACATTTCAATCAAACTGAGATAAAAATTAGGGACGATTTATGGTCGAAGCTTTATAGCACCCTATTTCTCAGTTTTTAGTTTCATCACTAAATCATGTGGACAATATATGGACGAATTAGGGACAAAATAGGAACAATTAGTACTTAGGGTTGAAAAACTGCTCGTCCCGAAAATTTGGGGACAATAATTTTTACTGTGATGCTTTATGAAATCGTAAAATGTGTTTTATTTCTCCTTGCAACAGGATCCCCTTTGGTTGGCAGACGGTGCAAAATCGACGGTACTGAAAGAGCTGGTGTATGACGAACTGATTCAGTCAACTCTCTTCATCGTGCAGAAACTAAATCTGAATACGGAGAAAGAAAAAGCTGAGGTATTCCTTTTCTGTGTTAAATTAAAAGTCACACACGCATTTTGAAATATTCATCAGAGCTACTAATACAACAAATTGAACATTAACAAGAATACAAAGCTACTAAAGACGATACCTCGGTGAGCTAAAATCTTGTATACACTGCCGCAATTATAAAACGAAATAAAAAAATGAAAAAGTAGGAAATTTAAATATAGCAAAGATATACTGGAGACATGAACTTGTGTTTTTCAATGGAGTTCATTCGACGATTTTTCATGCCCATAGAGTAAAAGTTGTACTTAATCTAAATCATAAAGATTACTAATACCCAATGTTCATAAAGTATTAAAAACTCTACTGAGATGATCCTGTCGTTAAGCACCAAAAGAATGACAGTGCAACAAGAAGTACTCCTTATCTTCTATGCAATCATTTGAAAGGCACATTTGACTGATGCAGTACCAATTTTAATACCACCAATTACCAAAGTTGCCTAATTTGAGCGACTACTAATTTAAACAGCTCTTCAAAGATAAGGCATTTTTCTGGTTATAAGGTATGAAATTATTGAACTTGGTTCTCAATTAATCGATTTTCAGGAAAAAGAAACATTTGAGGGAAACGAACAATCAGCTGCTTCTAGCTCTGATCCTCTCTCTGGCCTCATTGCAGATGTGCCGAAAGATTTTCAAATTTTCATCAACTTGGTAGAGTTCTGTAGGTAAATGTCTACATTTTTCTACATTTGACACATCCTACCACAATAAGTACGGTCTTGATTCTTCCTTTACTAAGGTGACTATTGAGTTCCACATCAGGTTGGTTTCCAACATTCCCTGGTCTGTCAAATAGCCTGAATTTGAAGTGATGCCGTGAAGAAAATAACAAAGATGGGAGTATTACAAAAGAGTTCGGAATAAAAGAGAAAGGGGAATAATAAAGTGAATAAGATAATTTCTTTTCCGCTGCAAAGAAAAGCTCAAGTGAATTTGATTTATCATGAAACCGTCAAAGTAGCGTGAGATTTTCTAATACTTCATTCATAATTTCAAACGAATGAACTTTGCGAAAAGGAATTTGCTGTAAGAAATACTATCCTTTCAATTCTTCTGTTATAGGGCAATTCTTCCAAAGCACGAAGTCGAGTCTTTTCGTCGCTGGATTCCCGTTTTTACTAAAGAAGTGATGACACTGTCATCTAGGTAAGGTTTTGATCATAGCTAAGAGTATTATGCGAGAGAGCTTTCACAAATAGTCGTTGCGAATTGAAACGATTTGCAACACTTGGCAACGATTCACAGTGATTGGGAGCGATTTTGTGGTTTCAAAAGGGTTCGGCAATGGTTTGAAAAGCTCGTAGACGATTTTGAGTGAAACTTTGGACGACACAGTGTAAACAATCCTTGGACGATTCGAAATAATGAAGAAACAATCAGCAAGGATTTTGTTAAGATTTTCAGCGTTTTTGAAACAGATTATCATTTTCATTTGGCCTGGTCTGATTATCATCTATTTCGTCTACTGTTGATCTAGAAAAAGAAATGAGATTTGTGAGCTAAAGCCCCCAGGATGATAAAATCTTCATTTCTTTCCATCAGATATCCTCTTGTTAGTGGGTTTTATAAGCTTCTGGAGATGAGTGCAAAACTCTGTGCTAAGTTAGACTATCTTAAGGTACGTTCTGCTTTTTTTCAACAGTTTTTTAGCCTTCATAGACTCATTTCACTATCTTGTGTTTTTATACTGTTTTTTCTTTAAACTTTATTTATGATATGCTTGGTAGAATTTGATTTAGATCTAGCACTTGGTATGACTTTGCGTTACACTTCAGTTTCGTTCTCTTTCTGAGGCACTTCTCCGTTCAGTGTCAGACAAAAAGCTTCAGTGGTTATTATGTTTTGCTATGTTTACAATTTTCCTCACAATCCTTAAGTTCTGTACTGATCAAAGACTGTTCTGACGTACTTCTCTGATTACTGTCAGACGCAAAGCTTCAGTAGTTATTATTTTTCGCTATGTTTCCAATTTTCTTCGCAATTATCAAGTTCTGTACCGATCAAAGAATGTTTTAAAGAGTCACATTCAAATGAAGATTCGGATTCACTCAGCCATTTCTAGAGTGGACACTGCTAAGTTCGTATGCTATTTGTGTTCTGTAATCAAGATAAGTTTTTTCATCTATGTTTCAATCTTATATTACATTTCAAGGGTATTTCTTGTGAGAAAGGCTATCTTGCCGAGAAATCAGTGACTTTCCTTCTGCTGAGAAGATATATGAAAGATGTAGGTATTGTTTTATTCGTTTTGTTTTCGATAAATCACTGCTTCCGTAGGGTCAGTCCTCAAGGCACCAGACCTGACAAGACAGCAGGATTAGAAATTATTTACATAACACGATCTGGTTGGCACATTTCTTCTAATAATAATAATAATGATACTAATAATGATAATGGATATTAACAGATCCACATGACATGGCTATTCTCTTTTAAATACAGATGAAAATATAGAGATACTGCCTATTGCCCTGAATGAATTAAGATCTTTGAAAGTACGTTAAAGGTGAACTTGAATCTCATTAAGAAAAAACTCTGTCATAATTTTATTCTTTGAAAATGCTTTTGATAATGTTAAAAATTACTGCTAGATTTTACCAAAACATGTTTATTTCATGTCAGATACTCGGGCGCATCAAACAATTCAAAGATGACTTGTTGAGTTCCTGTCTGCAGTTCGTCCTCAGTCTTCCAGTCGAAGTTGTCGAAGAGAATTTCCATTTGTTGTCAATGCCAATGCAGGTATTCTTGTTTTCTATTTTTCATAGAGGTTTTAGAAATATTTATCCCTGTGAAAATAAGCGTTTAGTCTGAGGGATGCATAAAATTTATGGGGCCCTTTGTGAGATTTGTTGTGTCCACTGTTTTGTGATATTGTGATTGTTAATATTGGAAGAGAGGGGGAAGGCAGAAGGAGATACTGACTGAAGCTTTTTGCTTTGCGATTATTATAAAGTGATATTGGTTGTGTTAATTACATATTTGCATCAAAAGCAAAAAATGATATCTGATTTTCTTGTCGAGGAGACTTTATGAAAATAGTCCGTGGAAGTCCTTTATAAATTACCTTATTATTTTAAAAACCCAAGAAATAACGCAACATATGACCCCCATTGCGAATGCTAAATCACTCAAAAAAATCTCAAGCACTTATTGTCAACGAAAATATTTTTAGAGAAAATCCCTTAGAATATCTAGAAATCCTCAATCACCCCAGCTCAGTTGATGGCATTGGCAGTTTCGGAGGTCCTGGGTTAAAATAATCTTACCCGATTAATATTGATTGGCACAAAATATTTCGGTTGTTTTTCCAAATCCTACATCTTCTCGAACTTATCTTTGAAACTTTTAGTTTGCTGACAGATTTTGTTGATTCCCTCATTTTCAGATGACTTTGAAGCTTGGATTGAGCTAACATGCCCTGGCCACCTCGGGCCTAGACGCCCTGGAAGACTGGAGTGAGAAGCTTCCACATGAAAAGATGAAGTCTTTTCTCCGCGATGTTCTCCCGTCACTAGACGCATATTTGCATGCCCCCTCAGATAAATCAGGTACTCGAGTTGAATTCCATTTTAGTTTAAGGCCTAATTCACAAGTGAACATTGTAATTTGGGAACTTCATGCTTTAAACCATTATTAAAACACAATTAACTAACGTACTCACTTATATATGATATTCGCTGTATCTCACTAATGAGGGAGCCCATCGAAACTTGTGAGGTTTGAACTCACAGCTCTAGTTTTGCATGTTGAATATGTTTTAATAATGGTTTAAGACGTGAAGTCACCAAATTATAATTCAGCCTTCAACACACTGAATCATGTAAGATTCTTAGCTATTGAAGTTGATACGAGTAACGCCAGTAAACAATTTTCGTAAAAATAACTGTTCACAACAGGGAAATGGAGAAATCATTTGCAAACGCTTTTGATCATACGCTTACCTCAATACCCAGTGTCGTTTTTTTTGGAAAACCAATCAAACTGGTTGAGAAATAGAAATATTTTGTCACAAGCTATCAAGTACAAGCGATGGTATAGCAGCAGTCAAACATCGAATAGTTCTAGGTCTTCGTCAGTTTTTTGGAAGAGCATAAACCTGCTAATGTGTTTACTGGAACTCCGATCAACCGAGGTCATATTTACTGCAGAGTACCAAACTAGTTTGGAGTGTTTTTTGCATGTTTTAGGCCATGTAACAAGTTGCTTCATAGTGATTTTTCAAGCATTATGAATAGGGGATTTAAGGATTTTTATTTATCAATCACTTGAGATTTTCTGGCTCTTCAAAAAAATATGAAAGAAAAGTTAAAGAATGATGGAAATAGTATTAGTCCATGGTGTAGGCCTTAGAAATCTCTGATTTCAATTCTGATATCCTTTTTTGCAACACAAATTTTACTGCTTGCAGCCTTGACATATTAAGATGCTCACGAAGCCATTTTTATGCTACTTATTGAATCGTAAGAAATCTCTATAAATAAGTTTTCACTTATTTAGCTGTTGGGAAATGAATATCAGCAAAAATATCTGCAAGTTCGGTATTCAGTTACAGCAGGAATGATTTCTGTATACGCCACTGAAGTATGAGCATTGTGAATTTTCATGTTTTAGGGACAGTAATTGATGAACACGACTCTATCGTACTCAGCCAGTCTTCTCGAGGCAAACGAAACCGGGTGCCAATCAAGTTGTTGAAAGCTCTCAGGGATTCGACTAAGGTGGGTGATAACACAATTATGAGCTTCAATCATTCACTATGCATTAAATTGGATTAGATGTTTACAACCATTAGCTTATTCTGTGAGTATAGAGTTCTAAAGTGATGACGTCACAAAAATTTGGCTTAAACTTATGAACAGGCCGAAAAATACAGGGATTTCCTATTGAAAGTCAATTTTTCAAATAGTTATATCTCAGTTAATATTCAACATACAGAGGTGATTTTGCATCCATTTGATGTAATTTTGGAAGCTCTTTCACATTATGGAGCCAAACTTCCAAAATTCTAAAAATAGATTTTTTGTGACGTCACACTTTAGAACTCTTTTCTGAATATAACATATACGGTTAAAATTACTTTATAAGAAGTCTGGCGTATTACGTTGACCGTTCTTACGCTTTGCTCAGGCTAATGCATTTTTACAATAATCAATTTATTTGATGTAGTATAGTCCTTAGGGACCTATTACCGAGGTACTTATTCTTAAAAAAAGTTGAAAACAGTACTCTGGGAACGGAGGACTTAAGGCAATCTTGTTTGCTATAGGCCTTTGGGGGTTAGGCTACCCCTTCGAAAACTATGAAATGTAAAATCATTGCAACTTGTAAAACGTAAGTGATGGAAAACAATTTGTTTCAGACTGCAGCCTCTCCGTTAGTACAGCTACGCATGCGTATCATCATGTTTCTGGGGAAACTTGGTGGCAGCCTCAACGTGGGCACTGTGAAGGAGGGAAGAGTTCCAGACCTGACTCGTGCTGTTGCGTGGGATACTTGCTATCATTTGCCTTTTGCCCTGCCATTCAGAGATATGAAGCCTACTATATACTTAGGTACGTTAAAGGTTTCATGTTTCATCATTTCATTAATAATTCTCGTTTCAAAAATATTTGTTATTTGCCTGTTGCCCTCCCGTTCAGATATATTTGAATAACTTTTGGTACCAGCATTCATCCTCTTTTCATAATTTGGTACCATTTGTCCCTCTTGTACCATGATAAACTCTCACCCCTCATTCAATTATGATGCTAATGCTTAATGTCATTTCAGATCATTTTCTGCCAAGAGTTTTAGAGCTGAGTCTCACTTCTAGTGATAGACAAACGAAGGTAACATTGAATATCAAGTTTTACTTTTATACCTATTAAACTTGTGACATTGAAGGACAAGCCGAGGGTTGATGAATTTCTTGGTGAGAATCAACTTCACCAGCTACCAAACACTAATTGATATGTTCTTTTTCCATCTGGGGATCTGTGCAAGCTGTAAATTTCCATAAATTAATTCGTAAATTTTGCCTATTAGGGCATAACTTCGTCGTCATCCTGAACAGATTTTTAAAAGCTACCAGGGATATTGGTAGTCTCGTTCAGGTACAGTGACGTCAGTATGTGACGTCAGAAAGGTGAACGTCGTTAGGTGCGTATTATAGTGATTTAGATACTCTTTTCGCACAGAAAAAGTGTTATAAGATTGGGAAAGAGCGCAAAACGCTACTATTCACACTAACATGTTATTTTGATAGAGCTAAAGTTTACAACGCTTGACTTACCCTTTAAGGTTTCCATATTGACGAAATTTGAATAAAACTGATGAAGAATGGGGGGGGGGGGGAAGGATCTAGTACAACTCTCCTTCGCAGCCCTCGATGCAGCACCTACTGAAAGCTTTTTCTTACTGCCTTTGCAGAGCATAGTGATCTAGGGCTCGATGATCGAATGATTGTCTCTTTTAAGAAAACCTTTTGTTTTTTGAACATTTTCTTTCAGGTTGTTGCTTGCGAACTTCTCCACGCATTAGTTCTCTTCATGCTTGGAAAAAGCACTCAGCAGACCAGTCAGAATGCTAAATTGGTGAGTTGAACTTAACATGAACTTGCATTTGTAGATTGATTACTAATAGTCCTTGTATTTTTCACCATAACAACTCGACGAATAGGAACGCTTCGCAATTAAGCGAATGAGAAGATAAAATGAACATGTTCTCGAGAAGAAGCAGGATTTGAAAAATCAAAAAATTGTGGAGCTTCAAAACTCGCAAATCTACCCTTTCCTGTATTTTTATAGTTAAGTATTATTAGAGTCGGAGAAAAAGATTTTGATTGAGATGTGTTTAACAGTTCATTCACCCGATGTCGAGTCTTTTCATGAATATTCTGGGACTCTAATGATCAATCTAACATTCTCGTCCTGCTAAAGTTTCATGCTCCTTTTCATAATGTATTGATTGAAATGACTAAGGGACCGTAAATTAGTTATGCCTCAAGTCGGCATCGAAAAGACTTAAAACGTTGGTAATGTTTTGCATTTACCAAACCTTAGTACCAATCAAGAAGGTAACTACTAAACCCTCCCAACCAAAACAAAGGTCCAAAGTTAAACCCAACTATGAAATGTGTGTCTCTGATTTCTAGTAATTTGGGCAAATTTTGGTCCAATAGATTTATGACGAATTTTTTCAACCCAAACCCTTCGAAGAACAAAATAGTTTTTTTACCCAGCACTTAGATAAGCAAGAAAAAAGATTACCAAACAAGTTTCTCTTTATTGTCTACCTGCTGTACTAATGATGTGTAGTCCCTAAACTCGAATTGGTCTGGTATGATTCTATCTACAATTTCAGGAAGGAATGGAGGGACTGTACAAACACGTGTTCCCGGCTGTGCTCAAACTTGGTTGTGATGTTGAACAGGTAAAATTACCTTTGAATTCAAATGTGGCTTAGTCTCCTAATAAAAAGCAACTATTGTTTTTTCATGTCCCAAACATTATTGCTCCCTTTCAGATTCCTTGTCCTTGCTTTTTGGTCTTGAAAGAGGGGTTTGATGAACAGTTGTTGTTGCTGCTTAACTAACAATTCCTCTTTAGGTTGTTGTTTTTGTAAAAGGTATGGGCCTAAGCCAAGCGTATGGCCATGTTTTGAGAGTTATTGATTGAGTTATGAAGGCAAAACGTTATTTAGCATAGCTCACTCTTCTTAAAGAACAAGCTCTTGAATTGTGGTGATACTCCACTTTGCCTTACTAATATCTTTACCTAAAGCGAGACAGGAACAACGCAAGGCGACACACACAGAAAAAACAAAGCTGGATTAAATATTATATAATATATATTCTTCAGGGAAGCCCTGTATGCCAGGGCGAAATATTGACAATACTTTTATATATGTAATATTTAATCCAACTATGTTATTTCTGTGTGTGTCATCTTGCGTTGTTCCTGTTTCGCTTCATTTTACTTACTTCGCCCCAAGCATCGAAAGGATCCGGCACAAAGCCTAGTATTGTGGACTCTCTTCGTTTAAATCTTTACCTTATTCAACTTTCTTTAAAAATTCATTCGTTCATTCATTCATTCAATACCCGTCTGCATTAACGCCCTCACAGGATTGTAACGATGTATCTGCCGTGGCCATAACAACATTGGCAACTAACTTTCTTTGTATTTGCCAAAATGAGCCTACAATGGGAAATTCGAAAGATGTGTATTTCTAGAAAATAGGGTTTAATTTTGATTCTAGAATTCTAAAGACTCTGAACACGTTCGGGGTCGAAAAATCTTTTGTGGGAGAGCAGTCTTACCATCTTAATGCAAATTGTTAGATCTTTCTGCGTTTCGGAATAACTGCCTATTTTAATTTTGTTTTATAGAATTTGTGAATTATACCAGATTTCATCTTCATCACTGTCTTGAAGAATATTCAAAGGACCTAGTCTTGGTTTCGAATCATTTAGATTTAGTTCAAAACCTCATTGAATTAGCCAGAAACTTTGCCGTTGAGGAGAACTATTCACCCCTGCCCCCCCGCTAGGTCTGTGCCTTAAGTCCCAGTCAAACGACGCAGCCTTTCACCCAATTTTAGGCCCAAAAAATTTCCTGATGTTGAAAGGCTATGCAACATGGTTGGTCAAACGAGGTTGTTATTGTTTATGTTAATTTGATGATTACATAGCTCACAATGGCTGCAGTGAGTGAAAATTGTAAATATTTTAATTTTTCAGGTTGCCGAGCAGCTGTTTCGGCCTCTAGTTTTTCAAATGATTCACTGGTTTACCAGTAGCCCATCCAAGACTGAAAGTATCGACACGATCTTACTCCTTGATGCTATTTTGGTAAGCCAATTAAGTTGTTGTTGCTGTGCATACTTTATCTATTGGGGGTTTTCGAATCTTGCCAATCATTCAGCTAATATAAGGCCTAGGATTCAGGCCTACTTTGCAAGGGTACGAAAGAAATCTCACTTGTCATATCCTGATTTCTGGGTCGTGCTTTGGTTTGTAAAACTTGGCCTTGGTAGATATATCATCTGCTTTAAGATAAAACATAAAGCAGTTGATATTAAAGTATTATGAGAATTATTTCTTACATTACCCACTGTTCGTGTTTGTACCCCTGTAGTTTCCAGGCTCTTTGCATATATGGCAATGACGTCGTTTTTCTTGAGTTGGGAAAGTGCAGCTCGAACAGGCAAGAGCCCACCAGTCAATGAATTTACCTTGTTTTCAAAATTGCCTGTTGACTGTGTGTCTTCTCTTGGTACGGCCTAACCTACAAACATTTCATTAAAACTCAATTCTTACACTATAGTAAAATGGTTGAATTTCCATATATCTATATGTAATGATTGGATAATGTTTTTCGCTCTCAGATCACTCACTGTAGATACCCAGGTTACTTGTTCAGTATTTCCCTTGACTTTGGTATCTGACACTAACTTTGTCACCCCTTTTTTCATAGAATGGTGTTGTCAGCAGTGACAATAGTGCTTTGAGGGATTTTTCTGCTAAATGTTTGAAAGAATTTCTGACCTGGTCAATCAAGCACACTTCTAAACGGGTAAGTTGTTGTTGTACGTCAATAATTATGGGCTTTGCCGTCATTCAATCTTGATTTTAATGTTGAGGAAATAGTAATGATAATTTAATTAATGTTAGGACTGAATATATATGCTACCGTATACGTCAGTAATTACGGGTTTCACTATTATTCAACCTTAATTTTGTGTTTGAGGAAATGAACAAAATAATTTTATTAATGTTACGACTGATAACTTCATTAGTGCTAGGATTGAAAACGTCAGTAATTATGGGTTTTACTTCAATTCTTATTTCAGGCATAAGGAAGTAAAAAATGATTTCACAATGCTAGGACTGGAAAATTTCTCCCAACGTATACTCCGAAATAAGTGCAAAACATTGACATCCATTCAAGATTTTCTATAGAGTCGATTTAAAGTATTAAAGTTGATGTATAATTTAAACAAAAGATGACAATAATTTGATAGGTATTTTCATTTACTTTTCACGATGCAACGAACTCTATTAATTGATGATATTTTCAAACACTATGTATTGGGAAATTTGATATTCATTTCTATCTAGAGCTTAGGAATTGCGATTCTTAACAAGGAAACATGAAATAAAAAGCTGTGAATATATGAAAACACAATTTAATGAAAGGACCAGCAATCCTCTAAAAGCTCTTGAGACACAATGGCGATTTTAGCATTATCTCAATTATGGAGCTATTAATCTGTTAGATGATGTTGGAGCTTCCCTCCCCCTCAAATCCATGTTTATACTGGGCCTGGATGTCACCAGAGGATGTTGCAGATGCATTTCCGCACCAAAGCAACATTAGAAACAACATTACTTTGGGGGAGATGCGGGTCTTTCTTCGAAAATTAGTATATAGTGTATGGCAATCAAGCATTATATCATATCTTTTGAGAGGATTGAGACTATGAGGATATTTTCTTGCATCTGAAATGTCTTGTTTCAAAATTCATTGTTGTACATCTAGGGTTTATGAGTTATAAAGTGCTTTCCAAGCCGTTTTCAATGAAATCTAATGAAGTTGTGAAAATATGAAAAGTAATTGTTCAATTGTTCAAAATCCTAAATCTTTGTAATTTCACAAGATACTGTGAATTACATAAAAAACTGACGTAATTGTACTAGCGGTATATTTCCTTTGGTATCGTATTTCAATTTATTTTTATCAATTAAATTGATCTTCTTTCACGTAGCAATTGAGTAAGAGTGCAGTGAATGCCAAGGCCGTTTTCAAGAGAATTTACAGCATGGCCTCGCATCCTAATGTCTTCAAGAGACTCGGAGCTGCACTTGCTTTCAATAACATCTATACGGTCTTCAGGTCAGATGATCTTATTTTGTATTTGTTGATCATTTTAGAATTATTCATACAGGAATATTCCTTCTGTGCATATACAAATTCTATATAATTTCAAAGCAAAATACAAACATCGCCTTTGATTTAAATTGGAAAACAAAATGCTGCAAAATTACAGCAGTGGTTGTTCCAGAGAGTCTTGTTTGTAGCTATGATACTTTTTAGTTCTTCTTTTTAGTTCTTATGATAATTTTAGCTTTTCAACTCCTTAGAACGTTTGAAAGAATCTAATTTTGATTGAGATTGTATTTCAAGGTTTGAAAGTCGATTCGAGTAGTGAGAACACTCTTTTAAGTATGAATTTTGTTAGGATTTGATAGCCACTACAATTGCTTGATTTACAGTTTGTTTGCTAGGTCCTTTGTTGATACTCATCCTAAAGTTCTCTAGAAATTCCGAGTGAAATAACTGATCGGTGTAACTCCATAAATGGTTTTACTGTCTATCAGACCAATTGTCTTTTGGTTTTGCATATTGAGGAAGGTTATCTCTATTTGCTGTCTTGCAAATATAGATGGATATTCGATTTTGATGTTGGAGTATTCCTCTAATTAATAGCTGGATATCTCAGAAGCCTTTAAGAGGCCCTTTAAGAGGCTCTTTAATAGGATAAGTTTCGATTTCAGGAAAATTTTTATTGCCTGATCTATAAGTTACGTCCTCATATCCGACACCTGAAAATATCTTTCGTATACAATTGTTAGCTTATGACTCAATCCGAATCAATATCTTTCATCTTCTAGTTTCAGTTCTGGGAATCTTTCATAAAAGAATTTCAAAGATTCTGCCCGTTCATTTTAACCCTATGCTTATAAGCTCTAACTTTACTTCATCCATATATTTTGACTCCCATGTTATTTTCCCCAAGAGTAAGTTAAAGTTGTCTTTTTCATTTGAATGGCTTAGGGAGCATGAAGAGCTGGTGTCCGTATACACGCTTGAAATTCTCGTTGAGTTTGTCAATAGTCTTGCGATTGCACATCATGACGAGGCTGCTGTTGGTAAGTAACCAATCACGAATTGAGATTACCCAAATAAATTGATGCAGTCAAAAGTCCAGTTGTACCAATTAGAAGCTAGAAATCTGTTCCGTATTGTACACAGAAAATTTAAGTTTCATATGTTTGTCTAACTGGGACAAGAAACGTAAATCTAGCTCTCAGACCTTTTATTCATATGAGCTGTGGTCTGTAATGTAGGCTGCATGTATAGATAAGTATCTTTTCATACTTCTTGATATATCGTGCTCATTTGTATACTTTAGTCTGCTCCACACGGTAGAATTCCTATGCTGGTATGTACGATTGTTAATTATCCAGCTAATCGTTGTTCCTTTTATTTGACAAGAACCGTTGGGTAAGGCTAGCACCACTGATCTCAAAATAAAGACTGGATCGATTATTATGTTGTTTCTAGAGGCAAATGTTGAAGCCAATTGCTTAAGCTTGCGTTGGGCCTCCCAATATGGCTACCAAAGAAATTTTGTTAATTGATTGTTTGTTAACAATAGCTGCACGATTATTCAGTCTCGTGCTGATCATTCATGACATTCCAACAATCATCAAGGAATAAAGCACTCGCCAGTGGAATTCTAATGTATTGAATTGGACCTCCCAATATGGCCGCCACTGACTTCATTTCAGAACGATTAATGCTCGATCTAGTCTTTATTTTGAGATCAGTGGCTAGCACACAGACCTTAACTCACTTGAGTAATCGTCTGTTATGCAGGCTGATATGTTTGAGGTGCATATGGAGATTAGGATCCCTCCACACTTCTCGATGTATCGTGTTCACTTGCATGCTATTTTCTGCAACATCTGATACGATTCATGTGCCGTTATGATAATGAATTGCCTAATATCACTATTGTTCATTATGTAGGGATTGTCATGGTTCTTCATTATCCAGCATATCTTTCATTTCTTTTGTTTGACAGGAACCGTCGAGCAGGGCAAGGAAGTGATTGATCACCTGGAAAGAATAATCAAGCAGAAATCAGCTCTTCTCTTCAAGAAAGCCAAACATAGACGCGTACCCAAGTAAGTCGAGAACTTCTATTTTCTTTGATTTGCGTTGCAAGTGTAAGGATGTACTTCATGTAAGCATCAGAAAAACATGATAGTTGATGTCCTGCAATCGACCTTTTATTAAATTTGATACACTTTTTCCTGGTCCACCGGATATGTACATAAATTTGTTCTGTGTTGTTTTCTTTCGGAGAATGAAAATAATTTCTGGGACCAATGCTCCCGTGGACTGATATTAGGAGATTACAACATTATCTCATACTCTCTATTTGTCATGAAAATGAATATCAATGTCAAGCACTTCTAATGAAGTTTATGCTTTTAAACCAAAGCCTAAGTTCATCAAAAAGTCCCAAATTTGCAACACGGATCGATGACTGGTCAGCTTTCCTAAATATGCCATGATTCGTTTTGATTTCCCTGGCTAACCATCTCAGCACTATCTAATAAGATCATAAGATTAAGGTAAGGGACACTTTGACAAACAGTGAATCGTAGAAAATGTAATATCAGACAGCAATTTCACGACAGTAAATACATTTGGTCTTATCAAGGCTGTTTCTGACACAATATTCGACATGATAGTTACAACTTATTATGACAAGCCTTTGATATTTAGGGGGGCAACGTTTCGAGAGAGACCCGTCTCCCATCATTGGTCAATGAGAAATGTGGTTTCTTCCCTATTAATGCAAAGGTTGGATCAAGAGGTGGGAACATTGAGCGAACCTCAGAGGAGGCTTTCGAGATAATGGTGCTTAATTTCTATCATTAGTGTCGCCAAAGTTGCGTTCGCTGCTCTTGATATTGTTTAACCACATTTCTGGGTCTCCTTTACCGTTGATAGAATTTTATTGCAGATCATTACAGAACATTCAGCCTGACGAATTCGGATTGGATCACATCTTCGAGTGGCTTCTACGGCAGTGTGGAAGACCGCAGACCGATTGTCGTCATAAATGCATGCAACTTCTTTTTACCCTGTTACCAACCACACCCGGTTAGTTTATAGTTTTGATGAAAATCTCATTAGATTTCACACTTTATATACAGTCCAAAACGTTTCACCTTGGGGGTCATCTGTGCAATAGAGTGACTGGTATTCTGTACAGTGGGAGTTATTAGTGCTGTTAAGAAATACCACAATCAGTACATTAGAGGATGTTCAATACGGTGGGGGATACCATCAGTACTGTTGAGGAATACATTACAGTACTGTTGAACGAGGAAAGTTTTCAGTACTATTGGAGGATATAATAAATGCTGTGGGAGATACCATCAGTAGATTTGTGGATTTTAAGTACTGAGGGGGAATACCATCAGTACTGTTGAGGAATACATTACAGTACTGTACTATTGAGAGATACATTACAGAGATACATTACAGTACTGTACTGTTGAGGAATACATTACAGTTCTGTGGAACGAGGAAGGTGTTCCGTACTATTGGAGGATATAATCAATGCTGTAGGGGATACCATCAGTAGATTTGTGGATTTTTAGAACTGAGAGGGAATACCATCCAGTGCTGCTGAAGATGTTGATGTGTGTGGGAACGCCAAAATTATTACAAAAGTAATATAAGTTACTCACCATAACAAAAAGGTTATGCATACTTCCCAATAGTTATTGATTCGCTATGTTTCCAATGCTCCTTACCATCCTTAAATTCTCGTTTTCGGAAACAGGTAGATGTACTTACTTACATATTAGCGTACTCCAGAGATCCTTGCTACATAAGCCTGGATAGCTTGCTTCAATTTGACCGTGTCCCTAGTCAATCGTTCTGCAGTTGATATGGGTAGATTCGTGTAGTTCCTTATATGTTCGGGCCATCGTTTGGAGGTCTTCCTCGAGGTCTCTTTATCAAGTAGATGTGATCACGTCTATATCACGTTTTTATACTTATTTAACGCATTACTGTTATCGATGTATGATTTCGTAGGAATGCCAAATGCAAAGACCTGGTTTGAAAACACTATTCAATCAGATGGAGCCAAGTACATTGTTGACAGGTAATTGAAAGTACTTTAGTTACCACAGTAAGTTGAACAGCAATGTCAGTTTTTGCTTTGTTTTTGAGTTTCTGTAATCAAATCATTTCTTTCAAGTCTTACGTATTACCGGATAGATGCTAACGTTTCTCTACTGAATGCTTTAAACAAATGTAGACCTTGGAAATCTCGGAAAGCGAGTTGTTCTTCCAATCGGGCCAGCTGAGGTAGATCTAACTAATTTCAAAAGTTTGATTCAAAAACGATATTTCTGAGGAAATTAAAAGAAAATGAAAAATCGTGCCCGCATTTTTGATAGATCGTAGAGGAAACTTAGAGTTACATCTTGCATTTGATAATTGGACAAATAAGAGACAACCTGGTAAATGAAATCAAAAGGCCATTTCTCTATTTTATAATTTGTGCCATTATGAAAAGGACATTTAAAAAGTTATTACTGTTCTAGTAAAGTCATTTATATACCGTTACCTTTAGCTACGATGAATATGATACTCATTTGATCACGAAATAACTACTCGTGTATAGGAAACTGGACAGCTTTTCTTTGTTTTTTTCGTTTTGTCGTCTTATTTTGATTTGATATGGCAAAATAGCTTCCATTAAAACTAATCCAAATCGAATATATCACTACAAATTACAGTACAATTTAATTAGAAAGAATACATGGTCAAAGGCAAACATTGTAGGCATCGTAATTGCAGGTTGGCCAATTTAACTGTTTTATAAGTCTCTTGAACGTTTGAATATTTTCAGCAAGTTTTATTTCGTTTGGCAAGTTATTCGAATTTGTGGTCCTAATGACAAGAGACTTTTTAAGCTAAAAGTTACTTGGTTTGGTCTATGATTGTTTGTAAAGGTGTTTTTCCGCGACTCAACAATTTTCAGAAATTTCAAGCTTTATCAAAAGAGCATAGGGAGTTTATCTTTGCCAATATTCAGTGCGCAATAAACGGAGGGGAGGGGTTGAAGATGAAGCATTTTTGGCGCATGCAGTATTTTTCACACTTGTTCAGTTTATTCTCAGTCTTCCATGAGTATTTGTAAAATGAACCGTTTTCTTCAGGTTTGAAGGTGGAGGATTCGGCAGTGATGGCAAACCAATGTGCAGAACAGTTTTCGAGGCATCTGGTTTCAGCGTAAAAGAACTCATTAACTGGCTGGAGAGGTATCTGGCAGCATTAGACTGCTATACTTGGATAGCTAGAGCTAATTTGGCAAGCCCTGCTCAAGTCCTTGTTGGTATGTTACATTCTTTCAATACACAATTATCAGATACTTTATGGCGCGGATTGCCGAGTGGTTAGATCACTTTGACCCTTGTCCAAAGGGTCCCGGGTTTGAAACCACCTTCAGACCTGCCACAAAGTGTAAGGAGAGAATTAGCCAGCTCTCTGTAATTCCAGGCCAAAAGGCAAAAGGAATCACGAGGTGTGGCCACATCGAGAGGAAGGACCAGGGTTCGCACTGCTCGATTAGTTTACCTATTCAGTTGGCCCTTTGTGTTTTGCATATAAACCCATACCTTGCGAAGATATCAACATCAAAAAGAATGGGCGATGGTTCGAAAATCTAGATGAAAAAACCTTACATTTGCCTCGCAATAGTGTATTAGAGCCTGCATTCAGCTTTTAGAAGAAATGATGATACATATATATATATGTTACAATATGTTGATACAATATGTTAATGACGTGTTATTTACCCTTTTCATTACAGAGCATAATTCTCATATGAGAGACAGGTCTGACTCATCCCTTAAACCCTTTAAATCTGTTTCGTTTCATCTGCTGTTTGCAGTAACTGTGAAATTGCCCGGTATTCTGATTCAAAACAGAGAGTTAAACCACGTTATTGGATTTCTATGGGACGACACCTATGGGCACAGAACCCATTTTTCCCACCCTACAGCATAGACAGTTCCATAATTCCATAAAGCCCAAAAAGCTTGCAAACCCCTATGCCAAGCGGGTAATTGTTCTCCTGTCTCAGTTCTAGTAAGGACGGCATGTATCCAATCCCCTTGTAAATCAAAATTCATTTTTGTAGATGAAAGCAGTGTCACACTTGCAACTGTTGAATATTTCGTAAAGGAACTGGCACCCAACGAATTAACAACAATAAGAATCGATTGTGCGAAAGCAGGAATGAAAGTTACGTCGGCAGAGATTACGCCCATGGACATTCAGCTGTACAACAAGTAACTAAGTCTTATTTTATTCTGGTATTTGAATATTTATTTGTTTGAAGTTGAGATGTACCCTGAAATCTGTCTTCGATATAGGAATGAATATTCTAAACTAATAGAGCTACTAATTAGAGATATTCGCCTTTTGGGAGTGAAAGCTGCATTTTTGACGACTCCCGAAAACTTAGATATGTAGAGCTCAAGTTTGTTGCTCGCTTTTTTAACTGCTTTCATCCAGTTAGAAATCCCGTACAACGGAGAGAGAGAAAAATTTTCTCTTTGTTTAGAAACATTTACACGGGTCTCAGAAAACTCCCCTATAGAATTATTAGTTAGACTGTACACTAAATGCCATGAAGAGGCTCTATCTTCCAGATCTTACAAATTTTACAAATGCAAAGAAGTGGCCTTTTTAATCCTCTGCCCTGTCACTTCATGAATATTCCAGCGTCTTTTGATGGCGATTCTGAGATCATAAACTTCTAGTAAATAATTCTATGTACTAATTTCCTTTTTTAGATGTGATGTGTATAATGTTCTTGTATTCTAGGTCGAAATGTACTGCATTGGTAAGGACGCTCGACTTTCTTAGTGTGACACTAAACTCAAGATTATGGATGGATGTTCGGGTATGTTATTACATTTTTGGGTTCGGTGTTTATATGCTAGAAACACCAAATCAAGTGCGCAATTTTCATCACAAACGCGTAACATCCTAAAAATAGCAGCAGCAGAAAGACTTTTAGTTTGAATATAAATGACTTTCATAACTTTCTTAATTGTAAATATTTTCATTATTTTTCATTGTAAAACCTGTAATTTTAGTTTTGGCGACCAGGTGAAGAGCCACTCTGTGGAGATACTGGTCTTGATTTCATTATTATTATTATTATTATTATTATTATTATATGGTTTCCGTAAAAGTTCCCTGAATCGCATGTTGTTGGATGTCAGGATTCATTCCATGTATCCCTGCGTGTCAGAAGAGGCAACTAAAAGGGTTTTGTCAGGAAGGGCATCCTGCCATAAAACTTTGCTCCATAACCTAAATCATGGATTTGTTCGGAAAGAAATTTATGGACCGGTCAACCCCTACTAACAGGGAAAACGGCTGCAGTATAAATTCTGTGTGTGTGTGGATGTTTTTATGGTCTTCCACACTTGAAAGGTCGAATCCAGATATTGGTAAAAAGTTGCAATACAAATGCAGTAGGTCCAATGATTAAATATTTTGTAAACACTTTTTATTAAGAAATTTAGAATTCATTTATATCAAGCAGTTAGACATTGCAATTTTAAGTAAAGAAACTTAAAATGGAAAGCTGAAAATACTTGATGATTCTTTTTGATAAAAGGTCTAGGCTATAGGAATCTTTTCGTGAAAATTCAGGTCCGTATTTCTTAAATCAGTGTTACTTGCTTGTATGTCCAACACTACTGTATTCTTGAATAAATAACAACTTTAATCTTTGCAATCGACTTTATTCTAGAATTTAATAGCCCCTCGAAGATTATATGCATTTTTGGCGCATACGGCATATTAAAGCATAGGCATCTAGTCGGATTGTTTCTATATAAATAAGTCTCTAGCAGCAATTAACTGTTTGTATACATCCATTTTTCAGCTTGAACCGACAGCATCAAAGCTATTTGCAAGAGAACTGCACAACATTATCATCCTCTGCATGCTGCATCCGGAAGCAGTGGGGTTCGATGTTGCAGATATTGCTGTTCTTCAGAACTTGCCTCAGCAGGTAAAATTGCTAATCAATCAATTATGCACGCAAAGTAGAATAGACTCAGAACAGTACAGAGCTTTCAGAATTGCGAGAGAAATCGCCACCTTAGCCATTATAGCTACTTATTAGCTTTTCTTCTGACTTTCATCAGAGAAGTACGCCAGAAAGGGAGCCAAAATAAAACCTAACAAATAGTTGTACCCAGAGATGTATTCGCATTAGCTAATCAGAGAAAAATGGTGAATGATGGTAATAGCGTAAAAACAAGCCATCATCAGTGGCATTTCAATGATCCGAATAATTTATTATCATCATTTTTATTACCCTGCTTGTTTACTACTGAAAAATAAAGCTTTAAAAGTTACTTTGTTTTGTGATATTCCCGAGTTTCCATCTATCCTGAGAAGTGAAATGTGGCCGCAGATGAATTAGAAAGTGACCAATGGGCCAATTTTAACAGATGAATGAGAAAAATGACCCTTTGATTTTAGCACAAGAGCAGATCTTTTGAAAAAATTATATTGTGGGTCTTTTTGCCCGAATCTGCAAATCTTGTAAGTCCCTCAAATTTTCGAGATCTTTTTGAAAGGGAGAGGAAAATATGGCAAGAAGGTAAAAGGAAAGAAACGAATCACAAGGTCAGTGTTAAAGAAGATTGCGTGCGCAAGACCCCCGAAGTTGTGCGGTTCTACTATTACTACTGAGCAACCAGGTTACATAAGTCCTATATCGGTCAACCAAATAGCACTTTTAGAGCTGAATCGTCCTGCAGTTCTTTCCTAATCCTAAACGACATCAGGGGATAATGGTAATGATACAGAAGGGCATAATGATAGTTAGCTGTTCACATAATATAGGATGTTTGGTCGATTTTCGGAATCTGGTTTCTCTAACGTTGATTGTTTCATTTTAGATGAAAGAGCTTTGCCTTGGTATGAAGAGAGGATTGCCGGCTATGCACTTCAATGCCTTTGTCTCCTCTTTAACATCCGTATTGGCAAAGAAAAGGTAACATTGAATTCAATTTCCCTCTATTAACTGTAAAAGCTCTATTTAGTCTCCCAAAATTGTGTTAGATGAATGGATGGAAGGAAGGGGTAAATTTGGAACTGGGATTTGCCTTTTTTAACTGGGAAAATTGGATTGAATCTCTTGGGACTGGGATTTTGGAATGAAAAAGTAAATTGGCATTGGTTTTCAATCCCTATTTTATGAAAGAAATATTTGTAGAGAGAAAGATAAATTATACCTTAAGAGCTACGAACAACGTATATGCACTTAAACCTATGACTACAGCCTATGGATTAGAAAATGTAAGCTTTTTTGGACAAAATCTTTAAAAAGACTTACCATTTCATTTAAAGGAGTTTATTGTTGTCATTTGGATAGCTAATTAAGTCAATATTGGGAATTTCCCTTTTTTTCATTGGGATCGGGATCAGTTATTTCAATGCTAGGAATTAGGATCAGTAACGTCCCTTAAGGACCCTCTTTCATCCCCCCAATCTACAGTGATTATTAATACCCAATTGGCATGAGAATGGTTCACTTATTCGTTACAGGTACGACCTGATGGGCCACTTACCGATGGATCTTGGAAGCTCTACCGTCGGAAATGAGAAATTCTCCCAACTGGAGCAGCTCACACTCGGTTATCAACTACTCAATGCAACTGGCTTATTGAAGCTTGCTTTACAGCCACAGGTTTGCTAATATTTATTCGTTATGGTATATGATCTACCCTTATTGGCAGAAAGATACAAGAAATTGCTCCTTCTTCTCTTAAGGCCAAATATTAGTCCATCTCATGATGAGTGAGCAATCATGAAACAGGCTTTTGTAGAGACGAAAGAGTAATTTCTTGTCTCTTTTTTGCTAATAGGTGTATTCAACGCTCTAGTATAAATGTATCAAGCACTGTTTCTTTAAAATCGGAACACCGACATCTACTGGTAAATGATCTGTACCGAATTTCTAATCAGTCACAGAAAAACTAGAAGCAAACTACTGACATATTTTTTTGGTAGTGTAAGTTCTTCTGAACTGGAAAACCAGTTTGTTGTTATTTTGCTATTTTAAAGCTTTTTTCGTCTGATAGGCATCAAAAGAGTGCATGAATGATTGCTATTTAATCAGTGCATGCGATACAATTAGCTGACTAACTTGAAAAAGCGGGAGAGTCCAGATGAAGAAATTAATTTGCACATTGCCCAAAAAATTAGGTCTTTTTGAGTCGCACCCAACATATTACGAACAGTTTTTAATTAAGCATACCTAATTACATGGATAGAATAAATATGTTACTTTCTAGGAACATGGAAATTTATAAGAGCATATTGAAAAGATGTAAAAAAGTTAAAATATGGTGAAAACTGTGATTCTCACAATTAAATATCAATGCAGGAACCAGTCAGCTGCAGTAGTTAGTTGATTTACACAAACACTTCAAATTCATCATTTGACATTACATATCTGACATTACAACAAAAACATAGCTGCCAGTTGGATGTTGGATGAGAGCAAATTATTTAATATCCACTTTCTGATTTGAACTAGGAGGAAATTCAAGTCTAATTGAAATAGAGAGCTTTTTTCTTTCTGGAGACCTGGATTATTTCTGGGACTATGTACCGTGATCTGCTTTATGTTCTAACACTGTCTGTTAAAAGTATTTTTTCTTTATAGGCTTACAACTCTCTGTGTGCACAGCTCTTATCGAATGTGGTGAACGGCCTGATGCCATTATCCGCCAATGAGGATGTCGTAATGAAACCAGTTCAGAAGCGGTTGGCGGACTGCATGCTCCAATTGGCTTTGCAGCTTCAAGTAGAGGTAACAATTTCTTTTCAATTACATCGCTACTGCAGCTTTAAGCCTCGGCCAAACTCTCCGAATTTTCACTCAACAACGCTTTACATAAATCTTGTGATGTTGAGCAGTCTCGAGCCATGTTGAACGGAAAGGGGCAAAACGCATCCATGTGACCGTTTCAATCTAGTGATAGCCCTAGCTTCATTTTTGATTCCAGTGGGAATTTTCTGACTGCAATGCGTTTGCCTCAAACGAAATAAATGTTGAGTCCTTCGATCGACAATTTTGACCTTGATTGAATTCAAATCTACAAAGCTTGACAAAGCTCGAACCGCTCTTCGACACTATACAAGGTGGCAAAACGCACTTAACATATTGCTCTGTAGTATTGTCGAGCGCTGTCGAGTGGAAAGTCCAGAGTGATTGACCTCGGCCTTATGGTTGTTTCAAACAAGTGCACACTGTAAACTGAAGAAACATTGTGTTTTCTGGAAACGTGGGGAGTTAGAGTTTTAAGAATGTGTTTACTTCATTCTGGCTCACTAGGTATATGATCAGATAGTTTGAAGAGGAAATCAGATCACTTATTTCATAAATCCTTGAAATAAAAAGATTCAAATCATTGGCATCTCTTTGAAAATCGTTTCCAATTGTTGCAAATCAGTATTCATCTCTGGCAAACTATTAGTGAGATGTGTCTAATCGTTGCAAAATCCTTTAAAACGTCGTAAACCAACTCCGAAATCAATGTAAACAGACTCAATCTCCAACAATGCCTTGACCCTTTTAAACAATACTTTCTGTTTCTTTTCAACCCTTTTTCGTGTTGATTAACGATTGATGTTTATTTTCTCACAGCCAAGTGTGTTTGTTGATGTCCTTCTTGACTCGAAACCAGTCAGAGATCAAACAGGTAACTAAATGCCATCTTCATCGACATCATCATAAATTTATTTAAAGTAGGCTTATTTATAATAATAATAAAATAGCTGATTAAGTTAATTAAGGCCTACTAGCTACGATAAAATACAGATTTATTATAAGTTCTACAAATGTTTACAAAGTTGAAGGAAGAATAATATCTAGATCACGTAAGAAACCCAACCTGTTGTATGTATGTTTTACATAACCTACATCTGTAAGGAAATGTCTTTTTCTATTAGCAAGTGGGGGGGGGGGGGGTTCTTTTAAGTTGTAAAATTAGAGGACTTAGAAGTTATACAAATATTCATGAATGCGAATGCAGTGACGTACACCAATAACTCAAGCCTCTTGGTACTAGAGATTCTAGGTGCCGTGGATTTCTTAGCCGTCATGCGTTGAACATAAGATCCAGAGGTTTTCAAGTGGTCAGTAATTTTCAAGTTCCAGGCTCGGGCTAATTGGCCAGAAACTCACTCACTCGTACTTCTGGAATAACGTATAAATCCAAAGGGTGAGAATCAATTCCCCTTTAGAAATTGATATGCTTTTGTGGTTTTTATGCAAACACCATCACGCGTAAATGAAATTATATTTTTTCTATATGTTTTCATCTCTTTTATCTCAGTTACTTCATCATCTTATTTACAGAGACGCAATCACTATCGCCAAGAGGAGCCTTATTCTACAATTTATTCAAACCAATCATCAACGACTACATCCTCTCGAGGAATGGAAATTCAATTCCGCTCATCATCGAGAAAGGAGTCGCGATGCCCTCATTACTATCCATCCTGCTACAGGGTATACTGGAGTTCTGCAGCAGAAAGAGGCTAGAGATACCAGAGAGGTTGGTCATCACCTTTTTTATTTGCTCCCCTAAACACAGACCTATGCAGAGTAATATAAAGTCAGTGTTTTGGTTTTCAGAAAATAGTGCTCAATATATTGTAGTAGAGCGTTAATATACACTAATGGGCAGAAAAGAAACAGGAAACTACACGTTCATCTCGACAAGCCTGTTTCTTGATTTCTCAGTCTTATACAGTTCCATGCTGGTTAACTGAAAGGAAAGGTAAGTTAAAAGGATTGAAATGAGGATGCCTGGAACTTATTATTGTCTTGTGATTTTTCTAGAGCAAAACTACAATCGATGGATCACGTACTAGCGAAATGGAATACCTTGAGCTTTTGGTGGAAGGCTTCTGCAAGTAATGACATGAAAATTGCTTCTTTGAATATTTTGAAGCATCTCCTTGCTACTGATGCCAAGGTGAGTAAAATATTTTAACTTTATGAAATTTTACTCTTGCCAAAAGTGCTGAGATCTACTCTTAATTTATACAGTCATTTTGATTCATTGCCCCAGTTGAATTAGTTGAATTGATCGAATCGAAAAGAGGATCGACCAGCAGAAGGTGGTAAATTTCATTTCATGCTATCCCTCCTATGAATAGGCTCCTCAGCATAGCTACCCACATTGGTTAATCTGAATTCATTGATTTTCTTGCGGTGCCAAGGAGCCTATTCTCTCATGCATTGCCTGAAATCAAATTCACCATCTTATGCGGAATTTTCTATAGAGCTACTGAAGCTTCTCTCATTCGTCTGATTGGCTTTAATGGTTATAACGTTTCGTTTTGTTTCCGATGATTTATTTTCTGTTTATATTTCTTACTGAATATTTCTGTTGAATTGGGAAACAATACAGAAATGAACCCTTTTTTAAGCATTTCGATGATATCTTCTTCAGTAAACTATACTAACAATGATACCATTTTCTGAAGAAGATTTCGTCAAAATGTTTAAAGAATTATTTATTTGATTTTGAATTATTGATTTCTTGATATTTATAAACTAAGGGAGTTTGGCTCTTGTATTATCACTGTATAGTTGCTTGGGTTTTAGTAGAGCCCATTGTAAAATTATTATTTTTCTGCTTAACTGAGATCCTCTGGTGAATGAATTATAATGAAATGAAATGGTACTTCTTTTCCTCTTTATTTCGCAGAAAACTTTGATGTCAGCCGGAATGAATGCATCCCCAGCCTTGTCGACCTTTCTCATTTTATTGTCTGATTCCGGTACAGGATTAGCTTTCAAGGTAAAAACTTTGATTTAAATGTGTTATACTTTTTCTTCCTTAATTCATGCCATAATCATGTTAAGTGAAAAAATGAAAGCAAATACATCTTGATATATTTTATTGTTGTTTTAATAGATTTTGATTGAGCCATGTTCGTTCGCTCATTTACAATATATTTTCTATGACGGTTTTCATGAATTTTGATTGTTACAGGGCTACCTGATTGAACTACTACCTCTGATTTTCAAAGGACTGAAAGAAGAAGCAACGGTTCCTGTAAGGTGGGTTTACTTAACGTATATCTCAATTCACATAATTCTACCTGAAGACTTAACAATCATACATCTTAGGGGCCGTTTGATGCACCCAGCTTTATGCCTCGATGCACTACCATCGGTGCTCTACTAAAACTCGCGACCAGATCCTTGCAAACCACATAAATAGAACCACTACCTACCATATATAAAGGTAAACTATCGTAGATTATGTAGCTGCACCTGACCTGTCAAAGGTAGATGACTTTCAAACACCAGGAAGGCCATCACAGCCAACCATTTCTGGAAGTTAAGTTGAGAAGTAAACTTGAGAACAATTTTGAATTTAGATATTCGCACGCTTCCTTGTTCTGTAACTTGAAAATCTATTTCCATAAATATTCTAAAGGCTTCCATCTGTCAGGGCGAATCTTATTCACCATCTTGTAGGTTATTACTGATCGGTTCAATTTGACCAATTTCATATTGGTCAAATAATCACTAGACAAGTCTTTGACTTTCTAGATTTTGATAACAGAGAAGGCTTACACAAACAAACGAACAATGTTTGAAGTATATTCTTGAATTCATCAAGTGAATTAGAGAATATACTGCAAATATTTTTCTTTGGTTTGTAATTTTAGAGGTGTTATAAAGAATTTAGTTTCTAGCATATCCATGATGTAAATCGAACGTTTGAGTGACACGGATTCATTCTATCCGTTAGGTTCAGTATGTCCGTTTAGGTCCAGTATTGATGTACATTTCCTTTTGACAGGGATTCTTTAAAGAGGTTTATTGCAGGATCATTTCCACTGAGCTCTGCAGATTTGCTTGCTGGTTGCTCCAAGTATAGTGAATACATGGACTGCTTGAATAAGGTAATTTTTACGTCAAATATACAACGCATACATTGTTGAAAATTAGCATGATTTTGAGAAGAGATTCGTGCAAAAACACATGGGTGTTAGCTGAAACATGTCAAGTAACTAGATAATTCTTATCACAGAAAGGATTTGATTAGAGTGTGCAGTTGCAGTTTAGTGATCAAAATAAAACCACTGCTTGTCCCTTTCTGTAGACGGGGCTTGGATTATCAAGTGTTCTTAATGTCTTATTCGTAATCGTTGATGTATTTCTATAGCAGTCTTTGGTCTATAACTGCATCATAGTGCTCGATGTACAGAAGTACACGGCGATATAGAGTAGAAAGAAGAATTAATTTTAAGGATTAAACAGAGAGCCCATCTCCTTTATTGTTTCTAATCTAATTGTTGATGTTTATTTTTTTTTATGTTAAATCTTGTCGATTTTTAGTTTTTCAAGAGCCTGGTTATGTCTACGACTCCTGTCTTACTTGAAGTACTCCTCACTGTGATAATCAAAGAAACAGACGATGTTTATGATCGAATAATACTGCCAGCTCTGACAACATACTTCAAAAAGTTAGTCAATTCTTTTTTTGCTTATATTTGAAAAAATCCCCAAAGCAGAGCTTTTTACAAATGGCCTTGGAAGCTCATAAAGTCCCTAATGAGTTAATTCCCCGAATTTAAGAATTTTAGTAAGAAATTTAGGCCATTTGTCAAAAGCTGTGGTTTTCAGGGTTAGGACACATTTTGATTTTCAGGGTTAATTATTCACTCCATAAAAATCGCAAAATGTATTTGGTGGAGAAATTTCCGGAATATTTATCTGAGATTTTCCAAAATAGGTTAACAATTCCCGAAAGCTACAATTCCAGACTGTTATTGTCCAAAATTTTAGGCATTAACGTATACATGTTTGATGCCTTCGGTATTAGATAGTCTAGCTTTTGAACAAATGACAACAGCTCAATCAGCATCCCTACTGATACTGGTATTCTCCTTTTGACCTTTCAGATGAAGTTTCGTCATAATTGTTCTTTATTTATTATTTTTAGGTCGAATGTTGGAATGGCTGAGAATTCTCTGAACATCTGTTTTGATATAGTTTTGGATGACCAGAAACATGAAAACAGCACTCGCAGAGGAGTATTGGATCGCATTCTTTCCCCGATGTTTCAATACGTTTCACTGAAGGCTGTCAGGCAGTTTTTCAAGAATAAAATCAAGATGATTGTTCAAATGATCGAAGCTAAACTCGTCAAGGTACTGTGCTTTATACGTTTCATCAATAAACACGCTAATGCCTCGTAGGATTGTATTCAGCTAAGATTTAGGATGGAAAGTTGCCGTATTTCTCCCCACTGCTTTTATCTAGACCCAGTTCCCATCAAAAAAATTACAAAACACAAAATAGAGGCCAGACTGTAGAGCTGACTAAATTAAGTCTTCTGAGCGAATAAGGAAATGATTCTTGAAACATCAGTGAATCGCCGTGAAATTTGAGCAACCAAGTTAAAACTCGTAGCTGTGTATCTTACAAAAGGAATTAGTTCACGTATACAAAGCCGGCGCATCTTTCGCTTGCGTTTGTTGCTATTGAGTTTTCCTGCAAAAAATAATGAGTTATTCCAAGCTCTCGCAGGAAGTTAGGTTGATAATAGACAAATAAGGGGATTTTGAATGTTGTTTTTTTGGATAAAAGAATTCCTTAATTATGGGTAATTAGTCCTGCCGGTTTCTTATCTCGATCTTCAAATTGTTTTGACAAAACTAAAGCTGGACCTGAAAATTATATCAAATAACTAATTGTATTTGAACGATTATTACTCTTTTCTGTTGATTTGTTCAGTTATGTGAAATGACGTACTTAAGAATGAAAAATATTGATCCACTGGAAATAAGATGTCTACATTGTTGGCTATATTCAATCATATTCCAAATTTATTAATAACCTGATTATGTCCTACTTTTCTATTTCTACGGTGTTGGCTGTATTATGTAAGTCATATGTCAAATTTATTTATAACCTGATTGAATCTTACTTTTCTATCTACGTTGTTAGCTATATTCAATCAAATGCTTGATTCATTCATACCCTGAATATATATTAAATCCTATTTTTCTAGGCTCCTGAGATGGCTGTCGAGAATCAACTGGTCACAAAGATCTGCTGTTTTAGGCTGGTGCAGTCACTGTACACCTGTCTTGGTAAAGACGATTTAGTCGCCAAACACTCTGAAATCGTCAGGGCTTATCTCCCAACCGCTGAAACGGGCAAAGAACTCACCCAAGCAATCACAAAGTAAGTGAAAACTCTTGCACGATTGAGCTTGAATAATTGATATTCAATGCAAGTGTAATACCCTGACATTTTTACTGAGTATTGATACAGCCTTGGGGATTACATCGAGCTCACAAACCTATTACAACCTCTACGTACCAATAATAATATTCCTATTTACAAAACTTTTTCTAAGACATGCGAAACCTAGTCTGGCTCAGAAGTGAAGGTAAAGGGATAGTAACTGTGAACTTACTAACACATACATACGCATGACACGATGTGACGTAATGTGACGTGACGTGACTGGGGTAACACATATCGTGAATCAGTGTCCATATTGGTCTTGACCCTTAAAAAGGATCCCTGGACGTTGTTTTTATGATTGCCCTACACCGAAGGGGATATAGCTTTTCCCTTGCGATATTTCGCTGCAAGGAAGTAAATAGTGAAGCAAGCAAAGTGTGTGATGAAGATGCAAACAATAGATCTTCTTCTGCTCCTTCTTGCAACACAGCCACTCATGTCTAGTAAGCCGGGTATGGGCAGACTAATATAGGCCTAGTTTAAAACAACAATTTAGGTGCAACCACATTTAAAAATTACTTGCATATCTTATATTCATATTTCGAGTCCCATCTACATTTCTTCCCACTTATATTCTCAAACACAATATGTATGCATTATTTAGGACATAGGCTAGGATGTGTGTGGGGCATCTTGTATTTATTTTTGCTATCTATTAGAATTTTAGGAAGGGGTGACCTAGGTTGCGTTGTATAGGGGTTGGTCCAGATACTCTGAACAACTAATCCAAATATAGACTATTTCAAATTGGAACCTAGCCTGATTTGAAATACTTGAAGAATATATATCCATGTATTAGACCAGACAATGTGATAGAGATACCTGCATAATCGTTATGATGTTATTTTGCAGAGCCAGCCATTCTGCGAAATGCGAAGACTGCAGAGGCGAAACTTCAATGGTTCAGCTTCGAAGAGAATATCACTGTGCAGCTTATAACTGCCTCTGTGCTCTTATCGCAACCACTCAAACTGAGATGAAGTTTTATACTGCTTTTCTGTTCACCGAAAATCTTGTCAAGGTTTGTTGTGTAGGCCTAACGGTATGACCGGTATGTAAAATTGTGTTAACATGTAATGAGTCATGTCCTGGAGATTCTCAGTCTTTAGCCTCTAGGCTACCTCTATGCCTTTTATGAGGCTACCTCTATGCCTTTCATGTATGGCCAAAATTTTCTTGATCTTTCGAGTTGGACTACGAGCAAGCAAGAGGTTTGTTGTGTAGGCCTATTTATCTGGAATGGTATGCCTGGTGATTGAGAGATCATACTGATATTCTTATTCTTTCTATGTACTTCTATTTGTATGAATTGCAGTTACTTTTATCATCAAAGTCTCAAAATTGCTTTGTTTTGTGTAATAGAACTATTTCAATAGTATTTCCAAATGACGCATTTCCGTAGGACCTAAGGACCTAATTAAGTCTTAGGTTTTATGCTAGATGCTTGATTCAAATACCTTTCGCTTTAATCTTTGGCTATAAAATGAATAATGATATCACTAACACCATGATAACGAAGTATTCTTTGTTGTAGGGTCAGTTACTGTTGGATAACATTGTCGACTTAAACAAGGAATATTTCTTTGAAGCAGAACAGACGGTAAGTGGAGAGTCCGCTCATACCTACATACAAATAAATATTTCGTTGATTGCAGCAAGATATAGTTTCTAAGCAATAACATTTTCCTCCGAAGAAAAAAACAACTCATATCTTGTGTCATCTTTTTCATCTCATTTTCAACAAGACAGCTTACATCAAAAAAGGAACCATCATATTTACAAAATAATATATTTCTTTGCCAGGAAGGAAATTATTGAATAAAGTTTTTCCAAACTTTTGACATTTAATTGATTTTATTCATCAAAAATTGAAATTATCTCTTGCAATAAGCAGCTAATTTACAGATGCCTCCTATCGCAATTTTATACCGCATTCACACTGATATGTTTAACCCGGCTTTATTTACTAAAGGATCCTTTACAGCTAATCATGAGAATCCGAATAATCAAATAGACCAATTAGATTCTTCCATTTAGAAACTTGGTTGAGTTCAAGCTAGTTTAATTGATAGTATGAAAGTGGTATTAGTAGTGGAAAGAGCATATAAAGTAGTATCGTTGAATTCATAAATGGGTTTGTTTCTCCTCAAAGCCCATTAAGAGTAGAATTTAGCTTGTTTTTTAATATCTGTTTATTTTAAGATTCCGTTTGCAAGAAAAAAGCAACTGCAAACGATCAGAAGAAAAGTCAGTGCAGAGTCAAGCGACGAGGATAAGACAGAAAAAGGTATTTGATGTGATTGCCCCTTAGCAGCAATATTGAAAATTACTTTTAATCATGTTTTTATTCACTGATTTAACTGAAATTGATGTGTCAATTAGTGAGAAAGAGCGTAAATCAAATAGTGTCAATGACAAAGCTATAAATAGGTATATTTTCCCAAACAGTCAAGTAATGTTTATTTCTTCGATAAAACTTAGTATTCAGATTTTCCGTAGTTTGGCAGTTTTTGTGCAATGTACATACCTGCCATGCGTCAAAACACTTGCTGTGAGAACATCTTATATGGCAAATCTCGTTTTTTGCGGGAAGTGTATGTCTAGAACTGAAAACAATAGAAAGCTTATTTCAGTTTCATTTTAGAGGTCAGGGATCTTTTACCATAAAAACCATCAACTGTAATGACCAAAGCATTTTGTGTTATAAAAAGATTAATATTGTGTTCTAGGTTTTGTGCCTTATTTGTCATCTCAGTATTTGATGGACAGCAGTTTGAGTCAGGACGTCAGTCAGTTTGACTTCTCCACTCCTGTTCAGGTGAGTTTGCGTTCTATATTAGACTTGACTGTTCTCTTTGCATTTGATTGTCCATAGCCATAGCTGCACTAAATCCCCGCATGTGGGAATCTACGTTTTTTAGTTCAGGATGAAGCTTGCTCTTATTTGCTTTGATGAATTTCATGGGATGAATGTTCTTAAGCCTCGGCCAAATGGTCAAGCAATGTTTGAAAAAGGTTTTATATTTGCGTTCCTTTCCATGTTTGATGGTTTGACCCCATTTTAAATAACAACAAAACATTAACAAATATAGCTTGAAAAGCAGAATTTGTTTGAAACTCTTCAAAAATATTTCTTGCTTTTCACTAGCAAACCTTTTTTTGCTGTGGCCAAACTGGACAAAATTCTGCTTCATAAGGCAACAATGTCATATTCTATAATATTGCATGATTATGATTATTATCACAATGTTTCATTTCTTATTCATCCAGGCCTATTCTGCTACATCTGGATCTTTCGAGGGTCACAGTGAGAAGTCACGCACCCCTATAAGAAGAAAAGAATCTCAAGAGAACGGCGAGGTGAGTGAGGACAAGTCTAACTATGCAACATCTTCAAGCAAAAACCTTGTTAAGAATTGACTACATGTTATTCTGCATGTCTATTCTGGATGGATACAGTGGTCTATGCATTGATTAGAGCTGAATACACAGAGATCTAAAACCCCTCCAATAGTAGTTGGAACACCCTTGATTTTTTTAACAAATAACTACTTTTCTAGCTTTCTTAGTCTTTTTATTTCATATCCAACCCCCTCCCCCTCAAAACAATGTTGTTTACAAAAGGATTTTTATGAGACTACACCAAACACTAGCTAAATGTTATTGGGCTAGTTTTTGTTATCAGAAACAACATTGTAAAGGGGAGAGGGGAGGGGCAAAATGTAGGAAACTATAAAAATCATGCTCCAAGACTTTTGGTGGAGATTGTAGATTTTCAGAGAGAACACATATATTTGTTTTAACTCTTAGTTGCACGCATCCACGCGATCATCAGACAACTGATGCTTTCTTTTTGAATAACCAGCTGTCTGATGATCGCATGAATGCGTGAAACTTAGATTTACAATAAAACAATGTGTTCTCTCTGAAAGCTAACCTCTCTGCTAAGAAACGGAATAATTTACAACGAGTTTCAACGATTTTTGAGGATCGTGTAACAGTTTGTGACGACATGTAAGGATTGAGAAACGATTTTCAGCGATCTCACGCTTTAAACGATTATGAAATTAAAATGAAAAAGGTCAAATCGTTTAAGCTGAAAATCATTTCTACCTTTCTCCAAGCCTGCATTTTTGCTCTCTTTTTCCTCTGTCTAACAAAGTATATAATTGATGAAAAAGATATATCTGCAAATATTGTCCTTTTTGAAGCCGTCTTGGGTCTGCTTTGTAATAGCAAATGTCGGTCTATCCTATAGTTTCGTTTTAGAGTTTTGAAATTTGAAAGGGGCAACAGAGTTGTTTTCGTTGTAGAACAGTTTTTGCGTATATTCGAGCGCCTACCATAGCCTAACTTAGAAATCAACTGTGGTAGCTATTACCCCCTAGAAATAAAGCAATCTAGAAGCAATGTTTTCTAACAACGTATCAAGTACTGGAAAGTTGAAAAATGCAACTGGAGGCTCTGCAAGACATATATTCTGCAAGTTGGATTCTTAACAAGATATATGTCTCTTCGTTGCTTATCAACTTGCGGTTATGAGTTGAAATAATATTATTTGAAACTGTTGGTCCTAATTAGCTGTATTTTGGCTATTCTGAATTTTTATCTTCTTAGCTTACTTTAAATAAATGCAGGACAGCAATGATGAAGAACATGTGTTCTTTATTCTTACTGCAAAGATAGTTGAGATGAAAGAATTGAAGTGATAAGTACATCTATCATCCATATAAAAGATGATGGCTGCACTTCTAGCCATCTAATAGATTCTTGAACTTATTTATTTTGCAGTCTGAAAGCGGTACGCCGGAAGACGAATTGGAAATGGATGAATTGAATCGCCACGAATGCATGCCTGTGATGGTTTCACTGTTGAAACACATGAAAGAAGCTGGAGTGTATAAACCACCAAAAGAGGTACAAAACTTAGTCTTATTTAGACCAAAGTGAAATGACACATGTTTTTGGTTTGTTTTGACCTTGTTCTGATAAAATTGATATTTTGAGGAAGTCAACCCGGAAGTATTCTTGAGATGTCCTCAAAATGGCTTCTGAAAGTTTGAAACCAATTAAGTTACTTTGTTCTTTAAACTTGAAGGTTTGACATATATATTGTTTTATCCTAATTTATTTATATTTAGGAGGTCCTTTGTTGATAAAAGCAAATTGTTACAGAAAAAGCCAACCTGTATATGTTATGTTGCTATTGTTATCATTACTCAAATCAGCCTTTTTGTAATTTAAAGGGTGTAGAAGCCACTGAAATGCCAGCATGGATGTCGTGTCTTCACAAGAAGATGAATTCTAATGAAAGTGCTACTAACGTCAAGCTTTTCATCCTTAAACTGATTACAAACGTACCAAAGGTATTGTGTTTTCCTCTTCATCGAATATTTGAAAATAACCGAAGGGTCCTTTCAAATAACAGCAAGTTATGATGAAACCTTTGTTATATTGGCATTGTTATCTAAATCCTAAAGATTTTACATACCAACTAAAAGTTGATAGGCAAATACACTTGTTATCTTCAAAAGGTATATCTGTACATGCAGAATATCAAGGTCCCACTGAATAGTTAGACTAACTGAAGAAGTGCGGTCTTGTTCCTTCCTGCTATTGTAACCACTGCTCGTGATTCATTTTACCTCTTTGCATGGAATAAGATAGAGCTGGAAATTCTACCCTCGCTCTTTTTGAGAAAAGTCTTTAAGAGAAGCGGTATTCGACACCATTTTGAAATATAGAATTACTTTCAGTTACATGGATGCCGCATCAAAATTCAAATATTAAATGATAACACGTGATCTTAATATATCAGCTGTCACTTACGTCTATATTGATACTTGTTTGACATCATCGTATGAAAAGATAATGTGCAAGCAATCCATGATCCGTATGATTAATCGATTATCCCTAATTCGCTTTTTAGCACTTCGCTATGTTGTTTATGCTTCTTGTTATTCTTGTTAAGTATTTTGTAGTCCTTAAAGTAGCTGTTAACTTATTACTTTTCGTCAAAAATTTGTAAGGTTACTTTGAGTAGATAAAAATCTGATCTGAAAGTTTCAAAAATGTGTTCAGGTTCCTCACCACAACAATCTTACTACTTGTATCCACATTGTTTAAAGATATGGATTTGTTATTCTTTGCAAAAGTATGATTTATCATGGATTTAGGTCGATATTTCGTCTCGAATATTTTTCGTATTTTCAGATTTTCGAGCCATTCGGGAAGTTTTGGTTTTCTACAATGACGCAGTTCATTATATCTGGTAAAATCAAAGGAGCTGTTTTGAATTATTTGGTAATTGATGCCATCGTTGTGATGCTGTCCTGGTCTTCCACTTGCATTCCGGAGGTGAGATCTCTCGTTCAGCCTTTCGATTTATGTGATTCATTGCTACTACATGAAATATTTTGACTATAATTGTAACAGTCTTTGATTGGTGCAGTAATTGCAGATGGCGAGGAAAATCGGAAACATAGCGAAACATAATAACTAGCTTTGCGTCCGATAAAACACGAGGACTTTGAGGACACCTGGAGACATAGCAAAATAATATAGCTACTGAAGCTTTGTGTCTGACACTAATCAGGGAAGTACATCAGAACAGTATTTGATCAGTACAGAACTTGAGGACTGAGAGGAAAATGTCACACATAGTGGAAGATAATAACTACTGAAGCTTTGCGTCTGACACTAATCAGATAAGTACGTCAGAACAGTATTTGATCAGTACAGAACTCGAGGACTGTGAGGAAAATTGGAGACATAGCAAAATGAAATAACTACTGAAGCTTTGTGTTTGACATTTATCAGAGTAGTACAGAACAGTCTTCGATAGGTGCATAACTTGAGGATGACGAGAAACGTCGAAATCAAAGCTAGATATAATAACAACTATAAAGCTTTGCGCCTGACACTAGAACTCAGTATTTATTTAGCAGACTGAATTTGCATGAATCTTCAGAATAAAAATTACTCCTAAAGCAATATCAATTTTTTAAAGCAGAATGATATTATCTGTAAGTGTAAGTAGCTATTATCTGGCTGGCCGGAGTTTCTTATACGTCAGAACTTTGTGCATGGTTAAGACCAACTCAACATCTAGACGAAAGAAGAAAGGAAAAATAGGCCTCTAGACCATTCCCTCATTGTATTGAGTAAAAGAAGCTGCTGTCGCTATTTATGATAATCTCTTGTCTTCTAGGACTCGGTGGTCGGTCGGAACATGACAAGCAGTCTCCTTGATGTCTTGATGAAGCACTGTCATCACAACAACAGGGCAGTTTTAAAGAACAACTTGCAAGTCATCAAAACACTCACCAAGGTCTGGAAGGACCGCGTGGAGATTCCGTATTTGTAAGTTTTGTCCCTTCTTTATGCAATTATTTGCTCTTATCTAACTGCATTTATAGCAACAACGATCATACGAGAGTCAAAATTTATAATTCCCGGAAAGCTTTTGCATAAGATTTGTAATGTTTCATCAATAGACCCCTTTCACAATAGACCACTTTCACACTAATAGTTCTTTAGAGATATTGTTTCCAACGCCACTATCCTCGATATCATGTGGCTCCTGATTTCGAAATTATTCATTGCTCTCAGTAACGTAGGAAACAGTTTTTTACTTGCATTTCTAACATTATGTTATGGTAAATTTTTCTTGCTAAATAGGGAATCATTTCTCCTACCTCGATTTGAATTATATGAAAGGGGTATCTTCAATGTCCTCTCAAAATTTACGCAAAGGGCCTATTTCATAAATGTCATCCTTAATACCTCTTCATTTCTTCGTTTTTCATCTCTTCTTCGCTTCTCATAGAGTGTTATGCATTTTTTTAGCTTTATTTACGAGAAGTTCGCGACTGCCGATCAGAACACGAAAGACAACATAACCGGAATTCAACTCCTTGGTGTGATTCTGACTAATGGTTTTGCCCCCTACCAAGCTTGCTCTGGTATCGATGATGAGAAGTAAGTTAAGGGGCCTGTTGTTTTTTCAAAATTAGATTTTTCCAATATTTCCTTCTCTAAATGTTTCCAGAAGTAATAGCCTTTTGTTCTCGAATGATAAAATGTGTAAATAAAATCTAATAGGAATAGGAAATAGACAATAGGAATTTTAGACAATAGACAATTGTCCCCCTCCTCCTGATAATTGACCAAGTGTACTGTTCTGGATGAAATTCCTCTGTTCGATTCCAGTCAATAATAAAATTGATGCCAAATTGATATTCCTAGCTCAATAAAAGTCAAGATAGAATGCCTTTCAACGAATGGAATTGAAGATTGATTGCCATTATTTGGAGGCAGTTGTTATTGCAGATGGCCGCCATTTGCTCTTCGATTGTATTACCGATTTCCTGGCTTGACAGTCGTGGTGACTTGGGTTCGACTGCTTCATCAATCCCACTGAATATTCCTTTTTTGATTTTTTATTTCTCCATTTCGTTCCAGGTATTTCGCTGCTCTTACACGAAATCTTAGCTTCAAATACAAGGATGTGTACGCCTCCGCAGCGGAAGTAATTGGTCTTGCAATGAAGTTTACCTTTGAAAAAAGTAACTATGTGAGTTTCATACCTTTAAAAAAGTATATCATATACATCAATAAAATTCGCAATATCTATACTACATTCCCACTGACAGGGCTAACTCAGTTTTATTAACTCCTGTGTAAAACGAATATTAGAAATCATTCACAGTAAGGTCAACCTTCTTGAATACATTCAGGTGTATCAAGATCGTTTGTGCTACTGTATTAAGCACAGTGGTAAAGGCACCGAATTTCTAATCCTTGAAGGGCAACCTTGGTGGGTTCCCATTCCTGAACAGTCGGAATCATATGAACTACAAACCATAAGCCAACTTAGCTGTCCGCCCTTCCGAGTCGGTAAATGGGTACCCAGGTATTTTTTGTAGAGTATTAACTCTTGAGGCACAAGCTGCAGGTCGAGATCTCCTGCAAGATGCCATACTCTGAACCTCCGTTAACAATTAAATCTGCTTGCATGGACTGAGCCATACAATGATTGCCGATGTGCATATCCTGCCAAACGCAGAGGCTGATTCGTTTCTCAATGTTAAATGATGATTAGTGATGATATGCTTGATGTGATTTTATTTCCTGCACTTCTTTCTTTAATGACATTATACGTTTTTACAGGTGAAAGGACCATTATTTACTGATGCAATCGAGCGGCTCTTGGACCTCAACGTAACTAATAAAGACAGATTTGTCATGTGCCTGCATCGCATCCAACTCAACTACTCACAATTGATTGATAGGTAAATTTTGAATCACTTACCTGAACTGATGAGATTCTAGATTGCCCCAATCTGGAGCTCATGAGAAAATATCTCTGTCGCCACGGTTGGTATAAAGGGAATATAAAGGTAATCGTTAATTGCCTACTTGAGATTCGGTCTGCATGATAATAAAAAGGCCTTGAAAAATACTCTTTGGTATCTTTGGTCAACTACACAATAATGGTAGCCTCATTTAGGTTTAGGGGCATGTTTGCACATAATTATGACGTCAAAATGCTCATTTAACATGGAATGATGTCTGGATAGAGTGAAGAAGTTGAAAAGAAGTACGCTCTACAACATGCTCCACAACATACCCAACAACAAAGCACTATATTATTTTATCCACAACTTAAACTAGGTCTATGAATACATTTGCGCAAAAATGCAACATTTAATAGGTAGTTACACAATGCCTTAGAGGAAGTGAAATCTTGTTTCATTATTGGTTGCAAATTTTAGAAGTTGAGCTTTTTATACCCCAGAACTCGACCCAATCCCCGACCAAACGTACGGTCAGTCGTGTGATTTATTATTTGTTGTGCGAGTTAGACGCTGATTTCGCTGTGTCGAATCATGTTACTGTTTTGTCCATAGGTTTGTTTCCCAGCTCCTGTTTAATCTTCCTTCTCTTCATGGGGTTCTCAAGCAACAGTGTCTGGAGACCTTAGCTTCAGCCTCAGAAAACTTTGAAGATTCGAAGAGTGTTTTTGTAGAATTGAAAAACAAAGGGCTGGACTCCGCTCTGAATCACAGGTAAGAGCTTGACACTTGTTTAAAGATTAGGGCTAAAAAGATAATGTTTCTGGTTTCAAATTCATCAACATGGCTGGGACATCTTTTAATGATTTTCAGTGGCTATGGAATATATGAAAAGGGCCCAGCAATATTCTAGCATAAAAGGGCATTGTTCTTCTGACAGAAGAATGGATATACACCCTGTTTTCATGGGATTGGATCCAAAACTATCCTGATAAAAAGTACACGGATATGCCTCGCTTTTTTAAGGGACCTCTTTGATCTGTATACTTTAGATCTGCGATCTGTACTTTCAGATCGTTCCCTAAAGCTTTGTGATACTGTAGAATGCACGGCAAATAAATATCAAGAAAAAAGTTCTCTCTTATAGTCTTTCAGATGAATGTGCAAGCATCAAACTTGAGTGTAAATTCTTGAGTGTAAATTCTTGAGTGTAAATTCTACTATAATTACTCTATACTCGCGTACATCGAGTACTAGAGTCAGAACAGGCGCACAGAACTTGAGTTAACTATTTTTGCCTTTTTATATTAGACCTTGGTTTTGGTGTTGATTATGATTTCATATTTGCAGAGATGAAGGTGTCCAAATTGCAGCCTTAGATGTTTTCAATGGTCTGTTGAAGAACCTTTCAGCTGTACAGATTCTGCCGTTTTTGCAGACAATCTCCAAGCTCTCGTCTCACAGTAGCGTTGCACTGAGGCGAAAAATGTACGAAATGTTTATGTGGATCTACGACGTATACAGGTACATTTTACTATTTAATTCTTTGCGCATTCAAAAACTTTCTTCACACAGATAGAGTGGTCAGGTAAATTGAGTATCTGTTTCACATAATAGTCTGACTGAAACTGAACCTTGTCTGGAATAGGCAAGGGTAGCATACACTGCATCGCTACATGTAGCTGAATTGGAGGTTCTACGGAGTAACTGCGATATCTATATTCTTACCAAACGAATGCTTGATTTTCCAGAACAGGACGTTTTTGAACGGAGAATGCAGAATTAATTAGATATTTTTGATAATGAAATAATTGTGAGATTAAGAAATTCGATTGAGATTGTGCAGCCAATAATTCTAGTATACACACATCTGCATGCACACATCTGAAAAATGTACATGTCTGTAAAGATTGTAATGATAACACATATAAACTAAATGGGGGGTTCACTAAAATGTTCAAATTTTAGCTTATTTCCCACTAAGACTGCTCCCAGATTTACGTTCCACGCTTTTTGGTGTAGAAACCAAGATATGCAAAATCACTAGCATTAAGCAGCTTGGTTTATTATAGTTGAGCCCCACTGCACCCACCAGTTGATGTTGAACGTACGGGTCCCTTTTTCCATAAGTTCATGTTGACTCGCACTGTCACTTTCAAAATTACAAAATTACATTTATGCAATCTAGAAAAGTACAATTTACAAAAAGATATGAACAATGAGGATACCTTTGGAAGCAAGATATACATGTCTACCCAATTGCCTTACAAAAAACAATTACAGATAACAAAAATATTGAAGGCTATATCAAGATTATCGTATATATTCATAGTCTTTTTATGTAATCTAAAGAAGAACAATTTAAAAAACATTAAACGATGGCGATACCATTGAGAGCAAGATATACATGTATACCCAATGCCCTTACAAAAAACAATTTCAGGTAACAATGATGTTGAAGGCTATACCAAGCATGCTGCAGACATCATGTCCAGGAAGAATTAGGATATCCAGGCATACCATGTAACCATTCCATTCAATCAAAACGGTATTGCCCAGTTTTTGACCTATTCAACCAATAGAGTGGTGGTCTTAACGTCCATCAGCATGTCACAGCAATATTCTATCACCATTGCATTGCAGACCTTGAAGAACCCGCTAGCCTAGTGTGTTTGATAGCATATTTGAAACCGACATTCCAGTGAGTCGTCTTTACATCTTCATATTCAATCTTATTCATTTTGTAACCAGGGCTGATGAAAGTTATGAAATGAAAGACGAAAAATCTGGTGATGTTTTGAAGATAAGCAAAGATGTTCTTCTCCTTGGTATCAATGATCAGAATACCGACATAAGGTGAATATGGTGACTTTCTTATTCATCAGTTCAAATAGCTTTATTGATTATCATACTTATATCTATTAAACGTTATCTACAATTTAAGAATTATATCGTATGTGCAACCGAGAAACACGTTTGATAAACCACTAGGAATCAAATATTGCATTGAATTCACGAAGAGTAGTTTATATCCATGCAAAATAGACTAACTAATAATTTTTGAAAAGTTCTTCAACAATAGTTTTAGAGACAAAAAACTTTTTTTGACACAGCTGTCTCGCTGTTTTTTAAAATCACTAAGCTTCAGAAAACAGAACAAAGGCGGCCAAAATCAAGTAGTCACAAGCAGCCCAGAACGCAAGGAAAAATGTAATAAAATATCAAATGTAGGCAAGCCCTGTGGATATAATGTCCCAAGTGCTTGTTGTTTACCTCCACGGTACTGAATATCCTCCATAGTACTGAGGTTATCTCCCACAGTATTTATGGTATTTCCCACATTGATGATGATATCCTTACAGTACTGAACATCATTCACAGTACTGCAGAGACACTTCTTAAGGTGAAAGCTTTTCGTAAATGCTTCCTCATCTTTCTTGGCGGGGATGGCCGAGAGGTTAGATCACTTGACCCTTGTTCGAAGGGTCCTGGGCTCGAAACCACCTTCCGACCTGTCACAAAGTGCGAGGAGAGAATTAGCCAGCTCTCTGTAATTCCAGGCAAAAAGGCAGAAGGAATCACAAGGTGTGGTCACATCGAGAGGAAGGACCAGGGTCGCACTGCTCGTTTAGTCTACCTATCCAGTGGGCCCTTTTTTGCTAAGCACATAAACCAATACCTTGCGAAGATAGTAAGCGTATGTGCCTATCAAACCTATCAACCTCTTTTTGGATGCTAGGATTTACATGTGTTTAGATATACTCATCTATTGATTTGATACAATAGAAGTTTCTTTCAAAGATGGCTGATCTCATTTCACCTTATGCATCATGTAAATATGCACGTTAGGAACACGACAAACGCAAAGGGTAGCACATGTCATGCGGAGAGAGAACGACCAACCCTTAAAATACTGATCTTTCATACAAACGGATCAAAAGGAGAGACTGAAAAGTATTATCTGTGATTAAAAGATCAACAAAATCTAGCAAAATAAGCAAATGTCAATTTTTATCTACGTGCTTTAAGAAATCAGACAAAAAGAAACTTATGATGAAAGATCAACTGTTGCAGTGACACTGTAGCATCAATGTAGCCAAATGCTTTCAAAATTTGGAAGCGGCTAACTCTTATTTTTGATATTATAGGGAAATTAACATTTAATTTGTTTTGTAGCTTGCAAGTGTTGAACTTCTGGCGTCACGAGACCAGGCTTCCTAACTCTACCATAGAACGTTTGATTGAGATCTTGCGAGCTCTATATTCAACCAAAACGGAAAAAGAGGTGAGAGAATGTAGTTATTTTTGTTATTTATTACATTCGAACGGGAATCTTATAAATTATTCTCAAACAAAATGATCATTCATTTGCCCTTTGCATTTCCAGCAGCATCTTTGAAAGATGAACAAACAGTGAGGCAAACAGGCCACGTTTCAAGATGAACTATATCCGCCAGAAAAAGGCAACACGTTTTATCAGATACTGGGAATTTCTAAGAGATTATGAGAAAGCTATGTTTCAAATAACTGTTCTAACTCTAAAGCTATCGCTGTAAAATATAGAAAATTAATCTTATCTAACTTGGTTTATTAGACATCGAGTAAACTGCTTAGTATATCAATGCAATATCTGATTTCTAGTGACTTATCAAACGTACCTACTTTTTGAAGATAGTTGGAAAGAAGATACTTAAAAATTAATTTTTTCTCGCATATCTTAAACTCTTCATATGCTTGAGAGCTGATTGAAATTAAGAACCTTTAAAGGAAGGCTTATTGGAGAGATGGGTTTGATAATGTTTTCGTGAACCTACGTAATCTTTTTCCGTTCCACAGTTAATTAACTAATGTAAAATAGCTATAAATGAATGTTCGCGTAATAATTTTTGATGTTGAAATTAATGCAACATGATCAATTTCAAAACCACCAGTCCTTACATAGTTTTGTATCGTGAAAATGCTGAAGAGGCATTGATAATGAAGTTGCTCTTGATATCTTCAATTTAATTTTGTTTTTTTCTAATTCTATTTCAGTACCTCAGTTATTCCACTAACTTGCTACTCCAGCTGACGTCATTGAGCCCTGACTACACTCTGCCCATGTTCAATGAACCGTTGGACTCGACGAAAAGATTCCAAGTAAGTGGTTCTGCCCTAAAATAGTGAATTATCTCATCCACCAAGGGAGGCCTAATATTTGTTTGCTTTGTGTTGAATACTGCATTGAGTCGATTGCAAGGATTTGATATTTGGTTCAGAAGAACTGAAAAATTCAGAAAATATTTTGTAAGATTTTTTGGGTTGTTGAATGATGTATAATGTATGCCTTATCGTTGGATTATGGCATAGCTATTGGATTTTGGCATAGCTGCCTTTGCTTATTTTGCTTTGGTATCCAAGCTTTTATTTTACAGATTAATTTTTGTATTTGCTGGTGGATTTCTGGCAAGACCGTAAAAGTGGCATACTAACAGGATACTCAAAGATATCTTTGGGGAGTTCTGTATCTTTTTGGGCTTGGTCTAGTTGACTTTTGTGGCAATAGCTTTGTTTCTTTATTGTTTTCCCTTAAGAACACGCCGCTACGCATTCTATATCATTGAAGATTTAGGACTCTTTCAGATTGTTCTTGGCAATATATATTCTTATTCCAACGATATTATTTGATTATTAGATGTATATTGATTATTTTCTTCTGCGGGAAAATTTCCTCCTTAATATTTTGGTCGCAGAGCGAGAAAATATTATCATGCCCTGTTTAATCTTGTTTACTGTATTGTTTGTATTAAGTTAAGTCGGGGGCCTATTCATCATTGTTAGATTGACTCTGTATTCCCAGGATTGTTCGTTTAACACTCTTATATTTTCTGTTTAAAGGAGTACCCTGTGAATTTCTCATGGCAAAGACAAAAGGTTGCAATGACGCCACTATTTGCTGCTACAATGAGCCAAAGCCAATCATCCTCTCAAAGTCAGAGTAGTGCTAGCTTAGGGACAGGAATGCTCCGGGCAACTCAACAAAATGTAGAATTTACTCCGACGCAAGAACAAGGCTCTTCTGTGAACTGGATGAACCCAAGTTTCCAGGTGATTGTTCTGCGTATACGAAATCGCTTTCTCTCTGAATCAATCTCTGAATCTATATTTCCTCTAGTTTCGGACTTCAGTATTCGAATTTGCCTTATTTGGGCTTTTGCTCCTCTGTAGCTTACAATAGTAGCCGTGCCAGGATTTCAGCTATTATTTCAGCCTGGTACAAAGATCATATTCACTTCAGATTTTGTTCCAATGCCCTGCCAGAGTGAAATATCTTGTTAGAACACGGCACTTGGAGGACGTTTGTAATAGGCCTCAGTCTGATGAATATTGCATTGAATTGTTTTCTTTTCCATCTAGGCCTAGGCCATTTTAGCCATTTCATTCAGAATTAGTTTAATTCAAAAACCAACCATTCTTCAAACGTTTCAAACGTTAAATCTCCTTCAATAAGCTGAAATGATAATTTACTGCAAAATATTTTATTGAAACGTTCAAAGAATGGTTTGTTTTTGTATCAGTCTCTTACTATTTTACGAAATTAGAAAATTCGGCTCTCGTATTATCATTCAGAATTATGTTCCTGAAGACTTGCATTCTATCAAAGTATCTTCTTCATAGATTGGCTCCTTCACAAGCCAGCAAACGCAGACACCCAGCAGTCAAAGTGCTTTGCTTTTCGCAACACGCAAGGAAAATCGGCAAAAAGACTTTAACAAAGGAACTCTTGGACTACGGGGACCAGGATCAGCTGCAGCAGGGCTGGACTCAGTAGATTCAGGAAAAGATGCAAGATCCGAGATTTTGAGATTGAAAAAACGGTTCTTAAAGAGCCAAGAGCAGTCGATGTACTTCGCCATCCGTGAGAGGAAGTCACAAGAGCTGAGACAGTCTGTGTATCAGAGACAAAAGGCGTCACGTGACCACAAGGTGGTTATGTATCGAAATTACAGAGCTGGGGAGCTTCCTGACATCCAGATAAAACACTCGGAGCTTATTGTGCCGTTGCAAGCCCTCGCACAGCATGACAGTGTACTGGCCCGGCAGTTATTCGGGGTATCGTATTATGTTATCATTTCTCATTTTCAATTCGGACATACTGAATTGGTTAGATCCTAGAATGCCCCACCAGACACTAAGCCTTTGTTCTCACGCCTGGGCAATCATTTGATGTTGGTAACTATTGTTTTGTCGCGCTCAGGATGATATTTGGAAAAAGTGAAGTAGCATCAGAGAAAACAAATACGATCTAATACTCAAGAAAAAAAACTATAGCTAAAGTATTATCTTATTGTGGAGCATTTTGATTGCGGTGCTGGTCTGATTTAGGAGAGCCGAGATGTGTGGGGTTCAATAGTTCGTTCACATGCCATGACCTAGCAGATAGAACCTCAAGACTTTAGAAATACTGTTTGATGATATTGGTATAATTGAATTTTGCTAATTTTGCTCCTTCAATTATTCATCTACATAATGATATTTATTACTCGAGCAAATTATCTCATCAAATGAATTCAAATCAATATTATTTGTGCTCTTTCTTTCTTTTGTGCTCTTTTATTGATTTTGGCCAGTATTGTATGCCAATTATCTTTATGCTATATCTATCTCTTTGTTTTTCAGATTCTATTAGAGGCAATCATAAACGACCTACCCGAACGACTGTCTGAAGATGTAATGGAGAAAGCTTGTTCCGACATACAAATGGCTTTAGATACCATGATCAACTCGTCGGTCGCATTTCACCCGCCTTTCGTGTATGCACTGGAAGACGCATGTGTCAAGCAAAAGGGGTTGAAGCTGGACCCAATATCCGTCGCTACAGCCAGCACCACCAGCCTTCAACAGCCAATCGGTATCATCCTATTGGAGAAGCAGATTCTCCAGAACTGCAGTGCTGAGACTGAAAGAAAGAGACGAAGAGGACACCAGCATGAGGATGTAGGAACTTGGATTGAGGTTGCGAAGCTGTATAAATCAATAGAGCAGTTCGACTTTGTGCATTGTATCTTCGGTGAGCAAGTGACTAAAGTGGCAGCTACTAAATTGGCTCTGGAAGCCGAGGGTAGAAATGATTACACACAAGCTTTGAAGCTTTACAATAAGGTAGCGTTTTCTATTTCATTACTTCCACACAGAAATAGTTCATTTATATCTGTTACATGACGTTGTTTTGACAAAGTATAGGGAGTGAAGCAAGAGGAGCAATAGTTATGTTTTAGGAGTAAAGATGGAGCAAAGTGAAAAATGGGAACTCAAGTTTTTGATTTGAAACGATTTCGGATGATTCGCTGCAATGTAGAAACAATTTGTAACAATATTGCAGCGCTTTAAGCAATAATAGACCGATATCAAAAGGATTCAAATCGTTATTCAAAAGGATTCGAAAGGATTCATTCATAAAGTTGACTCAAACAGAGTGATTGGTAAAATATTTAGACAAAAACTTGATCCCTAACCTTTTCGCTTCAGGCCCTGTCTGAAAAAGACTGGGATGGCAACGAACCTTCAAGTGAGGAACAGGAATTCTGGGATATTGCAAGATTAGAGGTAACAACATCAAAATTTATTTAATCAGATTATCACTTTTCCCTTATCGATTAATATTTTGTAGTTTAGTAAGATGATGCACTAAATTTGAATGCTCTCTTTTTCTTGCTCATTATATTAAGTTTTCAAAGGCCGTTAAGAAAGATGAATTGTGCTTTTTATTAGTTTACAAACTTTTTTGAAACTAACTTTTTGAAATGAAAAATGATGATGGCTTTTTAGTGGCCTGGCGTAGGATGAAGTGTGATTAAACTATATTATAATCAAATGGACCTGTCTGATGACTGAAATCTGCAGTAGCTTCCAGAATACTTTTATTTGTTTTTGAGGAGAGTTTTCCATCTCTGCATAACAAACAAAACTGTCCTTGAAGAAGCTTTACTTATTAAGAATAACACATTCATCACGCATTTACTGATAAAATCAGCAAAACATTGTTAGCTTGAAACTTTGCTAACTCGAACCATGCCTTGTATTGCTAGAAATTTAGATGTCCATTCATAAGAAAATCTGGTCGGGTAGATGAACATATGACCTAACAGTATAGAAAGCTTAACCTGATTTTGTTCACTTGGATGGGCTGAGGGGCGCACCAGTCCCTAAAAATCTCGTTACCCTAACACTTTTCCTAAAAATTCCTCTGCTCGAATGAAAATCCCTTAAAAGTCACTGAAAATTCTTCTACTCTCGAAAAAATCTTGTGCGCTTTGAAAAAGAGTGAAATTCCTCTCGACTTGGACACTTTATGAGATTTCCAATCGAAGGTTTTAAACTGTCAAAACATTTGTTTCATTAAGTGCAAGGTAGGATGAATATTGAATTGCCTTCACGCCCGCAAATTTCATGGAATGTACCTTTGATAGTTTGCTTTTTAGTGCTACAATAACCTGGGGCAATGGTCACACCTGAAGAGTCTGACGTTGCAGAGTATTGATGAAGACAGCCCTGCTGACATCAGCAAAATCTGGGATGACGTTTACATGCAGGTAAACATTTGAATTATGTAAGAAATTAGACAATTACTCGACAGCAAGACTAGCGATATAATCAATACATTTGGTCTTATCAAGGCTGTTTGTGATGCAATATTTGGTACGATAGTCACCACTTATCATGACAATCCTTTGATATTTAGTAGGGCTGCGTTTCAAGATAAATCTGTGTCGAACCATTGGGTATTGAGAAATGCGGTTTTTTCCCTTTTCATTGCTAAAGTTGGATCGGAAAGATGTGAATACTGAGCGAACCACTTGACAGAATTTCTTCGATGAGTGTCAGAGGAAAAGCTTTAATACAATATATTTTTTATTCCTGTTTTACTGCGCTAAAATCATGACAGTTTTTTGTTATGATATGACCGCAGATGTTAACTTCAATCGATATTCATTAATGTTACGATCTTTTCTATCTGTGTTAATAGGAGCAGTTTCTACCGTTTTATTTGAGAAGCAACATCAAACTACTGTGTCAGGGTAAAGTGGACAGCAGCGATAAAGAATTTAGTTCGTTCATTGAAGAATCATTGCGAGTTGATGATCGTCGAGAAATCTTTGAGGTAATCAATCTTTGGGGAAATCGATTTTTTTTGCATGACGACCCACCATCTACAATAGGAAATACAGAGTTAAACGAATTGGCTACCATATTCACATGCCCATTATTTGAATGTGAACAAATTATATCTAGGGGGGATTCTTGAATATGATTGTGACGGAGGAACATCCCTCCTTCATACCCTTATCCTTACCAGCAGCAATTTTATCCCACCAAAAATATTCTCTGTTACATAGAAAATGCAAAATTATCTTACCCTGAGTATCAGGATGAGATTTGTATTTGTTAAACTGAGAGTCTGGTACCTAAGGTAAAGGTATGTGTTTTTCACAAACTCTTGCTAAACATGTATAGTATTGGGGGTACTTATCATCAATGGCGATACCGTTTTTGCTGCCTGTTGGTTCCTTAAGATAGGCCCTTTTGTGTCATTTTTACCAACAAAGTATACCCTACCAAGCGATACATTTTTTCATTTCAATTGATTTAGGTTTCACTTTTATTCGCTTAAAATTTCTTGTAATTATGCTTCATCAGTAACAGGCTAACATTATTGACAGTGCTTACCTAAATGCTTAGATGAAATGAATAGAATGGAGAATAAATGTATAATATGTACCTTCCACTATATGATTGCTCTATGCTCGCGTACATATGTCAGGATAGGTGCACTCAACTTTAGTTGTATAATTATTGATTTACAAATCTTTTCAGACGCGATTTTGTGATGAGCTAGCGTTGATGAGAATCATGCAAGACAACCTGGGTGCGGCTCAGCATTACATTTCTCTTGGTATGCAGAGCTTTTTGGAGGTGAGTGAAATACTTATCACTATATTAACTCCCTAATATACTGTGCTGTGTGATGTGAACACAGCCTGAAGCTTTCCTCTGGTGCGTGCGCGTGCTTCTAAAAAGTCTCTATAGAATACTTCACACACAATGGTTTGCTGATACATAGGTATAAGGATTTCAATTGTTTCTATAGCCTTGCTTTCACTTTAGGACAGTCTCTTATAGCCTCATTTGCAGGCTTGGCCTATTTCACTTTGCTTTTCATACTCATGATGGTTAGGCCAAACGTCTTAGTTCCAACAATTATTGAACTAAGTGTTCTATTTAGATTGATAAAATGCATAATTGCAAAAGGTTGGCAAGCAGATTTAGTCCTATCCAGACAAAAAACTATGTTATGAAAGTGGTTGAGGGCTCATTGGAAGCGAATATTGATTTGAATGTGGAAATGTAAAAAAAGTCAGAAATATTTGGGTCTTTGCCCAAATAACTGAATTTTGAAGCTTGGGCCTAAAACGCGTAAAAAAACTTTTTTGACATATTGTACTCTCTTTTTATTTGTTATGTTTGTTCATCAAGTAGCTCTTTTAAGTTTTACTATTTGTAACTAGACTATTTGCTTGAAAATCGTGTTTTAAAATCCGAAATCTGAATCATATCTTGACAAATGATCATGCTACAAACGTGATTAGAGGGATTTTTCGAAACGCATTACGAAGAATTATGAAAAAGGGGTCTTACAGTAGTGTCTTTTTACACGCACGTTTACGCACCAAAAGCTTGTGCAGTGAGAGGATGCGCTTACTGATAAATGACACAACGTTATGTTTTACAGGAATGGTCAAATCTCAGTGTTCTCATGACTAATAGTCGACTGAAGGCTTTGAGCCGGCTGCAGAGACTTTATGAAATGAAAGAATTTGCCGATCTCTACAGCAATCAAGGTATGTACAAGCTTACCTTGGGTGGGTGAAGCCCGGGTTCGTGACCTGTAGGAGGATTCTGGTAGCTCATGTTGGTAAAATATTATGCAACTCAGTAGATTTTTGCACGCTATTGATTACCATTCTTGTTGCTGTATATATTGTGCATTATTTCTTATTTCGTTACTAGATGAGTTATCTCTACAAAACATCGACTTGATGCTTGGAAAGTGGTCAAAAAGACTTCCGGACAAAACTCTGCATGCTGTGTCTGTCTGGGATGACGTCATCACTAGCAGGTTTGTTGACAGGCAACGATATTCTTGGTATTGGATTGTAGTTGGTTAAAGTGTCTTTCCTTTTTTTTATTCAATGGTAGTCTACGTAATTATATATAAAAAGTTGGTTTTCCGATTTTTAGAGAAACTGTCTTCGATATGAAGTAGAGCGGTGAATCCACTTATTAGTAGAAAAGAGACAAGAAATTACTCCTTCATCTCTACAAGCCTGTTTCCTACGGTTAAACAGAATGGAAATATTCAACATTTGTTACCCCCAACAAAAATATTCCTCTGCCAGCACGAAACAGGCTTTTAGAGATGAAGAAGTAATTTCCCTACTTATAATTAGATATATTTGATTTGTAATGGTTTTAGAAATTTCTTCAAAATTCGCAACGATAGAAAAACCGCTTGCAACAATTTGAAATTATTTGCAACGACTTGGTCAAAGACTGTTCGACTGAAATTTCACAACAATAGGTTTCCAAACCATCTTCTTCTATTAACTATGATAGGACTTACGCTTATTTTACAATCTATCTTCTAAAAATGATACCTATCAATTATTTCATTCCCATAGATGTGTATTCATGCGGAAAATCAAAGAGAAGTGTAAATCTCATAATCGGTAAGCTACATGATTAGACTTTATTTTTGCTTTGGAGCTCATTTGTATGTCTTTTTCTTCCTATAATTTCTTTCCCTTGTTCATTTTGTGTTATTATCTAAGAGAGGTATATAGGCTAATCTTACTCTGAACAAACTTCTATTCAGATTGCTCAAAAAGTCACACAAACAATAAGCATAGAGTAAGTATGCGAGCAAGACATGCAATGTGGTCTCCCTGTGCCGAACGATCTGCGTAGCAACTCGGGCATAAGATTTATAGTTATTAATTGTCGATGTTTAGGAACCAAAGACTTTTTAAATGGACCAGGCTGTTGGAATCTCTTATTGTTGCTATTACATGATGCTTCAGCATTAACGTCTTTGTCTAGTGGATTGGCTTCAAATAGATAACTTACAACGTCATTTATTATGAAAATGATTGAATCAAAGAAAATCTCAAAGATAGATACATTTTCAATTATTTAGCAACTCAGGACGAAATATAATGATAAATCTTTGTAATAGGCGTAAAACCTGATTTCATATAGACCGTCAAAGATTGGGGTATATTTAGCTGCATGTGTTAGGTCTGTTATATTTGGTTTTGTTTGTATTTGATCCTGTCTTTTGTTTGATTCTATTAGGCATGAGTTTGACTCTGTATCTGAGAGACTTGACATTGAAGAGTCTAGGAACATGTTGCTGCTTGCTGATATTGCTCGTCATCAGGTTTGACTGATTTTAGGGCGGCATTGTAAATTGCAATTCTTGTCTAAATTAGTAGTAGACCAGTTTGCCTGTAGGAGTAATAGGAATGCCATTAGTAGTGCCAGGAGTGTAGTTCAGTGTAGTGTTGTGTAGGGTAGTGTAGGGTAGTTTAATGTAGCGTAGTGTAGTGTAGTGTAGTTTAGTGTAGTGTAGTGTAGTGTAGTGTAGTTTAGTGTAGTGTAGTGTAGTGTAGTGTGTAGTGCAAGGAGTGTAGTGTCAGAAGTAGTAGTTAGTACCAGTAGTAGGCCCGTAGGAAGGAGTAGGCCAGTGTGACTAGGCTAACAGTTAGAGCAATAGCTCCAGACCTTGACCCTTGCTGCATTTCATGTCTGCAGTTGCTTCCTTCAACCAATAGCATTTCATGTCCTACAAATATTTTTTAATCTCGTGAGGGTAATCCATACTTTTTCATCTGTTGGCACTCCCTCAATCCTAGAGGTCTTTTCTTGCTGTATGTTGCATATTCGCTACGCAATCGATATTTGCTATACCCCATATTAACAATTACACGCACTGACTGGATTAACCAATATGGGATTGTCCTTAAAAAGGTTCTGTGAAAAATTTTAACGATTTGCAAGGATCCAGAGCGTTATAAGAGGATTTTGCAACCCTATCAAAATGGCATTGCATGATACTATTCTTGTAAACATCCATTCATAGCTAACAGCTAATTCAGGCATATTATTAAAAAGATGAATTCTAGCCATAGCATTTGAAAGCATATGATTCCAAAAGTTGGATATCTTATTTTTAATTCCATGTGTTTCTTCTGTGGGTAGGAAATCGACTTTGGTGTTATTTATTTGCAGGGGAATTTTTCCGTCGCTGCTCAGTATCTCAGAGACTCGTACGATTCTACTCTTCAGGTATCTTTCTGATACTTAATGATCCAGTTATCAATGTTTAGGACTAGGCAACCTACAATTTTTGCAACCCACAATTTTTACAAAAATCCTTCTTTGTCCGGGGGTTGAGATTCTATATGATATGCTCAGATTATGATATGTCGTGGCTAGGATATGTTAGGTAAGGAATTTAACTAGCTCTTTTGTCTCAGGGTTAGGGGTTTTGTATCAAATTATTATCCGGAGGGGGCTTTTATTCGCTTAAAGGTGTGTCCCAAAGGCTTTTTGCGGGGATGCTCAAGCCAAACATAAATATGCGCGTAATATCTACATGGAATTTTTTGTGCACGTTTCCAAATTTATAGGTACTTTTCTTTGATATTTTCCGGATTTATGATTGGGTATTTCTGACATCGAGAGGCACAACCCCTTATCACCGAATACTCAAGTTAGTATAGATTTAGGATTTTAGTATAGGGTTAAGTAATAAGGTTATGCATCTTCTAAATTAGCTTTAAAGATAAATATAAATTTTGCTTTTTTAGTGGTACGTTCCCATCCAAAACTTGCTTAGTCAAGTACACCCCCCTTGGCAGAGAACAGAGGTGACACTATGTAGAGGCCCCCCCATATTTGTACGTGAAGCGTTATTTGGCATATTTTTGCGCGTGATCTCGTGATTTAGATATATTCGGTTCGTGAATCTGTGAGCAAAGAATCCTTCTTGCAGCGTGATTTGTTGAAAATGAGGTCGTTATTCTGTGAAAAAGAGTTTTCAAGTGTGTGATTGCGTGACGCGTCCTAGGCGTTAAATTTTTCTTGCCTAATTTCGGTCCTTACAAAATTCCAATGTCCAAATACTTTCTCTTGCAGCTTTGAAGCCAAAGATCGAAAAGATCGTGAAAATTCTGTATTAAGGCCCGTGATGGCGTGATAAACGAAAAATTGACGCGTGAATCCGTTATTCAGGGGTTCTATGGAGGGGGGGTTCTATGTAATGAGTGATATACCTGATCAACAGACGGAGAATTTAAACGAACCGGCATTTCATACCATGCATTAATCTGGCATTTCATTGTGTTGCAGAATAAAGCTAAAGAAAACGGCATTGCTGTAGATTGGTATCATTTGTATGCAAAGGTGCATTGTGATAAATCAGGAAAATCAAACCCAATGGATCAAGTTTCATCACTTGTCACCGTGCTGGAGAGGCTAGGTTTGTATTTGTTCCCCGATGTTCATTTGTTCTTTGTTTTCGTTGAAAATATTATTTCGTCCGGCATTCTAAATCTAATATGATTAGTTATGAAATTCTTTCTAAATCATTCGGCAGATGAAGTGAAGAAGTTCGCAACAATTGACATCAAAAGAAATATATCCCACCATATTTTGGAAAGTACAACGTGGAATTGTTTGGCAGACATTGTTTCGAACCAAGGTAGGATCAGTTTGAAACATGATATCTTAAGAAAATGTATCTTTGCGCAGGTGTTTTCTATATTTCAGATCTAAATCTTCTTTATTATGAATGGTTCATAATTTCATCTGTTTTCATATAAAAATTCAAGTCTGCCATTCTTTCATTCCTAGATCATGTTTGAAGAAATTAATTTCACCTTTTTGCCTCATATTCTGACTGCACCGATACTTTGCAGGCAATCCTTAATATAATTTTGTCAATTGATGGGCCCTGAATAATTTTACAAAGGGCGCTGTAATCATATTTTTCTTTTTTGACATGCTTCATCAAAGGTGCAATTTGTTTTGTGTCATTTTGATACCAAATAATTATTTGAATCATTGATTTTGTAAGGTGAGGAAGACATAAAAGGCTTGTTTGGTCAGAAACAGAAGACATGCTTATCTAATATTTATGGAGCGTTTCCTCCTTTAGAGAAGGAAAAGGTAAATTTTTATTGTTATTTCACTGCATGAATACATTCAGTTTTGTTTTCATTTGTTAATTTGGTGTCTTGTTTTGCTCCACCGCAGTCGGAGATCATAGTTCTCTTTTGTTCGATGTTATCTCTCCAGGTAGGTGTGCACGCGACTTGACTCACTAGCCTAAGAGCCTTGCCCTCGATCCATCTCTTTACGTTTAATGCTAAGCAGAGGAGGCAGTAAGAAATATTTGTGTTGAGTCTTTGGTATAACTTAGCCCTATTTAGAACCGACGACAGTCTACCACTGCTAGGTATGAACCCCAAGCTGAACGATATTCGTCGGTCTAATCTCAGGAGTGTTGATGATGAATTATGTTCATGCTAGAAAATGTATTCCATGAGTTGATTATTCTCTTTCTGTCGTACTACTCTGATTATTGTCAGACGAAAGCTTATCAAGTTGTTATTCTGTGTTTAACAGTTGATGTGTTTCACAATGTTTCTGATTCCTCTAACTGTCCTTTGTAAGATTCAGAGGGGGCTGTTTAAGGCACTGTGTGAACAAGCAGGACCCTTTTGAACTGATAAGGATTGAGTAAGGGCCCAATATATGATGTATGATTTTCACAGGTTTGAAAAACAATTAGCCTGGTTTCTTATTGGTCAATTTCTTTCCCCTTGGGGTATCATGATTCGTTAGACTTAATTTCGTTCTCTCCCTGACGTACTGCTCTGATTATTGTCAGACGAAGAGGCTTGAGTAGTTATTATGTTTTGCTATGTTTTATGTCGCTATCCTGAGTTGATTATGTTTGTCTGTTTTAGTGCCAGTTGTTTTTAGAGCAATATTCATACAGCTGTCTGCAATCTGCAGTTGCAAAGTCACACCAGTTGGACGAGGCAGATGCTCAAAATAGGTAACACCTCATTGAAAATATGTTTTTGATGTTATACGCATTGCCTTACCCAGTGCATTTTTTAAGGTTTAGGTAGTGATGAGAAATTGAACAACTTGGCACTTGATCTACATATAAAGAGATATCTACACAACTCTCAAAACTGTGCTTATTGACAGTAGAACACAAGGTCCTTGTTTTTATTTCACTACGTCAGCTAACAAGTCTGGTTTACTAGTTTTAACATTTGCCAACTAAAATTTGCATCTTTAATCAAATGGCCAGTATCCTCCTCTCACAACGCCCTTGTTTAGCCTAAAGAAACACTCGCTAAAATGTTGATGTTTTAAGCTAGTGATTCTGAAAAGAAATGGCTCTTTATGTGTGTTTGGCTGTACTGAAAAATATAATGAAATATTGTTCATATTCAACAATCTACATTTTTATGTTGAAAGCTCAAATTTATGGTTTGTCGTAAGTCACAGATTTACGGTATGCAATGGTAATCTTTGATATTTGATGTTTAACCTTTGATATGTTTTGAATTTTAGAGTTTTACTGGAAAATGCTTTAATGACGATGGTGAAGTTTTGTGATGCGACTTTGCGAAAAGCAGAAGATGGTAAGTCTATTTTAGTTTACTCATTATATTTCATAATGTTAGAGATTTATATGCTAGTGAGCGGGCAAACAAGCAGATTTATTTGTTAACGCAAGTTCAGAGTATGGCCGCTTTCAGCCATAGTTTATCGAAAAAGATGGTTTAGAAACCAATTGTTGTATCTTTTTGTGCAAGTTTTTCAAAATTGAGAGTGCACAGTCTTTTTGTTATTGTTTAAGCCAAAAAGGTCATGGTTGAGTGAATAGACCAAAACGCTTCTTTTGGTTTCCTAGCCAGAAATATTCGTCATTTAGAAAATATTTTATAATATTCAGCATCATATTTATGTAGGCAGTACTTACATGTAAAATTTTAATAGAAAAGAGAGAGAGAATAAGACATAGGTTGTGCACGTTCAAGTACTGCTCAACATCAACTGTGAAACAAAGACGTGTAACAATAGGTTTCTGAAACATCTTTTTCGACAAACTATGTTTCAGCTGATGTGGACCTCTGTTGGTGAAGAGTATATTCCTATCAAGGATGGCGTGAAATGAGAACCTTACTTTACAGAATTGTCTTTTGTTCAATGGCGTATTACATAGAGTATTATTAATGGTCTTCATATTACATTGAGTATTATTAATGGTCTTCCTTTGCTAGATAACAATGAATGTCAGGCGCAGTATGAGTATGCCCATATCGTTGTGCGTCACATGCTGACGTCCATGAAATTGGAGTCGAAGGACGCTCGCCAGCAGTTTCCAAGACTTCTTCAAATCATTGGCCGGTATCCAGAAACTAGAGATACATTTTTAAGAAAGGTAAGAACATTTAACTCGAGTAGAGAGTTGCTATCCTGACTATAGTGCTCGATATACGCAAGAATAGAGCAATCATAAAGCAGAATGAACACATTAAAAACAGACATGTCCTTCTGTGACTCTGAGTTTGGTGCTTCTGCTTTCATCATGCAGACTATACCAAACCAACTGGTATATGATTGGTATAGTCAGTCTGAAGAGTGCGTAAGCTCGATCCTCAGAGTCACAGAAGAAAATGTTTATTTATCAATGTGTTAATTTCTTCTATAAGAAAGGTGAGTATATTCATTTAATTTTTATTCTGGAATTTTTGCGCGTTCCGCCTTTTATTCAGTTTTATCGCAATTTCTATAATGATTTGAATAGATGATTCTGGAAAAGATCTCTGTTAGATCTCTCGTAATAGCTACAACGCATCTTTGGAATATGCCCCTTAGTAACGCATAGCTAACAAATTACAACAGCCTGAATATTTTGTAGCTTACATTCAAAGTGTAGTTGTCAGTTTTGGTTGCCTTGTTTAGGCACATATTCCTGTCATGTATTGCGTGAAATCAGATCAGCCATCTTTCGCCGAATTATATATTATTTCACATCTGAAAATTGAATTGAATTGATGATTATTGTTAACATTTCAATATCTGTGTCCTTTCTATTTTCATTCTTGTACCTCTATTTCAAAATAGAAAATAGTATTTTTCAAAAAAAAAACGAAAATATGAAATAACTTTTCAGCTTATTGTCATTGTTGATGCTTAGTACAGATTCTTCTCTATAGCATTACTTGGTCTAATACTGCATCAAAGTGCTCGATGTACAGAAATACAGAGCGATTTAGATTAGAAACAAGATAGGAGACTTCCTCCCTGTTACTGAAAGTTTTATGTTTTCACGATCATCAGACAGACTATAATGAATAACGTGATGATAGTACAGATTCTTGATTTTCAATCATTATTTTCCTTCCATCTTTTATCCACAGGCGTGCGAGGTTCCTTCTTGGATGTTTCTTTCTTGGCTGAATGAAATGGTTGCTTTCTTGGACAAAGAGGAAGCCGCGTCTGTGTATCCGGTCTTGCTGAGCATTGCGAGAGAATACCCCCAGGCACTGATGCACCCCTTACGCATCAGCAGTGAGCAGTACCAATTTGGCAGTAGCCCAGAAGGCCGGAGAAACAAAGATAATTTCCAGCGGTGAGTGTAGTGATATTAGTACTTTTGAAATACTTGTAAGACCATCACTATTCTCTAATCATGTGGATCCTAATCTCAAAAGTGTGCATTGCTCTTAGAAACACTTGAAATAGTTTCTTTTTACGCCATGATTACATTATAAAGAACTCCGTCTGAATAGGGAATCACATGCTGAATTGAATCTGAATTCATAATCTAGTTCAATATCCCGAATTGAACTAGGTTATGAAAGGGTTCTACTGGCCTAAGACCTATATTTTCCTGCTAGTCCTGCACAAACTACCGAAAAGCGGAAATGTCATCTCGACTGTTGATATCAAATCATTTTGATGTAATATTATTTTACAAAATTATCTTAAAATTAAAACGTATTGGGGTCCTTTCCATGATGTCACCAATGCTCTTTTTCCAGGTTATCTGCTGAAACCAAGAATCCAGTTTGGGATGAATTCATTGACGCTCTCGAGCAACTGCAGCATCCACATCTTCTTTTCAGGGTTAGTCACATTTGCCGTTCAAAATTTACTGTTCATACTTGCTTTCCCAACGGCACTTGACATGAACCATTGACCTCTGCAATCGATGGAAATATAGACTCTTTAGAAGCTTGGAAGTGTCCTTTTACCTAAACACCACTGACCTGTACATATCGATGCTGTAAATCTAGATTCTGTAGACTGTTGAAAGAACACTCTTGTACTCGAACACAATGCAGTGGAGCAATTATCTAGGCCATGCTGTAATGAATGATACAATTATTTTCCTTCTGATTCTCGACAGGATTGGTACGAAGAAATGAAGCAGTTGCTAGAAGTGAAGAGAAGAGACCCTAAAGCCATCAAAGAATGTTATTTTGTCATCTGGAAGAAGCTTTTTCAACCTAAGGGTCGTCACGAAAGAATCCGAGGGAAAATAAGGCAAAGATGTGCAGAGGTAATTCTCATTACCTTGCGTTTCCAAATTATCAGAAAATTTTAGAATTTACTGGATTGAAAGTGCTAATATTTTTGATTAATGGATGCATAGAGACTTTCAAGACCGTCACTAAACAGGGGTGTAGTAAGCATTTGAGACTTTGGGGGAAAAGAATTGAATGGCATTTTTTTCATGAAATCAGATAGGCCATTTTTGAAAGTAACAAGGGCACTTTATTGTCTTTTTAGAAATTCTTGGGGCAGGGCACGTACGTTTCGTGCCCCCGATCCCTACATCCCTGTCACTAGGCCCCAGCAGTCAGATAACAAAACTTTTACTAGGTATTGATTTCCAATGTTCCTGTAAAAACCTGCTACTAAGATCCTACATTTTTAGGAGTTAGCCTAGGCAGATTCTTAAATAAATGGTAGTTAACAGGCCTTTAAACACTTCTTTACTGCCATTAGGATTATTAGTACAACCTAGAAACCTGAAAACGTACAATTTGCAATTTGTACTCTTTAAATACCGGCAAACCTTTTTAAGTCTTAGGCTTTCAGATTTAGTTGGAGGGTTCTACTTTATTTCTTTTGTGTGTCTTTTAAGAAACATTCAAAGAAAGCTGATGACATTTTTGGAAAAGATGGTGGAAAAATCCCAGACATGATGATCAAGGTGATTTTTATTTTTTTCTCTCTACCTTGTTGGTGAGATGTAGCTAAATTTTCTGATATCGTCTTTTGAGAAGGAACGTCACATATCTTTCATCAGCAATAATCTGTATTTCAGGTGAACGAGATATCCCATTGCTCAAACTCCTATTCCTTAATTATCATATTCCGTCTTTTATGCTAGGGGTAAGGTAGCATACTCTACGCCACAACAAATGTTATGATATGGAATATTTATTACAACCACCAAAATCTACTTTTCTCAAGGCCGTTTAACTAAGGCTAGTGTCACAGGCTTCATCAGAAACTCCACGCGCTATCCATTTTATGAGTTCCCTTATTTAAGTTAGACGCATGACGGTTTCGGAGTAACGCCGTCCAGTCCCTTTACCACCAAGCAGTCATTTTATATTGCACGCCTCCACAGAACCTATGTGACCAACCTATGTTGAAAGCCTTCACACTTAAGGAATGATATATTGATCACAAATAACCACCAAACGTTCAAGAAGCAAGTCGGCTCATTTTTCTGAAAATAGGTTTTTCTTTGTGAGGCTGTAATGGATGATTATTCAGAGTGAGTCAAGAAAATTAATCAACTCTAGATTATCTTTTAACTTGAAAAGGTAAGAAATATTTTTAAAATCTCAAATTACTTTGAAAAATATTTATATGGACCATCTTAATTCGGAACATGGTCATTTGATTTGTGATCCTGTGTTTTGTTTGTGACAATTCAGTATTACGTGTAAATTGTGCTTGAATGTTTTAACCTTAGGAATTCGTGGACGGCTATGCGAGGGTGAAGAAAGAACTCGAAGATTTTAAATTTGAGGCCGGAAACTTGGAAAATTATTCTCCCTGGTTTTCCTCCTTTCAAAGTGATTCACATGAAGCGCATATGGAGATACCTGGTATGAAATTCAATCAAATTCAATTTTATCCATTTGATAAAACAAAATAAAATGTGTACCAAAAAAATGAATAATCTGACACCCTCTAACGAATACTGATACTGGCCTTCTATTTCGTACCGTTGTGTAGATGATGTGCTAGATGCTTTAGAACTTTACTGAGTAAGGAGATGATTTTTGTGATTTTCAAAATCTTCGAATAGTTCCTATATGATTAAGTACATTTCGTCTTATCAAGGCTGTTTCTGACACAATATTTAACATGATAGTCACCACTAATCATGACAAGCATTTGATATTTAGTAGGGCAACGTTTCGGGAGAGACCCATCTTCCATCATCGGACAATGAGAAATGTGGTATATTCCCTATTCATTCCATACTACAAATCAAAGGCTTTTCATTCATGATAAGTGGTGACTATCATGTCAAATATTGTTAAATTAAATTAAAGTTCCTATATATTTTTTGCTAGCTTGCTCATGGGATGTTGGAGCAGTGTCGACTTTTTATCATATTTAATGATTTTTTCGCCTTATATCTAGGTCAGTATACTGGAAATCAGAAGCCATTGGTGGAATACCATGTCAATATTTCTGGCTTTGATCAGCGGGTATGTCCACTATCTATTTTCATATTTCTTCTTTGCTGGTGGAGCAAAACCTGCCTTTTTTACTTTCAGGGTTTTATGATATCATATCTACTTCAGATACTTCGAGTGTTTCATTTCAGATCAAGATGTACTTTATGAATAATTGAATTTACCCAGTACTACAGCAACTGCCTGTCCTGAATGTTTGATTCGAATTTCTCGCTGGTGATTTTCTTTGTGCATTTTGGTTTCAGGTTTTGGTAATGAGCTCACTGCGGCTACCAAAGCGATTAAAAATCCGAGGGAATGATGAGAAAGAATACAAGTTCTTGGTGAAGTGTGGGGAAGACTTGAGGCTCGACCAAAGAATTGAACAGGTCTGAAATTTTTTATGTAATTTTCTTAGTATGTCAACAATCGTCTTAACGTAAAAATAATTTCCAAGTATCTTGCAATTCTTTAAAACCTAATGAACTCTATAACCCTGAGGGGGCCTTGTCCTACTTCTTAGGGTCTTTTTCGAAATTTGGGCATCCCTCTGGGTTAATGGTTCAAAATCAACATTGATTTTAATCTTTAGGGGGAAGGGCATTCACATTTGTGGATTTTCGTTGTTTTTCAATGATGCATGTTCTTTAAATGTCCTTTTTTCGTTTTCTTAGGGTCAGATATCATTTTCATAGTAATCCCCACTTTACAATGACAAGCCTTTGTTACTTAGTAGGGTTACATTTGGGATGGATCCTTGGGCAAAGGTTGGCTAAAAAGGCGCGAACACAGAGCGAGCCTCAGAAGATCTGTTGTTCTTAGTCTCACGAAATGAAATGTATCGAAATTAATTGGTGAAAATGAAAATACCTAAGTAGAATTCAAACTCACGACCTTTGATTCTCATCCACTCTACCAACAGAGCTACTGAGGTTATCCATTTGATCGACCAACCCAAGTCATATCACTCTCACAAATCGCACCACCACCCAAAAAGTGTGGAGACAAATATATCCAGGTTCTTTATCAAAAGTTCTATAAGTTTTACTGCACTTACCAGTGATGATTCTTCTTACAGCTGTTTGGTATCATGAATGGCATTCTGAATGTAGACACGATATGCAGCTCCAAAGCATTGTCTCTGAAGACCTATGAAGTCGTTCCTTTAACTACCAGGTAATACTCGCTGTTCCATTTTAAAGAAAACGAATCAAATAAATCACGCAAGTATAATTCCTTTGACGCACTGCAAATTAAACCAGTATAAACAGTTGCAACATTCGTAGCATTGGAAGCTTTAGTATGATAGGGTCTGGTAGGGCCGAATCTTGAAAATCGTAGACTGAATCTAATTTGCAGTGCGTCGAACGAATTATACTGCGTGATATTTTTTATTCGGTTTCTCTGATCAAAGTTGACCAGTTATTTAAAGCCTCATCAAGAATTATTAGCAATAGAAATATTTGTTGTGATTTGTATGAGAACAGATTTTAGGTTTTATTGAACCGGGTCTCTAAATAAGCAGAAAAAGTCGAGGTGAATAACTTTCCAGTTGTCTGATTTCTCTTATCAATTTTGAATTGATTGGAAATATTTATTCCCAATTTTGGAAAATTCAAATTATTTTTTTCATCAATAGAATTTCAAACGAGCAAATTTAAAACTAAAAAAGTAACAATTACATACAATATTGTGCTCTCCACAGAGCTGAATGATTGCGAGCGGTCAGCATGTTGGAGTAAATGGTTAGGGCACTAGAGTACTAAGCTAAAGGTTGTTGGTTGGAGTCGAACTCGGATCATTTTCATTCTCACAAATTACCTTGATTTATTACCAATATCCTGCTGTTTTTCAAGTTTATTTATAATTGCTCATTTGACTATATTTTCAACTAAAATTAGTAGAAGTTTGATATTGGTAATATTTTTTTTTAATGATTTAAATCCATAAATCGCTCATTCAATACTTGAATGGAAAGATGCTGATGCAAATATTATGTCTTTTAGAATTGGTATCATTGAATGGCTGGACAATACAAAACCCTTGAAAGATTTGATGAGCTTGGAACCGGATGTCAGGAAGTAAGATCAAAGATTTTTTTCTCATTTTTGGTGAAGAGCGTTTTAGGAAGAAACATCTTTTTATACTAAAGAGCTGCGAAATTCTTTGTTTTTCTGTACCTGAACATTTCCCATGCATCCCTGCCTCTTGCTGCTTCCTCTGCCCTTTTTGTTGACAGTTCTAGACATGCTCGAATACAAAACTTCTAACTACGGGCCACGGTAGAAGAGATAAATTTGTTATATGTGTACCACTTGATAAAACTTAAAAGAATTTTCTTTTTGAAGAAGGGGTAAGAATATTCTTCACTGCATTGTTGTGAACGAATTCGGTTTGAAGATTAGAAAGGTTTGGTCAGTTTCATGTACGAAGAAATAGGTTTTTGAAGAAATCTGATGCATTTTTATCCGAAGAATTTCAACCAATTTTTTTCCCTTTAGGTGGCTGAATAGCCACTACCAAGACTTCAGACAAAGGTATTCAAAAAGAAAAGATTTTGCTGGAGTCTACTCTGATTTGTACAAGTGAGTTATTCATTATTGAATGGATCGTCCTCAATTTTTTGTTGCTAGCTCGCTCACGAAATTTCATTCAAGACTAGAATGCATCTGCTGATGATTCGGACACAACGAAACAGGCCTGTCGAGAAGAAGAGTCTGGTCTTTTGAGTATATTCTTCTCAGTATATGCACTAACCAATCAAAATTATTGCACAGGTGAATCCAGAATGGTGGCAAAATTGCAAAGCTTTGAGAGCTAGGCCTTGACTAAAATTTCCATAACTTGTGTCATACAGGTCACAACAACATAATTTTGGTGGGAAAATTTAGGAAATCTTTCAATAAACGAAAAAAAACAGTTTTCTCGTTCCCTCCAGACTTCGTTATAACGGGATTTATAACGGGATATGACTAATAGTTTCATGCTGATTCAATCAACAGGCAGCAAAGAATAACAATAAAAGAATATAACTTCTGAGTCAAGAGAACCCCTGGTCGACTTATCTCCCTCAGCATCTATCGTTAAAGTCTTTTATTGTTATTCTGTGCAGTTTAATTATTGCATCAGCATGAAATAATTAGTCAGAGCATGAACATGGTTTATGTTTTTGTGGTTCTGCATTTATATTATACTCTACTATACTGTAGTATTGACACTATTTTTCTTCGGCAAGATAAAGGCTATTCTCTTGCTGCCCTTAGTATACATGCAATTCTTGATTATTTCCCATGCTTGATTACTTCCCAATGCTTGATTATTTCCCATGCTTTCCACTCCAGTAAGCGTTTTCCCTTCCATTTTAGATGTGCTAATCGCACAGACACGGTAAAGTCGTTTGAGCAGAGACAGAGGAAACTTCCATGGGATTTATTGAGGTTTATCCACTTATTCACATTTTTCAGTTTTTACCTGATTCGCTTTTATTATGGAACTCAACCGAAGTAACTGCTGGAAACAAATAGTACATTGATCTTACTGCAGAATATTACTGTGCACATTTTCTTCAAATGATATTCTTCTATCAACTTCAATAGCTAATAATCTTATATGATCCTTTGCCTTGAATGCTAAATTATAACTTGGTAACTTCATGTCTGAAACCATTATTGAAACACACTTAACATACACAATTAGAGCTCTGAATTCACAATGTTATAGAGATATGGACTCACAGCTCTATTTGTGTATGTTAAGCGTGTTTCAAAAATTGTTTAAGACATGAAGTTACCAAATTATACTTTCTTTCTGAATGATCTTTGCAAATTCATTTCACATGTGTGAACGTATTGAAGAGGAGGGTCTAATTAGAGAGAGAGAGGGGGGCTTTTTAGGTTAGCTGGAGGGATAAGGGTTTGAACAATTTATCACGGAACGCACAAAGTAGGGTCTATTATGTTGTCAGGTAAGTTATCATGCATAACATAATGAATATGAGTATGATCATCATGTCAGTAATTTGATATAACGCGTGTATGTGGTAATTATGAGAGACATGTAAGAATGTATTTACCTGTACTTTGTGTTTTGTACAAGTGGTTCGTCTATTGGGAGATTCCTCACTAATCCCAATTCCCAGCATTGAAATAATTAAAAATTCCAATGCCAATGAGGAAAATAGAAAAATTCCCAATATGTTTTATAATCCCAATCCCAATTTACTTGTTCATTCCCGAATCCTAGCCCTAAGAAGTCCAATCTCATTTTCCCAGCAAAATTAAAAGCATATCCCAGTTCTCAATTCATCCTTTACCGACCCTCTATGAGTATAGTCGGTATGTAGAACAAGATAGAGTTAACAAAGAGACTTTGATTGCCCTATGTTAAATTGCAGATATTGATTTTCAGGCGTGCCTTCGACAAACTGTCTACTTCAACAGAAGCCTACTTCATGCTGCGCAATCATTTCATCCACACACACTCCTGCTTGTCGGCATGCCATTACATTCTCGGCATTGGTGATCGGCATTTGTCGAATCTTCTTCTCGACTGCACGACTGGTGGTATCATCGGCATCGACTTTGGCATTTCCTTCGGCTTTGGAGTTACTGTAAGCATGATTTTTTATTTTCCTTTTTCTTGGTCATACGTGCAGCCTTGAAAATTCTCCGCGAGCATATCTGATGTGGGGCTCGCTGATCCCTGGGCCTAAATCTCGGCTCACCAGAAAAATCTTATGTTACTTTCTCTCGATTTCTTAAAAATGGGAAGAAAATTAGATAATACAGAATATCTCAGGGCTTTGAATGTGCGCTGCGTTAGATAACATATATCTGCAGTTAACTTAACGGTTGTTTTAGAAAATTTCTGTTTTGCGTATTAGCCTGACTTAGGTCTGGTCTTGTCTCAAGATGGGGTACCGTATCATAAACGATATCATTGAGGAAGTCCTGATGTGTGATTAGGCTCTTTCGTGCTATGGATGTCGTTCAATAATAACTTCTTGCTGGGTGATTGGCAGTACTTCCTGATTTATGTGTACAAGATTTTTATGGGTTTTAGGACCATAATAGTGATTTTTTGTGATTTTTGTAATTTATGTGTTTTGTCGTTTAAGGGTGATTTGTGTTGTATTTCAATTACATTTTCTTATGTTCTCAAACTTTGGGGGAGTCGCTTTCCTCAGAAATTTTATTGCCGTGCCGTTTCTACGTCAATACAAAATTAGAATAATAATAAAGCTTCCTACGAGTATTGTAATGTGACTTGAAATGGGAGAACAAATCCGAATCTGAAGTCTCTTTTATGTATCTATGTGAGTACAAACAGGACTTGGCTTATCATCAACTTGGTTCAACAGAGTCCTAAAATGATAACGTCAAAATATTTATCTTTTGAATTTCAGGTAAGTCTTGGAGACTGTCAAAATAACATCGTATGAACGTAAAATCACCACTTTATATTGAATATTGACTGAGATATGACCATTTGGATATTGGAAATTGCCATTCAAATCCCTGTATTTTTCGACTGGTTCATAATGTTTAGAGCCAGCCGAAAGATACAGTGATTTCATATTGAAAGTCAATTTAGGAACTGGTCATATCTGAGTTAATATTCAAGATTAATGGCTGATTCCATGTTATTTTAGACGCTCTTTGAGATCATGGAATTCAATTATTGAAATTCTGAAATTATATTTATGATGCCACACTTAACAACTTTATTCTTTTAAAACAATATTCAAAAGTTGAGGCTCTGTAGATGATACAGCTTCCTGTCCTTCTCATCATAGAGTTTCTTCAACATTTTCACTATTAGCTATCAGCCGTGTTATTATTCATAGATGCAAGTAGTGCCTGAATTGATGCCATTTCGACTGACGATGCAGTTCGTAAACCTGCTTATGCCACTGAAGGATGCTGGACCATACAGACTGGCGATTGCTGCCGTGCTGCGTGCGATACGCAAGGATTCTGCATTGCTCCTTAATACGATGGATGTGTTTATAAACGACCCACTCGTTGATTGGCAGGTAATACTTGCTAGCGTGGTATATTTTGCTTGATATTCCGTTAATCAAAATCAACTTTCAACTTTTATTGGAAAGCTTTGAAAAATATTTCAATGTCGGAAAACATTTCGTATGTCATGGTTTTGATTTCTTCAAAGCTTTGCCTGAAAGAGGTTTTTCAATTGGTTTCATCATTTAATCTATTGATATTGATCTTAATTCTTTGTTTGATCATTTCTGTCTCACGCTTTCCACATTGTATTGCAGATCAACGAGAGAAAACAAATCGGGAAGATTGATTCTACAGGTGAACTCTTATTTGGTATTTCTTGATGGTTTCCGCAGATGTCTTGTCGGAGTTTGCTTACTTCATTATTAAGCTGATAGAAAAATCTCGTAAATTGTTTCAAGCCTTTAAAATTTTTCGTTCTCGTTTTAGTGGGCTTATGAAAGTGAACGATTCCATATTTATTATGCTAGCCCATTTACGGACGGGGTTTGTTTCAAGTAGATGCATGGAAGCATACTTTACATCAATACATCTTTGTACTTTGATCTAGAGGTCCTGATATTTATTCTACCTATTTACACCAAATAAATCTAATATTAGAAAATTTCCCGCTAGAAGATTCCTCGATTTTAGGTTCAAAGCTTGAGGGTTTGGAACGCGTGCCATCCAAAATCTCCAAAAACAAGCAGATGGTTTACAGGTGCACGTGTTTCTCACCCATGCTAGAAATCCTTTGTTTCTGCTGCTGGAAGTTTGAAAGTTTGTAAGAAGCCTCGTTTCGAGTCGTAGGGAAATATTCTAAATTCTAGAATAAATTTTTAATTAGTAAATTTTTTACTAATCTCGCTAAAGTATGTTTTTGTAAGCTGCGACTTGAACGTTGGTGTTGAGTATCGTATGTTACCCTTATCCTCTCATCTTGAAGCAACTATGCTTGGTTTCTTTGGGAAGTCTGTTGTGTCATTGAAGCATTTTGTCCAAAAAAATAAGGAAATCACCCAAGTCTGTTGAACTCTTCTTACTATTTTACAGATGACTCTGGTGTCTGGTACCCGAAGGAGAAAATCATGATTTGCAAGCAGAAATTGAATGGCATCAACAGTGCATATATTACTGGGTATGTATTTGTGGACAATAGAAACACTTCCAATTAACCGTTTCGCAATAATACTTATAATGATAACTTTACAATATTAGTGGAGCCTACATTTATACTCACGAGACTACAGTAATTCAAAAGTAAACCATGCTTCAAACGTTTAATTGAAATCTTTAGTAAATTATCAGTAGTGATTAGCATGGTTTGAAGCAAGGTTTTTTGAATTAGTCTCTAATCATGTCATAAACATAGGATATTGGGCTCTCGTATTATCATGGAACATTGGTCAGTTATAAGTTGTGAAGCCTAAGAGGAATCACTTGATAAAAATGGCTTCACGATACACACTAGATATATGATAGACCATTCCTTATAGCTTTGTACTGGGTATTAATTTGTACAGCAACTAATGGTCTACAGCAACAATCACAATCGTGCGAGACCGAACTCTTCAAAATGGAAAACGGCCTCGAGGCTCTGGTTTCTCTATAACTTTTTCTCGTGTATGGATCTTCACATCAAATCCATAAAATCATCGTGGCTTCTTCCTAATCTTAGGTACAAGTTTGTGGTAATTCACAACATAGAGGATAATCCCTCGTTTCTTACACCAATCATTATGTTTACCTTTAGATATCAGACCATTTAGCCGCTATAGCCCTGTTTACACGACAGACATTTACTCAGGACCAACCTGAATCAATGAAATATAAGCCTGCTCCAAGCCTCGTTCCCAATTAACCATTCATACTTTGTAGTAGGGAAATGTTCTATAGTTCCACTGATTCTACTGATTTACTTATTGACATGTTTTGGGTACATAATCGTCTGCTTGTTCAGAGAGATCTCATGTACAATGTCGAGTTCTCGATACTCATAAGAACTTGAGGAGAAGCAAGATTTGTAAAATCAATCGAGATGATTTGTGAGAATGAAAATGACCCGAGTAGGACTACCACTGTGCAACCTGGGCTACGAGAAACCCAGACCATTTCACTAACACAAATTGCACCACCACTCAACGAATGCAGAGACAAACCTATCCGGGTTCATTAACACTACACTAGACCTGCCGAAGTGCGACGACTTTCTCACACCAGGAGGACCATCGCAGTCCCACCACTGGATAGAGTTGCAGAAGTAAACTTGAGGAGAAGCAGGAATTGGAAAACAAAGTCGTGGTTCGAGTCCTACTCGGGTCATTTTCATTCTCACAAATTATCTCGATTGATACTCATAAGAGTAGAGAATATTACCAACTGAAGATGGTTCGTAAGACCCTGAAACTTGGAGTTTTGGTGTAAATTGTGGTTTTGTTTATTTAATTTCACATACATTGTTATATATTGGATACATTATCATGTATAAAACATGTTACCCTACGAGTAAATACATTTGGTCTTATAAAGGCTGTTTCTGATAAAATATTTGACTTGATAGTCACCACTTTTCATTACAACTCTATAGGGTGCCCCACTAAATATCAAAGGCTTGTCAAGATAAGTGGTTTCTATCATATCAAATATTATATAACCATACATTGAATATATTATCATATATTAAATAATTATTATTACTTATTATTACTTATGTTCACCAATTGATTGTAAATCTTTTTGCAGTGAGGAGCTAAGATTGGGGAAGGGAAAGCAGTCATCCTTCCAATCGATGCTGGGAGTGGCCTACGGGGATCCTGATTACAACGCGAGGAGGAGATACATGCTTGAGGCTGAGAAGGCAAGCGGATGTGCGAAATACTCGCTGACCCCAGAGCAGCAAGCCGAATGCCTCATTGATCAAGCCACCGATCCTAATATATTAGGCCGAGCCTGGCTTGGTTGGGAGCCATGGATCTAAGTATTGATTCGTAGATTTAACCTCACCTAACTTTTTGTTTATTAAATGTCATCCGTCCATGGTGTTTCCGTAAGACTATTTTGATTCGGAGTCACAAGTTGATTTGGAGCTGCGGGGGAGGAAAGATGGGCTACGAAGCAACCCCTTTTGAAGATTTTGGCACACACTCTCGCACTATATTTTCTATTTTGATGTCATTTCAGAGAGGCATCTGCAAGATAACTTTTTGATATAAACTTTTTATTAGTACTGGAATTTCTTGTCAAGAACAATAAATTATTTTGCTCGATAACTTTTTTCACAATAGCAACGTAAGGGAAATTTGATAAACTCTGAATACTTTGAAAATCGATTAGTTTCTTATACAATGAAATACGTGCACTGTAAATGATTTAATTTAGATTAGCTAGAAGAAATCTCAATTCGTAATTCATACGTATTACAATTCTATTTTGCATGGAAACTGATTTCGATATATATTTACACTTTGACAGTAAAAAAGATGGTGGTTTTGATAATACATCAACAAAGGCAAGCTGTGAGGATTGTCATCAATCTGATATTCCACGTGAGTCACTTTTCTTTCATAGCCTTTAAGAACGCTGCGTTGTTGCTTGCTTTGTACCCAATACCATCACACAATCGCCCTGGAGCTTTGCTTGTCAGTCCTTCCATGACCTCGAATCCCCGCAGCCTCATTTGCCTGTGGAAAACTGAGAACAAGGCTGCCTTGAAAACGGGGTTGTTGTGGCAGTTAAGTACGTAGGCTGTGAAGTCTTTTTTGCTGGGTATGATGATGGACTTGGAGCTTTTCTCGTATCTTATGAAGTAGAAGAATCTGTTGGATTTCAAAACGTGAATTAGCTTCTTCGTGAATCCTGGCAAGTGTTCTTCTATTGATGCAGATACGCTGTTGGTTCGCGATATTTCTGAAATTAGATATGATTATTCATAATAAAGATAAACTGCTTCGATAAAATACTTGAATCATGGCATGCATCTTCTTTTAAAGTAACAAAGTTTATTAATGTGATTTTCGTAAAAGATTCTGTGGACTGTTGCTTGACATTTCACCGTTGCTTGCTGCGGAACGAACGCACTTAAGCGGATCATCAGTTTTTTGCATTTTGAGAAGTTGGTTGAATGGCGATTTTTCTAGTTTCTTGCGATTTATTTGGTTTGTTGAACATTTGAAATCAACCGAAATATGTTCTCTTTAGTATGTTTTGGTATTTCTGTGAAGACGAATTGCCATTTGTTTCAGTGAACGAGATTTCTAGCTTGGACGATCGGGCATTGTTATAAAACTTGTTGATTTCTTCTTTTTGCTATTCGTTCTTGCTTTGAATCGGGGCCTAATACACTACCCCCAAACCCCTGTTGTTTATCACTACAGTTGTTCTGTGTGTGCGCCCTCTTAAATGAAAAGAAAGCACATTGTTGTTGTTGATAATTTCAAACTGACTTTTCTAAGCCCGTCAATCAAATGCGAATTGACTGCGTAACTTTACAGAGACCACCTGCTAAGCTGCAATTTAGCCAAACATAACAAGTAGTTTGGATTCTATATTGCTTCTTTTTCCAACCCGCGTAGATTCATCATCTTTGTCGGAGTCATATTGTTTCGCGTTTAGGTCTATTCATATAATTCTTTCTGAGATCTGCTGATGTTGATCAACAAAACGTTATTCTTCTAAAGTGCAGGTGTAGCCATAAAAAATCTCCTCTCACCCTCTTTACTCTCTTCCAGCCCTATTTTCATCAAGCATAGCTTTGCATCACCCTTTTTACTCCTAGCTTCAAACTTGATTTCTCCTTCTTTCACCGAGTACTTTGCGGATTTATTCTTGCGGCCTCGTAAAAACCTCATCTTGATGGAAAATGGATGCGTAGTTTAAAAATTGTCGAATTGTTTCATTCTACCGTTGCTTGCTGCGAGAAATGCATATTCGAAAATTCGAAAAAAGATCTCTGTAATACTTGCATCAAATTGCGGTAGCTACCGATATCTCTCTCTCTATTTCTTGATTCAGTGTCTGATGTTTTCTGGCTGAAAAGGTTGTATTGATGTTTTTTCCTTGCTATGGGGGAGTAAGTGCAGTCAGATACCGAACCAGACACCTTCCATTGATTAAAATCACATTTCCTTCCTTCGTTAGAGATTATGCCAAGTTAGGTGCTCTGTTGGGGTTATTTCAAGATAGACGCTATGTTGAGAAAACAGATAAGCTTAGGTATATAGATTGCTAAAGAAAGTCTAAGCTGATACATCTAGCGCTGAAAATCAGGTTAACTGCAGGAAACAAACAAACTATCTGATTGTTTTGTGCAGAAAAACAGAAGCTCAATATTGGAAAACAAAATTTGAAAATGCAGACAACTGCGAGTCACTAATTGTGGAAACAGAAGCTAATAGCATTCGAAAAAAACTTAACTATAGGATAGCCTTGACGACCATGCAACAGCACTATGTGGTATTCAATGGTCTATCTTCTGATCACAATGAAGTGAAATATGGGGTGCCCTGAGAATCATCACTTGGGCCTAGATTATTTGCTGAAGGGTACATATGACCTATGACCCACCAAATGTTGCCTGCAAAGTTACAATAGAGATGTTGCAGATGAGTACTGCTGTGTTGGAAAACGGTTGATTAAGTGTCGAGTGTCGTCAATATTGAAAACCTTTATTGTATATCACAATATCAAAAACAATAGTTTAACCAACCACCCACTCACCCACATTTAGCCCTATTACGAAACTCTTGTGTACGGCAGGAGCTCGACGAGAAAAAACCCTTGCAAGCCAGTGCCTACATGCTCAAACCAAACCTTTCTGCAACAACCTCGGTTGCCCATCCTCACATACTTCACTTTGAATTGGACTGTCTATCCCTGATTTACTCGACAAATATTTACGGGCATATGCATATGCAACGCATGTGGGTGCATCAAGCCGTGAAGACGGAAAATTAGTCCTTTCAGGTGTTTTAGTTGAACATTTAGAGATTCTACAACGAGAGAATGTGGAATTTGTTGTGCCAGATGTTTCAGCTCGAATAGAAGGAATGTTGTTGAGTTGAGGTTGACGCCAGCAGATGCATAACATCAACAGTTTAAGTAATGCATGCAATTATCGCGAGTTTGTTTAAGATTTTATCAGCAGCGCAGAGGCTTATCCTCGGATTATTCCGCTGATGGCCTAAATTGATAATAAGATTATTAATTCATAGCCTGAACAATGCATGTAACCGAACTCCTTTTTCGTCCATCCAAACTCGTCGTACTTCTGGCAACACCAGCAAAAAAGTCGACCAATATAAGGGATATGGATTTAAGCCCCTGTCAAATTTGCATAATATAGTGGGCTTACGATAACAGGTCGCGCAGGATCGTTTTGCATCGTACTTTCCTTTTCTTCCTGCTCTCATTGGCGTGGCTGTTACGCTGAGTAAACGCGGAATGAAGAATCGATCGCTTTTACAGCTGGTTTTACTCGGTAAGTCGCTTTCGTCTTTTGCATTTCAAAGGTTTGCGTGATCTAAGTGTAGCTGCATGGGTCCTTTGAGGATCTCAGAGTCACAAGTTACTCAGAGCAAGAGCGTTGAATTGTAAATATCACTGAAAAACATGTAATATACTCAATTTCCTTTAGAATGCAGTAATTTTGTAAGATAATTCGAGGGGCATTGCAATCCCTTTCAATGTGTTCGATTTTTTCAAAAAGGGGATTTTCAACAAATCCTTTATCAAAACAAAGAAACTTTTATGAAAAATGATGAAAACTTTTATGGAGTGGTTTGCCCTTTGAGATTACTGAGGCACAAAATCGCCAAAATCATTGGGAATATATCAGGAATAAGGAAGATCGAGGCTCGTGAGTTCAAAATATCTCTATAATCTAGATGATAATTTCATATTTAATGATAATGATAATCTATGTAAGTGATAAGATATTTGATGATGAAGTAATAAAGTTTCTTTTTTTGAAAGTTTCAAAATGCCGGGGTTTTTATTTCAAACAGGGGCAAGGGACCCTTGGTTTAACACCCCTTCGGAAGGAATTCAAAGAAATGATCGTGAATGTGAATTGATATGAAAAATATTTGCAGAACAAATTAATTGCAGTTCACTTTATGGAAACATTTGATATTTTCATCGAGCGGCTCGCGCTTGGCTTTGATTGCAACTACACGGATCGATACAGTCAAGAGTCGGTGGAGCCTTGCCGAAATCCTTTTCTGACCTAAAGCAATTTCAATTAGTGTCCTTTGATTGAAATTTTTGCGATCATTTGGTTAAAAGCACTCGCGTCCAAAATAAACCAAGCAGCTGATTAAATGGTGAACCCCTTTATAATTAATGACTCTGCTAGTTTCACATCTTTTTAAAGAAAGCAACAAAAACTACTTATGTCCATTCTTTGAACGCAGATTGCTTTGCTGTCTGTTTTTGCAGTTCATCATTGTATTCAATAAACTGTATTGACCCACACGACAGCGGCAATCGGTGATCTGACGATGTATTTGCCCGCTTGTTGGCTTTTCGGTTATGGGTGTGTGCGCTCTCAAAACATTCTTTGCTTGAGCAAATCCAATAACGATTTGCATGAGAATTCCACAGCACAGCTGGGATAACATAACAATAAGTGATTCCAGGTCTTGATGATCTTGAAGTGCGATGTTTTGTGAAGAAACTGTTGACACTTAATGTTCAAGGGAGTGACTATGCTTTTTGAATGAGTAATTTGGAGCCAGACCATCAAGTCCTTGCAAAAAGGTTGACTTTTGAAGAGGCGAATATCAATTTGTCCGTTATTATATTTGTCAGCAGACAGGATTTTTAACCTTTATTTCCTACATTGCGAAATTAATTAAGTTTTTAGACTTTGAAATAGGAGTTCACTGGTCTCTATACTTGGTAAAATTAGAAGTCAAAATTAGAAGTTAAACATTTGAATTTTTTTGTAAATCATCATCATCAAATCTACCTCTGAGCTTTTAGGCCTCAAAAATACTTTTAGAGAATTGACGGTGATGAAGAAAGCTTATCTGAAATGACCAGCAACTCTACTCAATATGTTTTGCATAGTGCACTGCGCAATAAGCTTATCACGTGAAAAGTCATGACCGTTCAAAGAGAGTTAGCATGTAAGAATCGACCACGATTTGGTCAATGGAAATGACACGAAACGTGAGGACAGATATTCATTGATGCTTCCAAAAATGGCATCTTTAAACCTGTGGTTGGTTGCCATTTTGAAAATCTTCAGGCTGAGAGCGAGGCTGGAGAAATCTAATAACGCCATCCATCAAAGCACTGAGCGAATTAAATTGTCGTTGAAAGTATAATCTTCTAGTTTTAAAACCCATTCGACACAGATTGCTTTATAACTGTTTATTACAGTGATCTTTAAGTATTTCTTGTGCTGGGTACACGAGCTCCCTCCAGGGGGGGGGGGGTTAGGGCTGTGAATATTCAAACAAGTCTACTGTATAACTCACTCATCTAGAAAAAGCCTGGATTGACCATCTCTCGTTCGGAAATGAAGTAATTGGTGGCCATATTAGTAGACCCAACTCAATACATTGACATTTCACTAGGGGCTTTTTCTGATAGTTGTTGGAATGTTATGAATGCTCGGCAACAGACTGAATAAACGTGCATTTATTGTTAGCAAAGAATCAATATCGGGAGGCCAAACGCAAGCTTCAACATCTGAATCTAGAAACAACAAAATACTCGATCCAGTCTTTATTTTGAGATCAGTGATATAACTCCAAAACGAAAATGATACGACTGTATCAAAAGTACAAAAGTACGTTTGCTATTAGCACCAAGTTAAGATTTCAAAATAGATATTTGATTCAAAGAATTTCACGTCACTACCGCGTGACATATGCGTGAATATATTACTTTATTTCATCATTTGGTGAATGATTGTAGGAGACAACTTTGATTTACGTAAGTGTCGAAGTCTCGTGGGAGTAAGCGTTTGTAATAGAAAGTAAAAGCTGGAATTGTCAAATGATTACTAGCCTAAAACTATTTTCACGTCTTTTAGACTTATTACACTGTCTGAAAGTTCTGATCTCACCATTATCTGAAATTGGACCAAATAGTCATGGTACTTAAACTATGACCCAAACGTTTTTACCACCATTTTTCATCCTGTAATTACAAAGGTTGGATAAATTGTCCATCGTCTCTATTGTTGAAAAAGTGAAACGGTCACTAGATAACCGTGTAGTGAGAAAGTACGATATGCGACCCTTCAAGATACGAAACACTTCAAGATTCTGTTCCAGATTTTATACAGGGGGATTTTATGGTTAATCTCATTGCCTCGGTGACCAAGAAGGAGAATAACAAATATGAATCTCCTAACATCATTGCTCCTCCCCATCTCCCTGTGCATCATCTGGTTTCATTTCTTTTTATTGATTTTCTTTAAAGCTGGTACACACAAAACTATGAAATACATTTCTAAAGCTATTAAATACATCAAACTCACTAAAACTACAATAAGAGAAATACAAAATACTCAAAATAACATAAAGAGTCTGAATTAGAATATCATGTATACTGTAGCTAGCATTTTTTGTTCTAATACTGCATCATAGTGCTCGATGTTCAGAAGTACAGAGCGATGTAGATTACAAACAAGAAAGAAGAGTTGTTTTGTGTCACTCAAACTTACTCAAACTTTGAGTTACAGAAAGCTAATCTCCATTCTTGTTTCAAATAAAATCTAGAACATCTACAGGGGGCGTAAGGGGCTTACGCCCACCCTATTTTGGTAGAAAAACAATACAATTAGCTTGATAATACCCTATTTCCCTTACATTATCCTTTGATATGTGTGTTACGCCCCCCTTTCCATTGGTGCTGGATCTGGCCCTGATCTAGAATACATCTACATAAAACCTATACTATCTCTATAACATTGTTTGGTCTAACACTGCATCATAGTGCTAGATGTACAGCAGTAGCTGCAGAGCAATATAGATAAGAAACAGGAAAGTAGACTGGCTCTCTGTTACACAGTCTTGAAACTTTGAGCCAGTCTCCTTCTTGTTTCTAATCTAGCATGTATGCCATTAATCATTGCTAATCTTGTCTCATTGTCATTCATTCAGTAATATGCTGCAAACAGAAAAACATACAGGTCTTGTGACGGCAGATCCTCATTGAATGAACGAAACCAGAAAACAAACTACCAGAATCCCTACTAAAAAGAAGGGCAGAGTCATAACTTACCTTTGTTGATTTCAGTAGCCCTCTCTTTCACATCAGCGGTCATCTATGCATATGAATTGTGTAAACAGGGTCTAGGGGTTTAAGCAGTGGCGTTTTCAGGTTTTCGATGGGGCCGTTGACCTAGGCCCCACGCTCCACAAAGGCGAAAAGCGCCTCGAAAAATAAGTTATCCCCTATGTAAGTCCTAGACACTGGGGAGTGGGCTGTGGAGGTGCACAAGCCCTACCTACCCAGAGAATAACATTCTCTAAGTCGGTGATGTGAGAGGGAACATAATTCCAGCCCCCCGTCGGCAAATAACATTGAGCCGATGCACCCCTTCCATCTAAATAGGAGCCAGATGGTAGGCCTTGGAAAAGGAAAGGCAGAAAATAGTGCAAATGCAAATATCATATAAAACAATAAAATGAAATAAATAAACCCCATTGCACTAGAAAAAATCCCCTAAGAAGGAGTGGGTGGGTGGGATTCAAAAGAACAGCGAGACTTGGTTCTAGCTATGCTTGGTTAGTGAAGAACTCATTTGCTGATCCAAACAGCATGCTATAGAATCAATACTGCAGCACATGGAACAAATTAACACCTCCCATATAAGGTAATCACGATAAAACTCGGGGAAATAACTGAGCTGTAAACAAGTGTTCCAGGGAAAAACCTGGGCAGCAACAACAACGTTGTAGATGATCTGAAGGGAAAAACCAAACACTAGGACCCTAGACTTACGGGGATAACTCAAATTAAATCTGCATATAATTTACATGAAAATGCAAGATAACGTATAGGAAACGTAAGATTTGGTCAAATCAATGCGTTTGACGCGGGTCCCGCACTCTCTAAGACCACCACTGGGTTTAGGTTGAAATTCTTCTCTGTTCGTTTACTTCAAGTATGATTACTCTACTGTCATAATAATTTTTTATGTAAGGCATGTATCGACCAACGATGCATTGATTTATGATATTGACTGGCCATTTTAAATCTAACAACGTTAAATTTATTTCAATTTAATTTGCAGTTGTTTTTCTTGGCAGTGGATATTGTCAAAAATACAGAAAATGTGTAAATGGATCTTCAGTGGTAAGTTTTCTTCCTGGATTCACATATTCATTTTTCAAAAGAAACTCGTTTCAAGAAACTTAGACCCTGGAATGACGAAGGTTCACCCCAACACCTCACATTCTCCCGAAGAAATAAAGCTGGCGTGTGAAGATGATAGCTAATTTTACAATCTGAGATATTATTTTGATCTGCTTTTTCTGATTATAATGCAAACTTTTTCACTGTGTATTCCAATTTCATTAACAGGGTCCACTTCCGAAAACTGCAAAAGAAACTACTGTGATTCTAGGACAGCTGAGAGGACTGTTCAGCAAATACAAAATTGATGCTTACATTATTCCGTCCGTCGATGAACATCAGGTTCGCAGATTTTTTAATCTATTAGCTTCTTCCTGTGGCATCTTTCATCTCTGCAGTATCTCCTTCCCAAAAACATCATATCGTGAAAGATCTAAGTGGCCTAGATAAGGAAACTTCCTAGGCAGGGCGAAAAATTGGGAATTGCCCGCCAAACGAACATTTATTTCATCAAGACCATGGGTATATAATAAAGAAATAAGCGAAAAACTACATACAAAAACCATCGTTTGATTCAATTTTAGTCTAAAGGATCATATAGTTACTTTAAAGACTCTTTCGTTTTAAAAATGGTCGCAAATCTCTCAGATAAATTCTAGCCGCCGTTACTCAATTGGTCGAGATGCCAGCCAGATTGGAGAATCAATTATCAACATATTACTTCTCAGTGGTTTTAAACTTGCTTTTAAGCAAGTCAACGATATTTCATTATATGCTGGTTGCACTGGGAGGGTGAGGGCCAGTCACAACAACCTAGTTTAATTCTTAAAATATACGACATTAGATTTCACTACATTACTACTTTACTGCATTACTACATTAAATGTTTCATATCTACGGTGCCCCCTTCCCGAAGCCATCATATCATGAAAGTAATAAGGGCGTAGATGGGAAATTGTTCAAGCAGGGCAAAACCTCTCCCAGATGACTTCCAGCCACAGTTACTCTATTGATCGAAATGCCAGTAAGATCGGAGAGTCGATCATCAACATCATTCTTCTCAGCTCCTTTTAACTTGCTTTAAGCAAGTAGACGCTATTTCAGAGTGAGGCTTGAGCTAATCACAGAAAATGAGATTTTATGCTCAACATAGTCTTGGCAAGTGCTTGCTTACTCTAAGATTCAAACAGTGTTTCTAAATCAGTAGTCAATATTTCCCAGAGTAAGGAGAATTGAAGAAAACGGAATGCTTTGCTGACAAGTGTTGCAAATCTCCAGAGGATATGTACTGCTTCAGTATCTCGATTGAAAAAACCTTGTGAATTCTAAAGTCCTCTTTTCTTACCGGTTCAGATGATTGGTGAGGTCTGACCGTCCTGGGCTTAGTGTTCTCTGACCATAACAACTAAACTAATGTTAGCAAGCCTAAAGACTGAGAGAGCTGAGAAAAGCTCGTACCAATTGAAGATATATTGTATTTTTATTTCCCATATCATGTGCCACTCCAATATTATTGTCTCTGAAGTGTTTATATCTCTCTACAGTCAGAATATGTGGCATCACAAGCAATGAGACAAAAATATGTTTCTGGATTCTCGGGATCAGCTGGTAAACTATTTATGTTTCTCAATTTTGTCATTACCAAACTTAGCTGAAGGCTGGTCAACTGCAGCTTATTTCCCAGTCTCCACATGTGTTGATCTCATCTCTTATCTAACTTTCCTTTTTGCTTTTATTTTTATATTGAAGACAGCCTATGTACTTGGGGAACGGAATGAATTGATAAGCAGCGTTGACCTACTCAATCCTAAAATTGAAATTTTAGTCCAATCATCAGCTAGGTATACTAAGCTAGAACGGGCTAATTTTTTTGAAATTAGCTCGTTCTGGCTAATTTTAGCCCGTTTTGGCTAACAAAAAATTATTTTCTTCAAAAATTTTGAAGCCCAAACGGGCTAAAACGTCGATTTCTTGGATTTCCAAGAACCGGGCCACTATTTTGACGCGATATTTGAGTTCTACGCATCAAGAAACGGAGATTTAAGTAAAAAAAGTTGGGGGTTTCTCCGGCGGAAGTTTGAGACAAATGCGACTTTAACTTTTGTGACGTTTTCTATTGTTTTTTCTGATGCGATGAAGTCCGCGTAATGACGCCCGTGCTGTGCGTGAAGCTTCAGAAACAAGGCTTTAATAAGTAAACATTTTTGTAATTTACGTTGTATTGATAAACATCTTATTAGAAGACCTCATTATAGAACCAAATAAAACTGGTGTTTAAGTCTGAATTATCTATTTTTTTCATTTCGCCGCACGGCACGGGCGTCATTACGCGGAATTCATCGCATCAGAAACAACAATAGAAAACGTCACAAAAGTTAAAGTCGCATTTTTCTCAAACTTCCGCCGGAGAAACCCCCAAATTTTTTTACTTAAATCCCTGTTTCTTGATGCGTAGAACTCAAATATCGCGTCAAAATAGTGGCCTGGTTCCTGGAAATCCAAGAAATCGACGTTTTAGCCCGTTTGGGCTTCAAAATTTTAAAGAAAATAATTTTTTATTAGCCAAAACGGGCTAAAATTAGCCAGAACGAGCTTATTTCAAAAAAATTAGCCTGTTCTAGCTTAGTATCCCTTGCTGATTATGTACCAAATTATTCCTCCTCTTTTCATATCCATTTCTTTAACTATTGATAGAAAATCCGCTATCGAAAGTTATTGAAAAAGCAAAAAAAATTACTTCTCAAATATTTCATGATCACATCCCCTCCCACGTAGAGTACTAGGTAGTGCCTCAATGACCACCCTACACCTAGGTTGGGCTCTGTTATGTTTTGAACATAAAGAAATACTTAGAGATAGAAATATATCTAAATGTTCTTCCTTTCCAGCTAATTTCTTGTTTCTTTTCTGGTTAGCCCATCGCAATTAGCTCTACCTAGGGTTGAATATTTGCTTCTTTTGTGTATCACTTAATTTTTCAATACGCTTTCGCTTTCCTTAAATTATTCTGTGCCAACTTATAGAATGACTATTTAACTGATTGCCCTTACAAAGGCTAGTAATAATTGATCATTTCGGGCTCGCTTGACCTATTAATCTAAGACATTGATATCTGTTTTCGTTTTCAGGTACTGCGATTGTAACGAAAGATAAAGCAGCTTTATGGACAGATGGAAGATATTTCGAACAAGGAGAGATGCAGCTTGATTGCAACTGGATTCTGCAGAAGGATGGTTTGTTTTTCATTAACCTTCTTTGCCCAATATTCGACATGATAGTTACAACTTATCATGGCAAGCCTTTGATATTAGTAGGGCTGTCATAACTAGGCTTGTCATGATAAGTGGGGACTATTATGCCAAATATTGTGTCAGAAACAGCCTTGATAAGACCGAGGGGCGTTTCACTCCCTTCCAAAGTGTACGAAATTTTTTCAAGAACAAAAGGATTTCCAGTGATCCCCCAAAGATTTTCATCAGAACAATAGGATTTTCAGGAAAAGTGTACGAGATTTTAGGGAGTGATTCGCCCCTCGGATAAGACCAAATGTATTTACTCGAGTTTTTAACAATTTCGAATTGAAGTGAATTACCACGCAACATGCAAATTGCATAACTACCAATCAATCCGTGTGCGCCTTTTAAGTTGTCCAAGCTTCTCATTCGTTCCACGTACGTAATAACTTTTTGTCATGTATGAATTTCATAATTTGAAAGCAAATTTAATAGGACAACCTTTAAGGAGAGATTTGATTCCCTTCATCGGGCATTAAGAAATGAGGTATCTTCCCTATTTATTCCATAATAGATATCAAAGGCTTGTCATGATAATTGGTGACCATCATGCCAAATAAAGTGTCACAAACAGCCTTGATACATCTAATGTATTTAACTTCTTTTCCATTGCATTATCATAAACTAAAACCCTAGATACAAGAACATGATAACTCACAGACCGATTTTTGAAGAGAATGCAACTAAAGTATCAATTTCTTTCAATATTTCAAATTCCATGAATTAGCCCTACTTGGGCCATTCTATTCACACAATTTATTCCGCTTAACCTCTTGTTGAGAAATATTTTGTTGAGAAAATAACCTCTTGTTGAGAAAATTTTCACGCGGTAGAAATGGGGGATATTCTATAAATTTGAAATTGCATAATTGATATGGCTATCTTTCAGGACAACCAGGAGTACCTAAGGATAGAGCTTGGCTGAAACAGGTAGAACAATTGTTTTGATTTCAAAGTTTGATCATTTCTTTTCCACTGATTTTCAGTGCTGTTTGTTGCCGTTTCAAGTAATCTTTTCTGCACTACATCTCTTCTCTAAGATTTAGGGTCTTTTGAAACTCCTCTCAATGGATTCTTCAGCGATATATCCTGGTTGTCTTTGATATACCTTATTTTGCTCTTTTGTTATTATGAATATCGAGATAATTTGTGAGAATGAAAATGGCCCGAGTAGGACTCGAACCCACGACCTCTAGATTTTTACTCTAGAACGCTACCACTGCGCAACCGGGGCTACGAGAAACCCAGGCCATTTCATTCACACAAATTGTTGCACCACCACTTACCAAATGCAGAAACGAACCTATCCGGGCTCTTTGACACTACACTGGACCTGCCGAAGGGCGACGACTTTCTCACACCAGGGAGACCATTGCAGTCCCATCACTGGATAGAGTTGCAGGAAGTAAACTTGAGGAGAAGCAGGATTTGGAAAATCAATCGAGATAATTTGTGAGAATGAAAATGACCCGAGTAGGACTCGAACCCACGACCTCTAGATTTGTACTCTAGAACGCTACCACTGCGCAACCGGGGCTACGAGAAACCCAGGCCATTTCATTCACACAAATTGTTGCACCACCACTCACCAAATGCAGAGACGAACCTATCCGGGCTCTTTGACACTACACTGGACCTGCCGAAGGGCGACGACTTTCTCACACCAGGGAGACCATCGCAGTCCCATCACTGGATAGAGTTGCAGGAAGTAAAATTTTCAATCCTGCTTCTCCTCAAGTTTATTATTAATAGTTTGTTGGGGAATGTTTTCAAACGCTACCCAAAAGCTTATTTTATGGCATCCAAGAAATCCCCGTCTAAAATTTCATATTTGAAGGTTTGAAATTTGAATCAAATTAAGATCGAAAAGTAGATTTGATGCTCTATTTTCTTGATTTTAGGAGTTGAAAAACAAGCAAGTTGTTGGAATAGATCCTAGACTAATTACAATATGTAAGTCTTCATCCAGTTCTATGATGAATATGATTCGATTTTAGAATGTTACGTTAAAAATTGAGGGGAATGTTAATTTATGCAGATTACTTACAACCATTTATGTTTACATAATTTGCATCTTGGTACTGGAGGTTATTCAAACTCGAAAAAAATCAAATCCCTCTTTTATGGAAAATATGTTTATGGAAAAGGAGACAAATTACGACTTAACAGGCGTGAAAACTTTGGATATTCCAAGAGTAAATTCCACAAAATATGGAATTATTTATCTTAGTTATCTTGGACCAAAGATATGGAATTTACTCCCTGATGAAATGAAATTGGTACCATCTGCCAGCCATTTGAAAATACTAACGACAACATGGTTTTTCAAAAATATATGCTAAAAGCTCTTTTTATCAATTATCTAACATAAGAGTGGCCTGATCTAGCCATTCATTAGCCCTTTGTGATTTGTGCTAAAGAAATACATGATCCCTAAAAGTTTATGGGTGAGGGAAGATTTGCAAACCTTTTGTCCGAAATTTGCTGAAATTTGCATCAGAATATCCAAGAAATATTACCAACGGAAGACTTAGACAGGAAACCAATTCACACAATTTACTATGCTATAACTTTTGTATCTAGATTTAGTTGTTTGATGATTACATTAGCACGAAACAAACAAATTTATGCATATTTCTTTTTGGATTAACTCCTTTCATAATTGATGAGTAAAATCGTTTGCTTTTCATGTTTTAGCATCCTGGAAAAGCCTAAATACGGTATGTATCAACTAAATCTCGAACTTGTTTGTCTGCATAAAATCTGACAGTGGAAAGCAGAAACATAATATATGATGATGGAAATAAAGCCAGTGTATTGGTTTTTCAGAGAAAAGTGCTCAATACATAGTTGTAGAGCATAGATAAACGTTTCTGCAAATTATTGTTGATGATGGAAATAAATGTACTGAGAAGGCAAGACTCAAGAAAGTGAACTCTCCATCTCGACAAGCCTGTTTCGTGGTTTCCCACTCATTAGGAGATGTACAAATCATTTACGCTCTTTTTTTACAAGAACCAGTAAATTTTATTTGAAGCTGGCTGTTCTTAAATATTCCTTTATTTTCAGGCTGAAATGTTCTTTAATTGTTGTTACTTTATAATGATTTGGAAGCCTGTTTTCGCTATCAGTTGTTTTAATTGGTTCAAATGTGCTCTCTTTTGACCATCTAATATATCTGTGTTCTGTCAATCTACTTGTTTTGTAACTATTTGTCAATCTCCTGGTTATTTCGTATGAATTTTATATTGACCTTGAAATGGTCAGCCTCGGTTTGTTCTTAAATCGTTCTTAAGATTTGGCAAAATCTGAGGCTCGTGTTCTTATAAAATTGTTCTTATAAAAGAAAGAGTGTACTTTAAGAATTCTAAAAAACTATGAGTATGGCCGTCAATGACATTGTCGCCATGTTTATACTTCCAACTCAGAATCTCTCAGAGACTTCCAATGAAAATTTCTACTTTTTAGGGAAAGGCTTTTACTCCTTTGTTTTTTTAATACTAGTTATAAAAGTTTTTATCCAATTGCGTTTCAAACAATATAACTTTCCATTGTTATGGATCTGATTTCTCTAGTGATATTAGATTTTAATTTTGTATTTTGCTCTACCAAGGATCTTGCAAAATCTGGTATTGTACTGAAAGCTGTGATGAAAAACCTAGTTGATGAAATATGGACAAGCAGGCCAATACCAATAAAAACAAGTATCACTGTATTATCAACAAAATATTCAGGTGAGCAGACTAATACCAACAAAATCAAGTATCACTGTATTATCAACAAAATATTCAGGTGAGCAGACTAATACCAACAAAATCAAGTATCACTGTATTATCAACAAAATATTCAGGTGAGCAGACTAATACCAACAAAATCAAGTATCACTGTATTATCAACAAAATATTCAGGTGAGCAGACCAATACTGACATAAACAAGTATCACTGTATTATCAACAAAATATTCAGGTGAGCAGACTAATACCAACAAAATCAAGTATCACTGTATTATCAACAAAATATTCAGGTGAGCAGACAAATACTGACATAAACAAACATCACTGTATTATCAACAAAATATTCAGGTGAGCAGACCAATACTGACATAAACAAGTATCACTGTATTATCAACAAAATATTCAGGTGAGCAGACCAATACTGTCATAAACAAGTATCACTGTATTATCAACAAAATATTCAGGTAAGCAGACCAATACTGACATAAACAAACATCACTGTATTATCAACAAAATATTCAGGTGAGCAGACCAATACTGACATAAACAAGTATCACTGTATTATCAACAAAATATTCAGGTAAGCAGACCAATACTGACATAAACAAGTATCACTGTATTATCAACAAAATATTCAGGTGAGCAGACCTATTACTAACAGAAACAAGTATCACTGTATTATCAAAAATATTCAAGTCAGCTGGTCAATACCATCTAGAACCAATATCGCTGTATTATCAATAAGATATTCAAATTAGCCGGCCAATACTATCAAAACCGTATATCACTATCTTCTCAAAAAAATAATAAGGTCAACCCTCCAATACTAAAAGAAACCGATATCACTGTATTATCAACAAAATATGCAAGTGAGCACCTTTTTAATCAAATATATTTCATAGTCATAGTTTATTTCTATAAGCATTGATATTTCTGGATATTAGCCCAGTATGTATGCTTTGCCTAGCTCTTCACTGTAATACTTTATTCGTAATGAATCGAGCTTTTTGTTGTTTGGTTTTTATGATAAAGTTGACAAAGAACTTAAACTTTCTCGATAATGCCCTAATTGTCAGTGTTTTTTTGAACAGGAGAGACGTGGCAGAGCAAAGTAAAACGCCTCAGACAGAAAATGAAAGCAAAGAAAACCTCTGTCATGGTTCTATCTGCCCTTGATGATGTTGCATGTGAGCTGATATTTACTTTAAATGCATTCTCGTCTGATATTTTTAACTGTAATCATAATGGAAGCAGTGTTCTCTTGAACGTATAGTTTTGAACTTGTTTGGCCTTTCGTGCCATGCTTGATAATATCTTGCAAGATCGTGAAGTACATTTGAATCATACCACACGTCAATCAATCTGAAATGGCAGCACCATTGCAAAGTTATGAGGGCTAAACCCAGACTAGAAATACCGTAACTTTTGTACAACAGCTCACAAAAACCTAATTTTGCAGATTGAGCTAAAAAAACTTTTCTTGGGCTACTCACTAATAGCTGCAAAATAACAAAGTTTTTTTACCTGCGAGATACAACTCTATGCAATGTTTTGTTTTTGTTTTTGTCAACAACCCCGTCTTTAATATTTGCATCTTGAAATTTGAAGTTTTATTCAATTTCCTTGCTATAGATAGTTTCTCAAGCAATCAACTATTCATTATGGATATTAGTAATAATGTAAGCAAATTTCCCAAATTTGTTCGCTGAAATCAAGTTGTTGCGAGCAGTCTGGTGGTATTTCAAGTCTAGGCCTGCCTTTGTAGCTCTATGCTGTTTATTTCCTAAGGTAGTGTACATTCGTATATGCTTTTCTTGAGTTTGATCCTTTGATGTTTCTCTTATTTCCTCTTAGGGCTTCTTTGTCTGAGGGGTGCAGATATTCCCTACAATCCATTCTTTTTTGGATACATTCTGGTCACCCAAACGGACGTCAGGTGGTTTAAAATACTTATCTACTTTGAGATGATTTCTATATCAGAAGAAGCAGCGATTTTCAGCAAACCAACTTAACTAATCAAAACTAAAAATTCTGAGATTTAATCTTTAATCTAAGCTTTTAGATTCTTTTGAATTTTTCAAAACTTATTCTTACGGCTTTTTCCTCTTTCGATTTGTGCAAATTTTGACGGGTTTTGTTGAATAAAGCACTTTGCGGCTGAACAAGCACATGAATATTATAACAGTCTTTGATCGGTAAAGCACATCAGGATAGCGGAAAAATAGCAAAACGTAACCATTACTAAAGCTTTTGTGTCTGACACCTTAGTCTGAATTTCAGGGGCGGAAAAAAAAGTGGACCACAGTACCAATGGTTCCAGAAAGTGATTGAGCCCCCAGAAAGACTTAAGTGAAAACGAAAGAAGGAAATAAATGAGAAAAGGAAAGAAAGAGTGAAAGGGAGAAAAAGGAAGGGGATCAAGGGACAGCACGAAATAAAATTTGAAACTTGAAAGAATTACAGTTTCCATATTAATGCCTTTATTCAGTGATTTTTGACCCAATTTGTTTTGTTTCATTAATTTCGATATGCTCACAGATATAATTTTCGAGATTCCCTACGGTCCAATTAAGTAAAATATTTTTTTCCACCCTTGCTGAATTCCCACAAGGACTGTTTCAGCAACAGTTTATTATTCGTCTCGCTAGACTACCTGTGATGATTGGTTGTCTCTCACCATACCACTTACCTCCTTTCTGATAAGCCAATTTCCATTCACCTCTGGATACCACAATACGTAGGATTTCATTTCGCTCTCTATCTGGCGTAATTTCCTAATGAGTGTCAGACGCAAAGTTTTAGTCTGTTTCCGACATGTTTCCTATGTTTCTTCCAATCCTGAACATGATCCTATTTTCACTATTAACATTCTCGTCTGATAAGTAGTTAACCAAAAGAGCTCTTTGGACGCAAAAAGGACATATTTTTCTTGTCTTGCAAGAATTTTTAGTCGTCAAAAACTTAGGGACTAGGGACAAGAAGGTGAATGGGGGACAAAAACAGACAATGATTGTTGACATTGAAGTTTAGCTTAGAGGTTTCTGGTAGTGACCCAACCATTTTACGTATGATATAAAGATCAAATTGTTCCAAAATGAGAAGGCTCTGTGTAGTTTTCGATGTCCACAATCTTTGTTCCTTTTTTGTCCCTATTCACCTCCCTGTCCCTATTAACCCCAAAATACAGTAACTCATAATAAGATGGGCTTCTTCTGCTTTCTTAGATTAGCAGCATGACTGACTAGCACTCATCTCAAACAGTTTGTTGAAATATGATCATGAAATTATCCCGCGTAGGCCCACCTTTTACTGTTAATTCATTGTGTTTTAGATTATTCGTTGATAAAACGCAGCTTACGGATAAAGTAAAGAAGCACGTCTGCCCTGACCAGTCGAACACTTCTTACTGCGTTCAGATTTACGATTACGACCAGCTGGCAGATAACCTGAACAAAACTATGAAAAACCCCCCGGAAAAATTATGGGTACGCCATTTTGAATTTTTGTTGTTGTTGTTGTTATCATTACTACTATTTTTTCTACTGTTGTTGGTTTGTTGCCTTTTCAGCCGACTAATGCACGCCAATCCTTGATTGGTATAGTTTTGCTGGAGGACTTTTTGAATTCATAATAATCATATTTAGAGTTCTAAAAGTAATAGTTACCGAAGACTCAAATGATATAGTAGAACCGAGGGGCATTTCACTCCCTTTTGAATAGTACGAGATTTTTTAAAGAAAAAAAGGATTTCCAGTGATTTTCAAGGGATTTTCATAAGAACAATAGGATTTTCAGAAAAAGTTTACGAGATTTCAAGGGAGTCATTTGCCCCTCGAGTAGAACACCATAGAACTACCTAATTAATACGGGCAACTCATCGTTTCAAATTAACGTGGTTCAACTGTGCGGAAAATGTTAATTATAAGATTATATATTTTGTTTCAGTTATCGCCAAGAGCAAGTTATCTTCTGAAATGGGGAATAAATGAGGTAATTCAAATTTTTATATTTTGCTTTGGAATATTCAAACCATCTGGCGTTTTTCATTTAACATGAGGCAGTAGTTGTAACAGACTTCTTAAAAAGAGGTAGTATTGATCATGACTTCTGGGGATAGGGCAATATTGATGGTTTACCAACAATATTCATATTTTTCATGTCTTTTACTTACAAAATAATCATGTAATTGTGGTGATCGAAAATTTTTTAAATTAAACTTTGTTAAAGATAAAAAACGTTCGAAACAATTTAGTGTTAAAAATTCAATTTATTTTGAAATTTTTAAGAAAGAGTATCAAAATCATGTATATTGGCAAGGCTAATTCTAATAACAAATTCCGGTTTAGGGGGTCGTTCACCCCCTAACAACCCCGTGATATCCGCCTCTAGAGCTCAAGAAACGAAGTGGGGGATAATTTATCTCTCTCCAATAACTTTTCCCAAGCCACAGTACTGGTAGTGTGACTAAGATAAAAAGAGCCCGCATCAATCTCTGATATTGTTGTTATTTAGTCGCAGATCATGCAAGATTACCTCCCAGTCAAACTCATGAAAGCAGTGAAGAACAGCGTGGAGATAAAAGGAATGAAAGACGCAAATGTAAGTTGTCTAATTCTTTATACGAATGACTGTATTTTATAGTAAATGAAGTTTGGTGAGAGTCACTGGCAAATAAAGCTTTGGCTAGATGTTGAATTACCCGATATAATTGTTTGTTGGAGCCTCGCCGTTGGGCTAATGATGCTGTATTCGTGGAATGTCAAGTTTGTCATGATATAGCCAGAAAAATCGGAAGCATAGCGAAACGGACTCATAGATTACTTAAACTTTTCGTCTGACACTCAACAGAGTAATACGTCAGAAAGAGAATCTCTTTGTGTCCGTTTCGCTATGCCTCCGATTTTTCTGGCTATATTGAAGTTTTGTACCATCCATAGGCTGTTGTGTCATGATAATTCAACTGCAACAGTCATCATGAATTTCTGCATTATCCTAGGGCCATGAAGTTAAATGGGATTGGACTTCTTAGGACTGGGATTTTGGAATGAAAAAGTAACTTGGGAGTGGGATTACAAAACACGTCAATATTTGGAATCTCTCTATTTTCCTTATTAGGATTGTGATTTTTGATTACTTTGAATTTAGATCAGTAGCCCCTTCAGGGCCTTTTTATCTGCTAGGGACCGTCTTCAAACTATAGCTGCATGTCAAGATATTTCAAATGATTCGCTACAACCTATCCCTATGCGTTTTTTATTGCAGAATCTTGTGTAGTAAAGTCACCAAAATTCTATATTTTTCAGACAAAAGATGGTGTTGCGATTTCAGAATTTTTCGTGTGGCTGGAAAAAGAGGTATGTACTGAGTAAATCATCTTCAACTATCTATTTATTATTTTCCCTAAAAATTAATAAAATACCATGATAGATGTCCACTTTCGCTGTAAAGTATGCTTATCCAAGACCCTGTTTACATTTTCAGTTATATGTACTCATAAAATGGAGCTAAATTTTCTCCCCGTTCACGGATGTCCGTTTTCAGACAAAACGATTATCCTTTTTATTTTTATTCAAATGTTTTCTCGAAAATGCTTCTGAGTTTCTCTTTATGGACACGAGATTTTTTTGTTTTTTTTGCCATTAGCTTATTAAGTTTCCACCATTTTGGATGTTCTCGTTGTTTCAAATATTAGTTTTTTGTTTAGCTCCCTTTTCCAGCTGTAGTTCTGTCAGCGTATTTATTTAGCTCCGTTATTCGGTTAGCTCCGCTTTTAGGCTAGATGAATGTGATGGTACAATGTGATAGGTTGAATGCGCAAAGCTGAAATTTGAGCTAAAATGTTGATGACCATGCAAAAACTAATTCATGTAAACGGGGCCTAAGGCAAAACAACATGCTTGGGAGAATACAGTAGAACTTGCGTAAGTCAGACTCGGTTGAGTTGGATATCTAATTACTCGGACGAAGGTGAACCCAGCTCTTCAGATAAAAGCATCGTTACATAAGGGCGTAGTCAGAATATCTTATTAAGCAGGAGGTGTTGACCAATTTCAGCATTCATTTGTGGATAATAAGCTCATGAAAACTTATCTTTTTGCGAAATGTGTATAGATTTTTCTTCAAAAATTAGAGCTGTTACTTCCATGTTGTAACATGAAGTAATCCAGTTAGCAATAGACCACTTTCACAATGACGTCAATTCTTTTGAAATACTTCTAGGAACATCACTATCCTCGATATCATGTGGATCCAAATCCCAAAGGCGTGCATTATTCTTAGCAACGCATGGAGTTGTTTTGTAATTTTACTGTTAGCATAATGATATGATGAAGGATCCTTGCTCAGCAGGGAATCACATCACTGGCCTCACTTTCAAACATATTCTACGTCATTGTGAAAGGGGCATATTTACCCTGTTTATGATAGCTGAAGGGAAAGATTAGTCATGAGCAGTTTCACTTGTAAATGTTTCAGAATTTATATCTTGAGAGAATCTAAATCGCTTCTGTGTAATTTCTCCATATATTTTCAGATTGGCAAAGGTGTCAAGACAATCACTGAGATTTCAGCTGCAAAGAAATTAAGAGAGTTTAAAAGGCATGTAATCCATCATATTATACAGAAGTTTATGTATTTCAACTGCTTCAATTAATCAATTAGATAATAATCCTCTGTAGAAATTCGAATAAGTATTGTTGCTAGCTCAGATCAGCATAGAAATTAGGACTTCTTGACTAATGCTATCAATGCCCAAATTATTAGGGGTGTTGTTTAAAAATATTTAATTCTAGCCCTTTATTTATTGTTTGGTATGTTTAATTCATTTTAATTAGATGAGAGACATTGTAAATAGATTTTCAAGAGGGAAATGTATGAATATATCTACATTCAAAGTTTGTTTAGGGCTAGTTTTTATGAAACATTTCCTTAAAGTTTACTTAAATCGCTGAAGGTAGTTTTGTTTTTACTTTTCAGCAAACAGGCAGACTTTAAAGATCTGAGTTTCTCAACTATCTCTGCTTTTGGGCCTAATGGCGCCATCATCCATTACAGGTACAGTTGATAACTTTTCTTCACCTGTGAAGGGGGTGGTGGTGTGTTTGAATCACCCAACTCCTGTTCAAAGGGTCGTGGCTTCGATATCACCTTCAGACCTGTCAAACAAAGTGCCAGAAGAGAAGTTGCACTCAGCAATTCTAGGCTAAAAGAATCTTGAGCTGTAGTCACATTAAGAGAAAGAATCCTGTTGGCACTATTCGATTAGTCTACTTATTAGGCCCTACACATCATAACCAAAGAAGATTTTTTAAACTATCAAATAATATTTAACAAAAGCTGCTACATCACCAAATAAAAGTGGTTTCAAGTGGTTTGAGATAATTTCAGGTCATTAACATTTCTTAAACTGCTTTTGAATATATGTTTTGAAGAATCGAAATCACGGAAATCTTTCAAATACGACTATCATTGAATCACATTTCGTCAGTACCATTGCATCAAAAATATATGAGATTATGAAAAATGCATTTCATTCGAGTAAAGTTTGCCTATCCTGGCTATAGAGCTCAATATACGCTATGCATATTGTAATCACATAGAAGAAATTACACTCAAGAAACAGTAGCTTCTGTACTCATCAGACAGACAATACCATCAGACAGACATGTACCACTAGACATTTGATTGGTATAGTCTATTTGATGAGTGTAGAAGCACAAAAGTCGAAGTCACATAAAAACATGTCTGTTTCTTTAGTATTACTTCCTTTATGTAATTATGAAAAATGTGAATTACACATCGTGTTGTGCTTTTGCCAGCATTCAACATGCATCTTCTTACACTGACTCTCTCACATCATTATTTCCAAATTTACTTCCACAGCCCGAGTAATTTAACAGACTTGGCAATTACAGATAAAGGATTGTACCTCGTGGATTGTGGATGCCAGTTCCCGTAAGTTGCTTCAAAATATTAAAGCAATTTCTTAATCCCTATAAAATTGCAAATGGATTCTGTTTATTTTTCAAGCTAACACTTTGTTACCCCCACCAGATTTATCCACACCAGTGTCCGCAATAATATCCATTCGCTCTTTTGACTCTGATGGTGGATACTTTCAAAATCCAACGTTTCAAAAACATCATTGGTGGCAACAGTGGGAGGGTGCGGTCAAACAGTTTCTTGCAGTTGTTTATGAGTAGACCAAAGCCTAATTCGAAGAGCGTGATAAGAAACGTGCTACTCGTGTAGATATGTAAAACCGACTGATCAACGAGTATAACACATATATTACATGCACAAAATAGGATGACATAATTAACATGTAACGACATAGTCCTGTTACGGTTCCTGTCCCTTGTATACTTGTATGAGCCACGTGTGTTTATTGCATCTTTTTCTGGAGATTATTATCTTATTTATTAACAGGGAAGGCACAACTGACATCACGAGGACTGTTCACTTTGGCACTCCAACGGCTTTTGAAAAGGTAAATGAATATTCGAACCATCGAATTAGAACCCCAAAAATAACAATTTCACACAGTTCATCAACCTCTTCGATATTTTTCCTAGAAATTCTGTGCAGCTAAATCTCAATGTTCCTAATAATAATGATTTTTGTGCCTATTAGGAATTGCTCACGAATCGTAGACTAAAACTAATTTGCGCTGCATCTAAGAAATCATACTTGCATGATCTATTCGATTCGTTTTCTCTAGCATGAAATAATGATAATATTCAAGTACTTGTTCAGCAAGAACAGCCAAGTAGCTAATGAGAAGAAAGAGCTATGCTGAATAACGTTTCGCTTTCATAACTCAATCCATAAACTGGATAAACAATCATGCTAATTTATACGTTTTGCTTAGGCCCACAACAACAACAATTAGGAATATGTCAGTTAGGCAACAACAACAACAACTTTTCAGATAACGATAATTATGTGTCAATTTTCAGTTGGTTAAGATAATATTTTAGAATAAACAGCATGCACGGCATTTCATCGCTGTTTAATAGACCCCTTTTATAATCTTATTCAAATGGAGGTAAGAGATTTCCTAGTGAGCAAGAAATCTGCATCATATCATTATGTTGCAAATGCAAGTTCAAAACAATTTTCTGCGGTGCTGAGAGTAATGAATAATTTTGGGATTATAGCCAGAAAAATCAGAAGCATAGCGAAACGAACACATGTATTACTTAAGCTTTTTGTCTGACGGTTGATACAGTAACACGTCAGAAAGAGAACGAAACAAAAACCTAACGAACAGTTTTCTGACGTATTACTCTATTGAGCGTTTGAGGAAAAGCTTAAGTAATCTATGTTTCGCTTCACTATGCCTCTGATTTTTCTGGCCATATTGAAGTTTTGTACTGACCTTAGACAACTTTGAGAATAGGATCCATATGATATCGAAGATAGCAGTGTTTCTAGCAATATTTCAAAAGAACTAACGTCATTTTGACGATTTGTGTTGTGCACTGCAGTCTCATGAAAAACGTCTATTCACTTTACAACTCCTAGTTTTATGTAAAAGATTTTTTCGAACCTCTACAATATTCAAAACTGTTTCTGGTAGTATTGTAAGCAAATTATAAAGGCAAACATTAAATACAGAAGATGTGGGATAGAGGACCATTTGACACCATTTCAACAGACCATTGAACACCTTTGGAACTGTAAAAATTTAATTTCAGAATGCTAAAAAAGTCTTCTACAATGAACGAAAAGGAAACATTTCAAAAAATATTGGTCTGTTTTTGCTCTTTTATTTGAATCATAAATAAAGTTTTGGGAAAAATGAATTCATCAGTGTTACTTTAGTGACTGCTTTGAAATGGAGAATTGTATTATTTATATAATAATTATTACTATACAGGAAGCCATATTTTCATGTATCTGTTTTTGTTTTAGGAAGCATACACCCGTGTTCTAAAAGGATCAATACAGTTGGCTATGGTTGTGTTTCCTCGAGGAGTCTACGGTGAGTCAAACATGTTTTTTTATTCCATTTGACACTTTATTTACAGTTGGCTAAAACTAGATAGCTATGTTGCCAAGGTATTTATGATATTTTGGCGCATTTTGGTAGCTGAGAATGTCCGTGGCATTTTCTGTTATGATAAATTTATCTGAACTTGTAAAGGTGTTGTAATGCAGTTCAGTTCAATTTATCTTATTCAAGAATTCCACATCATACAAGGCAGATAAAGACTAAAGATAATATAGCTATAATTCACAAATACAGATGGTTATATAAATCAGTGGTTAAAAGTGTGTTTCGTCACAGCACCACTGTTTTAAAAATCGAAAAAAATATTAAATAATTGTCTCACAAATAGAACGATTCGTCTTCATGCAATTTTAAGCAGACATTTCAAAAATGTCTCGTTCTGGTGCCTATAATCAAAACGAGCAAAGTGGAGAGGTGCTTTGATTTGATTTGAAATCCGAAGTGTCATCACACGATAGAAAGTTAATTTATGAAAATCAAACCCTTTCGCAGCTGAATCTTGAATGTTTAGATTTCGAAAAGAGATGCAATAATAAAATCGAAAGTGACACTTTGCCTTGTTTATCGTTGCCGTCTTATCTCAACAGCTCTTTTGCTTTGTTCTGATAAATACTGTAGGGATATGAAAGTATGGCGACGATGGGCTAAGTGTACAATAGGAAAAATTCAAACAACTCGCTGTATAATTTTTGAAAATACATTTTCGCTCGAAAAAACAAAACTGATGTGACCAAAACAAGAAAATGTAAACAAATGTGCTTTTCCTAAAGGTTATCAAGCCTTGTTTTGCGTTTTGCTGTCGTAAATTCCGTCAGTCCGTCGTTTCCATACTTTCATCCCCTTACAATAAGTATTGCAATTATTGTGCATCGTGAAAATAGCTTAAAACGCATTGCACACGCAGTGAAGCAATAGACCTTAACCTTCTATGTCTATGAATTCCACGTAAGGGAGACATTTTGTGACACTTCAAGTGTTCATCCACCCAGTGTTCGTAGGAAGGGTTCTGTAGGGAGTTGGTATTCCCTTTTTACTCCAATAATAACTTAGAGTACATTAGACAACGTACAGATAGAAATTACTTACATAACTAAGTCGATACCACAAGGAGCAAAAAGCATGTTTATCTCATGTGGCCATTACATAAACCATAAGATACACAGAATAAAATGCATGAATTTAAACGCAATATATATTTGGGAATCTTTAGATAAGCAGTAGTTGTGGTTGTTTTTGGTATAATCTCTAAGCAAATCGACCAGGATCGCGAATAAAATGCAGGGTTAATAGTGAGGGAGATTAGCAGAACAATTGTGCAAATTGTGATACAAGCATCAAAATTTCAGAGAATACTAAGTTTGATACGCTGAAAAAGATGTGATATAGACCCAAACCGTATCTTGCCCCTAAGTTCTATTTTTAGAATGGGGTACTCTGCTACTCTGGTCCAGACCTCTATATGTACCATTTGCCATAAACAGATAATGCCATGTGATAGAAGGTTGAAATTCACAATTTAAAGTTACCTTGATACGCTAAAAAAGATGTGATGTAGACCCAAACCGTATCTTGCCCCTAAGTTCTATTTTTAGAATGGGGTACTCTGGCCCAGACCCCTAATTGTACCATTTGCCATAAACAGATAATATCATGTCATAGAAGGTTGAAATTCACAATTTAAGGTAATTTGATACGCTGAAAAAGATGCAATACAGGTCCAAATCATATATTGTCTCTAATTTCTATTTTTAGACGGGGGTACTTTGGCCCAGACCCCTAAATGTACCATTGACCACAAACGGAAAACGCCAAGTCATGCAAAGTTGAATTGAAATTGAAAATCTAAAGGTATTTGGCTATGCTGAAAATGGTGCAAATGCCCCCATGTACAGCTTTTTGCGCAACTTGTGTAAAGAACACAGCATATAGCAGTGAAAACAAAACATATTGTTCCTTATATAAACTAATTGTATGATTATATAGTCTATTTGAACGAAGTACCTTTACTTTCAGAAATAAGTAGTCAGTTGACAACATTCAGACATTCTCCATTGCAAGTACACATTTCAGTGCATGGCAGATTAACGGCTTTGCATGAGCAAACTGCAGCACACCCCTTTTTACAACCACAATGCTTTAGCTCACTCAGTGCTTCGGAAACAGGCTCTAGTGTTAACCAACGGGGAATCAAAGAATCATCTGTAAATAACCAGCCCCATTCAGTAACATCTGGTAATTCTTGCAATGTAACCAAACTCTGATTCCATACATAGCTGAAATCAAACGAGAGTTAATTAAAATCAAGCTTGCTATCATTAGATTATTAAAAGGAGATAATAGAAACTACAAAACTGAAACTCACCCGGCCTGGTAGGCAGCTCGTAGCATGTGCAAAAACAGGGCATCTTTTGTAGGTGGTACCATTTCAATTGACCTGGTTTTTTTTGTGAATAGCCACTGCCGACTTTCATTAACATCTGTAATGGTACTAGATCTATCATACAGTAAGACGGTGAATCGTTCCAGGGTGGCAAAATCTTCCTCTGTTATCTTTTCTGGGTTGTGTGACAAACGCTCGAAAACACTTGTGACCTCGGGGAAAAATTGCCATGTCTTCCAAGCAATAACTTTCCCTCTTCCAGCAAATGCAGACACGGTATCGCATCCAGACATTGCATACCAGAACAAGACGCCAGAGCAGATGTCCTGACCAACAACAGACGCAATTTCGTGTATGGGATACCATTTCATATCTTTCCCAGAACCAAGTTCTATCCAGAGCTCTTCTATATTCAAATACGAAAACTGAGATAAAGCAATGATCACTACGTCAGTATCGACTGTCTTTATCAAGACCTTGTTATGATCATGAAAGGCACAATTTGATGCATGTAGTAGAAGCCTCGTATCAGCTTCTTCGTGATTGCAAGGACTTAATTGACCCTTCAGAACTGCTGACCCATTTGTCAATACTTGATCCATGAATGTAACTACAATCACTCTATCTGCCAAGTGCAGGGATGGCCGAGTGGTTAGATCACTTGACCCTTGATCGAAGGGTCCCGGGTTCGAAACCACCTTCAGACCTGTCACAAAGTGTGAGGAGAGAATTAGCCTGCTCTCTGTAATTCCAGGCAAAAAGGCAACAGGAATCACGAGGTGTGGTCACATCGAGAGGAAGGACCAGGGTCGCACTGCTCGATTAGTTTACCTATTCAGTGGGCCCTTTGTGCTTAGCACATAAACCCATACCTTGCGAAGATAGCAAGAGTATGTGCCTATCAACATCAACATCAACATCTGTTGAAATGCAACGAACAGCAGACTTGGCCAAGAACTTAAAAAGTTCTTCCTTATTTGCGCTATCTTTAAGGAAATTTTTCCAGCTTTTTGGAATGAGATTAGAATCTGCTACTTTTAGTCGCATACCTTGTCCGCGTTTTTGTCGAGCTCCTTCCATAATGCTGTTTTCTTTATACACATCGAATATCAAATCGATCCTCTTTATATTGTCTTCCTTGAAAAAACTCTTTAAATAAGCTTCGAACTCGTTCTCTGCATATTCGACAAAGGTTTTTGACTTTTTAGGGGCAACCATGTGAACAATGGCGGCGCCATCAAGGAGAACAAAAGACACATGCGACGGCAGACTTGGCCAAGAACTTAAAAAGTTCTTCCTTATTTGCGCTATCTTTAAGGAAATTTTTCCAGCTTTTTGGAATGAGATTAGAATCTGCTACTTTTAGTCGCATACCTTGTCCGCGTTTTTGTCGAGCTCCTTCCATAATGCTGTTTTCTTTATACACATCGAATATCAAATCGATCCTCTTTATATTGTCTTCCTTGAAAAAACTCTTTAAATAAGCTTCGAACTCGTTCTCTGCATATTCGACAAAGGTTTTTGACTTTTTAGGGGCAACCATGTGAACAATGGCGGCGCCATCAAGGAGAACAAAAGACACATGCGACGGTCTTATTGCCTCGTGCTTTATTATTGAGCCTAGAATCTTCAATGTGTCGGACTTTGACGTTTGTCTCAGCTGTCCATATGAAGAAATTGATGGAGGATATGCGTGATTTTCATGCATGAAGAAGCTCTTCAAGTCACATTCTCTACTTTGGCAAATAATGTACAAACTAGCAAAGAGCTTGCAGTCCTGTTTCATCGCAGTTAATTTCAACTTCTCTTTAGGAGTGACTACAGTATGCTTGCCTCTAAACAGACATCATTTGTTCTTCTTAATAGTCTCGTGGATAGATGTCTTTCCTGTATTTATTCTGTCTTCTGTAAAGTTCTTATATTGAGCCATACCTATTTCTCTGGCTCCCTTCATGGATTGGACTACATCTTCATTCATGATGACTTTACTTATCAATGTAACCAATATATCTTCTTCTTCTGAAAAGGGGCTTCCTTCATTTTCTAGAGTTTGAACAAATGATTTCACATGTTTTGTAAATCTCTTTTCAAATGCTCTTGTGTCCTCGTGATGTCTTGCTTCACTGTTGTCCTCATGCTTTCCCATCAAAACTTCATATTCTTTAACCATCATTCCCATCTTCGGCCCAGCTATCATCCACTTTAGTAACGCATCAGGTTTATCAAGTATTCCCCTTACACCTCCAGCCCCCTTAACCACTTTATTGTTTTGTTCGTGGGCGTGGTCAATACCCATGCATGAAAATTTTCGATTTCCTTTCTGAATGACAAACTCGCCACGTTGAAATTGTATATAAACGTCTGGGTGACGTACTGGTCTGAGCTAGAGTACCCATTCTAAAAATAGAGCTTAGGGCCAAGATATGATTTGGGCCTGTGTTGAATCTTTTTCGGCGTAGCAAAGTACTTTTAAATTGTGAGTTTCAATGCTTTATGACATGGCATTACTTGTTTATGGCTAATGGTACAATTAGAGGTCTGGGCCAGAGTACCCCATTCTAAAATTAGAACTTAGGGGCAAGATACGGTTTGGGTCTATATCATATCTTTTTCAGCGTATCAAAGTACCTCAAGATTGTGAATTTCAACTTTCTATGACATGTCGTTATCTGTTTATGGCAAATGGTACACTTAGGGGTCTGGGCCAGAGTACCCCATTCTAAAATTAGAACTTAGGGGCAAGATACGGTTTGGGTCTATATCATATCTTTTTCAGCGTATCAAAGTACCTTAAGATTGTGAATTTCAACTTTCTATGACATGGCGTTCTCTGTTTATGGCAAATGGTACACTTAGGGGTCTGGGCCAGAGTACCCCATTCTAAAAATAGAACTTAGGGGCAAGATACGGTTTGGGTCTATATCATATCTTTTTCAGCGTATCAAAGTTCCCTAAGATTGTGAATTTCAACTTTCTATGACATGGCGTTCTCTGTTTATGGCTAATGGAACACTTAGGGGTCCGGACCAGAGTACCCCAGTCTAAAAATAGAACTTAGGGGCAAGATACGGTTTGGGTCTATATCATATCTTTTTCAGCGTATCAAACTTAGTATTTTCTGAAATTTTGATGCTTGTATCACAATTTGCACAATTCAGCTGTAATTCTGCACTAATCTCCCTCACTATAATAGTAGTATTAGTCTATTATAATTTCCAGAACAAAAATGATACAAGACAATACTCCCAAATGATACTACATAATATTATTATCATTATTACCATATTTCACAGGTCGTCATATTGACATGTTAGCACGATCCTCGCTTTGGAAGAGTGGCCTCGATTACAATCACGGAACTGGACACGGAATAGGACATTTTCTCAGCGTGCATGAAGGTATGCCCAATTTTTCGTTCGAGGTGGTTGTCTGTGTTGTTTTTTTTTATAATTTGTTTCACTTTGTTGCTTATTTTCAAAAGAGCTGGAAATATTTTTGAAAATACTCATCTCTTATTCTCTAGGTCCACAGGCCATTGGAGGTGGAAAGGTTTACCCATCTGAAAAGCCTCTTGAGGCTGGCATGGTTCAATCCATAGGTAATCTATTGTAATATTGTCAGCAGCCGTTTAGAAGAAGTAAGGTTTGGAAAAACAATCGGAATAGTTTTGTGAATGAAAACTACTCGGTAGGACTCGAACCCGGGATCTCTGAGTCAGCGCCTCCATTCACACAAACTGTCTCTACAAATGAAATAACCACGCTCTAATTGAATCTTGGTGAAAAGTACATGGTAATGTCTTTAAGAAATGCGCTCTACACGAACCAAATAAAGCCATCAGTGGAATATCTTACACCATAATGATACAGATAACAGAAAATATTATACGGTAGCATAGATCAAATACATTAGTTCAGGTAGCACTTAGCAGTGGTCAAGCAAGATAGGACTCGCCAGTATGTTAGAAGATCTTGGGTTCAATTCCTGGCCAAGTTATGCCAAAGACCTTGGAAGCAGAACCAATCCTTCTCTGCTTTGCACTTGGCCTGAGTAGACGAGGGTAGGTCTCTCAGGCCAGAGCCTTTTGATTCTTTTTGAGCAAGATAGAAATTAATAGAATCAAAGAATGCTTTGATCAAGTTGTATGCGCATGAGCTCAAGAAAATGTTGATGATTATTAGTTATTTTTTTGAACTAAGTTTTTCTTTACAGAACCTGGTTATTATGAAACGGGTAAATTTGGCATTCGTTTGGAAACGGCTGTATTAACAATTAATGCGACTACTAAGGTGTGTATGGCTTTGCACGATAATTTTCGCCCGTTAACATCCTTTATAATAATGGGTCACGGGGTAGAGGCCGGTATAAACAGGAGCTAAGAAGTTTACAAAGCCCAAACAGTGTTAAATGAATTCTGGCACCCCAAAGTGTCATAAAGATTTTCGATTTCGATAATTTGATTAATGTTTAGAAATCATTTAAGCCTAATATATTAATTACTTTAATTTAGCTTTTCATTTTTCTGCGACCCAGAACTAAGGGTTGCCTTTAACTGTTTCCCTATGAATATCAAACTGGCTTTTTTAATAACGTTTAATCCAAAAGATCGAACTGACATCTCGGTGAAAAGTCTCGAATACTTCCCTAGACATGGGTAATGACTTTGGCCCCATTAAGAATTTATGACAAGTCAATTTCTTCCTCAGATAACCCCAATTTAGTAGTTTCCTTTGATTGATAAATTAGTGGGAAGCAGCGTCTCCTTGCTCCTATGATCAAACGTTTACCCCCACCCCAAAGGTGCTAAACATGAAGTTGCATCCCACTTTTATGTTGTAATCTTTGATATTTGGAAATGAGGTCTAGGATGACTGCGATATGTTTTGTAAGCACATGGAGCAAGTTAATTTCAATTTCTCAATTTCATTTATAACATACAATCCTAAGACAAGGTTTCAAAATATTTTATACTAAACTACCAAAGATGAGCAATGCTTATAATGCTTGTTTAATCAAAAATAAACAAAATGTGAGAATTGAAAAAAAACTGTTACAAGAATGAAAAAATAAAAATGTGAGAATTATGTTAAAATCTATAAACTAGTAACACGATGAACTAATATTAGTATTTTTGATATCAATTAATATGTCATAGTGAAGTGAAGGCTGCAAAGAAGTCATCCTTCACTTTACTATCAAATTTTTTCTTCTTTGATATTGATTTTAGAGATTTTTTGATTGTTCACGAGAAAACATTGCTTAAACTTTGAAATGCTGGCAAAAGTAAGACTGTAGTTACAAAGTGGTTGCTGGGGGTGCGGCCCCGCCTTGGTCAAATATCAATCGTCAAATTGAGTAGAATATTTCAATATTCGACACATTCTTAGTTTCCTTCCTATCTAAAATTGACATTTAGATTTTAATTCACTAATTTCACTTTTTGCTTTTCAGTATCGATTTGAAAAGAAGATGTTTTTAGCTTTTGAGGCAATATCTCTGGTGAGTGAATGAATTTTGATACAGTTTAATCAGGTTGAAATACTCAATTGCATATGAAGGGAATTCCGCATAAACCGGATTTTGTACTGTACTTTCAAGTGCTTGTGTGAAAGAAATGCTTGTGTGAGATACTTGTATGGAATGGTCTATCATTTCAATAAGTGATCAATTCAATTCTTTCAGGTGCCTTTCCAGTTAAACCTGATCGATGCTGATCTCTTGACAGCTGCTGAGGTAGGTTATTTCCATTGCTTGTTATTTTCCGATCATTGCATTCAAACGAGAATAACACTGTACTGTTTTTCCTTTACCTTTACATTATTGTTTTTAAGGTAGAGAAATAGAAAGACAAACAAGTCGTATTTGATATAGAATTGGTCAGTATAGTAATATTGTTGAACAGACGCATATTACTTTACAAACCATCATCAGGCTCATACTGCAAATACCAACAACAATATTGCTGTATTACATATTCATCATCTATCTCTTTCTGGATTGGTTGGGTGTAGTTCTGCCCCATAGCTTTTTGTACCTTGCTCGCAACAATAATAGCTAGCTCTCCTGATGTATCGTTTTGTGAACAACGACTTTGAAATTTTACTTCGTCAAATGAATTGAAATATACACAAACTGTCCTACGTGCTCTCACTTTTGTTATCACTGGTGTGGTCTTTCCTTGCCTTAGCTCATTTCTTTGTTTTGCCTCATTTGTCTTCTAACAGGTCATGGCTTGCCTCTATTCCTCTTGCCCCCTATGGCATTTCCTTCTCTTACACCTAGTTGAACTACAGTTTCGATTTTGATGCAACTCATCCTTCAAAAATGAACTTTTTAATGAAAGAAACACAAATATTTACCATTTTTCATATCTAACGAAAATTCTCTTGCTCATGTTTGGGAATGGGATAGAAAACAAGAAATATTTGGTATAAAAAATAGGCCCCTTTTCTATGTTAGGATGGATGGCCCCTCCCCATCAATCATGCTAAATACCCCCTTCGTTCTTGTCCCTCAATCTTTAACCTGCTTTCTCTTGAGTATATCATTCCAAGTCATCGTTCTTGTTTTCATCCTCACCGCCCCATAATTCTCTGCGTAACTCTTCCAGGTAAAATGGCTTGACGATTTCAACACAAAGTCTCGCAAAATACTCGGAGAAGAAATAAAGAGACAAGGCAAAATGGAGGTTCACGAATGGCTAATGAAAAATACTGCCCCCATCAGACAATTCCAGACATCTTCAACTATTTCAACCCATTTATCTTCGTTGGCCGTGGTGTTTGCTTTTGCCCAATTAGTAATAATGTTCTAATAACAAGACTGAAAAGGGTAATTAAATTTAATCTATAATAATCAATAAATCTATATCTATTCTAGGTGATTTCGAATGAAAAGGAAATGGGTGGTTTCATTCAAAAGCTTTCTTACCCCTACCCCATTTCTAGGAATGCTAGATCAGGGCGTGTACTCAGGGGCGTAGGAGGGTACTAGAATGTGGGGGGGCACGTGGAAAAAGGGCCACTTTTTCAAAGAATGCACTCACCGTATAACTTGCCACAGAGGTTCAAATCCAAGCTCTTTTGGAAAATGTTGCCTACTAATACGATTACTTACGACGTCGTGGGTTCTTTTTAACTGAAAAATTCCAACGTCTACAAAGAAAAGTGGGGGCAATTCGGGTGGAATAAAAGGGCATACTTAATTTTTATCCGAAAAGTTTGGGGTACGTGCCCCACCGACTCAAACGCCACTGCCTGTACTTACTTACTTGATATTTTGCCCATTCGCCCACCAATCTGATGTGATTCACTTCACTCCTTGAAGTCCAGAAAAGTCATCGACCCCCCTCTTAGTCATGAAAACCTTACCACCAAACCTTCCTCAATTTCAGTCGACACAAAATGCAATGCATAGCTGTCTTGAAAGTAATTAAAGTGCTCAATGTTGGTAGAGCTAAATAAAATTGATTCTCCGAAACTTCGAGTTACAGCATATCTTGTTGTCTTTGTTGAATAGAATCTATTCAACTACTTGTTGAAGCAACTGAAACTTTTCCTCTGAAAGATTTTTGATGGGATATCAAAACCTTCCCTAAAAAAGCAAAGCCTTCTTCTGGCTTGCAGCCGTGGACATTAAACTCTGTAATTTAGAATCACAAATTTAGAAGGGAAAGTCTTATTAATGCTCTTGCACATCGGATATCCTATGAATTGGGGTGCCAGAAATCTGATTGCCCCCAAATGCAGATTCTACTCGCTACACCGTATTTAAAATATGCTTGAGATCTTTAAGATTTTAACAATTTAAAGTTTTAAATGTGCATTCGATTTGCATTTCCTGAGGTTAATGAGTGGTTTAAGAAATGATTCAATGTTCCTGTGTCTGTAGAATATTAAACTAATTAGAGTGGTGTGCATCTGTTCAGCAGTTGCCTGGTGGTGGGAACTCTGGCGCTGGTGTGGCTTCGCCGCAATACAGTTGCTACTTTGCATCTGTAGACAAGTTTCTGGGTTTTGAAAGACTAACGAAAACGAAGATGACTGTAGTTTGATGGAATACACTCTTTTTCTTCATAAGAACCAATAAAATTGGTTTGAAGCTGGCTGTTCTTAAATATTCTTCTTTCTTCATTCTAAAATGTTCTTAAAGTTTTCTTACTTCCGTAATGCTTTGGAAGCCTGTTTCTGCTATCAGTTGTGGTAATTGTTGCACATTTTGACTTTCTTGATCATCTGACATATCAGTGTGCTGCCAATCTGCTTCTTTCGTGAAATTCTCAATCTTATGGTTATTTCTTAAAATTCTTACATGGAGCAAAATATGGCCAGCTTCGGTATGTTCTTAGCTTGGCAAAATTTGAACCTCGTGTTCTTATAAAATTTATCATATAAAAAAGAGTGTACACATAATTTTAGTGTTACAGATTATCAGTTTTATTGCTTTGTTAGATTTCACTTAATAATTTACAATGGGAATCAATATAGTTTAGGACCAGCCTAGAAGAAGCAAATTTTCATGAAGAGGATGAGTAGAAATGGAGGCAAAAATACTACATATATAGGCACACTCGTGCCTTCTTACCCCTCGTTATGTTCATAGTTTGCCTAGCGTTGATTGATAACGATCACAGTGAAATTATGGTTAATTACACTCCAAAGATCACGCAGTTTAGAAAGGTATTAGTGTGCCAATATAAGTAGTGGTTTTGCCTCCATTTCTATTTCATTTTATGTTATGAATTCTACCAAATGTTCAGGAAGATGAATAGGATTGGATAGACGCTGTGTAAAAAGCGACACTAGTCTCACTCGTTCTGTTTTCCTCATTTTGAGTATTATTCCGCAATTTCAGGGATTGTTGTTGATGATTATTTTCAATATTTCCTTATCTTCTTCAAGCTAAATCAACAGGAAATGGGAGGCAATTTCTATTCTAAAATCTAAACCTCGAAATTTCATCTCACTGTTAGTCAACAAATAATAACACAAACTTGGCCTTCCAGGGGGCAAATGAAGAGGCTAGTGGCCGCTATTTTCGCACGGCGTACGGCTCGCTGATCATTTTCTCGTCACATGACATCAGGCTTCCTAACAATTGACGAATGCAAAACATCATGCTTGAGTCATTTCAGTATCTTACAGTTTTTTCGATTTTTTCGATACAGTATTATCTGTTATAAACAAAAATCAAATTTACTTTTTATGTTATTTACTCGTCGATTCAAGTCTTCAAATAGAAGGTCTCCAAATATGAACATAAGGTCTCAGTAATGAGAACAAAATACAATGGAAGAAAATTATGTACGACTGTTCTTGCCCCAACTCTTCAGTTTATTGTGAAACATTGAATTTTAATACGGGTCAAATTTCAGATTGAAAACGAGTTATTGTGTGAACAGAGCTTTTTTGGGACACTGAGGAAGAAAAGTTTTTTAGGAAGAATAAGATTTCAAGATAAACGAAACGAGGCTTAGATAGCCCGCTCCTGTAAATTTAGGAACGGATTATGAAACTCTGATGGGTGGAGTCGATGAAAAGAGATGCAGTAATACCAATGAGTCACATGAATCAAGGACAATACATTCTTCCTTAATAGTCCTGTTTTTATTTTTTTTTTCTAATGAAATAAATATATGTTTTAAGACTTGGATGCACCTACAAAGGGAGTAAAAATCAAAATTCAAATTAAAAGCTAGTTATCGATCGAGAATAATGTATAACAGAAGAATTTTTAGACATCCTGTTAATCTAGTTGGTTTATTTGGGGGGTTGGGAAACATTGAATTTAGTAACGGATCAAATTTGCGGTTCAAAGCCAGCTATCGGTCAAGAAGAAGCTTTAGTTCGATTCTGGACTTTGGAACGCTTTTGTCATGGGTGGATGGATGGATCAAAATAATACTTCACGATGTCCCTCGGGCTTTTTTCAATTTTCTGGATGATTTTGAAGTAAATGTTTTTTGATGATTTTTATGCATCGTCTAAGTTTAATATAGCCTTATATTGCTCCCTGAACAGTGGTGAGTGGATAAAAAGCCAATTTGAACCCATTTCTCATTCATGGGCAAATTTTAACCAGAAACCATTAGGCTCTTTTCCAATATTTGGCCATATTAGGCTAAACTCCGTGGGCCAACCATGGTGATTTTGCACTTTCTAAAGCTAATGTACAGTTTAGGAAACTTTCACTTGTAAGGAAATTTCCTTCCAAAGCCTCTTCACTGTCACGAGAAGAAGCTTTTGTTACATTCTGAACTTCAGGCTTAAAAGTCGTCGTGTGGTGGATGAAGATGATATTTGACATGGTACCAAATTGTCACTGCCCCAGTTCAAAAGGGGATTGTAAATCAATAAAGTAAAAAAAATGGGTTTATATTTTCATTCAATTTGAAATGAGTTATAGTCGAGAAGAATGTAGAGCAGAAGAAGATTTAGACGTTGTGTTTCATCATGTCGGTTTATTTGGGTATTGGGAAATATTTAGTTTAGTTGTAGGTTAAATTTCCGACTGAAGCAAGATGTTATTGGTCGAGAAGAAGCTTTTGTCGGATTGTGGACTTTGGGCTCAAGGTCGTCGTGTGGTGGATCAAAAAGGGATTGGGAAACATTCAATTTAGTTGTGGATTATATTTCCGACCGAAAGCTAGTTATTGGTCGAGAAGAAGCTTTTGTTAGATTCTGGACTTTGGGCTCAAGGTCGTCGTGTGGTGGATGAAAATGACATTTGACACAATACCAAACTGTTCCTGCCCTAACTCATCGGGGAATTGTACGTCAGTAAGGTCAAAAATGGGTTAAGTTTTAATCTAGTGTAAAGTGGGTTGTTGAGAAGAATGGAGAAGGGAGGGAAGAATATTTTGACATATTGTTTGATGTCCACACCTTACAAGACTGTTCTAGTACCATTCAATTCAGGGGTTGGGAAACATTGAAATTGGGAAATCTTCCACTCAAAGCTTGTTATTGGTCGAGAAGAAGCTTTGTTAGATTCTGGACTTTGGGCTAAAGTCGTGTTGAGGATCAAGATCATTTTTGACAGAGTGCCCAACAGTTCCTTCTTTCATATCTGCAACTCCCAGTTGTAAGGAAATGTTCTGCTTTGTAAGAGCACTGTTATACATCGATTTGTTTGGTGATTTATGATTTTTATATGATATATCCTGATATCGCTCCCTTTACATCCCTGAGTGAATTAAAAGCCTTTTGTGATCCATTTATCTTGGGCAAATTCTTACCAGAAACAATGGGCCAACCATCAGGCTTTTTCCCAATTTATGGCTGATTTTGAAGGAAGTTTTGTTTCGTGATTTATGCGTCTTCTAAGACTAACAGCCTAGTATTGCTCCCTGAACAGTCCTGACTGGATAAAAAGCATGTTTGAAACTATCTATTTTGAGCCAATTTTGACCAAAAGCCATAGGCTAACCTTGTTGATTTCATGCGCTTTCTAAGGCTAATATACAGTGTACACAACTTCCGCTTGTAAGAAAATTCCCTTCCAAGTGAAAGCACTGCCACGAGAAATATTTAATTGAGTCATGGATTAGATCTTCCGCTCAAAGCTAGTTATTGGTCGAGAAGAAGCTTTTGTTGAATTCTGGACTTTGAAAAGCTTTTGTCATTGGTGGGTGAATCAAAATAATACTTGACGATAACCCTCGGGCTTTTCCCAACCCACTTCTGGGTGATTTTTTGCGATTTTATGGGTCTTCTAAGACTAATATAGCCTAAAATTACTTCCTGAACAGTCCTGAGTGGATAAAAAGCCTATTTGAAAACATTCTTTTGGCTAACTTTGACCAAAAACCGTCAGACTCTCTCTTGGCCAATTTTTTGACAATAGACTAAACACCGTGGGCCAACCATGGTGATTTCACGTCTTTTTAAAAGCTCATCAAAAGTTTTCAAAACTTCAACTTATAAGAAAATGGAAAATTTAAAAAAAAAAAAAAAAAAAAAGCTTTTGTTAGATTCTGGAATTTGGGCTAAAGTTGTGAGGTGGATCAAGATAATATTTGACATAATACCAATTTCCTCTCTTACAAATTGAAATAGGAAAAGTTTTATTTAATACCAAACTGTTCCTATTTCAATTCGTAAGAGAGGGTATTGTAAATCAATAGGGTCAAAAATAGGTTTTGGTTTTCATTCAATGCTAAGTGTGTTGTCGAGATGATTGTAGAACAGAAGAATATTTTGACAATATGCTTGATCATGTCCTCACCTCATCCTCACAGGCTGTTCCAGTACCATTCAATTTGGGGGTTGGGATGGGAACATAAAATTCAGTTATGGATTAAATCTTCAGTTCAAAGCTTGTAATTGGTCGAAAAGAAGTCTTTTTTAGATTCTGGACTTTGGGCTTTCCCGCCATATCTCACAAGGGGATTGTAAATAAATAATGTCAAAAATGGGATTTGGTTTTCATTCAATGCAAAGTGAATTGTCAAGAAGAATGTAGAAGAGAAGAATATTGAAATATCATAGACACAAGAGAAATCTCTAGACTGGAAGCTGAACAATGCTCTGGCGATTGTGTCGCGCTTCGATGTTGAAACGCGCTATCACGTGACCGCGAGAGTGCATGGAATTTCACAATAATGGCGTCCGGTACGGAGTGGGATTTCTTTTCGGGTGCTGATTTTGATGCTGTTTTCGACCTAATCGAAGAGGATTTATTGGCGCAAGACAGATGTATTGATTTGCAAATAGATGAAGATATTTTAGAGGTTTGTTGCAGCTTTGTTTTGTGTTTTATTTTCGTGACAAAACCCATAACTGAGACCGCCTTCTTCGACCTCCTTACTTTTTTAGGCCCTCGGGTCTTGGCAAACAACACAACAAACAGATGAGCTTGCTTGCAGGCTTGTGAAAGTTCTACAGGCATTAGGAGAGTGAAGAAGTGTTTACATGTTTGATATTTAACTTTCCTACGCATGTAACTTATTTATAAACTGTTATTTAGATACTTAATCTCTCTGTGCTTTTGCTCAACTGGATTTTTCTCTTCCACTTTTAGATAGAAGATGAAGTCAATGATGCCTTCCCTTGCAACTTTTGTAAAAAGGTTTGCAAGTCAAAGCGTGGTTTGGCAAGACACAAATCATTCAAACACAAAGAATCGGGTAAAGATAAAGAAGGAACATCTTCAGGTGCACAAAAAGTAGTAGGCCTGGAAGTTGAAAAGAAATTACACCCACTTCAGTTGAAAACGATGATCAAGAAATCAATTGCCTAACTAGTTTCTGAAGGTTGTTATCCAGCCATAATTTTGAATGAACTTGAAAACTACCAATTTGAAATGGATGATGTCTTGTTTGCCTATGAAAAGTGCAAACAAGTCATAAATGCATATGATGGCAATAGTGAAAAATTTTTGCCATGTTTTTACAAGTGTGTATGTGATGGGCAAGGGATTTTTCAAAGATTGAGCAAGCACCCTAGTTTGCTTGTTGGATTTGAGCTGGCTAATCAAGTCCTGGCCCATCTCAATGATGCAAATAACTCGACATCTACTTTATTGTCTAAGTGTAATGCTTCAAGTCTTACAGAAAAAGAGAAAGCCTGCATTGCTTACCTAAGTGGGTATGTATTTGTAACATAATATAGGCGTATTCGACGGTCAAAGCAGTGGAACACTGCTTCGAGTCAGCTATATTTATCACTTCTGATGGCTGGAAAAACAACTGATTCTACACAGCAAAGTGGGAAGTCTCTCATTGCAGCTAAAAACCGAGGTGGGTTATGGACTGTCTCAAATGATGTGATACAAATTTTCATTCATGTCGAGGCACAGTTCCGGACAGAAACATCAAGTCTGCAGAAGAAAATCAGCTGTGGAAGTATGGTCAGCACACTACTAGGAAACTGTCATGTTTTGGCATTGCTTTCAAAAATACGCAGTATTGCAGAGAAGAAAATTCCGAAAGAGGTGTCGGAAAATTTGTTGGAAAAGCTGATTACACTTTATATCAGGGTCAGATCATTTTCCTATGCCAAAGATCAAATGCAAAGGTTTAAAATAAAAGCACAGAAAGGCAAAACAAAGTCACTGAGGACTGATATTAAACAGAAGTCCAGCCATCTTGACAAGGGAAAGTAGGATATGAAGTAAACTAAAATACAAAATTAACATTGACTGCAGCAAGTGAAGTAAGCAACTCATAGTGCTTTATATACAGGGCGAGTCAAAAAATTTAGACGTTTGTTGATTTTGTACTGGGTGATGAAGGCTCGAGTTTTGTTAACAACTAACAAGTTTTGCGACAGAATGGATAAATTGTAAAGAAATAACATTGCATGAAAAGTGTTGATTCCATTTTGTAGTTCGAAGGAAATTCAAAAAAAGGTCTTGCTTGTACTTGAAAAGAAACTTGAGCTTTTTCAGCCAATTTTTCAATCATTTAAAGTCAATGCAAGTGCTGTTCATACAAATTTTATTCCTTTGCCATTTCTTAAATGTGAATAAAGTGGGTTGACTTTATTTCCAAAACAGCCAAAACAGATGATCAACACATATACATCCACTTTGCATGAACCAAGTGCTGATCAGAACAGCTTGAGTTCTCTACAAGTTTTCGTAAATTACGAGCAAGACCTATTTTACAAAAATCCTTCGAAATACGGAATAAAATGGCTGATTTTTAGGAAAGAATTTCCCCACAGTGCAGCCCTTTTCCTACAAAACTGTTCTTCATTGTATCAATTTTTGAAAAAATTATCACCTCATAACACACCAGTAAACATTTAGAATTTTTTGACTCACCCGGTATATGTGTAGTATAATTTATAATCAATAAAAACTTTAATCATGCAATTTACTGATGAATGCAACATCCATGCCAATTGCAGAGTGGTATATTGTTCAATGTCAGAACTGTTTGAGTGACTTAAGATCATTATCTTGAATATGTATAATAACATTGTTTATATCTTGTCCGCCAAAAAACACATAAATTCTTTGATAGGCAATAATAAATTATGTATAAAGTCGACTACAGAGATTGAAGTTTATATTTAATTTTTCTGAAGAACAAACTTTTTCAGAATGCAAAAGCTCACAAATACTCAGAAACAGTGAGAACAATTATTTACTTCTTGTGGAGGCATGAAATCATATACAGTACTGTATACAAGCAAAGATATGCATGGCCTCCATGACATGATCCACAATTTAGGCAATCGTAAAAGTCAAAAGCATTTTCAGTTTGATGGCAAAAGTTTAAAAATTTGCTTTCTAAATAATTTTGTTTCCCTAAAATAAATAATCCCTTCCAATCTTTGTAATCAACCATAGATTTTTTATCGCCGCCCCTCAAAGATTATTCGCTTTTCGGTGCACTGGTATACTTATTACGAAATCGTTGTTTCTATCATGAAATATCCATGTTGTTTTCTGGCTCATCTGCTCTGCAATTTCCTGCTATTGGGTGGAAAATCTTTTGGTTCCTGATGCTGTTATCATTGAAGCCAAAATCTCGCAAAGAAGGGTTATCTTTTCTTCTGCCCATCGACCTCTGCCTTCCAAAGTAGTTCTCCAGAGGATCCTGGCAGAACCGCTCAGTGAAGACGTATGGCACACCATTATTGAGGAGATACTTTGTCAATTCAATGACTGAGTGTGTTGTCAGCTGCAACCCTTCATATGTTTGCCAAGAGATAAACATATTACCTCTGTCTCCTTTGGAGAAATTTCCCTCTCTTGCATTTATTGATTGCAACCAATCACGAAAATATTTCAAGAAGACATCTTGTAGCCATACAAATCTTTCATCATCAACAGATGAAAATGGCGTCAAAAAAGGCTTCTGCTTTTTTATGCATTCTTTTGAATTTCGCACATTGAGGCAATCGAAGAAGCCATCCATCATCAAGCAAAACTTTGAAGTTGCACATGCTTCCGGTGGGCCGAATGTAGCTAAGACTTTCCCCACAGAATCACTTAATACTTGTGCAGCAAGTCGCACATTCATACAGGAGAAAGCGTTGAGCTTAATGTGATCATAGCTCAACTTTGGCAGCAGGTGAAGACCGCAATCCAGGTCTTCGTAAAATAAATCAGAAATGTGGCTCCAGAAGAGATATAACCCATCATTCCACAGCTGTCTGCCAGACTTATTAGCTCCTGACTTTGAAAGACAATTCCGTGCAGTTTTCATCAGATGCGGTGGGTCGGCAAAGAAGTATATATATCTTTCATGGTCATTGGCATAAACATTCAGTGTCTTGTATATTATATCACCACAGCTGGTGTCTGAATCAACTTTGTCAAGCAAGTATGAATGCATCCTATAAAATTTGCGGTTAGCTGCTGCTCCATCACAAGTAACAGCAACTACTCTCAGTGCACATGTTAGCTCCAGTATACCAATAGCTTTCCAAAATATTGCAAATAGTTGAGGTGAAGTTGCATTTGCTGTTGCAAAATTGGCAAAACTGTACTTCAATGGATTTACAGCCCCCCTGACAAGCAGGACAAGGACATGAGATGCAATTGTGTCAACTTTTTGGAGTGTTGCAAAGTTTAGATCAGTGTCACCAAGGTCAACAAAACCAATAAGCTCCCCAGAGTATTTGTCCCATACGAGGTTCTCTTGTATTTTCATTTCGTCTATCAGTATCACCACATTTCTTTCAATATCGGAAAATTTTTCCACTTTCTTGCATAGTTCTTCGATAATCTCCTTATTGAATCCCTGCTTTGGCCTAATATAGTTCTTGTAACTTCTTAGCGTTCTCTGACTTGGCAAAATAAGAACCCCGGATTTGGTCTTCTCATTGTATCTGAGTTCTTCATAAGCTGCTGGTGATTTTGAGGCAAGATTTAAACAGAATCTGATTACCATTGGGTGGTACCTTATACCTGACTTTGATGAACTTATATATTGTTGCTGTTCACGCCAAAATAATTTCATAAATTGTGGTATGTCCTTCTCATCTGCATTGTCCATAATTGAAATAAAGTCGTTATTCAGTTCTTCATTTAGCGGCACAGAGTGATTAGCAAGTTCTTCCTTTAATTGTGTTATTGTTTCCTGTAGCTCTTTGTTTTCAAGGCGGTGCTGCTTCATAGCTAAAACTATCCTTTGCGAAGATGTCTGGCTTATAGGAGCTTTTAATTTTGCAGGCACCAACAATGCAGCTTCTTTCTTTTTTAAAAAATTCATTTCTTTATTTTCTGCCCCAGTGCATTTGTCACATTTTCCATCTAGACCAATTAAAAGTTCACAAGATTCTGCTCTTGTGTATTCTCTTTGGCTGAGGGGGTAGTCATTATCTGATTCTGAATATGGTTCAAAACGTTTTGGAATGATATGCTTCATGAAAGCTGCACTGTGTATGTACTGTTTATCAATGCCAGAACAAATATATTGTCCTCCCAAGGCTGATACAAGGTTAGATACCGTAATGTTCTGAATTGATCGCTTGTTGTCTAAGTATATTTTGTGATCCACCGGTAATGCCCATCCATAAACGCGGACATGAAATTGAAGCCCGTCATCAATAAATACTTCATATTGTGGAAGAACATATCCATCCTCACTAACTTTCCATATTTTCACATGGCCATTTTCTGAGACTGTGTCTATCATCCAGGAATTCAATTTAAGTTTCTTCACTCTTTCTACTACATCTTTTAAAGATGAATAATACGCAGATTTTGGTTTCTCAACATGAGTGACTTTTCGTTTTTTTGCAATTGCTGAAGCTGAAGCTCTGGGTTCTTTACTGTGACTGAAAGAAAAAATTAGGAATATATTGTTTTTAAAATTATATAACATCTCTATAAAAGTCTGAAATAATAATCAAATGTTTTGTTACTTTTGGACAAGATAATAAGGGTTCCTTGTGATGCATGATTAGTAACAGTCCTTGGAATTCATTACAGAAAATGTACACACTCCCGTTTTTTCTTGATAGGAAAGTTTGAAAGAACCCCATTGCTGAAATTTTCTTTAGCTATTGGCAAATTTCAGTCATAGAACTTTCATAAGATTGTCATAGCAAGAATTGAAATGAATATGCCCCACACGTTATGTATAGACAAATTATGAGAAAAAGTTCATACAAAGGGATTTAGATGAAGAATAGAGTCTCTGCTATAATCTATTGAATCAGTGGTGTAACTGAGCGGTGTAGGGCCCTTAGTGATAGTGGTCATTTGGGGCCCCTATACAAATTATATCTTCCCTGAAAACACAAGGAAGAACATAAAACAACATATTACATGAACACAAATGATTTCTCGGGGGCCCCATTTGGGCCCAAATGTTTGGGGCCCCTTAGTTTTGCATTTAAAGGTGCACACCATGTGTTACGCCAATGTATTGAATTATTAAAGGACGAAAAAAAGATTTTAGGAAAAAACTATTTTGAAAACTTTTTTTGATTTCTTATATATAAAAAATCCAGTACTTGTCTTCATCAACTTTTTGACTTCAAGTCTAATTTAGAAAACTACAGTATTTATTGTTTCATCCTCCTGTAGTCCATTTTCTCTTCTTTTTTGGTCCAGAAAATCTATGGACTTAAAAATAATGTATAAAGTGAAATAAACATTTACTAACCTTTTGGTAACAATTGACTTTTGTGGCAATTGCTGTGTTGGGATTGATCCTGGTATCAAGGTCTTTCGGTTTGCATCTGCAAAACATTAGAAGTTATATTTGAATATGGTATTACACTTACACTCTTAAAGAATATTGCCCATAAAAATGCAGTAGAGTCCCACATAAAACCACTTTTTAGGATCTCACCTATAGTTTCAAAAAAAACAATAGCCTATTTTTATCCATTACTTCTTCATAAATTGGATCTCGAGTATATATCAGTATCTCTGTTAATATAAAATGTTGAAATTGAAAATGATAATTTGAAGGCATGAAACATTCTTTATAAATGAGCGCATAGGCTAGGCCTGTTGATAAAACGTGAAGAGCGTAAACAAAAAAATTCGATATACTCACGTTCATTTATTTGATTTTCTTGAAAATGCTTTTCACAAATGTAGATTCTGTTTTCTTCGATCTGTTTCTTCAAAGACTGGTCAATAACACGGTCCTTGGTAACAACATTTATCAACTTTTGACGCCAAACAACATTGAACTCGTCTTTCCCGGCCGGTATTTTAAAGATCGCTGTGCCTTTGAATTTATGACTCCGTGATGTATTGCAGTTATAAATTGAGCAATTTGCACCTGGCATTTTGCATTCTGAGTAAAATAAAACCAAACATAAAACCACGAATACAGCGCAAACTTATCTCGCTCACTTCTTTTGAAAGTACTTGCACGCCAAGGCTGAAATTTGATGCAGCTTCAAGTGGACTGGGCACTAGAAAATGTTTGACAATAACATAAAACAATGGGCTATTGTTAGTTTCAAGACTAGTGTTTTCTCTTGTGTCTATGGAAATATGATGCTCGACCATGTCAATAACTTGCAAGGCTGTGCTAGTACCATTCTTGTAGGGGTTGGGAAATATTACAATTATTCATGGATTAAATCTTCAACTCAAAGCTTGTTATTGGTCGAGAAGAAGCTTTTGTTATATTCTGGACTTTGGGCTAAAGTTGTGTGATGAATAAGAACTGCGGTGGTCTAAGGGGGGGGGTGAAGAAAAGAGCTGCGGTGGTCTAAGGGCGGGTGGGGGGTGAAGAAATGAACTGCGGTGGTCTAAGGGGGGGCTGAAGAAAAGAACAGCTCATATTCAACCAGCAATATAGAAGTTTCTTAGAACATATTACAGAACTTTTAGTAATTGAAGAGTATGGTTTTCTAACAACGGGTTTTTTTGTAAACATATATGAGCCATAAACAACCTTCACACCAACCTTTACTAACGTCTGCTGCTCTTTCTTAATGTTCTGTGACTGAAGACACAAAAGTTGTGGTGGTGGGCCTAGTAGATAGAGCCCTGTTTTTTGTGCTGGGAAGTCACGAGTCCCAGTTTACTGCGGTGCGGGTGGGTGGTCAGCGGTTTCTTGGACCATGGGACCATGTGATAAGTCTCGTTTAACGGCTGCGGCCAAGGGTCAGAAAACTGAGGTGGGCTATCAGCCGCCAGATTACTTAAATGCTTCAGCTTGACTCGCACAACGTTAACGTGACGCTTTCACATTTCACAAGCGTCCATAAAACTTCACAGCGTTACCTTAGCCCTTTATTTCAGCTGAAATACCAATTGCTTCAACATTCGCAGACTTACCAGTCGAAGGAAACCTAAAGTTGTTTTATGGCTAGAAGTCGAACCAAAACCAGTGGTAGAAGAGGAGTTGCTGTTGTTAGCCGTTGTTTACACTTTATCTGGACTGGCCTAGACACCCGAATTTTTTTTAGATCAAAGTTTTATTAATCACCAACAAGAAGATGACCGTTAGCCACCTCGTTCTGAAATGTGCTGGAACTGTAGTTCTGTTTGGCATAACAGTGCTATTTGGCTTGTTGCCTCTGAAGTTCATTAAATCCCAGAATCAAGAAGTGAGCTATCGACAGAAAACATTTGTTGGGCTTTGCAATTGCTTTGCCGGAGGGGTATTTTTTAGCACCTGTTTATTGGACCTTCTTCCGTTGGTGAGGGAGAAAATCAATGAAGCTTTGCAAGAGGTAGATATCTACACGCACTACCCGCTTGGTGAATTCATAGCTTCTGTAGGTTTTATTCTGATGCTTGCTATAGAGTTGCTGGTCCATTCTCTTGGAAAGGACGGCTGGCTTGGGGAACATGCCCACGCAGGACGAGACATGGATGACCTAGAACATGCCCCCCTTCTGCAGGATGGTGCAATTCGTGATTATGGCGCTCAAGATAGCAGCAAATCACCCGTGAAGTCTCATTCCAGCAAGTCCCTAACTAACAGTAACATTGCAGAACATCAGGTACTCCATGATGATAAAGAGATTATAGATGATGTAGAAGGACCTGCCGCCCCTGATGTTGGGGATGGGGTAATGTTCATTGCCAATCCTGGTTGCAAAAACTCCCTTCGCAGATCGAAATCCCTTCGCAGTTTAGTTTCCACAAATGTTGTCGTTCATTCGTCCTTCAGAATCTACATACTAATCATAGCCCTGTCGCTGCACTCTCTATTTGAAGGCTTATCGGTCGGACTGGTCACTGATGTGAACACTTTGATACAGATTCTGATCGCGTTGCTGATCCACAAGAGTATTTTATCATTTGCTCTTGGTGTCAAGTTGGTGGATGGGGGTTTAGTTGCTAAGCAAGTTGTCATTGGCAATGTCATATTTGCAGCAATGGCTCCGATAGGTGTTGGACTTGGTTTGGCTGTTCTGAGCTCATCTTCTCGGGTTGTGAGCTTATTTTTTTCAGGAATATTGCAAGGAATTGCAACAGGCTCGTTCCTTTATGTGACCTTCTTTGAGATTCTTCCGGAAGAGTTCAACATATCCAGGAAGAATAAAGGTCGCAAAGTATTGTCAGTGTTGCTTGGGTTTTTGATAATTGCTGGTATGTGTTATTACGAGAATCAATTTCATAGAATTCGTAAGATAGTACCTAGTAAAATAAATGCAGAGCCTTAACTCGCTGCGCTAACTTATATTAGATATTTGATTATAAAGTTATTTCTATGTTTTTCCATCATTCTTATGTTATCATTCTTAAGGACTATTTAGATTACTTTACCGTATTTGCTTGATTATATTTGATTGACTCAATTGGAGAAGGTTTGGAGGATTTTCCTTCTCATTTTCTTAGAATATATCCCATAGAATGAAATACCTATTTGATCGAAAAATTTCTCCTGATTTCAAAATGTTTCTTGCTGCCTATTTGGTGTAAACTCTTTTCAAAAACTTTTAAAAGTTACTCCCAACTCTGAAATAAACCTACCCACTTCTTATCATTTTTTTTCTAAATCCACCTACGACATCACCTTTCTATTAAATTTTAGGGGCAGGGAACAGTCAATTATTTTTTCTTGGGCAATCATACTTGAGCAAATATTTTAATTGATTGATAATTCTACCTGAAAATTCCTCTTTATGTTGTCAAAGAATTGGAAAAGTTGAGTCAGAAAAATAGGAGAATGATAACCTGTTGTTATTGCTTAAAAAAGACATTATTTGTTTAGTTGTGTAAGGAGCTGTTTGAGTTGATCCCTAAAATTTCTTATCTGCCATTTTTTTTGACAAGGTTTCAGATCAAAATAGACAATCACAACCACAGACAAGGGAGTTTATTTTTGAAGCATTTATACAGTCCCAACAAACATTCAATCTATTTTTGGGGTTCTACAAGAATGAAACTGATAGAAAATATAAGATGTAGATTTTTCACTCTTTGTCCCAAAAAAAACTTTCTCAGTGAACCGCCTTAATACACAAATTCATGACAGATTAGCGATCAACTTTGTCAGTCCCTTCAAGTATTGCGTCGTAAGAATTATTTAGTTAGGTATTGCTGTATTGTTAAAATGTTGGCTAGAAGGACATGTACCATTGATTTGTCAATTGTGATTTTAATACAAACTCGTTACATATATTTGAAAATTATAATATCAAATAATCTCGCAGATTCCAATATTGATTTTGACTGTCTTGCTGGCATGCTCTTAATGATTCTAATAATCACATTAATTAATTTTTTTTGCCTTTCCTTTATCGGCACAATCCCTTCTTCCTACATTGATTTAGCTTTGCCAAACATTAGGTATCCAAAGCTTTACCTAATGATTAAAGGGACGTACTTTAAATGCTCCATAGAGCCCCTGGGGGCTTATTCAATTGTTGAGGTTCTAGAAAAATGGGTGCTTGTCAGAGCGGGTGCTTTTTAAGAGAGTTTGGAGAAGAAATTTGTCACTCTCAACCATGTAAAGTTAGAAATTCGCAATATTGTGTTGGAATACATCTATTAGCTATCTCTAACTCATCACATTTTCCTCTACAGTCTTTCTTCTTCGAAGAGGTGGGACTTAAGATACACAGGTGATAACAATTTGTACATGTCCTCAAATCTCTATGAAAATTACCGAAAATTACCCTACAATGAAGCACACACAGGCCCCCAATCATTCTTAAAATGTGTAGGTATTCTTTTTTATAAGTTGATTCAAGTTGGAAGTTAATCAAGAAATAGGAGCAAAAACGAGGATTCTGCGTCCGTGCATTTTCATGTTAAGAAAAGCATTGACGCCTTGTTTTCAATACAGCTGTGCTCTATGTCAGAGTTTCGTAATAGCTAGAATCCACATGATGGTCTTCTCGGTGTCTAAGTACTACCATCCTGCTGACTTGGCAATTAACCGACTGGCAACTGCTTAAAATGCTAATTCGTCGATGTTCAACAGTTCACTTAAATCATGTATTGTTGAAACCTAAGATTTGCATAACGACAGGATTTGGTAGGTTGGTAACTTGGCTGACTGACACGCATCTAAGAAAAGTCTTTGTGAACAGTGGTAGGTATGGAGAGCACAACCTCTAACCCCAAAGTTTGCACAGTTGATGTTCAGATATATTTACTCGATGTATGTCTGATTCTCAGGTAAGGGGAACAAATGATAAGTGCGAAATCCCACCACCAATCAGATGAGAAATAGGTTTGCTGTTACAGTCTTCATGCCATTCATGAAAAGGCTTTTTGCAATGATGAAACAAAATAAAAGTTGGAGAATGATATGAAGAAATCCATATTGTATTACTTCTTCATTACTATAAATCTTGACAGGGAATTTTCTGTAACGACCTGCCTAACCTTTGAATTTATGCTTGATTTTTAATAAATCGCCCACGGAGAATCGAATAAGTCTTGGATTCCTTTTTAATTTTGATCAGAAGTGCTATTTTTGATGACGTCAATGACTGTCATTTTTAGAACTACTGTCGCTATGATTAATTGTTTGCAGGTCAACGTATTCGAAACTAGTGTGTAGATAGCGCTCAATTAGAACTTTCGATTGATACATGATTTATTCAATTTTGATTACATCTAAAAAATTTTTGTGACCGTCGTTTATACTTTGACGTCGTACTTGAGCTATTTTCAGAAGTGATTTTTTCATCATCTAACCTAAATCGATGACGTCGTAAAAATTATTCATATTTTGTTAAGATCAAAATAATGATACATCAACCGAAAGTTCTAATCAAGTACTGTCTAACTACACTAGTTTTGAACACAACAGACTCACACAAAAATAGTTATAGCTACATAAGTTCTATGTATGACAGCTATTGACGTCATCATCAAAAAGAGCACTTTCGGTCAAAATCAGAATTGTATCTAAGTCCTAGTCGAATCTCCACTAAATTTAGAGTTTGGAAAAGTTGCAGCATAGTTACAGGAAATTCCCTGATCATTTTCATACGGTTTTCACCCTTTTACCTATAAAATAACTGTTTTCACCCATGAGCATGAAAACTGAAACGCGGTTAGTAGACTGGGTACAATAGAATTAGTTTGAGAGCCTGGGTTCGAATAGGCAACAACACGCTGTCTTGCTCTAACCCATTCTTTTCACAACACTCTGTTTCGTATCGTCAGGAGTTTCAATCAAAAATTTGTTCAAAATGATGGGTTCAATGAGTCAACCAGATGATCCAGGGTGAGTTTCTGCAATTTGTGTCTTCCGAATTTATTTGAGCTTCTGTTAATATCAATGGCTTTGCACTTGAGCCTGAAATGTTTGTGGGATTTCGTCTCGAAACATTACTCACTTGACAAAAAGTAGGCTATTTTAAGCTAGGCCCATCTTCATCGAAACGTCCACTCAAAAAACGGAAGAATTCTCGATCAGAATCGTTCTATGCTACGAAAAGCAAGTTTGACATTGTTTCAAAAGAGAAACTTTAAGCAATATGTGTTTATCATATTCAGTCAAGCAAGTTGTCCTCATTAAGATTCAAGAAAAAATAATGTGATGCTCTAATAGTACGCACGCCGAGTAACCTACGTGCCCAAATTTGTGTTGGATCCTAATGCTGGAGATAGGGTATTTTGCTTTGGAGGGGACATTATGCTGCAAGTGGTCGGTGCACAATGCCCTACCTCATGTTTCATGTTTGCTGCAGATATCTGCCTGGCAGACTAAGCATGCCTAAATCATATTATTCATATTTTGAATAAAAAGTGGACTCCTGCTATTTCGTACTTCCCACTATCTCAAACAAAACCCATTTCCCCTTTTTTTCCCATAAAGTTAATTACGCAAATAAGACCCGTTATCTCGAACAAAATTTCTTTCCCATCTGCAAAAAACCCCCGCTATCTCAAACATTTTGAAACAAAAGTTTACTTTTTAAGTTTTTTACCATCGTCCACTGTGAGTACATATTTTGCGCAAATAGTTACTGCGCATAGGTAAAAAATAAAAAAAATGCCAAATGAATAGCGTTTGATGACACAGATGGGTGTGTATTATGTTCCTAGCGTTCATATTCACCACTTGTTGCAGGTTTTCCCACCACCTTCAGTATCTAAGTGTCCCTCCACTCAAACATAATTGTCCCAACTTTACATGATAATGACCTGCTTGTGGTGGTACATGTTGTAAAAGAAGATTTAGAGCAAGAGAGGGTTCTCATTTATCTCATTTATCAATTGACCCTGAAGGACTGTCAAATCCAAATCGTTTAACATTTTTAAGTAAGGAGAGGATAAGATTAATGGGTTATGATAATGTCAGGTCAAATACCAGGGATATTGTTTAGAAATATTCTGCTACTAGACTAAGTTAAATTTTTTTTTAATTTTTCAGAAAGCTGTTTGTTGGTGGTATTCACCCAACTACAGATGAAGGTAAGGAACTTCAGGGTGTTACAGGGTTGGGCAAAGAACAAACCCCAAAAATTATAGCTTTCTTTTGTCTTTGATTTGGCTGAATCATTCCTATCAACTTTATTTTATTTACCTTCTAAAGTAGTCATTCTGATGTCAATGCTTGGGGTTGGGGCCAAAAATCTATGAAGCGTGGAAAATATTTAAGCCATCCAAAATCACCAAAAATTTGATATCTATGAAAGTACTTGTCTAAAGGCAGGTTTCCACTTGAACAAAAGCGGTCGAATTTGATGGATTTTGCACATGCGCACAAAATTTCTTGGGGACTCACCCTCGACTGCTGTTGATTGAATTCGTAGGCAGAAAAAGTTAGAATGCTTATAACTTTTTTTATCAATCGACATCGATCGAGAGCAGTCAAAAGGCTTCTCAACCAATGAGATTTGAGAAGTTACACGCACGTGGTCACGATAGGAAAAAACACGGATGTGGGTAACTGAAAATAACAATTTTGGAATATTTCAGAGCTATTTCAGAGTTTTTTCTACAACCTACGTAAAACTTATTACTACCTATTGCCCGTAAATTTAAACCACCTTTTGTTGTGAAAATTAAAAATATTTTCTTGTATATTCTAGCGTTCTCGTGTCAGAATGGCTTTATTAACAAGCCTTGTGAATAAGCTTTAGCATACCTATGTAGGAAGCCTAAGAAAAGAGGATTTTCGTTAACAAATTTTAGAAGTCCTGAAAGAGAAAACGGTATTTTCGATACTGTAAATTCTCAGGTCTTAGTTTCTCATTCGATTTTAAAAGATTTCGATAGGAATGATTTGCTTTCTTAAATAGGCCTGAACAGTGATCAACTGCTCGGTCGACAGCAGTCGACAGTTGTTGAGCAATGCTGTTTCCACTGGAACACACATTCGATTCGACTGATATCAAATCAATAGCGAATCAACTGCACACGTTCAAGTTGAAACTTGCCTTAAGGATAGAAAATATTTAAGCCATCTCCAATCACCAAAAATTTGATATCTATGAAAGTACTTGTCTAAGGGCAGGGGTGTTATAAAGTATAAGCTTTTGAATGATGCCAAGCAAGGTAAAAATTGATATGAATGGTATGTAGTAAATAACCTACCTACCCACAAATAAAGCACAAGTAAGACAGTGATGTTAGCATGCCAATGAATACACTTCATAAAGAGGGCTATATGATAGGCCTTGAAACAGATATCGTAGGAAAGCATATTGCAAAAATACTCAACTGCTGTAGAGGAAAGCCCATTGTTAACAATGACATAATGACATTTGTTTGGCCATTTTCTCTGAAAATGATAGGGCTGGATAACTTCACCTTCTTGTCCCCAACTATCTGCCACTGTACCCAGTATGATATATAGGAGAATGAGAATTGCTCACGTGTTACCCTGTTAACTTTTTATGTTTACAGTGTGTCAAGCTGAGCATAAATTGATAGCCCAGGGTGCCATTTTCTCGGAAAGTAGTTTGCTTTCCAGAATCACTTTTGGTCTACATACCTTTGATTGGGTTGCTTGAGACAGTTCCTTCAGTTGTCCTTTTTGTGAAGTGAAATCTTTGTGTCGAGCATGTTGATGGTAAAAAAAACATTTTCTCATTGAATTCTGTTATGCTCTTTGTTTTTGTTTTTTATTTTCTTAGCAGCTGGGACGTCTGTGTTTCAATTAGGAAGGTAAAGCTTTCATGGCCAGATAGCAGAGAGGAATTTCAAAAGCTGCAAATGCACATGTTCATCTTTTAAATGATTGTTTATTTAGAGTTGCATTCTTGAATGTGGATGCTAATTGATCTTTCTTCCATACAGGTTCAATGAGAGACTACTTTTCGGGCTTTGGTGAAGTTATCGACTGCAAGCTGATGATTGATAATGTCACCAGAAAGTCAAGGTATTTTTATCATTTTGGTGTATGGCTGGATAACTGATAGCAATGAGAAATACTTTTATCAACATGATTTTATATGAATGATAATGACCCTAATTTGCAAACCCATGACCTTGGGGTTGATCCCTCAATATTTCTACTTAGCATCCAGGGCAATCAATAGACCAGGCCAGGATATGTCAATCACCCCTAATTGAATATATAAACAAACTAGTACCTACCTGGGTTCTTTAACAACTACACTTGACCTACCGAAGAGTGATGACTATGTCTAGCAAGTAAAGTATTTTTGTTTTGCAGAGGCTTTGGTTTTGTAACATTCAAAGATCCTAGATCAGCCAATGATGTTGTAGAAAAAGCTCCCCATGTCCTTGATGGAAAAAAGGCAAGTTTTATTATTTGCTTTCATTGCTCGTTGGTATTATTTTAACTTTTTACTTGAACAACGCATAATGGCAACCACCAATGTTTATAATTGAAAACAAATAGCTCTTAATTGGCTGTTACAGGCAAGACATTATTTATATGATTATGTATTTATGACTTGAGAGAATGTAAACTTTTGAAGAAACAAAGTTGAAATAGATAGCATTCTTAAGTTCAAATATACACTGTTTTCTCCTTTTATCAATTGTGCAGGTTATTTAAGGGCTTCTAGCCGTTAAACTGCAAGTCAAATATTTTGACGTTTTGTTCAAGGTGTGGGGAAGAGTTCTCAACGATCAGTAGGCTTGAATAATCTTTAAGTAGTACAATAACCCGATTGTAAACAAAGACAGTATAAATTAAAATATAAATCGTGATAGGCGAGGTTAAACTACTGAAAATCAGCCAGCCCTCAAAAGTGTTAAAGTGTGGCCCTTGTGGACTATTTACATTAAAATTTTCTCCTGCAGTGGGTTTCTTTTAAGATTTTGAAAATTTGCATCTGGTTTGTTAAACAAGATTAATACAATTTGCTCATGTGTTACCCTGTAAACTCTTAATGTGTATAGTGTGTCAAACTGAGCATAAATTGATAACCCTGATTGCTAAATTCTAGGAAAATATTCATGTTTTCTAGAATCAATTTGTGTATACAAATAATGGTTCCTAAAAAAACTTCTTTAATACAGTAATAAACCCTGGTTTGATAAATGTTTTTCTTCTCCATGTTTTAGATTGATCCAAAGAAAGCAGTTCCTAAAGGCCCGGGGCAAAGTATGATTCTGAAACAAATGGTGAGAATATACAACTTGATAGAATTAAATTAACTCATTGTCCTGGTTTAGGACAGTGGTTAGCGCGCTCGCCTGTGTCCACAAAAGCCGGGTTCGAGACCAAGTGGAGGCATATGTCAATCGCAGTAGCCTGCTCTGGTATATGTTTAATAACCCGTGTTAGACCATGCCTTATGAATTAATGCAGCTTGATAGAATGTATTAGTGAATGAGTGAGTAAGTTTTAAAGTCATCCAGTGGCAAAAAGGCTGGAAAGCATTTCAAAAGTTCCTTGAGTGTAAAATAACCAGAAGCTTCATTTTGATTACTTTTGTCTGAATTTTTTACTGTACAATCAAATGATCATTATCAAAGTAAGTGTTGTTAAAAAGTTACAGGTATTTATAATGCTAAAGACAAAAACAAAATTGTTCACAGTTACAAGGAAATAAAAATGATTAAAAATGCTTATCATGTGTACAATTACAATGCCTAGTTGAAAAGGTTAATGGGGCAAGATTTCTCTTGACAGTTCAAACTGGGCTACAAATATTTTTGCAAGGGTGCGGGTAAGAGAGGCCTGTTCATCATTTTGTCTGATGGGAAGAAATGTTTGTTTAATTTCATCAAAGGCTGATGAATACTGAGCCTTGTGAACTTGACCTTTTGCAAATTTTCATTTTTACCTGTCTTAATTGCTTGTATTTCCTTCAGGGTATGACGCCAGGAACTGGAGTTGGAGGTGGTGCTGGTGGTCTAGGGGGACCTCGAGGCCGAGGGAAAAACTCAGAATTCAAAGTATTTGTTGGTGGCATCAGTCAAGCAACTTCAGAAAACGAGCTTCGTGCATATTTCTCAGAATACGGAAATGTAAGTTTGTCTTTTCATTGAACTCTGAACACTGCTGGCAAAATTTTAAAACTTTGAAATTACTAAGCCCTTCTCTTTGTAAGTGACAGGGACTTGAGGGAGGGCAGACCAGCAAGATGATGGAAGGATGTGGTTAAGTATGATAATAAGGTGGTGAGGTTGGAGAAAGGGGGTGGCAAGCAATAGGGAGACTTGGAGAAGACAACATTGATCCGTCAACCCCCCTAGCGGGGTAGACGGTCAGGATAAAAAATCCGGTTTGCATGTTTGTGTAAACCTTTCTTTACATATACCCAATTTGTTCTATTAGTTTATAGTATTGTTTGTTTTATCCCACCAGGTAATGGAAGTAACAATTCCACTTGATAGGAACACTGGTAACATCAGAGGTATTTATGTTTTTAAGCATATATTCTTCACCTTATCTTTCATGCACTAATATGTCACTTGTATAGTTGTTATAAGTTTTTAGTCTTGTTCCATGTATGTAACGTCATCTTGTTTTGTATTGATAGTATTAGAAGTATTTGGCGTTAGTTGATAGTATTAGAAGTATTTGGCGTTATTTTACAACCTTTTTGATGAGTGTAATGCTAAAAATAAATAGTAACTATTATCTTTATTGAATTATTTTTTGTCTTGAAGTATATATATTTTGGTAAATTTCATGATAATTGTTGTAGGTAATTTCAGTACAATTTAAAGTAAAGTTGATCGGTTCAATTGTATTAATTATTGTATTTAGTTTTAATTGTTGTGTGTGTTTAGGTTTGTTTTTAGATATGAATAAAATTAGCTCTCAAGTATTAATTGTATATTCATATTGATAATGTATCGGATCAGCTTAAAAATCTAATTAGTGCAGAGGGGCATGGTTTAATTTTGTTAAGTAGCTGACTGATTATCAGAAGAATTTGATATTATTATTAGTTGAACAATATAATTGATACTACTATTAATTGTCAGTATGTAAATTAATCAAGATAATTTGTGAGAATGAGAATGACTCGAGTAGGACTCAAACCCAGGACCTCTAGATTAGCGCTCGGTAGCGCTATAGTAGAGCGCAGTGGTAGTGCTCTAGAGAATGAATCTAGAGGTCGTGGGTTCAAGTCCTACTTGGGTCATTTTCATTCTGACAAATTATCTCGATTTATATTCCAAATCCTGCTTCTCCTCAAATTGATATTTATTTCACTGCGTCTGTTGTTATGCAAAAGCTAGTGGGGTAACTTTTGTAGAAGGCAGTATGAACTGGGATCATCAATCCTTTTTGCTCAATTTCTTTTCCATAAAACCACCATATTGGTTAGGGGCACTCTATTAGCAGGATCACTCATTTCTAAAATTGAGATTATTGGAATTTGTAGCCACTTAGCTATGTGTTCTTTAAAAACTTGTATTCTTTTGGCTATGCCTGATAGCTATACTCTTCAAAAAATTAAGCCTGAAATATTGAGATAGTCTTTGCTACAGATTCTTTCAAAATTGCCTTTTGGCTTTAGAATTAAATATTCATGAAAATTAACCTAAAATGTTGGGGAGCTAAATCTTCAAGTGCGCATTGCCACCAGTAGTACAACGAATGGAAGAAAATACAAATTGAAATTTGTGTTAGTACTGTTAGGAATTAATCCTTTGATCTATATGGAGTAAATTTTAGTTTAGTTTTTAGAAATGCCCAATTTAAAAATAGGATATAATTCAAACATAAAAAGTGTGAGATATGTTGTTTAATGTTGAGATTTAGTTGGTAGATTTGTTTGTTCTTGGAAATATTTATTTCATATCTATCCTCAAATTAGCCAGTTATTCATTAATTGTATTGTTTACTAGTTTTAGTTACTATTAGTTTTTTTGAATTTAATATTCTGGTAAGTAGAAATATTTCTATCAATTCCAATATATCATTTGGTTAAGCACCTCTTTCATCAATCTGGTTAACAACTTTCTTTCCTTCCACTCATCTGTGGCCTTTCTCATTACCACCTAACCTAAGATTTACCCCTTTCAACCAAGTGAACCCCTTGGTCTTATAGAAAAATGGGCTGTGAATCATATTCCTCATTGATAGGCAGAATTTTCAGTATAAAGCATCTCCCTTGACATTAGATGAAATTGGTTTAGATTGGCTCTTGATGGCTTTGCCAAAGTCAAGAGGACTTACATTGAAGGATGATCAAAGGGTCCTTGCATACAAAGGATCTAATGATATCCTTTATCATGTTTGTTTTGTTCTTGGGAGCATTTCTCTATAGGGTGTCTTTATTTTAAAGAGGGGCTTTATTCCTATTGGATATCCCTTGTGCTATATTCACATGATCCTATTATGACTCTTTTTTCTGACATTTATGTTTCAAGGGTGCTTAACCAATGGCTAATTAGCATTTCATTGTTGATCCTATCGGTACGCCTATTTTTAGGAGCATACGATTTGTTAGACTGACAAATAACACTGAATGCTCTTGAAAATACGTGTACATCTACTTGTATTGCATTCCTTTTGTAATTTATATTAGTTATTTTGCAGGTATTTGAGAATTAGATGATTAACAGTATTCTTATCATAATTAATTCGTTAGGATTTGCGTTTGTTGGTTTTGATAATGCTGACCCAGTACAAAGACTCCTGACAATTCACTTTCATCAGATCAATGGCCGAACGGTGTAGTGTAGTTTAATTATTTTAACTTTTACTTCTATTTCCTTGCTTGCTTGCTTTACTGAACAATATATTGGGGTTAGTGGCTGAAGCAGTCTGCGATGTGCAGCTGTAGTCAAGCTTGATTGTGTGAGGTCAACAACTAGATGGGTCGACAACTAAACAACTGACTCCACCATTCTTTTGGAGCATGTTCAATGCTTCACATTTAAACTTGTTTACTCACTCAATTGAGTTCCAAAAGCAACAATGATGTAAAAACTGTTGGGCAAAATAGCTATTATGGTCCTTCTTTAGGTATGGCTGGGTATTGCTATAATATACTTTCTTCCTATTTCATGGAAATTAGCATTCAACAATTTGCGAAGTGTAGAAAAATTGACTTTATCTTGAATAAAGTGTACTCTTCATCCATTTAAGTTTAGGAAATGATGCTATAGATGATGAAAACTTTGGTTATGATTGTGAAGCATGATTTTAACAACCGCATCGCTCTGATATAGCATCTCATTACACGGTAATGTTTCTTGGACTCTGGATTCTACTGGTTTCAATCAAATGGTGGGGTAATCTAAAAACAAACAGATTTTGTTGCGCTTTTTACTTTGCGATATAATGATGGAGTATTAATTAGTAATTCAGATAAAAAGAATGGAGTATATAATTTTGTTTTGTTAGCCTTAATTAGCCTGCATAAGTATTTTTATTTAAAGCAGCAATTAACCGTAGATAGATTGCAATTAAAAGATTAATTAATGTACTGTGTCTGAAGGCGTCAAAATTGAGTTATTTCTCAATTCATATTAATTTAACGAGTTTGAAGTAAAATTTGATCCGTTATAATTTGCACAACTAATTTTAGTCTTAGCCAGCCCTTTGTATTATTAAATTATTGATAGAGTATGCAGGTATGAAAGATTCTATCCTTTCGAATGACTAGTTATTAACTTAAAGTACCTGTAAGTTTATATTAATGATTTAATTTGATAAAACATAGCATATAGAGTATTGCGCATCATTTAAGGTCTGTTTCGCATTATCCCACTTCTTTTTTGTGCAGAAGCACATCTTTATGTCCTGTTTTCATTACCATATTTGCTTTTTCTATATTTGATATTATTCTTCTCTTCTTTGATCTTAATCGTTTTATTGGATATTAATTTATCTTTTTCATCTTTTCTCAATTCATCTGTTTTGTTTTCTTTGGAATTTTCCTATTGTTTTTATATACGACTTCAAACTCTTACCTTGTTTTATGGGATAAGTTCACCAGAAATGGGGCCATCCATTTATACTTATATATGCAGTATATCATATATTTTTGATATCCTGTACCTTTATACCCTGCCCGTCCCTAGCCTCTTGTCGCATGTTTACCCAATTCAACATTGATATATGTCACCGACCCCTTGAAATCTCAGTACCTTATGAATTGAGTTCTACTGTCTAGTATCATACTTTCTTATAAGAAAACGTAATTCGAAATCGTTCATCCCTTTAGCTTGGGCTCTATCAAAGGTTTTCCGGCCAAAAACTTCTGATATCAAAGATGAAGAAACCTCCTTAACCATCCCAAATATATTTATTTCCAAATAAGGGCCCAACTCTTTGCACTATAAAATATTTTTTATGGCAAACCCAGGAGATTGACATCTAAGAAATTTGATTTCTTTGATTTTTTCCTACTTATTTCTTTGGTTTTAATCTGAAGTTAATTTTCTCTCTTTTTTGAGCCTCAGCTGAAACCTTTATTATTGATCCTTGTCTAAATTGCAGTTTGTTTATAAACAAAACTGTATGTACCTACTCAATGTAAGATATTTATGTTTGTTTACAGAAAATAAAGCAACTTTATTAATGTTTTCAGGTTGAAGTAAAGCCCTGTGACGAGCCAAGTCCCAAACCACGTATGGATATGAATGGACAATTCATGGGAAGCCAAGCAGGTAATTTGAGATCTTATATTCGTATCTTAAGGAAGAGAGAAGTACAGTCTTTGATTGATAGAGAACAAGATTTCATCTGACACCCGTCTGAGTAGAAAATCAAGAATAGAGCAAAAATGAAACCTATAGAACTTTTATCGAGAGGTAGATTAGAATTTGCCTATCATCGAAGAAATGAATGATTGTTAAAGCATAGAAACAAATTATCACCAATTGATTTCTTTGTAAGTTTGAAAGCAAACAAGGCTTTGGAATTTAACTGCACATCATGTCAAGGCAAAGGCATATATAGATATATATCTGAAAAACTGATGTGATTGTTCAAGATTCAAGAGGTCTATGCTCAGTTCTCTAAAATTTTTGGGATCCTTCTTATGAGAATTTTTTCTGATCCTTTTTCTTCCCTCTAGCTGCTTTTGGACAGGATAGAAGCCAAGCTTATGGTGCCCAGGGAGGTTATGGTGGATATGGGAGTATGATGCAGCAAGCTGCATATGCTCAGGCACCAGGAGCAGCTGCAGGACCATATGGAGCAGGATACGGTATGTACTGTTCATAATGTCACCTTTTTTATTTCTTATAACACCTTTCTTTACTATGATAATTCTCATCTGTTCAGGTACCTGTCACTCAGTGCAAATAGGGAATATAATGATCTTGTTATCAAAAAGAAATCAGTCTGCCCTGTCCAGCCCAACTTCTTATAGAAAAAGATATATTTAATGATCCAATTTGGATTCAGTACACTATTGAATGACACAGAAACCAACCCAGACGCAATGTTTGTAATGGTGTGTAGCAGACTATACTTATTTTAGATAATCAAACTTTTCTATTTCGGTGTTTTTAGAAAGGAAAATGATGCTATAGATGATGAAAATCTTTGTTATGATTGTGAAGCATGATTCTAACAACCGCATCGCTCTGATATAGCATCTCACTAAATTGTAACATTTCCTGCTAACCTTGTGACATTCATTTCTGCAGATCTCAGTACAGAACGTACGGGCTAATATTGAAGAGGGGTGCTTATGTACCCTACTTTCTTGACATTGAGTTATGCATACCAACATAATTAAAAAAAAGTGGATATGAATAGGATCTCAACTTGTTTCTCTCTTTACTACTGCAAGATGTTGAACTTGCTTTATTTTCCTTTGGATAGATATTTTGGCTAGTAGCAATCCATCAACTGCCTATCCAGATCCCAGCGCATACGGCCAAGCAGCGTCAGCACTTTCTGGTATGTTTCTTACTACAACTTCAAGCTTCAGTTTTCTATTTCACTTTCATGGCCGTATGCAGCAGTGGGCCAGAGTGGTTACTTTCCAAAATATTCACCCAAGCTCAAATGTTTCTATTGAGAGCTTTTCATGAAGGAATTAGTTCTTTCTGACTCTATATTTTCTGTATGGTTGAAGAGTTTTTGGCATTTCAAGGATTAGACCATTGGAATTTTGAAATTTTCTGCATATGAAGCCAATTTTTGGATCTTGTTTTAGGGATAGTATTCTCAAAAAAATTAACACATATACAAGCGTAAGGCTCAAATCAAAAGCTTGCAGTTATTCCTAAGAGCTGCCAGTGGGTATGACCAGCCAAAAGAGCTTGAAAGTGAAGAACCATATTTGATTTGAGTTTCACATTCTTTATAGGGTATGGAGCCGGTTATGGTGCCATGTCTGCTGCTGGAACCTCACAATACGGAGTGGCTGCATCAACCACTGCATTGGCTGGCCAGAACGCTGCTGTTGCGGCTGCTGCTGGCAACCCTGCAGCTCAAGGTGCAGCAACTACTGGGGATTATGCATCGTTCAACCAGGTTTATGGTAGGCATCCCTTCATCTCAACCGGTTAAATCTTGACCATCTTATAAAGCTTTCATTCTGACCATGCTTATTGGAGACTTGTTCGGTTTTTAGGGTAAAACCTTTATCTACAGTTAACAACAATGTGTAACCAAAATACCCTTACAATCAAACTGCATCATGCAGGCATTGATATGAGATTGCCCATAGATTCAAAATGACATTTTCTCGTTGAACGCCATACTCACATCATTGTACTTGTATCTGGTCAATCTAATTAATATAATCTATCTCTTCCCTAGGATTCGGTAACTACCAACAAGAGGCATCAAGCTACGGACCGTCAAGAACCTTTGCAAGTGATCTCACTGGTGGTTATGGGTCAGTTGCAACTGCCTCGCAAGCCGCTGCATACGCAACAGCCACTGACGTCAGTGCTCAATATGGCGTGCCCGTGAGCTACTCCGATTCCAGTGCTGCTTTTGGAAGGGGGGCAGTGCCGGCTGGAAATCAACGTGGATTCCACCCATATGGCCGGTAATTAAGTACGGTCAACGACTTTAACTCGCATTCTGATTTTCCCACTGTATACTCATAGCGATGCTATTCCACTGGCTGTATATGCACACTGATTTTCCTCCTCATGTGGAAGGTATTTAGCATTGACATTGAAATCTTAAAATGCTTTAGATAATCATTGATGTATCAATTGGCCTGTAAGAAAGGCATTATGAATCTGATGATTTAATGAAGCTTGCATATTTGTGTATATTAGAATCTCATGGATATTATTTTTTGGTTATCTTTTCACAATAACAAATCAATAAGGGCCTGTTTCCTCACTGGTGCAATATGGGCATGGTGAAATGACTTCAGCGGTTTTTACCGTAACTCGGGAAGTTTTGATCCGATTAAGTTTGCTTCGTGTGAACAAATTAGCATGAGTCCGATTTGGTGTCAATAAAGAGCAACTTCTAGCTATAATAACTCTTCCCAAAGTCGGATTTATTTTGTTTAATATACTCTCCTCTGCGTGTTGCCACTCCATTGTATATATGTCATAAAGTTCCTACAAAGGGCTAAAAGGTTTGTGGAAGTTGTAGTAATTTAGAGATCAAAGAAGAACATTCTATACAGTCTTATCGCAATTATAATAGCCAACGGATCCGAAACGGCGTAAATCTTTACAGACTCATTCAACTGAGACAAGGCATAATATTTTTGTTGCATCTAAATTGATTCTGTGAAGTGGTTTTACAAAGATTATTAGAGGCCTTAAAGTTTTTTTGCAATTTCTCCTTATGCGACCTTCTCTTTATGCAAAACCATGCAAGGAAACACAGTTGCATTCAAAAGCCTAATGTTTTGATTTTATTTCTTAATGTGTAGTTATTTTAATATATTTGAAATTCTAATTTTCCTGCTGACCTTCTTCAAAGAGAATTAACTATTAAGCTAAACAGACGATTCTGCTAAAGATGGCTGAGCTCATGTCACGCAATGCATCATGGGAGTAAACCCCTTAGCAACGCATAACTACCGATATCAAAACGGCCTAGATCTTTCGTGGATGCAGGTACGCCTAAGTTGTTGGTTTTAGTAGATGTGCGTGGCCAAGGTGAATATTCATTGCGTGAAATGAGGTGCACCATCTTCAGAATCGACTAATTACATGGAGACATCATGATGTGTTCAACTTTGCAATGATATGGTGCTCTCAAAATAGCTTCGTAATTTATGAATTGCATCTACCCTAGATCATTTGTATTCTGTATTAATTTTTAACAGTTACCTAAAGTGAATTATGTTTCTAGTTAAGTTAATCAATTCTAGTTTGCAGAATTTACTTTGTTTTGTACTGTTAAGTAACCTTTAGGTATTAAATTTGAAAATTGCTGTAATTCTTCGTTTTTTCTTTTGTATTTTCTGATCTTATTAGGTAATCAAGTTGGTGATAGGCAAATATACACTTAATAGGCAAATGGACTTACTATCTTTGTAAGGTATTGGTTTATGTGCAAAGCACGAAGTGCCTATTGAATATGTAAACTAATCGGGCAGTGCGATGCTAGTCCTGTCGATGTGACCACACATCGTGATTCCTTTTGCCTATTTACCTGCAATTACAGAGAGCTGGCTAATTCTCTTCTCACTCTGTATGTGACAGGTCTGAAGGTGGTTTCGAACCGTTGATCAAGGATCGAGTGAACTAGCCACTCGGCAATCCCCGCCAGTGGCCTCTTACTCATTAGGTAGTCCGAAAAAGGGTATTGTATTCTCATTGCATCTAAAAGTTAACTTGAGAAGATGCCGGATCTGGAAAGTTTCAAACTTTAGAAACAGGACGTCAATAAGGAAAGTACGAACTTGTGGTACAGAACGAAAGTGGCATTTTCAAAAGAAAACAATGGAACATCAAATAATGACTAATTTACCAATAGAGTAGAGCCAAAATCCACCAAAAAGAGATGATAAGGTTAAGATATACTTGCAGGACGTAAAAGTGAAACAAATAGAGATGGTCAGTTCCTACAGGACTTCTCTCTCGTAGCGATTGGAAACTGTTTCACTTTAACTATCTGTTTAGGCCTCTTTCACAATGATGTGTGATTGAAAGTGAGGAAGAGATGTGATTCCCTGCAGAACGAGAATTCTTCATCGTATCATTATGCTGAAAGTACAACTCCTAAATTCTATGCGTTTCCATTAGCAATGCACGGCTTTGAGATAGGGATCCACATGAAATCGAGGATAGTGATGTTTCTAGATGTACTTCAAAAGAATTGACGTCATTGTGAAAGTTGTCTATTGATATCATTAAAACAAGACTTTGACCTTTGCATCAAGATGTTATGGAGTAGAAGATAATCTGTCTCGAACCTCATTTCTCATTGGAATACATTCATGGTGGTTGAGAAACCTTTGGAGTCCTTTTAGAGTCCTTCTACAGTTGAAAAAACAGTTTTACTTTGATTGAGATACCTCTCTAAAGTGGAACCCCACCTCGTTATTACTAACCAGCATTTTAGGTCAGGAACCTAGATAATCTTACGAAAAATACCCTGTAAATGCAGTAAAACCCACAATTCCCGGCCAATTATTTGTGTTCCATCGGTAGCCATATAAATATTGTTTCACTGAAGTGTGTTTGAGAAACTTTTCCACTTACCTAGAGAAAATGATATTTTTGCAATAACAGATCAAACCCACTAGCGTCCTGCTCTCCTAAGTAGTTAAGCCTGGCTGAGTAGGACACAACTCTGTAATCCCAATACACGGCAATGGGACCGATTGAATGATTTAGCCTGTAGGTTATTTGTACGGTTAACATCATTCAAAGGATGTAACCTGTAGTTGACAGATTCGAAAATCTACAAGTTAGAAAAAAGTAAGTAACTACAAAAAAAAGACAACTTCTAGTAAAGCAATAGCACTGTAACTTAAAATCTCAAGTGCCATACATAGTAAAAGGAAATTGAAAAACTGTCGAAAACATAGGACGAGTTAATGCCTGTCCTACTTTTAAATACAGTACAGTTTGGTGTTATTGTTCTGTGTTCTAAGATCCAGATTTCCCTGAGGTCCCAGGTCCTGAGATCCCGAGGTCCTTTCTATTTTTCCTATCCTCGTGCTCATAACGGAAACGAGGCCAGCCTATTATCTCAATTTTTTGTGTTTGTTTCCCTGTGAAGGCAATTTCTTTCCACACGATTCCAAAATGGTGAGTGTCATCCCTACTCAATTTCTTTTAAAATCAATGCGAATCTCCTCAATCTCTCAATAATATTGAAAATTATACATCCAAATACCTTTTAGGATTATCATAGAACCATTTTCTGTCATTTTTACTCAAAAGTTTGGTCTGCTATCCAACTTTTAGGCAAATTTCCCTTACCTGGGCGTCTAGGCCTATGTTTTTGACAAGTTATTTTTATTGTTGTAGGGCCGCGTCAGAACGAAGACCGTAAAGAAGGCTGCTCGAGTCATCATCGAGAAATACTACCCTCGACTTACTCTTGATTTCCACACAAACAAGAGAGTATGCGAGGAGATTGCTATCATCCCAAGTAAGAAGTTGAGAAACAAGATTGCTGGGTAAGTCAGTTAGATTTTACAAGATTTACTTGTTGCATTTTATGTTTGAATTTTGAAGTATCCTTCATTTAAAACCTCCATATTGTGTTAAATTCCTGGGGCCCCTTATTTGGATTTTATACCATCAGGGTGCACCTCATATACTTAGGCCCGAAGATCTTTGGCGTACAACTTGCCTTGGAACAATGTAATCTGTTGTTTTGTCAGGGTATATCATGAAATCTTTGGCATGTGCAAAGATACACAGAATGCACCCTGGACGAGCAATGTTGGCATGTTACTGTGTATGCCCAGAGCACTAGGCAAACTCGTTATTCCCTATCAAATGATTACAGTTCCATGAATGAATTGTACACGGTTATTTATCAGTCTCTAATCGGAATGCAGATTATGGAACTTGCATAGGCAAGTGAAGCGATTAGAAGAACAATAGGGAATGACTCCCAGACTGGAAAGTTGCGATTTTGCGCGGGCAAGAAAAGTCACGTGCCCATTGTTTTCTATTGTTTTTTCACGTGTGCGCGGGCAAGTTATTGCCCGCGCATGGCAAACTTTCCAACCTGGAATGACTCTTTCAAGTGCAAGATCTTTTCAAGTTCTGCAATGCTCCACTGACTGGTTTAAAGCACTTGCTTGTAAAAGACGCTGTGGCTATCGGTACTGCACCTGTGTGCAGGCTTCCACTTGCTATTCATACATGATTTTTATTATATATGACTTAACGCATGCATAGTAACTATATGAACCAACAAATGGATGAGATTAAAAATTTGGAAACCAAGAATTAGGTTGAATGTGCTATACAAATAACCACAGCGAAATGAAATAATGTTTGTTGTCTGCACCCAGACTGGAAAGTTGCGATTTTGTGCAGGCAAGAAAAGTCACGTGCCCATTGTTTTCTATTATTTCTTCACGAGTGGTAAACTTTCCAATCTGGGTCTGCACATGAAAACAAATTTTTAGGGAAATTTGCTTTGATAAAAATAGGCCCCAAAAAGAGTAAAAAATGCAGCATACCTTAAATAAATTAGATAATCTTAACGACTTGCACACAGTGTTAAATTTTACCTATGACAAAAGAGATTATAATGCATACATTTTTCTTTGCAGCTGCATTGCCTTTGTTTTAATTAGCCAGTTGGCTGAATAATTTCAAAAATAAAGAAAAATATATTTGGATGTATGATGGAGCTCTCTAAGGATGCACTGATAAAATTTGAAATATGGAAAACTTAAGGGCTGTAAAGGTGTTATTAGCTAAGGCCGCCAATCTTCCACTTGAAACTTGCAATTTCTGTTCAAAGGACTCAAACCTAGGCCAAAATGTGGTTTGACCCACACATGCACCTGGTAAATTAAAACCAACTAGTTGAATATTTCACTTTTTGTTTTTGTTAGCTTCATCACTCACTTGATGAAAAGAATCCAAGAAGGACCAGTCCGTGGAATCTCTATCAAACTTCAAGAAGAAGAAAGAGAGAGAAGAGACAACTATGTGCCTGATGTAAGTATAATTTAACAACAATTAAAACTTATCGTAGGTAAGTAAAGTGCATGGAAGTTCAGGGTCCAATATTTCAGTAGTCTGAAGCATGTTCAAAGTTTCGAAATTTTGACTTGTTAATTTTGTCAGGCACACACAGAAACAGAATATGTACTCTGGTCGCTTTTCCTGCTTGAAGGGGTTGACTTCCAGACAAATCCATGATTTGGGATATGGAGGAAAGTTTATGGCCGGATGCCCTTCCTGACAAAACGCTTTTAGTTGCCTCTTACGACACGCAGTGATACAGATGATGAATACCACCCAACCCTTAACCAAATGGGACTTGGTCATTTTGTACCTAAGAAAAACCGGTTTGAATATGGATTAGATATTGATTGTTTATTGAGTTGATAGTACAATACCATTTTCCTCAAAGGCTCTTGGGTGTTTTAGTGACCAGGATAATCGGAATCGCCTCATTCATTCAATTTAGCCAAATTTTACAGAATTACCACATAATTTGTCAAAGTTCAGAAGTACATATCAAATCTTTCAAATTTTTTGAAACAGGTTTCAAGATTGCTCAATTTTGGTAAAATTCTTTCATCCATTAGACTTTCTATTAGAACTTTTCTGCATAATGAAAAGTATTTTTCTCTTTGAAAATGTCCAGTGAAGGGGTGGAAAGATAAAATGATTTTATTGGACAAAACTTATGTGATCTGATTTTTGAAAAATCCAACCATATGCATGAAGATCAAAAAGCCCTTTTTTCAAACAGCTTTTATAACTCAACCAAGTTTTAGATGTACAGCAAACAGCTAGCTTTTTGATATATTCATAAGAAATTCTGTTCTTGATCTTCTTTTATACTCTTCTAATAGGTATCAGCTATTGAACAAGATATCATCGAAGTAGACAAAGATACCAAGGAAATGTTGAAGGTTCTTGTAAGTATTACCCAAATGGTTTTTTGTCCTTTTCACTTTCTTCTATTTAAATCATTCATGTAGGCAATGTACCCTTGGTGTATTAACCCTTTGCGTGCTGCATTGTTTTGGACTGCGCAAGTTTCTGGTTTTGTTCGTTCTTCTTGAATCCTCTATCTTGAATTATGTTCATTGTTTCACATGGAAACGAGGCTAATTGGCTTCAGAAAGTGTTAAAAATAAGAGGGCTGAAAATGAGCTTTCGAATGATCCCAAGGTTGCTGGGTTTTGAGTGCTAGAAATACCTTGGTGCCTGTGGGATCAAAACCATTAGATATCAGATTTAACTTTGGTAAAATTTAAACGTACAGTACCGCATTAAGGAAGCCTAACATCGAGTGACGAGAATTTGCGCGACGCGCTCGATCCTCGATGCTATCGCGGGGGCTAAAATTCGACTTTTTTTCCGCGAAAGATCACGGACATCGAGATCGAGCGCGAACGAGCGTCTTCCGTCGCGAAAGGTGCGTTTTATCACGATCGGTGTATCGCAGGGTCTGCGAAAGAGAGCATCGCGGGGTATCGAGGATCGAGCGCGACTCGCAAAATACGCGATACGCGATGTTAGGCTTCCTTAATGCGGTACTGTAGGAAGTCCACATTATTCAATTTTGGTAGTCTCTTTGTGGGAATTTATTTTCAAAATATGTATTTTTGTTCCACATTGGTGAAATTAAAAATTTTAGGAACTTACGGACTGTAGCAGCGGAAACCTTTTCACTCAACTCGGGCTATGTTCACACCGCTCCGTTTTCAGTTTTATCGGTATTCATTTTGATTCGTTTGCCTGTTCACATTGCTCTTGGTAAATATATTAAAACTATACAAACACAATAAAGCATTCACATTGATTTGCTACAGGCTTTCACATTGTTTCATTCACACTCGCATAAAAGTGTTATTATATTGTAAAGAATCAGTATTTGCAATTTAGCAGTTCACACAGCATTTTTGCGTCTTCGCAAGTCTTAGTTTTCTGGTTGGTGAACACAACGTGCGAGAAGATACTTTTTTATCCATTTTCATTTGACTAGGGAGCAGCGTGAACGGGGTCTTAGATATATGGAATAAAAACGTGTTGTGTTGACATGATGAGGTTTTAGTAATCAGTTTTTTATTTTGGCATCCGAGAACATCATTATAAGTAGATATTAATCAGTGATACTTAAGCCTTCTTTGAAAAAGTTGTTTAAAATGAGAGAGGCTGGTCAGAAGAAGGATGAGGGAATATCTGCTGACAGAAATAAACAAGAAGAAAATATTTATTTGAAATGGGAGGATCTCTTATTTAATCCTTTGACACTTTCATCCCTACCTGTGAAAAAGTTAAGGAACTTGTTTACCAAATCACTTAGCAGGCGCTAATGTGCTAAAACCACAGGGAAGTGCAACAAAATAACTAGAGTAGAGTACATGACCTCAGTGCAGTGTTAGATACTTGTGTACTTGTTTTTATTTTCTAAATCCATAATGAAAACCTTTGCCAAAATCCAAAATTGCTTGACAAATATTTTTGTGTTTCCTTCCCTCTAGATGGTTTGGCTGCTTCTAAAATTCCTGTGTCCTTTGCAAAATTTGAAATATTAGCTGAGTGATACCCTATAGGTTGGTCAGGGGGTAAATGGTCATCACATATTAAATATTCATGATTTGTTACTTATTTCATTGCTCATAAATTCACTCTTTTGATTACAGGATTTCGGAAACATTGCTGGCCTTCAAGTGACAGAGCCATTCACCGGAGCTGCAATCAGATCATCTGTCCCAGGAATGAGATCATGAACATCAAAACGTATGTGTAAATGAATAATGATTAAATGATTTGCATCTCATCTCCAGCTGTTGTTGTTGATTTTAGTCAAGGCCTTTATTCAGGAGAATGGTGCTGTATGTCTATAACACAGGCTGTGTGCATTGTTAATCGAGAGTCAAATTAAGGGGGTTGGGATAAATCTTCCTGACTGATAAGGGAGGAGGGTAAAGATAAAAGGGGATGTGACTTTTAGGAGTAGTAGACAAGGCTATGTAAACGGTACTTTCCACGTCGTTGGTGTGAGCATGGTAGTTAACCGAATCTCTTCAGACCAGGTTAAATCGTCTCTATTTCAGCCAACATGTACTTATTGATACATTTTTATTCTGCAGCTTATAATCAAGGGTGGCTTCTTATCAAAGCAACACTGTATTCACAGACAAGCCTAAAATGTCTAGTGGAAATCTTTCATGACATGATGCAATTCCAGCTTTCACTTCCCAATTAAATTGGCTGTGACCATGTATTAAGTTGTGAGATTTCCAAACTTAAACCTCTAGGTGACATCTAGGGGGGATTTGAAAGCCCCCTTCAACCCCATTTGACCTCAAAATCTTGAATCGAACAGAAATTAACAGCTAGGTTGCGAATTCTCAATTTCTAGAAGGATGTTATTTCGGGCTAGATTTGGAGGGAATATTATTAAACTAAAGTCAGTTACACATTTTTTTACAAGAACGACCTTTATCAGAGACACCAGCTGAAATTTGGGTTAGAACTTTTTTTTGCCATATCAAAAACTATGAGATGGACAGGATTAAGGCTCACTGCCGTAAAGAAATCGTTAAAAATTCACTTGAATATAAGGAATAGACAGACTCAAATCAAAGCAAAGTGTTCTTATAAAAAACGTGTATTCAGCTGTGCAAATTTTAAGAAACTTGAGTGTACAGGATGTTTGTATCATTGTGTTAAAAATATTTTTAACTACTTGACTCATGGACAGTTGTGCTGGCAAAAGGTCGGTGAAGTTTGAGTTCCTCTAAAGAGGTGAAAAGGAATTCCAAGATCATTCCTTGACCTGTAAAACGCCTTTATGCAGTGTTTACTATTTTAAGGTTGTGAAATGAACAGGCTAAAAAGTATTCGACTTCGACAGAGTATGACGAGATTCAGTTAGTCTACGTTTACACGATATCGGATTCAAATGAATATGGTACGGTTACATACGGTATTGGCCTTGCGTTTACATGAAGACGCTGCGCTGATGAATACGGTATGAAATGAAAATGCTGATGAATACCGGTATCGTGTAAACGGCCGAATCCGATATGATTTTGATACGGATCGATAAGGAGGCCATCGACAGACTGCGCACAATGGCTCCTTTATCGATCCGTATCAAAATCATATCGGATTCGGCCGTTTACACGATTACGTATTCATATCATACCGTATTCATCAGCGTCTTCATGTAAACTGAAGGCCAATACGGTATGAAACCGTACCGTATTCATCTGAATCCGACATTGTGTAGATGTAGCCTAAGATTTCTTGATCGCCAGTTATGGAGGAAAGTATATCATAACCCAGTGAATGGACAAAAAATTTGGTTGTCCAACCCGAAAGTTTTCGGTGTGTGTCCCCCTGGAGAACATGCCTGTATATGACACAAGTTACATTTATATGAAACAAGTTGTATTATATCCACCACGTTAAAGTAAGAACGATCGTGTTTAACTTATTTTCTTAAAGCCCAACCGAGCAGTTTTTTGGGATGAGGCAATTTTCTAAGCCTTCCTTCGAAAAATTGTAAAAAAATATTTGATTTGCTGCTTAGCTTGAAACAATTTTTCTTCGTCCCTTTGCATGTTTGATAATCGTAGGGAAAAGTTTTATAATTCGCTGAAACCTGTATCCTCCTTGCCGGTTCTTATTCTTTACACATACCCTCAAAAACTGACCTGGTGTAATCAATCTATGCACCATCTTTAAGATTTGCCATAAGGGGTTCAGCTCCCTCCTCCCTGAAGGATACCCATATTATTTTTTATAAGCAAAGCAGTAGTAGACAAGACAAAAACTTGAACAATTCTAGTTCTGGATAGAGAAATGCTAAGCAATTTGAAAAGTTTTGTCTAATCCAACTGGCTATGAAAATCGTACAGCAGCTTAAGAGAAGTAGGTTACATGCAGTGGATATTAGTTTCCTGGTACACTCTTGTATGTACCATCGTGTACCAAGTACCATCGACATATGTTGTAGAATGACTTGTGAGATAGTTTCCTAAGAAACAAAATTTAAAGCAAAAAAGCTAAGCAAGTGCTAAGTAATTTTGAGTACTCAAATTTGCCCTCCGGCTAAGAAATGTTAGTACTGAGCTCGAGCTTAAATTGCTTATAAAAAAATGCGCTTAAGCAAGGGTACGCCTCTGGCGATGACTTCTCAGTGGGTAATCCCGATTTAGCACCAGCACCATTGAATTCCCCATTTAATTGAACCTCACTATTTTTAAGCTCTTACAAAGCTCGGAGAAAGATGTTTTCGTATTTTGCAAAGTTTATTGTAGCTGCGAATGTATCCGTCTTGTTAGGAAGCGAATCCCGATGGATCCTATTAACTTTTAATTGGATGGCAATCGAAGCGTTAACAAAAACATTCAAATTGCATTAATTACGCTTAAACCAAAGCACTCCAACACAAAGCATTTTCGAGATCATGTTAATTCAAATGCGTATTAAAAAGTATATGACGCAGTACGATTCCCCAGCTTGGAAAATCTGGACTGTGGACCTATGGACCAAAGGGAACACAGTGCCTTAGTAACTTAAAGCACTGTTTCTACAGCTTATTGTAACTTTGGTTTGCCCCAGGCTTCAACTCCGGAACATTATAGTGATGGACACCGAGGTATCTGTATCCGGCCTTCTCATTACTTTCTTTCTGCAAATTATTTGCCCAGCCGTTATGATTCATCCAGAGCCTGTCAGCATGCTGATCCTGCTTATTGGAAATTGTAAATCTCGTGTACCACCTGTTGAAATAGGCACATCCCGCTTAAGATATTGCGCATCCTTTTTCGCAACTATTAGGATTTCCTTCGAGAGCAAACGTAAAGTTCTGGTAGGGGACTAGACTACGAATCTAGAGGTCGTGGGTTCGAGTCCCACTTTCGTAATCTTCATTCTCACGAATTATCTCGATTGATTTTCCAAACCCTGGTTCTTCTCATGTTCGTAATGCATTCTATACAAAACCCCAGAATAGCACTGAGCTATTGATTCGAACCTTATAAAAGAATCTCGATCCAAATAATAACACTTCTGCGTCAAACTAAACCAGGATTGCTAGGAAGTAGGAAGCATCTGAAACTTCAGGGGGCACTATTGTAGTAAAAAGGAACACTATCGTCTTTCAAAATAATGGTGGGATACGTGTCCTCCACCCCCGGTTGCTACGTCCCTAAAGAAGGGAAGTTTTTCACACGTTATCTTCTTGGCATGTCTCCAAACACCAACCTCGTAAACGATAGCATGCACACCACACTGCACCCGCTAGTTTATGAGGTCCCAATATCTCTGGTGGCACCCTCGTATCATTCATCGCTGTTCTTGAATTTGAAAGATGCCCATTATTGTGTTATGAGGTTTTTGCAGTACCTTGCACACCCTGTTTACCCAGATTGGCAAAAGCCCAAGAATAATAAGTAACTTCGTTACAAGACTTGACAAGAAAACCGCCCCAAACTCAATCTGCCATTCTAGATATCGGGCAGTCGGTGTTTTAGATGTGCCCCATTTCAAACATACTTGCGTTTCTGATTTTATTATCGGATCGCAAAAGGCTCATCCAATTTAGCAGCAGCTTCGAAAACATTTCTTTACAATTTTCTCAAATAAAACCAAAATAAGAGAAATATTTATTTCTGAAACCTTATATGACTTTAGACATCAATATTGCGCTAAAATGTCTTTCAATATTTCTGGTTCCGACAAGATTCCACTTTACCACCCTTTGTCTCCAGCATAACGTAAGATTACTGTGCGTATTGTCGTCTCCCGGCTCTTTCTTGCATATTGATGACTTGAGGTTGGGGGTATTCGCAGCACAATATCACTATTCATTCGCGATCAAGTCGAGGACACGGTTGCATGGAAGCCTGTGTTTTTCGATCTCTGCCTGTCTTTGCATTGCATGCAGTGTTTTCGATCGCTGGATAGAACCAAGTCATTTGCAGTAGTTGTTGGAAGGGATATTACCGATATTAGAAGTCACGTCAACTGTGCAATCTAACACCCTCAAGAAGCGTCAGGGGCTGACATTTCAGCTTGTGTCAACCATGGAGAGAGCTGCTCTTTTTCAGTTGGTCTTTGTTTTTGTCTTTCACCTTGCTCGTGGTTATGGTGAGTTTCACAAGTTCATGTTTTCAATCATTTTTTCATTTATTATCTTGCTGTGTTTATATTTTATATATGGTATGTTGTTCGACTTGTTTCGGCAAAAGTTTGGCTGCATTTTGCTTCTAATAGTTTAGATCCCATTACTATGTACATTGAACTTGTTGATGCTGTTCCATCGCACGTAAGTTCCATCGGTTTTATTCTCTTATCTACCGATATTCTTTTTCCACGAGGGGCAAATCACTTTGATAAAATGGTACAAGATTTTTAGAGATCTTAAAGATTATTTTTGTCAATAAAATATATTTTTTTACAAATACAAATATAAGTATTCTTTGTCGGTACTAATAATAATGGTTTTTATAAAAATATATCTAACATCGAACAACTTATTCAGGAATTTCATTAACAGCTTAGAAAATACCTTATTCAAATTTATTTTAATCCGTTTCGATTTTCCACCCTGGTCTAATGAATGAACACCACTTCATTCTGAAACATTTTAATAAGAAAGTCTCAAATGACCTAAATGAAATATTAAATTGTTATCAGCAATGTGCCGATTTGCCGATTTCTGTACGAAGACTTAATTGAATTTAAGCTAGGATTTGACCTGTGTGTTGAACGTGTTTTACACCACGAAATTCTGAGTACAAGTTGAAGATATGCAGAAGGTCGTTGAGGGTCATTAGGTATTTCTTAGAAGTATTTGGGTCTATTAAACCCCCCTGCCCAGAGTTGTGGAATATAATTCAAACATGGTTTAAGAACGGAGAAGGCTAGGATATCGTAGAATAGTATATAGTATTAAAGAATTTTACGGGGGTACAATGTAGCTCAAACCCGTTGCTTTTCGAAGGAGAGTCACGCATCTTTGAAAAAGGACTGGGGAGGGTTGTGTGACGTATAACATAGTGCAATTGCGTATGATCCATCGAACGCTTTAACGGGGCTTGAACTTAGGATCGTTTGCAATGGGTGACGATTACCAGCTTTTGTTTTCAAATTTTAATGATTTGTCGTTCTCGTTGAACTTATTGCCTCAAGTGCATCATGGGATGCATGGTTGGATTTTTTTCATGCAAGTATTTCATCCTATCTCTCCAACTGGCCAGCAATGTATTGAGCTTCATCTTTTGCAACGAGTACCTGAATTTTCCGTTGACTGTACTGGCTGCAGCATAGCCACGAAATACGATAAAATCGAAGTACCTCAGCAACAATTGTTCTGAATATCAAAGAATCATTAAGAAAATCTAGCCTCAAAGATAACATTCGCTAATTGCTATCAAAAGAGCTTTATCTTCTTAAGAAATCTAATTTGTTAGAAATGATAACTCATCAAAAAGATTCAGATATCAAAATCACAAAAGATTCTCAAAATGCGATTGTCAACTTAGGCAAATCTGCCGTTGCTCGAACCCCATTCAAATGCGTTTGGTATGACCATGGTCCCATCCTAGTAAGAAAACATATCGATTTTACCTAAACCTATAGTCCTAATTGTACATCTTTCTCAGGAAAAGGGGATGTATTTGAAATGCAGAACAAGTTGTCAATATTTTTGAGATACAATCATCTGTGTTTTTCGCAACCATATCAAAACCCAGATAATTTAAATGCAACAACTGACATAGACCGTCTTATCCAAAAACGAGTATCTTTTTTGAGATACATTTGGGGCCAGGCCTACAATCCTCGCCAAAACTGTTGAGACATATTTTTATCATACAACTTATTGACTTACAGCCAACCCCCTCATCCCCATTTCAATGTTGCTTGGGCAACTCGTATGCATATTTATTCCCTGATGCTCTGGCAACAAATTTGATTAATATTGTAAAGGGGACAAGGGGGGAGAGTATTTTATTTTTCTATTTTCTTAGAAAGAGCATTAAATATTGAGCCTACTTTTTGGCTTGTCTCAAGAGGTTTTGGCGGGGATTGTAGGAACAATAAAGGTCCATATTTTTGTCCCAGGAAGCAGTTGAGTAATGGTTTCTTAGGTGTTGCTTAACTGTTAGTTCGGGCAATGATTATCTTGGAAAAATTATAACATCTTAATTTTAACTTTAAATTGTTTTTACACAAAATTCCTTCAGCATAGCTACGTTGTGTAACTGATTAAAGAGCATAAATACGTATGATTACAAATAAAAAATCAAAATGCTAAGTAGTTAGTGCCTAAAGTCGTTCTATCTTTTCGATAGGCATCATAAATGTTTTGATTAAGTGGCTACTCAAAGCTCACATCACCCGTGTGTTAGGCCCATAATATCAAATCACCCACGCACCCCTTTAAAATGCTTCTATTCACTTGTTTTACAGAGATCGACTTGTTGTCTGCATTTGAGCTCGACCAGAATGTGGTTGGCGTCGACCCAATAAACAGCCGCTACCGGGCCTACCAGTTCTACATGTACAGCAAGGATCTGAAGGCGTCCCAATACATTGGCAATGAAATCCTTGAAAACATGCTGTCCTGGTCCGAATTCATACTCGTGGCAAATGTCCGGCTGGACAAAAATGGTCCGGGTGCATTGTTTGCTGTTGAGACGCCAAACGGTAGGCATAAGTTCGTCGTCTGGATGGATTCTCCGGCCCAGAAACTCGGCATTCGCTCGCATCTCAACAGTGGCGGCAAGAGATCGATCACGTTCAAGAAAGTGCCGTTTGAACAACAGAAATGGCATCGCATAATCGTGCATCTGAGGATGTTGAATGAAACCAAACCAGTCGTCGATCTTTACGTGGATTGCAATTTCATCGAGAGGAAGCATTTTCCGATTCCTCTCAGAACTGCGTTGCTGGAGGATAGGGGTAATTTGGAATTTCGCTTAGGACAGATAAGAAACCACGGGAAGGATATCATGAAGTTTGTCGTGAGTAGAAAGCTTATTATTTAGTTTTGTTTTTTGAGTTGAGGTTCACACTTATCATTTTTTATTTCGTTACATTTTTACTTCAAAGGGTGAGCTTATTTTCCTCCTTTTTCATGCTTTTCCTTTTTTCAGATAAAAAATATAATACTTTCAAAAATATAATTAAATTCGTGTTTACATATTCATACTTGTTTCCAAAGACATATTTGCCTTTCCCATTATCTGCAAAACAAAATTATGATTGTATGTTGCAGTTGGCGTGTTGGGAGTGCTTTTAGTTCTGGTTTTTTGGAAAGCGCTGTTTTAACTCCGCTCCGTTTTTATCAGAGTATTTATTCATTAGGGTAGATTAATTGAACACAATGCTAAGAACTGAGCCAAACTAAGACATTGGTGTTGCCGTCTTAGCTGCTAAAAGTGCCCGAGGTATTGTTGGTAAAGTGACTTCAATTTAACCCTATTGATTAGCTAATGTTATACCAACTTTAGATAAAGTTAATAAAAAAAATCCTTAGACGGTAAGTTTCTTATCGTTTTTCAGGGCGCGGTTCAAGACGTGAAGTTAGTTTTCAATAGAAACATCGACTGGTATACAAGCCAACTTCGCTGCAAAGACTTGGAAATTACTCCAGCAGGTTAGAAACTGTACCATTTTTTGTTCCACTTCCGTCTACCCTTGATATATTTTTGGGTAGGAAGGTGCAAATATAGATCCACGCGAAATCATACCACAAACTCATATCAACATTTTGAAAATATTCTCACAAGTGGCGCTACCACAATTGTTATATGTCTTCATCAGGTATCGAACCAAGGACCTTTTTCACTATAGACTAGCGCAACCAATATTCTTCAAGGGTGAATGGGATTTCACAAACATCTTCTGCTGTTTGGTTTAGTATTCTGCCTCTCTCTTTTACTGAAGAACAACACTGACCGGTTTAGAACTTGCCTTAGAAATCGAAAACTTTTTATTTCAACTCTCTTTTTACTGCTATTTTACTTTCAAGTATTCAAGTCTTATTCTTTAGAGTTTACCATTTTAGTTTATTATCTTTTATTTCAAAGCAGTCTTAGCTGGATGAGCTCTGCTTTTTCTTGGATCGTGTAGAATTACATCATTTTTTATATAGATCTTAACTTGTAACGATGTTTATCTGCAAATAAAATTGATTTGATGATTTGATTTTATTCGAGTAGAGGAAGCTCATCACTGGAGCTCAAGGGATATTTCCAACCTCTCCTCATCTTAAATATGTTAAGGAGACCTCATTCCTTAACATTAGCAGCACATCTGTGTCTTCATATTAACATCTGTGTCTTCATTTGTCACATGGCACATGCAATAAGAATTAAGTTACAAAATATTTAGAAACTCATTTTCGATTTCTTATCTTTTCAGAAATCCGAGCACACACTGACCCAAGTCAAGGACTGACAAATGAATTGAAAGACATCACCAAGATGATCAAGAATCTTCAGATCAAAATGGCTGACCAGGTAGATAATTCCTCTTCCCGTTTAGTTACTTTTTACCATTCTCCTAAACGAATTTCTTGTTTATTTGATTGAATTTCTAAGATCCAGGCAACCATAAAGGTTACGGTCAGAGTTTGGGGTCATGGTCAGTATGCGAAGTGATTAAAGGGTCATTTGTTTCAGCTGAATTGTCCCCTATATACTACTGCATATTTCCCACTGCTGCTCTCCCAATACTGTCTACACGTTGTAAGGGGTGATGTAGACACAGTCCAAAGGCATATTAATCTTTCAGTTTTCTGTTTCGCTTTCTTTCGAATGTATTTCCCTTACTCTCCTAATACTGTCTACACGTTGTAAGGGGTGATGTAGACACAGTCCAAAGGCATATTGATCTTTCAGTTTTCTGTTTCGCTTTCTTTCAAATGTATTTCCCCAGTGGGTATCAGACAAAAAGCTACAGAGATTATTTGTCGCTATATTTCTGATTTTTCATGCTATTTCAAATTTCTACACAAATCAGAGACTTTTCATGTCTTATTACTGATTGCTCTATTTATTAGGTGCAAGAAGCGAGCTATCTTCGGAAATGGCTGTCGAAATGTACTTCATGTAAACTGGAAGGTCCTGGCTCACTAGGCAACGACACGCTAAAGATCTGCAACGAAAAACCAAACCCTTGCCATCCCAATGCCTTCTGCAAAGATCTGCCGGGAAAGAAGTTTAGATGCGAGGTGAGATAAAATTCAAATGCAAAACTTGTTACAGCAAGCAGGTATGCAGATTTATTTGTTAACGGAGGTTCGGAGCATGGCTGCTGCAGCAGACGTGGACCTGCAGCTTGTGCCCCCAGAATTAATATTTAGAACAAATATCCTAGATACTCATTTACCAATTTGGAAAGATGGACAGCTGAGTCGGCAAACAGTGTGCAATTCATTATTCCGAACGTTAGTGGATTCAAAGCAACAAAAGTTGCACCTTAAGGATTTGAATCCAGCGCCTTAACCTCTAGGCTACACCATTGCGATTATTAATGTCTTTTATTCTGCTTCATCTTAAGGATGTGTCAGAGAAATGCATGATATTATTCTTTTACAGTGTAGAGTTGGGTATGCTGGCAATGGAATTCACTGTGGCTTGGATGAAGATCTCGATGGGTATCCAAGTGAAGAATTGCAATGTCAAACCAAGTACTGTCGTAAGGTGGGGATGCTAGAAATATATCAATTCAAGTTTTTATGTTGAGCTTCATAGCAGAAGGGGAGTAAAGTTGCCGGCAGGGCTGTGCAGCTCTATCGTAAAAAAATGCGCAGTTCTATATGTCGGACTCTTACGATTATCGAGATGCTGAAAATGTAAGAACAGCAATGTTTGATAACAATTAGTCAGATGATTCTGAAAGAATCCTAGAGATAATGCTATTCAGAACAAAAAGTACAGTGGAATGAAGATGAACGAAGTAGTAGAATTTTAGTAAAGTTTGATTGACTCAGGTAAAGGCTTTATTTCACCAACTATGTTAATGCCTTTCTTTTAGGACAACTGCCCGATGTTTTCCAACAGTGGACAGGAGGATGGTGATAAAGACGGCATAGGTGATTCTTGTGATAACGATGATGACAATGATGGTATCCCAGATACCCAGGTAAGTTGGACAGAAGTTAGCGCTTTCAAATTACGTATTATTAATTTACTCAGAGTCTATTTTTTGGTTATCTAAGATATTCTGTATTCCCAAATCGGCAGACTTTGCTACAAGAAATCGGTAGACTTGGCAGCGAGAAACATTAATGCCTCAAAAGAACGAGAGACTACCGAACGCCTTCTGTAGAATTTTGCGTTTGAAATTCAAATCATTCACCATTATTGAACAAAAGCGTTTCCAAACCTAAATCTTTCTGGAAAAAGGTTTCTTTCAAAAAAAAAGAAGGCTGCCAAAAGAATGAGACTTACTAAAAGAAAGGTCTCAAAATATTTTCATTTTTGTCATTTTCAAAGACTACGTCTTGTCATTGGAAATATCATGTGAAATATGGCTTGGTTGACATTGTCAATATTACGTGAATCTTGTCGTTTGTATTTTTAGGACAATTGTCCAAACAAACCGAATCCTACTCAGAAAGACACAGACAACGACCAGCATGGTGATGTTTGTGATAATTGTCCATACACGTCCAACATCGAACAGGAAGATAGCAATAACGATGGCATAGGCGATGCTTGCTCACGGGATGGAGATAGTGATGGTAAGTGCAATGAAAATATTTCAGTCAGCTTCAGTGGAGATTTTAAAAACTGTGGGGCCCTGACTAAACACCTTGATATTATCAAATTTTATGTTTCTATACCATGATTTTATGTTTTTTAATCTGCAGGACCCTTTTTCACGTATATCGAGCACTGGGCTTTAGGCCATGGCCCCCCTAACCCTCACCTAAAACAGCACCGGTTAGCTTTAAAATTGGTGCAAGGCTCTTAATAGAAATCTTGAAAAGAGGTGCTGTGCTTACTCCTCCTAAAGCCCCTCATCATTATTGTCTTGATCTATACCTGTTAAAATAATCCTGGTAGATACAGTCAAAGTAACCGGTTTATAGTCAAAATTCTTTTTCAATATACCCCTTTTTAGGTATTCGTGATCGCCTAGACAACTGTAAGACCGTGTTTAACCCGTCACAGTACGACAGAGATGGCGATAGTGTTGGTGACAAATGTGACAATTGTCCCAGGAAGTACAACCCTAAACAGGTAGGAAGCGATATTTTTATAAAACTTTCGTGGATTTCTTCTCTCCCAATGTCAGTCTACCGTAGTTGACAGATAAAGAAAGATAAGCATTCTTACTTTTCAACCGAATTCGATCAATGGTGGTCAAGGATGAGGCCAAAACAAGATTTCCTGTTTGCAATTACAATATCAATCAGTGCATATCCTTCCACAAAAGAAACTTGAATTCGTTTATCGAGCTCTTTTTGGAAGCCACCTAGGATGTGACAAAGGCCCCTGAAGATTAATCTGATCCACGAATAATGCCCCACAGTGAATAAGCCTGGAGTTGTTAACACATCAAGGCTACTGTGCTAATTTATTATCCTGGTTTATGACAGTGGTTAGTGCACTCGCCATTTGGTCTCACCAACCCAGGTTCGAGACACGGCGGTGTCATATGTCAATTGTAGTGGTAAAATTTGATTTCCCGTGTTAGACCATGCCATATGAATAAATGTTGGATGTGACAATATATTTTGGTAAATTACTTAGTTTTTTGGTTTTAAATACTCATTTCCAGTCCTCGGAGAAAAGTCATATCAGATTAAAAGAGAAATATCTCGAAAAGAATGATTTAAAATGAATCATAATATCCATTGCCTGCATTTCCAGGTGCGACTCCAAGATTTGAAATATAATGTATGTCACATGTGGGACTTAACTGTTATTTATCTTTTATAGTCAGATGCGGATGGAGATGGCATTGGTAATGAATGCGACACAGACAACGATATGTATGGCCTTTATCTTTTGTATAGAGTTCTCTTATGTCTCGCTGCCTTGAATTTATTTCATCAATGAAAATCACAAAAAATACAATATAATTGAAATAATGTGACAATTATGTGACAATTATACTCAATACCTTTATCTTTGATTACAGAATTTATCGAGATAATTTAAGTGTGAATGAAAATAACCAGAGCAGTATGCGACAAATATTAATTTTATCAAACTGAAATGATTTCTAATGGAAATATTTATTTTGATTGACAGAGATCGTGACGGAATTCAAGATGACCTGGACAACTGTCCGTATGTCCCAAACAGTCAACAGCTGGACACGGACAACGATGGACAGGGTGAGTTGTAACTTCGACTCTTAATACGTGGTCGGACACAAGTGATATTCTTGGACGCATGTGTAAGTTTTCGGACACAAATGATTGTTTTCGGACGTAAGAGATATTCATCCTGATCGTGTTGAACTTTTTAAATTTCCATGGCTACTTTTGCGTAGGTTATAGGTTTACAAAACTCTCTGCAGTAACTGTTCAACGAATTTAAGGCTTTCGAAACTATTAGCAGTAATATCATGTGAAACAATTAGGAAATATCAACAACGGTTTAATGAATTTAAAGATCTTTTGAGTGAGTAACAAAGTCAACCCTGAGAAGATTGGAAGCAGGCTTATATTTGCTTTGTAATTGCAAATCATGATTTTATTGATGTCTATTTGCAGGAGATAAATGCGATGATGATGATGATAATGATGGCATTGCAGACAACAGGGACAACTGCCGGATTATCCAGAACCCCGATCAATATGATACAGAAAGTAAGATTGATCTACTGCTAGGATAGACGGACGGGTCATATCAGGGCCTATTTCTTAATGCACAAATTGCACACTTTTTGCAGTTACAGATTAAGAGTATTGAATTGCTTTTTGAATTCAGACTTCTTTTATTTACATCAAATACAAGTAACAGTTTTATTAATGCACATATGATAATCTTATTTTTAGATCTTGGACAGGGTGACGCCTGCAAGAATGACTTCGACAAAGATAATGTCACCGATCTCCTTGATGCCTGCCCAGAAAATAGCCAGATCATCACGACTAATTTCACGAGGTATCAAACCATAAAACTGGACCCCGAAGGAACATCGCAAGTCGATCCGCATTGGAAAATTCGAGATGAGGTATATATATCAAACGCATTTGGTTATGTATTCATTCAACTATTTATCAGGTTGAGCTATTGAGTTTGTTTATACTTGTATAGATTTGAAAAAAGCAGGATTTGGCAAATCAATTAAGATAATTGTGTGAGAATGAAAATGACCCAAGTAGGACTCATACTCATGTGGGACTTGATCTAGAAGGAACCAATCTAGTAGTTGTCGTTCGAGTCTTTCTTAGGTCATTTTCATTCTCACAAATTACCTTGGAAACTTAAATACATGCTTGAGAAGTATTATTTGTATCGTGTTGGAATATTATAGCCTTTTATATCAATTATGGCTTTCTTCCAACAGGGTGCAGAAATACAACAAACTCGAAACAGTGACCCAGGAATTGCTGTTGGTAAATTGCAGTTTTTTTCAGACAGACTCTTTCTTCCTGTCTTCTTTTTTCCTTTCTCCTATCTTCTATCATTCTATCTGTCTATCTTCCTATCTTTCTCTCTTCTATTTTTTCAGACGGACATAATCTTCCCTTGTCCTTTTCTGAGATTTGACTTGTAAATGCTGAATTTGAAAAGGATAACTTTTTTGGTTCCATCTTCTTTCGACTTGAAAATCGATGTCTTTTTAGTGATGCAGGACTCAGTGATCTTGAAAGTGTCACAAATGAATCATGCTCTCAAGTGATTACATTTTGAATATATCAGTGATAGGTCTTTTATAAAAAATATCTTAGGCCTAGACAAATATATACATTTTCCGAGTAGAATTTGGCCAAAATGCATAATTCTAGCAAAGCATGATACGATATCATAATATTCATTTAAGAACGAAAAGGTTTAAGCTATTTATCGTAAGTTAGGTATGAAAATGCTTATATTACTTACGAAGTCTGTGGGTTGGTTTACCATAAGAGTGCTCGATACATAAGAGTAGAGCTATAAACACTAAAAAGAAGAAAAGCACTCACAACACAAAACTCGTGGTTCTGTACATCTCCTGATGATTGGGTAACCACTAGTTTTGTATTATGAGTCCTTTTCTTCTTCTTAGAGTACTTATATTACTTATATATTCAAAGCAGGTTAGGTATGAAAATAAATGGAAGTGATTTGGAGATGTTAGAAATATTTTGAGAGCAATGTAGTAAAAAGTCTCTTTGTGATTTTCAGGATATACAATGTTTGAAGGTGTGGACTTCGAAGGCACGTTCTTTGTACACGATGATAAGGATGATGATTACGTTGGTTTTGTGTTTGGCTTCCAAGACAAGAGCTCGTTTTACACTGCTGTGTGGAAGAAAAAGAGGCAGACATATTGGATGCCTGAACCGTTCACTGCTCTTGCAGATGAAGGTCTTTCCATCAAGGTACTTCTTATTTCTTCTTCACCGTATCCCAATCTACATTTCTGCTGTCACTTCATGGCACTGCCATGCCTAGTAAGCGTCTCAGAGGCAGGCAGTGACCAAGTTTTGTAAAGGAGGGGAATTTCAAATATATTTTTTTCGACAATTGCCAAAAAGTTCAAAGAAGGTTGTGTTAATAAAAAAATTGTTCTTTTTGCCAATATCCAACCACTTGATTTCCATTTTTTGCTCTAGGTTGTGAAATCTTCTACTGGTCCAGGAAAATACATGCGAAACGCTCTTTGGAGTACAACCAGCACACGTGGTCAGGTATGACATGACTAAATTGAAATCCACAATAACTGAATTTACACTACAGTATCTTTCATGATTTTCCATGGGTACAAATTGAACCATAATTTTCCAATCAGTGCAAAGTTTTATATTCAGATGCAGCTTTCCTATCAGTCCCTGTGATTCTCAATGCATTCAATACATTTGAACGGGCTCTCCAACATGGCTGCGAGCGACTTCGTTTTCAAACAATAGATACTCGATCCAGTCTTAATTTTTAGCCTTACAGAGGGTTACTAAGATAGAAGGTAATCTCTATTTTTGTTATTTCAATTATTGCAGGTAGCCACACTTTGGGTAGACCCTTCTAAAAAGGGCTGGAAACCAAGGACAGCTTACAGATGGGTGCTGCTGCACAGACCATCAATTGGTCTTATCAGGTGAATTTTGTCTATTTGTTTGCTCATTGCAAATGTTTCTGTCAGTTATTATTAAAGTAAAGGAATCATTAAAAAGCACACTGCATTATCATTCTTTTCTGGCTCGTATTGGATTCATTAACAATGAACAACTTGAACGATGGACTGCAATCAAGAGTTCAAAGTCAGCAAGTGACGATCTTACTAATTGATTTTAATTTTTTTTAACTGAAAACGCTTATCAAAAGTAAAAGGATTCATAAATATCTAAGATCGAGGTTATGCAGCAAAGTTTATCCAATCATGAATAGACCACTTTCACAATGACGTCAATTCTTTTGAAATACTGCTAGGAACATCTCTATCCTCGATATCATGTCAATCCTAATCTCAAAGGCGTGCATTGCTCGTAGAAACGCATGGAATTGCTATGTAGTCGTGCTTTTAGCATAATGATATTAAGAATTCTTGCTCAACCGGGAATCACATCCCTTCCCCTTGCCTCACTTTCAAACACATTCTACGTCATTGTGAAAGAGGTATATTAATCCTCTAAAGGGACTAAAGAATGAATGAATTCTTAGGAACTACTATTCTTAGGAATTACTGATGTCTTAGGAACTCTATCATAGGCTTCAAAACCATGTCCTTTTTTTATAATTAATTGATTATCATTTAATCATGAAGTTTTTTTCCAGGGTTCGCATATTCGAAGGCTCTCGACTCGTGACTGACTCTGATTACTTAGTAGACCAGATGTTCAGAGGTGGAAGGCTCGGAGTTTTCATATTCTCACAAAAACATGTTGTCTTCTCTAAACTCTCGTACAAGTGTAACGGTAAGTTTTCCTCTAAATTACTTTGTGACTTCCAGGAAAAAGGATGCATTTAGGTTAGTTGTATGATATATGGATGGTAGGAAATTACGAACATTCTTACCTTGAGTGATACAGGTAATTGAACTATCTTGGCCTATGTGAGGGCGAATGAAAGAAATGGGCCTAACTAAGAGCAGAAAACTAAAACTGCAGTGGATCGATAATTATCACAAAAACACGTACAACGAAGCTAAAACTGTCAAGGTAAAAATATTTACCTTGTAAGTACATTATCTAGCTGTCTTCCATGCATCGTTTTGCATATGGAAAATAATAAATGTAAATGATACTTGAATGTTTTAAAAGGATAACCTATCAGTACTTCATGTACTGTTATCATAAGGGTCCTGATTCTTCAAAATTACTTATTTAGTTGCTTATGCATTTTCTTATATTTTGACCCATCCATCAATCCATCCATCCATCCATCTATCCATCCATCCATCCATCCATCCATCCATCTATCTATCTATCTAAATGTATTCCTAATCTAATACATGCACGGAGCGGATCATGAAAAATATGCAGACGAACAGCGATACATCTTGAAATTTAGAATGCTATTAATCTTCATGTACCGTCTAAACCCTTTAAAATGCGGAATTTCAAGTAATTTGGTCTGCTTCAGTTACGTCTAGTGGTCGAGAATTCGATATTCCAGTTTCGATCACATTTGATGTTGACAGATTCTAAAATTCCTCGTTGAAATTTATACCTTGTTCAGTCAATTATGCAGCATATGACGTTAAGAGCATTGTTGTTTTGGTAGAAGTTCTTCGTTTCCCACTACAACACTTCGAAAACTAATGGGTTGACTAACCAGGCAGCCAGTGATCAGTTCTTACTGCGCAATACCAATCACTCACTTCTATTCTGATAAGCTCTTCTCGACCTACCTCTACGTGATTGGTCAGGCTTTTATTTTTTTCTCTTTCTGACGTATTTTTTGAAATCGTGCAAAGCGAAAAGCGTAAATGTAGTTATTATAGACGTGTTCTTCTAAACCTCAAAACCCTCTGAATTTTGAAGATGGAATCCTGCCTAAAATCTCAAGCTATGTATTTCTAAAACAATAAACGTGTGAGTGCGAGACCCTTATTGTTGAGAATCTAGCTTGGCTAATTCCAATCCCATTGATAATTAGTGAAGTATAACAAAAGTATTGGAAGCTTGTGCTTGCTATCGGTGACCTCTATCTTAGCTTTTAATAATAAACGTCTATTCACTTTCTATTTTATCTATAAAAATACATTTTATAAGAATATTAAAGCTCGATATTCCCAAAATTAGGAAGAACAACAAAGAAGATCGAGGCTTGGAATGATTTTGAATACTTGAATTCTCACTAGAGGGTTACCACAAATTTTGCATGCCAACCATATCTCGAGTCCAGGACCTCGCCCAGTATAGGCCATCCTCTGTCGTAAATCAGAAAAATTAAGTTATCATTCAAGTTATCTAGCTCTAATTCGTGTTTGGCCAAGCAGGTCTAGCCTGGTTTGGAAATATCATAATTGTGGTAGACCGCTGATAAGAAAAGAGTGTAAACCTAGGCATTGTTATTCATTAGATTGATTAGTAATACAATGGCAACAACTTGAATTCTGTTGTTAGATTATCAGCTTATTTAATTGGTTTTATTAGGTGGGCTAATTAGATTGTTCACATATGGTGACTTGATTAGATTATTTACCAAGTAGGTTAAAACATGGGATCAAGATAACGAAATGTTATTAGCAGAACTCCTTTGGGAGTTTGTAAACCAAATACTAAACTGCTAAAAGAAATTATGAATCAACACAAGAATTTAAACTCTGACAGTCTCTTGTCTAGGGATGCTTAACCGTGTTATATAAATTGACCTACTTTTGCTAATGACAGGATCAAGCAGGGCCTTTTTCGACATACGTACTGGGTTGGCCTGGCCTTCCAGCCCTCTTGGTGGCTCCCCAGTCAAATATAGCCCCATGCCACAGATAAATTTGAGCAACCTGATTTTAAGTTGTAGACATGATGCAAATGAGTCTGCTGCATCCATTCATTGTAAAAAGTTAGAATGATAAATAAATGAATAAACATAGGTCTATGAATAATCCCAATGCAACAGATGACTGTGCCTCCTTGAAAATTAATACTTTTTACTGGATCACCGGTACATGATAATGTGTGGAGCTGGTAATTATTCTTTAAAAAGCCATGACTACGTAGTATGTGCACAGAAAAACCACCACTGTTTTCAAAGGTCAGTATCAGTGACGCAGGCTATGATTATGGTGTCAGCAGATTTTCGTTTATTTCCACGTCAATTATTCATTTAGTGAATTGTCCAACCAGAGTTTAGGCCATTTTAGTTTGGCCTAGTCTCTACAATTTCACATACAAACTCCCTCTCTATCTGTGCAAAGGTGTGAAACTTTTCTTAAACACCTCAACTGACTGTATGATTTCGTTTTAGACAACATTCCTGATGATTACAACCCAGAGCTTCCGAAATGAGCTGACATTTTTGGGGAAACCTGGACAAGATCGATAAGTCATCACTAAGTTAGCTGCTGATGTCTTAGATTCTTAAACTGCTCCACGAGCTGATTGGTGGCGTTCTATGTAAATATCAAACTATATTTTCTAGTGTTTAGATAGTTACTAAAACATTGGCTTTATTTAACATTTTTGACGGATCATTTTTCAATAATAGCGTATAGTTAGACTGGGTAGATACCAATTCATATTATCTTGACCAACACCATTAGGTCCCTATCATATCGCTTATACAGAAGCAGATTTGGGCAGTCCAATTATTTGCAAGTAAAGTTTATATCATATGTCGACTAGCATGGCTGCATTGCTGAAATATTTTATGGCACCTATCTTTTAACTTGAAAAGATAACTTCTTGGGATACACGCTAACATAAGAAAATTGTAAGAAACTGAAATTTCTTCATATTTAAATCTTTGCAATTTGCTACAGTTGTCGACTTGAGATTTCCATATGATCTGGTCTAGTCATCATCTTTATAATCACTGTTCATAATATGTAGGCTTTGTTGTATGTAATAATTGTACGAAAAAGGTTTCTAGTCAATACTTTTAAGATATTTTGTTGATTTTCTCATGAAAACTTTAACTAATAGTCTTTCAATTTGCAGATCTGCTCATTGCTATTAAGATATTCACACACGTCCATTATCAGGAGTGTTTTGCCCTTTCCAATGCAAATGGAAGCTGCCAACGCTTCTTAGGGCCTATTCATTAATTGAGCTGTAGGTTGACACCTAAGAGAAATGTGGTGGGGATTGCCAAATGGTTAGATCACTTGACACTTGTTCAATGGGTCCCGGGTTCCAAACCACCTCCAGACCTGTCATAAAGTGTGAGGAGAGAATTAGCCAGCTCTCTGTAATTCCAGGCAAAAAGGCAAAAGGAATCATGAGGTGTGGTTACATTGAGAGGAAGGACCAAGGTCGCAGTGCTCGATTAGTTTACCTTTTCAGTGGGCCCTTTGTGCTTAGCACATAAACCCATATCTTACGAAGATAGTAAGCGTATGTGCCTATCAACTATCAACAAGAAAGTAGTTTGGTTATCTATTTTATAGCTTGGCTAGGTCAAAAAGGATCTTGTTCTTTGGAAAGGTTATGGTTGAAAAATATCTTTCATAAGCTGATTTGATTAAAATTGTGCTCAAATAATTTGAAATAAGAAACACACTGGGTGAGACTTTTGACTTTTGTTTAGGTTTATTACCTTTTTGATCTGCGCAATGGTAGGGTAAATCCTAACGATGCTAAATATCATCAACGTTTATTTCTTTTTGGTGCAAACGTGAGGGGTAGATAATAAAAAGGTCTCTCATGCTAATGACCTATTTCACATAATTTTCGATACTGAACAATCTATTTTGTTTCACAAAGTTTATGTCACTCAGTCACTTAGTGCAGAGACTGAGATGTGTAAGCATACAAGATCTCGTGTAGCGAGTCTTAATGTACAGTATATACACAATAAATCACGTATTTTCAACCTCTGTAGAAATTCTTAACTTGTGAATAAGCCCTCTTTCTAATAAACTACCAATACGACTCTGAGGTCAGTGGTGATTGGTCAGTGAGCTCTAAAAGTAAAAGCCACCACAGTGGGTGTCGTTTCTGTTACCACGCCCATTTCTTCATTTGTGCAAATATGAAACCAGTGCTCACACAAACCAGCAATGTCGAGCAAATTACTTAATTATCAATTAACTAAAAGTTTTATACCAATAGAAATGACTAAGTTGATACTAACAGAACAGATCAACAGTAAAAACAGAAGAAGCTTCTCGATTTATAGTTCATGTAAGTTCACTTAGGTGTATACAGACCCCTAAAAGACCCCAAAGCTCAGAATATATTTCAACGAAGGAGGGCTCGGCTCCCCTGCGCTCTCCTAGAAATCAGTATTGCCTGAAGTTGAATTTTGCCAATAAGCCCACAACAGTCATTCGAGGGTTCACTGTAGCAAGACCTTGCGGCCCTCCCTTGGGCGTAAAACGAATTCATCTAGGCTCTAATCATAATTTTATCTAATATTAATGACATGGCTTAAAAGGTTTAAGTGGGGCTTTATTGGGATTTTCCTCAAATTCTTCTTCAAATATAAAATTATTGTCATCGAAACACGATACCACTTAACATCTCTAACAGTTTTGAATCGTGAAAAACAAATTTTCGTCATAGAATAGACTTGATAATTTGAGAAAAAGTCACACCCATTTTGCAGTCTTCCTTTCATGTATACTTTAAAAGATACTGGGAAATCGAAATGTATCGTACCCTGTGCTCACTCTTTTTGTACTAAGAATAGGTCTCTTAAACATTTGAGATTTGCAGAATGCAATCTGAATTTGAGAATAACACTCTTACAAAGTAATCTTATAAAAATGTGCGTAAGGCTAATAGCAAACTTGCATGTCTTTTCTCAAAGAAGTAAAGCTCCAAAATTTTACTTTATTGATTTTTGTTTTTGTTAGATTAAAGTCATTGAAATCCTTGATACGACAATGAATTATGGGAGGGAAATTATGAATGACCCTCTGTTGGTGAAGACTTCTCATTTCTCCGACTTAATAAAACCTTATTTGCGATGATGACGAGGCTGTTTTTGCCCTTGAGGTAAACTATTGCTAAACTTGGGAATATTTCTAATGATGCTGAAGTGTGGCATACGTCACAATGTAGAGAGGCCACCAACCTTGGCATATAGCAACATGCTAAATGACCAACTCCCTTAGTACATTTCACAATTTAGATTGTTTTCCCATCTTGGCAAATTTCACCCTTCATTTCAAATTTCCCATCTAGATTGGCCACTTTGCTTGGCACAGGTCCAGTATGACAACCTAGCTTGGCATTTTTCACGATGAAGATTATCCACACACCTTAATTACCTCACAATGCAGATTGGTCACCTAGCCTGGCAAATTGCACCACGCAGACTGGCCACTTTGCCAAATGGTAGATTGGCCACATACCTTGACTAAGAATGCAGATGGCCACCAATTTGACATATGGCACAATGCAGATTGGCTACCTTGCCTAGCATATGTCGAAAGGTAGATTGGCAACATACTTTGACTGATTCACAGTGCAGATTTACCGCATACCTTGGTTACGTCACGATGCAGATTGTCCACCTCACTTGGCATATGTCAAGTTGTAGATTGGCCACATACCTTGACTATGTGACAATACAGATTGGCCAACAAGCTAGTCATATGTCCAAATCAAATTAGCCCCCTAGAACAATAATCAACCGTCTCTATCTGATTAGCTCTTTCTCGACAAGTAGTTTAGCTTCCACTTTGGCCCTTATAAAGATGGTCCCTAATAAAAAAGCATGGACGCAAAACCAGTAGCTTAACTCTTTGCCTCGTTGGATACATTAAACTGCGTCATAATTGTTCAGAGAATGTGCTTGGATTGTAAAACCGCAGAACCACTCCTGGCTGAGGAGACTTTACACCAAATCTCATCAACATGCGAACTGTTGGTGTTTTATTTCTCCACGTTTAGTTCTACTTTCGGGAATGAGCAAGCAAGTAATGCCTCTCCAGAGAAAAAGTCGCCGTTTTCTCCTTCTGTTGTTTTTAATGTTTCTCAACTCGATGAAAGCTGCTGACTACCGAGAGTTTCTTAGTTTTCAAAGGTAAATTCATTATTATAACTTTCTGAAAACTGCTAAAACAGCTCTTCAATAAAGCTAATAACTTGAAGATGTTGTTGCCAATATGTTCCTCCACTGTGAAAAGTTTTTTTAAAACCTTTGAAGTTTTTTTAGTTTTAGTTATTGTGAAATTGTCCTAATTCGCACACTCTTACATCCTTAAGGTGCCAGCACTTGTTTTTTGGAACTTAGGGAGTATCTTTAGAGAACTCTACGAAACAGAGTGGAGTGGACGCAAGAAGAGGATAGGTCCATTCCAATCCTCCACACAGTGACCCATTACGAAGTTCCACCTTGATTCTAAACTTGGCAAAACGTTATTCTTTATCGCACTTTTAACCCAAAGGAAAAGTTTACCGTTTTCTGAACCCCAGCTATTTAGTATGTTATTGTTTCTTGGTTTTTTGAAAACTTGTCATAAAAAAATAGCTTACAAGCCCTCTAAAACTCTATTTTCTTTTTATAAAACACCTATCTCCCTGTTGCTTTGAAGCAAAAATTCCCCTTGTCGCAAATGGGAATGTGCTCTGAACACAAAAGTGTACCTTTCTTGGCTCGTTCTTTAATCTATCTAATGTATTCACGAACGGCCAATGGAAAGTACATTTCTATTCAGGGTACGATTCCATTCAGGAAATCCCCTTTCTTTCAAATATACTACAGTAATGTTCTTGGTTTCATTGACATTATGCTGTATGGAGCCAGAGCCCCTATGCTACAAGTCAACTACAGGTCTCTTTAGTTCGTTTTAAGTGCAATCTTGCGATTATAATCAGACATTGCTGGCATGGTAATCAGACAGTCGTTTATTCCATTCAGTTCCAGACACTTCTGGCTTCAGTTGATAGAATGAAAAAACATTCTTTGTTCATTTTGAATAGTAAGAAAAAGTAACTTGCATCGAAAACGGATCATCTTCGATTAACTTGCCAAGTCGTCTATAAAGTCGATTATGAAGATTTTTAAGATTTCCTCCTCTTACCCAAGTTATGTTATATATGTGTTTGAGCTGCGCAATGAGGTACAGGTTGTTACGCAGTTTAGTTCAGATTGGGTAATTCTATTTTGTGATTACGGAAGTTCTTTGTCTATAAAATTAGGGTGAATAGGTCAACAATTGCATCCAAAAGAAGGTTTAGTCGAGTAAATTACGTGCCTACATGCCAAAGTTTTTTAAGTGCCACCGTACCAAGGCAAGGCATAGTTTTCCTTCATATCTAGATTCAGCCCTAACCAGCGATTTCTCTTAACTTGCATATATTTACTCAAACCTTCAGTAAAATTATAGAAATTCTTTTCCTTGAGTATGACGTTAGTGCAATTTTTATTCGAAATGATCATATTTGTTAGGGGTTTCGTAAACCAATTCTGCCAATTTCCTTGATTCGAATAATCCCTCATAACCATATTTTCGAAATGTTAATTCGATGAGATGCATTTTGGTTTTAAACCGTTAACAATTAAAAGAATAGAAGAAAAGCGGAAAGGCTTGGCCTGACTTAATGAAATTCTTGGGGAAGCTCGTTTGGAAATTTGGTTGTCTGAAAAAGCAAACTTCTATGGATTTTATTCGACATCAGCTCTTTCAATTGGCCTAATCATCCTCTGGAGCAAATCCAATTGCTTGAAGCTTTGCAAAATGAATGTTTATCCAGGGCAACACAGGCTACTCTATGCTCATTTGAAATGTGGTGAAAACATGAATGACTGAATGAGTTACTTATTGATGAGAATAAGAACAAAGATATTGATATCATATGGTTAAAGAGAAATAATTTCGTTTGAGATCTGTAAGCTATAATCCCACTAGCAGAACCTGTATTCTCTTCAAAACAGTGATATCGTGATTTGAACGTAATTAAGTCACGTGGATGTTTTAGTCTTTATCTAGTTCGGGAATAGACAAATTGACACAAAAAAGTAAAATTTAGGTCTGTCATTATAGAAAAAGCTTCACAATTTTGTATCTATGAATCACGTAAGAACCATATATCGTATACACATACAGGCTGTTTTGCTTGCTCAGAATCTCGATAAACACTTTACGTCACGAAGCCTGGGGCAAAGCGGTCTTGCCTCGTTTTCGAGGGACATCATTTTGCGAAACTTTGCAAGCCTGTGATACGACAGACTTCGACTGGCGATATTTTAAAAAAAGTTAAAAGATACAGAAAATACTTTTCATTGTAAGAAGTAGCAAGCTGAGCTCTATTATAAAATAGGTAAGAAAAAAGTTTATTCAATTTTGCTCTTTGAAAACAGCTGTTCGGTTGATTAGGCCTAGGCCCAGCCTCAGTAGTCAGTCAAGCTATCTAGTAACAGGACCCAATCAAAAGCATTATTTATGTATAAGATGCTACTTGATCTATATATATATTCTTGAGAGGGTTAAGTTAGTTAGGGTCAAATAGAACTTATTAGGTTACAAAGGAAAGTTGAGAATGGCTTAAGGTTCAGTAGAAGAGTTTAAAAAAGCCTGCCTGGAAACATTGGAATGGGAAATCTTTGATCATTTGTGCTATTGGTCTGGCCTTTTTTCTGGTCTTGGCGGCTTTGGATCTCAACCACAGTAATTGTTTGTTCTTGATAAATCTCTTATAATTCTGGATTGAAGATCAGTAATATGATTTAAGAACTAACAATGACTGTGAAAGCCTAAAGGCGAAACCCAGTAAGTGTCAAACCAACAGTTACAGTTTAATCCCTCTGCTTATTGGGGTCAGTGATACATTGAGTTCCTTTTGCTTGACATAGGGCCCGCTCAAGCATCCTCATTCAAGTAGAGAGGGAAGAAGGGGCGTACCCCCCTTTCTGTTTATGAGCAATTTTAGCTTGAGCCCAGTACTTGAGTGCTCAAAATTGCTTAGCAATTGCTTAGCTTGTTTTAATAAAGATTTTTTTCTTAGGATACCATCTCAACAAGTAATTGCATAAAGAGTGTGCTTGGGTACAAGTATCAGTAATCTACTTCTCTATAGCTGCTGCATAATTTTCATTGCCAATTGGATCAGAACTGAAAATTTCAAATTGCTTAGCATTCCTCTGATCCAGCACTAGAATTGCTTAATTTTTTGTCTTGTCGAGTGCTGCCTTGCTTACAAAGCAATTGCTTATAAAATACTTGTAATATGTAAATCTAATGATGTTTGCTTGAGAAAATCATCTATAATAGACCTGAATATATAATGAATTTGCAAAAGAAGGGGACATACATACCCTGGATCCAGCCCTGGCTTAGCAACATTCTGAAACTGAAATTTTCAAAGTGAAAAATGACCCACATTTTTCTTAATGTCTGCAAGATATTTTAGAATATCAAGCTTTTACCCCCTCCTCCAATTCCTAGAAATAGAGATCGTGATGAAAATTTGCATATTAGTTGATATTTTTCTACTTTTGAAGGACAAAGCCTCAATACATAATATCTGCACCGGAGATTGTTACTGCTGGAGACACCAATAGCATTAGCATTTCCTTGGTTGGTAGAACTGGCGATACCTTGGTACATGCAGTACTCAAGAAATGGCATGGTGGCAAAGTTATAGCTGGCTCTTCTGGATTTGTGCCAATCGCTCAATCTGGTTGGTTTTTTGATCTGTTAGTACTGTATGTATTCAATTTAGAAGTTCTTAAACCCAGGGGAAATTATCCAATGCAGTGGCAATGTCAGAGACTGCGGGCCTGGGGCCAAATACCTTGGTTTGACCGACTTTGATCTTTATGGAATTTTTTGATTTTCATTATTTTGTTGGGTCCTCTTTGCCTAAGCATAGGGCCTGGGGCCATGGCCCCCCTGCCAACCTAAAACCTCCACTGATCTTATGTAAGTGGCTGGAAGTTTTACAACATGGACAAATCCCAAAGGTATATTGTTAGCATGAACTTGATCTGGAAAAGATTACTTTATCAAATATGATATTGATTAGCCATCTGTATCATTAAGTTTTGCAGAAGAATATAGGGCAAATTTGTGAAATATTACATGAGATTTTAGAGTAAATTTGGGTAATTATCTTTTATATAAGGGATATAAGTACTCATCTTGCACTTTTCATAATGTAGCTGAACCCCAAAGTGATTTAATAAGGAGCTACTTTTTAGTTTGACTTTTTCTTTTTACAGGTGTTCCTTTGGTGTTGAATTTAAAGGTTAGTAACAAAGTATTTGTTAAAGAGATTTTGGATCTTAACAGAAACGAAACAGAAACCTAACAAATATTTCTGGCTATTTTGAAGTTTTATACCATCTAAAGACTGTACACATCACACCACTTATAAGCCACTCCTCTGATCATCCTACTCTGCACCAGATGCTACCTTTTCACATGGGAGTGGAAGTCGGCAGAGTTAGCAGAACGTGATGGTCGTGCGGTCCTTGACCATTGTACTAACTTACAAATATGATGATATAACTAGCCTTGATCATGAATGAATCAAATTTCAAATATACCTCTTTAAAAAGCAGTACATTTTTTGGGTCACTTGGTTTATATTTGCAAGCATTGTGGAGAGGGTGGCCGAACCATTTAGCCATCACATCAAAAAGGTAATCAAAACAAAATGGTTGTAGTCAATGTTTGATTGTTTGTCCAGAGCTTTTACCATTTTTGTAGATTCCTGAAGATGTGCCCGACAAGTACGGTTTGCTGGTGATAAGATTATTGGGAAATGATTATAAGAAGGAAGAGAGGCTCGTCCGCATTAAAAAGAGGCCGCTGAAGATATTCCTCAAGACTAGTAAAGGAATATATGACTTCAGAGAGAAAGGCAAGTCTTACTGTATGCCAATATATTACATGTCCTTAAAGCCTGGACCATCAAGATGATGTCTGGTTCTTTTATAACCACAGCACTGTAGTTTAGGAAAAATTATTGGGGGCAACCATTGTTCCACAACAACAGAAAGAATCTTTACCGTGATTAGAACAGTAGATTTTGGGAGTTATTTAGGGGGCGAATGCTCCCCCTTATCCCCTTTTCCTATGGCCTGCATCAATGCCGGCAGTCATTTTATAAAGCATTATCAGTTCAAAGCTTTTCAAAGAGGACTCAAAATTTACCAAATAGATGAAAGACACCATACTCCTTTTAAACTACTAGTGGAGGCAGTTGTACCCAAGTACTTTGCCTTGAACCAACATATACATCGCAGGCTTTGCTGTGCAAGGCACTTTATTTTGATCTCTAATGTTTATTTTTCAGTGCAATGTTGGGTTGTTGTTCTTGAACGTGACGTCAATTGCTTTAGAGGGAAGGTGAATAATTTAAGCAATGCTTTTTGAATTATTCCAAATCTTTAAAAACAAGGGAGGTGTCTGGGAAATGTCTGTGCAGTGCTGTGGAGGCTTCATTTAGTATTGTTTTGAATATCATCAGTACATGAGGGTGTTCCTACTGTTGGGTGAAACCGTTGTTACTTTGGGGAGATCCAATCAGCAATGTGGTGGGAAACTAGAGGGGGATACCGGAAATCAGTACTAGAGGGGGATACCGTCAGTACTGAAGAGGACATTGAGCACCGTGGAGATATTTCCAATGTAGATTCATGATGGCTTGGGAAATTGGGAACAAAGCAATGAATAACAACAAATGAAGCTTTGTGTCTGAGACTCATCAAAATATTACCTCAAGAAAGGGGACGTAGATGAAACCTGGACACCCGGGTCCTGTTAAAAATTCAGTTTCAAAAGCTCTTGATTCGATTTATAGAATCTGTACTCTAATTTCATTATCTATTGTTTTTTTCAGATCGACAGCATCAAGCTCGTGGTACATTCTTTAATCTTTTTTAAGTATATTTACTTTTGGTAAATGATAGCAGCTCAAAATACTAGTAAATAATATTACTTTTTAAAGGAATGTGAGGCAAGGAATTTTTAACACTGTAACTACTGAGCCAGTTGGCCCTTTTCCCAGTCCAGTAAAAAAGCAAAATTTAAAGCCTTTGGCCCACTATATACTTTGGGCGCTTTTCATGAATATTTTAAAAAGATATACATTAAATAGTGAAATCTTTCAGTCAGTCATATTTTGTCACTGAGTGAGTTGTATGCATAGCCTCGTTTTTGGTTTTCAGTCAAGGTTGTTGAAGGCCTCGGGGTCTCAGGAGGCTACAGGGAGGTAATAGCTCTGGTCACGAAGATGGGGGTCCTCGTATAGTCTTGGGCCAGTATTCAGATTTCCTTAAAAAATACCCTGACGTGAGGATTATTAGGTTTACTGTAAATTTTTACCAAACTTAGAAAGTATATCTGCTTTTTAAAATGAAATGTAAAGAATGAAAAAAGTAACTGTAATGTTAAAAAATCGCTGAGAGAATTATTCTAGAGGGATATATCTGGGCGAGGTTGACTAATATTTCTGGAAATGGAGTTTCAAAATAAGAAGCATTGAGGCTAAACTAAGTTAGTTAAGTTGAATTTGTCAACAAGGGTCAACAAGACGTGTTTCAAAAACGTGTACTCCGAGACTCCGAAATTCCTCGATTTGGCCACAATTATGATTACATAATAAAGGTTAGATAACCCAATCAGCAAATTACTGTATTTTCCAACTAATTGATTTTACAGGATCCAAACGGAAACGTAGCTGATAGCAAGACAAATGTTCGTTTAGATCGAGGTAAAGTGAAATAATGAATTAATTCTAGACACTTAGTTTTAGCCACCGATTCATCAGGTTTTTTTTTCTCACGTAACACTGTGACGAGTGTTCGCTAATTTCGATTTACCTCTGGGTATACGAATTAGTAAAAGGTTTAATTTTCGTTATCTTTTTGACGTACTTCTCTAATGAGTGTTGGACGCAAAGCTTCAGTAGTTATACCCTTCAGCAGTTTCTATCTAAGGCTACGTTTACACTATGCGGGTACGAAATGAAAACGGTACGAAATGATACCGTTTTGGCCTTCCGTTTACACTGAAACGGAGTGGTATCTGGTATAAAAGGAAAACAATTTTGAAAATGGTTCAAAATGAAAACGGTATCATTTCGTAGCCTAAAGTGACTCTTTCATTTTTTCTGTTAACCTTCGAAGTTTCTTTGAATTTAATCGGAAACAGACCATATGGGCCAAATCAGCAAATATTCCGGAAGAACATGCCTTTAGACCCTGATAGTAGGGTGCGACTCTAGTGGATTCTATCCCCCAGTTTTACGAATGACGCAGGTACACTTTTTCCAGGGTTTTGGGAAATGTTCCAGGTACAATTTTTGAGCTCTAATAGCATTTCTCCTCTTCAGCAAACAATGGATCAGTCCCACAACGCTTAACGTTTTCTCAAGAATGTTAAATCAAATCAAAGCCGAAGCCTATACTAAGTGGAGTGATTATAATTCAGAAATGTTTCCCTGTAGGTTTTGCTTCAGCAAATCTGTCGACGGAAAATATTTTGACTGATGGTGAATTCAAATTGACAGCTGTACTTCAGGTGGGCAACTCGGCTTATGGAATCCTATTCATCATTATTATTATCATTATTATGATAATTTGCATATTTGAAATAAAGCCCTGGCACAACGGGTTAGGGCTAGGGTTACGGTAACGGTTAGGGGCTATCGTTTTAAGTCCTACTTGTTGTGGATATTTTTTTTTACGAACATTTATTTTATGATTGATGAGTTTGTAAACGGGATATTCTCAATTTTACAAAGCTCTAGACCCCCATTATAAGAATATGTCCCTGCTGAGATGAATATGTAGTGCTAACCTTCCCACAAAAACCCTGTATGGCAATATTGATCCCTTACAAATGTACATCCTTCCCCTTTTCTTCGCTCCCTCCCACCTTTCAACCTCTCTCTTTATTATCGTGAAAATATGTTGATTCACCTTCACTTTCTACCTTCTTGATACCTTTATTTTCTTATTCTATAGAACCAAGAAGCTAGCCTTCTTTTGTATGTTGGCAAATACAGAGATTATTCAAGGAGGCAAAATGGTAACGATTACCCATATTCTTTTACTAACTACTTCTAATGCAAAAACTAGATACGAATGCAATAATGGCATAGATGTAATATGATGTAATAAGATGGAATAAAAATCTAAGCTCGTGTCTTATTTCCTTTGATGCATAAACAATAATAATTTTGTAATGGGAAGCTATGAAATATTTTCGGGAGGGGATGGATGGGTTTGAAAACTATGAAATGAAGTTTCAGTATTTATTTTAAGTTTTCTTTTGCATCTTGATAGAATGAATTATGTAAATGAAGAATTTTCATTTTCCAGCCCCTGGAAGGGAATACAGAGTAAGCAGCAACATGCATGGCGACGAAATGAAGGTAAAATATCCCACTCCTTTCTCTACAGACTTCCAGGTTTGTAGACCGATTTCATTTATGCAGCGGAGTTTTACTGCGTTGAATATATGATGGAAAGTAGCCACGGTATCATGTTTCGCCATGTTTCTGATTTCTCCCTCCTTGCCCTCTTACTTATCTTGAAATACTCTTTCAATTATAGCGATATGTAACGAAAATTGACAAGCCTCTTGAAACAACCTTGTACTCCGTCTCAAAGTCTTTCATCAAGATTTACGCACCATATGACGAATTCAAGGTAAGGTTTTGTTTGTTGATGTGCTCATGGTTGTCTTACGAGAATGGTATACAATGAGCATGGAACTTGTGCAACGTTACATAGAGAGCAGGGCTCTGTCAGTATGGTGTGTACTAAATTTCCCATTGAAACTCTTTATGCGTGTAGTATATTGAGTACCGTATTCGTGAAAACATAAGCTTGAAAAGTCAGTGTTTATACATCTAACATCAATACAATACTTTATATATAGAATGTTTCTGACTTACTAAACTTCAGCCTTCGTTTATTTTGATTTGAAATCTTTGTAAATACACGATTGTAAAGAAACAGTTTAAGTACTGATCTCGAATACCAACAATACCTTGTGTCTAATATTGCAGATTTATTTCAGTAGCCAAGGGTGCAGAAAAGTAGTCAACCTTCCTCCGGGTAAAACGCTAGGCTAGATCCTTCCTCATATTTGCTATTGTAAGTGTGATAAATTCCATAGAGAAAAAGAGTTTAATGCCATTTCCTACAGAAGTCCGATAGAAATGGTTCAAATAATGCTCGAAATTTGCAATGAAGCTCGATAAGGGGTAGTCTAATGTTTTTTCTCATCTTTTCAGTCTTTCAGTCTTTTCATTTTTCTCTTGCCTTCCCCGGTCAACGACCATGGTAGAATACCGTGTTTTTTCCCAACTCTACAGTAGATTCATGCAAACACGTGAGCGTAATTCTTCTTTCTGCAGCCAGGTTCAGATGCCGAGTTTCTAGTTGCATACAATAACCCATTAAAAGGAGTGAATACATTCTTTTATCAGGTAAGTTTACTTAGCCATTATGGATCGTCTATCGTAATACGTGTGCCAATTTACCCATGTTTTTAGAGATAAATAAGCTATAGCGGAAAAACATTTTGGTACTTTGGCTCTTAGTATTGTATTGATGAATAGTTGATTTCATCAAAGCAGAGTAGATTGGCTGCTCATATTCATAAATCTTTCTCAAATGGAAGGCTCTCGTTTAACCTAGGGAGGGGAGGGGGGCTCATTTTACCTGGTATTTGCTAGGTTACTTATACCATTAAATTCAATTAGAATTTCTTCTCTATTGGATCTCGAATAAAATGATATTTTTTGTCGTTCCTAGCAGCGAACTCTTTGACTCCCTTGTGAACGAGCCTATCGCTACAGTGCAGTCATATGATCTTAAGACTCGGTGGTTTTACGGAAAAGCCAAAGCTTCTTTCTCGTTCAAATAATCAGTTTGTATAAACAATTCTGAGCTTATGCTAAACAAAGGAATTTTCAGAAAGGCTCACTACACGGTGGTGTATAGTCATCATTGAATTTTTTTACAACTCTTTCATATATCACATATACAATCGCCAACTGTCAGGTAAGCATTCAAGGTGGCTCCTCTATAAAGGACTAATTGTTGCTTTTTGCAGGTGATTTGCAACGATAAGACGATGATATATGAGCGATATCAAGACCTCTTCTCCCCTTTTCCTTGTGGGTTGAGAATGTACAAAGAACCATTTAGGCCCATTTTTAATGATGGTAAGAGTATTTTTTTCATTTCAGGTAACTACCTAATGTTAAAACTAAATACGGTTCTGCAAAAAAGGCCCTCAAATCTTATATGACTTGATCCAGATTTATATGGGATATTTTAAGTTACGACTGATAGGGGAAGGGGGGCTTAAAGGTACTTTAGCAATAGACTGCGGCCATTAAATGTATTATGCGAATAGTATATGCTGTTTCGAAAATTTGGCAAAGCTGAGCCACAAAAGGTTATAATAAATGACGACATCAATTTTTGAAAAAGTTGCAAAAAGGAAAGATTTGGAATTTTTTCCTTAAATGTTTGATAAGGTCAAAAATCGATTCTCCATGCAAAAATGATACTGCTTTCAAAATTATTCTGAGGAATCTGGCAAAATAAGGGTTGAATTGTAGGAAATTAGATGGAGCTTACACTCGTCTTCTAACAATGTGTTCCCGAACCACAAAGAATATCTGGAAAAAGACAAAATCATCAATCCACTTTTTCAGGTCCACACAGGATGGGTCTCTGCCGAAAGAATCAAGCTTGGTTTACAGTGAAGTTCAAAGTTTCATCCAAGATGTCGCCTGGATGCAAGTAAGGCTTGGTTTTGTTTATTTTCTATTTCATCTTACGAAGTTTCTTTCCCAAAGGGAATACAAGTATGGTAGAGAATGAAATTATGGTAAAGGCTCAATGCGGAAGTTTCATGAATCATTCTAATTAAATAGAAGTTTATTTGTAACTTCTCTCAAATAGTGATATCGTAAGCTACACTTTGATATTGTTTTGTTTCGCTAGTGTGATATGAAGATCATAGATCTAGATCATTAAACAGCTGAAGATCAACATATTAAATTTTGAAAACTAAATATGAATGATAAATGATGAATAATCTGCTTGAAAATAAATGTATAAAGTCACATTGGTCATGCGAGAAAAGTATTCACACCTGTCAAGATAACAAAAACATATTAGCCAATGAAGCCATATTTAACATAATGAAAATATGAATTCTTGTTTCTCAGACTTTTAGTGTATCGAATGTACAAGAACTCGGAGCTGGTAGCTACAAAGGAACAATTCAGAGTTTCCATGAAATTCAAAAGAAAGGTGTTTTTCATAACAGATACATTTGATACTGTACGATAAACATACCATTGACTTTCTATTTTGTTTGCAGTTGACCCGAGCTATCTCAAACACTGTTATCTCGAACTTCCCGCTATCTCGAACAAAACCTATTTCCCCTTCGTTCTCCTATATAGTTAAGTACGCAGATAAAGCCAGTTATGTCGAACACCGTTATCTCGAACTTTTCGCTATCTCGAACAAAATCTCTTTCCCATAAGCAAAAAAACCTCGTTATTTCGAACATTATGGCACAAAAGTTTTAATTTTGAACATTCATACGCCAATAATATGCAGCTTTTTCTTCAACTGACACAAGATTCGTAACTTTTGTAAATAACTACACCAATGACCACTATTTTCCCAAAATAGAAACATATATATATTCCGATAAGAATTATTTTGCGTAGATTTTGATCCTTTGAACATCCCTAAAGTTTAATCGTTTGCCTTTGACTAGTGTCGTGAAAGAACTGAACTCGTCTGACCTGTGAAAGGAGAAAATGGTCTTTGCCAATCTGCAATTCGGCCATTTAGATAGATAACCTATCATTTGGCATTTTTCTTCACGCAAAAAGCACACTTGTTGACCATCTTGTTCGGTTCCATGGTTCCATCACATCATGGTTTTCAATTTGACCCCGATTCTTCGCTGCCAAATTGACTGATAATAATGGTGCCTTCTGATAAATTGTTATTAGCTAAAACTGATACCTGTCTAGTGGATTTTAGATTTTCAAAATTGGTTTTTAGAAGCAAAATATCTTTTTATGGTTTATACACCGTTTTTTACGTATGAAGCCCCCATTTGGTCGAGGAAAATCTTGACTCCCGTTATCTCGAAAACCCGTTATGTCGAACAATTTTTCATTTCCCGTGAGAGTTCGAGATACCAGCTATCCTTGTGATCCTTTTGAATGTCTGAGCCTAACAGTAGAGCTTCAAAGAGCACCTCCCTCTTTCTTGATGTTATTTAAACAATTTTTTGAAACTGTTTAACATGATTAACGTCTTAAATTTTAACATGTTTAGTTAACCATACTAATTAACATGATTTGAGATCGATCCTAAATCGTCAGAGACATATCTTGAAGAAATCATTTATTTGTTTGATAGCTGCAAGTCACACCAGAAAACCACACTGTATATGTCGATGAAAAACTAAACCTAGCTGTGAAAGGATCAAAGAATTCATTCATATTACTCGCTGGATTGCTCCAACAAGATGGGTCGAGAGAAGAACAGCTTTTGAGCGAAGAAGCTGTAAGTTTCGTTTGTTCTTCGATGTCCATGCCAATGAATAAATTTTGAAACTCTCACGGCACGAAACACAAAAGGCTACACGCTTTGTTATAGCACCACTTGACTATGATTCCAGTTTTATAAGCCTACTATTTTATATTTTCAAGATAATTTTCTACCAATTTATCTACCCCCTACCTTTCTCAAAAATTCGTTTCTGAGCATTATGTTGAACTTTTGTTGTGTATTTCTCAAATGATTTTGGAGATAGCAAACCAATTCTAATCCAAATTTTACCCTCTGGTGTTTTGTGTAAAGGTTTTTCTTATAAAAACTTATATTAACAAAATAGGGATCTGATAAGAGGAATGGAATACGGAAAAGGGAATGGGGATACACCTCAGGATCTGTGGATTGTGGGAAGTCCAGGGAACTTTCAACATCGTAAATCTGATCAGTGCCAACACGAATCGCAAAGAAAAGGTTTAGAATGTGGAGCGTCTAGATTACTGGGGTGTGCTCTCCTTACTTGCATTGTTAACCCAACACAGTGATTATAAAGCTCCCTCCTTTCGTCTCTCCTTGTGGCTTTTTTTGATTCGTTTTCAAACATCCCTTAGAGAACTAGATAGTGAGCTATAGTGAGCTGAAAGTTAACATATACTATAGATGCCGTCACTGTAGAGCTTGACTTAAACTCTATAGTATATATTAACTTTCATTGAATAAAAAGATAAGTGTATCCAATAAATCATCAATAAGTGATAAGTTTATAATTAATTACTCGCAGATTTCCATTTTCATGTCTAGTAATGAAGTTTTTGTGTAGCTTGTAACAAGTGTTACAATTTTGAAAAATGTAACTTTCATTTCTTTAAATTCACTTGTCAGAGGCAAGGAAAAGCATGACCGTACGCCAGCAACGAATGATTCGCAATGACCAGTAGCGCGTGAGCTCGCTTCTCATGGGATTACGTAGTGACGTAGCTGATTGTAGAGAAGAATAACTTATTTTCCACATTTTAGCTATTAAGGTACGCAAAAAACAAATATAGCAGTGCTGAAGGGATAGTGAGGATATTGTCTTATTGCAATGGAAAAAACTTTATTACTGCTGGCCAGTGTTTCCGGGTAAGTCTAACAATTGGAGAGCTTTTTTAGCCAATCATTCTTATATTGTCTTTTTGTGGGACTGATGAACCATGCAGTACTTGTACGCATGCGTAATTAGTAGATGGTCAGGAAGAAATTGGATTTCTGCTGGAAGAGCATGGAGTAGCCAAACAAAAAGTCAAGCTTACTTTATGAGGCAGTTTTTTTGCAATTGTGGAAACACAGACAACTGTTGGATTTCTCTAGAGCAAGCAAAAAAGATGTATTTCGTGTTTTAACCACTAGAAGAAGGAGTAGATGATAGAACAAAATCTATAGGTTAAGCTATTGTATTGCACATCATCTATAAAGCTGCTTTTGGGGATGAGAGATTCCTAGAACTTTGGAGATTTCTGGATCTATTGCTTCTCTCTCTTATCCTTTTTAGTCCATCCATTATGATCTTAATCTCAACTTTGAATATTGAAATCATAGGATTGTGGACTGAAGATAATAACAGATTTAAAAGCAGACCCTGATGTCCCTTGTCTTGGTAAGTGAGAGTTCAAATATGGCCTCTAGTTAAATATACTATAACTTTCAAATTAACCCTGTTCTCTTCTTGTCTCAATGCGTGTTAGTTCCCATTCACCAGAGTAATTTTTTCCGGTTCCTGTTTTTACACCAAGAATTCGTCTCCGATATCGATCCAAGAAAGAAAGAATGCTATAACCCTCTTCCACAATTACGTCAGTTCTTTAGAAATACATCTTGAAACAACCTTACCCTCGACATGATCCGTAGTAACATCCCAAAACATGCATTACTTTCAAACTCAAAGAGCAATTCCATATTATGCTAGGACCAATGCACGCTATGGGAATTAGCTACGCATCATGTCGAGGTTAAGGTTGTTTAAGGATTAATTTCTTAAGAGATGATGTAATTGGGAAAGGGGTCTGAAAGCAAACTGTTTCCAAACGAATCTAAACGATAGTTCATCAATGTTATTACTCCGTTCCTGCATTGGTCAGAATCAGCATTAAAATCAAATATTTGCCGTAAAACCTAGAACTAGAAAGGTTGCTTTCGTGTATGTTTTTTCTCTGGATTTCAATCCAATAGAGCTTTTAGGGATTATTATGATTCCTGATAGCTCAGTGGTTAGAGCTCTGTTATCCAAAGTCAGATGTCTTTGGTTCGAGTCCTGTTCGGGTTACGCTACTTCCAACAATTTATTTTGGTTCATTTTCCTGCTTCTTCACAAGAAAAATGTGATTATTTATTTGTCATCTAGCTGGTCGACTACGTGGTAAAAGAGCCCTAAGATCAACGAGAAAACACCCACAATTCATTGCAGGAACTGCTGTTGAGCCGTGGATTTGGAAGGAGCTTCGACTGAGGTAGGTAGATTCTCTTTCTGATGATTGGTTCTTTCTCACCGCACTAATCATTTATCACCTTTTTGATTGGCTAATCTCGATCCATATAGAAATACGTAGGTTTTTTCTGTTCTCTTTCTGAATAACTACTCTGAAGAGTGTCAGATGCAAAGCTTTAGTAGTCATTATGTTTTGCCATGTTCCTGATTCTGTATCCTCAGATTTTCTTTCTGCTGACCGAAGACTATCGATCACTGTGAATCTTTAATGGACTCTAAAGTACCTCAGATTGGAAAAAAGTTCCTTCAGAGGTTCACACAGAATCAACCAAAGCTTCACCCAGACCTTGTGTCAGACAGCTCACAAAAATGATTTTGGGTTAGAAATTAGGACTGACACAAGTTATGGGAATTTTAGTTTAGGCCTAGCCCTCACAGTTGTGCAATTTTGCCGCCATTTTAAATCGACCTGTGCAAATTTTTCAATCGGCTAGTGTTAAATCTAGGTCACTCCAGTTTTTGGAATTCAAAAATATCCGCAACAAGATTTAGAATTTGTAGGAATGATTTTGCTACTTCCAAACCTACTTCTTTACAAGATGTATTTAGAATCGAAGGATCTAGTAGACCTATAGTTTGATAAAAAATTTATAAATATAAATATTTTTTAGATTGGACCAAGATACATTTATATCTGAATTCAAAGTACCAAGAATCCCAGGAAGATATATTATTGAGGCCTTTTCAGTTGGTCCTGATGGAGATCTTGATGTTGCTAAAACTGTTTACATTCAAGTAAAGCAAAAGGTGAAGTACTTTTCATTTTGATATATATTTTGAATCAGCTGAATTTATTTTGACATGATTTATTTGATTGAATTTATTTATTTGAGTGTAAGGCAACCAAATAACACAGCCCTTCAAGCATACGTAAAGAAATGCTCTTGCAATTGTTCCTGCGGTTTTTTTACACACAAAATTGCTCTCGCCAATGCTAAGAAGATATTCACCTTATAAACTTGCCTGTACCCTCTTTGAAATAAGAAAAATCTGCTATCAGTTTTTGATTGGCAAGAATGTCCTTAACTGTAGTTGCTTCTTCGCTGAAAAATTTCTTCTGTTAACTATTCTTGTATTCTTTTTCCCGTGTTGAGCATTTCTGCAAAACCATATTTCCGATAGGTTTTCCTAAATTGAGTGTATTTCCTATGGCTTCTACTGAAATGACTGTATTTCCAATAGATTCTGCTAAACCGCATTTCCCATAGGTTTTGCTAAACCGCATTTCCCATAGGTTTCGCTAAACCGTATTTACTAAGGTCGTGGTTGTTTGGTAAGTCCTGATTGATAACCCAAACCTCGACCCAAACCGTCGTCTGTGTTGAAATCCCAACTCCCCAAAATGTTCTGACTTGCCACTTGATAGATATCCAAGATGACATCAAAACAGTTGATGGTGCCTTGAACATAGCTCATTAATAATTGTTTAGATGTTTAGCTTTATCATACGCATATATCGTCGTTGGCCCCACCATCAGCAACTGATGATTATTGGTGGAGGCAAGGTCCTTCGTGGCTGTACAGCCCGATCCGGGAAGCACACACTCGACCTCACTTGTTGCACTGGAAGGTCCACGATATCGCCACCGGATATTTATCCCATGAATGATCCAAACATATTAAAGTTCATGGCAACTAAAAGTCTAAAACTACTCTTCATCTGAGATGAGATGACGCAAGCATATTTATAAATAAGATGTTTTATTGTATGTCTGCCATTAGCAAGATGAATTTTTTATTCAAAGATAACCAATTCCTTACCTGAAGTCCTGCAGGAAATCTTTTTACCCAGCTCCTGTAAGAAATGTCGTTAGATTTTCAGCATGCTTTTAGATTTAGATAATGAGGCCTCTTTTGAGGGGCTGCCAATATTTTATATTTCATTACAAAATATTATTGTTATTTCATATTTGTGGTACGAGGAAGGAAATATTTCAAAATTTCCTTCTCTAATTTATTTCATATTTCATAATAAAAGTCAATGTTATTTCATATTTCAGAAGTAAATAGTCTAGATATTTACGAAGTCTATGTTTCGGATTTCCGTAACAGACTGCTCAATACATAAATGCAGAGTGTGATGTATATTGAGAAGACAAGAGTCAAGGAATTGAACTCAGCATCTCTATATATATAGGCTGATTATTTATCTATTGCATTGTCTAAGACCACATTGCATTTTAATGCGATGTTCAAAGATTCAGAGCGATACAGAAGAGAAACAAGAAAGGAGAATGGCTCTCTATTTCTCAAATTTTCATGTTTCCACAATCATCAAAGATTATAGTCTATCTGATGATAACGTAAGCATGAAACTTTGAGTAACAGAGAGCCAGTCTCCTTTCTTTTTCTTTTCTAGTCTGAATATTGTTTTTTCCTCAAAAACAGCAATTATTTCATATTCCAAATACCCCAACAAGGGCCTCGATAATGATCAAAATTGCTAATTTCTTTCGTATTCAACAGCTTCGAGGGCGTAATTTTGAAACCAAGTCCGTCAACGGCACAAAGAATAAGCAACACGATTCCTCGGCTCTGGTTACGATTCAAATATTGCAAAATCGGAAAAGAAACTCAATCAATGGATGTCAACCGACGATGAGAATATGTGTAAGGTTTGCATATTTTGTTGCTTACTTAATTCCATATTACACTTCAGGTTTTATCAATAAATCTACTCTTCTTATTTCGTACATTTTTGAAGATCTTCCAACATCTTTCCTCAGAGTTCCGTATTGTTAATCCCTAATATAATCTTTATGAGAATTTTCCGAACGAGCTGACAATAGCACTCTTCTCAATTACTAAAAATAGATTATGATGTATTCACGCAAAGCCTGGTGGGATCGAATTTCGGACAAATATTTTGCATGATATCGCACAAGAACAATTACAAAAAATTGATTTCAATACATGCCCACAAAGCATGATGGGATCAAATTTCGGACAAACATGCCACATGACGTCATTTGAGAATAGTGCTATTTATGCGTATTAAATTCACATAAGTTTTCAAAGTATTGCAAGTTTAGGTCATGGCCCTTGCATCATCATTTTGTGCAATGATAGTTTCTATTTCTACCCCTAAACTTTTCCTAACTCAAAATGTAAGAACAGACCGTAAGTATATGTAGCTATATCTTCTCGGGCTTGACCCTTACCTTACCTTACCTTACATCAGCCTTATTCGAAGGGTTTTGGGCTCAAGACCACCCTCGTCCTTCATTTAGTGCCAAGAAGGAATTAACCAGCTCTCTGTAACTCCAAGCAAATAAGACGAAAGAAATCAGAAGATGTGGTCACATTTAGAGAAAGGACCAGGGGTGCATTGCTCTGTTATTTTAACTCTCCGGTGGGCCCTTCTTATTCATTGCATAAATCAATCATTTACGAAGGTAGTACGAATACTTTTCTATGAATTATCAAGTATCAACTCAAGATGAAATTTGTTCTCTCTCTCTCTCTTTTAACTTATGATCATGCACGAGATACCTTGATTCTCTTTCATTTTGCGTATCTGAAAGCGAAATTTGTCTTCTCTCAACAGTGCAAGGGCAACACCCGAAGCTCTCAACACTCGCTTTGTTGTTGTTGAAGTTGACATGGTGCCTGGATTTCGATTTGCGGATGAAGATCTTAAAAAGGTAATCAGTGTTTTAATCAAATTAATTGAATTTGAATCTGATATTATAGTCTGGTTGGTTATTTCACCCCTTGATTCTGCGAGTGCTAGAGAGAGGGTAATGAAGGGGTAAATTGGGAAATGGGATTTGCCTTTCTATTAACTGGGAATGTGGAATTGAACTTCTAGAGAATGGGATTCGCATATGAAAAAGTGAATTGGGATTTTGAAACACGTCAATAGGGGAATCTCCCATTTTCCTCATTGGGATTGGGATTTTGATTATTTCATTGCTGCGCAGACTGTTATTGACACTTAGACTATCGAATTCGAACCCCCCCTCTTTGGCAGCGTTGCTTCCTTCTCCGAGGTGGAATCTCCGTTGGATATTTTTGTTGTTGATATTTGTTGGAAAACAGCATCGTCTTTCAAAACTAGGTACGTTGACCTCGAATAGCCATAATGCTAAATTCATAAAATGTGCAGTGATAAATGTTGCTGACAATTAGTATTGGGACGCATTCCAAGGATGACATTTTAAAATCAGCTTTCAAAATGAGTTGAGTTGACCTCGAATGCGCAGTTTTTAAGGATAATATTCCCAGAAATTAGATTTATTATTCATGCGGAAAACAAGAATGATTTAATTGCATCGCACGGAAAATTAATTTCTTTGGAAAGCAAAAAGTTCTGTGATGTTGTGATGTTGGGAATCAGCAAAGAGGAAATTTGTGTTTTCCCGCAGGTGTCATCATGGTTTCATGACCTTGCAGTTATTAATAGGCCGTTTAGGTTTTGAAAACATGACCGAAACTGAGGCCGACTGTGACACCAAATAAACAATAAAGGAATCGAGGTGAATTGTGAGGATGAAAATGACCCAGCTACGACTCAAGCGCAGCCCAAGCCACAAATCACACATTGAATGCCTTCACATTTTCTCCTCGCCTCTTCATTTTAACTGCACCCTGTCCGGGGGGTACGTGACCTACCTTTTTTGGACGGGGGCTTACCGCTGATATTTTGTAAGCATATTCACATTTTTCGGAAAAGATACCCAATATTATGAATGTGCAATGATTTTGCATTGATATTTCACAATTATTGCGAAATTTAGACCCACGGTAAAAAAAGCTATCTGAATGATTTCATACCATCTGACTTGAATTGAGTTGATACACAAAACACGTGTACTATCTTTGTAAGGTATTGATTTGTGTGCAAAGCACAAAAGGCCACTGAATAGGTAGACCAATCCATTTTTTTTCATTTCAAAAATATTTAAAGTTGGAATTTACTTAGCATTTTAAAAACACACTAATTTGAACCAATTACTTCATACAAGAATTAAAATTAAAACCTACAAAACAATTAATCTTCAAGGAGTGCATTGATAGTTGATAGGCAAATACTCTTACTATTTCGTAAGGTATTGGTTTCTACGCAGAGCACAAAAGGGCCCACTTATTAGCTTAACTAAGCAAGCAGTGCAACCCTGGTCCTTCCTCTCGATATGACCGCACTTCGTGATTCCTTTTGCCTTTTGGCCTGGAATTACAGAGAGCTGGCAAATTCTCTCCTAACACTCTGAAATCCGTGTAACCTGCATCTTTGTACATGGCATTTGACAGAAAAACCGTGCCCATGTTTAGCGATGTTTCGACGCAAAACCCACCTATATGAGTAGCACATCCATCTTTCATGTCATTCTTTTCAATTTTATTTTCATCTTTGCAAATAGTGAAATTCTAACAGATACCAAAATTTTATTTCAGTTGCTTGGAAGAACACAGAGGGAGTTGATAACGTATTTTACGTTCACCAGAAAAACCTTTCTTTTCATAAAACAGGTGAGAGCAATACTTTTGATGATAGAAAGGCTCAAATTTTAATTGAAAGATTCAAAATTATTTTCGTGTCCATATTGGCGTTGGGTTATTGCGAATTTATTAAAAATGTAGGACATAAGACCTAGTTCCGTGTTGGGAATTGCCGAGTGGTTAGTTCAACCCTTGTTCTTGAAGAAGCCTACAGATTAATGCGTCTAACAATGGTGTCTTTATGATAATTACTAATAACCTTCGGGGGATGGTTGGGATTATAGGGATGGCCGAATTGCTAGATCACTCAACCGTTCAAAAGTCCAAAGGCTTGCGGATTCGAAACTACCTTAAGAACTGTCACGTGAAATTTCAGGAGAGAATCTGCCTGCTCTCTGTAACTGCAGGCAAAAAGGCAAAACGAGTCTCGAGATAGGCTCAAGGCAGGCGCTTGGTCTTGTTTTGAATAGGCCACCTAGTATATACTTAATCACTATATAGTAGGGTTGAGTTTTCAAAGCCTGAAGTCAATTTTGGTACGAAGAACAACTTTTGCATTGTTACATTTTCTTATTTTTTTGGCTGTTTTTAGATTTCTAATATTGAGCTAGAAACGGCCAGCCTTAGGGCTTGTTTACATGGAAATTTTCAGCACGTCTTCCAGCCCCTTAACTTGTTGTTAAGTTTTGGCAAACTTTGAAGCTCGTATTCGTATAAAATTGTTTTTTGTAGTGAAAAATAGTGCATTGATCAGAGACTGGCCTCAATGTGTGTCTTTTTACTTTTTGAGATGAAACTTTTTTATCTAATTTCGTAAATTTTTTCTTCACAGAAGCCTAGCAAGAAGAAATGTCTTAATCTAGCATTGAAACAAAGCTTGCCATTCAGAAATGGACAGAATAATGCTCAAGTAACCTTCTACAAGGACTCGAAATCTGGTAAAACAGTCTTCTACCTTACTTGAACATGGGGAGTAATCTTAGAATACCCCACAAGACCCTACCAATCAGCTTTTTAAGAGCGGAAAAACAATAGTAGTCCGCATGGAAACAATAGATTGTTAGGTCTTCAGAACAATGCTCTTCTGATATGTGGGAAATTCTACAATCTAGCGGATCATGGCTGCACTCTGGCCATAAGCATCTTGGACATTTGGTTAATTGTTTTCCGAATATGAAATATCTTAACGATTTCCCGTTGGCCATTTAGGCCAGGTGAGAGATAATTTCAAATTCTCTGACCTAAGCTGATTGCTAGGTTCCAGTCTTCTTACTATTGATTTCTAACTACTTTCATAAACTTGTTTTCTTTTCCAAAGTGGAGCTTTATGATATTAGTACGAAAAAAACGACTTAAGCTTGGTCTTAAAATCGGTCTACTACCTATTGTATACAAAAATTTATCATCCGCACTGTGCGATTATCATAATGATTCGATTATCATGATGATTTGATTATCATGATGATTTGGTGGTGATCGTGCAATACTGTAAAGGGAAATGGCTACTATCGTGGTAGGTTTGCACTTTCGTGGTGATACTACAATTCTATGGTGGTTATTTTGCACTACTTAGGTGTGTAATTGCAACTATGGTGGTAATTTTGCACTTCTATAGAGATTTTTCCATTGAAGGGTGGTTATTTTGCACTACTTTGGTTTGTAATTGCAACTATGTTGGTAATTTTGCACTGCTGTAGTGATGTTTCCTTTCTAGGGTGGTTATTTTGCTCTACTTTGGTTTGTTATTGCAACTATGATGGTAATTTTGCACTTCTGTTGTGATTTTCCATTGTAGGGTGTTTATTTAGCTCTACTTTGGTTTGTAATTGCTACTATTGTGGTAATTTTGCACTTCTGTAGTGATGTTTCCTTTCTAAGGTGGTTATTTTGCACTACTTTGGTTTGTAATTAAAACTATGGTGGTAATTTTGCACTTCTGTTGTTATTTTCCATTGTAGGGTGGTTATTTTGCACTACTTTGGTAGGTAATTGCAACTTTATTGGTAGATTTGTAATATTGTGGTGACTAATGACTACTGAGATGGAGATAGTGATTATTATACTCACATCAGGGATTATCCACCTACCACAGTGGTAATAACAGATTGGCCAAAGCGTTATGTATTTTTACAAAAGCTCTCCCACCTTGTGTTGTAGATAAGAAGACCACGCTGCGTTATTGGATAACTGAAGAGATGTGTTCGTACCCGTAAAGTTTGGTTGGTATGGATATCCTTGCCTTCTTTATTTCGGATGCGACTAGTCATGGCGAATTCTGGATACTGTTGCTCAAGTTAATGTTCCAGCACTTCTCAACTGAGCAGAAAAATGATTAATGTTTTTGTCCCAACATCCCGAAGATAAGGGTGTTAATAAGTGCAAGAAAGCATGCCAGTCTTTTTAATGATTTTATGACATTATTAAACGAGATCTATAGATTTTAGAATTTAGAATGTGGCAGATTTTATGGAAAAGGACATCTACGCGAAACAAACATGGGGTTTTAGATTCCTCATCTTTGGAAACCTTGGCCATTTTAAGGATAAAAGATTATGAAACTTTTTCTATCTTGCCAATTATCTTGGTGATGGGTCACAATCAACTGACTATGAAAATTTGAGGCATCTTTCTCATTGGGTTTGTGATGCGTCACGAACAACTACTTACTATAGCTGACTTGCTACTGCATTGATAAGTCCTGTTTTAATCACAGTTTCCACTATGTGTACGATATACAGTCAACTCTGAAACAGTAAACTCTTAAACGAACTCGTATAGCAAAGTTCAACTTGTTCAACTTTCAAACTTTAACTGATTTTAAAGAACTTCCAGGTACCTTATCAGCTCTTATATCTTTAGCTCTGTCTAATTCGAACCTTCTGTTATTCTGTCTATTCCGCGATCCCCCAGCGAGTTCGAATTGGACAGAGTTAATTGTATTTTCAATATTCATGCAGAAATTTAGATTTGTACCGTCATAGAAAGTAAAATATTTTTCTACCTTGGAATAAATAAACATCTATCCGTGTGAATCACTAGTTGTGTGCTTGATCTTTCTCCTATGATTCAGTAGATTAGCTTTTTTATCGTGCCCATCATAGTCATACAAAGAGGTATAGTCTGAAATAGAGGAGTAGCTAATTACACTTGAAGGACATCTGTAAGTGAGCCATCGGAGGAAAAAGAAAGTGCACACTAACAAAGTAGAATGATAATAACATAGCGAATAACGGTATTTATCGACTGAGAACTGGACGAAAGTCCATACCGTAAAACCAGTAAAATCTGCATTGAAAGAATCTCTGAATAAAATAAAACAGGCTGAACTCATGCTTATGAATAGGAAGCATTGTAAGAAAAAAACCTCGAAACGTGCTTCACAGGTTCTCTCATTTTTCATAACAGTTCGTTTCAAAGATGTTATTTGCTTGAAGTTAGATCAATTCCCGTTTAATTTCGAACATCATTTTTGGGAATCACAAAGGCCTAACTGCATGTTTAAAATCGAGAGTATAGAAGTGTTTACCCGGCTCAATTCTTCTTTTCAACCACCTACGTCACTAAATAATCCCATCAGAGTCGCACCAATTATCTATTATACATGACCTGTTCTGCATGCCCGCCTTAAGTGCTTCTTGTGTGCCGTATGTTTTTTGAAAGGGTCACGAAGAGTTAGATTAGGAATTGCGATTCGCTGTTCATTAACTTGGATAATGGGATCGGACTTTTGGGACTGGGATTTGGGAATAAACTGTAAATTGGGATTGGGATTGTTGAATTAGAAAATATTGAGAAATTCTCTATTTTTTAAGTATGTTTTTTGAAAGGGTCACGAAGAGTTAGATTAGGAACTGCGATTCGCTGTTCATTAACTTGGATAATGGGATCGGACTTTTGGGACTGGGATTTGGGAATAAACTGTAAATCGGGATTGTTGAATTAGAAAATATTGAGAAATTCTCTATTTTTCATTGGGATTGGGATATTTTATTATTTCAGTGATAAGAATTTGGGGTAAATTCAGAACCCTCTTGTAAACTCTCAAGTAGATGAATAAATTTTGAAGCTTGACATCATCAGGAATGCCAACAGAAAGGCGATAGTAGGGTTCCGCAAGGGGCCAGCAAAAGTAGAAGACAAATATATAATATATATAATAAATATACAATAACAAATATATAATGTACTTAAGCAGAAAGACTCCGAGTTAAGCTTTCGTGACAATGACTGTCTGAGAAAGGAGCAACGAAGAATTATACTTCAGGCTGAATGATACAGGCGGTAAACCTGGCGGTCCCACTGACTTCAGAGTCAAAAAAAGTCTTTGGCCATCCTCTGGGTAAAATTCCCAGGAACCAATCTTTTCACTTTTCAGGCTAAGTTAGGCACAAAGAGAAGGTTGGATTGTAATATGCATGCAGAAACAGATTAAAATTTGTTTACCAATTAATCCTAAAAGCACGAAAAAAGACTTCAATGCAGCTAGAATTTTCCATCTTACATTGTTGACAAATGGTTTTCGCTATTTTGAATTTGACGCCAATGTTAATACGAGAATAGCTCATAAAGGAGAAGATTTGAAATAAAATAAAGAGCACCCCTAAACTTAGGCACCAAAAGCACCCCGAAAACTTGCACCAAAAGTATCGAGGGTCGTTTAGGGGGGGGGGTACATATTCCCTTGTTTCCTGCTAGATTTCCGCTTGTTCCCCTGTTCCCTTGAGAAAATTCCCTTGTTCCCCCGAGTTTGCAACGCATATTATTTTCTGATTGAAGTCAGCCATATTCAAACTGTATGTTTCTGCGATCAGCGAAAGAGCGTAAAATGGGAGACAATATGTTTTTCAACAAAAGTTAAAAACATTTGATAAATTAATGTATCAAATCTTAAAAACGTCATTCTGACAGTTTTCGATTCTTTAATATCTTTCAATGGCTTGAATTTTTCCTGATCCCTGGGCAAGGCTCTAACTCCCCTTGCTCCTTTTTGATTTTCGCCGTGTTCCTTGGTTTCCTTGGGTACATTTTAAATGTTCCCCAGTTCCCCTGAACCCCCAAACGACCCTCACTATTAATCTAAAACGCATGATATCTAACGGGCTATATGATGTCCAATGTCAAGTTTATTGCTAAACTTTAAGTGGACATTTTGTTCAGGAAGTTTTATTCCTTAAAATTTTTTTTTGAGATTTTCAGATTTGATTAGTTTTACACGTTTTTTTTATAAGAAACCTAGTACTAGAGCCCCAAAAATTTAAGAAACTTTTAGAACTACATCAATATCTTTAAGAAACTCTGAAAAGATAAGAGGACTTTCTGAGCCGGAAAGTAACATGTCAACAATACATTTTTGCTTGATTTAAGTTTGCTAAACGTTTTTATTTAGAGGAACATAGGATAGAATTAAAAATTTTAATACAAGAAATATGCGAAAGAAAGTGCAAAATTTCATGTTAATTGCGTATCTAGAAATAAGAAACTTTTAAGAAACTTTTAGTACTAGAAACTGGTGAAAAATTAAGAAACTTTTAGTACTAGGACCCAAGCTAGGTTTCTTATAAAAAAAAAACGTGTATATGTAAATGAATTTGTAAATAGTTCACAGGGTGAGCAGAGAGATCTCCCACTGGTTTCGGTGAAATATTTGAATTTGGCGACGTCATCATCAAGGTTTTTCGTGAAGTTAAAAGGCTTTTGGATTTTGAGGCATCATAAACAAATATCTAGCAATCTATGGCTTATAGTTGACAAATAGAAAAACACATTCAAACTCGTTACCTTAAAATATTGAATTGCATGTAGAATCAGCCAAGAGAATGAGCTGGATGGTTTTCATGTCGTATCACACAGAGTACTATGTGATCATCCAAGTAGGAAAAAATGGCGGCAACTGAAGACGGAAGTTTTGCGATACTCGGAAATCTTCGGCTTTTTTGGCTCTTGAAAATTTGCGAAAAGTGTTGGCCAAAGAAAACTAGGAAGAAAATGAATTTTTCAGAAACATACCGTGAAGTAAAATGTAAGTGATTTCCCTACATTTATTTTAGCTGCTATTTCGTTGTTAGAAATCAAGGCCTTTCTTTCTTGGAACAGACAGCCAGGCCTGGAGGGGGTGTAGTCTTAATTAAGAATGATCAAATTTCGCCAAATCTCCTAGACCTAATTTTTCGTGTTTTTTATGCGACAGAACCTTATCATGACCTTATTATAAATAAAGGGTCCACATTCCACGTAGCATTCACAACATAGCTCCATTCTTTTTGATAAGAATACTTAAAATTATCCGGAGCCTCAACCAAACATGTCTATTGTTTTTTCTTAAATTTGAATTTTCCTTTGGCGATTTTGAGCCTCAATATTCCAATGACATCCATTCTTATTAGAAAAGACAGTTGCGGTGGTTGAGAAATTTTGCAGATGAGGCACGCACAGGTATAAAAAAGTGAGGGCCTAATCTTTACACTTCGTGTTTTTCTGGGGCAGATAATTAAATTGAACGGAGTAACGGACGTTCCAATAGGCCATCTACGATATTCATTTAAGATAAACCAATATTTGATGAAAAATCAAAAACATTCTTTGGTCTCTTTCTTAAATTCATATAATCTTATTTCTGAAAGTTTTATAACTAACTGAGAACTTACAGATTCGCTTCCTACACTGCTTCCCAAAGTTTGTCCACAAAAGATTAAAGCATTTATGATGAGAGACATTGCCATTTGTCATCAGACTTGCATTGTTATGGTTCGCATTATCAGAGCTGCGTGGTTAATTAGGTTTTTGCATAGGGAAAAACCTAAAACGCAGACATCGCGAACATTATAAAATTTGAAATTATAAAGTGGTATAAGCTACTTATTCAGGTTTATTCTAGAATATAAGCAACGAAATAACCAACTAGGTCTAGTAGGTGTAGCAACCTTGCAAAATTGTCAATTGAATAAAACAAAGACATGTATATCAAGCGTATTAAAAGCATGTTACGCATGTTAGGCCCTCTAAATTTATTTGTATATATGATTGATCTCATGTCCACAAAATCAGTGTCTGCGTTTTAGGTTTATACCTATGCAAAAACTTAAAACGCAGACACTGACTTGGCGGACATGAGATCAATCACAAAAAAGAAAGGCAGCACTTCACAAATTTAACTCTTTTTCGTGATCTCCGCGATGTCTGCGTTTTAGGTTTTTCCCTATGCAAAATCCTAAAACGCAGTCATTGGGACTTCGCGGACACGTCCGCAATGTCCGCGGCGCCCGCGTTTCAGACCTGGCCCTATCAAATGTGCCCATATTCTGTAATATTCTGTGAAAGTTTTCAAACGGCAATTTTCAAAAATGGCAACAAAAATCATTGGCACTGCCCCACCTGCCCCATCAGACGCGCCGCCACTGAGAAAAGAGAGTAACTGCTAATATGACCCTTTTATGTAAACTCCATGAATGAGTAATCAATGCAGACAATGGTTTCAACTAGAAAAGAAAATAAATGCTAATGAAAAACATTGCTAGGGGCATGATGGTAGCAGGGGCGACTCCCCCCTGCTAAAAAATGATGAACATCAGATTTGTAGAAAATTTTCGTTTTTGTCACAAAATTTTTGATTTAATGTAGGTATTGTTTCTAATTTTTGTCTGAAATGGTCTGTTTTTGTAAAACTGAGGTCGTAGGACGCCCCTGAGTATTTCAGACTGGAGTTACGTTATTTTTGATGCGTTGATATTGAGTCGGAACACAGCATCATGTTTTATATCTTCACAAAAAAAGTTTCTTTGAGTTGTCATGGGACTCCTATCAATAAAACTTTAAGTTTGCCTTTTTATGCGGTATCAGAGGCCTAACTAGAAATTTCAAGAGGTCAGCACCTAAATTGCAATAGAAGCAAAAGCAAATGGAAGTTGCCAACAATTTTGAAACAGAGCCTCTAGAACATTATAGAAAATAAAGAATAGAAACAAGAAAGGAGACTGGCTCTCTGTTACTTAAAGTTTCATGCTTACGCAATCATCAGACAGACTATTATGAATTTACATCCCAATTTACCGAAATTTATTTACAAGGGGAGGTTGATTAAAACAAAGGAGTTACTTTTAGAATTAGAGTCATTTACCTACTTATTGTTCTATTGTTCTTCAAATAAAATTTGTAAATAAATTTCGGTAAATTGGGATGTAAATTCATAATAGTCTGTCTGATGATTGCGTAAGCATGAAACTTTAAGTAACAGAGAGTCAGTCTCCTTTCTTGTTTCTATTCTATATTGCTCTGTACGTTCGTACATCGAGCACTATGATGCGGTGTTAACAACGCAATCGCTATAGAGATAGAACCATTAAAAGAGGTACCATTACCATTAAAAGAGGTACACAACTGATTTAATGGTAATTTTGTAGTCTTTGGAGGAAAGGGGCAGGAGTCTGGCTCTCCTATTGTTACATGCCCAAGTTTGGTGTTTTCAACTAATAAGATTTACTTGAGGGTCCTGAAGGCGGAGTTACTGATCTTGACTCTAAGCTCTGAAATAATTAAAAATCCTAATAATAAAAAAGAAGAATTCCCAATATTGACGTGTTTAGCAATCCCAATCCCAATTCTTTTTTCATTCCCAAATCCCTGTCCCAATAAGTCAGACCCACTGATCTCAAAATAAAGACTGGATTGAGCATCGGATGTTCTAAAATGAAGTCCTTGGCGGCCATATTGGGATGCCAAATTCAATAAATTGATATTCCACTGGGGCGTGCCTTTTTCTTTGATGATTATTGGAATGTTATGAATGATCAACTTGAGACGGAAAAATCGTGCAGCTATTGTTAAGAAACAATCAAGTCAATGTAATTTATTTGGCAGCCATATTGGGAAGCCAAATGATAGCCGAAGCAATTGGCTTCAAACATTTGGCTCCAGAAACCAAAGAATGCTCGATCCAGTCTTTATATTGAGATCAGTGGTCCGACCCCATTTTCTCAATTAAAAAGGGCTAATCCCAGTTCCTAAAGCGCCCCTCGTGACCCTCTTACTTCTGCAAGTGGCAGACAGAAGGGCTGGATTTCTAGCATTGATAACAACAATGATAATATTATTGGCATTACACTCTTTGGCAGCAAAACAGAATGAAAAAAACTGAGCAACTAGAAAAGATAAAGCAAAATATGTCTACAAAAACGAGAGGTAGTTTACATTATTTTGGAAATCAAAAGTTAGCCTGGCAGGCTGGTTCACACTCGCGGGTTTTACTGCATCCTTAATTGAGAATTGCCCAACGAAGCTTAGCCCTGCTACAGGACAGCTGAGAGATTCAAATTCTCTTATGTTTTTTATGAATAAAATTGAAGCTCTCAATGCCCACGCATTTCTACCTGCAAGCTCCATTCATCAATGGCATTTGGACAACTAACCTAAACCTGGATATTTATCATTTTCATAAAGGTATAAGTTATCTATCCTTCATCAAGGGTAGATGGCAAATGGGTCGTACACAAGTTCGGGGCCGGCGAAACCGGTCCGGTCGGTGCGGCTTTAACCGGACCAATTTTTGGACCAATTCACTGTTTTTCAAAAAAAAATATGCTGCTCCATAAAACATTAGATTTTTACGGTAAATTTCGGTTTATTCTCACGAAAATTCTGACTTGAAAATGCACCAGATTGCATCTGAGAGAATCTAGGTTTCGAAATTCTTCTGGGGTATGCTCCAGACATACTTTTTTATCACCAACGGACCAACTATGGACAGCTTTCGCCGGGCCTGAAGTTATACATAGATGTAATTCAATAGAAAGAAAAAAACCTGTGTAGCAGGGAATTTTTAAGGGTATGCGCTTGCCAAATGTCACTCGTTAGTTGACGGTAGATTCAAACTTTTAAGATTTTAGATTTTTTCTATTCATCAATGAATCCTCATTACAAGTCTAAAAAATTACAATACAAATACAGGTTACATGCGTCCAAAACAATAAACAAAACAATAATACAAAACAGTAATACAAAAAATTCAAAACAATTTAGAATTGCCAGACAAAAAATACAAAACCTTACAGAATTGCAACAATCAATTAAGGTGGATCTCTCTATATAGGTAATCGAGAGAGAGAGAGAGAGAGAGAGCCCCCTGTAAAAATTGAAACAAACATATTTCCTTGAAACGTAATCAAAGATTAAACTAGATGTTTCACGTGTAACATAGTGAGGAAAAACATTAGTAGGAAGAGCATATTAATCAGTTTTAAAGCAAATTTGCCGAAAAATCATAGATACGCGTTAATCATGTGAGATTTAAATTTAGAGCGGAAAACAAAGATTGAACTTGCCAAATGAATGAATAGAGGAAGAGTGTTCCAAAGTTTAGAACCGAAATATTTGATCGTTGAAGGCCATGTCTAGTATTTTTAGAGACTTGAAGATGGCAACTCTTGTTGCCTGACAAGTTCTAATCTTATACATAAATGTATTCGGTTGAAAGGAATTGTGGAAGTAAGATGCAGATAATTTATTGATTACCTTGTAAACAAAAGTTGAGACATTATGGTGCAAAATGTCCTCAAGTTTAAGAATTTTCAGAGAAGGAAAAATTGGCGCAGATGGAGCCTTTTGTATCTTTCTTCATTTGGGAAACATTTATTTAAATGCAATTTTTTATCGTCCAGAGTCCTACTCCCTTCGAAGATTCATTTAGCAATTAGCATGACATCTTACGTTTAACGCTCTTTCCTGTAGACTGTACATTATTATTAAGACTGAATAATGCATTCATTCTGAATGATATAACAAATTCTGTCAAATTTGATGACGTCAAGGCTCTAACTGACACCTCGCATGGATCTAGCATGTTTCGATGGGGGCTATTTGAAAAAAATACTCGGGAAGACTGCAGACCTCCCGGAAATGGTGGACAGCTCCCTTTTTCAATGAGTTGGTATAAGACGTATATCTTTTTTGTAGAAACCAATCTTCTTTACTTGGTGTTTTCTACAATATTTCATGGGATTTCTAGTGATTCATAGGGTGAAATCGTGCTATCTATAGTTTTCATATAACACAAATAACCGACTTAACCAAAATTGGTAAAAGAATTGGTAAATTGACGTAAGGTGATAGCTGCAGCAAACAAAATATTCCAATGAAAATAGGCTCAATAGCAAAGATCTTTTGTTAATAACAGGAAACTGAACGTATCGGGCATAGCCCTTCAACAGAAGTGTTATCGAAGAACTATGTCGGATACATTTAATCTTCTGTTAACTTTGCTATTCAGCTTAATTTCATGGAATATTTTACATGGAAGAAGAGAGGCTTTTGAGTTAGACACCGTAGTTCGATAGCTATGCAAAAAATCTTGTTGAACATTGTTTTTAATGTTAAAAAGTTGACATCAAATCAATTGCTTTCCTATTCCAATGTTGTTATGCTGCTCTACACTCTTTTTTTGTAAGAGTAGATTTTATAAGAATAGTGAGGCTCAAAATCGGTAAAATTTAATAATATTTCAAGAATATCGTCGGGCTTCAGATCTTATGAGAAAAAGTTTTAGAAAGTGTTTTTTTGCTTCTGAATTTGGGTCTTTTTTACAGGAAATGGTTTTAGATGCACTCATCCAGATTTTGATGCAAGTGTTGAGCTCTGTTTTTTACAGGAAAATGTGTTTTTGGCATTTATGACAAAAATAACAATTTATTTCCATATCCGTAGTTACTGCCACAAGAATAATTCAAGAATATTGCGAGGCTCCAAATAGCAAGAATTAAGACTGTTGAGGTTCGAAAAATGAAGTATTCTTATAAAAAAGAGTCTATTACTGTGACGTTAAATATCGCGATATGGGGCCTCTCTGGATCGGCGTACTTGGGTAGCGCGATACGGCTCTAGCGAGCGTAAGCAAGTGCCGTAGTTCATTCACGAGAAACCTTTCGAAATAACAGGCTCGATCTGCCATAATTCAACTCCAAACTGCAGATTTATTGATGAATATGATTTCTGAATTTATTTGCCTTATGAATATGATCATCAAATAGTTTGCTTTAGAACCCAATCAATATGTAGTGGGCGCCAGTAAGAAAACTTCTTCACTATCAAGCAACCGTATTTGTTCCTTTTATTTTGAGATTACACAGACGGTGAGCTAGTTTTGATTCTATATCAATGTATGACATCTGTTTACTTCCAGGGAAAATATCGATTTTTGACCAGGGGGCATTGCCTATTGTCAGGGGGGTGGGAATGTACCAACGGTTCTGGACGTGACTTTTAGAAAATTGGTATAGTTTTTAGGTGATTACTTCTATAATTTTACATATAGACTTGTGGCTTGAGTTTTGATCCATCTAATTCCAAAGATATGTTCCAAGCTTTTTCTTCATTACAGAAAGGCGCATTTTGTTCCATCTTTCCGTACCCGGAACAAAACTTTTCTTTATACATATTCATATACACTTACTAGCATAAAAGATACCAATGGTTACCTCTTCATCCCTACAAGCCTGTTTCTTGATTGCTTCCCTTGAAACTAGCTTGTAGAGATAAAGGAATAATTTCTTGTCTCTTTTCTGTTCATAAGTGTATTCATCTCTCTACTAAGCTAAATTGAAACGCTGACTTCTATATATTTATATAGGTATAAAATGGATTGGGTCTGCTGGGGTAAAATGGGTAACACGAGGTAAATTAGTTGTTTCGTTATATTATGTATCTAACAATAGGGGCAAACCTGGAGGGGCAATTCACTCCCTAAAAGTCTAGTACACTCTTCCCAAGAACCAATTGTTCTAATGAAAATCCTTCGAAAATTTCTGGAAATTCTTCTATTCTTGGAAAAATATTCTCCAACTTTATAGGGGTGAAATGCCCCTCGTCTCCCCTATCAGTCGATTGGTACGGCCCTGAGCTTTACAGTACCTATCTCATGGAAAACAAACGCTATTCAACAACCTTGACCCTTGTTCAAAGGGTTACGAGTTCGAAACCACCTTTATATCTTTCAGTAAGTGCGAGGAGAGATAATTGCATCCAAAAAGGAAAAAGGAATCACGCGTGATCGATACGTGAGGAAGGACTAAGTCTACCATTTCAGTGGGCCCTTTTTGCCAAGCACATAAACCAATACCTTACGAAGATAGTAAACGTATTTTCCTATCAACTATCAATGTACTGCTCAATTAGCCTACCTATTCAGTAGGCGCTTTGTGTTTAGCACATGAGCCAATACATTGCAAAGATAGTAAGCTTATTTTCCTATCAACTCGATGACACGAGGATTGGACTTGTCACCGTGACTAAAGTCACGCGTTTTTCGAATTCCCTGTAAGTGAGAACTAAATTTCTGAAAAGAATATTAGATTGATTGATGACTGAGAGATTACGCAGTTAGCGAGGCGAGCCTGCAGTGTGTATTTGTTCATGTAACTTAACTGAAAAACGTAGTTCAAAGGCTAGACTTGACGGTGTGCGTTTGCAAGAGAAATAATTCTAAAACTTTAGGCCTTTGAAGTGTCCTACAAAGGATAATTTGAAAATATCATTAAAAAATTGATTATTAATTGCATCAGATGAGTAGAGAACAGGCGTTCGTGAATACATGAACAAAACAAGAAAGCTTAGAGCAGAAGCGGAAATTTTCCAGTTCGCCGTTTGCTTGCAGCACGTGGTTTCAAAGAAGGCTGAGTGATAGGACAGGGAATAGAACTAAGATACAATAGAAATAAAAAAGCTTAAAGATTGAATATAAGACTTCAAGATTATACTAACATTAAATTGAAGACAAATGATGGATTGTTGCTGAAGATATAATAATGATAATAAGAAACACCGTATGTTAAAGTTAACGAATTGCTGCACTACCAGTGTGGTGATAATTTGGAGGGCACATTGGATTTCTTAATTACACACATAGAAATATAACTACTTGATTGCAAAAAGTATATGCCTAAAGCTTAAAATGAAAATGTGCCCTTTTGGCCTAGTTTCAGATGGTTCCTATGTTCTTGCAATTTGGAAAATCACTCGGAAGGTGGAGTTCGTCATAAAGTCAAAGTTCTAGACCCAAAAATACCCATGCGAAGAAATCCTCTTTAAAAAGGGAGGAAAATATTGAAAAGGGACAAAAATCTATGATTACTGTGCGAGCGAGAGTTAGGTACCTCAACTCGAAACACCATCGTTATTTCCGAACATTGAGTCCTGAATATTCTTTATAATAACCCTCTTTTCACGTGACCATGGCTAAGGCTCCTTAGACCCAAATCGAAGAAATTTGAAATTTCGACTCGGATTTTCATTTGCGGGAGGGTCTGAAGCTATTAAAGAACAAAAATTTCTGCGTCCGCGAATGAAATGAAGTGAAAACAGTTAATTGAGATTGCTTTGCTAATAAGCTCTTACTTTCCACAGTATGATAATGCGTACATTCATAATTAGATACTTAGTTTGATCTTTCATCAATGTATACCAGCAAGGATTTACGGGTGACATTGTTGAGAATCACTCGGGCAATTAGATCATTATTATTTCTATAAATTTAATTCAATTAAACTTCTATTTGTTTTGCACTCAGGTAAATTGAATTATTTCAGGGGGAGGGCGAGGAAGAGGTAAATTGAGGACCGAGATTGTCTTTCAAATCTGGGAAATGGGATTGTCTTCTTGAGACTGGGATCTGTGAGCGAAATAGAAACTTGAAACTGGGAATTTCTGTTTGAAATACTGGGAATTTCTGTATTTGCTTAGTTTTTATATTAGGCAAGAGGGGCAATATTTTTGAAAGTAAAAACGGAACTTCATTTTTTATTGCGAAATGTATACTAAGTCACCTTTTGGAATTACCCCCCCCCCCCTCCTTGGAAATGGGTTGTCGATTCTCGAAAATGGGTTTGCTGGTTACCAATGATCCACAAGCCTCCGTTAGCTCTTTGAGAAACCGAAATAAAATAAAAATCAGTCCTTAAATCACCCTAACACTACTCCCGAAAGATCAACGATACAATGGCTATTTTGTAAAGGAATATTGCTTTATTGCGATACTCCATTTTCATCAAATGTTTATTCTGAAGCATCTCATTTAACTGTTTAATCAATTTGCTGAGAGGGTTTAATCAAAAAGTCAACAAGCAGAAAAGGTAAACTTGTCATAAGATGTAGACGATGCCAACAAGTGAATATCAACTGTGCAGCTCTGCTATCTTGACCTTGCTTCTTCCTTGAGTTCAGGCGCTATTAATAGTAAAGGAAAAACTAATTTATACAACCTTTATCGGTATGGAAAATTAATTAAAAAGCTAACAAGAAGAAAGAGCAAAGATCAGGCTTTTTTGCCGAGAAGTGATTACCTCGAATTGAAAGTTAATCACGGGGAGATAATCAGGTCTGATAAACATCAGTCAGATAATCATCTTAATATTCTAGAAAAAACATTAATTCGCCATCTGTTCGCCTATTGATCGTTGGAAATCATTAACGAACGTGTTCAGCGAGAGATAGGCGGGCTGCAACAGGTTGATTCAATCTTGATGCGTTAATAATTCATCAGATAACAGATGAGGAAACCTCGTTTCAATGCAGGCACCTGGTGGCTTACAGATTGATTAATGACCACATTTAGCTGGCGAAAAGCTGGTCTTTTCCAGAGGTCTGAAGTCTTTAGCTGTCGATTGTGCCTCCGTGTTTGATTAGCCTAATCAGCTCTGCTTGGTTTATCTTTCAAGGGAAACTCAAGCCACCGAGATAATCTCTAGTCAGAAGCAAGATTCGCGGATGTGCCAATGCTTTGAGAGGTTTTAAATTGCTGTTAAAAGGTACGGTTTTGATTTTTGTTTTGTTGCTGGTTTTTTCTATGCAGCCTAATGTTTGATCTTTGCGATCCGTGGTGAAATGAATCCATTTCTGCTACATTAGACGTGATACTCATGACAGATCTGTGTGTACTTTTCCTCTGATATATATATCATATTATACTCTAGGATATTATTTGAAATGCCATGAGAAGCTTCCAAAGTTTGTTTATGATGTCTTAATGTAACAGATTTCCCCTTGTGTTATTCTTGTGATATTTAATACTTCTTATATATATATTCGAATGAATTGTCGGAGGCATTAGTTTTCTACGATATCATTCTAGATATTATCACATATCTCCAGGTAATCTCAAATTGATATGAAATTAAATATTATGCTATAGAACGATGAAGTTGTCTTACCAATATCGTCTGTCTTTCTTTGTTAATGAGTTGTTGAAAGGATTATCTACATAATATTCTTTCGATATCATTCCAAATATTATTAAATATCACTACGTAAACGGAAACTTTTATAATGGGACGGATTGTGATAGAACAATTGATTTGTCTACTCAAAGCTAGCCAATTTATCTTTGTGAGTGAGGTGTTGAAGGCATTAGTTTTCAACAATATCATTACAAATATTATTATATATCTCTACGTAGTCTCAAATTGATATAAAATTGAATATTTTGCCATTGAACGATTGATAGTTATGTCTAACTAATATCATGTACCTATCTTTGTTAATGAGTTATCTTCATATCTCCCTACGATATTATTCCAAATATTACTCCACATCTCTACGTAAACGGAAAACTATATAATGTGACGGATTATGGTAGAGCGTTTAATTTGTCTAACCAATATTTTCTATCTATCTTTGTTATTGAGTTCATAAGTATTACATTCATATTTTTCTATGATATTATTACAAATGTTATTGAAATACCTTGGTATCTCAAATATATATAATTTAATAGAGTTTGCTTCGAACGATTGATAGTTTGTGTCTAACAAATATCGTCTATCTATCTATTTGAATGAGGTAATGAATATAATGAATGCGGTAACTTCTTATTTCCCCACAATATCATTCCAAATATTATTGAAATATCTTGGTATTGCAAATCAATATAATATGACAGTTTATTCTTAGGCGAATGATAGTGCCCAACCGATGTTGTCTGTCTATCTTTGTTAATGAGTTGTTTTATACATTATCTTCATATTTCCAACAATATCATTCCAAATATTATTGAAATATCTTGGTATCGCAAATCGTATGATATAACAGTTTATACTAAGCGAATGATAGTGCCCAACCGATGTTGTCTGTCTATCCTTGTTAATGAGTTGTTTTATACATTATCTTCATATTTCCAACAATATCGCTACAAATATTTTGCAAATATCTTGTGGTCTTAAATCTATATGATATAGGCCTAACGGGTTATCATAGTATTATCAATAGTTACGTTTATCGATCAATGTCTTCTTGTCTTTCTAAATGAGTTTTTGGAAGAATAATTTTTATATTTCGTGTTATTTTGCATATTATCCAAAACATTAAATGATATCTTTAGGTAATATAAATTCTAATTATGAACTCTGTATCAGCTATCAACCGTTAGTTAATGCTAGATCAATCAGTCATTATTGTTATTAAACTGTTTCATTAATCTCGGCTATGAACAAACTACTTAACTTATACCACCTTATTTAAATCCAAATCATACTGCCGACTTTGAAGAAAATGCTGTTGATGATATTGCTGGGAAAATGAAGTAAAAGAATCGTAACGGACTATGCCTGAATTATCACCACCGCCATTTTCATCAAACTGTCTTCTTTTACCTTGGAGTTCTCCGGTGGATCACATTTCTTTTACATGATGGAATGCTAGCTTCCGATAAATTCAATATTATAGGGCAGGTTTCAATTGAAAGTTTATTTCAATACTTAACTTTAGGTAATACGAAATATAGGAATCGCGACTATGCTAGAATCATCAGCCGGTATTGTTATCAAATATTTTTCTTCTTTTAATCTTTATGAAGATTAATCACATATGATTTAGATAGGCAATTATTGAAAAGATAACTTCCAATATTAATTCAAAATGTATACAATAAGGCGTGTTTCGATTAGCTTGCGTTTGATTAGTCACCAACATTTATAGAGCTTTATCATTTTGTTGTATTCAGCTCATGTATCATTTTTACCCAACTTTGATAACCGGGAAGCTTGATGAAATATTCTGCATAATACTCTGAAGATATGATACTGTGATAACATTACAAGCTTTTACTATCTAATCTATATTGCTTGCACTGCATAATACATCATATTCTGAAACATGCTACACCTCTTAACCATGGGTTTTCACTTTCTGAAGAAGATATTGATGATCAATCGAGATAATTTCTGTGGAAGAAAAATCTGGATAGATTTTCAAAATCCTTGTTCTTCTCAATAAATCAAATGATTTTCTTTTATTATTGACATAGAACTTTAGGAAGGCGAGACTCATCTGAAATTTAGCAAAAATAATTTGAGTACTCAAGCTTTGCGTCTGACACTCACCAGATTCGTGCGTCAGAAACAGAACGAAAATGAAGCCTCACGAATCGTCATTCCCGATTTTTATCTTTCCATGTTTCGTGCTTTGGACTTATAATTCTTCGTGGATCGATATTAATGTTATTGTGGTTCATGGTTAGTTCAATCAGTGATAATTATTCTAAGGAAAACTTACGACTAAACAAATATTGGTTTGATATTAGTGGCTCTGTGTAAAAGAAAAATATCTTGTGGTTTCTGTGAGCATTATTTTCTCTGGAAAATTTTGAAATGCTAGTTTCCTAGATTGGCTGAGAATGAAATTCTTATTGGTTTATGACAGATTTCATTAGCTTTCCTTCCGATTCTAAAAAAACCCAGTTAGATGTCTTTCATTACGAAAAAGGACGTTTAATTATTATCATCAAGTAAAGAATGATGACATCAAAGAAACGAACAAATACCTCACATTTGCAATTTAAATGTCTTACACTGTTTGAAAATTGCAAATATATTATCTAACTTCAAGCATCTTGATAACCAGAGCGTGAAGGAATCTTTCCAAATCCACTTATTTCAATTTACCGATCCACAACACTTTTTACAACTCCAACAAACACCATCGAATCCACCTTAGGATAATCACTTCCTTCAATTTTCCCAAATGTTCATGATTCGTTATCTATCCATTTGGTACCTTGGATCCTCCATGCTCGTCTTCTATAGTAGAGGTTTTATAATCGATCTGCATTGGCGAAGTCATTAACTCTGGTTGCACTTTTGCTTTTACAGATTTAGAGATTTTGATAAAAATATGCAAGGCCTACCTTTTGGGTTTTCAATAAAAGATTGTCCACTCATTTTCGTTGATTACATGATATTTTTAGAAACACATTCATAGCAATAACGTATGGTTCGCAGTTAATCATAAAAGATTACATCAAAGTTATTGGACTCGCTGCTGCCACAATGTTAAATGAGGAAATATTTGGGATACCAGGAGAATTTTAGTATATGGGCCTAGCGCTCATGTAGTTAATCTTTCATGTAGGCCAAACGTTAATGCACTAATAACGTGATGCTTTGATTGCTTTTACTAATACCCTGTTTGACAGTTTTATCCTTGATCTTCGATAATAACGAAACAGAGAGGTAACGAGATGCGCATCTGTACCCTACTTTCTATCGTTAAAACACGGAATACTGAATGATGGAATTGAATTATGGAATGTCATAATGCCAATTATAAATTTGGTATGATATATTTGCTATCTGTATAGCTCTGAAGATGTTTCCATTTCAGAGGCCTTAAAATGGCCCAGGAGCCGGCTTATGCTATACGAACCATGTAAAAAATCCAGACAATACTTATTAGTTATCTGTAGCGCTCTCTCTATATATAATGTCTCTTTATATCTGGTTGTTTATCAGGCAGTGCACTATGGCATATTCCCTTTATAAAAACATGGCATATTCCCTTCACATGTTCCAGGAAAAAATATGATATGATGGTATTAGGGGCTTCCACTTTCTCGATTTGTGCATGGTTTGTAAAGCATAGACAGGATCAAGATTATGTTCTCCACGTAAACAGCAACAGACGAGATAGTCCGCCTTACTGTCAATGTGATGATGACCAGTATTTTGTTTTGCTTTCGCTGTTAAAATTGGTCAAGCCTCAACATGCCCTTTTGATTTTCTTTCCGTCTCACCTTGATCTCTCATTTAAACTCAAAAAAAGCCTCCCTTCAACCAGGCGAATAGCGAGGCAAGATTGGTATATGGGATCATGTAAACATTTCCTTGTAGGCGGCAGAGGTATGTCACTAAGGGGGTTGAAATCCGCTGTTCCGCTGCTTTGAAGGATAGATGATTCTAACTAGAAAGACAAGAGAAGCCTTCCGTTTTGCTGTGAAATAACTGAATAATTCCGTCAATCTGTAAATATTCATGAAGATTCCGTATTCCGTGTATCATTTTCAAGAAAATCTGCATCTGGCAGGGATGCTCCGTCGTTTTGTCGCGAAATTACAAGAATTCCGTGATTTACGATGAATCTTTGGCCGATTCCGGAGTCCTGCAAACTCTTATGACCCCTCCCCCCCACTTTATAGATTATGGGTTAGTTGGAAGTGTTTAGGAGATCACCCAAACGGCTTGGTTGGAAAATCGATGTGTCAGATGTGGCATCCCGATCAGTTTTCAAATAATCGATGAATATGCGATTGCGAAATAGCAAGTGTTATGAGAAAAATAATTGGAATGATAAATTATTCATTGATTCAACATTAATTGATTAATGGCTGGAATCGAGCGGAGGACATTAAATATAAATTGTTTCGTCTTCTGCGCAAAATAGGGGATGATGAGGCTGCTTGAAATTCAGAATAATCATTATTTATATCACCTGTTATTAACGATGATTGTGTATTCGATCATGATTTCAAATGATGATTTGATTAATAAGGTATTGTAGGTAAAGTCTATGTGATTAACGATGATTGTGTATTCGATCATGATTTCAAATGATGATTTGATTAATAAGGTATTGTAGGTAAAGTCTATGTGATTAACGATGATTGTGTATTCGATCATGATTTCAAATGATGATTTGATTAATAAGGTATTGTAGGTAAAGTCTATGTGACTGGCAGACAGGCGTTGCTTAATCTAACCCTGCTATTGTTGAATATGTAATTTCTTTTATCATGTCTTTGCGAATTTTAACTGTCTTTGATTCGCACAGGACTTGAGGATGGCGGGGAAATCGGGCGAAACATCATTACTAATAACGCTTTTTGTCTGGCTCCCGGAAAAGAGGTTCGCATCCAAAGGAAAATGAAAATTAAGCCTGACGAATTTTTATAACCAGTAGGGCCTTAGAAAGCATCTGCGAATGGGTGGGTAGAACACTTAAGGGACATTTTGCCAAATAGGAGCTCATGTAGAGGACAGAAATTGATGAGAAACTAAATCTCATCCTGTCAGTTCAGGATTATAAGTTTGTCGAAAGAGTTCAAAAGACAACACTTCAAAATAGCCAACCAACTAACAATAACCAATTTCAAAAGGAATATCGAAAACAAAATGAAACATTGATTACTGAAGCTTTTCGTCTGACACTCAACAGTGTAATGAGTAATACGTCAGAAAGAGAATGAAACAGATTCCTTACAGATCCATGTGTTCGTCTCGCTATGTTTCCGATATTTCTAGCACCCGAATTCGTCAGGTGCTATGTTTTCCTCCTCATTTTTTTTGATGCTGTATACGCTTCCTTTATAAGGAACCTAGCTCAGGATGTAGTTCTTGAAGTTCCTAATTCCCGGACCTCTTCTGACCACTTTGTAGTACTAAGACCCCGCTTACACCAGAACGGATCCAAAAGGGTATGGATTCAATTTGGATCCGTGCCAATATTTGCTAGCGTTAACCCTGGAACGGATCTATTTCAGATCGCGTTTACACTGGAATGGATCCACAGCCAGGTCCAGCCCCGTTTTCAGCACTTTCACCCGAATCTAATTACAAAATGCAGAGAAATATGCCTCGACTTCGGTATGTACCCGTTTGGGAACGGATCCAGCCGTTTACACCAGGCCTAAACGAGCATGGATCCAAATGAGTACACCTTGGAAAGCGATCCCAAATGGGTACGGATCCGCAGGTCTAGTGTAAACGGGAGGCCTATCTGTGCTAGCTTGGGTACGGATCCATTTGGATCCGTGCTAGTGTAAACGGGGTCTAAAAGTTCCTTAATAGTTCTTCACTATCATCATTAAGTGTCCATAAATGAATAGACGCAATAAAAGCGTTAAATGTTTTATTGAAAACTAGTGATTTGATAAGTATTTGTAGATATTCCCACGAGAACAGTTTTTTTAACTGAAAAATCGGTCGAACCCGCTTCCTAATTACAAATCTCACTGAAATATAGTGTATTCAGAAATAAGAGGTTCCTTGATGATTTTGTTTCTAGTAGTAAAATTCTTCCTAGTGTGTTTGACCTTCCATGTGTAGGTTCCTTATAAACTGGAGTTAAAAATTATTAAATGTTGCGTGTGGTACTATAATGGGAATAAAAAAGAGAGATAAATTGTATAATAAGTACCATGTGATATGATTAAAATAAGCACTATATTCCTTAAAAAACTGTCTTTCTATAATAAGGAGTATATTGGCGAGTGGCCATCCGATCCCTGCAAATCACTTTAAATTTAAGAGATTCTACGCATTGGCAACAATCCAAAGCTCCTCTGTTTAAATTTCAGCAAACCTATTCAAAAAACAAATACAAAAAGGCAAAAGAATCAGTCGAGAAAGCTAATCATAACACAATATCGCAATTTCACGTTAACGAATAGCAAATGTTATTTCCCATAACATTTTTGAAAAGTATTGAAAAAAGCTCTTTCATCGTCAGATTCATTAAGTTATAATTCTAACCGGGTTTATGTTCTCAAAATAGCAAACAAATACGAATGAATTGGCGTTATTCTAAGTTTGAAATATCTGCGAAAGTTAATTATCATTTTGATATGAGGTTGAACTTCTGTTTTAATAAGCTTTTTAATTCATTAACCAGGCGTCCAATCAAATCTTAATATTTAATGCTTCTTTTATAACTCGATTAATGCAATGAAAGTAAGATATATTATCGGCATAAACAGAACTTGTGGCGTATGCAAATTGGTTTAATTTTCCCAATTGTATAAAAAGCAATTTAGTAGAAGGAGATAGTGGTTATTGTTACAAGGTGGGCTATCTCTCTGAATAGTTTTAGCCAATGTCAAAAAAACAACGCAGCTTTTATTTCTTGCTTGCCTAGGCCATTCACTGAAGGAACATTCATAAATTATCGTTGAAACTTGCAACGATTTTGAAACGATTTCGAAACGATTTTGTAACAATTGTGAAAGGTTTCGCAACACTTTGAGTCAAGATGAGACGATTTACAAGGATTTTGAAACGATTTTGTAACAATTGTGAAAGGGTTTTGCAACAATTCGAGTCAAGATGAGACGATTTGCAACGATTGTGAAACGATTTCGTAACAATCGTGGAAGGGTTTCGTAACACTTTGAGTTAAGATGAGACGATTTACAACGATTGTGAAACGATTTCGTAACAATCGTGAAAGGGTTTGACAACCATTCAGGACAAGTTTAGACAATTTTCAAAGATTGTGAAACAATTTCGTAACAATCGTGAAAGGGTTTCGCAACACTTTGAGTCAAGATAAGACAATTTGCAACGATTGTGAAACGATTTCGTAACAATCGTGAAAAGGGTTTGACAACACTTTGAGTCAAGATGAGACAATTTGCAACGATTGTGAAACGATTTCGTAACAATCTTGAAAGGGTTTTGCAACACGTTGGGTCAAGATGAGACAATTTGCAACGATTGTGAAACGATTTCGTAACAATCTTGAAAGGGTTTTGCAACACGTTGAGTCAAGATGAGACAATTTGCAACGATTGTGAAACGATTTCCTAACAATCTTGAAAGGGTTTTGCAACACGTTGAGTCAAGATGAGACAATTTGCAACGATTGTGAAACGATTTCCTAACAATCGTGAAAGGGTTTGACAACACTTTGAGTCAAGATGAGACGATTTGCAACGATTGTGAAACGATCTCGTAACAATCTTCAAAGGGTTTGACAACCATTCAGGACAAGTTTAGACGATTTGCAACGATTGTGAAACGATTTCGTAACAATCGTGGAAGGGTTTCGCAACACTTTGAGTCAAGATGAGCGATTTACAACGATTGTGAAACGATTTCGTAACAATCGTGGAAAGGTTTTGCAACACTTTGAGTCAAGATGAGCGATTTACAACGATTGTGAAACGATTTCGTAACAATCGTGGAAAGGTTTTGCAACACTTTGAGTCAAGATGAGCGATTTACAACGATTGTGAAACGATTTTTAGACGGTTTGCAACGACTGTGAAATGATTTCGTAATGGTTTTCAAAGGGTTTGACAACAATATGCATAATTAACTCAATTTTCTATAATTTACTTTTGATATTCTGGAAATGCAGGATAGTCTGGTCAAACGTACTTAGGCCTCCTAGGCGCTTGAGAAATTAATGATTAAATAGAATCGGACGAGAGAAATATATTCGTCTCGGATGGTTCCGCTCGCTCTTGCGTGTATGTGGTCGAAAGTAAAGCTTGCCCAGCGTGACAACTTGATATATTCTCCCCATAAACGAAGTTTATCGTTTATAGATTGATCAATCGCGAGCCTTTATCAACTTTTTATCAGCATATGGTCTTATTAAGTGAAATATTGAAGCAAACACTTCATTTTCTCTCACTTTAATTTGAATAACACATCAATTATTAATCATATACAAATACGACTTAATGGAATCATTTTGATAGCGAGATAAGTGAGTAAATAGTTTCATTAGCTGCGTTTGAAGCTTATCTTCAACTGTTATGAGCTTTGCTGCCATCTTTAAAAGGGTTTCCCGATTCTAACAAACATTCATGACGGTCAAAGTCTAAATTACTGTCCAGCATTTTATGCGATAAGTGCCTTTCATTTTGATTTCGCAAGGTAATCTTCATTTTCCGAAAATAGTTACGGTTCAGCAGGTTCAGTAAGGTTTAGCAGGGTTCAGTTTGGGTTCAGCAAGGCTTAAGTAAGGTTTAGCAGGGATCAGTTTGGGTTCAGCAAGGGTTTAGTAAGGTTTAGCAGGGATCAGTTTGGGTTCAGCAAGGGTTTAGTAAGGTTTAGCAGGGATCACTTTGGGTTCAGCAATGGTTTAGTAAGGTTTAGCAGGGATCAGTTTGGGTTCAGCAATGGTTTAGTAAGGTTTAGCAGGGATCAGTTTGGGTTCAGCAATGGTTTAGTAAGGTTTAGCAGGGATCACTTTGGGTTCAGCAATGGTTTAGTAAGGTTTAGCAGGGATCACTTTGGGTTCAGCAATGGTTTAGTAAGGTTTAGCAGGGATCAGTTTCGGTTCAGCAATGGTTTAGTAAGGTTTAGCAGGGATCACTTTGGGTTCAGCAAGGGTTTAGTAAGGTTAAGCAGGGATCACTTTGGGTTCAGCAAGGGTTTAGTAAGGATAAGCAGGGATTACTTTGGGTTCAGCAATGGTTTAGTAAGGTTTAGCAGGGATCACTTTGGGTTCAGCAAGGGTTTAGTAAGGTTTAGCAGGGATCACTTTGGGTTCAGCAAGGGTTTAGTAAGGATAAGCAGGGATTACTTTGGGTTCAGCAATGGTTTAGTAAGGTTTAGCAGGGATCACTTTGGGTTCAGCAAGGGTTTAGTAAGGTTAAGCAGGGATCACTTTGGGTTCAGCAAGGGTTTAGTAAGGATAAGCAGGGATTACTTTGGGTTCAGCAATGGTTTAGTAAGGTTTAGCAGGGATCACTTTGGGTTCAGCAATGGTTTAGTAAGGTTTAGCAGGGATCACTTTGGGTTCAGCAAGGGTTTAGTAAGGTTAAGCAGGGATCACTTTGGGTTCAGCAAGGGTTTAGTAAGGATAAGCAGGGATTACTTTGGGTTCAGCAATGGTTTAGTAAGGTTTAGCAGGGATCACTTTGGGTTCAGCAAGGGTTTAGTAAGGTTTAGCAGGGATCACTTTGGGTTCAGCAAGGGTTTAGTAAGGTTAAGCAGGGATCAGTTTGGGTTCTGCAAGGGTTTCGTAAGGTTTAGCAGGGATCACTTTGGGTTCTGCAAGGGTTTTGTAAGGTTTAGCAGGGATCAGTTTGGGTTCTGCAAGGGTTTAGTAAGGTTAAGCAGGCATCACTTTGGGTTCTGCAAGGGTTTTGTAAGGTTAAGCAGGGATCAGTTTGGGGTCAGCAAGGGTTTACTAAGGTTAAGCAGGGATCAGTTTAGGTTCAGCAATGGTTTAGCAAGGTTTAGCAGGGATCAGTTTGGGTTTAGCAAGGGTTTAGTAAGGTTTAGCAGGGATCACTTTGGGTTCAGCAAGGGTTTAGTAAGGTTTAGCAGGGATCAGTTTGGGTTTAGCAAGGGTTTAGTAAGGTTTAGCAGGGATCACTTTGGGTTCAGCAAGGGTTTAGTAAGGTTTAGCAGGGATCAGTTGGGTTCAGCAAGGGTTTAGTAAGGTTAAGCAGGGATCAGTTTGGGTTCAGCAAGGGTTTACTAAGGTTAAGTAAGGATCACTTTGGGTTCTGCAAGGGTTTAGTAAGGTTTAGCAGGGATCACTTTGGGTTCTGCAAGGGTTTAGTAAGGTTAAGCAGGGATCACTTTGGGTTCTGCAAGGGTTTAGTAAGGTTAAGCAGGGATCACTTTGGGTTCTGCAAGGGTTTTGTAAGGTTTAGCAGGGATCAGTTTGGGTTTAGCAAGGGTTTAGTAAGGTTTAGCAGGGATCACTTTGGGTTCAGCAAGGGTTTAGTAAGGTTTAGCAGGGATCAGTTTGGGTTTAGCAAGGGTTTAGTAAGGTTTAGCAGGGATCACTTTGGGTTCAGCAAGGGTTTAGTAAGGTTTAGCAGGGATCAGTTGGGTTCAGCAAGGGTTTAGTAAGGTTAAGCAGGGATCAGTTTGGGTTCAGCAAGGGTTTACTAAGGTTAAGTAAGGATCACTTTGGGTTCTGCAAGGGTTTAGTAAGGTTTAGCAGGGATCACTTTGGGTTCTGCAAGGGTTTAGTAAGGTTAAGAAGGGATCACTTTGGGTTCTGCAAGGGTTTAGTAAGGTTAAGCAGGGATCACTTTGGGTTCTGCAAGGGTTTTGTAAGGTTTAGCAGGGATCAGTTTGGGTTCAGCAAGGGTTTAGTAAGGTTAAGCAGGGATAACTTTGGATTCAGCAAGGGCTTAGTAAGGTTAAGCAGGGATCACTTTGGGTTCTGCAAGGGTTTAGTAAGGTTTAGCAGGGATCAATTTGGGTTCTGCAAGGGTTTTGTAAGGTTTAGCAGGGATCAGTTTGGGTTCAGTAATGGTTTAGTAAGGTTTAGCAGGGATCACTTTGGGTTCGGCAAGGGTTTAGTAAGGATAAGCAGGGATTACTTTGGGTTCAGCAAGGGTTTAGTAAGGTTAAGCAGGGATCAATTTGGGTACTGCAAGGGTTTTGTAAGGTTTAACAGGGATCAGTTTGGGTTCAGCAAGGGTTTAGTAAGGTTTAGCAGGGATCAGTTTGGGTTCAGTAATGGTTTAGTAAGGTTTAGCAGGGATAACTTTGGGTTCGGCAAGGGTTTAGTAAGGATAAGCAGGGATTACTTTGGGTTCTGCAAGGGTTTAGTAAGGTTTAGCAGGGATCAATTTGGGTACTGCAAGGGTTTTGTAAGGTTTAACAGGGATCAGTTTGGGTTCAGCAAGGGTTTAGTAAGGTTTAGCAGGGATCAGTTTGGGTTCAGTAATGGTTTAGTAAGGTTTAGCAGGGATAACTTTGGATTCAGCAAGGGTTTAGTAAGGTTAAGCAGGGATCACTTTGGGTTCTGCAAGGGTTTTGTAAGGTTTAGCAGGGATCAGTTTGGGTTTAGCAAGGGTTTAGTAAGGTTAAGCAGGGATCACTTTTGGTTCTGCAAGGGTTTTGTAAGGTTTAGCAGGGATCAGTTTGGGTTCAGCAAGGGTTTTGTAAGGTTAAGCAGGGATCACTTTTGGTTCTGCAAGGGTTTTGTAAGGTTTAGCAGGGATCAGTTTGGGTTTAGCAAGGGTTTAGTAAGGTTAAGCAGGGATCAATTTGGGTTCTGCAAGGGTTTTGTAAGGTTTAGTAGGGATCAGTTTGGGTTCAGCAAGGGTTTTGTAAGGTTAAGCAGGGATCACTTTTGGTTCTGCAAGGGTTTTGTAAGGTTTAGCAGGGATCAGTTTGGGTTCAGTAATGGTTTAGTAAGGTTTAGCAGGGATAACTTTGGATTCAGCAAGGGTTTAGTAAGGTTAAGCAGGGATCACTTTGGGTTCTGCAAGGGTTTTGTAAGGTTTAGCAGGGATCAGTTTGGGTTTAGCAAGGGTTTAGTAAGGTTAAGCAGGGATCACTTTTGGTTCTGCAAGGGTTTTGTAAGGTTTAGCAGGGATCAGTTTGGGTTCAGCAAGGGTTTAGTAAGGTTTAGCAGGGATCACTTTGTGTTCAGCAAGGGTTTAGTAAGGTTTAGCAGGGATCAGTTTGGGTTCAGCAAGGGTTTAGTAAGGATAAGCAGAGATTACTTTGGGTTCAGCAAGGGTTTAGTAAGGTTAAGCAGGGATCACTTTGGGTTCTGCAAGGGTTTAGTAAGGTTTAGCAGGGGTCACTTTGGGTTCTGCAAGGGTTTAGTAAGGTTTAGCAGGGATCAGTTTGGGTTTAGCAAGGGTTTAACTAAAGTTCAGTTGAAGGGTGCAATCAAGCTGAGGCCAGTTCAGATAATAATTTGTCTGGTATAAAGCCTTGAAAAGGATTTTAAACTTTGATTGAAGTAAGAATGTCCAAAATGGAAAATTGGCTTAAAATCGGTAGGTAGGGGATGTGGTACCTGGGTATCAGAGCTTAAAGAAGGGTGTCTCATATTCTCACTCCCATTTTGTCTCACTGAAACTTTCGATGATATGAAAAATTTTATGGAAAAGTATGTGAAGAGGCAAGTCAATAATTAGATACATTAGCTTCGCCACCGAAATCAGTTTCATTCTTGGCAAGGTTCATCATTGAGGTATTCTTTAAAAAATTGCCCCTTTTTCCGTGTGTCCCTGCACTTTTCAGCACCCTTCTACGCCCCTGCGACGATTAAGGTATTAATAGCAATTTCTTAATTCCCCTTTTGCTGCAGGTGAAAATTGTGCTTACGTAAAAAAATCACGATAAGCTCGGATTAAGATCAGGATTAATTGCTGGACACGTTTTTTATGATTAATTTTTCCTTCTAATGCTAGTTACGCATGGATGATATTCCCATCTCTGACAAGCCTACGTAGTTTTTTAATTGGGAGACGGGGGTTGCTGCATATCCGATATCTTCGCTCCTAGTTATGTGTAATAATCAACGAACGTTTGAATGGGCCCTGAAAGTTTGATGATACGAACGAATCGGCCATGTTTGCTTCGTCTTCGCGAAAATCTTTTTAAAACAATACATCAACGTCATCTAAAACTAGAATCGCCAACCCAAAAACGTGGTGCGAGTCCTTTATGAAGTCTATGAGTTCTAAACCTTCCGGATGAAGACAGATTTCTACATTTTGAGTAGCTTCTTGAAGTCAAATGACGACTCATTTGCGAAAGCTTAAAAAATTGCACGTTAAGGTCGTCAAAGTTCTCCATCAAATGAGCCATGTATTTTTATGGGAGCTTTTTGAGAAGAAGCCATCTGAACCGAACTCGCACTGACATGGCTAACTGATTAGCTTAGCCCATTAAGAGCATTCGAGTTATCAAATTGACCAATCAGAGACTTAAATTTTCAATCAAATAGTTTTGTTTAGAATAATTCAACTGCCATTGAAAAACTTGTGGGGAAACGGAACAAGCAGTTGGGTCAAAATGGATAGAAGCAGCCATCTGAGTTAAATACTAAGTACTGTGGGGGCTCTTATTAATACTGTGGGGGCTATCATTAATACTGTGGGGGCTATCATTAATACTGTGGGGGCTATCATTAATACTGTGGGGGCTATCATTAATACTGTGGAGGCTATCATTGATACTGTGGAGGCTATCATTGATACTGTGGGGGCTCTTATTAATACTGTGGGGGCTATCATTAATACTGTGGAGGCTATCATTAATACTGTGGAGGCTATCATTGATACTGTGGGGGCTCTTATTAATACTGTGGGGGCTATCATTAATACTGTGGAGGCTATCATTAATACTGTGGGGGCTATCATTAATACTGTGGGGGCTATCATTAATACTGTGGAGGCTATCATTAATACTGTGGGGGCTATCATTAATACTGTGGGGGCTATCACTAATACTGTGGGGGCTATCATTTATACTGTGGAGGCTATCATTAATACTGTGGAGGCTCTTATTAATACTGTGGGGGCTATCATTAATACTGTGGGGGCTCTTATTAATACTGTGGGGGCTATCATTAATACTGTGGAGGCTATCATTGATACTGTGGAGGCTATCATTAATACTGTGGGTGCTATCATTAATACTGTGGAGGCTATCATTAATACTGTGGAGGCTATCATTAATACTATGGGGGCTATCATTAATACTATGGGGGCTATCATTAATACTGTGGGGGCTATCATTAATACTGTGGGGGCTATCATTAATACTGTGGAGGCTATCATTAATACTGTGGGTGCTATCATTAATACTGTGGAGGCTATCATTGATACTGTGGGGGCTCTTATTAATACTGTGGGGGCTATCATTAATACTGTGGAGGCTATCATTAATACTGTGGGGGCTATCATTAATACTGTGGGGGCTATCATTAATACTATGGGGGCTATCACTAATACTGTGGGGGCTATCATTAATACTGTGGGTGCTATCATTAATACTGTGGAGGCTATCATTGATACTGTGGAGGCTATCATTGATACTGTGGGGGCTCTTATTAATACTGTGGGGGCTATCATTAATACTGTGGGGGCTCTTATTAATACTGTGGGGGCTATCATTAATACTGTGGAGGCTATCATTGATACTGTGGAGGCTATCATTAATACTGTGGGTGCTATCATTAATACTGTGGAGGCTATCATTAATACTGTGGAGGCTATCATTAATACTATGGGGGCTATCATTAATACTATGGGGGCTATCATTAATACTGTGGGGGCTATCATTAATACTGTGGAGGCTATCATTAATACTGTGGGTGCTATCATTAATACTGTGGAGGCTATCATTGATACTGTGGGGGCTCTTATTAATACTGTGGGGGCTATCATTAATACTGTGGAGGCTATCATTAATACTGTGGGGGCTATCATTAATACTGTGGGGGCTATCATTAATACTATGGGGGCTATCACTAATACTGTGGGGGCTATCATTAATACTGTGGGTGCTATCATTAATACTGTGGAGGCTATCATTGATACTGTGGAGGCTATCATTGATACTGTGGGGGCTCTTATTAATACTGTGGGGGCTATCATTAATACTGTGGAGGCTATCATTAATACAGTGGGTGCTATCATTAATACTGTGGAGGCTATCATTGATACTGTGGGGGCTCTTATTAATACTGTGGGGGCTATCATTAATACTGTGGAGGCTATCATTAATACTGTGGGGGCTATCATTAATACTGTGGGGGCTATCATTAATACTGTGGAGGCTATCATTGATACTATGGGGGCTATCATTAATACTGTGGGGGCTATCATTAATACTGTGGGGGCTATCATTAATACTGTGGAGGCTATCATTAATACTGTGGGGGCTATCATTAATACTGTGGGGGCTATCACTAATACTGTGGGGGCTATCATTTATACTGTGGAGGCTATCATTAATACTGTGGAGGCTCTTATTAATACTGTGGGGGCTATCATTAATACTGTGGGGGCTCTTATTAATACTGTGGGGGCTATCATTAATACTGTGGAGGCTATCATTAATACTGTGGGTGCTATCATTAATACTGTGGAGGCTATCATTGATACTGTGGAGGCTATCATTAATACTGTGGGTGCTATCATTAATACTGTGGAGGCTATCATTAATACTGTGGAGGCTATCATTAATACTGTGGGTGCTATCATTAATACAGTGGAGGCTATCATTAATACTGTGGAGGCTATCATTTATGCTGTTGAGGATGTTGAGTATTATGGACGATGTTCAGTACTGAGGAGGATGTTGAGTCCTGTGAGGGATATCATCACTTTTGAGAAGGATATGCAGTACCTACTGTGATGGTTGCTCAGTGCTGTGTAGAATACTCAAATTTCTAAAGGGTACTCAACAGTCGGCATTTTGCTGCAGTAATTCTGTTGTGCTTAACTACTGTAGCAGCTGGTCGTGGACATGTGGAATTTTAATCAAAGGCTTCTGCCTCCTCATCCTAATCCTTTAGTTTACGTGAGCTTCGCAAAATGGTATGATGGAGATCGCGTTTATGGGGAGGCGTTCGCTGTGAAACAAGAATTAGCGCTCAAAGCACTCTAAAATGAGTCTTTGTTCTCAAACCCCACCCCACGTTTCTAATACCTTTTAAAATATAAAAAATGGATTGCTTGTTTTTTTCAGGTCAGGTTTCAAATTTTGATTGTATTGAATTGGCTTTCTTTCTATGTTCTTCTTTAAGCTGTGGCCACCCAATTCTGAGTGATCCTTCCATCTGGGCCAATTATTTCTATCTTTGAGATCAGCCATTAGAGAAGGAGGCTCATCCCCTCCCAAGACTTTGCAAACAATTTTAGAAATTGCCCCTCTTCCTTAATGAAAAAAGTGCCCTCGAAACATCGTGATCCCCCGTACGCCCCCGTAGCCATCCATTTTCTCCCCTGATACTCCTTCAACTCGACAGCCTATCTGCTGCAAAGAAGCTCCAATCACGTTTGTTGAATTCGTGCACCAATTTGTCAATCTACATATACTTCTGTCGTCTTCTTCTCTGACCACGCGACCAGGGGTTGACTGGCCAGTTTGGCTACTGGGGCCCGAAAGCCCGAAGTGGCCCAATCAAGAGAAGCAAGGGGCCCCTTATTGTGCAGGGGTGGCATATCATCTTGCACAAGGTGTCCACCACAGTCAGTATGTTATACTGCCGCATGTAAGATAATATACCTCTCCCTTGTATGAGTATCTACATCAAGTAAGCATGATACTTCCCCTTATAAGCATAATATACCACCCCTCCTGACAAGCGTATCTAATTCATGTAATCATAGAATGCTAGCCCCTGTAGACGTCTCTACCCACTAAGGCAAGATGATATACCCTCCTGTTATAAGCGTATCCACTGCTATAAGCGTAGAGGCTAGCTAGCATTACCCATCCACCTTACTTTAATCATTCTCTGCTCGCCGTGACACAATTTAAGATGTGCTCTGAGCACATTGTTAGTAATTCGTTATAAATTGAAACTGAAGCAGCTGTTTTTAGCGAGAAGCTCTGTAACGAGAGGTCATTAAAATTTTCCAGATGCTTATAACCGAATTTTCATTGCATCCCCTCTCAGATCCTTCTTAACACGGCTATGTCAGGAGCATCATCGGACGAAAGAAACTTCGATATTTCTCAGATGGACAGAGAGAAGTGCAGAGACTCCTCGTTTTGGAAACGATACATCGACAAGGAGGAAAACTCCGGCGAAAGAGCAATCAAAGAAGAGGGCAAGACAGAGAATACTATCGAGAGAATGTCGCCGTTGGAAATGGAGAGCGCCTCTCTGCTCGACTGGACGTTCGAGGAACAATTCAAACAGGTAAGAGTGGTTTGTTATCAGGGAGGTGGAACCAAATCTACCTTCTCCCTTCAGAATTTGGCGATTTCTCCTTTCCAACGTGGAAAAATACAGTTTCTCCTCTCTCCATCCTGAACTCTCCCTTTCCTTTGTAAAGTTATGGCCATTCTCAATTCGCAGTACTACCCCTAATAATTGCTTACTTTCAATGACATTTTTCATGAATCAGATACGTTCCGGTGCATTTACTGTTCTATGTGGTATCTCATCTAATTTCCTTGACTGATTGCGCTCGGGATTATTCAAGCTCTGTCGTGCTCTTTTTGATAGTAACATAAGATATGGAAATGACATATTACGATGCTTCAACGCTGCCCAGATAAGTGCCTTACAAATGCGAGCAGAACAGGGCCCTGTGAAAAGACAGTCTTCTGATTAGGTTGTTAAAAAATGCTTGATCGATTTGTCATGGTTTGCCTATCTCAGTGCCCATCTGAATGTAATATATAGGGTTTAAAGTTGCTGGGGAGCGAATTATCTCAAGCTTTCATGCCCAAATTGAATAGTACTATCAAAAAAGAGATTTTTAGATTATGCAAAGCGATAGAAATAATGTTTTGTATGATGTTTGAATGATGTTTAAGGCCCTTCAATACTTAGGTGATTTTTTATAGTGGCTCCGCGAGGGGACAGCACTGTGGCGGCCAAAGAGAAGGACTCTTTAGACATTAAGGCATTAAGATGGCCAGAAAATATTCCTTTAGTTCATTCTTTTGTGGACTCACTTTACTCAGAACGTTGGATAGCATATAGAATAATTGTGATGATCATTTGGAATATGTAGGCTAATTATCCTCAATTATGAAAAGCTTTCGCACAAATTAGCGTTATGGGAAGAAATCTAGTTTTATAATCAATCAAATTTCCGACTGAAAGCTAAAATGTTCATGAATTTTTGATGATATTATGATATATTAACTTATACTATTATACAAATTATGACACTACTAGCACTGAAGATGGTGTTTTTATCAAAAAGCTTGTTTTGTTGTGTATTTTGTTACTTTCAATCTTTTTACTTATCTATTATGGCAAATAATCATTCTAGTCAATACCTAACCGTTCTCGCATCAAATAGTTAACTGTAATTTTGACGTTACTGTATGACAGATTACGAAATCCCCTAAGTGACTCCTAGGGGTACCCCAAATGTGGTCAAACATTGGATCCAGTCAGGTTTAAAGGAGGCAAAGGCTAAGATTTTATGAAAAACCCTCAAATTTTAGAATTCTAACCAAAATATCAGTAATCGATTGGAAAAAATAACCCCCAAAACTCCGCGAGTATATAAATTCGACAAATACTCCCCAATAGTAGTGTTTCATTTTTGGGCCATTGGGTAGCCTTTTCTCAGACCCTCAGACCGACTGAACCCCCTTCGAAGCCATGATAGGAGTATTCCAAACTTCAAGAAGTGACAATACAAACAGAGAGGAAACTTTGAAACGAGCTATAGGGCATCACGTAGTACGTCTAACCCTGCCGTCTATCCTCTTTGTAACTAGAAGCAATTCACGCTTTGGGATCTCGCTAAAAATGATAGCGAGGCTAAGTTTCTTTCACCAGGTGCAATCCTCTTGCGTAATAAGGAGGGAAGTGATTTAAAATTTAATTCTTCTCTTACATAAATCCCCAATCCTTCTGAAGCGCACAATGTTTAGCCGACTAGAACTAAGGCTCAAACGGCGGATAAATATTATCTGACTTCGCTGAACAGAAACCAGAGTCATGTGATTATTTCGCACCAATCAGTCTCGTCAAATTGATTTATTTTGTACCATTTTTAGAGGCAATGCTGAGTGTACATGAATTATTTAGTGCGTATTGCTGATACAGGCGTGTCTCCCCCACCTATAGTTTATAATAGACGGAAAGCCCTCTCAGGCCTTCCGCATCGAGATTCGACAAGAATGCACGAGGGAAAGGATTAATTCTTAAATGTAGCTGAGAAGAATTTCAGCCAATCAGTGCGTTGGTTTGCTTCATGCATTATTGACCAATCACGCGCCTCTATTTTTGCTGTGAGCGTACTGAACGTGAAGGCGAAGAAAGAGCATGCAGTGGAGAGAAACAAGCCCCAGTGAATCCTCGAATAAACCCCGTGAAATGAATTTTCGGTTGGGGGGCTTATTCGAGGGTTCAAGGAGAGGTTTATCGAGGGGGGAGCTTATTCAGAAGTTTTTTATTTTCTTCAAAGGTTGACATAAAAAATGACAAAACTTTCTTCATCATTCATGTTAAAAAATGACAAAAAGGCTAATTCTCAAACGAAATGTAGAAATAATAATGAAACCCACGTTTGTTTTTTGGTGAAGGTGGTAATAATTAATCGCTATGTCCTGTGTAGGCTTTCTCTTAATAACACTATTCTGTTATAATGGGGTCTTATTCGGGGGCCGGTTATTCGAGGGGGCTAATTTGCAAAAATAAGATTTTAAGGGAAGGCTTATTCGAGATGGGCTTATTCGGAGTTGGGGGTTTATTCATGAATTCACTGTAATTTATATGTCAGGGCTGGATCCAAGAGGGTGTAAGGGGTATACACCCCCCTATTTTCGCATCTCCATAGTACATCAAGGGCTATTATACATGATTTTCCTATGCAAATGCCATTAGGTGTACATTATGTCACTAGGTGTACATAGTATTCTCAGGATGCTGGATCCATCCCTTGATATATTAAGAATGAACAAAGTTTAAATCAAAAACTCTTCATATTGAACATCATAGTTATACAGGCAATGAGTACCTATGAAGCAAGGTATGATTCTAACGGTCAAGAAATTGGATAATCTACATCAAATGTGAAAGAAAGACGTACAGTGTTAGGTTTCCTAACCATCTGCGCATTTAAATTACGGTTCTTTAAATCACATTGATTTTCTTTCAGCTCTATGAATTAGATGATGATCCAGAACGAAAAACCTTTCTTGATGATTATTTCGAGTTTATGAAGAAAAGAGGTTTGTACATTTTCTATCATTTGTTTTTTCCCAATTCCTGAATGGAATAGACATTATACGACATGCACCATTACGTCAATTCCCCCCTTTCAGATCGAAATAGCCAGTTTGCTGGGAAATTTTTAATCTCATGGGAAAATTAAAGCAAACTTTATACTTAAGTTACAATTATGATGATATTTTATGTTTTCCTTTCAAACTTGGCGCATAACTCAAATCACACACAAATATCAAGTGTAGCTCACATCGATTTGAAATTGACAGACTTACAAGTGTCTTGAGATTATAAGCGTCGTTTGAATGTCCACCTCTGCATAAGAGGTCCGTTTATGAGAGATTTAAAATGTTTGTCGGAAAATTTTCATTGTTGCCCCCAAAGAATTTCCTATCTACGCCACTTATACAACGTGCTACACAGGTAGGTAACTCTCAGTCGAAAAATATGTCTCTCTGGTACCCAGTTTGTGTGATGTGCAGCTAAATCTCGATGTGGGCATTGCTTCTACCAACTAATGTAATAGGTTTGAAGAGCCTGGTTTCCGTATAATTGTTACTGCCAAGATGACCGTAACAGGACCGAGGCAAATTTCGAAACTGGAGACTGTTTACAAATTCATTGATACTTGGGTACCTTATCCTTACGATGAAACACATACAAGTACCTAACACTTTAAGAACGAAACAGCAATATTCGTGGTATAGAATTCTATATCCAAGAAGCTCTATTTGGGATTGAACCAGTAGATGTGGATAAACGAGCATGTCAGTATATGTTGATTGCATGTCCATAATCACTCAATAGATCTCTTGCACAATTACGTCAGTTCTTTAGAAATTCATCTTGAAGCAACCTTAGCCTTTACATGATGCGTAGCTAAATCCCAAAGCGTGCATTGCTTTCAAACTCACAAAGCAATTCCCCTTGTTGCTAGAAGCAATGCACGCTTCGGGATTTAGCTACGCATCATGTCGAGGCTAAGGTTGTTCTAGGATGAATTTCTATAGAGATGACGTAATTGGGAAAATGGTCTATTACATTAACGAGACGACGATAAAAGTAATTCAAATACTTGATTTATGTGCGTAACAGAAAAACATTTCACATGAATAACACTCTCATGTAGCGACTTGTGCTACGTAATGCAGACAGAGTTAAAATGTTTCTTTTCCCCATTATATTGCGAAATTTGTCGTTTTAGGAACACCAGTGAACCGAATTCCAATCATGGCAAAGCAGATTCTGGATCTGTATCAGTTGTACCGTCTCGTGGTACAGCATGGTGGACTAGTTCAGGTTAGTGGCTTTATCATCCCTGCAGTGGATATCTCAAGTTCAGCACAAGTTTCAAACAGTGCTTGACAAACATTTAAGGTTTTCGGAATGTTTGTCAGTTTAGCCACCACTCAAATATTTCTAAATTTCATGTCAAGCAGAGTGTTTGTTTGTCAGTTTGTCCACCACTCAAACATTTGAAATTTTCCATCCAGTAGAATCTTCGTCAGTTTGTCCACCACTCAAACATTTGAAATTCTCTTATCCAGTAGAATCTTCGTCAGTTTGTCCACCACTCAAACATTTGAAATTTTCTATCCAGTAGAATCTTCGTCAGTTTGTCCACCACTCAAACATTTGAAATTTTCTATCCAGTAGAATCTTCGTCAGTTTGTCCACCACTCAAACATTTGAAATTTTCTATCCAGTAGAGTATTTATCAGTTTTTCCACAACACTACCTTTTCGAAATTTTCCATCCAGTAGAATCTTCGTCAGTTTGTCCACCACTCAAACATTTTGAAATTTTCCATCCAGTAGAATCTTCGTCAGTTTGTCCACCACTCAAACATTTGAAATTTTCCATCCAGTAGAATCTTCGTCAGTTTGTCCACTACTCAAACATTTGAAATTCTCTTATCCAGCAGAGTATTTATCAGTTTTTCCCCAACACTACCTTTTCGAAATTTTCCATCCAGTAGAATCTTCGTCAGTTTGTCCACCACTCAAACATTTTGAAATTTTCCATCCAGTAGAATCTTCGTCAGTTTGTCCACCACTCTAACATTTGAAATTCTTTTATGCAGCAGAGTGTTTATTAGTTTAGCCACAACATTACCTTTTTGAAATTTTCCATCCAGTAGAATCTTCGTCAATTTTTCCACCACTCAAACATTCAAAACTCTCTTATCCAGCAGAGTGTTTATCAGTATGGCCACAACTCTAACATTTTGAAATTTTCCATCCAGTAAAATCTTCGTCAATTTGTCCACCACTCAAACATTCAAAACTCTCTTATCAAGCAGAGTGTTTATCAGTTTGGTCACAACTCTAACATTTTGAAATTTTCCATCCAGTAAAATCTTCGTCAATTTGTCCACTACTCAAACATTCAAAACTCTCTTATCAAGCAGAGTGTTTATCAGTTTGGTCACAACTTCAACATTTTGAATATTTCTATCAAGCAGAGTGTTTGTCAGTTTGTCCACCACTCAAACATTCAAAACTCTCTTATCAAGCAGAGTGTTTATCAGTTTGGTCACAACTTCAACATTTTGAAATTTTCTATCAAGCAGAGTGTTTGTCAGTTTGTCCACCACTCAAACATTTAAAACTCTCTCATCAAGCAGAGTGTTTATCAGTTTGGTCACAACTTCAACATTTTGAAATTTTCTATCAAGCAGAGTGTTTGTCAGTTTGTCCACCACTCAAACATTTAAAACTCTCTTATCAAGCAGAGTGTTTATCAGTTTGGTCACAACTTCAACATTTTGAAATTTTCTATCAAGCAGAGTGTTTGTTAGTTTGTCCACCTCTCAAACATTTTGAATTATCTTATCTAGTGGAGTGTTTGTCAGTTTATTCACCTCTCAAACATTAAGAATCTTTGATATAAAGCAGAATGTTTGTCAACTTGGTCACCTTAAAAGATTCTATGAATCTTCTTGTCAAGCAAAGAATTTGTCAGTATATTCATAAAAGAAGCTCATAAACGAATTGTTTTTGTTGATGATATGCGGTGGATAGTCTTGCAAGAGGGTGACATGTTTTATTTACATGTAGTGGATAGTCTTACAAGAGGGTGGTGAATCATCTCACGCTGGAAACCTCGTGTACGGTAATAAAGCAGCCCCTTTCAAGCGTATCAACTGTTGTAGGCCTAAGCGAAGACTTGCTCCACGAGTCCTTGTCTCCTTGTTACCGCAGTGACGTCAGCATATCAGAGAACGCAGGGTAACAAGGACTCGTGGAGCAAGTTTAGGCCTAAGCGTACAGGTTTTAACTGGAAATTTCTGTGATAAAATTCAACGCCTTATTTCGTTTCAGGTTATAAGAAACAAACAATGGAGCAAGATAACCAGGGGGTTGAATCTTCCTGCCTCGATAACGAGTGCTGCATTTACGCTCAGAACACAGTAAGTAAAGATACTAAGATCCGCATTAGGCTTTTCTAACATGCAAAGTGATGGGGCAATTCCATCCTTACCAGTTGGACACAACCTCCACAACTTAGTGCCCTTTTCATTCAGTGAATTTCGACAGACCAGACAGATAAAATTTTACTTGATATCAAATTGTTTTATCCCAGGAGATCACTTAAGACTTTTACATATGGGGACGTCAGTGCGATATTTTTGGGTCCGAAATTTTTGGAAATCCAAAATGACATTTTTGGGTGAAAGAATAGTTTCGAGTTCTGATAGTTTCGAGCTGCAGAAAAATGAAATAGAATAAAAGAAATTATTATGATATTTTTGGGTCTCGAAATGTTTCTGATATTCTTTAGGCTTTAGGCTTTATGTAAATTTTTTGGACTGATGTCCTCATGATCAAAGTTCTCAGCCCCCCCTAGGGATTTTACCAATGCCTTTTTGACCATTTTGATATCTCCCATAGGTACCTGAAGTACTTGTATACCTACGAATGTGTCATGCACGGCTTTTCCACCCCAAAAGAGCTCCAGGCAGCCATCGATAACAACAAGCGTGATCGCTTCTCAACCTTCTACCCTAGCCAGCCAACAATGACTATGAACAATGATGGTCGATACTCATTGGGGGCCAGCTCCTCCACGTTCAGCTCCATCCACCGACCAACACCCACCCACTCTATATACCGCGGGATGCCTCTGACGATGAAGAGGAGAATGGAGGTGCTGGATAACAGAATGCTGGAAAAGAGCGTAGATGGGCCTAAGGTGGTGATTCTTAGAAATGGTAGCCCGATGCTGGTCAGCTCAGAGGCGATACCAGCAGCGAGCCCTTCAGGACAAAGGCAGTTGCATTCACATTTTGACTCTAGGCGTGGAAGAAGCCCGCTGATGCATGAGTCTGAGTGCAAGAGGCCCTACCAGGGCATGTACAGCCGCGGGGAGTGGGATGGTGATATCAGACAGATGATCCAAGGGGAGCATAAAGAGAATTATGTACGAGAGCGCAAATCAATGCCGTTTAACAGTTTAGAGAACCAACATGTGAGTAATCGTCTATTTTGATTTCAGAAACTTACTGATATTGATGCCAAAATCGTTCATCATGTTTCAATCAAATAGGTTTCTCATGGTCTAAGTTTAGATTTGCAGCTAACCCTACCTCAGAGATGGGCCGGTCAGATGGGATCATCTTGTAATAACTTTCTCAAAATTTTATCGATACCATATTGATACGTCTTGCTCAATTGAAAAGCTGCCCTGCAAATCTAGGCTCTTCGAGTTTGATGAGCAATTGCACCACCACACTTCCCAATCATTTTCAGCTCTCCCTTATTCATATGATTCAAAATATGCTTATATTTCACAGAACTCAAAGTACCCATACCCAGAAATGCGTGATGTCCGGTCCGGAAAGATCCCATGTCCTTGCAGCTACTGCCTATCAGATCCACCGGGCCGTAGCCAGTCCGGTTCTTTGTCCATGGAGATGAGGGCATCCCCCGTAACAGAAGATTCCCACTCAAGCCATGCCTCTCCTAGCAATCACGTGGATAGCAAGCGATCGAGTGTAAGTGGTGATTCCCCCACTGCTATGGAGGAGAAGATGGAGAAAGATTCGAGTGGCAGCAGTTCCGGCTTCGAAGAGCTGTCCCCGAATGCTCAGACGCTAAGCGAAGATAGACGGGGCAGGAAGAGCACAGATATAAATATGAAAATAACAAATGACGTCACATCACCAGATGCAGTTATCAAAATCTCCCTGGAGATCAACGGTGTCGTCTTTCGAGGCTCGTTGCAAAGTGAAGTCAAGGTGGAAGAAAGTGAACCGAAAAACCAATGACATGGTAACTAAAGGATGTGTATTTGATTATTCCAGGGGATAAATGGTTGTTATGGGGTTTAGTTACCATTGATTAATGAAAGTTTTCTTCGTAATTTGTTACACCAAGCGAAGAGAGGTAGATGTACAATGATAGGACCCTTAGGGGACACCACCACGGCATCTCACAACCATTATAAAGAAATTGCTTGAAATAGTGCAGTCAAGTAGCTCTCAGAAGACAATACAGTACTAACTTGTTAATGAGAAACCGATTGTTGCAAAACGAGGCTGCCTTGTTTTTTGTAGGCTGAGAAGAAATAGGTGAACAATTAGAAATGTATTCAGTAAAACAGCCACTGAATTTCCATGAAATGCCAAATATTCGCATTTCTGAAGCAATGTGGATATTCATGGAGCTGACAGATCGAAACTTTTGGTGTAGATATGTTACTATCTGGCAGGCCAGCACCGTAGCTTGGGAAAAAGTATTGGAGGCAACCATTGTTCGAGAAGACTAGGGACCATGGTGTGAACAATTGAATTTTAGGATTATTAGGTGGGCAAATGCCACCCTGCCCCCTCCACTTCCTACGGGCCTACCGCCTGAAGGTTCTTATTAGTCAGTGTCTAAGTGATGGGTTAGAACTGTAGTTCACACTTCTCCCAAAAGATGTTAGATATCGCAAACTATGCCAATACTGTTAATTGTTGTTTATAGGGGTACTTCCAAGAGCTTTTTATGAAAGTGAGTGAAGGAGAATATTTAGTCATATGCGAGAGTCTTCTGGAATTAGAAATCGAAACTGATGAAATAGAATAACTGATTATGATTATGCCTATAGATTATGCCAATATCATGGCTATCAGTTACAAATCGCAATACTTTTTAGCTCGATAAAATATATCGCTTGTTTAGCAATGATTAAGTTGCAATACTTTTTAGCTCAATGAAATATATCTCTCGTTTAGTAATGCTTAAATTGCAATGCTTTTTAGCTCGATAAAATCTATCTAGCGTTACTAGATGTGATTTTTAAATCAGCATGGTTTGGGTTTATACAGACTTATTGAAAGTAAAATCTATCGTACAGAGCCTAGTATTATTTAAACAGTTTTGGAGGTAGTTATCCACTCCCTAAACCACCACAAGTCTTGCACTCAATTCTATGAGTAGCCAATTTTTATGGCATTGGAAACTGATTGTAGTAATGTAAAAATGTTGTACAGCTTATTGATATATAATGATTAAGTATAGTATCTTAAGGTAGGAGTTGTAAATAGCGGGGAATTTTATGGAAAATATATCAAATATAGCATGTCTTTATTGTTTCAAGTCTTCAACAGAAAAGGCCACTTTACCGAAAATGGCCCACCAAAGAAATATGAAGGGGGACTCGGTGTATGGCAGTGTTGAGAAATTTTCTGACATTGGTGAAAGTGAATATGATTTTTTCATGGATTTTATGGAATTTATATGAATTTGAACGGAATTTATAAGGAATTTACGGAGTTTATAGCATTTGGAGAGTTTATCAAATGTATGGAATGAATCAGTGCTTTATCCCTCCAATTTCCTATCACGGTGGGCTGGAAACATTTCCTTAGTTCTCTCTCCTTCTCTTGAAATTTCCTTGAACGTCAAATAGTATGGAGCGTCAACTTGATTATCATTAACCAAAGAACTTATTTCAAAGCAATGAATTTCAAAAAGGGTCTAATAACTGAACAGTCTTTGGATGGTACAAAACTAAAATGGCCAGAAATACTGGAAACATAACGAAACGAACATATATCTATGTAGTAATCAAAACAATATTTGGCAAAAAAGAAACAGGAATATACACGTTCATCTCGACAAACCTGTTTCGTGATTTCTCACTCATCAGGAGATGTAATAATTTCTGATGAGTGAGAAATCACGAAACAGGCTTGTTGAGATGAACGTGTAGTTTCCTGTTTCTTTTATGCCAATTAGTGTTTATCTATGCTCTACTACTATGTATTAAGCACTTTTCTCTGAAAACAAATACACTGGCTTTATGTAGTAATCTGTGTTCGTTTCGCTATGTTTCCGGTATTTCTGGCTATTTTGTTCTAATAACTGCTAAAAAGGGGACACTACTAAGGAAAAATTTTCCTAAAACATTAAACGGGTAGAAACAGGTAGTAAACAGTAGGAAGGGAGCAAAAATTAAGCAAGAAGGTTGATGTAAGGTTTAGATCCACTCACCACAGATAGGAGATAGTTTAAGTCCCCCCAGCAACCACTGCCTGTTTCCTAATCTCTCGTAACCGTTCTCTCTACGAGTTTCCAACGAGTTTCTACAAAGTTCATGTTTTAGTTAATACAGACACTAAAGGTGAAACTCCACTAGGCGAGAAAATTCGCACGATTCGATATTTTCCGCTGCGACTTTTTGCGAGAAGGCGATTCTACAAGAAGTAGGAATGGTTTCTACTTTGAAGCCCTCGACTTTTTCCGCCGTGTTTTTATCAGATATGAACTGTGCATGTGTAAAAGCGATAGAAGTAAAATCGCTCGACTTTCTCCGACTAGTGGAGATTCACCTTTAGTGTCTGTATTAACTAAAACATGAACATGTTATGTTGGTTGGCGAAGGAAGTTTTTCCGCGTAAATGCACAGGGAAACAAGAGCTCGAAGAGCAAGTCAGCAGCCAATCAGAGGCTGGGGGAATTCTGGAGATAGACGAAAATGTGAGGTGAAAGAAGAACAGAGTTGAAAACAAACTTGCATCAATTTCGTCTTAGCGATGGCAGCCCCCGAGCAAGCAAATCTCCGAACTTACAAATCAAAAATCTTTAGTGGAAATGCTCTTTTGCCAAAAGATGATTTCGATGAGGTAAGGACTTATTAAGCCAAGTTTTTCTGCGTCAGTAAAAGTTGTCAGAGGGCCTAAAAAGTAGGTTATTATTAGGCCTCTATAGTAGGCCTACTTCACACACTTAGCCTTGTTTTGTTGAGGATTTTGTAATCTTATCCTAGCCATTAATCTCATGTCCTCTCACAAGACTATCGTTGGACATCTGAGTAAGGGTCGATTAAATCATTGCAAAGCTTTTTTGGATGGGAACAGGGCATCCAGTCTCCTAAAAGATCACCACACAGTGCAGCTTGCACCTTATATTGACGAAAATCCCCCAGGAATAACTTTCTCTACGAGTTGTGCCTACCGACTTGACAAAGTGGCTGGGAAGGCCGAGTTGTTAGATCCCTTGACCCTTGTTCGAAGGGTACCGGGTTTGAAACCACCTTGAGACCTGTCACAAAGTGTGAGGAGAGAATTAGCCAGCTCTCTTTATTTCCAGGCAAAAATACAAAAGGTTTTACAAGGTGTTGTCACATCGAGAGGAAGGACCAGGGTCGCACTGCGGACCAGGGTCGATTAATTTACCTATTCAGTGGGCCCTTTGTGCTTAGCACATAAACCCATACCTTGCAAAGATAGTAAGCGTATGTGCCTATCAACGAATTCTATTGTAACTAGTTATCTACAAAAAGGGTCATAGGTCCAATTTATCAATTTATTGTCCAATTTCTCTAACCTAATAACCTCTGAAATGCTTTAATTGAGATAATTTGTGAGAATGAAAATAACCCAAGTAGGACCTACTTAGGTCATTTTCATTCTCACAAATCATCTCAATTGATTTTGCAAATCCTCCTCCTTCTCAAAAATGCTTAAAAATAAAATATGCTAACAAATTAAGGACCAGTTTCAGTCTTTCCACCTCCTTCACGACGCTCAATATGGTTTTAGTAAAATCTAGATCATGTGAAACACATCTAAATGAGCTAACAAAATCACTTACTAAAAGGGGAACAAATAGATGTAATGTTATTAGACTTTCAAAAGGCCTTCGATAAGTTTTCCCACTCAAAACTATTATTCAAGCTGCACAATTATGTTGTGCAAGGAAACCGTTTGAAATCGATTGAGAGTTTTGTCTAAAAGAAACCAAAGAGTCGTGTAAGAGGGTAAAAGACTCAGAGCATGCACTATGTTACATCTGGGTTCCCTTAAGGCTCTGTTTTGGGTCCTTTATTGTTTCCAATTTCAATTACCAACGATTTACCTAATCATGTTGCATCTGATGTTAGACTCTTGGCAGATGACTGCATACTTTTACAGAACAATTAAAACAATGCAAGACGAATCTCTGCTTCAAGGCAATATTGATAGTTTAGTAATAAAATGCGCTCAAACCTGGCGGATGCCTTTTCATCTTGAAAATTGTAATATATTAACTATAACCAACAAACTAAAGACATCAGATCAATCATACAACATGGAAAACCATACTCTGAAAAAAGAAGATAAAAAGAAATACCCTGGAGTTCACTGCGAAATATTTGAGTTGGAACAGACAAGCGCAGGTTGTCTATAAGAAGGCAACACCTTGGACCTTGTAAGGAGAAACATGGGGGCTGTCCTAAATGAGTCAAAGAAAGATGTTATATCATCTTGGTGAGACCAACTCTGTAATAAACTGGCAAATTGTGGGATCCTTACACTCACGTAAATGACCATGAGAAAGATTGAAATGATACAAAGAAGGACGGCAAGATTTACATGCAGGAAATACAGAAAATCAGAGAATCCAAGTGAAATAATGAGAGAGCTGGGGTGCCAAGACACTTGCAGAGAGACATGCAAAAATGAAAGCAACTGAGAGTATTTGTCTTTAGGCACGGGTTATAAGTCGCGCTTCTCATGTGCTGAGAACCTTAAAACCTTAGAGTATGTACAACATGATAAGAGTGTAGGTGTATATTGCCCGTATTTTCCTAAATATGATTGACTGAACAGATCCTCTCTTGAAAACATGAAATTCTTAAAGGCCATTTGATAAGCAAATTCATTTATTTATTATGAAACCATTTTTCTTTCTTTTTATCTAGAAACTAGAAAAATGCCATGCTGTTTTGAATACTCTGATAAGTGGTCTTTCAGAGAGAGAAGTTCACGACACCCTCAATCAAACCGTGAGTATTAACTGAATTTAAATGTGAAAATTAAAACTGTATTGAGTTTCTAATGGAAACCTTTTTCTCCTGGGCATTGATTTTTACTTGCAACTCTGCATCTTACATTTTGACCTGTTTGTTAGATGTGAGAATGTAATATTTAGATATTGAGCAAAACTTTAAATGTTAGATTATTAGAAATTGGTTTTTAGGTTTGCAAAAGTTTGAAAGAGCATGAAGAAATATCGTTTGGATTGCTGTATCTCATCCTTACTGAGCCAAATACAGCTGCAAAGGTAATTCAATGTAATTCAACTTCAACTCTCTAGCAATCTGCCTGGATACAGTTTTTGTCTTTAATCAGTAGCAGCCGTCTAGTGGTAGAAAGTTCCCACCACAGTGTTCTAAGGTTATGGGTTGAAATCCTGCTTGAGTATTACTAAAGACTTTAAATCATTACTCAATGTCTCCCTGCTCAGCACTCATCTGGAAAGATTGTAATAAATGAAAGAGGTGCTTTGAAGCCTCTTTGATTCTGGTTTATCAGCTTACTACCAGGCTGTAATCTTGAGAAAAAGCAGGATTTTGAAAATCAATCAAGTTCATTTGCAAGATTAGAAGATGACACTAGCACGCCTTCCGATGGGTTTGTTGTAATTTAAAAGAGCTGGGATAGGTCAGCCTCTACATTTGGTAAGTGGTGGTTCAACTAGTGAGATTGATGTGACGCTGGTTGGTCATTAAAAGTCAACTTGGCAGGCTGTTCAGTTGGTACAGTATTGATGCACCAAATCAGTGGTGGTCCGTTCAAATCCTGCTGGATAATTTTTCATTCTTACAAATGAATTTGATTTTAGCTTATCCTCCCTCTTCACTACGCTTTTAGACCTGGCTTAATGCCCTCCGCCACTTCAGGAAAGCACTTTTCTGCCATACTACCAAAATTCTCATTGCCAGATCTGTACCCTTTCAATAAGGGTGGTTGGGATATAAATGAATTGGTTCATCCTTAAATAGTTTACTATGCATTTTCTAGCTCGAGTTCACTGATCTATAGGCTAAAGCCCTCATACCCACTATGATTTGCATAATTGTGCGACACTGTCTGTATTCAGGTCAATTGAATGAGTTCTGATTTTTAGTCTTACAGAGATTTGAGCTACATTTCCAGAGATGGATTCAACATAATCCTCAATAAACTTGTTCACCTGGTTGGAGATAAATTTGCAAGGCTTCTAGATGTGCCAAGAGCTCAGGTATTTGATTTTTCTTGTTTTCTCTAGAATCTAATTTTCACCCTATTTGCTGCATGAAAGCACGCTTCATTTTCATGCAAGAAAGACTACAAGTAAAGTGGAATGATTTATTGATAGCTCATGATATATTTTGTCGCAATATTGCCAGTTTCTAACTTCATGTGCTTGAGAGTCAAAATTTTCTTATCCAGTTCTGTTTTCAACGTCTCTAGCAGCCCTCGAGAATCACTCAGCACTTTGTAAGTTCCTGGAACAACCAATCATCTTCAAGCATGTTTGCTCTGGTTGGAATTAGGGTCAGGGTTTATCAAAACAATTCATGTATCCTTGCCCCCCTCTCTATTAATGTAGTAACACCAATTCTGTCATTTATTTGCATAACCATAAGAATCTATATACACACGACGTAAAGTAATAATCAGAATATTTAGTATGAATTAATGAGAGACTCGGTCCTACTACATAAAGCCCCCCTCTAGGACCTCAAGAGTTAAATAAGCCCCCCACGGGCATAATAGAGCTTTTTTGGTATGAGCCTATCGGCCTGGAGAAGCTATATCTGAAGTAAAACCATTAAGACCATTTTATAGAGGCAATCATTAAACTCATCAGTTAAAAAAATGCAATTCTCTGAATAAAAATCTTCCAAGTACTTTTTAATTATTTTGATTTTTCAAACATATTCAGCCTTTTTTCAGCCACCTGGTATTTCATGCTATACTGAATGAACAAATTATTTTTCAAAACTTTCAGCTGTTATGGCTAACTGGTGAAATGATGAAGAACTCGGTTATTGGAGTTGATAATGTTGTCTTAGCTTTGTTAAAGCAAATTGCTGGTTAGTATAAAATTGGATGTAATTCTTATTGTAACCAGGGGTATGTTTTTAATCTGATTGATCTCTGTAAGATTCAATACAGCAATACTTGAATTAAATGCCCAGGACGCTGTTTGAATATTTGGAGATTTCAGTCTATCTACTTACAATTTTAATCTTCAAAAAAGGCTAAGCCGATAACGGAGATATGATATTCACAGATCTTTTCAAATATTAAGATTAAGAATATTCAGATTCGGGTCTATTCTAAGGGAGCATTTAAAAGGTGGGGCGTTAATTGAATTTCTCTTCCTTCCCTGGCAATATATTCAAGTCTAATGATGATTGCAGTTGTAGCACAAAGCTCCCAGTAGCAACTGGAAATATTGTTCATTGCAGGCCTATATATTTAATGTCCTTATTCTTGATTGGTGATTTTTGTATTCTGATTTTTCAAAGGAGGTGACGTGAGTCCTGGAAATATTTGGTTAGCCGAAAATACAGTCAAGATTTTGCAACAACAGAGGTAAACTTTCAATTCAATATTTACAGTAAACTGGTTTCACAGACAGTGAATATTTAGATATTTAGAATGTCTCAAAATAATTTGGCTTAGAAAAATAAGCTTTTGTGCAAAAGATAGTGTTGAACTCGAAAAGTTCAAAACAACTTTGATTTTGCAGGAATTTTGCAACTTATGGTGGTTTGATAGATATAGTATAGAAGCTCCTCAGAAACTGTAGACTAATTTTTACTCGGCTAAAGTCACCTTCTAAACATCAATTGCTTGTTCTAACTAAACCACTTGGTTATTGAAGCTTAAACCTCGCAAATGTAATCTTGATAGCACAGAACAGTTGAAGGTACAAAAATTTCTGGCGAAGGCAGGCCCGGCGGAGACTGTCTAAAGTTGGTCCAGTTCAAGGTTAACTGCGGGGCTTGGGGGCACAACCTTTGAAAATTTTGAAATTTAGGTTCTCAGAGATGCAATTTGGTGGATTTTTACGAAGTTATTAACGTAATTTACAAAGTAATTTACGTAGAAATGAACAGAAAGTTACAGTAAAAATAAAGACAATGTTATTTTAAAAAACAATGTTAATTTAAAACATAAGTCGGAGTGCTTTTGCCCAAAAGTTGGTCTGGCCAAGGCCGCATCAACCCAACCCGACTGCTTCTGAAAGGCCTGCAAGGGTATTTGTTTCGCAATTAATGTGGCTTATTATTCATACATGTTCAACTGTCTTAACTTTCCTTGAATAAAATGGTTTGCATTAATAGATTTACACCCCCCTAATACAGCTATCCATTCTTTTGCAGATCATGGCTTGATAAGAACCCATCAGTATTATCAATAGCTGTCTACACTTACTTCAGAATTATTGAGGATCATGACGGGCTACCATTCCGGGCACTGAGGCAGACAGAGATTCAGTTTTGTGTCACCTTGTGTCGAGAAAAGGTAGGTTTCATAAATCAATCTCACTTTATGTTTTGCATTGCTGAGTATTATGATGATTCATTTCTTATAATGGTTGAATAAGGCTTGAGATACGCAAAAATGTTAAAGGGTATACTACAACAAGTGAAGTATTAGTATTAGTTATCCCTTTTCACTTATCACCACACTAGCTGTGAATAAACTCATAAATTTAGGTATACCATGTACAGTTTCACAAAATTGTTGTTCAAAGCCCGAAGAGTGTGCAAATTGCTACAAGAGCAATTAGCAAAACTTAAGATAACAGAGCATGGCCCAAGAAACAAAAATGATGCTCGACAAGTTACAAGAATAACAAGCAAAGTGTAACTATCTGATCAAAAGACCCAAATTGATATCTTGGGATAAATTGATATACTTCAATGGACGGGAAGGCAACTCAAAAACTTGGGAACATAATGTACAGTTACATATTGTGTTCATAGTATCCATTATGAATCAGTACTGATAATGCTTGGAAGTTCACTTGTAGGAATCCTTGTAACATGAACACAATGATCGATAAAATTGCATTCAGCAATTCGCATTCAGCCCTTGTGTAAGACTTGTATTTTCACTTTGCAGTTTACAGAATGCATGACTATTGGGAGAGATCTAGTGAGACTGTTACATAACAATACAAGGTAGGTCATGGGGGAGGAAAAACCTAAAGACAGCTTAAAGGTACATAATCTGTTACATGACATTATGACACGCATATTATGCATTGAAACCAGCTGGATAATAAATTTTTGATATCATTTGATAGAGATATTATCAACTATTCTTACCTTGATGGAATGAGCTTCTTTATCCTTGTGTCTTTGATTGTCATTATGGAAGACTCACTTTAATTTCGGTGCTCTACTTTTACTTTGGCCTATATTTGCGGTTAGTAAACCTCTGAGCTACACGATGTACAGGGTAGGTAGAAAATTCAACCGTTCAGGATTGGGGTTTTTATGCTATGTACTTAAAACTGTGCATTGCAGGTTTCAGGTTAAGGTTGAACCTAACACTAACTCTTACTGTAACCCTATAATGTAATGCTTGGAATATTGTGCAGGAAACCCAGGACTTGAAAAGCACACTTGAGTGATTCCATTTTCTGCTTAAAATTAACCAGATGTACATACTTCGAAATACCTCCAGCTTCATATCGACCTGTATTCTATCTCAATGTAAATCTTAATTTTATCCCATCAACGAGCCAGCTTGCTCGCTGCGCCAGTTCCCTTCCACCTTGATTATCCACTTTTTTAGTAACTAATTTATGTGTTTTAAGATGAAGGAAAACCCCAAACGAATAGTTCCTCCTAGGATCAATTAATTTGATAATCTATGTAATATTAACAGGAAGAAAGCAGCTATTCTGAATGAATGTGATATCGATATACTTGTTATATCTGATTTGTGCAATGCGATTTTTCAGGATTCCAGAAATAACAGCACTATGGAAAGATATACTTCACAGACCACAGACTCTTAGTCCGCAATTTACAGGTTGGTCTACAATTCAAACTATTTGGGGCCCCATATGTGTATACGATACACGAGACACCCAATTTATTTTAGAAACCTTTATAACAAAAGTCCTTTCATTGTTTTATTGCTTCTAAGTATACTCCCTACGGTAATGAAGTTTTTCTCTAAGATAGTTTGTATATATTGCATTGTCTATTGCATTCCCTTTTATCTTTTCCCGACTTTGTGTTCTCTTTGTACTTATATTTCGCAATAATATACATCCCTTGACATTTTAATTGTTTAGTTACGTTTAAAACTTTAGATCTTACTTTCATTTGTAAACAGCTGAAGATGATTAAAGCTATAATCGAAACATGTTCTTGAAAAACGTTGTTTTCTTTCTCAAAATCTTATCAAGTTTATTGCTGCTAAGATCATGTGTATATATGTAATATATCTTTCTCAGTACATGATTCTTGTTTTCTAGTTTAACTAAATGCACTTTTATTTTTATTTTAGGACTGAATCAGCTTCTAAGCGTACGAACATCAAGAAAGATTTTGGCCAGTAGGCTGACCCAAGAAATGGAGAATAAAATTACGTTTCTTGCTTTAAAGGTAATATTTACTGAGCAGTTCTTTTCGTCTCCGGCAGGACTCCAAAAAGTATTGAGACCTTGGTTCTTTGGTCTCAGAAATTATGTTGAGGAATTGCAGAAAATTGTCAGTGAAGTTTTAGTGATAAAAGAGATTTGTGTTTTACCTTAAAGAGGTTTTCCCATAGACTCAAGTTTGAATCATTCTAAATTTCTTCAAAGCGGAAGTAATTTTACGTGTTTTTTTCAATCTAGGTTAGATTTGGTCAACAAAAGCGGTATCAAGATTGGTTCTATAAGCAGGTTGGTAGAACGGGCTTTGATTGGTACAGAACTTGAGGATTGTAGAAAAATCGTAATTGTAGTGAAACATAATAACTACTAGTGGTAAATATTTGCTACTGAACATGGTCAAAAATTGTGTGACATTAAATTGAATCGAAAAAAGCACATTTTCAGCAAAAACCACCATAATATTTCGATATATGAAGCAAACACAAAAAAAATTTAACATTGCAGCGGTAACCATTCTATTTAAGAGATGGAATTTTTTCTTTTTCAAAAAAGAGCCCAGAATGTGGTTACCATGTTGAAATGGGCAAAGGTGGGCTAATGTCTGCAGTTAAGCTAAAACTGATGTCTACGTTGAAATTCTTTAGAAGTGTAAACAAGTAGTGCAGGTATATGATAATAATGCAAAAAAGAGCCTGAAAATCCTACGATGAGCAGAGTTTTGCGGTTACTTTAGGTGTGCGATAAATTTCTTTAGGAAAGCATGCTGTCATAGGAAACTTTATCTTGCAGTCAACATAATGCATGGGTTTTTGTATTGAAATATCTGTTGAAATCCACAAACAGTGTTGGAAGGTATAAAAGAGCCAAATTGTGGTTACCTCACATTAGCAGCTCAAGGTAGTGTCAGCAATATAAATTCAAATTGGTTCAAATTTTAATTTCTGAGAATCAAATAAATCATAACACTTTTCTGTGAATCTAATTAACAAATAATAACTCATAAAGAAAAAAGAAGAGCAATCATGTGGTTACTAAAAGGAAACCAAAATCCAAAATTGTTTACAACAGTAAGGCCATTCCTGTCTGTTCAACAAAGAACAAGATTTCTGCGTAGTCATTGTTATTCATGAAAAGTTATCCTTTAACATTTGACAGCTTAACAAATGGGTACACAACGGACTCTTTAAAAAAGAATGCTGTCTTTGATGCTGCTATGTAGAATCTTCCTTTGAAGATGTATTCATCAGCTCAATGAAATGACCTTCAATGTATTTTCGTATTCCCCACCAATAATTTTTCATGTATCAAATTATATTCAAAAATAAAGTAACCACTAAAATGACTCGCAGTTCATACATTTTTCATGCTACCACATTTGCCAGCTCAATTTCACAGCAACTCTTTAAATCTTTTAAACTCGGTGTACACCCAGAACTTATTCAAAATAACATGTTTTTATCACGGTAGCAAATCTAAAAGTTATCAAACATTACACTAAATTTGCCAATAATGGTAACCACTCAATATGCTCTTCTTGGTTCTAAGAAACATATTTCACCTTAGCACACTCTTTATTATCTTTTTCAAACAGGTTAATATGCAAAATAACTTTCATCAAATAGTAAGAACCTGACATTTTTAAAGTAACCACGTTTTGGGCTCTTAGATTCCTGGAAACCACAAAAATGCTCAAATTCTAAAATAACAACCTTATCCCCAGCTTTTTGCAAAATTTTGTAACCTTTACTTACTCGAGTTAACTGCTACACGCTGTTGAAGTTGCAAGATGAGGTAACCACTACTAGGGTAACCACTTTTTTGTGCTCACAAAAGAAAGACTTATAACTCTTGATTCAGGGAACCATTTAAAACGGTTCTTTTTGGAAAAGTTTGGGAATTCTATAATCCATGTTAAACGGTTATAGTTGTTTTAGGTAACCACTAAAAACTGGTTCATAGGTACTTTTAATGAAGACATCCCTAAATGTCACAAAACAGTGGTTAATTTTTGACTATGTTCTACTACCACTAAGATCTGCACTAGAAGCCGTTTCACCTTGTCTCACACCAGAGGCTCAATCTTACACCTAATAAGGAATTCCCATGTGGATAGTTAGGAAAATAGGAAATGAAACAAAATATTACACAACCACATAAGCATACGAAAGCTTTAGCAGAAATCATGTTTCACTTTATTCTCACACCCAAACAACACATCCATACACATTCCTATATCCTCGAATTTATCATCCATTTCATCAGAACAAGGGGCCTCCCCAGGATTTGTGATTCGGGGACTGTATTACTTTGTCTTATTCATTATTCAGCTTCAGTTTCAGTTTTTAAAGGATAAAGTGTATGCATTAGGGGGCATGGCCTGGTGCCCCCCCAGGTACCTTTGATTCAGAGCACATGCAATCCACGTGTAAAATGTCCCTAGAAATCTCCTTTTTCTAGCAGATTTCCAAGTAGATAAAAAACATTAGAATTTAGACATCGAGTTAACAATCATATCCCAGGTAATAACCCATAACTTCGACTAACTTCCAGCCTTTTTTTCCTAATCCTTAAAGTACACAGAAACACCAGCCGTTCATTTCACGTACCACGTGTAATCGAACTCGTTCCCTTCTACCTGACTTCCAAGTGAATAAAATCTATCATCATTTTAATCTCTAGTTTCCAATCATCTCTCGGCTATCAATTTCATGTAAATCACATCTCGAGTGCCTTTTCTAGCCTTGTTATATGGTGTGCTGATCACTCCTGTACATTTAAAAGATATGCTTATGATAGTCATTTGTTCTGGATCTTGTACTAATTGAAAGTTACAGGTAGAGGCATATTCAAAAACCCTCTTAAAAGAGGAACCCCATGTTGACCATCTCGTATACTTCTCTCAAAGTGATTCAGCCCTCGGGTGCTCACTTCAAGATTTACAGTAATTACATTATTTGTATTTAGAAATTCTTCACCCAACCATTTCTAAGAATTAATTGCCTATTCATATTTAGTATCTCACTGCACCAGAGGCCCAATCATTGTTGCCAGACCTGGTCCGGTTTTTATGCGGAGTCATACACCCACCGAATGAAGTTCTCTGTTCTGATATCATCCCGCGTTGGGCTATTCTCGGCTGGCTTTTCACTTCTTGTCAGGTAGGTTTCGAATTGAAGGCCTATATTCTGCTGTTGTAGCATCTCCATCTAGTTGTTTATGTTGATAGGCAAGTACACTTACTATCTTCGTAAGGTATTGGTTTATGTGCCAAGCACTAAGGGCCTACTGAATAGGTAAACTAAGGGCCTGTTCACATGAACCCGGGGCAAAAAATTGACCCAGGGGTATGACTGACCCGGGACAACTTTCATCGTCTGTTCACATGAGTTACCTCAGCCCGGGGGAAAGTTGACCCGGGTCAGAAATACGGCCCCGGGGCAAACAAAACGTTGTCCCGGGGCAGCCTCGATTGCAATTTTGAATTGAAACTAAACGAGAACTTGCCCCGGTTTCCCATTACGATTTCCTGCACTCTGTTCACATGATAAAATGTTGCCACGGTGGGGCGGGTCACCCGGCACTGAAGACCGGGTGACACGGTTATCGTGGTTGACCCGGGGTAATAAAAAGTTCATGTGAACAACAATTTGGCGTTTGAATTGAACCGCATTATTTCAGACCAAAGGCCGAGGCAACTCGTCAGCACGGGGCAATGGCTTACCCCGGGTCAGCTCATTATCCCGGGTTCATATGAACAGGCCCTATTCAAGCAGTGCGACCCTGGTGCTTCCTCTCGATGTGACCACACTTCGTGATTCCTTTTGCCTTGTTGCCTGGATTTACAGAGAGCTGGCGAATTCTCTCCTCACACTTTGTGACAGGTCTGGAGGTGATTTTCAACCCGGGACCCTTCGATCAAGGGTCGATTGATCTTGGTCATCTCCGCCACTTTTTATTTTGTTAGGTTGTATGGAACAATACGAAAAGGATAAGAAAAAATTGGGAGTACCGCTTTGGAATATCGTTTCATGTCAAACTTCTCGTTTGGTAGTTGTTTCAAAAACTCCTGAACTGATTTTACAAAGAAACGATCTATACGATTGATACTTTTAATCACTTTTGTCAAAATATCTAAACTCGTTCAAAAGTTCCTCTCACGATAAGTGTTAAATGAAATATTCCCTATTTGATTCGTTTAGGATCGTCTTTAGAACGGAACATACAGATTCAAACGTTGAATGTTGAGTACTTGAAATCGTGTTGTCAATATGTCAGTTATTTTCTCCATGTTCTTCTTTTTCATCTTTTTCATCTGTTTTATGCAGAACCCAGTTGCTCAAGCTAATGCGAAGCTCGCCATGTTCTACGATTGGCTTTTCTATACTGGCGATAAAGATAATATCATGAATATAGGTGAGTTCTGAAAAAAGTTAAAAGTTGCGTTCTTACGTGTCTGTAGTATCAATCCCTTCGAATTTGCGGCCATAAATATTCCATGACTAAGCCTCTTTATTTGAGCAAATTTTTACCTTCTAACTGTACAAAATGATTTGAAGGATAGGCTCTTATGAGTCGGGACTATTAAGCCTTATGAATCTGCTGTCATAGTTAATTACTGATAACGACTCGAACCCAAAACTATATGCGAAACTTTGTTTACGGGAAGCCATTGAGCAAATATATTACTTTTATCAGTGGAAAATTATTCAAAAGATGAGCTCTTTTTTAAGAGTTTAAAACCCACTGGATATGCTAACGAAACTATTGATTATAATGACTTGGACTCGAACCCAATGATAAATTCAAAACTATTTGAAGCTATTAAGGAAATCTATTACCTTAGTCATCGTAAGATAATGCAAGAGAACCGACCTAATGTGCTAAATATATATTTCTTTGAATTTACTTTCATTACAATAACTTGAGAAGTCGTCTCTAGTTGTTAAAGAGCCCGGATAGGTTCGTCTCTGCATTCGGTGTGTGGTGGTGCAATATGTTTGAATGAAATGGCCTGGTTTTCTTGAGGCCCCGATGACGCAGTGGAATAGCGCACTAGAGTACGAATCTAGAGGTCGTAGGTTCGAGTCATACTCGGGTCATTTTCATTCTCACAAATTATCTCGAATAACCATAAATTAAAAAGACTTGAACTCAAACCATACGGCACTAGTTTCAGATAAGCATTTTCTTTGATTGCAAAATCTACAACTCAGAAGCATTCTTAAATTGTCTTTGAATTGAATGATCACAATTCATCATTCATGCTTCTGAAGGCCTGGTAACAGCTGTTAGCTCGTTAAGAATACTTTCTCTGTGAAACGCGCGGCATAACTGCTGCGAATATCGATTAAATTAAGAAATGCGGATACTTTTGAAGAAAAAATTTCAATCGTTCCGCTATATTGGTCATACGAAGAGTAGCTGAATTTTTGCGAAATATTTTACAAAAGCGGCGCATTATCTCAATCTTAAAACGCAAAATCTTATCTGTAATGGATATGTATGAAAAAAGAGGGATTTGTAATCGTTGGTTCAGAAATAGCATTAGTTGTGCAACGCAGAGCACCGAATTGATACAAATCTGAAAATCCTGTTGATTGCTGAGCCACTTATAAGTTTTATAGTATGCATTTACACTAAGAAGAAGGAGACTCAAAAGACAGAACTGAACATCTCATTTTATAGCTCTACTTTATGTATTGAGTACTCTCATGGAAAACCGATCCACATACTTCGTACTATTCATTTAGTAATTTCGTTCGAGAGAAGATCTATCTTTATGTCTAGTTCCATGTTAAGAACCTTCCCAAATATACCCTGTACAGAAATACATTGCTCGTTATAATATACCGCTGTTAAGTAGCGTATGTGTGATTTGCGATTCAATACCAATAATGAAAGGTACATTTCTGCTCACGACAACAGATCTCTTCCGAACATTGCTTGATGAGACATCAAAGGCTTTTTACAATTAATGGTGCTGGTCAGGCCTTTTACTTATTCAATACCCTTTGTTAACAAGTCGAACTGTATTGTCTTTTATTCGTAGCTCTTTCTTGTCTTTAAAGTCCTTATTTACTTCCCTAAACTCGCGAGAAAATAAATGTCCTTTTGAGAAAGTAATCGAGAGTCTTGTATAAGCAAGAAGCGAATCACTTCTCGTTCATTTCGCGATGATATTAAAAAAAACCATGAAATTCTCAGAAAAACCTTTAGTTCTCGCAAAAGTCGCGTACACATTGAGACAGAGTGATACGCCCCTTGAAATACTGTGTATTCAAGTAGATCATGTTAAGGCCCTGGAACAGTCGTGAACTTCGCTTCTCTGGGTATCGTCTCTGTAATATATTGTGTGTGTAAGTTTTTATTCATTGTTTGTAAAAAAGATACTGTGCCATGTGCAGGAAAGATGGTCTTGATAACCTCGGAGTGTTCAGCATGAGAACAAATAAAATTACCCCCTTCCCCTCATTGTATGCGGGATCAGACTTGGCCCTGCCTCTATTCTACGTGTGAAGGTTCGAAGACACGGAGCCAGAAACAGACAGGTTCTTGTGACATTTACATGTTTAAGACTGGCAAATAAACTAAATACATGGAATGAGATACAAGAATGAGAACAGTGGGAAAGGAAATAAGAAGGTTCATACATTCAGTTAAACGCGATAAAGAGGCTGAAGGAAGTTACGTGTAGAGCAGTTAGCCCTACTAGGTCATAAACACCTGCAGCCGCATTATGTCTCGAACCATTAAGTGCTTCATGATAAGGGCCTCTTAATGTATAACGAAGGATAATTTCTTAAATCACACCACTCTGCACACGACTAAACGTCTTATTGGCTCAGCTTTTTCCAGGTTAGTCGGCTTATCGATTGAGGTGCGGGCAATAATGCCATTTCTGACCGAGAATTGTAATCCCTCTCTTTCAATTAAGATTTATTAAGACTTCATCTTAGGTTTAAGGCAAAGAGAAAGCGGTACTTTACTGAAATGTTTCGCAATGTTCTTCATCAGCTGCTATCAGTGTGATCATCTGGGCTTAATGGCCGAAATTTCTTCTTCAAACGTACCTGCGTGTAGTTCTAAATCAAATCGACGTTCCCTTCAGCTAGTTCCCGTTTGTGGTACTCTTAATTTTTTATAAGAAACTATGCTAAATATTGGTACCAGACAATCATAACTTCCACCCCAAATAGGGTACGAGATTTTCTTAGCAAGTTTCCCCGGCCAAATATTTGACATGGTAGTAATCACTTATCATGACAAGCCCTTGATATTTAGTTGAGGACCCTTTAAAAACATGTTTACATATCGAGGCTGTTTCTGATAATATATTTGACATGATAGTCACCACGTATCATGGTGAGTCTTTAATATTCAGCAGGACAAAGTTGCGAGAGCGATCTGTTAACATTAATTACATATACCAAATGTGCCATAAAAACATAATCGTTTACGGGTTACATCGAGTTTTGCATTAAATCCTATTGCATAATGTCAATTGGATAGTTCCTGAATAATAGTTGAGAATTTAAAGTATGTTTTGGTAAAACACTACTTATGGGCAAATGGACTTGATGATTTGTCTTTGGATGGTACAGAACTTCAGTATAGCCAGGAAAATCTGAAGCATAGCGAAACGAATACATGGATTACTTAAGCTTTTCGTCTGACACACAACAGAGTAATAAGTCAGAAAGAGAACGAAACAGAAACCTAACTGATTATATACCCAGATGTGGATCGAAATAGGCCAATCAGAAAAGAGGTGAATGATTGGTATGGTGTAGGAAAACCAATCAGCACCCAAGATACAGTGAGCTGACCTTACCTGAACGAAATTCTACTTGAATTAGAGATTAATCTTCATATATTGTTTGTTTGCTTTTAATACTTCAGAATTTGTGATTCTTCAAAAGATACCAGGAAACAAAGGGTTGAGCACGTATGAAAACAGCACTTGACAATCAAACTAGGCCTTAGGGGTCTATATCTTAAGGTATTCTCTGATCATATAGCTTTTCTCCTCTTAAATATGAATTGAAATCTCTGCCAAATAAGATCACGCAATTATAATTCATTTGATGCACTGCAAATTAGTTTTATAGTCTCCGATTTTCAAGAGACGGCCCTAACAGCCCCTACCAAACCTGGATCGCTATACTATTATCTTTTTGATTCGTTTTTCCCAGGGCCGGATCCAGCACCCACAGAGAGGGGGGCGTAACACACATATCAAAGGATAATGTAAGGGAAATAGGGTATTATCAAGCTAATTGCATTGGTTTTCTACCAAAATAGGGTGGGCGTAAGAGATAATGCGTTATTTTGGTGCATACAGAAAAGAAGCAAATATTTATCGCAAGTTTCATATCATGATTTGATTCATACAAAATCTCCTATCAGAGACTTTTCCGTTTTGAAGATCTGATCCAACTGTTTCTTTAAACAATCTCTATTAAAAAAATGAGTTTATAGAGCAGCAGATGTTGCAAGGAATTTAGTAAAAGTCTCTACTGTGAGTTGTAATTGCTCTAACTTCAGGAAAATATTTTACGGTTTTCTACCTTGAGGTCCTCCACTGTGAGTTGTAATTGCTCTAACTTCAGAAAAATATTTTACGGTGTTCTACCTTGAGGCGAATAAACTATTTTCCTTAAAGCTTTATTTGTATTAACATTATAAGAACTTTTTAATTGATTATTTTGTCCCTTAAATGTACTTTTTCATCCTATAATATCTTTTATAGATTTTAACTCTATCTCAAGGACAATTTATGAAAATATGAACAGTGACGTGGTCGAGGAAGGCAAGGGAAATTGGAAACCTAGCGAAACATATCAACTACTGAAACTTTGCGTCTGACGCTAATCAGAGTAGTACGTTAGTAAGAGAACAAAATGAAACCCAATTAATCATTTAACCAGTCGTGTTTTAAAATTGGCCAATCAAGCACCAAAAATAGGGACCTCAAATTTTGCGAATACTTAACAGCGAAGTAAACAAAAGTTGAGACTAATACTTAAAAGCGAAGTAAACAAAATTTCAGACTAGCAATTAACAGCTCAGTAACAGTGGCGGATCCAGACAACTGCTACTACTGGATTTTCAGGCCTATTTTTTTCGTTATTTTGATTCAGGCTCTATGATGAAAAATCGATAGTTCTGTCACTTGCGCTAATTGGAGCTGTAGTCAGACATTTTCCTGGATCCGCCCCTGAGTCGATTCTAAGAAATAACCATTAGACTAAGGAATATATGTGGAACAAGCAGATGGGCAGCACACACAAGTATAGGGAAGCCTAACTTTGCACCAATTAACACAAAATTATGTTTCTAGAGCATTAACTCTCCATTGGTTTTTAATTACAGAACCAGCAATGCTTCTGATGCACAATTCCATAAAGACACACCCTATAATTACATATGGCCTTCTGGAATTCATCTGCAGGGTGAGTACATTTTATTCTGCACGTAATAGGAAATGCTGCACGCTTTGACTGCGGCCTTTAGTAAATAATCTCCAGTGACAAACCCATTTAAAAACTAAATAAGGTAAATAATCGCGCAGCTAAACAACAAAGCTTGCTGTTCTTTTGAGCAACGGTGCTGCAAATCTTAGTGCACGGATGCAGCTGCAACTAATCAACAAACAAAAGGCCAACGATGTATTTTTAGTTATTTGCTTATCTGATATGAAATACTTGTGTAAGTAAAATATCACGATATATATGATACGATTAGCATTAGCTTATATTATTGTAAATATTGTTGTTTTTGTTGTTTTACTTAACTATGATATTATGGCATATCATTAAATATTTTTAACCATTGAGAATGTTCCTTCCAAATCATTATGAGTATCCTTAAAGCTTTATGTAAAAGGGATGTTTATATCCAAAGCAACCGGGAGGGAGGTAGTGGGAAAATATTTCCCAGGGAATCGGCCTGTGTAGGGCCTAAAATTTTTGAATCATGTGTTCTGGCCTCAGAGGGCTATCTGCTTTTACCCAAGGCATCAGGTATCTCTCGGCTGCCCTTAAGTTCGTATCCAAATACGATCATAAAAAAATTCGTTTCTGGAAATTTCTAAACTTGTACGAATTCGTTTCGCAATAAGCGTTATGTATGAAATATTCCATCCTCAATTAGTTTGAAATCGTTTCAAAATAAGCGTCATGTACGAAATATTCCATCCTCAATTGGTTTGAAATCGTTTCGCAATAAGCGTCATGTATGAAATATTCCATCCTCAATTGGTTTGCAATCGTTTCGCAATAAGCGTCATGTATGAAATATTCCATCCTCAATTGGTTTGCAATCGTTTCACAATAAGCGTCATGTACGAAATATTCCATCCTCAGTTGGTTTGAAATCGTTTCAAAATAAGCGTCATGTACGAAATATTCCATCCTCAGTTGGTTTGAAATCGTTTCACAATAAGCGTCATGTACGAAATATTCCATCCTCAGTTGGTTTGAAATCGTTTCGCAATAAGCGTCATGTATGAAATATTCCATCCTCAGTTGGTTTGAAATCGTTTCAAAATAAGCGTTCTGTACGAAATATTCCATCCTCAGTTGGTTTGAAATCGTTTCAAAATAAGCGTCATGTATGAAATATTCCATCCTCAGTTGGTTTGAAATCGTTTCAAAATAAGCGTTATGTACGAAATATTCCATCCTCAGTTGGTTTGAAATCGTTTCAAAATAAGCGTCATGTATGAAATATTCCATCCTCAGTTGGTTTGAAATCGTTTCAAAATAAGCGTTATGTACGAAATATTCCATCCTCAGTTGGTTTGAAATCGTTTCGCAATAAGCGTCATGTATGAAATATTCCATCCTCAGTTGGTTTGAAATCGTTTCAAAATAAGCGTCATGTATGAAATATTCCATCCTCAGTTGGTTTGAAATCGTTTCAAAATAAGCGTTATGTACGAAATATTCCATCCTCAGTTGGTTTGAAATCGTTTCGCAATAAGCGTCATGTACGAAATATTCCATCTTCAGTTGGTTTGAAATCGTTTCAAAATAAGCGTTATGTACGAAATATTCCATCCTCAGTTGGTTTGAAATCGTTTCGCAATAAGCGTCATGTATGAAATATTCCATCCTCAGTTGGTTTGAAATCGTTTCAAAATAAGCGTCATGTACGAAATATTCCATCCTCAGTTGGTTTGAAATCGTTTCAAAATAAGCGTCATGTACGAAATATTCCATCCTCAGTTGGTTTGAAATCGTTTCAAAATAAGCGTCATGTACGAAATATTCCATCCTCAGTTGGTTTGAAATCGTTTCACAATAAGCGTCATGTACGAAATATAACATCCTCAGTTGGTTTGAAATCGTTTCGCAATAAGCGTCATGTATGAAATATTCCATCCTCAGTTGGTTTGAAATCGTTTCAAAATAAGCGTCATGTATGAAATATTCCATCCTCAGTTGGTTTGAAATCGTTTCAAAATAAGCGTTATGTACGAAATATTCCATCCTCAGTTGGTTTGAAATCGTTTCAAAATAAGCGTCATGTATGAAATATTCCATCCTCAGTTGGTTTGAAATCGTTTCAAAATAAGCGTCATGTATGAAATATTCCATCCTCAGTTGGTTTGAAATCGTTTCAAAATAAGCGTCATGTATGAAATATTCCATCCTCAGTTGGTTTGAAATCGTTTCAAAATAAGCGTTATGTACGAAATATTCCATCCTCAGTTGGTTTGAAATCGTTTCACAATAAGCGTCATGTACGAAATATTCCATCCTCAGTTGGTTTGAAATCGTTTCACAATAAGCGTCATGTATGAAATATTCCATCCTCAGTTGGTTTGAAATCGTTTCACAATAAGCGTCATGTATGAAATATTCCATCCTCAGTTGGTTTGAAATCGTTTCACAATAAGCGTCATGTACGAAATATTCCATCCTCAGTTGGTTTGAAATCGTTTCAAAATAAGCGTCATGTATGAAATATTCCATCCTCAGTTGGTTTGAAATCGTTTCACAATAAGCGTCATGTACGAACTATTCCATCCTCAGTTGGTTTGAAATCGTTTCAAAATAAGCGTCATGTATGAAATATTCCATCCTCAGTTGGTTTGAAATCGTTTCAAAATAAGCGTTATGTACGAAATATTCCATCCTCAGTTGGTTTGAAATCGTTTCAAAATAAGCGTCATGTACGAAATATTCCATCCTCAATTGGTTTGAAATCGTTTCAAAATAAGCGTTATGTACGAAATATTCCATCCTCAGTTGGTTTGAAATCGTTTCGCAATAAGCGTCATGTACGAAATATTCCATCCTCAGTTGGTTTGAAATCGTTTCAAAATAAGCTTCATGTACGAAATATTCCATCCTCAATTGGTTTGAAATCGTTTCACAATAAGCGTCATGTACGAAATATTCCATCCTCAATTGGTTTGAAATCGTTTAGCAATAAGCGTCATGTACGAAATATTCCATCCTCAGTTGGTTTGAAATCGTTTCGCAATAAGCGTCATGTACGAAATATTCCATCCTCAATTGGTTTGAAATCGTTTCAAAATAAGCGTCATGTATGAAATATTCCATCCTCAATTGGTTTGAAATCGTTTCGCAATAAGCGTCATGTACGAAATATTCCATCCTCAATTGGTTTGAAATCGTTTCAAAATAAGCGTCATGTACGAAATATTCCATCCTCAATTGGTTTGAAATCGTTTCAAAATAAGCGTCATGTATGAAATATTCCATCCTCAATTGGTTTGAAATCGTTTCGCAATATGCGTTATGTACGAAATATTCCATCCTCAATTGGTTTGAAATCGTTTTGCAATAAGCGTTATGTACGAAATATTCTATCCTCAGTTGGTTTGAAATCGTTTCGCAATAAGCGTCATGTATGAAATATTCCATCCTCAATTGGTTTGAAATCGTTTCGCAATATGCGTTATGTACGAAATATTCCATCCTCAATTGGTTTGAAATCGTTTCAAAATAAGCGTTATGTACGAAATATTCCATCCTCAGTTGGTTTGAAATCGTTTCACAATAAGCGTCATGTACGAAATATTCCATCCTCAGTTGGTTTGTAATCGTTTCACAAGAAGCGTCATGTACGAAATATTCCATCATCAATTGGTTTGAAATCGTTTATGCAAAATATATGAAGCGAACTCGATTATTCCGGGCTGAGTGCGTAAACCGAATCGTTTGTAATCGTTATGCATTCGTTTCAAATCGTGCAGAAGGTATAATAAGATGATATCTTGCCAAAAATCAACCAATTTCATTCTATGCCTTCATTCAACAGATGGTGACTAGCTATTCCTCTCAACTTGAACCAATGATTAAACAAGGCGTCAAACGAGCTTTCCGCAGTATACTGGAAAAGAGAGTGGTTGGGTAAGTCGTATGCAGATAAATTTCCAGTTGGGAGTAATGGACGATATCAGTTTTTAAAACGAATGGACAGATTTTTCTGTGTCATTTGCGGGCAACTTCTATCCCTTGGCTTTTTTGAGACCCGAAAACAGATCCATCTTCAAGATCTGGAGCCTCGGGTTGTAAGATCGTTAAGATGCTTTGGTAACGAGGTTTATTAGAAGGTCTATTCACGTGGATGATTTTTGTGAAATCAAGTTGTCTCTCGTTTTGATTCATTTGCTATTTTAGTACAGAAAAAACCAGCATATACGGACCTACATATTTCTGTGTTAGCCTAAAGGTTTGGCTACATTTTAGCTAATATTTATTTGGTTGGATACAAGGTTCAAAAATTATGTTTCAGGTGTATACCGGTTATCAAAGTGATAAGAAAAACTTGTAAAAAATCTCGTAGTGAAATAGTAAAGGTAGCTGTTTATTTTGAGCAACGTTGCTATAAAACTTGATACGCTGTTTTCCCTATCGCTTTGATAACGGGCATACATCTACATCAGTTTGAAAATTTTATGAATTACATGGTTCCACTTGTTGTTGATTTTTTTGCTCGCTTTGTAATTGCACCCTATTTTTAAAGAAGATCTGGCTATAAAAATCCGAACTAACCATTTATTTTCGTTTTCATTTAAAACCGTCTTTCCCTTATTTTTAACAGCTCCTTGGCTCCTCTCTTGCACAATCATCGCATGGACAGAAATATCAAGACATTAGTCAGGGAGACACTACCAGACTTCACTGGACGGGACAAGCACGCTACGGGTAAGGTTTATCGCTTACTTGCGTGAGTGAGATTGTATTTAACGTGCTTCCTATCGTGCGATCTTAGTGCCAGAAATGACACTGTATCATCTAATACATTACTACATATTCTAGTTTATGAGGCCGTTTTATGTTTGCATCATCGTGTGGTCTTGGCCTTAGACTATCCTGCAATCATGCAAATCGTGCGAATCAAGCAAGAGTAACCTAACGTGCTATCTTGGCTTTAATACCAATAGGGACACGGTATCATCAACACATTACTACATACAACAGTTTAAGAGGCCTTAGTATACTAACGTATTCTCATTTGTGAGTGAGTTTGTTTCTGTTTGATAATCTAGCCTGACAAATGCTGGGCCTCATTTCAATCTGAGACATGTCAACATATACCAATGCCTCACTAGATGCATTAGTTTATGCAGCCTTGTGGCAAATGGGGACATACCCTGAAATGAATTCCACCTTCATTTTGGGATTCTTGAATCAGTTATTAAACAACGAGAAAAATATAAATATGTGATCAAAAGTATATAATAATATATACTTGGCTCTGAATATGAAGTTAATCTGAAACACGACAAATGAGTGCCTCTGTTGTGGATATACCTGGAGGGGGGCATACCTGAAGGCTACAGCACCAAAACTAAAGCACATGGGCTGGGGAGGAATACAACTGCAAATTATGCTTTTTATTGTAAAAATTATGGTTTTAATAGTAATTATGGCTTTACTTAGACAGTTAGGTTTTTATTAGCTCACTCGTCTAGGAGTGTGAGCTATAATAAGCTTAGCTTTGAACCAACTGTAAATAAGGAGTCTATCATTATTATTCTAACACTTGGTTTTCAAATCAAAGGCCTCTGTTTCTGAAATCAATTATTTACCCCCACAGGCTCACGATCCGAAGAGCCACCATCTTCACCCACATCGCCAACCTCTCCAACTCCGCCTCCGACACTACCGAAGCCAGAACCACCGCCCGCTGTCTCACCTGTTCCGGACACCAAAGAACCGGAGGACGTTGAAACCGGCTCAGAAGATGCCCAAGAACCGGAAACGGACGAAGCTGTCTTCTCAGACGAAGATGATGAGGTAGAAAAAGTTCTGCCATCGAAATCCACGTTTAAGCCGATTGTTAAGGATGAGGAAGTGATTAACAAGATGGATGAAGGGCTTGGCAGTGAAGATGTCGCCGACCTCGAGGAGTTTCAGAACATAGATAATAACCTGCTCAAGGATAATATTCTCAAGCTTAAAAACGATATGTAAGTCATCTTTTCCTCAAGTTATTTATGCGGTGCCTTGTGAATTTTGTAACCATATACACCTCGTAGGAAGGCACTCCCAAACATCCAAAACAGGGAGGTCCATGTCAATATTTTGGGTCTGAAATCTTCCCTTCAGTCATATTACGGGTTAGTTAATTACTGTAAGGACACAATTCAATATTTGGGAACAGAAATCTGAAGATGTGAAGAATCATGGATCCTGATGCATTTCTGCAGTAACCCATCCAAGTATCAAGATATGTCATTTAATAAATAGCAACATCTAGGTTCTCTGAAAAAATCTTGAATTCGATATTTCGGGTTCCCAAAACACAAGGCTAGTTATTTAGGAGTAAGTGAAGAAATTTTGGCATGGACCCCCGTATTGGAAGATATTGAGTTCCTCCTCTGGCTCTGAATAGGAATTTCATCTGATACATAAATTAATGCCTCGGTTGTGGATAAGCCTGGAGCTTGACACACTTAGAGACTGAATGACCTGATTTGATACAGTGGCTAGCCCGCTTGATTGTAGTTTGCCTCGTTCTGGGCTCGAGACCTGTTGGAGGCACGTCAGAATTGTGCGAGCCCACATTGGTAGGATTTGTTTACTCGCGTCAGGTTTGCCAAGGGTACCTTTGACTTTTTAAATATTTTGGCTTAGTTTCTGACATGGATGCTCTCAACATGAAATTCGTAAAAATTCAAAATAAAATTTCAAATGAAATTTTAGGCACAGACAAGAGTTTGTGATTAAAAAAGATTGGAAGAGGCGTGATCTGGCTAGGACATGTTTTGTTCACATTTAAGATTTATTCTCATTGGACGGATAGTGATGAATAAAGATTACTAGAAAATGCCCAATTCAGCATAGTCGAATTCCTCTTATTAGTTGTACGAACGTTGCTTTGTATTCTATCGTCGTTTCATCTCTGTTTTATTTTAGAGACGACTCCTTGAGATGCGAGGCAATGGAAAGCATAATATCAACAGTTGATTCAATGGTAAGACTTTTTCAAAGAAGTTCCAAAATGAGGCAGGAATTTGGTCACCTTTTGAAGCCCTGAATATCCCTGGCCACGCTAAACCACTTTAATTCAAATTGATTTATCACACAGCAGCAAAATTAGAAATCATTTCCTAATTTGATGCTATTGCTATTAAGGATTTGATTTTAGTTTAGTTTTAGTTAATTAGTTTAGTTTTATTAATTTGGTTTAAAATAGGTGATTAACAACTACTTATTGCGTTACCAATTTTAAAGGAAGTTGATAAAAAATAAAATAGCTACCGACTTCCCCAAGGCTCAAAACTAAACACTGTGTATGATCAACGATCAAGAGCATAAAGATACAGGGTTTTCAAAAATTTTTAAACAACATAGAGTGGAAAATTCTTTCTTTTTATTAAATAAATTTCTCCAAACATGTCCAAATTTGCATCAAACTTCAAATTTCCAAAGTCTTAGAAACAGCGTGAGAAGACACAACCCTATGATGAAGTTAGATTATGGTTGAATGTATCGATATAAAGATCATGCAGCTCTCTCTTAGTATGTTTGGAATTTTTTTGTATGGTTATGAAATTTCTTGTTTGAATTTACACATTTTGATTTTTTGATTTTAAAACTTTCTACTGAATCCCCTCGAATAGTAGAACGTCCTTCATTAAATGTTCCCAAACCATGTGGAGATAAACAACATCCTCGATTGAGATATTATCTCGCTCAGCAATTTTTTTTCTCTCTAACTTAGGATTAGGGTTTTCAGTGTATTAAAATTGTTGAAATTCAGATGAAAAGAGTTGACCATTTGACTACTATTTCAGCTCCATTAATCATTTTTTTTGCAGAAAGACTTTGATGATGAAATGGCAACGCCGATTTGTGTCTGTCTCGCTGCATACCTTATGGATGACCTCGCCATGCCATGCTTACCAGCCAATAAACCTGAGAGGTAAATCATTCCCCTTATTAGCTACCTTACTCATCATGATAATCTTACTGCAATATCTGTCAGATATTTGTCCATAGTATTTCCTCACTTTTCTTACCCTTCTTTCTCTTTCTTTGACTTTCAGGATTGGTAGTTTAGCTTTTTAGATGTGACGAATAAAAGAACAAATGTATGAGAAGTATAATGTAATATATTCCAATGCTTCCACCAAATTAAATATTTAGACGAATGAAAGAACAAATTGTATGAGAAGTATAATGTAATATATTCCAATGCTTCCACCAAATTAAATATTTAGACGAATGAAAGAACAAATTGTATGAGAAGTACAATGTAATATATTCCAATGCTTCCACCAAATTAAATATTTAGACGAATGAAAGAAAAAATTGTATGAGAAGTACAATGTAATATATTCCAATGCTTCCACCAAATTAAATATTTAGATGAATAAAAGAAAAATTGTATGAGAAGTACAATGTAATATATTCAAATGCTTCCACCAAATTTAATATTTAGACGAATAAAAGAACAAATGTATGAGAAGTATAATGTAATATATTCCAATGCTTCCACCAAATTAAATATTTAGACGAATGAAAGAACAAATTATATGAGAAGTATAATGTAATATATTCCAATGCTTCCACCAAATTAAATATTTAGACGAATGAAAGAACAAATTGTATGAGAAGTACAATGTAATATATTCAAATGCTTCCACCAAATTAAATATTTAGACGAATAAAAGAACAAACTGTATTAGAAGTACAATGTAATATATTCAAATGCTTCCACCATATTTAGACGAATAAAATAACAAACTGTATTAGAAGTACAATGTAATATATTCAAATGCTTCCACCAAATTAAATATTTAGACGAATAAAAGAACAACCTGTATTAGAAGTACAATGTAATATATTCAAATGCTTCCACCATATTTAGACGAATAAAAGAACAAATTGTATGGGAAGTACAATGTAATATATTCAAATGCTTCCACCAAATTGAATATTTAGATATATTACATAGTACTACTCAAATCATTTGTTTTTGTATTCGTCTTACACAAATCAAATTATTTTCAAATTTGCTACATATGTTATAAATTTTTTGTAAAATGCATCTGCATTTGATGTTCTTCTGGGCTTTTTGGTTTTTCTGCACATATTTCAGATTGGCTTTTTCACTTTTTGTAACTATTCACTTTGTATGAAGCATGTACAGCCATCTAATTATTCTGTTTAAGTCCCTTAATTCCATTTAACTTACAGCCTGTGAGAAGTCGGTGGACGTAACAGTTCTTTATAGTACAGTATTATTTCTCGAAGAAACCAAATACTTATAATACTACTAAATTTAGAGTTCAAATTGCTACTTAAAAAATCCTAAACTTTTGGCATGTTGTGTTGACTTGTTCACTTTGATTAACTCTTATTTGTTACTGCTGTAATGTGAAGAGTTGTTATGGTTGAATTCATTTCAATTTTCGCTGCATGACATACCTCTGCTAAAGATGTGTAGTAAAATAATGATGATGATGATGATGATTTATATCAAAAGAGGCAGAGGCAAAAAAACAGTATCTGGCACTCTTAAGACTTCTCAAATCTGGGTTCTTTTCAGACTGCTACTCAACACACAATTTTCACTTTATATCATATCAATATTAAAAGTTTTCAATTCATACACTAATGACGACTCCGGCTTGAAATACGTAAGTGTGTCAAATTCTGTCTTTTTTGTCTCTGCCTCTTTTAAAAAAGATATTTTTCTTTCCTATAATATTAAACTATATCTTCGTTTTAGCTCCACCGATCCGTTAGCTGAAAAGCCACAGCATGTGTTATTCAAGTAATGAAATCTTATTTTCCTCAATATTTCATGTTCATTTATCAAGTTTGATCTAGGTTGCAAAGGTAATATGGGTTGCTTGCCTTGGGTCTTGTCGTGTCGTTTCGTGTCGTGTCGTGTAGAGGGCTTGTTCTTTATATCACTTGGATTTCAGAATTCAAAGAATAGTATTTGATCGGTACAAACTTTCATAAAAGCTTGAAAAATCTTAAATATATGAAATGTGGAAGACTACTAAGGAACGGCTATGCCCGATAAGTTTATTTGTCTGTAATGTTGGCTATTTAGCTTATCTTAATTGAAATATTTCTTTTAATTGTCACAGCTATTGTCTTGTATCGAATTATTTGTTTTATTACAAAGACATACGAAAGCTTTTCATCTGACAATCACCAGAGTTATACAGAAGAACAAAATAGCTTACACAAGTTGGATAAAAAAATTGATATAATTTTCTTGATCATTTAAATGCATAGTACATTTTATTGAAACGTTTTTGCGAACAATACGGAACTATTGTGTACCAATGGCAATGGGATTCTTTCTCTTGAACTTTGATGGTTTGATTCTTTTTTCAGATCAATAACATCGTTGTCAAAACACGATATAGATCGGGATAAACTTTACGTTCTTCTAAATGGCCTACACGAATTGGATCAAAAAATTGGATATCATTTTCTTTATTATTTGAAAGCATAGTAAGTACATTTTATTTTACTAATAGTTTCAAATAGGATGGGTTCCCTCATTTGGATTGGGATTTTTTATTATTTCAGTGTTGGGTTGGGGTCAGTACCCCTCATTCAGGACCCCCTATAAACCAGAACACGAATTAACCCCTCCTAGGCCCTGAGCAGGGTATAAAATAAATCTAGAAATATTTACTGTCCCGATTAGGAAAATGATTAGCATGTTGGCCTTTCATCATAGGTAAGGTCCTGAGCTCGAAACCAGTTTGGGTATACTACGATTGTGGTTACCAACACATGATTTTATATCATACAATTAATTATTTTTCTTTCTCCAGTACAAATGATGATGAATTTTTTAATTACGAAGATTACGTCAGTTACCAGAAGGATAAAACTTTAAGGACAGTTCTAACTAGCGATATGACAGTAAGTATTTATACTATTTGATTTAAGTTAGAGGTGTGGGGTCAGGGGATATGTAAAGGTTTTTTCACTTGTGGGGAAAACATGAAAAGGGGCCCCTAGATTTCAATCATTTTTCTATTTAAAAAAGCTGTGAGCTTTACTGGGCAAATTGGCCCCCAGTCATTACCTTGAGAGATTCTTTGTATAGTGCTAGGGTTAGGTTTGTGATTTGTTCTTGGGTTTGTCATAAGGTTTCGGTTTAGGGTTTGTGGGAGCAGGGAACAATTAGTTTACATTTCTAAGGGACAATGATGCACAAATATATGGCAGCAAATTTTAATATTAAAAGGGAGTGGATTCATTAAGACTCAATTCATTCGTTGCCTGACTTCAGTTCAATCGAATTAAATATTTGTTGTTAGAATTCTTGGATTTCTCATCTCGTGGACAGTTGAGGCTAAGCTGAAATTTTTTCAATTTATACTGTATGGCCATAAAAAAGTTATATCACATCTTTTACGTTAGATCACATTCTCGTTTCATACACCCTAAAACATTTCTATTGTTATTCTAGTTTCTTGCAGATAGGCACAGTGTTGACCTAAGGCTCCGTATGCATTGGGGTAGAAATGGTGCTAAAGATATTGTGATGTTTTGACTTGAAATGGATGAACTGTTTGAACGTCGAGCAGTGTGATGGATCGAACGAAACAATCAAACGTTTTTACATGTTTCACTGTCAAACCTACCAACTTTCTCAGTACAAAAACCGGGAGACTCTTTGATCTTGGTCGCCTTCTATTGTTTTTCATTGGAGGTGCCTTTGATCTATAAAGGACAAGCTGAGAGTCTCGCGGTGAGATTGGGAGAGAGAGCTGCGAGGTCTGCGCTGTTTTTTTATCAACAAACATCTTTTTCTGCAGGCGTGCCACCAATTCGATCCGAAACTGTTCCTGTTCATGATAACTTCAATTTTCAAAGCATTCAGCGAGGCTGCAGTCGGGAATGGCGAAATAATACGATTGCTTTGCTCGGCTATCAGTCCTATCGAGGTTCGTCTATTTCCTTACTTTGAAACCATGCCAATCATACCATTTCCACACTGCTCGTCGAAGCTTAAACTGAGAAACCGCAATCGTGGATAAAATTAATAAAACACCATAAAAATGTTGTTGATAATTGCTTTGAGCCCCCCTACCCTGCCAGTCAATGTTGTGTGATGAAGATGTATCATCTTAAGTTTTAAATTCAAGATTCCCAACAGTGATTGAGGGAAGGGGGTACTTCAATCATATTTTCATTAATTTTTTTAGGTGTTTTATTATATTTTGTCCGCAATTGCAGATTAAATTGAACCACGTTTCCATTATTCAAATACACTGAACAAGATATGTTCCATCATTCAAATACCCTTGATTGACTGTAACAGAACCATGAGTAAATGGTGTTTGGTTAACCAACAACCATGTCAGTAAGAAAGCAGTGATAGAATGTAGTCTACACATAGGCTATACATATAAGACTATACATTTACCCCTAAAAACTATTTACAATGTTGAAAATATGAGATGTAAATGTTTTGAAATATACCATATATTGATTGATAATAAAAACTTTTAAACAAATATATAAAATAGAAACAACAACCCTAACAACAGTGGCAGGGAAAGCATTAAAAAAGGTGTGTAATAAACAAACAATTTAAAGGAAAAATGAATTTTGAAACAATGTGAAAAAAACCTTATTTCCATAATGGTCCCCTCAAAGGTGCGCCAAATGAAAAAAAACAAAGGAAAAGTTGGATTTTTCAAACAATTGCAGAAGTGAGCAAAAAAGTGATGGTATCGTCGACGTCTTGATAGAACTGATAGATGTCATCTTCCTTGTTTTGATGCTTTTGAAGGGATATGTTTGACCTAACGCTTAAACGTGTTTGCGGTGTTTGCTGATTTCAAGCTGATTTCAAGGTAGAGCTATATTCATACGGGAAATCCAAAGTGACCCAGGATCTCTTTATTGAAATTAAATGTTGTTTTTTTTCAGATTAGAGAAATCATTTCTCAAATCATAATGGGTGATCTGGCTATCATTGGAGAAAACCAAGTACAGTCACTCCTAGGTAAACATCACACTTTTCAGAAAGTTCAATATTCAGTATGCTATATAATATACCCGGTGAAATATCTTGTAGTATACTAAAAAACCTATGTAAGATCCTATAGTAGGATCTTATAAGATCGTATAAGGATTTTGTGCAAGATCTTACCGGAAAAATTTCATCCAGCTCCCCCTTTTGGAATAACCCTGTCTTTTTAATGTGAATTTCCGAATACACTTTTTAAGATAAGCAACAAGTCTTTGGTCTCAGCCCTCAATGTTGTTTGAAGATTTCGGATCTTCAGTACTCAAAGTACTCAAGAGCAAACAACGACAAAAATATGGTCATTTCCCTGTACCCGAAACTGTGTTAATTGACGATGTTCATGTAAGAAACATTTGAAATACCAAGTACGCTTCTTTCAAAATGAAACATAGTGTGACCAAGGTTAAGCACTTTCAGTATAGTTGCTTCAGTACTTAGTTGCTCAATTCATTTCATCAAACCCTGGAGTTGCTTATGATTTGGGTCATTCAAAATCTAGTTGCTTATTGAAAGAAAGGGTACGCCCCTCCCTTATCTCAATCTGGTCAGAAAGTCTATGCATCGTGAAAACATTCATGATGAAGATAGAAATGGAAATGTGGAGGATATAATTAACCTACCGGTTTGGAAGGATAGAATTGAAGATAGGAGTGGATAAATGAACTATTAGGCCCTCCTAAAGCTTTCAAAAACAAGTTCTGATTGCAGACTCTAATTAGTTTTGAATAAGTAAGTAAGTATGTATTTTTTGCCACAAAAAACCTTCTTATTATTTACAATGAAATTTTGTTATTATTTGAAATCAAACAGGCACGGCAGAAAGTTCTTATTATAAAAATCATTAAAGGTTCTAATAACAAAGAATCAATAATAACAGCCCTGTCTACGATGGCATAAAAAGGGTTGGTGGAACCTTATTTCCATGATTGTCTCTAAGAGATGAGAGTAAGCCCACCTTGTCGAAAGGCAAAGCTATCTAAAAGTTTCATTATACTAATAAAACATTTGATGATATTCCATCTATTTGCTTACTTCAGTACATTGATTACCTTAGGATTTGTATTAGTAGACGGTAGAATTAGTGATTTTAACCTCGGAGCAGTTTGACTTACTGCAAAACATGTGAAAACCTTCTTCCTACCGCATAAAAGAGACTACACCATGATGCTTCTGTGGTTGACACCGTCTATTATTGTACATTTTTCCTTTCAGTTTCGTCGTTATCTTGGGACTCATTTGAGCAGAACTGTTTATGGCAGATTCTGGTTGTCGAAGAGACTCCAGTGGAGATGGTTGTGGGAATTTTGCCTCATTTGAAAATAACCGAACACCCAGAAGCGTTGTCCCCGCTGCTTATGCAACTGAGACAGGAGAGGTAAGAGCTACATGGCATGCCAAGGTCCTTTTTCGATATCCTGTTTGCCGTTTCCTGTAGATTCAGGTAGACTTGGAAAGAAGAGGGTTTTTCATCTACACTCTTGTCTCTTTCAACAATTATGTAGGGGCACAAACATTACATTTGGTAAAAATGAAAATATCTTGAAAATCGCAGAAATCTTAAAAAATCTTTATCTAAAAAATCAAAGAGTATATTATAAATTATTACAAATCTAAAAAGATCTTAGAATCTTTCAAAATCTTCCGCACTTTTCTCAAAGTGATCCACCCCTCGGAGTTAAGTTTACTAGATTATGTGAAATTCTCCTTTTAGGCTATATCCACTGAATTAGCGACCACTGCGAACAGCCCCTCACTCTCCTCTCCCTTACCCCCCCCCCCCCCTCCTCCTACACTCCCCCAATACGTTTATGCAAATACATAATTCATTTAATTAAGAACTCGATGTTCCGACTTTCAGGGAAACAGTACTTGATACATATATAGTAGAGCGTTGAATACACCTATTAGCAAAAAAGAGACAAGAAATTACTCTTTCGTTTCTACAAAAACCTGTTTCATGATTGCTCATTCATCATGAGATGGACTAATGTTTATTTTAGCCAGATATATCGAAAACATAGCGAAACGAAAACATGGATTACTTCGTTATTATTCGTTTCGCTATATTTCCAATATTTCCGGCTATTTTGAGGTTCTGTACCACTCAAAGACTGTTCTAATGTTTATTTATTCTCTCCAATATCTATCTAGTCCAACTGCTGATATAGTAAAGCCGCTACTCTGCATGGAATGCTCAGAAAAGTCTGGAGTGTTTCAGCTGAGCACCTGCTTGTTTAAATACTGGTACCAGGCAGAGGGACGGGAGCTGGCACACGTCATTGCGCAGACGCTAACAAAGTTGGTCAATCAGACTGGAAAGAGGAGGCAAGGAAGGTAAAATCATTTATATTTGAACTGGTAATTACAACTACTAATAGCATATATACAACAGTAAACAATTGGTTAAAGCTTTTCGGTTAAATAACCATCCTCACTGCTAGATGTTAAAATGATAAAATAAGCTATTTTCTAATATATTGCACCTGAATGAAAATGACTAGATTTATCTTATTTTACCGTTACAGTATTGTTTTTGTAAGGTAAACAAATAAAAAGACAAACAGCTCGTGATTGATAAAGTATTGGTCAGTTTAGCGAGATTGTTGTACAGACGCACATTACATTACAAAATACCATTTGGTTAATATTGCAAATACTATAACAACAACAACAATGATTTTTTTTGGACAAACTTTCATTTGAACATAATGATATGATTATACCTGAAAATTTATTCGAATTGCCAAAGAGATTTTTTTCTGTATCTGTACCGTTTTGCCAACAAAATGAAAGTTTGTTCAAAAAGTTTATAGAAACGTTTCATGCTTTTACTAACGATAAATTCATCAACTATGATGTTTAAATATATCCCATCGTCTCTCTTGGGATGGGTTTGGGTGGGCTATCTGTCCAACGATGAAGCTATCGACATATGACATTTAGTTTTAATCCATAGCCTTTATACCTTGCTTACACTAATGGCAAATTTCTTCTCTATATCGTTTAGAATACTCTAACATTTACTTTGCAGGCCCGGCGGAACCGGTCCGGTTGGTCCGGCGTTGGCCGGACCAATTTTTGGGCCTAAACGCTCCTTTTGTAAAAAATGATATTGCCTTTTCCTAAAACATTGGACTTTTATGGTAACTGTCGGTTCATTTTTACGTAAATTACTTTCTAAAAATCAACAATCCTAGTTTAAAGTCATCTCTGAGAACCTAAATTTCAAAATTTTCAGGGGGTATTCCTCCTGGTCACACAAGTTTAGCTTGCACCGGACCAACTATGGACAGCTTCTGCCGAGCCTGCTTTGTCAAATATATTGAGGAGAGCAGTTATTACCTTTTACATCCGGGATATTTTTGAAAAATGTATAACACTGAGGCTGGTTATTTAAGTGAAAAGCTTTTCCTAATTTTCACTGCTGTATATATGATTTAAAGATAAATTTGTAATGGCAAATCTGACATCGCCATCAGATAAATCGGATTTATTGCGTAAAAAACATGGATTACTACACTTAAGCTTTTCTTCTGACACTCAACAGAGTTATACGTCAGAAAGAGAACGAAACACAATTAGTATCACTCTGTTGAGTGTCAGAAGAAAAAGGAAAGCTTAAGTAATCCATGTTTTCGCTATGCTTCCGATTTCTCTAGCTTTATCATATTGAAGTTTTGTACCGATCAAAGGCTGTTCTTTGACAGGAATCTTTCAAGTGATCAAAATTTCATTTCAATGCCCTCCTATTACGATTTCTCACAAGTTGACAAGCCCGTATAGGCTGATGTAGTGCTGCACGGTATTTCATTGGGTAGATTTAGACCAATTTCCGACAAAACGAAAAGAAGACTTAGCGTTAGGCCTTTCTCTATGAAGCCTGCCGATTTTTCAAAAATTGCGAGATAAAGGCATCTGAAAAAGAATTCTTAACTGCACTCGACTCCCGCTATCTTGATTTCCGGTTATCTCGAACTGCCCGCTATCTCGATCTCGAGCAAAATCTATTTCCCCTCGTTTTCCTATTTAGTTTAGTAAACAAATAAGACCCGTTATCTCGAACAAAAATAACTCGAACTTTTCGCTATCTCGAACAAAACCTATTTCCCGTGAGCAAGAAAGTCCCGTTGTCTCTAACAATATGAAGCAGATAATTTCAATTTCATCTAATTATACGCCAATAATAGCTTTTGCTTAAACTAACAAAAGACTTCTAACTTCTGCACTTAACTACACCAACAGCAACTCTTTTCTCAAAAAAACAGAAATAAGTCTATGTTATCTAACAAGAAGTATTTTGCTAGGAACTCAGATCCTCCAAAATTTAATCCGTTGCCTTTAACTAGTGCTGTGCAGGAACCAAACTCGTCTGCCCTGAGAAAGAAGAAGATGGTCTTTGCAAATTACCAAGTCCTTTACGTAGATGTCCTGCACACATTTCATTTCTCGTCATGCAAACAGCATACTAGTCGACTACGTTGTTGGTTCGGTTACAACTATTCATGTAAACATGATCCGTACATTGGCATTGAAGGTTTATAAAACTCTCAACCAACTAATTCCCTCTTTTATGTGAAAAAGTTTTGTAGAGAAGCCTTCAAATTATAACCTCAGAGGAGTAAAAACCTTAGATATTCCAAAAGTCAATACCACCAAATATGGAATCAAATCTCTTAGTTATCTTGGACCCAAAATATGGAATTCACTTCCAGATAACATAAAGATGGCATCGTCCACCAATCATTTTAAAATGCTAGCGAAAACCTGGTTTTTTGGCAACGTATGCTGCTGCTCTTTCTGTCCACAATGATCTGTCATAGGAGTGGCCAGACTTGATGCAACTCTTTACGTTTTGTTGCTTTATGTTGGTTTAAATTAGTCACCCTTGTACTATGTAAATACTATCACTAAATAATTCATATTATTTTTATTATTATTATTATTATTATCATCATTATTCGATCATGAATGTGGGTTTTTCATTTCCCGTTAGAGTTCGAGATAGCGAGAGTCGACTGTATACAATAACCTTTACATCCAACTGAAGATTGTCAGTAAGAACATGAAACTTAAAGCATTGGTGTAAATTATGGTTTTCTTATTTCATTTCTATATCAATCTTTGTAAGTAATTTCAAAATCAACCGTATCGGTGCAGTGGTTTATTTGGCACTAATACGAAATATTTCCTAGTTTGCTCCCAACATAATGCAATTGATAATAGCTTCAAAATATCTGCATTTTCTTGATAAATACAGCTGGATAGGGTGAAGTGAAACTAATTTTTCACTTTTTGTAATAGGGGCTCTACTCGATATCAGCCTACTGCAGAAGAAGTGCTGATGCACTTGGATCTTTACAGAAAGGCGTGCCATAGTCCTAAAGACAAAGGAAGTAAGTAGAATGTCTTATCTTTATAAAGTAATATATATATACTAAGGAGAAAAGAGTCAAGAGACTAACTCAACATCTCGACGAGCCTGTTTCGTGGTTTCCCACTCATCAGGAGACGTATAGATAATATTTATCCATACGTCTCCTGATGAGTGGGAAACCACGAAACAGGCTTGTCGAGATGTTGAGTTAGTCTCTTGACTCTTTTCTCCTTAGTATATATTACGCTCTGCATTTATGCATTGAGCACTGTCTCACGGGAAACCAAAACACAGACTTCGTAAGATACTATATATATATGATAATATAATTCTAAATATTGTTGGATAGTTATTGGTAGAAAAAGAAGCAAATAAACACAACTTTTATTCTGCACACCTAGGCCTTTCGGACTTATGTCCTCGTCAGAGTTTGACTTGTGATTTTATAAATGGAAACATAGATTTATAAAATTTCATAGATTTATATGTAAGACTGAAAAATATTAGAAAGATTAACCCTTTCCTTTCAAGTTGTCAATAGACTAGATATTTATTGATTGTTAAGTAGGCTGTGTCCGGCTTTCGTAAGTTTGCTCTCATGCCGTTAGATAATTTTTTAATTATTTAATGGAAAAAAATGCGTATGCTTTAGAAAATACTTAGCTTGATTTCTTTAAGTAAAATTTCATGTTTACGTTTTAGTTTTCAAATTTGAGTCTTTAAGAAATGCAATAGAGCAAGTAAAGATTAGTGTTGCGGATTCGAAAATGCGATCCAGGTATATATTACTGAAACTTGTTAACTCAACCCTCTGCTTCTTCAATTTCCTATATTTCCGCCATCAAAATATATCCAAAATATATACATTCCTATTCCTTTTACATAAAATTAGGAAATTCTGCCCCATCATTATTATTCCATGATATATATGTATTTGTATCTAAATCAAAAAATCGGGAAAGAAGTAGGCTAAATGACGTGACGGATCTTCTCTCAAAACCACAGTTTGCCCTACAACATCTGACATCATGAAAGAAAAAAAATAGGCTTATGACCTTGATAAAAGCTCGATTGAAAAGCTCCAAAAACATGTCTGACTTTGCCATATAGTATATAGTGCCACAGAAAGAGTCTATACCCAAGCTCCTTATGGACACATTTTTCTCCGGATTGAAAAAATTCGACACTGCCAAACAAAAAGGGAAGTTATTTTGCTCGAATTGACACAGGAAACTTGGCAAAATTTTATTTCCCATTCCTAGTTTTGTCACCATCCCATTTCATTTCTCCACCCCAGATTATGTCTCGATCCCAGTTCATTTCTCCAATCCAGTTTATTTCTCTACCCCAGTATATTCTAAAATGTTCCATAAATAAGAGCGTTTTTGAGTTTATGAGTGTAGTTGAAATTTCCCTGTCGGTAGTTGGTCCTTTTGAAGATCTTGCTCAGGAGATTATTTATTGGAAAGTATATACTGCTGGTAATTTCTAGACAACTGCCCCTTGCTTCTCGCTACTTACTGTCTTGGAAATATCCCTAATGGAGGGGCCTGAAAAGAGGGGGTTATTAACCCCAACTCCCAGCACTGAAATAATAAAAATCCCAATCCCAATGGGGAAAAAAGAGCAATTCCCAATATTGAGGCGTTTCACAAGCCAAATTTATTTTTCCACTCCCAAATCCCAGTCCCTAGAAGTCCAATCCTATTTTGCCAGTTAATAAAAAGGCAAATCCAAGTGCCCAATTCACCCCTTCCACACCCTCCTAATAGAATATTGATTTCTAACAGTGACCTACTCCTTAACTTTCAGGTTCCAGAAATTATTCAACGACTGTTTAGTGCCCGGGGAGAGGATCTCTCGAAAACGAGCTTCAGAACGAGTCACGAGGACAACAAGAGGAAGAAAGCCAGCCAGTGATTCATCAGATGAGTCTTCTTCCGAAGAGGTATTCCGTCTTTTTACTTCACCACTGCAGAGATTAGCTGATAGGCAACGTTGATAGGAAAATAAGCAATATTCCCTAGGTATTGGCTTCTGCGCTACAATACTGACCCACCACTTAGAAGCTGACTTATAGAAACTAACTTCAGCCTGCCAGATAGTAAAGCATCTATACTTAAAGATTAGATTTTTCAGCTTGAAAATTCTTATTGATTTTTCAGAAAATGATTTTGTTTGTGAAGATTTAGCACTTAATGCAAATTCAGTGGCTTTCCTGCTGAATATATTTTAGATTCTTCACCTATTTCCTGTCAATCTATAAGAAACTTGGAAGCCTGGCTTTGCAGCATTTAGTTTCCTATTGGGGCGGGGGGGGGGAAGGGTGGTACTGTACCGCATAAACTAATACCTAATAGACTCTCTCAAAGTCCATTTTTTTGCTAAATCCGTACTGCATGGGAAAATTAATTGCGAAGAAGAAAGTTTATATGTAAGAGTGCATCTCAGCGAACTCGGTTTCTGTGGCAAACTCCGCGCGCCTTTCTGAGGAAACATCTTCTTCCTAAATGGGCTTAGCATTGAATAAGTTTAGCATTGATTAAGCTTAGGCTTAGCATTGATTGAGCACAAAGGCGTACTGAATAGCAATAAAAGTTGAAGAGGTACAATGATAGACGACAGGGACAGTAGGCATGGGGTATATTATGTTTTTGAAAGTGCATATATCTGAAATATCAATTTGATTAGGGTTAGGGTTAGGGTTAGAACTAGGGTTTAAGTTAGGGTTAGGGTTAGAACTAGGGTTAAAGTTAGGGTTGGTGTTGGAACTAGGATTACAGTTAGGGTTAGGGTTAGAACTAGGATTTAAGTTACGGTTAAAGTTAGGGTTAGTGTTAGAAATAGGGTTAAAGTCAGGGTTAGGGTTAGAACTAGGGTTAAAGTTAGGGTTAGGGCTAGAACTAAGGTTAATGTTAGGGTTAGGGTTCATTCACTAACGAGTTTCTCATATTTCCCAGGAAGACGAAGATGGAGATGATAACGATGATGACGACGAGGACGAGGATGTCGACGAGGAAGACTCTGGAAACGAGAAGGAATTGCAATCATCGCCTCGGTCGCCTTCAAAGAAGCGAAGAAGGAAAACAAAACAAATGGACTCCGACGATGACGACTGAGATGGTTGAGGAAAATGATGACGTAGATAGTTTTTATTGCAATAGAATCTTTGTCTTCTCCGAGGGTAAAATGACAGCATCTACAATCTACTCCTATTTTAGTCATTTTCGTTTAAAAAATTATTCCAGGTTGGAAATGATGGGCTATGGAAACTCGGTTTAAATTATAGACTCATTCTCAACTTAATATAATTGGCTGGTCTATAATATATGGTCTACAGACATTCATTTTCATCAATTAACTTAGTCTAAGCTAAATATAATGGGCTGGTGTATAGACATTTGTTTTCATTCAACTCATCCTAAGCTAAATATAATGGGCTGGTGTATAGACATTTGTTTTCATTCAACTCATCCTAAGCTAAATATAATGGGCTGGTGTATAGACATTTGTTTTCATTCAACTTATTCTAAGCTAAATATAATGGAGCGAGGAGTAAAAGTGTTTTCAAATATTTATCTTTGTTTGCATCTGTAGTTCAGGGCTTAGGCCATTGTTTGAGGTATTAGTTGCTATTTTTTATACGTTGGTGCAATTATTCTGCACATTGAGTGCATCTGGCCTAAAACCTGGAACTTGAAAGGTTACTGTCGTGTATGGTAACTAACATCGTCAAATCTGTGGCGTGATCGATCTGATGTTGTTTTTTAGAGAGATATTGCGAGCGACAACGCTTAGTTTCTCGTGTTATCAGCCGGCATGACCCTGATTAATATGCTATCCCTGCCATACATGGCTTCACACAAGCTCATCTTCATGTTAATCCAACAGCTGAAATATTAATATGAAGAGCTGGAAATAAAATCTTGAAAAGAAAGTCAAAGCAACCAAAATGCCGCTATGCTGCTAATTTTCCCTCGAGGCTGTCCTTTGTTCATGTCAGTTGAAGCTTCTGATTGGTCAATTGAATTCTCTGTGTCATTCTAAAGGCAAATCATTGCTCCTTAATTTCTTCGTTTTCAAAGCAACTTAGGCCGTGTTGTACGATGGTCCATATGGGTCACGGCAAATCAATTTGAAAACAACTACTTGAACATAAAATTTTACCTCTTCTTTAATTCGAAATCGCTTAGAAAATTTTTCAGATCTATAGCACAAACTTGAAGGTGAAACCAGACTCAACGATAGTTTTGAATTCAGGCTTAACAATAGTTCTGGAACTCAACAACAAAATGTTCCCATCATCACTACAAAAGATTTCCGAACTCAGGGCAAAAGTTTCTGAAACCTAAGTCAAAGGTCTTAAAACACCACGGCAAAAGTTGGGAAAAACGCGGCTGAAGTTTCGAAGTTGCGGTGGAAGTGAAGTTTAAAACAAGTAAGAACGAGGTTGGTTCCACCTGCCCTAGCATTGCTGGAACCCACACTCACGCCTACATGCCGAAGCAAGCAAAAGATCAGCATGGCAAGCGAACAAGGTTATGGTTATTTCATATAATTTTCATATTAAGCCAAAAATGGTCAGCCTCGGTTTGTCCTTAGCTTGTTCTTAAGTTTTGGCCAAATTTGAGGCTCGTGTTTTTATAAAATTGTTCTTTTAGAAAAAAGAGTGAATTCAAAATCCAAAAGATTAAAAATTTCAATACTCCCCTACTGGACTACTGTCCCGAATTTCTTAAAAACGTGTACTGTGGCTGAGGCAATTTGCATTACACATAGATAGGCCTCCTACCAGCAAAGCTTCCCTTCCCTGGGCCTATTTTCCTATTTCCTTCTGCATCTGTATAGGCATGCATAATAAGCTAAGATGGGAAAACAGAAATGGTTCATTTTGAACAACTTGACTGAATCAAAGGCAGTATTAGCTTTCTACTAAGTTCTGTTGGACTTAAATCGGCTTGTTCGCCCGCCATGCTGATCTTTTGCTTGCTTCGGTACACGCATTTTTTATAAGTAATTTCAGCTCCGGCTCAGTACTCAAAATTGGCTTTGCTGGAATGCCAACTTTTTATTGGTGTTTTTTGGAAATAGATTAGAAAAAGGTAAATTAGGACCATATACAAGTCAGAAGGCACAATGGATTGAAGATGTTGAAACAAATTAATGATCGATGTTGTTAGCGATTTTTATTCAGCGATCTGCCCGAAGCTCCATTCACAAAATTCACCTCGTTATAATTTTGCTGTCTTATATGTAATATCCTCTTGCTAGTATCTAAGCGGTATTACAACAAAAAGTGTTACAAAAAGTAACGAGAAATATTTAAGGACAGCAAGCTTCAAGCTAATTTTACTGGTTTTTACAAAGAAAAGATTGTATTGTTATGAAGCTAGACAACCCTTGCACAGGTTATTTCTGTTAATAAGATGATGCCTGTTCATATTTTCTGATAAGTACTGAAAATGAAATTTTTCAAATTGCTTAGCAGTCTTCAATCCAGTACTGGAATTGCTTAGCTTTTTGGCTTGCCCAGTACTGACTCGCTTATAAAGAAATTGCTTATAAAAATATTTGTGTATTTTGAACGACTACGTACGTTGTCGACAATTTTCATCCAGAATCCATGGGCTAACCATTTGACATTTTCCCAAGTTTTGTTAATTTAGAAGGGAAATGTTTGGTGATTTTATGTGTTTCCTAAGGCTATCATAGCCTAATATTGCTCCCTGAATATTCCTGAGTAGATTAAAAGCCAATTTGGAAGAATCTGTTTTGGGCCAATTTTGATAAACAACCATGCGATAGCAATCAGGCTTTTTTCCTATTTTCATCTGAATTTGAAGGATTTTTTAGGGATTTCATGGGTTTTCTAAGGCTATTATAACACTAAGAAATCCGTCTAAAATCGTATGATATCCATCAAAGCGATACATCACTATAGATCCCCTGGTTTGTGGCAAAATTTTGCGAGAAATGCACCCTTTTAAAGCAATTATCATTTTTACATGAACTGATTTTACCTGGAAACGCAGAAAACGTACTCAATTCTTAAAAGTGCTTTCAATCAGAAGGGGAAAGACTGAAAAGATTGAAATATTTGATTATTGATTTGTTTACATTACTCAGCCCAATTTGGTTCCCTTACTTACTCTAAAGCTTATTTGGAAACATCATTTTTGATCAAACTTGAATAAAAAACCATGGACTAACCATCATACTTTTTTCAGAATTTCTAGCTGATTTTATATTTGAATGTAGCTGGGTATAAAAGAATGTTGTTAATTGACTTGGGACGCACTTACAAGGTAATGAAAGTTTTTATCCGTCAGAATAGGTTATCCCCCAACTTAAGAAAGCTCAGATAGCCGAGTGGATTGAGCCAATGGCTTTAGTTATACGCACCATGGTTCGATTCTTCATAAGATAAGACTACTGATTTCTAAGATTATATTGCTTGGTAAAAATGAAGCAAAAGTAATTTCTCTCTGAAACAAAGCTTCAATGGCCAAGTGGTCTAATCGAAGTGCTTTACTTGCCAGGGCGGTAGTTCGATTCCTCGTAAGATAAGACTTTTAATTTCTAAGATTTATATTTTCTGTCAGTTGTATGATAATCGCAATAGTGTGAAACAACAAGTAACAACATATGTAATGTTCTTTGTGAGTTACTCATATTGCATCTTGCTCTACCCTCCAAGGTATAGAGCACTCTTCTTGGCAACGAAGACACTTTACTGCAACTATTTAATGTTTTGTCACATACTTATACTCTTGATCAAATTCTTATACTTCGCTCGTTGTTCTTGCATATTTTACCGTATAATATTTTGTATAAATGATACTTCAGTAATATCTCTCTGATATAGAAACATTAGGTGCCCAAGTGGACTAAGCTCAGGACTGCAGATTTTCGGATTGTAGTTCAAGTCCTTAAAAGATAAGATTTTTGATTACTAATATTTATAATGTTTGGTAAAAATGATACAAAAATACCTCCCTCATCGAGAAAGCTTGGATGGCCGAGTTAACTTAGCCCAAGGCTTGAGATGTTTCGGATCGTAATTCGACTTCTTGTAAGGCAAGACTCTTGATTTCTAAGATTTTTAATGTTTGGGGTAAAAATGTTATGATATTAAAACCTCTCTCATTAAGAAAGCTTAGATGGCTGAATGAATAAAGCGAAGGGCTTTAAGTGTTTAGACCCTAGTTCGACTCCTCGTAAGGTAAGACTTTTATTTCTAGAGTCTGAATAAAGATGATATCAACTTCAAACCTATTCTGTCGGTGAGCTCCGGGTGGTGTGCAGGCAGAGTGCTTGTATCACAGTCGAAGGGTCGAGGGTTCGATCCTGAGATATACGGTTGTATCCTGGAGTAAGCCAAAATCCCCTTGACATTCCAAAAAGTGGCATTGGCTCCACAGGAATTGTCGAGAGGGGCGCCAGGGGTCGGGGGTCTCCCCTGGCGGCTCCCCGAGGGAAGAAGTAGGGGGGTTTTGCACAAATTTTTAAATCGAAGAGAAAAACTGAACAAATAAAGAAACGAAACTAATTGCATTGTAGAAGCTTCTTTAATTACCTAGTTACTATAGTAAGTTAATAGCTTTCTGTATTTAGTTTCTATAGTTTATTTAGTTAACTAACTGACTTGTTAATGCAATTAAAGAAGCTTATTAGTTTTCTTAGTTTCTCTTTAAGTTACTTAGATAGCTTTCTACATTTAGTTTATATAGTTTCTTTAGTTAACTAATTGAATTGCTGCTATGTAAACTAAAGTTTGAATCTAAGTAACGAAAGAAGTTTCTTCATTGTAGTTCAATTCAGTTTCTTCGTTACTTAGTTTCTATAGTAAGATAGTTGATTTCTTTAATTAGTTTACATAGTTTCTTTTATATCTACTTATAAAACTGAAGAAATTAAGAAGAAACTGAATGAAACTAAACTGAAGAAGCTTCTTTCGTTACTTAGTTGCTAACTTTAGTTTCTACAGAAGCAAGTCAGTTAGTTAACGAAAGAAACTACATAAACTGATTACAGGAAGCTAAAAACTTACTATAGATACTTAGTAACGAAAGAAGCTTCTACAATTCAACCAGTTTCGTTTCTTTTCTTACTTAGTTTTTCTTATTAATTGAAAAATCTATAAATTTCAAAATTTGTTCAAAACCCCCCTGCTTCTTCCCTCGGGGAGCCGCCAGGGGAGACCCCCGACCCCTGGCGCCCCTCTCGACAATTCCTGTGGAGCCAATGCCACTTTCTGGAATGTCAAGGGGAATTTGGTTTGCTTCAGGATACAACCGTATATCTCAGAATCGAACCCTCGACCCTTCGACTGTGATACAAGCACTCTGCCTGCACACCACCCGGAGCTCACCGACAGAAGAGGTTTGAAGTTGATATCATTTTTATTCAGACTCTAGTAATCAAAATTCTTACCTTACTAGGAATCGAACTACGGTCCGACCATCTAAAGCTGCTCGCTAAACCCACTGGGCCACATGAGCTTTCCTAATGAAAGACACTACTGTTGTATCATTTTTACCAAATACTTTAAATCTTAGAAATCATAAGTCCTACCTTATGAACACTCAAACTATAGTCCAAACATCTTAAGCCATTAGCTTAGACCAGTTTGCATTCCAAACCTTCTTTGTAAGAGTCTTACATTTGGAGGACTTGAACTATGGTCTTTAGCTGATTTTCAATAAAAGAATTTTTGGTGATTTATGCATTTCCTAAGGCTATTATGCCAAAATATTGTTCCCTGAACAGTCATGAGTGAATTAAAAGCCTTTATTGAAGAATCTATTTTGCGCCAATTTTTACCAAAAACCATGGGCTAACCATCACGCTTTTTCCCATTTTTTTGTTCATTTTGTAGGAAAGGTATTTGGTGATTTTATGCATTTCCTAAGGCTATTATGCCCAAATTGTGTTCCCCTGAATAGTCCTGAGTGAATTAAAAGCCTTTATTGAAGAATCTATTTTGCGCCAATTTTTACCAAAAACCATGGGCTAACCCCCCCCCCATTTTTCTCATTTTTTTGTTCATTTTGTAGGAAAGGTATTTGATGATTTTAAGCGTTTCCTAAGGCTATTGTGCCCAAATTGTGTTCCCCTGAATAGTCCTGAGTGAATTAAAAGCCTTTTCAGAAGAATCTATTTTGGGCCAGTTTTTACCAAAAACCATGGGCTAACCATCACGCTTTTTCCTATTTTCTTGTTCATTTTGTAGGAAAGGTATTTGGTGATTTTAAGCGTTTCCTAAGGCTATTATGCCTAAATATTGTTCCCTGAACAGTCATGAGTGAATTAAAAGCCTTTATTGAAGAATCTATTTTGCGCCATTTTTACCAAAAACCATGGGCTAACCATCACGCTTTTTCTCATTTTTTGTTCATTTTGTAGGAAAGGTATTTGGTGATTTTAAGCCTTTCCTAAGGCTATTATGCCCAAATTGTGTTCCCCTGAATAGTCCTGAGTGAATTAAAAGCCTTTATTGAAGAATCTATTTTGCGCCAATTTTTACCAAAAACCATGGGCTAACCATCACACTTTTTCTCATTTTTTTGTTCATTTTGTAGGAAAGGTATTTGGTGATTTTAAGCCTTTCCTAAGGCTATTATGCCAAAATATTGTTCCCTGAACAGTCATGAGTGAATTAAAAGCCTTTATTGAAGAATCTATTTTGCGCCAATTTTTACCAAAAACCATGGGCTAACCATCACGCTTTTTCTCATTTTTTGTTCATTTTGTAGGAAAGGTATTTGGTGATTTTCAGCGTTTCCTAAGGCTATTATGCCCAAATTGTATTCCCCTGAATAGTCCTGAGTGAATTAAAAGCCTTTATTGAAGAATCTATTTTGCGCCAATTTTTACCAAAAACCATGGGCTAACCATCACCCTTTTTCTCATTTTTTTTGTTCATTTTGTAGGAAAGGTATTTGGTGATTTTAAGCGTTTCCTAAGGCTATTATGCCAAAATATTGTTCCCTGAACAGTCATGAGTGAATTAAAAGCCTTTATTGAAGAATCTAATTTGCGCCAATTTTTACCAAAAACCATGGGCTAACCATCACGCTTTTTCTCATTTTTTGTTCATTTTGTAGGAAAGGTATTTGGTGATTTTAAGCGTTTCCTAAGGCTATTATGCCAAAATATTGTTCCCTGAACAGTCATGAGTGAATTAAAAGCCTTTATTGAAGAATCTATTTTGCGCCAATTTTTACCAAAAACCATGGGCTAACCATCACGCTTTTTCTCATTTTTTGTTCATTTTGTAGGAAAGGTATTTGGTGATTTTAAGCGTTTCCTAAGGCTATTATGCCAAAATATTGTTCCCTGAACAGTCATGAGTGAATTAAAAGCCTTTATTGAAGAATCTACTTTGCGCCAATTTTTACCAAAAACCATGGGCTAACCATCACGCTTTTTCTCATTTTTTTGTTCATTTTGTAGGAAAGGTATTTGGTGATTTTAGGCGTTTCCTAAGGCTATTATGCCAAAATATTGTTCCCTGAACAGTCATGAGTGAATTAAAAGCCTTATTGAAGAATCTATTTTGCGCCATTTTTACCAAAAACCATGGGCTAACCATCACGCTTTTTCTCATTTTTTGTTCATTTTGTAGGAAAGGTATTTGGTGATTTTAAGCGTTTCCTAAGGCTATTATGCCAAAATATTGTTCCCTGAACAGTCATGAGTGAATTAAAAGCCTTTATTGAAGAATCTACTTTGCGCCAATTTTTACCAAAAACCATGGGCTAACCATCACGCTTTTTCTCATTTTTTTGTTCATTTTGTAGGAAAGGTATTTGGTGATTTTAGGCGTTTCCTAAGGCTATTATGCCAAAATATTGTTCCCTGAACAGTCATGAGTGAATTAAAAGCCTTATTGAAGAATCTATTTTGCGCCAATTTTTACCAAAAACCATGGGCTAACCATCACGCTTTTTCTCATTTTTTTGTTCATTTTGTAGGAAAGGTATTTGGTGATTTTAGGCGTTTCCTAAGGCTATTATGCCAAAATATTGTTCCCTGAACAGTCATGAGTGAATTAAAAGCCTTATTGAAGAATCTATTTTGCGCCATTTTTACCAAAAACCATGGGCTAACCATCACGCTTTTTCTCATTTTTTGTTCATTTTGTAGGAAAGGTATTTGGTGATTTTAAGCGTTTCCTAAGGCTATTATGCCAAAATATTGTTCCCTGAACAGTCATGAGTGAATTAAAAGCCTTTATTGAAGAATCTACTTTGCGCCAATTTTTACCAAAAACCATGGGCTAACCATCACGCTTTTTCTCATTTTTTTGTTCATTTTGTAGGAAAGGTATTTGGTGATTTTAGGCGTTTCCTAAGGCTATTATGCCAAAATATTGTTCCCTGAACAGTCATGAGTGAATTAAAAGCCTTATTGAAGAATCTATTTTGCGCCAATTTTTACCAAAAACCATGGGCTAACCATCACGCTTTTTCTCATTTTTTTGTTCATTTTGTAGGAAAGGAATTTGGTGATTTTAGGCGTTTCCTAAGGCTATTATGCCAAAATATTGTTCCCTGAACAGTCATGAGTGAATTAAAAGCCTTATTGAAGAATCTATTTTGCGCCAATTTTTACCAAAAACCATGGGCTAACCATCAGGCATTTCCCCAATTTCTGGTTGATTTGGAAGTGAAATGTTTAATGATATGTGTTTCCAAAGGCTATTTAAGCCCAATATTGCTCCCTGAAGAGTCCTGAGTGGATTGAAAGGCAATTTGGAAGAATCTGTTTTGGGCACATTTTAATTAACTTAACACCCATTTTGGAATTTTTGGGCTCATTTTGAGGAAAAACTCGTTGGTTGTGTTAATATATTATTGAAGTAATTTATAATATATTAAATCAAGTACTAAACGCACTAATGAAGATTGTTGATCTTATTGTGTGGTCTCTTGGCCAGTCACCAACGCAGTTTTTTTGGCCCCTAGATAAGAAACAATTAAAAGGCTAGAGAGTGCACATTGTGTTTTTAGGGCTAGGGTTCAGGGCTAGGTTTGGTATGGTAAGCAATGAACGATAAAGATTTGAAACGAAACAATTCAATTAAATTTTTTCTCGTTACTATACTCTACACACTTTAGTGTACCTATACCCAATTAATCTACGACAATGCCCTAAATTTAGAATGACTAAATAACCAAATACCCCTAGATATCAAATATTCATATCTCTTTAATTAAATCTCATTTAATCCATGGCCTCTATTCAGTTATCGTAAAAGTTGAATTAAGCGCCTTAAGGGGCTTTTACGGCAATCTAGTTTAATGTTATACTTTATAATTACATGGATACAGTAACCAAAGTTATTGAGCCGCTGACACGAAAATAACTAACCTGTCAAAAGAAACGGTTTCCCCCCTTCTTTTGGCAACCCCAATTCCATGGGGCAGGCAGCCCCCTGAATGCTAGAGCATAAATCCTATTACAGTTACAAATAACCCCAAACATTAGTCTTGACATTAAATCAAATAGCTGGCCCCCATATGACTAACCCAATTACTCCAAGAATACCCTCTAGTCAACTATTCAAGCCCCCTAGTAAACTTATAACCAACAAATAGCTTTGTGTCAAACTTATTCGACCGACTTCCCAATATATGCAGATTTTTTATAAGTAAGTTCAGATCAGGCCCGGCCTTGAATTGTATAGATAGACGGCCATCATCGTCACCACATTAGTTTTTAGCATTATTCCACATTTGAAAATCAGGCAAATTTTAATACACGAGTTTCTCTTCTAGCTATAAAGCAATTACAGTACTGATAAAAAACTGAAACTATATCAGTACTGAAATTGCTTTATAGCTAGAAGAGAAATTCGAGTACTCAAATTTCCCTGGAACTCGCTTAACTATTTGTTGGTGTTTTTTAAAAATAGGCTAGAAAAGGGCGACTATAGATGATGAATGCGTCACATGGCCTTATAGTATATGAAGTAAGGAAAATCAACAAGTATAGACGGTAGATAATGTAAATGAGAAGGTGTCAGTCCACATTTCCAGTAAAATACTGAAAACTGTTTTTTTCCTTGCCAAACACTGACCTGTTCGTAAAGCGATTGCTTAAAAATAAAATATGTGTGACCCCAAAATAACAATAAGTTATTAATTACTATAATGATTCGATTAAGCCCTTTCCCTCCAATAAAACCTCGTCTCAAAAGTACCCCCACCCCCTTCATCAGCATATGAACAAGTAGCTCCCCCTCGGCGAAGCATCCCCACCAAGTTTTGTATAAGCCTCCCCGGACTTAATCGAGTTTGTAAGTTAAGCAATGTTATTGTATCTAAGCTTAACTGTAATGCTTGTTACAGTAGATAGCTTTTATTGTTAGAATCGAGATAAATATTTACGTTATTTGGGGTAATCCGTGCGCACTAAGGGTGGGGTAGGGTAGACTCTTGCAAAAGTCAAAGAGTCGTAATTGAGGGGGTACGGCTCACTTTGAAACTGGAGACAATCGATATTATCATTAATAGTCGACAGCATCATTCCGTACAGTTATTGTTGATAGGCAAATACATTTACTATCTTCGTAAGGTATTGGTTTATGTGCACAGCACAAAGGGTTCAATTCGTAGACTAATGAAGCAGTGCGAGCCTGGTGCTTTCTCTCGATGTGACCACACCTCATGATTCCTTTTGCCTTCTTGCCTGGAATTACAGAGAGCTGGCTAATTCTCTTTCACATCTTGGAGACGGGTACGAAGGTGGTTTCGATCCTGGGACCCTTTAAACAAGGACTGAGTGATCTAACCACTCGGCAATCCCCGCCATAATACAGCAAAACATGAACTTCATATCATTAGCAACGTGTGTACGTAACGCACATATATAAAGCACCTTATCCTGTGACAGGGCACATACAATTACCAAGAACCTTATGAACAAAACAACAAGAATCACGATATTGAATTCTATATCTTAAAGTTTCTACTAAGAAACGAGCTCGGTTTATCTGGATCCCATTTCAAGACTCACATCACTCACTCACTCCGTTACACTAAAGAGAAAACGAAGCGAGAACTTGAAATACACTTGAAACCAGTGCCTTTTTGAAGGGAACATTACTGGGGGGGGCAATCTATTGTCTTTTGAAAAAAGGGACAATAGGCTATTGTTTAGAACAATGAGAAGGCGAAAGGCCTGGAGGGGCAATTGCCCCCCCAGTTAGTATGTTAAAAAAGGCCCTGCTTGAAACTTTCTGCAGCACATGAAGAAATATTCCCCTCAGATTGGGCACCTTCAAAAATAGATATACTAGTTTAGTAGAAGAGAAACAAGAAAGGAGACTTCTGTAACTCAAAGTTTCATATTCTCGCAATTATCAGACAGGGAGCCAGTCTCCTTTCTTGTTTCTCATCCATATCGGTATGTTTACATCGGGCACAAGATGCAGTCACAGGCAACGCGATTGCTATATAGATGTATACTAGGCAAGTAGACACAAATTTGGTAAAAAAGTTGTTTGGTGCAAGTACAATTTTTAAACAACTTTTCCCTTTATAGGACAGACCTTCTCTCTGGCTTCAATCGTGAGAAAATCAGATTTGATAGGGCCTAAATGATTGAGCAACAAAAATGCTTTAATAAAAATAAAGTACATTTAACAACATCTCGAAAATACTTATTTGCAAAGAAATGAGGTTCCCGAATTAATATTCAGACCAGGGAGTTTACCACGCTATCAAATCATCAGTCCAATTGAAAGCGAGACAAAATCATAATGGTAGAGTAAAGTATTTTTAGCAAATACGCTAGACAGCCACAGAAAGGGTAAAGGAAAGGTACTTAATGCCAAGTATCAATGATGCAATCGACTGCCTACAGGTTCTAAATTTGAGGAGGTAAGGGGGTCAGGCCCATTGGGTACGTGCGCACGGAACAAGTTATTTATTACAGAACTGTTTCAATCAAGTTGAATCTGCTACCCTTCTGTGCTTAATTGAAGGAGGGTCCAACAAAAATGAGGATATTTTCAATCATTTTTATCAGATGTGGTTGTAATGAAAATAGTAGATGGAAATTCAAAATCAGCCCCTAAAATAGAGGGGATGAACATAAATGGGGGTAAGATATTGCATGTGTTAAGTCTACACCCTTCGGTGCAAGATTTTCAAATTTGAAACATGTCAAACAAAGTATAGAAAGTAACAATATAGTTTATTTCACTTTCTTTCTCTTATTAACCAACGTTGCCCCAGTATAGGACTTCAGTCTTGGATTTTGGGGTCCACAAGAGTAAAGTAAAGTGTAGAAAATTCAATTTTAATTCTGAGCAATGCTAAAATGTCTTTATGGGAAGTTAATGACTTAATTGGGCTTTTTGTTGCATTTAGAGATTCCAATAAGAGTTCTGGTTATGATGAAATTATCTGGGTGGAAAATGTGTGAAAAAAAACAGGACCCTCCCTGCATATAGGCATAGAAGAGAAGGTAGCAATCAACGTTGATTGGCATTTATCTACTCACACTGCTGTTTCCGTGCTAGTTGTTGTGGAAACTGCGCGCGAGATACTTCTGGAAGAAGGGGCAGATATCTGAGAGTAGGCGGTGGTACTGCTCTTCTTGTGGTTGGCCCTCTTGCCTGCCTGCAGGATGTTTTCGAAATTAGGCCGTCTTGCTTTACACAGCAACCACTTCAAAAGAGCGATGGAGGACGCCTTGAATTTCTTATGCAGAAAACCGTACAGCACTGGGTTCAGGGCGCTGTTGGCATACATGGCCATCTCAGAGCCCATGGCAATCAGTGGCATGTAGGGGGGCGGCTTGAAATCGGACCCTTCAACAAAGTGTATGAAGCTGATGACGTGCATGGGGAGGTTGCATAGCATGAAGGCAAAGAAGACGGACAGGAGCATGATGAGCGTCTTCTTGCGGCGGTAGTGCTTTTGCCGGTACCTCAGTCGGTTCTCCTTCGACATGTCCTGCATCCCTGGGAACTTGTAGAACCAAAGGTGCAGGAATATGCGTAGGTACAGATATGCGACAAGGACGCCGGGCAGGGCGTATTGCAGCACAAACAGCGCATAGGTGTAAGCCACTGCGTCTCTTTGAGGGTCGGTCCAGCCGAATTCTCCACAGACCGGGAATTCGTCCGTGTCGTTCGTCTTTGGAAACGTCTTGATTTCATAAGCAAAGACCATCGGCACTGCTAATGCTATAGTTGCCATCCAGATTGCCATAACAACAACGACGCAAATTCGCTTAGTCATGCGCCTACTTAGTGGGTACAGGACCGCAAGGTACCTATAAAGGAGTAGAAGGGGAAACGAGTGTGATTTTAATATTGAACAGAAGGAATGTTACAAGCTAGGTGATTTTTGGCCTGATCAATGTGATAAAAACATACAGTTGGTTTTTGACATGTAATTCATCTTGATTGGTTACAATGATAATGATAATAATCATATTAATGACAACAATAATTTCATTTACAGTTGGTTATCAAGGACACAGACTAGTAAATACCAACAACTAATTAAAACTAAAACTAAATTACAAAAATTTAGAGACACTATTTGCAAATTTTGTAAATGCAACCTACCCCCTAGCAAGTCTTTGCCAAAAATAGAGACTGTATTGCTGCTTTTTATCAAATCACGACTACAATTTCGAAGTATGCTACACTTAAACGTTATCAAATTTGTGCGAAATGATGTCCTCAATGTACTAGGAAGTGTGAGATATATGCAGCTTAAAAAGGCAAGACGATAGATTCTTAAAACCACCATTTGCCGCACAATGCCACGCACTCAGTTATCTATAATGAGCGTGTCATATCACACAGATTTAGGAATCGAATTTCCATTTTGTCCCCCCTTGGTCTCTCATTTCCCTCTTGTATGGAAACTAGGATCTGAGCATAGTGGACAATAGAATGATAATTGAAGCAACAACATCCTTCATTGGAAAATCTTAAAGATTTTGTTAGTAACCCTTTTAAGGTATTATTTCAGCAGCGAACCCCTTTGTCTTTCATTTCCCTCCCATTCTTTTCTATTTATCTTGTAGCCTTGGCTTTTTTCAGTTTCGTTAATTTTTCCTTTTGTAAATAATTAGTAGTTAAATAATTATAGTTTAACTTTGTACGTCTCATCTGCAGTGGGAACTAAGTGACTGTGTGTCTTTTCCCGCTGTAGGAGGGACTGGTGATTTATTTGTATTTAATCACCTTATTTTATTTGATATATATAAAAAAAAGAAAGAATTTCAATTGCTGATTCACCAAAAGGCTTTCTAGATGTAAGCACAAAGTGCTATTCTATGTAGATTTTGTTTCGTTCACAGATCTCATTACGGTTTATCAAATTTATGATAAACAAATGGCAAGTGAGTTCGAACCTCTGTTCTGACTGATAGCACATGGTCACGTGGAGAAGGTAAGTAACGCATGCATAAGGCAATTATCTCCATTGCATTGATTGTTTTATCTAATTATGCCTTGTCAACGCGAATGCAGATGTTTTGAAACAGAACTATTTTCATACGCTGTCAAAAAGATTCGCATCCAAGTGAGGTCCACGCAAAATGTCACGTAGTAAGCACGCGAGGCTGCACGAGTTATCGAAACGTTGGCACCATTGATCACAAAATAAAGTCTATGTCGAGCATTCTCTTACTTCTGGATATCTGAAGTCAATTGCCTCGGCTTGTGTTTGGCCTCCCAATATGGCTGCCAGAGAAATAATGTTGACTTGATTCTTTTTTAACAGTAGCTGCACGATTATTCAATCTCATACTGATCATTCATAACATTCCAACAATCATCAATGAAAAAAGCAAGCCCCAGTCAGCTAGGGATACTAAGCTAGAACGGGCTAATGTTTTTGAAATCAGCTCGTTCTGGCTAATTTTAGCCCGTTTTGGCAAAAAGATTTATTTTCTTGAAAATTTTGGGCTAAGACGTCGATTTCTTGGATTTCCAGGAACCGGGGCATTATCTGACGCGATATTTGGGTTCTACGCACGAAGAAACAGGGATTTATGTAAAAAATTGGGGGTTTCTCCGGCGGAAGTTTGAGGAAAATACGACTTTAACTTTTATGACGTATTTCTATTGTTTTCTCTGATGCGGCGAAGTTCGCGTAATGACGCCCGTGCCGTGCGGCGAAGCTTCAGAAACAAGGCTTTATGAGTGCAATTTTTTATAAGTAAGCATATTTTTAATTTACGTTGTATTGATAAACATCTTATTAGAAGACCTCATTATGGAAACGTACAAAGCTGATGTTTATATCTGAGTCTGAATTATCTATTTTTTCATAAAAAATATTTGAACTGAAACGGGTTTTCATTTGGGCTTCAAAATTTTCAAGAAAATATTTTTTTTAGCCAAAACGGGCTAAAATTAGCCAGAACAAGCCGATTTCAAAAAAATGAGCCTGTTCTAGCTTAGTATCCCTAGCTGCTAGTGGAATTTCAATGTATCGAATTGAGCCTTCCAATATGGCCGCCATAGACTTCATTTCAGAACGACAGATGATCGATCCAGTCTTTATTCTGCAGTGGTTGGTAATCGTTTTGCTAGGCCTAAGCTAAGGTTCTTTTCCACTGCTATACAAGCTATTTCTGGAGGGGGAACACCCAAAGATGGCAGACCTCATCTCACCAAATTGAAATCTCAGCAATCGATCGTGCCAAACAAATCAGCAACGTCCAACCCGACTTTCAAATAATGTTTTTACGCCAATCATACAACTCACGAAACCAAGCTCGGTCTTTCAGGCCTTAATACTTCCATATTAAAACCGAATCGATCCAGCAATCATCAGTTACAAAGAATTAGGCTGAAAATCCAGCCACAGTAACAATTAACCTCATTCTCTCAGTCCTCAAAGAACACTAGTGGAAGATTTCCTCAGACCGGTAATGTCCCAGCAGTTACCCACATGGGATAGAAGTTGACACAAACCATACTAGGAATTCATGCATTAGTGCGATGAAGGATCAAGCTAAACGACCTAAAACCCAGATCTCTTGGATCTTGGATGAAACCGCGAAGAATAACAGACACTAGGAAATAGGACCTGGGGAAAAACCTACTCATAAGTGACATCTAATTCAACATAATTCGACCTGGATACTACAGGACGTGGTATACTTTGCAGAATCGCCTGTAGGGAGCCTATGAAATAAGATTTAGATCCCTTCACTAAATTGGGAATGGTGCAATAGGTTAGTTCTCTCGATCACCATTTTTCCCCCTCATTTTTAGTCTGAATAGGTACCTTTTCTTACAGAAAGTTGAGAAAGAGCTAATATGATAAATTGCAGATAATACTTAATCAATCATGCTGTTGGGTTAGGTAGTTGCATTAACTGCTTGGGTTAGGTAGTTACATTAACTGCTTGGGTTAGGTAGTTGCATTAACTGCTTGAGTTAGGTAGTTGCATTAACTACTTGGGTTAGGTAGTTGCATTAACTGCTTGGGTTAGGTAGTTGCATTAACTGCTTGGGTTAGGTAGTTGCATTAACTGCTTGGGTTAGGTAGTTGCATTAACTGCTTGGGTTAGGTAGTTGCATTAACTGCTTGGGTTAGGTAGTTGCATTAACTGCTTGGGTTAGGTAGTTGCATTAACTGCTTGGGTTAGGTAGTTGCATTAACTGCTTGGGTTAGGTAGTTGCAACAACTGCTTGGGTTAGGTAGTTGCATTAACTGCTTGGGTTAGGTAGTTGCATTAACTGCTTGGGTTAGGTAGTTGCATTAACTGCTTGGGTTAGGTAGTTTCATTAACTGCTTGGGTTAGGTAGTTGCATTAACTGCTTGGGTTAGGTAGTTGCATTAACTGCTTGGGTTAGGTAGTTGCATTAACTGCTTGGGTTAGGTAGTTGCAATAACTGATGGGTTAGGTAGTTGCATTAACTGTTTGGGTTAGGTAGTTGCATTAACTGCTTGAGGTAGGTAGTTGCATTAACTGCTTGAGTTAGGTAGTTGCATTAACTGCTTGGGTTAGGTAGTTGCAACAACTGCTTGGGTTAGGTAGTTGCAATAACTGCTCGGGTAATGACCAGGAAGTGGTTATTGTGCAGTATGTGCATATCTTGACGATGAAGCGGCTAACCTTGGAATAGGCAACAAGTGTAGGTGTTGAATGAGATTAAGCTGAATCGTGAATTGAAATTGTGACCGAGGGAACTACGATCTAGACCTGACTGTTTTTTGGGATAGTTGTGGATGAATGTAAAACTCAATGCCAAAAAAAGTTATATTGCTAACCTGTCGACTGCTATTGCAATCATGGTAAAGATTGACACTCCAACTGTTGACATCTGTATGAAAGGCATCACTTTACAGATATGCCTATTGAATGTTTTGATCGTGGGGTGCTTCCAACTGGCTAGCTGATACGGCGCACATATCGCCGCCACCAGCAAATCGCCAACAGCCATGTTGAGGAGGAAGTAATTGGTGGTTGTGCGCATTCTTCGTGTTAAGGAGATGGTGAGGACCAGGAGGGCGTTACCCAGAAACGAGATGATGATGATAAGGCTGTAAACCGTGATTCTCGCTGTATCCGTCTGGAAGACTTTCCCGGGTTTTGAAACTGCTGCTGCAGTTGACAGTGACAGAAGTGCTGATGTTGTTGTTGCTGTTATGTTTGACGTCATATTGGTCTCCATTTCGCAAAGTGAGAATGGTAGTTTCACTCGAATGTCAGCCTGTCACATGACAAGAAGCTTCTAAAAAATAAAGAAATTATTGGCAAACTCGTTCACAACACCTAAATTGCTGGTTTTTGCTCTTAGCTCAGTGCTTCTGTGTATTTATATTAGCCAACACAATCAAGACCACGATCAAGGGAGGGGGAGGAGTATAGTGGAGCCCTTGTTGTTAAAATATTTGTAAAGTCTTGGGGGACTAAACACCTACATGCTTTTTGGTCCTTGCCTAATGGATTGGATTCTAAACACTTTTGATGTCAGTGGAAGTTCCATGCCACAGGTTAATTCTCGTATACCCAGTGTCATATTCAGTTATTTTTGGAAATTGGTTGTCAATGTGAGCACAAGTTATTTTCGAAACAATTAATGATGGGTGTGGTCACGAAAAGCACCCACGCTGGTGGCGTTGCTTTTGGGCCCCATAGTTGATCATTCTTTGCCACACTATGATGCACACAATTGCCATGCTAAGTATTGAGAGTGGTTAGCTACTTCATAGGTGACTATTGATTGCTGCATGCTTTTTCCTGAATTGCACAGCTAAACGCAAAGAGTTTTCCCTCAATATATAGCTGACTCTTGAGAATGACCAGCTGTTTCAAGCGGAAAAGACAACACCCCCATCTTTCAGTACTTTCATGAACAGTGAATTTCTCTGATTCATCGGCCTCTCGGCACTTTTAACATGCAATCAGGGGGTACCTACAGTATGACTCATTGAATCACACAGCGCAAATCATCTAAACTGTTTATGATATCTAATTTAAAATGTTATCTTTTTCCTCTGTATTTCTTGTTTAGTAAATTCTTGTTCTGTTGCCAAACTTGTGCCAGAAGAGGGATATGGTATTATGTCATTATCGTCATAACCCTCTACCAATCACGTAGAACTGTTCTTGTAGGTTGGGAACAGTCAATGGAACAGTCGGTGTAATCTACAAACGCAGCACTGGCTTGAAATTTTCTCAAGAAAATTAAAGGCTCGTGACTAGAAAGAAGCCGTCAAATTCTTCTTTCTCGTCGCTATGATCAATGCAATCAAAGTGCCGAGACACCGCTTTCAAAACGAAGTTTAGGATTCGGAGCACAAAAATATATTTTACATCACTTAGCCTCGTCTGCGTGTTTGGCAATGACCATGCATGCGCTGAAATAGTCGTTTTTCTCTTCTAACTGATCGCTATTCCATGTGAGTTTAGCATTAAATGGCGAGGCAATGAGTCAAGAGAATTCATCATAGGTTTGCCATCTTCAAATTTGAGGTTTTGTAAAGCCCAATTTACAGTGAGAAAAATCTCTGCGAAATGCTCACTATATCTCGAAAAATGTTTCACAGGCATGCGCAGTAAAAGTTTCATCCGTTTGCAGATAAATATTTCTCAAAGAAGAACTGAGTTCAACTTTTTGTGAAGTGCGCTTGCGAAATTATCATTTTAACCTATCAGAATGCATCTGGTGACTCCCGGGGCAAAGGGTCAACTCATGTTTGCATATCTGGAATTTGTTTCTTTGTCTTGATTCAGAAGTTGGCACCAAACGCATGAAAAATGAGATTTCGCAGGAATATTCCACCAGGCGTGGAAATCAAAATTTCTCGAGAAATATTGTGCGAGAAATTGTGCGCATTTCACAAAGATTTTCCTCCCTGGAAATTGGTCTTAATGCAAGATGGGGGCGTTAACTGTATACCATGACCTGTTCGCGTGGCTGCCGATTAGCGGGAGGGTTAAATTGAAGAGTTAGTAAACACAATTAATCGAAACATAATAAGCAACAGTGAAAAACAGTCAACAGCGAGTGTAATGAAAGCACCGTGAGTTTGTGGCTAATCTTAAAGGAACTGACTGCGAATCAGGTTTTGTTGTTCAGATACGAATCATCCACGAGTCTCCTTCGCAGGGACGTGGTTTGAAAACTGCGGCACATAGTGAGGCGCTACCTTTGGTAATCCCCCAATGCCTGCATGGGACAACCCCCATCCCCCTAAACAATAGGAGAGTCGATTTACCCATGAATTGGCAATGCTTAACTGGAAGAGCTCGAGTCTGGCGACATTACATAAACGGCGTTTACGAAATCCCATTCCATCAAACCTAAGATTCTGTTCCGCATCTCGTACACTAATCCACTCGTTAGGGAGAGGATAGCGTAGGCTGTGTTGGGATCTTTTCCTGTTTTCCACAGACCACAATGACATAATGATATGCCCACGTACCGCATCATGACCTACAACTACTTGCGTGCGAATCAATATTACTTACAAAGAGCCTACACTATCCCCTCCCTAACGAAGCATGAGATACGGACCCGAATCTCAGGTTTGATGCGAAGGGATTTTGTAAACTTTCACATGAACCCCTTTTCCCGCGCTGGCCCGAGATTTCGGTATCAGGTATAATTTTTCAAATTTTGGTAGAAGTTCGTGTGTGCTCTTTCAAAATTTTGGTACAAGTTGGGGGTATTTTGCCAATCCAACTTCTCTCAACTCAAGCTGCCTGTATAGAAGCCAACTATCTGCTGAATGTGTATGGGTAGAAATAGGTTGAAATATTGTCATTTCTGTTGGCTGCTTTTTAGGTAGATGGATCCACAGACTTAACTGCATTACGAGCCTAACCAGAGTTTCAAAAACATAGCACAACTATAAACCAGGTTCGGAAGAAGATTCTCACCTAAAATCGGGAGAGTTCTTGTTTACAAAAATAAGCTCTCATTAGAAATGCACAACAGACGTATCAAAAGTGACACTAATTTTGTATGAAGTTTCCTAGTAGATGGTTTGAAACCCGTCAAATAAAATCATAGATATATTAGCAGCTGCTAGCTCAAAGCAAACCAAGCAAATCATAATTTTATTTTACGTTTCCCAAAAGAAATAAAATATTTGCATATAAAACTAATTCTTAGCAGCTGTGTTAAAATGAGGAATATCGAGAGTATTAACTTCTCGGGGAAGTTTGCGACTATGCGCCATCTATAAGAAGCTTCTTGAATAAGCTGCCATCTATATTAATCATGAAGTTTTGCTGGGGTCCTACGCTGGAAAATTAATGCAAAAAGAAGCAAAAATTAGAGGGATTAGTTGGGTAATCTGGGTTCTTTATAGGGTGGATAAGGATAATTTTGTTCCTTGGAAGGGTTGGGGTTGAAAGTATTTGCAGTAAAATAATTTGACACAAAATTGTGCCCAAATTACTAAAAATCGGAAACACACACCGCATTGTTGGGTAAGACTATCTGACCTTCGTTTTAGTTGTGCATTTACCCTTTTGTGAACTTTTTTGGTACGTAGCTACAAAAATTTCAACGGAAGATGATAATGAACGATCCCTACTAATCGAAAACAATTCGACAGCAAAGCCGGTCAAGAAATAACAGGTCTCGATAACAAACTACAATAATTTGATACAATCAACGCTCACCCACCTGAGAGTATTTATCATGAGCTTTCCCTCTGCCAACCATACAACGTCCGTCAACCACGTTCCCAGCGAAACCTCTGATGGCTTAAAACTTCGTTATGGCATATTGTACTGAAACGCAGATGTTATGAAGTTGAACATGTGACTTTCGTGCGCTAATCTCTCTCTTCTTGCGCTGCTTTCCGCGATTCTGAACACTTTAACAGGTTTATCTGCCATCCACGATGATAGAAAGAGTCCAAAATAGCGCTGACTACGCAAACCAATACCTTATCCGTGCGAATAAAACGGGGACGAACGATCAAGTCAAAATTCGTTAATATACTATTGCTTTATTATGACGACGTCAGATAGATGTCAATCAACAGTGCCGTAAGTGGTCAACGAATACGCGCCGCTACTCAAATAACGCTGCAATACTTTCGATTATGAGTACCGCTATCAGATGAGCGGCGTAGTTTTGCTTGATATTTTTCGTCGAATAAAAATGTGATCTACGAATATCTGATCACCCTGAAAGGTATGTTCTGGTTCGATGTTTCATGATGGCTGGTTTCTAGAGAATAAGGTGAATCAGAAATAGAAGGGGACCAAGATAGGTGGCTTGGGGAACAACACATTCATTCCCCGTTTTTCCTTTCTATGAGATTTTGGAGCGTTTGATCAAAACAAAGTCTCAAGAGAAAGTCTACATAAGAAGATCATAATTTCAAAAATCGTTAAGCTTGATTGAATAATCAATTTGATCCAGATAATAACGCAAATATCTCTCCTGAAAGCAATCCCGAAAAATCACAAGGCGAATCCAAAATAGATAGCCTCGGTGTCAAATCGTAAACAATTTTGTAGTGTCAATGGTGTTTCCTTCGGCCTTGAGGATATTGAAGTCGGTGTGCCACAAGGCTCATGTCCTGACCCCCTCCTTTTTCTCATCTATATCAATGATCTTCCTCAAGCTGTCCAAGGTTAAAATGTATCCATGTATGCTGACGACACCACTTTGTGCTACCCAGCACTGAATATAACTCAGCTGAACGAGTCTAAAAACATCGATGTGGAGCGATTGGACACATGGCTCCAAGGTAACAAGCTCTTACTGAATGTTGGAAAAACCCAATCAATGCTTATCGCTAGGACGGATCCAGAAAAAATCTGAAGGGGGGCAGGTGCTTTGTGGGGGCGCTAATAAATGCTATCTTTAACAGATATATAAAAAATCAGCTATTCAAATGGGTCTAAAACTTCTGGAAAGTGGGCGCTGAGAGCTTTTTTTTATCAGTGAAGGGAGGGCAACTGCCCCCAACTGCACCCCTAAATCAATCACTGCTTATCGCAAGCAAGCAAAAATGGCACAATCTAAAAATCTCAAATAAAAATTTGGAAATGAGTGTTCGCGAAAAACGAGCTTGATAATGTTCAAAAAATAAAATATCTTGACATACAAATTGATTTCTTCGTAGACTGGCAAGAACAGATTCAGGCTACCTCCGCGAAAGCTTCCAAAGAAATGGGCTTTTAAAATTATGCCAAGAAGTATCTACCAAAGAAAACTTTGAAAACATTATACATAAGTATTGCTGCACTGCATTTCCGATATTGCTGCTCTGTTTGGGACTGTTGTGGAGCTACTAGCATCAATCGGCTGCAAAACTACAAAACCGAGCTGCCAGGATCGTAACAGATAACAGGTTTGATGCTCCTAGCAGGCCACTTAGCGAAGAGCTGGGCTGGAAAACTATTCAAAAACTAAACAACTCATTGATAAAGAGTCAGAACCAATTGTCTTAAAATCGCTCAATGGACTGGCTCCATAATACATGTAAACTCTATTTAAAATGAATTCACGATGCACCACGCAGTGCCTCGAGAACACCAACACTTACTTGAGGCTTCCAAAGAAAACAACTAAAAATGGGTAATAATGTTTCTCTTTTAGAGGTTCAAGATTGTGGAATAGCCTCTCAGCTGTGTCAAAAAGGCATCCTCTCTTAATAACTTTAAAACATCGATTGAAAGATGAAGGCAGGGGAACTCTGGTGGTGGCTGTCCTTGTTCTTGTCCCTGTCCTTGTTCTTGTCCTTATTCTTGGCTTGAGGTGACTGGCATTAAAAACCACTTGGATGTTCGTTTGGTTAGCGTTAAAGATCAAATATATTGCTATGGTTAAGATTTTTAATTTCGCTTTTTCTATCATGGATTTTAAATTTTGCTTTCTTCAGCAAATACTAATACATTAAATTATATATCATTCAAAAGCCCTTGTCAAAACAAAGCCAATGGTGCTTCAAGCAAGTCTCTATGTGGTATAGTTGCAGAAATATGGGCCCTAAAACATTTTTACACCTGACCGCTTGTTGACAAAAGAGGTGTCACGTGATCAACAAAGGTGTGATAGGATCAAAAATAATTTCTTTAGGTGCTCTGATAATATTGAGGAAAAGTCGAACAGGTTCCAGTAGAATATTACGTTTTTTATTGTTTGGAGATACAGCATTTTTAATTTGCTGCGGGCACTTTGTGCCCCCCCCCCCGGTCGTTATAGGGTTAAGGTAATTAATTAGATTTTAGACATTGTAAGTAAAGGCATTTTTTTCAAATTTTTGAGTTTAAGCATGTTTATGCTGATATTAGTTTTATATTTCACAAATCTCTGTATTTCACAAATCTAATTTAATTTGATTTATCGGAGGCCCCTCTTAGATCAGCCTCCACTGAAGGGATTCCCCCTTAAACAATTGAAATAATAATCAAAAAAGTGCTAAATATGAATGTGATCTACCTCAGTGCTTAGCCTCAGTGCTGAGTATAAAGCTGCAGTGTGTTTACGTTGCTCGAGTTCCCACTAGTAGATAAATACGATGAATATGTTTCAATCATCATGAATATACAGATAGTTGACAATGGGTCACGTAAGAACGGTGATTAAGCAATTTTAATGTCCCTTATCAGCAAGGGATACTAAGCTAGAACGGGCTAATTTTTTTGAAATTAGCTCGTTCTGGCTAACTTTAGCCCGTTTTGGCTAATAAAAAATTATTTTCTTGAAAATTTATTAAATTGAACTTTGCCCCAATAAATTCAAAATGGTGGCAAGTTCGAAATGAAAGTTGGCCATATTCATGACACGATTTCATCAAGCATCGAAGAAATTTTATCCTGAAACTTTTCATCCATGTAAAGTACTCAAATTTGAAGGTTCTGGCTGAAAAGATTTAAATCTAGTGTTTCATTAATTTTTAGAGAGCTAGTTTTCGAAAATACTACCGAGCAAAGTATGATTTTAAAGTGCCCCTGACATTAAAGGTTTTATTAGCGAAATATAGCGAAAATATGGCGAGGATTTCAAAAATCACATTTTTTAATTTCATTGAAAGTAGGCTTCCTTCCTATTTTGGGGTTCAAAGCCCGAAATTTTACCTTTAGAATTAGCAAGAGGTCTGGGGACGAAATTGACGTAGAGCAGGAGTTGATTTTTGACAACAATAAAAACACATGTATTTTGCTTTATGCGAAAGACTTTCGTACGACATTGTGATCTTTTGCTAAAAAATCAGACCAAAGCTCTAGATGCGATTCAATCAAAGAAATACATTGTAATGAGAAGGAAATGGTTTTTACGCTGTTCTTAAACCGTACGAAAATGAGCCACTGCCGAAGCAAGAGGCTCGAACGACGGAGAGGTTCGAACCAAGACGGCCTAGCTTTACGAACCATCTCAGCAAGATTTGACGTTTGACTTAATTAATGTTAAACTATAACTTGGTTAAACTGTTTCTATTTTTTGTCTATCATATAAATTATTTTTGGGCTTTAATGTGAAATCAGAGTTATCTGACATTGTTTGGGCAATAGATTCACAGCACGAAAACAGAACGAAACATTAGGCCAAAATAAATCGTGATTCCTGAACAGCACCGATTCCATTTGAATCTTAGTAATTCATGACATTTTGCTAATAAATTAGTACTCAATAAGCATTAAAACTTCATTGAGCCCTAACCAAACCAAATTAATATCACATTTAGGCAACTTATTTTGAACCTAATTTATCATTTATCATCGGACCAGATATTGTACTATTAGAAACTGCACATGCATAATAGAGTAATACTGGACTACCAGATGACTTTCTACTTCTAGCTACACCTAACAGCAATGCAGTTGGAATGTTCTAGAGTGGACAGGGACTTAATTATGAAAATTATGAAAACGGCCTATGGAACGCCATAGCTGCCTTATGTGTTCAAAACACATTACATTTGGTGACGGTTGGGTGTTTTTATCTTTCTGTTGTGTGCTCTTACCATTCGGTGCTGTGCTCAACACATTCAGTGTGGTGGTCTGATTATTCAGTGCTGTGCTCTCAACATTGCTTCCTGTGTTCACAACATGTAAGGCTGTGCATTCGTCATTGTGTTGTGTCCTCGCATCGTTTTGTGCTCAGTGGCGTAACCAGGGTCATAACTTTGGGGGGGGGGCAAGATAGCGAGCGAAGTGAGCAAGGAATGGGGGTCCGGTGGCTTGCCCCCAGGAAAATGTTTTTGGGCCACGCCCTTCAGAACGTCGGAGAACACTCCTTTTTGAAAGACCACCCTAGAATGATCAGTAGAAAAGTACTAATAATTGACTATTTTGTGATGAAATTATGCCAAGCACAAGACGTACTTAACATTTAAGCTTAAAGGAACTGTATGTGGTGGCGTTTACTGGGCTTCAATCTTCAGTACTTTAATCTTTTCAAAGCTGAAAGATGATAGCCCTTTCATACGAAACGTGAAGAAAAATCTAATTTGAGGGACACGAAGAAGAAATTTTTCTTTAAAAAGTTCATTTGAAACTTTAGTTTCTATCGAAAGCAAACCTTCTGAGCGACAAATCTAAGTTTTAACAATAAGTTTGTGTTACGTACCGAGTGTCCCAAAAAACGCAACAGATTCAAAAATATCTTACGCAAGCTGTTTCAAATTCAGAATGATTATTCTCTTAATCTACAATAATAGGATTAAATCTTGGTATAATTTTCAGAATTTTTTGCGACCTGGTTGCAAAGGTATAAAACAACAACCTCTATATTTGCTGTCAGGGCAAAACTGGAGCTGCCAGTAATGGTGCAAAGTGTACTGCAAAATTAAAAGCGTGGTATTATCTGCAACTTCACAGGATTACACACAAGCACACAATTTGATCAAGACATTGTAACCAAGGGAATCCTTGATTATTCATGAGTTTCGAGGGAGTTTAATGTAATTAATGGCCAAGTCACTTTAGAAAAAGCAGTCTGTTCAACGTTCAATTACCTTGTGTGTTTGTGTGCTGGTCAGCAAACTTCGGTAATGGCTGGCATTGTCATGTTTATATTTTGACAACAAAATCCACTGTTGCTAATTCACCAGCTCTGGTTTTAACCCAGGGGTAATTTTGAAGTTTGCTAACTTTTAACTTAACAACCAAGTCACCAAAAATACTAGAAATTGTATCGAAATTGATTCTAATAATTGTAGAACCAAGTCACCAAAATACTGGGAATAGATAAAAATTCATTCTAATTATTGCATATATGGAAACGCACAGTGCATTGGTTGTATTGGTCCTTTCGCAATAACATGATTTCTTGGTACACTCTTTTTTGAATCACGAAAACAATATCAAATAGATTGAAATAAATTGCTATTATGAAAATGATAACATTTACTAAACCAAAATTCACCGAAAATTGAAACCTTTACCCATGCACTCAGTGCTAATCCGCCATTAGCATGGTCAGTGAGGAAAATGCTGCTCCTGCTCTTTACGTCACGAAGGCATTTCGACCGCATTTCAATTTAGCCACATTTTTGGTCGACTAGGCACATTTAAATCTTGAATAACTTTTGTTGTATAATTTTCAGGAAAAAACGGTTTTCACTTTCGTTCTCAGCGTGCTTTTATTTATCTATTTCGCAAATAAAAATATTCGTGTCAGGGGCACTTCAAGGGATATTTTTTCAAAAAATCAGATAATAAAAGGTGTTCTGTTTATGTTGATACCTAGCAATAGATATGAATCATCTGCACTGAACATTTGACAGAATCATCTGCTATGATTTCGAAAACAGCACATTTTGGGCCTCACCATACTATTGCTGACTAAACCCTCCCTTAACCCGATTCAGAACAATTTCTGGGTGTGTCTATGGGGAACAAAAGTGCCCTAACCATTGACACCTATTCATAGTTCGTCTAAAGAATTAGAGGGAAGTAAAAGGAAGTAACGTTACAGCAATATGCATAACTGAGGAGAAAGCAGCGGGACACATTTTCGTAAAATACTAATTACATCTACCCTCTGGCAGCGTGGGTCGGGATTACCGACTCTAAATGTGCATCGAAGCCGTCAGAATAGCTCTGATTGAGCAACCACCCTGTGATACAACTAAGAACTGAGAAACGGTTTCAATCAAAATGGGGCAAATCTTACTTTTCCTGTTGTTTTCTTCTCTGATGCAGGTGCGCGTCACGCTATATCACGCTTAATTTAGGGATTTCAAAATGAGCTTTAGAGAACTGAACATCTTGCAGCCATCAAACTTATGCTTAAAAGAGACGCCTGTCGTTAACTTCTGTGTTTTCTGACGAACACCCCCAGCTCTTGACGAATATTTAGTTATATCAAGCAGTCGGCGAGAAATATCTTTCTCCATCTTGCAATCAAAAAGATGTCAAGCTGGCCAAAAAGGCTCCCGAAACTTACTGTCAGATAGGTATTATACCTTAGGCCAGAGTTGTAAAAAACCTTCCTTAGAAACTTAACTGTGTCGTCTATCCTTTAATTCACCACGGTGTAATACTGTTACGACTAAGCCTTGTGAGAAATTTTAGTTCTTCTTTGAGGCTCTTTTCTCTTCTTCTCTCCCTCTAAGGAATTTTTGGTCTACTTGCTGCCTTTTTGCTTTCAGTAGGGGCCTTCTTTGGGAACGCGTTGGTGATTACAAGGCAAGTGTAAAAGTGAAATGCTGTTGCATATTATACCTTTTTGGCGTAATGCGGATGGAACATTTATTTTTGAAGAATACCCCCCTCCTTGGTCAGAATCTTCTTCCAAACGAGGCTTTCAGAATTAGTTTATCTTAGTTTTTGCAACTTGGCCTAAGGCCTGGTTGAAATAGCGGATTTGTTGGCGGTTTTCGACTGAATAATAAATCTAGGCATACACAGGGCCATGACTCATAATTCCTATAATCCTTTAACTTTCTAAATGCATGCTACATCAGAATAAACTGTTAATACAGAGACAATGTCATAGATTGCACCTTTTAAGGCCAGCATAACATGGACCCAGCTTTTATTCATAAATAATTTACTTCGAACCAAGAATTCAGGAAATTGAAGAGAGAGCTGCTCACCTATAAGTGTTCTTGTCTCCATCATTTTAATCTGCAATCGTTAGTCCCACATATCTGCAAAGTTCTTCGAAACTACTCCTCTACGTCCCTTTCCTCCACGAGGGTACAGCTCTAAAAGGTAGACAATACGCTAGGAGATGTAGGCATTCCGATATTATTTTATTTGTCTACAAACCTCTACATAAAAAACAGTAAAACCTGAAAATAATAACCTAAAAGTCAGGAACCTATCAGCGTAAGATTTAATAATCTTTACTGTATTCTTATGGTTATCAATTACCAATTTTTTGTGTGGAAAGGTTGTTAATTTTTACCGTTGATAATGATGATGGTAGTTAAGAACTGTTTAAAGGCAATAAACCAACGTTATATCTACCATCATCACTGTTGTTAGTCTGTTATTCAGTAAGCACTTTCTGCTTTGCACATAAACCAATACCTTACTGAGGTAGTAAGCGTATTTGCCTATGAACAATGCATTGTTTTTATTAATCTACCTATTCAGTAAGCACTTTCTGCTAAGCGCAGAAAACAATACCTTACAAAGATAGTACGTGTATTTGCCAAGCAACTATCAATGCACTACTTCGATTAATCTACCTATTCAATTATTTGTTTATCATTCCAGCAATGTTGAATTAATTTGAAGCATTATATTGCATTGCTATCAATATTCTTACTATCGCTACAAAATATTGGCACAAACTGGCTGAAACGGTAACGATCTTCGTTAAGTGAAGTTGATAAAATCAGGTGTTTGTCAGCTTGGGAATCAAACGCATTAAGGTGTGAATGATATCTTGAAATCTCAGTTAGCCTTTTGGCAGTGTGTTGATTAACTAGCCTTGATCGCAAATGCATACAATGTCAAACAGATCTCTGCAAATAGTGTAACGTGTATCCAGGTCACCCAGTACATCTCTTACGGTGGAGGAACTCCATAACAAAATAACTGGGGATATGCTGCGGCAGGGAGTAAATTTTCCCAGAGTTTTGGTCTATGATTTATGAAATAAGTGGTATTGTCTGTACAATTTTGTTCATTTATCTGCCTTACCTAGCAATATTACCGCAAGCATAAAATGATTTCTAACTTTCAAGAAGAAGCTGATAACAAGAAAAACATTTTGAATTATCATACTCATACCTAACAATCTCAAACGAATGCAACTAGCAAAGAGTATGATTTTGAAGAGAATGGTCGAGCCAAGAGTATAGTATTTTCGGTTAACATTAGTACAGCTAACGGTACTAGTTTGAATCTATCAGCAGTTCACCCCTAACCATAATCAAGCCAACAGCCTGCTATGGTCAAAAGAAATAGAATTTACTTTAACTCGAGAAGAATCAGGATTTTGAAAATCAATCGGGATAATTTGTAAGAATGAAAATGACCCAAGTATGAAGTGGCATTGCGCATTAGTATAGCGCACTAGAGTACTAATCTAGAAGTCGAGGGTTCGAGTCAAACTATAGTAATTTTCATTCTCACAAGTTATTACGATTAATTTTCTTAAACAAGTACCACTAACAGACAATACCTGTGTTGAAATGAGAGAAGAGGACCAGCGGAGTTCTCAGATCTCGATGTCTTCTTGCGTTCCTTCCAACCCTCCGTTAGCTGGTAAAGTCTTGAAGGGTCTCGGTCAACTCGAACCTCTACCTGAAACCGAGAGCGAGTTGATGCTTCTCTTACTTGGCCATCTTTTGGTGGTAATAATAAATAAATGAATGGCGTTGGTGAGCGAGTTTATGCTTAACGTGCTAGCCTGGGAAAGGCGAAGGGCCTCGTTTCCACCAAGGGCACGATAGCATGCACTGCATCAAATGTAAGCAGTTTCCTGAATCAATTTGGTTATGTTAATCAAGAAACGTATTAACAATGACTTTTAAAGCTTTTGTATGATTCTGAATCACCACTTAATATTTCAAAAACTCGGGGAAATTTGTTTTTTTTCATTCATTTGCAAATCATTATCAATGGGCGGGGCTAATACATAAATTGTAGTCGATTGCCAATCTGTTTTATTTTCTACCGGTATCCAGCTATAAAAGCTTTTGAGTTCGAGAGGAAATTCTTCCATTTAATGTTGAAACTAACGATATGATTCAATTCAAAATTGCTTGCTCCGAAAGAAAGACTATTAATTATTAGGGTATTGAAAGTCACCGTAGAATGATGCTGAAGAAGATGATATATGAAACGTTTTAAGACCGAGTTAATCTATTAAACATCTTTAGATATTAAATAGATGAGTAGTATAGTCTGTCTGATGATTGCGAGAGCATGAAACTTAAAGTTATAAGGGGTCAGTCTCCTTTCTTGTTTCCCATCCATATCCCTTTGCATCTCCTCACATCGAGCATTATGATGCTGTTATAGACAACGCAATGCTATAGAAATAGATGAGTATCTTTCGAGTGCAAGAGCTAAATTAATTTCCCAACTTTATGAAACATGAAGAGAATATTTCAGAGACATTTTAAAGCAAAATATTTAAGCATTTCAATCAAAATCTATTTCCAAATTGTTCTCTTTAGATTTTCATAGACTTATGGAAAAGGCTCTCTTCCTTGCTGAAATACAGGACACATTTCATTTCTGAATGTGCTATGTGGAAAATGATACTGAATAGATAGACGGAAAGAATTGATTGAAGTAAAATTGTGATAAGAGTATCATTGAACCATACATACCAACAGTTATTAATGACATCACACAAAAATGGCTGATTCACTCAAAATCCAGGCCTCAAGAACCCACGCTCCGAATCCGACCATCAATTATTGATAGCGATTTTAAACGAAAAAACAAATTTTCGGAGTTTATAAAATAATAAGTGGTGATTAATAATCAAATAATAGCTTTAAACATGACTATGGAAACAGTTCTTCTTTAAATCAACCAAAAATGATTTAGGAACCTGCTTCGATGCATGTTTGATGAAATACTGAGGATAACAAACGGAATAGCATAACTATGGATCTAGGCCTACAAAGAGTAATGATTTGATCAAGCCTCCCCCCTCGAAGGAGTCCCCTTTTTAGCATGGAGTTTTCGAATGAACCCACCCTCTAGAATAAGCTGGAGGGTAGTAGAATCAACACTTAAGAACAGATATATCTTCATGTTTTAATTCTACTATGCAATTGCTCTATACCTAGCATATGTCGAGCATTTTAGCAAGTATATAGGCGCGCTTTACTCGAATTATATAGTCGGTTGTACGTAAAGTGGAGTGTATAGTCAGCTCAGCTGCAAGATTTTGAAGGCTAGAGCTAAAAATGCTGAGTTACATTATTAAACCATTGGCTCCTTTAAAAGCTTTCAAAGACAATTTTTGGGTGCCTATTTTTGACAGTTTTGAAAAAGCCCCTCCTCCCTCTTGCGTAGGCCTACGTCTGGCGTGAGCACCCCCTTTTGGAATCAAGTTTTGGATAATACAGAGTTGTAGCTAAAGCTGGGCAGGGTTTGGCCGAAAATACAAAGAAAGATAAAATAAAGCAGATTGAATCGACAGATAAAGAATTCGAAGCCAGAAAGGCTGTTTCGCACCTAGAAAGATAAGAATAAAGCGATAAACGGATAAAGAAAGGTAAAGCTAAAAGAAAAAAAAAGATTCCTACGCAATACCGCCCACGAGAATTGCGTAACCGGAAAATGAATAAATGATAGGAGAAGAAAACAGAGAGATAATAATATCAATAATGGTGATTAACCATCACAGGATTCCAAAAGAACCTCCACGGGGAACGATTAAACACCAAAGTACGCAAAACCACACAGCACAATATTGAAGAATTAAACCACCTTACTCTACCAATAATACACCAGAATAGTGAATATCCAGCACAGTTGTCCAAAATTACAACCACACTAGCATAACAAACAACCACACTATACAAATAATACACCAGAGTAGTGAATATCCAGCACAGTTGTCCAAAATTACCACCACACTAGCATAATAAACAACCACACTATACCAATAATACACCAGAGTAGTGAATATCCAGCACAGTTGTCCAAAATTACCACCACACTAGCATAATAAACAACCACACTATACAAATAATACACCAGAGTAGTGAATATCCAGCACAGTTGTCCAAAATTACCACCACACTAGCATAATAAACAACCACACTATACAAATAATACACCAGAGTAGTGAATATCCAGCACAGTTGTCCAAAATTACCACCACACTAGCATAATAAACAACCACACTATACAAATAATACACCAGAGTAGTGAATATCCAGCACAGTTGTCCAAAATTACCACCACACTAGCATAATAAACAACCACACTATACAAATAATACACCAGAGAAGTGAATATCCAGCACAGTTGTCCAAAATTACCACCACACTAGCATAATAAACAACCAAACGAAACTATACCAATAATACACCAGAGTAGTGAATATCCAGCACAGTTGTCCAAAATTACCACCACACTAGCATAATAAACAACCACACTATACCAATAATACACCAGAGTAGTGAATATCCAGCACAGTTGTCCAAAATTACCACCACACTAGCATAATAAACAACCACACTATACAAATAATACACCGGAGTAGTGAATATCCAGCACAGTTGTCCAAAATTACAACCACACTAGCATAATAAACAACCACACTATACAAATCGTAGTTGTATAGTAGTATACCAGAGTAATGAATATCCACCACAGAATGGTATTACAAAAACTCTAGCGACATAAACATCCACAGTACGAAATATAATACACTTCAGTAGTAAATATTCACCTCAGTAGTGCAGAATTACCACCACGCTAGCATGAGAAACCACCAAAGTACGCCAAATGATACACCACAGTAGCGAATATTAACCATAATAGTGCAGAATTACCACCACGCTAGCAGGATAAACCACCAAACTACACGAAATAATACACCACAGTAGCGAATATTCACCTCAGTAGTGCAGAATTACCACCACGCTAGCATGAGAAACCACCAAAGTACGCCAAATGATACACCACAGTAGCGAATATTAACCATAATAGTGCAGAATTACCACCACGCTAGCAGGATAAACCACCAAACTACACGAAATAATACACCACAGTAGCGAATATTCACCTCAGTAGTGCAGAATTACCACCACGAAAGCATGATAAACCACCAAAGTACACGAAATACTACACCACAGTAGCGAATATTCACCATAATAGTGCAGAATTACCACCATGCTAGCATGATAAACCACCAAAGTACACGAAATACTACACCACAGTAGCGAATATTCACCTCAGTAGTGCAGAATTACCACCACGCTAGCATGAGAAACCACCAAAGTACGCCAAATGATACACCACAGTAGCGAATATTAACCATAATAGTGCAGAATTACCACCACGCTAGCAGGATAAACCACCAAACTACACGAAATAATACACCACAGTAGCGAATATTCACCTCAGTAGTGCAGAATTACCACCACGAAAGCATGATAAACCACCAAAGTACACGAAATACTACACCACAGTAGCGAATATTCACCATAATAGTGCAGAATTACCACCATGCTAGCATGATAAACCACCAAAGTACACGAAATACTACACCACAGTAGCGAATATTCACCATAATAGTGCAGAATTACCACCATGCTAGCATGATAAACCACCAAAGTACACGAAGTAATACACCACAGTAGCGAATATTCACCTCAGTAGTGCAGAATTACAACCACGCTAGCATGAGAAACCACCAAACTACACGAAATAATACACCACAGTAGCGAATATTCACCTCAGTAGTGCAGAATTACCACCATGCTAGCGTGACTATCTGACAGAATTAGGGAAGAATCTATATACCTGACTTTTGAGCCTGTTTAGACGTTTCTCTTTCTCTTTCTTCTCCGTTTCTTTCACTTGCAGTCGACGTGCCCGCTCTTCAAGCATTCGCTTATCCTTAAAAGATAAATGAAGTGTACAACATGGAAAATGAACATGATCACAGGAGGAAAATTAACCATCATGCAAAAAGAATATTTTACTCTCTCGAACCTTGTTTCTCTGATTTCTACGAGCATATTGAAGAATTTTGACAAAAATACAACATATGGTGGTAAATGCGATTCTAACAGTACTTATCAGAATGCAGTAAAGAGTTAGATGCAGTTCTAGCCTGTGATAAACTACCAATATACAATCGGCTTCATAAAAAGTTTCATTATATTCTTATCCTTAAAATTCAAAGAGTACCAACAATCATGAACCTAAACAGCCCTGTGGTGCGTGCAGATCTCTTTCAACATCGTGGCCAAAATTCATAATAAAAGACTTCATCTAAATCACGGCCCAAGTTCAAATATGGATCAGATTTATTTCTGCAGACCTAGAGATTTTCTGGGACCTTGTTGCTGAGGGCTGTTTTATTTTCCAGCCCTGCAAATCGAGACTTGTCATTGACATTTGTATTATAATTCAAGGTAGAAGGATCCTAATAAAAAGTGGACGGGTTACTGTAAACTTAAAACATTTCTTTATTTTCAAAATTGCAGAAGATGGCTCTACCAGATGGTTCTCAGGGAAGAAAATTTACATCTATTGCTGAGTGTGGACAGAAAAAGAGGAAGGAGGTTATCTTATGATTGTAAGCTAGATAAAAATACTGAAAACCTCAATTTAGAGCACTTTATCACTTAAGTGTAGCATTAGGTTAATCGAAGGAAGGGATTCTAGAGCTTTTGGCATCTTCTCAAATCTAAGCAGTCTTGCCAAAGCGGATCAGTCGGCAGCAGGAAGGGTAACTCAAAAGAAGACGAACAGCACACATTAGTAAACAAAGATTAACTACCCTATGAAACAGAGCTTCTTTAATCAAGTAACTGCTTGCTGCTCTCTGATTGGTCATTTGCCATTCAAAACCCATATGATTAGCTTAAAAGTACATCAGTTTCATAATGAAGCAACGACTTTTTTTGCGTACTGTTGCCATAAATACAGAAGTTAATGCGAATTGAGGCTTAAATTCGTATAAAAAATCGTAAACAAACTTAATTCTCAAACAAGTTTCCATATATGCCTGCTATCTTAAATTACTCAACGAGGAGTAGAACAGACCTGAACATCCCAAAGATGAAGACAGAGCACGCAAATAAGGGTTCTTCGACTCAACGTTGAAAGCTTGGCACGATATACCTGTCGATATGCGAACAACTTTGGCGTTTTCAGAATAAACTAAAAACTAGCTAAGCTAAAACTAAAGCTAAACTCTGAATGAAACACGAACCCCTAGAAAAACTGCACTCCCATAAACTATAGTTAAACTATAGTCACAGTACTCGATACATTTAGAGCTGAGCAGTGAATGCATTTATTAGCAGGAAAGATACATCATTCATCTCTACAAGCCTGTTTCATGCTAATAAGCGTTTTTTCTTAACATTTGTTTTTATATAAATTTGGGTTATATTTGCTTAAAGTGAACTCTTGTTCTATTTAGAGATCAAGATACTCATTGGAGTAGAGAATTTCATGGAAAATAAACAAAAAACCACAATTTACACCACAAATTCAAGTTTCTTTCTCTAAAGCCTGGATCACATATAACTTGAAACTGCCGGCAGTCCGTAGCTGACGTTGTTGCGGCAGTCTAATTTTTGATTTGTACCCTCTCACTGACCTCTGGTGTGACGCCGGCGCCATATCAAAAACGTAAAGCTCATTTCAACTTTGCCACTCTGCTATGGCACCGGCACCATTGAGAATTATTTTAGAACATGAAGCGGCGCACTGCCAGCGACAAACAAGCACTTCATTTGTATTGCCTGTGGTCATGTGACCATATAAGGCCAATCAAATACCAGGGTTATTGAGCAAGGTGGAAAAATGTTTGGCCAATCAGGGCATTTGTTTACTAATAATTCATCCAATCAAATCGCTGAAAAGACAATAGATTTCGAAAATTCATCAGCTCAAGAGCTGCGAAAATGGCGGAAAAACGCGAAAGCTGTAGCAAAAATATCGTTCAGGGTTCTGTTTTTCTGCCGTAAACACGTAAACTATTTGGCACCATTCAGATATTTCTCAAATCTATGATAGTTTACCTAAATTTTTACCGCTTACGAGGTTAATATTGTACGTAATTGCTGTAAAAATCCGCTCGATAACTTATTGAGCAAATGTGTCGGGATTGTGAGGACTTGTTCCAATGTACACTGGGATACGTTTGCCGGCGCAGTGCCGGTACCACATGTCGCCGATGGGTTGCCGTCAGTTCAAATTTTAGTCAGTAGTGACGTCGACAGGCTTAGGTTAAATGAGGACCAGGCTTAACAAACAATTTTCAGTTGTTAACTCAGGAATGTTAAGAATATGTACAGCTGTTAACCCTATTACTACCGGGCTTTTTGGACAAGTAAGAGAAAATCACCATTCAGATTGAAAAATAAACATGTTTCTACCTTACCTACATTCAAAAAAGCCAGATAATGATTTTTAAATGAAAGAAATCATTGTCTTTACAAATATGACGTCATAAAAATTGATGGCGTCATAGATTAAATATTTTGCTTACGTCAGCAAATACTGATGAACTATATATCATTCAAAAGCCCTTATCAAACCAAAGCTACTGTTGGTTTTAGCAACTTTCTATGTGGTATAGTTGCAGAGATATGGGTATTCAAACATTGTCACACCTTACTGCTTGTTGACAAAAGATGTGTAGCATGATCAACAAAGGTGTGATTGTAACAAAAATCTTTGTGCCCCCCGGTCGTAATAGGGATGATCAGTTGCGAAGTGGAGAAAAGTGTGAGCACGAATTGAAAGACATCTGTTTTTGTCTGAAAACTGAGAAATATGAGCGGGGAGGGAAAATAGCCCTGTATTCGTAGTAAACACGGAGTAAAGATAAAATACACAGGTACCAAGGCTGGCCAAGCAAGCGATTCGAAGGATGTAGCATCTTTAATTAATGAGATCTTATTGGGTTATTCTAATCTTGTGTGGAAATTTATATTGGCCTAAAACAAAAAGACATATAGGATCTTAGCAGAATTGACGCTCAAGAAACAGACATGTTCTTCATGTTTTAAAGAAAAATATGTACATTGTTGAATGTCAATTTAATGGCATATGATATATGACATTACATATAATTATTCAAACATGAAAAATACCCTTGATTACAAAAAACAAAATAATTTATACTTTACACTAAGACTAGCCTGAGATTAGATGGTGTTGTTCCAGGTTGTCGTGTTTCTGAATTAGTTTGGTAGCTCTTGTCTACTGTATATCGAGCCCTATAGCCAGTGTGCGGTATTCCCAACTGAGCGCTGCGCAGGAGCGTATGTCCCCGAATGCTTTGCGCCACAAACAACTAAGGTGTGTCCGTTTTAATGTTGGCTTGTTGTCGTCGTGGTTTGTGAATGTAAAAGGATTAAATGAATTGCTGAAATACTTGTTGTAATCTGTTGGCTTAGATCTTCACGAAACTTGGTCCATCGAGCCGGATTTGTTATGCAGTTGAAAGTTATCAGGTAGGCCTAAATAGGCTGGATTTGTTGTGCTTTGTGTTGTTTTTGGCCTAAGCCCACACGCCAAGATGGAGCTTGTAACGTTGAGGAGAAGTAAATCTGCACACAAAATAAACGTTAATAAGTTGTTTAAAAAGGCAAGAGAAATACTGAATTCAGAAGATCAGGACGTGAAAGAAATAGTAAAAATTTAAGTCAGTTTGTCAGCGAAATTAGAAAAGATTTTAAAAGTTGATGAAAACATTCTTCTTGCATTGTGTCAGAATTCTGAAGTTGACGAAGAAGAAATTGCAGCAGAAACAGAAGAGGCAGATAAACTCACAACTGAAATTCGTACCATTATTATTGAAATTGATAATTTAATGGTAAAGGAGAAAGAAGTCAGGAAGCCCAGTCCACGGAGACTATTACCACAGATACCAGGTTCTCCACTATCGACATCGTCTCTGAAGTCGAATTCCTCACAGCAAAGCAAGAACAATGCTGCAGAAACCAATGTGTCAACAGAAAAACAGGTACGTCTTCCAAAGCTTGAGATGAAACGTTTTAATGGAGATATTTGCCAGTGGCAAGAGTTTTGGGACTGCTTTGAGAGTTCTGTTGATAATAATCTGAATCTTTCGCCAGTTATCAAGTTGAATTATTTACGTGGTTTGTTGGATGGGCCTGCAAAGGCTGCAATTTCTGGATTTGAGTCAACAAACGTAAATTATTCTGAAGCACTAGATGTTTTGAAAGAAAGATACGGTAAAAAGTCACTGATTCAACGTGCTCATATCAGTGGTATAATGAATTTACCTCCCATCAAAGATGAAGATAACATTGCAGAATTAAGAAAATTTCAGGACACTTTGGAAACTCATTATCGAGGTCTTTGTGCCCTGAAGGTGGACGAGGAACTTTATTCTACTGTTGTAGTACCTTTGATTTTGGAAAAACTTCCAAGGGAACTGCATTTAACAATCATAAGAGGGTCAAAATTTCTGGAATGGACCGTGAAGGAATTGTTAACTGTATTGACAAAGGAACTGAATATAAGATATGAAGTTAGCAGGTCACCAAGTCAGGGTATCAAGGATGTAAGGAAGAAGTACACTCCAGTAACAGTACCAAAGGGGACTGCAAGTGCATTTTTTACTGAAAAGAATGAACAATGCCCATTTTGTCTGGAAAAGCATGATGCAAGTAGCTGTGAAAAAGTTAAGGATATACAGGAACGTAAGAAAATTTTACGAAAATTTTATAGATGTTTCAAATGCTTAAAAAAGGGGCATAAAAGTAATTATTGTAGAGCAAACATAACATGTAAAAAGTGCTCTGGGAGCCACAACCTTGCTTTGTGCGATGGGGGAAAAGCCGCTGGGAAAATTGGGGGTTCGGCAGCTAGTCCTATGCATGTGGGGAATGCTGGGGAGTTGGTTGCGATGCAAACTGCACAAGCGCTAGTCCGGGGAGAGAGCGAAAGTAGGGTGCGTGTGCTGTTTGACTCTGGAAGTAACAAATCATTTGTGACACAAGGGGTCAAACAGCTCATAAATCCTAAGGTGAAAAGAAAGGAATGGTTACAGCTTACCACCTTCGGGAATAGCTCTGAGCAGTCTGGACTTAGGGAAGTTGTTGAGCTTGCATTATGTGATATTTCGGGTAAAGGAGTAAACATGAAAATTGAAGCTTATGTTGTTCCTGAAATTTCTACCATTAAAAATGTTAATATTGAATCTGTTAAATATGATTATCCTCACCTTCAGGGTTTGTGTTTTTCAGATATGTGCAAGGACAAGACTAATCTTGAAATTTCAGTACTCATAGGTGCTGACTTTCTTTGGCATTTTCAGGGTGGCTGTGTCATTCGTGGGAACTTCAATGAGCCTGTAGCAATACAGACTTCACTAGGATGGGTTTTATCAGGGCCCATCAAAGGTAAACTACATGATAGTACAATAGAGACAGTACAGGTAAATCATATTAGAGTAGATACAAAGGAAAGTATAAATGCAGATCTTGCAAAGTTGTGGGATCTTGAAACAATTGGCATTAGACCGATTGATGAAGTAAGTGAAGGATTTCATGATGACATCATTTTCAATGGTAAGAGATATTCAGTTCGTCTTCCCTGGAAGGCTGGTCATGAAGAATTACCAACAAACTATTCCAATAGTCTAATAAGGTTGAAGAAATTAGTATCTAAGTTTAAGCAACAGCCCGACGTGCTTAAAGAGTGTCAAGGTATAATAGATAGTCAACTTGAGGCAGGTATAATAGAAAAGGTATTTGACCTAGAAGTTAGTGATAGATGTCCCTATTTACCGCATAGACCAGTAGTTAGACATGAAGCAGAAACAACAAAGGTGCGAATGGTTTTCGATGCTTCTGCCAAGTCAGGTAAACATGGGGTTAGCCTTAACGACTGCTTACATGTGGGGCCCTCCCTAAATCCATTGATGTATGACATCTTACTCAGGTTCAGAATGGGTCGAACCGCACTCACCGCGGACATTGAACAGGCATTTTTAAATATAGAGGTAGATAGCGTAGATAGAGATAGCCTCAGATTTTTGTGGTCTACCAATCCGTTTGATGAAAATGCAGAAGTGCCGATATATAGACTGTGTAGAGTTCCATTTGGAGTCAGGAGTTCACCTTTTCTTTTGAATGGCACCTTGCGGTATCATCTTCAGCAGTATCGTGCAGCGGAACCGGAGTTTGTACGAAATATGTATGACAGTCTGTATGTTGATGACATGGTATTTTCTGCTGGTGATGTGGAAAGTGTATATGGAATGTATGAGAGGTCTAGAAGTGCTCTTTCGAGTGGTGGTTTCAGATTGAGAAAGTGGGTTAGCAATAACAGTGAGCTGACAGCAAGAATAAGATGCAAAGAAATGGATTTTGATAAGAATGATGAAAGTTTAGATAAGGCGGTTAAAAATGAAGATGACACTATGCACAAGGTTTTAGGCTTGTGTTGGAATTTCAAAACAGATACAGTCCTCTTTGATTTTCAGCCTATAATCCAGAGAGCAGAAAACATGAAGCCTACTAAGCGTGAGATATTGAGCCTTTTAACTGGAGTATTTGATCCACTAGGAGTTATCAGTCCTATCCAAGTGAGTATGAAAATACTATTTCAACAACTGTGTAAAGAGAAGTTGGAATGGGATGATGAAATTAGTGAAGATCTGAGAAGAAAGTGGATGGAGTGGGTGAACAGTTTGAAAAAGGCAGAGTTTATTAGTATGAATAGGTGTGTTCTGCAAAATATGTGTGTCACGAATGCGAACAAGGTTGTTCTGCATGGGTTCTGCGATGCCAGTCAAGATGCATACTGTGCTAATATTTATGTGGTTTATGAAGGAGAGAATGGTAAGGAAGCATCCTTATTAACAAGTAAAACAAGAGTGTCACCTTTAAAGTCATTGTCTATTCCAAGGTTAGAATTAATGGGAGCTAAAATACTAACAACGTTAATGGAAACTGTTAAAAATGCAATTAAATGTTATGTTGAGGTTGTAGATGTATGCTATTGGTCAGACAGTATGACAGCTTTGCACTGGATACAGAACAAACACGAATGGAAACAATTTGTGCAATCGAGAGTTAATGAGATCCTGAAAGTAACTAATAAGCAGCAATGGAGACACTGTCCTGGAGAAATGAATCCTGCGGATTTAGGGTCCAGGGGTGTGCAAGCTTTAAGCCTGAAGGAGAGTCAATTATGGTGGCAAGGACCTTTATTTTTGACTGAGGAGTCTAAAAATTTGGATAAAATACCTGAGAATGATGGATGGAGAGAATATGCCGAGGAAGAAAAGAAAGTGACTTCATTGAGTGTCCAAGGATGTGAGACAAAAATGTTGACAATGTAATAGATATACACAGATACAGTAGTGTCCTTAAAGTTTTCTGAGTGACAGCTTTTGCCATAAGATTTATTAGGAATTTGAGAGCAAAAGCGAGGGGGGAGGAGCGGAAAGTCGGACACCTAGAAATGAGTGAGTTGAGAAATGCAGAGATTACATGGATAAAATCAGCACAGCAAGATATTAAACTACAGGCAAATCACAAGCAATTTGTACGTGACTTGAGAGTGTTTGAAAGAGATGGTGTCTTAAAATGTGAAGGCAGACTTAATAGATCCGATCTTCCCCAGGAAACGAAAAATCCCATCCTTCTCCCAAAAAAGCATAGGTTGACAGAGTTATTAATTAAGGATTGCCACATAGAAGTTCATCATTCTGGAGTTGGCGCGACATTAGCAGAATTAAGAACGCGTTTCTGGGTCCCTTCTGGTCGACAACTGGTAAAATCAGTCCTTAATAGGTGTGTGATTTGTAAGTTCCATGAAGGTAGAGCATACAATACTCCAGTAGCAGCAGATTTACCTGAGTTCAGAGTAAGACAGGCAGCACCATTTACACGGGTGGGGGTAGATTTTGCTGGACCCTTGTTTGTCAAGACAGATACTGGGGAAATTATGAAGAGCTATATTGCATTATTCACATGCTGTTTAAGCAGAGCAGTACACTTAGAACTGGTAGGAGATTTGAGTGTGAGGTCTTTTCTTATGTGCTTGAAGAGATTTACAGCTAGGAGAGGAAAACCTTCCTTGATGATATCTGATAACGCAAAAACGTTCAAGACGACAGGAACAAATTTAAAGAAGTTATATGAACACCCTGAAATCAGGGCAGAGCTGGAAAAAGGAAGGATAGAGTGGGTGTTAGAATGGAAGTTTATCCTAGAAAGAGCCCCTAATTGGGGAGGATTTTACGAGAGATTGATAGGTCTGACTAAGAGATCATTGAAAAAGGTGATTGGCAGTGCCAGACTTAATAGGGACGAACTTCATACATTGATTGTAGAAATAGAGGGAACGTTGAATGCAAGGCCGTTAACATTTGTCGGAAGTGAGTTAGAGGAAGAAGTTTTAACACCTAATCATTTACTGCATGGAAGAAACATCAAATCATTGCCAGATATGCCCATTGAAGAGGAACAATTTAAGGAAAATGAGCTAATAGTTAGGTACAAATATTTGAGTGAGAGATTAGCACATTTCTGGAAGAGATGGAGAAACGAGTATCTAGTTAGTCTTAGAGAGCAGCATCGTAGTTTGAAAAAATTCAGTAAGAATGTTATAAGAGTTGGCGACATTGTTCTTGTAGGAGATGAAGTCAAAAGACGTAACCAATGGAAGATGGGAGTCGTACAAGAATGCATCGAGGGAAAGGATGGTAAAATAAGAGGAGCCAAAGTTAGAGTAAACGGTATGAAAAAACCTGTTTTGCTATCCAGACCTGTGTACAAGTTATTCCCAGTGGAGGTGCAAAGTGTGTGTGAGCAAGAGTGTTCCAGCAACGGTTCTGGGGGGCTTGTGCAGGATGTGCCGCGGACTGCGCCTGGCCGACCTACTCGTAGGGCTGCTTCCATCAATTCGCAGTGGAAAACCCGCCAGATGCTGAAGCACTAAGTGTAGTGTATCAGCGAGGGGGGTGTGCGGTATTCCCAACTGAGCGCTGCGCAGGAGCGTATGTCCCCGAATGCTTTGCGCCACAAACAACTAAGGTGTGTCCGGTTTAATGTTGGCTTGTTGTCGTCGTGGTTTGTGAATGTAAAAGGATTAAATGAATTGCTGAAATACTTGTTGTAATCTGTTGGCTTAGATCTTCACGAAAAGCCAGGATAGGCAAACTCAAAGAAGTTAAAGGATGAACCTTTGACAGAGAGCAAGTCCCCTTTATCTATATCGCTCTGTACCTTCGTAGATAGAGCAATGTGACGAAGATATAGACAAGGCAATGTTATAGAGATAGATATGCTAGTTGTAAAGACTTAACGGGCTTTTAAGGGATTACCAGCCTCTCTAATGCTTTTGACCAGGATGCAGAATAGACAAATCTCTTATGCGAACTTACCCTTTCCTTTATCCTCTCTTTTTCTTCGTTCGTCACTTGCTTCGCTAATTTCTCTTGTTCTTCTCTCGTCTTTTGCGCCAGCAATAAAATCCTCTCCTTTTCTTGCTTCCTTTTCTGATAATTCTCTACTTTCATCCTTGCTTCCTCCTTTCAAAAAGATTTGATAAACAAAATCACACATGGAAATAACTAGGTGTGTCTCCTAAACTTTGGGAGTATTTCGAATTTTGAATATGAATAACAATGAATGTTGCACTTTTAGTCTAAATGCTTTAGTCTCTGAAAGAAAAGGCCAGGGCTATGCAAGACCCCCCCCCCACTAAATAAACGGAAACTGAAAAATTTACTCAAAACTACGAAATAACCTCGATGAATGTTTTCTAGAGATAGCATTTGTAAATGCCTCTAATTTATCTCTCATCGATAGTTTTATAAAAGGACAGTGCTACATTGATTTATTTATAGGATATGATAAAACTTACCTTGCTGGTGCAGAATGCTCAATCTAGCATCGGCTTAGCGAGGCAATTTTCAGTTTGCGTTTGTAGGGGGAGAAAATACCCTCACCAAGGCATATGAATTAAATTAATGAGCATTTTTTATTTACGCGTATGCAGAATTCAAGACCCCTTCTCCCTCCTAGGTTCACAATACTGTTGAAAATCATGAACATGACTGAGACATGTCTAAATTGATAAAGAGTTTCATGTTCTTTTCTTACCCTTCTCGCTTCTTCCTCAGCCAGTTTCTTCAATCTTTCTTGCTCCAGCTTACGCTTCTCTCTTTCCACTTCTTCGTGAGTTCTCATTTCCTTTTCGAGCTAAAAATGACAAAATATATTTGAAAATTTTGTAAAAGTAGGATTTGGAAAACCAACCGAGATAATTTGTGAGAATAATTTGAACTCATGAGGACCGAATCTCAGTTGGTATGGACTGCGCATATAGCCAAACCATCTCACATCTTGTCTAACTTATGTTTTCTCAGAAGATTCTTATAGAGTAAGATGTGGGCTCGATGTGCTTTCAGAATCTGAAAAGTGACTTTCTGGGAAACTCCCATAAGTCATGTGATTGATGACGTCACGAAAATGCCAAAAATGACCTTTTATGGGTAATTACGTACTCATACCTTAACATATCAACATATACGTGTAGTATATTTGAGCTCAGTGCATTCAGGGCTTTCGAAGGATATGGAATTTTTTATCTTTGGTGATAATATCAAATTTCGTGATGACGTCATCATATTGTTTTCACGACACATGATTTCAACCCAACAACTGTTGAACATAGTTGAAAATAACAAATAACATTATTATTTGAAAGATCCCGTGAGGAAATATTCGAAACTCGAAAGTGTTTAGAGGGGGCTCCTGATAGGGGGAAGGGGAGGGGAGGCTGGGAGGGGGGATAAGTGGATTGAATTACATTATTACAATGAATGATACGTCATTGATACAATACAGCAAAATCGATGAACATAACAGAATGAAATGCATGAAATCGTTCGCTTGATGTTGAAAGGTTTTTTTCCTATTCTGAACTAGAAGCAGTCACACTTTCAGGTGAAATTTCCCCCTCTGCCTTGTACTATTTGTTCTTGGGATATGACAACTTTGAATATCAGGCTCGGTAAGGGAACACCTTCTCAATATCCAATTAACTTCCATTCAAGGATACCTTTACTTGCGCATTCTAGGTACTTTTCTGCTTTGCTTTGAACTTAAAAGACATGGTAGTAACTTTTAATGACTGTGAGCCGAGCTGTGAGCCATCTTAGCAGAGTCAAGCAACCTGATGGATTTTTCATATAATAGCCGTACATACGGTTCAAGTTTTCATGAACCAAACTTAATATCTTCTGAAGGTACTGGTTTATACACGCCGCACAAAGGGTGAATGTAGAATAATGCATGCCTGTAGCATTGTGAACATTTACAGGGGTATCTCACAAGTGCTTTGCATTATTAGTAAGCTTGAGGAGTCGGAATCGGAATTTATCCTGTAGTGAGGCATTTCAAAGACAGAAGACCCAGAAGGTATCTAATTCTAGTTCGATCCGTCATGGTTCAGCATATTTGTATTTAAAGCCTTTGATGCACTTGATGCACTGAGCTCAAATATACTACGTATATGTTGATAAGTTAAGGTATGAGTACGTAATTACCCATAAAAGGTCATTTTTGGCATTTTCGTGACGCCATCAGTCACATGACTTATGGAAATTTCCCAGGAAGTCACCTGGCATATTCTGAAAGCCCATCGAGCCCACATCTTACTCTTTCAAAATCCGTTGATAAAACATAAGTTAGGGAAGATGGAAGATTGTTTTTTCCATATATGCCCTATCTAGTAGACCAAGAACAACTAATTGCTTTCGGTTGGTAGGTCTGACGCAATGACAATGGTTGTGGGTTTGAGTCTTACTCGGGTCATTTTTCACAGCAAATATATGATCAAAATACCTTCCACCTCTCTAGTTTTGAGAACCGGTCCAACTTCTCTTGCTCTAACAAATGTTGCTTTTTTAGATTCCTCTTCTTGTCCTCCGATCCATCAGCTTCGATTTTCTGAAGCAACTCTTGCCTCTCAGACTAAAAAACCACGGAGTTATTTAATATTCATATAGCATATATATCATATAGTATATTGGTACAACAAAGACAAATAGATGATACTAAAAGATTCGGATAAGTCAAAAAGTCGAGATAGATGTGAAGAATTTCTTTTTTTCTTTCTTGAAAAATATATATAAACAATTTAAGCACACTAAGGCCTTTCTAGCTTATGCTATCATCAGAGTGCTGTCATATAGCATATACATTTAATATTCATATAGTAGCTAATAAATGATTAAAGACATGAAAATAATTGTCAAATAGTAAAAATCGCTCTACCAATGGCATAGAGCACTCTTTATCCAGCTTTGATGAACAGAATAAAAATACAATTATAAAAATAAATTTAGATTTCCAGGAAAACTTTCTGCAAGTATTATTGTGGTAGTTTTGTATATTCATATCCAAGCAGTTGAAATCTGTTTATCTATTGCAAGTTTAGAATAAGTTCTGGAAGTATCACTTTTGTGGTTTTGTATATTGATATCTAGGAAACAATACGTCTAATTTACATCTTTTGAGGCGGTTGAAATCTCTTTCTCTATTGCAAGTTTAGGATAAGTTCTGGAAGTATCACAGTTGCGGTTTTTTATATTCATATTCAAGAAAACTCTTCGTCTAATCTAGATCTTTCAAAGCTGTTAAATCTCTTTTTCTATTGCGAGTTTAGGATAAGTTCTGGAAGTATCACAGTTGCGGTTTTGCATATTCATATCCAGGAAAACTGTTCATCTAATTCAAAGATCTTTCGAAGCTGTTAAATCTCTTTCTCTATTGCGAGTTTAGGATAAGTTCTGGAAGTATCACTGTTGTAGTCTAGTATATTCATATTCTAGAAAAATTTACATCAATTTAGATCTTTTGAAGCTGTTGAAAGTTTTACTCTATTGCGAATGTTAGCTAAGTCCTGGAAAATATAATGCCTCGTCCAACCACTTATTCCAGGCAAATGAGTCAGAGAGTCAAACTGTACAAATAGTATACCTGTTTCATATCCTTCCACTTCGCAATAGCTGTCCGCTTTCTTTCTCTCAGCAGAAGATACTCAGTGTACCATTCGGCATGCTCTAAAATTTCGCTTCTCGAATGCGTAGGAATCTGGCTTTCAGCAGCAATTTGAAAGTCTTCAGAATTCTAGAAGAATTATTTCTATCATCAAGCAATCATTTCATATAGACGTTTGCAAGACTAGTTCTACACAGAGTCGATCTTAGAGTATACAATCTATGTGGATGGTCCCAGGCAATGAAAAATCTAACTGGCAGTTGCTGATACTTGATAGGCTAATACGCGCGCTATCTTCGGGTGGTTTTGATTCATGTGCAAAGCAAAAAGGGCCCACTGCATAGGTAGACTAATAAAAGCAGTTAATTGATAGTTGATAGGCAAATATGATTACTATCTTCGTAAGGTATTGGTTTATGCAGAAACTGCAAAGGGCCTACTGAATAGGTAGACAAATATAAGCAGTGCATTGATAGTTGATAGGCAAATAGGATTACTATCTTCGAGAGGTATTGGTTTATGCAGGGACTGCAAAGGGCCTACTGAATATGTAGACAAATAAAAGCAGTGCATTGATAGTTGATAGAAAAATATGAATACTATCTTCGTAAGGTATTGGTTTATGCAGAAACTGCAAATAGTCCACTGAATAGGTAAACTAATCGAGCAGTGCGACCCTGGCCTGGTCCTTCCTGTTCATGCGACCACACTTTGTGATTCCTTTTGCCTTTTCGCCTAGAATCACAAAGTGTGGTCGGTCACACGCACAGAGCAGGCAAATTCTCTACTTAAAATTCATGTGACAGGTGTGTAGGTGGTTTCGAACCCAGGACGTTTTGAACGAGGGTCGAGTGATCTTACCACTTGGCACTACCCCTGCCAACAAACCAATAAGAGGAATGAGAGACGAAAGCTATTGTTGTGATGCAAACATCTCTACATTCACATAACTGCACAAGACGCACTTCGCTGGATCCTTACGTGATAAAAATTCCAACCTTTATTTGTTTCTTCAGCTTGAGAAAAACTGCATGATCATATTCATCCCATCCTCCTTGGTGTCCTCCAGTTTGAAGCAGAAATTTCTAAAATAAGAAGCAAATATATTTGGATGTCAGTATATATGATATTCTAAAATAGTATACTAACTGGATGTCAGTATACATTATATTTTAAAAAAGCATACTAACTGGATAATAAAAAATGACGTATAAGAACTTTAAGTACCATGATTATATAAGAGCACAAATTATATAAGGTGCTCTTATATAATCATGGTACTTAAAGTTATTATACGTCATTTATTATTATCTACAATCAATGTACCACAGGCATTCTATTTTTTATTGGATTTTACATACTAACTAGATGTCAGTATACATTATATTTTAAAAAAGCATACTAACTGGATGTCACTATATATGATATTCTAAATAGAATACTAACTGGAGGTCAGTATATATGATATTCTGAAATAGCATACTAACTGGATTTCAGTATATATGATATTCTAAAATAGAATACTAACTGGATGTCAGTATATACGATATTCTAAAATAGCATACTAACTGGATGTCAGTATACATTATATTTTAAAATAGAATACTAACTGGATGTCAGTATATATGATATTCTAAATAGTATACTAACTGGATGTCAGTATATATGATATTCTAAATAGTATACTAACTGGATGTCAGTATATACGATATTCTTAAATAGCATACTAACTGGATGTCAGTATAAATTATATTTTAAAATAGAATACTAACTGGATGTCAGTATACATGATATTCTAAAATAGCATACTAACAGGATGTCAGTATATATGATATTCTGAAATAGTATACTAACTGGATGTCAGTATATATGATATTCTAAATAGAATACTAACTTGATGTCAGTATATATGATATTCTAAAATAGCATACTAACTGGATGTCAGTATATACGATATTCTAAAATAGCATACTAACTGGATGTCAGTACATATGATATTCTAAATAGAATACTAACTGGATGTCAGTATATATGATATTCTGAAATAGTATACTAACTGGATGTCAGTATATATGATATTCTAAATAGAATACTAACTGGATGTCAGTATATATGATATTATAAAATAGCATACTAACTGGATGTCAGTATATATGATATTCTAAATAGAATACTAACTGAATGTCAGTATATATGATATTCTAAATAGAATACTAACTGGATGTCAGTATATATGATATTCTGAAATAGTATACTAACTGGATGTCAGTATATATGATATTCTAAATAGAAAACTGACTGGATGTCAGTATATATGATATTCTAAAATAGCATACTAACTGGATGTCAGTATATACGATATTCTAAAATAGCATACTAACTGGATGTCAGTATATATGGTATTCTGAAATAGTATACTAACTGGATGTCAGTATATATGATATTCTAAATAGAATACTAACTGGATGTCAGTATATATGATATTATAAAATAGCATACTAACTGGATGTCAGTATATATGATATTCTAAATAGAATACTAACTGGATGTCAGTATATATGATATTCTGAAATAGTATACTAACTGGATGTCAGTATATATGATATTCTAAATAGAATACTAACTGGATGTCAGTTTATATGATATTCTAAAATAGCATACTAACTGGATGTCAGTATATACGATATTCTAAAATAGCATACTAACTGGATGTCAGTATATATGATATTCTAAATAGAATACTAACTGGATGTCAGTATATATGATATTCTGAAATAGTATACTAACTGGATGTCAGTATATATGATATTCTAAATAGAATACTAACTGGATGTCAGTATATATGATATTCTAAAATAGCATAATAACTGGATGTCAGTATATACGATATTCTAAAATAGCATACTAACTGGATGTCAGTATATATGATATTCTAAATAGAATACTAACTGGATGTCAGTATATATGATATTCTGAAATAGTATACTAACTGGATGTCAGTATAAATGATATTCCGGAATAGTATACTAACTGGATGTCAGTATACATTATATTCTAAAAAAGCATACTAACTGGATGTCAGTATATATGATATTCTAAAATAGCATACTAACTGGATGTCAGTATATATGATATTCTAAAATAGTATACTAACTGGATGTCAGTATATATGATATTCTAAATAGTATACTAACTGGATGTCAGTATATACGATATTCTAAAATAGCATACTAACTGGATGTCAGTATACATTATACTTTAAAATAGAATACTAACTGGATGTCAGTATACATGATATTCTAAAAGAGCATACTAACTGGATGTCAGTATATATGATATTCTGAAATAGTATACTAACTGAATGTCAGTATATATGATATTCTAAATAGAATACTAACTGGATGTCAGTATATATGATATTCTAAAATAGCATACTAACTGGATGTCAGTATATACGATATTCTAAATAGAATACTAACTGGATGTCAGTATATATGATATTCTGAAATAGTATACTAACTGGATGTCAGTATATATGATATTCTAAATAGAATACTAACTGGATGTCAGTAACCATGATATTATAAAATAGCATACTAACTGGATGTCAGTATATATGATATTCTGAAATAGTATACTAACTGGATGTCAGTATATATGATATTCTAAATAGAATACTAACTGGATGTCAGTAACCATGATATTATAAAATAGCATACTAACTGGATGTCAGTAAACATTATATTTTAAAAAAGCATACTAACTGGATGTCAGTATATATGATATTCTAAAATAGCATACTAACTGGATGTCAGTATATATGATATTCTAAAATAGTATACTAACTGGATGTCAGTATATATGATATTCTAAATAGTATACTAACTGGATGTCAGTATATACGATATTCTTAAATAGCATACTAACTGGATGTCAGTATAAATTATATTTTGAAATAGAATACTAACTGGATGTCAGTATACATGATATTCTAAAATAGCATACTAACAGGATGTCAGTATATATGATATTCTGAAATAGTATACTAACTGGATGTCAGTATATATGATATTCTAAATAGAATACTAACTTGATGTCAGTATATATGATATTCTAAAATAGCATACTAACTGGATGTCAGTATATACGATATTCTAAAATAGCATACTAACTGGATGTCAGTACATATGATATTCTAAATAGAATACTAACTGGATGTCAGTATATATGATATTCTAAATAGAATACTAACTTGATGTCAGTATATATGATATTCTAAAATAGCATACTAACTGGATGTCAGTATATACGATATTCTAAAATAGCATACTAACTGGATGTCAGTACATATGATATTCTAAATAGAATACTAACTGGATGTCAGTATATATGATATTCTAAAATAGTATACTAACTGGATGTCAGTATATATGATATTCTAAATAGTATACTAACTGGATGTCAGTATATACGATATTCTTAAATAGCATACTAACTGGATGTCAGTATAAATTATATTTTAAAATAGAATACTAACTGGATGTCAGTATACATGATATTCTAAAATAGCATACTAACAGGATGTCAGTATATATGATATTCTGAAATAGTATACTAACTGGATGTCAGTATATATGATATTCTAAATAGCATACTAACTGGATGTCAGTATAAATTATATTTTAAAATAGAATACTAACTGGATGTCAGTATACATGATATTCTAAAATAGCATACTAACAGGATGTCAGTATATATGATATTCTGAAATAGTATACTAACTGGATGTCAGTATATATGATATTCTAAATAGAATACTAACTTGATGTCAGTATATATGATATTCTAAAATAGCATACTAACTGGATGTCAGTATATACGATATTCTAAAATAGCATACTAACTGGATGTCAGTACATATGATATTCTAAATAGAATACTAACTGGATGTCAGTATATATGATATTCTGAAATAGTATACTAACTGGATGTCAGTATATATGATATTCTAAATAGAATACTAACTGGATGTCAGTATATATGATATTATAAAATAGCATACTAACTGGATGTCAGTATATATGATATTCTAAATAGCATACTAACAGGATGTCAGTATATATGATATTCTGAAATAGTATACTAACTGGATGTCAGTATATATGATATTATAAAATAGCATACTAACTGGATGTCAGTATATATGATATTCTAAATAGTATACTAACTGGATGTCAGTATATACGATATTCTTAAATAGCATACTAACTGGATGTCAGTATAAATTATATTTTAAAATAGAATACTAACTGGATGTCAGTATACATGATATTCTAAAATAGCATACTAACAGGATGTCAGTATATATGATATTCTGAAATAGTATACTAACTGGATGTCAGTATATATGATATTCTAAATAGAATACTAACTTGATGTCAGTATATATGATATTCTAAAATAGCATACTAACTGGATGTCAGTATATACGATATTCTAAAATAGCATACTAACTGGATGTCAGTACATATGATATTCTAAATAGAATACTAACTGGATGTCAGTATATATGATATTCTGAAATAGTATACTAACTGGATGTCAGTATATATGATATTCTAAATAGAATACTAACTGGATGTCAGTATATATGATATTATAAAATAGCATACTAACTGGATGTCAGTATATATGATATTCTAAATAGAATACTAACTGAATGTCAGTATATATGATATTCTAAATAGAATACTAACTGGATGTCAGTATATATGATATTCTGAAATAGTATACTAACTGGATGTCAGTATATATGATATTCTAAATAGAAAACTGACTGGATGTCAGTATATATGATATTCTGAAATAGCATACTAACTGGATGTCAGTATATACGTGTTCTAAAATAGCATACTAACTGGATGTCAGTATATATGGTATTCTGAAATAGTATACTAACTGGATGTCAGTATATATGATATTCTAAATAGAATACTAACTGGATGTCAGTATATATGATATTATAAAATAGCATACTAACTGGATGTCAGTATATATGATATTCTAAATAGAATACTAACTGGATGTCAGTATATATGATATTCTGAAATAGTATACTAACTGGATGTCAGTATATATGATATTCTAAATAGAATACTAACTGGATGTCAGTTTATATGATATTCTAAAATAGCATACTAACTGGATGTCAGTATATACGATATTCTAAAATAGCATACTAACTGGATGTCAGTATATATGATATTCTAAATAGAATACTAACTGGATGTCAGTATATATGATATTCTGAAATAGTATACTAACTGGATGTCAGTATATATGATATTCTAAATAGAATACTAACTGGATGTCAGTATATATGATATTCTAAAATAGCATACTAACTGGATGTCAGTATATACGATATTCTAAAATAGCATACTAACTGGATGTCAGTATATATGATATTCTAAATAGAATACTAACTGGATGTCAGTATATATGATATTCTGAAATAGTATACTAACTGGATGTCAGTATAAATGATATTCCGGAATAGTATACTAACTGGATGTCAGTATACATTATATTCTAAAAAAGCATACTAACTGGATGTCAGTATATATGATATTCTAAAATAGCATACTAACTGGATGTCAGTATATATGATATTCTAAAATAGTATACTAACTGGATGTCAGTATATATGATATTCTAAATAGTATACTAACTGGATGTCAGTATATACGATATTCTAAAATAGCATACTAACTGGATGTCAGTATACATTATACTTTAAAATAGAATACTAACTGGATGTCAGTATACATGATATTCTAAAATAGCATACTAACTGGATGTCAGTATATATGATATTCTGAAATAGTATACTAACTGAATGTCAGTATATATGATATTCTAAATAGAATACTAACTGGATGTCAGTATATATGATATTCTAAAATAGCATACTAACTGGATGTCAGTATATACGATATTCTAAATAGAATACTCACTGGATGTCAGTATATATGATATTCTGAAATAGTATACTAACTGGATGTCAGTATATATGATATTCTAAATAGAATACTAACTTGATGTCAGTATATATGATATTCTAAAATAGCATACTAACTGGATGTCAGTATATACGATATTCTAAAATAGCATACTAACTGGATGTCAGTACATATGATATTCTAAATAGAATACTAACTGGATGTCAGTATATATGATATTCTGAAATAGTATACTAACTGGATGTCAGTATATATGATATTCTAAATAGAATACTAACTGGATGTCAGTATATATGATATTATAAAATAGCATACTAACTGGATGTCAGTATATATGATATTCTAAATAGAATACTAACTGAATGTCAGTATATATGATATTCTAAATAGAATACTAACTGGATGTCAGTATATATGATATTCTGAAATAGTATACTAACTGGATGTCAGTATATATGATATTCTAAATAGAAAACTGACTGGATGTCAGTATATATGATATTCTAAAATAGCATACTAACTGGATGTCAGTATATACGATATTCTAAAATAGCATACTAACTGGATGTCAGTATATATGGTATTCTGAAATAGTATACTAACTGGATGTCAGTATATATGATATTCTAAATAGAATACTAACTGGATGTCAGTATATATGATATTATAAAATAGCATACTAACTGGATGTCAGTATATATGATATTCTAAATAGAATACTAACTGGATGTCAGTATATATGATATTCTAAAATAGCATACTAACTGGATGTCAGTATATATGATATTCTAAAATAGTATACTAACTGGATGTCAGTATATATGATATTCTAAATAGTATACTAACTGGATGTCAGTATATACGATATTCTTAAATAGCATACTAACTGGATGTCAGTATAAATTATATTTTAAAATAGAATACTAACTGGATGTCAGTATACATGATATTCTAAAATAGCATACTAACAGGATGTCAGTATATATGATATTCTAAATAGAATACTAACTGGATGTCAGTATATATGATATTCTAAAATAGCATACTAACTGGATGTCAGTATATACGATATTCTAAAATAGCATACTAACTGGATGTCAGTATATATGATATTCTAAATAGAATACTAACTGGATGTCAGTATATATGATATTCTGAAATAGTATACTAACTGGATGTCAGTATAAATGATATTCCGGAATAGTATACTAACTGGATGTCAGTATACATTATATTTTAAAAAAGCATACTAACTGGATGTCAGTATATATGATATTCTAAAATAGCATACTAACTGGATGTCAGTATATATGATATTCTAAAATAGTATACTAACTGGATGTCAGTATATATGATATTCTAAATAGTATACTAACTGGATGTCAGTATATACGATATTCTAAAATAGCATACTAACTGGATGTCAGTATACATTATACTTTAAAATAGAATACTAACTGGATGTCAGTATACATGATATTCTAAAATAGCATACTAACTGGATGTCAGTATATATGATATTCTGAAATAGTATACTAACTGAATGTCAGTATATATGATATTCTAAATAGAATACTAACTGGATGTCAGTATATATGATATTCTAAAATAGCATACTAACTGGATGTCAGTATATACGATATTCTAAATAGAATACTAACTGGATGTCAGTATATATGATATTCTGAAATAGTATACTAACTGGATGTCAGTATATATGATATTCTAAATAGAATACTAACTGGATGTCAGTAACCATGATATTATAAAATAGCATACTAACTGGATGTCAGTATATATGATATTCTGAAATAGTATACTAACTGGATGTCAGTATATATGATATTCTAAATAGAATACTAACTGGATGTCAGTAACCATGATATTATAAAATAGCATACTAACTGGATGTCAGTATACATTATATTTTAAAAAAGCATACTAACTGGATGTCAGTATATATGATATTCTAAAATAGCATACTAACTGGATGTCAGTATATATGATATTCTAAAATAGTATACTAACTGGATGTCAGTATATATGATATTCTAAATAGTATACTAACTGGATGTCAGTATATACGATATTCTAAAATAGCATACTAACTGGATGTCAGTATACATTATACTTTAAAATAGAATACTAACTGGATGTCAGTATACATGATATTCTAAAATAGCATACTAACTGGATGTCAGTATATATGATATTCTGAAATAGTATACTAACTGAATGTCAGTATATATGATATTCTAAATAGAATACTAACTGGATGTCAGTATATATGATATTCTGAAATAGTATACTAACTGGATGTCAGTATATATGATATTCTAAATAGAATACTAACTGGATGTCAGTATATATGATATTCTAAAATAGCATACTAACTGGATGTCAGTATATATGATATTCTGAAATAGTATACTAACTGGATGTCAGTATATATGATATTCTAAATAGAATACTAACTGGATGTCAGTATACATGATATTATAAAATAGCATACTAACTGGATGTCAGTATATATGATATTCTAAATAGAATACTAACTGGATGTCAGTATATATGATATTCTAAAATAGCATACTAACTGGATGTCAGTATATACGATATTCTAAAATAGCATACTAACTGGATGTCAGTATATATGATATTCTGAAATAGTATACTAACTGGATGTCAGTATATATGATATTCTAAATAGAATACTAACTGGATATCAGTATACATGATATTATAAAATAGCATACTAACTGGATGTCAGTATATATGATATTCTAAATAGAATACGAACTGGATATCAGTATATATGATATTCTGAAATAGTATACTAACTGGATGTCAGTATATATGATATTCTAAATAGAATACTAACTGGATGTCAGTATATATGATATTTTAAAATAGCATACTAACTGGATGTCAGTATATACGATATTCTAAAATAGCATACTAACTGGATGTCAGTATATATGATATTCTAAATAGAATACTAACTGGAGGTCAGTATATATGATATTCTGAAATAGTATACTAACTGGATGTCAGTATAAATGATATTCCGAAATAGTATACTAACTGGATGTCAGTATATACGATATTCTAAAATAGCATACTAACTGGATGTCAGTATACATTATATTTTAAAATAGAATACTAACTGGATGTCAGTATACATGATATTCTAAAATAGTATACTTACTGGATGTCAGTATATATGATATTATAAAATAGCATACTAACTGGATGTCAGTATATATGATATTTTAAAAAAGCATACTAACTGGATGTCAGTATACATGATATTATAAAATAGCATACTAACTGGATATCAGTATATATGATATTCTAAAATAGAATACTAACTGGATGTCAGTATATATGATATTCTGAAATAGTATACTAACTGGATGTCAGTATATATGATATTCTAAATAGAATACTAACTGGATGTCAGTATATATGATATTCTAAAATAGCATACTAACTGGATGTTAGTATATACGATATTCTAAAATAGCATACTAACTGGATGTCAGTATATATGATATTCTGAAATAGTATACTAACTGGATGTCAGTATATATGATATTCTAAAATAGTATACTAACTTGATGTCAGTATACATGATATTCTAAATAGGCCCACTAAGGAAGGGGGGGGGGGAGGTAAGAGTAGCAACGGTAAGGGGAGAAAAAGCGTCTTACAAATGCATTAAGTTGCAAAGTTATATCATCTGCTACAAAAAGTCGATAATTGATAGAAAAGCTTTAGTGTTCAATATCAACTATTCATACCACGGTCAATAGAAAGAAGATGTTTTAGACACAGAGATGAAATTTGCTTGTTTCCCATGGAATTGAGAAGTTTGACGCCTATCTAATCTTTGTGGAAGAAGTTGGTATGTTTCCCACGGCTTCATGGGGTCTGACAATAACAAGTTAGATATTTGTGAGAAACATCAGCATGGGTAAAGACATTCGGTCTTATCAGGCTTTTTCTGACCCAATATTTGAAGTGATAGTCACCACTTATCGGGGTGAAAAATGTTAGAGATTAGTGCCAAAATTTTAAAAAACCTCCTCTGAGCTTCGCTCAGTGTTGCACACCTTTTTGACCCACCCTTTGCTAAAGATAGGGAAGAAACCCCTTTTTCTCATTGCCCGATGACAGGAAACTGATTTCTCCCGAAACGTTGCCCCCACTAAATGTCAAAGGCTTGTCATGATAAGTAGTGACTATCATGTCAAATATTGAAATCACCATACCTAGATAGTTAGAGCCTTTGGCACTAGACTTAATACATGATTCCTTGTATTCGTTCAACGTTTCTTTATTTATCACTCATACAAATTTTCAAGCAATCACAGCAATTCAATTCAATGCAGAAAACTGAGACTCATGTTGTAAATCTACATGAGCACTACATTCAGAAAAAAGACGCTGCACACTTGAAGACATGAAGCATTCCCAAGAGACTGCTATTCATTTCTACAGGTTGGGTCACAAGAAGTATACAAATAATCAATATGGCCTAAAATCGAAACAGCAAGTTCTCTAATCTCCAGATGGGCCACGCTATCGTTTGGGTTTTTCTCTTTTGATTTTCTGTAATTATGTTTGTCGGTCTAAACGTAGCGTAAATAAGTCCTTTTTCACTCATTCGGGAGAAAATCTGTTGGGTTAGGGTCCTTACTTTCATAAAAAAAGTGACAAGGTATTTTCTTGATATATTGATATATATATATAGCTACGTGAAATAATTCAGAAGGTGAAACATATAAAAAGACTGCTATTTGGAACGCGTTTTAGCCAATCACCCGCGCTTGCGTATATCGTGCACTTTAAACAGGATAGGCACTGTCTACTCGAGTTAGCCTCTCACTCATATACTTTTTCGTCCATTTGGTACCAAGAGTGAAATAATGCTTGAAAAGTCAATATAATTCTTCACAACTAAAACTCAATCAAATAAGATTTGCCTTGCTAGAATCAACAAATCAAAATAAACTTGAGAAGAAGCAGGATTTGGAAAATCAATTAAGACAATTTGTGACCTGATGGTGAAGTTGAATAGTGCACAAGAATAACAATCTAGAGGTCGTGGGATAGAGTCTTGCTCAGGTCATTTCAATTCTCACAAATTATCTCAAAGTCATCAAGTACCTCAAAAGCTTTCACTTCAGGGGGCGCTGATAAACCTCTGTTTTCATCCTGTTTTGTTTTTTGTGAAGTCACGACAGCTGGAGTTATTGTACTCCATGCCTCAATCTTTTTCTGCGATGAGTTTATGTCCAGAGTAAACTGTTTTTCAAGCTTCATCATCTCTTCGTAGCTACGAAATTAATTCGTTCATTAGACAAAGTGTCCCAGAGAAAAGTAGCCCCAAACAAAAATTATTCTTAAAGATGATTTTTTTTAAATCAATACAGATAATTTTCCATTAAAGAGTACAAGCTTTTTTTTATAAAGACCCTTTTATAAGGAACCTACATGTCGAAGGTCAAAAAAATTTAAGGAACTTTTACTACTAAAGGTCAAATTACTAAGGAACTTGATAATTTTGCATATATTCATTTGGTGTAGATATGCAACCTTTTTAATGACTATGTGACTAACTTTCACGTTTTATAGGCCAAGCCTAAGCTTCTTTGTGTTATAATATGTTTCATGTTTCCTTATCACGAGTTTATTGCAAAATGTTGAATTTTACTGCTTTTTTGCGTCGATAATTATTCCTATCTACTGAGTAAACACTTAAAAATAAAGGAACTACTAAGGAACTTTTAGAGCAACAGATTAGTCAAAAGAGGTCTCAAAATAAGGAACTTAAAGAACTAGGCACTGAGCTAGGTTCTTTATAAAAAAAGTGTGTAATAACGTGTAGAAATATAGAAATAACTTCAAGCTTAAAACACTCGTTTAGGCACAAAAAGGCGTTAAATATATGACATTAAAAACATTGATGTTTTGTTACATAAAAGAAACATTACATTAATATCGTCAGAATTTACAATTAAATAATGTGTTCTCGCATATAATGCTTGTAGAATGCTCATAGAATATTGGCGAGGGCAGCCGGGGAGAGGATAGATCACCCAACCCTTATTCAAAGGGTCGTGAGTTCGAATCCAACATCAGACTTGTCACAAAGTGTGAGGAGATAATTTACCAGGTTTCTGTATTTCTAGGCAAGAGGTAAAAGAAGTCGTGAATTGCGGTATCATGAAGAGGAAGGACCAGGATGGCACTGGTGGATTAGCTTACCTATTCAGTGGGCTCTTTGAGCTTCGCACATACACCAATATCTTACGAAGATAGTAAGCATATTTGCCTACTAACAATCAGGTCAATTTGGCCGAGTGAGGCAATTCCCAGCTTGTATTCACAGGACAAAAGAACCTCACCAATGTGATACAGCCAGTCTACTGGCATTTTTGAGATAAAGACTGGCTAGGCTTTGCTTCTCCTGTGTCGTGCAAGGTCATTCTCACAAGCTATTTGATTCCTATGTATATAAAGTTTGAATTGAATTGAAGACATCGGGTGTCAGCATAACCAGTAGTGAGGCTTATTATAACTCTCATACAAAAGTAGAATAAGAATTTTTCTAGTTTGCGTCAAGGACGGAAAAATATATTTTACTTTCTGGGACACTAAAAAATCTCAAAAATGATATCTGTGAGCAAATTGAATTAAATGAAGAAAATTGATGGAAGCTGTAATTCTTTCTATTGTTTACAATTTCTTTCGTGTTCTCTCTTCTTTCCCTTTCTTTAATTGTCTCTTTCATTCTTTCTTTCTTCTTTTCCTTCCTTTTCTCCTTTTTTCTTTCTGGAGACCCAAAAATATTTCTTGGACAATTGCTGCGGTGGTCTGCTATATTTCCCAACCCAAGTTCTCAACTTGAAATAAAACCTTGGCTAGCAGGGGCTATTTCCAACATGTAAACACACCATAAGTATAAAGTAATGTTAAAATAATCTTCATCAGTAAAATATCCTTACAATGATTTGGGGACTTACTTAGTATAGAGACAGACAAGAGAATTTTGAAAACTTACATAGCTCCTTGTTGCTGCTTATATTTCACCATGCTGCTCTCAATTTCTTCCATTAGAATTTTCAGCTTTTCCACAACTTGAAGCAAAGATACTTTTATGCCACAAATTTGCCTTAATCGATTCCCCAAAACCTGATAAATTGTCATGCTAAATAATGTAAATAACTACTTCAATTCAAATGAAATGAAAGTGTGCCTTTAATATAAATCTAACAGTAATGGTAAAAATAAACCAAAGATAACAGCACAAATTAATTATAACATGTTGAGCTCCTCCTGTGTCAAATATAAACTCAATCTTCTTTGACTAATGAGACATAGGCTCTGCTTGCATCTTCAACGGAATCGAATCCTGGAACCCCTTAAGAACGAAACAATTTTCTTGGTATAAACCCTTTCTGTAACTAATAGATCTCAAAGCTCTTCTATAATTTGCTATGATTAGGCTGTGTGTAGAAAATCTATACTTACACGCAGGGGTATCTTTGGGGCTTTCAATTTCTTTCCGAAACTTGACAACAATAGTAGAAATCTTTCGCAACTGACTCTTTAAGGACTCTCCTGTAGGGATAATCCTATAATAGTTAGATAGAGTCCAATTTTCTATGTTCATAAAATGGTAAGAGAGTAGTTCAAAAATAAAATCATTCATGAAACGTTTCCATGAAATCTTCTTCATTAAAATATGCTAACGTTGATTGGGGGACTTACTGAAAAACCTAATTTGTAAAACACAGGGTTACAAGGAGATAATCCTTAACAAGTTCCTTCTTAATACAATGACGGTAAAGCTAAAAAATGAAACAACGGTTCTCTTTTTTTCTGGCCCAACCTTTGTTACATTTTCTAGCTTATATATCATTTTATCAAGTACCTAGCTCCTTTATTAGGTTAATCACCTTAAAACCCTGTATTTTGTAAATTAGGTTTTTAAATTAGACCTACTGCAAACGCTCTGCTCGCGCCGTGCGGTACTCGCAATTTTCTGGCAAGGCACAAGCACAGTATGTCATGCCTTTGTATGACATGACATTGTAACAAAGCTGTGCCAGAGTAAAATATCTTTGTCCGGCACAGCGCTGGTATGTTTTCTGAAGCAGGCCTAAGTCCCTCAATTATTGTTAGGATAATTTACGGAAGAGAATTTGATATAAAAAATCTAGGAATGGGAGTATCTTTGAATCACCCTGTAATAATAAGACATAATTCAATTCAGCTGTTTGCAATGAACTGGATTATGACACAAGTTGCATCTTCCATAGCTTTTGCTCACCAATAGAATCATCAAGCAGCCTATTAGGCAACTAACCAATACCTTTGGTCATAGAAAATGTATCAAGAGTCTTTGGTCTATAAGTGATTAGAGACTTACTTTCATTCATCCTATCATTTGCCATCTTCATCTCCAACTCCTCAATTTCACAAAACTCTTTTCTGAACTCGTGTTTCTTGTTAAAAATCTGTGAATTTCTTTCCTTTTCAAGAACAGAAATTCTGAAATGAAACAAAATTTTCTCTAAAAATTCATTGACTGAATTTATCAATGATTTTGGGCAAAACGACATAACAACAAAAAGACTTTTTCGTAAGGTTTCGGGAGTGAATTCTTCATTTAACTATGGAACATGATATGGGCATTTTGAGCACCAAAACTCCTTTTCAATAGTAATTTCTGCAAAATGCATTCTTTTATCCAAACAATAGTTGTTAAGCTGTTGTTATATGTCCAAAACGGGAACAGTATTATGAATTTGGCCTTAAATCTCTGCTTTACAAAAAATGATTCTAGCTGTTCCTTCTGTAAAACTTTGGATTGGCCTAGCTTGATCAGACAATGTTAAATTCTTTATAAAATTTTTTCTTTCGACAAAACAACAACTGTAAATAATCTCTCAATAAACCAAAGAGACAATATTAGCAAGAATGATCGAATAATGTATAACGATATCAAAATGGGTTGTCAATAAACTTCCTTAGTAATTTGATGATTTTACAAGCTTGGGTACATAAAACTATTTTTGAGAGTGACCGGTATGGCACTGCACCACGTTACTTATTTCATATACCATTTTCACTGTTTGCAGCTTTGTGTTTATTTCATACCGTTGCCACGCACATAGGTACGGATACTGGAGCCGTATCCAAAGTGTAAGCAGGTATGAGTATGGGAGTAACTCTAAACATGCGTGTATCAAATATTGAATATTTAGAAAAACTACTGACTTTGCAACTCAATAAATACTGCTCCCAGTGATCTTATTCTACCACCTCCTAACGAGTGGATCTGTGTTTTGACAACTATATCATAGTTAAATCTAGTCTCTGTTTTTTACTTTTGTGTTTTGTTTTAAATTTTTGGGTACCACTTTTTTTGACTTGTAAAAATTTTATTAAATGCATGCATAGAATCGCTCCTATATTGTAGCTTTTTACATTTGGAATACGGCAGCCATACCAGTGGCCACTGCATTTGATTTGTGTTTGCCAGCCTCTTTTATATACAACCGTCTATAGAGGCCCTGTATCAAATTATGTCTAGGCTATAATAAGACAAGAAGATGTAGTAGTTAGATAGTATTGTATTAGTTCTTTCGTTATTCTTATTATTTTGTTCTGTTCTATTTCAGATTGTAATGTGCACATTCCGTTACATTAAATCATATTGAGAAATAGAAGTTGTTCTTATCTAGTAGTCCAGACTGCAGAGAAGGGCACTTTTCGCCGAGATCTGGGGTGAGCCGAAGAAGGGGAATCTAGGTGCAGGTGCGGAATAATTGTCCAGGGGCGCATTCAGGGGCGCCCCTAGGCCTTAGGTGCACTTCCAGGGGTGAACTTTTGGAATGGTTACGGTTTTTTCTTTGTGGTGAAGGCCTTATAAAAATAGATTCTATTTTTTATTAACGCAAGCGAGCCACCTCCTCAAGCTCAGCTCATGCTCAGCTCATGCTCAAAATGAAAAATATAAAATATAAATATATCATTAATGCTAGCTACTGCGCATGCGCATACTAGGGGCGGCCAGGGGCGAACCTCAGATCTGAAAAAAAATCTTGGGGGCGCTAGTGCTCTACTCTGCAGTCTGGGTAGTATAGGTATATTGCATTATTACCTAACTTTGAATTGCTTGATTTTCTCTATTGCTTCGAGTTTCTCTTTAGCTTCTTTCCGTTCCCTCCACTCTGCTACGTCATGAAGGAAGTGTTGGTCAGAATTCAAGACCTGCTTCGATGTTTGGTTCTTCTGCTTGCTTTTGCTACTGGGCTCATCAAGATTCTCCGACGAGTTTGCATCTGAGATTTGAAAACATTCTTGCTGAGACTTATTCAATGATAGGTCAAGCTCTTCACTTTCATCTCCCATATCTGAGGATGAAATTATCCACTTTTCGAATATAACAACACCAGTAGAGTTGACTGCTTTCCTTTCTCTACCCTTGGCAACACTAGCTTCACCTCACTTACAAGCTCAGGCCTAAACATTCAAATATCTAGGCCCTAGTCCCCAGGACTTTCTTCGTAAGGAACTAAAGTTCACCAGTGGTCACAGTCGTCAAGGGGTATGCTAAATATCGGACTGGGTGAGACTAGAATAATTGTGCAACAAAGTTTTTTTTCTGGTTTGAGGCTGAGATTTACGACCCGGGGTTTGGAGTTACCGGTAGGAAGGGTAAAAGTATCGGGATTAGATTTTCAAATTTTCGAGGGTTGGGATAAATTGATTATTTAAGAACGGAAAAAGTCCGTCTTTCCGTCTTTCCGTCTCCGAACTGAAATAAATTGCATTACTATGATACTGTACTTACATGGCTTTGGATAGCTCTATCTTGAGTTTTTTTCATTTGTCCGTCAGCTGATTTAGTATTTAATTTTATGTTAGTTGTTGCTTATTCTCCTTTCTTGTAATTCAGAACTAATATACCAATTATATAATTTGTAATAACTTTAAATATACATCATTTAAAGTTGTTACAGATTAAATAATTAATATGTCAGTTCTGAATTACAAGGAAGGAGAAAATATTACATATATAATACATCATGTAATTAACTGAATTTGCTGGAAAAATATTTTGAGTTTGAGTTTTTCTCAGAATACTCAATTTTTTCGGATCAGGGTTTTAGCAAAGAGACAAAAACATATTCTGACGACTACTGGAAAAAATCAGGAAGTAGTGTCAGGCCCTGCAGGCAATGGCCTAGAAGCTTAGTAAGGTAGGCGATTTCTGAGAACACAAGCTACTAGAGGTAGGTATAGGCCTCGATATTTCTGAGTTATTAGACGAGAGTACATGTACAAGCTTCAGAAATAATCAAATCGATCCCAAAAGATGCACACAAATTTCTTGTATCTTCCAAAAAAAAAGTGGTAAAATTTACGATTGTAATTCTTAGGGGGGCCCTCTTGTTGTAATTTAAGCGGTGCATCTTAAATGATTTCTGTTTTTGGATTCAATTGCAAAGCACATAAGTTCTTTGCATGGCCCACCCATTTGTTAAATACCGTGTTTCTAGCGTCGTATTCAGTTGTTTCCAAACATTATTGACACAGGCTTTTTTTTATAAGGAATCTAGCACATGGCCTAATTCTTTAAGTTCCTTAATTTGAGACCTCTTTTGATCACTTTATAGTTCTAAAAGTTCCTTAATAGTTTCTTAGTTTTTAGTGCTCATTTAGTGGATAGGAATTAGTACCTACACAGTAATAGCATTAAAATTTAACATTTTGCAATAAACTCTGATAAGAATACATGTTAAAACACAAAGAAGCTTAGACCAGGCCTAAATAGTAACATAAAAGTTGATAATAGTCATTAAGGAGGGTGCATATCTATACCATTTATTATAATATTACAATTATAAAGTTCCTTAGTGGTTAGACCTTTAGTAGTAGAAGTTTCCTTAAGTTTTTTGGTCCTCTAAAAGTATGTTCCTTATAAAAAAACATGTAATCTGTCTCAGCATTCCAGTGGTTGCTTGCTTGCTTCATATTTCCATGAGTGAAAAATGGGTGTGGTCACAAAACCAAACCCGGTCTGGTAGAATTATTTTTGGAGCCTCCTCAGGGGTGTCACCAGAATTTGCCCGACAGGGGAGCTAGGTTCCCCAAGGGGGGCTAGACTAATACTGAAGGAAAATTACATGGGAGGAAAGCGGTGTATTCAGGGGTGGGTTTAGAAGTTGTAAGTGGGGTTTTCAAGTTGAACATTTTCTTGGGAAGTGCAGGGATTACATGATCGAAGGTCCTTGCCCTAACTGCTGGGGGTCTGGAAGTGCTGTACGACCCCCTCAGCAGGTCCAGGGCAGAGCCATGGTGGGGGACCAGGGGGCGAAGCCCATGTAAGCTCCCGAGAATCAGCATAATTATGAAACTTGAAAAAGGCTTGATTATCTTTCTGCATATTAGCACACTGTAGAAAAACAAGAAATATCAGCAGTATATGGCGCTATCTAAAAGCAGTTAGTATGAAGCAAGAGTCAAGAAACCTTACTTATCGAATGATGTGGACGGAGAAGGCAGGGTAAGAAATACTACCGGGTGCACCAGAAAAAGTATACAGTATGAGCAAGAATCAATAAATCAAGAAATCTGTAGGATCACTAAACTCCATACGCATCTTCAATGATGTGCAAAGGGCTAAGCTGTCATCTTGCCAGGGTCTCTTGCTCTTAAGAATCACCATGTTAAGGGAATCTCAATTCATAAGTGTTTCAGAATTTGAGTTTCCTTCCTATGGTGCTATCTCCGCTTTTTTCTAGCAAAACTAACTCTGGCGGATCATGAATGAACAACTCCTGGAATGTGATTTACTTTTCAGGAATTTGGTCTATGAATATGAAAACATGGATGCAGACACTTTCCAGGGACCAATTTCACTCCGTACAACAGATAATTGCATCAAAGCCCCTGTAATTACAAACTTTGCTGCTGGGAAAAAAGTGGACCTGACAGCAAGGATTATTTATAAAGATGGCAGACAGATATTGGCAACAGTGAATAACGTACTGACTCTGGAAGAGTCAGAGAATGTGATAAAAAACAGCGAAAAGCACGGTTTTGACACCATGACAAGCAAATACACTTCAAGTCAGAGGAACAACTCCAGAGCTCTGCTGCTTGATCATGAATTCTCGTCTGCTCTCTGGGCACACCTCCAACCTTGTGTTTCAAGGCTAATTGGTGATAGCAAAGTGACTTGTCAGCCTCTTGGATTTGATGTCTGTAGAGGAGATTGGCAACTTGATGGGCTAAATGAGGCGTTCCGAATCAACAAGTATTGCTCCCACGGTGAGCAATTTTTTTCACCTCACAAAGATTCACAATATTGTCCAAATGGGGATCGTCGCTCTTTATTGACACTTCTTGTGTATTTGAAGGACGACTTTAAAGAAGGCTCGACGTGTTTTTATTTTCCTAAAGATAAAAGTCTGAAGAAAGATTTGTCAATTGAGGAAGAATTAGAATGGTCAGGTGGCCTAAGAAATGGGTATTTGAGGTTCGTAGTGCAGCCTTCTCTTGGAAAGGCTGTGATATTCAGTCATGACATTATCCACGAGTCTGTTCCAGTGGCCAAAGGCACAAAATACGTGCTGAAAACAGACATTGTTGTCGCAAGGCAAAGCTCGGGCTTTTCAGTATCTGACGCAGAACAAGAGGACTACATGAAGTGCCTCAACTATTTCCGAGAAGCACAACAGCTCGAGTTGAGGAATAGTAGTTTGAAGGCTGGTGAATTATACGAAAAGGCTTTATCCATTCGCTATTGCTATCCGATGTCACTTCAAAGTCAGAAGAGTATGCATTCAAAGTATGGGGATAACCTAGTCAGCATGCTTCCTAGTATGATTTGGTATGAGATATTCAATTATCTCTCAGGCTGTGACATCGAGAATCTAATCAGGGCGTATCAACAGCTAGATCTAACTCGGAAATCATGGGAGATGCTGAGGTTTCATAAAGATGAAAAAAAACAGCACGATCACAAATTGAAATTCATTCCCACAGTGCAGCTACAATATGGAATATACAATAAATTTCAGTTTGACGACGCAGACTTCTTTTCCAAGAATGATTTTGGCTGCATCAGAGTGGCAGCAATGTATGCTTTCTTCTTGCTTAGCCACAAGGCGGATGACAGAGTATACACTGTCAGGTATGATCCTGAAAACCAAGAAGTATGCGCAGTCGCTTTGCATTCGCTACTTACAGACGCCTTTCTAAACCGTCCTTGCTATGGTTCAATCTACGCTGTGAAACAGACCAATGCCAGGGGAAAACTCCCTGCAGAAGACTTTGCTCATTCTGTTGATAGAAACTATATGAGGTCAAGGTATGCGACAGATATTGGAATAAACTTGCAAGCCTCTTTTCATAGCAAGACATATTCCTATTTGCTTGGGACTCAATGGTATGATTTTAAAGTGGAAAGTGAAAGTGATCCAGATTCTGACCCTGATACTGATGATTCTGATAATGAGGCAGATGATGAGGGTCTCGAGGACGAGGTTATGGACAGCTTGTCAAGTAATACTCCTCTGATCGATGCAAGTAACTTCATTAACAAAGCGGAATTCAACCATGAAAAAACTACTACAGAAAACATCAAAGAGTGGAAGGAGCATGCTGATTCAACCAGCTTGTCTCGTGCAAATGAGGAGATGAACGAAGGCAACATTGAATGCATAACAGCGTTAGATTCAACTGTTGAAGAAGAAATTGAAAGAGGAAGCGCAGAAGAAGAAGACACTCATAGAAAGGAATCATTTATTGCTGAAGATAGCAAAGAACATGACACTTGCATAGCGCCATCTTGCAACACCTCTAGTCTGCCAACTATACCAACACAACAAGCAGATGGTTCTGGCTCTGAGCGAGAAGACTTGTGTAAAGAAACATGCTTTAATTCGCAGTCACCATCACCAAAACGAGATTTGATTACTAATACCAAGATATCTAGCACTGATGATTATGAAGATTCATATTCAGAAAGACACTTTGCTTCTGAATGCACCAAAGATTTCCAGGATAGGTTTACTCTATACAAAGGCTATGACGAAAGAAGTGAAAACTCGGACTTTGAAAATGACGATGCTGAGTTGACTGAGTATTACAAAAGTGAAGAAGTCGACTCGTACGAGTCTCTAGTTGAAGATATCAAAGACCACGTAAGGTCAGGTGGAGTGGGTGACTACTTTATTTATCAATACGACGGCAACACGGATATAGTGGAGACTGATTGTGTTCTGAACGAAGTAATCTACCAATCCAACCTAACACAAACTTTCCATCGGCAAGGCAAGGAATTACCTGAGAATATCGGTGAGGGAATGATGGAGCGGGCGATATCGGTTATTCAGACGGGGCAAGTGACCCCTGATGAAGCTAATCTACAGTATTATCAAGGGTTGGTGCGAAAGGTATGCAAAGAGAGACCAGGGGTGTCAGCTACGTTAGTTTCAGCCTTGAAAAAGCCTGTTGTGGTGATGAACGGGTCGATGTGTTTCTGCTATTGGCCTGGGGGAGAAGGATACGACAGAGTCAGAAGAGGTTGTCGTACCGACTTCTACAATCACCTTGTATTTGATTTCCTTGAGAAAGAAATGAATATCACGAAATCTGAAAGCTGTAAGGCTGATGACCAGTGTTTTTACGACAAGTATTACGATGCGTTCATCAAAGAAGAAGTGAGAGAACTCATATCACCCTTCCACTACACTGTCAATATTGAGAATCTGCTGAAGAAAAACACAGGCTTCAATCACGCTTCGTGTAATTGCCATGTGCCTGCTTTCAAGATCTTGGAGTATTCTGATTTCAAAAGTTACCCTCATCTGAACCATATTCATATTGTTGGTGGTGAGGTAGATGGTCGGGTGGTTGCTTGGGCAGTTTATGGCGGCATCGTTGCACTTTGATAGAGAAAATACTTAGCATCATTCAGCGTAGAGCTGAGTTGCAAGAGTCATGTTGTTCCCCTACTGATCTTGTTCCGCTTGTACTTCCGCTGTTGATCAAAGAACGACGTCTAATTTTGTGCTCGAAATATATAAGATAAAATGATAAAATCGAGTTTTTAGAGATATGTTTTGGTAAATTACAGCTTTTGTTACTTTATTGTTATTCATCATCAAGCTGTTAATATAGATTAAATATAATCATGGAAATCGACTGAAAGTGTCACACCGAAGAGCAAAGACGGAAGCTCATGGATTCGAATGTTTAAAGAGCATTATGGAGACCTAACCGAACTGACGGATTCCATGGATTCAATGTTGCACTTTGATACTTCTTTAAACACCTTAGTCACTATTTTGAATGATACAGAATAGAGTCAAGTACAAAGAGTTGAGTATCCATAGACTTACTTTATAGATCCTGCCTAGCTAAGAAATACTAGTTATAGGATAGAAGAGAGGAAAGCGATTACTAAGAGTGGATTTATTACATTTAGGTGACCTATTTATGAGTCTTGCCTGCCTTGGACGTAATGCTAGTCTCAGGATAAAAAAGGGAATCGATTACTAGGAGTCGATTTAATAAGTCTAGTTGACCAATGGAAAGTTTTATTTCAAAAGACCTGGTTCATAGGAACATGGGAAATAAACATGGGAAAATGGATGAACCAAGATGTATAATAATTTCAATTTGAAACCGCCTTGTGCCCTATATATTCTGTTGTAACTTTATATCCTAAAATTCGCCGTCCTAGTTTTCATTGTTTTTGCTTGCTTGCCCTTTCTTTCAGCTTTGCTATAACTGAATAACTTTTAATTCAATATAATCTCCATAGCTTATCTTTTAGTGTGAACTAATAAACAAGGTAGGCCCGTTAGCAAATGTAATGATGGATATAATGACTATTGTCCCACTTTCCAGACTATCCATTCTCCTTTGACTATCAACATTGTGTGTATCCAAGCTATCTGGAATAATTCAGGCGTAGTTTAGAACCAACAAAGTCCCTCTATTACAAACCAGAGATATTATTAAAGACTTTTTAGTAAATAGGGAAGGAAATGCATTTTTATTCTGCGAAAATAACGAATTTGAATCATAAAACTTATGAAAACATATAACAGATATACAGTTAAAAATTCATGATAGATACCTAAATACACAATTTCAAGAGATTAGATATTAAGAGAATACATAAAATGACTAACTTGTCGGAATAGAAACTTTAATATGAATCAGGATTGACGTTTATTAGCCTTGGGTGATTTCGGTACACTATGGTGTGTGATTCTCATAAAACAAGCACAAATTAATGCTAAACCATTAAACCTAACATTGGACAACACATTCAATGCTTATCGAAATGCGATTTTTCTGGCTAAATTGAATTTTCGATCAAAGACTGTTTTAAATTACTGTTAAAACTTGAAGCGTATCATATTATTATGACTAATTACAGGTGCATCCACACAACAGCAAAGGAAAGTCAAGTGTGAATGCAACGTAATCGTTTTTTCGCCTAAATTGCGTTGTTTGTTCAACTGAAAACAGGTTGGCATGGAAAATCTTGCTTCAAAATAAATTGCAAACAGTGGTAAAAACTGTTAAGAATCCTATCTCAATATTTTGACACCCAAAGCCAACATCAAAGATTTCCCGTTATTTTCTTTTTTGAATCATTCCCCCTTACATTTTACGCTGTTCAATGTTCCTGACATTCCTGGCATTATTAAAAGAAATAAACCTATCAACATTTACTGTTCGATTTGATAGCTTTCACTTGTTCTTTAATGATTTCTTCATCTGTGCTACCCATGGCGTACCACAAAGAAGTGCACCGGTCAAAAACGTACTTACCGTCAGCACTTTTTAATTCTGCGGCCGTGTAAATTTTCCTACCATCTATTTTTGTTATCCACGCCTTGCATTCTGCTGTTGTGTACAAAGGAAGGAAGCTAAAATGTGAAAAAGATGCATCTATAGTCATCTTACTGATATTTAATAGATTCTTTACCATAGTTGCCAACTAGGATCTGATACTGACTAGTGCCATAGCTTAGGACAATTATTGTAGGACAAGCACTGTTATTGTTCCACAAAATGACCATTAGTTTATGATAAATTAGGAAAGTTGGTGACCGAAGGCTGATTCTGTCACATTTAACAGAGTTGCATTACAATACATGCCTGCAAGGATTCAATACTACAGCACTGTAGCTTGGAACAATTTTTGTTGGGCAAATATTGTTAAAAAAAATAGTAAGACAAGCCACCAGTGAAAACTAGATTTTAGAAATGATTGCCTCTCCGCTTCCTACATGCCTTATGAGCTGGCACTTGCACTATCCTGCAAGGAATCTAGCAAGAAGTGATTCATGGATTTTATGCTTCACAAAAAGGAGAGCATAGTCAATTATATAGAAATTTAGGCAACTAAAAAGGAGGCATGGTTTCGCAATTTTTGTAAGATTTTCAATTTTCAAAGTGTAACTTGATACGGTAAAGTTCTGAAGGAAAGTGTCTTTCTACATATGAATCTTCAGAGTCATCAATGCTACATATCTTGGAATAAGTAATCAAATCTTGTGTTTGTGATGGTGACTGTGAATCAAAGCATGTTTCTTTAGACGAGTCTTGTTCTCGGTCTTGTTGGTCAGAGCCAGAACCAAAAACCAGAAAATGATTGGTAGATGGGTAATGTTGTTCAATTTTTTTTCTCCAGAATCAATCAAGATGAGCAAAGTAAACAGAAAAAAAATTATCAAATACATTACGAAAATAGAAAATCAAGCCTTACCCGTGATAATCAACATTCAGATTGAGTGTCGCACATCTATATCCTGAATTATAAAGTAGTACTCCAATCACAGAGTCAAAAATTGTAGCAATAGCTCCACCGTGGACTGCTCTAGAAAAACAAAAAGCACACTTATAGTATTTCTGCTCACTTTAAATTAACTGGGAAAATGAATCTAGAACTCCAGGAATTTCTTCCCAAAACTAGATTTGAGTGACAGACACCAACACATTTTGAGATAAAATCAGAAGATATGACAGCTTCCTGCCCCAAGGGAGATTCATCATGCAAATATGAAATTTGTGACATGAAAATACTTTTTCTTCTAGCTACGCTTCATCATCAGACACTTTTGTCAGTATTAAATTTTGTCATGACAAAATGTTCATATTAAGTAAATGCATGAACAGAAAGGTATCTGCTAAAATATATTTCAAATTTGCGTCAACAAGGCTTTAGAACCGAATTGAAAATATCTTACCCTTTGGGTCCCTGTAGCCACGGACCAAACTGAACCACTGTCCTGATGCACTTCTCCTCTCTATTTAGAAAACTAGCATACTCAAACTGTTTTCCGGGCATTTCTAAAGCCCTTACAAAGAGCCTTCCTTCATTTCCATAATGATAAAATGACTTAATCTTTTCCCACTCTCCGCTTTCACACAGTTCTGATAATTCATTGTAAAATTTCAATGTTTTTTCAGTCCAACCCTCGTTTGGTACGCTAGCTTCTTTTATCACGTTTTCATCATCAGGATCTGCATCTGTAGTGCTGGAGCTTGAAGACATATTTCTAGTTCCCTGATACGAGAAAAAAGATAGATATTAGGTATCACCAGGCCTGCAAACTTACTCGTTATGAAAACCGGAGGATTCCTTTATCTTTGCCCTTATATTGTCTTTCATTGACAGTGTCTTTATCTTTAAAGGACAAATTGGGAGTCTCCTGTGAAATCTGGAGAGTGGGCAGGTCTATATCAATATGGTGGCATGTGTGCCTTCTTTGTACTTTGTACTTAGCCCTTTAGTTTTTCTATTGTTCTTCGGCGTAATTTCACTGGCGAAAATTGCACCTGGTTTGGTGGTTGCTGCTTCCTAGGGGGGTTGGGTTCTTCAAATGTGATAGAATGTTTCACCAAACAGGATGAACATTGACGGGAAATATCATGGGACAGGATTTATTTTTCTGGATAGAATAGTGTGATATGGTATAGCAAAAATTGAAAATGGATAGGCCAAGGTGCATTCCATGTACTTAGGCCGGAAGATCTTCAGCGTACAACTTGCCTTTGAACAATAGAATCTATTGTTTTTTTTGGCGTATATCACAAAATGTTTGGCGTAGACTTTAAATGGAATGCACCCTGGCCAGATTAATAACTTTGCAAAGAGCATGCGGGAGATTCGTTTACGAAAGTTAAGTGCGCAAGTGGATGCTTTTTTGAAGCTATTGAGTTCTCTCTTGAGGCCATTGTCCTGTTGAAAATTGCGCGCATGAAACTCCATGAAATGGAGCAAAGTTATGAGTCTGGCACCCTGGCTGGTAGGTAGGCTACCCCAAAACAATGAGCGGACATGTGAGAGATCTCCAGGTAGAGAAGCACATTGGCAATGAAACAGCGAAAAAACATTTAGCGATAAAACATTTCTGTGTACTCTGCCCTCCAATATGTATGAAAACGACTAGGAGGCTAATATGGCGGAGCAAATGTCAATCAAAGCGATGAGAGAAATATAACAATGAGTTTCTACGCAACCAAGCGTCCACTAATTGTGAAAATTAACCCATGGCAGAGAAACTATTCTTTTATTCAGAGATTGTTTTCATTGTCTCAAAACCTTCCCGGTCCATTCAAAATTTCTATTTTGTTCTTGAAGCTTGGCAGGCAAGAAACAGCTTCGAGAGTCCTGAAAATCATTGTACAAGTTTGTCCATAAGCTGTTTTTAGGTCACATGCGATTCTTGAACAATTTTGATAAAGGAATGTTCTTTAGTCCATGGCGAGTTTATTTAAAGCTATTTTTATCCAAAAACTTCAAAATTTTCAAAGAAATTGATATTGAGTTGTATCAAGTCATTGAATAGGCCCATGTTGCATGGCAAGAAGGCAAGTTATGTTTTTGTAAAGCAGGTTATATGGCATAATTTGTGAACTTTCCTTCATATAAAATTCTTCTTTCCTTCGAATTTTCTTCCAAAGCTTTTGGCGGTAATAAAGAGTTAACATGGTGCAAGTGTAGATGACATGCCTTTATTTTCCATTGCAAATTCACCTCGATAAAATTGCTGGTAGCAAATATGTTTTGGTCGGCTTTGTATTTTGTGAATTGATAGAGAACAAGTCCAATTTTGATATATTATCATTATTTAGGTTATTGACTTGCTTTTGCAATTCTTTTTCATTTTTTTCATAAAAAGAAACTCAACTTATTGCTATTTTTTGTGAACTACTCAGTCTTCAAATAAAATTTTTGAGAATCAATTCCTATTGGGAGATCAGCGAGGGGCAAAGTGAAAATCTATTTTTGTGTCTAATTCTGAAAATGACATAATTTAGGCCTTCAGTTCAATACGTTTCCATATTTATTGGAGGTTAGAGTAGTGCAAAATGTGCTTCTCTACCTGGAGAACACGATTCCAAACAGAACAACACCCAATAACACCTACTTTTCACATTATAACACATTTACCCAGGCTCTTAGCCTTGGTGTGCTAGCTTATCAGAAAACATTTTTATGAGAGTTGCTAAGTCGAAATTCAACTGTATCCAATAGGCTAAAATTTTTTTTGGCCTAGTAGGCCTAGCCTAGGTAGGTAGACCGAGTTTATTCTGGTGAGTACTGATAAGTGAGTACTTACCAGGTTAAGAACTGAAAACCTGTTCCGTCCAGCAGGCAACTCCCAAGCCAGTTGATGGAAAAATCTGCTCCGGATTTCGATATCTATCTTGAGTCTCGATAGCCTCGAAAGTAGTCTTGGAGTACTACGAAACATGGAGAGTGGCGAGAGGACCAAAACACGATGTTGCTAATTTTGAATTTAGATTTAGGCCCATTTAGGCCAGCCATGCGTTTCACCCATAGAGGTCAAAGTCCAAGTTTCTGGTAGGGTTTTTTATGTTCAAAAAAGTTTCACAATTCCATGTAATTCATGAAAATTTTAATTTCAACTGACAGAAAAGTTGGAAATAGCCAAAAAAATTTGATTCCATGTATTTTCCGTCAAACCAATTTGAGGATCCTGGACATCCGAACTTGAGAAAGTATACAATCTTCGGACTGGTCCATCTCTGGAAAAAACTAAAAAAATCCCCGGTAGAAATAGCCGAGGTACGCATTTCTTGTTCCACTCAACTGTTTGAGAAAACTTTGAAAAAGAATACACTTGAAACGTCAGTGATTGATGGTTATTCATCGCCATTTGTCCGATATTATTTACATACAAAACAACATAAAACATGACTAACTGAGAAGACATCATGCAAACCGGGTGACTCAAAAAAACTGAACAAGTTTGAAAAAACACAGAGTAAAAATTCTTGATCGATTTTTATTTTGAAAACTGCGAGTTGCAGTTGGAGAATCACTTTATATCAATATTTAAATTCAATATTCTTGTTGGTTTGTTGCTGGTATTCTTTTAATGGAAATACTGGTTGATATTAGTATAATGGTGGCTATACCACAGTATCATTATTTCATTCAAAACTTCCAACCCCTTTGAAGAAAATATACATGTACTCAAACACACATCTTGCACTGCTATAAGAAAATCAATATATTGGATTCCTAGTTGCATTTTAGGTTTATCTTATGAATGCAACGAAAAACTGATTTTGGTGTAATTTTCTAAAAACCAAGCTCCCTAAAATAAATAGTATTATAAAGAGAAATACTGTTTTTCATCCACATTCACTTCCATTCTTCAAAAATAAAAATGCTTCCATTACTTTCAATTTCGGTATACTTCAAACTTGCAGTTTTTTTAATCACCCGATAGCGGTACAAATAAGTTGTAACTTGCCTCTGCCTATTTACATGACTAACTTGCATTACCAAGATTCCAGAGGTGGGACAATACTTGAGCTAGGGGTGTAGTCAGAGGGAGAAGCCGGGGAGAGCCCCTACTCAACACCTTTTGAAAAGAATGAATGCATACATTTTTATGGGCTATTATCCACAAGTGAATGCTCAAAGCACTCAATGGCTTCCTCCTTTCAGACCTTCGAGCAGTATCCCTGACTTGAGCCATATAAAGCTAGGTAAAACCTTGTCTAAACGAATTATCATGGTAACTCGGTCTTGGCAAACCGGTCTACTGGCTTCCCAGCAAACAGGACCGACCCCTGAGTTATGGAGCAATGGGTAAGAAAAACTAGACACAAAGCGAAACATAGGTAGTAAAAAGTTTTGTTGCATTTTTTCTGCTACTCCAAAAAGTAAAGCAGTAGTAAATCATCTATATCAGACCAATTATTAGGTATGATAGTCACCATCCAACATCACACGTCTTTGATATATCAAATAATACAACGTTTGGAAGAGATCTGTCTCCCATCAACAAGTAATCAGAAACTTGTATTCTTTCTTGTTTATTGCAATATGTAGACACTACATTTCTGATTGCCTAGTGATGGGACACGGATCTCTCCCATACCAGATATCAAAAACTTGTCATGATAAATGGTACCTATTACCCCTCATCAAGTGCCAGGGATAACTTTGATAATCCTAAATGCAATTAATCCGTAATCAATTATGTTTTGCTATTTAGTAGGGTAATGTTTCGGGAGAGATCTGTCCATCTTTTGTCCGAAGATGAGAGATATATCCATCCCCAGAGGTTGCCCTACAGAATATCAAAGGCTTGTCATGATAAGTGGTTATTATCATATCAAATGCTGTGCCAGAATAACTTTGATAACTCGAAATATATCTGTAATCACTTATGTTTTGCTATCTTCTGGTTTATCTAACTATAGCGAAAATTTGTTGAAATCCTAGATGCTCCTTGTTCTAGCATATAGCTGCCCCGCAAACTGTTCAGTTGTAAGCTTACTGGTAGCTTGAAAACGTTTAAAATACCAATGGATAGGACATTAAATAACTACTAATTACTAAAGTTCATCGTGTTCATAATATTTACATATTCGATTAAGTTCTGCGATGCAAAATCAGCCAAAACTTTTTGGCAAGGCTATTTACTCCTTTTCTAACACAACCTGAACCCCAGAACAAGTTCAAAACAACATTCGGAGTCTGTTGAAACTAGATGCTGCCGATAGCATGTGTTTGTATTCAAAAGAGGTAGCAAGAATTGGCCGAAAACAGTGATTTCAATCTACCGAAAATAGCGTACAAGAGTCCTTTTCATGAGATGAATTGTGCGGAAGTTCTGATTCGCACACCTAAATAATTTTGCATGTGTAATCACACTTGTAAAAGATTTATGTGCATATCATATTATTTGTAAAAAAAACCCACATTTTCTCATTAATTTCTGTCACTTAGTTGGTGGACTATATGTTTCCAAAAGCAAGGGAAAGCCATTTGTGGTCTGGTATCAGATTCTTTTTAAATACTGTCAAAGCACATTCTGCCTGTGTGATAAAAAGTACATGCAATCTACCTTGAGTGTGTGCCTGCGCACGTGGGTGTGATCACACTCGTTAAAGAAAAGGACTGGTACATGAATTATGATATAGATGTTTAGATCTCGGGTTTTTAGAAATTTATCTTGTATTTACACCGCATTTACACATACAAAGTTTAAAACGAAAACCATGAAATAAGATAAACGATACAATAGTGCTTGAAATGTGAAGCTCTTAATTCGAGTTCTTCAAGCTGTACAAGAAAAATCAAGATTTTCAGATTTTCAAGATCTCAAGCGGGGCTTTACAAATTCTGACAATTGTTCACGAATTTTATCTGTTTATTCGTAGAATTCTAAATGCAGGAAATTAAATTCGTACTTTTGGGAGTGGCTAAACAGAATTTCGTCCGCGAAATGGCCCTAGCATAACCTTTCCGTGTTTTCTCCAAGAGCGAGAGGAACTTTTTACTTACACAGCAAGATCCATGCCGGGCTTAGATGCCACCGCGCATCCTTCCATCTCATTACGAAGTAGATTTCGTCAGCTTTGGTGCAATGAATGTCTTGAGAAACTTTTGCATCGTACTTGACATGACGGAAACATTTGCCAGACTTGCTCTTTGTGACGTTGAATTAAACGTGTTCATTGTAGTTGTGTTCTGTTGAAGTTGAATAAAATGAAAGAAATTAGAAACGCTATGTTGTGTGTCTAACCTAGATTATAAACTGCTCTACGCAATAAACAGAGTGGAATATATAGAGTTTGAATTCCCACCAAAAGTAGTTGAAACACCTTCGTCTTTACAAATGATTATTTTGCTAGCTTTCCTAGCATTCCTATTTCCAATTGACCAACCCTGCTTTACCACAACGTTGTTTTCAAAATGAACTTCATCAGACTACACCAGACACTAGCTGAAAATTATTGAGCTTATTTTTGTTATTAGAAACAATAATGTTATCAAGGGAGGGGGAGCAGAATTTAAGAAACTGTAAAAATTATGCAAGTTTTCCAAGACTTTAGGCGGGCATTGTAGACTTCAAAAAAGAACATAGCCCTGTTATGACTTTGTGTTTCTTATGCAATCATCAGACAGCTGATCCTGGAATTAGCAAACTAACAGTTTTTTCCCAAGGGGTACACCCTAACCGACAAATTGTAGCCCCTCGAAAACACCCTAACTCGTTAAATATGCCCCCTGAGAAACTTAACTTTCATTATTGCATAAAAACCACGCCTCGTTGATACCATTTTGATCTCAACTCTACTTGCCTAAAAAATCAATCGCAATAAGATACTTTTTGCGATCCTCTCGGAAAGCCCTGACGCTAGTCAATGATTAGATCTTTGCAAGAGATAGAAATTGTAAAAGGGATGTGTTAGACGTATTTTAGGATATGGGCCGGAAAATTGGAGTTCGCGGTGAAAGAGTTTGATAAACTGGTTTCGACAGAGAGGAAGACGCCTAGGAGGATGAGTGGTGTTACATTGAGGGAGAGAATTAGTATTAGTACAGGATTAGTAGTATTATAGGATTAGTATAGAGGTTGCAGAAAGGGTGGATATAGTCGATAGAAGAGTGGTTGATGAGATCGATGAGTGGTTAATGAGACATTGTTTCAGGCGGTTTGGACATGTATATGGAAGAGGATTGAGAAGAGGATAGAGAAGAGGATTGAGAAGAGGAGAGGATAGAGCACGATACAGAAATAGAGAGAGCATTAACAATGGAAGTAGCAGGGACGTGATGAGGATGATGTGGTTGTAGAAATAGATGGCAAGAGATAGGGAATCTTGGAGAAGACGAATCAATGGACCGGTCAGCCCCTTCTAGCGGGGAAAACGGCCGGAATAAAAATCTGTGTGATAGGGAGAGATAGAAATACTGTATGATTAATTGATTTTACCTGCAATGTGGAGAAGCCGATATGCACAAGCGAGTTGTTCTTTTTGTTAAACAAAACTCGCTTCTTCTTCAATGGGACGTTGGATTCATCGTGTCTAGGGGCGATTTCACGTTTCTTAGCAGATACCTTCTTGTCAGATCTCCTTCAAGAAATAAAGCATATTTGAGGAAAATATGAAAACTTGAGAAGATCAGGATTTTGAAAATCAATGGAGATAATTTGTGAGAATGAGTCGTCGCCCTTCAGCATGTCCTGTGTAATTGGTAAAGAGCCTGGATAGGGTTGTCCCTGGTAGTAGTGCAATTCTTGTGAGTGAAATGGCGAGGCCCTGATAGTGCAGTGGATTAACGCACTAGAGTATCAATCCAGAGGTCGTGGGTTCGAGTCCTACTCGGGTCATTTTCATCCTCACAAATTATCTCCATTGGTATTCAAAAAATATGGTTTCACGCAAAATGGAATCATTTACACTACGTGAAAGAAATTCACCAAAAAATCGAGAACTAACTGTATGATATGAAGGACTTCTAACAATAGATCCTTTCACAAAAAGGTGCTAAAATAACAGATGCAACTTACTTTTGTGTCAATTTCTCTTCAACGATGTTCTCTTGGTTCGCTTGGTAAGGCTCGACCTTTTTTACTGTCAAAAAACAAAAACAAAATTCAGTTTACTGTCAAAAACAACAATACATACAATAGAAGCTGTAAATATCTAATACAACATCGGAAGCATAGCGAAAACATATATTACTAAAGCTTTTCGTCTGAAACTCCACACGGTCATACATCAGAAATTCCGATTCTTCTGGCTATATTTTTAAGTTTTGTACCGATCAAAGACTGTAAATATCCAATAAATGAATAAAATATATAATAAACAAATTACATCAAGTAAACAATATATAAAATACAACTCAGTCTTCACCTTTGCGTGTTGATCGTCTCCCTGCACCCACTTCAAGGGCATCTTTTGCGTAATTGTTAATATTCCCATCACATTTAGTCCCTGTCTCGACCCCCTTGTCTTTACTTGAATCGATTGAACAAACGTTATTAGAAGCAGCCGTTTTCTTCAAATTTCTCAACTTCCCCTTCGACGGGCCAGCAGCTTTCGGTTTATCATTTTCTTCAGATTGTGAAGACATTTTATCAGCTGCTTTTACTTGCACATTGCTTGTCTGTAAATAGGAAACAGATGGAGGGTGTTAGAAATCAATATACCTTGGACCAGTGATAGCTCTATCGAACCTCCGGTTGATTTAATTTTAAAAAGATCCAGAGGAGGGGTTTATAAAGAGAGGGGCTTATATCAAATTCAGGGTCAAGGCCCCTGTAGAACCAGTAGATCTCTTTATCCTATGTCAGGGGGAGGCAAGTAACTATATCTACAATCACATCTCGAGCCCCAATTCTTCTGCAAACCCATGGTATCTCTTCACGCCCCCAAAATGGCCAAAAAACAGTCCATTCTACCCTGAAACAGAGGAAAATCCATCAATCCCATCGATTTCCCTCCCCCAAAACCACCCCATACTAACCCACAGTAGCTTCAAATGCAGTGATTGTTTCTAAAGCAATCTGAACTATGTGACCATGTTAAAAATATGTCTTCTTTGTGGCCAAACTGACGAACATTCGGCTTCATAAATAAAATTCATATGTCTGTCAAATATGTTTTGATTGTTTGGTCGGGGCTCTAGGGGTCTTTGGTAAGTGCTTTCAAGTGAATGTGGGGGGCATATCAAGAGGGGGGCCTTTCATGGAGGGCTTTTAACAATCAAGAGTCGAGAATATCAAATTCTTTTGCAGCTCTGCTAAAAACATGTTGAGTCGTAAGCTAAGAATTTCCTGGTAATGAAACTATACTGTTAGTAAATAGTTAAAATTAGATATTGATGCAATTACCTCATTATTTGCTTCTTCTGATGGCTTTGACTTTTCACAGTTAGCATTTTCAGTTGATTCTGACGCTTCAACCTCACTAACATGCAGTAGAGTAGATTCTTGTTGGCTTTTCGAATCGTTTTTGAGTGACTCCTCGATCATTGTTAGTTCTTTATAAGCAGGCTTTTGTAAAGCTAAACTATCGCCATTGTCTTCATTTTCTACTAGGTTTCGAAACGGGCCTGGGAATCTTTTCTGGCTTCCGCAGTTTTTAGGCCCTTTTGACCGTGCATTGTTCGTTACGTCTGAATGTGCCACTTTCTCGGTTGAAGCCTCAGATCCATTTGCAGCCTTCTCTACTTGAATACAGGGGACATGTTTATCCTTTGACTCTACGTCAATAGCTGGATGCTCCTCTAAGTCAACAATATCTTCACTCTTCTTACGAACCTTGCCACCTGATGACGATGCCTCGTCGTCACTTGCATGGCTATTAGTGCTATTCTCTACCGAATCACAAGTCTTGCCAGATGAGTACAATTTGGTTTTATTTGGGGGACTTCTCTTCTTGCCACGTTTAGTTGCCTTGTTGGCCTTACCGTCAATTTTCTGAGAATTGGTTCCCACAACCGTTGACTGCAGATCCCTATTTCTTGATCCCTCGTTTTCTTGCATGTCTGCGACTGTCTCTAAATTGACCAGCTTCTCTTTCTCTGCATCCGGACGTTGTTCCAGCCTAGCAATATCCTTACCATTGCTACCTGAAAAGATACTTTCTTTGCTCGCTTCCTGCACTTCGCATTCAGCAGCTTCACTACTTTCAGAAGAAGTAGTTTTATTCCGCTTAGCTGCTTTTGCTGTCTCCTGACAATTTTTTAGACTCTTACATTCAACGTCTTCTGCGTGTGAAACCTGGTTTAATGATCCCTTATTGAATAAGTCAACGGGTTCAGTACCCTTCGATCCCTCTTTATCTGTAGGGGCTTTGTTACTCTCGCTTTGTTTTAAATCATTTAGTTGACTGGGAGGCATATTCAGTTTATGCGATTTCTTCTTACCACGTTTTTTTGGCCGCTTGATCTTCAGACCTTCATTAGCACCTTTCTCTTCCTTATCTGAAGCGAGAACATCTTCACCTCCATCTTGCAAGTCTGCAATTCCTGGTTGCATACGTTCTTCCCCAAGAGCAACTGCCTGGCGATTACCTTGTCCCTCCTCTAAGTCACTAACTGGTTCGTCCACTTCCGGAATCACAAATGAGTTCTTGATGGCATTAGCTGCTGCTTGTGTGGGAACAGGACGCACGTCATCCGTGACGCAATCGTTGAATACGCCATCACTTGAAGACTTGATTGGAGTAGATGTCAACGTGCTGGTAAAATCTGATGTTTTGTCTTTGCATGACGCCTTACTGGTCAGCTCGTCGATTTGTTCAGCACCACCCATCTCTAATAATTCATGGTTTAGTTCGGATATTTTAGCATATTTTCCCTCCCGTCCGGGGTTGTCATCTTTGACTTTGAGAGATGTGACTTCTGTATCAGTCCTCTTCCTTCCTCGCAAAACTCTTCGGGGTATACGAGAAGACGAACTTTCTGTTTTATTGGGCTTTTTGACTGCTTTTCTGCGAGCCATAGGCCCATCATTTCTCGCCATCTTCGCATCAGTGTTTTCATTCTTTGCTTCATTTTCTTCGTTTCTGTCTTTATCTGCAGTTTTTCTTACTTCATTCTGCATTCTATTTGGCCTTTTACGAGACATTGGTACATCATTTTCAGAGTTTTGATCGTCATATACTGTCTTCCCTTCTTCAATGGTTGTCTTTGATGCATCATTTTCTATGTTGTTGACTTCTTTGGCCATTTTTTCTGCTCTTTTCTGTCTCATTACTGGTTTCCGACGAGGCAACGCAACATCATTTTTCAAGCCTTGGTCGTCATCTTCACCAACCGTCATCCTAGTTTCATTGGTTTCTTTCTTAGCTTCATTCTTATTGTTAACGCCTTCATTTACAGTTTTCCCTGCTTTATTCCGTCTTGTGACTGCTTTTCTAGGAGGCAGTGGTGCATCATTTTTTAACCCCTTGTTGTCAATTTCTTTATCTACTGTCTTCCTCGTTTCATTGATTGTTTCTTTCAAATCATTTTCAGGTTTCTCTGCTTTATTCTGCTTTTTATCTGATTTTCTAGCAGGTATTGGTACATCATTTTTTAAGCCTTGATCGTCATTTTCTTCATTTACCCTCATCCTTGCTTCATTGGTTACTTTCTTTGCTCTATTTTCTTTGTTTGCGACTTCATTGACAGTTTTCTCTGCTTTATTTTGCCTTTTACCTGATTTTCTACGAGGCATTGGTACATTATTTTCCAATCTTTGATCGTCATTTTCTTCATTTATTGTTATCCCTGCTCCTTCTTTTTTGTTAACTAATCTATTGGCATTTTTTCCTGCTTTATTCTGATTCTTACTTCGCTTTCCACGTGGTACTGGTACATCATTTTTCAAACTTTGGACATCACTTTCTTCATTTGTTGTTATTTTTGCCTCCCCTCCTGAATTGATACCCAATATGATTGCTTTCTTTGCACAATTTTCAACGTTTATGAGTTCATCAACAGCTTTTCTTGAATCATATGGGTCTTTGGCTGCCCTATTACGAGTCCTAGGTGCATCATTTCGTGAAATCCTTTCATTATTAATTTCACAATTAACATCTCCTTTAATATCAGCACTGTCTCTTGCTTTATCCACATTCAAGCCAACTGCCTTAGACCTTTTTCTTCTTGTTCTTGGCACCATATTGTTTAACTCTTTCTTTCCATGTTCTCCAATAAATTCATCTTCTCCTTCATTGCCGTCATTTGCTTCTTCAGAATTTTCAGCGATTTCATCAAGTCTGTCCAACTTTACAGACGACAATTCGGAGCAAGAACTCCTTGGCCTCAATACCGCACTGGGAAGAGTTTTCTTGACTGCTCTGGTCAGGTTTCGGGTCTTCTCAAACATCTTATTCGATTTTTTATCTTCAAGTCCTTTTATCTTAGCGCTTCTCAGAACTCGTCGTTTCTCACTGGCATTTGAATCTTCTTCCCGACGCCTGTTTTTGAATTGACACAAATGATCTTCATCTAAATCAGCTGTTTTCTCACAGTTCTTAATAGCTTGGTTTCCATTTGTACGTGTCATTCTTCCTTTCTTAACTATTTTATTTGGTGCGGCTCTTTTCTGTGCACTGGCTCTATTGACTCTAGAGCTAGCTCTATTCACTTTAACTCCAACTTTGAACCCTTGATAGCTGGAATCAGTATCATTTTCATTACCCAAAACCTTTATTTCAGCCAGATCATCTGATAATGCAGGTTTTTTTCTGCTGGGGTATCGATTTGATGCATTCAAAGTTTTGTCAGTCACAAAATTATTCATTGAGGCACATAGGGGATCAATAGTAACATTGTTTGTTGGTTCACATAGTGGATCTATCGTTATGTTATCTTTGGTGGCATTTTTGATCAAATTACTCTTTGATGCGACTTTTTTGGTGGCATTATTCTTTGATGTTATCAAGGCAATATTGTTCTCTACTAAAACAAGTGAATCAGATGTCGTATTATTCTCTGTCACTGTACCGCCATTTCTTTTAGCTCTCCTCGATGTCTGCAAACTATCATTATCATGAGAATTCAGGGCATTCCTTGCTAAAAATTTTTGAAGAATTTTATTGTGCGCCTCATCCACTCTTTTATCTAATCTCCTTGCCTCGTTTTTCCTTTCATCAGCAGAGATGTTTTCCCCTGGGGTGAATGTGTACCTATCGAGAACAGCAAAGCAACTTTTAGTGCCAGGATAATCTTCTTTATCAGGTGTTGGTTGGATATTCGATATCGAAACGTTGGATTCAACAGGAAGGAACAATGGTGATCTGAACTTGGCAGTTGCCACTTGGCCCATTTCCTGTCTTCTGGACGCACTGTACAAGTTGCTCACTCTCTTGATACTGCATGAAAGTGGTTCATGGCGTAATTGGCTAGGATTACCAGTCTGACTCTGCTTTCCCTCTGTTGTCATTTGTCCCTTTTTTAAAGCATCTTTGAATTCTTTTCTCTGTTTCCGCCTCCTTTTTATCATATATTCAACCATATTCAAAATAGGAGCTCTCCTTCTTCTCTTTCCTCGTTGCTTAACATTGAGATTAGGAATTGTTTCCGCTTTATTGTCTTCCACAAAGTCATTGTCCTCTAAAATTGCATCATCCTCCTTACCTCGAATGGGAGTAGCTTCGTTCATTTGTGAGTCTGTCTGATCAACACCAACATCTATAGGATCATTTTCAATGTTATTTCCAAATGAAATATTTTCCTTGTCATATTGGGCATCACCTTCACCATCATTCAGCTCATCTTTTAAGTTGGGAGGGACATTACAGTCTTTTGTAGATTGCAAATTGTTGATACTAGTATCATTTTCAATAACAACATAATCTGACAGAATGCTATCTTTGGTTTGACTCTCCTCTTCGTCGTCAAGGTGCCCCTTATTGGGGTTCTTCTTAGTCTGATCAGCAAATTCGTCCGTATGACCTTCATCAACAATCACATAGCTGGTCCCGAGATGGCTCTCAGATTCGCTTTCTGTCTCTCCTTTGCTGGCAGAACTGTCACAGTCATTGCCAAAAACTGACATATCTTCCTTTCCAGATGTTTCATCTGCTGACAGTGGGCTGTGCTGACAAATGCTATTTGATGCTAGATAGCTCAAGGAAGGCACCAAAGATTCTTCACCAACAACATTTGATGAAATTTCAGCGTCATGTCCACTAACAGCTGATTGGCCGCCAAACGATAATTTCTCCCTGGTCCTTCTTCTCATTTGTCTCTTTAATGTCTTGATCAAGAGGGATGACTCCATTTTTGACTCAACTGGTTGCATTTGGATGCTCAAATTACTACTCTCATTAGTTTTATCTTGACGGCTTATATCTGAAGCTGTTTCAGGATAGTTTGTGATATCATTGTCAGAGCTTGAAAACTTGGAGAAGCTAGACTCTGTTCCCATGTCGCTTGAGGCATCAGCCATGTAAGGGGTTGATGTTGTTAATATGATCTGAAACATAAAATAGACTTCATGAAATTTTCATGTGAAAAAAGCCTTATTTGCATGACACAGATTAAAGTTAACCTTGGCTGGGCTTACCCTGGGTCATATGGTTTACATTTTCCAGTTTTGCAAAGCCAAGGTTTTGCTTTTTTGTAAATTTTACCCTAAGCAATTGTATTAAGTTTTTGAATATAGCGGCAAAGTCATCTCTTGTAGCCTAAACTAAGAATGGAAATTTCTTCACGAACCTTTTGAAAAGAACCTGATAACAAAAAACAACCTAAACTTTTATTTCTCATACTAAAACCTGACACTTTTAAGTACATTTAACTATTCCAGTGTATCATAGCAAAGAAACTGGCAGGGGTACCATTTTTGTGTAAAAATTAGTACATCAAGTTGCATCATTCTGAATATGTTAGCTGCAGTTCTGCCAATGAGGATTTTAGCAGGCGGTCAGTAAATTGCCCATCCTCATTGATGTTAGGTGGGCTGTTCTTGAGTGAACCAGTGCTTTGAGGTGGGCTATTCCTTTTCAATTCAATTAGAGAAGATTTCAATGCATCTTCCTACCCCAGGTTAATGAGGAGGACATTGAGGTGGAGGAAGGGTAATCGTCTGTCTCAAATGGCTAGGTCTAGTCAGCAGCAGTTCCTTCCTAACATATAACCAAGACTTGGCTTGAATCTCAATGTTGATGTACGAATTGGGATGGATCCTAACCTGTGAAAAGTCTTGAAACCTTTGGTCCTGTTTGCCATCCTGAGGAGTTGTCTGCGTGAAGATTGGAGACAGTTGAATCTTCTGGTTGCGTTTATCATCCTGTGGTGTTGTTTGCAAGCTCTTATTTACCTTTAAAAATAGACGAAATCATAAAATCAATCAAAATTTATTCTATGCAATTAAAAAGGAAAGAAAATACTGTAATATTTCAAATCAAGCCCTCCTAGGGGGCTTATTTATTTCAAAACTTGACTTTGTGAAGGTGATCCTGAGAAGGGCTAGGGACTTTTTCAAAGCTGACAGAAATTGGCAACTGGCCCAAACTTGCTTTTGAAAGAAACTTTTGCATTTTTGGGCTAAAATCAAGAAACGATGCAAAATTTTAAATTGCGGGAAATTCGTTTCAAGAATGACTTTGTTTAAGTAGGTACATTTTGCTCTTCCTGTTTGGGAATAATGATGTTTGGGTACAAAGAAAGATCATCCAGAGAGCACACTGCTTATTAAAAGACCTAGAATGTTTCTCTCTATATTCCTGAAATTTAATTTCATTGATGAAAAACTGAGCTTGAATTATCGGAATGTAACATGATTGAGTTCCTCTTTTGAAGGAATTCTTTGTTGGTTTGCACTAAAACTCAATATTATTTGCTTCTCAACTTATCTGGTAAAGTACGTAAAATTCTTGTGGGGCTCTGGCTACTTCGATAGGCCTTTTTATTTTCCTATCCAGATCCTATCCACAATATACATTTAATAGTAAAGGGTGCTTTAGCTAGAGGAAAAGGGGCAAAAATCTGTTGGAATTATCAGAAAAGTTGTGAGTTGTTGTAAATTTTTTCTGGTTTAGAAGGATAAAACTTTCAATAAATATTCAGAAAAACTTCTCAAAAGTGTTTTGTGCAACCATTCTGCTACCATTTCTGCACAAGGAAGCATCTATAGGAGGATTTTGGAAGACTGTCAAGCCTGAACTTTTCTTATCTGATTGATTCGTGCTGCTGGCTGCTGATCATGTAAGACAATCACTCTCAAAAATCTCTGGAGGAAATGTTTTGATTTTATCAGAAAATTTAATCTTTGCCCCCTATTAAGTAGGTTCAAATCACGCCTCTGATAAAAGAATGGCAGGGGCCCTATAATAGACTACACTAGACTGGTTGGTGGGTTCCTGTATCCTGTAGCCCAAAGCCCCCAGGTTTTCACACCTTAGGTTGAAATTTGAATTAGAATTAAATTTAAATTAGATTGCAGTTGTAAGTGCTCGGACTGATAGCTTTGGGCCAAGAATTACAAATTAGCTACCTAGGTCAACTGCAATCTAATTTAAATTTGGAAATACATTAGGTTTGAAAATTTGCGCCTTACCATCGTAATAACAGGAACTTCTTCAGATTCCTCTTCTCTTACGATTTTTGAGTTGAGCTCGATTTCAGTCTTGTCAATAACTGTTTGTTGGTGTTGGGAATGCGATTCAAGTGGCTCATCATTACAGGTGAACTCAGCTTCCTGTCTATCCAAATATGAAACCAAATCCTTCCCAAGTTCTTCATTCTTCTGAAATTCATCTTCAGTTGATTCCAAGCTTGCAATTGTTGACTCCAAATGCCTATTTATCAGATTTAGGCCTAACAAGAGTTCGAACTCCGTGCAAGACTCGATGAATGCTTTGTGTACAGATTTGCACCTTGAGATTGAGTTTTCGTAATTTGTTTTGGATTCTTCATACTTTAAGGATGCAATTTTTAGCTTCGTGAGTTCTGATCCATCCATATTTTCTTCGAGTCCTTGACAGTTCATCTTTTAACTTTTAACTTCCCATTACTAAATTTGTAAAAAACTTGGCGCGCTCGCACTCATTGATCGACGGTTACTCGACCCAGGCCTCTTTGGAAAACTGTCCAGGGTTGAGAATTGGATGAAACATATTTCTGGGTTTTTTATTTACTTTTTCCGTTTTCAATTTCAAATCAATTTGGGTCTAATATCCATTCTATTCCTGATTTGTAATTTTCAATAAAAAAATGATTCACTCTAATTGGTATTTGATTTGTAGTTTTTTGCAATCCTAAATCTCAATATGGATGAATTGATGCATTGAGTTCTTTGTACTGATAAGAGGCTTGGAATCGTAAAAGGGGATATTACTGTAACTTTTGCCCTCAGTCGAGTTTTGCCCCGCATTTCCCTGAATCGTAGTTTCAATGACCCTTTTCTAAACCAATTTTCAAAAATCATGATCCAATTTGACAGCTCTAATTTGCTATTTTAAGTTTCTCTTTGAATAATTAAAATCAGAAAATGATCTTATCTAAAGTCTAAAAGTTCTTAACTTAGGAAGGAATTAAATATTCAGTATGATGGCAAGTTGATGTAAAACCTGAAAATAATTATGACATTATTTTATCAAGTATGGCAGAAATTATGTCCACAAACTTTTCAGAGTTGTAAAATGTTCAAATCTGAAGGAGCTGACAGGAATAAAATTTGAATTTAGGGTTTTAGTCTTTTTCAGAGGTAATACTTAATGATAGTAACATTCTCACTGGCCGAGTCGTCATTTGGGATATTTTCTAAAAGAAAGAAATTTGTAGAAAAGTTCCATTTCTGTCAATGCCTGCCAATAGGTATGGGGTTATGGGGTATCTTTATCTTTCGGGGGAATTTGACGGATTCATCTGCAATGATTTTGGAAATAACAATTTCAACTGAACCACATTAAAACTTTCTTGAATATTCATTTCTCGATAACAGGAAACAGAGCTGCACGTGAATTCAAAACTCATTGTCTGATTGATATAATGAATTTTAAATTCCTGATTTTAAATGGACATTCCGAGTTTGAAAGACTCTTTAAGAGAATAGAAATGGGATTGGTCTTTCTATTAATGGGGAAAATGGGCTTGGACTTCTTTAGACGGGAATTCGGGAATGAAACAGTAAATTGGGATTGTTATTGTGATTGACGTCAATATTAGGAATTTCCCTATTTTCCAAATTGGGATTAGAATTTTTTATTAATTTACACGGTGTCGATAGCATACCGGCATGAAAAGTGCGAAAACCCATGTCGATTATTCAGTCTCGTGCTCATCATTCATAACATTCCAACAATCATCAAAGAATAAAGCACTCCCCAGTGTAATCTCAATGTATTGAATTGGGCCTTCCAATATGGCCGCGAATGACTTCATTTTAGTACGACAGATGCTCGATCCAGTCTTTATTTTGAGATCAGTGGTACCAACACGGTACCCCACTAGGGCGTCCCTCGATTCGCAGTGTGACACAGTTGTTTTGGAGCATTTTTAACATATTCATGCAAAGAGAAAGTATTACTGTTTTGTGTTCGGCTTTCAATTCTCAATGATAAAATCTACAACTTGATACAGAATTTGACCATGCAAGATACGTCTATTGAAATATTAAATTATTTTCTTTTCTACTAATCAATATACAATTTGTTTTAAATGTAATTGAAAAAGCACATCTAATGCTTAATAAAATACATCAAGAATGTCCTTTTGGTTATCATATCAACATCGTACCCCAAGTTAAATGCATAAATTCCGAATTTCAAAGCAATGAAGTTCACTCCTGCTTCTTTAATATTAAGTGGGCCTCAATCGTAAAGTCTTGTACATGGCTAATTCTTTAAGGAATGCAAAATTTTCGGGATGGATTTTTAGGAAATTTTGAATTTTCATAGACTTTAACTTTTGCGTTTAAGTAGCAACCAATAAAGAATTTCTTCAAAGGGAAACTCAATACTGTTGCTTTTCCTTAATCTATTAATCGCAATTTTCAAGAATATCAAGGGAAGTATTCTAGGTCTCCTAATAACCAGGAGTGTGGGGTCTATGGCATGATCTTTCTCTGTAAACAAACCGCAAATTGGGATTTTTTCCTCCAGTGAATGTAACGTCTTTGAAATCAGAATACAGACGACAAGGTGGAGTATATGACGACAAATTCGCAGAATTCACAATATTGATAGGAAATAGTTTATGATAAGATATAAAAAGCCCCCTGGATAAATTCTTACGTTTAAGTGAAAGTGCTTCTATAATAGGCGATGGAAACTCCCATCGAGGATGTCTCACATCACGGTGAAAGTATTATTATAATACGCTGCAAAACACCTTAAAATAATGTCTTGCATTTAGGTGGAATCGCTTCTATAATACGCTATAAAACCCCTAACAGAAAAATCCTGCAGTTTTCTTAAGTGGAACTGCTTCTGTACGTGTCAATGCCAATAGGCTCCTCGCCACCACCATCGCCGTAGTAAGGAAGAAAAGGGACATATTTGACAAACTTGCTTTTGTTGAGGTATTTCGAAATGAAAGGGACGTCGTAAGTGTGGATAGACGCCACCTTCTTCCCTCCTGGTCCCTTCTCTTCGAACAAACTTCTCCAAGTGACGATTCCCCGCTCCTTTGGTGTGCCAGGCAGTAAATTGTCAAGGATGAAACCGGTCACGCCTCCGACCGCCATGTTGGTGCTCAGCAATACGGTTATTATCTGGTCAAACTCTGCAGAACCTGAAAGAAAGCGCACATTTCTATCACTGACTGGTTGTAATTATTTGCAAGAAAACACGAAATAAAAAGCTGACAACATATGAAAACATAATTCATTCAATTGACTAGGATATGAAAATCTCTACTTGAATCTGTGATTTTCGTTTCGCTTCACAATTTATTTTTTTGCTTGTGAATTGGGTTATATCAAGTGCTTTCAAAACTTTTCCATGCAACTTATTGAATCGTCATAAAAATTGATTTCCATAATTTGGCTAATAAAAAAAAACATTTTGAATCTTTGCAGGCAACTGGCAGAGCCTCAATAAACAAGCAATACTGCTCAAAGAAGGCCCAGTCAAAACTTGCGCATCGACCTGATCAAAATAACAAAAGCTATCTGAGTGCTTGCTCTGTTCAAGAGCATCTGGCTACATTGGAGGGATAGTTGATAGTCTTCAATTCCTTTGCATGGTATTAATATATGTGCCAATCACAAAGAGCACACTGAATAAGTAAACTTATAAAGCAGAGCAACCCAGATCCTTTCTATTGATTTGGTAACACATTGTGAAGTCTTTTGGGCCTGATTTATAGAGAGCTTGCAAATTCTCTCCTCGCACTTTATGTGACAGCAGGTATGAAAGTGGATTCCAACCCACATCCAGAAAGTTGAGTCATCTAACCACTCGGCCAAACCAGCCACACGACCAAATGACTGCGAGATGCCTGCCACTGAGTGCTGGTAAAACAACAACAAGTAAACACAAAATTCAAACAAACCTGTTTTGATTAATTTAGAGTTGTCTTTGATCCAAAACGGCACGACCAAACCAAAGAACAGGGAGAACCCGAGCACGAACAAGTTTCTCATCGAGTTCAAATCGCAATATTGCAAAGCTGATAGGCCAACAGCAGTTATCATACCAAACATAACAATGAATATTCCACCAATGATCGGATCAGGAATAGTTGTGAAGAGAGCACCGAATTTACCGATGATTGCCAATACTATCATTATCAATGCACCGAATTGGATCACTCTTCGGCTACCAACCTAATGGGATGAAGAAGAAATATCTTTAGTCTAGCTACTCCCAGTTTCAAAAGAACAAATTTTTTCGAGACATTTAACTCTTAGTTTCTATTTAAAAGAACTAGTAGAGTTTAGTGTTATTATTATTCGAAACAATTTGCAGAATGAAAATGTCTGCGTACAGTTTAGTTATTAGGTTTCTACTAATACTGTAAGTTTCATTCTCACTAATCATTTCGATTGATTTTCCAAATCCTCTAAAGTTTTTAATCATTTATCATGAAACTTTAAAAAGTAAGCCAAAGTATTTGACAAACAGCTAGTATATTCTATTGTTACTTCCCTCCCCCTTCAATAAGACATCGAAGAGAAATACAGCCATAAAAACTTTGGTTGGATAGGATAGTGTTTACATACCCTTGTTATTCCGATTGCTCCAATGTTTTCACTGTAAGATGTAGTTCCATTGGCAGTACCCCATGCACCAGTTAAAATGCACCCGATTCCTTCCATTCCCAGGCCTCTGTTGATAGCATGATGAGGAGGGGGCGGGGCACCAGCTAGTTTTGCGCATGCAAAGTAGTCTCCTATTGACTCTACCATGGAAGCAGTAATGCCGGATAACATGCCAATCACGGCAGAGAACCTCACCGAGGGAGTGCCCCACTGACCTGTAAACATATCTTGCTAAATTAGCGTGATAGTTTGATAAATGTAATAGTTTTGCTCAAGAGTAAGCCCCAATTCTCGAATAAGTCACCTCTCTCCATTTTGAACCAGTGAATACGTCCCCTATCGTATAAGTTTCTCTATATTTCAGTCTAGATAGGAAGATTTGGACGAGCTGGAAACAGTCGCTCAAGAAGCACAGAAATTTCAACCATGGCTAGAAATTTCTCATGTAATCCAAAACTATATTTTAAAAAGAGCTGACTGTTGAGGGGAGCTGACTTTGTCCAAGCCGGCTGAAAATCCAGCCCAGACTAGCTCTCATTCATACAGCCCCTAAATCTTAACAAACAACTGTTTACAAATAAGCAATTTTTAGCAAACAACTTGCTTAATGCACAGAGTAGCTCACTACATTTAATTCAGTTAAGAGTATATTTTCTAGATATAGACTAATTTACCTGGATAGGGTACTCTAATCCAAGATACGTCTTTCAAAACAGACAAGCGAGCATCCGTTCTTGCTTTTGATCCTTTTGGAAAGGCATTGGCCGCAGTGAGAATGGCACTGAATGCCCAAACAATCAGGATTGATAGTAATATCTGCAATGCAACGTAAAAAGTCTATCATCAGACAAGAGCTGGAGACAGTGCCAAAATTATTCAGTGCCATTTTCAAATTCAATAAAAATATACCCTTGGCTAGATTAAAACTCAAATAAGCAAACCCTATACAGTAGCACGTCCTGGGTACATTTACTATGGAAGTTGAGACATTGTGTTTTCAGGGCACAAAATATTTCATCCTAGCTTGCTTCCACCTTGTTTCATACCATAGTTTTGGCTGATTAGATTACTTATGTGGACCATACCTGCCATACTGCTGCTGCCAATGTAATCACTTCAAACTTTTGGTCATGAATTTCAGGTCAGATTTTTTTTAAACTAAATTTTTAAACTAAATTTTCTTCCATCCATTACAAATCATATTGAAAAGCGCTTATATCAATACTATCTAAATTGAGACGCAAAAAAGTAAGTAGAAAAAACAAACTTACAGGAAAAAGCTTGAAAAGTTGAACTCGACCGACAGTCCATTTCTTATTTGAATAGTAGGGAACTGGAACGCCATAATCTTTTATTACTTGTGAGAATAACACGATGAAGAAAATCATCCTAAAAATGAAAATTATCTGAATATTTCCAGGTGGCAATTTCAACTGAAGTAAGTATATCAAACTCGTTAGCATTTTAACTTTCATATGTTGTTGACATTTTTGGTCTTTCTTTTAGGCTTCATAGAAAGCTTTATTGGGTAATTACTTCTACATCGAACATCCAAATTACCAGCATATGGGAAAGTCCCAAAACTATTTTTAGATAAATCTGTTGGGGTAATCAAAGATTTTTGTATTACTTTCTTTATCCAGCTTTATGCAGCTAACTTTAGAAGTTGCATCATCAAGAATTAATAAAGATATTGAATTACATTATTGGAGAATATTACTTACATTATCGCTATACCCCATTGTGCACCTATCAAAAAGAAAAAATATCATAATTTACGAATCAGGTGTTGGCTGATTATAAATGCTGCCAAGATACATCAGGAGCTCAAAACCATTGTGTGATCTTATTTCTAATTAGCAAATATCACTTGAAAAGAAGTTTATTAGAATATGATGATGGTGGGGTGAATGTTGATATAATAGACGTTTGTTGAATTATGGGGACAAAAACAACAAAGGATTCGACACTGTTATCACCCCCAAAAAAACAATAGTTAAACAAGAAAATGAAGAATTCAATTTGCTTGCAAAATCTCACTTGCAAAATCGGCAGCTGTTTTGAAAAGAGGAAGACCAACAAGCGCAATGGTAGGGACAATGGTCAGCGGTCCAATGAACTTTACCATCAATCCCATCAGGCCACTGAAACCAATCATGACTTGAAACAATGCTGCTATCATAATTGCTCCTTGGATCTGTCAATAGCAAAAATACAAATTACATGAAGGTGTTACAAAAATAGCAAATTCACTACGTATGGTCTAGCACATTGGATATATATTCTTCTAATTGAGCTACCACTATAGCAATATGCCTCAACATGATCGTAAAGCCAGTACCTTGCCCAATATTAGTCAGCGTGCTCGCACAAAGTCCCTGAAAACGGCTAAGTATTGGCCCTCTAATTTTCCTTAGAAAAGCCCTCTAGCACATTTTTCAATATGCGAGTAGTACTCAGTGTTTGATATTTTTATCAAGATGTACTAGTTGAAATATAGATGATATGTAGATACACGTAGATAGTTGAATGCTCTGAAGAAGGATTTAATCCGAAACAAGAATTAATGCCTCACTGTGGAAAAGCCTGGATTTGTGAACACATTAAGGTTACTGGGCTAACTTATTGTCCTGGTTTAGGACAGTGGTTAGCGCTCTCGCCTGTGTCCGCAGAAACCCGGGTTCGAGACACGGTGGAGGCATATGTTAATTGCAGTAGCCTCCTCTGGTTTAATTTAATTACCCGTGTTAGACCATGCCTTATAAATTAATGTTAATATTACATGGCTCTGAAGAAGGATTTAATCCGAAACACGAATTAATGCCTCACATTGGATAAACCTGGATTTGTGAACACAATAAGGTTACAATATTCGACATGATAGTCACCACTTATCATGACAAGCCTTTGATATTTAACAGACCCGCTAAATATCAAAGGCTTGTCATGATAAGTGGTGACTATCATGTCGAATATTGTGTCAGAAACAGCCTTGATAAGACCAAACGTATTTACAATAAGGTTACTTTGCTAACTTATTGTCCTGGTTTAGGACAGTGGTTAGCACGCTTGCCTGTGTCCACAGAAACCCGGGTTCGAGACCCGGTGGAGGCATATGTCTGGTATAATTTACTTACCTGTGTTAGACCATGCCTTATGAATTAACGTAGATAGTTGATATATAAACCTGGTAAGTATTTTCTGAGTTCTTTAATATATACTAAGGCTAGAACAGCAACCCTTAGTAGAACACTGTTAGTCCGTTTAAAGGATTAATGAACGTATTCCCCCATATTCCATATATAGACTATTCTGGTCAGCTTTAATTCTCCAAATTTAGCTTAAGAAGCAAAAATATTTTTATATTGTGAAGTCATGGATATTGAAAAATGCTTACCTCGCGCATGCGTAATAACCACTCTTCTTCACCCCCAGTACTGGCAGCAGCAGCAGTTATAGAGCTGGCTGTAGAAGATAAAAATGCAAAATGATAGTAAATGGGGTTTTATAGAGTTTGAATAATCTTTCATCTCATTCTGTTAATCAATTACTGTGATTGTATTTTAGAGTTAAAATATTGGTTAGTTTGTATTTTATTAGGAAAGAAAAAACCACTTACACTAACTGCTGCATTGAATACGACAAAGAAATTGATAAGAAGTTGGTAGAGAAACACCGCGACGCAAAAAACACACAAATAAGTTTGATTAAATAATGGTTTCTAATATTTCGCCCTGCTAAGCAAGGCTTCCTCAGAGAAACTATGATTCTCTGAGGAAGCCTTGCTTAGCAGGGCGAAATATTAGAAACCATTATTTAATCAAACTTATTTGTGTGTTTTTTTGCGTCGCGGTGTTTCTCAACCAACTTCTTAGTTTGTATTTGTAGATTTATAGTGATTGTTAGTGTTAGAATAGGAGTATTTCTGAGTTGTTTTTATATACATAACTTAGTCCTAACTTGTGTGTTTATATCATTGTGATCTAATTCAAAGAGTTCTTTTGATATTTAGAATGAAGAGGAATTTTTCCCATTATTCATCCTTGAAATTCAACTTTTTCTCAATTAATCAAGATTGTACAGAAAGCTCTCTGTAATAGCAGCCAAAAAGACAAACGGAATCACAAGGTGAGGTCCCATTGAGAAGCAGGACCGGGACTGCCCTGCTCAATTAGTGAAGATATTCAGAGGATCCATGATGCTTAGTGCATAAATCAATACCTAAAAAAGATAGTAAGCAGGTTTCCACATCAAAAACCATCACTCTAAAGTAAGATATTTTTTGGAAATCTGACCTACCAGTGGACAGTAAACTTGTCGGAGTTGACGTCAAATTAACAACTGAAATATAGAATAACAAAATAAGACAATTTTTTCCAGAATGAACAGAGTGGTACAACTAAAGGAAGACTGGAACAAGAAAAACATAAATAACAATGCCTATATACAAATTGATAGAAAAGAGACAAGAAACTACTCATTCATCTCGACAAGCCTGTTTCGTGGTTTCCCACTCATCAAGAGATGTTCTCGCAACCCTTAGTAGAGTGGGAAACCAGTGGGAAATTGAGTGGGAAACCACGAAACAGGCTTGTTGAGATGAATGAGTAGTTTCTTGTCTCTTTTCTATCAATTTGTAAATAACACGCTCTACTCTATGTATTGAGCACTCTCACGGAAAACAGACATACAGACTTTGTAAATAACAATGCCTAGTTATACAACATTGATACCAAGAATAAACAAAAAATAATGTTTTATTCATTGAAAGCCTTTAATTCAACAAATCATTTGCGGTGGTGTACATTACATAAAAGAGCTTTCAATATTGTGAGTGAAATGATGGAATTTGTATAATCTGTTTTGCAAATACATTTTCACACAAATTGAACAAGGAATATTACATACCTAAACCTTACTGAATGAAAGAGTTGAGAATTTACCAGCAATAATTGAAGTCAATCATACAAATTTTCAAAACAATTGGTAACAATTAAAGGGGGACACCCCCTTTTATACTCACCAGTTGTTGGGAGCACTGCAGAGCCAGAGCCTGGACACTTTCCCTTGACAGACATGATTGCGTAAATTGGCGCCACAAGGGTGAACGTTCCACCTTGCACAATTGGTAGCCTGTGAAATGAGCAGTTTCAAAGTGAGCATAGTCAAGAGCTACACAAGGTTTTTATGTGAAAAGGTCGACTTTTTTCAAACTTTTCAGCAGGAATATGAAGCTGAGAACTTACCTTACACCAAACGTTGACTGAAGAAGAGTTGTCAATCCAGATACGAAGAATATCGTATTCAACACTTTGCTGATGATGATTGGCTTATCAGCAAAACACAGGGGTACAGAGAGAACGAACGGCATACCAAAGGTTGCACCAAACATTGTTAGGTAATGCTGAAAATTAAGTTAATTCCAATAAGTAACTATCAAAATATCAATACAGAATTTAAATCAAACTCAATATTTCATCATTCTTGTTAAAAACTTTATCATGTTTTTCCCAGTAGTAGGGCATGATCAGCAATTGTAGTCTTCAAGAAAATTGTCGTGTACCTATGGTGTTTTCTTTACCCGACGGCAATGTGGAATAGTGTTGGCAAATCAGGCAGTGGCGGCGCTAGCCGCCAATAAGTGGGGGGACAAATGCACGACGGGGGCCTGGGGGCAGAGCCCCCGGAAAATTTTTCAGGGCCACGCCCTTTAAAAACTAGGGACACGCCCTTTTAAACGCTAGGAACGCCTTTTTAAATGCTGGAAACGTTCTTTCACCAAAAGCTCCATTTACATTAGGAAATTCCCTTTAATTCTATAGACACAGATATAACCTTGAAGTTGGATAGTGATGTAACATTTTAAAAATCGAATTGTTACAACAGGAGCTTGCGGTGGTTAGCTAGTTTAAAAACTTCTACCAATTTACTGAGCTTGATATTCTCGGCAATGTCGCGTTCGCTACTTATTTGAACAAGATCTTCAAGCCTATCAGGAGACATAGCTGCCCGCAAATAATTATGGATGATCTTTACTTTGCTGTGTTTGCGCTCACATGATGCCATAGTAACAGGTAAAGTAGCAACAATTGTGATGACCTGAAACAAGTCAGCATACAAATTGTTGAGATCGTTCTTGCCGAAGACATTAAGCAGTGAGGGCAAGCACATCCACACAATTCACAGGACGTAGGCCTACCCCTCCCATTTTCTCATCGGAATTGCATGGATCTCAAATACCATCTTTCTGAAAATGTGGGGTAGTCCCCCCCATTCCCCTCCCTGGCGCCGCCACTGAAATCAGGATAACTTAACGAAAGCTTTTAATCCTCCAGTTAAATTAATTCAATAAATTGGTTGATAATTAGAGTAAATCCCAAATCTTTGTTTCCTTCCATTCCTATTCAAGCAAATATAATATGATAAAACGAGAGCCTAATCTCTTTAGTTTATAAAATGATAAGAGAATCTAAAAATAAATTTTACTTCAAAGCTTTTGATATAACTTTCATAGGTGATGTTTACTGATGAAGATTGATTGATGAAGAGTTTACCAATGGAAATCTTATCAAAACGTTTGAAGAATGGTTCATTTTGAATAACACTCTCTTTTTTTTATAAGAATAAATTTTGTAAGAATAATGAGGCTCAAAATCAGTGAAATTCAAGAATATTTTAAGAATATTGGGAGGCTCAGATCTTATGGAAAAAAATCTTAACAAGTGATTTTTTACTTCTGAATTGGTGTGTTTTTACAGGAAATGGTTTATATACACTCTCCAAAATTTTGATGCAAGTATCGATGAGCTCAGTTTTACAGGAAATAAGGGTACTGTCTGTTAGCCAACATATTTTTAATACTGTAGGTGTGCGTTTTTGGCATTTATGACATAACAACAATTTATTGCTATATCCGTGTTTTCTGCCGTAAGAATAATTTAAGAATATTCCGAGGATTAAAACAGCAAAAAATTAAGAATATTGAGGCTCAGAAAAAGATTAAGTATTCTTATAAAAAAAGAGTGTAGTCTCTTGTTCAATTCTATAAACTTAGGAAGTTGGGCTCTTGGTAGGAGGAATATGACTTGATAGGTTTGATAGGAGGAAAACGCCTCTGTTGGGTGTCAGACCAAAAGCTGAAGTAGTCGTTTTCACTTAACTACATTTCTGACTTTCTGGCTATTTTCAAGTTCTAAACCAATCAAAGATTGTTCTATTATTACGGTAGCACTAAATACCCCTTGGTAGAACTTTTTAAGGGTAGAACTCTTTCTCTCTATACAAAAGAACATACTTTTTGGACATCTCTGGGGATCCCCTGCTGACACAAAAATGCACCCTTACCTGAAAACCGAGCGCAAGTGACATATACCATGGTGGATTTTCATCAATTGAATAAAGCAAGTCTGAAGTCGATAAATCATCCTCCTCACTTTTTTGGTCTTCAATATTTTCAGGGCTTCGAAGATTTACCTGAGAATAGAGAGTTAAAATTACAAATTGGTAGATTAAGGCCCCGTTTACACGATACCGTTTTCATTTCATATCGGATTGGGTAAGGCAATCCGATATGAAAATTTCTCCTGTTTACACGATGCCGTTTTCATTTCATAGCGGATTGGTTTCATGCCACTTCCAGAGCGTTTTCATTCGAAAACGCGAAAACGGTATGAAGCATATCAGATTGGTGCGTTCTCGTGTAAACAGGAGGCCAATCCGATATGGAATGAAAACGGTATCGTGTAAACAGAAGGCCAATCCGATATGAAACCAATCCGATATGCGTTAACTCGAACAAACTTGGCATATTCCCCTTGAGCCTTATTCATGTTATAAAGAGCCTCGATAACTCGAACATTCGTCAACTCGAACTATTTTGATCGTCCCTTGCTTGTTCGAGTAATCGGGATTCTAATGTACTTACATATGAATGTACCCCCGATAACTCGAACCCCCGATAACTCGACCATTCGCTAACTCAAACTATTTTGATCGTCCCTTGCATGTTCGAGTTATCGGTTTTCTACTGTAATTCCAAATGAAATACTCCACTTAATCTCAATTTGGATACAGATTCCATGTATGATGAAAATATTCACAGAGAAGACAGAAATTGAGGGTTTATGCTTAAGCGTAAAATGAGGCTTTAGGTTTAGGAGGGTAGAACTGGAGATGTTGAGGTAGATTAGCAGATCAGTAGTTTTTTCTACGCTTTCAAAACAAGTATTGGTTTCCCACTTTTCTCAGTTTTAAATAAACCCCTTTAGAGCCCCTCTTGAGCCTTTAATGAGACCTTGGGAGCTTTTTGATCACTTGGTACAATAGCTGGAATGACGTCAATTCTTATCAATGAAGCTGGATTTGATAAAAATGGGGCGTTTTCTTTTTGCAAATAAAACGTCATTATTCATAAAGTAACAGCATCAGCAACAATTATAACAACCAATGATAACATGAACATATATATGATAACCACTACGAAGTTCAAGAAATGTATTCTCTTTTCTCTTTTTTTTTCCCCGCTACATTGAATTTCATATAAATACGTCTAGTTCTTTGTAGCTCAATTATTCAAAGTCACTTGAAAGATTAAAGCTCTAATTCTGTTAAATTCTACGAGCTTCTTAAACTTCAAGAGAGTTAGATCAAGAAAGCAAGTATAGGTTGCAACTACGGCCTACAAGAGTCTCATCAGAATTACTCATGAAAAAAGGAAAAGTATCAGCTTTAAAACTCAGCTCGCTCCAGTTTCTGGGTTAACTTGGAAAAACCATCAAGGAGAAATATATTTATAGTAAGAAGACCAGATTCTACAAAGTTTTGTCCCTGTCCTGCAATAGACGGTTAAGACAACGTCTCACCTCAATGTTTATGGGTACAGGCCATGACCAATCTTTACCGGCTACCAAAGCAGCTCGACTCTCATCTTCCTTATCCATTTCTCAATATACCACCTAAACCTCGGTCAAACCTTCCGGGCATGGCTTTTTATTTTCGTTACTTCAACTTGATGAATGTAAATCGTTGATGCAAAACTTATTCGTAGAGGTTTTCAAAAGAAGACTAGAGGTAATCCCACAATTGAAAAGACAATATTCAAACGGACAATAGAATGCTTTAGCAGAGACGAGTTCTTTGAAACGAAACAGAACGTTATTTAGTCAATGCAATGGTTGGGTAAGCTTTGACCCTCTGAAAAAGCAAAAAAAATAAACTGGAACTTCACTCTGTTATGGTTTGGATTATCTGTAAGTGGTGTTATAGTTAATGGTTCATTTGTCTTTATTTACCAGTAGAACAAGGGCGGATCCAGCACTGAATTTACATATCAGCAGCCATTTTAAAACGGCAGGTCATGTAGCAGCCTTAGTTGAACCCTTTCTTATTGGATAATCCACAATATCTTTATGCAAAAACTGATGTCATGATCAATGTTTGGACCCTGTGTTGTCAGAGCCCTGGACAGTCCCAAATTTCCTTTCGTTTAAGAGCACAAAAACAGGGACATAGAAGGGACAGGGACAGTTTCTAGACAGGGACGCAGATGCTGGGGGTACCAGATGCCCCCCCCAAGACTTTTCAAAAAAATAACGAAGTGCCCTTTTAACTTTCAGAAATTGCCCCCTTCTGAAAAAGTGCCCTTGAAGCATCCTGCCCTCTAAGTTTGAGATGATGCTTTTGACGCCCATGTTTTCAGATAAACTCTTAGAATTTTAAGAACATATCAATTCTATTGACCATCATCAGGTATAGTCTAAGAAAATCCATTTTTATGCAGGGGCTCCCAAAGGAAATATGCCTGGCCCATGTACGAAAAACAAGGCCTTGCCCACTGTAGGCCGCTTTGTTCAAATCAGGATCAATCACATATTACAATAACGGTATCCCACTCAATCCACAAAATACTATGCAAAGTTACAGGAAAAAAAAACCGAGATGCTAAAATGATAATGAGAAGAGTTTTTTTGGGTACTTCATAACGTTTCTTTTTAACATGACATTCCTGTATAAACTGTCTTAAAGGAAGGTATTCATCAAAAATATGAAAAATCAAGCAGAGAACCTTTTTACATAGAATCAAAATCTTATTCAGAAGATTAATGACAACCAATATGAGAATCCATAAAGACTTTTCTGATTAATTGTTACTTATTGTACAAGCAATATCACTTCAGGGTAAAAAGGCCTTGACAATGTGAAAGAGTATAAAAAAATCCCCAATCCTTAATGAAACTCACAACCTTAACATATTCTAAAATTTCTTCCTACCAAAGATGTTTTCATAGGTTCTAACTACATCAATGTAAAGCAGATGTGGACCTGCAGCTGGTACTCCAAAAATTGATAAAACGCATAGCTCATTCACCAACTCCAGAAAGATTGACAGCAGAGTTTACTGATGGGTTTCAGTTAGTGATTTATACCATATGAGGACTCGGACCCACAAATGTTGCCCTATAGCAACTTAGGCAGTGGCGGCACATCCAGCATTTCACAAAATGATTTTTTGTACCCATTTCATCATTTGAAAACTTTCACAGAGTATCATTATTGGCCTATATTCAATTTCAGATTCCATGCAAGCATTTTATTCACAACCCAATACCAACTTTGATGCCCTAAATTCTAGGAAATAGCTGCCCACCCACAAATCACTATTGAATAGACCAAGTGTCAATAAGGTTAGATTACATGAATAGATCAAATTGTCCACCAGACAAGGTTCCTTATCTCATGGTGGGGCTCGCCCTGCATTATGTACTGACCAATCCGGACCAATCGCTTTCAAGAGTTTGGCTTTGTCACATTGCTTCTGACTAGCCCATGGCAGTACCGATTTTGAGGCTCATTATTCTTATAAAATTTATTCTTATATGAAAAAAGAGTGTACTCCATTCAATTTCTTATCCACCCTAGAAAAACACGAAGTAAAAGAACTAGGCCCTCACTTTTTTTACCTATGCCCCAAACACAAAATTTCTCACATGCCGCCACTGACCTTAGGGCTGAGTACCAGCCTTTCAACCCCAAGGCTTTAGTTTTATAGCAACATTTTGGAATGGGATGGCAGCATCAGTAATTTGAAATAGTGACAGTCACTCATTCAAGGCCACCTAGCTCTCATAAATAACCCTGTAAAAGTTGGACATGTATCTTAGGTTAAATCTTTTTCTTTGGAATACAAGCTATGATCAAACATATTATAGTCTATTGTCAAGTGAAAAATGAGCAGCTTTTTCCATTGAGCTTTATATATAGCTTGACTAAGAATCAAGTTACAAGCTTTGAGGTCAAACAGACTTGGAGTCTTATTTCAATTCTACAAGATTTGTTACAGATTTAAATTTACGTTACAAAGAGCAAAGAGTTATAGTAGTTTAGTCACTCTTTTTAAAATACTGTGTCATGGTTCCTCTGAAGACCCCTTTCAATGTTTACATTTCACGCCCTTTGCTTTCTTTGTTTACCGAACCATTGTCATTGAATTGTCAAAAGGTGTAACTTTTTATTGTGGTCCTATTTTGTATTTCAAAAGAATCTGATTTGCCTCTCCAAAAACGTAAACATTGAAAGGCATCTATACGTGAACTTTTTGTGCTTGGCTTGGACTAATGTTGATTTATTTGGAAGTTTCAAACCACGCAAGCGGTCGGGAAGTGTCGAGGAAGACAGGCAACAGCAGTGGACGAAGCAATCAATAAATTCTTAATAAAACTACAAACAACTTTTAAAATAGGCTTTATATAGCAATATTATTCACGCTTGATCAAAACTTTGATACCCTTGATACTTACTGCATAAGTAGGCCTAAATTGAGGTTAGACAAGGCACAAAAACTCACCCGGCTTTCGTCCTCGATCGCATCGAAATCAACGTCCATGGTTGTCGCTGTGCGATGAGAAGATGGTGGTCCCATACATCCCGAAACAATTAAGTCTTTAACCATTTTCGCCTGGGGATTCGGAATTAAAAGTATCAAATATCTTATGTCCGCGGAGAAGATAAGAGAATGCCTCAGTAATGTGTTTATTGTGAAAATAGCGCCAAATTCTATTGAAACAATTTCAAACCACGTGGTTTTGGTAAGGCAGAGTAAACGAAATTTCACAATGGGAAACTGATATGGAAAACACGAGTGGAAAACGCGGGAAGACTCGCGATAAGAAAACTAATCTTGAAGCTAATACCAACTCATTTTGTAAGTAACCATTAAGTTCTTAATTTTGGGCCCCTTTGTAACATCCTTTTTTGTTTACTTTTCTGGGATTATTTCGAGATTATTAGAGGTTTTTCCAATTTTTTAGGCCAATTTTAAGAAACGTTCTAAGAGTTTTTTAAAATTTGAAGATTTAAATGGTTTTTTGAGTGATTCGTCCTTTGCTGCAGACAACGAAAAAAATTCAAAAGTAAGCTAACCTTTTTCTTTGGAACAGTAGTTCCATTTTCTTGTGTAGGTTGTTTTCCAATTTCTTCGTCAGCCTTTTTATCACTAGGGGTACTGCCAGGATTTGGACCATCTGAACCACCCCCCTCTAACGATGGGGGCTGCTCCATTTCTAGACAGGTCTCTCCTTTGTTGTCCATTTCGTTGCTGACAAAAAGAAAAATTCCATATCAAAATAGATGTTTAGCGAGGGGCAAACAGTGGTGAGTTACTTGTCCCTCAACTAAGAATTTGCATGTCTACCCTTCAGGAGAACTTATCCAACGCCGAAGTGTTGTTTAAAGTGCAACAACGGGTCACACGGAGAACAGAGAGCCAGAGAGAGAAGCGAGACACGTTGTCTTGATAACTTCTATACGTCTGCTGAACTAACTGATCTAACTTACATTACAATATCTACAGTTTATATACAGAAATGAAAGTCAATCGATACATGAAATGACGCAGCTTGTGGTTATAGAGGATTGCTATGAAGGAAAGGGTGTAGAATCCTAGGTAAGAAAAGCTGGAAGTATGCAGTAAAGTGCTGAATTTGATATTAGAGATTAGGCTAGGTCAGATGTTAGTTGAAAACAATAGAATGTTACCATAGATTAATCAATGACGCGTGGTTGACTCTGATCTGAGAAAGTTGGAAGATGATATGACAACAACAGAGTTAGTAAGTTAGGCTATGACGCAGAGAACTTTGAGAAGCAAATTAGTTGAGAAAGAAAGTTCTGAGAGCAAATGAATGAGCAAGAAAATGTAGGCCTAAGAACTGATTGTAGAATGTTGAAATCCACTTCAGGTGTTTTCGTAGTCCATTCAATTCAATCTAAGAACCCTGGCTGTGGAAGGAGCTGTAGGACGAACTGTAGGAAGTGAGCGAGGTATTTCTTTTCCTTATAAGTTGTCTTCCAGATATAAGCAATGTGTTAGATAACCGTTCTCGTGAAATAATAACTGTTGCGTGAGTTTAAAAGTAAATCGCAGAAGAAAGTCAGAAAAGGGCACAAGTTCGTCCACGCTTCAACGCAAATGAAGATAAAATATCGGCTAACTCTGATTACGGCAAATACGAATATATAAAAACACGAGGATATAGGAACTTTCTTAACTTAACTTGATCTCACGTGTGAAAACGGGCACTAGGTAAACCTTTTCTTTCGTCTTCAAACTCAGCACAAATCTATCTTTACATCAAAAACTCAACAGAATACTATACAAAATCAGAACGACTTAGCTCTGGGTCTTTTTCTTTATCTTTAACTTCGGGTCTGGTCTCGATCTTCAACGGCGTCTTCAACAGATTTGTCTTCAAAACTTAATTTACCTAAGGCTGCGACTGGGTTCGAAGTGAAACATCAAAAGCCTAACTACACAGTCTAGATAGCGACAAGAACCTAAACGAATTTCATACGTCCTCAACAACTTGGCTAGGCTTCAGCCCAGAGCTTCACCAGCTCAACACCAAGCGCCACACCAAGCATCTCTAAGCCTAACGGAAGGGGGAAAACTTATATACCTCGGGGAAACAGTGCCCAAAACTAAACATTACTAAATATGGTTATACAGGCAACTACACTACCAATAAAATGTATAAACGTATGAAATAATCTAATCAAAAGTCAAAACTTCAATCGGCTTTCCTCTTTTAGTCATTTATTCAGTACGACAGCAACAACAGCAAAAGTAACTAGTTAAATGTGACGTCAATAGAGCAGTGTTTTTTTGTTGATATTAAATGCCTCAAGTTTTGCCTCATATCTAACTTTTGACCTTTGACCCTAACTACTCTAAAATCATAAATCAGATCTAATTTCGTTTAACGTACTTGAGTTTAAACAAAATGTTGTTTAAGTTCACCCAAATCCTCATACAATTTACCATGTGTACACATGAGCCTCCAACAAAAGTTTATTAAATCTTGAAAATATGACCCTTCTCTACTTTCTACTCTCTTATAATAAAGGGTTTCCTTCCTATAGAGAAAAGGGGTAAAACAGTAGCTGATAATATCAGGAGCGCAGCTTAAAGGGGAAAAAGGGTGATCCGGGGCCCCTTTCGAGTTCAAAAGAAAGCAAAATCCTAGAAAAGCTTCAAAATCCGGAAACCTCCATGCTTTTTTTGGCAGCTTGGAACCAGATGGCAAAACTTGACAAAGTAAACAACCCGTTTAACTCCAAAACCCCTTACATTTATTTCTCCAAACATATTTTCAAATACTCCAGTGCTGGAGAAGGGTTATTGAAATTTTAGTCACAGGAGGTTCTGGGTTACGGAAATACTGGCCAAAGGATTTCCCCGAAGCAAAATAAGTTACAAGTGCCTATGGTGGTTTGAGAATCGCTGAAAATCAAACCCAGTTTCTTCTAAAGAATAAAGGTGTACAACTTGATAAGACGGTAGCAAGCAGTTACCAAGCAAAATGGCACAAAACAAATGACTTACCTCACGCAGATAACGCCCTTGATAACATGTGACGATATGGTCGTAAGCTTCTTGTCTTAAACTTCGAAGGAAGCCAAGTGAATTTATCTGTTGTACCATATTTCATACAAATGTTCATCCCCATTATTTTGTGATTGATCTCCAACAATTGGCTTGCATTATGATTCACAATTGATTCCACTCAACTGTGTAGAATTAAGGGGACGCGAAAAACGGGACCTAGAATCTCAGAACCACGGAAAATAAGAGCCATGGGACCATTACAATATTTTTCTTCTGACGAACAAAATTCATAAGAAAACTGGGATTTGATTTTAGATTTGAACGAAAAATAATGAAAAAAGGATGGGAGCAAAAGGGATGGAGAGAGGAAGAGTGGGAACGAAAAAAGTAGAGAAAGAAACGTTAGAGAAATAAACAGGTAAAGAACAAAGCAGAAAAGGGAAACAAGAGAGATGGCGGAACAAAGATAACAGGAAACCAAAAAGATGGGAATCCAAAGAGATAAGGGAACAAAATAAATAGGGGTAAAAGAGATGGGGAAAAATAAGGGATGGGGAGCAAAATACCAAGAGGAACCAAAAACTATGAGGATAAACGGGGATAAGAGAAATGGGAAACAAGAGAGATGGGAACATAAGATAAAAGGGAACCGAAGAGCTGGAAAACCAAAGAGATAAAGGAGAAAAATGAATAGGGGTGAAGGAGATGGGGAACAAAAGGGACGGGGAACAAATTATCAAGAAGAGCGAAAACTTATGGGGATAAAATTGGGGTAAAAGAGATGGAGAAAAATGCAAATGATTTGAAGTGTTGATATTTTAATACTCACTAATGATCTTTAACGAGACGTTCAGCTTATTAACAATAAGATCTCTAAATCACTGACTCCAAAAGTAGTTGTCAATATGTGGTAAAAATATTAACCTAATGTATTAGAAGAAACATCTTTATGTAAGAGCATGTGTAAGCACTTACATATAGACACTACTTCTTCTTGGGTCTCACTTCCTTGCTACCATATTCCGTAGTCTGTACGTGTTTTGGAGTGCAAAAAATGCTTGTGGTGTGTTCACATCAGGATATCACACACTGTTTCATTACAACGACGATCTTCAGTACCTTCATCGAATCTATAGTATACATATTCAGTCACAATGCAAATAATGAATTTTCTGTTTGCACATGCAAAGAAACGAGCCCCCTTCTACTCATTTATTCTATTTCATGAAATGTTTTTACTCGAGGAATTAATAGAGATATAATTTTTTATTCATTTCTTAATTTCCATATTTAAAGTTTGCTGTTTTGTTGAAGGACTGCTTTGATCTGTGCAATATCTAGTCATAAGTACATAAACTTTTTAGAGCATGAAATAATATGATCAGAATGGATTGTTTAAAGCACAATTGCTCCAAATAAACAATGGTCGATTTGGTCGCACATAAGGATCATATTGTAGGTCCAATTGTCGCAGGTCCAATACTTCCGAGTCCAGCTTTTACAATATGCTTATAGAACTAAGTAAACACAGATATAAAAGGCCCAATGGCCCTGAGAATGGGCACAAGATTACACAAAAGACTTGTCTTTCTTTGTTTGCATTTATTCTCAAAAAGAGAAAATAATATTTTCAAATATTTCATAAGCAAAATCACGCTATTGGATGACATATTCGTGCAGCTGTGCAGCTTAGGTGAACTAATAGAGTTGTAAATCAACAACCTTCCTAATATTTTAGAAACCACTCCATCGTCAAGTATCTACCCTACTGTAATTGAAAATGGACTTTTCCCCTTTCCCGAATCAAATGCTCCCGACCCTACGTGATTTGGAAATCTAGTCGTGACCCCTCTACTCTTCCTCCCCTAAACTCCAAACTTCAGGAACTACTTTGTAATTGGCAGAAATATAGGAAACATAGTGAAACGAAAACACGGGTTACTCAAGACTTTCGTCTGACACTCAACAGAGCAATATACGTCAGAACGAAACAGAAACCTAACTGATTTATATACCCAGATGTGGATCGAAATAGGTAAAACAGAAAAGAGGTGAATTGGTACAGTCTAGGAAAACCAATCAACACCCACGACACAGTGAGCTGACCAATAGATTACTTCAAAAGTCCTATAGTGAGGGTGCTAAGGGAATGTGTAAAACCACTTTCCAAGGGGGTTTTACTGTGTGGGTTCAGCCGGTTCAGCAACAGACGACGAAAACAAATGAAACTCAAATTATAAGAAAGTCGACATATATAAACTATAAAAATCTTAACTCTATCAATACCAAGAGCAGTTCGGCTCTATCAATAACAAGAGCAGTTCGGCTCTATCAATAACAAGAGAAGTTCGGCTCTACGAAGTTTACGATATAAAAATACGTCCTTAAAATGTTCAACTGATTCTTACGACTTTCTGAAAACGACTGACTTGCTAGCGAGGGATCAATTGTTTTACCGTGATGGCACCGCTGCGCCGAAGCTGTGAAAAATCAAACGTCACGAGAGACACAGACACGAATGGTAATCGTCATGCAATGGCTACTGTTGTTTCACAACATTGCTCTCCCCTTTAAAAACGAAGCCTCCTGGCTTCGGTCTTTAAGTTACTTCAGAACAATGTAAACGATGGATTGTTTCTTGATGGAAAGGAACGATCATGTAATCATGATGTCCTGGCAAATCACCACCAAAAGGGGTTTCGATAACATCTGATGACGGGTTGCATTGTGAAGGGTCTTTCGGCATATCGAGGGCGCTATTAATGCTGTCGAACGTTTGAATGGCCTCGAGCATTGCTCCTTTAAACAAGCTTGACTCAAAATCAGTTAATTCTTTTGAGCTTCGATCTTTACAACACGCCCTCGAAATCATAATGTTTAGCTCATTTGCGATCATCTGCAATTGCTTAAAACGATTACCCACATCTGCAACAAGATCATAACTGTTACCAATATTTCCTTCGATAAAATCTTCGGTTGTCTTTTCAGTAGATACCAAGAGATCATTTTGAACGCAGTCAACAGCATAGGTCTTGTTTTCTGCTGATTTGGGTAATTTCTTTTCGTGGAACTCACGTTCTGATGTCTGAAACCGATTATTGTTCCATATTCGACAATATTTCTTGACGTGTCCTAGTCGTTTGCAATAAAAGCAGATGGGAAGCCCATTCACTGCACGAAAGTTGTTATGTTCGTGGCTTCTTCTTTCTTGAGACTTTTCCAGTAACTTTCCGATTTCATGACGAATTGTTTCTTTGATTTCATCAATCATTGTCTGCGAAGACACTTCCATTTCGAAACGAGTAACGGTGATGGTGCTGTTTTACAAGATGTTTACGAGCACTCAAGACTTGAGAGAACTCAGAATCTTGAGAAGGGGACCCACACTGGCCACCAAATGTAAAACCACTTTCCAAGGGGGTTTTACTGTGTGGGTTCAGCCGGTTCAGCAACAGACGACGAAAACAAATGAAACTCAAATTATAAGAAAGTCGACATATATAAACTATAAAAATCTTAACTCTATCAATACCAAGAGCAGTTCGGCTCTATCAATAACAAGAGCAGTTCGGCTCTATCAATAACAAGAGAAGTTCGGCTCTACGAAGTTTACGATATAAAAATACGTCCTTAAAATGTTCAACTGATTCTTACGACTTTCTGAAAACGACTGACTTGCTAGCGAGGGATCAATTGTTTTACCGTGATGGCACCGCTGCGCCGAAGCTGTGAAAAATCAAATGTCACGAGAGACACAGACACGAATGGTAATCGTCATGCAATGGCTACTGTTGTTTCACAACAAATGCATCGTTCAAATCGTGAATAAAGTCTGAAATTCGGTACACAGCTCCCCCAACATGTGTACATTAATATCCGAAGGGGTGCCACCAGATTCGGATGCGGGAAACTGTAATTACGGGGTAAAGTTCGAATCTGGGGGCATTGGCCCCACGTGAAATTTTAATTTCAGAACTTTGAGTTTTTGGTCACATCATTCGAAAGAGAATCGAAAACTGAACAATACAGCCAAAAACACTAACACAATATAATTGATAGTTCAAAAGTTATAACTGTTTTTGAAATGTAAGACGTCATCAAAATGGCGGATTTTCGTTTCTGATTTTTACGTTTTTTTTTACGTTTAATTCGCACACTGTCCAGCACATCTGCAAAACTCAGTGCTAGGCAGCTCTTGACTACTGCATTTACAACGTCCTTTACATGACAACTTGCAGCCACACTTAGTAAGAACCCGGCAAGCAACAGAGGCCTCCGGTAGCTCACTCCAGAATGGAATATATCCAGTACCAGACCGCTTCCAGCCCCAAAGAGTCGGATCGACAGTTGTGCGCCCCTTTTCAAGGCATCTGTACCACCTACTTCCTTGCAATCAGTGGCGGAAATTGGGCATTTTGAGTGGAGGGAGGCCCCCCTATAGTTTCCCTGGATAACGGATTCACGCGTCAATCTTTCGTTTATCACGCCATCACGGACCTTAAAACAGAATTTTCACGACCTTTTCCATCAACATAATTATGAAAGAAATTTTTTTAACGACCAGAACGCGTCACGGAATCACGCACTTGAAAACTCTTTTTCACGGAATAACGACCTCATTTTCAACAAATCACGCTGCACGAAGGATTCTTTGATCACGGATTCACGAACCGAAAATATCTAAATCACGAAATCACGCGCGAAAATATCTCAAATAACGCTTCACGTACAAATATGGGGGGGCCTCTGGAGGGGCAAGCATGGTGAATTTTCGAGTCATTTTTTCGCCTGGCAAAAGATGAGCCCAGGCAGCTGGGGGTCTCGGAGCGCTGTAAGCCCCCTTGCGGGTCCAGGGCAGCGCCCTTGCAGGATTCCAGGGGGCGGAGCCCCCGACAGCTCTTGAGATTGTGCCTTTTCTGAGGGTTCAAACTGGCTTAGAATCCTTCATATGCTAAAGCTATAGTGAACCCCTCGAACTTCCCTCTATCTTGAACAAAACCTATTTCCCCTCACTTTTCTACATATTTAAGTACGCAAATAAGATCTGTTCTTGCAACGCCGTTATCTCGCACTTTTCGCTATCTCAAACAAAATTTCTTTCCCGTGAGCAAAAAACCCCTTCGTCTCTAACATCATGACTCAAAAGTTTCAATTTGGTACAATCATGCGCCAATGATCGTTTTTTTTTTAACTTACACTAGACTTCTAACTTCTAGAATTAACAATGCCGATGATAACTCTGTTCTTAAAACAGAAATATGTATATTCCGATAAGAAGTATTTTGCAACGAACTCTTATGCTATGACCATCTCCAAAGTTTAATCGGTTGCCTATAACCATTGCCGTGCAGGAACAAAACTCGTCTGGACTGAGAAAGAAGAAGATGGCCTTTGCCAATTTGGCATTTGGCCCTTTAGGTAGATGGCCTATAATTGGGTCATTTTCCTTCGTCGACCAGGTTACTCGGTTCCGTCATGGCAAACAAATTTTTCCAATTCTTGGCTGCCAAACTGAATGAACATTGTACCCATTGATAAACTGTTATACCTGTTTAGTGGTTTTCAGATCTGGATTTTCAGAAGCAAAAATCTTTTCATGGTTTATACCCTGTTTTTACGTATATAAAGCCTCCTTTGGTCGAGAAAAATCTCATCTTCCGTTATCTCAAGACCCTGTTATGTCGAACAATTTTTCATTCCCCGCGAGAGTTTGAGATAGCGAGAGCAGGGGCGTCATGGGCGGGGGGCAGAGGGGGCCATGGCCCCCTATCAGAGCAAAATCTGTAGGTTTTTCGGAAATTTTTGCGATTTTTTCGGAAATTTTTCGTGTTGGCCCACCCTAAAATTGAGGTCCCACGACGCCCCTGAGCGAGAATCGACTGTATATGAATACAAACCATGTAGAAATAGTACAAATACAAACCATGAATAGTAAATGAATTAGATATTATATTTGATTTTGACTCATGGACTAAAAAGAGTCCAGTGTGAAAGAAATTAATTCGGCCTTTTCAAACTAAATTGTTAAAGCACAGGTATCAAAATTCTCGAGTTGGATACCTAATTGAACTTCCAGGACCGAAAAATCCGACTTTTCAGAGAAATTTCCGACTTATTTTGAATTGGGGGGGCAATTGCCCCCCAACCCCCCCATAAATTCCGCCACTGCTTGCAATGCCGCTCTCAGAACGTGCTGTTTTATTGAAGCTGCTGTTGGGTGGAATATTTTCAATAGATCTTCCTTGTGAAAAGAGAAGTCTACGAGCAATATTCACGTTGTCTGTGTTGCATGTTGGGCTGTAAATTACAAAAATATCGCTCGAGAAGCTTATAATATTCTGTTAAGATTTCTTCGCGATCAGAGATGGTCACCAGCTTTTCAAAGACAGTTGTCACGGAAGGGAGAAGGTCCAACGCATCGTAAAAAGACTTTTTTCTTTTTCCCGCAACAGATGAATTTGTATCGCAGCCACTGACTGCGTGAAAGAAGAGAAATGCATTTGATTTTGCCTTTCCCAAGCCTGAAGCAATTTCATGGACGGGAATAAACCTCAATTATTTTCCTACTCCAAATTCAACCCACAACTCCGTCAATCCACGAATTCTATGAAAGGCTGCCACAGCAATAATGATGACATCACTGTCCACTGTCTTAATAAAAAGTCTGCTGTATGTCTTTGCAGCATGATTTGCATGAACAAAAATGCGTTCATCAGCTTCTTCAATGGTACAAGGCAACATGTCAGAAGCATCGATATTATTGTTGTAGAGAACATTTTCATCATGAGTGGCGGCATCAAATTGTTTTGTCGAAGTGGCTTCGTCGATCACAGTGATCAACAGCGTAACATTCTGTTTAGCACTCTTCAGCTTTTCATCCTTGCTTGATGCTTTATGGCTCTTTAAATTGGCAAAGAAGTTTAATTTATTCTTGGGAATGGTGTCACTTATTGGTTTTGATGAAGTTTTTTTATAAGAAACTTTTTATAAGAAATACAAGTACTGATGCTGTTGATGTGAAACTTTCAGTACTGGACGGAAAATTTTAAGAAACTTAAACTTTAAAATACTACTGAAAAACATAGGTTATCAAAACCAAAATTGAAAAGCTGAGAGCTATTAGGAAACTTTGAGTATCAAAATCGGTCAAAAATTAAGAAACTTTCAGTATAAGACAATGTTCTATATTTATACAAAAACTTAAAATTCAGAAAGGAAAATCCGCCATTTTGATTTAAAATACGTCATATGATTTAAAAACGGTTAAGGACGTTAAAAAAAACGTAAAAATCAGAAAGGAAAATCCGCCATTTTGATGACATCATACATTTTAAAAACAGTTATAACTTTTGAACTATCAATTATATAGTGTTAGTGTTTTTCGGTTTTTTGTTCAGTTTTCGATTCTCTTTCGAATGATGTGACCAAAAATTCAAAATTCCGAAATTAAAATTTCACGTGGGGCCAATGCCCCCAGATTCGAACTTTACCCCGTAATTACAGTTTCCCGCGTCCGAATCTGGTGGCACCCCTTCGGATATTAATGTACACATGTTGGGGGAGCTGTGTACCGAATTTCAGACTTTATTCACGATTTGAACGAAACCCCTATATTTGGCTTCTTAGCACCGCTACTATAGGTAATGGCTTACAAATCACATTATTTCAGTATCATTTCCTATCATAAGCAATGAAAACGAGGCAGCCAAATCCATCACTGCTTTTTCATTGAAATTTCTGGAATCAATGCATTGACGCAAAATTCAAATGAATCTTAATTTGTCTTTCAATTAACAAGGAAACGTTCCCATAAACAGGGCACTATTTTGGACCAATCTTTTTGTCAGCCGTGAAACTTATTTTTATCTGGATATCCATTGTTGCTGAGGGTAGATTTGATTTCTATTTATGTCTTTATAATATCTACAGTTTATATACAAAAATGAAAGTAAATCGATACATGAAATGACGCAGCTTGTGGTTATAGAGAATTGCTATGAAGGAAAGAGTGTAGAATCCTAGGTAAAGTAAAGCTAAACGTATGCAGTAATGTGCTGGATATGATATAGAGATTAGGATAGCTCAGGCGTTAGCTAAAAACAATGGAATGTTACCATAGATGAGTAAATGACGCGTGGTTAACTCTGAGAAAGTTGGAAGATGTTAAGCCTGGTTTCCATTAAATCGTAAGAGGATCGGCGACAGTCTGCGATAGTCGCCGATCCCTATCTGCCATCTTCCATCTGCGATTTCAGCAGTGTGTTTCCATTCATCGGCGACAGTCTACGACGGTCTGCGATGCATCTATACAATGATCCCAAAAGGCGCGCCAATTCGAAAAAATTGTGCGCAAATTAAAGGTGGATCGAAAGCCAAATGGCTGCCTTAAATAGACGTCTGCTGTCAAAAGCTCAGCAAGTTTTACTTATAGCGTACATGAGGCTACGAAAAAGAAGAAACAAGGTCAAGAGAAAACATAAGTTCTGGGTACGCGAGATATTTCAAAACAGAGCTCAACATGGACAGTTTAACACACTTTTTTAGAAGCTGAGACTGGCTGATAGAGAGTACTTTTTCAGGTAATCTGTTTACATCGCAAAGTTCTTGTTTGTGTCCTTGCTATGTTGAATTTTCTAGGATAATTCAACTATCATTTCGTGTTTAGATCTGCATTGTAGAGTTTTCTACTCTTGATTTGCCAATGGAAAACCAGTCAAATCCAGAAAGAACTTATTTCTTAAGGCTCTTAAGAAATTAGAAATACATTCTTTCCTGGAATCTTACATGAGCCCATTCCTATCTATGATATTATTGTGAATGTCTACTTCATTTTCAGATGGTTGAGAATGTCACCAGAGCGACTGGAACATCTTGTCCAGCTTGTTGGTCCGTTCATTGCCAAGAAACAATGCAACAGTCGAATCCCAATGGCGGGCAAACGCAGCAACAACAACTACTATATTCTGATTGGCTAATCAGATCCACGAGATCAAAATTTAACAAAAGTGCGTCTGCGATGATCTCCGATCGTCTGCGATGGGTGTTTCCATAAACATTTTCCAAGATCGGGGCAGTCGTAACGATCGGCAAAGTTGAACTCAGTTCAACTTTCCAGACGCTTACGATCGACGATCGCCGACGGTCTTAGTGATCGTAAGCAAGTGTTTCCATTAAATCGGGAACACAACGCAGACGATCGCAGACGATCGCAGACCGTCGCCGATCTCCTTACGATCGCTCTAAGATTTAATGGAAACCAGGCTTTATGACAACAACAGAGTGAGTAAGTAAGGCTATGACGCAGAGAACTTCGAGAAGCAAAAAATTGAGAGATAAAGTTCTGATTGTAAATGAATGAGCAGGAAAATGTAGGCCTAGGAACTGATTTTAGAATGTCTAAATCGATTATAGTTTTGTACCATTCAAAGACTGAACTACTTAGTCCGAAATATAACCCTCGACCCAATCCAACTTCCTATTCCATAATTGTAACCCAGTCCGATATCTAGCATACACTCTTTATTTATAAGAACAATTATATAAAAGCACCAAGATTATATAAAAAATTTATAAGAACACCAGCCTCAGATTTTGCCAAATCTTAAGAACAATTTAGGAACCAACCGAGGCTGAACATTTTCAAGGTGAATTTAAGAATTATATGAAATAACTACGAGACTGACAAATAATTAAGAAACAAGCAAATAGACATTACACAGATACATCAGATGGGCAAGAGAGTCCACATTTGAACCAATTAACACAACTGATAGTCAAAACAGGCTTCCAAATCATTATAAAGTAAGAACAATTTGAGAACATTTCAGGCTGTAAATAAAGGAATATTTAAGAACAGCCAGCCTCAAATCAAATTTACTGGTTCTTATAAAAAAAGAGTGTACTCCTTCAGGCCAGATTTTGGTGTGGAGTCTTGCACACTTTGTGCAGTGTTGATTTAAAAATTTGTAGTATTGATTTCGAAAATATACAGTATGGAATTTGGGGATTTGTGAAAATTTTCATTTGGACTGTTGTTCGAGATTCCAGCTTTGCTTGGATGGGAAATGTGAATGGCTAGTTATATAAAGGGAAACTGGGAATATTGAAACTAAGGAAAATACTACAAACTAACTTACTAAAAGGCCTAAAAATGCCAGAAAAGGAAAATGACCGACCACTGCAAAATGTTTGAGACCTTTGCGAAAGTCAGACTGCACGAGAAATCCACGTTCTGATGAAACTTTCATTAGGGCTATTTTGCAGAATCTGGGAACCTGAGACCATGGTGTGGGGGTTGTAGAAGGGGAGCCCTTTTAATTGGTGTAAACGCCATTGCAATAGGAAGCGTCATTGCGATATTTCCCTTTTTAGAAATTTAACGTTCCTTTGTTCTCTTTTTCCCTTGTTCCCGTTCTAATGTTCCCAGTTCCCCTTTAAATAACTAGCTAAATGTGAATTTTCCTGGTCAGTTCTTGACCCTTACCACTTTGACCACTGTATTATCTTAGTTTTTGAGAAGAAATTCCTGGGTAATAAAGACAAGATCATTATTTGGATTATGTCTGAGTTAGGTGAAGCTAAGCAGCTTAAAATTCAATAAACTATCAATCCAATATGTCTACCAGGATCACGAGCTCTCTGTAACAGGAAAGATTGTATGCTTTCCGCTTTCCTCGTGCGTCATTAGCAGCCTCCTTATCGACCCTTCACGCCAGAAGTGGTCTTGTATCCATCACGTACAGGAATATTGTTGTTTTGATAACCATGTCCCGTGAAGAGCAAAGAAATCTCAAAGTTTCATTTCTAATATTTGTGGGCCGCCGCGCATGCGTCTAGAAGATCCATTTTGTCACTATGATGTAGTCAAATCAAAGATTTGGAAACAACGGGCATGAATGTTGCCTGCCTCACAGACACTGACCATTTCAAAAGTGGGCTGTTCTCTGTACAGTCTATCACGAATTTTACTGACACACAGCAAAGGGCAAATCACTCTATGGGAGTTCGTAAAATCTCTAAATAACTTTCAGTATTTCTTAAAACTATACAAAAGCTATCGAAAGCTTTTAACATAATGAAAAATCCCTGAAAATGTTACAGATCCTGATAAAGTGTTCGGAAATCTCTGAAATCTTTGAGAATTTGAAGGAATCTTACAGGATCTTGTACACATTTTAAACATTATTATCCCCTCCTTAGACAGCCTTGTTATGGGCGAGAAAAACAATATATCTCTATTAGCCCTTTCGGAGTTGCGCAAGGATCTGGTAACTAGTACAGTGCTCGATGTATTGTGGGATAGTTTTTTGTGAGCAACCTTTTTGTTTACAAAGTAAAGCGTTCCATAAAACTATCCCACAATACATCGCACATTGTACTAGTTACGAGTTCTTCGTGCAACTCCGAAAAGGCTAATACTTAAATATGATACTATCGATTTCGTTAATTCTTATTTATTTTAATTTCAAACAGTAAGCTATATAGTACAAATAGGTAGGAAAAAGAGGTTAAGAAACACAACGATAATACAGCACAATTAGCCATATGAGACTTTAGTCATCGCTTAAGTGTGCTTTATGATAATCACACAAATCACAAGTCCACTCTGAGGGGGGCATAAGTCAAAAAGGCCCTTTGCTTCTTCTATTCTATCTGCATTCTATATCTTTATTATAGTTATTCAGTATAAGTCTCATCATCATTATAATCATCATCATCCTTAATTCATACATCTACAACGAGCATATTGTGTGTATAGCAATAATAATCCTAATTTAGGCCGACAACTTCTATTTGTTTGAATATAAAAACGAAAGCCCCTGTATCTTAGATATGGTTTTGGCTAGGATCAATTATTCATCGTGGCAAATCATCTAATGCTAGTTCCTGAATCGTAGCAAAGCGTTGCTTATTCGTTTCGATTCGTAATGAAATATTGTGGTTGGATTTCTGGTTAATCAAAGTAGTGTATTCAAGACTGCAGAGAAGAGAAAGCTCATCTTTCAAGTTTTCTTAGCATGGGACACCAGTGTCGATGGAAAGTACTTCTTCTTCATTCTACTGTCTAAAATTTGAGTTTCTGCAGCTCATCTTCGCCAATACTGCCAAAAAAGCAAGAGAAATAAAAGAGAAGACTCCAAACATTCTAGGGGACGTGTACGACGAAATATCAGTTCTAAATGCTGAGTATCAACAAACAACATACATATTAGCCAAACTAACTCGATTTGAGAGTTCTGCCTATAGTGCTCGATATACCCGAGTATAGAGCAATTATAAGGCAGAATGGACTCATTAAACAACAGACATGTCCTTCTGTTACTCTGAGCTCTGTGCTTGCGCACTCGTCCTACAAACTATACCAATCTGTACCATCGAACTGTACCAATCTATTTGGCATACGCGCATTTTTTTATAAGCAATTTCAGCTCGAGCTCAGTACTCAAAATAGCTTAGCTAGAGGGCAAATTTGAGTACTCAAATTGCTTAGCAATTGCTTAGCTTTTTATACTTGAAGATTTGTTTCTTGAAATACTATCTCAGAAGTTGTTGTGAAATAATTGTCAATGGTTTCTTGCAGACAAAAGTGTGTCGGGGCACTAATATCCATGGTAGCCTACTCCTCTCTATAGCTGGTGCACGATCTCCATGACCAATTGGATCAGAACTAAAATTTACAAATTGCTTAGCATTCCTCTATCCAGTACTGGAATTGCTTAGGTTTTTATCATGTCGAGTACTGACTTGCTTATAAAGCAATTGCTTATAAAAGAAAATGCGTGTAAATTGTCTGACGAGAGCGTAAGCACAAAACTTAGAGTAACAGAAGAACATGTCTGTTTTCTAATGTGTTCATTCTGCTTTATTAGCCAGACTACAAATTCTATACAACGTTTAAAACAACTATATCTAAGGTCTCAGGGCATGGATCCTATATACAACTTCCACCAATATCTTTTCACTTATGGTAGTTTAGATAATTAAAACCCCCTTTTCAAAATATTTTTACAATCAACCCATCACAGTTCTTTAAAGATCTCTTCTTCAAAGATCTCATTTAATAGGAAGAAGCTTCCATGCAACTTTTTTGTTCTATTCTCTAGAGCTTCTTGATTCTTTAGAAACGATGAAGATGACTATGTCTGAAAAATCTATTCTTAAATTTCGAATGCAAAACTTTTTCAAAAAATCAACAATGTCCAAGTTGGTCTATCTTGTATCCATTCCAGGCATGTTAAATGCTTCCAGATATAAGAGTTACAGTTGTTCATCAAACGATTTTGCTTATTTCTGGTGCAAACGGTATTCCAAGAAATGAAGAAAAAGATTAAAAGTAAAGTTTGAATTTAAACTAAATAAGGTGACGCGTACCTGTGCCCATTTGTGGATTTGCTCAACAACTGATGCAAATACAGCGCTCACACTTTCATCAATGAGAGCTTGCAAATATTGAACGGCTTCTTCATCGCTCAAATCCAGACGAAATTTATCTTGAACCTACGGATACAAAAAAAAAATTTAAAACTAAAATCCTTGACAGAATTTTATCTATAACTATATCTATGAATGTAAAGCTTATTGGAAATATCAATATAGCTAGCAGGAACTAATTATAGCTTACTTGCGAATTATTGTTGAACAGTTATACCCAGTTTATTTTTTAAATAACAGAAACAAATAGATATGAATTCTTAGAAGTGAGGTACTCAGTGGCGGTTTTAGGAACTGCGAGGCCCGGGGCCGAAAAAATTCGCGGGGGCCCTACCCCCGGTTAAAAATCTGGTCCTATTATTATTTTTTGCGTTCTCTTCACAGAGAGCTTGTGCTGCTATCAATGTAGTAAACATGTGAAAAAAGTGTGCCTGATATGTTATGGAAAAACCAAATAGAAAGTAAAACAAACAGCACAGTATAACAAACAGCATTATGAAGGAGAGAATTTTTTTATTTTATGAAAGGTGCGGGGCCCCTTTTCTCTAGCAAAAGCGCGGGGCCTGGGGCCATGGCCCCCCTGGCCACCCCCCTAAAACCGTCACTGGAGGTACTACAATGGCAATATGCACCCAACCAGGTTTCGAGCCTCGAACCTTGCCCAGAATAGGCTAGTGCACTAACTATTGTCCTAATCAGGTCCTAGTGATGATTATCATGATAGCCTATTTTTGAGGATAAATTTCATCGTGGCAGACAAGGCCTTATGAATCTGTACAAGTTTAAGGAGAGCGAACACAGCTATATCGACAAGCACTATAATGAAACTGTACGGTTTTCGAATAAAACTTCACCAAAATATATATGGTTGACTTTCACAAGTCGTTTCCACATGATAAACAAAATAATACCCAAATCCTCAATCATCTTACCACATTTGCCACGGAAATAAAACTACTTTAGCCCTCTAATGGGAAAATCCAGGGATTTTTTTACAAGACCTCCTGTAACTCTAGACTCGAGAATACATGTTTTCATTAACGGTCAATGATGTATGATGGCGAAAAAGTGGAGTATGGATAAATCTCAAGTTGGCCAATTTACCTTTTTAACGGTCTTATCTGGCTCTAGAGCAATGTCAGGAACATTTGCATCGACCATCAATGCGAACAGATTCAGTATCAAATTTGCGTACCTGAAAAAGACGAATGATATTTTCATTTCCAAATATATGCAGTTGTTTCATTGACAGAATAATGATTGATAAGCTAACCTAATTTAGAAAAAATAATTTAATTGGAAATTCAAAAAAAACAGAAATAATGATCGAAAGGATAAGGATAAGTTAATTGAAAATAAAATAACAAAAAATAATAATCGAAATGATAAATTAATTAAAAACCCTTGACTAAAAAGCTTTCGCCTTTTCATTATGAAAAATTCAGTTATTTCAAAATACAGCCAACATCCTGACAGATGCTACTTAATAAATAGACTTGGTAAGATAAAGACTAAAGGTTTGCTACAAGAGGTTTATAAACGTTATCGATTAGTTTTATAGTATTTGCCAATGAAATAACAAATACTGAATAATTCTTAATGCTAAATTCTAAATGCTAAACTTTTTGTTTTACAAGTGGCCTAGCGGCTTAAGCGGCTCGAACTATGTAACTGAAGTTAAGCTCGGTCATGTGAGGCCAGCCTCTTGATGGGTGACCTTAGAGGTGTTGACTAATCAACTCACTTTACCGTCCTTGGAATAAGACCTTATGGCCTTTCGCAGGCAAACCCGGTAAATATGAACTTACCTTCTTACTTACTTAAATATGTCTGGAGATTAATTTCCTTCGTGGCATCTAGATTCTCTTCATCATCATTAGTAAATATTTGCTTCTTAAGTTGCCAACCCCCATCCATAATTGCATAGCCCGTTACCTCATTGCAAGCCAACTTTTATACCACAAATTAATATGTATATTGGTAATTATCATACTAATACGAGAGCCAATTTACCTAAGTTTATAAATATCAAAAGATATAGTACAAGAACAATCCATGCTATTAGACGTTTCGATCAATTGTATCTTCTTCAGTAGTTTTTGTATCTGGGTAATAACCATATCACAAAGCCTTGAAAATCATTTATGTAAGATGTTTTTAGATATCTTTCTTCAAAGCTTAAATTCAAAAATAAACCATGCTAGTGTTAAACGTTTCAATATAAATCTTCATCAGTAACTCATGAAGATTTATATCGAGTGAGTTACTGATGAAGATTTATATCGAAACGTTTAACACTAGCATGGTTTATTTTTGAATTTATCTATTAGAATTTTATAAACTTAGATAGTTAGGCTCTCGTATTATTATTTTCTTTAAAGCTGGTGTATATGATAATAGCTATAAGAAATACTCTAGCTAATTAAAATGATATACGCTTGTGTGCTGTCAAAAGGTAGCATTAACCATTATCTGTCCAATTGATTCTAAAAACATTACTACATCTCACCCGAGTTTAATCTCTTGATATTTCTATATCTTGTAATCTAAACAATGCTCTACTTGTCAAACTTTCTGTTCGGGAGTCCAATATTTCGAACCAGCCTGCTTGCTCTTATCGAAAATTTCAAAAGTGAAACTCACCTGCGCAAATGTAGAAAAGCTGTGAAGGAAAGCCTTCGGAATTCAGGATAGAGCTCACCAGCTGTGCCTCCCATGGCTTCAACCTGCATTGAAAACGAGGCAATAAATAAAATCAACAATGAAATAACGAATCAAGTATATTTAGACTGAGGTAAAGAAAAAATTGTGACAGTGATACCACCTCTCATGATAATGAGAATAAATTCAATATGAGCAAATCTTTATAGGGACTTTGAAACCTCGGAAACATTGAAGCAAATATTTCGGAGATTTATTACAAAGCTTCTATTTTTCAGACTCGTAAGGACAGCATGATAAATGATTAGAATTTCTTACCATTTCTTTACTTAATTTCATCGGTGGAGGTAATGGTTTGGGGTCTCTGCCAAGAATGTATCCGAAATCGATATGAAATAAATTACCTGAAATGATACAGTGATAAGAATAATAGGAACGCAGAAACGGAAAGAAAGTTAGAAACACAGTTAGACACGAAGTTAGAAATGAAGATAGGCACGCGTTCATATTTCAAATGCAAATAATAATAATGTGGAAAAAATTTACAGAGTTGATGAATAAGAGTTGCTGGAGAAAACATTTACCAGACTTGGTGAGTAAAAGATTATCCAGGTGGCGATCTCCCACTCCAAGGATGTAGGTTATCACACAGTACCCAGCTAAAAATGAAAAAGATATACTCATTATGTATATATAATATAAGTAATAAAGCCATTGTTTTTCAGAAAATAGTGCTCAATACATGGTAGTAGAGCATAGATAGACATTAGTACCTCTCCTGATGAGTGAGAAATCACAAAACAGGCATGTCGAGATGAACGTGTAGTTTCCTGTTTCTTTTCTGCCAATTAGTGTTTAATATATGTAATATATACCTTTCGATAAGTAAGAATATTAGTGAAAGGTGTCAAGGAAAGGAGCATTTCCAAAATTATTTGATGGGTGCAGACAGAAGATAAAATAGTACATTCTAGTATTCGGCTAATATTAACGGTCAGCTTTAACACAGGGATATATAACACTCTGAACTTTTTAACCGGTTTATGAAAACAACCAGTAAGGGTGTTTCAATGATTCCAAGTTTTAGTCTGTAATTTTTCTTCGCTGAATAATAAGCAGCGTTGGTTTGATGCATGATTCTAGTTTGGTCAAAATTCCAAATGGTTTGAGGTTCAGACAACCACTTTCCCTCTAACAATGTTCAAAATTCAACAAGTCTTAATGGTAAGTCAGTTTAAATATCAAAAATCACTCCAGTTTGATATCTTTGGTTTAAGCTAAATAGAAATATTACAAATCACCCGTATCAAGCAAGGTATGGAAAGACACCAGATCATTCTGATCCCTACCATATGTATAGCAAAATTGAAATATCTGAAAATGAATTTTACAACACAGTTCATAATAAGGTTAGAGAACCCTTATTGACCATCATGGTACATTAACCGACTATGACGCGGCACCGAACAATAAGAAGAACACAATTAGCAGCAGCAACAACAGCAGCAACAGCCATAGCAACATCTATAACCATAACTACAAAAACAACAACAAAAACCAACAAACCACAACTCTTGATATACGTATCCATACAGTCAGGGTGAATGCCATAGGGGGCACCTTCTAATGGGTTGTGTTTTCTGAAAAAGTTCTGCAAAAAAAATTAAATAACAACCAAGTGAATCCATCAACGAATTAAAAGACCTAGAAACGACAATCATTATGATTAAATATATCGTTAATTTTAGCTTCAAACTAAGATGAGTGGCATGCATAAGTAAAGAAGAAAATGGATAGAAAAAAGAGGCAAAGAAACAAAACTTTTATACAGCATACTTAAGCCTACTTAACAATTAATAAATACTTAGTCTATCAATGACAGCCATTCAGGAAATAGTTAATCATTTCAATAATTTTCAGTCTTTTATATAAATCTTTGAGATAGTTTCCATTTAAAAAAATAATGAGTCACATTGAGGAGGACATAAGTCCGAAAGGCCTAAGTGTTGTTTGCCTCTTTTTTCTATCAATTTTTAGTAATCATATCTACATAATGTAAAGAAGATATTGGTGCTACAAATTCTACGTGATATTGACTTGGGTCTGATTAATCTAAGTATGGAAGAACTGCACATGTCTGCAGAGAAACTCCCTTGAAACCTGCACTTTAACACATTCATCCAGCCCCTTTGATTGATGTTGCTGTTAATAAAACAATGAATGGTTTTGAAATAAGTATAGGAATACGAACAGTATCATGGACTGTAGTATTTGATAAATTAGTGTTGAATGTATCAAAGCATTCAGTAAAACATACCTGTATACTGCCATCAGTGGATAATATTTCAGCTACAGTGTGCGAAGGAACAAATTGTACAAAACCTTGAGTAAAGAAAAACAAACGATAGAATAGCTGGAAATATCTGGAATAAAAAAGGTAAGGGGAGTTGGAATGTAGAGCTAAGTTGAAAAGGCAGTTTTTTCACAGCTTCTTGGTATGAATGCTAAGATATAAGGGCCATACCTTGAGAGCTTCCGGTTGCGAGGACATTATAAGGCCTGAGCTTTAAGTCCAAGTTTTCCCTCATGAGAAGCTGCAATAGAAAAACCATACTTTTTCCATTATTCAATCTGATCGAAAGTTATCTGAAGGAATAAAGCAACTTCAGAAGTAAGGAACTTGAGTAGAAAATCTAAAATAACTCTTACTTTGTCCATCAGGGTGATGATTTGTAGAATTAGTTGATCTTGCCTTAGATCATCTCCGTTTTTGAAAATTGCCTGAAAAACAAATGATTATCATCATCAACATTACCTAAATAAAAAAAATTGCGATGAATATTATAAACATTGCACCAGGAAATGTGTTCTCACAAGTGTACTACGACCATAGTAATATGCCTCTACCAGGTCTCGAACCTAGACCTTGCTCACCATAGCAGGTAAATACCCTAACCTTCGTCCTAAATAAGGACGATGAATGTATGCTATGCTATTGCATCATCTTCAGATTCCATAGCCTTTTATGTTGTTTACCATCGAGTTGCTTTATCATTTCGATTGGTTTAACACACTAGCCAATTGTACATTACTTAATAGGAGAAAAAGTGCATCATTGTAGAATGATTTTGTGAGGAATATGTATCGAATGAGGTTTCAACAAAATTAAGAAAGTAATGAGTGAAATTACTGCTGCAAAACTGCGAAGGATGAAAAGCTCACCACATAGTCTTTGTTTTGAACAGTTCGAAATGTCAGCTTCATCGGCATCAGTGCAGATTTGAACAAACTCACTTTCTCTAAATTATACAAAAAACTATCAAAGGCTTCATAAACGTCAGAACGAATTCAAAACAATTAAACAGATAAAGAAGATATTGTATTAGCTGCAAATCATTGATTTTTGCAACAATGACTTAACACAAACAGTACGAGATTAAGGGTGCAAAATACGTTTGGAATTCAGGTAAAATAATAACAAAACAAGGTGGTGAAGGATTCGAGTATTAATATCACTTTTAGGCTGGCCAAAAAACTCACTTATAGAGGCCCTTTGCATGAAATATATCAGCCGAGTTTAAACTCAGCCGGTGTTGAACTCAGCACAGGCTGAGATTTATCATGTAAAGAACACCCTGAAACATTTATTGCTTAAAAGATTGTGGAAAGAAATAGGATGCTGTTTGTAATTATCAAAAATATTGAAATTACCAGGCACGATTCCTTTGATTCTGACCTCCGGGTCCAACGGCAGAGGTATCGGTTTGAAACTCACAAATTCAGGCACGTCCACCAGTGATTGTAGCTTCTCAATCTGAAAGACAAAAGACCATGCCAAACATTGAAACTAAAACTACAAACATCTACCAAAACACATTATCTCTGACAGACTATGAATGAATATTGAAACAGGATATCTCAGATGCAAAAGAGACTCCCGTGTCCTATACCATCAATGAAGTATTGTTTTCATATGTATTAAACTTTTGATTCCTTCTTGGTTTCTTGTCAAAACCGTAAAATCCCAAGTGATTAATAGAAATCGATATTGAATTACCAAGCAGTGGTGTTGGTTACAATTATGATCAAAATACAAAAGACCTTCAATCTTAATAATCTACCTTTTTCTTGCGATTTCCACTAAATTGTTCCACTGTCTTCACCAACTCTGTGATTTTTTCAAGGAATAATTGCTCATGTCCTAAAATTATTCGGCGTTGCTTGCATTTGTAGTCGCCCTAAAAGGGAAATAAATTCAGTACAGTCACAATATAAGAGAAACAATACATACTAGTCTCCCCATAAAAGATATAAATGCATTAAATTCACAAAGAGATAAATATAATATACGAGATTAAACCACTGAAAAGCTAGAAATTTTGCTATCACCAGAGGCAAAAATTTATTTTATGATTCCTGCTAAAACTATTTTATGATTCCTACTTGAATTCTTGAAGATTTCGAAAACAAGCATTGAATTCTTTGCACTTTATCTAATCATGTTTACTTCATCTCATTTCATCCCTAGCAATTCACTAACTGTATTGGAAGCAGCCAATTAATATATACATGTAACAATGAGTTTTACTAGAAATATTTCAGAGACAAAAACAAACTACAAAGATAGCTTATCACAAGTTTCGATTTAAATCTTAAATTTCATTAAACTTACATTTAAGAGAGCCTTGCTGAAGTTTTTGGTGACGTTGACATATAGCTCAGAAACCTTTTTGTCTCTACTGCTCATATCCTTGCATTCAACAAGAAGGTACCTATGAAAAGACTAAGAAATGTGCAAATGGTAGAGGCACATGTAAAGCATACAATCATTTTCAATTATAGTGGGCTGCAAAATTATCTCTTTCAGTGAAAAGTTTGAAGGTTAGCTCGAACCCAAGACCCTTTGACCCTAAACACACAGTCTTTCCACTCACTAATTGATAGCTCTTAAAATGCTTCAAATTTGATCTATAACCAAGCTAAGACCCTGTTTACACTAGAACGGATCCAAATGGGTACGGATCCAATTTGAATCCGTGCCAATATTTGCTAGCGTTTGTTTAGACTGAAACGGATCCATTTCAGATCGAGTTTACACTGTTACGGAGCCACAGCCATGTCCAGCCCCTTCAGCACTTTGACCCTAATCTAATCACAAAACAAAGAGAAATTTGCCTCGACTTCGATTCGTAACCGTTTGGGAACGGTTCCAGCCGTTTACACTAGACCTTAACGAGCACGGATCCAAATGAGTACATCTTGGAAAGCGATCCCAAATGGGTCCAGATAGCAGATCTAAATGGGTACGGATCATCAGGTCTGGTGTAAACAGGAGGCCTATCTGTGCTAGTTTGGGTACAGATCCATTTGGATCCGTTCTAGTGTAAACAACTAGTGTAAATGAGTAAAACCCCTGAAAGATAAATTACGAAATTAAATTACCAGAAAAAGAAATTCGCAATTTTATCGTCAGTGCAAGCTCTAGACACGAGAAAAGAAGCCAAGTCGGATCCCTGAGGAAAACAGAATACACAATGCATGATAAACGATAATCAGAATTGATTTTCCCAGTGGTCTACATATCTCAAGATATGCAATATACTAAGATTTATACCAATAATAAAACTTTCTGTTGGACTTTAGCCCTACTTTCCAATTAAATTAGATCACTTCATGGCTTCGAAGATGAAGCACAGTCAAAACAAGGACACAACGAGAAGATATTTGATAAGCCACTACAGATTTTATAATTTTTGCATCACACCGAAAGGTTTCATATGAATGCCAAATAGACTAACTTTGTTATGCTCAATGTCTCAAATTTTACAATAATATTTTTAATGTTCAGAACAGAGCTATCTCCTATTTCTATGTAACATCACAAAGCTTGAATGTGATAAATTTACGGGAAAAGAGGAGCCCCTCGGAATGCTTTGTCCTATTCTCTGTAGATTTGTGAATTTTCAGAAAAGGATGAAATATCTCTGTCGGACTAAACTTTTTTTAACAACTCTTACCGTATTCTCAGGCTCAACTGGTTTGGTATTTTTCGACTCTGTCTCAGCTTCGTCTTTCTTTTGTTTATCTTCACCCTCACTGTCAGTTGGGTACTCACCTGAAATTAAGAGGGGTGAGATATTGATTTTGAGCCCCTACTTTATTTTCAAAAGGGTTTAGTAAGAGTTTAGCGAGGGTTTAAGTAGGGGCTCAGAAATGGTTTAGTAGGCATTTAGGAATATTTCAGTGGGTTCCGTCGATTCGAGCTGAGGTTAGTTCAGCTCTTAATATTTCAAGCATAAAACCCTAAACTTTGACTAACCATGCCCATTACACCACCAATCACTGATTGCAGAGACAAGCTCTCACAAAATAGAGACGAGCTCTCACACAAAGATATGATTTTAGAAGAAGAGAAGTTTGGAAAACAATTTAATAAACAAATGGAGAATTTGTACGATTTAAATATGGTTCAGGCTGAGATTTGCTGTTTGCCCCGATTGCTCAGTGGATATGAGCATCGACGTACAAAGTCAGACGTCTTGAGTTGAAGGCCTTCTGTTAGATTATATTTACTCGCACAAATTATTTCTTCTGACTTCCTGAAAACGAGATTCTTCTTTTCAAATAACATGTTTTTATTGAAATGTTTTATCAATACTAACTTGCTGTTAAATCACTTGAGCCGTCAATAATCTGAGTAATTTCTTCGACATCTTTTTCTGCGTCCTTCTCTTTATCTGTCTCTTTTTCAGTCGTGTCTTTTTCAGAGGGAGGTTGTTTGACGCTGCTGTTCACTTCATACCGCAAGGCTTGCACCAGTTGCAGCAAATACAGCAGCAGATCCTACAAATATCGGATTTCATCTTTTTACGGCATTGACAGCATTTTAGTTGTATTAGGATTTAGTTCTAGAAAGATATAATTCTTTGGATAGTACAAAACTTCAAATTACCCAGATATATCAGAAACAAAGTGGAAAAATAGATTACTTAAGCTTTTCATCTGACACTCAACAGAGTTATACGTCAGAAAGAGAACGAAACAGAAACCTAACTGATTTATATACCCAGATGTGGATCAAAATAGGCCAATCAGAAAAGAGGTAAGTAATCCATGTGTTCATTTCACTATGTTTCCGATATTTCTGGCTATTTTGAAAGATAATATTATGATTTAGAATGTACAAAACGATGACGTTCAAAACTGTATTGACCTCTTTTCTGATTGGCCTATTTTGATCCACATCTGGGTATATAAATCAGTTAGGTTTCTGTTTCGTATTCTTTCTGACGTATTACTCTGTTGAGTATGAGACGAAAAGCTTAAGAAATCTATGTGTTCGTTTCATTATGTTTCCTTTATTTCTGGCTATTCTAAAAGATATCATTATGATTTAAAATGTACAAAATGATGACGACCAAAAATTGTTTCCTCTTAAAGGGCTTATGGAACGAAAAAATCGATACTGATTTTATTACATTTTCTAATTTCCACTAACGCACTGACCACGAAACTGCAAACAGAATCCAGATTGGTCTTACAAAACTCTTTTTACAAGCTCCCAAAGATGCGATTTTGGCCATCAAAACTGTGAATTATTTTGTCCATTTGTGACGTCATAACGAGTACATATTCCAAACATTTTGTATGGTAAGGTATAGGACAATCCACTTTGACTTGACATCACGCATCGGCTGCCAAAATAAACCAAAGAAGCTATATGGCAGGAGAAAATTTATTATTTCCGTGATCATAATAAAACTTGTTTGGTAAGATCAGGGTGACCATAAGGGTGAAACTTGGGGTTTGAAAATATGCGCAAAGACCTTTCGTAGCAAATTCAGCAATAAATTTTCCTAATATCAAAATTCATCTTTTTTATTGGATTTTAGCAATTTCATTGAACCAGATATCATCTTGGGGAAGCATCGTTCCAATTTATAATATAATATTAATATTGGAAATATAAAAATAATTTGTCATTCATTTTAAATTTACCTCGTTTGAAGCTTGCTTGAGCCTCGATACGGCGTACTGTCTAACAGCTCTATTCGTGAATTGTGGCGTCAGCAACTCAAGGGCATCAACTGTGTCGATAGGCTCCCATTTGTTTAACAACTCCGTTGCCTGTGGAGATGAATCACAGTTAGGATAACATTCTATATTCAACAGAAACACAGTCAATTATTCGCTCACTTGGAGATCCTTCGCAAGGTTTTCGGGTTTTCTCGCTATCAAATGAAGTAGGCCAACAAAAAATTGCGAATAAATTTTGCAAATGAGAACTGAATGCTTACCTGCTTAGCTTCCTGGGGTTGATTCCAGTTAATACACTTCAAGAACTTTGTCAAAGCCTGCAAAGAAATTCATTATTTATCATCATCTCTACAGCATCACTTAGTTTATAATTACATCATAGTGCTTGATGTACATAAGCACAAGAGCTTTAAAGCCAGTGTTTTCAGAAAATAGTGCTCAATACATGATAGTAGAGCATAAATATACTAATTGGCAGAGAAGAAACAGGAAACAACACGTTCATCTCGACAAACCTGTTTCGTGATTTCTCACTCATCAGGAGATGTACTAATCTAATAAAAATTTAGGACATGTCCTGATGAGTGTGGAATCACGAAACAGGCTTGTCGAGATCAATTTGTAGTTTCCTCTTTCTTTTCTGCCAATTAGTAAATGCACAAGAGCTTCATAGATTAAAAAAAGGAAGGAAACTAGCTCTTTGTTACTAAGAGTTTCATGATTGGACAATCATCACACAGACTATCATCTTATTCAGATAAACATGATGAAATTAAGAACTTCTCATCAATGTGATGCCCGTTTGGGCTTTGCTGATTATGTACATAAATGTAAGACTTTATCATCAAAAACATGAAACTTTTATTTACAGAGATCCAATAGACTACATTTATCATTATTCGTCATCACTATTAATTTTTCTTATTTATCATTATCATTTATATCATTGATAAAAATTGATGTAATATGAGGGAACCGTAGTTATAGCATGACTTTGATAATTGGAATGGAGGCAATAACGGATATTTTGAAGAAGGACATCAGAAGAAGACCAGAATATACTTTGTTCTATCATCAGAATCCAAAATAATTATGGTGGAAAGTTGTTTTAGATAATAATTGTTTATAAAACATCACAATATTTTTCAGGAGCTACAGTTTATAAAATGGTAGAATCTAGAGTTAGCAATAGAATGACAAGCTGGTCATTTCATACCCCTTTCAATGCTGAAAACTATCAGAGGCAAGCAATTCAAAGCACTTTGAGCAAAGACGAATAATGTCCAACCCTTCGCAGCAAGTTTCCTACTTTACTGGAATCAGGCTCTTAATCTGGGGAAACTTATTTTTTTTTCAGTTCCAGTTCTTGCAGTTGCTAATAACCCGGTTTCTTATCGAAATCAAAGTTTAGTTCTTTGAAAACAATAAGTTTTCTCACCTTCTTCTGGCTTGTTAAATAGAATCTGAACTGCCAGACGAGATCTTTCTCTTTCTCAGACAAGATGGTTGTCGGTGGATAGCTGACAATTTTCTACGAAGAATTAATATATGAAGATAAGCAACAATAAGTTGTTTGACGATCCCTCGTGACCGTGACAGTAGAGCTTTACTGCAGATGGATGTTATCTTGAAGAAAATTATGACCCATTCCAGAACAAGTTTTAAAGGCCATAAATACAACTATAAATGTTTACATGCTCTCATTAGCTGACAATTTTCTACGAAGAATTAATTCATGAAGATAAGCAACAATAAGTTGTTTGACGATCCCTCAGGACAATAACAGTATAACTTTACTGCAAATGACTGATGTCTTGATGTCACAAGAGAAATATTATAACCCATTCAAGAAAAAGTTTTAGAGGCTATAAATACAACCATAAATGTTTGCATGCTATCATTAGCTGTCAATTTTCTACGAAGAATTAATACATGAAGATAAGCAACGATAAGTTGTTTGACGATCCCTCGTGACAATGGCAGTAGAGCTTTACTGCAAATGGATGATATCTTGAAGAAAATTATGACCCATTCCAGAACAAGTTTTAAAGGCCATAAATGCATAACCATAAATTTTTGGATGCAATCGTAAAAGACTTACATTAAGTTGATTTCTAATGCGAGAATCTGGCTTAAGTTCATGTGCCATTGTACCAACTGGCTCAAGGATCTTTGATCATAACGCTAATGCGTGTACAGATACAGACTGTACAGAAACAGCCCTATATGTTTTAGTAATAGCTGACCACTTTTGTTAGCTTGACTGAAACAAGTTACAATGAATGTGTTACTTGTCTTCAGTAACAACTCTGTTTTGTTTGTGTTGTTTCGAATCATAACTACAACATTAAAGCTGATAAACTTAACAGCATTATTGATAATATAGAGCTATAAAGCTTGACAACTGGTACACAGACGCAGACGTGGTGATGAAAATTTTAATAGGTGAGCAGTAAATCAACTTCCTCGTTGCCTTCAGGAGGGCTTTTTGTCATTAAAAGCATTGAAAGTGAGCATCAATGCGAGCGATAGCGATAGGCCCACCTTTTGAGCAGCGGCGATTGCAACACTAAACAAAACGTTGCAGACCTAGCTAGCCTCATTCTAATAACTTTCATTTCAAGCAAGGCTTTTACTGCAAATATTTGTTTCAAGTTCAAATTAATGCTGTATGAATGAGGTCTATTTCCAAATGATTTGATTAAGGGCAGTGAAAAACATAAACAACCACCTGTGATTCAGAGGCACAGTAGGGTTTACATACTGGCTTACATACATTGGTTGTTAATCTGCATACATTGATAAGTATACTGGTCTACATACATTAGTTGCTGATGGTCATATAATATTGTTACGACACGTCACCAACCATAAACTTACATTGAGCTGATCTCTGATTGCAGCATTCGGTTTGAGATCACGTGACATCGTACCACTCCTGACACTTCTTGTCAGCTTGTGGTGTTTGCTCTCCACTAAGTTTTCTTGCAGAACTTCTGTGTCAGGAACAGTGACGATTTCTGGGTAGACTTTCACGTACTCTATGGTCTCTGCGTCCTGGATAGATAATATGAACCATTCATGAGACTGTTGGTCCATAAACAGCAGCTAAGCTCTAGTGGTACCATACAAGGTGGAGAGGATAGCATTACTGAGTGGTGTGGCTCATTTCATTCCACGTGTGCCATCAAATGGTTCCTATATACACCCCCACAGGTATCTACAGGGCATTTTAAACACCTTCACTACTGGACCATTAGCCCAGTGGGCCCTTTTCCCATCCCAGTAAAGAAGCAAAGGTAGCTATCTCAGGGAGGGGGAGAAAATCCATAACAATTCGATTATGAAAAAGAAAGAACCCATTAAGAAACAGACACGTCCTTCTGTGACTCCGAGTTCTAACAATTTGATTAAAAATATTTGAAAAAACTTTGAAATCCCCAAAAATACCTTCAAAGCTCAAGAGTAGTAAACTCAATTGCATTATATCTAATATAATTTCACTTTCTATAAGCAAGCTATCGAATAGTAGCCCACATGTAGACTAATAGAATAGTCAATCAGATTGAATTTTCAAAAATCTTGCCTTTTCAAAGTAAACCATGGAATACTCAATCGCATTGAAGCAGATTCTCGGAAATTCAACCATGAGATACATAAAGCTGGAACTTCTCTTTTCTCTCTAGAAAAATATCAAAAGTGTCAGAAATCGTACTTGATTTACGTTTACGTCTAAGTTTACGAGCTACTACACATCCATTATTGTGATAAGAGCACATTGGGTCTGATTATCATACATTAAAAAGCCCCTTTTTCTGTTTCTCCTCTCTTCTATCACACTCCGTACATTTATGGTGAGAGAGTTTTCATGATTTCAGGTAACATGGTAATATGAACTAGTATATAATTTCATTTCAGAAAGTTCCTACCTCGTTTACCATTTCTATCTCCCTGAACGTCAATCGATCCAGCCAATCAACCTTCAGTATTCTTCCTTTGTGGTGTCTTTTACTTAACTAAAGGCAAATCATGCAACAATTAACCAGCATAGTAGATATAATGAAAATGATAATTCAAACTATTCTATCATGTCCTGTTAAGGCCACCCTCGCCATATATGGGCGTTTTAAACACCTTCTTTTTATTCTTGCTGTAAGAACTGTTATGAAATGACACGAAAAAGTATATTTAGAACAGGACTGGGTTAGATTAGACGAATGTTCTAGTTTATGAATACCTTGGCTAGCTTGTCCATGATTTCATCTGACGAACTACTTTGTTTTCCTGGCGTTTTGGTAGGTTCACTCCCGTCTGCCTCAATGCCAGGCCAGACTCTAAGGTCGTGAATGCCTTGACGCAGCGTTCTAAAATTTAGACAAAAATATCATCACAACCAATTACACATGTGGAAAAACTATTTAGAATACAAAGGTTGATAAATCTATGAATTTCTTCTCCAAAACTTGTTGATAGTAATTTTATTGATAGTTGTTAGTTGATAGTTTTTAGTTGATAGGTAAATACATTTATTATCTTCATAACGTGTCAGTTTATGCACTAATCATAAAAGACCCATTTAATTGGTATTTGGCATTTAATTGGCATTTAATTGGCATTTAATTAGATTAACCATGATTATTTATTTTTAGATTTAACCATGATTTAATTGGCATTTAATTAGATTAACCATTAGGCAACCAATTTAATTGGCATTTAATTAGATTAATCATGAGCATTTCCAGCCCTGGTCCAGCCTCTAAGTAATAAGACAATACTTAATGATTCCTTTGCCTTTTTATCTGGAAATACAGGGAGCTGGCAAATTCTCTCATCATAGATAACTTTTATTATCTGCTTCTTCGTATATTCTTTGAGAATTCATAGTCGAGACGTCACAGAAAGATAAAAATTACAATTTGAAGAAGTGTGAACATCAAAAATACTTGCCCCTTTTTTCCAAAGAGAGAGACAGTTGTACCACCAACTGGAATAGGTTTCTTGGAGTTGTAAACATCCCAAATAGTTAAGGCCACCTGGAATATCACAATTTTGGAATTATCTTACAGAACGCCACTTGTTATGACACATAAGCAATTCGTTACAGCACTTGCTAATACGAGGGAGCTAGCTCAATATTTCCAGTGAAACATTTGTAAAAAACTTAGATTAGACGTTCATTACAAATTGTTAACTAGTTATGTAAATTGTTTCTTTATTGTCGCAAGTTGCTACAAATTCATTTCCTGATTGAAGCAAAGTATCGCAAAATCACAATGAATTTCATGAATAGAATAATACAGCAATACATGAGTACCTTACCTGGGCATTCCTGGGAAGATCTTGATACTTGATTGGGAGTTGTAGCCACTCATTCCAACTGTAATAAAGACAAAATGAAGCACTGAAAAATTATTCTCAAGCTGCTGGCTTTTTCTTGTTGTATTGAAGTAAAAAGGAGGTCAACAAGGTTTTTTAGTAGGCGATTTAACAATATTTCATAAAAACATAACTAAGATTAATAATGAATACTTTCAGGAATGATGTCTCTCAGTTGTTTTTAATTCCCATTCCCACAATTATAGAAAAAAATGAATTCTCTCAACTTTTTCAAGCTACAGATAAACTTTCCTCCCAGAGTTTATCAAATTTTGAAGAATATATTGCTATGGGTTCCTAAAAAGGGTTTCTTATAGAAAAATGAGTCAATATTTATTTTTACAAAATTAAACAATTCGTGTAGGGTTTGAGCCTATCGCCACTGAGTACGCACCCCTTTTTGAAAGCCCAGGTATCTCAGATTTTGGATTCGAATCCTACCCAACTAATTTCATTTTCACAAATTAATTATGATTGAACTTGCAAATCCTACTTCTTCTCATTCAATGAGTGTAAATCAAACCTCCACCGCTCTTAGTAGATCATATTGAGCTTTCAAGTTGATCAATAAAGTGTTTTCGTTAAGAAGGTATTGAAATGGATATCATAGACAAGACTTACTTCCATCTAGTAGAAAAAGCTCGATGTGAAGTTCTCACTGGTGTGTATAATGGTTTCCCGTCAGCTGAGACAACGCAGGTGACATACAGGTCAGGACAAGACCTAAATGGAAGTTAAATAGACCATTAATCAGCTATTTATTGGTTGTTCAATTTTATACCTGATGGGTCAGGGTCAGGAAAAAGTAATAACTTTGATGCAAAATCTACCTTAAGTGAAAACACAAGCACTTTTCCTGCCCTACCCATACAGTACCGCATTAAGGAAGCCTAACATCGCGGATCGCGTATTTTGCGAGTCGCGCTCGATCCTCGATACCCCGCGATGTCCTCTATCGCGGACCCCGCGATACACCGATCGTGATGAAACGCGACCTTTCGCGACGGATCGCGACCTTTCGCGACGGATCGCGACCATTCGCGAGCGAACGCGGGCTATTGTTTTGTATCGCGGACCCCTCGATCTAATCGCGAAGCTTGGTGGTCAATGTTTTCCAACGATTTCTTTTAAGTTCCGAAGGGAATGAATAAGTTTAAGGCCTGTTATAGATTAACCCCAAAAACTGGTTAACATTCACAAGATCATAGGAGGAAAAAGAATTTGACAGTTTATTAACAGATTCTAGTACTAAAAGTTTCTTAAATGTTCCATATTTTGATATTAATAATAACAAAAGATTGTCAGAAGATGATATGCACAATGTGTATTTATAAGTCATCGAAAATAGGAACAGATGTTGAAAATGTGTCGACAAGTATAAATCAGGCAAAACTGGGTTTCTGATGTACTATTACTTGCTTAGTAATGCTTCTGAATTTCAAGTTTCTTAACAATATTAGTTTAATTCTTAGAATACCAACGCTCTTTTCCATCAGAACACGTTAATTTAATTTGATGCAAGCTATTCTTAAATATTCCTCTATCATTAGTCAGAAATGTTCATACCATTAATCCCTTTTAAGTCTGCTTTTGCTATTTGCTTTTAATAATTCTTATAAATATTGATAACTAATGAGGAAAAATAGGCAGCTTTAGCTCGTTTTTAGCTTGTTCTTACCATTAGGCATAATTTTAGGCTCGTGTTCTTATAAATTGTTCTTTAGTAATAGGTTTCTTATTAACTGGTTTCTTAGCTACAAAAAGTGTTTGTCTCGCGGACAATTAATTGAAATGAAAGGAAAAATCTCTTGGGTTAGAGACTGATGTGTTCGAGGTCATAAGGCAATTGAAAGTAAGATTCCCGAGAACAAAAGACTATCACTCTTCCTCACAGCTCAACCGATTTCCATCAAATATTTTTTACTTCTCATTTCCCTTAATTTGCCTCTTGGGAACAAGACCTATTACAGAGAACACATGTCATACTAAGACAATAAAATCAAAACCAACAACCCAAAAACTGTTCTTGGGTCTTAATCTAAACGCTGATAATTGCCACAACTATCTAATAAACCTATTTCAAATAAAAATCTGTTATGATGATAAAACGGTCAAGACTACGAAATGGCAAAAAGAGACCTCAAAATAAGGAACTGAAAGATTAAGGGTCTTATCTAGTTTCCTTGTAAAACGTTTACTAAGCTGAGGAATATATGTTAAATATGGGTTTTTAATTTTTTCAAATTAATTACTTTTGATGTTTTTTTCTATCAAGGTGGATTTTATAGAATGTCCCTTGAACCGATTCAACTATTAGTACACTTTCATTCCAATAGGGTAAGCAACTGGACCCTTACCTTAGCCCCCAAAGTTGCCTAAATATTAAGGGTTTTTAGCCATCAACGTTTTTGAACTTTCTTAAATTTCGGCTATTTGAGGGTTTTAATAAAATTTTATTAAAACATATGACTTGATCGCCAGCAAAACCGATAGTTTTATGAATAATTTTTGCCCAGTCCACCTTGACCACGAAATTTATCAGAGCTTCGAAAGGAGTGCGCATTAAATGAATACATCGCAGACAATCGCGGATCGCGGATCGAGGACCCCGCACTCATTCGCGCTCGATCACGCTTGTTCACGCTCGTTCACGCTTGTTCGCGCTCGATCTCGATGTCCGCGATCTTTCGCGATCAAAAAGTTGAATTTTTGCCCACGCGATAGCATCGAGGATCGAGCGCGTCGCGCAAATTCTCGCAACGCGATGTTAGGCTTCCTTAATGCGGTACTGTATATGACCAGGAGACTCCTGATTTCAGAAGTCATCTCCTGGCCTCCTAACAGTTAAACAATCCTCTCACCTTTTGATAAAAGCATCATAGAAACTAAATCTTGTTTGAATGAAGAAGAATAGAGATAACAGTGCAACCTTCAAACAGCCTGAAAAATCGGAAATATAGCAAAGCAAAAACATGGATTACTTAATTCATGTTTTTGCTTTGCCATGTTTCCAATTTTTCTGACTATTTTGAAGTTATATTTTTAAATAACAGACAAAACTAAGCGGATTTGCTTTTCAGAACAGAGAAATTAATGACTCCTGAGACGTGAAGAGGCCTCAATAGGTAAACAGTTTCAGGAGGCTTCAGACCCTGGGTCTTCTAGGTGGCTCGGAAAACCTACCCTTAAGACAACTGGTTCTAATTATTTGCTCCCTCCTTTTACAATTATAGTGCTTTTCTTTCTCTATATGTTGGAAGGTGTGCACAAAGCAAAACAAAATTCGTGCAGCATTTCCCCCAGGAACCATGATGCAAGCTTGCAAGTAACAAGAATTCTTGTTCCTATTTCAAGCCAATGATAATATGTCAAAATAAAAAATAATCATCATTGTAATTTCAAAAAACCAACTCACTTCTGATACATTCCAGACAGCCTGAGCTGTGGATCATCAATCAATTCTTTGTAATTTTTCCTCTCTCGTTTCCCTTCCAGAGTCCCTCTAAAAATAAAGTTTGGTTTATCTATCATGGCAAAAATCACTTTTATTCAGGAATGGTGAAAATGTGTTTTGGAAAAAGATTAGTTTAGAAAATTCCCGAAATCATAAAATTGCTCAAATGCCATTTTTATTCATGGATAGGTTGGTTCTGCATTTGGTGAGCTGTGATGCAATTCATGTGATTGATATGGCTTGGGTTGGTCGATTTAATCTATTGAATACACCACTTTGACTTACTGTGTTTTCGGAAGACTGGTTCAAGTTCTGGAGGTGTAAAAATCCTCTTTTTGCAGTTAAGAACCAAGGATGAAACACTATTTCACTTTTTTGTATACACGGTGCAATCAGACTTTTACTCAAATTCACCAAATTATCGCAATCTACCACTTTTTATTAGCACTTAAATGTTTTTATTTGTTTTAAGGATGAAAGTCCCTCTAGCTTCATTTCTGGTACAACCAGGCCCTTCAATATATGTTCTCAAACATGGTTCACAGTAATTCGGTCTTATTCGTTTCATGTTAATATCAGTCAATATTGGCTGAGAAATGTTAAAAACTAGCTTTTCACACCCCAGAACTCGACCAAGTCCTCCAAATAAGCAGTTAGTTGAAGTAGTTTATTGATTACCAGGATAGCTCAGTTGGTAGAGTAATCCAGGCGCAAACAGAGAGGTCTAGAGGTCAAGTCTTGGTAGGTTCATTTCCTTCACACAGATGCTTCCAATTGATGATCACAAATGCAGTTTAGTAAAAGTATTTTGCTTCATTTATAAACGCTTAGTTATGCCCCCTATAGTGATGCTTGGTATTTGTAAAATGCGACAGGAAAAATACCTATCACTGTTTCTTCCTTCGTCCATCCAGCTCCAGTACTTTTTGATTGATGGAAATTTATTATCCTCTGATTTTTCTATCTATTTTGTATCTTATTCAGGTTGGGAATCTATAATTAGGCCCTTCAGCCTTTCAGCCCTAGTCTAATAAATGTGAATGTTATTTCTATTTTGCTTGTTTACAAATTTTGTGTTTACTTAAAACATTTAGTTCGTTGAATTTTGGCAGCAAAACAAAGGAAAAAATAATCTAATGTTTCTCGACTTTGTACTTACATCTTTAATTCAACATAAGCATCAATGTCACAGCTGTAAACATAGTGAAATTTATCACTAACATTCACTTCCAAATTGGCTAGGCCAGCCATCTTGGAAATTCGTGGAAAGCTAGGCAGTCTACCGTCTATAGGATGGATCAGAACCTGATTTCCCACTGGGGTGCAGTAGGATGCACCTGTAAACCAACTGCTCCAGAGACAGGAACCGGGACACTGGCGGCTTCCTTCTTCACCTGCTTGAAAATTACTACTGTGAGCTGCTCTCTGAAAGGCATGGGTTCTAAGTCACCAAATGTTGAGCTGAAAATCGAGGGCTGGTCTGATTTGGTAGTAATTTTCAATCTGACGATGTTGTAGCGTATAAGTAGGCACACTAGGACCTTATTACATCCAAAATACTATCCAGATACTCGATCCAAAACACTGCCTTTCTACGCCATTTCATCTTTTCCTTTATTTTCTCTTTTTCCTCATTTTTGTTGTATGCAGTTACCTTCAGATTATTGAAGTTTGCAACCACATTACTAATTGCCCGATGATGATAGACGGATCTCCCCCGAAACGTTGCCCTTATCAAATATCAAAGGCTTGTCATGATAAGTGGTGAGTATGATTTTAAATATTGTGCAATAGCAGAAGGTTTTAACTAAAGAAGGTGCTAAATGACAAATCTTGACTCTTCTCTATACTCATTTTCCTCAAGATCTTGATGTATGAATTTAATGTCGTCGACACACCAACAGCACATGTTTGATATTTGTTTATCTATCTTTACCATAAAAATTCATATTACTCTAAGAGAAACAAACGCGAAAATATGCAGCATATATCAATAAAGATTTTCATGAATTTCTTCCAAAACTGTAAAATCGAAAGAGTAAATAAACTGCAGATCTAAAATAAAAACAAATTAAATACGTTATTCCTCACTTATGCTGTGTAATGAGGATCCATTCGTTAAGTTTGAGTCATTTCTTTGCAGCATGGAAACTCTCGATTTCCCGCGAATGTCGTTCAAAAGATGCGACGACCACGAGTCGAGAAGACCTACTGACCGCGCAATGGGATTTGGGCCGCAAGCCGGTAACGCAGTGTCGGTTTTTGACTTATCAACTGTAGGCTTAAAATCCGGGTCTAAAGTAAGCGGTTCCTCCGGGAAGAGAATCGATTGCACGAGAACAGGAACAGAAGCGGAGCCCTCGTTGAATTTTAGAGGAATTGTTGTGAAATGTCCCTGGCATCGATGAAGCCTCTCTGCTCGTCTTTCGTTTGATTCTGTCTTGGAAAGCGGTATGCTTCTCCGGCGTTTTTTCGCCTTCACCGGCGTCGTTGAGCGGTATTCTGCCGGGCAACTCATTCGCCTGTGCCTCTCAGAATCTAGATGCGGTAAGTAGCAGTGGCTGGTGCAATTGTGTAAATGCCGCGAGTCTTGATTCTTCATGATGCAAAGCGGTGCGAATGCTCGCGGCGTGCTCTTCGTGTTTTTCAGTGCTCGATCTCTGCTCCGAGAATTATCAGAAGTCTTGCTCGGCAGGCTAGATCTACGAGTTTGGTTCGAGACCAATTGGTCGACATATCTTTGCCTTGGTTTATCTCTTTCAAATGCATGCGAGTTCTTGGGAGATTTCAGAGGGTCTGAAATATTTTCATCCGTTTTTGAATTTGCATCTGCCAACTTGCTAGGCCTGGAAGAAATGAAAAAACTGACATTAATTGAGGGGAAGATTCAACCACTTAAAAGATGTTTAAAATGCTTCTAGTAAAATAGCAAACAGGTTTGAAAGTTTAAACATTCGTCAAACTTTCACGTTTGAGATAATTGCCTCTAATTGTTTGACGAAACGTAAAGATCGCCTCAAGAATAAAATCAATTTAATAGTCAGAAAAAATGAACCAAGAACACTTCTTAGTGGAACAACGCATTTAATTTCTTTTTCTTTTCAGACAAAATTCACGATTTGAAATAAATACTTGCAGATTATGGAGATTGTGTCAAAATTAGATTTTTGCAAGCGTAAATAGATTGGATAGTGTTGTATAACGCACAGGCAAATCAATAATGTACCAAGAACACATTTTTGTGGAACAACCCATCTATTTCAATTTCACCATTCTCAAAAATTCTAGTTCAATTCCTGATAGTTCAAAGTTATGTAACAACCAATAAGCATTGGACAAGGTGTTCAAATGATATTATCACAAGTGTATAAAGATTAGATAGTGTTATACAGGCATATGTACCCCGAAAACCACAAAAAGTGAAGTGCTATGATTGTCTTTCTACTGGTTGCATTCAAAAATGATTTTTTATCATATTCTGCAGAAAATGAGTTCTTCCTGCATGGTTTCGTTATTGTTTGCTTAGGATTAACTGTTTTCTGATGTGTCAAATTTTTTTAATCTCTATGATATGTACCCCAAAAACCACACAAAGGAAAAGTTCAAAAGATTGCAGTCGATGCAACTATCAATGTGATATTTGTTAAAAAGTCGTCATTATAAATTAATGATTGGTATAATCTATAGCTTTATGTTGACTGATCACCAGAAATATTTTATCTTATTCAAAACTTGACCATTATACCTGCTCGACAGTCGGGTTTTTTTTGTTGGATGAACCCCCAAAACCACGCCAAAAATTATCAAAATAAGCATGCCTATTCCATAAGGCTCCCTATGTTGTGAAGTGAGCATCTTGCTTTTCTCGCAAAACGTTACATAAAAGATACTGACAAAATTACTTTGCAAACTTACTGTAAGAATTTCTGACTTACAACCAGATCAAGGGAACATGCATACAGTTTTTAAGTTCAACATTTTGTCTTTTGCTCCCCATATTTATCTTTTAATCCAATATAGTCATAGTTAACCTATATTTCTAAGTAGCCTAGCTGTCCAAGCAATGATAATTAGCACAAGCTTGGTGCCTTTTACTCCTCATCTCTAGAAATTGTTGTCTAAGTGACTTCGTGATTTCTGTGGTACATTTACCTGTATAACGTACATACAAATAAATAATATAGCCAGAACAAGCTCTTGTGGGACAACCATGGCCGTACATAGCGGGGGGGGGGGGCAAGGGGGGCTGCTACCCCCCCCCAAAAAAATTCCAAAAGTATATGCTTTCCTATAGAGGATATCCTCAAAAAGTTCTTCAAAAGGGGTTTTGCCCCCCCGCTAAAAATGTTCTGCGTACGGCCTTGGGAACAACTCATCTTATTCAATTTCACCATGAAAATTTTAGATCTATTCCTGATTGTCTAAGTTACGCAACCTAAGAAAGTTGGACCAAACAAGATTGTCGCAAGTCGATCTGTTGGTGTAAAGCAAGGCGACTATTAATTTTTTGAAGCCAATCTAAAGAAAGGATATCGTGTCGTGTGCAAGTTTAACTGCACGTTGAAGTTCAGCTGTCCCTCCAACTATTGGGAAACACAACAGAACTGTCGGTAACACTTATGAAACCTGAAAATACATTTTTTTCTAAGTTTCTAAGCAAAAAGAAGCCAATTCAATATCTAGATAATCGCAGCAGTTCGAGCCTAGTCCTTCCTCTCGATGTGATTTAACTTCATGATTAATTTTGTATTCGTGTTGGTGATTTCATGGGGCTGACAAATTCTGTTCTCATAGTTTATGTGACAGGGCTGAGGGTTGAATCAAGGTTGAGGGTAAGCAGGAAGAATTTGAAACTGGAGTGAACGCCACAAGGTTTTTTCAAGACCCAATCCAAAATACGAACTGCATATATTGAAATGGCCCTACAACGTTTCAAGCACATTGATAAATCTTACTTAGTGAATGAATAAGACTCAATTCATGAATAAATAAAACTAGCTTCAATAAATAAAACTAGACTATAGTCTGTCTGATGATTGCGAGAGCATGAAATTTTGAATTACAGACACCCAGTTTCCTTTTTTGTTTCTTATCTACATCGTTCTGTACATCCTTACATCGAGCACTGTGATGAAGATATAGACAACGCAACGCTATAGAGATCAAGCTATTTTCAAGGTTTTTATATTCTTTCCTTCCATATCAAGAATCGAAAAAGTTTGTTTACATTATGTTAAATATTTGCTGCTTCTATTACGGTTTCTGGAAAGTAAACCCACCTTAAGCAAAAGATTAAAGAAAATATACTCAAATCAAAGATTGAATTTAGTTGAGATTAATCTAGCTAACGAAAGAATTTATTGATTAAAACTAAACCCCAATGATATAATTCAAAGGCCAAAGAATACATCAACGATATAAGATATAAGAATACAAGTGCGCATATCCCCGTTTGATTCATGTAATAGCCCCAATGAGAATCCAACCACACTTTAAATGTTTTAAATGACCCAGTCCCTGGAATGTTCTTATATTTGTCCTACTTTCTAAATGAGTTTACTCGTCACAATGCTAGCTCTGAAAACTAATTCTCTCAACAAACCTGCATTTAAGCTTCTCACTTCCAGTCACCTCTGCATCAACGGAGGTACCCTCAACACCATCTCCATCTCTCTCCTTGGTTTCATCGCAAACTAAAAAACAAAAGCAATCATCAAAGCTAAATTCGGAATCGATTTTCAACTCTAGAAACCAATACAAATCATAAAAATTTTATCAACTTTGACAATTTTCTCACCTTTCTCCATTTCTAGTTTTTTCCCTGCAGATAAATTGCCACTTAAACGAGTTTATCTAATCAATATGGAGAGGCTAATACTTCTATCACGACTCAAGGTTGGCAGATAAGCAAGCGAGTCATCTGACGTCACATTCAGAGTTGAGTTTAGAAAGAATGACGGTTAGACTAGCTCAACGATTCCTTGTGTCCCTGTGCTCACTCCATTCAATCTTATTGCCGAAGGGATGCAGAACAAAGGGAATCAAGGATTCCCGGATCAAGTCTAGTATTCACAGCTACGAGCCGGAAGAAGGTTTTGCTATTGAGAATTGTTTGGATACCTTATTGGCACATTGTGGTTATCTTAGCTCGTTTTCATCCGAGGCATATACCTGCTACAACAAATTGTTTGATTTCGTTGTTTTCTTGTGTAATGTATATTGTTCTGCTGTTTCAAACCCATTGGTATCCCAAAAACATCATCCTTCATAGGCCAGTTTTTTCGTTGATTACATGATCATATTTTGCAAAAGACCCATCTCGTAGAGACCACTTAAAATGTTAACATTTTACGCCTGTTGGCTTCGTTGCTTATTGGAAAATTGACATTGAATTAATTGTCAAAAGGTTCAACTTTTTATTCTGGTCCTATTTTGCATTTCAAAAACATCTGATTTGCCTTTCCAAAAATGTAGACATCGAAACTGGTCTATACACGCCATGCCCACCTTTACCAACTGAAAATTAAGAACGTTTAGACGCGGGGTTTTCATGATCTAAGACAGGTTGACTACTTTTCCTGACTCTAGTCTTACTTATCTTGGCAAAGTCAAGCTGCACACTACACTTGATTGATTTTCGACTTAATGGAATAATTTCTTTCGTGCATACGATACATCTAACGAAGAAATTTAAACTTTATTCAATATTCATGGCATGGAGCTCAAGAAAACTATAATAACATGGAGACTAAGAATCAGATTATCAGATGATGATAGACCACCGCTTATCACATGTTTCCCCATCCCCATTTAATTTGATGTTTGTGTCCCGAGCTTTACAATACACGCGAAAGTAGATAAAAAAATGAAAAAAACTATTTTATTTTGCTAATGGTACTTTCCTGACTTTCTTTAAGACATTCCTCAGCCATCTAAAAAGAACCGAATTCTTTTCAGTTGCCTGACGATTATCTTAAAGAACGATCTTTTTAGTAGCCTGACGATTTTCTTAAGGAAAGACATTAAACTGCCAGTAGCAGAATAAAAGAGTTTTTCATTTGTTAATCTACCAAAAACGCTCTGCAAATGCATTAAACACAGTATTTAGTCTATGAAGAAAAAGATACAAATACAATACACGTAAAAGTAGCGTTTTCATTCTTACCCCTGATAACACTAGGTCAACGTTTCCGCTTTTGCGAATACTCCTTCAACATGTCCATTAAATTCCCAGTTGTGACCAACTCGTCACCTCTTCTCCTTGCCCCGAACTTTGAATGTTTTCTTTTCCTGTTTTCCTTCTGCAGCTGAAGGTATGGCGAATTCGTTATTTCTACTGGCACCCGAATATCTGCTTTCTGCAGCACTTCAGTGAGTTTCAAAAACACGTCCTTATTATTATTATTGATGAAGGTGATTGCGAATCCCTTGACGTCCAACTTTCCTGCTCTTCCGACCTGGTGGATGTATTCTTCTACCGTTGAAGGCATGTCGAAGTTTATCACCTTCAACATAATCATAAAATAATAATAATAATAATAATAATAATAATAATAAACTCCTTATTTACAGTTGGTTTAAAGCTAAGCTTATAATAGCTCATACTCTTAAGCGAGTGAGCTAATAAAGACCAAATATCTAACCAAAATACATAAAAACCATAAATTTTACAATAAAAAGCATAATTTGCAATTGCATTCTTCCCCAGCCCATGTATTGATTTTTTGGCAAAAGGAAGCTATTGTTACGCTGCTCTTTATCACATCTGGTATGTTATTTTAGAGTATGCTACCCCTGAAGGATATGGATATAATTATATAATTATATAATATAATTATATAGAAGGATAAGGATATAATTATAAAATCTTCATGGAATTCATTGTTTGAGCAAAGTGGTAATATATGTTTCCACTCTTGTTATTACAGTTATTGTGGTTGTGCAGTTATCTTTTTTTATGCCAAGATTACAGAAAACTAAACCGACACTGAAGAACAAAGGGCTATGCCCGATGCCTTGTACGTTTAGTCCTTTGTTATCTTGGCAATTTAATCAATTTCTATTGGAATATTTTGTTTAATTGCTACAGCTATTGCCGTACATCAAATTATTTCTTTCATTACACTGCATTATTGGTTGTGTGTTTGTTTTTTTGTATGTTCGTTTTGTAACGACGTCCCAATTTTGTGGAGTAGTTATTATCATAAAATGGATTGAAAATCAAAATGTTTGTTATCTATCACAAAATATTCCACAACGAAATGTGGAAAGTATGACAGGAAACAAAATTAGAATTGTCTTTGGATGGTACAGAACTTCAGTATAGCCAGAAATATCGGAAACATAGCGAAACCTACACCATACCAATTATTAACCTAACTGATCTATCTACTCAGATGTGGATCGAAATAGGCCAATCAGAAAAGAGGTTGATAATTGGTATGGTGTAGGAAAACCAATCAACACCCACGATGCAGTGAGCTGAACAATAAGATCACTTCAAGATTCCTGAGGCGAAAACGAACTCGTTCTCGCTCATATTGTGTAGACAGAAGGAGTTCGTTTTCGCCTTAGGACTCTTGAAGTAATCTTATTAGTCAGCTCACTGTGTCATGGGTGTTGATTAGTTTTTCTACACTATACCAATCATTCACCTCTTTTTTGAGTGGCCTATTTCGATCCCCATCTGGGTATATAGATGAGTTAGGTTTCTGTTTCGTTGTCTTTCTGACGTATTACTCTGTTGAGTGTCAGACGAAAAGCTTAAGTAATCTTTGTGTTCGTTTCACTATATTTCCGATATTTCTGGCTATACCAAAATTAGAATTAAAATTCAGTCACAAAGCCAGCCCAAAAAAGTGGGCAAAAATGTTCAATGCCTTCCCAGGTTTTCCGGGCAAAGCCAAGTAAGGCAAGTAAGCACTTATGCAGGGGAGGTATGTTTTCTATACAGATACGTGACGAAGAGTTGAGCTTGAAACGTCGATTATATTCTTATTCTATGTACAAAGAAAACTTTGACTTCTTGACTAATATCAAGGTCAACACGCTAAACAAATTTTTTAACACTTGATTCAGTTCTATGGTAGTGCTCACGATTCATCAAAAGAAATCTAAATGAGAAATAGACTCACTATATGAGTCGCAATTTTCTGCACTGAATTCAATTGTTTTGTAGCTTCAAACTATTTTTGATAAATGAATGATGAAAAAAAATCAGAACAAGAAAAATTGAACGAATACAAAGAATCACGTATCAAGCCTACATGTGAAACACATTAATCAAATTTGATGGTTGAGGCTGCAGCGAGAAGCAGACACGTTTACACGGGAACGTTCCCGAAACCGGTACGGATATGTCTTCCGTTCACACGGGAATGCGAGAGTCCGATCCCGTGTACGTGTTTGGGAACGCTCTCAAATCTTTGCTGCAGAACGGGAACAATATCACAACAATGGATTCTCAAATACTGCTATGTGATTGGTGTATCGATCTGTTCCCGTGTAAAGGCACTTAAAAAACGAAAAAGGAATATCCTTAATGGGTCTGTTCCCGTGTAAACGCACTTTAAAAACGAAAAAGGAATATCCTGAATGGGTCTGTTCTCGTGTAAACGTAGTCTTGTAAGAGGTCTAACCCGGAGAAATTCCTTTTTTGGAATCAATCTGACGTCCTATCAATCGAACGAGAACGATCGAAGCTGAATCTTGCGCCGTTGACTTCGATTTCTCACATGCAACTCAACCTCAACAACTAAGGAGCTATTTCATCAAGATCGAACACAAATCCAACATGGCTCGCACAACTGCAGTGAAAAAGGCCTCAGTTAAGGTTCCATATGCACAAATGGTAATTCAAGCCGTAAATGGGCTCGCTAACAAGAATGGTTCTACTGCACAGATGATATCAAAATACATTGCAGCCAAGTTCAAAGTTGGCCCAACACACTCGGCACACACGAAAATGGCACTGAAAAGAGCCGTACGCTCTGGAAAGCTTGTCTTTTCGAATGGAAAATTCAAGGTGAAAGTCGTAGCCGTTGCACAGAGAGCTACAGTTGCAACGAAGAAAGCAGTGCTCAGAAAACCAGCTACAAGACGAACTGTCCGCATCCCGGTGAAAGCGAGGAGGACGGTTAAAGTAGCCGTAAAAGCAAGGAAACCAGCCCGGATTGCAGTGAAAGCAAGGGCAGCACCGGTCGCTGTGAAAGCGAAAAAAACTGCTCGGGTCACAGTGGCAGCAAGAAGATCAGCTCGGGTCGCAGTGAAAGCGAAAAAAGTAACCCGGGCTTCCATCAAAACGAGAAAAACACGCCCGGTGCGCAAAGTCAAGGTCCCTTCTGTTTCAAAAGTCCGAAAGTCGAAAAGGTCCCAAGATCTGGGTATCAACAGAAGAAATATTGTGAGAAAATCACCAAGGAAAGCAGCGATTGTAGCGAAGAAAGCAATGAAGGGAGTTTGCTGATTCAATGAACGCTATATCAGTAACTGCTCGAACTAAAACACTAAAATGAATGGCTGAATCTGTATATATTACTGGAAAATAAAATCAAACTCGGATAATTTCATATCGGTTCACATCTTTTTTGCATTTTTATCTTTAAACTTCCTAATATTTCGGATGAAAGTTTGGCCTCTTTAAATAGCAGGGCTGAAGATTCCAAGATGTCAAGATCTGAACAATACTGCATCTAAATTAAAATCAAGGACTTTTTTAGTGGGAAGTAGATTTCAATTGTAGGATTTCTGTAATGCAAGTAAGTGCAAACAGCACATGAGGACCTCTAACTACTATATGAAGTAATGTCAGCGCCTAACGGGCCCCAGGGTAATGAAAGATACGGGGTGTCTAATTTTCACAGAGGGAAGGCTTGGAAACAAAAAAGAATACATTGTTTACTTTAACAGGCCCCTTAAAGCAGCAGGCCCCAGGGTAGCCCCCCTACTTACCCCCTCTCAGCAGTCCCGTTGATGTAGTGTAGGGTACCATGCCCCTACTGGAAAGAAGGTCTGGTCTTAGACAGGGTAGTACTTTAAACAGAAACTGACTAAACACAAAAATTACACAAAGTAAACATTACGAGAACTTACCATTTTGACGCTGGGAAGATCGATACCTCTGCCAAGTAGAGAAGTGGACACCAAGACTTGGTAACGGCCATTCAGAAACTCATCCAAAATGTGAGTCCTGTCAAGCTGCAGCTTGTCCCCGTGCAAGGATGCACAAGACACCCCACACATCTGAATTGAAATAACAATTGATTAACACTTTGCAAGATAGACTGGTAAGTGAAAGGCAAGTGACTAAAAGTCGATTAGCTACAGTGGCGGCACTAGTCTTCCAAAAGTGGGGAGGAGATAGTATGTGGTCAACACTTTAAGGCCCATGACCAGGTCCTTACCCCCCTCAAAACATTTTCTCCTTGGATTTGGTCGATAATAGAGGACCAACTTTACAAAAAGTTTGGGGGACAGTCCCCCCATTCCCCCTGGCACCGCCACTGATTAGCTAGATAGATTGGAATTACCTTGCAAGGGAAATTCTATTTTGAAAAAACATCTAAAAAACATATTCTTTACTCCCTTTGATTCTAACAGGAATTCTATCGCTCCAGACCTACTGGTTTATCTTGAACTGAACCATCTATGGACAACCGCTGCGCCAGTATTGGTTTATTCATAAAGTAAAAATGGCACACTGAATAGATAAACTGATCAAGAAGTGTGACCCTGGTCCTTCCTCTCAATGTGACCACGCCGATACCTTGTGATTCCTTTATTCCTTTTTCCTGGATTTACAGAGAGCTGGGAACTTCTCTCCTCACTCTTTGTGGCGGTCTAAAGGTGGTTTAGATCCCAGGACCCTTTGAACAAGGGTCAAGTGATCTAACCACTCGGTAATCCCCGTTACATTCGAAAGTTTCCAGATCAATTTGGACTAATTCACCTTACTAACAGCATCTGATAACATGTCAGCTCCGATCTTCGAATCAACAAAAATAACAGCAGGAGAATAGAAATGTCTTTTATCATTTATAATCTCGAAAAGTCTCTTCTTCTTGGCTGTTTCTTCAACCCAAAGAACTATTTGCTTCACTGACTGATTAGGGGTACTTGGCTCTCCAACTGATATAAAAATGGGGTCTTGTAACAGCTTTGATGCTATTCTCTCAATTGACGGAGGAATGGTGGCTGAAAACATCATCTTTTGAGAAAGCTTTGGAACATGTTCAAGGATGTTGTCTACCTAAACCAAAGAGGAAACAAAGATGGAATTTAGTAGACTTCATGTGCCGAAAAATTCAAAATCTTTGACGGTATTTTAAGTCATGTATCTATTCTGTAGTTGACAGCATAGTTGACAGGTGTAAGTTGACAGCAATACCATTCTATGTGCTCATAAATCTAATAGATATAGTAGAACAATCTTTTGCTGCTAGGTACATAACTTCAAGAAAGAATGGATGCGGTTTGAAATTTGCCTTGTGTGGAAAAAACCAGGTCCAGTGAGACAAAGAATTATTGAAAGGAACCTACTGGGAAATTTTACTTCCTCTGCCTACAAAATATGGAATCCATGATTTTGATGTAGGTAGACCCTAAAATTTCTAAATAAAATTTTGACCAGGCTATATCTATGATGCACAAGCAGTTCTGGTTGTAGTTTTGATCAATATCTGGGTTGTCCAGTAAATGCTGACGTATAGTAGAGCCTTTTTCAAGACTTTTTTGGTCTACTCTTAGGGCATCATTCTAGCCATTCAGCTCACAAATTTTGATCTGCCACTAGGTATAACGATTCATCACTTTAGGTCTCTTGAGGAGAGGGGTAGACGCAAAGTTTTAGCACTTAGTTATTATGTATTAGTTTTACAATATTTCTAATTTTGGTCTAGCTCTATTAAGTCTTCAATTTTCATTGCTATCCTAATTCTAGTAGCTAAAGAATTACGAAACAAAACCAAAACGTTACCTGCACTTGGAATCCCAACTGCAGCATGGTATCTACCTCATCTAACACGAGCATCTGCAAGTACTCCAAATTGCAACAACCTGCCTTCTTCATCAGAATATCATGCAATCTACCAGGCGTTGCAATGACCAGTTGAACTCCCTGCTTTAACCTGTGTATTTGTTGTGGCAACGGGTTACCTCCTATTATGAGTGCTGTCCTCAGATTTCTCAACCCTTGGCAGAACGACTTTGCTTGATGCTCTAACTGCATGCAGAGCTCCCGTGTTGGGCAGAGGACAAGGGCAAGAGGGCTTTGACAGCAGCGGTTATCTCGTTCCAGATTGGCTGGATATAAAACAAATTCAATTTTATTATGTAAAATAGTAAAAGGATTGAGATCAAGACTAAGTTATGGTAACTTTTAGGCAGAGCATTGGACACAGGGCTGATAACTTAGACCCCATCCACAGGATTGTTTCATCTTGTATCTGGTCAACTTCTGTACCATATAAATCGCTTGTTGAATCTAGCAATAAGCTATGTATTATGTTGCGAAGTGAAATTACTGTGACATTAGTGTTTACTCCCAATTACTGTCCATTGTGGGCGTAATTACTGCTGGTTTGGATGATTAGGCTTTTAACACTTTGATACCACAAAAAGTGCTTAAAACAGTGGAAGGCATGCTGCTCGATGACAAATTCCTAAAGTTGCTCTTACACCTGTTGCAGCATAAGCAAACTTTTGTAATGACCTGATGATGTGTTATCTTAAACAAAGAATGTGAGATGCCAAATGAGGGTTGCAAGATGCCTAAAATGAGCGTTTTTACTCCTTACTGACAGGGAGAATTAACAAAACAAAGAGGATGAAAACATTGAGCACCTTGAACGGATGCTCAACTTGCTTCAGCGGCTCCTTTTATCCATTCTTAAGAACTTTCTCTATCAAAATGTCTAAAATGAAATATATCCACACCATACAGCAAGGTGATAATCTGCTAGAGTAATTAGGCATGCCCGTTTTTAGGTTCATGTGGATAGTACCTGATGAATTTCAAACTCATATAAAAATAAGATTTCGCCAAAAGGTATTTTGTTTGAGAATAGTTAAACAAGTGGCATGTTTTTGAATATCAAAGCTAAGGAGCAGAGCTGAAAAAAGCTTTCCCCTTATGACAACTCAGTTATCTATCTTTATCACTTACATGTGGTTGCTGCAATCCTTTGGATGATAGGAAGAAGGAAACTTGCAGATTTCCCGGCGCCTGTCTGTGCACAGGCAATCAAATCTTTGCCACTCAGGCCAACAGGTATCGCTTGCATTTGAACTGGTGTAGGTTTGAGATAATTACTACTCCTCAAATTCTCACTAAGTTTTGGGTCGAATCCGCAATGACGAAACTCCATAATAAGAGAAGGAATATTTGCACCTTGTACTTTTATTTCCAATTTTTCCCTCAGGAAATCCATTTTTGCAGGTTCAAAGTTTTTTATAAAGGGATGTTCTCTATAAATGAAGTTATCTTTAAAAAATACTCTGAAATCATAGGGAGACATTTGATCTTTAGGCTGAGTTGACTCTGTATTATCAACATTTTCAGAATTCCCTAATTCATTTGCTGATGCAAAGAAATTCCTATGGTTAGAGATTTTATTCCTGGATAAATTCTTCTTTTTACATTCCATACTGCAAATGTCCTTATCTGTCTTATCACAAATATACGCCCCGTATCTTCCACACATAACGCAAACAGGCTCGTCTTTTTCAGGAAAACGCTGGTCACAGCTATTCTCTATAATTCTCCCTATCTCATCATGACCTACAAAACCATTTTCCTTTTTTCTAAAATCCTGTGATATTTGCTCCCATCTTTCAAAATTTTCAGGCACATGAAGCTCAGAAGTTGTGCGTCCCGGGAGAGATTGTTTGTGCTCTTTGTGGGTATCTTTGCATTCTTTATTGCCATATTCAGTAACGTTAATGCTATAAATTTTCAGTTTCTCCAAATTTATTTGCTTACACTCTAAACTGCAGATATCTTTCTCCGTTTTGTCACAAATGTAAGCCCCATATTTTCCACACACTTCACAAACTGGCTCTCCTTCTTTTGGAGGCCTCTGACATTCACTTTTTTCTACAACATTTTCCTCTTCATCCCCTAAGACATCCTCCTCCTTTCTTATTTCCCCAGATGTCGATAAAAGACCCTCTGCACCATATGTCCCTGATGCTGAAAACTTGGGCCTAAATTCTTCTGTTTCATTTTCTTCTAGTGGATCTTTCAGAATAGCATGGGATTTTTTGTCTCTTTCTTCGAGGATTTTGGTACTTTTTACTGCTCTCTTTGAAGAAGGCTTCTCTGATTTCTTTGAAAGGCTTCTTTTCGATTTTGAAACGGCGACAGACCTTGGGACAAACATTATCCCTCCAATCGAGAAGGAAAGTGGATGTAACTTTGAAACCATTCATGCGACATTTACACTCGAATTAGCATTGAATTGAATGTGCTAGCCTTGTTTCCATTAGACACGAAACAGAGGCAAAAGTAATCAAATGAAATCCATTTAATTATTGAACAACAATCTTACAGGCAAACATCAAAAAATATTTTATAATAGGAAGTAGTGAAATATCTAAGAAATTACAAGAAATATTGTCAAGGACACTGAGATAAACCATGGAGGTTTTCGAGCACAGTATCCTCTTTGATATGATCTGTTAAGAATGAACAAGTTTGTGATAAGAGTGTTGTAGTAACCATTGAAAAAGATATTTTAAATAATTTTTTAGTTGCTATTAAGCGAATTTTCGAGTGATTTCATTCTATATTTCAATGCCATTAAAAGCAATATACTTTTTTCGACATTCTGTATTTACCAAAGGAAAGGAAAATTCATTTTTGGTAGCTTGACGGGTTTTGTAGTTGTGTCTTGAGTTTGTTTTTTAGAATAAGCCACTTATGGGGGTGCTAAACTGTTGTTACTTATATCATACATGAATTTAGCAGCTTCTAGCTTATAAATATTTTACCTAACTTTGTAAATAGAGGCTTTGAGCTTTCTTTAAAACCTAAAAACGTCATAATTCTAACTGCTTTTTAAAGACCTTTATTCAGTTTTGTGGTTGCACACTTGAGCCATACAAAATGTCTCATTTTCGCAAGTACACCAATACCTTTTGAGATTTTCATATTAACATATTGTGAATGTTGTTTTGAGCTTAATTTGTTGTCAATAAGAACACCAAGATATTTTATACAGTCCATTTCTTTTACAGAAAGGTTATCAATTTCGATATCAATGGTGGCGTCAACTTTTCTTTCGTTTGGAATGATAAGGAAGTCGAAATCAAAGATGAAAGCAAAGGCAAAATCAAAGGCAAAAGCAAAATCAAAGCAAAGAGAACTAAGGCAAAAGCAAATGCTAATACAAATACAAGAGCTAAGGCAAAAGCAAAAGTTTATGCAAAAGCAAAAACAAAAACAAAGGCAAAAGTTAAAATAAAAGCAAAAGCAAATACAAAAGCAAAATCAAAAGCTATGGCAATAAAAAAGCAAATCGTTTGCATAGAAAAGCAAATCAATTGAAATAAATCAGGGGGAGTAAAGCTTTCTTTCAAAAGATAAATCAATGCCTTAAAAACATTCAAAATTCCTTTTTCCGAACCTTATATTTTTTAGTTGGGAGGCCAAAAAAATGTTTTAAAGCAAAGTGTTATCGATTCTGAGAAGCAAAAATATTTTCGATAAGTTTCCAAAACATTAACAAGGAGTTTCGAAACATTGACGAAAATGTTTGCTTTTAATGCAATGTTTATCGTTTAATGATGTTTGACTGGTTGCTTGTCCTAAAAACATTGCAAGATAATCATCGAAAACAAGGAAAGCAAACATGCTGATGGTTTGAAGATAAGCACTTAATGATCATGTCCTAGTGCACAATCTATCAAGGAGGGTGGTCAGTCCCTGGATTGTTATTCAATGGAAAAATAACACATCAAGAGCGAAGCAAGAAGAGAAGAGAACAACTCAAGTAAAAAAGATTAGAAGTGAAATGGAAAGATATCAATCAACAAAACACTTATATACATTTCACTGCTAGTATCTTAACCTGCATACAATGTATTATCATCTGCAAAATTTCATAAAGACCCATCTTCAATATTGTAAAAACATCATTATTGAAAATGTTAAAAAGAAGAGGCCCTTGCATTGAACCCTGTGGTACTCCTTTTCCAAGTTTACCCCAGGTACTGTAGACACCCTTAACTTCCACTTTTTGCTTCGTGTTTGAGAGATAATCTTGTATAAGTGAAAGAGAATTCATTTCTAGTCCATAGGGGTGCAGCTTCGCCACAAGAAGATCTTTGGCAAACAGCCAAACGCCTTCGATAAATCCATAATTATTGGACCAATGCGTTTGTTTATCTCTATTCCTACTTTTCAATCCCCAATATGCCTAAAAAGAGCGTTTTGAAAAGTGTCTTCTGTAGGCACATAAAAATATAGAAAACTTGGATTCAAGAAATGGAGGGAGTTGAAGCTCTATAAATTTTTCAAACACTTTTGAAAGTGCAGTCAGCAGACTAATAGGTTTGTAATTTCTCTATTTAGGAGAAACTACTGCTTTCTTTGAGGGGTTAGGAAATTTGATGCCTAATAAGGGCTCCAAGATAAAATCATTTGAAATTTACAGGAACTAAGCGTTTATGATATCATGCCCATTTGCCTTTTTATGATTAAAATTGTTGATTATTTGCTGTAGTCCTTCTTTAGGGATCGGTTCAAAACTTAAATATTCGCTAGAATGTTCTTTAAGCATGGTTTGTAGGAATAGATGGTTAGGAAACCCATTGTTGTTCGTTTTTGTTTCACAATTGATGTTGAGCATTGCTTGAAAGTGCACAACGAATGTCGTATCCTCGTTCTTTAATGTTAAAATTGTACATGCAAATATTGCCTACATAAATATGATGCTGAATATTATAAAATCTTCTCTAAATAACGAATAGTTCTAGATGGGGAACCAAAGGAAGCGTTTTGGTCTATTCACTCAACCATGATCTTGTTGGCTGAAACAATTGCGAAACATAAGACTGTGCACTCTTTATTTAGAAAAACTGGCAAAGAAATGCAACAATAGTGACCTATTCTCACCCAATTAGCCACTCCTCCTCTCGAATCATTAAGGAACCCGAGTGCGAAGCAAGATGGCTATTCGCGAGGAATAGTGACTAACGGGCGGCTTCACTTCACTTTTACGCCCGCCATAGGGGGCTGGCCGTATGTCTCCTAAAAAAATTTCTTTACAGTTATATAAGTCTCATGCTATGCTTGAAGATAGTATGTACCTACATAGTCCCATGGAGGGACCTGCGTGAAAGTGAAGTGGAAGACACCTAGCAGTTGGAAAATTAAACGTCGCCTAGGGAGGAGGGCGGGTCGGTTTGAAGCCTTAACATCTTATTGCGTAGAAGAAGTTCAGAAAAGCCCACGCCCTGGGTTTTATCTTCTTGCCAAAGCCCTAGGGGGTATGAAGGTAAGCAGCAAAGCCTCCTGAGGGTGACAGACATTGTCTTCCTGCGTTGTTTCGAGAATTTAGAGTTTCTACTCGGGCGAGAATAGTAGGTGCCGATTGGTACTGTATTAAAATAATTATTTGAATCAAAGCTTAGGAATATAGTACAGGCGTTGCCTTAGAGAAAATAAAATTTAATCATGAGATATTTTTTAGTAAGGCACAATAATATCGTAAATGAATTAATATGTAGACTAGACACCGTGCTCGAAAACCCTTCTTTGTTCCAGTTTCCCCAACCACCTGAAGTAACATTGTGAAATTGCTATATTCATCTTGATCTAAGTACTAAACAACTTACTTGAATCTGAATTAGCATTTTGCATCAAATGAATGTGAATTGATTTGAATCTAAACAAAGTCAACCGTCTCGATGCTTTCGGTAGAACTATATGGCACCAGCTGCTAGGTATAAAATGGAACGACTTCGTAACCAATGAACAACTGTATGAACGGATTGGTGACAGATGGTGTTTCTCGGCGGACTCAGTCATTACAAGGCAAGCACAATGGTTGGCCCACTTGGTGCGCCAAAGCTCCGATAATGTTGCGCTACTGGGAAGCATGCCAACCGGCTGTTGGCGAGGTCGAGGTCGCCCACGTTCCCGTTTCGTTGATGTTATTGGGAAATGTTGTGGTCTGAGCACCAACAAATGATCGCAAACTCGATGCAACGCATTCCACTACGCAAAGGACAGCCTAGCCAGCAACCTATCCGCCGTTCACAACGACTAACAAACAATGCTGTAAATAACTAGGATAAGCTACCCAGGGGAAAAGGGGAATTTGAGGGAGTAAAAACACCACTTAAGCTTGAAGTAGATATGATGTTTACGATGGGGGTAATGAAGAAATTACTATCGGGTACACACGGCCTAGCCACAAGGAACCCAGTCAAGGACCGAGTGTAAGATTTTTAGAAAAACTAGGACTGGTGGTAAGGAGGGTAAAGCTACCTGAAAATTCATATTTTGCGTTTTTGGGATTAATTGATGCAAGTGCAATGCGAATGCGGGGTGCTTATAGCAGTAAACCTAAGTAAAAACGAAAGGGAAAACTTGACTTGTATATCTTAAAAGATGAAAACTATCTAAACGGAGCAATGTAAAATATCAACATTGGAAAACCTTAATGGAAGATCGTTACGGAGGGATATTCTAACGGCGAGGGTGCTTGTTAGAATTGCGGCTGAAGGTGGTCTTCGAAATTCTCAACAAAATCCTGAAAGGCTACCGTAGCAAAGAAAGCATACAAAACCTTGCTCTGTAAAATTCTAAATAAAATACTGCAAGGAAACATTCAAACAGTGCTCTATAAATTCTCAATAAAATTCTGCAAGGCTACCGTAGCAAAGGAAACATGCAAACGGTGCTCTATAAATTCTCAATAAAATTCTGCAAGGCAACCGTAGCGAAGGAAATATGCAAAACGGTGCTCTATAAATTCTCAATAAAATTCTGCAAGGCTGCCGTAGCGAAGGAAACATGGAAAACGGTGCTCTATAAATTCTCAATAAAATTCTGAAAGGCTACCGTAGCGAAGCAAATTTTCAAAACTCTCAATCATTTGAATCCACCAGTTATGCAGAGTATATTAAAATTACGTTCCTCAAATTATTTTTTAAGAAATCTAAATAACTAAGCCCATGTCAGGCCTAATCAAACAACCTTTGGGTCTAAAAGCCTCATGTCAATTGGGCCGCAGGTTTGGAATGGGTTTGCCAAACGAGATGAAATCAGCGGAAAATTTGAAAAGTTTCAAGGCCTTGATGAAACAATGGGATGGGCCAAACTGTAAATGTAGTGCCTGTCAGTGCTAACTATCTTAGCATTTTACTTAATCTTCGCTTATTATTATTACTATTATTATTATTATAATTTTATGTAAAGTTCGATTTTGATTAGTTAACTTGTATATATCTGTATATATATTGTTAGCTATTGCAATGTAATCAATTGAATGAAAATAAATGCACAAACAAAACGAAGGAAACATGCAAAGGGTGCTCTATAAATTCTCGATAAAATTCTGCAAGGCTACCGTAGCGAAGGAAACATGCAAAACGGTGCTCTATAAATTCTCAATAAAATTCTGCAAGGCTACCGTAGCGAAGGAAATATGCAAACGGCGCTCTATAAATTCTCAATAAAATTCTGCTAGGCTACCGTAGCGAAGGAAACATGCAAAACGGTGCTCTATAAATTCTCAATAAAATTCTGCAAGGCTACCGTAGCGAAGGAAACATGCAAAACGGAGCAATTTTTGGGTTAAAACGTGTCAATTTGGCCCGGCCTAAGTGCACAAGTAGTATATATAAGCTTAACTTACAGCATTCGCTGCCTGCTGTGCCAATGTAGGCGACGGTTTTACAACTCTTCAGAAGGGTAAGCTTTGAAGCCTCGCAGCTTGTTGCGTAGGAGAAGGACAGAAAAGCCCACGCCCTGGGCTTTATCTTCTTGCCAAAGCCCTAGGGGGGTATGGAGGTAAGCAGCAAAGCCTCCTGAGGGTGACAGACATTGTCTTCCTGCGTTGTTTCGAGAATTTAGAGTTTCCACTCGGGCGAGAATAGGTTCCCTGACCATCTATTTCTATAAACCATTTTTAAAGTAACTAATTATCTCTGCAGTTTTTGAATGCTCATTTAGTAGTTGATGTGCTGAATCTTTTATCTGACCTATGCTTACAAAATGATTATTTATTATTTCGGCAACTGATTGCGGATCACTAATAGGACAATCATTTTCTGAAATCGTAATTCTAATTTTAATTGAGAGCAACTCAAGGATATGACTATATTACCATCCTGGTGCATCGAGCAAAGTCTGGGAAAGATTGTCATATGATATAAGAATTCATGACATTTTCAGTTTACAGTTTCGTTTCAACTGACTTTACATATGAAGAAGAACTATAATGTAAGATATGAACAATATTGCGTAATTAACATATGTATTAAGTAAAAATGTGAATGTAGACATGTATAGCATGATATTGAATGTATTTTACTGATATTTTAATAACTGTAACTGTGAATAATTCAGAATATTTGTTGGAACCAATAAAAGTAAATACCAATACATGTCTTGAGTGACTGCAAACCCTTCTAAATTTCAATCAATTACAATCGGAAACAATAGTAAACATATAGATGAATTTGAAATTAACAATGATCATAGAATAAAAGTCGAAAACTCTGTTACTTTACTTGGTATTCAAATTGATGGAAGTTTAAAATTTGACGCCCATATCGATAAACTCTGTAAGGAAGCTGCTAAACAATTAAATTTCCTATAGCGATTTGCTGGATATATGGGAGAAGGAGAAAAAAAGATAATAATCAATTCTTTCATTTTATGTCACTTTAACTACTGCCAATTGATATGGATGTTATGTAGCAAAGGAAGCCAGGACAAACTCGAGAAGATTAACGAAAGAGCACTGAGACTAGCATATTCTGACTATTCATCCTCCTATGAGGAATTGCTTCTCATATTAATTCTGTAAAAGTTTTAGCACTTAAGGTATATAAAACTCTTAACGGGCTTAACCCACCTTTTATGCAGAATTATTTCTTTCGAGTTAAAAAAGCTCTTGCAATTCCAAAGGTTAAAACAACTAACAATGGAATTAAATCACACATTTTTCAAGGGCCCACAACACTAAAAGTTTCCAAGATCTTTTAGAAATTTGGTTTCTTGAGAACAAATGTTCCTGCACATTTTGTAGTAGATGACTTGTCTGATGCAAACTTTAAATTTGCTGTATGTTAGTCTAAGTGAAATTGTACTATTGCTAAAACTAACAATAAATGATATAAACAATACAATACAATATCTACTTGATGAATTTATTCGCACATTTGGGGTACATTGAGTTGAAAATCTAACCAGTGGAAGTATGCAAAACCTGGTAGCGTCATTGGTTATTGTAACACGGCATCTGTTCATGAATGTGTTTTTCTTTGAGATAGGTTGCCGACTTCGTTCGTTCGTCTTTCGCGAGTCAACATCTTGCGGAAAAATGCAACAAAGCAATGCCGGGCCGTTGTGTTGGAGAAGAAATACAAAAACGGACTAGAGACCGCACTGAGAAGCGGAAATTTCTGCAACGTAGCCATGAAGTAATGATCGGACAAATGCAGCCTCGAGTTCGTATTGAAGATGAACGATACCGAGATTGCTGGGCACCATGAGACAAGCAGTGCCAACACCAATACGAAAATCACACGCAAAGATCTTTTCACGCCTCTCTGATGAAATGAAACAGACACCCTTGCAGTTAGATTATCACCAACTTGAATTTCGTTCGCCTTCAGCTTTTTTAGTGTAACCAAATACAAGTAGGTGATAGTAATTATGATAGCAATAGCAAAAACGGCGGGGAATTTTTGATGGACAAATGTACCAAGTAGGCCCACAATCGGTGAAGCGAACCAAATAGCTGTTATGATACAGTATCCTTTAGACTTCCTCATGTACAAACTGTATGCATGCTTTTTGGACGCCCGCAAATACCGATCGTACGTTATAGCAAGCATGGACAGTATAGAGGCACAGGCAACGGTATGGAATATCAGTTCGCAAATGATTAAAAGCATGCAGTTTGGTTCTTCGAAACTCAAATGAAGAATTGCCAGCATTGGGAAAAGGACCACTCCGGTGATCAGATCGCTGGCACATAGCGAGCGGAGGATCTTGTAGAACGTCCCGTTCAACTCCCTTGTGAATGTGATGGCGTAGATTATTAGGCCGTTAATTGTGATCGAAAAGACGGCCATAATGGCGTAGATGCAGCCAATTGTTATGAAGTATGTTGCAGCCTCGTTGCGATGATTTAAGGCAGAGGCATCGATGCATGATGATTTCCCGTCCATTTCTGCAGCAAAGGGCCTGGAAATGATATTACGATAAGGAACGTTAAACATGTAGCAACCAATCATGGTAGATTTATGAAAAAGTGCCCTTGAAGCGATGGGCCCCCCAATGATTGAAATGCTCCCTTCATCTCTGCATAAATCGTGGCCTAATAGGCAAGTGAGAACGAAAGGAGATAAAACATTTTCTTGGTTAAAGAAACGGGGTCTGAATGGGTTTTAGGACTAGGACTAGTGAAAAGGATATTATCCTTTGAAAATCATGTCATTTCTTTCCAGTCCATGTTTTATCCACTTCTCGATAATACCAAATATTTCGTCTAGTTGTCACATAAACAACGTCTAGTTGCCATATAAATTATACAACTAATGAAGAAATGATTAAGTTCCTATTAGTTCTTTGAAAGCCTCCAACAAAAACATATTCTACAAAACGTTGAACTCAACAATTGGATGATTAGTACTATTTGAAGCCAATTGTAAACAATGATGTTTCATCGTGCATGGGCGGCGAAACAGCCGTCGAATTTCTATGAGATTCAAAACATTTCTTTTGGTATTTACTGTATTTTCAGTTGCACCTAGAAGCCTTTTACGTGTGTTTAAACATAACCACAATCAGAATAACGTGACTGAAGAAAGAATTTAGAGAGTCAAAACAGAATGACCCAGCAACGATTTAGGAAGGCAACGGGGAGGACAACTATTTAGTCTTTCTAATATTCAGGGAGACATTCCCCGTCCTCTCCCCTGCACAAAACCACTGCACCCTGGCAAACTTAAGTAAAGCCTAAAGACTGTTGAGCAGTGGTGGCGCTAGGTTTCCTCCGACAAAGGGGCTAGCACTTCCGACGGAGGGGCTAATTTTTTTCAAAACTTAAAAAATTCGCTCCGACAAAAAAAATGCAAGCATAATTTATCTTCCGACGGAGGGGCTAGCCTCCTCCGACGGGGGGCTGTAGCCCCCCCTGCCCCCCCTCTGGCGCCACCACTGCTGTTGAGAAATAAGACCAGAGAAATGAATCAATCAATTTTGGACGGTCAGACCCTAAGAAACAAATTAATCTAAACAGAAAGTAACGATCCTAAAAAATGACCGAATCTACGAAAGATGGTTTGTTTTCAAGAAAGAATTGAATCTTTAAAAGACGGTTGAGGCCCTAAACAGTGACTGTATCTGTAAAAGCCGGTTTTTTCCTAACCAATAACCGTATATAGCTAAAAGAAATCAGAAGCATAGTGAAGCGGTTCTCTTCCAGGCGTATTACTCTGTTGAGTCAGACGAAAAGCTGAAGTATCCTTATTTTTCTGGTCAAATAACCGTATCTATAAAAGACGGTTAAGATCCTAAACAATGACCGTATTGAAAAAAGACTGTGGGTTCCTAACATAAAACCGTATCGATAAAATAGCCGAATCATTAACAGACGGTAAAGATCCACAAAAATACCAAATCCATAGAAGACGGTTAGTTCACCGACCATATCCATAAAAGACTAGATCGTTGGAAACGACTGAATAGACAAAACACTTTCAGATTCTAAAAATGACTAGCCATCCAAAGTAGAAGTAGGATTTGAAAAAAAATCCATATAATTTTAATCCACAATTAATCCACATAACTATTTGGGTCATTTTCATTCTCGAAAATTATCTCGACTTATCATATGCATAACTATTTCACTACTACACTAATTAGTTACAATACAGTATCTATATTTGAAAACTCATTCAAGATAAGAAACCTTATTAAAAAGAAATAAACATTTGTTACCTTTTTTACCCGACGTCCAAAACTTGATTCTATAGCTTTAACCAGACCAGTCTCTTCAGCTTGGATTGAGCGAGTGTTCGCAGCGTATAACGGACACGGATTTGAGCAGAAACTCAGGAGCGATATTAATAATGCGCATCTGCCCGGGGGTAACGTAGTGTAACAAGATTAACTACCGCTGACCTATCCATCTTCCACGTGTTCTTATAACGCATGCGTATTGTATATCTTGATTTGTACGTATTTATTTTAGTTGTGATTCACTTACGATCGAGTCTGTTGTTTGATTCTGTATGGTTTCAGTTCTGATTATATATAGGTTTATATCGTGGGGAGACCACGAAAATAGGCTTGTCGAGATGGAGGGTTTACTAGGTTGAGACATGCATTCTCATCACGATATATTTACAATGTTATGAATACCTTTTTCTCGAGACTCATTCTCATTGAAGTTTTGTCTAATGCAGTGGTGGCGATGTTCCGTCAAATTCAGGCATAACTGGTGGAATCAAAACACTTTCAATTCAGTATGCTTCAGTTAGTTGGAAGAAGTATCAAGTCTTTCCTGAAAACTGTGATTTATCATTCTCCATGTATAGAAATTTGCCTGAGGATATTAAGATAATGAGTCTGCGTGCACTTGTCTCGTGGTGACGATGTCCCTTGAAAATCAGCTATAATAAGTTGAATCAAGAAACTTTCAATTCAGAATATTTCAGTTAGTTGGGAGAAGTTGTTCCTGAAAACTGGAACGTGCTAACTTTGATTTGTTTGGACAGAAGGCGTCATAGAAGGCGTCATCTCTTTGTGGAACCATCTTCTTGAGTTCATGAATCACATGGCTAGATATGCCCAATCAGAGGAGATAAGAACTGTGAACATGGCTTAGTATTCCTGCCCCCCCCCCCCCCCCCTCAAAAAGAAGCAACTCTATCGTAACGGGCGGCTGAAGAGTAGCCCTCCAACACCCTTAAATGCTTGAGTACTTGTAGCCTATAAGATTCAACCAACTGTGTTACACTTGTATAAGAAGGTGTTCTTAAATACCTTTAAAAACACTTGCAATTATGACACGCATACAATGGAATAATATTTCCAGGAACTTCCACACTTCCACACTCTCAACTTGGTCAATGTTTATACACACTAATGTAAACATCGCTGTGATTGCATAATTTGCTATCTGCCAGCGATTCATTTACGTATTTATCAGCAACATCTTGTTTTGATGCAGGATAGCAATTTACGCAATAACTTAACTAGGATAGCTTGGATAGTACCCAACCTCCTGCGCATATTTTCACATCTGCAACAATTTGGAGAGGAAGGTTCGGCACGAGGTTTAAGAAAACGAGAATAAATCCTGCTCATTATCTCTGCGAAAGCGGTTTTAAAACGTGCGGCTGCGATTAAAGAGAATAAAGTTTGGAAAAGCATGGATTCAAATGAGCTCTACTAGATTGAGTGGAAAACTTATCCTCCAGGGCTAGTTTCCTTCGCAATCCAACAAAAGCACACACGTAATTAGGACCTAAACGGCTTATGTCATTTGAGATTGCGTAAGGGATACAATGAGCTGCAGCTGACAGGAAAAAGTGAACCAATGAAAATCAAATAATCCACTTTCGGGTTCTGGGTGCCACCATGTCTTCCATCTTGGAATTATGCATATTGGTACAGAGGCATCTGGGAGATATTATACCAGAATCATTTGCATTTTCTGAGACAGCGCAATGCATGAAGGGATGCGGAGGAGGTGGAGTTGCATTAATCCAAGATGGTGGAACTATCTGGAAAGTGATCAATTCGTGAATGAACTTATCAAAAACTTTAGATATCGGGGTGGGTAAGAATTGTGTTATTAGCATATAGTATAGGATAATATAGTATGGTATAGTATAGTATAATATAGCATACGGGAATACGGAGAATAGTCGTAAGAGAGAGATGATTAACAGTCTGAAAACAAGAGATGACAATAGAGTAAAGACGGTGCAGCCTCTTTCAGGCATCTTGCTGTCTCTTTGTGTTTTTTATCTAAAATCGTTCATAAGGAAGGCGAGGCCACCACGATGCCTTGGCCCACTTTTCGAAAGGTAAACAAAGTCAACCATAAACATAAAGGGTCTTTTGTGCACAGGCCTTCTGTCGCGAGGGTTTTTAGAAAAGTGTTTTGAGGCCCTATCAAATCACTCTGCAAAACAGGAGAACGTCACCAGAAGAAGTTTTGTAACTTAAAAATAAAGAAAACATATGCTGGAAACTCAAAGTATAACAGGAAACTTTAAAAGCGCCTGTGATTAATAAGATGCTTTTACTCTAGGGGGCCATCAATATTCAGTTTATTCAAGAGCGTTTCGGCTCTTGAGGATTCACGCAATATGTTAACAAATGTCTTGCACGGGATGTGAAGAACATGTCCACTGGGTGGAGTTGCGTGCAAGCGTAAAATTAGGTGCAATAGATTTTCAAAGGCTGGGTTCTGATCCACCGAATTGACGTATTCAGATGCACTGAAAGGGAGGAGAGGTTTGACCACTTGCGTCATTTACTTTTGAATAGTAACAGATTAAGAGTAATCTCTATCCACAGAATATGGTAGCATTCACCCTGAAAGGCCTTAGTGTGCTAAGATTTTATGGGCTTTTTCAAGAAAGAAATAAAGAAATTCTTCACATCTATCTTCAAATTTTGGCTGATCCGAATCTTTTTAGTATCATATATTGTCTATTATCATACAATATGTACAGACTTTTCTGCTCTCGAATGGCCAAATATGTAAGGTGTGGCACTCGAAAAACATTTGCAAGGAGACTTCTACATTGTTGGTAAGGCTATAAGAGATGCGTGTTTCTTGTAATTTCAGTGAATGGACTGTCTTTTGGTTGTGTTTTCACCGATGAGATTAGATTGAACGTGCTTCAACTTCTTGATCGCGTCCAAAAATATTACCTAGTTATGATAAACCCATGTGAACATGAAGAAAATCCTTAGAAACTTTCAGTACACGCTTTTTTTTATAAGGAACCTACCGCAAGGTTCCTTAAATTTTTCATTGTAAATTTTTTATTACAGAAATAAATAGAAGAAAAGAATCCATTGTGTTTTACAAGAAATTTTCTAGTTCTTGGTTCCTTATAAACGGTTCCTTATAAGAAAAACGCGTGTAGTCAAATTATAAAAAAAGCTGCCGTGCTGGAAACAAGGTCTACGTCACGCTAGCATTTTTAACGGAGACTCGCTCAGGCGAAACACTCTTCTTTCAATGAATTGAGATAACTTTCATGAAATTGCATGAAATACCATCTATTTAAGAATAATACTTAATCCTTTTTCTGCGTATTGATATTCTCGTTCGTTTGTCATCTACGATATTCTTTAATTATTCTGTAATTTATCTTATTAAAACGAAAATAAATTAATTCAATAACTAAACAACATACAATGTTAATAGTGAGGACAGTCTTGAAAGATTTGGAGAGATGTAACAAATCCAAAACTTAAATTGTCTAGGTTGAGTACGGTATGGTAACTTGCTATCTAACTGTGAAGCTCTTTACAATTTTATAGCCCTAAATACTACCCTGGGGAACGTCTGTTTACAGTACTGGGGAGGGTATTCAGTACTGTGGGAGGATATCATCATGCATTGAAGAGTGTTCAGTGAGGGATGACAAATGTACTATGGGAGGATACATATCATACAGCACTGTGGAGAAATACCATCAGTAGCACTATTGGGGGATGCCATCATCATGTGGAGGATATTCAGTACTATGGAGAAAAGTACTGTGGAGGATGTTAATTACTGTGAAAGGGTGCCATCAGTACTGTGGACAGATACCATCATTATTATAAGGAGATACCACCCATAGTAGTACTGTTGAGGTTGCTCACTACTTTTGGGGATATCATCACTACTGTGGAGGATGTTCAGTGCTGTGGGGAATATCAGATCCATACTGTGGAAGGATAAAATAAGCACTGTGGAGGATGTTCAGTGCTGTAGAGAGAAACCACAAGTACAATGAACTATAAAGGTAATACCCCAAGTACTGATGGTATCCTCTCAAAGTACTGATGGTATCCTCTCACAGTACTGTTGGTATCCTCTCACAGTACTGAACGTTCTCCACAGTACTGAATTTCCTCCACGTATTCATTTTGCATTTTACAACAACTTGGTTCTATCACCTTGATCGAGCAGGAAAAAATTTGATGAATAAAATCATTAAAATAAAAGTGACACATACGATAGTTAGCATGATCCATAACCACCACGAGCATCTGCGTGTATTCATTTCTTCCAAGCGGTCAGATTCCTTTTTCAATTTTTGAAAATTCTTATCTACCAGTTTAGTCGAACTCTCAAGAGTCTAAATAAGAAAAATGGATAGCTCCAGGTTCATTATCCTCACCAAAATAGAAATTTGGGCTTAACTAACTATATTCAGAGAAAAAATTCCCATGGTAAATGTATATTATCATACACATAAGCCCATATCAGGGATATAGAAGCCGGGATTTTACAAAAAACAATGAATTGGCCTTTTACTTTCAGAGATTGCCTATCTTCAATGAAAATAGTGCCCTTGAAGTATCGTGCCCCCCTCCAAGTTTGAGATGCTGACTACGTCGTCCCTGCCCGATATAAATTCAATTTAAGATGGGCCCGACAATTCGCATAAAAATTGACCCTATTTTTTATATTGCTGGCTGCCATGTTGATTCATAACTCCGATGTTTCGATTAGGAAATATTTTGCATTGTTTCTGACTAATCCGTTATTTGGAAAGGCTAAAACATTAGTCTTACAACATGAGCCTCAGTTTTCTGCACTGAATTGAATTGTGTGATAGCTTCAAACTTTATACGAGTGATGTACGAACAAATATCAGATATAAAATATTGAACAAATGCAAAGAATCTCGTAGTAACAAAACATCTGAAAATAAATGCCACCAAATCAGAAAATTCGAGCATACCTCTTTATCTTGTTTGATAATTTGACTGGCAGCAATTGAAGAGTGTTTCATACTCTGCGCCATTTTGATCATCTCTTCTGCAACTTTTTCCTGAGCCTCGTGATGGTGTTTGATGATGTCATCAATGTTTTCTTTTGTTGAATCGCCGTCAGATAGCAAAGCTCTGAGGCAAATAGAGAATTCAGTTATTATTGCTTGTTTAGCTTTGGTTGACCAGTAAAGACGCATTCAAACCTAATTTTTCTGGATTTTGCAGCTTTGCCATACCTCTTCTTACCCAAAGTTTACCAGAGCAGACTAATTTAATGGACATATGCCACCATTAGGTCTCAAACCTGGATTGATGCGACCAAAGGGGAGCACACTAACCACTGTCCTAAACCAGGTCAATAATTATGCACAGTAATATTTAGGTGGTCACATCTCTAGGCTTATCCACAGTGAGGCATCAATTCGTGTTTCGGATTAAATACTTTTAAAGAGCTATGGTATATCAACATTTATTCATAAGGCATGGTCTAACTCGGGAAATCAAATTTTACCAGAGACCGGGTGGTGGCATATATAAATTGCAGTAGCCTGCTGTGGTAAAATTGAATTTCCAGTGTTAGACAATGCGTTATGAATTGATCTTTTTACCTAAATACATAAGGCATACTCTCACATTAGAATATATTCTCAAAAATTTACTACCACAATGTTAATATCAGGAATCTCCCCAACAAAGGCTAGCATGCTAATTGGCTACAGTCCTGTCCTAATTAATGCAAGTTTTCAAGTTTCCAGCAATCCACAACTAAGGATTAGGGATTCAATCTTTCTTTAGAGCAAATTATAATCAGCTGAATTTATAAAGCTTGGTTAGCCCACTGGCCCTAATAGGCAAGGTCCTGAGTTCAATACCTGGATAGAGAATAACTCTCATTACACAAACTCTATTCTATAATAATCTAAATGAGATGGTTAACAAAGCCTAAGAGAGGAGGGGTGAGAATGAAACATAGGGAAGATTGTTATCACTGAAAGACAAGATTCAAGTGCCAATCATTACAATCAATTATCTAATTCAATACCTTCTTTTTTTTAATCCAAGATTCCCAACCTCATCTTCAGCACCTGTAATAAAAAGACGAAATACGTCACTGATTTTACATCTTAGAAAAGTAATAAAATCAGAAACATAGGTAGTGCAACTATAGCTTTAGCATGTCTATCTCTCAAGCCCCATTTACACTATACTGAATAGCTTTGGCAGCAATGATGTAATTTAGAAATACGCAACGCAATAGTAGAAATTCTTACCATGACTGATACAAAACAGCCTTACCTAGCAAATCTCGCCTCATCTCCTTATGATACCGACTCTTTGCCATCAACTCAATATCTCTACTTAAGCTGTTGCCATGGTTTCCTGGGTTTGAAATTCCACGATCTGTCAGGTTTGTTGCGACTGGAATCAACTGCTGGTAGGCACGGACTTTCGAGCAAGAAGATTGCTGAAAGTAACAAAGTTTTGTAAGAGTTGGCAATATGGTATAAAAATGAATAATTTGACATACCGCAGTAGCTTTTTAGCAATTTAACAAGATATTCCCATAGCATTTAAGATAAAAAGCCAAGATAACAAAAGACTAAACGTATAAAGCCATGCCTCTCCTCAGTAGCTATGCTCGATACGTTTAGTCTTCTGTTATTGGGGCTATTTAAGTTGATCAAGAGGTTCAGGAAAGGGTAAATTGGGCCTGAGATTAGCGTTTTTATTATCTGGGAAAATGGGATTAGACTTCTCGGGACTGGTATTTGGAAATGAAAAAGTGAATTGAGATTGGGTTTGTTAAATATGTCATATGGATTGATGAATAGAATCTTAAGTAAACAAAAGGCTAAGCGAATAATATCAAGGGGGGAAGAGGAAAATGCAATTTACCAATTTTTCTGTTCGAGCAACCCCCTGGAGAAATTCAACTTTACGCTTGTAATCCCTCATAATTTCATCCTCAGGTTTGCTAAAAGATAAACACAGGAGATTTAATCACATTAAGATATCACGAGCAAGTATAAATTACAAGATTGAACCCTCCAGGAGCTGCAAATCGTGCATGACTGCACAAACAATGTTTAGAGGCATATTGAAGTACATTAAGCGGTATTTCATATCCACTCACCCTGTGGAGATTTTGTTTATTGCGCCTAATGATATGGGTATTCCTAGCACAATTTGAAAACTAAACAAAAAATATTTGTTTTTTTCAATTGATACTCAAACAAAAATTATAGGTCATGTTGATTTTATTGAAGAATTTGAAATGTCCATCTAGGTTTGAAAACGGTCTTTGGCACTCTGGCACTTATTTAAGGAGATTGCAATTTTATTAACTTATCCAGAGGGTTGAAAATTGAACAATCGTCATATTTAAAAGCTTTGGAATTTTATATTATTATCAATATTTTTAGTTATAGAAGAGCAAGCAGATCATGATGACATCAATATCTCAATGGCAAATGTCTAGAAGAAGTAAAAGTTGACATGGAAAAGATTCTGAGGTTCATCTTATGCAGTGGTGGTTTTAGAGACTACAGGGCCCCAGGGCCAAACATTTTGATTTTGCCAAATTTTTTGTTTTCTACACGTTATTTTGCAATTTTCATTTATTTGCTCTTCTTGTCTATATTAAGTGCCACTGACATAGGCTGACCCAAAAACCACCACTGATCTCATGTTTGCATCTACTGTACCTGGATTGTCTACCAATTTCTGCCAACTGGAAACTCAAAGCTTCGAGGTACTGAAAAAAGAAAATAATAATATTAAAACACAGGGATATATGTTGGGCAGTCTTTTTCAAAATATGAACTTTTGTGCCAAATTAGAAGAAAAAGCGTTTAATACAAGGACCCTTTACAACTAAGGTAGTGAGTGCCGTGAGTGCAAACTACCTTGTGCCTTCTAGGAATAAGGTCTCTGTGGCCTTTTGTGGCCTGGAAAACATGTATGTTACGCCAAAGATCTTCAGCCGCAATCAGAGCAATAGATATTCAGACAATTTGGTATTCAGACAATTTGCGGGGCGTAAACCTTTGACATAGGAAATACGAACTTTCCACAGAGGAAGCTCCACCAACAATAGCCCTAAGAAGAAGTACATCCAACCATTGCCCTCGTTAACTGTAAAACTAATCTAAACCAAAAGTTAAAAGCAAAACATAATGTTGATCCTTATGCCATAAAACTCACAATCATAATAGCATAAGGTTATGGCGTGGGTTTACTAAGTACATAATGCTGTTGCTGCTGCTGTTTGTTTTCGGTCTACCAGTAGGTCTCTTAGCTTCAGTGATCATGATAGTTTTTCGTTTACTTGCTGTTAAGCTGCAGGGTATCATATTGGTTCGTTCATACAGTTCTCCTTTGTTGATGGTTCTTGGTCATTTTACATGTATGGATTTTCTTAGAATCCTACTTTGAATCCTCTGCCCTGTGTTTCCAGCAAAGATTCTAAGTATTTGCAATTTCTCCACTCTGTATCACTTGTTCTACTTTTATGGTTTTTCTCTGTTTTTGATTTATTGATAAATACAGTTGACTCCGGTTATAGTCACACCCAATGTTTTTGGGAAAAATGTGACTGTAAGCGGAGTGTGACTATATGCGGAGTTGCCACAAATAGGGGTAAAAGTGACAGAAAATCATAGATTTTACCGTAAAAGGGGTGAGAAACACTATGCGGTTGCTTCCAATGCAATAATTGTTATGTTCGCCATCTACTATCTAAATGTTATACAAATGAAATCTATATATATAAAACAGAACTGTTTGTATGTATGTTTGTATGTTTGTGTGTATGTATGTATGTCCGCTTAAAACTCAAGAACCACTAAACACACAGCACAATGAAAGGTATCATCACAACCAGAATTTATCTGGGAGTGTCCCTATCTGAAAATGTTTTACAAATCGTTTAGAAATAAAAGAGGAGAAAAAAAATGTTACGAGTAGTTGAGATAAATTGTGTTAAAATATGGATTTCTTTGATGCCATTATGACGTCAAATCAACGACCGGGCTTTAGCTGCATTTCTTTCTCAGTTTGGTTAGAGACATGCAAAAATCATTTAAGTTTGATCTAATGTGACGTCAAATTCATGTTCTGACTCCATAGTAGAATTTGTTGTCATGAAAGTTATCTTAGTTGCCATAGATGTAATTGTACAAATAGTACAAAATTTATGAATACGGGGCGCAAAGTGCTGAGGAAATGGACATTACGGAGTAGAACAGTCTTCGGATGGTACAGAACTTCAGTATAGCCAGAAAAATCAGAACCATAATGAAACGAACACATAGATACTACTTAAGCTTTTCGTCTGACACTCAACAGAGTAATACGTCAGAAAGAGAACGAAATAGTAACCTAACTGATTTATATACCCAGATGTGGATCGAAATAGGCCAATCAGAAAAGAGGTGAATGATTGGTATGGTGTGGGAAAACCAATCAACACCCACGATACAGTGAGCTGACCAATAAGATTATTTCAAGAGTCCTAAGGCGAAAACGAACTCCTTCTGTCTACACAATAGGGGATCCCTGGTTTTTATATAGACAGATTCCAAAATAGCTAAGTGAAAGGTAGATCTTGCTCTGCCAATTATTCGAAAGCAATTCTCACTGTAGGCTTTAGCACACTCTGGGTTGTCGAGCAAATGTTGACCTATAGCAGAGTCATGTTTTAGTGAACTTTTTGGTTTAGAGGCGCGAGATGGTTGTTCTCGTTGAGGAACAGTTTTGTTGCGTATGCTAGACGGCACGTGTTGTTTAACCCTATCACATAACCGCTGAGATGTGCGACCTACGTACCTGGCATCACACCGGCACGAGTATTCGTAAACTACTAGGCTGTTTTGTGTGGTAGGCACACTGTCTTTGCGGATGGATGGGATTATCTTCTTAGAGGAAAAGACGAGACGGGGGCTGACCGTAGCGTAGCACTTGGTTATGGCTGTTTTAATTTGTCTTTCGAATCGCAAAGAGACGTTGCCAATGTAAGGCAGTTTTAGATAAACAGGGCACTTTTGTGGACCAATCTTTTTGTCAGCCGAGAAACCTGCGATTTTATTACGAAAGCAAGCCGAAAAGAGGTCTTCTGGATAACCATTGTTGATGAGGGTAGATTTTATTTCTGCCAATTCTAAATTGAGTTTTGGTTCGGAACAGATCATAAGTGCCCGGTGAACCAAGGTGTTAATCAAATTAATTTTGATTTGTTTGGCACAAAAGGAATCCCAACGTGTATATAGGCCGCTAAAAGTTGGTTTCCTGTAAACACTGGTAAGAAAACCAGGTTCAGTTTTCTCCACAGAAACGTCAAGAAATGGCAAGGAGTTGTTTTCCTCCTTTTCAAAGGTGAATTTTAGAGACTGATGCAATGAGTTGAGTTTGGCAAGAAAAATATCACATTCAGACTCTTTTTCAAAAACCGCAAAAGTGTCATCAACATAGCGAAAGTAAACAAGGGGCTTTTGATGGCAGTTGAAGAGTTGATGCTCATTGAAGCCGACAAATATGTTCGCTAGCGCTGGTCCCAAAGGGCTGCCCATGGCAACACCGTCCTTTTGGCGGTACATCTCATTGTTGAAACTGAACTCCACAGAGCTCGTTGCAGATTTCATCAATTCAATGAAAACCTCCTCAGGGAACGACGGCCTTTCAAGCTCACTTCGGTACAACGCGTCGGCGCAAATCTTTATCGTTTCATCCAGAGGAACATTGGTAAACAAACTGCTGACGTCGAAAGAGCACCTTTCTGAAATTGATCAGCGGACCGAAAAACATACCATGCAAAAACATCATAGGAATGTAGGCCTTCTTTTTAGGAAACGTTTCGGTCACTTGTTGAGCAATCCTAAAAAGCACATATTAAATCTTTCGGACTACTCTCTCTCTGATACTGAAGAATTTGTATTAGAACATGGTTTAGAGTTTTGTATCCCACCCCGTGATATCAACAGAGAGGAGACTTTCGCTGAATTTGAGATTCTAATTGCTCAACTTGCTAGGCACAATCCTGTTTCGGACAACGAGCTCAGCTCACTAAAAGCCCGCCTAAGCGATTTGGCTCACGCTTACTGTGGCACCCCCATCGACCTCACCGATTTTCGTATGCATAGGGAACACTTTCAGGCTATAAAATCTTTGCGCAATAACAAGGATATCCTCATCACAAAACCAGATAAGGGATCCGGGGTCGTTATTTTGAATCAAAAAGACTACATTACCAAAATGGGTGATGTCCTTAACGACACTAATAAATTTGAAAAACTTGGCGACGTCGAACAGTTTGACAAAACGGCTAGACTAGAGCAGAAACTCCAAAAACGCCTTCTAGAATTATTCAACAAAAAACAGTTGGCTCGGGGAATTTATGACAGGATTCGACCCACTGGCTCGTAGCGTCCACGAATGTATGGTCTCCCCAAAACTCACAAACAGAGTATCCCACTAAGGCCTATTTTATCCATGGTTGGCTCGGCTCAACATCAACTTGCGAAATGGCTATCAGAGGTTTTGGAACCAGTTCTCCATTTGTACTCTGAAAATTGCATTTCGGACTCGTTCACTTTCGCCAAATTTATCCAAAAATTAGAGCTCAACCCCACTAAAACTTTTATGTGCTCTTTCGACGTCAGCAGTTTGTTTACCAATGTTCCTCTGGATGAAACGATAAAGATTTGCGCCGACGCGTTGTACCGAAGTGAGCTTGAAAGGCCGTCGTTCCCTGAGGAGGTTTTCATTGAATTGATGAAATCTGCAACGAGCTCTGTGGAGTTCAGTTTCAACAATGAGATGTACCGCCAAAAGGACGGTGTTGCCATGGGCAGCCCTTTGGGACCAGCGCTAGCGAACATATTTGTCGGCTTCAATGAGCATCAACTCTTCAACTGCCATCAAAAGCCCCTTGTTTACTTTCGCTATGTTGATGACACTTTTGCGGTTTTTGAAAAAGAGTCTGAATGTGATATTTTTCTTGCCAAACTCAACTCATTGCATCAGTCTCTAAAATTCACCTTTGAAAAGGAGGAAAACAACTCCTTGCCATTTCTTGACGTTTCTGTGGAGAAAACTGAACCTGGTTTTCTTACCAGTGTTTACAGGAAACCAACTTTTAGCGGCCTATATACACGTTGGGATTCCTTTTGTGCCAAACAAATCAAAATTAATTTGATTAACACCTTGGTTCACCGGGCACTTATGATCTGTTCCGAACCAAAACTCAATTTAGAATTGGCAGAAATAAAATCTACCCTCATCAACAATGGTTATCCAGAAGACCTCTTTTCGGCTTGCTTTCGTAATAAAATCGCAGGTTTCTCGGCTGACAAAAAGATTGGTCCACAAAAGTGCCCTGTTTATCTAAAACTGCCTTACATTGGCAACGTCTCTTTGCGATTCGAAAGACAAATTAAAACAGCCATAACCAAGTGCTACGCTACGGTCAGCCCCCGTCTCGTCTTTTCCTCTAAGAAGATAATCCCATCCATCCGCAAAGACAGTGTGCCTACCACACAAAACAGCCTAGTAGTTTACGAATACTCGTGCCGGTGTGATGCCAGGTACGTAGGTCGCACATCTCAGCGGTTATGTGATAGGGTTAAACAACACGTGCCGTCTAGCATACGCAACAAAACTGTTCCTCAACGAGAACAACCATCTCGCGCCTCTAAACCAAAAAGTTCACTAAAACATGACTCTGCTATAGGTCAACATTTGCTCGACAACCCAGAGTGTGCTAAAGCCTACAGTGAGAATTGCTTTCGAATAATTGGCAGAGCAAGATCTACCTTTCACTTAGCTATTTTGGAATCTGTCTATATAAAAACCAGGGATCCCCTATTGTGTAGACAGAAGGAGTTCGTTTTCGCCTTAGGACTCTTGAAATAATCTTATTGGTCAGCTCACTGTATCGTGGGTGTTGATTGGTTTTCCCACACCATACCAATCATTCACCTCTTTTCTGATTGGCCTATTTCGATCCACATCTGGGTATATAAATCAGTTAGGTTACTATTTCGTTCTCTTTCTGACGTATTACTCTGTTGAGTGTCAGACGAAAAGCTTAAGTAGTATCTATGTGTTCGTTTCATTATGGTTCCGATTTTTCTGGCTATACATTACGGAGTGCGAAACACTGTGAAAGTGGATACCCGCAAGGGCGAGCAGAATCTATAAATACAAGGCGCAAAGTGCTGACAAAATCGATAGGAAAACTGTCTCAAAAGAAGTATTTGAATGCTAATGAAAGTTATATTAGTTGGTATAGAAGTGTTCTTTCAAATTCGGTAAAAACACAGAATTTATGAATACAATGTGCGAAGCGCTAAGGAAATGGACATAGCGAAGTGCAAAGCACTGAGAAAGTGGATACCGTAAGGGCACGCAGCGCCCTGCGTTAGAGGCGAGTCTAAATGAGTAAAATAGCAGCTGTATAATAAGCACAAGAGTCATTTCGAAGTGCTTAGGGTTTCATTTGCTTATTCAATGGCTGGTAAAATCTATTTGTTTCATTTAGATTTCATTTATACAATTCAACAGCAATAATACAAGATTGTTGATCTTTTTAATCAATTGACTTCATTGTTCTTATGATTATAGGAGAGAAATATCAAATTCATTTAGGCCATACATAACACAATGTCATTTAGGTATAGCTACATAACACATCGTCATTTAGGCCCCAAAGTTCCTTATTGGCTACCTATTGAATTAAAATGTACTTAGGAAACCCCTAAAACTCAAATCGATCAGAAAAATTGCAAGCGAGGGTTTAGAATTCATTAGATTCACACTTTAGAATAATAGCCTTGACTTTCTATACAGTGTTAAGTACCCAAAATGAAATTAATGGTACCGCATGAATATATTTTCCAACGGATAGAGCAAATATGCTTTTTTTGCTGAACGTGACTGTAAAAAGAGTATTTTGCGGTTTGGGAATGCAGATAGTGGTGATTATAGGCGGGTTGTGCAGGCCCTGAAATGAGAGGCGCTCGATCGAGCGCGAGCGCCTCCACACTCGCCTCGAAAATTCTACTGGCTCGATTAATCGAGCGCCTCGCTGATCAAAAGGTGTTTTGTCTTAATACTCCGTAAATACAATTTGTGAATTTGTTGGACATAAAAATTTAGCCCAGATCTTCCTATCATCTCTGTAAAAGAGCGATAAACTGTCTTCCTTTCCCTTCTTTGTTGCGATCGTAAAGTTTCCAAGCGCTTCCCAAGCTGTATACGCCATTATCAAGCTGCCTCGCTTCTGTGTTGATTGCTATGGTGATTTGCGTAACGCACGTGTAGAAGAAATAAAATGGCTGCAAGCTCTACCGGCTCTACGGTAGAGCTGTCAACATTCAAATCCTGGGGGAAGGAGAATGTAATTGGGTATGATGTCAAAACTATCAATGACAAGCAGCATGTCACGAGAGTTTGGTGCAAGCTTTGCCGGAAGCATTCGAAAGATATCCAATCACATCCAACTTGCAAAGGCCCTGCTCGAAGGGCAATGCTGGCCTACGTTGATGGGACGTCATACGTTGCAAAGTGCAATGTAATGCGGCATTTAAGCGGAAAAGCGCATTTGATTGCCATTTGGGCAGAGCAAGGAACAACATCTGAGCAAAGACTATCTGAAGATGCAATAGGAGCTCATCAAACCAAGATTACCACTTCAATTGACAATGCTGCAAGAGAGGCATATCGAAAAATGTTTACAACGGCGTACGAACTTGCGGTGACTCCGACGATGCCCCTCCAACACTTTGAAGTCTTAATTAAATGTCAACGTAAAAATGGCGTTCGCCTCATAAAAGGAAAGAGTGACAGTCATGCCTGCAAAGAATATATACACTATATTGCTGATGCTGTAAGTGAAAAAGTAGCAGTTATTCTAGGATCAAGCGACTTCATGTCAGTTTTATCTGATGGTTCCCAGGCCCGGAAGACAAAAAAGGAGAAGGAGCTCATTTTAGTAAGGACAGAAAGGAATGGTATTCCTGTGTATTTTGTTTCGTCTCTGTTGGAAATGGCAGATTATGGTGGAGCAAATGCCAACTCCATTAAAAAAGCCATTGACCAAGTATTCTGTGAGAAGATGCACCTGGATGAGGAATCTTACCTGAAGTCAATGGTTGCAGCTACAGCTGATGGTGCCAGCGTAAACTTTGGAATTTATCAAGGGGTGTTGACTCAGCTCAAATCAACAAGACCTTGGCTACTTACTATCCATTGTGTAAACCATAGAGTTGAGCTGGCAGTCAAGGATGCCATGAAAGTGAAGCCATTTGAAGATGTTGATCAATTTTACCAAGCAAATGCAACTCTTCTGAAAAGGTCAAGTGATCTTACTGCAGCACTTTCACGTACTGCAGCAGCAATGAATATCACATGCTACAACCTCCCAAAAATAACAGGGACAAGATTTGTAAGTCACAGAAGAAGAGGGCTGCAAAGATTGCTCCACATGTGGCCAGTCTTCATTACTGCATATGAAAATGTAATTGCAGAGAATAAAAAGAAAGCTGAGACAATTGCGAAACTTAGAGGCCTCTTGATAAAGTTCAGGACTGTGAAGGTTCTCTACAATGTCTGCAGTTACTTAGACCTCCTTGATAAGATCAGCCCAATATCTCTAGTTTTTGAAGGAAATGATTTGTTGCCATGTGAAATCCAACCTAGTCTTCTGCTTACTTTGGAGGGACTTGATGAGTTAACTAATGCGAAAGAAGTCAATGATGTGCCCATTGATAGCAATTTGCTTTACTTTTCATTTGAGGCAAATGATGGAGATGCAACAGCCTCTATGTCAAGAGAGTATCAACAATCTGGGAATGAAAAGAGAAAGGAAAGAAATAAAGAATTCATTACTGTCACTGTTGGTGGGATGCAAATGAATGGAGCTGAGTTTTTGATTTCAGACACCATTGGTGCTGTTGCAATCAAACTAAGAGAAAATCTCATAGATAGATTCAGTGACTTTTCATCAAAAGTATACCAAGATATGAAATGGCTTGATCCCCAGAACTGGCAGTATGACAACAAAGAATATGGAAACCAACAAATTGTTGATCTCAGCAACCATTTTCAAGTGCCACTGGAAAGCAAGGGATTTCTCCTAAAACAGGCCCTAATAGAATGGAAGAGCTTAAAGAGGATTGTTCCAAAGTATTTTTCACCAGAGACATCTGCCTTTTCAATCTGGAGGAGCTTGCTTTGCAAGAGGAAGGATGAATTCCCTAACATGTGTTTGCTAGCAAAACTGCTACTGACAATTTCTGGATCAAACAGTTCTGTTGAAAGGGGATTTTCTATTCTAACCATGATGTTATCAGATCATAGGCTATCCACTTCCCAAGAAGTACTAGAAGAGAGGATGATCATTTCAGCAAATGATAAGAACTGGTCTGACACTGAAAGACAAGAAATAATTGATGTTGCAATTGATGCCTACATGAAAAAGAGACGCCTAAAACAGACTGAACTATTAGAGCCACCAGAAAAGATCCAAAAAGTTACTTGTGACAAAAGGAATGACAGTGACAACACCAGTGACAGTGAAAATGAGTTTGATGGAATTAGTAGTGTTGTCTCATCAGAGAGTGAGACAGATGATATATGATACTGTGACATTATGATACAGAAAAATTACAGTTCTGCAGGAAATCTTTTATGTTCTTTGTTCTTGAATTGTAAAATTTTGTTTCATTTTCGTTGTAATGTTAGTGAGAACATTTCAAAGTTTATTGACTAAGTTACTTGACTGAAGAGATTGTAAATGTTTAGTTCATTTTGAAGAATATACAGTTGATGATTCACTGTTGTAAATACTGTTTGTAATACAGTTGAAGTGTTACTATTGATGATGTACTGTATATTCTTGTTGTTTCAGTTTATGTTGTTTGATTCTTTTTCAATGATTGATTCTATTTTAGCTGCAGTTTTTCTGAAAAACAATAACCATGGCTCGTTTTTCCAGAACTTACCATTTGGTTTCCCACAAAGACAAAAATGATCTAGGAGCTTGATCAAGCGCCTCAGTGAATTGAGGAGCTTGATCAACCAAGCACCTAACTTTTGCTCATTTCAGGGCCTGGGGTTGTGACTAAAAGCGGAGTGACTGTAAGTGGAGTGTGTTTATAAGGATTTCACCAGGCGATGATTTGGGAAAGAATGAAATAGTGATTATAACCAGAGTGTGACTTAGACCGGAGTGACTATAGGCCTTCATCTAGTAACATTTCTGGCATTATTCGTTCTCTTTGGTTGATTTTTGATGTATCAGATTGAATGAATGTTATATCATCGATCAGCATACTTTAGATTGATGTTGATCTTTTTTACATCTTTATCTTTTATCCAATCCAATGCTGACCACATTTTTTGTTGGTAGTCTTGTGGTTGAATGTGGGTTGGTAGGGGCTTGATGGCATAAGCAAGATATAGTATAAAACGTAATGCTGATAAACAGTCTTCCTGGTAGATTCCAATTGATGCTGATATATCTTTTCCTATCTTAATATTCAAGATCAAAGATTAAGATATTATTTATAAGCAGGTGCATCATATGCATTTCACAGGGTATTCAGATGGTATTCAGGATCTTCATCAATTTTGACTGCTTAACAGTGTCGAGGGCTTTTGACATGTCAAATTAAAGTATGAAAATATCATAATTCTCAGATGTTATGGCTTTTTCAGCAAGACAAGAGGTTTTCTGGATGGACATTATGGTATTTAAAGATCTAAAGGACCACAGCAGACTAGTATTAACAGGTGACTTACAGAAAAACATAGACACACTTAAACAATTTTTCTCTGATAGAAAGGGTTGGATAAGAATAGTAGACTGCACCACGGCTGCCAAGCAGGCGAATGTGCATTGATGATGATGATGCTCTGCTGTTCCTTCGTGTTGGCCTAAATGAACTAATAGGTGTGATAATAGACATTTACGAACTAATTTTACCAATGATACCTTCTCTATTCTCCATTCAAACTTTCCATCACTTCGTTGAGCTTCTGATACCATAAATTCGCATTTCCCAAGTAGTCTTTTAAAGTTCACTTCTACATGCGAGGGTGCCATTTTGTTTTTTCATTCCATCATCATCATCACAGATGAAAGTCTCCTTAAGGAATCATAACATGCAACAGCACCAGATTTTCAAAACCTCTTTTTGAAACAAAATATAAAACCCTCTATTATTTCCTATTATTATTAAGACATCACCATAAATCCTCGAATTTGCTCCCAACTCCGAATAACACTCACCTAAAGTTTTGTTTTTGGAAATATGTAATCGTTAAGTTTATAAGTTTAATAGTTTGTAATTTGTAAGTTTATCAAAGGTTATTAAACCCCAATATTTGTTGATTGATATTAAAAAAAATCCTGTTGAATAAACCCTCACGGGGCCTTGTGTTATTTATATTCAATTCTGACAAAGCCCACACAGGACATATAGGATATAGCCATTAATTATTACTACCTTCATCTGAAGACAAGTAGGAAAAAGAAACGTGGGTTTCATGGTTGTAATTACATTTTGTTTGAGGAATGGCCTTCCTTGTCTTTGATTTGGCTTTAATGTATTCTATTATTTCATTGCAAACGGTGTGTTTAGTTTCAACTCAACGTCTAGCTACCATAGGCTGGAGTAATCTATTAAAGCTCCATGTTTTACCTGAAGTAACTCACTCCAATTCCCAGTTTGTTTTGAATTTTCCCTAAATTATGATTGGTTAGTTGCGAAATCAAGCCTCTGGATTGGCTAGAATCAACTTAAATCTGAAGTGTCTGAGTTGAAGATAAGTTTGCTTTGAAAGAAGTAGTAAGCTCAAAATCATGACATAAAAGATTGCTCAGTGAACCTAATTCTTCTCCTAATAGATAATTGAAGGACCTGATACGACGTGTCTCGCGTTTTGTTAGGGCTAGACGTTCTTGGTAAAATCTAAACTCCACTCCTTCGACTTTCATTTCAATTCAAAACCCTGGAATTATATTGGACTTCTCATGTTTACCAAAAGGATGAATAAGTCTGATATTTTGCCTAATAATTGCTTTTGATCAAACATGCTCGGATCTCGAGATCTCTCCTTTATTCAAATCACAACTCTATAATTAAATCTAGACGCCAAATCTTAACTAAAGACCATAATACAACAGAACTTAAAGAATGAAAAATTTAATATTTCCATTCAGCATCGTCAGACCATAATGTGATGAAAAAACCATCATGGCTGCCACATTTTAATCGCTGTTTTCCCTACCTTGTGAATTCCCTACTTTACTCAGTGCTACTATATGCACTACATCATCTATGTACACTACACGCTTTTAAGTTTATAAGAAACCTCACTTAAGGACTAGTACTAAAAGTTCCTTAAATTTTCTATTGTTCTCTATCGTAACAGGAAACAATAGAACAAATGAACCCATTGTATTTTACAAGAAACTCTAGTTCTAGGTTCCTTATAAACGGTTTCTTATAAGAAAAAAAGAGTCTATACCAATAAGTGAAACAATGAAAAAGGAATACAACTCCTGGCAGTAGAAATGTGTTTTTTGGAAAGATGATGAAGACTGTTAACAAATCTCCCAGATATCGAAGGTAAAGAATGAAAATGTGTCATGAAGAGCCCTGCCTGAAAGACAATCAATAAAGCAAATACTTAGAGAAGAGACAATATATCTTTTGAAGGTTCACTTTTATATGTGGGTTAGGGTTTTTATAAATTGTAATTTATTCAAATTTCCTTTAGATAGAGAGTATTTCAAATATGCTCTTGTTGACGGTTTAGCCTTAGTCATTATTGGATTTTCTTTTTTGCTATTGAAGATAAATTGAGACATTAATAACAATGAACGATAGTGAAGAATGACAAAGTAAGACATATCTCAGATGGATAGGTTAAATGCAGATAAAGACCTAGGGAGAACAGACGTGGACATCATTCATCAGATAAAAAACAAGAAGGACACGCTTTTTTATTTCATAAGAAACATCAAGGCCTAGTACAAAAGTTCCTTAAATTTTCTATTGTTCTCTACTTTTACACGAAACAATAGAACAAAAGAATCCATTGTATTTTATAAGAAATCCTAGTTCTTGGTTCCTTATAAATTGGTTCTTTATAAAAAAGCGTGTATACAGCTCTACGCCTATCTCAAGAGAGTCTGGTACCCAGTGTAGGTCTATCCATTATCTAGGTGTCAATCTGTTTCGGTTCAAGTCACTCTCTAGAGCCACATACTATAAGATTTGTTTTAAGATCTTTGGTTCATCATTGTTATTCTTGCGTTATGACTCTTAATTAATCCTTTTTATTTATGTCTACTTTTTCTCACTTGTGAATTGGTAATTCGGCCTACGTATTTGAGTTACGATTCATTAGGATTCATGATCTAGTTTGATCTTATTGTTGATTAATTGATTTTGTTATCATAATTTTCTCTAATAGAAGATCCTACAAAAAAGATGGCAGTTCTTGTTTGACGCAATGCATGATAGCAATATGCCCCTAGCAACGTATAGCTACCAGAATTAGTGACTGCAGCATCAAATATTTAACACATTTACGGAAAATTTGGGCCACTACAATTGTGTTGTGGAATCAACATAAATTGTGAAAACTCATCAAATCAGTGTAGCTGTAGTTTAATTCATATCAACTCAATTAGTCAACTCAACTGATAAAGATCGAATAGTAAACTGTAAACTTCATAAAAACTACAATCCCTAATGGCACCTTCGATTTTAGTGCAACAAAAAATTGAAACGGCCTAAAACTATCGTAGCTGTGGTCTATATTTGATACTTTGGCCGAATAGCCTTTAGTTTTGGTAGCTAATGCGTTGCTGGAGGGTATATTCCTATAATGCATTGCGAGAATGAGATTTGCTTTCTTTTGCAGAATCGTCTTGATCTCGGTCTTGATTGATTATTTCTCCTAGTACAATGAAGCATAGCCTTCCAAGGAGGCAAGGGGGGTCAAAGAAATGCCCAGATTCCGATAAATGTATACTTTCCAACAGAAGATTTCCTGCAATAGGATTTCCTCAATAGAGTCTTCAAAGGGGGTTTACCCTCGCTAAATATTTTCTGCGAAACGGCCTTTCCAGACATGGCTGCTGCCACAAGCAATAGAATAAAGAAGATTCGGTAACACAACTCCCAGGGAGAACTGTCGCAAGGCCTCCCAAAAGCTCAAATAAGTCTGAGATACTGCCTCAAACAGTGACACTCTTGATACCATCATGCAGAGAATCTTTGCCTCTACTGTAGAAAATACCCCTACAAGTGGTTGCTGAAAACCAATTTCGAGATATCTTTTTGTTCGAAGCCAAATTGTCGGAGCTCATATTAATCAGATATCGGGTGACGCCATGGCCAGAGCTAAATTCAATGATAAATGATACCTTTTGAGAATTATAATTGACCGCATTATTGGATTCCGCTTTGTTCTCTGAATAATATTCAACTTTGATGAAGGATGATATCTCTAATGTTTATCTCCAGCCCTCCACGCGAAACTTTCCTAATGTTTTCATCGAAAACCAGCGCTTTATCGCGAATTATTATTTGCCACGGTCGCAATTTTCAAAGCTGTTGGCTGCTGATTATTTTCGCTATCTCGAGCAGATTTCCAGCACGTTGGACTTTTGATTGCATTTATCGAGACGGCCTGATTTCATCAGATTTGCCCATCTTTGCGGTTGATTAATTACACCGCGTTAGTTCGGTCTGGTGCGCCTGTTCAAATTGCGAGAGATAATCAAGTTTATAGTGCCGAGCACAATATTATCAACATATCAAAATTACTTGAGCGTGGGACGCAATCAGTTTGAAAGCAAGTGTTTTTCTCTACAGCTCTGTTATTTCTAGCTCTGTTCGACCCTAGCAGCCTAACAGCAGCTCGTAACAAGTCTCGCGCTTCAAAGCGTTGTTCATCATGGATCGCTCTGATGACGAAGATATCGTGAAAGTCGAAATGCAGGATGTGTACCCCGCAGGCAAGCAACCAGGTGATTTTCTTGGGTGTATCCTTCATTTGTGTTCTTACACGAGAAGTTTTTGTGGATATTTGTTGCAGAGTGGTACTTTAGACACATCCCTCTTTATACAGCCTCGATTTAGATTTGAATGTTCTAGTATGTTAACTATGAAAATGAAAGTACAATGATTTTGTGGTAAAGTGGGAACCCCGTTATGTAATAATGTCACCAAATGGGCTAAACATATTGGCTAGGAAAAGGGCTGGTCTCATTAACGGGGTTTTTCTTGAGAATTTTCATGTTACTGACTCGTACATTTGGCTGTAATTAGTTGTGGCTGTCCGTATTAACTTTGTATTAGTAGCTACATGGTCATGGTGGGGTTTCACTATAGTCTCATTTATTCTTGCCCACGTGGGGTCGCCCACCCAAGACTCGGTGGCTTTAGCTCCAGGTTTATAACTCCGCAGGAGAGAAGGTTATGTGATTGGATGGACGTCTGCAACTTTAACTGCCTGCGTAGTTTCATGAAATCATGTATGCTCCATATGAATTAAGAGTCCCAGTGCTCAAATACTGGCCCAACAGGAAGTTTTGTTTATGAGAACCTTTACTTGATGCTTTGATTTCCGTCTTGTTTGTTAATTTTGAATTCCTGATCGGAATTCATGGAGTTTTTTATTTAAGATTATTTTTATGAGAACGTGTGTGTAAGCATTGCTGTAAATTGGATTAAAAAGCACATTTGTACTACCACTAATGTAATATGCCCCTGTATCTTATAATGTATAATAATGAAAACAAACTAGCGTTTATTGGACTATGGACTACTTTCTAAAATCTGAATCAACTCAAACTAGTTATCATCGAGATTCGCAAAATATGCCTATTAGACAGTGATCTACCTTCAAAACAAATTTGATTAGATGCTGCGTGCAGACGAAGTTTGTAGGATTCTCCGCAAGGGATGGTTTTCATTGAATTATTTCAAAGGAAAATATTAATGCTGTAAGATCAGTCCTAGCTGCTTAAAGACCTTTTCATACCAGTTAGCTAAGCACCGTACGTTATTGATAACGAAACGAAACATGCATTACAACTAACTCACCTTTCAAGAATATACAGTACAGGATTGAAAATCATTTCAAAATAAGAGAAGTCACCTTCTCCCGTTTACATGAAAGTGCACTAGATGGTACTTGTAAAACATATTCAATATATTAAATTGTGTTGAGCGGACCTTCGGTAGATTTCAGTGTGGTACACTCTATTTTTATAAAAACACAGTTTATAAGAACGCAACCCTTGAACACAGTAATAGTCAAGAACATGCTTAGAACACGTAGGCCACGGGCATAGGCTTGAATGTGGCTTATATCAAGTACATTGACATAGGTTGCATTTTTGAGAGGTAGAGCTAGAATACTCCCAGAAAAAGCTGTAAGCTACCTGCTTTCACTTTGTTTTGATGCCACTATAACTTAGTCTATATTGGACCGAAGGCTTTAAGAATTCCGAATGTTCTTATAAAAGAAAAGAGTTTAAAGGTTTCGCCGCATGGAGAGGTGACGTTGCCAGTTCTCTATAATTCAGTAAGAAAGGGCAAAAGGAATTGTGAGGTTTGATCACATCTAGAGGAAAGAACCGTCGAACCGTCCTTTTTGTACCTGATTAGCTTGGTTACTGAACACAACTTTTTAAAATATAGGATATCAAATAAAAGTTTTTCGACAATTTTCAATTCATTAACAGGGGAGTATGGCTCAAACGAACAGCTAAACGCCAACCAATCACGCCACTTGACGGAAGTCAGCCGTGGAGGCCATTATGACCATGGAATCAGTATGGCAGATCAAAACGCTATTTCTGTGGAACAACGAGCAGCTGCCATTATGGATCGAATCAAACAGGTATGGTACGCTTCTCAGATGTCTTTGCAACTTCTGTTGCCTCTTGTCTTAGTCTTCTTATTTTGTTCTGATGAAAAGCCCCAAAAAAGTTTGGATAACTTTGAAGAACTGATCATCAAACAACCGTGAAATATAGAACTTTTCTGGTTTCCAAAGGGGATACGTTACGTAATGCATCTACTTCTCTAGAGGCCTGTATGGTGGCCCAAAACTACCAAGGAACTTTTCATTGATTTTTGTTGGTCGTTTTATTTTTACAAGAATTTTTATTATTATTTTTTTTCAATTTCGTTTCATTTTCTCTTATCTATGTTTTATTATTAAAAGTTTCATTCTTTATCTCACTTTGAAAAAAAATTATTTTATATTTTCGTTTTCAAAACATTTTTGGAATATTTTTTACTTTTATTTCGTTTTTATATTATTTGTTTTTAATTTTTTTAATTTTTTTATTTTATTTTGAATTTAAAAGAAAATTAAAATCAAAACCATTTTCCTCGACGTGGCCCAAAACTGCCATCGGACCAAGACTGCCACAGCCTCGTTATGGTATTTTTGCACGCCAAAAATAAAATTCTTAACTTAGGCCAGCTGCACCTGAATCATTATTATCCTCAACACCTTTCAAGGAGAACATGCTTAGATATGCACTACTTGGCTTATCCAAGAGCCTAATGTGAATTAGTTTTATATTTGGGATCTGCTCCATCAGAGTGTGGCACAATGGTCCTTGCTCCCCTGCTAATTCGTCAATGTCTTGTTGGCCCTTCAGATGAGTAACCACGCTCTGCTTTCATTTCTTATCACCTTGTCGTTTCTCTTCAACCTCTGCTATCAAATTCTTCCATTCCATTGCCACTTTACATGCTATTTCTATAAGGAATCTTTTATAAGAAACCCACATGTACAGGGTCCAAAAACCTAAGAACCTGTCCAATAACTAGGGAACTTTATAATCATAAAATATTTTAATCAATGGTGTAGATATGCAACTTTTTTAATGACTCTCGCTAACTTTTACGTAAAACAGGCCTGGCCTAAGCTTCTTTGTGGTGCAACATAATTGATTATTATCAGAGCTTATTGCAAAATGTTGAATTTTAATGATTTCCTTGCGTTGGTACTAATTCCTTTCCCCTAAATGAGCACCTAAGAATAAGGAACTATCAGGGAACTTTTAGAATTACAAAGTGGTCAAAAGAGGTCGCAAAATAAGGAACCTGAAGAACTAGGCCTTGAGCTAGGTTCCTCATTACAAAAACGTGTAGACTAAGCGTTTGCTTGGCTGGCGCGTTTGTCGCGATTTGCGCGTTTGTTGCGATTTGCATCAGCTGACAGCTGGCCTAACAAGCATTTTATTTCTATGGCGTGAAAATTACCATAACGAGGCTGTGGCAGTCTTGGTCCGATGGCAGTTTTGGGCCACGTCGAGGAAAATGGTTTTGATTTTTTTTTTTTTTAATTCAAAATAAAAAACAGAAATCAAAAAAATTAAAAACAAATAATATAAAAACGAAAAAAAAGTAAAAAGTATTCCAAAAATGTTTTGAAAACGAAAATGTGAAACAATTTTTTTTTTCAAAATGAGATAAAAAATAAAACTTTTAATACTAAATCATAAATTAGAAAAAATGAAATTAAAATTAAAAAAAACAGTAATAAAAATCCCCGTAAAAATAAAACGACCGACAAAAATTTTGGAAAAGTTCCTTGGCAGTTTTGGGCCTGGAACCTGATGATGTACACTTCACCTCGTCAAAATCAGAATATGTTATAGAGCTACCCAGTGTACAATACATCAGCATCACGAAATCACTCGTTCTATATGTATGTTGGTTCATTGAATGTTCTTAGAAATGAAGGAATATGAATTCGGAATTGGATTCCTCCCTGATACGAACATTACTCAGATGTCCTCTGTTAGTCTTAGGCTCTGGCCTTTAGTTGAAGAGTCTCAAATGTTATGCCCCGGGGACGTAGGAAGCACCTCAAAACTGGGTGGGGAGGGGGTCACAACGCTTCAAGGGCACTTTGTCATTAAGGAAGCAAAGGAGCGAGACTCTGAAGCTTGTGTTCGAGACCACAAAAGTTGCCAGTTTGGCCATAGATATCAAGCATGACAAACCCAAAGGATCGACATCAGGAAAGCTAATAGGCCTTTGTTATCCTAATGGGCCTAAAATACCATTCGTACAGTTGAATTAGTTCGATGCCAATTGGATGTCAATCATAACATTAATATCAACCATTCTTATGCAAGATGGACGCAAATAATGAAATGTAGCATCAAAAATTTTATCAAAATAATTATTTTTCTGTTTTAGCTATATTTCATTGACGATGACCCAGAACGAAAGGAATTTTTGGACGAGTATTTTGAGTTCATGAGAAAAAGAGGTGAATAGCTGATACGTATATTTGATAAGAAACTAAATGTATACCCAGTATACCCAGTATACCTAATGTATACTAAATGTATACCCAGTACAGAATGTTTCTCCGCTTTTTCGAAATTTGAGTTGAGTTTTCGATGATTATCAAAAATAAGAGGGATAGCGCTATCACCCTCTAAATCTGTAAATGGTTCATCAACTGATATTGCTCTCGAATTTCAGTACATTTGAATATATCAACGATATGCAAGTATATTCTTCTTCTAAAATGTATATGTAAAGCGATGGCAATAAATCATGAAAAATATATACTAAGCGTTTGGGGCTAGCTCTTCCTCAGAGAAAGAGCTAGTTATCAAGAATAGGTACCCTCAGAGCAAAGGGCAGTAGGACAGTAGCAAGTAGACTATTCTGTATATAACAGTCTTTGGGTGGTACAAAACTTCAAAATAGCCAGGAAAATCGGGAGCATAGCGAAACGAAAACATAGATTACTTAAGCTTTTCGTCTGACACTCCACATCTGGGTATATAATCAGTTAGGTTTCTGTTTCGTTCTCTTTCGGACGTATTACGTATTATCTCTATCTGTTGAGTGTCAGACGAAAAGCTTAAGTAATCTATGTTTTCGTTTCGCTATGCTCCCGATTTTCCTGGCTATTCTGTATATAATACAGGTTAATGATTGTTTTGCCTACTGATTTTAATTGACAAGTTAACGCTCGCTAATTCACTGACTCCTTGAGGTTCAACCGAATCTGATAACTTTGAACCTCATAGCCTCAAACGATTCTGTAACAATGACTGAAGGAAACTATACCACGGAATTTAATTATGATTTTGATTTTTAGATGCCACTGTCACCAGAATTCCTACCATGGCCAAACAACCCCTGGATCTATTCAAGCTTTATAAAACAGTCGTCGCTCTTGGTGGGCTAACAGAGGTAGCTACATAATGATTTTTTTTTTTTACATTTTGTAACAGTTAGCCTTTATATGTTGCTGTTTTTGTTTTGGTTGGGTTAAACAGTGACATAAACTACAATTATTGATATGGAAACTACATTCTAAGACTTCAAATTCTATTACTGTATGGTTTCATTGCAATAATGAAAATTTCTACCTTCTACATACATATGGTAGACGTGGGAAAGTGTTTAATTAGTCCCCCCTCCTCTTCCCCTGTGACAGACTTTAGGTCACGTTAAGAAGTCTTCACGAAGAGAGCACAAGGTCTCATGATTATACATTATCATTCACAGATAAAACCTGTAAAACCTCTCTTACTTAAAAATGAATCACTGACTATATGTACTAATATTACAAACGGAAATGGATAAAATACAATGGTTGGCATGACGAGTACATATATGGTAATAACGATATTACATGGAAACGAGGATTAAGGGAAGTGACGTAAGTGGGCATAACGATCCTGTTACACCCCTTTGGACATAAGCTCTTCATGTTCGCCATACCAATTAATAAGAAATCTCACTCAAAAAGCAATATTGTTACACAGGGAGGGTGAGAAAGCAAAGTCTACGAATCAATTTCTAAGGTTGTAGTTGAATCTACATATCAAGAAATTCCCCACTTCATTCTAGGTTGTTAGGAACAGGCATTGGAGCAAAGTGACGAGAGAGCTTAGTCTCCCATCTTCAATAACAAGTGCTGCATTCACATTACGCACTCAGTGAGTTTAGTTTCTTCATTTGTTGTTCTAATAATTTAGAATTAAGAAATTCATTGAAATATTCCTTGTTATTTCAGTAAACATTTGTAGGTAATTTGTAGAGAACTATACTGTACTATACTATTCTATATTATACAACTCTATACCATACTGTACTATACTTTACTATACTATACTATACTATACTATACTTTACTATACAGTACTATTCTATACCATACTGTACTATACCTTACTATTCTGTACTATTCTTTACTATACTATACTATACAATACCATTCTATACCATACTGTACTATACTTAACTATACTAAACTATATTATACTATATTATACTATACTTAACTATTCTATACCATACTGTACTATAATTTACTTAACTATACTATAACCATACTATACTATACTATATTATACTATACTATACTATACTATACTATACTATACTATACTATACTATACTATACTATACTATACTATACTGTATTGTATTATACTATACTATACTAAACTATACTATACTTTATGTTATCTTTGTTATCTTGAAAATTTAGAATAGAAATTGGCCATAAACGTTTAGCATAAGAACCGGAACTTTTTATTGCGGTGGTTAGCTCCCTGAAGAGTTAAGTCTCAATTTGTGGAAATGTATTGAAGAGGAAATAACGTTCTTTTCTCCTTCTCCTTCTCCGCTTCCTTCTCTTTTCCCGGCAGCACCTTTCATGTCAGTCGACTTCCTAAACGCGTAAAGTGACGTCACTAGAAGGAAGATTATTGGCGAACCAATCACATAAAACTATCAGATTTTGAATTGGGACTTAGTTCGAATAGAGGCCAATTAGAACTGAGAGTTTGGAACGAGGCTCAGTTGTGGCTTAGCTTGAGCAACGAATTTTCCGTGCTGAATCTCGTTATATAAATCATATGGTTTCAATGTGATATTGGAAAAGATAATAACACCTTAAATCGCATGAGGCTTAGATAAAATCTCAATATATATCTCAAGTAATCCGAAGAAATCTCGATAAATACTGATAAGTCTTTCTAAAAATAAATTAATCTCATAGAGTCTTAATAAGTATTGAAAATCTCAACCAACCTATCAATCAATTATTTTTGTACTTCTTTCTCTTCATTTGTATTCTTTTTTATAAAGAACCATTTATAAAAAGTCTAGACGTAGAATGCACTAATCTAGAAATAAATACTGGATCTTCGCGCATTCCGTTGTTTCAAGACTCAGGTTTTCAAAGCTGCTGGCCCGGAGTTGATCCTTCCATTCCACTGCAGATTCCATTAGATAAAGTCACTGTATCATTTTTGAATAATAACTGCACGATTACTTTCTTTTTTTATAAGAATAATTTTATAAGAACACGAGCCTCAGATTTTAAGATCATTGTAAGAATAATACTAAATAGTCATGACACTGGCGAATAATTACAAAATAAGCAGATTGACAACAAATGGGTATATCTGATGATCAGAAGAGTCCACATTTGAACCAACTTACACATCTGATAGCAAAAACAGGGTTCCAAATCATTATGAAATAAGAACAATTTAAGAACATTTCATGCTGAAAATAGAGGAATATTTAAGAACAGCCAGCTTCAAACCAATTTAACTGGTTCTTATAAAACAAAGAGTGTAGTTTACTGTTACGAGTCGAGTTTAGACCAGCTAAGGGATATCAGAACGCCAAAATTTCTTAAGGAGTAGGCCAAATGCAAAATAACTAGATTCTTGCCTTATGAATAGATCTCAACTGTCTCATTCAAATTTCAGATACCTTCGATTCCTGTACGCATACGAATGCTTTCAAAAGGGCATTGAAGAACAGCCTTGGAAATTGGAAGATTGCGATGACTTATCCAGCAGCTCTTTTCGTGCCACGCAAGCAAGCCCTTCGTCATTTGCTGACAGATCATGCCTGCAACCACGTGACATCCATCCCGAGCAGCGTCATTCGCCTCAATGGATGGAGGACCCAATGATTTGCGGTTCTTTTGGGCCCAGACTCCCGTACGGAAACGGACATCCTCAAATCCATCCTCCAGAGAGAGGCCCTGTCCCAAATGGCTTTCTACCCTCAATGGACATGAGGTATAGTGTATTTTAGCAAAGTTTTCTATCGAATAGTGTAAATAACGAAATTAGTGCCCCTTCTAAATAACTGCCCCTGCTGAATAAGCTCCACCAGGAAAATGGTATGATAAGCAGAGGGCTCTGAATGGTGGGGTACTTATCCCGATTCCCAGTACTATTACAATCAAAAATATCAGTCCCAAATGAGGAAAATAGAAAAATTCCAAATATTGACGTGTCTAACAATCCCAATCCCAATTTACTTTTTTCTCATTCCCAAATCTCTGTTTCAAGAAGTTTAATCTCATTTTCTCAGTTGATAAAAAGGCAAATCCCAGTTCCTAATTTACCCCTTCCCCTATAGTTACCGAACCTTAATCCTAATCCTGAATTCAAACCCGATTCTAATCCTAATAGCACGCCTGTTGAATCGATAATTCATTTTCGTCCCACTGGACCCCCAGTAATGACAGGTTTTTCTTTACTAGACCAATCATTCATCTCCATTCTAATTGGCCGATTTCCTCTCAATTCTAGGTATACAAATTTTTTAGGACAGTCTTAAAGGGTTCTTAGGGGTCTTAGCTCACGTCCTCATATAGCAAGGAAATGAATGCGCCCTATTTTCACCTAATCACTCATTATTCATTACTAAATCGTAATTTCAGGGATAAATTTTGTTTTCAATTCTAGGCATACAAATTTTTTAGGACAGTCTTAAAGGGTTCTTAGGGGCTTAGCTTAAACCCTTATTTAGCAAGGAAATGAATACGCCCTATTTTCACCTAACAACTCATTATTCATTACTAATTCGCAATTTCAGGGATAAATTTTGTTTTCAATTCTAGGTATACAAACTTTTTAGGAAAGTCTTAAAGGGGGTCTTGGGGGACTTAGCTCACGTCCTCATATAGCAAGGAAATGAATACGCCCTATTTTAACCTAACAACTCATTATTCATTACTAATTCGCAATTTCAGGGATAAATTTTGTGCCTTTTTCTAGCCCTCGGCATCTAAAATGTTATTTATTGTTAAAATATGTTATATATTATGTTATTATATTTATTGTTATTAAATTTTATAATGTTAAATATTATTTTGCCCCAGCATAGCCTATTAGTGATGATACAGCAGAATCCCGTTATAACGAACTCTGACGTGAACTGCATAGAAAACTGTTCGTTACATCGGGAGTTCATTATTCTAAGAAGATTATTATACAATGCTAAATCTAAGGGACCAGACATTTTATTCGCTATACTGGGAAGTTTGAGTAAATACATTTGGTCTTATCAAGGCTGTTTCTGACACAATATTCGACATGATAGTAACCACTTATCATGACAAGCCTTTGATATCTAGCGGGGCAACGTTTCGGGAGAGATCTGTCTCCCATCATCGGTCAATGAGAAATGTGGTTTCATCCCTATTTAAGCAAAGGTCGGATCGAGAGGTGTGAACACTGAGTGAACCTCATGATGAGCGGTGACTATCATGTCGTATATTATACCAGGAAGTTTGTTATATCTGGGGGCTCGTTATATCAAGATTCAACTGTATAAGTCCAGTGAAGTTGTTTTTTGTGTTTCGATTAGATACTGACATCGATTCATTGTTGTGATATTAGGTGCTCGGAGTTTTCCCGGCAAGGGCCTAAGCTGCCTCACCTCACCAATGGGCACGTACTAGAGCCACATGGGCACATGTCAGCAATGAGTAATAGCACGCTGTCTAACTGCGACTGTGAAAAGAGCTCCAGTGGGCCAAACACTGACAGTATCAACCAATCGAGTAACAGAAGGGCTGAAGAGAGGAGGCCCTCCCCTCCTAGTAAGAGACCAAGCAGTAGAGAGGAAACCCCTGCTAAGGATACAAAGGAAAAGCCGGGAGTTCCAGATGAGGTATGTCCCTTTACCTACAATCCTCGCCAAAACCTCTTGAGACAAGCCAAAAAGATAGGCTCAATATGCAATGCTCTTTCTAAGAAAATAGAGGAAAATGCTACCCCTTGCCCCCTGTACAAAACTGGTTGGATTTGTCGACGTCGTGTGACCCACCCCTGACTTTGGCAAGAATTTTTAACATTACAGTTTGCTGCCAGAAGGTGAAATCAGTTTTCCTGCAGTTAATTAGGACCGAAGGGCTAATCACTCCCTAAGAAACGCGCACACTTTTCCTGAAAATCGTATTGTTATAATGAAAATCCCTTGAAATTCTTTTTATCTTGAAACAAATTCGTACGCCTTGAGAGGGAGTGAAATACCCCTTGGATGGGACAAGTTGTTTAGTTAAAGTCTTATCATGTTGACATTATCTTTTTACCATACCTCTTTGTAGGCCGCAGCCACCCATCATAGTCGGCCTCGAGACACCGAAATGCCTCAACCAGCTGTCCAAGAACATCACATTCCTGTATGCACTCCGAGCCACGCAATAAATGAAAGCAGTGAAATGGGCCATGGATGCCACGTGCTTCCAGGGGAAATAAACACTCATTATTGTCATGGCACGAAAGCTGACCATCCCCCCAGCTTTGACCATCCTATTCGAGATCACATGGGGCGGATGCCGCTGCACATGAACACTGCTACAATACCCCCTAACCTCATCCAATACCCACGCAGCCCATACTGCAACCAAAGAAAGCGACCTCGTTTCGGTAACCAGAGTGGTGCACCAAGTGGAGGCTGTGGATGTGGACGAGGCGAGATCTTGGAAAGCTCTGATCCGGTTACGTTCAAGGTACATTATAGAACAGAACAACGTGTGTTTGTCACGGTTCAGTTCGGCAAGCGCATGTACTTGGGTGAACTTTTTGCCGAGGATCTTGAATGAATTTAATGAATTTGTATAATTTTGGGTTTAGGCCTCAATTGAAATTTTAAGTTGAAACAATATTGATTTGGGTAAAAGCTCTTGGTGTCCAATGTAACTAATTTGAAAATGAATAAAGTTCTTCTTCAATTTGTTTGATTCAGACTTCCTTGACTTGCAGGTTGTTAATGTTGCAGGATGATTCTGTAGACCATGAATCGTTTTTCATTCATAAAGTCTCAGTTTTGAATGGAGTAAATCTTCCTTTAATGATTTGACCCTTTGAGTTTCAGTTCAGTGTTCTAATTTCATTTATGAAACGGACGATGAAAAAAATTAATTTTGTGGCAGTATAATAAGCAATAGTCAGAAGCTACAATTTTCACTGAAAGAATAAACTTACCTGGATTGAAATTAGCGATGGACTTATGGCTGTAGTGCTAAGACTTAGCAAAGATTAGACAAGACTTGTCACAGTGTCCACAAGTCTTGATACTTATGAGAAAGTTGTCGAAAACCTAATAAAGAATGCTGGAAAGAAAATTTTGTTGAACTCGTGACTTGCTTCGCATATTAAGAAGAATAAACCGACCTAAAATCATGACCGGAAGGTGTGGTGTTATTCCTTCTTCTAGACTTTAGTTTTTTTCCCAATTCATTGAAAAGTTGCAAAAGCCGTCAAACAGTAGACTTAGAATTTTAGGGATAAAGCAAATAATGTACGAGAAAAATTTTAAGAAAAAGCCTTTCTTAGCAAGAAAACGAATCCCACTTCTGACACTGTTTTGTGTATAAACTGTTTGCGATATAAATAACTTTCAGAATACAATTTGCTAAATGTAAGTTACATTACGTCAGGATGGCCGAGTGGTCTAAGGCGCTGCGTTCAGGTCGCAGTCCACTCTTGTGGGCGTGGGTTCGAATCCCACTTCTGACACTATTTTCTCAATAAACCATTTTTCATATGTATATAAGTTTCAGAATCCAAATTGGCCAAATATGACTGAATATCACGTCAGGATGGTCGAGTGGTCTAAGGCGCTGCGTTCAGGTCGCAGTCCACTCTTGTGGGCGTGGGTTCGAATCCCACTTCTGACACTATTTTCTCAATAAACCATTTTGATATGTATATAAGTTTCAGAATCCAAATTGGCCAAATATGACTGAATATCACGTCAGGATGGCCGAGTGGTCTAAGGCGCTGCGTTCAGGTCGCAGTCCACTCTTGTGGGCGTGGGTTCGAATCCGACTTCTGACACTATTTTCTCAATAAACCATTTTTCATATGTATATAAGTTTCAGAATCCAAATTGGCCAAATATGACTGAATATCACGTCAGGATGGCCGAGTGGTCTAAGGCGTTGCGTTCAGGTCGCAGTCCACTCTTGTGGGCGTGGGTTCGAATCCCACTTCTGACACTATTTTCTCAATGAACCATTTTGATATGTATATAAGTTTCAGAATCCAAATTGGCCAAATATGACTAAATATCACGTCAGGATGGCCGAGTGGTCTAAGGCGCTGCGTTCAGGTCGCAGTCCACTCTTGTGGGCGTGGGTTCGAATCCCACTTCTGACACTATTTTCTCAATAAACCATTTTGATATGTATATAAGTTTCAGAATCCAAATTGGCCAAATATGACTAAATATCACGTCAGGATGGCCGAGTGGTCTAAGGCGCTGCGTTCAGGTCGCAGTCCACTCTTGTGGGCGTGGGTTCGAATCCCACTTCTGACACTATTTTCTCAATAAACCATTTTGATATGTATATAAGTTTCAGAATCGAAATTGGCCAAATATGACTGAATATCACGTCAGGATGGCCGAGTGGTCTAAGGCGCTGCGTTCAGGTCGCCGTCCACTCTTGTGGGCGTGGGTTCGAATCCCACTTCTGACACTATTTTCTCAATAAACCATTTTTCATATGTATATAAGTTTCAGAATCCAAATTGGCCAAATATGACTGAATATCACGTCAGGATGGTCGAGTGGTCTAAGGCGCTGCGTTCAGGTCGCAGTCCACTCTTGTGGGCGTGGGTTCGAATCCCACTTCTGACACTATTTTCTCAATAAACCATTTTGATATGTATATAAGTTTCAGAATCCGAATTGGCCAAATATGACTAAACATCACGTCAGGATGGCCGAGTGGTCTAAGGCGCTGCGTTCAGGTCGCAGTCCACTCTTGTGGGCGTGGGTTCGAATCCCACTTCTGACACTATTTTCTCAATAAACCATTTTTCATATGTACTATATAAGTTTCAGAATCCAAATTGGCTAAATATGACTGAATATCACGTCAGGATGGCCGAGTGGTCTAAGGCGCTGCGTTCAGGTCGCAGTCCACTCTTGTGGGCGTGGGTTCGAATCCGACTTCTGACACTATTTTCTCAATAAACCATTTTTCATATGTTTATAAGTTTCAGAATCCAAATTGGCCAAATATGACTGAATATCACGTCAGGATGGCCGAGTGGTCTAAGGCGCTGCGTTCAGGTCGCAGTCCACTCTTGTGGGCGTGGGTTCGAGTCCCACTTCTGACACTATTTTCTCAATAAACCATTTTGATATGTATATAAGTTTCAGAATCCAAATCGGCAAAATATGACTGAATATCACGTCAGGATGGCCGAGTGGTCTAAGGCGCTGCGTTCAGGTCGCAGTCCACTCTTGTGGGCGTGGGTTCGAATTCCACTTCTGACACTATTTTCTCAATAAACCATTTTTCATATGTATATAAGTTTCAGAATCGAAATTGGCCAAATATGACTGAATATCACGTCAGGATGGCCGAGTGGTCTAAGGCGCTGCGTTCAGGTCGCAGTCCACTCTTGTGGGCATGGGTTCGAATCCGACTTCTGACACTATTTTCTCAATAAACCATTTTTCATATGTATATAAGTTTCAGAATCCAAATTGGCCAAATATGACTGAATATCACGTCAGGATGGCCGAGTGGTCTAAGGCGCTGCGTTCAGGTCGCAGTCCACTCTTGTGGGCGTGGGTTCGAATCCCACTTCTGACACTATTTTCTCAATAAACCATTTTGATATGTATATAAGTTTCAGAATCGAAATTGGCCAAATATGACTGAATATCACGTCAGGATGGCCGAGTGGTCTAAGGCGCTGCGTTCAGGTCGCAGTCCACTCTTGTGGGCGTGGGTTCGAATCCCACTTCTGACACTATTTTCTCAATAAACCATTTTTCATATGTACTATATAAGTTTCAGAATCCCAATTGGCCAAATATGACTAAACATCACGTCAGGATGGCCGAGTGGTCTAAGGCGCTGCGTTCAGGTCGCAGTCCACTCTTGTGGGCGTGGGTTCGAATCCCACTTCTGACACTATTTTCTCAATAAACCATTTTGATATGTATATAAGTTTCAGAATCCAAATTGGCCAAATATGACTGAATATCACGTCAGAATGGCCGAGTGGTCTAAGGCGCTGCGTTCAGGTCGCAGTCCACTCTTGTGGGCGTGGGTTCGAGTCCCTCTTCTGACACTATTTTCTCAATAAACCATTTTTCATATGTATATAAGTTTCAGAATCGAAATTGGCCAAATATGACTGAATATCACGTCAGGATGGCCGAGTGGTCTAAGGCGCTGCGTTCAGGTCGCAGTCCACTCTTGTGGGCGTGGGTTCGAATCCCACTTCTGACACTATTTTCTCAATAAACCATTTTTCATATGTACTATATAAGTTTCAGAATCCAAATTGGCCAAATATGACTGAATATCACGTCAGGATGGCCGAGTGGTCTAGGGCGCTGCGTTCAGGTCGCAGTCCACTCTTGTGGGCGTGGGTTCGAATCCCACTTCTGACACTATTTTCTCAATAAACCATTTTTCATATGTACTATATAAGTTTCAGAATCCCAATTGGCCAAATATGACTAAACATCACGTCAGGATGGCCGAGTGGTCTAAGGCGCTGCGTTCAGGTCGCAGTCCACTCTTGTGGGCGTGGGTTCGAATCCCACTTCTGACACTATTTTCTCAATGAACCATTTTGATATGTATATAAGTTTCAGAATCCAAATTGGCCAAATATGACTAAATATCACGTCAGGATGGCCGAGTGGTCTAGGGCGCTGCGTTCAGGTCGCAGTCCACTCTTGTGGGCGTGGGTTCGAGTCCCACTTCTGACACTATTTTCTCAATAAACCATTTTTCATATGTATATAAGTTTTAGAATCGAAATTGGCCAAATATGACTGAATATCACGTCAGGATGGCCGAGTGGTCTAAGGCGCTGCGTTCAGGTCGCAGTCCACTCTTGTGGGCGTGGGTTCGAATCCCACTTCTGACACTATTTTCTCAATAAACCATTTTGATATGTATATAAGTTTCAGAATCCAAATTGGCCAAATATGACTGAATATCACGTCAGAATGGCCGAGTGGTCTAAGGCGCTGCGTTCAGGTCGCAGTCCACTCTTGTGGGCGTGGGTTCGAGTCCCTCTTCTGACACTATTTTCTCAATAAACCATTTTTCATATGTATATAAGTTTCAGAATCGAAATTGGCCAAATATGACTGAATATCACGTCAGGATGGCCGAGTGGTCTAAGGCGCTGCGTTCAGGTCGCAGTCCACTCTTGTGGGCGTGGGTTCGAATCCCACTTCTGACACTATTTTCTCAATAAACCATTTTTCATATGTACTATATAAGTTTCAGAATCCAAATTGGCCAAATATGACTGAATATCACGTCAGGATGGCCGAGTGGTCTAGGGCGCTGCGTTCAGGTCGCAGTCCACTCTTGTGGGCGTGGGTTCGAATCCCACTTCTGACACTATTTTCTCAATGAACCATTTTGATATGTATATAAGTTTCAGAATCCAAATTGGCCAAATATGACTAAATATCACGTCAGGATGGCCGAGTGGTCTAGGGCGCTGCGTTCAGGTCGCAGTCCACTCTTGTGGGCGTGGGTTCGAGTCCCACTTCTGACACTATTTTCTCAATAAACCATTTTTCATATGTATATAAGTTTTAGAATCGAAATTGGCCAAATATGACTGAATATCACGTCAGGATGGCCGAGTGGTCTAAGGCGCTGCGTTCAGGTCGCAGTCCACTCTTGTGGGCGTGGGTTCGAATCCCACTTCTGACACTATTTTCTCAATAAACCATTTTGATATGTATATAAGTTTCAGAATCCAAATTGGCCAAATATGACTGAATATCACGTCAGGATGGCCGAGTGGTCTAAGGCGCTGCGTTCAGGTCGCAGTCCACTCTTGTGGGCGTGGGTTCGAATCCCACTTCTGACACTATTTTCTCAATAAACCATTTTTCATATGTACTATATAAGTTTCAGAATCCCAATTGGCCAAATATGACTAAACATCACGTCAGGATGGCCGAGTGGTCTAAGGCGCTGCGTTCAGGTCGCAGTCCACTCTTGTGGGCGTGGGTTCGAATCCCACTTCTGACACTATTTTCTCAATAAACCATTTTGATATGTATATAAGTTTCAGAATCCAAATTGGCCAAATATGACTGAATATCACGTCAGAATGGCCGAGTGGTCTAAGGCGCTGCGTTCAGGTCGCAGTCCACTCTTGTGGGCGTGGGTTCGAGTCCCTCTTCTGACACTATTTTCTCAATAAACCATTTTTCATATGTATATAAGTTTCAGAATCGAAATTGGCCAAATATGACTGAATATCACGTCAGGATGGCCGAGTGGTCTAAGGCGCTGCGTTCAGGTCGCAGTCCACTCTTGTGGGCGTGGGTTCGAATCCCACTTCTGACACTATTTTCTCAATAAACCATTTTTCATATGTACTATATAAGTTTCAGAATCCAAATTGGCCAAATATGACTGAATATCACGTCAGGATGGCCGAGTGGTCTAGGGCGCTGCGTTCAGGTCGCAGTCCACTCTTGTGGGCGTGGGTTTGAATCCCACTTCTGACACTATTTTCTCAATAAACCATTTTTCATATGTACTATATAAGTTTCAGAATCCAAATTGGCCAAATATGACTGAATATCACGTCAGGATGGCCGAGTGGTCTAGGGCGCTGCGTTCAGGTCGCAGTCCACTCTTGTGGGCGTGGGTTCGAATCCCACTTCTGACACTATTTTCTCAATGAACCATTTTGATATGTATATAAGTTTCAGAATCCAAATTGGCCAAATATGACTGAATATCACGTCAGAATGGCCGAGTGGTCTAAGGCGCTGCGTTCAGGTCGCAGTCCACTCTTGTGGGCGTGGGTTCGAATCCCACTTCTGACACTATTTTCTCAATAAACCATTTTGATATGTATATAAGTTTCAGAATCCAAATCGGCCAAATATGACTGAATATCACGTCAGGATGGCCGAGTGGTCTAAGGCGCTGCGTTCAGGTCGCAGTCCACTCTTGTGGGCGTGGGTTCGAATTCCACTTCTGACACTATTTTCTCAATAAACCATTTTTCATATGTATATAAGTTTCAGAATCGAAATTGGCCAAATATGACTGAATATCACGTCAGGATGGCCGAGTGGTCTAAGGCGCTGCGTTCAGGTCGCAGTCCACTCTTGTGGGCGTGGGTTCGAATCCCACTTCTGACACTATTTTCTCAATAAACCATTTTTCATATGTACTATATAAGTTTCAGAATCCAAATTGGCCAAATATGACTGAATATCACGTCAGGATGGCCGAGTGGTCTAGGGCGCTGCGTTCAGGTCGCAGTCCACTCTTGTGGGCGTGGGTTCGAATTCCACTTCTGACACTATTTTCTCAATAAACCATTTTTCATATGTACTATATAAGTTTCAGAATCCCAATTGGCCAAATATGACTAAACATCACGTCAGGATGGCCGAGTGGTCTAAGGCGCTGCGTTCAGGTCGCAGTCCACTCTTGTGGGCGTGGGTTCGAATCCCACTTCTGACACTATTTTCTCAATGAACCATTTTGATATGTATATAAGTTTCAGAATTCAAATTGGCCAAATATGACTAAATATCACGTCAGGATGGCCGAGTGGTCTAGGGCGCTGCGTTCAGGTCGCAGTCCACTCTTGTGGGCGTGGGTTCGAGTCCCACTTCTGACACTATTTTCTCAATAAACCATTTTTCATATGTATATAAGTTTCAGAATCGAAATTGGCCAAATATGACTGAATATCACGTCAGGATGGCCGAGTGGTCTAAGGCGCTGCGTTCAGGTCGCAGTCCACTCTTGTGGGCGTGGGTTCGAATCCCACTTCTGACACTATTTTCTCAATAAACCATTTTGATATGTATATAAGTTTCAGAATCCAAATTGGCCAAATATGACTGAATATCACGTCAGGATGGCCGTGTGGTCTAAGGCGCTGCGTTCAGGTCGCAGTCCACTCTTGTGGGTGTGGGTTCGAATCCCACTTCTGACACTATTTTCTCAATAAACCATTTTTCATATGTACTATATAAGTTTCAGAATCCCAATTGGCCAAATATGACTAAACATCACGTCAGGATGGCCGAGTGGTCTAAGGCGCTGCGTTCAGGTCGCAGTCCACTCTTGTGGGCGTGGGTTCGAATCCCACTTCTGACACTATTTTCTCAATAAACCATTTTGATATGTATATAAGTTTCAGAATCCAAATTGGCCAAATATGACTGAATATCTTGTCAGAATGGCCGAGTGGTCTAAGGCGCTGCGTTCAGGTCGCAGTCCACTCTTGTGGGCGTGGGTTCGAGTCCCTCTTCTGACACTATTTTCTCAATAAACCCTTTTTCATATGTATATAAGTTTCAGAATCGAAATTGGCCAAATATGACTGAATATCACGTCAGGATGGCCGAGTGGTCTAAGGCGCTGCGTTCAGGTCGCAGTCCACTCTTGTGGGCGTGGGTTCGAATCCCACTTCTGACACTATTTTCTCAATAAACCATTTTTCATATGTACTATATAAGTTTCAGAATCCAAATTGGCCAAATATGACTGAATATCACGTCAGGATGGCCGAGTGGTCTAGGGCGCTGCGTTCAGGTCGCAGTCCACTCTTGTGGGCGTGGGTTCGAATCCCACTTCTGACACTATTTTCTCAATAAACCATTTTTCATATGTACTATATAAGTTTCAGAATCCCAATTGGCCAAATATGACTAAACATCACGTCAGGATGGCCGAGTGGTCTAAGGCGCTGCGTTCAGGTCGCAGTCCACTCTTGTGGGCGTGGGTTCGAATCCCACTTCTGACACTATTTTCTCAATGAACCATTTTGATATGTATATAAGTTTCAGAATCCAAATTGGTCAAATATGACTGAATATCACGTCAGAATGGCCGAGTGGTCTAAGGCGCTGCGTTCAGGTCGCAGTCCACTCTTGTGGGCGTGGGTTCGAATCCCACTTCTGACACTATTTTCTCAATAAACCATTTTGATATGTATATAAGTTTCAGAATCCAAATCGGCCAAATATGACTGAATATCACGTCAGGATGGCCGAGTGGTCTAAGGCGCTGCGTTCAGGTCGCAGTCCACTCTTGTGGGCGTGGGTTCGAATTCCACTTCTGACACTATTTTCTCAATAAACCATTTTGATATGTATATAAGTTTCAGAATCCAAATCGGCCAAATATGACTGAATATCACGTCAGGATGGCCGAGTGGTCTAAGGCGCTGCGTTCAGGTCGCAGTCCACTCTTGTGTGCGTGGGTTCGAATTCCACTTCTGACACTATTTTCTCAATAAACCATTTTTCATATGTATATAAGTTTCAGAATCGAAATTGGCCAAATATGACTGAATATCACGTCAGGATGGCCGAGTGGTCTAAGGCGCTGCGTTCAGGTGGCAGTCCACTCTTGTGGGCGTGGGTTCGAATCCCACTTCTGACACTATTTTCTCAATAAACCATTTTGATATGTATATAAGTTTCAGAATCCAAATTGGCCAAATATGACTGAATATCACGTCAGGATGGCCGAGTGGTCTAAGGCGCTGCGTTCAGGTCGCAGTCCACTCTTGTAGGCATGGGTTCGAATCCGACTTCTGACACTATTTTTTCAATAAACCATTTTTCATATGTATATAAGTTTCAGAATCCAAATTGGCCAAATATGACTGAATATCACGTCAGGATGGCCGAGTGGTCTAGGGCGCTGCGTTCAGGTCGCAGTCCACTCTTGTGGGCGTGGGTTCGAATCCCACTTCTGACACTATTTTCTCAATAAACCATTTTGATATGTATATAAGTTTCAGAATCCAAATTGGCCAAATATGACTGAATATCACGTCAGGATGGCCGAGTGGTCTAAGGCGCTGCGTTCAGGTCGCAGTCCACTCTTGTGGGCGTGAGTTCGAATCCCACTTCTGACACTATTTTCTCAATAAACCATTTTTCATATGTACTATATAAGTTTCAGAATCCCAATTGGCCAAATATGACTAAACATCACGTCAGGATGGCCGAGTGGTCTAAGGCGCTGCGTTCAGGTCGCAGTTCACTCTTGAGGGCGTGGGTTCGAATCCCACTTCTGACACTATTTTCTCAATAAACCATTTTGATATGTATATAAGTTTCAGAATCCAAATTGGCCAAATATGACTGAATATCACGTCAGAATGGCCGAGTGGTCTAAGGCGCTGCGTTCAGGTCGCAGTCAACTCTTGTGGGCGTGGGTTCGAGTCCCTCTTCTGACACTATTTTCTCAATAAACAATTTTTCATATGTATATAAGTTTCAGAATCGAAATTGGCCAAATATGACTGAATATCACGTCAGGATGGCCGAGTGGTCTAAGGCGCTGCGTTCAGGTCGCAGTCCACTCTTGTGGGCGTGGGTTCGAATCCCACTTCTGACACTATTTTCTCAATAAACCATTTTTCATATGTACTATATAAGTTTCAGAATCCAAATTGGCCAAATATGACTGAATATCACGTCAGGATGGCCGAGTGGTCTAAGGCGCTGCGTTCAGGTCGCAGTCCACTCTTGTGGGCGTGGGTTCGAATCCCACTTCTGACACTATTTTCTCAATAAACCATTTTTCATATGTACTATATAAGTTTCAGAATCCCAATTGGCCAAATATGACTAAACATCACGTCAGGATGGCCGAGTGGTCTAAGGCGCTGCGTTCAGGTCGCAGTCCACTCTTGTGGGCGTGGGTTCGAATCCCACTTCTGACACTATTTTCTCAATGAACCATTTTGATATGTATATAAGTTTCAGAATCCAAATTGGCCAAATATGACTAAATATCACGTCAGGATGGCCGAGTGGTCTAGGGCGCTGCGTTCAGGTCGCAGTCCACTCTTGTGGGCGTGGGTTCGAGTCCCACTTCTGACACTATTTTCTCAATAAACCATTTTTCATATGTATATAAGTTTCAGAATCCAAATTGGCCAAATATGACTGAATATCACGTCAGGATGGCCGAGTGGTCTAAGGCGCTGCGTTCAGGTCGCAGTCCACTCTTGTGGGCGTGGGTTCGAATCCCACTTCTGACACTATTTTCTCAATAAACCAATTTTCATATGTATATAAGTTTCAGAATCCAAATTGGCCAAATATGACTGAATATCACGTCAGGATGGCCGAGTGGTCTAAGGCGCTGCGTTCAGGTCGCAGTCCACTCTTGTGGGCGTGGGTTCGAATCCCACTTCTGACACTATTTTCTCAATAAACCATTTTTCATATGTACTATATAAGTTTCAGAATCGAAATTGGCCAAATATGACTAAATATCACGTCAGGATGGCCGAGTTGTCTACGGCGCTGCGTTCAGGTCGCAGTCCACTCTTGTGGGCGTGGGTTCGAATCCCACTACTGACACTATTTTCTCAATAAACCATTTTGATATGTATATAAGTTTCAGAATCCAAATTGGCCAAATATGACTGAATATCACGTCAGGATGGCCGAGTGGTCTAAGGCGCTGCGTTCAGGTCGCAGTCCACTCTTGTGGGCGTGGGTTCGAATCCCACTTCTGACACTATTTTCTCAATAAACCATTTTTCATATGTATATAAGTTTCAGAATCCAAATTGGCCAAATATAACTGAATATCACGTCAGGATGGCCGAGTGGTCTAAGGCGCTGCGTTCAGATCGCAGTCCACTCTTGTGGGCGTGGGTTCGAATCCCACTTCTGACACTATTTTCTCAATAAACCATTTTTCATATGTATATAAGTTTCAGAATCCAAATTGGCCAAATATGACTGAATATCACGTCAGGATGGCCGAGTGGTCTAAGGCGCTGCGTTCAGGTCGCAGTCCACTCTTGTGGGCGTGGGTTCGAATCCCACTTCTGACACTATTTTCTCAATAAACCAATTTTCATATGTATATAAGTTTCAGAATCCAAATTGGCCAAATATGACTAAATATCACGTCAGGATGGCCGAGTGGTCTAAGGCGCTGCGTTTAGGTCGCAGTCCACTCTTGTGGGCGTGGGTTCGAATCCGACTTCTGACACTATTTTCTCAATAAACCATTTTTCATATGTATATAAGTTTCAGAATCCAAATTGGCCAAATATGACTGAATATCACGTCAGGATGGCCGAGTGGTCTAAGGCGCTGCGTTCAGGTCGCAGTCCACTCTTGTGGGCGTGGGTTCGAATCCCACTTCTGACACTATTTTCTCAATAAACCATTTTGATATGTATATAAGTTTCAGAATCCAAATTGGCCAAATATGACTAAATACTACGTCAGGATGGCCGAGTGGTCTAGGGCGCTGCGTTCAGGTCGCAGTCCACTCTTGTGGGCGTGGGTTCGAATCCCACTTCTTACACTATTTTCTCAATAAACCATTTTTCATATGTATATAAGTTTCAGAATCCCAATTGGCCAAATATTACTGAATATCACGTCAGGATGGCCGAGTGGTCTAAGGCGCTGCGTTCAGGTCGCAGTCCACTCTTGTGGGCGTGGGTTCGAATCCCACTTCTGACACTATTTTCTCAATAAACCATTTTGATATGTATATAAGTTTCAGAATCCCAATTGGCCAAATATAATTGACTATCACGTCAGGATGGCCGAGTGGTCTAAGGCGCTGCGTTCAGGTCGCAGTCCACTCTTATAGGCGTGGGTTCGAATCCCACTTCTGACACTATTCTCTCAATAAACCATTTTGATATGTATATAAGTTTCAAAGTCCAAATTGGCCAAATGTTACTGAATATCACGTCAGGATGGCCGAGTGGTCTAAGGCGCTGCGTTCAGGTCGCAGTCCACTCTTGTGGGCGTGGGTTCGAATCCCACTTCTGACTCTATTTTCTCAATAAACCATTTTTCATATGTATATAAGTTTCAGAATCCAAATTGGCCAAATATGACTGAATATCACGTCAGGATGGCCGAGTGGTCTAAGGCGCTGCGTTCAGGTCGCAGTCCACTCTTGTGGGCGTGGGTTCGAATCCCACTTCTGACACTATTTTCTCAATAAACCATTTTTCATATGTATATAAGTTTCAGAATCCAAATTGGCCAAATATAACTGAATATCACGTCAGGATGGCCGAGTGGTCTAAGGCGCTGCGTTCAGATCGCATTCCACTCTTGTGGGCGTGGGTTCGAATCCCACTTCTGACACTATTTTCTCAATAAACCATTTTTCATATGTTCTATATAAGTTTCAGAATCGAAATTGGCCAAATATGACTAAATATCACGTCAGGATGGCCGAGTGGTCTAAGGCGCTGCGTTTAGGTCGCAGTCCACTCTTGTGGGCGTGGGTTCGAATCCGACTTCTGACACTATTTTCTCAATAAACCATTTTTCATATGTATATAAGTTTCAGAATCCAAATTGGCCAAATATGACTGAATATCACGTCAGGATGGCCGAGTGGTCTAAGGCGCTGCGTTCAGGTCGCAGTCCACTCTTGTGGGCGTGGGTTCGAATCCCACTTCTGACACTATTTTCTCAATAAACCATTTTGATATGTATATAAGTTTCAGAATCCAAATTGGCCAAATATGACTAAATATCACGTCAGGATGGCCGAGTGGTCTAGGGCGCTGCGTTCAGGTCGCAGTCCACTCTTGTGGGCGTGGGTTCGAATCCCACTTCTGACACTATTTTCTCAATAAACCATTTTTCATATGTATATAAGTTTCAGAATCCCAATTGGCCAAATATCACTGAATATCACGTCAGGATGGCCGAGTGGTCTAAGGCGCTGCGTTCAGGTCGCAGTCCACTCTTGTGGGCGTGGGTTCGAATCCCACTTCTGACACTATTTTCTCAATAAACCATTTTTCATATGTACTATATAAGTTTCAGAATCGAAATTGGCCAAATATGACTAAATATCACGTCAGGATGGCCGAGTTGTCTACGGCGCTGCGTTCAGGTCGCAGTCCACTCTTGTGGGCGTGGGTTCGAATCCCACTACTGACACTATTTTCTCAATAAACCATTTTGATATGTATATAAGTTTCAGAATCCAAATTGGCCAAATATGACTGAATATCACGTCAGGATGGCCGAGTGGTCTAAGGCGCTGCGTTCAGGTCGCAGTCCCACTTTTTCACTCTTGTGGGCGTGGGTTCGAATCCCACTTCTGACACTATTTTCTCAATTAACCATTTTGATATGTATATAAGTTTCAGAATCCAAATTGGCCAAATATAACTGAATATCACGTCAGGATGGCCGAGTGGTCTAAGGCGCTGCGTTCAGATCGCAGTCCACTCTTGTGGGCGTGGGTTCGAATCCCACTTCTGACACTATTTTCTCAATAAACCATTTTTCATATGTTCTATATAAGTTTCAGAATCCCAATTGGCCAAATATGACTAAATATCACGTCAGGATGGCCGAGTGGTCTAAGGCGCTGCGTTTAGGTCGCAGTCCACTCTTGTGGGCGTGGGTTCGAATCCCACTTCTGACACTATTTTCTCAATAAACCATTTTTCATATGTATATAAGTTTCAGAATCCAAATTGGCCAAATATAACTGAATATCACGTCAGGATGGCCGAGTGGTCTAAGGCGCTGCGTTCAGGTCGCAGTCCACTCTTGTGGGCGTGGGTTCGAATCCCACTTCTGACACTATTTTCTCAATAAACCATTTTGATATGTATATAAGTTTCAGAATCCCAATTGGCCAAATATAATTGACTATCACGTCAGGATGGCCGAGTGGTCTAAGGCGCTGCGTTCAGGTCGCAGTCCACTCTTATAGGCGTGGGTTCGAATCCCACTTCTGACACTATTCTCTCAATAAACCATTTTGATATGTATATAAGTTTCAAAGTCCAAATTGGCCAAATGTTACTGAATATCACGTCAGGATGGCCGAGTGGTCTAAGGCGCTGCGTTCAGGTCGCAGTCCACTCTTGTGGGCGTGTGTTCGAATCCCACTTCTGACTCTATTTTCTCAATAAACCATTTTTCATATGTATATAAGTTTCAGAATCCAAATTGGCCAAATATGACTGAATATCACGTCAGGATGGCCGAGTGGTCTAAGGCGCTGCGTTCAGGTCGCAGTCCACTCTTGTGGGCGTGGGTTCGAATCCCTCTTCTGACACTATCTTCTCAATAAACCATTTTTTATATGTATATAAGTTTCAGAATCCCAATTGGCCAAATATGACTGAATATCACGTCGGATTGTGTATAAAAGGCTAGGAAAGCTAAAAATGTAGTTATTTGGTAAAAAAATCAAGGGTGTTTCAAGTACTTTTAGCGGGGATTGTACGATTACTTGTAAATCCTGCGATTCTCATAAATATTTCTCGCGCACTTTCTGCGGGATAAATGATTCATCTGTTGCATTGGAGTTGTCATGGTTTCTCTCTTACTAAAACAGGGGGTGATGTATTTTTATATATTTTTATATTCGCATGAATAGTTTCATTTTTCAGCAAGTTTTAAGTCTAAGCGTTTTTGATTAGCTTATTTAAGTATTAGAATTATTTTTAAGTCCGGTAGAAATCTTAAATTTTGTTGATGTTTTTCTAAAAAAGTTCATTATAATCCCTCATTATTTTCGAGGATCCCCCCGTTTCGAGTAGTTGACCTTTGGCGTGGGTATTTCAAATGCAAAACGAAACCCTCGTTCTGCGCAAGTAACGTTTGTACACAAATGGCGGACAAAATGCACTGAACTGTCTATTTGTATGCACTATTTTACTATCTTCAAAGCCAGCCATGAATTTTAAAGGTATTACAATCACAATTCTACAAATTATATTGCAGTCTTTACTTTTTTATTTGTTAGAAAATTTGCAATTCGTCAGGTTTCGCGAAATTAATGCGCAAAGAGAGCAGGTTGTTCTTTCTCAAACAGAGGAAGGCATGATGTGTAGGCCTTTAGGCCCTATGCTAGCCGTGTGTTAGGCAAATATGATAGCATTTCAGTAAGCTAGGTTATGTCATTCATCTTTAGAGTCAAAATCTTTGAACTCTTCATTGAATGAATTTCGTTAGTTGTCGTTAGTTATAAACAATGTTGTTGACAGTCAGGAGGCAAGCATGGGATGTAAAATTTTTGTGCAAGGCACTGCACAACTGAAAGTTTTGACTACGATGCACCTGGCGAGGGGACTAAACCACTTAAAAGGGGTTTTTCCTGTACACTGATGTGTACACCTGAACCAAAAATCAGATATTTTGCACCTAATTGTGCACCTGCAAAAGTCTTTATTGTGCACTTGCACTTCGCCATATTCCATGCTGGGAGGCTAGTGCCATCAGCATAAAGCTCAAAGATCTTGGGCATGCATATTCAGGTCCAAATGTAGTACACTATGATGTCCTGATATGTTACAATGACTGTGCACTTTTTCCAATTAGCAACTTGACTTTGGTTGGTCAAGCTATCAAAGCTGTTTAAATGTTTTTGATTTCTGGCACACAGCCAGAGTTTTGCTGAACCCCGTGGCTACGAGTACGGGAGCTGTATCCTGTACACAATCCACTACAAATACGGGAGTTGTTATGAGCATGCATTGTGGATAATTTTGAAGTAAATTAAGACTGTTATGATAAGAGATCTTGCTTGTGGAACAAGACACGATCACCTCCCTAGTGAGTGGAGCAGTGAATTTTATTCATACTTTATTCAGTGTTCAACCTATATTTGAAAACTAAGTATTCAAATCAGGCAAAATGTGGGACTTAGATAAACTAACGCCGCTAACGCATGCGCATAACAACTCCCGTATTTGTAGTGGATTTTGAACAGGATACGGCTCCCGTACTCGTAGCCACTCTGTTTGCTGAATACTTTTTTGTGGATACAAGTTCCTCTCCACCAGTTAGGCAATATGTTCTTATGAATATTTTAGCATAGCAATTTGGACCTGACGCATAACTTGCCTTGAACATTTGAATCTATTGTTTTTGGCTAGACTGCAGTTGAGTGGCAGTCTCCTTTGCAGTTACCCAGTCCACAGAAAACAGATCCCCTCACTCATATAAAGAGGTATATCCCTGTGGTTACCGCTGTCTAAATTGCAATGGCCCTGTTTTTGACACCATAGATGTAATAATATGTGTGTGATGAGGGAGTTAATTATGCTTTGGTGCTACCTTGCCAACTGCTATCAGTCAAGAAGCCTTATTAGCAAAATCATCCTGAAAAATAGGCTTCTTCGTAGAATTATCGAAAAGGTGTGATTAAATAACTCAAAATGCTAGAAAGTTGTGAGAATAGCTAGGACTAATAGCAAGTTTTCTTCATATACATATTCACAGTATCATACTTGGTACTCCTTGACAAGATCTACAGCAATAAGCAATCTAGGATCATTTTTCAATTGTTATATACCGACAGCAGCAATATAAGCTGATTTTGAAGCTTGGAAATAATGAATTCTCTGTTCTCAGATGACATAATTCTTGTCGCGTTCACCGAAGTTTGGTCAGTCTCTATTGCGTCAGCTATTATAGCATCAAATATTTGTAAATAACATTTTAACATTACAATGGTGTGCATCTACAGATGGCAAATGATGTAACCAACAAAATAATTGTAGGGTCCAGACCTCTAGGAACGCAAATTTGTGTTCCCCATCATCACATCATGTTAAGTCATGTCATGTGTATGTCAAGTCATGTCATGTGTATGTAGGTGTTCGTATGTTCACAGTATGAGTTACTCTCTTCATTTATATTTTAACATCTGAGTAGACCAGGCTTTGCATGCCTATTGTAAATAGGAGTATAATAATGTGTATGTTGTAGTTCTGGTATAAGTTTGTGTGCTCTATGTAGTTCTTCTGTCTGTTACAATACCTAGTAGAAATACCGTAGTATTACAGAAACAAGTGCCATCCGCTTGACCATGGCTCCAGTGGAAACAAACCAAGTCAAAACAGAGAATAATAAGAACCAACAGCTTTGATAACATCTTTTGCAAGCCAGTTTGTTAACAGGTGCACACTCCTTCGATCGTCTCTACAGTTGAAACTAACATCTAGATTCATTTTGCAGTATTGCTGATATGTCTGAAACTGGCTTGTGTTTTGATATCACTAATACCAACTGCCGCTGGAGATGCTGCTACAAATGGAAACATAAGTTTTGTAACAACTCATGTTTACGTTCAAGAAAAGCAGTATGAGCAAGCTGTTTTTCACCTAAGGAGGGACGGAGGAACAAATGGGGTGATATCCGTTGCATGCAAGGTAACCTTTTCCTCATTCTGTTAATCTCTTATTCTAATGAATCAAAATTGGGCTGATAGTTATACAATTTACTTCACTGCATATTCTCAAAAATGTGAATTTTCAAAATGTATGAAATAGGAAGTGTTGCTATAATGTTACTTACTACAATGTTTTAGGAACTTGATTTCATCAAAATGTTTGATTGTGAGGAAGGCTTGAGTTTTAATGTATGAAATATTCTAATGGTATTTAGGAATTTGATTCTAGCCTGTTATAATTTCTATTTCAGATTTTAAACAATGTGACCACAACAGACTTTGTCGATGTGGCTACTACTGAATCCTTTCCAAATGGCGCAACTTCAACCACCTGTGTCTTTACTGTGGAGGAAGATAATATCCCAGAGCCAAATATCACTTATTCAATCGGAATCACCATTGTATCTGGGGGTGCTGTTGTTGGTAGTCCCAGCACTGCTTATGTCACTATATTACAGAACGATGATCCATATGGCCGGATATCATTTCAAAATGTGAGATTTTTGGAAAAATTTTCTTATTTTTTGAACTAAGAAATTTGCTTAAATCCCGTGTATTGATGTTTTATTCAGTTTATACCAAGTTAGCAGCGCGCATATTTATTTGTTAACACAGCCCCGGAGCATGGTAGGATTAAGCTTAAATGGACCTGCAGCTTGTGCCCCAATAATTTATATTCTTGAACAAATATCCTGGGTACTTATTTACCAATCTTAGAATGGCAGTTTTAATTGACAATTCACATTCTCACAGGTCACTTTAATGATGGCTGGGGCTCTTGTTTTGTAGTAATTAAGCCAAAGGCTGTTGTTAAAACACTATTCTTATTGATTCAATGGCCTGTCAGAGTATTAACAATGGAAGTGGCAGGGATGAGAGGAAGGAAAAGACCACCAAGGCAATGGAAAGTTTGGTTGAGAATGATAAGAGGGTGATGGGGTTGGGGAAGGGATGACTGGTCAGAACCTGCTAAAAAAAACTTGTTTGTTTGTTTTTGCGTATTTATTAAATGGAAAGATTTTGAGCCAGATTTGCAAATTTTTTCTTTATGGAATAACAAGATTCTGATAGTATACACAATTATCAGTCTTTGCTGTTTAAAATTTCGTCAAGATCTACATAATGTGTTTGATTTTTGTCTTATCCTGAGGTTCTATATTATTTTATTTCATTAGAACCATCATTACCGACTAAATACTATACTTTCAAGAATCATTGTAATGGTATTTAGTTGTCATGATATTTAGTACACTGTCACCTAGAAGTGTTCTGAAGAGTTTTGTTTTGAATAAAATTTCAGGCCGGTCAGATGATAACAGTAAATGAACCCTTGGAATCACAACCGGCTGTTACTTATCTGAACATCATGAGAAGTGGAGGAACCATTGGTGAAGTCTCAGTTTATTGGCAGGTAGGTTTTTATTAAACTTATTCGTTTGGTCTCGTTTTTATTATTTTTCTGACGTACTACTCTGTTGTGTGTCGGACCCCAACCTTAAATAGTTATTCATGGTCTGCTATGTTTCCCATTTCCATTGTTATCATACTTTTAGTAGCTAAAGACAGTAAACCATGTTTTGCTATGTTTCTGATTTTCCTCACTAAACTCTACTATATCTGGGTATCAGAGTTGCTCAGCAAGGACCTTAAAATTTTTTGCACCAAGACGTATTCTGTCTTTTCAGAATTGCCAGGTAGATGAGCTGATGCTGATATTGTACCATATTCATTTGATCCCAGTTAGTGTCCCATATTTATTTTGTGCCGTTTCAACCCAAAACTGTGCTGTTTTAGAGTCAATGAAAGGCTAAAATGGCATAGCTTCATACCGTATTTGCCCTCATACTGGTTATGTGTAAACATTGCCTAAATATGGAGATTGTAGTTTTAGAGATGAGAGTAGAAATTGAATGAAAATCTCATATCCCTCTGTGATTTCCCTCTGTGATTCAAGCGCCCAATGATGATTATGATGATGTCACTCATTAATATCAAACTCTATTTCAGGTTAGCCCTGGACTGAGTGCAGCAAATTTGGATCTTTCTCCAACCTCAGGAATGGTTATATTTAAAGATGGAGATAGATCAAAAGCAATAAATATCTCTATTCTGCCAGACAACGTAAGTGAAACTCCATATGAAATTCATTAGACCTGTCCTTTATAGACGACAATTGCCCTACCTGATCTCCATGCCCTACAAAGCAACCTGGGGCGAGCAATGAGTAGCAATCTGTATTTGTCCAATTTGAAGCAATTGCCCGCTTTATGTGAGCTTTTACTAAGAAATAGCCCACCTGAGACAGCAAGAAGGGCGAATCTTTGCATAGAAAATAAGAGTTTCATGGCCATGTCTGTGTTAGATCATGTCTGATTAATATGGAATTTTTATACGAATTCAAATTTGTATGAAAGTGCATTAGCAAATTTTCCATTGGCTATATCATCCAGTTAAATTTTATTCTGCCTAAATTTCCTAATATTGCTTCCTTCACAAAAGTGGATTGCAGATATTTTGCATTTCTTTGAGCTTTCAAAAATCTTTTCTCAGAAATTATCATTCCCTACAAGTAAACAAAACATTATCAAATGATATTCGTTGAATAGGTAAATAGGTTCTCACCCTTCTGTTTGCTTATTTTGATATTATTTGTTTCAGGTATCTGAGAGGGAAGAACAGTTCACTATACAACTTCTAAGGGCAACGGGAGGTGCTGTTATCAACTCAACAGCAAAATCAGTTGTGATAAAAATTCCAGCTAACGACCCGCCATTGCAGTTTAGTGTACCTTCAGTGACGGTTACAGAGCGGCAAATACTAACAGTAAGAGTGACACGTGGCATAATTAATGGTGCTCAAATAGGCTCTGTGTTGGGTGTCACCAGCGTAAACTACACTACGCAGGATGGTACAGCTAGAGCTGGGGTGGATTATCAGGTCAAAACTGGACTATTAACGTTTAATAGCGGCGATACTGAGAAGACATTTGATATTGCGATTTTAAAAGATCCTCATCCAGAAATTTTGGAGAATTTCACAGTTGTACTTTTAAATCCATCTCCTGGCAGTATCCTTGGTGACCCAAGCACTCTTGTCATCAATATCAACAAAAATGACGACCCTCATGGAGTTATATCGTTCCAATCTTCTAACATGAATATCCCAGATGTGATTTTAGATGAAGATGGCGCTAGCTCATCTTTGATTCAAGTCAACCGCTCTCGTGGAACTTTTGGTACAATTATGGTTCAATGGAGAGTCGTCCCTGGTGCACTATCCCCAACTGCTTTACCATATCTAACTTTGAACCAAACCAATGGGACATTAACATTTCAGGCAGGTGTCTCAATAAAGCATATAGCATTAGGTGCCCTGTTGAATACCATTCCCAATGAAGCGATAGAGTTTTATGTTGAGTTGGTAAACGTGACTGGAGGTGCGAGGCTGGATATGACTTCATCTACTTTTCCGAGAACGAGACTTATTGTGAGAGACAGTGACAATGCATATGGTGATGTAAATTTTGGAAATCAAACGAATTACAGAGTTATTTTGGTAAGTAGCAGCTTTTCCTTTTACAGGATTACCCATATATGTAACACTGTTTGCTGATACTTATGTTTATTGATGTACAGGCAAAACATCTAAAGACAGTGTTTCTCTTGTCTACACGTATACTGACACTATATTCGAAATGACAATTAAGTTTATTATCAAGGTTTGTTATATTAGTGTTCAGCTGTTAGGCTAAATTAGATTTCGAGGTTTCATTAAAACATGGTTGTCTTCACGGATGGTTCCAGTCGGAAGGCTGAGGAACCGGGAAGGGGATGGTACAAAACCTGCCATCAGATATTGTTGTCTCGCTGATATTATGTAAACATACCCACTTACGGTACCAATATTTTGGGAATGATAACCAATATTATGAATGAGATAGCGCAAAGATACCCTATTTTACATTGATCTTTAACATTTTGTAGTTACATTATGAACGTTGATATTTAACAATTATCTTAACGATCTTTATGAGAAAGCTTTTTGCTAGATTTGATACCCGCTTATAAAGGATTTTATATGAAATTTTATATAATCTGTGTTCAGAAATTTTTTATGGAAACCCCACCTGTACGAGTGGCACATCCCCCAATACCAATTTCATAATGTATCCCCCGAGAGCGGGATTAACCGTGCATGTTTCATTCCATTTTAGTCGTCAACTCCACGTAGAATTATCGTACCTGTACAAAGATCAGGCGGTGCTCTTGGACCAATCAGAATCAATTACACAGCTATTTACGTCCTGCCCGGTTCAAGCGTGCCCTCGTCAGACGTTCAGATGATTTACCCTGCAACACTATTAATGCCAACAGGAGTGACGAATTCAACTATTACGATTCAGATAGCAGAGAATAGCTTCTTGAAAAATGGCGCAGCTTTTATTGTGAGACTGAACAATGTTCAAGTAGAAAGTAAGTGTCTCATCATTCTCACTCTAAGTATCATTTTGGGAAACAAGCATTGGACTTGAGACATGACTGAAACTATTCAATAGTCTCAATGAATATTTCAGGGAAACTATTCGATAGTCTCAATGAATATTTCAGGAACCGAATTATGAGAATGATGGTGATAAACATGATTCAATTTCAGCTAAATATTTATGACAATGCCATCCTATAAGATCCTATAAGAATATCAGGCACTTTTGACGCATTAGAATATCAAGAATCAGTTTCTGAAGGGTTACATATATCTTCTGGAAATTAGCTGCCAATATCCCGGGGAGCTGGCACCGAAAGCTTTTTATAGAAACGAGGGGGAAACTTCCCCAACTGCGTTGGATCTGCTAGTTGCTTATGTGGCCTGGAATTACTTTACCCGTTGCCTTTCAGTTCTTCCATGAGCCCAGGGGGTAGTGTCAATGGGTCCTCGTCCCTGATCTTAAATAAAAACTAATATTTGTTTATCTTGCTTTAAAATATTGTTTATCATTGGTAAATTTTTTCAGAATCGACAATCATTGCTCCGCGCAGCCCTGTGATTGGAGCTATACCAACTGCGTATGTGAATATTACCTCAGAATTAGCCAATGGGGAGATCGCATTTTTCAACAGTCCAATCAACATGTTTGTGGATGAGCCTGTGCTGAACGTGAACATATCACTGCCGCTGATGCGGGATGGTACTGCTAAACAGGCAACGGTGTTCTGGAGGGTGACCCCTGTTTCTAATACCTTTACCACTGCAGATGCGTCCCCTTGGAGTGGATCTGTTTATTTCCCACCAGGTATGTAAGCTGTTTGTTTTTTGTATTAGTGTTTAATTGGTACAGAGCATAAGGATAGCAAGAAAATCGTTAACATTGCAAAACATAATGATTACTTCAAAATAGCCAGAAATACCGGAAACGTAGTGAGACGAACACATAGATTACTTACTGTAAGCTTTTCGTCTGACACTCAACAGAAATACGTCAGAAAGAGAACGAAACAGAAACTATACTGATTTATACACCCAGATGTGGATCGAAATAGGCCAGAAAAGATGCGAATGATCTTTGTTTTCCTTCTGACGTATTACTCTGTTATGTGTCAGACAAAGAGCTTAAGAAATCTATGTCTTCCTTTCGCTATGTTTCCGGTATTTCTGGCTATTTTCAAGGTTTGTACCATCCAAAGACTATAATGATTACTAGAGCTCTTTGTCTGAAACTCATTAGAGGATCATATATACAAGATATTAGATTTAGCAAAATTCTTTTGGTTAAAAACCATCCGCTGTGCTGATATTGAAATAATATTTTTTTTCATTATTTCTACATCAGCACTGAGGATGGTTTCTGACCGAAAAGCTTTTACTAATTTTGTTATGTTGTATATATGATATTGAATTATTTCATAATGACAAATTTTGATACAACATCAGAGGACTATCTGATTAATTGTTAAATGGAACCTAAAATGAAACCTGATAAAAGCCTACAAAGTGAAATCTAATAAATTGTTATCTACCATGTTCCGAAAAATACATTTGTGCCCCTCCTATCAAACATTTAAAACTAAGCAGCAAAAATTTGAATCATGTCCGCTGGTTGACTGCCAGCTAGGGTAGATTAGTTAAGGCATACATAGTCATGAGATATATAGCGTAGGAACTAAGAGAGTCTTTTGTTTTATAATTTTATGCTGAAAATCCTATTAATTTATATCATTGTGCAGCCTCCTCTTACTCTGCTAGCAAATCAATCACATTACTTGATACATTTTTCACTGTCTCCTTGTGTTCGAGTGCAACCTCGTTCTGCTTTACAAGATTGCTGGCTGATACAATGAGAATACAATACCTATTGTTTTGACTTCCATGCTACCTTTCTTATCACTATGATCATATGATAAAATTAAGGTATCAGCAACACAACACAAGTAGCTGCATTTTGGATACACTCCAGTCTTTTTAATAACGTTCTGTGGTACAAGAAAGATTCACTGAAGTCCAAGTTGGTAGATTAGGATTGAAATCTTTGATTAACGATGTTTATTTTACGCTTTGTAGGGGCTGATCGAGCAAATCTGACCATCACTATCCACCCAGATGACATTCCAGAACTGGATGAGAGTTTCACCGTGGAATTAGCCAATATCACAGGAAAGATTGAAAAACTGAGAACTGGCGCGGTAAGTACTTTTATATATTTGATATTATCTTTTGTCCCTTATGTGGGCTTATTGAAAATTATTATATCCGTATATATATGTGATTTTATTATTTCAATGTTTACGGTTATTAGGTTTCTATATCTATTACAATAGAACCCCACTAGATAAGATGCTACTTTTGTGATGAACAAAACACATTTTTCTCTTGAAGCATTTGGTGCATTTAGATGCTTTTGACCTTTTCAAGGTGTACTAAGCTGTCATCACTGTTTATAAGGTTCACGGAATATTAATAAGCAGAAAATTTTGTTAGAGATGGAGAGTTTTCTTTCCTTAGTCTTGTCTTTTCACTATATTATACCGATCTACTTCAATGTATTGAGCACTGTTTTGGCACACCATATTACCGACTTCGAACATTTTATTTGTACATATGTTACATACATATGTAACTTATGGCTATAATCGCATGGAGGATAGCTATTGAAATATCTTTTTAAAAAATTAAGATTTTTCAGCCGAACGATTTCATGCAGCTTTAAGTTTTGGGTTACTTTTTCAGAGCGCTGGTTAGGTGAAGGGTTTTATTCTATGAAATTATTACAGTAAAACCCTGTTAATAAGAACCACCTCCTTATTAGAACCTAATGCCTAAAATGTTCTTATTCAACCTATTACCTAAAAGCCTAGATTTAAATAAGGTTCTTATCATTAAAAAGTTAAGTATAAACTACTGGTTGGTAAAGATGATTATTATTATCATAATACAAAAACTTAATGTTTTAACGTATTTTACAAAATATGCTATACTCTTTATACTCTTATTACTCAAATTATGCCTATACTCTTTTTTAGAACCTTGTTTTCTTGTATTTGGCGTTTAAATCCTTACGGTCAGTAAATGATTCTTTGATAAGAACCTATTTAAGAACCTAACACCCTTTTTCAAAAGTAGCACCAAAAGAACCTGACTAGGGTCATTTCATAATGTTTGGATTCTCCTATACAGGGTTTTACTGTATATCATTGCACTTATATTTATTGATTATTGTCATCGTTTTCCAGACACTTGCTAACGTGACGATCAGGAAGAACGATAATCCTGGAGGAACATTTGAATTCAACTTCACTAGACCTTCACTGGACCTCCAGGTAAGGTTTTCGAAATTCAAGAAAAAAGGCCATCCGGGTTAATTGCTACATTTCGTATTGACTGATATTTACCTTCAAAAAAGCAATAACAGACCATAAACGAGAAATTGCTTTTTACTGAAGAACGAAATAAGCGGTTGTATTTTCAGCGATGAACTTCTCAGTCACTAGAACGTTTGTGATAAAGTGGACAGTCCCTGATGTCCTATGCAATACTGATTCACGCCTTGTTTGTAGCTGAGGCTGATAAAAATATTTTCATCGAATACATACGAATTATTAGATAAAAATAAGAAAGGAGACTGGCTATCTGTTACTGAAACTCAGATTATTACTTTTTATTACATATTGTTACATATCGTTATTACATATTATTATATATTGATTATTACTGTATATTGGATATCAATTATTACCTATTATCATTAATACTTACTTATTATTACTGATTATTACAACCCTGTGTTACTTAAAGTTTCATGCTCACGCAATCATCAGCTTGACCATACCTAACTTTTTGTCTGTCTGACGATTGCGTAAGTATGAAACTCTTAGTAACAGAGAGTTGCAATAACCATTAATTAGTTACTATTCTCCTTTCTTGGTTCTTATCCATCATCGCTCTGTACTTCTGTACATCGATAACTGCTATGCAAGTATAGACTAAGCAATACTATTGATGTATACTTTCTATTAAAAATTTGACTAAGAATACACGCTTTTTTAAGAGAAACATAATTTAAGAAACTCGAGGCTCAAATTTGGGTGAAATTTTAAAGATATCTGCAAAAATGTTTAAGACAAACTCAAGAAACCTACACCAGTGTTAAGTCCTTAGCTAAAAAAGCACTTTCAGCAAAATTTCAAGGATATGGTAGGGTAAGATCATAAGCTGGTAAAAAATTTCTTTAAGAATAAGAAACACAGAGGCTCAACTCAAATTCAATGTTTCTAATAAAATGTATGCAAGTGGTTTTTTCGGAATGAAACTACCAAAGATTAGGACTATGCACTTATAAATGATGTAACAATTAGAAGCAGTAGCGCGTCAAAAAACAAAAATGTCCTTCTGAGTTTCTTGCTTACGCACTCGTCAGACAGACTCTGCAAATCTTAGTAGGCACGCTTTGCTCGAGTTGAATTATGCAACAACTATTATCTTTACAGGAAAATGAACAATTTACACTTGAGATTATTCGCACTGGTGGAATGCTGACAACGCAGATAGTCAAAGTTGAAATTATAAACGGTATGCATTATAACATGCTGTAAGAGTATTGTTTTCAATAAAAAATCTAATTGATTTTTAGAATGAAAGATTGACACGGGAATTATTCAAACCCTCGACCAATAGTATGACGCATCAGTGCTCAAAATTGATATGCGAAATCCTGCTTCTCCTCAAGTTTATCAATTTTAACTCATTTTGTATTGTTGCATTTATGTTTTTTTAATTTGTATTTCAGGGAAACAAGACTTCATTGCTTACCAAAAAATCCTGAGATTCGTCCCAAACGAAACTAAAAAACTGTTTTTCGTTTTTGCAAACGATGATACGCTACCCGAGGTAGATATTTTTAGGTCTCAAGATTTTCAATTTGCATTTTACAATAAAATGGGAATTTCCTATAATCTAGCAACCTGCTTAGCCTTTGATTTCTTGATTTGTACCAAATTGACCATGGAGAATCGAATAAGACTTGGATACATTTTAAATTCGGACCGGAAGTACCTTTTTTATGACGTCAATAGCTGTCATTTTTAGAACTAATATCGCTATAGCTCTTTGTGTGCAAGTCTGACTAGTTAGAAAATAATGTAGTTAGACAGCACTTGATTAGACCTTTCGGTTGATATATCATTAATTTGATTTCGATAAAATAATCTGAATAATTTTATGACGTCATTGATCCAATGACGTCATAATTGAGCTACTTTTGCAATGCTGTATAAAAAGAGGGGGACTCTTTGAAATTCTTTTGGGACGTGCCTCATACTTGAAATGAAATGCAGTAAAAACTACCGTGTAATAAGCTGGGGCTTGATTAAATTTGTTTTCGTCTTTACAAAATATGAAATAAATCAATTAATTATAGCATGGATTCAAATGTAATGTAATCTTTCAAAATATTAAAACTAATACTAGGCCTAAACTGTTAGAAAGTACTAAAATATTTATAAATTGTTTTTCCAAACTTTGAAAAATCGGTTTGAAATTTTGTTTCCTGCACCCGTGTTTTTACAATAATGTGACTATGATCTTAGACCTGAAGACTAATACACACCGTTCATAAAGCTATACAATTTTTATTTCTTTCTAGATCAATGAAACGTTCAAAATTGTTCTTTCGTCGATCGAAGGTTCAGTTTTAGGTAGCAGAAAGGAAGTGAATGTCACCATCTTGCAGAATGACGATGCCAATGGAATTTTCTCATTTGTCAACCTGCCCACCAATCTAAACCAGTTTGCAGGTAAGTTTGATATCACCTTGGTGTTTGATTGTGGGTAGATCTCAAGTCCCCTTCCCTAAGGTATACGCAAAATCAATTTAAAATCCCTTACGAACAGCAAGAGGGAAGTCAGCGCACGGGTACCTCCGTAGGCTTGTAGCTAACTGAGAATGTGGATGGCGAGTCAATGTGTATGTATAGAAGTCTTGGCACACTTGTTATGAGGAGGAGGGTGTATGGTAATGCAACTAAAGCCTAACCTCTAACCCTACCCCCTAGCTCTAAACCCTAACAACAATTCAATCCCCCCTGTGTAAGTGCACCCTGCGTGCGGTACTTAGTGTTCGTTGTTAGCTTCGTCTTCTCATCAACCTTCGATGCAATTGTAATAATGTTCTCATGACTAGTACCCAACCTATCAGTCGTTCAACCAATTAGATTCATGGTAGGGCACATCCAATCACAGACGCTGTTCTTAAAACACAGTTATTAGATTTGAATGGGTAGTAAGCCTTTTGCTTAAGTCTTTTGTTTAACTTGAGATGTTGCATTGGTCTTAAGTAACCTTGCGTGAGTTTGGTTGAATTTATTAGAAACTGATTTATGATGAAATAAAGTGTTGCAAACTTGATAATTCGCCGCAATATCCTAATCTGATTAATTATAAGCAAAAATATATCGAACAAGTAGAAGAAATGAAACATTCGGGCTCAGTTGATCAAGCATGTCCATGTAGGTGAAACAATGACAAGAAAAATGTTTTCGCACTGTCACAGTTGAAAAGTGAACAAATACATATCACAAAGGGCTTCCAAACCATTTCTCTCTATAGACTATGTTAAGTTTTAAAGCCCCTACTGACATTTTGCTATCAATATCACTATGAACCGCATTTCTGAAGACCCTCCTCATAATTATAAGAGATCAATCGAAATGATTTTGTGAAAGGAAATAACCTGGATCGGGTTCGAACGCACGACCTTGAACCTGCAGCTCAATCACTCTATCAACTAAGCTACTTGAGCAATCCATTTGATTGATCAACCCAAGCCATATGAATCGCAAGAATTACACCACCACTCACCGAGTGTAGAGACGAACCGATCCGTGTTCTTTAACAACTACATACGAACTGATCCGTGTTCTTTATCAACTACATACGAACCGATCCGTGTTCTTTATCAACTACATACTTGCTGAAGAATGACGAGTTACCTGAATCGGGAGGAATAAGTCATTTTAATTCTCGCAAATTTAAAGTTGTCAAAACTTTCTAGAAATTCTAAAATTCTATTTCAAAAATTCGTTTACAGGCGAGATGAAGCGATCGCATCGGACGGTATCTTTCCAAATAACACGAGACCGAGGCAGATTTGGAATGGTTTCCATTTCCTGGAATGTGAAGTCATTGACCAACCATCATCCTTCGTTTGACATACAGCCTCTTTCTGGAAGCGTTGATTTTGCGAATGGACTCAGCTCGAAGGCTTTGGACATCACAATCAAACCAGATAGGGTACGTTTTTACCAATTATAATGCCCAAGTCCCCTTTCACGTTCTGATTCTTATGTTCACTTGCAAGCTATGGCAAGCAAATCTCACCATACATTTTTTTTTAATAAGCCACTCATCCATAAGCAACCAGTCCAAGATTGAGCAGAACAATAAGCAACTCAAGGGTTCCATGAATTAAATTTCTTATATAAAGTAAACAACTGTGCTGAAATTGCTTAATATTGTTTTATCACACTTGGTTGCATTGTTAAAAGAAGCGTATTTGGTAGTTCAAAGGTTTTTCTACATCTACGCCATCACTTTAAACGGTTTGGGATACAGGGCAATGTCTATATTGGGACATTCCATGTCAAGTGTAACCAAAAAAAAGTCAAATCTGGAGACAATTTTATAGATTTTCTTCAGAACTTCAAGGCTTTTTTAGCATTTTGATTGAAAATTCCAGGTTAAAATTTTTTTTGGATCGGTCATGTGGTTTAGAAATTATGACCGGTCAAAGTTTTGAGAAATCCGGTCAACGACGAATGACCTGATAGCACCAGAATTACATAGATCTGGTTTTCTGTACCCTACAGAGTTGGGAATAGGCTCATTTGAAAGCTCTTGCTGTGTAGAAACCAAAATTTCAACTATAAAACCTCCATTACCTATGCCTGACAGTTTAAAACTGAAGTAAAATATTTGACCTTTGACCCTAACCGGGAGGCAATTTCAAAATTCAAAAAAAATATTTTCCAGGTAGTGCTGGTCATAAGCAACAATTTCTAAGGTGGGCCGACCATGGGTCTAAGAGCAGTGATTTGTTGACTGCTGACCAGTCAGAAATAGTTCTTAAAATTTTCGGATTTTTGGAGATTTGAAAGTTTGAAGATGAAAAACTTGAAGTGTTAAGATTAAATTTCTCAAGATAGGTTGTTTAAACATATTTGAGTTTTAATGCGGAGAGTGATGGTGAATTTTGGCTGCATATTGCTTTGTGTAAAAAAATCTGTAACTTTGAGTTTGTAGTCATTGCAGTTAGATGAGGACCACACAAAAAAGGGAGTGAGGTGATATCCTACTTGAATCCCTCAGCAATAACATGAATGCTTGGCTACTTGACACTAGATTAGATACTTGTTGATTTTTCTCTCTCTGTACCCTATTTGCTTCAAACAGAAAATATATGTTTTCATAAGAATACCATGCTGCATAAAGATGTTGACGAGGTTGAATTTAAGCAATGGGTCTCAACTGACCGATCAAAGCTTGAAACGATGGTACAGCCAATTGATGATTTTATTGACGCATTTTTTGGAGAAATTGGAGAATCTTCGATGCCATGATTTTATTGCGAAACAGCAGTCAAACTTCTTGTATGAACATAAGAAACATTGAAAGAAGGTGAATTCTTAGTTATTGGGGATTTCTCAGATTTTTCATTTGTTGTGCAGGATGAAGTACAATCATTTCATTGGAATAATAGCATGGCCACTCTGCATCCATTTGTTTATTATTATACTGAGGATGGAGAAGTGAAACACAGCAACTTTGTGCTTCTATCAGATTGTAACATTCATGACATTGTTGCTGTCCATCTCTTTCAAAAGAGACTAATAAACCATCTGAGAAGTAGATTTGATTCGTTAGCCAAGATCATTTATTTCTCTGATGGTTGTGCGGGGCAATATAAAAATTGCAAAAATTTTGTTAATCTTTGCCTGCACGAAGAAGATTTTGGTGCTCCTTGTGAGTGGCACTTTTTCGCCACTAGCCATGGCAAGGGACCTTCTGATGGTATAGGTGGGACAATCAAAAGAGAATCCTTTAAAGCAAGTCTCCAGCGTCCTTATAATGACCAAATCCTATCCCCTCCCCAGCTGTTCCAATTTATGGGGCAAATCTTAAGGGAATAAATGCAGAGTTTGTTGATAGCAAGGAGTGAAATTCGGAAGAACGACTTCGTCGTGACAGGTTTGCAACTGCCAAAACTATTGCTGGTACACAGGAGCTCCACTGTTTTAGGCCCATATCAAGATCTTCCTTGTGCGTAAAAGAGTACAGTGGCAGCATCGCAGCTAGAGATGTCTCAATCAGAAAGGGAGGTTACGAAGTTGTTGAGGACAGCCAAGTTCAACGCTATATTGCTGTCGAGTATTATCAGAAATGGTGGGTCGCACATGTTAAGGAAGTTTAGCCAGAAAGTCATGAAGTGAAGGTCACCTTTTTGTTTCAGATGTTTCAGATATACTTACACGGCTGGACCCAAAAACATCCACAGGTCGGACATACGCTTTAAGCAAAGATGAAATTCTGCGAGCAACACTGACCCTTCAAACAAGATTTAATCAAGGATGAAACTTAATAACCTTTCTGAAAAAACTGAAAAAACTTTCCACAAGAATTTAATCTTCTTAGGCTAGGAATATTCTCAGAATATTCTTAAGTTTGGGTTAAATTGCAGCAAGATTCAAGTAGGATATCACCTCACTCCCTTTTTGCTTTTGGAAGAGAATATGATAAGGAGGCTACCCTCGATTTGATTCGATTTGTCCTAATGATCTTATCTGCATATTACGTCATGGCGCAGCGCTATGACGTCATTTGGCAGGTTTCGCAGATTGAAATACGCAATTTTGCAGAGAAAAGAGAGAAAAAGTTGGAAAAAAAGTACTACACATCATTCACAACAGTATACTCTTTTATTTTATCAACAATCATACCAACCCCGGACTTGTCCTTTAAGTGGCCTATTGGAAAAAGTGTTTAAAGATAAACTGGGTGTTTTTGGAAAACTGCAGCAGGGTTATTTTCATTTTTTTATTTATCTTTGAATGATTACTTCAGGAAGAAATATTCATTTTTGTTGTTTCGTTATTTTTGTTTATTTGTTTCTCTAGAGCCATTAGTCCGAGGGGTATTTTACTCCCTTTAAAAGCGTACGAGACTATTTCAACTCTTTCAAGAACAAAAGGATTTCCAGAGTTTTTTTAAGAGATTTAAATTAGAGCAAAAGTGTACCAGATTTTAAGGGATGGATCCACCCCTCGAATTAAGTCAAGATAAGTGTAACATAATATTCATGATGCGTTCTTGGGTCGTTTATGATACGTATTAGGAGGAAACAATCAGGATAAAAACCAGAACAGGAAATAGCAGTGACTCGCATTTTGAAGGGTGGTATTTCGTCCTTACTGTTGGAGCATGAATGAACAAGGTGGCCTAACGCTCTCAGCTGTCTATCCTGCGGTCGTTTAATGTCCGACGAAATACTCACAGTGTTTGAGGGGCTTCACTCTGACAGCCAGATCAACTAGCTCCTATGAAAAAACATGATTTTCATCGAACTGACACCCATTATTCTTTCTTCGTTTTAGATTATTTCATGTTTTTTTTCTAGATCCCTGAAGGAGAAGAAAAGTTTCGAATTTCTCTAATTAATGCAACCGGTGGAGGAAAATTGAAATCACCACTCCAGGCAATGTTGACCGTGTATGCAAATGATGCTCCTATATACTTCATGTACCCTGCATCAATTCGCATCCAAGAAGGACAGATTACAAATTTAACAATAGTATTGAACGGTACATTAACAACAAACGTTACTGTTACGTATTCGACCATTGATGGGACAGCCTCGGCATCATCAGGAGACTATGACGGCTTCACCAATCGGACGGTTGTGTTTTTAGCTGGCGAGCGGACGAAGAACATCAGCATTCGGACAATGGAAGACGCCATCCCGGAAATATCAGAGTCTTTTGTTGTTAGGCTGGTAGCCTCGGATGGGGATACTGTGGTGATATACCCAATGGAGGCCACCGTGACTATTGAACCGAATGACGTACCATATGGAGTGTTCCAGTTTTCAGCAAGTTCTTCCTATAAGATTGCTTCGGAAGGAGATGCGGTATCTTTTGAGTAAGTACTTATTATTTCATCGAAATCTCTCTTCTCTTTAAAAATATGTGGATTTTTTTAAAACGTTTTAAGGATAGCTATGACGTACTAGGTGTTTAGTCATTTTTGTGTCTTGAACAAATCTCGAAACGCTTCATGGGGTTGAAATTATAGACCAATCAGATGAACTCTCGTATAATGTTGACCAATCAGATTTGATAAATTGTTATGGGTGTGTTCTATGATTGGTCGGAAGTTGATTCGTGGTTTTCTATGCTTCTTTGTTAACCAATCAGAGATGATGAATTGTTATGAGTGTGTTCTGTGATTGGTCGGAAGTTGATTCGTGGTTTTCTGTGCTTCTTTGTTAACCAATCAGAGATGATGAATTGTTATGAGTGTGTTCTGTGATTGGTCGGAAGTTGATTTTTGGTTGCAAGACTCATCTGGCAGGAGTTGTGCTTGCCAAGGCAGGCTCTTTGCCAAAAAGGAACAAGGAATTTTGTACCGTATTATGAGCAATGGTGCGCAAAAGAGGACTCCACGTACAACAGACCCTGTGATGGACCTTACTCTTTCGTTTTGTTCGCTCGTTTGGTCTTGTTATGTTCCTGTAAGAAACTCTCTATAATATGTTACCCTAGTTACACCCATCCTTACAAACCATTTATAAGAAACCATATAGTCAGAGTTTTCAAACCAAGCAATATTTGGTTAGAGATTTTAATTGAATCAATAAGGTTAACAACTTTTTTTTATTTCAAGATAGAATATCAAAAGCAGCCCAGTCCATAGCATTGGCTTACAATTTTACCATTTCTTACATCTACCATAACCTAACTAAGCTACTTTCTTCTTTGGCTAATTATCATTTTGAAATACTGCTTTACTATTTCCTGCTAAGCTTCGAGTTAGAATGTATTGTGATTAATTCAAAAAATCCAATTCAAGTATTGTTCTTTGGAGCCATTGTTCCATGAGAAGCATCTAGTAAGCTCGACAACAGCAGTAGTTGGGTCCGCAAGCGATATTTGAGCAGGAGTGGTATCTGTACATTACAAGTCCAATTTTTGATGAATCGTTGTTCGCATCGTGGTTATCTGCAAGTAGTGGCCTTCCCTTGTAGATATGAAGTGACTCGATACAACTCCATTTTGTATTAGATCCAATAAAAGCAGGACCTGCGTGGATGATGGAAACAGACTTGTACACAAAACAGACTTGTATATACTATTTCAATCAATCAAAGTGGAAAATCATAGTTAAAGAGTTAGAATACTTTGAGAAAGATGATAATCTTGTTTGTTATATAGTATTGAAATGGATACTATACTCTTTTTTATAAGAACCAGTAAATTTGACTTGAAGCTGGCTGTTCTTCAATTTTCTTCCATTTTCAATCAGAAATGTTCTTAAATTGCTCTTACTTTTACAATGCTTTCTAAGCCTGTTTTGCTGTCATTTGTGCTGAATTGTCGAATATTTTTTACTTTCCTGTCCTGTCTGATACATAAGGTTGCCACCTATGTTTTATGTTTATTTCTTAGTCTCATGGTCATTTCTTATTATTCAATCTTGATCTAAAAATTGCCAGCTTCAGCTTGTTCTTAAGTTGGTTATATCTTTTGGCAAAATTTGAGGCTCGGATTCTTATAAAATTGTTCTTATAAAAAAAGAGTGTACTAGCAAAGTAATAACACTGTTGGTTGTTACAATTCTAGCCTGTGCACAGAATATAACACGTTTACAACTACAGTTTTTCAAAGACAGTGTCTGTGATGCAGGCTATTGCAATTCACAATCAGTTAAACTTGAACATAAAGCATATAGAACAAACTGCATGCCCTAAAGAGGCTGAGACACTACTTGGAACTCGACTTAGAGTAGAAGAAAAGGGAAACGTGTTTTGGTTATCTCTTTCTTCATGTGTCTATTAACTACTTTCTTTATTAGTTTCTTTTAAGATTGATTTTCTATTCAATATTAATACTGATGATAATGATAGATGTATTTATACAGGTTAAAGCCTTAACAATGCCAAAGAGCACTACTATTAATAATTGTGCTGTTATAATGATCTTATACGTTGTTAAAATGAACGTAAATTGCGCAGTTGGTTCCTTAAAAATTAAAAGAAAATGGTCAAAATCGTTCTTTATGCAAAAAAGTAGAAATATAATGTAGCGTTAAAGTAGAAATACGATTGAAGTAAAAAGTAGAAATAAAAAGTTTATGAACATAATGAAAATGAATTAAGTAAAATGGTAAGGACTTCTGTTATATTAAGAGACTTACGTTGCTTCCTCAAATTGGGGTCTTTGCACACCATAGCACAAGTTGTCTTGCTAGCACTTGTACATGCTCTTCGCACAGGAAATACGTGCCGAGCAGCGCCAGGGACAGAGGCACAAATCGACATGGCCATTTCGTCGTAGTAATTGTAGTAATAGGAATGAAATGATCGTCGTTTTCTCTCGTGCACTTCTGTTGATAAAAAAAATATATATGTCGGTCTACTCTGGTAATGAGTGGCTAACGGGGAAAATAACAAGCCATTTGGCAGGCCTTTACAGCCGGGGTGGCAAAAATCATAGTCAATAACAGTATTCTTTGTGGGGAAGGGATAAGGCTAAACGAAAAAACGGATATGGACTTCAAAATAGAAACGAAAAATTTCAGATTTTAGGCCTGTTGATTTTTCAATCATAAATATGTTTTTTTCAGACTGATTCTCAACAGTATTTCCTTCTATTTCGATTATATTCTGTAGGGTGCTTTTCTAGGGGTGGCAAAAGGCTTAACCAAATTGCACTAGGAAAATTCGGACATGGCATAAATATTTTGCACAATGATAGTTTTCATGGCTCCACAGAGGCGAGTATTGGCCCCCTTGAAAATTAAGCCCTCACATTTCTGTCTCGTGATAACGCATGGTTCCTCTCCGCACCACTCTCAATGGTCCGAAAATCAAGCAAAGTAGCCCAGGCTCAGTAAATGTCGTTTTTAGTAACTTGCTGTACATAGTATGCAGGTAGAAGGTTTTCTGCTATTGTCTATAGTGTCTTACATCACCAATAGAAGTAGATTTAAAACAGAATAAGGAAAGCTATGACATACCTTCTTCCACTTCACCAGCTTCTTTGCCTGCTTGGTCAATAGGACGCTTCGCGAATGCATCGCAAAGAGAGCAAAGCTCAATAAAGAGCAAAGCAGTGAAAAATATCTTCATCTTTTATCTTCTTTTGGTAGGAACAGTTCTGTCACCAACCCCTACTCCACTAATATGTAATAAAAGTTGGTGTGCAGTCTGTTTTGAGTCTTGAGCACGACTCGAAATGCATCGTGGGAATTTAAGTATGGACCAATCAGATGAACTTTCGTTTTATGTTATCCAATTAGATTTGATAAATTGTTATGGGTGTGTTCTCTGATTGGTCGAAGGTTGATTCGTAGTTTTCTGCGCCTGTCACAGTTGTATGACAGGAGTTGTATTTGTTCTGGCAGGCTCTCGGCAAGAAATGATCAAGGAACTTAAATTTTTCTCAGATTATGATATGAATGAAAAAGATGAAACCATTTTCAAATGACTTTGACCTGAACCTTAAGGACCTGGACCTTATAAATTGTTGAAAGATAGTGAATGAGTTTCGTCACGATAGGTTCAAGTGACAGACATAATGAGAATTATTGAACAGTCCAATTCCTTTAATCAAATGTGAATCGTAACTATATCTGTTACTGTGAATGTAAAACCGACGTTCCTTCACTCTCCGGGCATCATCTATCTTAGCTTTATTTTAGAAGAATGAACAATAAAACATAAGGAAAATAAAATAAATTTAAGAAGAATAAAGATGAAATAAAAGCAATGACTTAACATTTACAAAAGGAATGATTTTACAAGAACTGCTTTTAATTGACATATGTAATAATGTACAATGCTTGCCAATCTTGAATTAAGAATTTCTTGTGATGAAATGAATAACTTCAATATCATAACACTGGACCTTTGCAGCGATTCTTCCAAGCGAGGCATTTAGGCAGCAAGGCAACAGCAATAGTTTGGTCCGCAACCGCCTTCTACACAGGTGTGATGTCGGAAAACCACGAGTCCAATTTTTGATGAATCGGTATACGCCTCGTGGTTATCTGCAAGTGCTGGTCTTTTCTTGTAGATACGAAGTGACTCGATACAACTCCATTTTCTATTCGCAGGTTTATTAATAGGAATGCCACCTGGTAGAATAGAAAAAACAAACTTCATATTTGCCTTAAAGCAAATCATGTGTATTTTCCATTATTTCTCAAAGGCAAATTACTTTTCAAAGTCCTTCTGTTATTTGTTGAACTAACTACACGCTTTTTCGTAACAATACGTTATAGCACATGTTTCAGCATTGCGTTTCTTATTTTTTCCATGTAACTTTATCTTTTTTTCTTAATCATTTATTATTTTTTCATATATTATTTTGTATTACTTATTATTTATCTTTTCAGTCGAATAAGGGAAAAAAGGTATTGATAGTGATGGTGTTTAACTGATAATGCCATTTTCTCCTTTTTAATTCAAAGTTTTCATTATGTACATCTTGTAATCTATTACTATAGCCTCAACTTAAGTTTTGAAAAAGAACCTAAACTGATACGGTATAATGTTGAGGAATGCTTCCTTAACGAAGATAAATGAGACCTTGCTTTAGTAGCTACATAGTTATAAACCAAACCCCAGTGAGAAAAAAGATAAACTTATACTGTAAAAGAATCTTATGGAATCCTTCCTATAAGAGGAATAAACGCGAAAATCATCTCTGCTCTGGAAAAGCTCAAAGACCTAGATGAGGCTTTTACACGTATTTTTTCTAAAGAACGGCTTTATAAGCAAGGCAGTACTCGACAAAACAAAAACTTAAGCAATTCTAATCCTGGATAGAGGCATGCTAAGCAATTTGAAAATATCAGTTCTGATCCAATTGGCAATGGAAAATGTGCAACAGCTACGGAGTAGTAGGTTGCAGTGGATATTGGTAACCCGCACACTATTGTATGCAAGATACCATCGATATTTGTTGTACAACAACTGGTGTCGTAGTATTCTAGAAAACAAATTTTTGAGCAGAAAAAAGCTAAGCAATTTGAGTGATCAAATTTGCCGTCCAGCTAAGCAATGTTTAGTACCGAGCTCGAGCTGAAATTGCTTATGTAAAAATGCGTGTAACGAACAACATAAAAATATTTACTTTGCTTGCTCAGTTTAGGATCTGAACATAATGCAGAGCAGGTTTTTGTTCCACTTCAAGTTCTTCGGATGGGAAACCTCAACCCCTTTCTTCAGGGCATGGATGCACAAATTGACGTAGCCATTTCGTCGTAGTAATTGTAGTAAAAGGAAAAGAATGATCGTCGTTTTCGCTCGTGCATTTCTGTTGGTAAAAAAAGGAAAAACAATATCTTTAGACGAAGCAGGATTTGAGAAATCACTAAATTTAAATGTCATTAAATACAGTATCAATGCTAAAAGCTGCACGATCCTTAATTTTGAATTGTATAAGGCCTAGATAGGGGAATGGCTATTTGAATGTAACTTTTAGTGGGGGTCATTAAGGGGGGTTTAAATCCGCCGTTCCGCGCGTTTTTGTAGCTAAAATCCGCCGTTCCGCTGATTTGGATGATAGATTTTTCTAACTGGAAACTAAGAGAAGTCTTCAATTTTTCTGTGAAATACGTGAATGATTCCATCAATCTGTGAATATTCACGAAGATTCCGTTTTCCGTGTATCATTATCGAGAAAATCTACACTCTGCAGGAATGAAGAACTGTCGTTCCGTCGCAAAATTTCAAGAATTCCATGTTCCATGACAAATTTTCGTCCAATTCCTGAGTTCCGCAAACGCAGATAAATCCCTCTGTCAATGCTGCGATCTATAATTTGAATTGTATTAGGCCTAGTCAGGGGAAAGATTTAAATTTTACTTTTACGTGTTCCACTCTATGCTAGGAAGTTTGTTTTATTTACCTTGGGATAAAGGCAAATCCATACCAAACGAAAATATTGTGACCTTATGCTGCTGTCGTGGACCCACAACTCTATATCAGGCCCCCGCAAATAAACTTGGTAATGATAGGCCCCTGTCAGTTAACTTTGTAAGTGTTTGGAAGATGAACCCAATGCCAAGCACTGAAATAATCAAAAATCCCTATCCCAATGAGGAAAATTGAGAAACACCCAATATTGACGTGTTTAACAATCCCAAGCCCAATTTTCTTTTATTTTTCCAAAATCCCAGTTCCAAGAAGTCCCATCCTATTTTCCCAGTTAGTAAAAAGGCAAACGCTGGATCCCAATTCATCTCTCCTTGACTCTCTAGTTAGGCCTCGAGCTAGATGCACCGGGAGGATATTGCGCTAAACAGATGTTGCTCAAGAGAGCCTGGGCCTGCAGGAAAGCTTCTTGTTGGAGCTGGTATCTTGATTACAATGCACAAGTGCAACGATTAGATTAGGAATATCACTGAGCTTGAGGACTTGCAGCAGAGAAGTTTTGACTCAACGAAGTAGATTTCACTATAGAATAAGGAAAGCTATGACATACCTTCTTCCACTCCGCTAGCTACTTTGCCTGCTTCGTCAATAGCACGCTTTGCAAACACATCGCAAAGAGAGCAAAGCTCAATTAAGAGCAAAGCAGTGAAAAATATCTTCATAGTTTATCTTGTTTTGATTAGGAACAGTTCTGTCACCAACCCCAACTCCACTGATATGAAGTAAAAGTAGGTGTGCAGTTTTTTTTGTGTCTTGATCCAATCTCAAAATGCATCCTGGGGCTGAAATTATCGACCAATCAAATGAAGCTTCGCATTTTATCAACAAAACTAATTCCTTCAACGGCTATCGCTGTTATCTCTGACTCGTTCAAGACGTTTGCTTTGATTGTGAGCCAGGCAGAGGTTCTTAATTATAAGGGAGTGGTTCTTAATGACCATAGTACAAGGAACTTAAGGAATATCATCTAGGATTAGGAATTAAAGTAAGAAGATAAGTCTGTGGCTTACTGGCAAAGACTCATTTCCAAACCCACTAACAGTGACCGTCGAAGTTAGGGCACATGTTGTTATTAAACCAACTTTATAAGGAACACCAGGTCGAGATTCTGGGGAGTCTGAGTATTTTTCATCTCCAAAACTGTTTGGGTTAAAATTAAACAAGACTCACCCAACAATATCCAATTTGATACAGTACTAACCCGCCAATAAGAAAGTGAATGTAAAACCAGGTTGCTTGATTTCTTGTAGGTTGAGAAGAAATAGGTAAAGAAATTGAAATATATTCAGCAGGACGGCCACTGAATAAGACTCAATTGCCGAGTCTTTGCAATCAAAATTATTTCTGAACCAATATGAATTTCCTAGCTGAAAAATTTAATCTACGAGTTTAGATGAACTCCTATTTGGAAAGCTGAAGTTTCTTATAAGTCAGTCCTTAAGTGATGAGTTAGTATTGCATCAAATGTGGTGTATTCGTATGGTCATATTTTATAATGAATCGCAAATATGAGAATTAGGAAAGGAGAAAGATTTGGGAAATCAATCAATATACTGTGAAAACTGAAAACAAATGATAAAAATTAGGATAGAATTAAACATTCCACATTTAATAAAATCGATATGCTGCAATTTGCAATACTTCTATTTTGGGAATTTCGAGTTAAGAATGTTTTCTCGTTGGTTCAAAAACTCAAAATAATTATTGGTCTCTAGAGCCATTGTTAGTTTAAGTGTAGATAGCATTTAGTAAGCCCGACAACAGCAGTAGTTAGGTCCGCAACCGGACGTTGCGCAGGAGTGGTATCTGTAGACCACGAGTCCCATTTTAGATGAATCTGTATATGCGTTGTGGTTTTCTGCAAGTGTTGGTCTCTTCTTGTAGATATGAAGTGACTCAGTACAACTCCATTTTTTATTAGCAGGAACACCACCTGATGAAAAAGAGAAAACGAACTCAATCTCTGCAAAAATATTTTTCAATAATTTCTCAACCAAAAATTAACCAACAAAGCTTTCGCGTCCTTTGTTACACTAGCAGCTTGTAGTAGTTTTATAAATTTATGAACTAAACTTGCATGCTTATTAATCCACTGTTAGTTCAGGGCCCACGCTATAAATTTTGTAGGGGGGTCGAAGATCATTGCCCTAAACGGCTGGGGGTCAGGGTGGTATCGCTGAAACCCCAATATCAACGCTATGCGTAGTAGCTGTGCTTTTTAGGGACATTCTCTATAAGAAAGTAGGCACTTTTGGAAATCTTTTGGTAACTGCCCCCGTGCCCCCAGCTACGTAAGGCCATGTGTACACTGGGGTTATCTTCATTTTTCACTTAAATTGATCAACTCACATTTTAAAACTTTATGATATTGTTTTGCGAAATTGGTAGGGGGCCCCTTTTGCCTTCCGGTTGGATAGTTCCTGAAGTTGCGATACTGTCAAGAGAATTGAGGGGCTTACCTCTTTGAGAGAATTGAGAGAGAACGAGGGGATAGAGATTTTAAGGATTTTGTAATGACTTTTTTGGATTTTGATAGATTTTAATGATTTTTAGTTGTCATCCAGAGTTTCCTGATTTTCAGGATTTTTAAGAATCTAAGAGATTTTTCTCTAAACTTTTAAGACCAAATTTTGAAAACTTCATAGATTGGTCAGGATTTCAAAAGATTTTCAGTCTAAGTGTATATGATATTTTGAGTGAATCACCCTTTTTTAAAAAAAGTCCAAATGCGTACGTCATTCCCATTCAAATGGAAATGAATATAAATATAAGTGAAAAAATATATTTCTACCCTGCTTTTTCAATTTAGGATCTGCACATATTGTAGAGCACGTTGTTGTTCCGCCACATGTTCTTCGAATAGGAAATGTCCACCCAATACTTCCGGGGAGCGATGAACAAATTGACGTAGCAATTTCGTCGTAGTAATTGTAGTAATATGAATGGAATGATCGTCGTTTTCTCTCGTGCACTTCTGTCGATGAAAAAGGAGAGATACAATGTTAGTTTACTCTGCCTCATTCATCAACTTGAACTGAATACCCGCATTTTTAATTAATTGCCCTAGGGAAATTTAAAATAGATGAAGTATTTCATTCAGAAATTGTGTAAAGATGCTTCGTAGGTTAAAAATCATCTTCAGACGAATAGTAGCGAGTCACCATGAGGCTCGCATCATTCGAATTTCCCGTGGTTTGAAAATCACGTAAAAATTTACTTTTAGTAACTAGCTGGACATGTATGCAAACAAAAGATTATGCCTTTGTGTATATTCCGACAATCTCATTATAACCCAGAAAAAAGATTTTCCAACAGAATCAAGATTGCTATGACATACCTTCTTTCACTTCGCCTGTTTCGTCGAAGGGACGCATTGCAAATGCATTGCAAAGAGAGCAAAGCTCAATAAAAAGCAACGTAGTGAAAAGTATCTTCATCTTTTTTCTTGCTATAGTAAACAAAGTTCCGTTGATTACCCTCTATGAACTAAATTTGGTGTTCAGTCCCATTTATGTCTAGAATAAGCCTAGAAAATACTTCCTAGTTTAGAAATATAAACCAATCAGATGAAGCATCGTAGAAGTTTGCTTAAGTCCTCAAATTGTGGTCAGGAAGTGACTAGACAAGTGGGGTTTCACAATGTAACAAGGAAATTGAAAAGTTCACACAAGAAGTAGGAAGAGAATAGTGAGCTCACTTTGTTCTATTTCAGAAACTATTGGACGGAAATCCTTTCTTAAGGTTAACTGGGTACGATTTTTTGCTTTTCCAAGCACCTAGGCCGGTCAGTCTCGAACCTGTATTTCATATTCATATTTTCATATCATTTCTTAGAATTCATTTAAACGAGCAAGTGGTCACCGAGCCCGACAAGATTACACTGATTGGAATAATATTAAATGCACTTATTTTTGATAAGAAAGTTTAGGTCAGACAGACTCAGAAATGGCTTAAGTGACTTAGCAGAAGCCTATATTTGATGACACGTATCAAAGAAAATTAAAAGGGGTATCACAAGCAAGGGAAAGGGGCTATAACCCCTGTTTAGGTAGTGTTTGCCTCCCATCAGGGAAAATAAAGATTTATCGAGGAACTTACTACTGTTACAAAGATAAATGCAATTTACAGAAAATCAATACAATGTACAATTACAAATACAAACAGCAACTAAATGAATTTATAACTTTAGGCACTTAATTTAAGTGTAGCTATCTCAATAGATAAACTAATCGAGGAGAGAGCCCCCTCTACCAGTAGATTTGATCAATCACTTGACAATTCTTGCCTCTCTCTCTTTTTAGATGAACGTATAGTAATGCACTGTTTTCAATTAATTTAGCATTTAGTTATCACAGTTTAACCCCTTCGTTAAGCAACTCCCCCCCTCAAAAGGAATACCCGTCAGGGATTTATGTTCGATTTTTCCCCTAAATAATCTATCCTTGTGTCTTATTCTCTATGTGTGATCCATTTTTTAACTGACACGTCCGTTTCCATTTTAGGATCGAGCGGAGTGCAGGTCTGTTTTCTAACGTCACTGTCAGCTATGACGTCATATCAAGTAGAAGTATGCCAGTGCCAGCAAATGCCGAATTCTTCAATCCAGAAGGGAATGTGACTTTTCAGCAAGGCTCGTCAAGACACTCTGTGAATCTGCAGATTAGAAAAGATGGTGTTGCTGAGTTGAATGAGACGTTCTATGTGAGGATCAACAACATATCAGGTAAGAGCTGTTTTTGGGCTCAACTTTGCAGCCATGGCAAGCGAAAGTCACCATAAGTAGAGAAACTGGGTTTTTCTCAGGGAAACTGGCTGTTTCTTAGAGAAACTAGGTTTTTCTCAGCGAAAATGAGGTTTTCTCAGAGAAAATAGGGGTATCTGTAATAAACATGTTGTTTTCTAAGAGAAATTGGGTTTTTTCTGATGAACTAGCATTTTCTCAGAGAAATTGGGTTTCTATTTCAGAGAAACTTGGTTTTTTCTCCGAGAAAATTGAGGTTTCTGTAAAAAACGTTTTTTCTCAGAATAACTGTGGTTTTCTCAGAGAAACTGGGTTTTTCTTAGGGATAATGGGATCTTCTCTAATAAAATAGTTTTTCTCAGAGAAACTTGGCTTGAGTAATTTTGATGTTGATACTGCATATGCCTTGACTGATCAATGCTTGAGAGGGCATTCAATGTTATAACTTTATTACTAACAATGCAATAACTATCTTCAAAAACATCATCTCTCTCAATCTCGACATTGTCCAATAGCACACATGCAGTTAAAATGAGGAAATTGTCACAAGTGTGTTTCTGCTGCACAAACCTAAAGAAAGGGGTACTGAGGCAAAGAATAGAGAGTTATAGTAATCTAAATGACTTGTCTGAAATGCATGCACATGTGGCATATTCAATAATTTCATAACTTAACTTGTACTCAAATTTCAACTTTTGCATAGAATTAAACTTGGGCATATAGTTCAACTTGTGCATGTATTGCAACTTGTAAGAACATTCGTGACGAATCTACTTACTTTGACAGGTGACTTCGCCATTTCCAACGGTGCGAGGCTAGGTAACAGAACTGAGGCTGTTCTATTGGTTCTACCAAGCGATGATCCATTCGGGGTTTTGGAGTTCGCAACGAACTCACTGGAGGTTAGTGTTGCCGAGGATTACCTGCCTGGCAAGATCAACGTGACGTATGCCAATCTCACTGTTCAACGAACGAAGGGATCGTTTAGTTCTCTGCAGGTATGCCTTTTGATTATGATTTATACACCGGGTGTCACAAAACAATTCTATACATGGGTGTAAGAAGGTTCGTGGCTATGTGCTTCAATTACAATTTATGTACCAATTGTCCAAGAAAAAACGCCATATGTTGGTGTTAGTTAGTTGACAAGTCATGCAAGGGGTTGTACGCTAGGTACATTTTGATTATAATCTATCAGGCTATGATCTAAAGAGCATTGATGACCAATTTGTGTAGTTATGGTTCGAAAATGTGCAGTTTTGAATTGATATCTGTGTTGTGATGAATATCCAATCAAGCAAAAAAACTAGGCATAACATGAAAACAAAACAGGATTCAAGGTTCTAAGCTTTAATACATTTTAGATTCTTTTCTCTACCATCACTCATGTTTAGAGAGTTTAAGTTTAAGGACCACTCTAGGGAAAGAAAAATTTGGGAAACTTGGTGCCTACCCTCCCTACTGCATAAAATAGCCCACAAGGGCAGCCACAAACTTTATCATTTGTACTGTGATGAATATTCTTAGAATTATTGCCTGCAGTTGATGTATCGGGTCTCTGTAAAAACGCCATACGGTGGTGTTTGAATAATTGATTAGTCGTGTGTTGTTGTTGTTTAGTTTACGTTTTAATTACACTTTACACCGTTCATCTCAATTGGCACATCTCCGAACCAATTTCATGCTATGTGACTCCCCAGAATCATCAGATATGGGGAAAGACATCTGAATTATGTTACACTAACATCAAATATTTTCCAATGTCTTTTCACTGTTTTGCATTAGGCTGTCTGGCAATTGTACAAAGCATCGTCGGTTCCGAATTTGCCTAAGAGGATCTGGGATTTGTGTTTCCATGGTCAGAGAGGGAATGCTGTTACTGAAGTGATAGGAAGAAATTACAGTGGAACGCCAGGATTCAGCTTCAACTCTTCAAATGGTATTTGTGATCATGATTCTGATACCTTACCTCTTTTCGGCCTTTCAGTTGCACAGTTACCGTGTACATACACAAACAATCGGAATTTATATTCCGGCTGTTTTCCTTGCTGGCAGGGGTTAACCGGTCTGTGGATTCGCCTTCTGTCTCCAGACAAATCCATGATTTTGGTTTCGGTGCGAACGTTCATGGCCGAATGTCCTTCCTGACGCCGACTCTTTTAGCAGGACACTAAAGATATTTTTTCTTCCTGCGACCGAAAATCACCTAAATGCCAGTGGTTCATAATATACCATAACATTGCTAAATATAAACTTAGAATATAATGTTTTACTCCTGTTGTTGCTGTGAAAAAATGAACAATATAAAAACATTTCCTGCAGTAGCTTCAAATAAAAAATTCATGCGACCAGGACCAGTGGTCACACGGTCGGGTGCTTTTTCATGCCCCGCCTTTTAGTAATCTATTACAAAACATATAGGAATATGTCGGAGTAATTCTGACCCCCAGCCACAGGGACCAGTTACGAAGTTAGTTACGTACCTGTAGCAGGACGTAATTTTGGGTAGCCGATCTGCTTATTACTCGATTTCATTATAAGAACTAGTTCTAAGAAAGTCGGATTCTCAAGTGTTTCAAAATAAAAGAAACTCCAAAACATTTTCTTAGGACATTCTTATTGTCGCGTTGAATATAAGAGCTGCTTTTTTGTCTTATATTTAGCTCTTATGTTCTGTACCGATGAAAAACTATTCAGATACCCAAGCTTTGTGTTTTCTCTTTAATTTATCAAACTTTCCTTGCCCCCAACTGATTTCGCTTTCCTTAAAGCTTTCTCAGCAACATTTCCTTATCAACCATTCACTCACCTCCGGTACGACTGTATAGAAAACTTATTGGCATATTTGATTCGACAAGCCTGTCCTCGTTCGCAAATAAATACTGGTGAAGATAGATTGATAGACTCATAAACTGTATGGGGAATTTTTCTTCTCCAATTATGCATTTTGCCTAACTCTCCAGGAAAGAAGTTATTTAGATAAACCTTTCCATATCTTTGACTCTTTTTTCTTGTGGTGTTTGATACTTGTGTGTATTCTGTCATGTAATAATTTAGTATAACTCATGCTGTCGGCCCCCACCATTTGCCCCCATGCTTCCAAAAACCCCTGAACAACCCTGCATGTTTGATAGAATATTGTGGTAGCTGATGATATTAAATCAAGATTTCATTCTCTTTTAGCTTCATATATGTACATACCGTCCCAAAACCTGCCTTCGTCGTCAGCCTTATCAGCTGGCTTCAGTTTGAGTATGTGGATGAAGCCAGTGAAAGGCTTCAACGGGACAATACTATCTAAACACGAAGATGGCACAAATGCAAGAATACTGTCATTAACCCTTAATAACATATCTTCAACTACGGAATTGATTATCAAAGTTTCCAACGAGCTCTATAAGGTAAGTATCGTGCCCTCTTCGCTAAAAATCTTTAAAGATCTTTAAAAATATTCAAAAAAATCTGTAAAAATTTTGAAAAATCTAAAAGATCTCTAAAAATTTGGCCTTGAAAATTTGAAAAAATCTTGAAAATCTTGGAAAAGCTTGAAAAATCTCTGAAAATTTTGGAAATTTATAAGTATCTCAAGAAATCTCAGAAATCTATAAATATCCCAAAAATCTCAGAAATCTTTAAAATCTCAAAAAATCTCGTACACTTTCATTGAAGTGTTTCGCCCCTTGAAAACAGGCAAGCCTAAATCGGTGTGGTTTTTCTAGCCAAATGTAAAGTAACAGCGAGGGTCTGGACCCAAAGTCCAGTGGAGTTAAAAAAACTGTATTTCAAGTTTTTGATCAGCTAATTTTGTAAAAGTACAGATATTTCCTACTATAAGTTATTTCCAACGATTATTGCTCCTCAACGAAAGTGTTCTTGAAAATAATTATTTCTCGCTTTTTAGGTTGACTTTTTGGCATTCTCCAGGTCCTTCGCTATTTTAGTAACTTATGTCAGTGAATGCGTGTTTACTAAAAGGTCTTGTAATTCAATTCTACTGAGTTCTCTAATCCCAAAGAGCTAAGATTAGAAAAAGTTGCCTGGGCATGTCTTGAATCATAGCCTTGAATCAAATGGTAAACGATATGAATGTGGTGAAAGTCCATGTACAGTGGCTTTGAAATAGCTTAACTTGAAAAACTTCCTATTGGCCCTTAACCCAGAAACACAGCTTAACTCACGTGAGTTGATTATACTATAAAAATCCGCGGTTTGGGATCATGAACTTCTTATTTTGCAATTGCATTCGTCAGTAATCTGTTTGTTATTCACTGTTCACAATTCCAATCCCAAATAGTTTTCTGTCGGAGGAAGAAAAAAGAAAATCACGAGGTCATCGGTGTTTGCTATTTTCGTTTCCAATGACGAATTTCGAACTAAATTCTTAAATAATTTCCAACTCATATTCTTAAGTTTCTTTTGCTTGCTTTCGATACATATATTCCATGCGTTGCGTTCGAATCCGGGGGGATTGTTTGCTTCCTATATCACCTTATACACCGAGGATTTCGGAGTTGGTGAATCGGTTTTAATACATAAAATAGAGCTATATACACTAAGAAGAAAGAGACTCAAATGACAAAACTCTCCGTCTCGACAAGCCTGTTTCGTGGTTACCCACTCATCAGGAGGTGTACAGAGAAATCCTTAGCTTTTTGAGTCCAACCATAAGCAATACGAGGATTCTAAAGATCGAGAGTGGACATCTGTGAGCGTAGTAGGTCCTTCGAAAATGATCTCTAAAGTTGGTATCTTGCTGCACTGAGCCCTTATTAAGTGAGAAGCTCTGTATTGCCCTTCATTTATCATATACCTGAACGTTCTTACTATCAACAAATAGGATTCTTTAAGCTGACTTAAACAACGTTTGAAAACTCTTGTTATCTTTCTTAGAACCAAAGATATCGTGCTTTTACTTTTTGATTTATGATGTCAATCCTTACCAACGCCTTGAGCAACAAGCAAATGTCAATTTTTTGTATCAGATAACTATCACGCCAGTGATTTTTTAGGAGTAAATGTTGGTGGTTTGTTTATACAGGTATGAATATTTTCATTCTCGCCCTGAAAAAATTCTGAAAGATTTTTTAGGGGTAAATGAACGATTACACTTGTAATCAAGTAGTCGCACCATTAACCAACCAACTAGGCCAGTAGTCAAGCTGTCGTGATTAGGCAATGAAGTTTCTTTGAAATTCCATTTGTAAACAAACAATTACTTTACTTATCAAGACACTTATACTCAAAATTAAGCAAAGAATTACGCTAGCAATCAAGGAACTAAATGTAGGCTCTAGGGCAAGTGATTAACAAGTTTTATAGATAATCGATTAAAAAATAGACTAATTTTGCCCATTTTCAGACCTTTCTTTTTCATATATATCATATACTCAATAATGGAAACAATGATGAAATTTTTAGCAGATTCCTTTTGGTTGAATAAATTGTCGGGCATGGGGAAATGAATTGAGCAAATAGAAATAATGACATACGTACGAGGAAATGAAACAAGGAACAAAAACAGGAAATGAAACAAAGAAAAAAATGGACGGGAGAGGATGTATCAAAGAGTGATCTTATCTAGTAAACAGGGAAGTATTATGAAGGCTAGGAAAGGAGAATTACATCTGTGAAGCCTTATCTAAATAACATATTAGGCTATGCAGGTGATGTTTTGCTGAATACATGTTCCGAAACGTTACTTACAACGGTGATGGAAACATGAAAAGAGTATTAAGGCTTGAAATGCTAAATGAATGTTTAACTAAGAATAATTATCCTTTTGACATTGAGAAGAAGCAGGACGAAAATCAATCGAACCAATTTTTGGAATGAAAAATTGATCAGAAAAAGACTCAAACTTACGACCAATAATTTGGCTCTTTAGGTACTTTTCCGAGTGAGTTTTTTGGGAAATATCCTAGTAAAATCTAGATTCTACTAAAAGCCTTGATATAAGTTCCTTTTTTGCTAGATAAGATCACTCTTTGATACATCCTCTCCCGTCCATTTTTTCCCTTGTTTCATTTCCTGTTTTTGTTCCTTGCTTCATTTCCTCCTACGTATGTCATTATTTCTATTTGCTCAGTTCGTTTCCCCTTGCCCGACAATTTACACAACCAAAAGTATTCTGCCAAAAATTTGAATCACTGTTTCGATTATTAAGTATATGATATATATGAAAAAGAAAGGTCTGAAAATGGGCAAAATTAGTCTATTTTTTAATCGATTAACTATAAAAGTTCTTAATCACTTGCCCTATTGCCACCTTTTAGTTGCTTGATTGCTAGCGAAATTCTTAAGCTTAACTTTGAGCATAAGCGTTTTGATTAGTAAAGTAATTGTTTGTTTACAAATGGAACTTCTAACAAACTTGATTGCCTAGTCACGATAGCTTGATTACTTGCTAGCTGGTTGGTTAATGGTGCGGCTGCTTGATCACTAGTGTAATCGTTCATTTACTCCTAAACAATCACTGGCGTGATAGTTATTTGATTTCAAAAAAATAGACACTTGCTTGTTGCTAAAGGCGTTGGTAAGGATTGACGTCATAGATCAAAAAGTTAAAGCGCGATATCTTTGGTTCTAAGAAAGGTAACAAGAGTTTTCAAACGTTGTTTAGGTCAGCTTCAAATATCTTATTTGTTGATAGTAAGAACGTTCAGGTATATGATAAATGAAGGGCAATACAGAGCGTTTCACTTTATGATGGCTCACTACGGCCAGATGTCAACTTTAGAGGTCATTTTCGAAGGACCTACCACGCCCCTAAATGTACACCTTCGAATTTTAGGATCCGCAAATGAGGCATTTTTAGTAAGGTAATTTAGGGGGCAAATCTTCCTACGGATTCGACCCATGCGTAATATATCCAACCTTTGCCTCAAAGGCAGTTTTTAAGAAGCAATCCAATTGGTACTTTCGTTCCCAAAAGAACACAATATACATATTTTTCGGCCCATTAAAGCATAAAATCATATTCAATTTGTGGATATATATATCATTTATGTTATTCCATAATCTTTATAATTAATCATGATATGAACATTTTTCGGTTCATAACAGCATAATTTCATACTCAGGTTATGGAGGAAAGACGACATAGTAAAATATAGGTCTGACTCGTTTCAATTTTTCAAGCTTGCAATGGCTACTTTGAAGCTTGCAGTTCTCAATAGTGTAGTGGTTAAGTTGTTGAACTCGCAACCGAAAGGTAGTGGGTTCAAATCCAAGCCCTTTGCCAAACGAAGATAACATCCTTGGGAAGGATGTGGATACAATTGTGCCTCTCCCAACCAAAGAGAATAAATGGGTACCTGGTCATAAGTTATGACTGCGTGTGTGGTGAACCCGGCTATGTAAAAAAATGACTGAGGCATAATGCAAAGTCGGTTGAGTTGTTCCTGGAACTAGACATAAAACTTAGAATCACACCTTAACTTCTGAGTAACATAACTCAGGATTAGGTTGTTGCACTTCTCATGTGGTGGTGTCATCATAGCTTTAAGATGGACTGTACCGAAATTCGAATAGCATGCGTTCAAATCAGGAAGACATGACTGCGATAATGTTTTCTCTACCTTTTCAGATCTCAATTCCGGCCTCAAATAATATATTTGATGGTGGGTGGCACAGCCTTATTCTGACATTCGGAGGAACGGATATATCTGTTCAAATTGATGGATTGGAAATTTCCAGAAGGTAAATTCATATCCACCGTCGGGTGTATAAGTTTGTATGTAGGTCTCCTTTTCGTCCTCATACATTCTTCAATACAGAACTTCAGAGCAGCGACGAGATTTGGAAAATTGTGGATTATATTTCATTAGTTTTCCCCTTTATATTTATCAGATTAGTACGTAATATAGAATCCAGAAAAGTATTTAACCTTCTTCCGTTAAACAAATTCCAAAAACTAGAACCTTCTTCATGTAAGACTGGTAGTGTACTTTCGACTTCTTCATGTAAAACTGGTAGTGTACTTTCGACTTATTCGGCCTCGTCCACACGTATACGAATATTTTTGAAAACGCATATTTATTTATCCGTTTTGGCCTTCCGTCCAAACGTAGCCGGTGTTTTCGGTGATGAAAACGGAGCTTTTCAAAAACAGTGTTCAGTGTGGAGATTTTTGAAAACTCCGTTTTCATGCTGTTGTGTGGACGGCGAAAACGTATCTTTTCGAAAACGATGACGTCACCAGCTTAGTTTTGCACAGTCAATTTTAACGGACAAAAACTTTTTGTAAGTGATTCCTCCGTATCCGTGTGGACACAGATTTTTTGAAAACGCTCATCGCGTGGATGCAGATTTTTTTGAAAACGCTCATCGCGTGGACGTAGATTTTTTTGAAAACGCTCATCGTGCGGATCGAAAACGGATAAATAAATTTGCGTTTTCAAAAATATCTGGATGCGCATGGACAATGCCTTCATGTAAGACCGGCGGTATACTGTCAATAGTCACCCGGCAAATTCTATTTTATATACTTCTTCTCTGTTGTAGAACATTATCAAGCGTTGTGAACACCTCTCCTGGATATTTTCACATTGGTTGTGAGCTTCCTTCCTCCTCGCATTTCATTGGGATGCTTCAAGATGTTCGACTTTATACAATTGTTCTGACTTCTGGGTAAGTAACCCACATAGGGGGTACTCTTGTTTTTTGTTTTGGATGTGAGAATAGATATTTTGATGAAAAACCCATCAAATTCTATAGAGATTTTTCACTTCTTATTCTTTCTAATCCTAAATGCCAAACTGTGTTAGGGGCCCGCCATGCTTCTACGAAGCGTCTTAACTGATCATTTTTAGTGGCTTTAATCGTAAAATTGGAATTATCTGCCCTCGATTCCTTATGTCATGAAAACTTATGTCATGAAAAAACTTGATATTCGTTAATTTGTAAATAAAGTCATGAAACTTGCAAATTTCGAAAACTTCCTTGATTCCTTGCACTTCTTCATGTTAATTGGGAATTCATTTTCAGGCATATTACAGAGATTTCTTCAAGGCCGAAAGTGATCACTCCTCTTGATGCATACCTCTACTTCGGCAACTTGATAGAAAAGCAGAACATATTTCTGAAAACAATCGACAACAACATCGCTGAGCAAAATGCAGTTTACAGCCTGAGGCTCATCGACATCAAAGGCGGTGGAAAACTTGGCGAGACGAAGACTAGCTCAAGAATAACAAGTATGTTGAGCCTTTTGTTATTCCATATGTGGGTTCCAGACCTCTATTATTTATGTTATATGTTACCCTCGTCACATCGCATCAGATTACGTCATGTCTTGTCATGTGTATGTAGGTGTTGTATGTTCACAGTGTAAGTTGTTCTCTCAATTACTCTCTTTTAGTCCTACTGTCTGTAGCGATACCCAGTGGAAATACCGGAGTATTATGCATCTGAATGCACTGCATCGAATAACATCATATTCAGGGTAGGGCCTAGCCCTGGGAAGCTCGTCTTCTGCAGTTTGCAACTAAGAACCAAGAGATGTTCACTTTCTAATTCAGTCATGTAATCAGCCATTGAATGTTACATCTATGCTCAGATTTACGGAACTCAAATGCGATTCGCTACTTTCCTACTTTGATCACAAATACCCTCGACATGACGAATTTCTTTGCAGGGTTGGAAAACAAGAGATTTGTTCCTGGAAATTTTGGGAGCATAATTGGCAAATAGATCGAATGCCTTTTAAAATCTTGCAACATATTAGAAACAAGAAAAAAATTATGATTAAAATTTCACTGCAATCATTTTTGAAAGCAATCATTGAATTTTAATTGCAAATATGTTTTTTCTCGTATATGATACATTTTGGAAAAATAAAGTGCTCCACGTTTGATACTTGAAAGGGTCTAATTGACATTGTGGCACATTTGGTTTCGGAAGTTAAATATTGGATCTTCTGTTCAAACTTAAAGTTTACGAAATGTCTTGTGTACACTCGTTTTCAACTTGTCCCAAATTTCTACTCGTTTCAAGTGTCTGTATCAAAGATGGGTGCAATCAAACATACTAGGCCTCAAGTCCTGCTAAATTGAGTGTATGCTACTCTTTCCCCTGCTGGAAACAGGGCCTTGCACGAATTAAAGCAGTTAGCCAGACTTAAAACTCATATACACGCTATTATCTCTTTTAGTTTTAAAAAGTGACAATGCTAATGGACAATTCGCATTCTCTTCAACAAACTGCCGGACGGTTGCCATGGAAAACCAAACGAGCCTCTCTTTCGAAGTGCAAAGAACCCTGGGACAGTTTGGATCGGTGACTGTCAATTGGGAGATTCGACAATGGGTAGCTGGGAATCCGCTGGCATCTGAGGATTTCAGTCCTTCAACGGGCAGTATTGTCTTTAATCAAAATGAAAACAAAAAGGTATGACAAAGTTGGCAATATTATTTTCATTGCAAAAACCATAGAAAAGTGGGCAGTTTAGGAAAATGTATTCTTTATTCTCCTTGGCCATACTATGATTACAAAATGGATTATTTCAACTAAAAATTGTGGCTAAGGTTGTGTTCCTTAAGGAAGCACAAATATCTTTACCATCCCCCAACCTGAAGTTTTTATTCTTATTTTCGCTCGTTTTAACAACTAAATAACTGTTATTACTGTGCCATGCGAGCAACTATTCTCTTTCTCTCGTAATCTTTCATACAAACGGCTTATTGAATTATTTTATTCTACTTGCAGACAATTACCATCAACCCTGTGGATGATTCATTACCTGAGCTCAGAGAGAACTTTGAGCTTCGCCTCGTTTCGGTTATCCCAGCAGATGGTGCTGTAGCTTCATCTCCAAGCAGCGGTGCAACAATAAAGCCGAACTTTGACAGATGCAACATCAGCCTCATTGCCAATGACTATCCATATGGACTCCTTCAACTACAATCTGCAAGGCCCAGTGGGGTAGGGGTAATACCTCCGTTGTCATCTCCCTTGAATTCTGGCGTGAGTGAAGAAGCTGGTAATGTCACGTTGTATGTTGTCAGAGCACAGGGAACAACAGGTACGTTTCACAGAACGCTACAAATTTCATTTATATTGTTGTTCATATAAATATTGAAAGCCCATAATTCCTTAGAAAGTTGATATACTCATAATAATTATCATTTATGCGTTTTACTACTAGCACATTATATACTGGCACCGTTTACTACTACAGTAGTGATATAGTATGCAATATGCTAACGTGCTTCTGCTGTACACAAGGCTCGGCTTAACCAAGCTACCACGTTAAATGGAAACTTAAACCCCGTTTTCACGATACCGTTTTCACTTCATATTGGATTCGCCCTTAATCTGATATGAAAATTGGTCTGTTTACACGATGCCATCTTCATTTCATATCAGATTGGTCTTATACCACTTTCAGAGCGTTGTCGTGCGAAAACACAAAAACGGCATGGAGCGTATTGGATTAGTGCGTTCTCGTGTAAACAGGAGGCCAATCCAATATGAAGTGAAAACGCTGTAATATATACAGATAGCCAATCTGATATGAAGTGAAAAGGCTGTAATATATACAGATAGCCAATCTGATATGAAGTGAAACGCTGTAATATATATATAAAGTTAGCCAATCCGATATGAAATGAAAACGGTATTTTGTAAATAGGGCCTCACTGATTCGTATTTTTAGAATATTTAAACCTTATTCTTTTTTCTTATCTAATTTAGGTTATTTCTTTGCATTGTTTTTTGTCCTTGTTATATTAAATCTTACTGTTCATTTTTCATGTTAAAGTTTTTCAATTTCGATAAAATTTCGTACCTGCATTTTAATAGGGCAAATAACTCGGTAGCTCATCTGAGTTTTAATTATTTGCCCTAAGCTTTATCTATTTGTAATTACTTTTATCTATGTATCCAATAATTAAAAGCTGGAAAATATGAACATTGAATTGCATTGAATTGAATTTTTGCGGATCAAACGTTAAAAATGTTTGATCAAAAACACAAAAATTGCAAAAGTTTTTCCGCTATATCATTAGATTATTCGTTTTTTCAGGTACGGTCACATGTGAATGGAAGACGAACCCTGTAACAGCACAAGGGAATGTGGATTACACGCAGTCGGTCGGAAGTTTGAGCCTTGGTCCGGGAGTTAATTCCAGTCGATTCAGTGTCATCATTCTTGATAACACAATACCTGAGCTGGAGAAAACCTTTCAAGTTAAACTTTATAATCCAACTGGTGGAGGTAAGACACGTCTGTATTTCGATTCACATATGGGTATGGTTATTTGTTAGGTGTTTGTTTCATCCTTTTACTGAAGTATTACTCTGTTGAGTGTCAGACGAAAAGCTTACGTAATCCATGATTTCGCAATGCTTCCGATTTTTCTGGCTATATTTCCTATTTATTACAATATTGAGACACTATTTTTCTCATTGCCCAGTGATGGGAACAGATCTCTCCAATACCAGGTACTAACGGCTTGTCATGATTAATGGTGCTTATTATCCTCTATCAATACCAATCATTCACCTCTTTTCTGATTGGCCTATTTCGATTCACATCTGGGTATGATAATACGTTAGGTTTTTGTGTCATTCTTTTTCTGAGTTATTACTCTAATGAGTGTCAGACGAAAAGCTTTCGTAATCCATATTTTCGCAATGCCTCAGATTTTTTTGGCTACAGCACACGTCAGTATTTCCGTATTTTCACAAGATTTAGACTCCATCCATACTTTTCAGTTTTCACTTTCCTCAGCTTTTATTCTTTAAATTGAGCAGCATCTCCTCCCTGTTCAACTACTCCGTTTTCAGATAGAAGCGAATATCCTTCGAATCGTTTTCACTTGTTTAAAAATGCATCTGGTTTAAAACGGCAAAAGCTGGATCGGCTAAGCTTTTATTCTGTCATATGGAATGTATTTCTAATGCAACTAGCATACATTACTAAAGCTGAATTGAATGGAATAAGATCGAATACAGTTTTGATAGTTCGGGAAAATATCCAAAACTATCAAGAATCAGATGCTATTTATGAAATAAAAAAGAACGTTCTCATCCAAGTGTTTAAAGCGCAGAACAGCAAAGAGGCTTGATTGTACTCTTCTCTTGTATATATAACAAAATTTCACCACTGATACCAACTCTATACCAACAGTTTACTAACTATATGGCTAACTAACTAATATTATCTATGTACAAGGTTTTTATAACTAAAGTTAAGGAAACGGAATAATATACAGTTAAAAGAGATTTGAATAAGATAAACCCTAAAGAGGTAGGGCATCGTATATATGTAAACACTTGGTCGGAATATTAGGCCTAAAAAATAGGAGAGGTTAGTGATGTACTATGGAAAGGTTAGTATCGTAGTATGGAAGTAAAGATTGAATGAGAAGAAAATTAATTAATGGCAAAAGAACTTAAATTAATCTATGAATGAAAACTACAAGAAAAAGAAAAAATTAAGAATCGTAGGGATAGAAAAAGGGCCCAAACGAATTTACATTTTAATTTATTGGCAACAGTTAATCAGCTACTTTGTTTTGTACTGCGTACTGTGTAGTGTTTTGAATTTTATTGTGCTTTATTTTGATATTAGGAGCTCCTTGAATGTTATCACATGATAACTGGACAATATATTCAACAATTAATTTAGAATGGTAGTTGAATGGTATTTTAGCTCTGGGTAAGAGATGATTTGACGATTGGAGTGAAAAGCATGTCTTTTCATCATTTCTCTACTCTATAAAGCTAAGTGCCGTTGAAGCAATTTTGCTACTCGTCACACTCATCCCCAACTTATCTGGCATAACATGTCAGACTCTATACATTTCTTGCTTTGCTTTCAGCTCTTGATATTTTCATATTCTTCTTCTTTTTTCAGCTGCACTTGGCCCTGCATCGCTGATCAACGTGACGATATCACCCAGTGACGACGCTTTCGGTATCTTCAGTTTCGCAAACTCCTCAAGCATGGTGATAGCAAGCGAGGCAGCAGGCTCTGTATCCTTGACAATAGAACGAGAAGGAGGCTTACTAGGTGTTGTTAATGTCACATGGAGACTCGTCAATGGTTCTGCTGATTTCGGAATTCAAGAAGGGAATGTAATGTTTAATAACGGGCAGAGGCAAGCTAGATTTGTGATTCCAATCACAGATGATGGAGTAAGTATAAAAAGCATTCTCATTTGTAGGATTCAATATACTTAACATCTCTAAGACTCAAAACTTACTTCGATTTGATTCCAAATGATTTGCAACAATGATTCAGCACTTTCAATTTGTATTGTAACGACTCTAACTCTGGAGGCCTTCATCACATTTTTGCATTATTTTTTCAACAAATTTTAATTATTCCTTGGGTCATTGGTATACAAGCCAATTTTTTTTAGGTCTAATATTTTTGATTCTGATGGTTTTAATTCTTGTGTTTTTAATTCGTATGTGTATCATTCTTTTCTTTTTTATCTATATGCTTTTTATTCTTTTTTTCTGAGTCATGTTTTGAATTCTCATGTTTTGAATTCTTATGCTTTGTTGCCTTTAGACCCCTGAACTCTCCGAGTCATTCTCTGTGGATCTTGCAGCCGTTTCAAAGGGTCGTATCATGACAGCAAAAAGGAGAAAGACGATAAAGATACTTGCTAGTGACGACCCATACGGTGTATTTGAATTGCCACCTAGCTCTATCCGTGTCACTGAAGGCAACACAACAGTATCCCTGACCATAACAAGACAATCCGGAGCCATCGGTCGTGTAAGGGTGTATTATCAGACGCTGGGAAGCTCGACTGCATCTGCCGGAATAGATTATTTGCCAATAACTGAAAGTGTTCTGTTTGAAGACGGTCAAAAGTCGGCCAGTTTTAATGTTACGATTTTCGATGATGATCTTCCTGAGGCCGATGAGATGGTTTTTGTCAACTTGACAAAAGTTGATCTGATCAATGGAACAGAAGTTGTTTGTAAGTCTGCTTCGTGAATTTCATTATTTCATTCATTTATTTATGTAGATCGAAAAATAACCAAACTCAGCGTCATAACGTATTAACATAATTTTGATAAATTTCTGTCCTCCTCGGAGTGTAACTTGTGATTTTATCGATGAAAACTTGTATATAAGACTAAAAATATAAGAAAATTCAACTATTTCCTGCATGGCTATTATCGATAGACTAATTATATGATATGTTAAATAGGCTCTATCCGGCTTTAAAAATGTTTCCTCTCATGACGTAAAAGCATTCTTGAGTCATTGAATTGAAAAATACGTAAGCTTTAAAAAATGGTTTCTCTTAATAACCCTAATATAAGGAGAACCATAATAATAATAGTTAACATTTATGATATTTTTAATATTTTTCAGTCTTGTGTATAAATCTGTTAGATAGTCTCCAATTATAAAATCATTAGTCACACTCTGAGTAGGACATCAAGTCCGTAAGGCCTAAGTGAATTGTATTTAAGTTGTGTTTCTTCGCCTCTATTTTCTACCAATTTCTTGTGATTCTATCCACCTAACACCTGATTTCCTTCGGACAATCATTTAGATTTTTTCTTTTCTACAAACAGCCTCATCACCCAGGATTGGCAGCATTAGAATGGCAACCATCTTGATTACAGCTAATGACAATGCGAATGGAATACTGCAGCTCTCTACGTCATCGGTCACTGTTCGCGAAGGAATGACTGGACCATTCTTAAACCTTACAAGGACAGGGGGAGCATTTAGTCAGGTTTGTCGAATATTATGGTTTACGCAATCATCAGACTTACCACAGTCTTTGATCAGTACAGAACTCGAAGATGGCAAGAAAAATCAGAAACAAAGCGAAACAAGATAACTGCTGGAACTTTGCGTCTGACACTCATAAGAGTATTACGTCAGAAAGAGAAGGAAAATAGACCCGAACGAATTGTCATACGCAAAATCGAAAATTCCAAAATGACTTCATATTATGAAAGTAAAATCACCCTTATGTTACATGTTGACTCTTTGATAATTAGAGATTGCCTATGAAATCCCCGCATTTGTTTGGCTAATTCCACATTATTCATGGACTAAACTGAAAATGTAGTGAATTCATATTGAAAGTAATTTTTTCGAATGTTCGTTTTCTGATCTTTCACTGATGAGTGGTAAACAACAAAACAGGCTCATTAAGATGGAGAGAACACTTTCTTGAGTCAGCCTTTTCAGTAGATTATATCGCTCTCCTTCAATGCACTGCATCGGCAAACCAAATAACATACTTCATATTCTGATTTTCTCTACCAATCAAAGACTGTTTATTGGGATCCGTACTGATCTAAGTTTTTGAAACATAATTCTTTTGTTGATTAACAGGTCACAGTTCGATTTGAGGTGACAAATCAAGAGACAACGCTTGGTGCGGATTACTCAGTTTCATCATTCGTCATAACACTGAGCATTAACCAAAGATGGGCAAGCGTTCCTGTAACAATTAATGATGACGATCTGCCTGAATTTGCCGAGTCATTCGTCATCAAGTTGATTGGTGGAAGTGTTACTGGCGGTGCTATGATCGGAACTCCCAATCAATGTGTCGTGACAATTGCTGAGAATGACTATCCGTACGGCTTGATAGGTACAGTAGTTGATGAAAACTCGCACCTGTTACTGGTGATTTGCACCCATATTGCTGGCCCCACCTGACCCTTCATCAATTCATGCTTTCACGCCAAAAACATTTCTTGGACCATTTTACGTCTTTTAGAATCTATATTACATTGAAAAACCCCAGGATATTGATAAAAGAATTAGTGCAAATAAATAATGAAAAGGACCTGGAAAGAACCTTACCTAAATCCAGCTATCAATTCACCCCTAATTCACGCAGTCCTTCGCCAAAAATTGAGAATTCATGCGTCACTCGCTACAATCTAGCCAGACTCACGATTTCACGCTATAATCAAGCTAGATTTACTATTTCCCGCAACGGTTAAGCAAGATTCGCGATTTCATGCATTAATTTAGCCAGATTCAAGATTTCACGGAATGATTTAGCCAGACTTATGATTTCACGCAACAATAAGCCAGATCCAAGATTTCACACCAGAAAAAACGTCCATAACGCATCAAGAAGAAATCTCGCGGGCCACAATTTGGTGTACTTTTTTCATAATTTCGGTATAGATATGGTCATACTCTTACGATTTAGGTATGAAAATGGGTCTACAATTTTCTCAGAAGAATTCGGTATAATTATGCGTATGAAGTTTGCTTTTGGGGTGGCATATCCCTATTCAAAATTGCATTAGACAAACCTAGGAGAATACCTTTTTTCATACCTTTGTAGCTCTTCCGCACTATTCGTGTGTTCTTTTTCATGCATATTCATTTTCATAGGTTTTGCCAGTGGCTCACTGAACACATCTGTAACAGAACCCCAGTCAGGCGCCAAACAGGTTACACTGACTGTAGTGAGAAGTGGTGGAGCATCCGGCCCAGCACAAGTAGAATGGAATGCTACCCTGAATGGCCGTCTTGTTTCTGGTGATCTCTTCCAAAGCAGAGGCAATGTTGTGTTTCTGACTGGTGAACGGTCCCGGGATTTGAGGATATCTGTGCTTGCTGATAATGTACCGGAGGATAACGAGGTAGCATACTGTAACTCTCAACTCACATGTGAATTAGTTGAAATAACATTCAAATCAGAAGTAATTAGAAAAAACTATCCATCCCTTCATCACGCTTTATCTCAGAGAATATGATTCCATAAGAAAAATAATTAGATGAAGCAGATTTTGCAAAATCAATCTAATCCGTTTGTGGGAATGACAAAATGAAAAATCCTAGTCGGGTAAATTTTTCATCCTCACAAATTTACTTGAAAGAAAATATTGTTGCATTATTCATACCTCGAGCAACTTTTTAAAGAGCTTTGTAAAATTGCTGGAAAGGTGTTTGATTAGCCTACCTTTATCGCAGTGAGCTGAATAGAATACATATTTTTGGTATACCTTATTCAGATGTAATTTGCGAATAATATTGAATTGATATGAATTGAATAGAACTAATTGTTGGCGATATTCATCCCTACAGCCAATCAATGTCAACCTGCAATACGTATCGAATGGAAGAGCTGTTATCAACAACGCTGCAAGGACTGCAGTAGTGAACATCGAACCTAATGACGATCCGTATGGAGTAATACAGTTTGCAGCTTCACAGCTCACAACCTCAGAACCAACAAATAATACGTTCATATATCTCAACGTCACTCGAACAAGAGGGTTATTTGGCACTGTTAGAATTTACTACAGGTTAGTGAATCGAATTTTCTTACGAGAGCCAAACTTCCTTAGTTTATGAATATTAAGAGAATAATATGGAAAGAAACCATTTCTTAAACGGTTCGATGAAATCTTCTTCAGTAATACAATCATTTACGGATCAACTCGTACACAGATCAATGCCCTTGGTAGCATTGTTTTCTTGTGTTGGTCCTTTCTTGTGTAATGTAATGGCAGACAAATGTTGTTCATTTGGGAATTACTGTCTGAAAAATGTGAAGCTTATTCATCAACTTGCCAAAATTTTCCAATACCTGATTGATTTTTTGTACGATCCAACCCTGCTTCCTTTAAAACCTTTGAAAAATGTTGATTTCTATTCCTGGCCAAGTGAGATATGCACGTTACAAATCCACATGATTACTGCGGTGGATTTATTTACAAGGGACCGTGTTTATTATCTCACTAGAAGGGGTTAGATATGCTTAACCAGAGGTGGGCCTGTTACGATGCATGCGGTAGATTGGCTTTCCTGTTGGGACACCTTGTGCTGGATGATAAAATATATAACAAAATCTAGGCTAGCAATAGCACAGTCTCCAACAAACCAACATGAATTAGCACATAGACCGTTGTTGTTTTTATTTAAGAAAGAGAGATGTAGTATTAATATTGTGTTTACGTGTTATAGCCTCGTTTTGATGAGCTTCCTCGCTGTGGCAGACGACAATTCTTCCTGTGCATTCAATTTGTACTTGGCTTGAGTTTCATGAACATGGCTGGAATTAATAAAACTGGTTCTTCTTTTTAAGTATTTCTATTTAAACATGAGTAATACAACAGTTACTATTGCTTATAACTATTGGTTTCTTATTACATTGTATATTGCATCCTTTACAGAACTAAAACAGCCGTATCCGCAACCAATAAAGCCAGTCCTGGCAACGACTTCAAATCAGCGCTCGATCAAACCATCCAGCTGGGTCCCGGAGAATCACGTGGCCGAATTCCCATCATGATCTTGAGTGACAACCTCCCCGAGCTTAACGAGCAATTTCTGGTTGAAATAACAAAAGCTGAAACAGTCGGTATCACACCGATGAGTTTATTGACTGTTGCGAATCCGAGTGTGATGAACGTAACGATCTCTGCCAATGACCAGCCATACGGACTGTTCAGTATCAATATTGAAGACACGGGGACAGCAGGACGGTCGTATGCTATTGTTGAGCCAGAGAGCGGAACGACGAGCATCACCTTTAAAGTTAAAAGAACGCAAGGTTTGTTAATACATTTCATTTGCTGTAAATATGTTGGCTCCAAAGCAGAATACCTGGCAATCCCTTTGTTAATCTGGAAATGCAGAATGAGATTTGCAGATAAACATTTATATGACGAGTTGTGGCTGTTTATAGTTGTTTATAGTTGTTGATTGGCAAAGTCGCTCACATCCCTGGAGTGACATCTGGTAGAAGAAAATTAGGTCCACTTAAGATGGGGTAAATAATGATGTTTATGTAATTTTGAGGAAATTTTGCATTGTCCTTGATATTGTAGAAAAAAAAGATCTGAAAGCCTTTCCAGCTTTCGTTATTCACTCGATTTGTTTTGACAGGCCCAAAAAATGAATGAATAATCTAAATATCCCCCTTTGAGACTCAAAAATTAAATATTTCATGTTTTGCGGTTCTACAAATTTCATTTTATCTTGTTGTATCTTTGACAGGGCAACTTGGTTCTGTGTCAGTCTCGTGGCGTGTCCGAAGTGGATCAACCGTCAATACAACAACCGATGTATCAGGGGTGTCCGGCGGACGATTCGACTTCTCCGAAAACGAGTCTGAAAAAACATTCATCATTAATGTAAATAGTGACGATATCCCCGAGACAGATGAATATCTATTTATTGAGCTGTACAACCCCTTAGGAGGAGCTTTCATTAATCAGCTTGAAAAGGAGGTTACCCTCATTATCAAAGCTAATGATGGCGTAGGTGGCAGAATCGGATTCAGTTCTGGGTCGAGATCCAAGATGGTTGAAGAAGGAGGGAGTGTTTCGTTTTCCATTTACCGAACTCTTCCAGCAGCTGGTAATGTCACACTGAATTGGACCATTGAAGGCGCGAATGCGTCGTTGGATTTTAACACGACGGAAGGAAAGCTGTCTATTCCGCAGGTTAGCGCAAAATATTTGTATAACATAATTTCCATATCAAAGCCCCCTGTTTTAGGAACTGAAACAATTATGACATATTGCAGCTTTCATACTGCAGGCAAACTACTTTTCTACCATATGGGCCGGAAGAATATCAAGAAAATTATCGAAATTGAGTCCTAAACACTGGTCTAAGTAAGTAAAGTAAGTGAGTGATTATATTTTGCCATATAAAGCTATGAACAATTGATGACAAAGGAAATTAAACTAATTTTGTTATAATTCAAAATACAATAGTACGGTAAAAAGCTCTAATTACAAATCCTTTACTGGTTCTAATTATAAGTATCATCAAAAAATCCGTTTCTAAGAATTAGCTGATCAGCCGAGTTAAAGAATACATCTTCCTTCTGTCTTTCCAATTCTGCATGAAACGTAGTTTACAAGCTAAAAGGAAATTATGATAACAAGAGTAATAATCATACAGGTCAAGCTCGTACTAATAAATAATACTACGGGTTTTGTTATCAATAAGGCCCTGTCTGGACATAGAAAGAAAAGAAAATAAAACTAAACTATGATTTACAAATTTACAATCTACAAAAATCTAAAGTTTTTAAGATCTTATACAATGTCCCGAAATATTTGTTGTTTAGGTTCCTATTTTATTATATTAAATAATTTTATTCAATATTTGTTTGATTCCAGGGAACGTCGTCGATATCCTTGTTGATTAAAACAAAAACTGACCCGATACCAGAAAAAAACGAACAATTTACTATACGATTGTCGAATCCTGTTACTCTTGGAATATCATCCACCGGTGCCGCCATTTTGGTTGCTGGTGATGCCACGGCAACTGTTGTCATTGGTGCCAATGACGAACCTCATGGTATTGTTGAATTCGCGCCAATAAACCAGCCAATCAGAGTGAAAGAAAATGTTGGTCAACAAGTTTTAAAAATCGTCAGAAATATGGGGAGAATTGGTAAGCTGTTGAGGCTTATATTATTTTGAGAGCAGCAAGATAATTCAGGAACCGAAATGCTAGCAATGTTTATCTGAACAAAAGATTTGTTATTTTTTTTCTACTTGTCTTATTTCTCTCACTTATCTACTGCTACAGTCTACAGTGGCTAAGCGAGCTTACAATCATAGTTCGTATATTCTTAAGCCGGAAGAGGTTTGCTACCTACCTATATAGGACATATACTGATGAAATAAGGGCATAGAAAGCAAATCGAAAATCATTTTGTAAAAATCTAGGACTTGAACCGGGAATTTTTCGGACCGAGCTATCAGTTTGATAAGATATTTGTTATGGTCAAAGTCATTAATTTGCATTTACTTACTGATCTGCCTTTTGTTTTCACAGGTGATCTGGTGGTGAAATATCGAATGAAAGGCGTCAGGGTAAGTCACACGATAACCGCCGCAGCCCAAGGTGAAGATTACAGCAGTCATGCGAATAATTCGATCACCATCGCTAACGGGATGGATTCAGGCAGTATTTACGTCAACATCATCAATGACAACATCCCCGAGCAGGACGAGGCTTTCTTTGTGAATCTAACTAGTGTGGAGTTGAAAGACGGGGGGAATGTTACTGTACCACCAAAGCTTGGCTCACTACGGTCTATGCAGATTCAAATTGAAGCGAATGATGGAACTCAAGGTGAACTTGCCTTTGCACCAGAATTTGAAAGGTTTGTTTACTTGTTTTTTTGTATTTATTCTGTTATTCAAGTCATTCATTTTTGTTAACATGGAAAGATGTCAATACTGATACTACGAGACAGGAGGCCAAGGCTTTCTGGCTATTTGGAATTTGTGAGAATGAAAATGACCAGAGTAGGACTCGGGACCTCTTGATAAGTTCTCAAGTGCACTACTTTGCATAATCAGGACCCTCTGGCAACCAAGGCCGTTTTACTTACACCAATTGCACTACCGCACAGTAAATTGTTTGTGTAAAATGGCCTGTATCGCTCTAGGGCGCCGATTGTGCAGCGGTATCGCACTTGGGTACTTAACTCGAATCTCTCGCAATTCTTCCTTGGTATTTTTTCAACGTTTTCCATGAGATCTTCTTAAACACGCAATCTGGACTAAGGCTGGAAATTTTCTCCATCTGGAGTTAGGAAGCAATGACTAACACATCATATGAAGTCCTAACCATGTATCTAAGTTTCTCTGTTGGTCACGACAATTTTGAAAAATCCGATTAGTGCGCATGCGGCACTAGGAAATGTTGTGTTGATTGCGAATTGAAGTTTTCAAACGCTTTAAGCCTTCATTGCAACAATGTGAAACAATTTTTTTATTCGCAATGAAAATTCATGCAACATCAGTTTTCAATTGCTGCGTGATGCAACTTAGTTGGTCTAATAACTGCAGCATTTGCTGCTTGCTGTAATGTGTTTTTCAACAAGTTGCAGGAAATTTTTCATATTAATTAATTAGGCCTAACCTATAAGAATCGTTTTGAAATGCTGCTTTGAAATCTAGCATGTTTATCGTCATAATTTTGGTGACTCGTTTTCTTTCGTTTCATTACAAATGATTTTCAATTTCATCCTCATTGCAGAATAACTGTATCAGAACGGATCAAGAGCTTCAACATAACGGTTTTACGGTACAAAGGGAATTTCGGAGATGTCTATGCATTCTACCAACTTAACCGCTTAACCGCTTCCTTGTCAGACTTTTTCATCCCTGGGGGTGTTATGAACGGACCAGCGAAGTTGACCTTTGCAAACGGCCAGCGGGAACGCAACATAACCGTTTTTATAACCAACGATAACATAACCGAGCCAGAAGAACAATTCGAAATCGGCCTAACAATTCAAAATGCCGTGAATAATGGTGGTGTAACGATTGGCAACATATCAAAGTCACTTATCACCATAGCTGCGAATGATGATGCAAATGGCGTAATTGGCTTCGCAACAAGCTCTCTTACTCAAGCCATAAATGAGCCGGAGTCGACATCAAGCGGAAACAAAACAGCCATATTTGTCATTGAAAGGAACGTAGGGGCATTTGGTGTCGTCAATGTACGTTGGAATGTCATTGGTGTGAATGTCTCTAGTGATGTCACACCGACTAATGGCCGAGTCAGTTTCCTAGCTGGCGAGAAGAGGAAGGAATTTCGCGTGACGGCTTTGCAGGATGATGTCCCAGAGCTTGATGAGATATACTCCATTCAGATTTCCGTCGTGGAAGGTAGGCTGGGTTTTTACTAGTTTTGTTATTATGCTTGTTAATCGAGATGGTTGTGTGAGTGAAAACGACTTGAGTAGGGCTTGAACGCGCAACCTCTTGATTTGTAATGTAGTGCGCCAACTGCTGCAGAATAAGGTCAACGATGGTGGGGCAGCTAGCGCACTAGAGTAGCTACTAATCTGGAGGTTACGGTTCTAAACCTCTTTTTCAAGTGAGCCACGCAAATGAGACATTTATAATGACCAACTCGAGGACTCCTTATCTTTCCATTTTTTGTGACCAATTTCGGACTTCTCTCCTTCTACCGACTGAAATCTTACCAATAAGACCAAACCAAGGACAAGGGAAATTTCATGAGTTTAAAGTGTGGGTATACGCACATGGGTAATAGAGCAGTTATCATATTCTGATATGTTTTTTTATTTTTCTCACTATTCTGAAATTATGTACAGTTCAAAGACGGTTTCAATACTTTACGTGAACCACTTTTATGGAGCAGACAATTTTATGGAGATTTTGTGAAAGCAACAGGATTCTTTTAGAAGCAAGAAGTAAAGTCGTTATGGTTGCCCTTGCATTAAAATTTACTAACTTCTTTTATGTCTAATGCACCAAATTTTCTTATACACGTGATACAACAGAGAGCGTGTATAGAAATTGAAATTTATGAGGGGAATCTCAAGATTCTAATGTAGATATTGTCCTTAATATAAGCAGATATTTTGCGTGTTACTTATTCTATGCAATTGCTCTACGCCTAGCGTTTATCTAACTCGCTCTATTCGAGTTAATGGAATCATTTTTCTACAGGTGGAGCACGTCTTGGTGTTCACAATAGAGCAACATTGATCATCGCAGCCAATGACGAACCGAATGGATTATTGAGCATAAGAAGCTACCCCTCCCTGAGCAGGTCGTTGAATGTAGAGGAATCAAGCAGATACTTCAGTGCTGTTGTTCAGAGAACCGGGGGTACCATCGGGCAAGTCTCGGTTCAATACGAAACGAGGGCATCTACAGCCGTTTCTAGCGATGGTTTGAAAATGCAATTCGGTTTTGATCAAGTATTGAGCACGAGTCAAGCTGAAAGTTTCCATTCCTTTTCTGTGAACGGTAAAATGTACTTGCTGCTGGCAAGTAGTTATCGAAAACAGCAACCCGGGAAAGTGGGAGCAAGTAGCATTCAAGAGCCTTATCAGTCAACGCTATTTAGATGGCAGGGAACGTTTGTCCCTATCATGGTGAGTACCTTTTCGATTGAACATCGAATTAGTACCAAAAAGAACATAACCTTTGACCGTAATTTCAAACCTTTTAAAATTTGTATCACTTTTTATGGCTCTCCCGGTATGACACTTTCAAATTCTTATTATAGACCTACTCCTTATGAATTCAATAACTGTTGTGTAGGGCCCAGACCCCTAGAAATAATGTATATCATATATTACCCCCATCACGTCACTTCACATCATGTCATGTCATATCACGTGTATGTATGTGTTAGTATGTTCACAGTGCCAGTTATTATCTCTTTGCATTAGCTTCTGAAAGACTAGGTTTTGCATGCCTAAGAAATATTGTTATTGATAGGAATATCATTATTGTTACGTTGAAGGTTTGGTATAAGCTGGTGTGTTCGATGAATTCCTATTTTCTGTGACGATACCAAGTAGAAATACCGGAGGATTACAGTTGCATGTGCCAGGAAATGCATAATCGTTTAGCTCCATTCTGGATCTTGATAAGGCTGTTTTATTCTAGAGATTTATTACGAATCTTGAATTAGAAAGTGCTGTGTTTACTGCACCCATTTGCGATAGAATTAGTATTTGTTCAACATTCTTACCTGACTGAGGTTTGGACTGTTTTTCAACAGAGTATATAAAACTGTAGCACTGTAGCACACACAACATCGTTATATGTTATAGTACAAGTTTTTAGTGTGTCGATTCTAACCATTGTGAGTGACTTGATGTTAACAGCTCTAGCGTAACTCAGGCTAGGCCTTATTTGAACCAGGGGTGCTGTGTAGCATACACTACGTCATTATATATAGTAGTTTGAGGTCTTATGTAGCCATTTATGAGTAAGTATATGTTTGACATTCCAAGCAGCCTTGGCCCTTCATTATTTTGCCGGCAGGGAAACTTTATAGCAAACACTTAATCACTAGATTAGAATTTCAATGAGTAACTTTGTTATCCCTAGACTCTGCTTACCGATGGTGCTGTTAAATGGGAGAGTTTCAAAATTGGCCGTCAATACTACTTCATATCATTAAACCACGGATCAGTCGGAAGATATGAAACGTCGTCACAAATATTCAGGTTTCACTCAAACGAGACTGTGCAGCTTATCCAGAATATAACGACCAAAGGTGCTTCTGACGCGTTGGTCTTCCATTCGAATGGAGAAGATTTTCTGTTGATGGCTAATGAGATCGACAATGCTGGAAATACTAATTTGCGAACCCAGGTTATTATTATTATCATTAACTTTATTCACGTGTCAAAACATTTCGCAACAATGAGTTAAATTCTTAACTACCTCTACCTCGGATTTTTCAAACTTAGCTCACTTTTTCAATCCTAGCTAGACTTTTATATTAACATTAAACCAGAGGTGGTCATTAGGGGAACGAGGGGTGCAGTTGTCACCCAAATTTGGTTAGAACAAAGGGGCTCTTGTTTGAAAACTAGAGAAGACAATGGAGCCTCTAATAGCGGCCATGACTTTCTTTTTTGTGTTTTTTACAAACAGTTGCTGGCTGTACTTCACAATTACCTGGCTGAATCATAAGATTATTCGGTAGATTTTTATCAATTTTCAAAATTAGCCTAAATCAAAAATGCAAATAAAATTATTTGAAGATTTCATAATTTTCTGCTTTGCATCCGGTATTTTTGAATCCAAAGTTGCTGTGGTATTCGGTACACGCATTGCTTTACAAAAACGTCGGCAAAATCAATTTGATTCACGGAGCAGAACAATTTTGAAGTAAGCTGAATAATCTGGTTGCCATTTTGCAACGCTGAACTCAATACTATATTGCACAATTATGCTCCTGATCAAGGACAATTTCGATGACCACATGTTCTTCATTATTCTGCCTTATTGTCAATGTCATAAATTAAGCCAAGTATAAATTTCATGGATTTGAGTAGCCTTTCCTTTTTTCCCCTCATAGGTTCATTTAATTAGCTCTACTTTTATCTTCAACAGCTTTTCAAATGGCAAGGAATGCAATTCATCCTTGAAAGTTTTACCATGTCTACTTCCGGGGCATCATCAGTGACCTCTTTTTCAATTAACAACATGTTATATGTCGCTGTTGCCAATAGATACGATTCAGCCAGAAGCACGTTCTCGGCATCGTCATCGGTCTACCTGTGGTCAGCCCCCAATAAGAGGTTTACATTGTCATATAGCATTGGGACACAGGGTGCAAGTGATGTTGACTTCATGACCATTGAAGGGGATAGTTATTTGTTCCTGGCCAACTCTAAAAGTGCGTCAAGATTGTACAGGTATAAAACAACGAGTCCGCCTGGTTTCCAAGAAGTTCAGGAAATGGATGTTGCAAATGCAAGGACTGGAAAATTCTTCTCGTGGAACCAAACTGGTAAACTGCGTAACTTTATCTTGCTGTTCTGTTGCAAATAGTTTCTTAAATAGCATGACATAATACTTGATAATTTGTAAATATGAACTGAATTTATAAAGATTTACTTTTTTTATAACTTCAGGATCTTGGAGTGAATTTCTTGAATATCCACGATCTTAAAAGCTTTAAATCATTTTTAGTATTCTTTTTGAAAAAACTGAAGCTATTTCATTTGTTTTTTCAGTGCAATGCCGTATGTTTCAAATATTGCGTCATATTTTAAAACCTTAATCAGGATAATATGTTAAAAATAAGAATTCTTTCTTTAGAACAGTTTTTGGATGGTACAGAAAATCTTTTTTCTGATTGGCCTATTTCGATCCACATCTGGGTATATAAATCAGTTAGGTTTCTGTTTCGTTCTCTTTCTGACGTTTTATTCTGTTGAGTGTCAGACGAAAAGCTTAAGTAATCTATGTGTTCGTTTCATTATGTTTCCGATATTTCTTGCTATACTGAAATTCTTTCTTTTTCAGCCTATTTGGTGATTGCTGCCAATACCTCAGTGCTCTACCGATGGGATGTAAGCTCAAAATCATTCCAGAATCTCACGGTAAGTTGATAAAAACTTCATATTAAGTTCTTTTGTTACTTTTAACTCGTAACTTCATATTCGTACTGAACAGTTTCTTCGTGCTCTATCACTTGTCACTTCCCATTTAACCACAAAAAACGTATGCTTGAGTTGATCATAGATTACATCTATTGCACTTGAGATTGTGAAATATACAATGAACCACCAAGTCCGCCCTTTTCTTTTTCTTTTTGTATTTACATTTGTATAGTTATTTATTTTGGTATCATTAGTGTATTGTATTTTGATATTTAGTTCTCGAGGTAGACATGATATTTTGCCCCTCCTGGTATCGTCTTTGTAAAATAGAGAAGTTTATGTTTGTTCCTTATGTTGTAAAATCTTATATTGAATAGAAAAAAACCTGTTACTGAAGGGGCTCTTCAAATTGATAAAATCATCCCACCCAGGCCAAAAGTCTAGAGTTGACATGGAAACTGGAAATATCCATATGTGCCATTTCATCCCACCTCCAGCTTCTCCGTGTCACCGTCTAGCTTTGCTTGGCTGTAAGGTGGGATGCAATTTCACATTAAGATAGGCGCTGTTTTCATATTTTTTATCTTTTGTTTATTCTATCCCAACTTTAAACTTCAATCTCACCTTCCAGTTTCATTTAAATGAGGATATTTTGTCCTACTCAGGGAAGATCACCTCTCAACGAATGAAATCTCACTCGAACGGAATGAAAAATGTTCATATAAACATGGAATGAAAATATACTAAGAAGAAAGAGACTCAAAATACAAAACTGTCCATCTCGACAAGCCTGTTTCGTTGTTACTCACTCATCAGGAGATGTATAGTGTATATAGCTCTACTTTATGTATTTGAGCACTGTTTTACTTTATGGAAATCCGATTGACAGACTTCGTAGAATGAAAATGAAATAAGTTTTATTACAAGGTGAGATCCCAACTCTCAACGGGTGAGATCTTACTCAAACGAGATGAAACTTTTTCATGTAAACAGATGATGGAAATAAAATAGTTTGTATTGCAAGCTAGGATCTCCGCTCGAGTGCTGGAAGGTGGGATATTTTATCCATGTATACAGAGGTCTTGGTAGCGAACGAGGCAAGGAAACGCAACGTAAATACAACACACTGATAGGCCTCTCGGACTTATGTCCTCATCAGAGTGTGACCAATGACTTTAGTATATTGTATTGAAGTTGTGTATCTTTGCCTCTTTTTCTGCCAATTGTTTAGTAATTCTGTCTACATGATAGATAGAGAGCTAATGCTTACCATTCTTTGAACAGAACATACCCGTGAAGAACGCAATGAGCATTGTGCCCTTCACAGCTAACGACTCAATCAGTGGATCCTCTCAATACCTAGCTGTTGCAATGCCTGGTGATGTGAATAGTTTTGTTCTTCGACTCGCAATGCTTTCTGGGAATGCAGATTATGTCAGCAGGTACGAACATTTCTTCTATCTTCTTGTATGGTTTGATCCCAGTTTATAGAAGGAGATGTTTTAGAAACCAATTGTTGTATCTTTTTTGTGCAAGTCTTTCAAAATTTAGAGTGCACAGTTTGTTTTGCTATTGTTTTACCCAACAAGGTCATGGTTGAGTGAATAGACCAAAACGGTTCCCATCCAGTCATATATATAATTTAGAAAATATTCTATCATATTCAGCATCATATTTATGTAGGCAATATGTACCATGTGAAATTTTAACAGTCAAGAGAAAGGATAAGGCACACATTGTGCACTTTCAGTTACCGTTCCACGTCATATGTGAAACAAAGACTTAGAAGAGTAGGTTTCCCGACCATCTACTTCTATAAACTTTTTTATATAAGGGGCATCCATAATCTCGTAAATCAGCCTATACTCGTCGCTACATCACTGGTACTCTGCGCTGTCAAAGAGATAATAGCCAATCATGATCAAGATTACATAATATTCACGTGACTTGTCCTACTGCCTCGTTACAATTAACGCTTTTTGAACCAGCCGATTTTTCTTTGTTTTCTAGGCGTGGTGAATTGACGTTCTACGACGGGCAATCTTCATTGAAACTTGATTTCACTATCCTGAAGGACAACCTTCCTGAAATGGATGAGAGGTTCTCGGTGAATTTACTCAACCCAAAAGGAGGCTCAAGGCTGGCTGCCAATCCAAACCTCGAAGTGAATATCTTATCAAACGACAACGCGTATGGGAGACTGGCGTTTGCTGATAGCTCATTGCGAGTGAATGTGTCTGAATATCAATGGGATTCGGTTCTCTCGCTTCGTATCGTTAGGGAATTCGGCAGTTTTGGACAGGTTTCTGTGCATTGGAACATTAGCAGTTTGTCAGGTCGGCCTGTGACAGATTTGTACACAACTAATCGACAGATGAACTTGATGGAGGGGATTTCAAGTGGCAACATTTTAGTTTACGTAAGAGGAGATCGTCTGCCTGAATTGAATGAAGTTTTCTTTGTCAGGTAACGATTTTTATTAAAGTTCGATGTTTATCATTCTGAGATATCTCTGATATCAATGTTGTCATCTTGATTTGATAGAAGAGAGTTTTGCAATTATACCTAAAATTCTTAAATCTTGATCTAAAGAATTGGAATTTGAGAATGAAAAGTTGGCCTAAGAAGGATTAATTCGATTTATTTTCCAAATCTAGCTTCTCATCAAACTTTGTTCTGCTTAGATTCCAAAAATACGAAATTCACAAAAGTTTGGTCTCGCTAAATAAGCACAACTTAAAGATTATGAAACTACATAGATATTATGTGATATTTACCACAAAAGTGATATCTGTATTTCTGTTTGAGCATGCTGCAAACTCTTGCTAAGAGACAAAGCAGACCAGAGATCGAAGTCTTTTTTTAGGAATTTACTCTCTGTATCAGAGATCCTGAAACCTCTATTTTATTCCAATGATAAATGAATTAACTATACCCAAACTTTTTTAGTTGTTTTTAAAGATTTTTTGAATTGAAATGAAATCCTCGTAAGAAGTTTATTCGGAATAGAAGTTGCCTTATTAAGCCTGATTAGTTTCTACTAAAACACATAAGGATTTTTGCGAAACACCCATTTTTGTGTCTTTCTTGTTAATTTTTATATATATGTATATGATGTTGAGAGCGGAGGGAGTGAAGAGCAGAGGGAGACAGTGGACTAAATACACCGACAGCCTGAGTAGTTCTTGACAGGAAAGAAATCTGCCATCAAGCTGATAAGACGAACCGCTGACAGGGATGGATGGAAGGCCATGATCGCCGATGTCTGCAACAGACCTGGCACATGAAGAAGAAGAAGATATGATGTTATCAACAAAATCAAGAATAATTTTTAGAGCATGTCTCGATACTGAGTTTGACCATGACCGTTTGTGTGATCTTCATAAGATCCACTCTTTTCAGATGCTTTCTACATCGAAACTTCGATGTTTGAAAACAGCTATAGAAACTTGGCCCTTTCTACATCAGCTCCTTTACTAGTGTCAATTGAAAATTAACACAAATAATGCTGGTATAAAAGGGCCTATACACGTGAATAGTTAGTGCTAGGATGTCCTCATGTTTTAGTTTCTTCTTTTGTTTAAACTTTATTTTCTTTAAAGCTTGACAAGTGTTGCTATCGCTGGCGCCCCGAGCTCTAACAGAGGACCAACTATCAACTACCTCAAAAATGTTGCCACGGTAACGATATTAGCCAACGATGACCCCCATGGCGTCATTGAATGGAAAAACAAAATCGAGATCACAACGGAAGAAACTGAAGTCAATTCAAGTGCCCTCCTTGTGATTACGAGGCAGTACGGTACACTTGGTGATGTTCTGGTATCGTATGAGACAGTTCAAGCCACGAAGGTTGCAGCCAATGAAAGAATCGCTGTTCCGGGAGTCGATTATTTCTCAAAGACTTCAACCGTCTTGATGAAGCAAGGAGTGAGAGAGGCCTTTGTGTACATTACAGTTAGACACGTGAGTTTCACATTTGGCAATTTCGTTTTGGATGACTTTATTTATGAATTGAAACTCCAGGTGAATCCAATAAATAAGACATATATTTCAAGATTCATTCCCTATATAAACAATACCACAATATATAAACACAAACCCAACCACAGTAAGCCATAGATACTTGGATAAGATTGCTAGAACACAAAAAGTCCAGTTCTGTGTAATGCCTCTTCATCCTGCTGACTGCCAAACTTCATTCAACTGAGTTGTTACCCATGATACCTTTCGTGCTTAATTCTTGCACTCTACATAAATTCCATAATCCATAATTGCTACTCCTTGGGAAAACTAATGGCGAGTGGTTCACGCTACAAAATTATGCTAGTAAAACACTTGCCAACGTGGATACGCTTTCAAGGGGATGGCACGTCATCACCCGCGTTGGATGTACCTTTAAGGGGGTAGCATATCATCTTCTCTGATGAATATGCTTTTAACAGTTATTTCACCTCAAATTCTCTCGAATCTTACAAAGAACTCCTTTTTTCTGAAGGGTTCACCTGCACTTACATGAAATCTTATTTTAAATATGGTCTGTTTAATCTAAGATATGATTGTCAACAATTTGTTAATTCTTGATGTTTCTTTAATTCTTCTAAACTTAAACTCTTTTGATTAACATTTTAAATATGATTAATGTGACTTTACGTTTTAGAGAGAACAGCCTTGGGAAATTTCGACCTTCAACTTAACAGTAAGATGCAAAAGCTAATATTAATCCATTAAACTTAATTATTAAAACATCATTAACTATTAAATTACCTCAACTTATTTGATATCTAACTTCATCAATTTGAACTCTTGTTTAATTCTTTTCATATTAACGCAAAGTGAAAATTGCAACACTCATTCAGTGCTAAATTGAAAATCATACGCAAGCAAAGACAATTTAATTGCATTATATTCTAACTACAGTTTATAGAATTGCTCAGATAACATCAAATTATTTTAATACGTTAACTGCTTGATAAATCTAGGAAATTGATAAACTGAATAAAATGCTAATGTTCAAAAACAATTACCGTAGAGATACCATTAAAACATAACCAGCAAAATAAAGTTTATTTTCTTCGATATCCAAAGTGCTCCTAACGAATAAACCTTTACGAAGATAAACCTAATACTTATGGTGTTAGGAGTTAACTATATTAAAGGATAGCGCAGGTCTAAAAGTGTTTTGCTAAAAAGACACCTTACAAATAACCGAACACTAGTTGTGAGTTCATTCAGCGTTTTTGGATTCATGGCAGCTTCAAGTTTTCACTCGGGAATAGGCCATTTTTCATTGCCATCTCTATTTTTCTCAAAAGCCACTCAGCATAGTTGTAGTCTCGTTCAGTCACAAGATTAAGTGATTTCAGAGCGAGTAGATGTGACGTCATGTTGCAGAGATTGAAATACTTCCTTTCCTTTATACAAACAAAAATTAAAGAAAATTTGGCAAAATTGATAAACATTATTCAAGATAACTTGTCATTCAACTGGATCTACCAGCCTGAACTAGTCTTTAAACATTTGAAAAACTTCTCAGTGATTTTAGCAATCTTCAATCGTTTTTTCCCAGGACAATAATACAGCGGATAACGAAATATTTCATGTAAACATCACGAATGTCAGATTGGTATCTGGAACGCCGGTTCCCAACTCACCAAGAATCAACGCGAACAAAAATCAAGTCGAGGTTGTGATAACTGAAGCCATTCTGAATCGAGGCGTGATTGAATTTGCTGGCCCAGCTATGATCAGTACCAAAGAATCTGTTGGTATTTTGCAAATTCCTTTGATTCGGGTGAATGGCTCTCAAGGCACTGTTGGCGTGCATTTCAAGGTCAGCGGTAATAACGCATCATCCGCAGACTTCAGCCCCCAGGCTGGTATAGTGACGTTTTCAAATGGATCTAGAAATGCCAATCTGAGTTTGACGATAGTTGATGACCGCCTTCCAGAATTAAATGAAATGCTTGATGTTGAGCTCACGAAACCATCAGGGGGTGTCAAGCTTGGAAGTAGAAAAATGGTTAGAGTTTTGATTGCTGAGAACGATTATCCATATGGTTTAATAAGGTGCGTTGTTGTTGTTGTTGTTTATACGATTATGAAGTGATTTCAGCTTTATTTTCATAATGACTCTTCCAAATACTGAAGTTCATATATGATACCTACATCATTGTATTTGTTGAAGTGAATTATTTGATAAAGTAAGTTTTTTATTTCAACTGTTGGTTCGTCGGAAATCTAAGGTATGTCTACACACAGCACTTGGAATTTGCTATCTTAACATTTCGTTTTCTGCTTTTAGGTTCGACATGATATTTGCTTACTGAACTGTTATATACCACTGATTATACTGCAAGAAATAAGAAAAACTAGCTTTCAATAATTAGTAGTTAGTTCTCAAATAACATCAAAATGAATAACATAGCCAATTTAGTTTACCTAGCAATATCAACCATAGTGCTTTTTGGTGAATGCAGTGAAAGATGAAATTTTGAGTCTACTCTCATATCTTATAAGTTGACGTTTTATGGTTTAAAACTTACTTTGATTTCAATTGATATTCATTTCTCTCAGCTTCAATCCAGCGTCAAGGCGTCTTACAAATGTTACCGAGGGAAGCACGATCTCTTTAACTGTGGATAGAAGACAAGGATTACATCGAACCATTAATGTTAGGTGGTCGTGCACTGCGCAGGCGCAGAATGATCTCAGACCATGGACCGGAAATCTCGTTATTGCTGAGGTAATTCTTTTTTCAATGTCAGACCATTAAATGATAAATGAATCAATAATCACGATTTTTTAACAGGATAAAAACTTCAGCAATTAAAAAGTTGCTGTTATAAATGTCTGTCCTGCATAAAAAAGGTGCTTTAAAGAAAAAATGAATATATCACAATTCTATATCTAAAATGAAGTTTTAACATGTCAAAATCTTGAAAAAATAGATCGTCCAATATTTTCCTGAAAGCAGATTTATTTACAGACATACTTGCAGTAAGCGGTGTTAAGGCTTAGAAAGGAAAATTATTAACTTAAATTTGAGCCTCAGGAAAGCTTACTATTTCTTTCTCGTGTGCATAGTTCACTGAAAAAGATTTCATCGAAACGTTTGAAGAATGGTTTATTTTTGAATTAGTCTTCTACTTTTTTATAAACGTAGGAAATCGAACTCCCGAAGTATCATATTTATTTGCTGGAATAGGAATGGATGATTTGGGGTTTAATCTCTCTCCTCGTAACCCTGTGTTTTGCTTGAAGAATTGCTCGTTTTGAATTAGGCACTTCTAAGGAGGAATTTTCAGAGAAGGCGTGGTACAACTAATATAAAAAGACATTACCAGCAGTAGATAAATGTTTATATTTGAGTCTCTGATGACATAAGTACAAATCAATTTCATATGGTTTTGCATCATTAGCATTTTGATTGGGTTTTATAGAGAGGGTGCTATCAGAGAATTTGTGATTAAATCCGCTCTAATATTTTGCTATTCCAGAATAAAACGAGCGCTGTGATATCGATTGAAGTGATAAACGACTCCACCCCTGAGATCGTAGAGACGTTTACTTGTACCCTTCTATCAGCCAACAACGGAGCAGAAATCTCACTTGATAACACAGCCAACATCACTGTAGTTGCTAATGATAAGCCACATGGAGTGATCAGCGTTGATTCCGTCTCAAGGGTGTTTGCAGTTGGGGAGCCGATGTCATCTGGATACAATGGACAATTTTCTATCACGTGAGTAATTACTCTTAAAACCTGCTTAACGTAGATGGATTCTCATAGAAAAGTAGTTGAGTTGGTACTGTAAACTTGAAATATGTTTTTTCAAAATCATAGCAAATTTTCAGGGAAAATAATTCATACCTATTGTCAGGTGTTGATAGGGACAGAACTACACATTACTTCGTTCTTTCAAAAAATACCTCCAAAGATTATACTTTGGTTAATAATATTGTTGCTTTCGAAATATATTCTCAAAAAAGATAAAAGCCCTAAATTCAATCATTTTTTCATGCCAATACCTTCAAATTCAAATAACTTACAGAGGTGAAAAGTTTCGGGACATGAATTTTACCACATGCCTCATGAAATCATGTCACAAGAATTTTCAAGTTTTAGATCAAACTTGCCACCATTTTGAAACTCTTGTACTAAAGTTCAAACGATATCGTTCATAGATTCACCGAATATATATTACTGCATTATAAATGAGCAGCCTCTGTTTTTCTGTCTTCCTTATGTTTTCTTTAACTCTATTATATTTGAATTGTAAGCCTTGATAATAATGGTGACTAAATTCATTTCCCCGTTACGAATACTACATTTTTACATCCAATTATTTCATTTCACCAGGTTGAGAAGAAGCGTTGGGTTTGATGGTTTAGTTGAAGTCAATTGGAGGATTACATCAAGTTCAGGAAGCGGAGATTTGGCAGGCACTTTCAATGTTACTTCGGGCACAGTCTCATTCCCGTCTGGAGGCTCGGTTCAGAAAATAAAAGCCCAGGTAAAGCATTTCTAAATCTCGGTATTGCATGTCTTATTTTAATTTGTCAACTCTTAACCTTGCTCTTATGGAATGTCAGGAGGGACTTATTTGTATATTATACAACAGACATTCTGCCAGAGTAGGACGTTGGAGTCAGGAGTGGTGAGGTTTTAGGTCTGGCCTAAGGTACAACAGTTCAGGAAAGCTGGAAGAAGACTCTTGTTCATGAATGTGCATATATCATATTCCGTTAATACCTACTACTTAACAAGAGCCTCATAATAAAGAACCTATTAGCCTAAGATTTTTGAATTTTGACCGAAAAGAGAATAAATTACAAATTTTAGGTTTAATGTTGATAGTAACGTTAAAGTCACTTTATCGCCATATATACCCAGGGCTAATAGGCCTATAAAGGCCTATAAGCAACCAATAACCACAATTACTATTGTTACTACCGATCTACCTATGACGTAGAGCACGGTATCAATTCAAAATAGACAAGTAAAGTGATATGAATCTGCTTTTGATTATTATTAATTTAACAACCTAATTAAGCTAACTCATAAAAATTTAGGTTCTTACTTGCAGATTTTTACTGTATTCATGATTTGACTTTAAAATACAGTTTTACCGAAAAGCTTTACTGAAGGTCTTTAACAATTCATCTTTAATCAAGATGATAATACGAGAGCCAAACTTCCTTTGTTTTAAGATATTAAGATAAAATACAGAACTAAACCATTCTTTAAATTTTTTGATGTATATATCCTCCGTTAATCGTAAAGAGAATGAGACTCGAAGAAGACACTCATGCTTTTTGGCCATAACACAACACACTTCTACATAAAACTCTATACACAAATATGTACAATAAAGAGTCTGGGCTCGAGTCTATTCACATTATTATACGATGAAATCTTCTTCAGTAAACTATGTTAACTTATGTTTCATCTTGAATCAACAGGTGAAGGATGACAATAAACCTGAAGAATCAGAACTATACGTTCTCACACTGGACAGTACAACTGGCGGAGCTGAACTCGACACGTCTGCCAATGCAACTAAATCCTTCATCACAGTGGTAGCGAGTGAAGAACCGTACGGAACCATTCAGTTTCAACTGCCATATGCAATCAATGTTTCAGAAAATGCTGGTCATATCAACTTAACATTGACGCGGTCAGGAGGGGTTATTGGACAATTGAGAGTGAGATATGCTACATCAAGTACTACCGCTAGTCCTGGTGTAGATTTTTCTCCCAGCAACGGAGGTAATTATTATCCTATTGATGTATATTGAAATGAATATTTGTTCCCATGAGTGAGCAGTTACAATTGCTTTTCGGGGGATTTGACCCAGGTTTGGTTGCGGATGTTCTGTCCAAAAATACAGTCGAATCTAGATACAACGAATTTCCCAGTAAAACGAACTAAATGACTGGTCTCTTGGATTTTGCCTTATGAAATAATGCTTACCCAAATTTTATACCAATGTTTCAAAATTATGTAGGTACCAGTTTCTCCACCAAAATCTCAAAACTTGATACCCATTGTCTTATCAAAATGAACATTATTTCATTTCATTTTTGATTCAAAAAATGAAATGAAAATGAAAAAATGAAATGAAAATGAAAAATGAATTAACATTAAGAAAGATGACAAGAAATGTTAATTACAATATTTCTATATCTCAACTAGCTTCGACCATCGTGTCATCGGCAGTACATTTATTTAACCTTTAAAAATATTTTTATCAATATCTGAAAAACTAATTGTCTACCTCAGTGACTACAGGAGGGCATTGTAGTGAAGCTGGCCGATCACAAGACTCAAATAACCTTTTCTGTCAACAACCTCTAACAATCCCCTTTTAATCTAATATCTTTTTTCTTCATAGAAATCGTATTCAATGCTGGAGAACGCGTGAAGTACATCAGATTCAACATCCTAAACGACAACATACCTGAGCTTACTGAAACGTTCAAAGTAAACATCACACAAGTCAGCCTAATCACAACGCGTAAGATGAATTACGGCATGATGAATGGCTTACAGGTTGATGTGCCACCCAAGATCGGTCAGCATGCCATGGTTGAGGTGTCCATCAATGAGAATGATGATCCGTATGGAACGATCGAGTTTACTCAAGTTGCCCGTCTTGTTCATGAACGAGATGGAAGGGTGTTGATTGCTGTCAATAGAACAGGTTTGTTTTCAGTGTCATATGTTGATTTATACCTTCTTGATATCTGCGTTTAAAACTACGTTTTCACAGATACGGTTCCATCTGCAGCATTCTAAAGCTATGGTTGGAGCACAAGGATAAATTTGAACTTTTAGAAAGATTAGTTAATTTCAGAAAATATGGACAATGACATCTAAATAAAAATTTGCGTTAGTTATTTATTTCAAGAAGTTGATAATTCCAAATGTTTACTTGTAGATTTAAAGATCTCTGGATTACTTCTCATCGTTGATTTCTACTGATTTATCCGTAAATATTTTAAAATGATTATTCAGTTCGAATTGTCATTAATTTTTAGGTCTGCCTATGTTTTGTTTGAAATATCGAAAGAAGAGGCTTTTTTCTATATTCACAGATGTGTCTTGATCCGCAGAAATTTAAAAAAACCCTAAAAATAGCCTGGAAAGTCTCATAGGATCATAAAAATCCTTAAGAGGTTTGAAGATATCAAGAAATCTCAAAACATCTCGAAAAATCTCAAATATCTCGTACACTTTTCTTGCCCTTCCAACAACATTTCCTAATTTTTCGCAATCGAGTCATGATTATTATTATTCTCTTAAACAGGTGGGGCATTTGGAAGTAGTACCGTGGGGTACACATACACCTCATTCAATGCCACAAACCCCGATGATTTCACAGTCATTGGTACCTCCCTTACATTCGTTCAAGGAGAACGACAAAAGTTCATAACAGTTAACATTGTAGATGACAGAATCTCAGAGTTCCAAGAGAGTTTCAGCCTCGATTTAACTTCTATTACTGGTAAAGCAAGACTTAGCTCCAAAACGAGGCTTACTATCACCATAGAGACAAGTGATAATCCATATGGCTTGTTTGGAATATTCAATACGTCACTGTCAGTCTCGATTCCGAATCCCGTCGTCAACCAAAATCTGTCCTTCCCACTATCAAGAGTTGACGGTGCACTTGGGCGCAGTGAGGTACGATTACATTATTTGTGTCTAGTGTTTTATGTATTTGCTATGTATGTCTCAAGGCTTACCATATTGCACTGATCTCAAACCAAAGACTGGAACTGTGTAGGATTATCTGTTTATGATTATCGTTTATGATTACATCTAACTCGAGAAGAGAGTGCCTATCCTGGCTATAGTGCTCGATATACCTGAGTATAGAGCAATCATAAAGTAGAATGAACACATTAAAAAACAGACATGTTCTTCTGTGACTCTGAGTTTCGTCTATATTATGGAAGATATATTATGAAAATTGAGTCATTGACGGCCATATTGGAAGAGCCATTTCCCACTGTCTAATCCCTTGCGATTTTCTAACCTTTCCTTTCTATAATAATACCATTGTAGGGTACAAGCAAGAAAATTTGTCTTATTAATAAATCAAAGTGCCCAATCTTTATCCTAGTCAATCATAATTTCTTACATACCCAGTGCCATATCAAATGTCTCAGTTTAAGGTCATAGTAACAAAAATTGAAAAAATGCCTTTTACAGTAATTTTTTTGGCCTTTATCTTTATTTCTCTCAATATGTATTTGATAAAGCTTAACTTATCTAACCTGCAAAAAGTCGTCATCTCAAACAATGAAATCTAATCACATTGCTTCGCTTAATAAGTTGGTAAGACTCTAGGTTGGAGACCAGGTTTGGGGCATGTTGCAATGCATTAAGCAGCCAACTTATATGATTAATGTATTATATAAATTTCAAATATTTATATCGTTTTTATTTCCAGGTTAGATGGAGGATAGTTAGAAATGTTGCAAGTTCGAGTGCAATAACGGAAGATATCACTCCAGATCAAGGAAGCTTGGTATTCGAAGCTAACGAGGGTGGCTCCAAGCTGATCAACATCACTATCTTGCCTTTTGGAGGTGAATGTTATCATCTTTCGGATCGCTAATTCGTCACATTAGGGGTGTCAATAATTCAATAATTTTATAATTTTTCTCTTCTGTCTTTAGTTGTAAGGTATGTTATGCACCTATGAGCCCTGAGGATATACGGCGCAATAAAAAAATTTATCATTATTATTTATTATTATAAATAAATTATTGTTGGGATCAGATTATTGACAGAAAAATGCAATTTTGTCAAAGAATTTTTATAAGAAGGATGATAAACATGATGAGGTTTAGCGGCCCATTCTAATTCAATGACCACTCCTATGAATTAATATGATACAGTTAGCATGATATGTATTAAATCGCTAATTTGTCACATTAGGGGTGTCCATAAAATATTTTTGAGATCAAAGTATTCGAAGGAAACTACAATGTTGCCAGAAAACATTAGAAAAAGAGAATAAAATGAGTTTAAGTTGAACATTTATGACAATTCAATGACCACTCGCTCCTATGAAATAAAACAATACCCGTTTTAGCGTCCGATACATTGATTTGACCGTAAAAGAAATAAACATTCTTTAAGAATAAGCTAGAGAAGTTAAAGGAGTCTTTTCCATAGCTCGAAGCAGGAAATGAAAAATCCTCTTTCTATTTCCCTTTATCTTAACTTTGAAATTATATTTCTGAGTATCAGAATCTTAATAAAGATTGCAAACTCGAAAACTGATTGTTGTAATAATTGGATTCTTTGGTTTCCATCTACAAATCAGCTGCCTTTCATGCTGGAGTTTGGATGGTGTGGGTTCTAAACCCTATTTTACCAAGGTAAAGTCAATAAAAAGAATATAAAGGCCTGAGGAGTACATATACCCATCGTGTTCTTCTCTCTGTGCCATTTTGAAAATATACTTTCTTCGATAGTGTGTTTGAAGGTTATTGATTTGTTTTAGGCCTGCAAGAACCAGAAGAGAAGTTCACACTGAATGTTTACAGTGCCTCAGGAGGAGCATCTTTAGACCACGCAGTAGTAAATGTTTCAATCACAGTCTCAAAGAAAGGTCATCCGAATGGACTGTTTTCCATGCAAGGCAGTGTATCACCATCATCTACCGTCAGCGAACCACAGAGAGGGATTTTAGTTGTAACTGTGCCTGTTATGCGAGGAAAAGGAACCACTGGGCTCGTTCATGTAAGTAATATCATTTTTGTTGATAAATATGGAAGAAACCACATTTTTCATTCCCCGAAGATGGGAGACGGATTGAATTTTCTATGCAAGGCTTGTCATCTTGTCATCATAAGTGTTGACTATCATGTCAAATATTGTGTCAGAAAAAGTATTGATAAGACCATATGAATTCATAAATGAACTGAGAACCTTATTGTCCACATATATCTATGCTTTTTGTTGTGTAGCGAATTTTATGGCCGAATGGCCTTCCTGACGCCAACATTTTCAGTCGCCCCTTACGAAACGCAGGGAAACGGTGGATGAATTCTGACTCCAAACCAAAGGAAATAATATGTATTAGTTTATATGATTAGATAGTTTAGAAAATTCATGGCTTTTGAATTTGATTTTCATAATTTCAGGTGCGATGGTCAATAACTTCATCGACTGGAACGATTGGTCAAGACATCAGAATTGCAAACAGCACTTTGACATTTCAAAATGGCGATAAAACCAAAAACATCATGATTAATGTCATTGCTGATGATCTCCCCGAACTAGATGAAGTTTACCAAGTTACACTCGTATCTGCTGATAATGGTGCTGAGATTGATTCGCTTAGAGGCTCGGTTAATTTCACAGTTAGGTAAGATCAAAGTCTTCTATTGTATGCATGGGGGTTCTCTCATAAAGGCATCTGTGGATGTGCTGCTTCAGCGAGTATTCTTTCAGAGTTTAAAGGGGAAGTTCGGTCAAAAAAAATATTCTCCAATTTCGCTGTAAATGTGTTCTAAAGTCGTTGTAGGATACAATTTTAACTCTTACCTTACTCCCGGTGTCGATAATCCACTAATATCCGTTGCGAAAAGTCGCATGATTTTAGGCCGCCATTCTCGTAAATCTGAGCAAAAATGTTGTTGCTGTTTTTGACGTCATCACGGTCAAAAGAAAAAATCATGGGGTGAAATGCGTATTGCGGACAACACTTCTTATGATAATTCTGAATCTTTCTTTTTATTTATGACACAATATAATGTGTTGAAAATATATTCTATTACTAGAAATAGATTAAAAACTGCAATATCAACAGAAATTACTCAAATTTCAACACAAAATGGCTGAAAAAAGTAGTGAAACTTCGAACGAATTTGAACAAATTAGCGACTAAGAAAGTGGCAATGAAGAATAATAAGAAGTTGATAATTACTGAAAATGTCAATTGGAAACCTCGAATTGTCCGTCGCGACAATGTATATGGGCAATACATTTACCGCAGGGTTCATTAACTGATGTCCCTTTGAATGAAAAGCTTACAACAAAACATTTTATTTTTCGACAAAATATAATACAAAACAACTTTGATATAGGTATCTAATGAAAATCAAGCAGATAACTTTTCCAGTTCGAAAACGGGGAATGGTTTAGGAATGTTTGTAATTAACCTGATTTAACTTCTCAATCTCATAGATTTTTGTAGTGAAACTCTCGGGGCCTTTTTTAACACTAATACTGGGGGGGGGGCAAATGCCGGGGGGGGAAATGTATAATTTTCGTCGTTGATTTTCAAAAAGATGAAGGTAGCAGAGGTAGAAAGAGTATGGAACCTAAGTTCCAAGAAAATATCTTGGATCGAGAAATCTGCAGAAATTTCTTACGTTCGATTTGTAGGTTTCCACGAGGAAAGACAAATATTTGTTCCACCTGTTACTGTTGAAATTGATTGAATTTTTCAGGGCGAACGGTTACCCACATGGCCTATTCCAAATGACTGAAACCGGCAAAAGATTTGAGTTCAATCCAGTTTCTCAAGTGCGAGCTTTGAATTTTACTGTTGAGAGAAAGAACGGCACGATTGGTAGAGTTCAGGCAAACATTGATATCCGGTATTCAGCAGATGGTTCTACTGATGCTCAGACTGCTGTCTTCAATGCTGGTCAAAATATGGTGAGTGGTGGATCAGCTGCCGTTTGGTTATTTTCCAAGTTATTTAAAACTTATTCTCTTTCACAATAGATCGGCTTCGAGCAAAAAAGGAAGCATATTTATTTGTTAACGAGGCCAGGGTTGTGACAGCTTTACAGCTGAAGTTGACCTGCATGTACATCATGCAAAGGCTACAGACCAGCAAGCAAGCATATGTATCTATTTGTCAACACAGGTTAAGAGGATGATATTCTACAGCTGATGTGGACCTGCAGCTTGTGCCCCCAGAATTAATATTCTAGAACGAATATTTTGTGTACTCATTTGCTGACCTCGGAAGGATAGACAGCTGAGTTTGCTGACGGCTTGTAGTTCATGACTCTGACCGTTAGTGGATTCAAACCCAAAAGGTTACCCTTGAAGGATTAGAAATCCAATACCTTAACCACTAGGCTACACCATCGGCTTCCCAGCTCTTCAGCATTGTGTCTTGTAACAACCATCGCCTGGATATGATGTGCAGTTAAATCCCAAAGCGCTTTCTTAAACATAAAACGATCTTCTTTATGATGCTTAAAGCAGTGCACGCTTTTGGATTTAATCGCTTACCATATCGAGCCAATATTTGTTACGAGATTCAATTCTAACGAACCTACCTTCGTCATTAGGAAACCGGTCTATTATGCAAGTTGTTTTGACATTGATATCGAAACAGTCCTGGTCTCAATATGATCTGCAGCTAAGCCTCAAAGAATGAGTTACTTTTGGATTTAAAAGTTATTTCATTTTAAAGCTTTAGCTACGAATCATGGACTGCTTGGAATGCCCTGAAAATTGCCAAGCAATTGAATGATTGTGTTAATGTTTTTGTTTACTGTTAACCAATCCAACAATTGTTTCATTCTTAATCAATTTTCAATTTCCTCAAAGAACCAATGTTTTGAATTTCAGGTTCATGTCTCGTTTAGTATCCCTCCAGGCCGTTTTCTGATGTTCGGAGCAAACTTTACTATTCAACTGCGGAGTGTCTCTCTTCTTACTTCAGGTAGCATTTTGTAGACTCCAGATTTATCTATTCTTACACTTTTTATGTGCTATTTTCTGAGTTACTGTAGAGGATTAAGTCCCCTCTCTCCCCTCTCCTTTCAAGCAAAAATTTGAAAAGTCGTCCTTCTCATTTAAGTCCCCCACTTTTTTTATAAAAAAGGATTCCAAATTAGATTGCAATTAGTCAGTAATGGTTCATGATTTATTTCAGCTAAACCTTGCAGCTTTCTAATTTTATATGCTTGAGAAAGCAATATGATAGAATACCTTGCAGCTGAATCTAGTTTTAAGAACTTGCGCACTTGAATCTCATTAGAACTTCAAGACAAAATATTATGACTCTTTAGAAACTTTGATTCGAAAATGTGGTTTCTTACATGCTGTTTTGTGAATGCCGGAAGGGTCAAATCAAATCAAATCATCTTTATTTCCAGCATCTTCAATGGCCCCTGCTGTTGATTCTACCTCGCCATCGATTGTTATTGGTATTCCAGAAGAGGCTGCGAATTCCATCATTGAGTTTGGATCCAACTCTCGAATGCTTTCTGCGTCAAACTGTAAGTCAATGATTAGCTGTACTAAACTTGGCAACAATAGGTATCTCCATGAATGTGTCCTATCCTATTGTATCCTATTGGAAAGCTTTCTAAGAAATAATTCTTAAGGATTGGCAGTGTGTACTAGTCAATAGAAATCTTCTTTGCTTCGAGCCTAATTTGAAGTCATGATTTTTGAGGTGAACTCTGTGAATGGAATATGTTGGTATTGTGTCTTTTTGTGGAAATGTGAGACCTGTGAAATTTTGTGTTTAATAGGCTGTATAAGATGTGCGTATACAGGGTGCAGCTCTAGCAGTGGCAGGTACTATGGGGTAATTATTAGGGGGGCAATACATTGAATAGGAATAATGTGCAATATTATTTTGTTTATGAACAAAAATCTATTTTTCATAACACATTGTTTGTTGGGGCTACTGCAAAATCTTGCTTTTCAATTTTGGGCTATTCAAAGTTTACTGTTCAATGGCTCTTGTATTGAATTTTCGCCATCTCTTTATTTCTTTAACCTACACGAAGTGTTTTATCAAACAACCATTTTTTCCGCAGCATCTACTGTATCAAATGTTTTGGTTTCTCGTCTTGGTTTATTTGGAGCAATTTCTGTAAACTGGAGGTCAGGCTATCCAGTCGGAGGTTTCACAATTGGCACAATAAACCCTTCGCAAGGGACGGTATCGTTTGTTCAAGGCGAACGCAGTAAAGCATTCAGTTTCAGTGTAAGATCTATATTCTTGTAATTTTGTATTTCTATTTGATTCATTAATTGCTGGTAGAATTTACTAGTTTAACTGGTGCTGCAAATAAATCCTTAAAAGGCAATTTGCTGGATTTTGGGGAGAAGGCAAGATAGAGAAAACCAAAAAGAGTGAAGGAAATAAATGAAAAGAGCCATCGGCAGTAGAGCCTCAGGAGAGAACGAAATAAACCAAGAATGAAGATCAAAGGAAGGAAAAGAGAGACTTACTAAACAAAACGACAGACTAAATGAGCCAAGGTCAATAGAGCTAAAGATAAAACGATGTAAGCAAAGATAGAGAATAGCGAGAAAAATCAGAAACCGAAACATAATAACTAATTAGGCTTTATTTGTTAGGTTTCATTTTCGTCTTCTTTCTGACGTACTACTCTGATGAGTGTCAGGCGCTAATCTTCAGTAATTATTTTGTTAATCCGTGTTTTCGATTTTTCTCTTCATCCTCAAGTTCTGAATTAAAGAAGATGGAGGACCAAAAAACTTTATAAGACATTATAAAGGATAAGAAATACCAATTGCATTCAAGAGTACTCTTTCCTTGAGAATTTTCTACCAAAGCCTTCCTGTAGAAACAGTTTGAAGAACGATAGTTTATAGAAGTAGATGGTTTGGAAATCTATTCGTTTATGTCTTTGTTTCACATATGATATGGAATAGTACCTGAAAGTGCACAGCATATGCCTTATCCTTTCTCTTGACTGATAACATTTGCATGTAAACATTGCCTACATAAATATGATGCTGAATATTATAAAATATTTTCTAAATAACAAATATTTCTGTATAGGGAACTAAAAGAAGTGTTTTTGTCAATTCACTAAGCCATGACCTTGTTGGCTAAAACAGTGGCCAAAAAATACACTGTAAACTCTCAATTTTGAAAACCTTGCATAAAAAGATACAACAATAGGTTTCTAAATCATCTTCTTCTAAAGCTATGGTAAAACACTTTATATGTATATCATGCAGGAGGTGGAATATTTTATATTCTAAGCTTTCAATAAGCCCCTTGATTCAGCAGCGTTGTGGTAGCTTGAAAAACAAACTAACTTCTCACTTATTTCCAGGCATCAGTCCCATCAGTGCTGCAGAATAATCTGATATACGCAGTGTACCTGAGTTCGGTATCCCCAACCAACGGACAGCCTGCATGGCCTAAAATCGGATCAGCAAATACTGCTATTGTTGAGCCACATGGTGTGTTGGAAATCGCTCAAAACCACAGAGCTTTGACTGTCTCAGAAGGAAGAAAGGTAAATGTTTTAGAAAAAATCTTATATCACTCTGAGTGTACGTGAAATGATAAGTTAAGCTACCAGACTTCTTAAATTTTAGTTCAAAATTCTGTTTTTTGATGTGATTCGTATCCGTTTTTACGTTGCAACTATACACTAACGCCTTGTTCACGCTTATCATATCAGTTCTTATTCTGTGAAAATAGTTGAAGTATGTTTGTATGTAGTGGAGATACTCGATACGCTTTCTTTCTTGTTTATATGTTCTCCACAAATTGGTGCTGTGACCAGGATTCGACCTCGACCCTGGGTTTTTTCGAGTAATTCTATTTGATTTTTTTTATCACCATATAAATTTCGATTCACACTGGTTAAGACAGTTCAGCGCGTCACTATAGGATGCGGTACGTCGCATCACATCTAGAATTGTATGTTCAAAATATGCATAATGCTTATAATGTTCAAAGAATCCAAAATTTGTTGAAAATGATGCCTTCAATGGTCAAATTAACAACGCTAGTCATGTCCCTGTTTACTTGTAACTCTGTTTCGTATATTTCTTTCAGGCTACGATACAGATCAGACGTCTTCTTAGCACGATGGAAAAAATCCGCGTTCATTACGCAACTCAGAAATACACAGGTGCCAATGCAGCAGTAGAGAACGTCGACTTCACTCCAGTGACGTCATATGTTGACATGAACCAGGGGCAGACTACTGCAAACATCGAAATCCAAACCCTGGAGGACTCGAACTCCCTCCCCGAGCGGGATGAAATGTTTTATGTTCGATTGACTTCAGTTGAAGTTGTCCCCTCATCCGCCAGGCGTGCAAGTAAGTCATTCGTTTATTTTCTTTTCACTTTCCATCTCGACAAGCCGATTTCGTGATAACCCACTTGATGATGGCAGAATTAATACCTTAAAACTGACATGTCCTTACTTTATTCTGAGTTTCGTGCTAACACACTCTTCAGACAGACTATACCATTGTAACCCTATAATATCCACGGTGAGGCATTAATCCGTGTTTCAGATTAAATCCTAATAGATTACCATTGATCTTTCTGACGAGTGCGTAACCTCGAAACTCAGAGTAACAGAAGGACATGTCTGTTTTTAATGTGTTAATTCTGCTTTTCAATTGCTCTATACTCAAGTATATCGAGCACTATAGCCAGGATTTAATGATGATTTCTTATCTTTTAGCTTCATCCCCGAGGATCTCGGCCAACAATCGCTCAACAATCACGATTCGTGACAACGATAGCCCCTTCGGTATAATCAGCTTCACTTCCCAATCAAGCGAGATCACAACACAAGAGTCTTCTGGCAATGTGACTTTGAACTTAAGACGAACTGGAGGAGTGTTCAGCAGAGTGACAGTCCTTGTGAGATCAATAGGTGGTGGGGAACCATGGCAGTCTGAAGTCCTCAGTGCTCTACCATCGAATTCACCCATAAGGTCGGCTATCTCAGCCAGGAGTAAAGCAGCCTCAGCCTTGTCACCTAATAGAGACTATGTCCAACTGAATAAGGAAATCACTTTTCCAGTAAGATTTCATGTTTTCTACATGCTATTTATACTCAGTGAAAACCCCATTAGGAGAACTTGATTTTCTCATTTAGCCCAAACAGGTTCTTATTGAAATGGATATCACACTTAGGGTTCTCTGATAGATTTGAAGTTATTTCTTTATTGGAAAATCATTGAAAAAGCTGTGTAATGAACACGGTAAATCTTTATGATCAATTAACTCCTCTGATTGGAGTCTTAATTCCAAAGTTAGCCTGGATGAGTGATGAAAGTTTAGCCTAATAACATGTTCTTAAGACCTTGATTCTTATATGCAAGTTTTTTCTGTATGTTCTTTAACTTCTATGTCTAAAAATGGAGCACCGATCAAAGACTACTCAACTGAAGATTAATCGTGAGAGCGTGAAACTCGAAGTATTGATGTAAATTGTAATTCTACGATAATTTCAAGACGGTGGCGGTTTTAGAGGCTGCAGGTCCCGGGGCTAAACACCTTCATTGGAACGAATTTGATGTTTTCTATACGATATTTTGCAATTTTCATTACTTTGCAGGGCCTTTTTTGCCTATATCAAGTGCGGGCCATGGCCCCCTTCGCCCCAAAAACTGCTACTGTTTCTAGATACATACTTGCATATGAATATTTTAATTCCAGGTACTCAACACGATTCCTGTAGGTGGACAGATGAAGTCAGTGAATTTGAGTATTTTACAAGATTCTCTATCTGAGCCTGCTGAGCAGCTAGTGGTTGCCATCACGATTTTAACTGGCGGAGCGAGGCTACCAACAGTCACTGAAAAAATGCAGGTAATTACTGCAGTCTAAGTGTTTACTTTTGTTTTACTTCTGTTTTACTAGACTAGTCACCCTAGGCCTATTTTAGCCCAGTAAAGAAAAGAAAAATCAACAAAAAAACGTAGAGCGTGTTTCTGCATGCACCTGAAATGTCATTTAGACTGATTTCCCCTTCTAGCTTTCCCGTTTAATTTCTCAATGGTAGGCTGTGCTCAGACAAAATTGAAGCTAGGATAGGCGCATTGGCCACACAACGTAACATGACAAGTATCTAGCTTCCAAGTTTGGGTGTCTTGTTTTCTCTTCGATGCTCTTTGAACCTTCGATGCTCTTTAGACCAGCAATGACTCCGGGAAGCTTTGCAATTCTTGAATCCCCTCCTATTTTCGCAGAATTTCCGAAACTGTTTTGAAAACGAAAATCAATCTGACATCTCGCCGATATCTCTGAAAATTAGGGAGAATAAACAATTCAACTCAATTGTATATACAAATTTGCTTTTAACTTCGAAACGGGATAAGATGTAGAAAAAATAATTGCAGATTCGGAGTCAGGAAATTCGATTACATCTAATTCTGGAATAAAAATTCTGGGTTTAGAGACCCTTTGAATACTTAGAATAAAAAAGCAAATCAAGCTTTTATGCTGTTACTTTTAGTTTAACGGGAGATATAAATCACATTACGATTTACACTCAATATGGTTACATGTACTTCTGTTCCTCCACGAAGTAAAAATTACATCATGAAAGCTTGTATTTTGCTTCATATTCTGTAAAAAACTCTGCTTTGAAAACATTTAGCACTTTTCTTGTTTGCAGACTTAAACGTTTAAACGATTAAATGCTTCAGTATAAATTTCTACGAACGATGTTGTGCTGTACTTTAGAACCTATAATCTTGTTATGATTTCTGTCAAGTATAGATTACTTTTCTTTAGGCTTTCTCTGTGATCACAATCGACGGGAATGGATTGTGGAATGGCGAAATTGGTTTCACTACCAAGAAAGCAACTGTCAACGAGGACAAATCTGCTCAAGGTATTAATTGCTGTGATTTTATTTTTGTTGCGTTGATTGATTATTTAATTCTCTTACATTCTTAAACACCTGGAGAAGCAGCAGGATTTTTTGAATAATGTGACTGGGATATCATCATTAATAATCTAGACAAGTCTATTTTTGTCCAATATTTGCTGCGGTGGAAAATAGTAAGGCGATGGAGAATGAATACTGCAGAGAGGTATTCAGAGGATCGACAGAGACAGAGTTTTGATAGGTAATTGGTAGTTGATAGGCCAATATGCTTACTATTTTGATAAGGTATTTGTCAATGCAAAAACTGTAAAGAGCCCACTGAATAGTTTAACTGATCGAGCAGTACAACCCTGGTCTCTCTTCTCGATGTGACAACAGTCCGTGGCTCATATTTCCCCTTTGCCTGTAATTACAGAGAACAGGAAAATTCTCTCCTCAAACTTTGCATGCCAAGTTTGAAGGTAGTTTTAAACCCACGATCATTTGAGCAAGGTTTGAGTGAAGTAACCACTCTGCCATCCCTGGCATCAAGTGAAGATTGTTTTATTGGCACAGTGGATGATTGGCAGAAAGAAATCGTTTCTATACTTTAAGAATTGATAGAACAGAAGATGAAACCTCTTGTTGAGACGGTGAAAATTCTTATCCCCACTTTTTCGTGACAAAGCAGTTTTTTTCCATAAAGTGGTAGTCAACCATGAAGTATCCTTTAATTCTCCATGATTCATCATGAAATTTTGGAAATTATAATTCATGGTCAATATGAAAAAACTGCGTATCATTTTGTAAAAGGATCTTTTGAATTTTTGGCACTCATATTTTGGAATTTGTATTTTGAATCTCATTTTATTTTTGAGTCATATCATCATTCTGATTTTATCTTGATTGTTATTCGCAGTAATCATTCCATTGCAAAGAAATAAAGGTTCAGCAGAATTGACAGAGGTGAGTTATATTTTCTCATATGTGATGATGATCCTCCTCCTCGGGTCTCTTGTTTCTCTCTTTGTTTTCGTTTTTATGTCTTTTCTTTAACAGTCAAAAATGATTTTAATCAACAGTTGAATGATAATGGTCTTAAATAGTAGGGCCATTGATGAATTCCCTGTCATACATGCTGCACATAAATTGTATTCTATTAATTCATCTTCAGGTTTTTTGTCATGATATAAAAACTCTTTATTAGAACCTAGCCAGTCTGTTATTCAGGTTTTTGTTTGAGATGTCTTGCATATTTCCCTCTTTTTGTTCAGGTGAAATGGAGTGCTTGGCTCCCAAACGGAAATCTTGCAAATCAACTCAACAAAACGTCTGGAAATACTTCCTTTGCTGCTGGAAGCTCAACATCTTCAATCACCGTTCAGCTCAAAAAAGATTCTGTAAGTGTTTTTAGATTTGAATTTTTGCAAGTGTATTCAAAGAACTGCAGTTGTTCTAAGTCATCAGGTAGGTGGTGCAGATGACCACCTTGCATGGACACAGTCCTTATTCTAAAATTCATGATATAGACATTGTCCATTTAGAACGTGTTAGCCCGGCGTGTAAACTGCGGGTTGTTGCCGGAAAAACATCTGAGTGAGGTACACTAAACTAGGAAAAACATCATAGTCACTTTTCAATAACCTTGATTCTCTGTTCAAGCTATGTTATTGTTAGAAATATCCAAACAAATATAAATCAAATTTCAAAGTAGAATGTATGTGGTATATCATTTGTAAAGAATAAAACGAGGAACAAGATATAATGTTAATGGAAATATGATACAAGAAATTGTCACACAGAATTTTTACTACCGGATTGTTTTATTGTTAAAAATCTCTTTACATTCAAATGTTCCTTTCATCATCCCCCTTTATGTTGATAACCTAAGCTAGATAAGCTCTGTTTTTCTTTGGTTGTGAAGAGTACAGTTTCTGTACTATTTTATTTTGTGCTTTATTCTATCATATATGTTATGGTATCAGGTGTTGTGTCCTACAAATAAATTTGACTGAATGAAAAAATGTAATAGAATTGGGAATAAATTTTTATTTGCAGATTCCTGAGTTCGCCTCATGGTTCTTCGTGAATCTAACAACCAATGCAAAAGGTGCTGTTATAGCTGGCGCTGGTTCCCCTCTTTCGTCGTATTGTAATGTGACCATCCTTGAAAGCGATTATCCTGCTGGAAGAATCGGCTTCAACTCGAGATACAGGTTCGTCTCAATATTTCATCACAATCAAATGGATAATTGCCCCACGATCAGTGCCTAGGCCACCGTGCGTGTAAATATTAAGATTGTTCTTTGTGGATCTCAATCTCGAATTTTTGATAATTTTTCTCGTTGAGCAGGTTTAACCGGTTTCGATCCCTATTGCTTTAGCTGTATGCTGTTTGGTGTCACCATTTGAAGGGGAATTTCTACTTTGATGCCACATTAAAAAGTGGGGTACTTAGTTGATTTTATTGCCATTTCATATAAATGCCCGTGGTGCGTTGAGTGAAGTGCATTTGACTAGGCCTATATTCATCCGGTTAAAGTAACTTTCTGGTTAGAAACCCAGTATTCCTACTTTCCGAACTTCCCATTGGTCAAACCCTTAGAACAGACCAGTGTTCGTGCCACTTTTAGTCACAACTCCAGCATCACTTTTCTCTTTGATCCAATTTCACACGGCTGGTCATGATAAGTTGTGACTACAGTAGAATCCCGATAACTCGAACATGCGATAACTCGAACATGCGATAACTCGAACTCTCGCTAACTCGAACAGATTTGGCATTCCCCTTGAAACTTATTTATGTTATAAAGAGCCTCGATAACTCGATTGAACTATTTTGATCGTCCCTTGATTGTTCGAGTAATCGGGATTCTACTGTATTTTGTCGTGTAACTGAATTGCCATTTTCTTTTCAGCATCCCAGTTGTCAACTTCGGCGATACAAACAAGCAACTGCGCGTGCGTCGATATGACGGGGCCCTGAAAGACGTGACAGTTCGTTACCAAACTGTTGTCTTGACAACGGTCATAAATGAGGGTGGCGTCATAATGACGCCTGCTGTTGAGAATAGAGATTTCACGACAAGTGTTGGGATTCTCAATTTTCCAAAAGGCAGTGTGAGTATTTTTTCGATCTCTGAAGGTCTAAACTAATAAAGTGTCCTTGTAATTCCTTTTTGCCTGGAATTACAGAGAGCTGGCAAACTCTCTCCTTACACTTTATGATAGGTCTGAAGGTGGTTTTGAACCCGGGACCTTTTGATCAAGGGTCAAGTTATCTAACTACTCGGCCATCCCCATCACTTGATGTAGAATTTCGTTTTCGAATCACCTCATTGGCCAATATGAGTCTCCGTTGAAAAACCTTGTTTAGCTTGAGCTGGTTAAACTGCTATTGTAAAAGTAGTACACGCTAAAATTGCGAGAAAAATCAGAAACATAAAGAAACCTGATAACCACTAAAGATTGTCAAGTGACATTCACCACATTATTTCAGAAAGACAACAAAATTGAGACCGAATGAAAGATGTTTAGGTTCCAGCTTTGCAAGCAGAAGGTTTTGAAGGACTTCTAAAAAGGTTTGCAAGCTGAATGTTCTGAAGAGCTTCTGATGGAAAACCCATAGTTTTGAAATTCTATAAAACCTACCGTGAACAGAATTGGGATGATGTGGTCTACTGAATTCAGAAGGGGTTTACCGAAAATTAGGTGATGGGAATAACACCCTGTTTTGAATTTTTCTTTCTCCATTCCAGATGGACGCATTTATCAACTTGCAGTTAACACCTGGAACCGCTTCTGCTGGCTCTTACCCTAAAGTTTTCAACGTGACTTTATATTCACCAACTAATGGCGCAATGTAAGAAGTTTTAAACTTTTTTAATTTTGTACCGGATATCATTTTCATCTACCGTATGCACAAAAATACAGGCCATATAAATTCCATTACTAATAGATCTTGATGTACCCATAAAGGAATGGTACAACTTCATGTTAGAGAAATGAAGTTTAACTCCTTCGATGCATTGCAAATTAGTCCTACTCTAACATTTTCAAGATTCGGCCTTACTTCAGGCCTTATTGATACGCAAAATCATCATGCTACAAACACTGCTAACTGTTTACTGGTCTTATTTGCAGTGCGTCAAAGAAATTATAATGCGTGATATTTTTGATTCGTTTTCTCTAATATGAGGTTTTATGAATTCTAGAATCAAGTCAATTTTGGAGATTTAATTATTTTCTAGAATAAAGCGTATGTGTTTAGATATTTCACGATTCCATTATTTTCATAGGAAATGGTGTTTAAAAGCCTTTTATGTCAGCACAAAATAAATTTGGAAGAAAGAAATCATAGGTGCCAGCAGATATTCACATAGTCTTTGCTTTTCATTAGATAATGTTTTGATGTCTCTAGCCTTTCTTTCACGCTTTCTTGTAAAGAATCGCAATTTGCAACTTCTTGAGATAATACGAATGAATCATGAATTACCTAATGATTAGTGTTTAAAAAGTTGTAAATTGATGGAGCTTGTTATACTAAAAATCACGTATCAAACTGTGAGATTTCCAGTACAATACTCACCCCAATATATTATTCATTTAGACTGTATGGATCTTATCAATATGAGCAAGTCATAATATCAAAAGATACCCAAACTACTTATTTCCTGAAATTGCGCTCAGATGCGCTGAAAAGACCTTTGTCTGATTCTGAAATCGAAAGGTAAATAATAATGTTTTATTTTCTTAACTCTAGCTTGATTCTCCCCTTCCTTTTCCCTGTTACACCCCATTTCCTTCAAACTCTCTTTTCCCCTTTACTCCCCTTTACTTTCCTTTTACTCCATATTTGCCACCCAGTTTTCCCTTTTACCATGCACAAAGTATAGCTAACTGTAATTGAATTCAGCAATAGACCGAATCAATATACTGCTCGAAAGAAAGGTTTTAGCCGAAACACGAAATAATTCCTCAACTGTGGATAGGTCTGCTGGAGCCAGAAACACCAGAAAACTAGAACGCCAACTTATTGTCTTGATTTTTGACAGTTACTAGCATACTATGTAGTAGGACTAACTGCTCTACACGTCACTTCCTTTAGTCTCGTTATCGAATCAAACTCAATTATGTACTTTCTTATTTTCTTTCCTATTGTTCTCAACTGCGTACGTGAAATAGAAGCATACGTAAGAATTGATCCCTCTCTTTCTTACAACTATGTTGGGCAAGGTCTGAGAGAGTTCCTTTTCGGAAATTTCCCTCTTATTATAAAATCTTGAATCCATATAATCTCTAACCATTTACTTATTGTTGTAATAGATTCATATACATTCATTATTTAAATTTTTTATTATAAGATGTAGACCAAGATCAAAGCGAACTGAACTGAACTGAACTGAACTGAACTGAACTGAACTGAAGGTCCCGGGCTTCACAACTGTTAGAGATATATTACATTTGTGGCAGCCTAATTGTGAGAAAATACATTAGATTCACTGGGCTATTGTTGACAGTTGTTTCAAATGAAGATTTCTATAGCACAAATGAATGAAATGAAGCAGAACCTCATACTACTATTAGTGATTATACCTAAGATTATCATTACAGTATAGCCAGAAATATCGGAACCATAATGAGACGAACACATAGATTACTTAAGCATTTCGTTTGACACTCAACAGAGTAATACGTCAGAAAGAGAACGAAACAGAAACCTAACTGACTATTTTTCACTTAGCTATTTTGGAATCAGTCTACATAAAAACCAGGGATCCCCTATTGTGTAGAGAGAAGGAGTTCGTTTTCGCCTTATGACTCTTGAAGTAATCTTATTGGTCAGCTCACTGTATCTTGGGTGTTGATTGGTTTTCCTACACCATACCAATCATTCACCTCTTTTCTGATTGGCCTATTTCGATCCACATCTGGGTATATAAATCAGTTAGGTTTCTGTTTCGTTCTCTTTCTGACGTATTACTCTGTTGAGTATCAGACGAAAAGCTTAAGTAATCTATGTGTTCGTTTCATTATGGTTCTGATATTTCTGGCTATACTGAAGTTCTGTACCATCCAAAGACTATTATCATTACACCTAAGATTATTACATTATCTGGATGTACTGTTCAATTATCAACATATCTACCAGGCAGAGGGGGACATAAAAGATGGCGGAACATATAGTATCTGTACCAATATTTGTATTTATATTTGTATTTGTATCGATATCTGTATTTACAGTATCTGCCCCAATGAATAATTCATAAACGGTGTGGTGCTTTATGAAATCTGTCATTTTATACTTCTTATTGTTGTTAGATTTTATGGAATGTTATCTCCACTTGTTTTTAAAGGTCTCTGTACTTTAGCTTAAGAACGTTTTCCATTTTCTAGTATTTTGACACGAATCTTGACTGAAGCGAAGAAACCACCCTTGAATCAGAAGAGTCAGAATTTGATTATGAGGACAATTCGATTAATCGTGGCTTACAAACTCACCCTCCCTGCCGGAAGCAAAGCGTAAGAATCCACTATTATCTGATTATGATTATGATTATTGCTTTTTTCATTTTAGTCCGAGAATATTTGCACTACCCAATTCTACTCCATTACCCCATTGAAGAGAGGGATTTTTTCAATGATACTAGACTAATTCAAAACTGATAAAAGCAGTCTCAACTAGATTTTGAAAGCTTGAAATGAATAAATGTCTACTAACCTACCCCAATATCTTCAGATCTATCTTTATAAACAAGTTAAGTGATATCCATCATTTCTACGTCTCTGACAAGAATATTTTCATAAAACATGAACTATCTCACCAAACTGAGGCAAAGGAGGCTTATTCAAGAGAAAGGGTTCATCTAACAAGCCCTCCTCTTTCCTGAAAGAAAATCCGTGCTTGAAATAGGAGGGCTAAATCGAATCATTACCGTATTTGCAAGAATCTCCAGTGAATTATTTTGATCAGGATGTCCGAACCCCCGTTTCCATGCATATCATTTTTTCAATCATACTTAGATTTCATCATATCTACAGGGCGGAGTCAACATTTCCAAGGGGGCATAGTGCTTTTCAACTCCATGATCATATCCATATTCAAAGAGTAACTAATGTACTCAACTTTTTCAGTTTTTATTGCGTAAATCTTATTTTCATGTGACTTCACTTCTTATTGTTCAGGTTGACAGTGAAATCAAAAAGTACATTGCTGGACATATTCGATACTCTGCTTTCCACATCTCGAACTGATACAAGGTATTAAAACGTACTGATAAAGGTAACTGACACGGGCAAAGAACAATTTATTTCAAAACAATCTGAAGCAAAAAGTCTATAGTTGATCTAACTAAAATTTTGATACAGATCACCACAAATCAAAGCATATAAGGGTTAGTGACTTACTGGCTTAAGCAGTGTTCTGTATGCATGATGGGAGGAGTGGCTTATAAGCAGTTAGCTATATGCAGTTGAAGTTAAGCTTGGTCGTGTGAGGGTAACTTCAGGATGGGTGACCTTTGAGGTATTGACTAAACAACTTACTCCGCCGATCTTTAGAATAAACTTCAGGGTCCCGTTCTTATTGTAAATAAGGCCCTCTGGCTTTTCTTTGACTATTAAACTAATCACTTTACTTTTTACTTAACATGCACACCAATTTCCGTAACATTTTTTTTTCAGCAAAGGGTTCGAAATTATCCATTCATGACTGATTTAGAACTTAAAGTAAAATTATAGAAATAGCGATGTATATAATAAAATAAGCAAAATCTTTTCAGTGAAATAATCCTTAGTGCTAGCAAAATCATGAATTTGTATTTTTGTTATTGATTTTCACAATCAATCAATTTTCTTCAACAGAGGTCAGTCAGCCTGGGCAATACTTCTTGATGAGTTGGCCTACAACTTTCTTACAGAACTTAAATGCCCAGCAAGGTAAGAGAAGATTGCCTCATTTGATACACTAAAAATCCGCATATTATAACCTGTACACAAGAACCTGTTTGGCTAAAATTTCATCACTGATCGGGGAAAATTTTAGAGAATCTTATAGAGAAAATACTTAAGAGAACCTTCTAGAGAACCGTTTAAAGAAAATTCTAGAGCTCGTATCAGAGAACTAGAGAAGTTGAATGTCCAAAGATTTATTATAAGGTTTTTATACACTTTTCTCAACAATTTTGCAGTAATGAAATATACAAGTCACTTTGAAAACTCTTGGAAAAAGTTCCTTTTCAACATGAACCTGTTTAGGCCGAGTGGAAAAATCATTTCTTTTACACTGGTTTTTACTGTACCGTAAAATTAGGCACCATTGGGTAACATTGATAAGGCCGTTTAACATGTATAAGTTTACAAAAGGCCATGAAAACAAAATACTGCAATTTTCCTAGCTTCTAACTTCTTAGCTTTACTAGTTTTAAAGCTCAAGGAAAGATATGAAACTTCTTTTGAAAATATATCAAACTGGTCGTTGTTCCCTTTTTAGAGTCCCCTGGGTGTGCTGCTGAAATTGCAAAAAGATCGATAACGACAGAATAAAACTTATCTTAAATTCATTTCGAGTACTTTTAATCTGAATCAAAATAATTTATTTTTCTTAGCTATACTGGAAGCAAGACTAATTTTGCTTTGACATCGAGGCGTGGTCAAGGAAACCAACTAAACGGAGTTAAATTTTCTGGGTAAGTGTTTTTTATTCTTATAAATCTATTATTGCATCATTAGTGCTCTATAGTGAACTATATGCAGCTCCTAGGAATGCCCTTGTCATCTCACATTCCCTTCCTTCAGTACTGAACACACTCCGATGAATTGATGGTATCCCTTAACAGTACTGATGATAGCCCCCACATTACTGAACATTCTCCATTGCACTGAACATCCTCAACAATACTTCACAGACGTTACCCAGAGTGGTTCAATATACTAGACCACACTCAATTTTTATTTTATGGTTTTTTGTTTGCAGGAAAAACTCGAAAGACTTCTTCAGATATCCAGTCAACATGTTTAGCTCCTCCGCAACGACATGTACTGATATTCATTTCATTGATTATGCAAATCAGCAGTTCTTCTCTTCTGAAAAGATTCTCAACAATAAGGTTTGTATTGCTCTTCTATAGTTGTCACCGCAATTAGTTTGTTTGTTTCTTTTGTTTAAGGACAGTCTCTTTAGTCCTTCAAGTTTAACCCAAATCCTGTCAATTTACGTAACCCATGTTGTTAATTACTGCTGATTTATATCAATTACTTCTGTTTTTCTGTTTGTTACTGCTAATTTTAGAATTACTTCTAGAAGCAATTAGTCCATTTGTACTCTTTAGGGTAAGCTTAGTTTACTCAATGTTTACTTATATGTTTGCTCAATGTTTGCCTAGTGTTTGCTCAATGTTTGCCTAATGTTTGCTCAATGTTTACTTCTGTGTTTGTTCAATATTTGTTTGAGAGTCGACTCAATTGAATACAAAGTTTGTCTCGTTATATTTCAGATGATACTTAGTATTTTTTATTATTAAACGTATCGAAATGAACCCATTAAATCAAATAGTGCATTACAGAAAAATATTATGAATAATGTTTCAAATTTACTTTTCTATTATCTATATGAATCTACTATTTTGTTAAGCCCCGAAAAAAATTTTTATAGAGCTTCACAAATGTGCTTGGTAGAGAGGCCAACAGATGCGGGAATGGAGGATGCGAGCCCATGACACGATTATCCGCTTAAAACATGAAAGATATTAGATACTAGGGCTGCCCTTGTATTCCATGCTTTGCTACTCTGGAGGCTTTGACCTTCACTGCTTTTACAGCCAGCTTGGATATTGAAGTCAGGATTTTTCACCTCTCCTTATTTGCTGTGGAATCATTAAACTTAGAACATGTTTTGTATAGGTGATGTCATCCGCGATAAAATCCGGACTCTCGTCTGGAATGAAAGTCGTCTACAGAGTTTACACTTCAAAAACTAGAGTCTCTAAAACGGGGGTCAGGTAGGTGATGTTCATAACAAATTTAACTACTGGCTTAGGATATAGCACATGCTATTAAAGGTTAAAGCTTTGCTTTTAAAATGTATGTAGAATTTAGTATGTTTGATGCTTCCAATATATGCAGTAGAAGATCGCATTTGAAAACGACTAGCCGCTAGACAACTCCCGAAATTAATTTTGACGGTGATTCCGAAACAACCACGCCTTCCAGAATCTCTAGGATATCTGATGAATGAATTTTCCTTGCTTATCGTAGATGTGTTATCTGGAATCATGCAACTGCAGCTGTGAAAGGAGACTGGAATACTAAGAATTGCATAGTCAAGGTAATCTCCACAATCTAGCTTATGTTATCTCAGCAATTTAGAACATTCACCAAGCATCTAAAGATTAGTAGAGAGGCAATGAAACACAACTTTTATACAGCACACTTAGGCCTTTCGGACTTATGTCCTCCTCAGAGTGTGACTTATGATAATAATAAAAGCACTTATATTGCGCATATATCCACGGGGCTCAAAGGCGCATGATTTTAGGTATCTATATGTTTTGATCCACATCTAGATAAAACTATTCGTTACGTTTCGTTCTCGTTCTCTTTCTGACGTACTGCATCGATGAATGTCAGACACGAAGAAATGCATGTTTCGCTATGTTTCTGATTTTCCTCGCCATCCGATATGGTTAACAAAGTTTGTGTTTCGGTTAACCGATTTTCGGTGCTCCATATATTATTGTAGATTGGTATGATTTACTAAGAAGGCAAAACTCAAGAAACTAATTTCTCTATCTCGACAAGCCTGTTTCGTGGTTTCCCATTCAACAGGAGCAGTGCATCAATGTTACCCCTTCTGTAAGAATGATGCCTCCTATCTTTCCTTTTGTGTTTGCTTGCTGAAGCAGAACGAATGGAAGGAAATTTCTTCGAGTGTCGAAATTTCTTAAAAGTGGAAACCAGCTTTAAAGCTTTTTATATATCGATTGATTTTACTATTGGCCTAAGTTGATCCTAGACTCGCGTGTAGTTTACAATCTTTTGTTATTTACGTCTAATAGTATTTTTTTAAATTTCCTAAACAGGGGCAGACTGAGAGCTACGTTGAATGTGAATGCGCACATCTATCCCAGTATGCAGTGCTGGCACTGAGTGATAATAGAACTGGTTATGAGATATACTTCTTTGTATCTTGTTTCATCTGCATAGTAAGATTTTTGAAGTATTATTTTCAATCAAGGTTTTATGTGTTTGAATAATAACTATTTAAGACCGGCACAGTTTATTCCATATTCTTATTCATAAGGTATGGGAGACAAACATTGGAGATTTTATATTACAAGAGCAGGCTACTGCAATTGTCATACCCCAACCCTCGGTCTCGAACCTGGGTTCTACCCAGCAAAGGGCAGTACGCCATAACCACTGTACTAAACCAGGACAATATGGATGTATATATCGTTTTTGTCTTATCATATTAATGAAATTAATTGAGTCAAAGTTTATACTTCGTTGTCTTATCTTATGAATCTAATTCAAACTATGAAACTAACAAATATGTTTATCAGAGATAATGTTCTATCTAAATACCTATTTTAAGTTTGTTTATTTGTTTATGTCAGGCCTTCAAAATTGCACAAGAGCCTAGCAAATTATTTCACAAGCTCTTTTGTTTAGTTAACCCTTGTGCTTTCTAGAGTTGAGAGTGATCACTCTGCTCAAAAGAAAAGGCCTGTTATCTCGTATTTACTTGTAATGAGTATAAAATTTGTATTTTCAGGGTGCTTGCTTGCTGGCAGTTATGTCTATGTGTTGTAATCCCGAAAGAACATTCGCTGCAAACCTCCTTGTGTATATGATTGTCTCAGTCATGCTCACCAACGTAAGTTATATTGCGCTTATTTCTTTTATACTTGGTGATTCAGATTTCAGATGTAAGTATGTATGTATCATTTTGCCACAATAAAAACTAATTACAAAAATGAAATAATCAAAAAAATAACTTATTTAACATAGATTTAAAATAAAAATAGAAAATGTTAAAGGAGTAATGTCAAGTGACTGTAAATCAAGAGAATTAGATATGGAAAATACCCCTAACCAAGGTGGCAAGGATAGCATTACAAACGTCAAAATGATCTTATTTCCATAATGGCCCTCTTAGTGTGGTGCAGCTGGGGCCAGATTTTTTTTGGAGGGTACAGTCGAGGTAGTTTGATAATAATTCTACCAGTTGTAAATAAAATCAACATGTTCAACATTTTGTTTTCTTTTGTGACTTGAATATTCAAAATAGCCTGAAATACCGGAAACTTAGCGAAACGAACACATAGATTACTCAAGCTTTTCGTCTGACACTCAACAGAGTAATACGTCAGAAAGAGAACGAAACAGAAACCTAACTGATGTATATACACAGATGTGGATCGAAATAGGTCAATCAGAAAAGAGGTGAATGATTGGTATGGTATGGTCAATACCTCTTTTCTGATTGGCCTATTTCGATCCACATCTGGGTATATAAATCAGTTAGGTTTCTGTTTCGTTCTCTTTCTGATGTATTACTCTGTTGAGTGTCAGACGAAAATCTTAAGTAATCCATGTGTTCGTTTCACTATGCTTCCGATTATTCTGGTTATTTTGAATCTTCAAGTCACAAAACAAAACAAAATGTTCATTGTTCATGGACATTCATTGCATGCAGTATGGGCAAAACTTTTGATGCAACGATAACTTACAACTTTTGTGCATGTTATGGAAATGATTTTGACTTTTTCGTTTCTAGATTGTATATGTTGTGGGTGCTTACATGAGTCCAACTTGGATGGGAAAATCAGAGCTGGAGTGTGGAATTCTGGGTCTCGCAATGCATTATTGTTTCACTGCCCAATTTGCACTCATGTTCGTGCAGGTAATTTTCACTCACTCTTGACAGTTGTCTATTTTCGATGATTCTGTTTTTATCTTTGAGAAAATAGCTTGAACGAAATTTTAAATAAGAGCACAATGAAAACTTTGTATCCGTCTGATGTTCTCAATACCGAAACGTAGAATTACTAAGCCCACTGTGGCCCTCCTGTTTGGCAAAACAAATTTTAGAATGTAGAGTAATAGATGTAAGTAGTTACAGCCCTTTCGCAGCATGATAAAGGCCTGAAAAACTGAAGAAGAAGAATCGCGAAACGAGCCAAAGAGTGCAACTGTCAGACACAGATACTTGAGGAGATCAATCGTTCTAATTATTTGTATACTTTGGCATGATGTTCATAGTTCTATTCTATCAGGCCCTTTCCATGTTGTGATTAACCGGACGATGTGACCGAATATGAGAACCTTGTGAAAGCAATGAAGGAAGTGGGTGTAAACTGAGTAATCTTTTTTATTCATATTCTGAAAAATGACGAACATCACTAATCATTATTTTTATTTGTTTCAGGCTTACAATCTTTTCCGAATTCTGGTCTTTAATGATGAGCACACTGATCGCAAAATAGTTGAGTTTTCCATCTTTGGATGGGGTGAGTGATGGCGTCATTTTTTATCTGAACAACCACACCCTGCAATCATACTCCCCGTTTATCAATTATTGAAATAATCTCCACCCTCCTGCTTTTATTACAGTAGGTGTGTCGTCATTATTATGTTGATGTATGACAATCATGTAATGTCTGTAATGAATGTTTGTGTGGTTACTGTAATTTCGATATTGACTTTGAAGGGGCATTTCACTCCTTTTCGTACGAGATTTTTTCCTCTGGTATTTATCAATTGGGCATAAGGTTCTTTTACGCACTATTAGCATAGCAAAGTGTTACAAACCCTACAAAGTGATTTGCCTCAAACTTTATTTCTTGAAATTACAGACTTTTCAATCCAGTGTTTGGTTTGAACACCTTAAAACATGTTTTACCACTTAAGTTGAATTTTTACTGAATAAATCATTTCACATGTTTTGTTTCCAGGTGTTCCTCTGCTTCTTGTTGTTGGTTATGTGATAACCACTCGTGCTGCTTATTCCTGGTCGTTCAACTCTATGTATGGAGATGTTCATCAAAATGGTGATATGTAAGTCATCTTTTATCGAATGAAATCGTATACTCTCTCAGTAACATACACAGTAAAATGTTCAGTAATATACACAGTACTTTGGCAGACATTCCAATGTTCCCCATTCAAAATGCTGGTTTCCTTGCTTATATATTGCTGGACAATAAACAGTAGAATGTTCAATAATATACACAGTACTATGGCAGACATTCCAATTTTCCCATTCAAAATGCTGGTTTCCTTGCTTGTATTTTGCTGGACAATATAATATAACATATTTGAAACACATACAGTAGTTCCTCACGAGGAAATAGAACTAGAATAGCCAACCATGCCTGTGCAACTTAGTTTGATTTTACTGAAGCAGCTAAAATGCACCCAAAATTGTTGAAGCGTAAGAATTTTCAATTCAATTCAAATCAAACTATGTAAGGAGGAATCAAATAGTCGCAAGTATGAATGACCCCACACCATTCAGGAAAACCAAATTATCTTGCCTGCACCGTTAGACCAAGGGTCAATGCAAATCGTCTGCACGTTTTCTTGCTAAAATCAACAGGCTTTCAAATAATGTTCTGAAAACTGATGGAAATATTTGAGGTGATTTATTCTACTTTGTTTGCAATTTGTTTAGCTACGCGCTTTTGATCAAAGACTATTTTGATAGTAACAATTAGTTAGGTATTCTTTTATCAATTTCGTATTTTCTATATTATTTTGGTATTTTCTATATCATTTTCGAACCCTTTTATTATTTTCGTATTCTTTTATTAATTTCTTATTCTTTTATCATTTTCATATTCTTTAATTAATTTTTTATTCTTTCATTATTTTTGTACTCTTTTATTATTTTCTTATTCTTTTATCATTTTCGTATTCTTTCTCCAGGTGCTTTATTCCAAATGCTAACGCTGCTGTAGGTGCTGTCATTGTTCCAGTTTTATTGTTCATTTTCGGTGTGATTACCATCTTTATCCAATCTTACCTGGTGAAGCCGCAATGGAAGTGTTACGACGATATTTTCAGAGACAGATACAACTACAAAGGTATGCTACAACCTATTTAATGGTCTTTGCCACTGGCATTGAATAATTACAGTGGTCACGACCGGAGGAATGTTAGAAAAACTGTCAAGAAGACGGGGTACAGCATATTATAACCTTTCGATTCTGAGAACTGCAATAATGGGAATTATTGGAATTTCAGAGATATACAATTTTTGACACCTGAAATATATTCGTCAGATAAACTCTAGTCCAGATATCAATTTTCGCATCCCTATGTACGATATCATTGAAAATATGCTCGAATTTGTATGCTCGAATATATCGTTTCGTTCGTATTCGCTGGATGAAAAAGTGCTCTATGCCACTGACAGAGTGATATGCTCAGAAGTATGTTTTCCTGAGTCTACCTCTTTGTATACTCGAGTATACTGATTTAAAAGATATCGAATCTATAAAGAATGTGACCACAAACATTAGCTAGGACCAATTCATGTCTTAACAGCTAATTTCACGAGCCCTATTAAAATCTAAATTTGTAAGTCAGTAGCTCTCAATATTATAGCGCACAGGGATGTGAACATTTATGTATGGAATAAGGTTTAGTTGTAGAGTTTAATCCAGTATTCATAATTGTATATATCTAACATTTCGATAATCTCCGAAATGCTGGGTCTCAATAATCAAAGAAAAGTTCATCTCCACACTAATGAAAAAATGAGCAGGGTATTTAATTCGGCAGTGAAGGAGGCAACAATCTGATTACCTCTATAGATGACATAGTATACATGTGTCTGCCCGGGTTATGGGTTTCCAGGCATTAATTTGCTCGGTTTATGGGTGTTGTTTACTGAAATTGTATATCTGCCCTGGCTATGAATTGACCTGAATCAAATTCATTACCACTGATGAAATGGAATTGCGAATTCACGTAAATGAACCTTGTGAAATGTTCAATGAATATTTTTTGACTTTGGTTCGCACCATTAAACGGATTGCTCGGTGCAAAGTAGAATGGTTGAGGTTCAGACTACGAGGTCGTGGGTTCGAATCCATCCTGGGTAATTTACATCCCGCAAATTATTTCGATTGTGATATTTTTCTTTTGAGCACCTTTCTTTCACAGGACAGAAATTGATAACAGTATTTTTCTGATTATTGTTGCCTGATTATCCAAGTTTTTATCCTATAAAAAATTCGTGGTAATTATTATTATTTAGTGAATATGTTTTAATGCTTTTCTATTTCATCTGATTTTCAGAAGTGAAATATCTATTCATACTGTTCTCTCTCTTAACAATAACATGGACTTTTGCTGGACTCCATTTGGCGTATGGTTCTCTGTGGATGATTGCTTCCTTTTCTGCTTTTAACATTTTTCTGGTGAGTAGCATTTTGATAAGTAGGACAAAAAGGAAAATTTACAGCATTTTTGGGAATATTTGACAGATCTTCGCTTTACGAATATACCTCTATTCTGCATCAAATATTCTCCATAGTCCATAGTCAAGTCCAAACGTTTGTCCAAACATTTGTCCATTTAGCTGGCTGCCTTGGCTTGCAAATTCGAGATTAAATTTGTTTAGCACACCCTTGAGGAGACCATAATGGAAAAAAGGTCCTTTGGAGGCTTTTAATGCTATCCCTGCCACTGTAGTTATTAGGGGTGTCATTTTTATTTCATATTTTCCATTAAAGGTTTAATATCAATCAATGTATGGTATATTTTTAGCCATTTATTATCCATATCTTAAACATTGTAAATAGTTTTTGTCTGAATCAAACTTGTTTTCTCGGCCCAACCTTTGTTTAATTTCTAGTTTAACCGTTATTGTATTAAGTAGGTCCTTGTTTAGGTCTATCTCCTTGTAACCTGTGCTTTGTAAATTAGGCTTTCAGGTAAGTCCCCAAATCATTGTTAGAATAGTTATTGATCAAGATTAGATCGAAAAGTTGACAAGCATGGTTTATTTTTGAATTAATCTAAATCAAACTCATACAGTGCTGAAAACTAAAGTGGGAACAGTTTTCGCATCATCGAGAGAGCAAGGTCAACATTTTACTTAGGAATTGGAATCTGTCTTCATCAAAACCATCGATCCCATATTGTGTAGATAGAAAGAGTTCGTTTTTCACTTGGTATATTTCAGTAACAGTTTTTTTTTTCGTCTCACTGGACTCCAGGGGCGGACTGGCCGGTCGGGCTACCGGGCGATCGCCCGGTGGGCCTTCTCTAAATGTAAATTTTTTTCTTTAAATTTGCTATTTAATGGTATACTAGCTTGTTCTGTTCAGATTATTTTTGCAGTAAATAGGGCCCCCTTCATTTCTCGTTATATATACTCATGAGATTCTTGTCAGATTTGGGTTTATCGCGTGAATTCAAATATCAGATTTAAGAATTTGGTTATCTAGACAACAATAGCAAAGGGATGTCGTTTCTTATTAGCTTACAAAACCTATAATTAAAAGTCGTCCACGTTGTACTAGCAACGTTCTAATAGTCTGTCATCAAAAAAGAACATTATTTTCACGTCATACGACAGACATAACCATTCTATGACGAACTACCTGTTGATTGTAAGAACAGTTACTGATGAAGATGTATATCGAAACGTTTAACACAAGCATAGTTTATTTTTGAATTTATCTATTAGAATTTTATAAACTTAGATAGTTAGGCTCTCGTATTATTATTGAACTACCTGTTGTTTAACCTAGAATCATACTTTTAGTCAGAAGTTCCGTGAACTGTCAAAAATATAATAGTTGGCCTAAAGGTAGCGTATAAGTAAAGATGGCAAGTTAAAACGCTTTGACTGTCTGTTATGATGGAGCAAAATGAAGAGAATGACAGAGCGGTCAATTTTTGCAATGATGTGAATAAAATCCAATCTTTGCAAGCAACTGAAGAGAAAGAAATTATCGAGGTTTCCACTTCATTTCCAAGCCAGCGAGTAAGAATAAGAAAGATACAGGCAGACGAAGACAAAAGTGAAGAAATTGTTTTATCTGCTCGTGAGCAATATAAAGTCGAGGTATTTAATGCAGTTATGGATGAAGTTGTGGGAAGTCTTCATCGGCGATTTATACAGCAGGGTGATCTCTACCGAGATTTTGCTTTCCTTGACCCAAGGAGATTCGCTGAATTCAAAAAGAAAGACATACCCAAGAATGCGCTTTAAAAGCTTTGCAGCATCTCTGTTTTGAAAATTGATGCAGAGGTTGTTAAAGAGCAGCTGGTTAGCTTCTTTCATGCATTCCCAAGACTAGCGATGACACTGCCTGACGAATATAATAGAGAACTTGTTGACGAATTTCCTGAAGATCAAGATGCATCGGATGATGAAACACATCAAGATGAATGCAATACTGCTTCAAGTACTGGGACCACCAATGCCATTAATGATTCAGATCCTGATTCAAATCAGCAGCTTGAAGAAGAGAAAGACAACAGGCGTTGTTACGGAAATTCATGCAAATCCTGCTTCTCGTGCGTTTTTAAAGTCCTGTACTAGTTTGATGTACACAGCACAGCCTACTCAGAGCTTTATTGTTTGTATAAACACATGATGACCCTAGCAGTTACTCAAGTGGAGTGTGAAAGGAGTTTCTCTCTTTTGAAAATAATAAAGAGTAGGCTAAGAAGCATTTGAGCCAAGAGCAACTGGAAGCGTTTATGCTTCTGAGCATAGAGAAAAGAGTGTTAAATGACATATCCAACGATGAAGTGATTTCAGAATTTTCTAAGACTTCCAAGAAACTTTCTAGGCTTCTAAACTATTGATTTCAGAACAGATAAACAGTCGTTATTGTTAACCCTTTTAATAATTATTATTAACCCTACTATTATTGTTTACATTGTTGATTTGCACAGAAACGCTAAGGATTAAGTTCGTTGGCTTGTAGCTCAAAAATATCAGACGAAACGCTTCCTAATGCTTTTATGATTATATAACTAATATATAGATACTTAATTTGGCTTCTATTCTGCAGAAAGAGAGATTTCAGTATCCTAAGCCATTTTAACGCTTTAGAAATGGCAAAATCTCAGGAGTTTCCGGGGCCTTCCAGCGCCCCCCAGACCCCTACCTGGTTTAGGCAATGACCTCTGGTCATTGCTTAATGACCGTCGGTCATTCCTTGGATGCTCGGGGCCCTCTTTCCATGAAATTGCCCGGGCCCTAATTTTATAGCCAGTCCGCCCCTGCTGGACTCCTGGTGGTGGACCACTCAAATCATCTTTATTTGTATTCATCACTTGTATTTATAACTGCAACATAATTCTTGAGTATCAATAATTAAAATTTTAACTAAGGATTTATATACTGGAATCAAATACAATCCTCACAGTATTGGGTAATGTGGTCACATTTGTGAGTCCAGTAATGATCCTTGTTGCAGTAGATTGAGCACGTTGTAATTTTGTTGACCTTTTTTTATATTTCATTACTTCATAGATTTGACATATTTCTTTCCGATTTCAGGGACTGTACATTCTAGTTCAATACGCGATAATACGAAACGTATTTATCAGAAACATGATCTTGCAATGCTGCGGTAACGATGCCTTATGCTGTGGTAATGATGTGCTGTGTTGTGGCAAGTACGACCCTCAAGTCGACCACTCGTCCTCAATTCACGGATCGAATCTCGAACTGATCTACGCACCAAGCTCTTTGAATCGGGATGCCCGGATGTTGGCAGATTCACGCAAAATGCAACCTAACCAACTTGTAAGTCTCTTTAACTCAACTTACTATAAATCATCAATTAACCCTAATCATATGGGGGAGTTGTTTCCATCCCCGGTTTTCCATCCCATCAAGGAAAGCAAGAAGTCTTTCTTTGGCTATGCTCAGGCCTTTCAGCCAAAAATTGATAATAACTCACGGCTTTTGACCACTATACTTTTGCCACTCCTTGGGATTCCCAGTGTGCGGATCTTTGTAGGTTGTAGGGAAGAATCCAGCTTGGCAAAATAATGCTCAATTGCACAATGCATTCTCTCTTATATGGGTGGAACTAATGTAGGTCTATCCTAGAAGCTCTTCATTAGTTATGCTAATAAATTAATAAAGGTCAAAATAACATTAGCAGCAATTTATCCCAATCTGCAAGTATAAAGATTCAGTAGGGACATTATTTAGCATTTCAGCATTGATTCTGAGTCCTTATTATGCACCAGTATCCACTGATTCTTCAGTTGAGTGGAAAACAAACTGACACGTTGCTTATCTTTAAAACAGAGCAATTGGGAAGACATTGACATTCCAATCAACCTGGAGCCCATTGATTACGAGGACAAACGCCGCATTTTGAATTCTGCACAGTCGGGCAGAATTCGAGGTCACGTGAACGAATCGTACGATGACGACATCGAGTCTGACGAATTCGACGATTTGATATTTGCATTGAATACTGGACGGGGGATGAGTCCGTCAATACAAGATGAACAAGAGCTAGAGGAGAAAGAAAAACCAGCGTCCCCCCGTCCTACATCGACTGACCAAGTGAATGTCCGAAGGATAAAGATAGCTGACACTCACTTATGATATCATCGTGATAGTGATACTACGTCGTGAAGACGTTTTCTAGAGGATTCCCCCGTCTGATTGTCAGATTTGGTCTTCAGGACAACCCGTCTGACACCTGAGTTATTAGTGATGCAGTGTCGAAGGTATTTTGACTTTCCACCTTCTTCAATCTTCGCCTGTTCCTGATGTTGAAAAATCGAAATTACGGAAACTTGTGCAGAAAGCTGGACATTTACCACTGATTGCAAAATACAGACAAAGGATTGACGAAGTCACTCCAATTCGTTTGATTTGTTTTCTCTGAGGGGCATTTCACTCATTTCTTAAGTGTAGAAGATTTTTCAGGAGCCAAAGGATTTCCAGGGATTTCCAAGTTTATTTTTATTAGAACAATAGAATTTTGAGGAAAAGTGTACGAGATATTGAAGGCGTGAATGCCCCTTGTTTTACCCTACGCTAAATAGACCTCATCCCACTCTCAAGGAATTTCAGTGCATTGCATTGGTTATTTCCACATACCAACGACTTTATTTTTAGTAAGAAGACATCAACCAGTCTTTATTTTGTGATCAGTGACTTTCGATTCAACAATAATGAAGATCTGTCTTTAAGGTCATGCAGACATTTTTGAACTTACAATTACTTTAGTGATTTTAAACTTGATGCTTTTAGTAACTAGTAACAATGTAAATAATTCTTATAACCTATACTAGGGCTTTTACAACAAGTAAAATTTTTACCGATTTAGTGATTTTTTCATATTTTTAGTTTTTAATTATAATTTGATTCCTAAAGATAGATTTGCTTTTGAAGTTTCATTTCGCTTCATCTTTTTGGGAAATATATTTCAAAACAACTTATTCCCAGTGTTTTGAGCAAATTTGCATTAGTATCCCCTTGCATCCTAGAAAACTTATAAAATCACCAAAACCTGTTTCTTCAAAACTAAGCAAAAACTGAAAAAAGCCCGACGGTTAGTTCATGGTTTTTGGTAAAAATTGGTCCCAAAATAATTCTTCCAGATAGACTAAAAATCTAATCAGGACCGCCCAGGAAGCAATATTAGGCTATAACAGCCAGGGACGCCGGGGCAGGGGGGCATGAGGGGGGTAGAGCCCCCCTTGTTTGGGCATCCTATAACGGCGTCGTTCAAGGACTCGTTATATCTCAAATCAGATAATTGGACGCTCCATTCAGTCTTTTCTGCAATGACCTTATCGGTTTCATAGTCTCTTTCTAAGTCATTTCAAGGTCTCAGAAATTGTAAAATATAGGGAGCTTCAGGGGGCTTCCAGCGCCCCCAGACCCCCAGCTGTGTTAAGCAATGGCCTCCGGTCATTCCGTACAGAAAGTGCCCTTCCTAAATTCTTGCCCCCTTGCCCTTTATTGCCTCCAGCGTCCCTGATAAGAGCCCTAGGAATAGCATAAAATCTGCTAAAAACTTCTTCAAAATTAGGCAAAAATTGGGCGAAAGCCTGATGGTTAGTCCATGGGTTTTGGTAAAAAATGGCCAAAAATCAAATCTTCCAGATAGGCAATCAATCCACACAGAACTGTTCAGGGAGCAATATAAGGTTATAATAGCCCTAGGAAATGTATAAAATCAACAAAACTTTTCCTTTAAAATCCTCCGAAAATTGAAAAAAGACCCGATGGTTAGCCTATGGTTTTTGGTCAGAAGTGGCCAAAAATCCATTCTTCAAGGTAGACTATTAATCCACTCACAACTGTTCAGGGAGCAATATTAGGCTATAATGGTCCTAGGAAACGCATAAAATCACCAAAAACTTTTCCTTCAAACTCATCCGAAAATTGGGAAAACGCCTGATGGTTTCTGGTCAAAATTGGCCAAAAATCTATTCTTCAAGGTAGACTATTAATTCACTCAGGGCTGTCCCAGGAGCAATAATAGCTCTAGGAAACGCATAAAATTACCAAAAATCTTTCCTTCAAAACCAGGTAAAAACTAGGAGAAAGCCTGATGGTTAGCCCATGGTTTTTGGCAAAAATTGGCCCCAAATCAAATCTTCTAGATGGACTATTAATCCATTCAGAACTGTTCAGGGAGTAACATTAGGCTATACTAGTCCTAGGAAATATATAAAATCACCAAAAACCTTTCCTTCAAACTCAGGCAAAAACCGGGGAAAAGCCTGATGGCTATACTTTTTGTTAGCCCATGGTTTTTGGTCAAAATTGGCCCCAAATCAAATCTTCCAGATGGACTATTAATCCATTCAGAACTGTTCAGGGAGTAACATTGGGCTATACTAGTCCTAGGAAATATATAAAATCACCAAAAACCTTTCCTTCAAACTCAGGCAAAAACCGGGGAAAAGCCTGATGGTTATACTTTTTGTTAGCACATGGTTTTTGGTCAAAATTGGCCCAAAATCAAATCTTCCATATAGGCTTTTTATACACTCAGGACTATCCAGGGAGCAATGTTAGGCAATAACAGCCTTAGGAAATGCATAAAACACTCAACATGCTTTTCTTTAAAATCATCCAAAGACCATAGTTCAAGTCTTCCTAAGGTAAGATTTTTGATTACTAAGATTTTTAATGTTTGGTAAGAATTATATAAAAGTAATACCTCTCTTACAAAGAAGGCTTTGAATGCAAAATGGTCTAAGCCGATGGCTTCAGATGTTTGGACTATAATTTGAGTCTTCATACGGTAAGATTTGATTTCTAAGTTTTTATAATGTTTAACAAAAATGATGCAAAATTATTACCCCACTCATTTAGAGGGCTTGGATGTCCAAGTGGACTAAGCTGCCAAGCAATATAGTTATTCGGACCGCAGTTCGAGTCTTTGTTAGGTAAGACTTTTGATTTCTAAGATCTATAATGTTTTATGAAAACGATATAAAAGAAAAAACCTTTCCCCATAAGGAAGCCGAATGGATTTAGGCAAGGGCTTTAATTGTTCTTCGTAAAGCAAGACTTATGATTTCTAAGATTTAAACTATTTTGTAAAAATGATACAGCAGTAGTGTCTCTTATTAAGAAAGCTTGTGTGGCCCAGTGGGTTAAGCGAAGAGCTTAAGATGGTCGGACCGTAGTTCAATACCTGGTAAGGTAAGAATTTTGATTTCTAGAGTCTGAATAAAAATGATATCAACTTCAAACCTATTCTGTCGGTGAGCTCCGGGTGGTGTGCAGGCAGAGTGCTTGTATCACAGTCGAAGGGTCGAGGGTTCGATCCTGAGATATACGGTTGTATCCTGAAGCGAGCCAAAATCCCCTTGGCATTCCAAAAAGTGGCATTGGCTCCACAGGAATTGTCGAGAGGGGCGCCAGGGGTTGGGGGTCTCCCCTGGCGGCTCCCCGAGGGAAGAAGCAGGGGGTTTTGAACAAATTTTTAACTTGAAGAGAAAAACTAAGTAAGTAAAGAAACGAAACTAATTGAACTGTAGAAGCTTCTTTACTTTTTTTAGTATAGTAAGTTACTAGCCTTCTGTATTTAGTTTATGTAGTTTATTTTGTTAACTAACTGACTTACTATTGAAATTAAAGAAGCTTCTTAGTTTTTTTAGTTCGTAAGTTTCTCTTTCTATAGTAAGTTATTTAAATAGCTTTCTGCATTTAGTTTATATAGTTTCTTTAGTTAACTAATTGAATTGCTACTATAGAAACTTTGTAATCAAGTAACGAAGCTTCTTCAGTTTAGTCTGAGTGAGTTTCTCCGTTACTTAGTTGCTAACTACACTACAGTTTCTAAGAAACTTACAAACTGAAAAAACTAAGGAGCTTCTTTAGTTTCAATAGTAAGTCAGTTAGGTAACAAAATAAACTACATAAACTAAATACAGAAAGCTATTAACTTACTACAGTAACTAAGTAACTAAAGAAGCTTCTACAGTTGAATTAGTTTCGTTTCTTTACTGAATTAGTTTTTCTCTTCAAATTAAAAATTTGTTCAAAACCCCCCTGCTTCTTCCCTCGGGGAGCCGCCAGGGGAGACCCCCAACCCCTGGCGCCCCTCTCGACAATTCCTGTGGAGCCAATGCCACTTTTTGGAATGCCAAGGGGATTTTGGCTCGCTTCAGGATACAACCGTATGTCTCAGGATCGAACCCTCGACCCTTCGACTGTGATACAAGCACTCTGCCTGCACACCACCCGGAGCTCACCGACAGAATAGGTTTGAAGTTGATATCATTTTTATTCAGACTCTAGAAATCAAAAGTCTTACCTTACCAGGTATTGAACTACGGTCCGACCATCTTAAGCTCTTCGCTTAACCCACTGGGCCACACAAGCTTTTTTGATGAAAGACACTACTGTTGTATCATTTTCAGCAATTAGTTTAAATCTTAGAAATCATAAGTCTTGCCTTACGAGGAACAATTAAAGCCCTTGCCGAAGTCCATTCGACCTTCATATCGTTTTAATAAAACATTATAGCTAGATCTTAGAAATCAAAAGTCTTACCTAACAAAGACTCGAACTGCGGTCTGAATAACTATATTGCTTGGCAGCTTAGTCCACTTGGACATCCAAGCTCTCTTAATGAGTGGGGTAATAATTTTGCATCATTTTTGTTAAACATTATAAAACTTAGAAATCAAATCTTACCTTATGAAAACTCAAACTATGGTCCAAACATCTGAAGCCATTGGCTTAGACCATTTTGCATTCAAAGCCTCCTTTGTAAGAGAGGTATTACTTTTATGTAATTCTTACCAAACATCAAAAATCTTAATAATCAAAAGTCTTACCTTAGGAAGACTTAAACTACGGTCTTTGGCTGATTTCAAAGAAAAGCATTTTTGGGGATCTTATGCGTTTCCTAGCCTAATATTTGGACAGTCCTGAATGGATTAATATGCTAACTGGAAGAAATCATTCTAGGCGAATTTTGACCAAAAACCATGGGCTCATTTCCATAGGATAAACTATGGGAAGGAGCAAAAACATCAGGCTTTTCCTCCCCAGTTTCTGGCCGGTTTTGAAGGAAAATGTTTTCTAAGGCTATTATAGGCTAATAATGCTCCCTGAAAAGTCCTGAGTGTAGAAAAAGCCTATTTGGAAGATTAAATTTTGGGCTGATTTTTACCAAAAACCATGGGCTTTTTCCAAATGTTTGCCTGAATTTGAATAAAGGCAAGTGATTTTACGCGTTTTCTTAAGTCATGATAGCAATATTTCTACATAATCCCTTCACATCACTTGAAAATAGCCCTTCTTTCAAAATTACCAGGCGATCCTCAGTATTTCTACAAACTGCTCACATGTTACTTTCAGGTAACCCACAACATCACTGAGGATTAGTCTCTCATACATGGCCGTACATAGCGGGGGGGCAAGGGGGGCTGCTGCCCCCCCAAAAAATTCCAAAAGTATATGCTTTCCTATAGAGGATATCCTCAAAAAGCTCTTCAAAAGGGGTTTTGCCCCCCCGCTAAAAATGTTCTGTGTACGGCCTTGCTCTCATAATATACTTGGTTATGGCCTACTGTAGGACTTTCATTCTAGTTTCTTTGGATTATGAGGGCCAATGATTAAATCATTAACGATAGAAGAGCCAGAAATACCGGAAACATAGCGAAGAAAACACATGGTTTACTTAAGCTTTTTAAATCGAATAATTTGCAGAGCAAGATCTACATTTCATTTAGGTACACGCTTTTTCTATAAAGAAACTAGCTAAGGGCCTAGCTCTTTAAGTTCCTTATTTTGAGACCTCTTTTGACCACTTCGTAGTTCTGAAAGTCTATGTTTCCGATATTTCTGAATATTTTGAAGTTTTGTACCATTCAAAGACTGTTCTATCAAAAATAGAATAAAACTAACAGTAGCTGCTTTTTCAAATGGATGTTTTACTGATGTTCCTGAATTCCACTCCTCGGCAAAAAAGGACGCATTTTGCTTCTGCACTTCTGATCATGTCTTGCCATTATCGTCCCACATCATTATAGATGAATCTGTATCTCATAAATATCATTAACCCTTTAATACATGAGGCCCTTAAAAGTATCAAAACGTCCTAAAATTCATCACAATTACTTAATACTCATATTAAAACAATAATTCAATGATGAATTAAAATATCACACTTCGATATAATAGAAAAATTTTGTCCATCCGAATGGACATCAGGCACTAGAGGAAAATATTTTTTTGAATTTCTCTTTGAATTTTTTTGTTATAATTGAGCTTTTGCTATCATTATTTATTTCTAATTAAATCGAACATTCCCTAAACTGACATATTAGTGATTTGTTGATTGTTTCTTATTTTTCTTTTCGAATTTCATCGTTTTTTCCCTTTTTTCCATTTTTTTCCGTGGCGTTTTAACCTGAAAATTGAAAAGAGATTGATGAAAAAAGTGTTGAGAAATACAAAAAAACTTTATTCAACTTTATTGCTATATTTGAAAAAACATGGAATAAATAAATGCTTTTCTGTACTAAATACTCTAAAAAACACCCTAAACAATATTTAAGAATGTAAAATAACATATTGGAAAATTTTCCTCAAATACCTGATATCTATTTAAATGGACATTTGGTTTAGGTCTTGAAATACCATGAAAAATCATGTTTCTTCTGTAAAAAATTATATCTTATAGTATATTTAGGTTCTATTCTTAATCATGCAATCAGTGTCATCTATATTTTAATGAAATTCAAAAGAAATTAATAAAATAAAAAATTTAGGCCACCAAACTCACCTCACTGCCACTTCACCCACAGTTGCCATCGTGAAAAACAAAATGTTTTTAGTTGTTGTCGCTGCTGTGGGGTCTATGGAAAGACCCAAGGATCCACAAAGACATGTCAACCAGTTGCATTGGAATAGATGGAAGAGTTGTGACGTCAAACTCGAATTTATAAATGCAATAGACATTTCCCGAATTAGGTTTGGAAAAGAGGCCATCATTGAATTCCCATTACGCGTGAGGGATTCAATGAAAGAAACTTAATTCATTGTTTAACTGCAGTGAAACTAAATGCAATACTTTTGTTATTAAACGCTTGTGGGAATTTTCATTGCAAATAATCGAGGCTAAGCTTGATATGCTTCAGTTTCAATAGAAATGCAGCAAGTTCGGGAAAGGTCTATTGAATGGACGCGAGGTATTAAAGGGTTAAAAATAATGTTAAATGACGAAGAAGCTAAGTGCTGCAAAAGAAAACAAGGTAATGTAAACTGCTTGATTTATATTAATTTTTGCAGTGATTAGCTAGAGCAAAACATTTAAAAAAACCAAGGTTGAAATGTAAAACTGAGGGCCCTAGCTTTGACCATAACATCAACTTTAACTTAGGCAAGAATCAAAGGAATATTCATCACTGTACAAATGACAAAGTTAGAGGCTGTCCTGGCAGGGTATTTTATGCACCAGGGAGAGCAAATAACAGGTTTTAAAGATATCTTCCAAAATGATACCTAAACTTATGATATAGGAGAAAGCAGAGGAAAGAAGCTATAAAAGTATCAGTGCTTTTGAATCATTCAATGCTATGCCTAGTCTTTTGCTTGATGAGATACTTATCACTACACAGATTTTAATTTGAAACTGCACATTTTCGAATTATTACTGCAAGAAATGGTTGTCACTGCACCTAAGATTATTGCCTGCTTCAACCCTAACCTAACCGTTGGAATATAAACTATACTAGTATACACAAGATAAAAAGACAAGATAAACAAGAATCAAAATATAGTACAGACAAGAAGCGATAAGGTAGCTATGAGGGTATTTCAATTTAAACATGATTTGGGTTAAAGTTGTTGCTATGGCCGTTGTAACTGAGGTACTTTTGAATAAATTTGTAGATAATTCATATTATCCTAACATTGAATTCATCAATTTCTTCGGATTGATAAGCTCGAGATAATTTGTGAGAATGGAAGTCGTCGCCCTTCAGCAGGTCCTGTGTAGTGTTAAAGAGCCCGGACAGGTTCGTCTCTGCATGCAAAGATAGGTGGTGCAATTTATGTAAATTAAATGGCCTGGGTTTCTCGAGGCCCTGGTGGCGCAAAGGAATAGCACACTAGAGCACGAATCTATAGCCTGCGTCACAGACACTGTCCTATGAAAAACTGTAGTAACACTTCTAAAAGTGTTATATTCTGTACACCAGCTATCAAATCTATAGAACAGTCTTTGAATGGTACAGAACTTCAGTATAGCCAGAAATATCGGAAACATAGCGAAACGAACACATAGATTACATTGATTGGTTTCCCCACACCATACCAATCGTTCACCTCTTTTCTGATTGGCCTATTTCGATCCACATCTGGGTATATAAATCAGTTATGTTCTTTTGTCGTTCTCTTTCTGACGTATTACTCTGTTGAGTGTCAGACGAAAAGCCTAAGTAATCTTTGTTTCGTTTCGCTGTTTCCGATATTTCTTGCTATATATCTGGAGATCATGGTTTGAAGTCCTACTCGGGTTATTTTCATTCTCACAAATTACTCCATTGATTTTCAAAACCCTGCTTGTTCTGAAGTTTGATTCTATGAGAAATTTAATATTAAAACAACATAGGATATAGATTTTCACTTTTTGCCCAGAAAATGGAAAGTTTTCTCATTGAAACAGATAAATCCACTCAGGTCTGTTCGGGGACCAACATTAGGTTATAACAGCCTGATGAAACGCATAAAATCACCAAAACTAGGTTCCTTCAAAAATTGGAAATATAAGCCATTTAAAACGCATATAAATAGCCAGAAAAGCTTGATGATTAGCTATATTTGAGAGTTTTTTGCCGAATTGATGTTCTCTGATGATTTTATTCGTTTTCGTGCTGTTGAATCTATTTTGAATCATCTATATTTGGAGAATTTTCATATCAAACCATGGACTAATCCTCATACTTTTTACCAATCTTTTACATGTTTTAAGGCAAAATTATGAAACGCTTATTTGGCCTTTTCTATTTTTGCCCAATTTTGACCAAAATTTATGAACTTACCATCATGATTTTGTCACTTTTTCGCTTATGTTTTAGTGCTACGATCGGGAAACACTCGCATTAAGTCACCAAAAAATGTTGCTTCGAAATAGGCCAAAAATTGGACAAATTTATGATGGTTAGTGCATTGATTATTTCGATATTGAACAAAGATAAATTGGCTTTAATATCCAACGAAATTCACTTCCGAATCGACGAGGCTTGTCAGATATTATCAAAACTGTTCATGTTTTTAGCAGAAAATCATTAACTTTAGACTAATCTATACCTAAACGGCTCTCAATCGTTCCTAACATACTCTATTGTGTAATGCGTGGGTAATCCGAAGCAAGAAGACGGTCTTGGTTTAACTTACACTCCGTATAAAACAACTAATCACCCTAAGAAGGTCCGTGTAGTACTGTGAGAATATTCAGTTCTGTGTTCATGTTCACCATAATGATGGTATCCTCCCAATACTGATTGTATCCTCTACAATACTTATATTATCTCTCCACAGTACTGGTTGTAAAATCACAATATTAAACAACCTCTATAGTTCTGACGGTATCTGCCGATTGTTTTCATGGTACCCTTCCACAGTACTTACTATGCTATCTCCCCAAAATGCTTAATATCCTCCACCGTACTAATGTTATCCTCCCACACTTCTAATATTATCCCTCTACAGTACTGGTTTTATCCCCCACGGTATTGAAAACCCTCCACAGTTCTGAAGATATCATTTGATAGTTCGATGGTATCTCCCACAGTCCTGAACACGTCTCACAGTACTGCACAGAAATTGATTAGAATGAGTGTAGGCTCTCTATATGAACAAAACGGGGTTGGCACAACATTTGACGTCTTGTCCTCATGTTCAATGTGATGTAGTGTCTACCGGTTCGGATAGGCTTCATGATTAGTCGTGTTAGATTCAATATTGTTGGGTTTATGGCCAGTCGATTGTTGCGAATAGATATCAGAGCGGGAAAAATTGAATAAGGAGGGGGTTGATAACGGGTTACTTTATTGCGACTATGACCATGATTGTAGCTATGACCATGCTTTAGTTCTTCAGCAATCGCACTACAAATTCAAGGCCTCGGACAAACTATTTGAAATATCGGGACGATGCTATTACAAGAGGGGTACCATAAGCCATCGTTCGTATAGACATGCAATAATGACAAATCTAAAGCTTATAATCACGGGAATTTTAAGATGAGAATCACAGGGCAACAAGAAGGCAAAAATGACGCAAAACCATGGCATTCGCCGTAGGCCAAAACAGTGTACAACAATTGCTAGGTTTACTTAGGTTTACTACAGTCAAGGCACGTATCCCGGAGCGTTTAAAAAGATGACGGCGATTGTAAAAATAGTGATGGCAAAAAACATCAGCAATAAACAACGGTCGATTGTCATGGCAACAATACGCCATTCCAATTTGATTTTCTCATCCTTCTCTTTCTGGTCCATTTTCTCAATAATCGAGTCCATTTTTCGCCCGATCGAGGTGCACTCAGACACCCGGGAGGGAGCTTCTCCTTGCGAGCGAGGAGTCCGCTCGAAGCTTCCAGCCCGGTTCCACCTTCTCTCCACCATTCCGTTGGCAACACACTGATTGGTTGCTCGTGTTTTAGGCAGGATAAGAGGGGTGGCCTGGTGGACCTCGGTGCCACCATTATGTCGGTTGTTCGGCAAATATTTCAACTCTATCGAAACTTCTTCTTGCTCGTCATCACTTTTATCATTGTTTTTCACGTTCGGAGTCCTCGATCGGACGTTCAGGGTGTAAGAGAGTCGCTCCAGGATGTGCTCCCGAACCCAGGACGGCATGGGTGGGTCTAGCGGCTGCTTGTGGTACAGTCGAAGGACGACACAAAGACTGATGATCATGAGCACCATCTCGACCATGGCGGTGTTGAAGAAGATGCCCACCAATGGGATCACCTCACTCGTGGGTGGTATCATGTCAGCAACGACCAGCATGAAGACGGTCATGGCCAGGAGAAGGGTGATCGCCAGAGAAACACGCTCGCCTGAAATCAAGGGAACAATCACTGATTCCATATCAGAGGGGAAAATGACTAAGTTATTCATTAAATGTAATTGACAGTGCTAACCCTAACCTTAACCCTAAAGAGTAACACTAACACTTACCCTAACCCTAGCCCTAAAAAACCCACAATAACTCTAATCGAAGCAGTGTATAGTTAGAAGAAGTTTATAGTTGATAGGCAAATACGCTTATCATCTTTATAAGGTTTCGGTTTATGTTCGAAGCACAAAGGGCCCATTGAAAAGATAGACTAATCAAGCAGTGCAGTGATAATCGATAGGCAAATACGCTTACAATCTAAGCTATTGCTTTCTAAGCTATTGCTCTATTTACAAAAAGTAGAAAATGTCTACTGAGTGGGTAGACTAATCTAACAACTCCTCTATCACCCCAGTAAACATTTATCTTCAAGTGACCAGAAATGGCTTTTCGTGAAACTCCAGTATAGTGGATGTTCCAAAGCTCCAGCAAAATAAGATGAAACCAACAATCGTTGGTGAAAATCTCATTCAACCTTGTTTGTGTGACTGTCATTCCGCTAAGCTAGGCTTTCAGAAGCTTATAAGCGTGTATTTCAATAGGAGACTATAAGAAAATGGTAGTCTTACCCGAGGGAGGCTATAATAAGATGGTAGCCTTACCTGACTCAGCTGGAAGTAAGAATGAGAGCATAGTCAACACAGACATCAGTACCATTGGGAAGATGAGGTTGGTCAGGTAAAACAAAGACCTCCGCTTGATGATGAAGGTGTAGGTGATGTCAGGGTAGGGCTCGATGCAGCAGAAATATTTCACAACATTACGAACAGCGGGCACGGCCACGAGTCTCCATTCCGCATTCGGCAAATATTTAGCTGAAAAAAACAGTACTTAAAATAATGAGAATATTGATGATACTACAGAAAAGAATAGTCATAAGATTAATAAATGCCAAGTGCCATTTATTCACGTTTTACCTATCGGGTTTTACACAATTACACTTGGATCCCCTCCAGTCTTTAATATTGTTTTGGAATTTACTAAGGCTGTTTGCAGATTCTATTTTGTCTGGGAGTGTGTTCCAAAGCATGCTTCCTTCGAATGTCAGAGAACCATTCCCGTATTTGAAAGTCCTCGTGTCTGGGATCTGGACGAAATCCTTCGGAAATCATGATTAATGGATTTACGTCTGGAAAAGTCCCACAAGAAAGAGGGATTGTTGAAGGTTAAGCAAATGTAGACCACTAGCATTAGGTATTGCAAGTTTCATATATGTATCGTAAATTCATCTCCCTTGTTATAAAGAAGTTCTTCGAAAGTAGACTCACAGTCAACTAACGGCACTTTCAGGACATGTTTATGAAGTCACACTGATTATCAATCAAGTTTAACAAGATCCAAATCAAGGGGAATATTTTGTATTGCAATATATCTTTTCCTGTTGAGGCTGTCATATTGGATTGAGGATTCACCCCCTGGCAATCCCAGATTCCTGCTTGAATTCTAAGGCAGCGCAAAGGATTAAGGGATTTCAAGGGGGGATTTGTATTTATTCAAGATGGTAGATAACAGGGGAAAGGCATAGTCCTTGTAAGGATCTTGCCATTTATTGCGGCTATAAGAACCTAATACACTGCCATTGTAATTTTCCGAATATGTACTTGTTATGACATCAAAAAGATTTATTGCTAATTGCTTTTCTAGAGATCAAGAAACGTACAGGCCTTGGGGTTTTTGCTGTTCCAGAAGATTTTATAGATTTTTAGTTAAAGTGCAAGGGATCTTTTTTGAGTGATTGCCCTCAAGGCTCATCCAACATGGCCGCAAATTACTTCATTTTAGAACAACAGCTCGATCCAGTCTTTTAAATTAGTGAATGAACCTTTTTTCAGTTAGCAATAGGTCAACTAGCAACAGGTCCTAATTTACGATATTTTTTCATGCAAAAAGCATTAAATGAAGGCTATTATTCTGTTGTCTTTCTTAACTAGCTTCCTTTGCAAGAAACCTGCAAATAAACGGATTTTAGGGGATAGGGGCAGCTAGATTGTTATCTTCAGCGAAATGTTTAGCAACAGCGAGGATCTGTCAGCCTGCACGAAGACTCAACTTTAGTAATTCTGGAGCTGAGCATTGGGAGAAAACTAATTGTCCTTCTCGGCTCCAGAATTATAAATCATAGCCTGCATACAGACTAGGGTCTAAACCCAAACTGCAGCTGCCTGTTAAAAAAGTGTGGTGATGAAAAGCTCTCTTTTGACTTGGATAAAAGTGTACTGGGACTTCCTATGAATTTGATTTACCCAACAGGTCGATTCGACCAATGTATTACTTCGCTTTACGTCAGGCAGTCACCAAGCCATAGTTTCTGTACTTTTTGTAAAATTCCTAATTCAAGTAAGATTTGTATGTAACGCCTTATACGTGTAAGTTTTTAGTCAATTTAAGTGTTCAGTATTATAACCCTGAGATAGTCATGGAGCTTGCTTCCAGTGGTATCGTCTTTAAAATGACTTTGTTTGTTTTAGTGCTGTACATTTGTATACATTGTTAATCAAAATAAAAACGTATTCAACAAACTAAAGTTGCCTGTTAAGAATTGTAAAATTGAAAACTTTTCTCACTCAAATCAGCAGAATAGGATTCCTTGTCCAGGTTGAGTCTGAAGCCGTCGTAAGTCCAACTGCCGAATTTCAGGCTACAGCTCTGCTCGTCGAACGGGAAGTTCGTCACGTCGATGGAGCATTTGCTTTTTATTATGACCGGACCGAGCCACACGTTTTTACCGGAATCGGACAAAATCACTCGGGTGTTCAATCGATCAAAGTTCCCGCCGAATGTGACGTCAGAGTCAGCACTAGGAAAAAGAAAGCAATTCTGAATAGTGGCTCATGTTAGAGTCAGGGGAATGAAGATTTGGGTTAGAACAGCACGGGATGGCAGTCGGGCAGATATTTTCATCATGATTATCATCATCATTTAATTAAAAGTAGGCTTATCTACCATAAGATAGCTACAGTAATGAAGGCCTACTAACTAAAAAATACATACTATTTCGAAATCGTACAATATTCAAGATGTCAACATAAAATGATTTTTTCAGATTTCAGATTTTAAGTATGCAATAGGACTTTAAATTTCTAGACTCAAACCATCAATGTCAACAAGTTCCTTTGAAGAATGCTAAGAAGAGTTGGTAGCAGCACCAAGGACATCAGAAATAATCTCAAATCAAGAAAACAATTTAGAATCAAAGGGCCCACCAGAATACTTTAATAGGAGGCTCCCGGGCCGGGAAGTTTCCAAGTCCCAGTGGGCAACCATGAGCCATTAGATGCTAATAATACTACATCTTTCAAAAAGTTAATCCTTCCGTACACTTAATAACATTCTTCAATCAAGAAAAAGACCCAACACTTACTTGTTATACAAAACAATATCTGGGAGCCACAATTTCTTCTTCCTCACATTGATGCTAGAGATGTTGTTGTACTTCGTCTTATCCCAAGCCAAGACAGGATTGTTCCAAGTCTAGAATAAGATAAAGTTCATCTGACTCTTTGCAAAACATGTTACGTAAATTTTAGGGAAGCAGGGTTTTTTTAAGAAGAATTTAGAACTGTATATTATTAACTGCATATTTTCCTTTTATTTTTACTTGTCGTCTGTAAAGTTTTGGGGAATATCATCTAATTACGTTCTGTGTTTTTCTTGAAAAAGCTTTCACCATTTAGGATTCTGAAGCTTCATTTTTGAATTTACTTTTAACGTTCAAAAGAGATAAATTGATTTGATTCCGATCTAAGGTAAACTTGATCAAGATTAACTCAGCAATACGTACAAACATTTTTCTAAACCTAGTGATTCCTCGAGGCAGCAACATATTTGCTTCCGTGCAGGGTAAGAAAATTCTAAATTTTGATGCTTGTAGATTTCTGTAAAATGGCCTATTTGACTTTATTTTCATTATCATAATCCTTTTTTTATAATTTCTCACCGCTGACATATTTAGAACAGCAGAATATTTTCTTTACAACTGCACAACAAAGATTTAGAACTGTACATATTGTGTAGAACTACACGCTAAAAAGCCCTGTATTGAAGTGAATTGAAGACTTAATGAATCATTACCTGTCTCATGAAGACACTGACTGTGAAAATTTGGTTTTTTTCATCCTTGAAGAAAAACGAGAATTAAGCAGGATTTGATAAAAGAATAAAAGCTTGATAAAATGGCTGCTTTAATTTCAAAGAGCTTACCAATACTCCACAGGAAACTCTTGGGAGCAACTAAATTTTCAAGTAAAGGAACTAATCATTTACAACATTTTAGCTGCGTGCTTTCCCACCTCTTTACTTAGAGCATATCTGGCTCCTTACCCTTGTTTTGATGGGAAGGTATCATTTCATTGACGGTGCGGCCAGGGGATACATCAACAGTATAATGTCTAAGTCACTTGCATACATAGGGAGCATTATTCTTTGGATAAGTAGGGCTATCACAACAGCCCATACCAATCTCCATTTCTTAGGACTAATAAGAGGCAAACAAGATGCATAAATTAAATAACGTGGAACTCATATCATCTATGATTCGACTGATGGTAAGGCTAGGGACTCGTTAGAATTTTAACGTTTACGTCATCGACTTAAAAAGCTTCATTATCCGTATAAGAAGGGCTAATTAATTGCCACCACTCACTCCTAGTAGTAAGGACTAATGCACAAGATAAACAATATGAATGTCTTTGGATGGTACAAAACTTCAAATTAACCAGAAATACCGGAAACATAGCTAAACTAACAAATAGATTACTTAAGCTTTTAGTCTGACACTCGACAAAGTAATACATCAGAAAGAGAACGAAACAGAAACCTAACTGGTCTATATACCTAGATGCGGACAAGCTAGGTTTCTGTTTCGTTTTTTTCTGAAGTATTACTCTGTTGAGTGTCAGACGAAAAGCTTAATCATGAATGTAGCTATATGAAAATACTCACGACATCAATTATTTGACTGATGGTAAGGCCAAGGGTTACATTAACAGCATCACTATCCAGCAAGACTGGTCTTGCTTCAGGACAATATCCATCGAAAAGATTTTTCAGCAAGGCAACTTCAGCTTTACTCGCCCAAACACCTAAATTGAGTATGAAACGTGTAGAGTAAGAAAGAACATTCAAAATATTTTCCCTGTTTTTTATTACAAGTATTTGGAAAAAGAAAACAATTTTACTTTTTCGTCTAAAATGTAATCTTGTTTACCCAGAATACCACCCTTTACCAATGAATGTCAGCTTTATCATCAACACAGCCTTATGAACCCGGTAAACGTCCGTGCAGTACTGTTGAGTCTGTTCAGTACTGTCTATGGAGGATATCATCAGTACTCTGGAGAATGTTTAGTACTATGGGGATACCCTCAGTACTGTTGAAGGATACCATCAGCACTGTTGAAGGATACCATCAGTACTGTTGAAGGATACCATCAGCACTGTTGAAGGATACCATCAGTACTGTTGAAGGATACCATCAGCACTGTTGAAGGATACCATCAGTACTGTTGAAGGATACCATCAGCACTGTTGAAGGATACCATCAGTACTGTTGAAGGATACCACCAGCACTGTTGAAGGACACCATCAGCACTGTTGAAGGATACCATCAGCACTGTTGAAGGACACCATCAGCACTGTAAGGGATACCATCAGCACTGTTGAAGGACACCATCAGCACTGTAAGGGATACCATCAGCACTGTTGAAGGATACCATCAGTACTGTTGAAGGATACCATCAGTACTGTTGAAGGATACCATCAGTACTGTTGAAGGATACCATCAGCACTGTTGAAGGATACCATCAGTACTGTTGAAGGATACCATCAGCACTGTTGAAGGACACCATCAGCACTGTTGAAGGATACCATCAGCACTGTTGAAGGACACCATCAGCACTGTAAGGGATACCATCAGCACTGTTGAAGGACACCATCAGCACTGTGAGGGATACCATCAGTACTGTTGAAGGACACTATCAGTATTGTAAGGGATACCATCAGTACCGTTGAAGGATACCATCAGCACTGTAAGGGATACCATCAGTACTGTTAAAGGACACCATCAGTAATATGGAGGATATTCAATACTGTTTGGAGAAATCACAAGCAGGGAAATACCTAGAGTCCTTGTGGTTTTCCCTCTATCATACTGAGCACCCTCTACAGTACTGTATAGACCTTTTGCGAAATCATGACTTTAAGAGAGCATCGTGGCCTTCTTTAGAGGGATCCATGTAAGCACATATTTCCTGAGTAGGCCTTCTTGCCTTTTGAAGACTGACATATCCAAGATAAGCTCACTAATAATTGAGACTAGGTCAGAGCCAGTCAGGATACCAAGACATCGAGAATTGGATGATAGATCAATTGAATGTAGAGTCTTATGCAAATTAATACCACCAGGTTGAGCTAGAAACTGTTACACAGTTTTTAAGATCGATTTGACATGATACATATTGGAAACTGAAGAGACGGAGAAAGCGGAAAGATCACAACGACGTTGGCTGTTTGGTTCGACTTAGCTTATCCAGATCAAAATCAGTTCTACACAGTTCTGACGTCAAATTGTTGTAGCGCTTCAAATTAAGGAATGGCCTTAATATTAAGTAGTTGTTAATGCAGCTTAGAATGTCATACCTTACTTCTTACGATATAAGTGGTTTTAGAAATATGCAATATCCAATTGAGTAATTAGTTAGTTTGGAAGTTGTTACCAGGACGGAAAATAAGGGATTAATTTCTTGCAGGGGGGGACATTGCAATAGAGACATGAATTTCTCGGGGGGCCCTTTGCCTTAGGCGTACTCTTTCTAACTGCGTTTTTTTATGGCACTAAGAGTTATAAACGATATTAGGCGTAGATCCATAGCAATTCCAGACCTTACAAATTTCAATTTCTCAAGATTTTACGTTAGCAACTCTCACTTATTCAATACCCTTTGGATTTGATAAAAAAGACAAACAAAAATCTATAAAAAATGAAATCAGCCAAATAATGGTCGACAAAAAATGGTCTATGAAAATTCTCACCTGGGGTTAAAAGTAAAATGTATCCATAAATTCCTATCAAATAAATGTGTCCTTCCATCATGTCTAATCAACTCAACATCGCATTCCGAAGGCTGCGTACAAAGCTTCTGACATCGCGATTCTTCTAGCTACTTCTCGCATTTAACCTACAAATTAAATCAAATTAAATGAAAGCTACGGCTTGAAAAGAAATCGCATATTTGCGCAGTTCACGTTGACAAGGGACTGGGACGACCCTGGGAAGCAATGAGGGAAAAGACGAGAAGAGAACTTCTAAACAACAGGTGGAGTTTTATGAAACCGAAACTCTGCTATTCACTGTTTGGTTAATTAGCAATAAGCCCTTTGTTATCAGGGCACGCTGAGTGATACGAAATATTAACTTGATTTACTTGTTATCCTCAATTTAAGGTAATTAGACAGGTTTAGGGAACGCAGATATGTTTTCTTGCTACCGTTACTTCATTACGTTCGCTAGGCAATTGTAGTTTTTTTAGTCATGGTATTTGGAGTTGTTCTGATATGGTATCTAGAGTATTTTAGGCAAAGCATATGATGCTGTTTTGACTTGGTATTACGACTCTCGAGCTGTTTAAGCAGAGAATATGGAGTTGTTTTAACATGGAATCTGGAGTTATTCAAGGCATAACATATGATATCTTTTTAGGCTTTATCTCTAGAGTTGTATTGGTATCGTCTCTGGGGTATTTCAAACATGGCATCTCCAGTTGTTTAGGCATAGAATATGATGCTATTTAAAAATGTCACCCAGAGTAGTTTAGGTATGGCATTTTATGCTTTTTAGTCATGACATCTCAAGATGTCTAGGCATGAAATCTGGCGTTGTTTTGACATGTTATCTGGAGTTATTCAAAGTATGGCATATGATGCTATTTAGGCATGGCATCTCAACATGTTTAGGCAGGGCATATGGAGCTGTTTAGGCATTATCTCTAAAGTTGTTTTTGTTTCGGTATCGTCTCCCAAGTATGTTAAGCATTTCACTTCAAGCTGTTCAGGCATAGAATATGATGCTATTCAAGAATGTCATCTAGAGGTATTTACGCATGGCATTTTATGCGTTTTAGTTAAGGCATGGTATATGTGGTCGTTTTCAAATGACATCTAGAGGTTTTACGTACGACATATGAAGCTCTTTAGGCAAAGAATATGAAGTTTTTTGAAATATTATTTGGTTTTTGATATATTATTTGGAGTGATTTAAGGCATGGCTTCTCGAGATGTTCAAGAATGGAGAGAGGAGCTGTTTATTTATCATCTCTTTAGTTGTATTGGTACCGTCTCTGGATCATTTGAAGAACGGCATCTCTTGCTTTTCAGGTTCATCTTAGATGCTTTTAATTTTTGTGTAAATAAACTCTTGGCATATAGTTGGCCTTAATTAGCATTTTCGCTATATAGCCGCCAACTTAAATTACATTTTCATTATTATCATTATAGGTAATGGGGTGTGGAACTCTTTAGGCACCATGTCCAGAGTTATTTGGGTATATGATGCTATTTATGTGATATCCTGATCTGTTTAGCCATTGAATATGTAATTGTTTAGGTAGCTACTATATCAAGAAATATTACCGCATGGTATCTAGAGTTTCTAGGCACTTGTAAGAAACTGCATGGAAGAAACATGATTTTAGATGCGATCTCCTAATGAATAGCTGAAATTATAACAGATTCTTGGGGAGAGCGACCTCAGCTTTATCCTAAGCCTAAAATATTAAGTTTTAATCATTAAGTTGTGTGAGTGTGTACTAGTGCACTGGGTCTACTCTACTGATGTTATCCCTCAACCCAACTGCACAGTCTCCACAGTATTGCACAGTCTAAACTGTACAGTGGGATGTTCTTGAAGTACAAGCTTATCTTGTTATTTCATGATTGTGTTTAACTTGGGCTTGTTTAACTTACTTGTGTTAAGCTTAAGCCACTAGTTAGGGGAGAGAACGAAACCCTCTGAAATCAACTTACTGTATCAATGATAAACCTACCTGACCAAATGACAAGATATCAATATTTATAATTGATATGTTAATGAATGAAGTACAAGCTTATCTTGTTTATATGTTTGATGTTTGTGTTAGAGGCAAGTTACTATTAATGGAGGGGAACATGAAACTAAACCCTTTAAAGTTGAACTTATTGTTTTTATGATAAACCAACAGGGATGAAATCATATACTCATCAGGATCATGAAACGTTAAATGCTTAATAATCTTCTAGCATAAACTTGTAATACATACTAATACTTTGATAATGCACAAACACAACTGTAATGACATGATGTTCTGCAAGTATAGGCTTATCTCTGATAAATAAGTGATACCAAGGATTGAGGATCACGTATAAGACTTTTGTCACGACACGCTTGGCAACATATACGCTTACTGTAGAGGATACACTTACATTGTGTGATCGGTCTTCTCACAAGCAGCGTATAATATCTTATCGTGGGAATACTCTTACAGAGAAGTGGCAAAGGCATATCCCTTACACACAGTGGTTATCTCTATTAAATAAGTGATGCCAAGAAATGAGGAACACGCATCGCTTATTGCAATTGATAAACTTACATTTGGTTATTCATCTTCTTATAAGTAGTGTGTATTATCTAACTTGGGTGATACGCTTACATGGTGTGGCATATCTTCCTACAAGCAGTTCTATATCATCTTACATATTACGAGTATGCGAATAAGGGGCTGAGAATATCATGCTCAAATACGTTGGTTAGAAGCTTATCTCTGATAAATAAATGATATCATGGAAAGACGTTCACGCATAAGACTTTCGTCACGATACGCTTGCTAGCATATACACTTACCAATGTTGATGTATCTTCTTACCAGCTGCGTTTATCATCTCACTGTGTTGATACACTCGCAGGGGCATGATATACTATCTTATAAGCATTGGTTGTCTCTGACTAATAAATGATACCAAGGAATGAAAACCACACGCAAAAGACTATCACCGCTATATGCTTGCCAACACATACGCTTACTGTACTAGTGGATACGCTTATATAGGATGGGACATCTTCTTACAAGCAGCGTATATCATCTTGCAATCAGTGGTATTACGTGGTGATACGCTTACAAGGGGTTGCATATCTCTTACACGCAGTGGTATATTATCTTGCTTAAGATACCCGTATGTTGGCATGTCATGTTTACATACGTTGAATGCGCTTAAAGGTTATATCTTGCCTAGGCCTAAATATGGTTGATACGCTGACAAGGGGTTGGTATATTATTTTACCCACGGTGTATATCGTCTTACATGCAGTGGATACCCTTACAAGAGGCTTCCATTTCAGGCGTACATGCAGCAGATTAGAAAGAGGTTACTGAAGGGGCATATTGATCCCCAATTCCCAGCTCTGAAACAATCGAAAATCCCAATCCCAATGATGAAAAAGAGAATTTTCCAATATTGACGCATCTAGCAATTCCAATCCCAATTTACTTTTTCATTCGCGACTCCCAGTCCCAAGAAGTGAAATTTTCCTCGTTCACAAAAAAGCTAATCTTAGTTCCAAATTTACACCTTCCTGAACCCCTAGAAAGTATTTTTCTCTACCCAACCCAATTTTTTAGGCTGGGTACGCTAAGGTAAATTAGCAAGCGTATCATAAATACTTTCAGTAATCAGTATAAGATATCATACTGTGTGTTCCGTTAAAAGGAGACACGTTTAGAAAGCCAGTTTGAATCAAATATTGCTATGAATACCATACATATGATTTGCACATCTCCTTGTAAGCGAGAAATCACTAAACAAGCTTGTCGAGATTAAAAGATGTATCTTCTCTTGAGTCTTCCCTTCTTAGAACACAAACACTACATATCTGATAATACAAGTTTCCTTCGTTTACTAAATATTAAGAGAAAAATCCCGAAAAAACTATTCGTTAAACGTTTTTGCAGTAAACGAAATCTTCTTCAGTAATATTACATATGTGTAAAGTTACGAAATTGTACTTCCACCATGCTTGATACCGTCACGTCTCAGACATTCCTATTTTCACTCGAATTTTCCGTAATTTCAAATGTTTCCTCTTATTAAGGGACGAGTTAGGTATGGTATGACAGTCAAGAGAGATGGAGAAATCACCTACCTTGCTGGTCTTCTCTCTCGGTCTTGACCTGGTCGTCGATCTTGACCTCACTAAAAGGAATGAGGAAAACAGGAATCAAACATAATGATTTATATGACGCACTTCAATGAATGAAATTAACAGCTGAAGTCGCGCTAAACAATCGATCCGTATTTTCCTCTACCATAAATCGTAAAAGCCTGTTGATATGGAGCCGCGCTGCCCAGCTTACTAAGTTACTCGGCTAGTCGTGTTACCCGAAATACTCGTGTATACAAAACAGTTGTAGCCCGGCTATATCAAGTGCATTGATGTGCGACAGGCAAGTAATTGCCTTGCCGGGATATTTGAAATGACCGTTGGCAAGACAAATTACCTGCTTGTCTGATTCCCTCGAGTGACGTAGGGACTTTCCAGTCGAGATGAATTTTTCCTAAAAACAAGGCAACAATGACAAGTAACGATAAGAGAAAGATTGGATTTTCTTAGATAAACGTTTAAAACCATAAGGAAAAACCATTATATAATTTAGCTTTATCTCTATAGTATTTCTTATTATATGACTGCATCAAAGTGCTTGATGTACAGAAGTACAGAGCGATATAGATCAGAAACAAGAAAGGAGACTGGCTCTCTGTTACTCGAAAGTTTCGTATTTTCACAATCATCTATTATCATAGTCTTTCAGATGTTGAATGAAAACATTTGAATAACAGAGAGCCAGTCTCCTATCTTGTTTCTAATTCAGTTTTTAGATAGCTATATTTCACGAATCTAAGCAAAAACTTGACCATTGCTTTAAACAATCATTTTGTAAGTTTTAAAGCAATGGAATAGAAATCTCGGAACCTGTTTATGAAAATACGCTTAAAGAGTGGTTTTGCTAAGAAAAGGATCATTGTAAAGTAATTAGCGAGAAAAAGTTGAAAAGGAGCGACAAGGAACGTTCAATAGAAGCGCTAACAGATGTTAATAAGATGTTTCGTAAGAAGAAAACAATATTTTAACTCATAATTCCTGATTTTCTTAGTCGTGCGTCAGAACACGGGCTACTAGGTGTCCCGCAAAAAGCACAACTGTTTGAGGGCATTAACTCAATGTGATAAGTCGGTGATCCGACTTTTAGAGAAAGTACTCGATATATTTATAGCAGAGCAGTGAATACAATTATTAGCAGAAAAGAGACAAAAAAAATTACTCCTTCATCTCTTTAAGCAGGTTTCATGATAGCTCACTCATCAAGAGATGACTAACATGTACTAATGTTCTAACTTAGTACATCTCCTGATGAGTGAAAAATCCCGGAACTGGCCTGTAGAGATGAAGACGTAATTTCTTGTCTCTTTTCTGCTAACAAGTGTTAACTGAATGAATATATCACGAAAATGTTATATCAATTATATATCTATTACATTTGTATATCTATCTAATTTTGCCACAAGCATATTCAAAATTATTCCATTGGCTCGATTAACTGGTTGTTTCAAAAAAGTTGTACTTTTGGTTGGACCAGATTCTACATAAATGATACCAGTGGCTACTTAATTGCACACAAAAGTGTTATTTGCTGATAATTCAGAGGCTGAAAGGTTTAAAGCTAGAAATGATACAGTTGCCTCGACCAAAATTGAAGAAAGGACGCTTGGCTAGACAAAAACTATAAAAAGAATACCCTCTAATATAAACACTGCTACGGTTATAGGCTGATAACACGAGTTAAGTAATCATATTTTCACGAGTTATATTTAGCAAATTATTAATTATCACATAGTAAATAGCGGTCTTTTGTTGTACGTTTTTTCAAGGTTTTCAACCGTCACCGTGCAAAAAACTTTTTTCTTTCGTTGTTTTGTCTAAATTGATATGGTTGAGCAACTCAGCCCAAAGTTCCTTATTCCCTGCTTGTTCAATGTATTCTTATTGAAATCCATTCTATTCGATAATCTATACAAACAATGCGATGGAAAAGCTTGCTGATTATTCATTTGACCATATTCTTATCGATTCGATTAAAAGTTGTGCACCGTTAAAATGCTAGGCTAGAACCCCAGAGGCCAGATGCAAGATTCCCCGGTTAAAATGCTAGGCTAGAACCTTCGTCATATTTGCTATTGTATTATAGATTCTAAATAGAAATGGGGCCAAATGCTATTTTCTGCAAAAGTGAGATCGAAATGGTTGAAATACAGCTTGAAGCTTGTATTTTCAATTTGACAAGGGATAATCTTAAACAAACTCTTCAAGAAACCCTCTTCCATTCATCATTCTCATCTCGCCTTCCTCTGGTCAATAACCATTTGACCGTAATTTTTCCTGGTTACGACCAGTGCAACCGCCTCCTTTTAAGACCAGTACGACGTCCAGAAAAGAACAATGAAATGAAACAAAATACTTCCAGACCACTCTGTACAGACTATGATTATCAATCCTAATTTATCACTTATCATTAACACCTATCACATATCATTAACTTTATTAACCACTAACGAATTGATTGAAAAATAAACCATTCTTCAACCGTTTTGATAAAATCTTCATCAGTAAACTATAACAGTTTAGCAAAGGTTAGAATCTTTTACTGAAGAAGATGTTATCAAAACGTTTGAAAATTTTTTATCTTTGACTTAGTTTCTTACTATTTTATTAACTAGCAAATTTGGCTCTCGTATTATCGAACACTAACGAAGTCACTTATAAATGAGCGACAAAACATTTTCAAAAATTTAGGGTAGAACTTATTTCATTCCGTAACAGAAGTCCTAGATCTTGCTTCTCCTAAAATCAGAAGTATGAAAACAGTTCTTACCCTATCCAATAAATGTTGTTGTTTCTTTATCCAAGACTCCACTCGATTCAACCGTCTAGCAGTTGCTGCTTCGCTGACTCGGCTTTACGAAACGCCTATCCTTCAACAGCTGTACTCAATTAAACAAAACAATGATTAGAAACAGACAAATACTCAATCCAGCTCATTAGAACTAATAAACAACTCCACTGAAATTTCGTGTTTCCATCTCTTCAATTGTAGCTCATTAAATTTCTAGAGTTTCACAAGAAATTAACGTTATTAATGATATGTTGTGATGAGTACACCTGTTCCGTGATTAAAGATTTAACGTGATTTCAACTGCTAAAATGCGCAAATAAGATGCTGCGATTTTCAACATGAAAATGGCTCACCGTTATTCCTCGCATCAGGGGGTGTTGAGAGCACTTGCCTGACAGGGGGGGCTTCTTTCAAATAAATCCTAAGTATCAAATCCCTGCCATGACGTAAGTTTCCTTTCTAAAATTCCTTACTCAAATAAAGCCTCCTTTCTCGTGAGCCCCCCTTTCAAAGGTAAATATACAACAACCCCGTCTCTATTCCCTGTCTAGACCTTCCTTAAAATATAAAATAATTTTTTTTTCAATAAGCATCTCACCAATAAGCAACCAGGACTGAATTAAGCAAAATAACTAATTCTAGAGCTCGATGAAATGCATTAAGCAAGGAGCACTTAAGCAACTATGCTAGGCTTAACATTGCTTGATCAAAAAGTGTTATCCAAAATCTAGATAAAAACGTAAGGTTTTTGAAATTGGTCAAGTGGAACATTTACAAAATCATCAAAGCTTTAACGTAAATATCTATTAAGCGAGGATAATATTTTTATACATTAGTTGTTCTATTGTTAAAATGCTATAGAGGGTAATTCAATATAGTTCTTAACACTATTTAGACAAGGCAAAAAACACTTACTTTCAAAAATTCTCGAGATACTCCGTTACTAAGGCACAGGTGGTAACATCAATATCTGTGTAGAACATACTACAAAGAGTAATTCAAACGGAATATTTGTGTTAACAAAATAATAGACTAAGCAAAACTTTTCCAATGAAACATTTTCGATAACTTTCCAAAAGGAAGCAAAACTTTCCCTGGCAAATGATATGGGCTTTTGTTTGGTAGGGAAAATATTTTCTAGTTTGAAATGTGAATATCATCCAACGAGTTGTTACGAATCAAAAGAAAAATCTTGACTAACTCGATAAAAAAGAATTATTTCGTTGTTATCAATGGGTGTCCAAAGTAACTAAGAAGTGCAAGTATTGATCTGGATTTAACCCTTCTCTAGGAAACTTCTACCTTTTTCTATGAAAAATTCCTTACTTCCACAATACTCGTAATTGAAAAATGAAATAGAAACATGTAGTTTAATGTCGAGCCTCTTTCTTTTTCAGCAGCATTTAAAGTACTCCCGTGACACCAATGTGGAGTAGTGTAGAGGATGCTCAGTACGTAAAGGAACCGGGGAGAAGCTTTTAGTACCGTGTGGATGTTCAATACTGTGTCAGGCATCTCTGAGTAACGTGGATGATGTGTAGCATGCGCTTTTGATTGAAATTGCTGTCATTTAAAGCATATTTTATATTACTGTTGATCTAGGTAAAATTACCCCAACAACCTTAACAACAGCTGCCTGATCCCTTTTCCCTTTTGAGTCAAAGATAAGGAAATTCGCCCATAAGTAGAGTTTGAGAAAGACTGGTATTCAATTACTATGAATTTCTTAGCAACTTGATAATTGCTGATGCGCCGGGGGCTTACAAACTGCCCCCTAAACAGAAGCTGAAATATCCTCTTCAACTCCTATAACAGACAGAGTCCGAGACTTCTACTGAAATTCGATGAAAAATGGTTCTATTCTATCCTCGACTATTTCTAAATAGCAACACGAGAGTCAGTGATGCCCTGGGGTAGCTTACCCCTATTTAACAGTAATCAACAGGCCCCCTTGATTGAAAAATAGAGGGATCTGACCATATTGATGAAATTTAATTCACTTTCCACGCATTTCCCAGCATCATTACGTTCGGCATTGAAAACAAAGCAAAACGAACGACTTTTGCGCAGTTCACGGAGAGTTCGATGGATTTTAAACGATTAACATTCATGAATAAGAAATAAGGCAAGGGAGTCAAACAAAGCCAGCAAAGTCTTCCTTATCTCTTGTTTTAGTTGCGACTTCATCTCCAAGGGGAAGGCGTGCCGAAACATCTGCGGGCCGGTGATTGCAGATTCGCGTTTTGTCTGCTTGTTTAGAATTTTTCCTATTTGTGAAGCAGTTCCTTATCTTGATGCTAAGCTACAACGCAATGACAAATTATCATCGAATATAAATATCCCAGATTTTCACAAGTAACTTTCTGCTTTTCACAAAGTTGCCTCACCATTTTTCCGTAAACTAAACAAGATGTCAAAATGCATGCAGCAGAGATTTAGCACAAAGGACTCAATTGCTGCATTATAATTAGACTCTGAAAATACAGCGTGATTAGAGATAGAATTGTTGGGGCGTGACCTGATTTTTATCTAGTTCTTTTCTACTGTCAAAAGGATTTCTCATTGCAGAGATATCAATAAACACTGACATTGTGGACATATGCCCAAATTAATAGAGACGAGTGCCTAAGGAATCACATCAAAAGCTTAAATTATGTCTTGCAGTAAAACAGAACTCGAAACACTGTTTTTACGCAGCTTCGGTGATTTTCTGCAATTTTGACTGGTTTTTAAAAACTTGCAAAAAATTCTTTAGTCTTTCAACTGATATGATTGGTCAAAATATTTTCAGCCAAATGCTCTGATTGGTTGGCTCAAATATTTTCCGCCAATAGCATCGAAAACAACTTTCTCCATTTTCCATTCTCAATCTCCATTTTAACGAGCTTACATGGCTACAAGAGCTATAGATTATTTACATACATTTGATGGCAAGGCCTAATTTCACCTGCTAATATCCCTGTTCCTACATTGTTGTTGCTGTTGCAATTGTTGTTGTTGCTGTGTTGTGGTTGATCGTTACTCATTTCAAGTGATACTTTTGTCAAGGCTGTTAATCCTTCTTCAGTGCTCCTTTCCTGCGTTTGGTGAATCCTAGTTTCTTATTTCGAAGTGCGAGCAAGTGTTTCATCATGTAGCTCCCCCCTAGAATAAAAACAAGTAATCATCTAGGCCGTATTATTTATCATTCTTTGATTAAAACAAGCTTGACAAAAACGATAGGCTTCAAAGACGAAGACAAATAATCAACATTTTCAACAGCTGGGTCAGGAAAAATGAAAAAACCTTCTATGAGGTACAGTGAGGTATAAGCTTGGGATTTTTCGATGACTTAATTATAATTACGTAGAAAAAGCCTGAAATTTCGAATTTGGTATATCGTAAATAAATCATTTCCAGAATAAAATTCTACTAGTATCCCATTCACAGTCGAAGCCTATATTATTTTCTGATATCGAAGTGGGTACATATTTCAATATGCAGCAGAGCCCCACAAATAAGTACCTACTATTCTGAGAAGCAGTTTGACTAGGTTCCACAAATTTGGTACAGAAGGGTAATTTACAATTCAAGGGTGTGATGTAAGGGTGTGGTGTAATTTATAATTTAAGGGTGTGATGGTCTCTCATTACAGGTTCACTTCAACCTAGGGCCAAGATTTCAAAATTGTTTGTTAGGATTTCAAATAAAAAAGAAAATTTTGTTTTTTTGAAGTCCTTTATGTACAATTAGTCTACAGGTTCTTATATTTCTAGGTTCTTGGTTAATGTACCATACATACCATTGTTAAAAATTTGAAACTAGACCAAACTTTAGTAGTTGAACTACACCCAGACTTCGGAGATTTATCTAATTTTCGATTGATTTAAACGAGTTTGGAAATAATTATACGTTTCTCTAACTACTACTCACCAAAAATAATGAGAAGAATGTAAACACGCAGGAAGTAAGAGAACTGAAATGAGCAGTTCAGCCGATTAGGTAAACCAACTGATAATCTCCCAGACGCTTCAGCCAGTGGAATCGACTTGTAAGCAATTAGGCCTTTAAGACAGAAATTTAAGATCAGTTAAGTATGAAACATCATATGAGTTCTAATGTACTAAATAAAGTAGGGTCCTAACTAAACGAAACCGTCTTGGTTAAGAAAAAGACCTTAGAAGAGTCTTTGATTACTACAGAAAATAAGGATGGAGAGGAAAATCGGAAATATAGCGAAACATGATAACATTTAAAGCTTTGCATCTGACACTCAGTAGAGAATATGGTAGAAAGAGAACGAAAAGACAACCTAACGAATTATTATACCCAGCTGTGGAAAGTAATTGGCCAATCGATAGAAGGTGAATGATTGATAGGGCGAGAAACATCCAATCAAAAAGACCTTAGTATCTGATTGGTACAGAACTTCAGGATCGCAACAAATCGACATGAAGTGAAACATGATGACTACTACACTATCTTTTATAAGAACCAGTAAATTTGATTTGAAGCTGGCTGTTCTTAAATATTTCTCTATTTTCAGCCTGAAGTGTTCTTGAATTGTTCTAACTTTCATAATGCTTTGAAAGCCTGTTGTTGCTATCAGTTGTGGTAATTGATTTAAATTTGGACTTTCTTTATCATCTGAAATATCAGTTTACTGCCAATCTGCTTGTTTTTTAATCATTTCTCAGTCTTAAGGTTATTTCTTAAAATTACTATCTGGAGCAAATTGTGGTCAGATTCGGTTTGTTCTTAGCTTGTTCTTATATATCACCAAAATTTAAGGATTATGCTTTTATAAAATTGTTCTTATAAAAAAAGAATGCAAAACTTTTTGTTCAACGCTGATCGGGAAAAAACCATTATAAAATATTTTTACAAAACGTTTCTTAATCATGAAGTAGATTACTGTATTCAAGGCCGTACATATTAATCACATTTACAAAAACGAAAACACAACCCCAAACCATATCAGTATCAAGAGTCATAAATGCATAAATACAGAAACACAAAGACAAAAATCAAGTTTACGCTGTGACTAATAGTTTCATGCTGATGCAATCCCTAGACAGCAAAGAATAACAATAATCATAATAATAACAACAATAAAATTACCTTCACAGAGGAGGCCAATGGGATAGAGGAAAAGCCACACCGAATACCGGAGCCACGTGAGAATGTACAAATGAGTTCGGAATAATGATAGCACGTAGAAAGGATACCTGAGAGAGAAGCAATTGCAATTAAAAATGAAGAGGTTTGTTTATTTCTGCTATTTTTGGTATTGCTGGGTATAAGATTTTGAGAAATGTCTAGAATGTGACTATGGTCCTTCCCCTCGATATAATCACATCTCGTGAATCCTTGGCCTTATTACCTGGATTTACAGAGATCTTGCAAATTCTCTACTCACACATAATGTCAGGTCAGAAGGTTGGCTCAAACCCAAGACCCTTTCGACAAGGGTTGATTCATCCAACCACTCGGCCATCCCCATCACATAGTAGAATATTTTGCATTTAGATATACATACTAGAAAATCGTAGTTAGCCTCAATACTGCCTAGTAAAACGATAAAAAAACTATATCTTCTTGCACGTTCAGAGAAAGAGGTTCATCATGAATGCAACATTGTTATCAAAACCAAAACAAAAACAATAACATGTAGCAAAACAAGAACCAGCAATGGTGGATTATTCAGCATGATAGAGCAAGTCTAAACAATTAGAGCCTGAGGCATAATCGATAAAACTCGTAGGCACACTTCCGAGGAATACAGTTTTTAGAACTCGGATGCTCATAAACTGCTGTGCTTGAACTAGTTTCTAATCCCACTTATTCATAAACGGTTTGTTTACTTGTTGTGTAACAAAACCTAATTACTGCAACAAAAAATGATTCAAAATTAGATTAAAACTGGTACCTTATGAGTTCAATGGATGCCCAGGCAAGAAATAGAAAGTAAACAACGCCACTTGAATGCAGTTCTTTTTCAGGCAGAATAAGCAAAAACAAAATGAAATTCCTCCCGCAAACCTGAAAATATAAAATGTATATAAAAACTTATAATATCTGTTTGATTTTTATTGAGGTTTACATCCATTTTGACACGCAGCTTGTGGCTTTTAAACTAGGGCAACTTATAAACAAGAGCCATTCACATTCGCTCTCCAGTGCATGAAGCTAGGATAACATTTCAATTACAGGACCAATAGCCAAATGAGGAACAATAATGTTCTTCATTCAAAATACAATTCTACATTAAAAGATTGAATCTCAATAGAGTTTTCGTTCTTTAGTAAGGATTATATTAAAGGGTGGGATTTTTCTCAGCATTACTAAATACAGCTCATAATACTCAAGGGCAGCTTATGAATGCGGAAATATTAGCAATTGTTTTCAGTTTCTGATTTCTGAAATGCCACCAGAACGTCTAAACCTGGGACCTCAATCACAAGAGTTAAGCATACCAGCCAAAATAATAAAGCAGGGAAATATGTTGGCAGTGGTGTATCTAGCGCTAGGACTAACGACATCAAAGACATCAGTTTGTGTTTTGGGTTCAATCTCTCTTGAGACTCATATTTATAAATTCATGAGGCATGGTCGTCTATGACAGAAGGGGCTAGGAGCAACAACTGTTGTCTAAGTATTGAAGATGTTGTTAAGCTGGTTTCTAACCAAGGGGTTGTAAGTTCCATTCCTACCAGCGGCATATTGTCGAGCTCTTTAACGCAAATGAATGTTTTTGAATGTTGAAAAATGCATAACTAGATTGGGAAGGTGATTACCTGTATCAATGGTGCGACAACACCCGTTTTAACAATACCAAAGATGGGGTTGATGATTTCTAACACTGCAAACATTTGGCAGGTTAAGAATTGATCACTGACGTCATCATAAGCAGTGTAGAATGCATCTTGAACAAAACAAATGAATAAACATAAATCGTCATCATTCATCATATCATCTCCATTACCTTAAGAGTGCTAAAGTAAAAACCATATATACCGGATTTCTGTCAAAAACAGTCAAATTTTTATTCGAACTAACGGTGCAACGTTTTGAAATTATTTTTAAATTATCTTAGAACTTTTCCATGACAATGATACCTTATTATAATTATTCATACTTTTTGGAATAAGTTATGCCAAAGTACAAATGTAGCAGGATTGCTTACTTCCTCATGTTCACGTCATATGCTAATTATGCTAATTATTCTGTTACTTATTTCCGTGCATATTTATATTCATGTTGTGAATTAATCAGTTTTATAATTCAATATAAGTCAGAAGTCTCTCTCTCTAGCTCTTCTACACTACTCGAGATAACAGGAATCAATACTGTTATCCTTGCCTCAAAACCAGAGCTTTTAGAAACTGTCTAGAAATACAAATGATGCAATTTGAAAGAAATACAGACATTCTTGAAACAGACAGGGCTATTGCTAGGACTTCCTTGACATTGATAGGTTAGACTATGATAGGGAAATATTGATCAAGTAAGTATTTAAAGAAAGAATCTTGGAAATTATTAATCTAGCCAACCTAATCAAGAAAAGAAACCTTTTAAGAAAATAATTCGTTATGGACATTTGAAATAGCCCAAGAGAGATCATAATTTGATGGATTTTTCAACCTCTGCCCATTTCCCATGCATCGACAAGCCCTGCTAAAACCGTTTTAAACATTTGAGATCGAAAATTCCCTGACATATCTTTATTCTTTCCCCGACGGAGGGTTAACACTCCCTGACGAGAGGGCCTGCAGTCCTCCTGTCATCAAGCAACTCCCCAGCTGGAAATAGCTACAGGCAACAACAGTTCATTCATGCCATTCTTAAAAACAATCCAATTTCGTAATGAGAGATAACATACCTTGTCCGTTCTTGAAGAAGCTGTAAGCCAATTTGATAACAATGACCCAGAATGCCATGCCTTGCGCAACATTGTAGATAGCAAGATATGCTATTTTGATGAACACTAAAACTAAAAAGCAATTAAAGAACAATAGCATAATGGCTTGATCATACTATACCAAAACTAGATAAAAAGCTCCATGGTCTAGAAATAAGAAAAAATCAATGTATGCTAAAACTCCCTATAATTAAGACTGAATATGCTCGAAAATATTTTTGTTTCATGGGTGCTTAAGATATGCAACAAACTGCCCGAGTCTTTTAGGGGCTGTAGTTAACTTCTCAAGAAACATTTTAGTTGAACAGATGTAAATTCTTATGTACTATATTTCATTGCTGTTGTAAGCTCAGTTAATTCCAACGTTAGGTTGCAGAGATTTTTTGTATTAGGTTAGGTTCCTACACTTTAATTTTTCCTTTTTCCATCTAATTTCATCAGGACACTCTTTGATAACAGCATTAAATGTTACAGTGTCAATTCCTGTTTAAAGATTCGTATTATTACTATTATTATTTTCATGATTTCGTCCCAGATCGGTTATGGGACATCCATATTTATACCTTTCTTTTAAAGCCATTGAGAGCAACGGTGTATTTCATCACAAAAACTAAATTGTTTAAAGTCGTTGGATCAATTCGGATGGCCGCTTCTCTGCTGGTAGGAGGAATGCTTAAGGTCTTGGTGTCATAGAATATAGTAGTTTGCCAGCCATTTCATTCATTAGTGTCTGAAATGGTGAATAAAAGAGTAGGTTTGCATAGTGTTTTCTATCTGTCAGCATAGAGCTCACAGGGCTGACAATAATCTTTGGAAAAAGAAGAGGTTTCATAAATATTTTCAAAATGGTATGATAGGGCTTAGAGAAGGCAAATAAAATGAAAATATAAGAATTACTTTCTTCATTTGCACGATCCAGCTCACTTCTCGTTCTGTTTTCGAATGTTATGTTCTAGAAATGAAACAAATTGTTGAAAACATGAAATAAAATATGTTGATAAAGAAGTCAAGAGATTGCTAGAACTCATTCAATCAGATAAAATCAGTGGTCAATTTTTTCGCTTAAAACTTTATTCTGACTTTTATCTTCAAGAGCAATGTTACGAAAAGTCAATATGTCAGGATTTTTCAATTCCAGGGCCAAAATGAAGTTAGTTTCAAGTCTTGATCATAACGTGATCACCCCCCCCCCCCCCCCCCCCTACTGATGGTAAAATAAAAGAAGGACAGAAATTCAATACATTGACTTGTTGTTGCTCTTCTTCCTTTTCAGAATCTTCAATTGTCATTTTATCAAAATCCAACTTCAGCCAGCCTGGTTTGCCTTTTTCTTTCAAAAGTCGAGGCCAGCTCTCTACAACAACAACAACAATAAATTCATTCGATTTTAAATGAGTACCTGCAAAACTCTAATCGATAGAGTTAAAGAATAAGAAAAAGAATATCAATGAGCGAAAGTGGTGAGCAAGTTAACTTTTGGTCACAACAGCTCGGGTTTGAGACCAGATGGTGGCATATGTCAATTACAGCAGCCTGCTCAGGTAAACTTGAATTTCCCGGGTTAGACCATGCCTTATAAGCTATTTTCAATGTAACACAGGTTTGTAGAAGGATTCAATCCGAAATACAAATAATGCCTCACTGTGGATAAGCCTGGAGTTGGATTGGTGGGTCATTGCTCTACCAACTGAACAATCTGTTGACTGAATCAACCAACCTGACTCAAATTCATCTCACATCAATTGCACCACAAGATGAAATGGGTTCTACCTACTTTTTCTTAAATAATGTTTTGGTTCTGGTTCTTTACTTCATAAAGGCCTGATAAATAGGGCTCACCCTTACCCAAGAGAGGTGTTATTTGCAATTAAAAAGAAAAGCAAATATCAAGATTAAGGTTTCATCCTTCTTCTCACCTGAACTTCTTGCAGTTTGCCAGCCTCTCAAGGCTACCTTATACAACACTCAGACTCACCTTTTTCTTGCTTCTTCAAGGTAAATGAAATGCACCGATCTGTTAGTTTCTTTGCTATACTCTGAAATATGATAATAAAGATAATCTAGACAACATGACTCACAACATGACATACAGCAAAGGTGCCTGTTTGAGTGTTTACTTGAAAGGGCATTTAGAAGAAGGGTATTTAATTATCTTTTAAAAACGCTCCTAAGAATTCAAAAAATATCTAATGATTATGGCAATTTACCGCATGAATATCTTCAGTATCAGCAAGCAACATGAAGCCATCATTGTCATGTCCAAGGGTATATCGATAGAAAAAGCTAGCTTTTCACTTTTTGCAGAATTATGAAAGCCCAGGCTCTTCCTCAAGTTAATTTTTTGCTGTATTGAAGAATTATATCTTCAATCAAGATAATTTGTGAGAATGAAAATGACCCGAGTAGGACTCCAACCCACGACCTCTAAATTCGTACTCTAGAGCACTACCACTACACCACCGGGCTACGAGAAACCCAGGCCATTTTATTCCAACAGAGGTTTGTCTCTGCATTCGGTGAGTGTTGGTGCAATTTGAGGGAATGAAATGGCCTGGGGTTCTCGAGGCCCTGATTGAGCAAAGGAATAGTGCTCTAGGGTCATTTCTTTCTCACAAATTATCTTGATTGATTTTCCAAATCCTGCTTCTCCTCAAAATATATTTTCATAATATTGTTTACCTTTCTAACTCAACTTTGGAAGAATAAAACCGTATAGAGCAATATAAAGATTGAGCATACCTCTGGATTGATATCATTGTAAAGATTGAGTGATGCCTCGTAAAAATTTTCTCCCCTGGCACCGATACCAAAGCCTGCAAAAGATAGTTTCTTTGATACAAGGTATAACAATAGGACATGTGGAAAGCAGAAAAGGGCAATAATAAAAAAGAAACAAGAAGATTAAAATCAATTTTGGGGGATAAAATCACTGCATGAGCATACTAAGACCTTTCTAACTTATATCATCTTCAAATGTGCGTTAAAATTATCGAGCTACCATAACTCCTATCAAAATTATACTGAATATACCAGAAAAAGGTAAACATGTTTGATAAGCAACTATCAATCACCTATTGCCTGAACCATGCTGAAAACATCTTGTTTTGATGCCAAATAGACACACTCAGATAAGGTTAATTATTCAAATTTTTCTGCAATAGTTTTATAGTTAGAAATAGAATTTTAAAGCCTTGTGATTAGTTATCTTGTGATTTCAAAAAAGTTTCTATCCTAAAACAATACTTCAGTCAAAAATAAAGTCCCCATGGGGCCAGGTTATTCAGTTGTAAGCAGTCCTATCACCCAAGGGAACATGTTACATGAAATTCTTTGTCTCAAAAGTGAAGAAATCGTCAAGTAACAAGTGGTGTTGTATACAGGGTTTTTTCTTTACCTTTGAATGATAAGGAATTGCTGTCTACTTTCATTTCTGGTTCCTAGAAAATGAAAATTTGTAAATAAATCTTTACCAGTAAAATGAATACCATGGGTATAATGTATCACTACCATAATAGCCTCAGCATGCATTCCCAATTTTTTTCTCCTAACCAGATTATCCCTGAGCATTTTACAAAATGAAAACCAGAAATCACCTAATTCCTTGAAAGAGACCATGCCATTCAAAATAGATATAAGATGTGACTGTCAGCAACATTTTTCTACTGAAAGGGCCTTGTTAGAATGCAGTCTTCTGGCACCATAATCTTTAAACAACTTTCAATTTTTACATTGCATGTTTAGTTTTGATTGTGCTCTTAATTGGAATTTCAAAAGAATCTTGATTGCTTATCCAAAACTGTAAACAGTGTGATCTGTAATATTTCATGACTAGCAATCTCTCTTTCTTGTACATATCTCTCTACAATCAATGAAGCATCCGCGCCACTAACTGCAAAATGAAAACAAACCAAGTTGGGTCGGAGAGTTAATATTTTCTTCAAGTTTATCCTTTGAGTAAGTTTTCTGAATCCTCAACTTGGAGTTTGAAGATATCCTTCGGATCTAAAATTCAACTGAATTGGATTGCTGGCCAAGCCCTTTAGGCCTGCCCAGCCTACAAACCTAAACAGGCATGCAAACAACAAAGTCTGAGATTTGCAGTAAAAATATTACAAAAAGCCAAACCTTAACATCGCTGAGCTCAATAGTGATGAAGACTTTTGATTCAGAATCAGCCCAACGAATGATGGGCGTCAATGTGTCCATTTTAACTTTAGAGGGGTGCCTTGCTTAGTCGGTCTTCACGCGTTTTTTGTGAATCCTCTACTCGTTTATGCGTCTCAGCAGCCCATCTAATATAGGCATGGCTTCACATTCAGTTTGAAGTTGAGTTTGATGTTAGTTTGTGATTCATTTTGAAGTTCAGCTAATGTAGATTGTGATTCAAATAGTAATTTCCTTACTATAAAGCAGATTTATATTCTTTGGGCAAAACCAAACGCTCTAAAACAAAAATAAAAACCACCAAAAAGAAAACCCAACCAAAGAAGAATGAAGAAAATCAGATTGTCAGACATTTATCACAGAAAAGAGTGATTTTGGAGAGCATCAAATTTGTCATCAAATCGTTCTGCAAAACCACAGGTAGCGGGGAAAATGATATATAAATGGAAAGTTGTGTTCAGTGGATATGTAGTTAAACTATACATAATGTTATCAGAATCAAAAAAATATATAAATACATGGCTTTCTTGCATTGTAGCTACATTTTGTTTGAGTTTACTTCTTCCCGTACCACATTGGCCTAATAAACACAGTTCTCACTGCTGTGCTGGCTGGTCAACCGACTCTCTTTTCATATAACTAGTTCCAGGCTCCAGCGCGGCGTGCGAGCGAAGCGAGCTGTTATGATAAAAGAATAAAGGTTTGAAGGTTCGCAAAGGCCTATGCACCTTCCATCGACTTCTTTTCCTCGCCCTCGAGTCCACAGGCCAGTATTTCAGCGGCCTTTACCCTCGCTGCATTCATCAATACCTCCTCTTCATGATTGACTGTTTCAACTGTAGCTTTTGCCTTCGTGTTCACGACACGAAATCGAAATACTGAGCCCACTGCCGTTCTCCCCATGATCGAGGAAAATCGCCCGTCCATTCCTGCGCAGCGCTATTTCCAAACAATGGGCCGCGCCACGCAGCAGAGGCACTGGAAACCAGTGTATTGTTTGTTTGCATTGTTTGGAAATAGCGCTGCGCAGGAATGGACGGGCGATTTTCCTCGATCATGGGGAGAACGGCAGTGGGCTCAGTATTTCGATTTCGTGTCGTGAACACGAAGGCAAAAGCTACAGTTGAAACAGTCAATCATGAAGAGGAGGTATTGATGAATGCAGCGAGGGTAAAGGCCGCTGAAATACTGGCCTGTGGACTCGAGGGCGAGGAAAAGAAGTCGATGGAAGGTGCATAGGCCTTTGCGAACCTTCAAACCTTTATTCTTTTATCATAACAGCTCGCTTCGCTCGCACGCCGCGCTGGAGCCTGGAACTAGTTATATGAAAAGAGAGTCGGTTGACCAGCCAGCACAGCAGTGAGAACTGTGTTTATTAGGCCAATGTGGTACGGGAAGAAGTAAACTCAAACAAAATGTAGCTACAATGCAAGAAAGCCATTTATTTATATTTTTTTTTGATTCTGATAACATTATGTATAGTTTAACTACATATCCACTGAACACAACTTTCCATTTATATATCATTTTCCCCGCTACCTGTGGCAAAACGTTACATACGCTATTTCATTCTGTGACAATAGATAAGGCAGGAAGGGAACCACGATTGGCCAACGAATAGTGAAAAAGTTCAACCACTGGAAGGCCTACGATTTTCTTGGGAACTTTAGTTTTTAGTCTTAAGCTATTTATCAATCTCTTTCAATTCCACCTAAAACTATTACAATGACATAAACATAAATCAAATTCTATTCATTTATTTACATACAGTACAACTCAAAATAGAAAAAGGCTGTGATTTCTCACTGAAACCTTGGAAAAACAGGACGTCCCAACAGTGCGTTCTCGAGAAGTTTTTGAACAGTGAGTGGGACTGTTTAAACAGCTTTGCATTAAGACGAGAGTCTGAGAGGGTCAGGATGTTTTATTTGTCCTCAAGTTCTTCTTTCTGCAAAATATTTTGCTAGCTGTCAGAAAAAGTACACGTGTCAAATAACATATTCACGAGATCTAATTTGGATGACCTCTAGGGCAAAGTTTCATTTCTCCGTCACAGTTTATTGGCAACGTACAAAGTACAGCATATGGCAAGAATGTTTGGAAAACTGATGTGTTTCGTTGCCCTCTTTGGGTTTGGTAAGAAAACGAGTTTATTATTGTTGGCTCCCTTTTTCAATTTTGAAAGTTTAGAGACAAAGATTACCAATTAGTTAAACCACCCAGCCCTTGTTCAAATGATCGAAGGTTCGATCCCACCCTCTGACCTATCGCGTTAAGAGCGATGAGAGAATCTACCAGCTAAACCTAGGCAAAGCCAGGGCCGGATCCAGCACCCACAGAAAGGGGGGGCGTAACATATATATCAAAGGATAATGTTAGGGAAATAGGGTATTATCAAGCAAATTGTATTGTTCTTCTACCAAAATAGGGTGGGCGTACGCCCCTTACGCCCCCCCTTGGATCCGGGCCTGAAAGCGAAATCAATAGGTGTGGTAAGGAAACGAGATTCAAACTGCTCGGCTAGTCTATCTATCTAGTGCACCTTTTGATCTTTGTACATAACCCAACCTTACGAACATAGCAAGAAAGGCAATCTTAGTACCTCTCAAAGGAAATTAATGCAAGTGAAAGTAAGGATTGCTTGAGAGAACAAGAACCTTCTGCAGTGCCAAAATCCAAAAATTCTAAGGGTCCCAGGGTTTTATTTTTCAGAACTCTAGAATATTCCATATGTGCTTATCATTCTAATAATACACTATTGACTATTTTCTTCATAATTCTGAACATAGTTATTAGATTTGAATAGTTAGGAAGCCTTTTACTCAATTCTTTTGTTTAAGTTTTAATGTTGAACTAGCCTCAACCGTGCACAAAGTTTGGTGGAATTCATTAGAAACTAATTTATGATGAACTATGTGTTGCATTCTTGATTATTCGCTGAAATATCATAATTTGATTGAATATAAACAAGAATATATCGAACAAGTAGAAGAAAAGAAAAATTTAAGCTCAGTTGCTTAACCATGTCAATTTAGGTGAAACAATGATAAGACAAAAGGTATGTGCACTGTCATGGTTGAAAAAAGTGGACAAAGACATATAACAAGAGGGTCACAAACCATTTCTTTCTATAAACTATGTTCTGCAGTAACAACGTGGTCCATTCCAAGCACAGAACCAAATATGTGAAAGTTGATCATTAAGAACGAGATTCAGATGAAAGGATCCAGGAAAAAGACAGAGAAATTAATAATGACAGGTATAGGCCTATCATTTCAACTTCACGAATTCGATGTAAATGATATTGATGTTGATTAAATTTGATTCTTTATCACGTATTTTTAGCTTTAGCAAATACAGGCTTTGAAGATCTGAAGAAGAGGTTCAATGATGCAAACACTGCTGTGTTTCTCGAAAATAATGGTTCGTATTTGTTTTCTCTGTTTCATCTTAAAATATTCTAAAAACATTTTCAGTTTGAGCATGACCATGAATAGACAATTCCAGATAAGATGGCGTATCATATTTCACTCAATGTACACTTTCCATGACAGAGGCTGTGTTGTTGAGGGATTAGCTCTTAGGTAGGCCTAAAAACTAATAGACCTAGAGGCCTAAGCACCTTTCCTGCGTTCGTCATTATAGAGATGAGGCGCAATGCATGATGGGAATAAGTAAGTAGCAACAAGCAACGCACAAGGTCACAAGCTGCCAAAACTAACGGCCACGGCCTGGAATATTGCTGTACTCCTGCGTCAATGTTGGTTTCCTCCCATACGTCAGAGTAACCTTTCCATTTCTAACTTTTCTAAATAACATGAGCTGATGATCCTCTTCAGAACTAATGGATTTGTCCCCAGTGACCTCTGACCATCCTGGTACGAAACTGGTGCTTCTAGTATACTAAAGTGAGTAAGGACTTAGGTAATATCAGTTCAACAGGGCTCGTGCAATAGGTTTATATCCTTGTCACATTAATTGCTGAACGAAATGATTCATGTTGCTAGATTTGGAGTCTCGAGCAAAAGCATCATTCAGAAAATTCCTGACGAAGGCCAGCCTTGCTCAGAAAGACAGAATCGAGAGTTACTTCACAGAATGGCGAAAGTGCGTGGATTTGGATGGACCGTTCGATAATAAAGAAAAAACAGAAGAAGCTCTCCAATCACTCATGAATCCATCAGATTTCCAGGTAAATATTCTCTAATGGCCTAATTCTAGTTGTTTTCACTGTAGTTTGGAAAGTTTGATCGATCTCTAGAGCCAGCTGTAAAGTAGAAACTCTTTGTGTTTAGCATTGCAATTATGCGCATCAAAGTATGGCAAAGAAAAAGCATGCAACTATCGAATGAATCAAGTCTCAATGGACACCTACTGGATCATAACTGCAATGAAAACAGATCGGAGATCCGATTGAACTTGCTTTACTTTTACATTCTTGTCAGGAAAAGATTGCATCGAAACCATTGCCTACTAACATGTACCTTGCATTATTAGCTTGTTTTTAAATCACGTATAGTTGCTAACTCAAGCATTTATGACTGATTCAAGAACGAAGAATGAAAGATATATTTTGTTCAGGGTACATTTTCTTATCTTAGGCTAGTCTCTTCATGGAGCAACTTCTACAAAATCGTGATGACAGCGAAGATGCAATCAAAGATTTCAGAAATGGAATAATAACAAACGAAACGAAAAGAATCCAACTTTACTTCGCTGGTGACGGGGATATAATCAGCGCTGTAATCGTTCTCAGTGAGAAAAGCGATGGCCAATGTGTTGTACTCAATTTTATGCTTGATTAAAACCAACTGGAATACAAACCTTAATGCTCAATTGAAACTAACTACCTTAAAAAAATCATGTCAAAACTAACTGCTTTGATGACTTAGTAGAAAATATTGAAGGAAATATCAAATTTGTGACATTGGCTCTTTATATACCTGATAATCCCTGAGTGTTAGCAAACATGTGGAAAAAATTATTGTTGTATCCATATTAGTTTCTCTACATCTAACTTGACAGAGAGTGCCTGTCCTGGTCATAGGGCTCGATTGGCTTAGTGAGTAAACAACTACATTTCATAATGGTTTCTCTAAATTTTTACCGTCGACGAGGTAAATATTTTACGTAATTGCTGAAAAATATGCAAAATTAAAAATTTCATATTTTACTACAAACTATATCACATATATTATCATTCAATAACTAGCAATAAGCAACGACTATAAAATGTAATATTCAAACATCAAAACCTCGTATAAAAAGTTCCCTTTACTATACTAAGAAATCGAAGCTGTTAAAAATTTACAGTGTAGATGTCCTCCCTTATGCAAACGATTGTCTCCTATCTTCAGCCAGAATTGGAAGTTCAATGCAATGGGTAAAACATCATGAATGAAATCAAAGGATGAACTTAAACTTCTTGCTTCACTCATAAACCTTTTACAATCCTTGTATCCCTGTCGGAAATCTCATTGAAAACGGGGGTTACCTAACTTTTCGTAAAGATAGAAATAATCCTTTTCTCTCCCAACAAGTTCACAGTTTGGTAAATAGTTCGCTTTGTAATAGAATAAATGTAGTTGAGCCACACTTTTTCCAATAAACAACTTATCAATAAGAAACCAGTGCTAAAATGACCAGAGCAATAAGCAACTATAGGGCTGATCAAACGAATGGACTTCTTGCACAGATATGTCAGTTCTTTAGAAATTCATCTTGAAACAACCTTAGCCTCGATAAGATGTGTAGCTAAATCCTAAAGCATGCATTGCTTTCAAAATCACAAAGTCATTCCGATAGCTACACATCTTGTCGAGGTAAGGTTGTTCTAAGATGAATTTCTATAGAGATGACGTAATTGGGAAAGGGCTATTTAAGCGACTAAGCAACTAAAGCAACTAAAGCAACTATGCTGAAAGTGCTTAACCTTGTTTGACCACACCATGTTTCATTGTTGAAAGAAGCATATTTGGTATTTAAAAGGTTTTCTTACTTGTAAACCAACTATTTGAACGGTTTGTGGTACAGGGAAATATCTATATTTTGTTCGCTTATTGAAAAACATTTTATTTGTTGGGCACAACCTGAAGCTATTGGAGTAGGTTACATTAGTCTACCATTCAAAACCCCTGCTCGAAAACCCCGATTTCACATATGAAAGGTTGAATGATTTATTCTATTTCCCTAAGTACTACTCTAATGTCTTTAAAGGTACAAAATGTTCCCCAGAAAGGCTTGGTAAACAAACTAAAAACTACAGAAACTACCCCTGTCCTTCCTCTTAAGCACAAGCATACATTATAAAATTCAAATTCAAATTTCTTCAAATGTTATAAACATACAAAATTCAATAATTTTCCTCCAGCTCATGTAGACTGCTAATTTCATCAGAAAATTGTTTAAATTCTCCAACAGACCATGCTTCGAAAACCAGAAAACGAAACTGGTCGAAATTCTGTCTTGAAGTCTTTTTGCGATTCATGATGTCCAGACTGTCCAATCTCTTGCGCATGACATCCAGCTCAGTGCGGAACACAGCAACCACGTGATTGGTCGCAGCCTTCTTCAGGAGAGAAACCTCTTTTAAGAGTCCAGTTTGCTTCATCAGTTCGTTAGAAAACTGACACAGCACTTCACCAAATATGAAAGACTCTTTACGCTTAGGCTGTTCGTAGCTCACACTGTTAACAACTGAGTCATTAGTTGGTTTTTGAATGTTGATAACAAGTATGTCACCAACACTCCTCCCCACCCAAATGGTATCCCCAACCAACAGCATGGAACCGAGTCTCGTATTCGAATCTGTTACAGCTATGGAACGAGGCCTCGACTTTATTGCGGCAAAATCAACATGGCGAGTTCTCAGTCTTCCTGTCGTCTTTCGATTCTTGCGTTGGAACATGAAAGATGGCTGAGCTCTGCGCATGTTTTTGGCTACGAATAGGCCTATATCGGGGAACCTGAGAGTGGCATTCACTGGCTCAGTTACGTGCCCTCCGCTTATTGCCACGTTTGAAACTGTTTCAGCTCTTTCTTCAGCATTTTCAAAAACACTTTCCTCGACATTTCCTTCCTCTGATATACTATCGAATGAAGTCAGCTTTTTGTTAGCTGCGGGGCTCAACGGAGGAGAATCTGTGATTTCATCGAATAGCCGTCCTGTGATTGGCTGCGCTATAACGAGGCCAGTTGGGTCTGAAGGGACATCGCAGTCGATTTTATGTGTTTTCTGACGTGTTTGGACATCCCATTGGTATATAGTCGCAGATCGCCTATCAATGCTCCACAGCCTTTCGCCGTCAGTCACCAACTGGTTAATCAGGTATCTCTGCAGTGTAAATACTTTTATTTGCTCTACTAATTGTAAATTTGTAGCGTTGATGATGGCGATGCAATTTCCAGAAGCGACCCAAAGTTCTTCGCCGCCTTTAACGAAAACCAGACTCTTGGCCGGCCGGCCTCCATTCGCAAGGTTGATGGTCTACAAAAATGATCCAACCAGTCAAATTTCCTATCAAGTTTAGAAAATTGCGTCTTTACCCCAAGAATTTCTCAAAAATGATTTGCCTGTGATGATTTCTAAAACTATCTGGATAATCACTTAAGCTTAAAAATTCAATCTTACAGAGGGTTTAGTGGGTGTTACGATAAGGCCCAAGAATTCAAGCCATATATTAAGAATCTATAATGAAAATAAATCTGTAAATACTCACCGTGGGTTCCTCCCATTCCCCTTTCTCCATCACCAAAAGTTGATCACTTTCTTCTTGTGACTCAGCCCGCTGAAGTATTCGATGAGGGTTTATTTTCCCCAACTTCTTTTTAAAAACCAAGACTGTCCCGTTGGCAAGAGAAGCGAATACTCTTTCGGCATCAGGTTCCTAAAAGATTTGAATTGTGAATAGAAATCAGGAGAGCGTTTTTGATGGATGTTACCCTCAACCCTAACCCTAACCAAGTGTAGACTCTACTATGGGTTAGAACATGCACGATAACTTAGAATATATCCAAAACTTTAGTGAGGACAGTTTTTGTATCATTTGCAGAGCAAGGGCAATTTTTCCTTTACCAATCACTGAGTCTGTCTACATCAAAATCATCTTAATAAATATTGATGGTTCTTTAAAACATGTAAATTGGACAGATCAGACCAGAAAAATACATGCTTTAAGACGCTTCGATAATTCTATCTTCTTCATAGTCAACTTAGCTGAATTGGCTCTAATGAAACTCACTAATTGGACAGAAATGAAATACCTTTTTATCTTCGACCAGCAAATCCATGATGGCATCTCGTGTGCTTAGCGACCATAAGATTCGAGGAATCTGCCACCATTGCCGTCCAAATACCTCAATCTGACAGCCCTGTCATCAAAAGTATAAACATTATGTTAATGTATCATGAGCATTATGTTTTACATGTCTTGTTGAGAATGGCTCCTTTCGCAGCAGTGCTCAGTATGCGTATAAGTGGAGTGTCATGAGAGTGTAGAATCTACACTTGATAGATTCGTAATATCCTTATCTAATCTTAACATCGTGTTGCAAACAAATTCTGCCTGGCCTCTGAAGAAGGATTTAATACGAAATACAAATCAATGCATCTACAGAGGCCTGGCGCTAGATAAACCAAATGGATACACCATGGTGGACAAGGTTCTCGAGTTCAATACCTGTTTGAGGCACATTACAATTTATGGTAGCCCAATTACTAGAATATACATTCCCTGTGTTGACCATACCATGTGAAAATTGAATTTGAAAGAAAATATATTGAACACTTAGTATGTGCATGGCCTTGGTTTCTCAAAGCCCCGGTTGCACAGTGGTAGCGCTCTTAAGTACGATTCTAGAGGTCGTGGGTTCGTGTTCTATCGGGTCATTTTCATTCTCACAAATTATCTCGATTGTACACTGAGTCTTTGAACAAGCCCAAAACCATTGACCTTAAAATCATAAATCCCTAAAAATTCCCTCAAAAAATCAAGAAAGTCTCAAACAACTCCAAAACATTTCCCTCAAAAATAATTACCTCTGTTCCGAGCCAGATTCGCTGTCCAACCCTGGCAGCACACAAAACACGATGACCTGGATTTGGGAGATCATTCTGAATCGCTCCAGTCTCGTTATCGATAATCATGAACTTTCTGTTCTTCCCATCCCCACACCAAAGCAAGAGTTTGTTCCCGGACAGCGACCAGGCACTTTCTTCCTCGATTGTTTCACCGGACAGTGCAAACACTGGAAATTCAAACGTAAGTTGAAATTACCGACAGAAAAAACAACTATGAGATTTAGAGGGGAATGGTTTAAAGAGGAAACGTCGGGTGCTTCAATCTGAAACACTTGGTAGGAAAAAGATAAAACTTGCGTAGTTAATGTAGAATAAGATGATGAAAAGTTGGATGATAGTTAAAATCTTTTTATAGATAATAGTCCTAAAATAAAATTCATAAGAAAGAGGCAATTAAGGGCAAAGCCAACTCTCTTTCGATTAATATCCTTTCACAAATTTTCCTCTTTCTTTCGATTGGATAGATATTGCCTACATCTTTAAGAATTCCATCTACTTTTGCTGAGATACACCTTTGTTAGTTTAGAAATTTGTCATTCTCTTCTTTGTTGAACTTTATATAGGAGTTATTGGATTTATATTTCAAGTGGATAGCTACTGGAGTAGTCGACCTGTTTAGTGGTTGAATTTATCGTTTCTAAGTGACGTCATCGGATCAGAGAACACAGGAAAACAAGGACTAAAATAATAAGCCTAAGCACCAAGAGAAAAATATGATGATGATTATTATTATGATTGTTCATTCCAAATATCCACAAATAGTAAGCATCGATACAAAAGCAAAAAACCATTAGATTGTTTACCATCTTCATGATCTGCCTTTGCAAGTGGAAAGAGACAAGTCACGTGCTCAATGACAACGTCATTTTGTTTGGGGAAAGAATTACGAAGACAGTAGAATCTTGGATCCTCGAGCCTTTGGGTAACTTGCAGGGCAGTTGGACGAGAGGCTGGGTTGGCCAACCAACAATCCTGATTCAAAAGAGAAATTAATAAATAAAACACCGTACTGCACTATTTCCCCCACGCAGATTCATGACTAAGCACATGCTTATTAGACAATGGGTTGCTATAAAAAAAAGGGTTGGACGCAGTCTGAGATCCTACCTTATCGTTGATATTGATATGCAAATAGGCTATCTTCCTAGGGTATTAGTTTATGCACAAATGCAAAGGGCCTACTGAATAGGTAGATTAATCGAGCAGTGAAACCCTGGTCCTCACTCTCAATGCGACCATACCTTGTGATTCCTTTTGACTTTTTTGCCTGTAGTTACAGAAAGCTGGAAATTCTTTCTTCACACTTTATATATGAACTGTCCGAAGGAAGGTTTGAAGCTACCATCCTTGAAACGGGTTATAAGAAACATAAAAAGTCTCTTGAAAAACTCCACTAATGTGACCATCCCATTTTTACTACTAACTTTTGCTGCACTATTGATGGCCGTATCAACAGATTTCCTCAGTATCAAATATTCATACAAAATACTGCAACTAAAGTTATTTGCATGAACTATGAGGCTTGATTGTGCTTTTCTCTTGTGATGTAATCGTATGAATCTATTTACACCAACTGTTATCAACAATTCTACCAACTTACACGTAGAATACCAACTATAAAACCAACTATGGTACCAACTTAAACGTGGAATACGAACTAACTAAATTATCTATGTACAAAGTTTTTATATCTACAGCGAAGGAAACGGAATAATATTTAGATGAAAGAGGTGTAAATGAGATAAACCATAAAAAGGAAGGGCAGGGTTAATAAGTAAACACTTAGTCAGAAAGTTAGGCCTAAAACAATAGCTGAGGTTAGTGACGTACTATGAGAAGGTTAGTGACGTAGTATGGAAGTAAAATTGAATGGGAAGAAAATAAATGAATGGCTATAAGGCTATGAATGAAAACTACGAGAGAAAGAAAAACTTGAGGATAGCAATAGGGCCTAAGTAAGTTTACACTACATCACTACAGTTAATTGCATGAACAAAACGTAATGCACTTACCTGCATTAACGCTTCAATATATGGTAATTTGCTGTCGACATTGGCATTCTTTAGGGATGGACGAATGCCGTTATTAACTGCTTTACGGATTTCAGCAGATGTTCTATGCTCCCGGTAAGGACGTTGTCCTGTTATCAATTCGTGAAGCCAAATTGCGTATGAAAACATATCCACCTAAAAACAAGGAAAATAAGGATTAAACATTGCCCATGTAGTCATCTTTCACGGTATGTATATTCCGTGCCCTAGAAAGATGTACTATTTATCGTAACTGCGTTATACAGTAAAACTCACTTAACAGAACCTAGCTATTTTTGAACCAGGCATTTCTAGGTTCAAACAAATATTTGTTGAACAACATCCTTTTTTAAATTAAGGGTGGAAAGGTTCCTAAGTTACAGGCAAATAATAGACCCCTTTCACAATGACGTAGAATATGATTGAAAGTGAGGCAAGTGATGTGATACTCTGCTGAGCAAGGATTCTTCATCATATTATTATGCTAACAGTACAACTACAAAACATATCTATGCGTTGCTAAGAGCAATGCACGCCTTTGGGATTTTGATCCACATGATATCGAGGATAATGATGTTCCTAGATATATTTCAAAAGAATTGACATTATTGTGAAAGTGATCTATTGATATTTCAGGCTGTAGGTTCTTATTTGACGAGGTTCTTGTATGGGGGTTTTTACTGTATTTGAAATTTTATGCTTTCGTGATCAAAGTTAATCGTTTCATCGTACAGCTAAAGAAGTGAATTTGAGACATTATTCGATCCAGATGAACCTAACCTCAGAATAGGCCTCTTTTCCACAGTTGAATTTGCAACGTAAAAAAACTTACAGGCCTAGCCTCGTTTCAATACCTTTCCATTCAAACAAGACTAAGTAAGGCTAATACCACCAATCTTTTGTTTTAGGCATTTTCTATTCTAACATATATTGATCTGATTCAAAGTCCAAATTCGCGCCTATACATGAGAGTATGTACACCTCTTGATACAAAGATATTTGCACGTAAATTCAATAGCTTTCTATTGAAAAGATATGTTTTTATCCTTATCGATAGAGCTGGTTTAATTAGGTTTCTCATGAACTACACAAACCAACTGTAAAATAGATTATGCTTATGAACAAGTTGCCTATTGACTTGCCATTTCCAAACTAGATGTGGATAATCAAGTGCCGTCAAAACATGTCTTGGTGATTATACAAGTAGAGAGTCCCTTTGGAATCATTTGTCTCTAGGAATAATAATAATAATAATAATAATAATAGATTTAATTTAAAGTTGGCTTTACATATTTTCAACTAACGTTAACGCTAATTAATGCCAACTATCCAAAACATACTAACTTAGAATACTTTAAATGCTGGTGGCAACAATATGTGATGCTTGAAATGTCCACCTGTCCAAATCTCCATTTTTCATTGTTTATCAAATTGGACTTACGAATTTGAATCCAGTAAATTCATTAAAGAATTGGACAGTCCTGTTGTTTCATGTTGGAATGGTCAATACGTTAAAAAGGCTGGTCATTTGCCTCGAGGAAATACTGGTGGTAACAAGCTGTGAGTGTTATGATTGTCAGATATCTTCATCTCCATTTACCACAAGCAAAAACATTTTTGAAGAGAAAAAGTCTCATCAATAATGAAAGGGTAAAAATCAAAAATAACTCAAGTTACCTTTTCATCATAAGGACAGCCAATTTTGACTTCAGGCGCTTGGAACCCTGGCGTACCCCCTTCCCCAATTACACCCTGGGGTGTAGCGAAGCATGAAATGCCATAATCTGATAATTTGACGTTAACAATGGCTGACTCTTCAAGGGTACAGACCAGCACGTTGTCTGACTTTAGATCTCGGTAGACGATCTCAGATTCGTGTAGATACAACAGAGCATGCGCAACCTGTGTCGAAAGAGAGTATTTAACACTGTATAGATGATAATATATACAATTTACCTGAAATAAGATAAGATCCTGGTCTAATACAAGGAGATAACCGAAATGAAACGAGTAAAATAGACCACACTACTTGAAATAAGCAAAAGGTATCTAGGAAAAGGTATGAACGTTGTAGTTCAGGTAAAAACGGTTTCCATCAAAGCCATGCGAAAATGCAACATATCCTGCAACACGGTTACACTTACATACAACAATAGCAAATTTACTCCATGCTATCCTTAGAAATAAAAACATGGTTAGAATCAGGGAAATTAATTTTTGGAAATCAAACTTTATTAAATCCTTCAAGTAAAAAGCAATGTAAAATAGAATATAAAAATTGCAACACAACATCTCTCATTGGTGGGGAAACAGACGTACGGAAGATGTCACAGCTTTTAGATTGCTACAATTGCTGTTGACGAATATGGTTGGTATAAGAATACACGTATTTACCTGCAATGCAATCTTATAGGTCAACTTCCTTCCAAGAACACTGTCCATAATCGGAGGGTTATTCGGACACTCTTGACTGACTAAATCTCGTCTGTGTGCTATGTCGTCAATGATCGAAAACAAGCCTCCCCTCGGTGCTAGTTCTAGCCCAAAACACAGGGGTATTCGGCAAACGCCCAGAAAGCCAATGATGAACGGATTTTGCAGTCGGCAAAGGATGGCCACCTTAAAAGATGATAACAATGAATACGGTTTTTTACCAAATAGACTTAGCATACATTCTTTAGTTTAAGCCTGCTCGGGTTATGATATTACATACACTATCTGGCTTAATTTGCAAAATCCTGCTTCTTCTCAAATCGATAGTTCTTACGTCTTAAGTTGGGCAACAATCAAAAATGAAATTATTATACTGTTATACTGTAAGGAAAAATATTAGTGGAGTAATGCTGACAACAATTTTAGCCTAGTTATGCAGAATTTTTTAAAGAAAAGACAAAAATAATCACATTCTGAGTCACAAGGACTAGAGAAGTGTGAAGAAATTTAAAAAGGCTGCAGGAATATTTATGCTGTTGGCACCTTAGATCATTGTCTGCATGATATGAAAAGCAGTGACATCATATTTTGCACCCTTCCGTTGCTACTTGGTAATGAAATCACTTTCTTTCATTAATCCCATATAACAACTATAAAAAACAGCCCTCCTTGTACTTCCTTTCAAAAAGCTAGGTTCTGATCGTACACTGTGTAGAGATTCACTGTACTTACATGAGGTAGTAAAAACATTCTGCGATAAAGGAATGTTAAAATAAACTCCTAAGAACCACATACCTCTTGCCTCAACTCCCAAAATACCCGAACAACTTTATTGTCTTCTAGTTGGTCACCAATAGTCTGATCCAACGGGATGTATGTTGCTGATTTAGAAGTCAGATTTGATTCTTCAGAGTCAGTTACCACGCTTCCAAACTCCCCGTCAAAGTTGCTGCAGAGTAGAGTAGTAGAATGAAATATCGTAAATTAACGAGGTATTTTCATATACTTCTTGTTACTGAAGATTTCAAAAGAAATATCCTGTCGATTTTGTTTTTGTATCAAGGCGAGGTGGAAGGAAAAACATGCTTTCGAATAGAGCTAAAAAGTATAGGAAGTAACAGATCTTGCCTTTGAAAGGAAATGAAAGGAAAGGGCAACGTAATAAAAGAAAAATAGTAAATATGATAATAAATATACAAAGATAAGAATGAAACAAGATGTCCTAGTATCTTAGAGAGAAAACATAAGCATCTCAACGCTTGCTACAAAAATCTGACAAATCCAGGTTGTAATCCATAGTCACGTAAAGTGTGAGCCATTGTAATAATTTTTGCTTGATTCACTGCTGGGTCTGGGTGTTTTTCACATGATATGTATTCATACCTAAAGTTTTTATCGTGTTTAAATGATATTTGATAATTATAATAATGAAATGATAATTGAAATTACCTTGATTGCTTTGTGGAGTGGAATCTCTTGATGGCGATTTGTTGTCCCCTATACACCGCACGAAACACTTCCCCTGCTCCCCCTCCACCCAGCCTATTATGCTCACTTGGCACGAAATCCAATTGGAATTTATCCAAAAGCAGACTCGCTGGCAAATCAGTCAACAAGAGGTCTGGAACCAAGTGAGACAATGGAACTGGTTCATCCGGGTGTTTTTCGCATGAAATGTATTCATGTCCGACGGCTGCAAGCGCACACACGGACAGGCTGAACTGCTGGACGAACTCAGAGTTTCTGAAATGATGAGAAAGGTCTGGGGGCTTGCTGCCGTCTTCAAGGTATTTGGACAGCCTCTCGTGTCGGAATGAGCTGACGCAGGTGGGGCACGGGATAACCCTTTGGACTGTCATCGAGCCGTATTCATCCAGGTCTTCTAAACCTATACAGATAATTTTCAAAATTATAGTTCAACATTAAGAAGAAAGTAAAAGAAAATTTGTACTTCCTATCTAAATCGAGATGATTTTGGTGAAATAATATGATATCGAACCCTAGACCTATGCCAGTCAGAGGTTGTGGGTTTGCAACCTGCTCAGGTCGTGTTATTTCACAAAAGCTTTAAGTGACAACTTATTTTGGTTAAAAAAGGGGGTACATTGTAGATTTCCTTGATATTACATAAGAACAGGATTCGCCTTCATTTGTTTCATGTAAAGACAGAAGTTTGGTGAAGAAAGGGATTTTGGAATTACCTGGGTACCATTCTGTGATGAGTCTGTCAATCTGATCAACAATGAACCCCATGACAGAGAAATCTCCGAAGTCAGACCAGACAGTGATGGACAATCCTTCACATGGATGAACATCTTCAATCTATAAACAAATTCATTATTAATAACAAATATTACCAAGTATCTGAAAGATTTGGAAAGAATGCTTTTTATTTCTATGCAAGGCTCTCTAATACTTCACTATACTTTTGTATGACAATGTTTTATAGTCTCCTGGGAAGGTCTTAAAGACTCAAGTTATAAAACATGATCAAACATCATAGTTCAGTTTTACATCGTTAAGTTTTGGTAAAGAGGCATGCTTGATTAAGAACAAAAATAATTTCCACTACCTTGTCGGTCCTTTTTACGCCGGCCCTAATTTAACGCCGGCCCTTTTTACGCCGGCCCTAATTCCGCCACCCCAAGAATCTGCTTTAACGCCATTTAGGGCCGTATTTTACGCCGGACAAAGACCAAGGATAGAAAAAATTTAAAACTAGAGTCCCTTCGCCATGAACGGAACGATTTCAAAATAAATGATTTTTCACAGTCCATTCGTGCATGAATAAGAAAGCAAACTATGATAGATATGTTCGTTATTGCATGATCGTTACTCACATAAAATTCCACTTCAATGAGTTCTTTCGTCTTTTCACTAGAATGTCATAACTGAGTACTACTTTCGTCTGTGAAAACTTAGGCCGTTCGCCATGAACGGAACGACCGAAATTAACCTAAAGCTTGGTTAATGTTAGATAATGATAACCAAACCAACTCCTTCCTACCCCTGACCTAATTTGTTACAAAATTACGAGATTTCGTCATTATCATTATCACAAACAAATTCAGTAGCTATTTTGAGTTTCTGAAATGTCTTTGCTTTCCCCCTGATTTGCTGTCGATTGTTTTCCTTGAATGAATTGCGTCAAACGTGACCCATTTTCATTCAGCTCTGCCTTTGAACGTGGACGAAACGCAGTCGTTCCACTCAACAAGAAAATAGGCCAATCACATAGCTTCCGGAAAATAGCCCCTGGGATGAAAGCTGCGCACCAAATCTGTCAATTCTCTTTATAAATTGACTTTTAAAAGAAGAAGAAACCTTTTGTGGAGTTTTGATTTGTTTTCATTAACGGGAGACAGAAAAAAAAAACCATAGAAGTTAGAGTGGTTAAAAAAAGAAATATCATTTTGAAGGTACTTACATTTCGTTGAAAACTCCTAACTTTGAAAATGGTTATTACAAGGTAGTTGGTAATAATTCAGACATAAAAACAGGTGGAGAAACAAGATATGGCGTCAGCGAAATATTTTCGCGCGTTTTTCTTAAATATTCAAACCCAAATTCCTTCAAATTTGAATTTAACTTTGCTCAGTCAAATGTCAGACAAATGCGAATCGTTCCGTTCATGGCGAAGGGACTCTATATTTTACAGACGTGTTTTATCCTTTGAAAAAGATAAGAAAGTAGCTACTATCATGAAAAAATTAGTCAATTACGATCGTCTCTTTCTCTGTGCATTCTGTATCTACCTCTTTGTCCGACTGCAATTCGATGGCGTCTTTTTCCACCTCATATTCACACTGCTCCTCCCTAGTCTCATCTCTCAAATCATTGAAATGTATAAACACTTAAAGGAACCTAAAGAGCTCATTCTTTCCGGCTTTAGGAAGGCACACATTACTGAGGCAGTTACCCAAGCCTCAAACCTATCCCATTTGTGCGAAAACCCATTTCAGGACATAGACATATGATTTAGTAGGTAACTCTTAAACTAAAGAACACTAACTTTGCTAATCTATAGTAGTTTACTTTCTGTTTTGTTGCTTTTCCTCTTCTGATTTTGGTTAGTTATACATTACTATATCCAAATAAAGCCTAAAATAAGGTGCATGTCAGCAAAAAATAAAATAAAAAATTAACGCCGCTTTTTGAGAAAATTTGTAAAATTTTGGCCCTTTTAACGCCGGCCCTTATTCCGCCGCAGGACGAAAATTAACGCCATTTAGGGCCGGCGTAAAAAGGGCCGATAAGGTACTTTAAAGTAATACCTAAAAATATCGATCATCTTTTACTGATATCAAAGATAAGCTAAACTAAATGGACTTCATGCATTATTTGAATGTGACTCGAACTTAAACTTTTAAACTTAACATTTTATGCTCCCTCAGACATTTAAAGTAGTAGCAGATCCATATTAGTTTTAGCAGCTTCAGTAATTTCAACCTGCTTAATCAGATAGAATATATTTTTACGAATATGTAGGTAGAAACATAATCAAATTATGATTCAAACAATATCAACAGATTTGTTTACCTCATCTTTAAAGGATTCCACAAGGAAGTTTCCGGCCTGGTAATTCACAATAATTCCTTCCCTCCAATACATCATGGAATAACTCTTATCAATCGTCACTCCCTTTGTTGGCGTTGATGATTCAGATGGGTCACTGGAGCTTTCGTCAAATGATTCCTGATCGAGGAATATCATACCCCATTTGTGAACTGCCACGATCAAACGAGCTAAAACGAAAATATAGAAGATTTATTTAGGACTGTTGAGAGAGTTTTTTCAATTCTAGGGTCAAGGTATCGTTGCCTTATCTCAGGGTTTTGGGATTTCAAAAAAACATGTTTCAAAAAAAACAAATTGAGCTGCAGGCCTAGCAGTCCTCTATGTCAGGTTAAGTTGCCAACCATTTATCTGATGAATTCGAGCCCTACAATCGAAATATCAAAATATCCTTTGAAGGTCTAATACATTCTAATAATTATGATAATAATTTCAAAAACCAATTAGCAAGAAGATCCTACTAAGAGCAGGGGTTTAAAACATTTTGGAAAAGCACTTAGAGGAAGCAAATGAAATAAAAAAAAAAGTAACGATCTGAAAAACCATTTGCCATGATTGTCAAACGATTTCACAACAATAACCTTTAAGGATGATCCATTGTCGACCCAGAAAAATAATTTCACTCCAAACACCTCTGGGAACAGGCAAATTAAACGTAGCAACAAAATATATAAAAGAATCAAGGAGATTTAATGACAAGGTAATGAAAATGAAATACTAACCAATTAGCCTACTCCAAAACCCGGCAGGCACGTAGTTAAGGTGGTAGTTTCTGATAATATATTCAACAAGAACTCTTTTCTGCGTTGCAAGTTGGTTTCTTGGCAGGCTGACGAGTTTGCTGAGGCCGTCTTTGCCTCCAGTGGATGTCCAGTGGAACTTCTGGGTGTTTTGCATGAGAAAAAGTGGTTTCTCTCTTGGTAACATTGAGGGTATCAAGATCTTTTCTTCATCCAGTCTTAGAGCGATTTCAAACCTTTCCATTATTTGAAGGAACTAAAAAGATAAGGAGGCAAATATCAGTACAGGGACTTGTATTTTATCGTAACATTTATGAAATAAATTCAAGAACAGGGAACGTAAAAAAAAACCCTTGATAAACCCATAAAAAAATCTCTTCTCCCATCATTTTCTACGTTGTTAGATGGCCTTCCTTCCTCCTATATTTCCGTCTCAAAAAGAGTAAGAAAAGAAAGCAATTCGATTAAATCTGATATCATTACATTCATAAACCTATTGATTTGAAACAATTAGGAATATCTTGCTTTTTAAGTGTGTCCAAATCCTGTTAATTACCAAACGAAAATTATTACCTAGCCTTTATTGACAGTTTTGGCAGCCAATTTGTTGCTAAGTGTCCTAATACAGAACTAACCTGCCACTAAAAAACTGTTGCAAAACTAGGCTGCTAGGTTTCTTATTGGTATATTTGAATTCAAAATATATTCAGCAGAAGAGCTACTGAATGTGCATGAAAAGCAAAATCTTTTCAATCAAAATTGTACTCTGAATCAATAAGAATTTTCAATCCAAAAAATCTAACCTTGGAATATAAATGCTCTACTATCTGGCAGGCTGAAGATTCTTGTAAGTCAGTTTCTAAGTGGTGGGTCAGTATTGTATATATTTGTATTTATTGAATGGGAGTGTAAATAGCAAAACTGATAATTACCTGAGGAATAAATTCGACTGGCAACCGAGGGTCCTTGAGAACTGACATGACATCAGTAGTTTTGATGTAACCACTTTTGATGAAAGGATTTTTCTCTCTGACAGTAACGAGCAGGGCAATCATATCACACAGCCATGTTGGGTCGATAAAATACAAATTGCTCAGCCCTCTGATTGGATCGTTGAAGTGTAACAGAACACCATGGTCGTGAAAAAATCTTGCAGCTATGAATTAGAAAAATCAATTCAATCGTAATATTCACTTTAACAAATGCACCAGATTTCAAATGGTCCTGCAAAGTGTATGAATGATGCTTCGGACTACTTTTTGTGATTGACTACATGAAATTTTAGTCAACTACCAAATTTACAAAAAAAGCACAATCTTCAACCGGCTATATAGAATTTTAAAATGATATTAAAATCATACAATGGCATGACGTAGCATACCATCCATACCATACAATACTATACGGTACCAGATGGTATACCATAATTTATGGCACCATTATCATAATCTATACAATAACATACAATATAATAAAAATGTGGAACGATACCATGCCATGCCATAGCATACTCTACGAAACCATGCAGTTATCTCATATCACACCATACCATACCATACCATGCCATATCATACCATACCATGCTGTACCAACCATTCTATATCATACAATATGATACCATAATATATCATATTAAAGCATCCCATATAATGCCAAACCATGCAATATCATACCATGCAATATCATAAGATACAATATCATACCAGATCATACCATACTAAACCATGAAATATCATACCATGCAATACCATAAGATATCATAAAATACCATACTCTACCAAACTGTATCATGCCATGCAATATCATACCGAGTCATACAATACTAAACCATACCATGCCAAACCATGCAATATCATAGCATGCAATACCGTAAGATACAATAACATGAGCATTATGATAGGAAAGACAGAAACAAGGAAAAGCATCTTACCATGGTCGAGCTCATCGAAATCCAGGATGTCATTATCGGGATTCTCTTTGGCGAGCTTTAAGAATTCTTCAGCAGTTAAAACGGGGGCTTCTTTATTATCGTTTCTCCTGGCTGTTTCTGCAGTCACAGCATCATACAACTGCAAGTAACTCAGCGGTACCTGTATCAGGCAAGTTTAAAATCATAAATTTCCCAGCTCTAGCTTATGAAGGGCACTGGCAGGAAAGAAGACAAACTCTAATGAATGGGTTTTTGTTTAACGTGCTAGCCTAATAACCTTCGCAGCCTTCTACATCTGCAGCGCACAGTGTGCCTACAGGTGAAACAAATTAATTTGAAAGTTACTGCAAATGCTCTATGATTAATTTTTCTTCAAATATGACAGTTAAAGGTTCATTATTTTGCAAAAGAATGCAGATCAAAAGCTCAATTTAAAAAACTTTTGTGACGGGAAGAATTTACTAGTTTCTCAACGAAAATATGAATGTGTGTTCTAAACTTAGATTTAAGGTAAGGCAACAAACAATATAAAATTGTCAAGATCATGACACATTCAACCGACTCAAAAGCCTGTGTTTAAAAAAGTCAATTGTTGACAGGCTATGTAAAGTCCTGAGAAGTATGACATTAAAAATGCAGGTAGGATTCATATTGCTGTCCATAGAGCATTAAATTCATGTAAGTAATTATTACAATGAAATAAAATCATGTAATTGATTATCAGTCGTATGTTTCAGCTTTCTCTTTAACATGGCTTCATCTAACATCTAACTTATTAATCAGTAAAGCCCATAATGGGCATGATGAAATCTTGCAGCTATGAATCAGAAAAAATCAATTCAATCGTTATATTTACGAATCTCAACTCATGATTACTGCGCATAAAATCGTTTGGTTACAATTTTTGAATGACAACTAAATATCAAAAGTTGCTTTTACCTTTTTTCCAATCATTGGCTCCAACAAATTCGAATCCTGCATCTTAGAAGTGACTTTATAAATAACTTCTTTCAGCTTTCCCAGTCCTTCCCCACTTAAATTTGAGATGAACACATTTCCACTGATTTGAGGAAAACCTTTTTTGCCAAACTTCGTAAAAATATCAGACTCTAATTTAGTCAGCCTTTCTTTCCGTTTCAACTGTGGGAGTCTGTCTAAATGAGTACCAACCACGATCACTTGGCTTTTCGGTGCTCGTGCCTGTCAAAACAAAAATACATTTTACGAAAGTTAGATGGTACAAGTAAAAAAAAGCATTCTAAATGAAAGTACACGTAACCAAAGTATGTAGACGAAGGATACTTTTGAAAACTCCAAAAATCTATGAGTTTTTAAGGCCACTTTTCTAAAGCTCTAGGTACTAAAATGTTTTAGGCTGCATAATGTATTTTGTGGTATTATGCTAGTACGAAGAAACAAGTCGATACTCAAAGTGCTGAAAGTACAAACTGAAGTAGGACTCAAAAATATTTCTTTCTAGGTACTCACCAATCTTGTGAGCCTTATGTTGCAACAAAGACTGACTTTTGTATCAATCCAATGAAATAATCCACAAGGTTTATGTATCGTTTATTATATTGATATAATGAAAAAAGATTCAAAAAAACAAAACTCTCCATCTCGGCAAGCCTGTTTCGCGGTTATCAAATCATCAGGAGATGAACATGAGTTTTTCTATTTCGAGTATTTTTCTTCTTAGTGAATGTTTAGGTCTACTCTAAGAATCAAGCACCCCAAAAAACCACAGATTTTGTGAATTTTATATTCAATTGTGCTTGTTATTAATTTCATGATTTTATGTCGTGGAGAAAAGATTCAAGACACTACAATAGGCCTGTCCATGGTTTCCTACTTATTAGGAGAATTACTCATCAGGATTATCTACATCGCATGACGAGTGAGTAACCACAGAAAAGACTTGCAGAGATGCAGAGTTTAGTCTTTCGATTCTTTTCTTTCCAACATGTATCAAGCTCTTCATTCATGTATCAAGCACTGTCTAAAGGAAAACCAATAACGACTTCGTAATTACATACAAGATACTCCACTATACCTGAATATTGAGAAGCCATGGTGCGAGTCCATCGATGCCTTCCTGTCCATGAGTGACATTCCAAACAACCAGATACAACGTATTACTCGTCAGAAAACACTGATGAGTGGAATAGTACACGTGTTGTCCTGCTAAATCCCACGTGCTAAATACCACTTCTTGGTTTTGTTGTACTGGCTAGATGAAGATGAAAATAAATAGAATTTTCAAATGAATATTCGTTGGCTCCAAATCATTTTCTTTACTCAATTATCTAACTTAGATATATTATGACAGATTTTAGGTTGATCTAAGAGAAGCAAGCTCTTTTCTCATCAATGTTACACTCAAGCATTATTTCTCAAAATGTGTGTCTGTACTCTTTATTAATTCGTAATTTTGAAAAGATAGATATCAGAGGGAGGAAATTAACCTTAATTTCAAAAATGATAATTATAAATTCAAAAAATGATAATTATGATATATCTTGTTTATCTATTGTAAGAGACAGCATGTTACACATGAAAGGAGGTAAGTTGATGTTTAACATGGTAGCTTGCGAGGGTCCGGAGGCATTGTTTACAGCAGGGAGACGGAATTCTAGTTTAAAGTCCATTCCGAAGGACGATCTCGATTGGTGAACCAAGACTCTTAAGACCCAAATGTACCATGGGACCACTTATGAAGCAGGGCATGAAAAAGAGCCCGACCGTGTGACCACTGGTCGCTAGAAATATTCTGACCTGAAATTTCTGCATTTGAATTTCTTACTTTTTTCAAAACAACAACAGGTACAAAGCATTTGTATTTAGTAATGTTATGGTATTTTAAGAACAGCTGGCATTCAGGTGATTTTTCCGGTCGCAGACAGAAATTTTTTTCATGCCCTGTTATGAAGCAATAACGTGGGAAGCAAGATCTACGTGGTAAAGGGTATATCGATTTATCAGGATCCTGTGCAAAATAAAATTCAACTGCTTAGAAAATCTCACCGCTGAGAAAAACATTGATAATTTGCTCGGCTGTTTCGGAGGCTGTAGGGTCCATTGTTCAACAGAGATCCCTACAGTTGCCACGTTTTCCGATGGCACCTTCCTTCCCTGTAGTGTGGCTAGTAATGAAGTTTTGCCACGACCCTACAATTTCAACAACAAAATTTGAATTTAAATGCGATGGTAATAATATAGTTATGAAATTTAAGGGTGTAATGTTTTAGTATTTATATCTAGTTCCAAGAGCTACTCAACCCACTTAGCTTGAAAACCCCAAGTTATTTTTTAAATAGCATGGTGCAGCCGCACACAACCCTCTTGGCTGCTGACCAGGTACTCGTTTATACTCCTTGGTGGAGAGAGTCACAATTTTGTTCACACCTTGTCCAAGGACGTTATTCTCAATTCACAGGGGCTTTTTCTCGAAACCAATATCCTCTGGTTGTGAGTCAAACACCTTACCACTACACTAGTGAGGACCACAAGTCGATATAATCACAGGTCTAATACCGGCAGTTGAATTTCAAAAAATAAAATTCAAATTTCAAGTTGATGAAAAAAAGAAAATAGTGATCACAAGTTAAGCATATTTCTCATGTATTTCATAGCCTATCCTTATTTAGAGACAATACCCTCTCAATATGAATAAAAAAAAGATAAATATATACACACATACATACAACAAATTGATAATAATGATATAAGCTACTCTTCCAAGGAGAACTGTTTCCATTACTGCACCCAAGGAACTCCTTTTATCTCACTTTAAAGGAGTCTGATGAGGTAGAGTCGCGTATATGCTTTGGGATCCCGTTCCAGGTATACAATACTCTCAACTTTCTTAGGTATTCTGAAATTTTAATCATATTTGAATATCTTAATTCATATTTCAAAAGTTAATAAGTTACCTGCAATCCAACGACCATCAACTTCATTCTTTTGAAAGGGACTGATTTTCGAAGCTTTCCCATGAGATGTGCCAAAATCTTTTTCGAAGAACGGCAATCTACAATAAATATCATCATTAACCATCAACATATTCAATCAATTAAAAATTATAGATATTAAGAGAAGCCACCATCACTGAATTCAAAACTGATTATGACAGATGATCAAAGTTTCAGGGGAAAAGTTTTAGCAGTTATTTTTTCGCCATGTTATTGATTGTTCTCGCCATCTTGAAATTCTGTACCGATGAAAGACTGCTCTAATCGTTAAAGCAAGACCAATTGGCTATTCTTTCTATATTTCCCTTACACGATTTGTGAATTGCAAGCAACTTTCCCTCACCTCTTATTTCTTCAGGTATGTTTTGCAGCTTTAGATTTTCCAGCCTCAAATTCCAAATGTTCCTTAACTTTCCAAGTTCTGGAGGAAGTCGAGTCAGACGAGGATTGCTAGGAAAGTAAGAAATCGGGACGTCAAAAAACAATATCTAAGGTCGAAATATTGACCAGCCCGTCCAGTTAATCATTCATAAAGTAAGGCTCAAATCAAAATTAAGTTTTCTTATGAAGATTTCAAGGGCTTGATAAATAAAATCTAAGCAAAATCAAAGAAAAACTTACTTGCTTAAATTCAACTCCCCGAGTGCTGTTAATGAGCAAATGGTTTCAGGAACCATTTCCAGGTTATTATGACTCAAGTCTAAAGATTGCAATCCATTCTTGAAGAGTTCAGCCGGAATTTCACAGTTCGATAAAAAGCTGGGATCTTTTCCAAAAGACATGGCGATCTCGACAGTACTCTTCATGACATCGGCAAAGCCTTCTGGGCCACAGCTGGCAGAAAGCTAAATGTTAACAAAAATGAATCAAGACATTTTGATTGAGAGCCCTCCGGTGAATATCAAAGTCAACATACTGTCTTTAGTCAGTGATGTAACAGAGCTATGGCTGCTGTTATGACTTAATTAGAAATCCTAATATTTTTGATTTCGAGTTTTTGATTACTAAACATAATCACAGAGGATCAAGCAGAATACAAAATGATAGCTTAGCCTCTCTATGGTTTCGGCTGCATCTGGATATTGGCTAAAAATTAGACATTTTGCCACGTATAGGTATACTGATTTCTGCTCCGCCTGATTCGAATCAATGGACGATTTATCAAAAGGGAGTACATCTCATTTCACGCAATGATCATCGGAATATACCCTTAGCAACGACCTAAAACTGGCATGACATAGCATGAGACTGGTCGTTAGGTATTGTGGCTATGCATCAGCACAGGGTATGTTCCTAATATGCATTGCTTAAACTCGGTTCCGTGAAAACATGAGCATTGTTGAGCATCTGTAATGCAGGTGCTTTGGTACTAGAGTTTCGGAGTGGTCGGAATTCTTAACCACCGTTGTACTTGATTTCAGGGGTTGTTTAGCGAGCAGCCGTTTTCAAACATCAACCCCTGTTTCACCAATAGGAGTATTTCAGGAGAAGCAGGATTTGGAAAATCAATCAAGATAATTTGAAGAATGAAAATGACCGTAGCAGGACTCGAACCCACGACTTCTAGCTTTTAATAAAGAGCGCTACCACCGTGTGAATGAAATGGCCTCGATTTCTCGAAGCCCTGGTAGCGCATTTGTAGCGCTCTAGAGTACGAATCTAGAAGTTGGGGGGTCGAGTCCTACTCGAGTCATCTTCATTCTCACAAATTATCTCGATTCAATACCATTCAATAGCAAATTATCTCGACTCTATTGTACATACTAGGGCCTATTTCACTACTTTATGTAGTGATGAAGGGCATAGTTCCAAGCCCTTTCTGGAAATACAGTCTCGTGTAGCCTTTGTGGGCTGAGACGTTAATCACAAAGTCAAAAATGAGATCTCCTATATTTGGCAGCATCATCTAATTGAAAATTTTCCGTGAAAAATGGAAGTACCTTATTGTGAGAAAGATTGAGTTTGCTCAAGCACTTCACACTCCAATAATGAGGTGGAGGCAGAGATTCCAGTTCATTCTTGCTCATGTCCAGAACTGACAGGTTTTCAAGATGGCAGATATTCCAAGAAATTGTCGTGATTTGATTGGCTGATAAGTTGAGTCTGCGCAGTGTTTTCGTCCAATAGGCTTCAATATTGTAATCAAACGATGGCAGCTTATTCCCAGATATGTCCAAATCTTCCTGAAGTCGAAATTGTATTTATTGAATCATAAGAAACATTATGCAAAAAGTTCTGAAAGAATGTTGAGAAACAAGGTAAAAGGCCCTAGTCAAACAATCAAACAACTAATAAGAACCTATAGACTGATTGTACAAGAAATGAAATTCAAAAAATAAGACATAGTTTGGTATTTGAAATTTGATTGCTCCTTAGATGACAGGATATTGAATATACCATTGCTCCCTGGATCATTGTTGTGGAGTCTTTGGCCTCAGGCCCAACAACCTCTAAGACTGCCACTAAGCACTACACTGGCAAAAGCAACAAAAACTTGACTCACCATTGGGCAGTTCCAGGGGGAAACAAAAGAAATCAACTCATTGTTGGAAACGGCCATCTTCTCTAGCTTGGTTGCGCCGTGAATAGCTTTGGGTAGCTTGACAAGTTGGTTGTCTGAGAGTTTGAGAATGATAAGATTGGTGCAGGCCCAATGCTGGTCGTAATCATCATACCAGGAGGTGGAAGATTTCTGCTGGAAGTCTTCATTGCTTTCGTCTGGTGGAAGATATTTCAGTTTGTTCTTTGAAAAATCAATCGATTGGATGTGTGTGTTGCGGAAAATTTCTGAAGGAATAGAATCTAGGAAATTTCTGCAACAGGAGAGTCTCTTGAGTCTAGAAATGAACAGTGGAATGGATGCAGATTGAAATAAGATGAATATTGTTGAGAAAGCTAAATAACATAGCAAAACATCACTGAAGATTTTAAAGATGCTGCTTGGTAGGTATCTTATCTTGTACTTTTTGCAAAAGTTTAGGTAAGTTTATGTTTAACATGCTGACTTTTTTCTAGTAGTGGCACTGGACAAAAAGTTTAACGTCCTGAGAATGATGGATTGCGTTGTATAGTCAACACCTCAAAGATAACCCATCCAGATGTTGATTGCACACTGCCAGGTAAACTTGGTGCACCTAGCAAACTCACCCAGCTCTGTTCCAAACATTAGGCATTTTTTGAGTTTGCATCAACTTTCTTAATATAAAGTAACATATAAGTAGTAACATGAAACAGGGCTTACAGAGAGAAAGTAGTGACATAAATCAGGACTCACTTGCAGGTGTTGAGACACTTGTTTGGTAAGCTTGTCAGATGATTCATGGACAGATCAAGCTCTTCTAAGTTGGGTAGAGAAGCAAAGAAATCTTCAGGCAAATCTGAGATCTTATTACGAACCAGCTCAATTGAATGAATGTTCTCAGCATTTTGTGTGAACCAACTTTCATGAACTGCAGATAGATTTTTCTCACTCCATGTAAAAGTGAAATAATTCTTTGCAATTTCAGGTAAGCTCTCTCTTCCTCTCAGACTAGACGAGCGAGTAAACTTCTGTCTCATGCTGGAACATAGAAAAATTGAAAAAACTGTGAGTATTGGAACATTACCTCTCTATATCAAACCACAACCCAGTTTTCACTCTTAAAAATATTCACAACTTCCTAAATAAAGGCATTTGAAGTCGTTAGTGCTGTTTCTATGGGCCGCCTGGTCTCATAATTAAGTGGGAATGGCCAATCTAAAAAATCTACCCAAAATGATTTTAAAAATAATACTGTCAGTTTGTCACAGAATTCCACTCCATCCATTTAGGTAATGTGGATGATTTTACCAATTTTGCTGCAAAACAAAGCATACATAGAAATTACATGCAATCCTGTCTCTTTAAATTAATTGATTGGTTCATTTCTTGATGGTAGTGATAGGATGATAGGCAAACAGGCAGACTACTGACAATATCTCAAAAGGGAAATATTAGTCTGATATAATTTTGAGGCAGGATCTCTTTGGTAAAAGCAATGCCAAAGAACACTGTAACGCTCTTGTGTTCAACCCTCTAGTGCTTGGGTCCAGGTCACTTTGAGAAAATAAGGGGATAATATTACCATGAATAAGGTCAAGAATACCAAACCAATCAGAATTAACAAATATAGTTACCCGTTAAAGAAAGAGGCAAGGATGTCATAATACTGCTCAACTGTTGCTGCTGACACTTCAACATGTTGTTGTAACAAATATTGTATGACATTCTCATGCTCATTCTTACATGCTTCATCTAAAGCTGTGCTCAACTCTCCGTCTTTCAGGCGAACCAAAGCATTGATGTCAACTCCCTTTTCTGCCAACAGTTTTACAGTTTTCAAATTCTCCTTGGCACATGCCAGACAGAACAGGATACAGCCATCAGCAAATTCTTCAGATTTGTGCGTTAAAATATCAGGTTTGACAGAGAGAATGTATTGAACCACCTCGTCGTGCTTCTGCTCACACGCAATGTAAATCGGACTGTTCCAGATATCTTCTTCATCAGGATGAAGCTCCACTCCATGGGTATGGAGGAGTCGTATAATGTCTAACGCACCGTTTCTGCATGCTATCTGTAACGGTGTTCCGTACTCCGTACCACTGTTTGGATCAGCTCTTAGGTTTATTAGTTGGGCCACTATTTCAGCATTTCCTGCAGTGGTAGCGGCATGCAGGTATTCCCCTGGCTGATATTGCCCCGGAAAGCCAGCCTCAGTTACGCAGGGAATCTCCCCTTTAATCAAAGATTGCACAAGGTCACTTTGATAATACGCCAGCTCTAGCACGTGTTTTATGTCTCCCTCAATGCATGATTCCAAAAACTCTTTGTGTAGCTCTGCAAAATTGAAACAAGTCCAGCATGAAATTTTGAATATTTCTTAAGAGAGCAAGTGGTGGCGAAACTTTTTATGTTAGAATGCCACTTTATATCGTTCTATTCAAAATTCTTTGTGCTGCAAATACCATCTAATTGCCTTTTCAGATACTGTGGAGTCTGGACAAACTTCTTGAAAGGCTCTCCCAATTTGTAGATACCTGATTGCAGAAGCTTTTCTTGGTTGAACCAAGGGTTCACCCTTATCCTGGTGATATTTTCGAGCATGAATCAAAAAGGCAAAAAGGAAAGTCAGAATCAGGAAATGATTTGCATGTGGGAAGACTTGATGATAGTCTAATGCACATACACATCTTCTAAAAATTCATCAACTTTTCACAAATGTTTTTTTCAGAATAAGGTAGAGATAAGAGAGATTCTAGATTATCACGACATTTCTTCGTTTTCTACTTTTTTGGGATATAGCTACGCGGATACGACAACGTCACAACACACAAACCTCTTCCTTTACCAAAATTATCATCCTGTTCCGGTCTGGGTATTTGACGTTGTGGAACTAAGCCCATGAATAACTTACCAACTTCGGAGAAACTCATAATGGAGGATCGACGTCAGTAATGCGTTGTCCATGGGAATTCTTCGGCACAAAAATCACAGTCGAGTCGAAATCACATCTCGTCATTGATCAGGATAAAAGGAAGTGGAAAATGATCAGCAACAACAACAGCAACAACAACTTATTATTACGTTCTGAGAATGAAGACGAGGTAGTGCCACAGGGCAACCAACGTAAGAAATGTTTTACGCAAACACGTTAGAGTCAACACTGTCTAATTCTTCTTAATAATAATTCTTCACTGTCTAATAATTTTTTTTTTTTTTTTTTTTTTTTGGAAAAAATTTACACGCTCATTTAAAAAATAAAAATATAAAATATTTACAATAAAAAGGATTGATAAAAGATAAAAAAAAAAGATTGTCCTGATAAAAAAAAACTGTCCTTTACCCTAATCTTGAATTAAAATTGGCCAAATTAAAATCGTCCGGATAGTGTCCTATAGCTGTCCTCTTGCTTCGTGTACCCCGCACACATACCAACACTGCTCTCATTATGGAGAAAGAGAAGCGTGTTCTTATCCAGTTTACGACCTTCGAGTATTTCTCATCCCTTTTCTCCGCTAACTTATATGCTAAGTAAGTTGTGAACCGTTCACATTCTTTTCCCATGCTTCCGTTCGTCCCAAAAACTAGTGGGGTAAAGGAACCTCCTTCCACATCCATTACTCTCTGATTGTAACTTCTCTTTTTTCGATTTTCCTGTTTTCTGAGGGTCTGTTCAGTTGTAGAGTTGGAATAAGACGCAGCGTTAACGTGAGTCACGTTTATATCAAAAAATGCCACTTGATTCCTCCTCCAGAACCCTCTAGCTCTAACATCGAGTCTAGCCTCATCTCCCGTAACCGCAGTTCTATGTCTCATCTGCTCCCCTGTCAATGGTTGTAACATCGGTTCTATTTCTATGTCATTGCACAATTCTCCTAGCATTGATGCAGTGAGATCTCTAACCTCATTGTGTCTCATGATTACATACCCTCCTCTGCCACATGAAAGTGCATGGTTTACGTCGAATCTACTGCCACAGGGACAGTGTGTTGGTAAGCCAGTTAATTCTTTATCATACCTTATTCTCAAAGCATCTCGAAATTCGCCCTTTGTGAGGTTGTATCCTTGATCTACTAGCGGTAGAGCTGTCAACCAATTTGAGGAGCCTTTATCGGCTGCTTGTTCCAGTGCTCTTTTCATTCTGTGGTCTATGCCTGAATTTATCGTATTGATCTTAAGCTCGATTTGTGCCTTCTTATATTCTCTGTACTCTTCTTTATATATTCCCTCATCAATTTCACCAAGGCATAACTCCTGGAGTATGATCTTTCTTACTAGTGGTAAGGTGAACATAGAGCTTGCTTTGTATTGTGTTTTACACTCCTCGTCAATGATGTTGATCCCCAAGCCTCCATCTTTCGTTGGTAGGGAATAGATGAGTCTCTCATTATCTGAAACACTGACATCATCAACTAATAGAGGTAGGAATTTGTTTGTAACTAGCTGCTCAATTGGTTCCATGTAGTTTTCTAGGCCTTCAATTGTTCTCATAAAATAGGTGAACTTGCTCTTATAGCCATGACAGTAAGCAGCATACGCTGCTTGTGGCTCAGATTTCGCAAATTCACTCAGCTTTTGAAGCTCGTTCATCCATTTGCTACAAAGATCACTGCAGTATTCCTCTTTAAAAGACTGTGTGCCTAGTATTGAACCCAAGTGCCTCTTTCCCTCTGTGGTTATATTAATTGAATCACCAAAAATTGCCTTTGCATTGTTAAGTTTAGATGGGTTCTTAAGTATAAGCCAAGACTTCTTTTCATTTACGTAGTAGCCGTATTTTTCACCCAGCACTTTAATCTCTCTGTACCACTCATTTAAAGCAGATATCTCCCCCGCTCCGCTAGCATCATCTGCCAACCAAACTTGTTTTACCCCTGGGCATGTGAATCGTGTGCTTGTGATGATATTTGCAGTTGATATTGCATAAAAGGCCATTGCAAGATTGTCACCCTGTGTAGTACCCTCCATTGAAGCTAACTCTTCACCCCCAGTGACAAATAATCGAGCTTCGTGTCTATAAATATTTATGACATAAGTAGATAGAGCAGGGCAAGTTATCCGAAGATTGTGCATGGCTGCTTTCCTGTTAAGCCTGTTGAAAGCATTTGAGGCGTCCACCAATATAACTCCATCTGTATCTTCTTGTGAAAATATTTCTTTCATAGCATGTATTGCTGCTTCAGAGCCCCCTTTATGCCCAGCACAAGTTTGTAAGGGGCCTGCAGCCTCCTTAATTTCCTCCTTTAATAGCCATGAGACTGCTTTCCCGATTATACGTCTGATAACTTCACCGATACCGATTGGCCTCACCCCTGGCTTTTTGTCCAATGGGATGACTCTTGATGCAACATAGGCCTCCAGGCATCTTGGATCCAGATTCTTCGTACACAGAGTTCTCGCCATGATTGCAATTTGCTCTCTTAATTCTTTGCCAACTGTATGGAAATTTTTACTGCAGAGGATTCTTCGATATTGGTCAGCATCAAAATTTGAAGGTCCGCCTGCCCCTTTTGTATGCATTGCTGCTTTAAAGATCATTTCCTCATCAATTTGATCGAACAAAGCTGGTGATACTTCATCAATTGGACCCATTAATAGGGTATGAGGCTGAACCTTAGCAGGCTTAGGGTGCTTCTCTCTTAATTCCTGGAGCACTTCTTGGGTCAAAGATAAGACACCAGAGTTTCCATTTTCATCCAGGTATCTGAGAGCAGCATTGACCTTTCCTTGTAAAATGAGTCTTGCAAAGATTTTCGCATTTTGATCATCGTTTCTTTTAGAGTGAGATGCAATCAGCCTTTTCTGGATCTCTCTGCCTTCTTTTAGTAAATCCAATATATTTCCCTCTCTCCACATAGTTAATCTCTTTTCTAGCTTCAGAGAGTGATCTTTGGCCTTGGAAGCTCGTGATGGCTTTTGGAGTAATAGAGCTGGTAACACCATACAAGCCTTAAGTGCAACTACTGACTGTTTGCTCTGTTCATTAAAATGCTTGACCCAAAAAATTATTTCTCTTATGAACTCTTTTCCATTTTTGCCAGAGGGTACTAGGAACACATTTTTTCGCCAATAAACAATTTCGTTGTATGCTGAGTTTATCTGCCTCGTAAATTCCTCACTTGGCTGGACTCCACCTTGACGAGCAAACTGCCTAGACCTACCCTCTGTCTCGTTGTTATCTTCCACGGCAATGTATTCTGGTAAGTTTGGAGTAAATGTGCTCTCTGAGTCCTCCTCGGCATCATCATCACTAACAACAAGATATTTCCCATTTCTGTCCTTGCGTAAAATAATTTTTGGTATTTTCTCTGACATGCCTAATTTGACCACGAAGGCCAATACGGCCTAAGTGACCTTTGGCCTAAATCTGAACTCTTCGTGATCGGTTTCTTTCAACCACTCAAAATCCACTCAAAGCCGATCTGGACAATTCTTGTCTGCTATTCTATCCTTAAATAGAGTTTGGCATATTATTCAGATATTCAACACTTACAAAACCTGACTTTATCAATGTTTTAATCTGAATATGATCAGAGCAAAAAATTTTGCATCCGCCATGTAGAAATCGAGAAATCACTGTCTAATAATAGTTGTTTTCATAATTTCTTTTGTCTGACTTTAAATGTTCATCAATATTCCACAAGGCCAAGCTAGCAGAGGTACATCTACTTAACCCAAAAAATACAGTTAGATATGGTTTGAATTTGCTGGGTTATCTTGGCGCAGAACTTTGGAATGAATTACCTGATCATATCAGAACTACTAAATCTAAACCATTGTTTAAGTCGAAACTAAAAACCCATTTTATTGACAATTATGATCCTGACTCAGCCTGATTCTCAAATTTCCTTACACTTAGTTTAAATTCTAATGTGATTGATCTGATGCTATTCTAGCTACACTAGGGGGGGGGCTCTCTTACCATTAGTATATCTATTTAGGGAGTTGCTCCTTAAAGAAATTTCACATACAATACATGACTACTTCATATCATTAATTCTTTTCTTTATTCATTATTCGTTTTTGAAATTAAATTTCCTTTTTTGTAATTCGTGTAATTTTTGTAATCTAATATGTATTGTTTGTGGAATTTTTAATGAATGAAATGAAATTCGAACTCTCTTGGGGATAGTAGAAATTGATAATTGAAATATGACAGAGCTGAATGTATGAGAAATGATATATTACAGGAAGCTATAAATTTGTTCGAGTTAAGCATGGGTTAGTTTGAATTGCTCGAATTCGAATTAAATAGAGTTGCCTTTTGTGTGAAAATCACAGCAAAATCGTTTCCTGATTGTTTAAATTCGCAACAATAATTTACATAAACTGCCCCAAATTCAGTCTATATTGGTAATTCAATTTAGATGAAAGAAACGAAAACATTGAAACACATTTTATCCAAAGACAAGTTCTATTGAAATCACTTTCACAAATCCACGAAAAATCAAATATGAAACATTGACGTAAAGACAATTCAAAATACTTATAAAAAGAAAAATAGGTGACAAATTATGTTTATCGTGCTATGTTAGTTTATTACCAATTCCGATTGTCCTAAAAGATTCCATCTGTAATCACATAATATATCCATTGTCAAACTCTAGATGCAATCGATACCCACAACCAGGATGGAAACACCAGCAGGAACGCTATTTGGTAATGCTGAAGGTTCCCTGAAAGTTACCCATAAATAAGTTCAACATGGATTTTGTCCTTTATTCCAAAAATTCTACAGGATTAAAATTTGTCTTCCGATTCACTGGTAATTGTGCATTACACTTGCTGGTGTTGCCATAACTGGTTATTAAAAGTCTATATGGCAAAAGGGCCCATTAATACTATGAGTTTATAGAGCGTTTATTGCTTGATCTTCCAAACGTCATAAGAGCTGACCCAACATGTTTCTATCACCCAAGGTGGAAGTTCTGCAATAACACTTTGAAGGAATTTAGTCATGGATAGCGGGCCATGGAGAAAATGGTTGGCCAATGCAATATCAGCAAAAACTGCATCTTGCACTCCTGAAACATTTTCGAAATCCAGCCAAAACTGCCAAGGCTCAGCATAAAACCCATGGGTGAAATAAGTGAAGAATGTTGTTCTCCCATCGAAATCCGGCTGTCCAGAAGGGGTCTCTTCAGTAAATGAGGAGGCTACTAACTTGTGTGTATTCTCTGGTGTCACATACAGGGTCATATGGTCTGGTCCCACAACTTGGAAGTGGAATCTGGTTACTGCATCACTGATTTTCTCCTTTCTTGTTATTTTGAAAGATGCCAGCTTTTTCTTCCCAGAGAAAGGAGGAACTCCTCTTAGGTACCAGGTCTTTTTTAGAAGCTTTCGCATCGGAAAGAAGTAGGGGAATCCGCAATATGGTCCGTCACATTCAACTTCAGTGGAGTTTTTGAAGGATGGTAGATGCATTAATGGCTGGATGCCTAGGTAGTCAAGTGGTACTAACCAAAGTCCAGAGTCATTCTTTACTACTCTTCCGTCTTCATTGTGGAAGTTGCGCACAACATGTTGCATGAACAGCCGCTTTGGGGCTACTGGGTTTTGAGATGAGTATGGAAACATGATACCAGATGCGGCGAGGAAAAATGTGAAAACAGAAAAACAGGCAAGAAATTTTAGAATGGAACATTGCTTCTCAACAAGATGAACAGCAGAAATGACGAAGAACGTAATGATAATTATGGAAGCAGATGAGAGGACAGCAAACACCATGTCTGGAGGTATTTCAGATCCTTGACGGCCCATGATTGGAACAAAAACGTCAAAAATTGAAAATAGATTATAAGTTGTTAGAAGGGTAGGAAAAGCCACTGCACCAACGTGAATGAAAATCATTTTCTCAGAAAACAGTTCATCATGATAGGTTTGCAGGATCTCACTTCTGATCAAAGCGTGGAAGATCAACGGAAAGAGAAGATATCCAGTGAAAAGATACGTAGAGAGAATGTTTTTGTAGGTCAAGAAAATCACAATTGATGATATGATTAAAAGATGTGCAAGAATGCAGCTCTTTTCATACAAGAGGCCAAGGTTAATTTTGCTCTGATCGCAAGCTTTGTTTAAAATGTTCCTTGACAGCTGGTGAGCTAATACAAGGGCAGCTAACGCAGGGGTTCCATACAGCAACAAAGTGAACCAGGGGTTGCTGTACCAGGAGAGAGATCTGCCAAGCCTGGTCAAAATAAATGCCTCCAAGAGAGTGACAATTATTGCAAAAGCCCAAGATAGAATGACTGTACACGTGGAGATAAAGAGCATTAGCAAATTAGGTTTATCAGAGTTATCAAGTCTTTTTGCTGTTACAGAGCTGAATGTTTGGAATATCACGTATCCAATAGCTGCTAGTATACATGCGATATCAATCATAACACCAATTCTCTGTGGGTAGAGAATCATAGTGAATCCAAAGAGATCAAAAAATATGATCTTCCCTTTCTTGAAATCCTTCTCATGATTAAGATATGGTGATTTCGATAATGACTTTATCACTGATAATACATTATCTCCACCTCTCTGAATAGAGCCATTCGGGATAATTGTAGCATTGTCGTGGTATGTATGATACACATAGCCGTTGGAGGAATACGCAATGTCGATCCCAACAAGATTACCAAAATCCCGGAAGATTCTGAAATCCGTATCAGATGGTATTACACCAGATTGGAAGATTTCTTGAGCAATGACGGATGCGTACGGGTATTTCGCAGAAGATGCATATTCATAAATCAGCCAAGGCTGACCTGGACCCGTTTGGAAAACAATTTCTCTCCCTCCTGATCCAGCTGCTTCTAGATTTACAAATGCTTTGATTGCTTTTGCCAATTTATGTTTTGTTACAAATGCATGGCTTCCATCCAGCAATCCTTCTTCTGCACCGTTAAAAAGAAAAACAATGCCTTGCTTGATTGTTCTTGGTGGAGATCTGGAAATTGCACGCATTGACTCTAGCATTATGGCGCAACTAACCGCATCATCACTTGCTCCTTCTGTTCTTGGTTGGGTGTCAAAATGTGCATTGACAAGAATGTTGATTTCTGAAGCATTCCTTGGATGTTTTGGGTACATATGCACAATAACATTTGAGATGTTATTGTATGCGATGGTGAAATCTTTGCGAAGAAAATGAATGGAATAGGACCCAGAGGCAGTCTGCACCTCGACATCAAAGTTGTAATGTACGTGGGCATGAGAAATAATGCTGTAAATTTCTTTCACAAGATAATTTACAGCCATTATGTCATTTCTATAACTTCCAACTGTGCGATGCCCGATATTTGTGATTCCTTCAAGATAGTGTCTGGCTTGTTCAGCAGTAAATTCTGTCTCATTGGATTTCTTCTTTCTCTTTGGCGCTGGAAGATGATAGTGGGGGAACATAGCAGTGATGGCTAGGCCCAAAATGCAAAAAACCAAACATGATAATTCAAGTAGAGAAAGATGCTTTGCCTTATTTTTGCTGGTTAGTTCATAACTGGAGTCCTTTTCTGGTAAATCTTGCGTTGTTTGCTGGGCTGGGCCAGTACGCCTTCGCAAATTAACGTCCATTTTCCCACTGCAAACTCAACTATTCCGCCATGCAGCGTGGTTCCGCCTTTCGAGAAAGAAACAAAATAATGCATTGCCGTCATCAATTGAATCTCAAACTGAGTGTGTGAGTGAAGAGCGCTTGGTAAAATCGTTTGTCAACAAAGTGCACTGATTTTTTTGTTTAACCTTGATGCTTATCAAAACTATTGAAACAACTTAATGGTTTTGGTTTGATGGGAAATATGGTGTTTTTGGCAAGAATGAAGAAATTTAAAAAATGAATTCATCCCACATTGTGGTATTGATAACTGACGGAAAAGTGAGATGACAAAGATGGGGATTTTTAGGCCCATGTTGCTGGGATCTAGGTTCGGACATCTGCGGAGAATTAGAAGAAATTTGCCAGTCATCAGCAAATTAAACTCTTTCTCAGTCAACACTGCTGTTTCAAAGGAAAGCAAGCAGGAAGCACAAAGCTCTAATCATGCACACAAAGAGGGCAATAAACGTGGAAGAAAGGGGTCATTTGGAATCATGTTTGACATTGATGGGGTTTTTGTGAGAGGAAGACACATTATTCCATCTGCCAGGGCAGCAATGAAAAAAGTCATTGACATGGAAATTCCCTATATCTTTCTTACTAACAGCGGTTGTGAAACGGAGGAGCATAAGGCGCGAGTGTTAACCACGCAGCTGCATCAAAAGGTAATTCAGATTGATGCAAAGCTTGACGCAAGTATGGAAAGAAAATGATGTGCACCGGATTATCCGGTGCACAGGGATTTCTTTGGTGCACAGCTTGGTGCATAAACAATCTGGAAACCCTATTGTTGGTGCACAAAATTTCTTAACCTTGGTTGGTTCACAAAATATTTGCAAAAATAATGCATTCTACACCAATCTAGATGTTAATAATCAAAAAATGTTCCGGGGGCACCCCTCTGGATCCACCTAGGTTCGCACCCAGTGCACAGCCCTTGGTGCACAACAACCTTATCATTTATCTTTATCTGGTGCACCAAGATTCAACTTTCCATGACGTGTGCAGGAATTTATCCCTTCTCTATCTCTTTGGTACTGAAGCCTTATGCAAAGTTCTGAAATCCCAAGTGCACTTTCAAACTTTCCAATCTAGAAGATGAGTGTATGGCAAGAGAAAAGAAGCTAGGTGGTGGGTCAAGAATTAAAATTTTGAAATACCTATCGACATTCTGGTAAAAGTTTTCAAGAAAAAAAAGTATTCACGAGGCTCAGGAAATGTTTGGCACTTTGAACAAAATATTGATTAATTTTCATAAACAACTCATTCACTGATTTATGTTTATATAAAAGTTCATTTTTTTATAACTTTTTCTAGATTGAAGCAGATCAAGTTGTTCTTTCTCACTCACCACTGAGAAACTTGAACATTCTTCATGATAAACAAGTGGTCGTGTCTGGCCAAGGACCTATCAAAGAAATTGCTTCATCGTATCCTTTTTCATCATCTCTTGTTAATCATCTCTTTATTCGTAATCATGCTTACTGTAGTACCCCTGCCTGGTTGGAGGGCAGAGTTAGTACATATCAGATGCTGTCCTAGCCCCTTGCTTCCTGCTAGCCTTTGTGCTAGACATCAGAGAGGTGCCTAGATTTACTATTGGGGGTAAAAGCCATTGGCCTGGGTCCCATAAGGGACTCATAAACATATCAACAAATAAACAAAATTGTGCAACATCTTGCTCATGGTTGATTTTTTTAGATCCCTCAGCTGGCGGGGCCTGTTTCAATAAAATACTCTGTGGCTCTAGCCGGTTATCAATGGTCCTGTTTAAGATAAAATTGACTATGTTGTTCGGATGTAGATCAATACTCTGTATTTTGTATAAATATGTGTTGAGGTTATTTTCCTCAACCAATAAAAGATGTGGGTTCAAAAATGTCACTACCGTGGAAGAAGTTAGTGAGATTTGTCCGCAACTGGACATGAATGACAGACGCAAAAGGCATCACATGGTATCAACACTTACTTCTTTAGAACAATTTATTTGTAAAGCATGGTCCAACACAGGAAAGTAAATTTTACCAGAGTAGGCTACTGCAATTTAAATATTCCACCACCGGCCTTTAAAACCAAATTTCCAAAGAAACTCCTTCTATTATAAAATATCCTATTCCACCAGAAATAAGTGATTAAGATGTATCAGGGGTGAGTCGAAATTAGCCAATCAGAAAGGAGGTGCATGATGGGTATAATGAGAAACAGTCCAGTGAGACGAATAATAGGTTATTGAAAAATGTGCAAGAACAAACTCCTGTCCACACTATATGGAATCCAGGATTTCGGTGAAGAGGGATCCAAAATACTATGTTGGCCTTTGCTCTATTGATGATACGAAATTTCTTATGTATTCAACAATATACTATTTTCAGCCACCAGACAGAAGATGCAGTATATTACGAGTAGAAGGTACATCAAATTTTTCTTTTAATTTGATAGGATTTTCTTTCCCCAAATAGAAACAATTTTATGAATACATAGTGACTCGATAATGTATGTTTCTCAACTAAATTCAAAACATATAATGATATCAGTGGCGGCGCCAGGGGGAGGAATGGGGGGACTAGTCCCCCCCCCCACTTTTTCAGAAAGATGGTTTCCGAGATCCATGCAAATCCGATGAGAAAATGGTAGGCCTACGTCATGTAAATTGCATGGATGTGCTTGCTCTCTCTGCTTAATGTTTTCAGCAAGAACGATCTCCACAATTTGTATGATGAAATGACTTGTTTCGGGTCATCACAATTGTTGCTACTTTACCTGTTACCGTGGCATCATGTGAGCGCACACACAGCAAAGTAAAGATCATCCATAATTATTTGCGGGCAGCTATGTCTCCCGACAGGCTTGAAGACCTTGTTCAAATTAGTAGCTAACGTGACATTGCCGACAATATCAAGCTCAGTAAATTGGTAGAAACTAGCTAACCTCCGCAAGCTCCTGTTGTAACTATTCGATTTTTAAAATTTTAGCTACATCACTAACCAACTTCAAGGTTATATCTGTGTCTATGAAATTGAACGGAACTTCCTAATGTAAATAGAGCTTTTGGTGAAAGAACGTCTCCAGCATTTAAAAAGGCGTTCCTAGCGTTAAAAGGGCGTGTCCCTGGCTTGTAAAGGGCGTGGCCCTAGCGCTTCTCACTGCCCGATGATGGGAGACGGATCTCTCCCGAAACGTTGCCCCGCTAAATATCAAAGGCTTGTCATGATAAGTGGTGACTATCATGTCGAATATTGTGTCAGAAACATCATTGATAAGTCCAAATGTATTTACTCAGTATAGGGCTTTGCCGACTTCTGTGCGAGTCGTCTGGTGTCTTTGTCAGTTTATAAGATTATATTTTTATAATGAAAAGAAGATCTATAAACACACAACAGGATTTTTATCTCGGCCGTTTTCCCTGCTAGTGGAGGTTGACTGGTCCATGAATTCATCTTCTCCAAGTTTCCCTATCCATTGCCATCCCCTTCATCCACCCCATCACCCTCATATCATACCTAATCGTATCCTTTCATCCCCTTGCTGGTCTTCCCCTCCTTTGCCACCCTGCTACCTCCATCGTTAATACTCTACTCACTTCTGTATTCTCAGCTCATCTCAATACACACCCAAATCACCTCAAACGCTGTTTCCTATTTCCTCCTGTTTCCTCAAAAATATTTCAAGTTTTTTGATATAATTTCAGGGATAATTCTATTTGGAGAGCCAATACAGTGGGAGACGCACATTCAAGTATTAGTCGATCTTTTGATAACAAGAGGAAGACCGAATCAGACTCTATCTTCCATTCCAAATGAAAATCTTCCAGTTATTGCTGTCAACACTGATTTATTATGGATGGGCGAGGCATCTAATCCCAGGTCAGTTTGAAACATAACTTGCTTTTAAGGTCTTTGCAGTCATATACTTCATATATTCCATAAATTTCATATACTTAATGTATTTTATATACTTCACATATTCCATATACTTCATGTATTTCATAAATTTCATATACTTAATGTATTTCATGTACTTCATATATTCCATATACTTCATATATTCGATAAATGTCATATACATTCCATAATTCTCATATACTTAATGTTTTTCATTAACTTTGTATACTTCATATATTTCATATTCTTCATATTCTTCATATGTTTCATATATTTCATATTCTTCATACACTTCATATATTTCTCGTAAGCTTCAAAAAGTGCAAGTGAATAATATGTCTCGTTTATTTCTGCATGTTATAGTACTCGATATGTTTGGTCATTTTTGGTCTTTCCAGTACAGATATAACCTTGCTGGATGATTTTTCAAATAATTTACAATTGCTAAAACACAAGTTGCTTATTTTGAAAGAATGATTTTTAAATTTTTTGTATTTTATTGTAGATTTGGTAATGGAGCCTTTCTCTGTTGTTTGGAGAGTGTTTACAAGGTAATTGTTAATTAATTGCACTCAAACCCAATCACCTCACCCTACCATGAGTGAGTACATTCGAAATGGAAATTAAATGCCCAAATTTGAGAAATTATTGGCTTGAGTATGTAGATAATTTGAATTCATCTTACTGCTTCATTATCATAGCTAGCCTAATTAGAATTACCCCTTTAATCTCAATTCAGAAGCTGACTGGCAACGATTTAGTGTACACATCAATTCTTGGCAAACCAAACTTATTTACATATAAATATGGAGATGACTGTTTGAAAAAGAATGCGGCAAAACTCTTTGGTCATCATTACGATTTGGAAACAATTTATGTTGTAGGGTAAGTTGAAAACCTTACTTATGAGCAATTTCAATGCATTGGCATCTCTACACTGTCTTTACTGTGTGGTGTAGCATTGTAGACAGTTCATCACTTTCCTCAATGCATTGTAGCAATGTAGCAGTTTCCTCACACTGTTGTATAGCATTGTAGACGTATCTTCACTTTGCTTAGCACTGTAAACATCTCTTTACTGTGGTGTAGAACTGTAGACATTTCCTCACCTTCTTCCATGCAGTGTAGCACTGTAGACACTTTCTCAACCTCTTCCATGCAGTGTAGCAATGTAGACATTTCTTCACTTTCTTCACTGTCGTGTAGTGCTGTAGATATTTCTTCTCAGTGGTATAGCATTGTTGCCATTTCTTCACTTTGTCCACTGTGGTGCTGCATTGTAGACACTTCTTCACTTTCTTCACTGTGGTATAGAACTGTAGACATTTCTTCACCTTCTTTCATGCAGTGTAGCACTGTAGACACTTTCTCACCCTCTTCCATGCAGTGTAGCAATGTAGACATTTCTTCACTTTCTTCACTGTGGTGTAGTGCTGTAGATATTTTTTCTCAGTGGTGTTGCATTGTTGCCATTTCTTCACTTTGTCCACTGTGGTTCTGCATTGCAGACACTTCTTCACTTTCTTCACTGTAGTGTAGCACTGTAGATACTTCTTCACTTTGGTATAGCACTGAAGACATTCTATAATATTTTATCTATGGTTCAGTATTGTAGACATTCTTTACTTTCTTTGATGCAGTGTACCACTGTAGACATTTCTTCTCTTTGGAGTAGAACTTTAGACATGCTTTCACTCTCTTCCCTGTGGCGTAGCACTGTAAATATTTCTTTCTTTTCTCAGCTTTGGTGTGGCATTCAATTGTAGTAATCGAATACTAATAAGCGTTTTTCCTTTGATATAGAGACAATGTTGATACAGACATTTATGGTGCAAACATTTATGCAAAATATTTACGAAGCTGTAAAAAAGAAAGAGATTATTGCAGGGAAGATGGATACTGTGATGTGAAATTGGAAGAAAGCTCTGCGAGTAAAATTGAGTCTGTTTTGGTGCAGACTGGAGTTTCGTCAGTTGAAAGAAGTTTTCCACAGAAAGGAATCAATCACTTACATCGGGATACCAGCTTCGAGTCGAGTTTGACGATGCCAAGTCACGTGGTTGAGGACGTACTGGAGGCCGTTGAGCTGATTTGTCATAAAGAAGATCTTGAGCAATCGTCTTCATAGAAACAATTTTTTTTTCTTGATTATAAGTCTAGACAGTAAATGATTTTAGTAGCTAGTTTTATTATGATTTAGTGAACCTAGTTGCGTTCAAGTCCTAATCGGGCTATGCTAAAATAAAAGCAATTGACTTGATGGATTGTTTGTACCACTGATTTGACAATAAAGACTGGATCGAGCATTGTGTTGTTTCTGGATTCAGATGTTGAAGCCAATTGCTTCGGCTAACGTTTGGCCTCCCAATATGGCTGCCAAATAAATAATATTGACTATGCTAACAATAGCTACACGATTATTCTCTCTCGTGCTAAGCATTTATGACATTCCAACAATCATCAAATAAAAAAGCAGCGCTTAGTGGATGTTTTGCCATTTGTGGATGTATCTCAATGTTTTGAATTGGACCTGCCAATATGATCGACAATGACTTAAATTTAGAACGACGGATGCTCAATCCAATCTTTATTTTGAGATCAGTGGTTTATACAAACTGTTATCAAAAATATGGCAAGTGCATTGATCTGCATACTCAGATTCTTGAAAGTCAGAACTCTGATCTTTAAAGTTTCTTTTTGAACCGTTCTGTTGTGATAGTCAAAATTGAAGCAGAAAGCCGTGTTTGGTACGAGCACATATTCCAGCAAAAATTGAACTAAAATTAGTATATATCATTTCTAGGTTATTCTTTTAGTCATGAATTATTCATATTTTTTTAGGAGACTTTGGAACAGTATTGTCATTTAGGCCGTTTCTCTAATCCTCTGGTTACAGCTTTGCCAATAATTGAACTTGGAAGGTACATATCTTGGGTTTGTACCAGTCACATTTCAAGGTCATGGTATATAGATGTATACGCTAATAAAAGCAGAATCAAATTATGTTTCTTTTAATATTTCAGAATGCTTGTGTTTTGTACTTTTCAAGCAAACAGGGGTAGTTTTTCTGGGATAGCAGGCAAAACATCTTCATCGGTGTGTCACTATATTTATTCAATATCCTTTTTTTATTCAAAAAAGTGTGAACTGTTTTTTTAATATATTACTATTTATGTTTATATTTGTAGATGGTAGATTGGTAGATTGTACTTATTTCATTTTTGTGTAGGATATTATCCAATTCTTCTCAACAACAGTTTTTTTATAATTCCGTTTATTTGTTTTGTCTACCTCTTCAGCAGTGACATTTTTGTCCTAAATTATTGAGCATACTAATGTGGAATACCCAGGCTAAAAACCACTTACTATTGGGAAGACACTTAATCGACCTACATTGATGAAGTCCGAAGCCCATGGTATTTATTCTGTTCCATTATGCTTCATATCTACTACCCGGTTGAATAAAGAATGATGAGATGAACAATAAAGAATGAATAAATAAACTATCGCTATTACCAACCAAATATATATCCGCCTACAATACTTGCAAATATTTTTCAACTCGACGCCACATTTTCCCCTCAGCCTGTTAAACAATGTGAATTTGTAATTAGGTACGTCAGTTTTGGTTGAATATAGAGGTAGAATTCCAAAAAGAAGTAACAATTCAACTGCAGATAACAACATAGTTTATCATGGGGGTAAGGGAATATTGATGCTTGTGTTGATGTTGCCTCCAATTAATTCTGGCAAGCATTGTAGGTAATCGTATAGGTTAGCTAGTATAGCGACTGTAATAAATCTTCTTGGTAGTTAAGGTTAGGATCAGAAATTACTATTGTGCAATATACACGTTAAACACTAGATGAAGAACTGACAAAAGACTGCTCGCATTATCAGTTAGAATAACAACTTTGGTATTGCTGATCGTCAGTACTAATTTACATCAATTTACAACACAAAACTATGAAGAAAACTATGAATGAATTTAATCATATCCAGGATGAGAAGGAGAATCTTCAAGAAATTCTCGTTCAATTTGAAGATAAACTTTATTCAAAGAAGCGTTAGAGTTGAAATTGGTGGCAGTTCAGAAATTTTACCCCGAAGATCTGCGTCATGAATACCTGTCTCCAGTGAGGTTATTCTTCGTTCTTGCTGCAGCCAATAGAGCATTTCAATTTTGTCACATGACAACTTGTCCAAGTATGGTCGACCCTAGAAGAAAATGTGGATTATAAACAACCTGTAGAATAAGATGTACGAACGGTTGATTTTCCCCTTCGAGGCTCCTTGATAGATAATTCAGGACGGGTATGGCAAACTGGTTAGTCCAGTTAACACTTGACCAAAGTACCGTGGGTGCATACCAACCAACAGACATGTCACATTAAGTATAAGGAGAGAATTTGCCAGCTCTCTGAAATCCAAGGCAAAAAGGGCTCACGAGGTGTGGTCACATTGAGAGGAAGGACTAGCGACGCACTGCTCGATTAGTCCATCTACCAAAGAATAACTTAGCCCTTCGCATATTTAGAATCCATCTGGATATTAATGCCTTATGCTTTTTTCTGGTCTACGCATTATTTCCATCAGAAAAAACAGTAAATTTCGTTTTATCAAAGACTTTTTATGTCTAACCTGTTATCCATGCAACATGCATGAAGAGGCTTCCAATGAGACGAATATATTGCTCGGAGCAAAGATTCACTTTCACATCATGGGCGAAATAATTTATTTGTTATCGAGCTTGATCGGCACAGCATTAAGACGAATACGATAGGGGTGCACATAATTAGGGGTGCACATAATAAGGAACTACGGTAAGTTACACATACCTCGTATGTAACAATGTCTTTAAATGTGGTTTTTATAACTTCAACTGCTTTCTTTGCTGATATGTCGAGCTGGTGTAACCGCTGGAAGATATTGATATCAAAACTTTACATAGAGGAAATAATAGAGGGCCTAGCAGATATCCCTGTCTCATACCAATGAAGCATAGAAATATATCTGTCAGTCCATTAACCACCCTAAACGCATGTTTCAACTGTGAGTGATTAACAGATTTTGAGGGCTTTGCTGAAATCATAGTCATTACAAGGAATGGTCCAGAAGACTTTTAGTATTAATATTTTTTAAATGTTTTCAACCGTGCCAAGTACAAACTTTTCTCGTTGCGATAGTTTCGTCTAGAATTGGAATGTTTTAGTAACTGAACACAAATTTCCTTATTCACTGCCCTTTCGATGTATTCTTGTTTGAAATTAATTCTATTCGAGATTCTAAACGAATAATTCGATAGACAATCTTGCTGTTCATTTATATAGTCATTTTCTAACTAATTCAAACAAAATTTGTCCACGGTTAAGATCAGTTCAACAACAGAAATTAAACAAAAGGCTTCTAGGCCTTTCCCCTATAATTACTAAATTGAATTCAACAAAACAAATATAGGAAGTTGTCTTCTTAACCTTAAAATATGGTTAAAAAAAGTACAAAGTGTAAAAATGAAGTCTTGCACCCTTCCTAAGCTTTTCAATTGATATCATGACTTAACAATAAACACAACAAAGCAAAAAGGTCCAGAGAGCTAAGTACAATATTTGTTGGACTATGTTTTTGGCTTGAGAAGGTTTGATTTTAAATGATATAGATTTATAAACAGTTCCTTACTTTATGCAAGCTATCTCTTGTTTTCGATTCATCTAGTCTTGAAAGCGATGATCCACCTCGGCCTAAAATATAAAAATCGTTCAATTTCAGATACATGCTTCATTATGGCACCATCATTCTGTGCTTTCTTAAACCGAGCACTTTGATGCATTTGTAGACTATGCAAGGCTAAAGAGGTAATATCTTTTTAATATCAAATTATTTTACACGAATTCCTTTCAGCTGACATGAATATAAAACAATAACAGCAATTAATAGGAGTTTCTTCTTGGCTTTCCCTAAGACGTGCCCAATACATATATGTAGAGCATGTACATTGTGAAGAAAATAGTCAACTCCTGATGAGTGGGCAACCACGCTTGTAGAGATGCAGAATTTAGTCTCTTGACTCTTTTCTCTACAACATTCGAATTAAAATACTTATATATGGTTTATGGGCCTCATTCAATATGATCTTCCGAGGGGTTGTGTTTCTGTTAAGTTAAATACAGCCTGTCAAACATTTTTCGGATTGTTGAATTAAGGTAAGGTAAGAAGCTTCCTAATGTTCATAAGGATTTCATTCAAAGGCTTTAGAGCTGTGTAAGAGGATCTCTTCTCTTTTTAGAGTATTCCAGATTATACATTTGAATTTGAAGATTATTGCCCAATCTGGTTGTTCAACTGGTGTGATCTTTGTTCGACTTTGATCTAAATGGTTTCTGGACACAATCTATTTGTGATTTTATGTGTCATAAATGATCTATTAATTGCTACGCAATTGCTATCTTGTCTCATCTTTTGTGGGCCTGATCATCGTCATTGTCTACTACATTTGATTTCTATCATATATGACTCTATAATATATGAAAAGTTTTTTTTACGTACAGTAGTTTTTAATTACATTTCTACCACTTCATGACGCACCTATTACTCTACTTTTCTTTGGTCTAGTTTTCATCCCAACATACAATAAGAGGATCAAAACGGTTAAATTTGGAACTTGGATTTGTTTTTATTAACTGGGATTTGGGAGTGTAAGTTAATTTGGATTGGAATTGTTAAACACGTCAATATTTTGAATTTCTCTATCTTACTCATTAGGATTGGGGATTTTTTATATCATTGCTGGGAATTGGGATCAATGGCACCCAACCCCCTGTCAGGATCTTCATATAAGAGAACATCCTGACACAGTTCTCCTTTAGTTACATTCTGCATATATTCAAGCTGTTCGTGTTGAGATACAATTTAAAGTCCTTCTTCAGTTCAGATGTCCTTTCACAGCTCGTGTGTTTTGCCCACGAGGACAACAGGCCCCAACGTCTCAGATAATAGAATGATTTTGAAACTTAGCTAATTCATGAGCCAAAAATAATTAATCAGTTTTTTCATTTTGAACTCAATGTTGTTATTACCACTGTGATGGAACGAGGTACACTTTTTTATTAGAGCATCGGGAATCATGAACGCCTTGAAATGTCAATGTTCTAAAATATTCAAAAAAATCCTTATAAAAATATTGACATTCTCCAATCAAATCCTGTACTGATTAAGTACCAAATAAAAAAACCCAGGTAGATCTTTTCTTGTGAGTGTTCTAGCTACATCTCTCTTGGACATCATATAAAAATGAATTGCAAAGAAAATGATCAAATTCGAGACTACCTATTAGTAAACATGCTATGGAATGTTCTTAAAAGGCATTTGACTCTGGAAATACAGAATGATTAAAAATAGAATTGTTTAGGCGTGATCTGATTGGTTGACAGCTCCTTTCTATTGTCAAGATGATTTTTCATTGGACAGATAAAAATAAACACTGAGATTGTGGGAATATGCACAATTTAACAGATACAAATCCTGATATATTTTTTAATAAATTTTTAGCCTAGGCGTTTTTTAAAGATGTTGTGAAATCTAACTTGTTTCCAAGGGTTACGATCTTGCAAACTATGCTCTAATAAAAAAGCATGCAATTAAGTGCGGCTCACGGGACTTCTCTTCTGTCCACAGTTATTTATGGAGTTAACTGTTGGTGGTTGGGTCATAACACTCTTGAGATTTCCAGGTAATTCCACGTGGATGGAAGGTCTTCTCACACGAAACAATGATCATCATAATGCTGTTATCACGAGCATGAATATTGAAAACAACTGTTTGTTCTTGGAACAGCGAAGCATAACTTAACGAAAGCCCTTTCCACCGACAACGCTCTCAGTCTTATGTCAGTGAGAAGGAAACAAATGTCCAACGGCTGATTGCCACTGGGAGACTTTTTCGACGATCTTCGTATAAATTTGTAGGAAAATAGTTGTAATAATAATCATGATGATGATAATCATGTACAATACATATAACCTATGTATGCACCGAAAAACAGAACGTATAGGCTATAAAAACCCCACTTCAACAAGATAAACGTTTGTTTCAAACAACTGTCGAACTTAGCCTGGAGGGTTGTGTAGTGGACAGTCAATTTTAACATCATGTTATGGTTGCACAGATGGGAGCATCAAACAAACACGGGCCTTATTTACAAATATATGATATATTCAGTGATGTAGTGCATGCTACCGAGGCCCTGCTAGAAAATCAGGGGTCTGATAGCCTTGACAGGCTAGCAGGTTAAACATAATATCACTCAAGAATGGAAGCATCGAGCCCACTAGGACTTCATTTACTATAATAGGTAGTGATATAGAGCATTCTACCGTACTCCTGTTTGAAGCAAAGCATCTTGTGGCTTTTGTCAGACTCGTAGGTTCAACATAAACAGCCACACACACTAGGCCCTCGTTTACTGCTATATGTAGCGATGTAGTGCATTCTACTGAGTCCCTGCTGAAAAATCAGGCGTCTTTTGATGGCCTTTGACAGGGTAGCTGGTTAAACATAAACTCACGAACGAAAAGAAACTCGAGAAGGTAGGCTGCGATGGTCCAATTAGTGAGGGAAGACCAATCCTTCGGAAGGCCAGTGTGGCGATTAATGAACTAATGGTGCTTGTCTACATTTGGTGAGCGGTGGTTCAATTTGTGTAATTGATATGGCTCGGATTGCTTGAGTGCCCGATATCTCAATGGTTAGTGCGTAGGCGTACAAAATCAGAGGTCGTGGGTTCGAGTCCTACTCGAGTAATTCTTATTTACACAATTCACCTCGAACGGAAAGAAAGTAGGGCCTACTTTGTTATTTCTGTTGTGTCCAATTCAATATGCAGCAAATCTATGAAATGCGACACTAGTTCACCAAGCCTACTGATATACTGCAGCATTTGATTATTCAACGTGACAGCAAATTTAAACGTCGAATTTGCGCCGAATTTAATTCACACTTAGTACTTTTTAGGCTAGTTTTTTCAATTCGACGCAGTGGCGTAGCTAAGGTGAAACTACTAAGATTTGTCACCACATGAACGAAACATTGAAGCAATATCGTACTAGGAAAGTCTTTAGAAAGTCATAAAACTGGAATTAAAAATTAAATTGTTATATAACAGTGGTGTAGCTGAGGTGTGTGGGGCCCTTAGTAAGTAGGAGGTCTGGAGCCCCTTACCTGTAAGTTTTTCAGTTAGGGGCCCCTTGGTGGCCCCATATCCGCGGGGGCCCTTAATGGTTCACCCTAAAGGTAACTAACGTCGGCTTCGTCATTAATTCGACGTGACAGAAATGCGACCTTTAAACTAGACCTAAGCGTTTTTCCGAGGAGGAAATACAATGCAATTCCTTATATGGGATGAGATCCGCCCACGGACTCCACGGAGCATGATCAAACACATTCTTTCATTTCTTTAAAAATGAAATTAGAGCCTAGCTTATCAATCATGCGTCTATATTTTGTTGTCGTGACAACTCTGGTTTCGGCGGCTTCTGTCCAACATGATAAATCCAAATAATTTTCCAGTCACAAAAGATAATCTCTTCTCCGATTTTAACAAATGTTGCTGCTAATAAAATAATTCTTTCATTTTAAGCTAGAGGAAATCTTCTAATTCCTTGTTATTTCTTCGAATTCGTTGCGATTTTCTCCGCAAATATGTGTAATCTATGAAATCATTAAGAAAATCCCAACTGTTTCAAAATTCCATTGAAAATCAAATATACTTTCGTCAAGGATTTCTCGAAAGCTGTTGCAAATAAAGCGCCGAAATTCATGCGTTATTTAATGTAATCTTCCAACAATTAAGTTATCAAGTCTTACTTTATCTTTTTTGCTCTATAATCCTTTATTTCTTGAGCTTTATATAGAATATTTGATAACATGTTCATAACGATGGCGCAAGGAAGAGGAATAGTCTTAATGTTGGCTTTTCCGCTTCTTTCAAGACCACAATTTAAGACCTAAACTCTAAGGTCCCGAGCGAAGACGATCAACCTAAAGGACCTAATAATTGCTGAAACTTGGCGAGTTCGTGGCCGATTGGTTAAGGCGTCTGACTCGTAGACCAAAGGTCAGAACGGCCGTAGGTTCAAATCCCGCGCTGGACAGTTTGTTCGCTGTCCGTAACGCTAGCCCGGGTCGACTAGTGCCATGTGAGGGAAATATGGTAGCTGCAGCAGGTAGTTGAAGCGGACTAATGGTAAAAAATCCGTGGCCCCTGCTGGAAATAAGTCTCTCAGACTTTCGCAGGCTAACCACTTAAAATATAGATACCTACCTACCTACCTACCTACCTAAACACTGATTTAAGGCTAGCTTTAAACCGCCACAACCGAAAATAATTACATCACTCCACGTCCTACCATGAATCTCAACGGTACTGTATAAAGACCTTCCCAAGATGGAGGACTTCAGTGGTATGATTGAAACAATCAAGCTTACTTAGTTGATATCCCCTTTCATACCACTTTATATAGTGGGTGGAGCGTGATGCCGTGCCATTGCTGGAAAAGTTATACCGAATTTAATACTTTGTATTTCATGAAAAAGGCCTAGCTTTACAAAAGCATAGCCAATGTCATTCAAAATTTAAAGCAAGTTCGTTGATGAGAGCGACGACTTGTAACTCGTAAGGAAACTGACCTTTCAAAACGTTTCATAACATATCTTCCCCTCTGTTTATTTATTAATTTGCAAATAACATAGGGAATCGATGAGAAGGAAACAAATATTCAAGACCAATTAAAATTGTTGACAAACAAACCTTTTTGGAAAAATCTATTCGGATCTGATGCTGCTCGTTCAAACTTTTCCAAAATGGCGATTAGTTCTTCTCGCTCGCAAATCTTGCTCACTGCAGTTTCCCAGTGAATTATTGCCTAAAAAGAAAAATATCAACACTGTTACAATTCGGTCAAGGAAAAGAAATACAAATTATCGCGATAATGCATGATGGTTCAGAATAGTCTTGTAAGCACCAAATATTGAAGAATTGAAGAAATCGGGCATGAAATAAAAAGAAAAAAGGGTTATTGTGGGAGTGAAAAGAATTATATATGCTAAATGACGGTTGGGCAAACTAATAGATTGAAAAAAGCTTGAAACTTGAAACGTTCTGCATGTATCATATTTGATTATGTCAGACCTTGCTGTTTGACTTGCAGCAGGCGTGTGATAGATCACGCTTCTCGACAAAAGGAGGTGCGTGATTTACGAAACAACCCATTGGTATCTGGTACCTGGTAACAGCAAGAAAGCACATTGTAATATAACAAGAGATTTAGAGCGTATGATAAGACCAATTCAACGCAAATGAGACCACGGAAACAGAAAAATGGCGACCGAAATCAAGATGAGACAACAAGAACAAAAATAAGGCCAACAATAAGAGAATAAGACCACTATAATGAAAATAAGGCTACCGAAACAGAAATAGTCCATCAACCAAGATACAAAAGGAAGTAATATCTGATTTGTAAGGAAACCCATGTATCTTCAACGATGGACTACTATAACAGAAATTAGGTTTTTATTGGAAGTTTCAAGCTTACTTCTGGAAGGACTTTGCTGTTTTTATCCAGACTGTATTTGATAGCCATGTCAAGACGAAGGTTTTCAGGCATGCGCAGTCGATCCCAAATTCTTTCCAGTCGATCTTGAACTGTGATTTCTGGAGGTTGCTGGAATACGATAGAAATATGATGAGCTACAATTGACCAACTATAAATCTCGAACATGTTTGAAAAGGTAACAATAAGATATGGAAAATTGTCTAAAAAGGTACCTATAAATCTAGAAAATTTCACAAAATGAATACATTGAATCTTAACAAGGCTATTTCTGACACAATATTTGACATGAGAGTCAAACATTACTATGAAAATCCTTCGATACCTTACTCATTTATTGGAAAGTTCCAGCCTCTAAGCTTTGCAACAAATAGGGAATAAAGTACATTTCTCGTTACCCGAGAATGGGAGACGATCTCTGCCAAAATGTTGCCCTACTAGATATCAAAGGCTTGTTATGATACGCGGTGACAATGATATCATAAAAATAATATTTCACGCATATCATTGCACAAAATGGTCTCTATAAATCCCGAGGACAGAAGAAGCTATGATAGCAACTACATCTTTACGAAAATATGTCAAAAACTGAGCATATTGAATTATTTTCTCAATCTGGCAAATCCTAGAGATCACACTCAAAGGTATTACAGGCCTTTTCACCAAGAAATGTTCACCAGAGTGGCCTAACACTCTGTTCATTTGGTTTATATACTTTATTTGGTTTATATACTCTACCAGAGATTTTTTGAGAACTGAGAGTGACCAAAGACGGTCTTGATAAAAGAGAAATTCACTGATGCTGGATAAAGATAAAAATCTAAAAACCTACCAGAAGTTCTGATCCCAGATCTTCAGTGTCTTCGATTCCTACCGTCGTTGATGAGGCATTGGACTGTTTGTCAGCGAAGTTAGCAGTTCGAATTGATTTTGATATTGTCGATAATAATTGCTGACCAGATGATGCTGTGGTAGAACTAGCACCAAACATTGGTGAATCTTCCGCTGGATCGACATCTAAAACAATATCAATACAAATTAACCTTTAGTTTCTAGCTGAAGATAAGTTCCTGGCCAAATATGGGAAATTGTCATACATTATAGAAGGAAGAAGTGTTTTCCTTTTACTGCGTCAGTTCTATACCCATATAAAAGCGTGAATCGACTTCCAGCAGCAATATTAAACGAATTTGAAGGACGATGAATCAGAAATCCTTGATGTGAAAAATTGGACTGACCTTCTAGAAGAGGAGACTTTCCTAAACCTCCGAGAAGAACGGTATTCACATTCCAATACCCACTGTTGTATTCATCTTTCTGAGCTTGTAGTTTCCCTTGCTTCTCTTCAATCTCCCTGAATGAAATAACGCGAAATAAATTCTATCGAATATTTTTACATTTCAAAAATGGAGTCAGTTGAATTCGATGACTATTTATAAATGCCATTGGTAATTAGTAAAAGCAAATTAAATAATAATCATTTACAAAGGTCATTTATTCAATAATAGGTCTTGATATCCTATTCAAAAGTATCAGAGTTCTAGGTTTTCTTTGTGGCATTCTAGAGTGAGTTTTTCAATGCGTAGCTCTTCGAAATCTCTAAGAGTTTATTGAAACATCCATTAGTACCAATGTCACACTTTAATTGCTGAAAAGGGTATTAAATCTTACCTTCTTCTGGCTAATTCTTCTGGGCTCTCTGGGATGGTTTTTTGAGACAGATCGGCATCTTCATCTTCGTCACACGAATCGTACAAATGAAAGGCTTTCGACAGGAAATCATTATCCTAAAAGAAAAATAAACCTTGCATTATAGCAGGGCCATATTCATTTTCATGAATTAATTCATATATAGCCGTTCCACTATTCTATCCGGGTTTAAACGAAGATAGGTTTATCCTTATCCGCCTACATCTATTATTCTAATTGACCCACTTGGTTAGCGGATACTTTAGCAAGCGAGTCTCAAAATGGACTGGAGTTTTGATCCCAGGTAAGTTTTGATCCAGCCAGGGGTTAGCAGAAACGGGAAACCTGGGAAACATTTGATCCATAAGCAACATTTTGGCTATGTCTCGAGTTTTTTTGAAATTTTGATGACTTAAGTGCACAACAGCATATTGCTAGGGAAACCTAGAACATTTTCTTGCAAAATTCAAAAACCTAAAATCATATCAAAATAGTCCCTTCTTAATGCTTTGTTGGCTATAAAAGGAAACATATGGAAATATTTCTAGCTAAAGATAGATAACATAGGAATAGTTTATGTTAATGAAAATGACTCGAGAAGGACTACACCTCACTCTATCAACTAAGTCGACGGGGCAATCGATTTAATAGATCAACCCAGCCATATCAATCACACAAATTGCACCACTAAGAATCAAGTGTAGAGACTAATCTATCTGGGTTCTTTAACAACTACATAGGACCTGTCCGAGGGCTAGGACTTTCCCAGCCAGGAGGACCATCGCGCCCCATCACTGGATAGGGTTGGAAGTAAACTTAAGAAGAAGCAGTTAAGCAGGATTTGAAAAACCAACGATTGATTTGATCCTACTTCTTCTCAAGTATTTATAAAGTATGCAACGAAAAGCATAACGTGAACCGATATAAATCGTATCCCAGAACGTATCTCAGCAATGAATTATCATCAAATTGTTCAGTTGAATGCATAGTTTTATCACACAAACAAATGGTCTTAAGGTCGAATGGCTTGAGTTCGTGCGATTGATGTCATCAAATTACCCAGTAAAACATACAGTTTTCTGATAGAAACGTATAGCCTAGGCTGAATTACGCATCCAACAAAAGCTAACTCACGCTTTGCTTTGATCCCTATACTAGCAATGAAAGTATTCAGTAACATGGAAACATAAAATGAGAGAAAGTATGTGATGTTTTCGAAAACATTGCAACAACAATATCGCAGCTGCAACAACAGACGAAAACATGGATTGTCAAATCGAAGATACGAATTCAATAAAAATATTATTTCATCCATGGAAATATTCCTAAATAATGTTGAGATGAAAAAGCGAAACAAAAATATCCTATACCTTATTTGAGATGTACTTGTAATAGTCTTCAGAGTTGATAGTCGATCGCCACCATGCCAACCATGCTGAGTAAGACTTTGCCGGTTTTCGCTGCGATGTTTTGTCATAAGAAGTTTCTTGTGTTACCAGTTCTTTGTATGCATTTTCTTTCAGCTATAGATTAAAAAATAATTATAATTTCCTTTTAGATCACCCTTGTCGTCTAAATCATATACAGTGGAATATCTGAGTGATGCAGAGTAACCAGACTGCTTTGATGCTCCAAACAACATGGGCTCGAAACTCGGACAAATCATCAGACTCAAATTCAAGGAGGTGGTCTGGTGGAAAAATTTGAATACGAATTCTTGATGTACAAACAGGAGCGCTTAACATACTGGGACCCATCAGATTTGGATTTTTACTGTGGCAATCCACTACTTTCATTGTCTACTTATGCAGTGGGCCCTTTGTGCTTTGCACATAAACCAATACCTTACGAAGATAGTACGCGTATTTGCCTATCAACTATCAATGCACTGCTTTTATCAGTCTGCCTATTCAGTTAGTCCTTTGTGCTTTGCACATAAACCAATACCTTACGAAGATGGTAATCATATTTGTTTATCAACTATCAATAAACTGCTTCGATAAGTCTGCCTATTCAGTGGGCCTTTAAACTTATTATGATTTTAAGTGTTTTTTTGCTTATCAACTATCAATGAAGTGCTTGATTAATCTACCTATTAAGTGGAACTTTGTGCTTTGCACATTAACCAATAACTTAGAAAATTGAACGAAGATTCGTTTGCCTATCGACTATCAACATTGGGAGATTCCTTTATCATCAGCAGGAGTAGTATCTTGATAACGGTATAAGATAAACAGAGGCAGCTTGGGTACGTGCACAAAGTAACTAACTCACATAAGCTACCCTAGCAGATGTAAACAATCCGTAACTTTCTCATGGATCACAGTGATCATTAGAAACACTCGCATAAGCTGCACTGCAATAATGCGTTAGTTAGCAACAACTGCTGTTGTTTTCAACTTTAAAATGCTGTCAAAGTAACAAACAACAATGTAGCGTTTATTATGCAGCAGCACGTTTTATAAATATGATCAGTGAGTGAGTGAGTGAGTAGGTTGAGTAAGTTGTATTGTTTTCAGTTTAGTGGCCCTGGGTAGCCATGAACTTGGTTTCCTAGGTTATCGTCAACGTAACATTTTTTAGTCTTTAAAGTTCGTATCGATTGCATATGAAAAATGCGAGGGGCATATCACTCACAAAAAAGTGTACAAAATTTTTGTGATTTCAAAAATCACACTGAGTTTTTTGTGATTTTGATGATTTTTGTGTGATTTTTCAAAAAGTGCACGAGATTTTTTCGAGTGATATGCCCCTCGAAAAAATGAATGAAAATTTAGAAAAAGTTTCAACTATTTTCCACTAGTCGTCATCATTTACACTCTTAAACTTCTATAATCAATTTTGATATCATTTAAGAATGATAATATTGTTGTTTATTTTCACCAGCAAATTGATTGCCTAGACCATGATCTTTACATTTCATGGTCTTAAATTTGGGATTTAAAATTGTGTTGAGTTGATAGGCAAATACGCTTACTATCTTACTAAGATATTGGTTTATGTGGAATGCACAAAGGGCAAACTGAATTAGAAGACTAATAGAACTGTATGATCCTGGTTCTTCCTCTTACTTTACCAAAATCTCGTTTTGCCCCTTTGCCTGGAGTTATAGAGAACTGGCAATTTTTCTCCTGAAACTTTATGTCCCCACAGGTCTAAATATGGTTTCAAACCCACGAGCTCTTTGAAGGGTTGAGTGATCTAACCACTCTTATTATCCTAACCATCTCCATGAAGGATGGGAACTGTAAGTGAAACACTTTTGCAGAACACATTAATCTACCCAACTATACTACTAACATGAGCCCCCCCCCATATTTGTACGTGAAGCGTTATTTGCCATATTTTCGCGCGTGATTTCGTTATTTAGATATTTTCGGTTCGTGAATCCGTGATTAAAGAATCCTTCGTGCGGCCTGATTTGTTGAAAATGAGGTCGTTATTCCGTGAAAAGGAGTTTTCAAGTGCGTGATTGCGTGACGCGTACTGGTCAGTTAAAAAACATTTCTTGCATAATTAGATGGAAAAGATCGTGAAAATTTTGTTTTAAAGTCCGTGATGGCGTGATAAACGGAAAATTGACGCGTTAATCAGTTATCCAGAGGTACTATGGGGGGCCTCTAACATATGATCTATCTATGATATTACATTTTCCCCTCCAAATAACATTTTTGGGGCTGTTTGAAACTACCTTGCGTAGCCAAGATAGTCCGCTTACCAAATTTTAGCAGAGTGTCGTAACGATATGTACAAAACATTCCGCTCGCAACGATTCTATTCGGCCATAATTCACTATCAATGCTTGAGATCTTCGACCGTTAAATATCAATTTTCCTGCAAATATTCATTCGTATTTTTACCATTGTATTTTCTCACCTTATCCTCTTTTCCATGTCGAAACACTTTTTGAAATCGTTCAAACTTTCTAAATCTTCAATTCAAACGATGGTGTAAGGCAGTGTTTTCAATTTTGCGCCAATACCTTGCCTACGAATCACATGACGATATCCCTCATCTTAAATTAAAATTTGGGCCTAGAGGGATTGTCAAAGAAGAGAAGCCATTTTCTTGCTAGGAGTCCCAATATATTTTGAACGTGAGTGTGTCTTCAGAGATCCAATACAAAGTGCACGAAAGAAGTGGATTTCTTCGTGTTTTGCGAGTAAAAACAGAATCAATGGATAGAAATCTAGCAATTAAAAGGATTAATTTGTTTGGCACGTTAAAGTAATTCTCAAAAAATGCTTGCGCGATGTTATGGTGATGAAAGTTTGCAAATTTCAGTGAGTTATCAATAAGTAACAGGGAAGGTTGCCTTTCGTTGCTGTTTTGTTTCCAGAACTATCTGCTCTCGTGAATTGCCAGCATGATTAACGACGGCTGCCCGCTGGGAACATCGGACGCTACACTAAGCTCACTCGATAATCGATAACCCCTGCTATTCCATCACCATCAACAACTCTAAAAAGTTACGAAAACAAGATGCTCAGTTCCTTTATCGCATTCTCAAATAGCAAAGCGCCATTTTAATTAGCGAACAAGAGCCTTGATTATCATAATCGCTTACGTTTTGTGTTGTGGATAGATTGCGCGCAAGATAGACCTCAGATCGTGTGTCAAAACAAAAAGCAATTACAGCAAAGTCAAACAACATGTTTATCGAGCAAGACCGTTTTAGACGGGGAAAATAGCCCAACCATCTAACCAAGTGCCTAACTTAACTTTTTAAGGTTTGTATCGCTAGAATAGGTGATTCTGAGCAATTTGAGCAAACGTACCATTCCGGGAAATGTTTCATTATCACGTGAGAGATGACGTCATAAAACGGGCCTAAATGTGTATAAAAACTGCGGTAACTTTCGACAAACTCAATATATACACATGATATTTGCATATTTGAAAACAGAATTCAAAGAGCTTTCGAATGATATATAACATATTGCGAAATATTGACATAAGAATTTTGACTGATGACGTCATCAAAATATTTTCCGTTGTTTTTGATCTTTTTTGTTTGAGCAATTTGTGGATTTGATATCAAGTAAAGTTATAGAACATAACGTCAGAGAAACTGACAATTGTCAGTGGTGCGCTGTTAGCTAGCCAAGGCCGAATAAAACTGCGCATGCGCGAATACCGCATGTAAGCAAAAAGGATTTCAAACACAATGTGTGCATTGTTTGACTTTCTGTCCTTCTTTCCTATTGCTTTTAGCCATTTGTAGACTTCTAGTCATTTGTAGATTTGTCGTATTTATTCTATGTGTTGCTGCCTTTGATCGACTCCATGTGCTTCTTTATCCTATACATCGTCAACTGGTCTCCAGTGAACCACGCAGAGGCCAGGAAAGTAATCAACACTCTCTGTATCAAAAGTCCAACAACTACAACCTTCCTATGATTTCGATTTATTTAAGTGTTTTTAAACTCGGAAAAGAACTAGTCAATTCGCCAAAGTTAGGTGAAAATGCATCAAATACTGCTTGAAACGTCCATTCCAGAAATTAAGAAGAAATGTTTGAAATATAAACACGTCGCAATTTCTTCATCTTTTTATGAAAACTTAAACATTTATTTGTCAATCAAGCTTGCGAAGGAAGACATCCCTAGAGAAAAATTAGTTCTTAGATTTTAAGATACAATTTAAACGGCCACAACTAAAGTTTCGTAGCTGTGCTACAGTGCAAGTTTATACTGCAGCCGAGCCGTCAGTATTTGTAGCTGTGCGTTGCTAAGGGGCATACTTCTATCATGAACTTCGTCAAGTGAGATCTACCATCTTATTGGGAGCAGTATAATGTTTTATTTGCATTCTTCCAGTCAATTACTATACCAACGTTTACTTTGAACCAAACTGCGATTACAAGATTTTGCCTTTCGTACCACTTTAATTCATTATTGGATAATTGTATCATATTGGAATTGATTTTAGTGCATCTTAGCCCGATGTAAACATGATATTTTGCTTGTTTCATCACTTGCAGTATCGAACTGAGATCTGACGACTCAGTAAAGACTATACCGTCATTTCTTGATACAGGCAGATGGCCCATTTTTTCAAAATATATCTCTTCTTCCGTTCAAGTGTTGCTACCAGTGCATATAACTTGTCTCGCTTTCTTTGCAGTCAACGGACTAACCAAAGCATGTTGTCCGAGGTCTCCTAGCCAATGGGTTTTTTTGGTTGCTTCTGACTTGCTTCATTAACGCATTCACTTTCCTACCCTAAATAAGTAGTATGTTGTATTGCGCTGGTCAGTTTATTTACTGCTGGTAGAGCCCTGCATATTTTTGAGCTAAGAAATTTGCAGATTTCCCATCTGTCACTTATATATATGTCAATTATTTCACTTATGTCAGTATATTTTGGCATATTTCATGAACGATTCTTTCTGATCATTTGCCCATGTCAGAGGATGTGAACATCGGAGTCTTTAAGTTCACCAATTGTCAGTATCTACTTGCTATGCATGCACGGCGAGGCATGTATCAGCAGGATGCTCTAAGTGAACCATACCTTGGTCGTCACCTAAGTACTTCACGAGACGTCACGTCATTTCTTTTTCGTCTCCATTCTTTTTGAAACTTTTGCCATTTGTTGCCCTGCAGCATAAGCTGATTTAGACCATTTACCTTCTATTTTAATTTCAGATTTACGTTTATAGGCGTCCTTTTTCAGTCTCGTTTGAATTACATCAGTAATTTTGGTGGCTTCTGAAACCAGATAAAACTATTTAGCCATGCATGGTATGGTATGTCTCTTTGCAGCCACTAATAATGGTATGTCTCTTTACAGCTATCAACCCAACAATTAACCCAAAGTTTTTGGCGGTTCTTTAGAGACAGAATTACATTCATTCATCAAGAAGCTTCGTAAAACTGCATTAGCTTTATGGTAGCCACTGCCGATGGAACTGATGTAATTGTATACTTGAATGTTCGTCTTAGTTACTATTAGTAGTAGTTATTATTATATACTTATTTAGACTCGTCGTGGGGCAAATTTCTCAAAACATTTTGCAAGCCTTCAAAAAGGTACCAAGAACCTGTTTATGAACAATGTTTCATACAACTAGTATTCACGCATGCGCATTGTACTATTTTGGCTAGCTAACAGCAGCTCATTAGAAACTGGCACTCTCTTTCTCTGAAGTAATGTTCTGTGGCTAGAATTGATTTCACATTCACAAATTGCCCAAACAGATCAAAAAGATCAAAGACAACGGAAAATATTTTGATGACGTCATCAGTCAAAATCCTTATGTCAATATTTCGCAATATGTTATATATCATTCGAAAGCTCTTTGAATTCTGTTTTCAAATATGCAAATATCATGTGTATATATTGAGTTTGTCAAAAGTTACAGCAGTTTTTATACACATTTAGGCCCGTTTTATGACGTCATCCCTCACGTGATAATGAAACATTTCCTGGAATGGTACGTTTGCTCAAATTGCTCAGAATCACCTATTCTAGCGATACAAACCTTAAAAAGTTAAGTTAGGCACTTGGTTAGATGGTTGGGCTATTTTCCCCGTCTATTTAGTATCCGGCACTCAAAACAACTTCAAGCCACGCCACAGCTTAGCCTATCTTCACACTGCTCCGTATTCGTTTCTGTCCGTTTTCATTTCGCTTTGCTTTGCCTGTTCACATTGCTCTGTGTAAATATGAAAACGCTACAGAAAAGATTAAGCGTTCATATTGCTCAACCAAGGGTCAGAATTCAACGACCAAAAGTATTATCATAATATGAAGCATCCGTTTTTGTATTTTTGCTGTTCGCACTGCGTTTATGCGTTTTCAAAAGTCTCCATTTTCAGGTTGAAGTAGTATGAACACAAGGCGAAAACGGATAAGATTACGGTGCAGTGGGAAAGAGTTCCAAGTCTTTGAACACTTGCATAATTCTACAGCATCTTACATTCTGCTCCCTTCCCTCCCTCTTAACAATGTTGTTTCTAATAACAAAAATAACGCCCAGCTAGTGTATGGTGTAGTCTGATAAAGTTCCTTTTGAAAACAACATTGTTTCGAGGAGGGATGATTGGATTTGAAATAAAATGCTAGAAAAACTAAGAGAGTAGTTATTTGGTAAGATAAACAGAGGTTTTCCAATTACTTTTGGCGGGGATTGTATCAATGCCTTCCCTTCTCCTGTAGCTATTTCGATATAGGAAGTGTTTCTTCTTGTAAGTACTTATACCGAAAGCTAGTTTTGCTCCCAAAAGCCCCTAGGGGACTAACAAATATATGTGGGCCATTTTAAGGCTAGATTGACACAGCATAATCTCTTATTGATGTGTTTATGGGCTTGTAAAGACGTCACTACTGTACTCCTGTTTTTTTCAATTAAAAGCTTCAAAATACAAAAGGTTTTTATTCCATACGGATCCGACCACAAGCCCTACTACTAAAAGTTCATTAATTTTTATATTTTTTCCAATTGTTAAATGACAACAATGGAACAAAAGAATCCATTGTATTTAATCAGAAATCCTTAGTTCTAGGTTCCTTATAAACTGGTTCATTATACAAAAATATTGTTTAGCAACATCAACATCAACAAGAGTTATAACCACAAAAAGATTGTCTACACCAAGGCTTTTACATAAAGAAATGAAGAGAAAATGATGAAAAAAGAAATTTAAAAAAGGCCGTATCGCAAGAATAGCGAAAACATGGATACTTAAGCTTTTCCTATGACACTCAACAGAGTTATACGTCAGAAAGAGAACGAAATAAAATCCTAACGAATTATCATTCCCAGGTGTAGATCGAAATAGACCAACCAGAAAAGAGGTGAATGATTGGTATGGTATTGGCAAAATAATAAAAGATGCAATTCTGCAAAGGTTACACTTTTATTCGTGGCTGCAAGATGATTTAAACACCCTTGATCGATAAAGTTTTCTAATTTCAAAGCTAACTCTCTGGAGCACCCGGAATAAATCCTAGATTAAACGATGTTCTCGATGGATTTAATTGCAAATTTAATTGAAGTGCGCATAGTCTAAACATTATTCGTGCGATTAAGATAATCAAACGATAAGTTTACGTCACCTGAAGAATTTCCTGTCTCCCAAGTCCACCGAATTTCGGTCTGAAAACAAAACAGTTATATCAGTTTCACGGCGTGTTATTTGTTCTAAGTCATCCTAGGACCAATAATAGGAATATGATAAGAAAGGAAGTTTTTTTGTCAGAAAATACTTTCGAAAAGTTGAGAAGAAGAATGTTTTAGAAAATCAATTTAGCGGAAACGAAACATGTGGCAAACAGCTGAAAAAAAACACGGAAAAGTATTAGAGACAAAATCGAAACGTACGAATTTCTCCATTCATCAGCTCCCTGTGAGTCCCACGGGGGTTTAGTAAGGCCAACAATATTCGGATTGGCGACTTTGTTGACTTTGGTGTTCTGAAGAAGTTGCGAGACAAACGAGCCATCCACGTCTAAACTTTGTGGGCAGTTTACAACAAAATCATCCTAAAAAGGAGAAAGTTCAAAAATATACCATTGCCTGACAAGTTTTGAAAATGCTATCCTCATCCCTTAATGAATTCTTAAAACAGGGGATATATAAACAATAATTGGTTTTTTACAAGGTGGCCCACAAAAAGTTAACCCCGGAACTAATCATTATAAATAGTGAGACGTTGTCTTGGAACCAAAAAGTTAATATTTCAAATATTTTACCATAAAAAAACATCAGCTCAACTTTTGCTTACAATAACAACAGGTAGTGGGCAGCTGTTGATGTCAATTTTGGAGGAGACATTTTTGTTTACGATAACATATTTTAGTTTACTTGATTCACTTCTTCAAAAATTGAAAATACGTCAATAAAGCTTGCCTAAGAAGAGTCCCTTGGAGGGAAACTTACAGACAGTCCTGCAAAAGACAACAGACCTCACTTGTATAACAGACCCCAGTGCATGATGGGAAATGATCCCTTAGCAACGCATTCACCTTGAGCTGCTAACAGATATGGAAAGGCCTAGAGTAGCATGCACCAGAATAAGGAATAAGGAATAATTTCCTGGCATTGAATAAGTGTTCTAGTCTATGGTGGGTAATGTTCCAGGCTCGATTTCTCGTCGGGGAATTTATGGGTGGTGGAAGCCCATTTATACGGCTATATTGCCAAAGTATTAGGCCATAGCTGATGAATTCATATTTACGCATGGCTCTGAAGAAGGAATCAAATAAATCATTATCAAATTAATTTCTCCAAAACAGGAATTTATGCCTCAGTTGTGGATAGGTCTGCAGCTGGAAACACTAACAAATTCAGCTTTTATGACCTGTTTAGAGCCTTGGGTTAACGCACTGGTCAATGTGGGTAAAGTCCTAGGTTCGAAACTTGAATTTGGCATCTTGCAAATATGGAAGCCTACTTAACAGAATACGACACTAAAAGGCCTGTTCCTATCAAGCAATGCAAAGATGAAGTCGACAGTCTTTGGCGCTATCATTTCCTTCACTTATTGAATATACAGCCGATCCATCAAGTTACTGTACTGTAAAACCCGCATGTAAGAACCACTTCTTTTAAGAAGCTCTACCCTAAAATTTCAGTATTTTAAGGAACTTCTTGTTGAATGAAATCACGAAAGTAACAGTTCTGATTGAATATGAAATATATTGTGTAAGCTAAGTTAATGCTATAATGCATGCACATGTCACTTTAAATTACATATCCTAATAAAAATCTGTTAAAATGTCCCTAACAATTAAGAACCTTTGAGGGTAAAGCTAAAATATAGAGGTTTTAGCATGAAGGTCTTACTGTATGTGATAAAGAACTATGAAGTCCAAACCTTCTCAAATTGTAAATGAACTTTGTTGATGGTTTTGCTGACTTCTTCGTAAACTTCTTTGATTTCTTCTCCAGCAAACAGATTGCTGTCCAACAATTTAACCATCGAGTCGTCAATCTTGAAGAAAAGAGAAGCAAAAAAAGTTTAGAGCTATTTTCAGCTTCATGGGCGAAAATCTTCATATAGGCAGAAAAATCTGAGAAATATCAAAAATCATTTTGTTGGTCGACCAAGGATTTCGAAGCATTCCTTGTTTTGCTACATTGTTGACTTTCAGATTTATATTGAAAAGAAACTAGTAGACACTACAGACATTTTTAAGAGAAAACTGAAATTCCCTAACCAAAACCATAGCCCGATACCTTAAATGTTAAAATTAAAATTACAACTCTTCCGTACAGTAAACAAGGGGGAAAACTGTTTCATTGATAGGGCCTAGATTCTGAGTCCTTAGAATTATTTGATGCCTACTCACTACACTAATAAATCCACACACGGATTAAAACATTGTTTCCTTCGAAACCACCAAAAAGAAAAAAAGACAAGAATATCCTTGCTTCATACCTTTCGTATCATTCATAATTTAGTTAATTTTGAAAAGAGTTAGGATGAGACAGAAATTCAAATTTTGAAATTCACCAATGTTATATATTACTAATTCTGATTTTAAATACTACAATAATATTACCTACATGGTCTAACAGCCAATAACGATTCTATATCTTTAATGCCATTAAAACCTAACTCTATAATCGACCCCGTTAACTTGATATATATTACGTTCGTATAAGCATACTCTACCATCTAACAAATAAAACAACTACATGAAATTAAGATATGAACGGCTAGAAGGGAATTTGAGCTACATATTTTAAGCTATATTCACAAACTATAGTGAATTTGTAATCAGTAATATTGTGGATAATCGATACTGTGGTGGTGATTTTGTACTACTGAACTGGATAATCATTTTATGATAGGAGAAGTGATCCTGATTATCACACTATTGATCATAGTAGTGAATAATCACCACCAAAGTAGTGACTACCCGGAACAGTAGTGCAAAATAACCACCACATTAGCATGATAAACCAAACAATATTTATTGATGATCACAACAAAGGTGATTATCCACCACAGAGGTTTTATCTACTACAGAAGTTATTTTCTACCACAGTACGACAGCAGTAGAGAACACCGCAGTAGTGACCCCCAAAAAAAGCAATCCTCTGATTTCTGATCATTTTCGTTATCACAATCTTCAAAGGGCTTTCCCATATGTTACCTCACGATTAACACGCATGTTAGGCCTAATGAATGTTGTATTGCGTTTTCTGTGGATTCTCTTCACTACGTCATTAATCTACTCTATTTCAAAATCAAACAGAAATCTTCCAATCATAAGGCAAGTCTTCGCATTAAAACAAACTAAGGAATGGCAAAATAACATAAGTCAATATACAGAAAGAGTCCAGTAAATAGGAACCACTTTATAAGAAACGTTAGGTTGAATTTTCCTTGAAATTTTGCCTTCCTGTAAGAAACTAGTCAACTTGATCTTACGGAGGTTTCTAATAGACGCTACCACATCTATCAAAATTGTACAGCCCTTGAAAGTATGAAGTTTGAAACATTTCTTAAATATTCCATGGAAAGAATCTAAATTTCATAAACAAGGTTAAGAGTTTTCTTGGGGAGTGCGCTAAGGTTGAATACATTTCCTTAACATTCGATTTTGTTTTCTCTTGGCTTCTTTAAAGGATTTTGATGGAACTGCAAAAGGATAACTTTGGAATAAGAAGCCTTTGGACTTGTTTTAAGATGAATAGCCTTTCACACTGCTCCGCATTTGTTTACCTCCGGTTTGAAGACCAAGAGAGATACCTGTTCACACTGCTTCGTTTACAAACAAATACTCAATGAATAAGACGAATGTTTCACACTGCTCCAAGCAAATACGATGTTCCTCGTCACATTTCTAGACAAATATTTCAATAGCAATAACACTGTTACATCCCAATGTCTCCGTCTTCTGTGTGAACACCGAAAACGGCACGTATTCAATATGCACTGTATTCGAAAGTGTGCGTTTTTGTTTTGATATTCAAACAGCTCCGTATTTGAAGTGAAGCAGTGTGAATGAAAGGCCAAAACGGATAGGTTTTGTTCCGTTCTCTTTCACGAGCCGTTTAGTTAACAACAGGCTATAAGAAATGATTCTATTTCACAGGTCCTTATGTTAACATACATTGACATAACCTAGAAACGGATACAGAGAAGTAAAGTTCAGTTTTTCGTTATTCTCGCACCACAAATTCTACAGAACATATCTTGAGGTCGCGAGGGTGCCTTGCACTCGGAGCAAAATGTCTCGACAAAGCTCGGTCTACTCCGAACATCTAAACCAACGGACCGGCTAACCGGGATGCTATTTGCGAATCTTTTGTTCATATTCTGCAGTGAGAGGAAATAGTCGAAGTACTTTCTCTTCTGCTGCACATGCAGGTCGTGCTCTGCAGTATGGGGGAGAGGGGCCTCACGCTTGGACATCAAATGGCGGTCTCTCTCCCCGTGAAGCGAGCTGCCTCGAACACAGCAACGGCAGGCTGCTGGGTCCATTCTACTGGGAGGCTGGAAGGCTGAGATCTGCCTGGCATAGTTAGCAAGAGAAGCAGCAGCATGCCCATCCAGTCTCTTGGGCTTGATTTCCTTGAGCCTTGTCATGGAGTGGGGAGACAATATCTCCACTGCCTTAAGGAGATTGCCATGACAGTTGACAAGCACCGACCTCAGGATGGTCGGGTCTAGATAGGGGAAGATCTTCAACAGTATTTCAGACGGGTCCTTGTTGCAGTCTGCGGAACGTAGTAGATTAGAAGCAGTTGAGATGGGGCTCTCCATCGGCTGACTCATCTCAGGACTCTCTATCGTGCTTTCGCTCGTGTTGTTGTTTTCCTGCCAGACAGGGCTTTCAGTGCGAGCTTCGAAGTTCTCGCTTTCACAGCTGTCTGGGTTTCCACCTTCATTCTCCTCGATTCCTACGTTAAAGAAACAAAACACAGTTAGGAAATTCATACCAATAATGAATCAAGAATACCAAGAAACCTAATATTAAACCCTCCATGTTCATTTACGAGCCTCCCAGCCGAAGTTCACCGAATTCCAAAGCGAATGACCGAACTCCACAAACAACAAGTTTTTCAGCATAGAATAAGGATTAAGGGTAAAATTCAAGAATCCTTTATGTATAATGAACCCTCCATAAACCACCCATAAACCCTTCATATTTCTTTACGAGCCTTCCTAGCCGAGTTTCACCGAATTCCATACTGAACAACTAAACTCCATAACAACAAGTTTTCCGCATTGAATAAAGATTGATATTGAAATTCAGGAATCATTTATGTGTAACAAATATTGAATGAATTAATAGGACCTTTAGTTGGTAGTCTGTAACAGTTTATCTACACGTATAAATATTTTTACAATATGGCTCAGGGTCTATGTAACAGAAAATAGAACGTAAACAAATGATATTCAAAAGCTGAATGAAAAAGTTAGATTAAGACATTTGAATCCTTAAAGATGTATCCAAATCAGTTCTTGAACTTTAGCTGTAGAATCATACACATAAACTTTATTTCAAAACTTGTTCCGTATCGGAGTAGCTATAGCTAGGAATGTTTAAGAGATCGGTATTTTATGCGCCCATCTTATTGTATCCACACAATCGTGTGTTGTTCTAATGCACAAATCATACTAATTTGACAAATTTATATGAGATACAATGCCATTAAATCAGCCAAACATTAAAAAGTCAATGTTGCTTTGTTTTTGTCGAAATGATCTTGCAACAATACTTCGTCTTCATACTGTCTGGGTCTAGTTGCCTTGAGGCATGTTGTCATGCAGTACATTACCAAAAACACAGTAATATGGAGTAAGTGTGTTCCACAGTCTTATTTCAGAGTAAACTATATCCAACATGGTTGCAGACGAAGGACAGGGCCTTATTCTGAACAGGGATGTGTTAGAACGAAGTGTTAGAACGAACAATTTCACTAAGCAAGGAAGCATATAAAGTCCAAATGTGTGAAATTCTCTAGCTTCTGCCTTAGAAGTTGCCCATTTTGAAAGATCAAAATAGAGACACCACAAATGTCAACCAATAGTATATCGCTATAAACGAGATAATATATCACTAAATAAAGAAGAATATAAAGTCTACGTGATTCTAATGCTCCGTCTTCTACCTCAGAAGTTCTCTTTTTCAAAACAACAAACGAAAGATACCAAAAGTTCAGAGGAAATGTCAGCCAGACAACGCCCTATTTCCAGCGAGAAGGGGTTTTGAGGCTCAAATTGCTCAGACTTCCTATCATCACTCAGCTTGTTAACAGATGCAAGCTACTACCCCAATTCTTCCAATATCTATTTGAATATTTGTGTATCTTTAAATTGAATTTTTCCTCCATAATGAACGCCAATAAACAATAAGGTATTGAACAAGTCGAGAAAGACTATAGAGATTCCTTCTGTTGCAGAACATAACTTGTGATCCATTCATTTCTTGTTTTTCTAGTAACTCATCACACCTTACTCAAAATGGAGCATCAACGTTTTGTTTTCAAATCTAGAATCGTAGAATGATATGCTACTTTGTGTACCAAATCTTACATGTCTCTATGCACTGGAGGACACGACGGAACACACATACAGGCAAGACTTGCAAAAGCATTTCTAATGCATAACCCTAGAATATGTTAGCAAAAGTTTTGAAACAACAAACGTTAAAAAGTTTCCCTTTGAAAAACGTCCATGGATAACATCAATAAAAACAATGGAAGCTAGGTAGTAAACTAGTAAAGCATCGAGATTCTCCTTTTCGTTAAACTTTGCCGTGAGGGACACATCGAAATACCCATCATAGGCTAGACTTGCAAAAGCAATTCTAGACATACCTCTAGAATATGCTAGTATGAGTATATTCGTACAATCTTCCTTTGAAAGACGTTTAAATGGTTCATAGATAACATCATATAAACAATGAAAGTCAAATATTAAAAGAGTAAAGCATCACACCTAAAGAAATTCTCCTTTCCGTTAAACTTTACCTTGGGGGACACTTTGAAATACGCATAGACTAGACTTGCAAAAGCATTTCTAAACCGTACCTCTAGAATATGTCGGTATGAGTGTTGAATCAAAAACAGTTGAAAATTTCCGTATGAAAAAGGCGAAATGGTAATATAGTATAAACAATGAAAGTAAGATAGTAACAGAGTAAAGAATCATACCTAAAGATATCCTCCTCTTCATCAAACTTTGTCGCTCTTCCTCGGAGGCTCGCACGAAACTGGCAACATTGACTTGCAACTTGGCATCTCTGTTCATCTCTTCCTGAGCTTGTTGTCTCCTTAACGCAACCTGGGCGGCCATCACCTTCTGTCTCTCTGATATAAGAATGCATTTGCTGCACCGACAGTTGCGCCACTGGCACACCCTTTTGTGCCCCTTGAGCCAAGACACGACTCCATGGTTTCGGCATCTGGCACATTTAGGGGCTCTCGGAGGCTTCGTCTCAGGAGACAGCAAAGACGGAGGGGAGTCAGGGAAACGCATGAAGCTTGGACCATCCATGGAGAGAGAAAGTTTTAGTAGAACGTAAAGTCTAACCCCGGGCAGTATTATGAGACAACGGTCTGCAAAATGTTTCACAGCAAAAAAGCAAAGTTCTCTCTTTTTTGCTGCAGAGTAGCGGAATTCTCTCTCTTTTTCACGAACAACCAGCGAAATTCTCTATCATTTATCAGCAAAGCAGTGGAAGTCTCTCTCCTCTTCAATAGAGCAGTGGAAGTCTCTCTCCTTTTCAGCAGAGTTGCGGAATTCTTTTTCTTTTATCAGCAGAGCAAAGGAATTCTCCCCATAAGAACAGTAGAATTCTCTCTTTCTCCAGAGCAGAGCAGTGGAGTTCTCTCCCGTTTTAGGCTCCGTTGATTTTCTAGATTCTCTCTGGGAGTTCTTGACGAAAACCTTTAGACACCTTGATTAGATTGAAACTTCGAGCCAGTCTTTGGAGCGAGTTAATTTTCCAGCTTTTTCCACGAGAATGAGAAACAGCAGATGGGCGTAGGTCTCAAACGATATAACGCAAGAGTTTGTTTACCGGTAAATAAGCTAGAGAAGCTTGTGATAACGATAATGCAAGTTTATTGGAAAACTCACGAAGTAGCTTCCGAATGAAAAATCAGCTTGGAAATCGTATCGCTTCGCCAGACCAGTTAATGACGTGTGTAGTGTCTATATGAGTCGCAACTGGAGTGAAGTTTGTCTTTATAAGTCTGTGGTGACCTGGGAGCGTTTCGGTGAAATAAAGTCGAGAAGCGAGTGGCCTCCACTGCGCAGGACAGCGCTCACAGTCTAATCTTCTCATAACATTGCAGCTGTTATCGTATTGTAAGATTGCGGTGCCTCTTTCCCCTGTTATTAAATCCTTTACTGAATCAACTTGCTATCTTAAAGAGAGGCTCGCTTCTCGAGGTCAACTCCCAACGTCTTCTTCCACGCTGCTTGCCTCTGAGATATATGCCAGGAATTCATAAGACGGTCTTCCTTTTGGGCTTGCACTCCGTCCAGCCGCTTTGTTCTGTTATATTTTGGTAATATCCTGGAGAGAATGAAAAGATATTTTCAAAAACAATGTTTGTTTAATCTCCTAGAAAACTTAGCTCTTCGATTGTTCGGTAATCAGAAGAGAAAATCACGTCAAAGACGCTGGGATTGTCAGAATTACTCCGACGTGAATAAAGAAAGTCGGTGGTTATCGTATTTGCTTAGTTGATACGTTTTCTTTTTATGTCATTGTGATTTGCGACGTGATATTATAATGATTAAATGATATGAATCAACTAATATAGACCAGCTAACATGAACAGTTATGGGGATAAAGAGTGAAGGAATTAGCTTGCCAGAATGGCAACTGCTTTTCTGTCTAGGTTTTCCTGTTACAGCAATATAAAGTAAACAACATAATGTAAATAAGGATGAACTAAAACAAGTTATTACGAAAAATTATGGGGGCAAAGGGTAAAGGAAATAGGTTGCTAGAATTGTAACTGCTTTCTTACCTAGGCTTTCCTGTTACAGCAACATAAGGTAAATAACATTAATTGTAAAAAAAGATAACTTGAGAACAGTTAACATGAATTGTTAAGGGGCAAAGAGTGAAGGAAATAGCTTGCCGGAATAGCAACTACTTAACTAACAAGTCTTCCTTGTTAAGGCATAGAGCAATACAAAGTAAATAACATAGAGTTAATGTAAATAACGTATGAATTAAGGTTACCTCATATGAAAAGTTAATGGGTTAAAATAACAATTTGCAAAGTTTGTTGACTAGTTATGGAAACTGTGATAAGTCCAGTATTTTTGCATCAAGTCTCTAATAGGCTTCCAATGTGGAAAACGACAGTAGGAAATTAGAAGCGATTGAGTGTTTGATAAAGAAAAAAATAAAAAGCTAGAGCGTTTATCTCGAATGTGTTGTGTATTTTGTGCTCCTTATGGTGGTGCTACAGTGTTCTAACTGCCGGCACGTGTGTTTTGCTTCTGGGCATCGGTAGGTTCAATATATTTTGCTCATTCGACTTCAGTAATTTTGCAATCTCTTCGTTGTGCAGCTGGCTACCGGTAGAGAGCTTTTAGGATCGGTTTCACATGACCATATTAACCAAATCTAAATAAAGCAAGTTGAAATTAGCTAATTGAACTTGCAGCACTCTCAAAACTATATAATCTCACAACTACCAGTACCTTTTGCCAACAAACTATAATGAAACCCTCCACACGTATAACAAATATCATTTTCACTACTAGATTTCATTAAAATTATAGCGTTATTTTGATACACCCGGTATGTGAGCAGTATATCCCTGTACAATATTTATATGTACCCCCTCTGAGAATCAACCAAGAGTCTGTCCGAGGGTAGTTTTTCATTCAAAAATGAGTTTTAGTCCAAATGAAATCTTGAGTACAAACAAAGAAAAGCGTAATGTTATGAGCCATAGCTAAGTAAACAAAGCAAGTCTCGAAGATAACAAGACTCGAAGATAGCAAGGAGCAACGCCGTCACTTAATTCGATTTATATACGGATATTCAATGCAGAACTTGTTAAGCCCCTGTTGAACATGTTATAAGTCTAATAGGCGTGGGTTCTCGTCATAATGTCCGAGGCGAGTTGAATAAAAGTGCGAGTTTTTGCTCCGTTGGCTGCTACCACAGAGTGTTGCTTTATTAACGTGAGATTCCAAGATCACATACTGTGTCAAGGTGCTATGTTTAACTGTTCATTAGGCAGTTTCAGCCTAAGGAAAGGCTATACAGTTCATTTGAGGGCATTCAGTAATGTTTAGGATGTTCAGTACTGTGTAGGGGTATCATCAGTACTGTGGGAGGATACCATCAGTACTGTGGTGGAGTATTCATACCTGTAAAGGGAAACCACAAATACATATTATCTCCAAAGCGATTGTGTTTCCAACCACAGCATTACATATCCTCCACATTACTGATGGTATCCCTTCACAGAGCTGATAGTGGTATCCCTCCATAGAATTAAATATCCTCCATATCACAGATGGTATCTCTCTACAGTACAAGATAGGATTCCTCCACAGTACTGAACATCCTTTACATTACTGAATGGTATCCTCCACAGTACTGAACATCCTCCACAGTACTGAATGGTATCCTCCACAATACTGAACATCCTATGCATTACTGAATGGTATCCCTCCACAGTACTGAACATCCTCCACAGTATTGAATGGTATCCCTCCACAGTACTGAACATCCTCCACAGTACTGAATGGTATCCCTCCACAGTGCTGATAGTGGTATCCCTCTATAGCACTGATGGTATATCTCTACAGTACAAGATAGGATTCATCCACAGCACTGAATGGTATCCCTCCACAGTACTGAACATCCTCCACAGTACTGAATGGTATACCACTACATTACTGCACAGACGCTCGCAGGGTGAGTTTTGAATACAATAAAGTGCTATTGATTGGATAAACCTTTATCAGCTAGCCTGGAAAGAGGGTACAGTCAAATAATGATATGTACCGTACACGTCTATAGAAGCAAACCAGTGACCCCCTGGCTCATTTTCAAGATTTCATTAGTTTGATCAACATCAAAATCAAGCGAAGTAATTAATGGAAAAAAAGGACGGCAGGAAGAAATGAAAGCGTATTTGATGATGAAGAGCACAGCGGCAAATCCATTATTTGAATATCAACATCTCTCAGAGTAATGAAATTAACCTTAAAAAATTATATCATATATTAGCTTTCCCTTCAATAAGCAACTGAGCTTGGGTCCGAACCTTCATAGATGCTTGAATATATTGGGTTTCAGCACTCGAAATTTCTGCTAAGGCTTTAGAACTAGTTTTTCATTGTTGCGTCACTGCTGCGTTCAACTAAACGTTCAAATGCGAACGGTTCGACTCAAAAGACTGTCAGTCAACACCAATGCTTTGCAGCCGTTTCATTTAACTTTTCTGGTAATCGAGCAACTCTAGTAAAAGGGATCTGATTGGTTGTTTCGTTCTTGAGTGGGTATCTGATTGGTTGTTTCGTTTTAGAGCAGGGATCTGATTGGTTTTAAAGAATTCTAAAGAATACAATAAACATGTTTTTTCGTTATTTTGAACACAATAAATTTTCGGTAACACAGTACTTCAGGGAATACTTAATAAAATAAACAGCCAAGAATGATTTTGTTGATTATCCAATAGGAGAGGATTTAACTTAATGTACTACAACGAACTAACTGTTCGTTTAACCCACACCCTGGGGGTCCATTATGGAAACAAGATCAACACCTTAACAATGCTGTACCTACTACTGAATCTAACGGTGTCGTCTTTAATATATAGCTAGTTCTAAATTCCTAGTTCTAAGTTTAATATACAACTAGTTCCAAGTTCTTAGTTCTAGGTTTAATATTTAGCTAGTTCTAAATTCCTAGTTCTAAGTTTAATATATAGCTAGTTCCAAGTTCCTAGTTCTAGGTTTAATATATAGCTAGTTCTAAATTCCTAGTTCTAAGTTTAATATATAGCTAAATCTAAGTTCCTAGTTCTCAGTTTAATATATAGCTAGTTCTAAGTTCCTAGTTCTAAGTTTAATATATAGCTAGTTCTAAATTCCTAGTTCTTAGTTTAATATATAGCTAGTTCTAAATTCCTAGTTCTTAGTTTAATATATAGCTAGTTCTAAATTCCTAGTTCTAGGTTTAATATATAGCTAGTTCTAAATTCCTAGTTCTAAGTTTAATATATAGCTAAATCTAAGTTCCTAGTTCTCAGTTTAATATATAGCTAGTTCTAAGTTCCTAGTTCTAAGTTTAATATATAGCTAGTTCTAAATTCCTAGTTCTTAGTTTAATATATAGCTAGTTCTAAATTCCTAGTTCTTAGTTTAATATATAGCTAGTTCCAAGTTCCTAGTTCTAGGTTTAATATATAGCTAGTTCTAAATTCCTAGTTCTAAGTTTAATATATAGCTAAATCTAAGTTCCTAGTTCTCAGTTTAATATATAGCTAGTTCTAAGTTCCTAGTTCTAAGTTTAATATATAGCTAGTTCTAAGTTCCTAGTTCTAAGTTTAATATATAGCTAGTTCCAAGGTCCTAGTTCTAAGTTTAATATATAGCTAGTTCTAAGTTTCTTTGGGTGATTTAGGATACAAGAACAAGACAGTGTAGCTATAACAACCAAACCTGTCTAATAATCCTTAGCAAGGCTGAATCATTAAAACAGCTCGTTTCCAGAACGATAAACTTACTCCACCCAACAATGGAATACTACAACAGAGTCACAGAATGACTCCAACAGAAATTCACAACAAACGACATTGAGCGATATTCTATTGGTCGGATTGATATGCTGTTGCTGAGTAAGTCATTAAAGAATGATTTAGAAGGGCGGGGGAAGTATTCAATAATCACGAGAGCAACATGGAAATAAGAAGGTAGCAGATGAGAGAGTCCCAGACATATTTAAGCGAGTCGTCACATTTCCCAGATTACATCTCAGTCGTCACTTCAGCCACATGCGAACGAATCCACAGAAGGCACTCAATTATTTGTAGGGATCGCTGACCTCAAAACGAAGACTGGATCGAGTATTTTACTGTTTCCAGGGTCGAAGGTTTGAAGCCAGTTCCTGCGTTTTGGAATGGAGCCCTCTAATATGGCTGCCAAGAGGCTATATTCACTTCATTGTTCTTAACAATAGCTGAACAATTATTCAGAATCGCGCTGATCATTCGCAACATTGCAACAATTATAAAAGCTATTAACAAGCCAACGTTGATCTTTCCATGAATGTCAATGCATTGAATAGGTCCTTCAAATATGGCTGCCGATTACTTCATTTTTGAACGAATAATGCTCGATCCAGTCTCTTTTCACCAGCAGTATTAATGGTTATACTGAAGCAGAGATTAGGCTCAATCTAAATGTTTCTCTGGATAAACATGTTACCAATAACAAACCTTAATAGCAATAGTAGGACCTACGTCACTGTTAAATATATTAAATGGTCTATTTGTATGGTGCAAAAACTAGGGTAAGTTTGAGTATACTTTTACTAATATCAATCTTCACCATGTAATGAGTTTTGTAGAAAAAGAATGTTTAGAAAGATAATTCATGATAAATATAGGTTGGATCAGGATATGGAATTTATTTCGAATGATATTTGAATAACACTCATGAACCCCTTGGATATTTAGTGGACTTTCAGATAACGATCATATGGATAAACTTTCCTAAAAGTCAAGAAATTTGGAATTCGTAACAATATTTTGTTTACCGGGTCCTAATAGTATCAACATAGTTTTACATTGCAACTCTGGTCAATCGAGATAATTTGGAGAATGGAAATGACCCCAGGAGGACTCGAACCCGCGACCTCTAGATAATTATTCTAGTATGCTAAGCACAGCGATTGTTTTTCAAAGGCATGCTTCTTCTCAAGTAAATATTTGATTCTCCTTTTTGAAAGGCCATCCATGGTGATGTAATTTCAACTTTAATCAACCAATGTCGCTCATTACTGTAACTTAAACATGACTATTACTTCAGTTCCCATTACGAATATCAGAATAAGAGTTTAATGCGTGCTTTGGGGTTGCTAACAGCTTCCATGGACTTCAGCTGTCGAAGGTTTAGCAGAGACGGAGTCTCCCAGTGGTATGGATTAAAACAGTCGAAAGAACTAAGTACCAGGAAGTTGAATAAAATGCAGAGAAATTCTGAGTTATTGGATTCGTAACGATCGACATGACACTGTAGACTAATCCACCAAGTCGAGTAATAGTATTGAGCTAATTCAGCAGATGGCTACGCAGAAAGTAATAACCGGCATCAAGGGCGAGTTCTATATTGTCTTACTTATGATGATCACACCTGGAGTTTTTGTGAAGGATGATTCCAATAAAACTGCATCCTAAATTGCTTACTATGGGGGTCATCAAGATTTGTGGAATAGCAGAATTGAAAAAAAATTGAAAGGGGAATACAAAATCCTTGCAATGAAGGACAATAATCTTATCTGCAGGGTACGGACCTGAACTTGTGATACTAAGCAACGTTCGACCTCTTTCACTAAAAATGATTGACTACAAGAAAGATATCTATTAATTCTTTATCTGAAAAAGAATTTGAAAGGACAAAGGGTATATTTTTCAAAAAATGAGATCAAAATGTTCCAAGAAGAGTTTCATTTTTCACCCCACTGATAAATCTGTTTCAAAATCAGCCCAGAATCATACATTCTTTTAATACACCAATTGCTAAAAAAGATATATCAAAAACAACTATAAAATAATAACTTAAAAGTGACGAGGGCATGTGCTAAGGTGTTAAGTTATCCCACAGAAATATTCGAGTACATTGCATCAACTCCTAGAATATTCCCTTTGTTTACTTTAACAACAACCTCCTGGCACATCCACTTTCATGTCAACATAGGTCTTCCCAGCATACCCCCTTTTTAATGTTAACATGAGAAGAGATCATGCTTTTACCTCATTACAGTTTAAAAACAATACACTATCCCACGTGGTACGTTCGAAATCCTAATCAATAATGGCTGAAGCATGCCAACGTGCTTAAGAATCAGGTAATCAACGACTACGCAAATATACGACAAGGTACCGACAATACGACGATATCCTCATCAGTAACCACAATACAACAATATCCCCTTTAATAACAACAATACGACATTATCCCCATCAATAACAACTATACGCACCGATAACGAGCTTGCAGTACGACAATATCCTCATCAACAACGAAAATACAATATTATCCCCTTCAATAACACTAATATCCCCATCAATAACAACAACACGCTCCAATAACGAGCTTATTAACCAAATACAATGATTACTGGTGTGTCTGGGAAACGACCGTACGGAAATGTACTGACATAATCGAGACAATATGATCATGGAATATACGAAAATTTGCTTGAAATATGGGTTCATGTAAAACTTGTAGTTAAACCCTGTCCCATTGGATAATACGACCAACATAATCGCATTGGGCTATTCTATTCATTTGGTATTCCCTGAAGCACTGTGTTCTTGAATATCTGTCTGCTCTTCATAACCAAAGAAGCAAGTGTATTGTATTCTTTGAAACGAAAAAGCCTATTATTCACCCATTACTAAAGCCACTACCTTACCGACAATATGAATATACGAAATACAAAACGACCATGCTACAATGTGCTGCCAATACGACCATGCTACGATGTGCTGATCATACCATCATACTACACGTGCTGATCGTAAGACCATACTGAAGTTCCACGACGTCCTAATCAACAAGCTTATAAATAAATACGACGCTTACAGCAAAACAACACTGATTTATCCATGTGCACAGTCGGCCCCTTTATGGATGACGTAGGTTCTTTAGTAATGTTTTTTGGAACTTGACAAATATAATGTGTCGCTATATCTCAAAGCAAGCTTTGCTGTAAATTAACAAATAGAAAACCATCTTAATTTGAGAGCAATGCATGCTTTGGGAATAAGCTTAATTCATGTCCCTGGACACATTTGTATAAAACAGACTTCATTGTATGGGGCTAAGCCCAATTTAGGGGTCTATTTACTGGTTCGTTTGTAATTTAGGTTCTGATGGTAATAAACAACTAAGACAGGACTGTGGGACCACTGATCTCAAAATAAAGACTGGATCGAGCATCTATCGCTCTGAAATGAAGTCATTTGTGGCCATATTGGTAGGCCCAATTTAATACATTGAGATTTCACTAGGGGCTGCTTTTTCCTTTGACGATTGTTGGAATGTCATGAATGCTCAGCAATAGACTGAATAATCGTGCAGCTATTGTTAGCAAAGAATACAGTCAATATGATTTCTTTGGCAACCATATTGGGAGGCCAAACGTTAGTCGAAGCAATTGGCTTCAACATCTGAATCCAGAAACAGCAGAATGCTCGATCCAGTCTTTATTTTGAGATCAGTGTGTGCGACCCAGTGAAGCCAAATCGTTAACTTGGTCAAACTTTGACCCTGCACACCTAAAATTCGGCGAAATCCGCAGTGAATAACTCTGCCTGTCTGTGAACAGCGTTAACACACGACTAGGGTAACCAACAAGGTTTTATCAATGAGAACGAACAATCAGAAACATTTAGAAATAATAACAATTATTCGACTAAGTTGATTAGTTTTGTGAAAAACACTGTTACAGCCTTTGATTGTTGCAGAACTTGAGAATGGCGAGGAAAATCATAAACATAACGAAACATGAAAACTTCTAAAGCCTAACGTCTGACATTCACTAGAGAAGTTCGTTAGAGTGAGAACGAAATATTTGCCAATCAAAAAGGAGACGACTATTAGCTGCTATCGGAAGAAACCTAGTAGGAATACGAATTCTTCCCGTCTACAAAATATGGGAAAGTGAAGGCGAGGAAAATTGAAAACATAGCCAAAAATAATAACTACTAAAGCTTTGCATCTGAAACTCAATCTAGTAGTAACTTAGAAAGAGAACGAAAAATAGACCAATCAGAAAGAAGGAGAACAATAAACTGCTATCGAAAGAGCCCTTATGGGAGAACGAATTCCTTCTGAACTTCCGTCTATAAAAAATGCGATGCATTGATATCTGAGATGCGCGGCTATCAAAAGCACTGTTATCTTCTTCCTTCTTGCCCTTGCTCGGGTCAGATCTTACGTTTGAGCGCAAGTGTTGTTTTCAAATCTCGCAATGGCAAACGATACATTTATTGAAAGGCTTAAATCAAATTGAGGCCCATCCGTATTTACACGTGGACATATTTACGAAAGCGAACAAAAATTCTCATTTGACGCATAAAGCAAATGACAAAAGATAAAAATTGAGTTTGACTGCGAATGGAAATGTAGAAAGCCGACAAAATAAATTCAATTTGAGAAGATAACAAAAGAAAAACAAAACTAACAAAATTGTTATTAAATTTTCAAAAGAATTGTTTGAACGACTTTGAGTGATTCTCGACGTGGATACACATTTTTATTAAATAAGAATTTTTATGGATTTCGATTGTTTCCTTTCTTTTGAAATGAGAGAGTATTTTCTAAAGGTTCACCTACGAATCGATCAGAAAAATGAAATATTTAATGAAATTTTACACAAGAAAGATATTAGTATATCTAAATTATGCAGTAGAAATTCCAGCGTTTATGTGTGACGTGTATAATTGTTAACAGCAACAAATGCGCTGGTTTTGCATATATCCACAGACAAAGGTGCGTATAGGCATACAAAATGTGTATGTGTATCATTGCACAAAATTAAAAACGGAAGGTGTTGCCTGTATCAATTCATATATCCACAAAGTAGGTGCACATGGGCATGTAGCTATAACTGCGCTGCATATTTGCATCACCAAGCCCTGGCCAACGATGCAAAACTTGTTTGCATGGCTAAATTTGGGTTGGTGGGCAAACGATGCAAAATTTCTAGTGCAACATTTGTCTACGTTATCAAAAGGTGAACTGGGAACAAATCAATCAATGTTGCACAACCCGGCCAAACGATAACATAATCTTGCATGGTGCAACCATTTCGATCGTCCTCGAACTTCTTGTAATATCGAGAACAAATGTTGTGCAGTGCAACATGGGTGGCCAAACGACGCGAGATCGGGTCGACAACAAACGTTGCATCCAAATGTTGCATCGTTTGGTCGGGGCTGTATTGCATACATCCAGATGCATATAGACATACAAAATTTGTATATGTATTATTGTATACAGCTGCGCTGCTTTGTATCATAACTAGGCTGCATATTTGCATTATTATTGCATTTAAACATAGAAGCGGTGTGTGTATGTGTTTGTATTCCTTAGTGTATATTGCGTACAGATGCAAATGAAATGTGCCGCGTATTTGCATTATTGCATATATCCACAGAGTCGTTGCATATATGCATATAAGATGTGTATTTGTATTATCGAAAACAGCCATGTGTTGCAAATTTGCATTATTACACATAGACCACCAAATGGTGCATTATTACACATAGACCACCCACAAATTATGGATGTAAGATTAAACTGAACGATTTGAAACGATTATGTAATGACTCCAGACGATTCTGCACTGACTTGAAACAATTTGAAGGATTCTTAAGATGTATCTAACGAACTGCAACGATTAACAAACGATTTTGAAACGAATTGCTGCTATCATAAGTGATTCTATATCAACTTGAAAAGGTTTCAAAACATTTTTTCGAAGGTTTGACAACCATGATTTGGAAGACTTCTGCAACAATTTGAAACGATTTGTGAGATTATTTTACGAAGAATTGCAGCAATGATAAAACGGTTCTACACTGACTCGAAAAGGTCTTGAAAAAACTTTGCCAATATTTAGCAATAATTTCGCGTGACTTGCAATGACTTCGATTATTGTTGACAAATTTGCAAGAATACCCAGACGATTGTGAAACGAATAGCAACGACTGCGCACGATTCTGCTCAATGGATTATGAATCATTATACAACTTTCAGCTTTGTTGGCGTTGTGTTAAGGGCTGCAGCCTCTCACCACTTTCATCATGGTAGGTCACGGGCATAATCCTCTTCGAAGGATAGAATTCGATTCGAAAAGTATTAAAGATAATGAAAATAGGTCTGGGACACCTACATAGGTCCCTTTCACACAAACAAAAAATGAATAAAGAGGCAGAGGCAAAACATAAAGATGAAATAAAATAATTGGTAAAGTTAGGCCTTTCAAACCCAACATGCGTTTTCACAAGTGTGACAAACAATCTTATCTGACAATTTATACCAAACTAGACCTAAGACTGTCTGGCTCTCTTGCACTGTTGTTTAGCTCTCTTACCAGTATTCGAGCAATTTATATCAAACTAACAACTAAACAGAATCAAATGAAAATTAGCCTCAGACACTTTACACAACACTAGAATTACTTTTTACTTGAAAAAAAGTATTATGTACAGAGTTCTCAAAAGAAAAACTGAAGCCAGAGATTTCTCCCGCTTTAGCTACCAAATCGGAATCCATCTATTTGAGAAGAAATTGGTCCAACCTATTTAGCCGGAGCTATTTCAATCTGGTGAAAGATCCTAAGTTTTCAGCCGTTGAATTTCGGTCCAAAGTAATTGATAGACATGTGTACGAATAACCATGCTTGATTACGCCTTGAAATCCCAGCATTCTCACTTGAACCTGACAGGTGTAAGCATGTCTACCTAAAATGAAATGACACCCTTTTCTCTGACAGTAGTAGGAAAATAAACACCCTTTTCTGATTTCTTGACAAGAATGATGACATTTCTTGAAAGACTATCTATTATTGAAAACAAGATCAAGCCTCGAGCCGAAAAGCAGTCTTTTCCTGGGAAATCATGCTAAGATATAAAACTTCTGTTTTCTCTCTTCTTAATGTTGCAAAAAATACCCACCCTTCTCAGAGATTTTTCACAGTTGCACGCGTATACATGTGGAGCAGGGGTGAGAATGCTGGGCGTAATATATCAAAAGAAGTAGAGTCTGCGAGAACACGGTTTATTTGTTTTTCAAAAACTTCGAGCAGCCCTTAAGCAACTATTAAGGCTAAAACTTATCATCATCTTAAGGGGCTTTGAAAGTTGAACACTTAAACAGCAATGTCTGGTTACGCTATGATACATCTTACTATGATATATGATACTACTCATAGTAAAATAAGACAGGCTTGTCTGTTTTAGGAAAGTTCCAGGGCTAAGACTCAAGCATTTTCCAGGGACTTGAAAGCTTGGAACAGCAATGTATGATTGTGTTGACTGCTAGATGTAAAACTAGATATATATTTGTTTTCAAAACCTTTTTAAGTAGCTCTCAAGGAAATTTCAAGGCTAAGACACGTCATCATCTTAAAGACTTTGAAGAAGAAGAATGTGTGACGATGCTACCGTATATCATCCTAAAAGTAAATGAGATGCAGTTTCTAGCACTATTTCTTTAACCTTTAAGCATCCCTTTAGTAACTATGAAGGGAAAGACTTATCATCATCTTAAGGGCCTTTAATGGTTGGAGCCGTTTAACAGCAGTATCTGATTATATTATAAATCGCTCAGCTAGAAGGAAAGCAAGACACGCTTCCTTAGTTGAAAAATGTTTCAGCATCTCTTAAGAAACTTTCAGGGTAAAACTTTTCAATGTCTTTAACGTACAGTTACTTGCCCAGTAAGTCCAGTTACTCGTGGAAAGCTTTTAGACATGGAAAGTTATAAATAAGAAACTCTTCACTCGCGAAATTCAGGTAAAAGAACAATGGAGAATTTATTTGTATTGTTCTCTTAGAAAACAGGTAATGATACAAAATTAAAGAAACACTTTACTAGTAGGGCTTGAGCTAGGTTTCTTATACAAAATAAAAGTGCAGTACTTCTACCATAATGACATATTATAGGAGTATATTACTACTACCGTGATAAAAGAAACGTAGTTTGAAAATGAATTAAGAGGATGGTAGAGAATAAATGAAATCTAGCTAGAGCTATGTTGCTTTCATGTAATACAAGTGAGTGTATAACTACTACGTTGATACAAGTGTATTACCCACTAACTACTACAATAATATCTAAAAGAAATAAGAGTTTAGAAGTTGAGTTCAGAGGATCGTGCAGAATAGAGAAAATCAAAGTATATTTCTTCTACAATCATACTATAATAAAAGTGCATTGCTAACATGATACTTAGCAGCGTTAAAGTTGATGAAATTAAGTAAGAGCATGGTAGACTATAAGTAAAATCTAGCATGAGCTTTGTTTCTTATATGTGATATATGTGTTACTAATAGCGTAACACCACATCAAAAGTGTTCTAATAACTACTGGTAGTACAATCATTTTAACCAGATATAAAGTGTAGAAAATGAATTAGGAGCATGGAACATAGTAGACTATAAGTAAAATCTAGTTCGAGGTGGTTTCTTATAAATGATATAAGTGTATTACTAATTCCACAACACCAAGCGTACTGCTAGCTACAAATAAAACTATTGGCATGATATTTACCGGACTTACAGGAGCAAGAAGCATGGAAGAGAATAATTAAAACATAGCGTTACTTAATCATAAATGAAAATAAATCCTTGAAACTTACAAGAAAATTAGAGAGCCGTCAATGAAAACTCGCGATGGACGGTTTCTTTGATTTTCACTTGACTTCGCTGTTATCCTGTATAGGCAGATAGGAAAGAAAGGCGGCGAATTCTCTTAACAAAAGCTCCAATAAAACAACGATGTCTGATACAAGCTGAGATAAGAGAAGATTCCTTATATCCCTATCAGCAGATGGGCTGGCAGATAACGATGACCTCACTTAACTTGCTTCTTCTCGCAACAGGCTCTGCAAAGCTCCTGTTGGCTTAAAGACGCTTGTCGCAATAATTGAAAAAAGAATTGTATCTCATTTTCAATCAGGGTGTCAGCTGGCGCGGGTCGTTAAGGGCGCCTGACCACCTCCTCAAGCATGCACGGCTGAATACATTAACTCGATCCAGTATTTGCAACGTAATAACGCAAAGATACTCCCAGCTCGCGATTGTGTGCAATAAACAAAATAAGCGGTGCTATAATCTCATAAAGACGTAGCGTACTTCTGTAACAACTGCTGGCTTAATTGTAGCTGATGATCGAAGGTCAATCTCGCGTTTTGAATCTCGGCTGGCTTTACAGTCTTATTCCCCAGTAATCAGGAATAAGCGTCAGTAATAGCAAAGTTCGTGGGCTAATCTTTCAACCAGAGGGCTTTGAGATTTGAAAATACGAATTTATGTTGATTTTTCTCATTAATCAGACAGATCAGTTTATAAAACGACTCAATCATAGTTCGTATCCTCACAAATCACATCAAACAGCTTTTGTCGTTGAGAATAAAAACTAACACTGCGACACGAAAACAAAGATTTTATCTCGATTATAACCGTTACAATGAGACATAGAAAGTGATTCTAGAACTTGTGTAGCTTCTTATGTAGAGCCAGTCAATCGAAATTGTTTTTTAAGATAATATGAAACAAATCTTTAGTTTTTCGAGGCTACTGGGGATGAAATTACTACTTCATTGCTAAAAATGATAACGTCACCCATACCAGAATGGCAAAACGTATACCCTTAGCTTAACGAAAACGCCGAAATAGCATACCACCTAAAGGGGTACCACGGAATATCTTCCTGTGATATTAAGGTATAAATGAAAATGTAGAATGTGTGGTGCGATATTCATGATTTGTAGAAATTACGTATAGTGCTTTTTAGTACCAAACATTTGAACGAACACAGTAACTCAAGTATCGCACATCACTTGACAATTTTAAATTATATGTAAAAGAGAAACAAGAAAGGAGACTGGCTCAATGTAAGTTAAAGTTCCATGCTCACGCAATCATCAGACAGACTATAATCATGCATTAGTCTGTCTTATGATTGCATGAGCATGAAACTTTAAGTTATAGAGAGCCAGTCTCCTTTCTTGTTTCTCTTCTATATCGCGCTGTACTTTTGTACATCGAGCACTGTGATGCGGCGTTAGACAACGCTATCGCTATGGAGGTAAATGATACGTATAATTTTCTACATGATATATATAATTTTCAGCATTATATCTATCACTTTTTATTTAATTTTCATCATTTTTAACATAATATCTAAAGTAGAATGAACAAATTAAAAAACAGATATGTCCTTCTGTTACTCTGAGTTTCGTGCTTACGCACTCGTCAGTCAGTCTGCTTTATAATTGCTCTATACTCAATTATATCGAGCACTACAGCCAGAATAGGCACTCTCTTCTCGAGTTAGATATAACATAATATCTATCATTTTTTACTTGATTTGTATCATTTTTATAAAGTATGCATCATTTTCTACATGTTATGTGTCGTCTTTACATGAAATGTACATGTACTTGGATATTGTGTAAAAATGATACATATCATTTTTACATAATATCCAATTACATTCCTAAATCAATCATTCCAATGAAATACACAGGAAAAGGCTCAGTCACAAATCAAGTAACCTAACATATGATATCAATGAAAAACAAATTCTGCTTCGGGATGAAAAACTATTTAAATGATGATCAGACGATGAGATGAATTCAGACGTTAAACTTTGGTAGTTATCAATGTTTTGCTGTGTTTTATATCAATCTCACTATTCGTTCGGTTTCGTTTCCATTCTCTTTCTGACGTACTACTCTGATGAGAGTCGGACGCAAAGCTTTAGTTCTTATTATGTTTGCCTATGTTTCAAATTGTTCTCGCCATCAACAAGTTTTCAAAGACTGTCCCTTTGAAGATAACATGAAAGTGCTTTAGTTTAAACAATCATTCCAATAAATTACCTCAGAACATCTATCATACATCTATATCCAATTAAAAGATATCAATTGAACAAAAACTTATTTTACTTTGGAATATTAAAATATTCCTATGACCGTCGACCGAAAAGCTTTAGTATATGTTATGTCTCGCCATGTTTCAATTTTTTCTCGCCATCATCAAGCTCTTGAGGATCAAAGACTATACCGTTCGAATATAACATGAAAGTGCTTTCTTTACAACAACAATTCCAATAAATCACATCAAAAGCCTCAATCATTTAATCAGTACCCTATCAATCCTGTCAAATCATATTAATTCAATGAAAACATGATTTACTTTTGAAGATTAACAACCAACATGGAGTTATTAAATTTCTCCTAAACACAATCATTGCAATAAATCATATTAAATGATTCCACCGCAGTTCGTATCCTATTAAACCACATCAATCACTAGAAACATTTCTTTTTTGATATTGTTCTTAACTAACATGATTAAAAACATTACTCTTAACTATGATCATTTCAGGACATTCATAATTCATGAGTAATGAATCTCGTTTCTTGGAATTTCCCCATGAGCATAATACCCGATTGTCAGATTTAATATTTTAAATTTCCAGCTCTATTAAAGATAGAGGGAAAGATAAATCAAAGGGAAAAGTTCCGCAGAATAAATGCCAGAGAAGAATCCAGGGATGAGCATGTTTGCGTACCAATTTGCCCATAAGTGAAACCGGTGATGAGAATTAGCATGTCCCTATTAGGTAAGGTAGAACTTTTCCACCGAAATAATCTCTAGAATTATGTTCTTAGCATAACAACTGGAACTTATTTTCCTCGAGGAGTGACAGCGTAAGATTACCCCTAGCTATAGGACAATTTTCTTGCAACTTTCAGACAACTTCCGAAAGTTTTTACTGGTTTTCAGCTGCTCAAGCGTCAAATTGTCTCTAGATATGGGACAACCATTTCCAGGTTCTTAATGGTCCATTAGCTGCTCCTGCGTTAGATTATCCCTAGCTATGGTGCCACCATCTTGAGATTTTTACTGGTTCTTTAGCTGCTCATTCGTTTGACTATTCCTAGCTGTGGAACGATCAGCTTGAGATTTTCACTGGTGCTTTTCACGCTTAAGTGTCAAATTATCCCTAGATATGGGAAAACCATTTTCAGGTTCTTAATTGTCCATTAGCTGCTCTTGCGTCAGATTTTCCTCAGCTACAGGACGATTATCTTAAGATTTTTACTGGCCATTTAGCTGCTTATTCGTTAGATCATCTCTAGCTATGGCGCCACCAGCTTGAGGTTTATACTTCCTTCAGCAGCCTATGCGTTACAAGACCAGCATCAACATGACCATAAACTGAAAACCACTTATAGAGAGTGGGTAAAATTTCCTAGAGTAACTGTTAGACTTATACATTTGCCAAAGAGATTTGAATTCAAAAAATACCTGTGTCACTTTGTTGCTCCATTTCTTACGAAAAATAGATAAATCCGTTGGTGATCTTCGGCATTGAAAATATCATAATTATGGCCAGAACAATGATGGACCTATAAAATTAGGCTCAGTACCGTCTTTCAAATCTTCTGAAATAAGAGACAGATCAGCTTGGTCACAGACACTCGACACTTTTAGAAAAACATACATCTTCAAAAGTGGTTTTCTCTGTGCACAGGCGAGAGACGGATGGTAATTGAGTTTAGAGAAATAAAAGGCCACAAAAAGGCTGGAGGATAGAGGTACTAATTATCTATTTGCCAAGAACATACACAAAGATCAGAATCAGTAAGGGTCAGTTAATGATTCTTCAAAGCGGGATTACTGAAGAAGACATTTCTCGTGAGATCTACATATATTGGCATATGCGCAGGCAGCTGCGAATAAAGTGAAGTACGTCATCTGAACTCGCCCACTAAGTTTATTCCGTGGCTGCGCACGCAAATAAAGCTTCAATATCTCCTACGTTTCAATATTAAATTAATTGAAGGCTTTTTTCCATTAGATCCATATTCAAATTACGGCCCAGGTCTATTTCACTTTCTCATCTATCTGAATTTCAATTGAGCAGACGGTCATTTTCCGTAAGATCTATTCTCACACACGATTGCTCTCCGGTTTATTGGCAACGCGTGCACAGCTGAAGAAAGAGACAGGGCCACCTGAGCGCGCCTACTAAGCCTCTTTTCTTCGTGAAACACGCGAGTGCCAGCTTCAATATCTCATCTGTTTTGATTTCGATTCAGGCGAAGGCCCTTTTACGTCAAATGCGAGACGCAATGTGAGCAGCACGTTGCGGCAGTACTAAACTCATTAGGAGCGGAACGTTTTGAAACGCAAGATTCTCACAGGATATTACATCCCAGCTAATCTGAATCAGTAGGACAAAGGCAGGGCTGTCGTGCTGACTGAGGGAGAGCTGTTGCAGAAATAGTTCCGAAATCAATGGATATGCATATGCAAGCAGGTCACAGTGAGGACATGCTATTAACTCTCAAATGAATTTGTAACTCATTTCATATTGTATTTTCAATGTGCAGATTATTGCTTCTTTATTTCTCATTTAATCGATCTCCCTCTTCTGCTGTTAGATTCATTGAAATCAAAGGCCCTTTGCCAACCATGAGCCTTTGCAGTCTTCGATAGGTAGCTTTGAATAAAGGAATTGATCTCCCTCGAGGCTAAATATTGACAAGCGCATGGGTACCTACAAGGATTTATGGTAGTCAACATTAAAATTGGGCCAAGCGTAAACCAGCCCAAGAGCCATAGCAAATTTAAAGATGCTATCAGCATGAGGCTAGTTTCAGTTGCGAGTTTCAAGTCAACTAATATACACAAACAGCTTCGTCAAAATAGAAGTTGAGTGGTGACAAAGGAAAAAAACATGATCTTTTTTCGTATTAAAGTACGTAACGTAGTATTAGCAAAATTCTACCAGAATGAGACTGGCCTCAGTTGCGAGAAGTAAGTCCACAAATGAATGAACATAATGGCAGCTTTGTTCAAATGTAAGTTAGTGATGACAGAGGGAAAAAAATGAGTTTTACTCGTGTTAGTTCGCTTAGCGTAGCTTACATCAGTTAAAGTGGCATCATCATTTTCAAAATTAGGCCAACTTTAATCATTCCAAGAACCATCGCTATGAAAATGCTACAAGGATGCAGCTAGCCTTGGTTTACAGGTGTAAGTCAATCACTAGGCAAAACGACAGCCTCGTTCTGACCAAAGTGAGATGAATTGAAAGCCAGAGCACACTTCTCAGGGATTGAAACATTGATACATTCCACTTTACACAGGAAAGAGTTGACAAAATACAACACACCATTCAAAACGGCCTATTATCTCATTCCATCAACAATGTGCGTTAAATCCGTCGTTCGTTCATTCTGAACACAACAAAAAGAGAAAGCTCGTATCTTTTATGCTTTTCAATAAATATTTCAGAGGGTTATCTGTTGCTACAATTTGAGCGATTCAATATTCCACCAGCGGCCTTTCGCAACAACCAAATATAAACAGCCAAAAAGGATTGCTCGCGATGAAACGACCCGACACAAAGCAGTGTAAAGAAACGCACGGATTAATTTCAGCGATCCCTGCTTTCATTATAAGCGAGTATTTGAGGAGAATTGTCATATTTAATCTCATAATATGTACATAAATACGAGAAAGATTTATTGCTTCTTCTCTTAGCTCAGGTTAAAATGTTTTAGAATAAAAAAAGATTGTGCAAACACTAGTTTTAAGACGTCTGAAAATGCGCTAAGCGAGGTCTGTCGGCTCCTCTTCCCAATCCGACTTGCTTTAAAGTAAAATTGTAGCAGTTACATTTGAAATTATTATTATTAAAAATATCTCATTCACATGATTCCCAGCAGAGATTTTACACTACCTGTGTGAGAATGATGATGGGCCTAACAAAAATTTCATCGAAAAGCCAGAATCCCAATAATTTGATCTAAAAACCAGAGTCATTGAAGTGGACTAGGAAAAACATCTGTAGAAATTAATTGACGATTCCGCATAAAGATGGCGGATTTCGTTTCATGCAATTCTTGATTGAAATATGCTCGCTAGCAACACTATCACAACCAAAGACAGAAGCGCAACCTCAGCGTTCTTATAAGAATTAACGCCACATCGTACATGTCATAATTGTATCGTGCAATCTAGGAACTAATTTTGCTTCAGAAATCTCTTCTATTGTGAGCCCCATCAACAAATATTCAAAATTTTCAAGATAGACCAAAAAAAGCTACGGCGAATATCTTTTGTAGCCTCGGTCAAGATTTCATGCTGTAGTTGGTAAATCTATGTGTTTGTTAGGGGATACATTCCCATAATGCATTGCGTCAAATAATATCTTCTTGTAAGGAGTTGTATATGGTATAGGATTCTTTATTCTGAAAAACATAGACGTCTGTAAAAGGCAATCATATATCCTATTTGATGAAACAACTTACAAATCATACGAAGCTAGTAGTACTAGTAAATATTTCAGATCAATCAATATCCGATGTGGTAATACTACTTATAAATCATATGTAGTAACACTGGTAAATATTATAGATCAATCAATATCCGATCTGTAATACTACTTATAAATCATATGTAGTAACACTAGTAAATATTTTAGATCAATCAATATCTTCTGTGGTAATACTTCTTATAAATCAGCAATGTAGTAATACTAGTAAATATCATAGATCAATCAATATCCTATGTGGTAACACTACTTATAAATCATATGTAGTAACACTGGTAAATATTTTAGATCAATCAATATCCTATGTGGTAATACTACTTGTAAATCAAATGTAAAAACACTAGTAAATATTTTAGATCAATCAATATCCTATGTGGTAATACTACTTATAAATCAAATGTTGTAATGCTATTTATTTTCCAATAAAAGAATAAAGTGATTTCGGACCAGGATTAATTTCTACATCACAACTCGAGATGAAATGATTCTGACGGTCAACCATCCTATTTTCTCGCTCTGTACCTTCTATTTTCTGCTCTTCGTTCATCCGGCACTGTTATGGAGATACAGAAAATACGATGCTATGGAGGTTTATATTTGTTACTACTATATCTCTAATGCATAGCCAATAGCTTGTAAAGCTTCGGTGTTTAAGTGGGTTGCTATTATCATTAGTCATTGCATAATATGCTAGGCACGTCATATGAAAGTCGAGATGAAGGAAGCAAAACGATTTCTTCCGAAAAGCAACAATAACAACTAGCTGCGTTTGTTTGACCAAATTAATGATAAATCACGACATCATCTTCACAAAGTTTAGGTGATCTAACCACTAGGCCATCCCTCTACAAAACAAACTTCTTTCACTTTTCTCTGTACTACCAAAATCCACGAAAATGACAATAACTGTTTCAGAAGAAATTGAAAGAAAGAAAGCTGTGTTTTGAAATTCTTCATAATAAAAATCAAATCTATGTGCATGTGGGTTAGAATGAATTGCTTGAATTCCCCAGCCTGACAACAAACAACAGTCTGACAACTCATTGACGAGTTATTAAATTATTCAGATACCATTCAAACAGCACCCCAAACAGATTACTTCTGTGTCATCAATAGAATACAAATTGCAAACAAATATCTCAAATAAACGACATCTAATACAAACTAGATATTAACCTCAGGCTTGATTGTTAGTATAGCTGATTTGATTTCATTGTTCATGGGATCATGTTAAATGGTGGGACAATATCATCAAATACAAACAAGTTATTAAACTTAAAAGTGTATCTGTTTAGTTAGCTGATTTTATCTTGTAGTTCATTGGATGAAGTGGAATGGTGGAGTAGTTTTGTCAAATACAAGTTATCGAAACTCATCTTGATCACATACTTTTATTTGGCTTTCTGTTCTTGAAACTTCGTGAGCACTCTTTAGCCACATTCTAGCGTTTTATTTTATTGTTAGGGTTAGGGTCAAGATTAAAGTTAGGGTTAAGATAGGGGTTTTGGGATTTGAGCACTCTTTGGTGTTTTTCTTGAACACCATCAATTTGTAAGCATACATCGTATTCCCGAATTTGCGAGTTGCAATATACAGCCAGTATGGTGATGATGGGAAGGGAAGCTTGGGTATCATAATCACATACTTTCATATTAATTGGGTCTCATTATTTCACTCGTTGTTCTTGTAACTTCATGGGCACTGTTTGTGTATCTTGAGCCAAATTCTATCATTTTACTTTTATCTGGTTGCTCTTGTAGCGATTTGAGCACTCTTTGGTTCTTGAACACCAAAAATGTTTAACCGTACATCGTATGTCCAAGTTTACGAGTTTCTAAAGAGCAAGTGTAGTGAAAACTGGGCAAATTGGATCTGCAGATCGCATAATCATATTTTGCTTGCTGTTCTTGCAACTTTTAGATAACTCTTTGTGTATCTTGAGCCAAAGTCTACCATTTTATTTTTCTCTGGTTGCTCTTGTAGCAATTTGAGCAATCTTTGGTTCTTGAACACCAAAAATGTGTAACCATACGTCATATGCCAAAATTATCAAGTTTCTAAAGAGCAAGTGTAGTGAAAACTGGGCAAATCGGATCTACGGATCGCATAATCATATTCTGCTTGCTGTTCTTGCAACTTTTAGATAACTCTTTGTGTTTCTTGGACCAAATTCTACCATTTTACTTTTCACTAGTTGCTCTTGTAGCAATTTGAGCACTTGTTCTTGAACAACGAAAATGTGTAACCGCACATGGTATGCCCAAGTTAAGGAGTTGCTGCGAAGCCAGTATTGGGATAACCGGGAGAACACATTAGGAATCTTGATCACATACTTATATTTCGCTCGTTGCTCTTGTAGCCTCTTGAGCACTATCTTGAGCCATATTCTACCATTTCAGTCTTTATCCATTCTCTAATAGTAGCTTGAGCACTCTTTGGTTCTTGAACAACGAAAATGTGTGACCACACATGGTATGCCCAAGATAAGGTGTTGCTGCATAGTCAGTGTTGGGATAACCGGGAGAGCACATTGGGTCTCTTGATCAGATACTTATATATGAAATACATAGACCTCTAGCCTACTATAAGATATTAACCGAGTACCTTATAGAAACGGAGCCAGAATGTTTATTTGTTTGATTTATCATTCGCTAAGTAAGGTAATGGCTTTTATACACAGGAATCTCTAGTACAAAAAGAAGAGCTAAGAGTGACAATACAACTGATTAGCGAAGAACTTTAACCTCTTTTTTATAAAAGAAAAGCGTTAAAAATTGGGCCAAGAATCTAAAAACTATAGCTAGCAAGTAAGCTGGTCGTTATAGTCAATTAATGGAAATGACCCGATGGGATTCGAACCTAGGACCTCTGAGTAGGTTGAGTTTATTCTCCTCGCTCAATGAATGCTCTTAAGCATAAACTATCTAATACACTACATCATATACTACCGCAAAAACTACCTCTAACTTACCATCCATACAACTTTAACTTGTTCTCTAAATACAGGAGACACTGAAGAACGATTATACCGAAAGCTTTGTAAAGTTGCAGTATTAGCTGTGATTATCAGTTAAGAAAGCGAATATATTGCGAGATATTATTTTTCACTCCTTGATTTGATCAGAATGTTTATTTATTCATGTAATTAGTAATTGTAATAAAATTAAGTCATAAAGGTCAATTTGTAAAGCAGGTTTCAATTGTCAACTTATCAGACATCAATTATTCAAAATCAGATTAAATAGTGATCGAGCAGCAAAGTATCAATAACAAAAACTCACCGTTCCCAGCATGCAATGTGCACCTTCATCAGCATGATACAGCCAGATGTCTGCTTCTCGAGCCATGGGTGAGGCAAAAAATGATGGCCTTGGCCTTGCTTCCATCAAATTTAATTTCTGCATTTGGACAACATTTTCCCATAAAATAGGTTAAAACGATGTTGATAATGGCTTCATAGCTTCTTTCATTCAACTTCTTTTCTTGCGAGCCAAATACCACGCAAAATACATCGCTGCTGATAGCGCTTTTCGCAAATGTTATGGGTTGCCCAAACGAGCTTTCTCGTACCACGGTCCACATGGAAGCGAGTCACTTTTGATCATATATAAAATCGATGCGGATCCGAAGTGATTTAATACGCTTTTGCTCTGCTATGTGCATAAATGTTCATCCTGCCACAAACGAATGGAAACTAATTTTGTATCGAATCACTTTCGTGATGGGTCACTTCTACCCTGCCACTTTTAGACGCAAGTGATATGCACTAATTTGGTTCAGATTCTTTACGGTGATACAACAATAGAAAGGTATATGACGAGAAGTGACAATAATATGGACGGGAAGGTGATCCATTTAACTTTCACTTTTTTGATCCGCTACTGTGTAGACGTAGCCTTAGTTCGATCGCATTTAGTTGGAAACATACTTGTCTTATGCGCAACCAGAACGAGCTGATGAATTCATTCAAAATGATCTGCCGAGGATTTGCTGCACAGGAAACCATCCTCTTGGTAATTCAGTTACAGAAAATGATACAAGAATATTCCTTACCTCCCCCTTGAAATTGTTGTAGATAGTCTTGTGTCTTTTGAGAGTAATCTGAGAGGCGTTCTGTCTATTTGATATCCTCACATCTGATGTACGAACGAAACCCTGCAAAAATAACGATTTTAAATGATATCAAACTCGGTTAAATCCTTATTACCATTGAATCGATACCTCCAAAGAAACAGATTGAGCTTTGCTTTCCTATTTCAAGTTAGGATTTCAGTAATGATGTGAAGGCATATATAGAATTAAAAAGAGTCAAAGGGTGTGTAGTTATGTACCTTTGCTGTAGTATAGAGGATGTTTAGTCATATTGCGGGATATCAACAGTAATATGGAGGGTGTACAGTAATGTAGGTGGATTTTTGCAGTAACTTGGACAATGTGCAGTAATGTGGAGGGATATTCATAAGTAAGCGTCATATTACAGCTAGATATCTCTCTCCATGTTACTGATACATCCCTAGATTTCCTATATATTACTGATATGTCCCTTCATATTACTACACAACCTCCACATTTCTACATGATATGCCTCCAATATTAACAGAAGGCTCTACACAACACAACAACCTCAAAATAACCGCATGGTATCCCTCCACAATACTGATAATATCCCTCTACATAACTGCACCCTTCACATTATTGCACAGCCTCTAGATTACAGCAAGATATCCCTCCACCTTAGTGATAGTATCCCTCTACATAACTCAAAACTTCAAAATAGCTGCAAGATTTTCCTGCAAAATACTGATGACATCCCTCTACCTAACTCAAAAACTTCGAAATAGCTGCAAGATTTTCCCGCAAAATACTAATGACATCCCTCTACATAACTCAAAAACTTCGAAATAGCTGCAAGATTTTCCCGCAAAATACTGATGACATCCCTCTACCTAACTCAAAAACTTCCAAATAGCTGCAAGAGTTTCCGCACAATACTGATGACATCCCTCTACATAACTCAAAAACTTCAAAATAGCTGCAAGAGTTTCCGCACAATACTGATGACATCCCTCTACATAACTGAACACCACCCACAATACTGCGCCCACATGATCAAGGGTGAAGATGTTGAAAAATTAAGAATTCATGGTGAATAATTAGATAATGAAGATTAGTGTGTAAGCACAATTTAAGGATTAGAAAACGAAGAAGTGATAACGATTCACATTTGAGTTTGCGCATGTATCAACTGCTGTGCTGGCCGCAGATAAGGCTATTTAACACGACCTATTGGAAACTTTTCATCCGCTTCTTCCAGCGAGATAATCCACACACTTTCCACCCAACCACAAAACAACTAAAGCTTGAAAACATTAAACCACTTATAAACAGCCTGATTTCTCGACTGTGGCTGCAACTGATTTGCATGATTACCGTAATACGTTTTTTGTAGCCTTTCTCGATCTGCTCACAGCAGTAGAAAGCAAAACAAGGCCGTAACTTAATTAGCCCTCCTGTCGCCGCGTCAATTCACGCAGTAATACATTTATTATCATAAGCTTATCAATGTTTCATAAAGCCACTGTGATAACGTTATTCTCAACTCTGACAGCGCATTTCGACAATGCAAGTAATGAAATTACACTTATGGTATTCCGCTTCACGGTTTGATCAATTAACAGTGGGCTTTTGCTTTCTCTTGATTTTCGATATTTAGGGATGTGCACAATGAAACTTTCTTGCAATAATTATCATAAGTTGATTTACAATAAGAGTAGATCATCCACGTCTAACCAACACTGAGCCCTTTCTTAAACATATAACCAATCTTTTGTTAACAGAGCACTTTGTTGATGCCAGTGGCCTGGCCAAACTAATTCCTTAATTCAACATATGACCGACCTTTTGTTATCAGAGCAGTTTGTTCTTGTTGGTGTGTTGAATAGGGTAATTATTTTCTCAAACATCTAACAAATTCTTTTGCAGATGCTCTATGAAATCTTCGTTGCAATATGGATATCCTCGTGAAATAGGAATAGAAGTAGATTGCATTATATTTCATTAGCTATTTGAATTCATTTCTGGTGCCAGGTCCTAATTAAGTAATTATCTAGCGTTTTATGAATGCAAAGATGTGATTCTTTAAGACCGGGTCATGAGTATATTAGCAGCTGTGTAGTTAATTATCCACCTTGCTGCTCCAGACACTTTTCTTTAGTAAAAGAACATGCTAAGGTAGGAACTATCATATCCTCCAGACAAGACTATTCTTTGGTAAAGAATACATTAAAGAGGAAATTATCCTTAGAGTGTGAATAAGGAGAAGGGAAATTCATATCCCATTGCTCCTAGACACCATTATTTAGTAAAAGAACATGCTAAAGTGGAAAATAACTACAGACTTGGAATGAGAGGAAGGTTAATTCATATCACATTGCTCCTAGACACAATTATTAAGTAAAAGAACATGCATGCTAAGGTGGAAAATATCCATAGACTTTGAATGAGAGGAAGGTTAATTCATATCCCATTGCTCCTAGATATCATTATCTAGTAAAAGAACATGCATGCTAAGGTGGAAAATATCCATAGACTTGGGACGAAGGTAAAGAGAATTCATGCGTCATTACTCTCAGGCTGGCCATTCTTTAGTAAAAGAACGGAAAATACCATGTCGTCCGTCCCTCCCAGGTAGACTGCTTTTCGGTAAAATAACATAGAAAAATGTCCCAAAGCTTTAAATGAGTAGAAGGGAAATTCGTTGCCTATTGGTTGCTGGTAAAGCAATATGTTAATGTGAAAAATATTCATAGAGATTGCATGATGAGACGGACAATTTAAGGTCTATTGCTCCTAAACGGGCAATTTTTTTTAGAAAAAGAAAACGTTAAAGATAGAAAAGATCATATCGCTCATCCCTCCTAGAAGACTAGCTACCGTTTGGTAAAAGAATATAGGAAATATCCATATACTTTGAATAAGAAGAAGGGAAATTTATCTCCCATTACTGTTAAAAAAAGTTGTTGTCTGGAAAAAAGAAGATAAAATGTTCATGGCCCAATTCTCCTTGACAGCCTGTCAGGCTATTCTTTAGCAGAATAACAAGTTCAGGTGGAATTTCTTCGTAGAATTTGAACAAAGGGACTGGTAATGCATCACCCAACATTGCCCACCTTAGGTGATTGATAAGGTTTTGAGTACTACCTCTCAGTGGTGCAGAGGCTGTTCAGTAGTGTGGGGTACTTGCACTTCTCATCATATCCTACTACACTACTGAACATACACCATACAACTACACATCTCAGCACGGATATGTTTTTGAGCTATTTTCTGGAAATTTCTGAAAAACGCAAACTATCTCACTTGATTGGGGATTTTCTTCGTGACAACAGAAGGCTGCATTGGCAATTCTTCAACCCTACAGAAAATAATACTCCAAATTGAGAAATAATACTTATACACTAATGTTACTCTGGGTGGGGTTATAACGAAATGATATGCGAGAAGATGAAAAACAAACCCCGTAAATAAGATACATCAATCATCATATATTCCACAGAAGTAGCAATAAGGATAATTTCAAGTCCAGGGATCGAATGTATTTCACCCTTTTCCTCCTAGAGCTTGAAAAGCTATTACATAGGGTGCTCATTATTTGGTTTAAGGGTTCGATTTTCATTCTAGGACCTCAATTACAACTATATGTAGTGATGTAGTGGGTGCTACCGAGTCCCTACTAGGAACAAGACCTTTTAGGCCTCTTATAGCCTTTCGTGGGATAGCTCGTTGAAAGCATCTCACTGACTCAGAAACCGGAGCATAAAGCCTACTAGGACCTTAATCACCGCTATATGCAGTAATGTAGTGCATACTACCGTCTGGAAATAAGGCCTCTTGTGGTCTTTTGTTGGCTAGCACGTTAAACATAAACACGCTCACTCAACTTAAGCATAAAAGTACTTTTTCCTATTTAAGTAAATCTTATTCTTCAAGTGCTCAGACCAGTGCACAGACCACAAAATAACAAATGAATAATTGATAAAAATGGTATTTGGATTTGCATGAAAAAACACGACTCGAGAAAGACTAAAACCTCCTCAAACCTTAGTCTTTGCAAGCTGTTATTCTAACTACTGAGCATCGAAACCAAACTTATAGCAATTAAGGGTTTAGGGTGAAGAAAAGATGAGTTTTTAAGGGATGAATAATTCTATGCAGGTTGGTGTGAATAGTTACACAAAGACATCACTCTTCTAGCCAATTATTGCTAAAATGCTCTAAGCTAGTTACAGATTTGAAAATATCAATTTGTTCAAGCAATTTGATTAAGGATAGTATGACCAGAAGCTTAATTCATTTTGACTAGGAAAGTATGATATGAATATTATCCTACAGTACTAGCTATCTAATATTACCATCATGTTTTCCAGATCTTATAGTTTTAGATTTATTTTAAAACTGCCTTCAACACGCGTAGCGTTTTTTCTGAGACACCCAATACATAACAGGGATATCATATTGCAGATTTGCCATTGGGTCTTAATAATCTCTTCGTGGCATGAAAGAGAGACTGAAGCAAGTGTAGGCTATCTCAATAGCATTTTTTTGTCTACAACAACATCATATTGGTCGATATACGAAGGCACAGAGTGGTACGGATCAGAAACAAGAAAGGAGACTAGCTTTCTGTAACTTAAAGCTCAAGCTCTCACAATCATCTGACAGACTATGGTGAAATGTAGGTTTATTTCAAAAACCCACTTGTTTCTTTTAAGTATGTAAAGATGAAGAACCTTACCTCTGAAGTTCATCACTGATATAGGGATTAAGAGCATCTTCCGTTGGTATTGTCGATATAAATGAACCAGAATCATCCATGGAGTCGTCCTCAGTAACTTTCTTCTCTTTGTTTCCTTCGTTTAAATGTCTTCTCGTGTAAAGAGGCATGGCCTGTTTCGATAAGCCAGATATTATATTCGAGTTAGTTCATCATCGATCAAGGGGTTTAGTGTATATTCAGTTGGGTTTCTAAATATAGACAAACTAGAAAACTCATTTTCATTTTGTTTATTTTGTTTACCTCCTTTAATAATTTTCTGTTGTAAAGAGGCATGGCCTATTTCGATAAATGAGATATCATATTTGTGGAAGTTCATCATCAATGAAGTGATTGAGATTATCTTCACAGGTAAAAATTCTCATTCTTATTGTTCACGCTATTTTCTACCTTAACTTTATCTTCTTAATCATTTTCTGCAGCTGCAGTCTCCTGATTTGTACCTTGGGATAAGTAGGATACCTGAGACTGCCAACTGGCTTGAAAACTTAAAAACCTTGCATGTCATCATTCGTTCAACTACCTTTCTGTTTATTTGAACTACCATATTCTGATAAATTCCAACAAAAGATCTGCAAGATTAAGATCAGTTCAACATCAAGAAGAGAATAAAGAAATTAAACAAAGGGCTTTTAGACCATTCCCTCTATTGACTATGACTGACTTTACCAACCTGAAGCAGCGGAGGCATGCTCTCTTCGACATCGAAACTTTCATTTTTCTGATCCTGAGAGAGAGAAAAAAGCCTTTCAAAATCTTATAATTATTGTATGAATCCAACTTCAATAAAAGGTTAGTGAAATATGAATATGATTTAATTTATGAAATTTAAACTTGGATATGATCAAATTCAAATATGATGTAAATGAAAATGAAGTCGATATCACTTCTTTCAAGTAATGAAAATTACCGTTTTCTTTTCATCGTAGTCTCTTTTAATCAAATTCCCAAGATCATCACGAGGATCGAGTTTTAATCTGTAAAGATAGAAAAAGCTTTCTAAAGACTGGTTGGAGTATAAATCACAATTCACAAAGAAGGGAGCACAAGACGCAACATTGTATCAAGTATGGGGCAAGGTTGATTAACTAAGCAGTGTGACTTAGAAGCAGTCACACTACTTAACTGACTATGCCCCTTACTTACATCATGTTATGCATTGTGCTCCATTCAGTCTCACTAAGAGCCTAACTTTACTTTGTGTGCCAGAAATCTTCCCTAGGACGCCAGAAATCTTTCTTAGAATGCCAGAAATCCGACCAAGGAGCTCTCTACTGATACATTTAAATAGAGAATCTACTTCTAGACGTGTTCCAACATTTGTCTAATAACAAGATTTTCTCTAATTTCGCCAATGAGTACAATAAACGCACAAGGACCTCAAACTAATATATGTATGATGAAGTATATGCTACTGTGCCTCTGCTGGAAACTAGGCCTTGCCTTAGTGACACTAGCATGTTAACAAGAAACTCACTTCCTCAGATGATAATCTTTAAACATTAAAACTTACGGTTTCAAATGCCTTCGTTGACTTTCGACTGTAAAATTGTCAGTTTTCTGTTAAAAAGATTGATTTGTAAATATTCAGATTTAAATATTTGATAATTAGGGGAGTTATACCAGCCGTTATCACTAAGAACCTGTTCCATCGAGAAATATCCCGTACTACAAACAAAGACTACCTCGTTGAAACAAATCAATAGTGGGAAAACGAATAGGCCTATAAAAATTGCTGGAGCTTTTAAGTGATTTGAATTGAGAACTGCTATGAATAGGACTTTCTTACCATAACGTTAATACTGGATTTTCTTTTTTCAGAAATATCTGCAAAAAAGATGACATTTTCATACATTTATTATATTACATCTATTCATTTTACCTTAATTGCTATAAAAATGTTGTGCCTAGTCGATTAAATAAGTGTAGGAACGTTGTGAGTGTCCCTTATACTGTCCCTAATGGTGGGTTCAATCAGCAACATTGTATTCAGGGTGAAGGGGTGCTGTATAGAGAAAAAACGCAGCAAAATCGAAAACATTTGGTGCCTGTGAATACAAAAAACAACTGCTCCAAATACTAATGGTGGGGTTGGAGATAAAGTGGGGCAACTTGTCCCATTCTGGAAAACTAAAGTTTGTCTCATACTTTACGACGAAGATTGTAGCTCTGCATCTTTATCATGTGGCTTAATCCACTTTTTTCGCTATTGAGTGTTTACTGTAGGTAATAAACGAATGAGCTTGTACCTTGTTTGTTAATCTCCAGTTCTTCCAGAAATAGTCTCCCTGTTTCAGCCATAGGTAGAGAGTGAGATTTCTGAAGAAAGTACAATCGTATTTATTGGAGAGAACCGTAAATTCAATCTAACAAACTTGATTACTTTCTTTATTTAAAAACTTATTCAAATTCAAAGTTTATCAGTTTTTGAATTAATAAACTGAAAAGATTAGATCCAGGCTAAATTTCATTTTCGAGCTTCAAATTGAAGCTAAGCAAATTAAGCCTTGGTATAATCTTGAGATTCAGCTGACTCAGAGTTGATTTTCTCCATTGATTTTCCAAATTCTGCTTCTTCCGAAGTTTACTTCCAACCATATCAAGTGATGGTAGGCTGTGATGTCCCCCTGGTCGGGTGTAGTTGGTTGGTCAATTAAATGGATTGTTTTGGTAGATAATTTGGTAGAGGACGCAGGTTCGAGTCCTACTTCAGTTCATTTAAATAAACGCGGATCATCTTGATTAATGTTCAGATCCTGCTTCTTCCCAAGTGAGATCGATTTGTAATTTGAAGTTGAAGCTTCAGTCAGATAAAAGTCAGCAAATGAGAAACCTTCTCTTAAATTCAGTTCCAAAAATTATATACCATGAATTCAACATTTGGAAACGTGACGCCTACTTTATGTACCCCTTAGACATTTAATTGTAATATTAGATAAAATTGAAGATTTGAAAGATTCAAAATATTCTTACATGCAAACGGAACCGCGATTCTTCATCAATGATATCTCTAAAATTTCAAATGATCAAAATTATGAATGAAATTGAATGATCAGTCAACTCATATAACTAATAACCTCAAGTGGTTTCTAGCCTTGCAACATGGTGTTCCTTCTAGTGAATAACGAAACCTAGGGTAAGATAATTAATTTTTCTAATCTTGCACAAAGACATAGAATTAGCCTCTTTTTATTTCCAGTTCAGCTTAACTCTGCACCCTGTTTACGTAGATAAAATCAAAGTTCCATATGATATTTTATGCAAGATAACGAATATATGGGCCATCTTATCCCCGGGTAAACCAAGCCCATCAACAATGCAACTAAAGCAACTCACTGATCCGTCATTTGAGTTTCAGTATTTTCATTTGGACCATCTCCAACTATTCCTAGTTAAAAGAAATAACAAGACATTATATAAGGAGTTCGAGACAAATGAAAGGGAACTCATTCAATTTTTTTTCAAACCTGGAATCAAAGCAACTTATATATCATCTACACTGGCTACCACAATTGAGATAAGCCTCCACCGGGTCTCGAACCGAGGACTTTATCCACTCAAGGCCAGTATTGCCCTAGATCAGGATAGTAAGTTAGCTTAAAGGTAAACCTAGCTCCAGACCTACCCACAGTAAGGATCATTCAGAATTAAACTGCTTCAAACGTTTCGATAAAATCTCCATTAGTAAACTTGAAAGTTAAAAGTTTCCTCATGAAGATTGTACCGAGATGTTTAAAGCAATGTTTTATTTAGGGATGGTCTTTTGAAGTTTACAAACCAAGAACATTTGGCTCTCTTATTAATCCAGTTGAGGCATTCATTCGTATTGCGGATTATGTCCATCTTCAAGGCAATGTGTATGATTACATGAATTCGTAAGGTATGGTCTAATTGTGGTGATGCACTTGTGAGAATATATTTCCTCGTGTAAGACCATGCCTTACGCATTCATCTATCTGAACTAGGATTTTTTAAGACAAGGTAATTTTACAAATCGTCATTCAGATTTTAATATGTTTCTCGGTTTTATTGCATTCGATGTTTTCTTAACCCTTGCCGACCTCAGCGGAGATATGCACAATAAAAAAATCACAGAAAACCTGTCTTAAGTGTCAAAGAAGAAATCTTGAAACCAAACTATTACTAAAAACTGTATGTGATAATTAAAGGATAAACAACACGTACTATCATTTTCATGATCTTTCTCTTTTTTCGTCCGCATTGTTGACATAGGAGTAAGTAAAGATAGGTCTTCTTTGTTGAGGACGGGCATTTTCTCGTGTAACTAGAAAACAATACGGAAGATATTGAAATGCAATAACAGTAATAAAACCAATCTTGATACAGATAGTTTACATGGGCATTATAAAATTTGGTGGTAATGAAAACATTGTTTGATGAATTCAAAGCATAATATAAACGAGATAAAATTACTCTAAAGGGCTTAATCAATGTAAACTCTTCCAGGGCCTATTTTTCAAAACAAATTATTTCCCAGAATGTGTATTTTTCAAAACCATTTTCCTGAAAATGTTTTGAGTTCTCTCTCGCTTAATCAAAAACTCGAATTCCTTTAACAACAGTTTTAAGAGAATAAATACGATTATCATTGCCCTGATAAATGGCTGGCGAGAAAAATGCTTACACATGTTTTACAATGAAGCATCAAAATAGCTTCAAAAATCAGAAACATGATAGCGAGACTCCCAAACCATGGAAGCACATAATTCAAGTCAAAATTTGATATTTTCCCAAAGTATGGACATGGAAATAGCAATAACAGCCTTAATTTGATACTAATTTTCTAGAAGGGCAACTCGTGTTATTTGTCTATAACTCACATCCTCCAGTTCCGCTTCACGATAAAGTTCGTCAGCCACTTTGCGAGTCATTTGCAACTTTTTAGCAATGCTGCCTCTCTTTTTCTAAAAATATTATAAAAATTAGAAGAAAAATCAGCTCCCTCCAGCGAACTTAAATCATTTTTCTGAGATACTCATTATATCGAGATAATTTGTGAGAATGAAAATGACCCGAGTAGGACTCAAACCCACGACCTCTAGATTTGATCTCTAGAACGCTACCACTGCGCCACCGGGGCTACGAGAAACCCAGGCCATTTCATTCACACAAATTCAAGTTTACTCATTATATCTTTTCAATTTGCAAGGATGACTCAAGGCATTTTTACACGGTAACTACTGGGAAAAGATACCCGGTAGGCCTAATGCTATCCCCAGAAGTGAAAGATAAAAACAACGATTTTCCAGAATAGTTTGGGCCCTTTTGATATGATTTTCCTTAACTATGTAACAATGGTAAGGGGCAAATTCGAAAGACATTAATGGCTTCAAAGTAGATTGTGGTACATGGTATGATGGCTTCATCATTCCGATGTTGGGCGATTTCATAGTCTTGCCAATTTATAACGGTTAAGCCCCAGACAAATGATCAAACAATGTTTTGACAAACATTGAATTTTTGCTTATAAAGCAGAAAGTTTGTAGTTTGGCCACAAACAAAACATATGTTTAAGAAAAAAATGCCGCTAGTGTTAAGCAAGAAATGTTTTGAAAAGTTTCAAAAACATTTGTAAACCAATCCTGCTTTTCAGGCAATGTTCGTTTGGCCAAATCATCAAACATGGAAAGGAAAGCAAAAACAAAATATTCGCTCGGCCAGGGCTTTACACTGCTGACGTCTATAATATTGGTACCAGCCAATACATTTGTGACAGGGTCTAGTACTTCACTTGCTGACCTTGAGTACCACATGTCTGAGGGAAATTATTGAGAGTGCTTAATTCCTCTTTTTAGACCCCCCTCTAATGAGGCTAATAAATAATGTTGTATCCCTTTTGCTACTGTTCCAAGTAGAGAAGACTCCTTTGAAAACGCCCTCGATAACTTGTGGACTGTCTCTACGCACTTGGGCATCGTATATTGACATGAACGGCTGCAGACAGCAATCAATGAACCAACCTTATTAGAAGATGACTCTGATAATTTCTCCCTGATTTTGATGACAAAAGCGTCTTCCGAAACATTTTCATTTTGTTCATCAGGATGCCTCAAAGTAGAAGCCAACTTTCTTCGGATGTTTAGAATGTTCAAACTAGAAGTAAAAATATGAGACTTGGCAGATACATTTTCATCCTAGGTGTGTATTTGAAGGGATTCGCATCGGTTGGATTAGGCATACGCCAAATATCACAGCGTTTATGAATATCTGTCCTCTTTGCAATGAAAAATCATGTTCACACAGGAGCTAGGTGCCAATAAGATCACGTTTTATCAATTCTATATCTAATTATGCTGTCTTGTCAGAGACTAATGCCTTCAAGCTCTTATTTTCATCATATCAATTATTTTCATCATATTAAAGCTCTTATTTATATTCACACATCACCGCAGATAAGAAACCATTTTGGGTACAAGCAGGCTATCGTTTCAAAACATTAGCCTATTGTTCTATCGATTCCTATCATAAAAATATAGTGTTTCAGATTTTTACAGCCTTAATATTCGACATGATAGTCACCACTTATCATGACAAGCCTTTGATATTTAGCGGGGCAACGTTTCGGAAGAGATCCGTCTCCCATCATCGGGCAATGAGAAATGTGGTTTCTTCCCTATTTATGCAAAGGCCGGATCGAGAGGTGTGAGCACTGAGAGGACCTCAGAGGAGGTTCCCGAGATATTGGCGCTTAATTTATATCAGTAGTGGCGCCAAAGTTGCGTTCGGTGCTCTTGATATTGTCATGATAAGTGGTAACTATCATGTCGAATATTGTGTCAGAAACAGCCTTGATAAGACCAAATGTATTTTACAGCCTTTTTTCTCATTTGTGGATACTTACTGTACAGTATTTCAAATGACTTTTACAAGATATGTATCCATATCAATTGTATATCATATCTAGCTCATTGTATCATTAATTGAACATGGTACTTGTATTTCTATATTAATAATCAAGTCTGTTCATAAATTTGCAGTTAAATGAATTGGACTGAAGCAGTTGAGTGATGAATGTATGGAAACTGAAGGAAATAAAATACCTTTTGTTTGCTTCAAATGCCAATTGAGTTTTAAAGCGGCTGATGTTTGAAGCAGGGTTGAATATCTTCCTTAAATTTGCAGCTGAAAGGCAAAGGTTTCCAAACTTATCGTATTAGAATTAATTGGGAAAGCCTAAGCTCAATCCACACTGACTGAATACGGCACGATGTGTCATGCCAATGTGCAATATGGCGGTTCGCGTCATGCTTTAAATCTGCTACTCATATTAAATTAGTCATGCTCTTTGTTGCAATATTAAGCAGCCATTATTCTTCTTCTCTGGGATTCTTTCATTATTGGTCTTATGAAACACTCTACAGTATATGTACCATAAAAACTAAGAAACCCCCAAAACCACAAAGTCACTTAGACAGCAATTTCTAGAGAGGAACAGAAAAAGAGACTAAGCTTGTGCTAAGTATCATTGCTTGCATAGCTAGACTACTTAGAAATATAGGTTTACTATGAATATATTGGACTAAAAGATAAATATGGGGAGCAAAAGACCCTTGATCTGGTTGTAAATCAGAAATTCTAACAGTAATTTTTCAAGGTTATTTTTTCAGTAACTTTTATGCAACGTTTAGCCAGAAAAGCAAGATGCTCACGTTACAGCATAGTAAACCTTATGGAATAGGCATGCTTATGTTAACGATTTTTGGCATGGTTTTGGGAACATTTTACTCCAATGTGCAAAACAAAGAGAAAGTGGCTCGACAGAAAATTCAAGTCTGCAAATGGAGTTTGCAACAAAATTAGATATACTGTATTTTATTCAACACTCTGAAGGTCAACAAGCTTCAACTATCAATCTAACAAAAAAGCCCCCGACAGTCAAACAGGCATAATGGTCAAGCTTTGAATAAAATAAAAATATTCTGGCGATCAGTCAACATAGAGCTATAGATTGTATCAATCATTGATTCATAATGTTGACTTTTTTCCAAATATCACATTGATAGGTGCCTCGACTGCAATCTTGTGGACTTTTCCTTTGTGTGGTTTTTGGGGTACATATCATAGAGAATAAAAAACTTTGACACATCTGGAAACAGTTAATCCTAAGCAAACAATAACGAAACCATGCAGGAAATACTCATTTTCTGCAGAACATAATTGATAAAAGATCATTTTTGAAAGCAACAAGTAGAAAGAAAATCATAGCACTTCACTTCTTTTGTGGTTTTTGGGGTACGTATACCTGTATGGCGAAGTTAGATTTTTCAACTTTGCAGCAAATATCAACAGTAGCGCACTGTGTCAAATGACACTAATCTTAGGAATTGGCAAGACGTACTTTATTGTGCTATATCCAGTGTGAATCGAGCTTTACGCCAAGTTATTTATGGGAGAAAGAAGCAATGTGTTTTCTCAGAGGTTCTCAATTCGTAAACAATGTAGCAATGGTTCTTCACTGTTGATTGATATATCTAGCCTGAACAAAACAACAGTTCAAATCAAATGGGGCCCTCATTGAAGGATTCTAAGTAAATTTCATATTTAGTCAATGGATTAGATATCTTCAAACAATTGTGGATAGCAGAATTAGAAATCTTATCACCAACCTTTTAACTTTTCTATGTATTCCAGATAAAGTCTTTCAACAGTACTAACAACTGTAACGGTGACTTTCCTGTAAAAAACGAAATATGTTCTTGAATAACAAATGTTGAAACATCAAATCAGTTATAGTCCTGTATGAACAGCAAGACATATTGAATTAGACTGAGTTAGTTATGGTTATGGTAATAGTTAACCGAGATGGTTAGTCAATGTTAAATATTACATGACCAGCTAAATACTAATGACCATAGTAACACCCAAACCCATTTCTTCTAACTTTTAGGCACAGCTAGCTTATCCACTGAGCTTTCAGGGTGCATCTCAAATGGCTAACTTTGGTTACTATATTAAACTAGTTATAGCCAGAAATATCGGAAACATAATGAAACGAACACATAGATTACTTAAGCTTTTCGTCTGACTCAATAGAGTAATACGTCAGAAAGAGAACGAAACAGAAACCTAACTGATTTATATATCCAGATGTGGATCGAAATAAGCCAATCAGAAAAGAGGTGAATTATTGGTATGGTGTAGGAAAACCAATCAATACCCACGATACAGTGAGATGACCAATTAGATTACTTCAAGAGTCCTAAGGCGAAAACGAACTCCTTCTGTCTACACAATTGGGGATCCCAGGTTTTTATTTAGACTGATTCCAAAATACCTAAGTAAAATGTAAATCTTGCTCTACCAATAATTCGAAAGCAATTCTCACTGTAGGCTTTAGCACACCCTGGGTTGTCGAGCAAATGTTGACCTATAGCAGAGTCATGTTTTAGTGAACTTTTTGGTTTTGAGGCGCGAGATGGTTGCTCTCGTTGCGGCACAGTCTTGTGGCGTTTGCTAGACAGCACGGGTTGTTTCATCCTATCACATAACCGCTGAGATGTGCCACCTACGTACCTGGCATCACACCGGCACGAGTATTCATATACTACAGGGCTGTTTTGTGTGGTAGGCACACTATCTTTGCGGATAGATGGATAATTTTTCTAGAGCGGAAGACGAGACGGGGGCTGATCGTGGCGTAGCACTTAGTTATGGCTGTTTTAATTTGTTTTTCAAATCACATGAAGAGGTTGCCAATGTAAGGCAATTTTAGATAAACAGGGCACTTTTGTGGACCAATCTTTTTGTCAGCCGAGAAACTTGCGATTTTATTACGAAAGCAAGCCGAAATGAGATCTTCTGGATACCCATTGTTGATGAGGGTAGATTTGATTTTTGCCAATTCTAAATTGAGTTTTGGTTCGGAACAGATCATAAGTGCCCGGTGAACCAAGGTGTTAACTAAGTTGATTTTGATATGTTTGGCACAAAAGGAATCCTGAAAAGGAATCTTAACGTGTATATAGGCCGCTAAAAGTTGGTTTCCTGTAGACATTGGTAAGAAAACTAGGTTCAGTTTTCTCCACGGAAACGTCAAGAAATGGCAAGGAGTTGTTTTCTTCCTTTTCAAAGGTGATTTTCAGGGACTGATGCAATGAGTTGAGTTTGGCAAGAAAAATAAACTAATTATGGGGATGGCAAGGAAAATTGAAAACACAGCAAAACAAAATAAATAACTACTGAGACTTTGCGTAGCTACTGAGAGTCTTCAGAGAAGCACATCAGAAAGAGAATGAACATGAAACCTATCAAATTATCCTTTATCACTACAAATGACTGATTACCTTTGCAATTCCTTGTTCGTATCGTTGCTCTAAAAAAATGAAAGTAAAGCAAATCAAGTAAAAATTCAGACAAGTTCAATCATTGTATTCATCAGTTTAACACAAAGTATATAAATTCACTGCACTGAGAAGGCAAGACTCAAAAACTACTAAACTCTTCATCTACAATCCTCGCAATAAGGTAAGAGACAATGATTGATGGTCACTTGATATATACTAGTTGTCCAAGAAAGACCCTCATCTTCCCCTAAGCAATGTTGTTTCCGATGTTGCTTTGTTGCGGAAATGCATCTTCAACATCCTCTGGTGACATCAAGATCAAGTATCAACATGGATTGGGGGAGCACCAAAATCATCTTATAGTCTCCATGATTGAGATAATGCTAAAATTCCTAAAGTGTCTAAAGACCTTTTTGCGAGGATTGTAGATAGACCCACTCATCAGGAGATGTACTATTTCTTTGCCTTTATTGTATCGAGCAGTGTTTCAGTATTTAACCAAAATACCGAATTTGTATTTCAATGCTTTATGGCTACCTAAAAACAAAAGCTTCTGCGTGCAGCATTGAAATAATATTCATCAATACTTACAAGGAATGGGTCAGGTGCTTGGTTGCGCATTTCTGGCCAAACAGCACTGAGTTCTGACATAAGAATACTGATCTGTAACAGAGTAACACATATCATTCAAAAGTAAACTTACAGGAATTTCATTTTATTCTGGCCACATAGTTGAGTGGCAATCACCATTAAGGCCTTCTGAATTTGAACACAAAAACATAAAAATATTCATGGGCCCTTTGCAAAGACAAAGCAAAGGTAATTGAGAATAAAAGTACCGAATGTCACACCAAAGACTCAGATATTAGTCCAGTTTACTGCCTTTGGGAAATTTTCAATTCTGTCACACCCTAAAACATCCCCATTTGGTATGCCAGCCACCCTTAATGTTTATTAGAGATTGCCCTTTTGCACTAAGGAGTTCTTATAGGCAGTTGGTAAGAAACCAACAGTGGAACTTGGGTATCTTGCTTATATCAAGCACTATGTTTAAAATAGCGCTTGTTTTGGTCACTTGTAATTACTCATTTTCACTAGATGTTCAGCCAATCTCAAAGTTCCGTCCGGAACAATTGCCATCTCTGGTAAAACATTAAAAGCACACCATTCATCATTTATGGTATAAGATTTACACTTGATATTTAGAAGGGAACTTGTGTTACACTGGTACTTAGGGTTTTGATAATAATACCTTTGATATAAAGTCTTAGTCTAACACTAAGTCCCTAACTGACACTAACACTACAATATAACTGACACTTAGACAGGTCAAGGTCTCCAGCCTTGCTACAGATACCATGTAAACCTGTACTGCCTGTTCCGAACCGGCAACCCCCCAGTCTAACCTGGGAGGAGGATACTGGAGGCAATCCTGCAAAACTAAATATAAGATCTGTCAATGGGGAATCTGCTGTCATTATCAGACATGCAGTACCCCCGTCTCTCCCCAGAAAATAGCATTTGGTCGTGGACAAGATACAAAACTGGAACCACAGATATCGGCAGAAGGATGTCTATTAGTGAAGGCAGCAGAAGACCTCATAATAGGGGCAATGGTGCCTTCACAAGATGGCATGCGGAAGAGCTTCTTATATGCCAACGGACCGCATCAACCAGCAAGTCAGCTGCTACTGCGGGGCGATCTCTTCGTCTGCACTGTCTGTTGCATTTCTTTGTACCACAGTTCATATGATGTTGAGACCCAGAGAGGCAGTCTGGTGGGGGGGGGGGGGGCAACACCAACTGGCTTACGTACCAGTGCAAGGCGTTTGTGTTTGAGGTGGGGAAAGCCCTGTGGCGATGGAATGACTATGATAGTGGCAGGCTTGAGAGGCTGGAAGCTGCTAGTAGGAGCTCTGGACACAGGCGACTCGCATCTGATGGTCGCATCTGATCTGAATCTGAGCCCAGTAGGATGAGGCAGCAATGTGAGCGACCGGGCAGCCCTATTTAGGGATAGCACTTTCCGCCCCAGAAGGGAGGCCCCTAAAAAAAGTGGGGTAAACAAAGCGTGCTCAGAAACCCAAACCTGGCTGATTTGCCGCGACCGTTGGGTCATTCATGCGGTAAGAAATACAAGAATTCAAAGAAAAAGATTATTATTGCGACATGGAATGTTCGAACAATGCTTGACAACGAAGGCCGAACGGAGAGAAGGACTGCACTGATCGCCGGGGAGCTACAGTTATCGGGTATTGACATAGCAGCCTTGCAAGAAACACGTCTTGAGGCACAGGGGCAGCTACAGGAAGCTGACTACACATTCTTCTGGATTGGACAGACTGAAGGGCCCAGAACAGCAGGAGTTACCTTTGCCATCCGCAACTCTATCACTAGACAACTTGGGTCTCTCCCAACAGGAGTCTCACCTAGCCTCATGACCCTGAGACTTCCTCTCAGAAAAAAGCGTTACTTTAGTCTAGTAAACGTGAATGCCCCAACAATGTCCTACAATGATGAAGATAAGGAAGCCTTCTACCAACAGCTAACTGAAGTGGTGAAAAAAGTGCCGGAGGAGGACAAACTTTTTATCTTATGTGACTTCAATGCTAGAGTAGGTACTGATTGTGCCACCTACGCTGATTTCTTAGGGATATTCGGGAAAGGAAAGCAGAACTCAAATGGTGACCTCCTGTTGAACTTCTGCACTCAACATGAACTATGCATCACCAACACTTTCTTCTACCAGCCAGACAAGAATTTCTTTACATGGAAACATGTACGAACTGGCCGATATCACTTACTGGACTATGTCATCAACAGAAAGTCACACCTGAGGGACATCCTCTGCTCAAAGGCAATGCGTGGCCCAAAGTGCTCAACTGACCACTACATGGTACGGAGCAAGCTCAGACTTACTCTAGCACCATTACGTCGAAAGGCAAAGACAAGAATGAAGCCAAGGAAACTGGACATCAGGAAGCTGCAAGATACAGGAAGTTGCATTGAGCTGTCAAACGCCTTCAGCACAGCTCTGCAACTGATGACAGCGGCACAGGATGATGTGCAAGTGACATGAAAGTTTCTGAAAGAGGAGGTGTACAAGACTAGCAAAGAGGTACTTGGACACTCCGACGGAAAAACCCCAGACTAGTTCTGGGAACATGGGGATGAGATCGAGCACCTAATGGAAGAGAAAAGGCATAGGCACCATGTACATCTGCAAGAGAATTCTGTAAGATCCAAAGCTGCCCTGAATGCGATTAAGTCCAAGGTTCAAAAAGAAGTGCGAGCCCTAAAAAATGACTGGTGGCGTCGCAAAACAAAGGAATTGGAGGAGATGGCTATCAATCAAGACTATCGAGGTCTTTTTGCTGGACTAAAAGCCATTTATGGTCCAAAGAGCAACCCAGTGGTCCCCATCAGGTCAGCGAATGGAGAGGAGCTGCTCACTGACATGAATGCCATCAAAGAAAGATGGAAAGAGCACTTCAATGCCTTGCTAAACCATAAAGGAACTGCTAACCAAAACGCAGGAAACCAGCTGAACAAGAGAGAGAAGAGAATTAACCTGTGTGGAGAGATCACCATGGAAGAGCTCCAAAAAGCTTTGAAGACCACCGCAAGTGGAAAGGCACCCAGCTTACACAGCATCGATACAGACATTCTGAAGAAAGGTGGCAACCAGCTGCACGAGGCACTGCCGAGTCTGTACAATGCCTGCCTTCGCAAAGGTCAAGTGCCCCAAGACTTCCGGGATGCCCTCATTGTAACAATCTACAAGAGGAAAGGAGACAGAGCAGTGTGTGGGAACTACCGCGGAATCTCACTTCCCGCTATTGCTGGTAAGGTGCTTGCAAAGATCATCCTCAGCAGACTGCAGCCAATCTCTGAGAAAACTCTTCCTGAAAGCCAAAGTGGATTCCGCGCTAGGCGGTCAACCAGTGACATGGTCTTCACACTGTGACAACTCCAAGAAAAGGCAGTCGAGCAGCATAGACCTCTGTATGTTGTATTTTTTGACTTCACAAAGGCTTTTTATACAGTGGAGAGTGGATCGATCAACACTCTGAAAGGCCTTGACATCTACGAAGTTGATTGATAGCATCCAACAGTTTCAGCAGAAGTGAACCCAGCGAAACCTTCCTAGAGAATCACGGGGTGAAACAAGGCTGCGTGCTTGTACCAACCCTTTTTTCCCTGTAATTAACTGTAGTGCTTGTCACCATGGACATGGATATGAGAAAAGGGATATACCTTCGTACAAGAACAGACGGCAAGCTCTTCAACCTTGCGCGGCTCCGGGACCTCACCAAAACTCATGAGACATGCATACGCGAGCTTCTCTATGCAGATGATTCAGCCCTTGTGCCTTATTACCCAGAGGATATGCAGGAAATTGTTGATCGATTCGCTGCAGCTGCTAACATGATGGGCTTCAAGATCAACATCTCCAAGACAGAACTTCTCTATCAACCAGTGCCAGGCTGTCGGGATATCCCCACAGACATCAAAGTCCTCGATGAAGCCCTCAAGACAACTCAGTCCTTCACCTACCTTGGGAGCACTGTCACATCCACCAACTCTGCGGACCTCGAAGTGGAAAAGAGGACCCGGTCTACAACCAAAGCTTATGGTGCACAGTATAAAAGACTCTGGAGACACCACGACATCAGCATGAAAACAAAGGTGAAAGTCTATTCAGCCGCAGTTCTCCCATGCCTATTGTTTGGAATGGAGTGCACCACCCTCTACAAACGGTACATCAAGATGCTAACTAGGCTACAACTCCGTCACCTGAGAGCCATCCTTCATATCAAATGGCAAGGCCGGATACCTGGTGTAGAAGTTCTGCATAGAGCCCGATGCACCAGTGTTGAAGCATCATCGCCACATCCCAAATCAGATGGGCTAGACATGTGAGTAGGATGCCTGACCACAGATTGCCAAAAATAGCCCTGTACTCAGAGCTGCAGGAGGGACAGCGGAGGCCAAGGAGGACAAAAGGAACATGAAGAGGTCAGGGATACCCCATGACACCTGGGGGAGGCAGCATCAGATAGAGGGAGGTGGAGAGAATCACTGAAAGAGGCCAGGATCACCATTGAAAAGCAACCCGAAGCAGAATACCAATAAGCGCATGACAGCAGACACGCCATAGCTGCAACAAGTGACTTCCGCTGTACGATATGCCATTGCTTCTGGAGATCATTAGCAGGTCTGCAGGCCCACATGAGAGCCTGCCAAAGTAGGCACTCCACTTGAACAACAACAGTTAACGTCGGCCACGACGAACTGCCAATATCATTTATTATTAGTCTAACACTAGTACAAGAGAAAAACAGTGTTTTAATAGAATTAGTAAGAATTCAACTTACGAGTTCTTGTTGGTCATGACTTGTAACTGATTCAATATCTCCTCTTATTGGCAATCTTTCTCTTATCAATGATTTCAGTTCTTGAATTGTCTTGGGGGCAACTCTCACAGCATTCTGAAAATTGAATACTCCAATGAAAGTCTTCTCAAAATGAGATTCCGATAAGAAAAGGTCTTTGATTGGAAGAGAGCTTAAGGATTGCTAGGAAAATTGGTACCATTACAACAACTAAATTAGATAACTGAATCAAAAGAGGGGTGAATGATCACAGACTTTGCTCTGTTGATAATACAGGAAACTATTCTTACTCATGGCCGTACATAGCGGGGGGCAAGGGGGGCTGCTGCCCCCCCCCAAAAAATTCCAAAAGTATATGCTTTCCTATAGAGGATATCCTCAAAAAGCTCTTCAAAAGGGGTTTTGCCCCCCCCCGCTAAAAATGTTCTGTGTACGGCCTTGTTCTTACTGTAGTTTTGAACAAATTCAGAGTTGTTAAGCAAATGTTGACGGATAGCAGATTCATACCTTAGGAGTTTTAATAGTTTTAGAGGTAGGAGATTGCTGTTCTGGCAACTCAGAACAAACGATTAGAGGTCAACTCAGTACATCAAATTACCGTTTCCACAAAACCCATTTTAGATTGCATTTACAGCCTATCATATAATCACTTAATATAAGATTTCAGTTTGCCCTTCTGACTATTTATTGTTATGAAGAGGTTTCTCTGCAAAGTAGTCAAAGACGCGGTAAAAACTTACCTCAATCGGAGTAGCAGGCTTTCTTTGTTCCAAGACAATCTGATCTTGAACTGGAAAGAGCAAAGACCAAACACTTATTTCAGGATGAAAAACCTACTTTACAGCTTATAAAAGGCAAAATATCATAATCATAGTGGCTATCAAATGCATCCTACTTCCTGTTGCATACTGTATGATTTCATATGGAAAGCTAATGCTATACAGACAAGTGGTTCTTGAAATATATGATTTTTTTCGGCCATCTATCTGTTGACATGAAATATGAAAGAAAATCAATTTGTTTGTTTCACCTGGAGTATCTTCATCTTCTTCGTTTAGAACAAATTCATGATGACTTGAAGAAAATATGTTGAAGAACGTTTGCTGAAATGAAATGCCAAAATTTTAGCAAGATGACATACAAAAAGAATTTGGTCCTTTAATCATATAGATGCTTGAACAAAAGAGCAAAAATCACAAATATATTCAGCAATGACACTTTTGAATAGCTATCAGACCCAGATTGGACAATTTATAGTGCGCAGCCGATAAATCCTGCGCATTTAATAACTTTCCAACCTGGTACTGACTAATCATGTATGTCCCTGCTGGTTTTTTCTCTTGAAGGACCATATCTCAAGAACACACCTTGTAACCTCACCATGATAACAAGTTAGTCTTATTGGTTGCTCGAAATGAAAGAATCAATAACAGTTTTCATTTTCAGCTTTTATTCAATTAATTGATAATTAAAGGAAAACTGCAACTGAATGTACCTAATCCCCATTGATTTGATGCTAATAAATTATTGGTTTTTGTGATAGCCTTGATTCCCTGTGGGTGGTTGGAGGGTTACCTAAACTAAACTGCAATCTTCCATGGATTGTTTAATCACACGTACCGTCAAAGAGATCGAAACAAAAACCTTACAAACCATTATACCCAGATGTGGATTGAAAGAAGCCATTCAGAAAAAAGGTGAATGATTGGTATATTGTAAGAGGATCATTCAACAGCCTCAATACAATGAGTTGACCAACTAGATTACTTCTAGATTGTAGAGTCCTACGGAGAAAACCAACTCTTTCTAACAATTATCACTGTAGGCCTTTTTTGAATTTTGTAATCCGTCTACATAAAACTAGGCATCCTATACTATAAAGACAGAAAGACTTCGTTTTCGCCTTGGGACTCTTGAGGTAATCTCATTCCTCAGCTCACTGTATTGCGGCTGCTGATTGGTTTTCTACACTATACGAATCAATCACCTCTTTTCTGATTTGCCTTTTTTGATCTACATCTGAGTAGGATAATTTGTAAGGTTTTTGTTTTGTTCTTTTTCAGTTTCCTCTGTTGAGTGTTACACCAAATGCTTAAATCATGGTTTCGCTATGCTTCTGATTTTTCTGGCTTTATTTTGATTATCCATTGGCTATCAGCACCAACATCATCAACAACAAAAAGACACTGTATACTAAAGGCCCACTTCCAGATTTGAGCATTATAATGACTTTTTGAATGATGACCACTGTATATTGATAGTGTATATTGATATTGATATTGATAGGCACATACGCTATGGGTTTATGTGCTAAGCACCACAAAGGGTCCACTGAATAGGTAACCTAATCGAGCAGTGCAACCCTGATCCTTCCTCTTGATGTGACCACACCTTGTGATTCCTTTGGCCTTTTTGCCTGGAATTACAGAGAGCTAGCTAATTCTTTCCTCACACTTTGTGACATGTCTGAAGGGGGTTTTGAACCCGGGAACCTTTAGGGTCAAGTGATCTAATCACTCTGCCTTCCCCGCCAACCACAATGAAGTGTACGGGCTTTTTAAATGAGATCTAGAGTATCCCAGAATTTCTGGTTGACTACGCCCCTTGTGTGCACTCCTGAATGATGATAATCATGTGTCATGATGATAATGATGATGCACACTCGATGCACTTTCTGACTTGATTGTCCACTCTGCAGATGGAACTGGGTACACAACACTTCTTAACAAACGTTCACAGATTGCATACTTACAACATCAAGAGGAGGCCTTTGGAAACTGAATTGTTCTTCAGCCATTCTGTATTTCTACGTTAAAAATCCTAAATGAAGGAGTTCTTCGCAGGGTCAGGCCTAGGCCCAAATGGCTAGTTCAGTGCTCACTTGTTTTTACCTAAGAAGCCAACGGTAGTCAAGGACGCATTTCCCGCGCTTTGCTGCGAAGTCCCGCGGGTAAATTGCAAAATAAGTTGCAAACAAAACAAATTGAATTGGATTATGGCGGATATGATCGAAGGACATCTGTGAAATTTTTCAAGGAGTAATTTCGAAATTGGTTTTTCCTCCTAAAATGCAATCTATGTGGTAGAAATATCGGTTTTGATTTCAATCTTTGAAGAATGGCCAATGGATATTTAGGTAAAAACCATTCATGTAAGTATTGTGATCAGAAAATTCGATCTTTTGCAACTGTGAGAGAACAAAAAAGTAAAAAGTGTAAGTGGCCTAGCCAGCCAAAAATTGGTTAGCGAGTACTTTGTCTCGAACTCGAGTACTTTGTATCGATCAAATCACGGAATGATTTCTAGAATCTCTCACAGAAGGTTTTTTTCTGAAGTATGGAATATAATAATGAACGCAGTTGAGGAAAAAATATAATAAATATTGATAGGATTTTTACTGATTAAATATTCAAAAACATTAGTTTTTATTTTGACCTATGAAAGAAAAGATTGCAGGAGATTTTAGGATATTTCAATTCTAATACCTTAGATATGAAAAAATTGTTGCAATTTGTTTAGTTACCAAATGGCAGCCCCCCAAAGGATCCTTTACCATCTGTGAGCTTGAGGGTTGAGGCAGTTGCTGTGCCAATGGAGTGGCACCTAATTCACAAACCTTCCTTAAGAACAATGTTTCGTTTGAAAAACGCCAGGCTAGAATTTTGGCCGGAATTTCTATACAAGCTCATAAGCCTAAAGTCCCATGTAGAAATGCATTTTGAACACTTTTTTGTGGTTCTAGATGTTTTAAATCTCTAAGTCAGAGTTGATTGTTTCCTAGTTGCTGGAAGTTTTTCTGTCTTGGAAGGCGTCATGGTGAAGATTGGGGATAAGTTCCAAGTTCCTAAAAAGGTAAAAATATTTTGTAAACATTTCTTTGTCCATATTCATAATTTGGGTGCATTCAACTTGGGGACAACAGCTAGTACCTAATGTCTTGAGACCTTGTTTTCATAAACAAAATGATTTCTCTTTTCTGTCTTAATTCTTCTCCATATTTGGAGCTTTCTCTTTCTGCATTCAAAGGAGGATGTTTTTATTCCAGGTGACTTTGCCTATTGATTTAAGGCTGGTGAATACATCGCATGTCACCACCAAGGTTAGAGTTTTATATTTTGAGTATCAAAAATCTTACTGAACGCATTTTCTATGATCTCTCACATTTGTTGACGGTTAAAGAACTAGCCTCACTTTGAATGGCATACATGTCACTTTTCTTCTCCACATATATCACGCTCTGCATTTATGTATTGAGCACTCTATTAGGGAATCTGAAACACAGAATTTGTGTCCTCCTGGTGTGTTTATTGTAACTGTTTGCGCCATAGAAGTCTTGACATTACTTAATACTGAAGAACTTCTCGATTTTAGGTAAGACACACCACATGGTCATTGATATTCCATGCTGTCAATGTCTTGTGCCAAAGCCACTTATTTGTAGGTAGCACAACTGCACCTGCCACCTTTGCCTTTTGTGTATTATTATATGTTTCAGATTTTACCTTATTCTAAAGTTCTAAATTTATCAAAGATTGTTTTGATAATACCCTGCTCTCTTCTTTAGTTTGACTTCAGCCTGGAAGAGAATGTGATCAAAAAGGCAAAAGAGGAAAGAGATCAACAGATAGCCATTTCCATGAAAGAAAATGAACAATTGATGAATGAGAACAAAACAAGTGATGAAGAAACAAAGGCAGACATAAGTGATTCGCAAGTAGAGAAAGAAGAATCAAATGAAAATGAAACAATTGATGAAAGTCACGTGGCCAGTATGGCGGACACTCCTATTCTTGAACCGACACAAATATACAGCTCATCAGTAACCGACAAGAAATCAATCAAAAGCCCAGAACGTTTCAACTTATCAGAGTTTGAAGACAGTACCGCTACGCCGTTTGAGCTTGTCGAGTTGCAGACCTTAGATGATATAGATGAGTTGAAAAGTGTTTTGCAGCCAGAAACTAGCAGAAATAAAAAAGTATCGAAGGCTACTAAAAAGCCAGCTGAAGTTGAGTTGGACTTTTCTATCTTCAATACCCCATCTGTGAAAAAAGAATCGAATACAAGAAATGAAGTAGCAACTGCATCTTTGCTAGATGGTATTGGTCCAGATAGACCTAATCAGGCTGAACAATGTTTCGCAGCAAGTAAAATTAATAGACCAATGAATAGGACACAATTTCCCCCAGTACCTGTCGCTGTACATAATTTACCTTCTGATAAGGATATGCAAGAGTTAAGATGTCAAAATTTGAATATTGGGAATATAAATTTGGATATGAGGGGTCAAAATATGGATTTAAGGTGTCAAAATGTGGATTTGAGAAGTCAAGATGTTGATAGATTTGATTTGTACAGCCCATGTTCGGAGAGCTTTAACAACCAAAAAAAGTTTGACAATATGCACAGATTTGGAGATTATAAGCAGAACCCACATTTGGAACGATTCAATAGTCACAAAAAGAATCAAAATGCAGATCAGCTTAGCAAAAGCCCGAACAATGAGCCATATGATCAAAATGCAGATAGATCTGCGATTTACAAGCGAAACCCGAATTTTGAAAGATTTGATAATTTCAAACAGCGACAGAGTGCTGAAAGCTTTGACATTTACAAGGGTGAACTCCATAATACTTCAATGAATGAACGCATGACAAGTGTTGATGTGGTTGGAAAAGAAACTAACTTCCATTCTAAGCTCACGAGGACTAACTCAAAGTCTTTGCCAAACCTTGCGGATGTTGGTGTTGCAAGGGTAGAGGAAGGAACGTGGAGCCCGACAGCTGATTCACAAGAGTCTGCAGCTTCAGTGTCTCGCATCAATAGCATAATGCAGCAGTACCAATTCACACGTCTTTCAAATAATGACAATAGCTCACAACCGACAACCACTCAAGATCAACCAAGAAGTCTCAGTAATGCCTCAGAACCGAACCCGTTTTCGCATCCACGTTTGTCTTCTCCCAAGTCCAAACTGCCACCATTGGTCTCAAAAAGTGTCCCAATTTCCACGGAACTTAGAAAGGGGTATCCATTTCAAAATGACAGCCTCATGATGAACCTTGAAATGAATGTCAGGAGGGATGGCCAACTAAAGGTACTCTAGTTATTGTGTAGGGTATTTTGCTTCAAACATAATCTTAGATAAGAATGCTATCTTAGAGAGAAGGCTATCAACACATGCTTTGAGGTATTTCCCTGATGAGTGTCATGAGCAAAGCTTTGTAGTTATCATCTTTCGCTATCTTTCGCTATTTTTCTCACAGTCCTCATTTTCTGCACTGATCAAATACTACTCTGACGTACTACTCTGATGAGTGTTATGAGCAAAGCTTCAGTAGTTATCATGTTTTCCAAATTTTTCCAGCTTTTCTAATGAAAAATAATTTACAAATTATTTTATGTTCTGATTCCACTTTAAAACATGTACGTATAGATCTTTTCTAGTTTTTTCTGACCTACTGGAGAAATGCAACATTTAAGCCTTTGCTGATAATGTTTTTTTTATTCTTAGGATCGCCAGCACAAACCCAGTGCCTCTAGCCCTTCATCAATAGTTCAAAGCACATCCCCATCTACAGCACACACACCAGTATCCCCATCTTTCTTGAAAGAAACTAGGCCTACCCTACCACCTTTGGCACTCAAGTCATGGCTTCCCGATCCCTCCAGTAGTTTGACGGCAGAAGAAAGTAAGTTTATGCAGCGGATGGTAGTGATGGGATTTCCTCGAGCGAGAGTTGCAAGAGCTGTTCAAAAATTAAACAATAAAGAAAAAGAGGTATTTACATCTTATTTTGAATAATTAGTACTATCTACAAATCTCCTTGACCATTACTAAATGATGCAACCCATTTCTAAGCATTCTAAACAGGTTTTTAGATGGACATGCGCTGTTTTCTAGAAAAAGGTGAAAATCATACCTAATTCGTGATTTTACGGGCAAAGTCAATATAGACGGTTTTTCGGGGATAACTTTTGACTCGCTGGGGCTACGTGGGCAAACTAAACTGTTGATTAGAGAGCTCCATAGGGCACATCTGGATTGTAGGGTTAGGGGGCAAGTTACGTTGCCATTGCAACGTTATCACGTCTTAAAGGGGCTTTTTTGACTACCCCCTGTTTGTGTGGGCCAAAATTTAGTTACAGGGTATTTTTTTCCAAGACCAGGGCCACCTAGTAAAAAGCATCTAGTGAACACCTTGAAACAGGCGAAATTCCAATTGCTCCCATTATTACGTCATGGGGGCAAGTTCTCTAATGTAAAAGTTCTCTTCAGTGGGTCACTTCTAGGCCTTTTGTAATGATAATGAGTTGTCTGATAATCACATGAATGCACGAAACTCGGAGTAACAATGGAGATATGTTTCTTTTCTGAGTCTACCTCTGTAATGTGAATAATGATAATAAATTCAACCTTTTCAGGTATTGGATTTGCTTGTGGAGATACAGCAGATAGCAGATAAGGGATATGATCCTGATGATGTCGAAGTTGCTCTCGAAAACAATAACCATGAAAAAGACAAGGTTTTTGTTTGCCCTCTTTTTTTTAAATGTTTTTCTTTATCTTCATATCAATCTACAATATTTATCTTGAGGAGATGAAACAGGACTTTGGAAAATCTATTCCCTAGCCAGTGTGTTTATACCCCATCTAGTGGTGGGGATGCGATGGTCTCCCTGGTGTGGGATATAGTAGTAGCTCTTCTGTAAAGATGCACATTATAGGATACAAAGGCTTGTAAATGCCAGCGCATCTAGGCCCAATTAACCATTGCCGAGTACCAGATGGCAAAACAGAATAAACGTCGACAATAAAGCAGGCTTGGACGTCGAGAAAAAAACTGGAAGTACCATGAAGATTATGTATAAACAATATAACTATTTGCAGATGTTAACGGGTCTTAGCAAAAGAGATCTAGAAAATACAGCAGGTAATGAGTACTAGTATTTTCAAAGTAAGACTTACAAAAATATGACTTAAATTCAAAATGACATTGACGTGATAAAGCGAAGAACCAATCAAACTCAAGAATAACAGGAAAACCCAAATAGAACAGATATGTATGACATAAGCTATGTAATGACGAATGACGTCACAAAATAATCGACAATAGATAACTGAATAATGAATCTAGTTGAGTCATGTGGGAAAGGAAGGAGTGTGGAACAACGCTAACGCATGACAAAAACTACGAAATACGAAACTAAGAAATTATGAAATTAACTGAAAAAGTGAGTATCGTGGCACTGCAGCAGATCCAATGTAGTGGTTTAAGAGTCCAGATAAGTTCTTCTCTACAGGGGTGGATCCAGACTACAGATACTAGCTACTGCTTGAGCGGTAGTCAGATTTTCAGGCTTAGTATTCTATAAATAATTTATTTTTCCTTTCTTTTGATTCGAAATAGGCCAATCAGAAAAAAGGTGAGTGATTGGTATAGTGTTGGAAAACCAATCAACACCCACGATACAGTGAGCTGACCAACAAGAATTTCGATCCACATCTGGGTATATAATCAGTTAGGTTTCTGTTTCGTTCTCTTTCTGGCGTATTACTCGTTTGAGTGTCAGACGAAAAGCTTAAGTAATCTATGTATTCGTTTCGCTATTATTCTGATTTCCCTGGCTATATTGAAGTTTTGTACCATCCAAAAACTGTTCTATTATTTTTCTTTCTTTTGATTTAGGCCCTAAGATAAAAAAATAAAAATTCTTTAACTTGGACTAATTTGGCAGTAGTCAGAATGTTTCCTGGATCCGCCCCTGTTTTACGTTCATTGAGTGGTGGTACGATTTGTGCGATCGACACGGTTGTGATTTATAGATTAAGGTAGCCATGGTAGCTCAGTTGGTAGATTGATCGAAGTACACACTCGGAAGGCCTGGATTTGAATCCTGGCCTGGCAATTCTCATTCACACAAATTAATTCGATTAGTATTAATCCATCTGTGATAAAGATTTTAATTGGAATTCGTTTTTTAGGTGATTGGTTACCTAGAGTTGTCAAACAAATGGAAAGAGCTGGGATTTCCACAACAAAAAATCCACGACGCTCTGAAGAATACGGACAGGCAGAACGAGTCAATATTTGAGTATTTGACTAGATAGTTTGCCACGTATCTTATAGATTTCTAATTTTTAGATCGAATTTCTCAAACGTAACCTGTTCTGTCCGGACAGTAAACTAAGCTACTACGACAACGCTAACCAGAACCTCAGTTATGTTAACGGATGTACAGGGCAAAGGGTAGTCACCAGAAATTTCCAAAACGTTATGCTTTGTATTGATAATATAATAATAATAATGATACGAATATTTATACAGGATAACCTATCAGCATAATGAAAATGCTGTTTCATAAGGGTCCTGTCAAATGATTTCCTCAAAAAGTTCTCTGAAGTGGTTTCCCCCCCCCCCCCTCACTAAAAATATTCTGTGTATGGTCATAGTTGGGTTTCTAATCAAAAAATGAAGCAAGACATCGGATACTTCAAACTTCAATATAAAAGCAGCAGAAAAGAAAAACAAACGTCCGAAGTTTTCTTACTCCCTTTATCCCTCTTTAGAATAGTTTTGCCTTGAATTGAGTAAATGTATATGGCATAGATAGGTATGCAAATGTTTTGGTTTAGTTCAGTAATATTTAATACACTTCCATATGTTGTAGTAAATTTACTAGAATGTATCGTAAATCAATCAAAGTGGAATAAATATAACAGTTTATTGTGACTAATTAGTTTTTCTGATATTCCCTGTGCAAAGTCCTTTCCCTCAATGTAAAGTAAAGATTAAAAAAGCACATTAAATTTTCAGCAGCGAGGCAGCATTAGTGAGAGGACCTTGTTCAAAGGGTCCCGGGTTCGAAACCACCTTCAGACATGCTATAAGGTGTGAGGAAAGAAGTAGCCAGTTCCGGAGAAAAGGTAAAAGAAATCACGAGGTGTGGTCACATTAAGAGGAAGGACCAGGGTTGCACTGTTCAATTAGTCTACCTTTTCCGATATTCAGTGGGTCCTTTGTGCTTTGCACATAAACCAATACATTACGAAGATAGTAAGTGCATTTGCCTATCAACTATCAACTACTTAAAGGGGATCTGGATTGCTCTTTCCTCTTAAACAATACAATACACAGGTTTTTTCGTTCTTTAGAACACAAAAGATGTTTGGGGACACAGTGCTTTAGATGATACCAGATAAATAATAAAGTTTTAGGAGATTTGTTGATAAAACTAATAAATATCAAAAGCATAAACAAACACAATTACTTTAACTATACCTAAATAATCATTAATACATGCGAGGTTTCTAAAATATTTTCTTGCTATAATATCATTAATACTGAACTGTGAATTTCTGACTTGCAAGTAAAAAGACAGAAAATAAATTACATCATAAGCTGGTGATAAATGAAAAGCATTCATCTGATCAAACTACAATCTTTAATAAAACTAAATTTTTCAGTTTTAAGAGTTTTTAATTGAAGTTCTTCCAGCATTAGCAATATTTCATGATTGGAAAATAAAGTAGCATAATTTGTTATCGTTCAATATCCAGGTGCATTCCACCAATTAGAACTTCTGCTTTCGTGTATTTGATCTTGTGGTACACGTTTTTTTACAAGAAACAACTGGACTATTATTAAGTTAACCAGGCTGAAATTTGCACTTCATTTTTTGGGTTTAATTCCAATCTATTGGGGATAATGAAATGAAAATCATTTCTTACAAGGAAATCTTTTATAACAAACTCAGCACTGTAATTTCTTATGGAAAACGATAGGTTTTTAATCCACTCTGGACTACTCAGGAAGTAATATTAGGCTATAATAGTCTTAAAAAACACATGAATTCTCCAAAAACATTTTCTAGAAAATCAGCCAAAAAATTGGAAAAAAGTCTTTGGCCTGGTTTTAAGTAGAAATTGGCACAAAATGAATGGTTCCCAATAGGCTTTTAAGCAACGCAGGACTGCTCAGGGAGCTGTTGAGATAAGAAACTGTTGAGAACAATAGAGCCTTTTGTTTTAGGCTCAAATCCAATTGTATGTTTCTTACAAAAGGACGTGTAGCTTTGGGCCCAACAAGTTGCATATCATTGTCTTCATCTTGAGGAAACATTCAGTGAGCTGTTCGAGTGACTTGATTCCAAATTATCACCAATCTGTCTGAGGGCCTTTCCAATGTCTTTCGACCTTCTGTACCAACGTATGAAAGAATTCCGTCGTGAGGTTTTGTGCCCCATGGAGGCAGATCTTTTGGCTTTCTTGGTTGTCTTTGTCTCCTTTTCTTTCTGAACTGTGACGTCACCTACGCCACTGAACGAAGCAGAGCGGGGTCGAGATTTATTCTCCTCTGATGTCGACGCAGCCTCGCTTCCATCTTCCACATCATTTTCATTCTCCTCTGATCTCTTTGATCGACTTTTGTTTCTCCTCCAGAAAAGCATCTGATGAAAGAAAATGAATAATCATGATAAAAATCTTTTTGCATAACAATGTCTTGTAAAAATAGAGCAATTAAGATCAAGAAATGGTAAAAAACTACTATTACACGATTCTGCAACTTTTTCGTTTAAACCCGAAGAAATGACAACAGCTTTACAACGATTTACCAATCATGCACGGATTTTTTCTCTAAGCAAGTTCAGCTTAGGCCCATTACTGAAATTGCCTAGATAGAAGGCTAATTTGAAAACTCAAATTTGCTTAGCAATAGCTTAAATTTTTGTCAATATTTTGTAAAATAGAATATAATAGATATTATTGATGTGTTATGTCAGAGGGCTGATTACAAAGTCAAGTATTAACTAGTATTAGAAGGTAGATTATTTTTTTAGAAGGTGATGGCAGTTCCAGGGACGTGGGGGTGTTACAGGGATATTTGTCACTGTAACTTCTAGTTGTCGTAAATATAGAGAGAAGCGAGAAAGCGTGCAACTCGTACGAGATAAGAAACTGACTAATTATAAATATTCTAACCACACGAAACATACATTACAGACATTGCATAATTAACATACATTCACATGACGACAGTCCTGTTACAGGGGCAACCACCTCTCTAGAAAAATGAAATCGTCTGATTGGTCAGAAAACTTTTCTCTAATTTTGTCGGAAATTTCCCATTTTTGCTCCCCCCAAAAAAATGCTTGTAGTACTGACTGCTCTGCACATCACTTCCTTTGGCGAAGTTATCATGTCGAACCTAATGAATGGACTTTGTTATTTTCTTTTGTATTTTTCCCAACCATGTATTTTATGTCGTGTAATTGGTTCATTTATCAGTCTTAAATAGGTAAATTTCAAAAGCAAAATGCTTGTTTTGGCTCCATTGCTTGGTATTCTTTGATTCAGCAATGATATTGCCTCATATTTTTCCTTGCCAAGAACGAAAACTGCTTATAAAGCAAATGCTCACAGAATAAAATGTGTGTACCCTTAGTTATCAGCCATTATACATCCCTGGTTACCCTAAACAGTACCATTTTACCCTTGCAACCCTCTTGCCTCTTTGCCTAGCCCAAAGCTGTAACCTTACATACAAAGTAGCTAACCTAAAGAACAGTAGCCAAGCTATGGGAATGCCCTCCTGCCCATGAAACAGTTAATTCTGCTTTTATCCCATCAACAAACATGATGATGTCATGATAGGAGATTAAGAAGGCCTTTCATGACTCATTCCTGTGGTTTTGCTTGGGTTTTAAACATCAATTCTAAACAAACAAAGAACAATTAGCTTCAGGGAATCATTGAAATTTCATAACAAATCTGCCCTAAAAACTAGTTGAGGTAAACAAACTTTAGGGGGCAAAGATTAGCTCAGATTTTCATGATATAAGTTTCTCATAGAAGTTACCTATCTAAACTATTTTTCTTGAGATATTTTGTTATTTTATGTTTTTACTGTTATGTTCAGTGCATTCTTTTTTATATGAACAATTTCATAAGAGCATGGGCCGGAAGAAATAACCATAAGACTGAGAAATAATCACAAAACAAGCAGATTGACAGCACAAAGATATGTCAAACAAGCCAAGATAGTTAAAACTTCGAAAATCATCAAAAACTAATAGCAAAAACAGGCCTCTAAATTATTATAAAAGTACGAACATTTCAGGTAGCAAATAGAAAAAGATTGCAAAAAGATTCCATGTTACTTGGGTTAACCATAAACCGACCATAAACAACAGAGGCAAATTTTGTAACAGCCAATCAGATTGCATTTTGATCACTGATTTCAGCCAATCACAAGCGGTAAAAATGACGTCACTTTGTTTACATTTTGACCACCTCTCCCGTTTGATATGGCAAGCTGTGGGGAAAACCGGGTCCCCCAATATTCCCCGCCACGAAAATATACTTCCTTAAAAATGCCCAAATTTTTGAGAGAATGTTTTTGAAGCTGCATGGCGTAAATCTGTCGTGGCCCTAACAAATCGCACATCGAATTTGTTCTCTAGCAACGTTCAAATTTTATACTTATGCAGCTCTATTTTTCATGGGCCTAGGCACCAGAGAGGTTGGCCCTTATGCATTAAATAAAGGAGAAATAAGTAATTTTCGTTGTTTATTATCTTTCTAATTTCTTAATGGGTGAATTTTTCAGCCCTCAACATAAATCATTTCAAATTTCCCGCCGAGAAAAGAATTCTCGGGTGCTTGCGATGCAATGCTGCGATGGAGAGAAACACGAGAGGGAGGACAATCGAATACGAAACGAGTATGATTCTGAATATTTCAAACTTTACGCGATCAGTAATTATCCGGATATGGAACTTTTGTTTTTGTCTTAATTCATAATTTACTATTCATCATCTAACATTTGGGTTTCATGACCTGAAATCTAAATGATTATCATGGTGTTCGAGAGATCACTAAAGAATTGAGGTTGCAATTTCAACTTTCGCACCAGCAGGAACCACGAAGGAAGGACAGACAGAGAAGATGATGAAACGGAACCATCCTAAATCCAAAATGAAAAGTGGCTGGCCTAACTAAACATCACATTTTTCTTCTTCACAAACAAAGGAGTATAATCTTAATTTTATTATATCTAACGCTTATTTGGGAAGAATTGATGAGTATACTGCCCCTGGAATGAACAGACCAGTTAGTTTACACTTTGGCGGGAAATTGAGCGCACTTTTAGGCCTAAATCTTAATGGTCCAGTCTGCAGAGTATGGCAACTGCACGTGCAAGTCAATTTGTCAGAACCTTCAAGTTCACACCAAAATCCAAGGCCGTACGCAGAAAATTTTTAGCGGGGGGCAAAACCCCTTTTGAAGAGCGATTTGAGGCTATCCTCTATAGGAAAGCATATACTTTTGGAATTTTTCGGGGGGGCAGCAGCCCCCCTTGTCCCACCGCTGTGTACGGCCATGCCAAAATCTAAGCCTTGCACGCGCAGATTTGCATCAAATAACGGTTTTTCTAGGGTATCTATATCTATAAGCATTCAAGGACGTTGCAAAAAGAATGGTCTCAAGTCGCATCATATTTGAGTGATCTGTCACAGTATACCACGGACAGCAGTCACAAATTTCACCTGTAATTCATGGAATGGATGAATTCAATGAAGATGAAGATTAAAGAGTAATATATGTTGAGATGTACTACAAGGGTGTGATGGGGTACTAAAAAGCTGAGAAGCATGAGAGGGGACACTTTAGGGTGCCACCTACCAGATGCGTCTGGGCTTCTCCATCATATTTTATAAAGAAAAGCCCTTCATTAACTTTAGGTCTTTTATGCTTCTTAATCTCAATTCACACTGGAGGCGCTTTTTGAGCAATGCCTTAGGACGTCAAAGATGACAAATCCATCTTTGAGGCGATGAGACGCATCAGAACAATAAAGAAAGTGGGAAAACAGGACTCTAAAATTCACAAAATCTTCAGTATCAACACAGAGAAGATTTCAATGTGTGAGAACTCCAATCTGATTCTCTACATTCATTTCAATTTGATTTCTGTTTTTTTAAGAATAGCAATCGTTAAGAAAAATCGAAACACATGTACTGTAGAAAATGTAAATTTCATAACGTAAAAGCATGCAACAAACATACGAGGATATATTTGGTTTGGTATTTGGTCTTTTCTGTTCGAAGTTTATGCTTTACGATACTTCCTCTTTTCTTTCTCAAATAATATCACCAAAAATCCCACCACAGTATTGCATAATAATGAAAACCAAACCACAGAAATATCAAGAGATAGAAAAATAAATTTAGCTTTACGGGCTAAAATCAAAAGAATAGACAACACAAAAGAGGGACAATTTTCAGACTTAGAAAAGACACTCTTGCACACCTAACATTAGTCCTTAAAAGTAATAACATAAATGGAGAAAAACAGCAAACAAAGAAGAAGTGGAGGAAAAGAAAATGTACCCTTTCCTTTAGAGGAATCATCTAAGCAAATTAGTGAAATCCCACTTTGTTCTTGCCTTTTCAAAACATTTCTTGCAATCATATCGGATTCTATGCGACTTGAGACCATTCTTTTTGCAACATCCTTAAATGCTTGTAGATACAGTCGACTCCAGTTAAAGTCACTCCGGTTAAACTCACACTCTTGTTATAATCATTGTTTCCCGAATCTCATCCAGGTGCAATCCTTATGGATAAACTACGCTTACAGTCACTCCACTTTTAGTCACAACCTGCATATAATCACCACTTTTTGCATTCTCGAACCGCAAAATACTCTTTTTATGGTCACATTCAGTGAAAAAAGAGTTCAACATATTTGCTTAATCTGTTAGAAAGTATTTTCAAGCAATATTCATTTCATTTTGGGTACTCAACAATGTATGGGAGGCGAGCCTATTAACATAAAGTGTGAATCTATGGATAAATTAACCATCTTTGTTACCAGATTTTTCAAACTAAGCGCTGAAAAATACTTTTCATAGAAAAATTGCTGTGGAAATCGCATGTTACCCTTGGGTCATATGTATGGCCTAAGTTACATTGATTTTTCTCTTGTATCATCATACGAACAATGAAGTTAATTAATTAAAAAGATAAAAAGTCTTGTATTATTTTAGTTGTATTATAAAAACGGAGTCTAAACGAAAAAAATAGATTTTTCTAGCCATGGAATAAGCAGATTAATCACTAGCCACTTGGAAATCATTAATGTCCTTATTATACAGATGCTGTTTCTATCATGTAGATTTAATTTGTATAACATTTAGATATTAAATGCCTGAAACTGACAATTATTGCATTGGAGGCAATTGAGAGGGTTTCTAACACCTTTCCATGCTAAAATTCACGACTTTCTCGATTCTCATACAGCCCTATTTTTGACGACTCCGCATACAGTCCAGGGGCGTCCTGCCCGGGGGGCAGAGGGGGCTATGGCCCCCTATTAAAGCAAAATCTGTATATTTTTCGGAAATTTTTGCAATTTTTCCACTTTCTCAGAAATTTTTGAGCATTTGATTACCTTTTCGGAAATTTTTCGTGTTTGGCCCACCTTAAAATTGAGGTCCCACGATGCCCCTGATACAGTCACACTCTCCTTATAGTCACATTTTTCCCAAAAATATTTAGTGTGACTATAACCAGAGTCAACTGTATTTGTATGTTGGTACAACAGTTGTATAAAAATTGCTTGCATATCCTTTGAACCAGGTGTCATACAAAGAATTGTGGCATAGCCTTCCAAACTTACCCATCCTGTTAGAAACAGGGGGAGCAGAGGAACTGTTAAAAATTTGAGCTTAAAACATGTTTTTTTTTTTTTTTTTTTTTTTCTATATCATTAAAACTAAAAACTCAAAATTACTTGTAATGCAACAGTGTACTATCCATAGCCAAAAAAGACACTGGGTCACCGAGTTCTAGCTATGGATGGCACTTACAATTTTCAATTATAAAATACAATTAATGAAAACATTAAAGACGAGAAACAGACAGGGCAAAAGAAAGAAAGACAAATAAAATAGGTACGTACCTAAAAGAAAAAAGGAAAAAGGTTTTAGGGGGTGCTGCTGTTTTAAATGCATATTTTCTTAATTAAACCGTCCTGTACCTTGAATGAAGGTTATGGTGGATTCTAGAATAATTGTATTTTCCATAATGGTACAATTGGGGCTACCGTATAGTAGAATATTACAACGCGATTCATCATCAAGGGAGGCGAATCCAATTCCAGGAATTTCGGAGAGTTGACCAAAGAGATCCATGCGATAAGCGTGATGCTGAGGGCAGTGCAGGAGAAAATGTTCGTTACTTTCTTTACTTAACCCACAAATACAAATTGGAGTTAGACAGTCAAAGGCATGCCTGAAACGATGTTCATTAAGGGCACTAAACTGAACACGGAGCCTGGTCAGTAGCCTTACACCCAAGATATCAGAAATACGGTATATTGGATTTTTCACTGGTCGAATAATTGAGAGCAGTTTTGCTTTAAACTGTGAAATTGACGCAGAGTTTTGGATCTCACTATCTAGTAAATTCCACTCAAAGAGAGTGTTCTGAAAGTAAGTGTTAGCAAAACGAGTTGTTCTCGCAACTGGTTGCTCATATATATTTGGATTGCGTAAATCATATCTTAGTTGACGTTCCTTTGGTATTTCATTGAAAAGATATTCTGGTGTTTCGGATTTTTTTAGAGAAAAAAAGTGCGTTAGTCTACGGTACCATCGCCTGTGATATAAGGTTTCCCATCCTAACTCTTGGTAGAGCCTTTGTCTACTAGTACCTCTCCACGTTCCAGTCACCGCCAGAGCCGCTGAGTACTGTACCTGTTCTAATCTTTTTGTGATTTCAATATGCATTTCAGGGTCAAATCTATGATATATTATATCCCCGTAATCTAAATGTGGTCTAACATAAAGCTTGTACATTTGATCAAGGACGTCCCTTGACACAAATTTAGAGAGGTATTAAAACATGTTCATGATGGCCTAAAAAGAACGGCAGCAGAACAACGACAAAATATGATTTAGGCCTAGAAGAGAAACAAGAAAGGTGACTGGCTCTTTGTTACTTCAAGTTTCATGCTTACGCAATCATCAGAAAGACCATTATCCAGTCTGCAGAGCATGGCAGAACTCGACGAGATCTCGCGCGTGCAACGCAAAAATTTCCGGCGTGCATCACATGCACATAGGAGTTTTGAGCGAGTTTTTTTCCCCAGAAATGTCTGAAAACTCACGAAACCCTAGAAAAACCGTTATTTGATGCAAATCTGCGCGTGCAAGGCTTGGATTTTAGTGTGCACTTGAATGAAGGTTCTGACAAATTGACTTGTGCGTGCAGTTACCATACTCTGCAGACTGGACCATTAAGATTTAGGCCTAAAAGTGCGCTCAATTTCCCGCCAAAGTGTAAACTAACTGGTCTGTTCATTCCAGGGGCAGTATACTCATCAATTCTTCCCAAATAAGCGTTAGATATAATAAAATTAAGATTATACTCCTTTGTTTGTGAAGAAGAAAAATGTGATGTTTAGTTAGGCCAGCCACTTTTCATTTTGGATTTAGGATGGTTCCGTTTCATCATCTTCTTTGTCCTTCCTTCGTGGTTCCTGCTGGTGCGGAAGTTGAAATTGCAACCTCAATTCTTTAGTGGTCTCTTGAACACCATGATAATCATTTAGATTTCAGGTCATGAAACCCAAATGTTAGATGATGAATAGTAAATTATGAATTAAGACAAAAACAAAAGTTCCATATCCGGATAATTACTGATCGCGTAAAGTTTGAAATATTCAGAATCATACTCGTTTCGTATTCGATTGTCCTCCCTCTCGTGTTTCTCTCCATTGCAGCATTGCATCGCAAGCACCCAAGAATTCTTTTCTCGGCGGGAAATTTGAAATGATTTATGCTGAGGGCTGAAAAATTCACCCATTAAGAAATTAGAAAGATAATAAACAACGAAAATTACTTATTTCTCCTTTATTTAATGCATAAGGGCCAACCTCTCTGGTGCCTAGGCCCATGAAAAATAGAGCTGCATAAGTATAAAATTTGAACGTTGCTAGAGAACAAATTCGATGTGCGATTTGTTAGGGCCACGACAGATTTACGCCATGCAGCTTCAAAAACATTCTCTCAAAAATTTGGGCATTTTTAAGGAAGTATATTTTCGTGGCGGGGAATATTGGGGGACCCGGTTTTCCCCACAGCTTGCCATATCAAACGGGAGAGGTGGTCAAAATGTAAACAAAGTGACGTCATTTTTACCGCTTGTGATTGGCTGAAATCAGTGATCAAAATGCAATCTGATTGGCTGTTACAAAATTTGCCTCTGTTACCATAAACAACATCTCGAAACTCGAAAGGAAAGAACTAAGGGGATCGGATCTTTAGCTATCAAATATCTTTTGACCAGAAAGTGAAATAAAATTGTTGAAGTTAGAATAAACTGCAAAATACTTTCGCATCATATTAAAAAAATTAAGGGAATTTTTCAATATTTCATAACGACACCACAACAAATAAGAAATTAATATTTACTCACTTTCCCAAGCTTCATTTCGTTGTGTCAAAAAGGATGTTCTGGGCTCTTTTCTTGATATATTCTTGCACTGAACTGCAAATGATCTACACTCTGGTATTTTTGGATGTGGTTTTTATTATTTTAATGTTGTTTGAGTCAGTTTTGTTCCCCCTTTCTGCTTCCTGTTCGACTTAATTTCGGATTTCGCAATTCTTGAAATACAGTCGACTACGCTTTTGTTGTTTTGGCTGTCGATTACTCATAACCCATTACGAGGCCATTTGGTGATTCCCTTGTGTCAAGCGTAAAGTTCAAGCGTTTTGGGGACGGGACGAGTCACCAACAGGTGGGAAGGAAAATTGTCAAAGAATCCGTTTTCAAAACTTTAGAAAAATATCAGCTTTTGATGGGGAAACAGTCATGTTCTGTTTCTATGAAAAAAAACGTCAAAAGCGAAAAGCTGCAATAGAATAGATAACGTGACTTATCTATTAGGATCCTGCGTCCTTCCTTCCACAGTGGACATGTCATGTGACCATTACGTAATCTTAATTCTGATTGGATGATTTCAATTCTGGAGGGTGAATAGAAGCAAGAAATATGGCCTAAGAGAAAGAAGCAAAATTGAATGAATAGGATACTTTATAAATGTAATATTACTAATATCTTTACCTGGTTCTGTATTTCCAAGCCGGCGGATTTCAAGAATTCGGGGCAAAAAGATATAGGGTATAGATAGTTCTAAATAGGCCTATTGTATGCAGAATTGAATTCTCTATCGTTTGAGGTACGGAAGAAGTTTCTACGACGAATACTTAAGGTGTAAATCACAATTTTCAAACGCGATAATATTGCGATCTTTTATCGGCCTAAGTATGATATTCATAACAAAACATCCACTTGTAAACGCAGCTCCGACTAGAATTTATCAACCTTTTCGCTATTACCTCCACCAAGAACTTGTCTAAGAACTAGTCTTTCTTTGGTGTCTCCTTGGGGTTATATGTGGCTTTAATTAGACTTTATTCCGCCTTTTTAAACTTGGATTTTCATCCGGACTCAGATTTTCAGAAGATGGTGCGTTGCGTAAACTCACTAGTCACAGGGGAATCCCCTTCTCCAAGAGATTCACGTTGCGGTTCGGTGACAAGTGAGTTTACGCATTTATCAACATTATCGCATTTGAAAATTGTGATTTACACCTTAAGTATTCGTCGTAGAAACTTCTTCCGTACCTCAAACGATAGAGAATTCAATTCTGCATACAATAGGCCTATTTAGAACTATCTATACCCTATATCTTTTTGCCCCGAATTCTTGAAATCCGCCTCCAAGCCTTTCTGAGAACCTCAAAGTCAATTTTGCTTGATTCTGTCGTAACAGCTGTCCGTGCGTTGGGATTTTTTCCGCAAGCTGACTCAACAAGACTCCAGTTTGTTTCGCCATTTGTAAACTACGCGCCCTCTAACAGGGACGAGATTAGCCAATTAGAATTAACATAGTGGTCATGTGATATATCCCAGTACCTTATGATTCTGACCCAAATTTGAGACTAGTTTTTCTGATAGAGGTTATTCTTATAAAAAAACATGTAGCTGATAATAAATGAAAAGCCAGAAAAACTGTGATCGAAAACCAAAGTTTCTGTTTTCAGTTTTCTTGTAATGAACCAGGATAAGGAAATTCAGTCGAAATGGTATTTCAAGTATAATTTGTGCCAGTGAAAATTATTCAGTTTTGTTAATGAAAACGTTCTTCAAGTGGGTAGGCGAAACTCATTAATTGAGAAATAGAGAAGCAAATATTTTTTGTATGGATGGAACAGTTGCCATCTGTCTTTTTATTTTCATCTTTCAGTTTTTTTTGTACAAATGATAAATTTACAATAAATACATTAACTTTATATACATCAATCGTTATACAACAGACATTAATCGTTTTATTTCACGATATTACAGAGACGATACCTTAAAACGATATACATATTTATTTGTGGAAAATGGTTCTTGCTGAAATAAATATGATTCTTGCTGTAATAAATATTTGTTTTTACTTTGATAAATACTTATTTTTTGTCCATTAGACAATCTCTGCTTTCATTTTCATCTTCCCCTTGCCTCTTCTTACACATTTTTTACAAGGATATATATATTTTATATTTTTGATTGCTTTTTGTCTAGCATGTTGTGGTATGAAGTTTTGTAGTAGGTGATGCTCATGGTAATGTAGCAACCCTTAAATGAAATGAATGAATGGATATAAAGATAATCTCTATAATGAGATTTGTAACAGGTTCAACTCAAACTTCTTGTTTCTCGTCAGAGATATGGACGTGTGTTGTGACACTTGACAAATAACAATCTATTCACCTTGAAGAAACATTTAGTGAACTGTTCGAATGACTTGATTCCAAATCATCCCCTATCTGTCTCAGGGTCTTTGCAGTATCTTTCTTTATTTTATACCATTTAAGCCACTGCATGAAGGAATTTCGTCGTGGTGTTTTGTCTTTATCTTCCATCGTAAAAGATCGTTTGCGTTTCAGTTTTGTCTCCGTTCTTTTTTCTTTCTTACCCATCATGAACCAAAAGAAGCATGGAGCAGAATGGGGTCGAGATTTATTTTTCTTTGACGTCGACCGGGCTTGGCTTCCATTTTTCACGTTTTTACTTTCCCCAGATTTCTTTGATTGACTTTTTTTTCTCATCCGCAAAAACATCTGATAAAAGAAAGATTTAACATTAAAGTCAAACTATTCAAAGAACTGCTTTCCTATGTAATAGAAATGCAACCACTTTCTCTTCTCAAACATTACATTTTAAACAGAAAGAATCGCATCAAAATGAAAGGAAAGCTCTGAGCAACATTGGTCAGTGTCCCACAAGGATCAATATTGGGACCTCTTTTGTTGAATATTTTCTTAACTTGTATTTCTTATAATCTCAGTAGAGAATCTATTCTTAGACTGCGGAGACTAGGTTTTTGAGGAACCAGTTTACATGTAGAAGGTCAAAAAGCGAATCTTACAGATAAAAGCCAAATACTAGGGAACTTTTCATTTTTCAATTTTTATTGATTTTTCTGTTAAACACATTTGTTCAAAGTGATTAAAACTTTAAAGAGGTCCCGAAATAAGAAGACTTAAAGAACTAGGTCCTGAGCTAGGTTCTTTGTGAAAAAACGTGTGTAACCTTTGCTTTCCATGGGTCTGTGATGTCATTGCGGAGAGTTCAAGTAGATAAAGCCACTCATGGTTCATCCGCACTGACCCGCGATTTCTCCAATGAGGTTGCGGCGTGGGTAGAAAAATCAAATCTTATCAAATTGAAAGAAATCATGTTTCTAAAAGCTATAATATTGAAATAGCAATACTAGATGAAAACAAAGGACAAGTTTTTGAGGTAAAACCCAGGGCCGGACCCAGACTAGCTACAATTGCTCGAGTTGTAGTCAGATATTTAGGCGTAGTTTGTCTTTCTTCTAATTTAGGGTCTAAGATAAAAATCAATATTTCTGTTACTTGGAAGTTCATTGGACCAATGCGAACAGTAGTCAGACTTTTTCCTGGATCCGCCTCTGAACACCCAGGCTAGCAAAATACATTTTCAGACCCAAGGAGCCCAGTTAATTCTCCGAACAACCCTATTCACCATAAAAATCCCATTGAATCCTTTAGAGAAACCTACTAATTCCCCATGTATTTTCAAGGACCCCAGACACCCCAGGCCATTTTTGAAAAACCCCAGTGGGAGAGTCACCCATCGCAAACAACCCCAACAAAATGAGAAATAATTTCCTACTTACTAGTCCAAACATTGTGTCAGATGTTCTTGAGTCCTTCAACCTTTTGCTTGCAATGGCAACTGCAACAGACGCCCTTTTAAACGTTTCACCTTTATTTTCCGTTTTTACGTCATTTACATATTTCGTAATTTCGAATATAAAATTGGTTCTTATATGCCCTTGTTTGGTATGCACATACATTGGCAGCGGATATTTACGATTATCAGTAAGCCACAAACAATATAAACAGCTATGCCATTGAACTGCAAACAACGTAAATAAATTCATGGGTTTCGTTGTCACCACGCAACTTAAAAACATTGACCAATAAGAAGCTATTTCTGGTTTGAAGTAATTTTTGATGGATTACGACTCGCATTTTTCTTGGAATAAAGATGAGGTTATGTGCTCTGCGAAGGAGCATGGTAAGAACCCATAACAAGGCCATTCACATATTGCTTAACTTTCGCCTGCTTGGATTTTTTCAACATTCTTAGGCCCGAGTTACATGGCGTCATGTAACTCAGGCCTTAGAGGGTCCCTTTATACCGCATTCACACGGGCATGGTTAGCACTGCCATGATAGGGCCCAGCTTTATTTACTTCAGGTTCCTTAATAGCCAATCAAAAGCATTCGAGTAAAAAAAATTAACCAATCAAAGTCCTCCATTCAAAAACCTGGTTAAGTACAAGCTGCTTCAACTGTCAGTGTGAATAGGGTATTACTTATTCTTGACTTCAACTACTTCAAACGACTACAATCCAATATTATTGAGATAAAATTACTAAAAAATGGAAGAAAAAAGAAACAACTTTAATGCAGCACAGTTAGGCCTCTCGGATTTATGTCCTCCCAACGATTCTAGTCTGTTGTATTTAAATTGTGTCTCTTTGCCTCTTTTTTTTTTACCAATTTGTATCTACTACACCCTATATGGGCTGAGTTTGGAAATGCAAATAACTTAACAATCGAAGGTGAAGTTGAGCTATGGACAGTTTTATACCGGGCGTTTTCAGCCAGTTTTGTGTGCATCGTTCAACTTCTCACAATTCCTCTGGTCAAATGACCACACCCTTTTTAAACATGTCTTTTAAACATGCCAGCCCCTAACGGATGCAAACACAAACCTTCCAAATGAGAAACAACACCCTAAACAAATAGCGCTAGTCCACCCGGGTCCAATCCTTGATTACCGAAACAGCCAAGATGAAACAAAAAGCAGTATGTTCCAATAATAAAACCAAATACGATTAACAAGAATTTAGCACAAAATATTTGAGTCTATATTTCTTAAAACGATTTACAAAACGACGAAGCTCTTTAATTAGGACAGCAAAATGTAATTATTCGATAATTCGTTTTCCAGGTTGCCCAGTCTGTTTCATATTGGTTATTTGTTTACTTTTGGCTTATTTTGTTTATTATCTTGTGCATTTTGTTCTATGGTATGTATTGTATTCTTAAAAAGCAAAAACAAGTATTGTAGAGTATTCTGTTCGACAGAAAGAAAGACACAATCGAATGGCTTCTTAAAAACACTGCTCCCCAACTGCATCAAGCAAGATTTTGTAGGTTTGGCTATGCTCCAAAATGTTGTAATAATTTTCTAATCTGAAAGGAGTTTTCATTTTCATTAAGAATAACAAGGGGAAATCAGAAACAGCAAAACACATGATACTAAAGCTTTGCTTAAGAAAATCAAAGAAGAAGAACATGGAGTGACACAAAGTAAATTTCCGTTTTCGCTTTCAGTTTGACGTAGAACTCCGTTGAGAGTCAGAAGGAAAGCTTTGGTAGGTCACATGTTCATATCGATCCACGAGTATACATGACGAAATAATTGATATTGTGTGCACGGTGATTAGTATGTTTCTAGAATGAAAATAGGGCGATTCAGCAGTTTAGTTTGCTTATGACTAATGAGATCAGTTAAGTTTAGCTATGTTTCCTATTTCTCTCGATATCCTAAAGTTTTGTACCGATCAAAAACTAATAATTTGGTTTTAATATGTTTCTGTCTGTTGGGAAAGGAACGGTCTTTGCTTGATAATTAACTCCATAATATAGAATGAAATGAAAGACGTTTTTAGGTCAAAAGAACGAGTATGAACTATTTGGCTACTTGATAAAGTAATGTATATATTCCCATATGCACCGTGCTTGGTAAGAAATGTGAGAAATTCACAATAAGACTTTAGTTAGTATAGCAAATTTTCTACTTGGTTGGACGGAAAATCAGTCTAAAATGGTAAACTGTCTGAGAATTCAGCCATAAACGTCTAAGTATTTCAGACTTTTTAAAAACAATAAGTTGATAGGGCCCCTTGTAAAACCAGCGAAACGCATTTTGTTTTTGATATTCATGTCTAAACTATACACTACAATTGCGAATAATTCCAGTACAGTATTTGTGATCCCTAAGAGCTGTGTTCCATAGAACCCGTTTGACAGTTGACAACATTATTTTGCGTGGGTGATGGAAGTCCTAATGTATTTGAACAAACAGATCTATTAATAGTTGGTGACTTTACCGAGACGCTCTGTTGCAGGTCAGCAATTGCCTCCTTCACATCGATACAAGTTTCTAGCTGCGCAGCGTACTTATCTCGAATTTCCTGATGGACCAAATAACAACTTTTCATGCTATCTGCCGGGGACTCTCTTTTCGCTATTTCCAGGATTTTCTTCTCCAGTTGTCGTTTAGATATTTGGGGGTAGGCGTTCGCGGCCGCCTCGTCGTTTTTCGGTTGACGGCTTCTCCAGAATTCCAAAAATGTCAGAACTAATTTGTTCAACCCAGAGTTGCATTTATGGACGTAGTTGATAAGTAGGTGCATTGCTGGAAAAAGTAATTAGATGTTTTAAGTCAACATCAATGCTTTGCGGTCACAACAATGGGTTTCTGCTTTACAAAAGTCTGGTCTAGTTTGTTACCTGGGGTGTGATTATATGCAAATTTGTGAATAAATTCAACAATCAACGCTTGGATTTGGTAAAGTCACTACATCTGCTTTCGAATCATGAAATTTGACAGAGGGAGTGAACAGCTTGATTAGGTAAAATGACTCCTAATTCAAGAGAAGCCTCATTTCATGAAATCTGATAATGATTTTATGTTTTTGGAAATAGAAATGAAACTTGGTACTAGAGATTCAAAATGATGACAAGTTCGATCTAAAACTAGAAAATATTTGTGACAAGCCTGCATCAAGCATAAAAGTACCTACATATATCCTGAAACATTCCACCTTTGAAAAGCATTTACATCTGAAGTTATAGGTAGAAACAAGATTTAAATTTAGGATTTTAATCTTTCTTAGAGAATATTATTCGAAACTGATAACATTACTCGCCAAAGTACCATCTTTAAATTTGCGGGCTAACTCTTAAAAATGTGTACAAACCTTCTTCTGGAACTTTCTTAGGAATACTTCCACGGTAAATATTCGCATTTGCATCGACCGGAGGGGTTGGGCTTTTCTTCTCCGCTGGCTCACTCTGTCGGATCTCAAACAAATCAAGTGGTAGCTTCAACATGGGACAAACTTTGTAGCCAACTAGAAAATCTGGCACATCGTTTGCAGAGGTGAACCATGACGAACCGAAACAAGTGGCTTTATGCTGCTTGGATTTGGATTTCTTGTCGAAAGGGAAGCCTTCGGTTTTATCCAACTTTTTATCCTGTAAAAAAGGTCAAAAATCAACAGTTACAGTTATTTATTAACAGCTTTCTTACTTGAGATCATACAAAATAAAAGAGAGATCAGACACATTGTCAGATACAATCAAGTTAAACTGTCTGATACTTCTGAGAGTCAAGGGTCAAACATTGAAGTCAAACAAAGTTCAAAGTAGTGAAGGTCAACAAGTTGAAGTCAAATGAGAAGAATAGTATAAGTCAGAGTTAAAAGCAAGGGTCAAAAAGTAAGATCAGTCAAGCGATGAACTTAGTGTATAAGTGGAAAACATTATAAGTCAAACGTGATTACATAAATCAGCGTTAACATGGAAGTGTAAAGTAAAGGTAAGAGAAAAGTTCAAAGCAAAGCAAAGGTCGGGGTAAAGGTCAAAGAAATTTAAAGATCAGTTAAGTTAAAGATCTCGGAGTAAAGGTCAAAATAACACCGGAGTTTCTTCAGTCGAGTCTACAAATATCAGGATAGGAACATGAAGTGGATTGGAGGACTTACTCACTTAAAATTGGAAATCTAAATTACTCATTCAGAACTTACATCTAAAATAAAGAAATTGGAAATAAGCAAAGTCCGAGCAATTTACTAACTAAGACTGTTCCTTACCCTGATATCAACTTTTGCCTCCTCTTGTTCCCCATCAGAACCATTGATCCCTTCGTCATCGGATAGGTAACCATGGGGGACGAAAAACCCATCATCATCTTCATCATCATCACCTTCTTCTTCTTCGTCGTCATCGTTCTGAAATGATAACAAAACCTAATTAAAGGACACTTCAATACTCTTAGACGACGTTACTCCTTATAGTTTCGGGGCACTAGGACCCTCAGGTCCTGATGAAAACTTAGGAAAACCTGAAAACCTGCATCATCATCATCATCGTGCAAAATAAATCTACACCCTGGTAACTCACAAAATTTAATAGCAAAACTAGAAAACTGAGCTAAAAAAATTGGAAGCCTGTAACCCTATTCCAGCTTGGGAGAACGAACTCCTTTGATCTATAAAATACAGGATGCATACTTCAGTTTAATGACGTTGAACAGATGATAATTTTCTGTAACAAGATGTTGCCCTTGCCCTACCGAACGGGAAAGTTATTATATTACGACTACCATATTTTATGTTTAGTGTTTTCAGATGTTTCTTGCATTGTCTTGTTACATTACATTTAGGCAACGGTTAGAACATATACGGCTGAATATTTATCTCACGGTTATCAACGGCTCCATATTCTAATCCTTCATCGCTGTATTCCATTTTTTTTAACGAAAAAGCGACGAAAATCAACTTTATATCGAGCGTGTTTCAATACCAATTCCAGTGTGATCCGTCGAGCGTCTCATTTCTTTATTCACCTCTGACGTCAGAGAGAAAACGCGGGCAAACCCGTCTTCAAAACAAAATGGCGTCCAACATGCAAAATCGTCCACTTTCAGCTATCATAACTCAAAAACTATTCCAAATATTGCATTTTTAATACCGAATTCGGACTCCCCGTATGTGAATTGACCGTAATAGCTTATTAATAGCAAAGCGTTTTTTACCTTTGCAGGTCTCCTTTAATGTTATAGCTAAATCTGGGTGGATTGGGAATCATATGTGTTTCACCTTGCCTCCTAGTCAAATTTAAATGACAGGCATGTGTTCTGTATATGATTGGTTTTATACAAATTTACTTATTCTATCTTCATGCATAGTAATCAGCGGCTCTTGAGTTTTTGCTCCCACCCTCCCCCTTAATCATATCAAGTGATATTGGTTTGTCTTTATCATTTATTGATGACGTCACAAAAATTTATTTTTAGAATTTTGGAAGTTTGGGTCCTTAATCTGAAAATGCTTCAAAATAACATCGTATGCATGCAAAATCACCTCTGTATGTTGAATATTGACTGAGATATGACCATTTGAAGAATTGACTGTAAATAGGAAATCCGTGCATTTTTCGGCTGGTTCTAAACTTTATGAACATGTCAAAAAATACAGGGATTTCCCTTTCGAATAATTCCTATTGTATAATTGTATCCTATAGTTCTAATGTTTTCGGTAGTGTAATTAGTTTATCTGTGTTTTCTTATGAGTATTCAAACTATGCTCATTCACAGCTCTTTTCTAGACTACAGTAGAATCCCGATAACTCGAACAAGCAAGGGACGATCAAAATAGTTCGAGTTATCGGGATTCTACTGTACTCTGATTTAGAAAGAAATTGACAAACCTCAGGACCGGATAAACTCTCGCCTGGTTCTTCCTCTTCCCATTCCTCGTCACTGTCAACTTCATAATTCAACTGATCCTAATTAATCGAAGAAGAAAACGATTTCAACATCAGAAAAATAAAATTAAAAGGAAATAGGAAAAAGCAGCTTAAGAACATAAAACAAATAATCAACCATAAAGTGATGTCTGTCCAGCAAAAAAAAGTTGTGCAGGAATCTAATGTGGGGGAGTTGCATTGATGTGAAGGGTATTTGGGGTGTCCCCGCATTTTTGCAAAACCTACAAGTTACTAAATACCCTCAACATTATTACAAAATTACTGCCACATTAAAGTAAAAACACCTCAAGTCTTCTCCAGTAAATTATCTGAAGCATATTTCACTAATTGTTTCAAATCTTATTAAATCGTTTGAACATTTTCCTAAACTTAATAATTACTTTTATTTTTCAACCAATAATTAAAACAAAAAAGGAGAAGATTTAACCATGAGAAAGGGTTTTCAAAAATTTCGAATTTCCCCACTTCAACTACACATTTAAAATGCTAGAGCGTACCTTATCTTTTTTGAACGGATTTTTTGGGGAAATTAACTTGCTTCGTTTCCTCCAAGTTCCATAATACGCCGGTCTGTAATTTTCGCTGAATTGAAGAAGTTTCACCCTCATAATTTCGCGCTTAGGCCGATCTTTAGGTGGGCTGCTGGTAGAATCAACTACCATCAGATCATCAGTTTGGTCCACAATATCTAATTTGCATTCTGAAATCAAGTCTCTTCTAGTCGTGTATCTCATTCTGTCTTTTAGGCACCGTGTTCTTAAAATTGAGAGATACAGCTCTGATTTTTCCTGATAAAAATAACAAATTGAGTGAGTTTAGTTTGAGTGAGTAGGTTTATATCTCATGTGCCAGGCTATTAAAGACCTCAACAGGCCTCGTTTCCAAAAGGGGGTGGTATGATGCATTACATCACTTCATAAAGAAGTAAACGAGGTCCTATCTATTCATTTTGAGTCAGATGAATTTGGCAGAGGTTTGTCATATCTTGCAAGCATCTCTCCTAAACTAGGAAAGTTGCAAAATAGCAATAGCGTACGTGCTGCGAAATAAAACGCCTTGGTATTTAATGAACTATGGATCCCATAATGCCAGACTCTTCTTATCTAGACAAGCATTGCTAATTTACAATGCTCCCAAAATTAGTCAACATATCAAACAGTCTTTTTTTGTCAAACATTTCTATTCATTACCAATTTGAATATTCATTCAACCCAAAATCCTATTGAATTTCTCAGAAATAACACTTTGACAAATACGCTTGTACTTATCAATGATATGTTATTAACAGTTTTATTCATACCTGTGGATTGCATTCCTCGTCAAACTTGTTTTGATCATCCACCCTTTTACCACGGCATAATGGTGCCATTACCATGTTCGGCTTGATCTCGAACGGCGCAAACAGCTGAGTCTGTTCCCCAGTTGCCACTTTCTAAAGAAAAAAACATTTTCAGTCATGTTTTACCGAGTCTACTGAAAACTATGATACAACCCTTCATTTTGATACAATTCCTTTTGCCTTTTCAGTTCATTATTACTTATTGATGTTAAGAATTCAGAGTGACATCATGCCTCACTAGTACTCAGACTCTTAGATAAAAATAGATAATCTCTTTAGTTACCAGACCCCTTAAGTATTTAACCCCGTTTCCTTTCCTTTTACTCATTCTATTCATTCGTTTTATTCGACTCAGTCGATTCACTCGTTAGAATCTCCTGTCTATACTCCGCCAATAGTCCGTCAGACTACGTTAACACAACGCAATGTATATAGGTATTAGACAGGGCATATAGCCAAACCATCTCACATCCTGCCTAACTTATGTTTTCTCAACGGATTCTTATAGAACAAGATATGGGCTTTCAGAATCTGCCAGGTGACTTTCTGGGAAACGCCCTTAAATCACGTGATTGATGACGTCATGAAAATGTCAAAAAATGACATTTTATTGCTGATAACGTACTTATACCTCAATTTATCAACCCGTATGTTATATATTTGAGCTCAGCGCATCCAGGGCTTTCGAATGATATATAAAAGTTCAAATTTGGCTAAAATATTAAATTTCATGATGACGTCATCAACAGATTTTTTTATGATTACAACACAATAACAGTTAGTATAAGATTAGAAATAACAATCACCGTAATAATTTGAATGAACCCAGTGGGGCTTATTCGAAACTCTATGTTTCAAAGGAGGCTCCTTCAAGTGGGGGGGCCTTTTGAGAGGGGGGCTTGTTTGAGAGGAGGGGCTTAATCAAATTATTACGGCATTTGATACGTCATTGATACGTATTTCAAACACAACAGAATCGACAAAATCTTTCAAGGTATAAAATCACTGTCTGCAGAATCACTAGAATCTTCACTTGATGTTCAGAAGTCGTCTTCCCATTCTGAACTGGAATCAGACATCTTTTCACTTGACATTTCTGCCTCTGCCTCGTAATTACTATCCCTTTTTGGAACATGACAACTGTAGGCTCTTCGGGCTCGTTTAGCTGGTGGCAATTGTGCGGTAGAAGAGAACTCGTCTTCAATATCCGCTTCACTTCCAGGAGATACTTTCTTGCGTGTTTGCGAACCTTTTCTGCTTGACTTTGATCTCTCAAGGCATGGTGGTAACTGACTACCCGTGAACCATTTTGGCATCAACCTAGAGGATCTTTCATCAAATTGCCATCCACGCTCTTGCGGTTCGAGTCTTCTCACGTGTGGATTCAAACAGTTAACCCAAGTGTAACACTGGAGAAAAACTCGTTTTATTTCTTGCACGATGGAATATGGATCAGCTGGAAGAGATGCAGAAGACTTGATTTTAATTTTCTTGTACATATTGATTCTCGTTTTAACGTAACTCTCACTTGGGATGCCACTGTACATAACTGTTTGAATGAAATTTTTCGCATTTTCGATGAGTTGATCAGATACTTCGTTTCCGTAAACTAAGTTTCGTTGGAGTGAGCATGAACTGCTATCTTGCATTATCTTCTTGATGACTTTAATTTTACCAATGTTGAACTTATATGCCGTCGTGTCGCAACCGGTGATGGCATGTAGTTGTGGCAATGACTGGCAAATTTAGCTTCCGATGTGATCAGTAACTTTCCTGATGTCGACGAATCTCTCCTGATCAATCTGCATATGTGGAAATGAGAGCTGGCTTATTTTTTTACGACCTCGTCGAACAAGTCTTTAAGTCGTTGAGAAAACATAAGTTAGGCAGGATGTGAGATGGTTTGGCTATATGCCCTGTCTATATATAGTTATGTATATATTTGAAGCATAACTCTCGTGTCTTTCTTGCTTGTACTCGACAATTGAGTTGGCCTATGTTAAATCATGTCCCAGGTTTGAGACCTGGGTAAGGCATCTAAGACAAGGGTTTCTCATCAAGTAGGGCTTGTAGCTGCAGTTTCCTGTATTCTAGTTAGTTTTGGAATATTCCAATCTGCATATGGATATTGGTTGTCTTATTGGCGAAACGAAGGGTGATCTTGCTTAATCAACACCATTACGTAAGATCATCTTAACCATCTAAATCAATTTAAAAAATCATAAAACCCCATTGCATCTTAAGTAATCAACATTCAAATATCTTAGAAAACGTTACAGTATTGGAAATATATTTCGGTTTATTATAAAAGAGGTGCGTGTGTTGCATACAATGAACCCCTTATGTCCCTCAATATTAGGGCTTGTCCTTGAGAGTAACTTGAGAGGCAACAGTTAGTTCCTGGTGCACAGAGCTACAAGGAACTTGATTGCAAAAGGAAAATGTCCAGAGGAAGTATTTCTACTTCCTTGACTTGAGACTCATGTCACAATAGCCTAACTGTCATTGGTACTTTCAGGTCATCTGATATTATCAACTTAAATATTATCTTAGTTATTGTCAACTTACATACTTTTTCAATTCAAAATCATTTAGTAGAAGTTTTTGATCAGTCATTGGTGCTTTTGGGTCACATGATTTCAAGAATTGATAAGGACTTCCGTAATTTGATGCCAGTGATATCATTCCAAGTCATAATATATAATTTGGAAGTTCAGGTCATTTTGGGATTCAGACGTAGACCAGTTACGACATCTTGCAGCAAAGGTTTATTCAAGATGGCAAATTTGTTACTTTCCACTTTGATACTTGCAGTTTCATTTTGTATGCTCAAAAGTGTCAACTCTTTAACATGCAGGACAGGAGAACAGACAAGTTCTTCTACTGACGTCTCAAGTAAAAAATGTGCAGCCGACGAGACGGCCTGCTTCCAGACGCTGAAGGAGCCCAGCCACCCGAACTCGCAGCAGATGATGGAAAAGAAATGGGGGTGCATTAATGGCAACAGTTGCAAGAACAAGTCTACCTTTTACAAAAGCTACATCATCACAAGAAAATGTTGCTACACCGACAATTGCAACTATAGTGATGACACGGGCTTAGATAATATTGGCATGTACGCAGCCCTTGCGAAGAGAAAGAGGAGGCCATCAAAGCCAAGGAAGTCAAAGAAAGACGGTGATAAAAACAATGGGTTTTTCACTCAGCCGATTTCGAAGATAGCTTATCTTGGCATCGCAATGGCAGTTTTCGTCTTTACAGTGAAAAGTTAAACTTTGACAACATAACTTGTTTCTGTTTATATTTGGAAAATATGAACTGGACTATTAACTAAAAGTATGGATACTGTAGATGTATTTTTATTCAATAGTAAATAGTAAACAGTGACAAAAAATCAAAAGAAGATTTTGCAGGCTAACACGAGTATTTATAAATCTTTAGAAATAAGGATAAAATCATAAGGTCTTCCGAGATAATTTATGAGTGTTGATTTTTGTTTGATTTTCCAAATCGCGCTTCTTCTGAAGATATAGATGAGAATAACTTTACAAGAACACTGACTGGGGCTCAAAAAACAACAGGAACATCTGAAACTTGGCTAAATTGAACTGGTTTATTTAAAAAAAAAGAGTGTATAAGAAACCCGGAGAGACAAACTGCCAAAATTTCAAGATACTAATACTTTATCTTATAAACCTCGCCCTTATAAAAAGAGGGTAGTCCAGTTGTTTATTGAAAAAATGAGTGAATCACCATTGTTCAATATGGCAAAAGATTTCCGTAATCTGAACCATCAGTGGCGGTCCCTTATGATCCAGTTATTATTCCTAATTATCATTTTCTTTTGAGTTTGGTTTGAAGTTACTTTGAAATTTGATATCTAAAGCTTTCTCTTAGATATGATCTTAGTTATTATTAGTTTATATACTTTTTCGATCCAAAATCATTTAGTCAAAGTCTTTGATCAGTACAGAACTTTAGGGTGCCGAGAAAATGAAGACCATAGTCATATTAACTGGTTTCTTTAAAAAGAGTATATCAGGGCAGGGGTGTTTTGACCAAAACTTGAAAATATAAATGTTTGCACAAATATGAAGTGATGTTCTAAACTGCTTACCTTTGGAGGAGATTTCTTTATGAAGAAACTTCTGAAAGCAGATTTCACTTTTTCCTTTTTTCGTAGCTGGAATTAAATACACAGAGTCAAACTTTGAACAATAAAAATTTCAAAACGATGAGTTCATACTGTTTATCATTTCTAAAAGTTGTACATATATTTTTATATACCTAAAACCTCTCACATGTATTAATGCAGGCCTCTCAATCTAAGGTGCGCCGTCGTGCGAGCACCTCCAAACGCTACAAGAATGAATTAGGAGCCTTTCTGTCCTCCTCCTCAATATCCTGGAGATATTAAAACACACACCTTGGTATAAGAGGCTATAGTGAGGACATGACTTCATACGGTAATTGGTTTGCATTGGCTTTCAAGCAAAGCAGAGAAAACATATCTAAGTTACATATTTTCTGTGTTTTTAATAAAGCTCTTTTCATTGATGTAAACAACTTTTTGATAGGGTGTGCCATTTTTTGTTCCCCTTTTTAGAGATTTGCCGTTCCTTTTTATAGATAATCCATACTGATTTCGCTAGGTGAGTGGTTAAAAGAGAAACTGGCTCAGTCACTCATAGCTAATGAGATTTAACTAGAATTTTCAAAAGATGTCATAAAACATTTTTCTTGTTTCAGTTACAACGTTTATTTCCTTGAATCAGTTACCTCTTCCTCATCTCTTAATTTTCTTTCTTCTTCTTTAAGTTTCTTTTCTTCTTCCTTTTGTTTACGCTCTTCTTCCTTCTGTTTCCTTTCTTCCTCTTTTTGCTTCCGTTCCTCTTCCTTTTTCTTTCGTTCTTCTTCTTTTGCCCTAACAAAGAAGTATGAGGATTATAAAAAAAAGTGTACTAGTAGTTGCAGCAACAATAAACAAAAGTTTCCTTTTTTTCATCTGGCTGCCTTTTATTTTGTTAGTAAAGGGTCCATTCTCACTCTTGCTATATGTTATAAAATTGTTCACCAATCAATTCCAATTTGTTTTGATAACCTTTTCGAAATGCAACACATCGTTGGAGATTTGTAAAGAAATGTTTCCGGAAAAATGGAGCTGTTTTGAAAGTTTTTGCAAATTTTTTTTGCAATTTTATAAATTTGTTGCAAAAACCTTCAACAATTGTTACAAAATATTTCATGATTGCTAAACTGTGATCACTGGCAGATTTAAAGGGGGCACAGTAGGAGGCAGTTGCCCACCTTACTGATAAAAATAACTCTCACTAATAGCTGACTCTTGATATTTCTGTTTAGAATAGAATTCATTAGCGGTAAAGCATCTGCCCCCTTCAGATTTACTCTGGATCTGCCCGTGACAGTGAATATTGTTGAAAAATTGTTCCACAAGCCCCTACCTATGTTCAGACAAACCAAGACTTACTGTAATAACTCTTCTTTCTTTTTCTGCTTTTCTAACCTCTCCTTTTCTAGTTGTTCCTTTTTAGCTTGTTTTTCCAATCTTTCTTTTTCCCTTTCCTTTTCCCTTTTTATTCTCAATTCCTCCTTTTCTTTTTCCTTTCGTTCTTTTTCTAATTGTTTTTCCTGCATTAATTTTTCCCTCAGCAACCTAGCTTCTTCTTTTTGCTTCAACTGTGCTTCCTTCTCTTCAGCCGTCAGTTTGCGGCGCTTCTGTTTTGGGGGGCTCACATCGTCCTTCTGAGAAGAAAAATGATTTTTTTGATAAATGTTTGTGGCCTAATGTGCAAGACAGGAAACTTCTATTGTCATTTGTGCGATATTGATAGAATAGCTTTGGTGGGTTCTGGGTGCACATTTCCTGATCATTACATGACAACTGTCTAGCCTGTCAATAATCAGCCTATCATAACCTATACGAATCCTTAAACTCCACATTATTTAAGAGGTTGGGTTTTGCAAGAAAAATAAACAGGCCAGCCAACTCTCCTGATTTGAACGGGAGACTTCAAATTTTCCTTTTAAAGATCAAAGGTACTGTTGATAAAAAATAATAGAAGGTGGTAATGATCAAAGAGCCTCCAGCTTTTATAGCAAGGAAGTTGGGAGGTCTGAATAAGCAACATAGAAAATATCAAATAGCAGTGGCGGTTTTAGGGGGGCCATGGCCCCAGACCCTGCGCTTTTAATAGAAAAAAGGGGCCCGCACCTTTCATGAAATAAAAAAATTATCTCCTTCATAATAAAATATATATGCTATACTGTACTGTTTGTTTTACTTTTTATTTGGGTTTTCTATATAATATCAAGCACATGTTACAAAACGCAAAAATAATATATGGACCAATTTTTTTACCGGGGGGAGGGGCCCCTCAAATTTTTTTGGCCCCAGTCCTCGCAGCTCCTAAAACCGCCACCGCAAATAGCTTGGTGAATCAAAAACAAAAAAGCACATCCAACCTTTTCATCTGTTGCAGGACCACTCTTTTTATGATTGGTTGCTATTTTTCCATTTTCTTTCAAATTGTCATTATTGTCTTCAGTTACACTTGTGTTCACTTTTTCCTTATTTTCTTTGGGTGCTGGATCTTCGATGATAATAATTTTTTCCTTCTCATTTTCTTCCTTTTCTGTATCTTGCTTTTGTTTTTTCAAAGGAGGTTCATTTTTCAAAGTGGGCTTGTTTTCTGTTCGGCTTTTCCCTTTGCATTCTGCTCTACTCTTCTCAAAGGGACTCGTGGCTACTAATCAAAAAAATCCTAATTAGTAAATTAATTTAAAGAAAACTAATGCAGACAGGGAAGTTTCTCTGACTATCTAGCCATCTGCCTTACCTTTGATTTTATGCTTGATTTGTAATAAATCGACCACGGGGACTAGAATAAAACTTTGAAATATTTTGGATTTTGACAAAAAGTGCCTAATGGCCTGATGTGCTTGATGATGTTAATAGCTGTCATTCTTGATGACATCAATAACTGTCATTCTTAGAACAAATGTGGCAATAACATTTTGTGTGCCAGTCTGATATGTTCGAAAATAGTGAGTTGGACAGCAACTTTCAATTGATTTATCATTTGTTTGATTTTGTCAAAATCTGAACGAACACAATCATCCATCCAATGATGTCACAATTTGGCTCTTTTTGGATTTGATTTATTTCAATCTTTTTCATTAATCTCAATTAAATCAACTACTACAATCCCAATTTGCAGTCAAAAAGCAATTACTATGTACAGAAATAGTGTTTTATACCATGCAACTTTTCTATGGTTAGAAATTATTTGTTGCGTGTGGTACTGCAATAAGACAAATAAAAGAGACAAATTGTATAAGAAGTACCAAGTGATATGATTAAAGTTAACACTGACCTTTCAGGCTTTCGCCGGTTATCAAAGTGATAGGAAAACGGTCGGGTAGAAAGGAAATAAGGAAGAGAAAGCGTAGTTTGAATGATAGAAGTTAGAATTAGAGAAATGATGTGACGTAGCATAATAATTGAATGAGCAGAGAAAAGCGGGGAGAAGATTGCTGAAAGATTTACACAAGGTATTTACTGTAAATATGAGAATTGTTTATAAAGTCCATTATGGTAGAGTGTTTGGAGGTTGAATATCAAACATTTTTCAAGTATTTTATTTTCTGGTTGTGGTGAGGTTTGTACAAAAGCCCAAAAACTGACATGTCGGCAAGAGTGAAAGGGTGAGTTGAAATGTCTTGATACGTGGCTGTCGGGATAATTTGCATGGTTTACATCTTTGTGTAGCTTGTTTTTTACATTACGTAGATGCTCACCAACGTAGTTGTTTATTTGACGAGAGGTCTCACCAATGTATAAAGCTTGGCAACAGGTACAAATGATGTAGTAGACTAAACAAAAGGATCAACTGGTAAAGCCGAATTTGATGGTGAAATTTTGTACATGGTTGGCAATAGTGGTTTCTTAGCCTGCGTCACAGACACTGTCCTTTGAAAAACTGTAGTTCTGATAGTGTTATATTCTGTGCACAGGCTATGGTTTCTGGGTTGACATATGAGCAGGTTTGGCAAAGGTGATGGCGATAGGGTTGAGTACTAGGGTTCAGTGCAGCGGAAAGGTTGGTTCTGACAAGAGTGTCTTTTAAGTTTTTGTTTCTCCGATAAGCAAGGAGAGGAGGATCAGGGAAGATATCTTTGGTTGTGGTATCTTGTTGCAAAGGTTGAAATTTTCATTGATGACCTTTTTAATTTGATGATTGAGAGGATGATATGTAATTGTGTTCAAACGGTTGACTGAAGCTGCTTTATCCGATTTTTGACTTTGTTCAGGGCGTTGTCAATGATTGCTTTTGGAGACTGGTTGTTGGAGAAAAAAGTAGTAATTTCTTCAGCTTTGATTTTGAAGTCATCATCACTAGAACCAATGCAGCGGAGACAGCATAGATGCGAGTATAGAATGGAGTCTTTGCACTTTTTGGGTGTGAAGAATTGTAGTCGAGGAAGCAGTGAGGATCTGTGGGTTTATAATAAATTGAGGTGGACATTTGGTTGCCAGATATAGTCAGAGGGATGTCCAGGAAAGGAAGGCTAGCTTCAGTTAAGGTGTGGGTGACTTGCAATGCAGGATGAAAGTTCTTGGTGTAGTTGATGAACTTCTGTATGTAGAAACGATGATGTCATGGATATAGCGCTTGATCAAACATGGCAAAGGACCTTGGTAGGACTCGTGAATAAGTTGTTCCTGATGACCAACAAAAATACAGGCATAGCTAGGACCAAGCTTGCTTTCCATAGAAACACCTGATTTTTGGAGAAAGAACTTTTTGTCGAATGTAAAGGCATTGGTGGTGAGGACTAACTCGGCCAAGCTAAGAAGCTTAGCAGTTGGTGGGTTCTGGTTACGTTGATTTGCCAAGAAGAACTTCAGTACAATGGGACAATCAAAGTGAGGAATGCAGGTGTAAAGCGATTTGACACCCATACTGAAGAGATACTTTGTTGTTCCTGTGAATCTGAAATTCTTGAAAATGTGAAGACTGTGAGCAGAGTCCTTGATATAGGTCATATGATCTTGAACAATAGGTGTTAAGAGGGAGTTGAGATAGGCAAATATATGAGATGTGGGACAAAAAACCGCTGAAACAATGGGGCGGCCAGGGTTGTTTTCTTTGTTCAAAAATCTTATGTAGCATGTAGAAGACTGAGCTTCTGGGGTGGTGAACGTACAGTTTGTTGGCATTAGAAGGCAGGTTGTTGTTATTGATTTCTTCTTTAATGGTGTTGATGATGGTTTTGTTGAAGGATTAGGTAGGATTCTCTTCTAGGTATGATGGGGTTTGAAGCTGAGAATTTCCTCCTTGAGGTTAAAGATCTTTTTGCGACATGACAATCCGACCACCTTTTCCTGCTGGTTTCATCACAATATCATCCTGAGTCTTCAGTTGATTCAATGACATCCATTCTTGTCATGCCAGATTGGAGTAACCTTGTTTGGCCTTGAAATTTGCGCCATCTCGTATCTGCATTTTTGATAAATAAATCCAAAGCAGCGACTTTACCACATTGAGGTATCCAATGAGATTTGGTTGAGAAAAGGCTTGCTTTTGCATCAGATTGAAGTCATTGCTACTTCTAGGTCTTTTTCAATTTTCTCCATCATGTTCTGTTTCGAAATTGGCTTTGAGTCGAAGACGGGGGAAGAAAGATTCACAGTCATGCTTTGATTGAAACTTGTCAATATTTTTCTTTATAGGAACAAATTTGAGTACTTTGTTTAGCAGTTTCTGTTCTTCATCCGACAATGGTAGATCAGCTGGTATGGTTTCTACAATGGTGACAGGTGTTGTAGACGATTCGGTGATAGTTTCTCTTTGATTTGCAGTTGCAAGGGTGTTGAATTTGCAATCTTTTATTTGTTTCGAACCTTTGTAGATGTCCTGGTTGAGGAGATGGATTTTTTGACGGATCAGAACAGAAGCTTCATTATCAGATGAAAAGGCCAAATGAAGACAATTAACCAGTGAAAGCAAATTTTAAGAGATTGTTTCTGCATTTTTTGTTAATTCTTGTAAGGTGGCACGAATAAGGCTTCAGGAAAAACCTTCCAGATGTTTACCAATATATTTAGATTGGAACGAGGAATGAAAGTTCAAAGTAAAACCTTGACGAATAATGTTTGAATGAGGCACTTGCTGAGAAAATAAATGTGGCTAGTAAATCAAGTTTTCTAGCCACGAGTTTTCTAGCCAAGTTCTTAGGCAATGGTGTTGGTTGCATCAGAACTTTGTTAGGTGATAGTGGTCAAACTATGTCAAGCGTCATGAATTGAATGTTTGAGCGAAGGCATACCTTGTGTAACTCTTTCAGCATTCTTCTTCACGCTGTGCTATGCTAATTCCATTATTATGTTATGTCAAACGGTTCTGTAACTCTAACTTCCATCATTCTAACTGCGCTTTCTATTCCTTATTTTGCATCTACCCAACCATTTTCCTGTCACTTTAATAATGGGCAAATGCCTGCAACGTTAATGTTAACTTTAATTATATCACATAGTACTTCTTATACAATTTTTTTCTTTAATTTAATTTTTCTATAGTTGGAAACAATGGGGATTACTATAACATGTGTTCTAAGCCACAATTGATAGAAATCAAAATGAAGGGGTTGTCTAGTGTGTAGTGATTTTCAGTTTGAGTGTGTCTACCACAAATTGGTGCACAGACACACATTAGGACCACTTTCTACAGCATATGTAGTGTATGCTACCCCTATCCCTGATCAGCACTTCATGTAGCAATTTCACCCACCATGCAACTGCTTGAAACAAACCTCACCTAAGTCAGACTAACCCATGCAGCATTCCAAGGTCATTTCACGCAAAATATTTCTGCCAATCCTATTGTTCTTTAGGCAGTTCTATTGTTCTATTTGCTTTGCAGGCCATATATTATATGTAGCGGGAGGGCCTTGTGTAATGTTTTCATACATTGAATTTGTAATCAAGAAGATTATCGCAAAGTAATTTTAAGAACAAAAGGCAGAGAGATATTCTGCTTTAATGCCATTGCTTCATTTCCTCTTCAATTCAAACTTTATTCTTAAAATGACTTCACGATAGTCATCTCTGGAATCTAAAGTCACCACAATACCCACCTACACCTTTGCAAACAAATGCATCCATTGCTGGTTAAGGGTCTTCTGTTCGATTAAGAATGTATCAGCAACACTTGCCAGCAATGTTCGATGGTCCGGAAACTGGGCCTAGCCAAGCCCAAGTAATCAACACGAGATCTTGAACCAGAGAACAGAGCCAACTAGGCAAGGCTGACCCTTTGATTGGCTAAATTTTTACATTTTCTCCCGAACCAAAATCTCGATCGACATTTTGCCTATAATGGTTTTTCATCAATTGCAGTTTTCACCATGTATAATAATGTTTTTTAACTAAATACACGGACACATAGATAGAAGATGAATAATTCGGCATGTCAAGAGGAACGTTCGCGCCAAAAGCAGAATCAGCAATGAAAATTCCCATGATCCTTTGAGAACAGTCCTGTGCCTCGTTCTGGTTCAGCGTTTTAAATGGAATTTAAATTTGGCGCACAATTTCTGAGAACCAATCAAATGTCACATTTGACAACACAAGGAAGCAAAGGAGGAACATTCAATCATCACACAAGGCAAGATGGCGCAAAATCTGCCACGTAATTGCATTATAGCTGGAAGAAAACAACACATTTCTGCTCTGAGACCTTATTCAAATAAAACATGAATTTTTGAGCAGGAAGAAACGTCTCTTAGGAAACCAACATCGCCATCAATATGATGAAAGAAGAGGACGATCTTGAACTGCCTCCAACACCTGACATGGCTGACGTGGGTTTCGTGGTGGAACATGGGCCTAACTCCAACTCAACAGTTCTTCTCGCTGCTGCGGGCGATAGCCAAACGAAAGAGGAAGACTCTGTCATAAATACCGTTTTAGCACAACAAGAATTGCCAGAACCAATTGAAAAAACCGTTACAGGTCCCGAGAAAGATTCATTGATGTCGAGCAATATGAAACAAATTTCTGAAGATGGTGCCTCTGAAACAAATGATGGTGGTGGAACTGCTGAGCAAGAAAAACCTTCGACCGAAATCTCATTTGCTGCTGACAAAAGTAAAGAGCTTTTTGGCGATTCTGAGGGGGGAGATGCTTTCGGGATTTCGCCTACCGAGAAAGAAATACCAAAAAACAACTCGGCATCAAAGTTGTTTGCGGATTCAACCTCAACCAGTAATTTTTTTATTGGGCAAGATTTGGCAACTAACGAGTCGTTTGAGATAATTGGTGCTAACCAGAGCATGGAAAGTATTGGAAAGGAAGTTGCACAAAAGAGTGAATCGGCTCAAATGGTATCATATGGCACAGATGTTAAACCTGGGATGGGGGCTAGTAGTCTGGAGTCGTCATTTGATAATCTTGATATCGCAAAAAGTGATAGTAGTGTAGAAAAGTGTAGCCCAGGAGTATTTGAAGTGACCTCATTCCAAGTTTCTAAAGCAAATGCAGCTCCATTAGTGACTAATCCTGCTTCGGGTAGTGTGAACAATGCTATAGCTGCAAAAGGAACAATACAGGAACCTATACCACAGTACCAAGGTGGTAGTTTTGAATCACTTGATAAAAGTTCAGGTTATTCAAGCCAGTTATCAAGTCATCCTAGTTATCCAGTCCAACAGGCTCAGTATACACAGCAATCTCAGACCCAAGGGTATACAGCAGGTTCTTATCAACAACAAAGTACTGGCAAAAGTGATTCATTTGCAAATCAGGGAAATATCATTCAATACACTGAACAATCAACTGGGCAAACCAACAACGCTCAATTTCAATATGCCCAAAATCAATCTCAAAATATGATGCAATCGAATCAAGAGGCTTCTAATCATCAAGCTCCAATAATGACAGCTGTTCAGCAAGGGCAAGTCAATTATAACACGCAACAATCTGCAAATATTCCCCTTTTCAACCCTGCAAACTATAATTCTGGCTTTACCCAGCCTGATTCACCTAAAACTCCCAGTCCGAATGCAAATATCCCCTCGGTAGGGGTTGGTAACAGTTACATGTACACATCTCCAATATCAAGTGTGATGCCTGGACACAATGCAGCCAAGAATTCTTCTCCAAATCAGGATTCCCCTGCCCCAGTTCACCAGTATCCTGCTCCACCAGGAGCGCAGCAAGCCAATGGGCTCTTTGTTCCAGATCTATATGGTTCAGCCACTACACCGACAGGCAAAGTTGACATCTTTGTCCCTAATGCTCCTGTGTTGCAAGTAGAGCACCAGCCTCCTGCCATGGCATTTCAAAATAACACAAGAAATAACTATTCTCAGAACAGACCTCCCCCCAATTTCAGCCCAGAAATGGCAGCATTCCGTCAAATTCCATTGTCAATGTCACAAGGGAATTTTGATTCAAGTCAAGAGGACCCTGGTTTGCTGGAATGGGTGAAGCAAAACATGAACCAAGATTGGAGTGGGGGTGCGAAGAAACTGGGACAGCAAATTTTTGAAAAGACAAAAGTAAGTGTCAATATATTGCCTTTAAACCAACCAGTTGTTTTATGACGTTCATCACTTCTTGGTGTAGAGCGGACTAGATGGGCTGCTGAAATAATTCAAAGGCCATAGAGTAAAGTAAAAGCCCCATACCTCTTGGGCCAAAAACCTGGGGAGCTGGCCGTCCTGTGGCAAAAAAACACAATTTAATATACTATTAATCTTTTCCAAGACCCAACATAGCAAGAATTTGAAATCAAAATATATCAAATTTCAATACTCTCTTCTATTTAAATCATAAATTCTGTTTTTTTCTGTATCCATGCTAAACTAAACTATGGGAAAATATGTTTGTTTGAATAAGATTCACATCCACCAATACAATCTAACAACAGAAAGACCAAAGTTCATACCAATTATTTTGAAATCTATTCCTATATTTATGCCACGTTAGCAAACTTAAACCATATTTACAGTTCAGTAGAAAAAATCAAAAACTTCCCACTAACAAATCTTTGCTTTTTAAGCATGAAATGCAAAGTTGATTTTATACATACATTCAGCAAAAAAGGTAGAATACAGCTAAAATAGAGTTCTAAAGAAGTTACAAGAATAGATAAATATAAAAGTATTTGATCAAGAGACCCAATGTGCCCTCCCATGTACCACCACACTTGCTTTGCAGCAACTTGTAAACTTGGGCATTTGATGTACATTGTTGCAGTTAGAGAACCAAAGAGTGTTCAGGTTGTGTAAGAGCAAAGAGCATAAATTCAGAACAGATTCCTCTGTTTCGTACAGTGATATTTCAATAAGTTAAAGGGTGGCACCAGATTGTCAGCTATAGCCCCTAAGACCCCCATGCCACCACTGACGACAGTGTGCAGTATTAAAAGATTCAAATTGCAATCTTAATGCGATCACATCATTAAACTGTTTCTGGGGTTACCTTCTTGAGCTTTGTCTACAGAATATGGCTGTGTAACCTATGTGGTGTTAAAATCATTCTAGATTAAATTGTTAAAACATACAAAACTTGGACTAAGGGCTGAAATAAAATGGTGAAATATCAATCTAACTAAAGTTTAATTTCTCCATGAAAGAGTACAGTGATTCAAAGCTTGGTTTAAATTGACCACTTCTTATATTTACCCTGATCTGCTAAATAAAAACTTACAATTTTAAGCAAAGACTAACATGTTATATTCCTATAAATTCTAATTTCAGCCTAAATACCTTTTTTACATTTGTTTGTGTTTGTCTCCTGTACCTAAATCTGTAACATCTAACTGTAACGTAAATATCTTCCTCTAGAACACCATTGAATGGTTTGGAGACGTTATTAACGATGGAGGTAAAAAGTTGCACCCACAAGCCACTAAGGTAAAAACAATAGGCTATAGTTTGCTATTTTAAACCTTGCTTTTAATCACATCTCTTTCAATGTGTATAATCAAGGGTGGGTATGTCCCACTGAGACTTTTGTCCAACTGAAACTTTGGTCCAACTGAAACTTTGGTCCAACCTTTGTTCAAACCTTTGTTCAAAAACCAGTAGATATAGTAGAAAAGGGGTATTTCAGAAATTCAAAATTAGTTGCCAGTATTTCGTGATTTTTCACAAACATCTATCATTAGAAGGGAGGAAGCGTTTTGGATTTTTGAAACTAATATACAAGTCTATTCATTCTGATGCTCATTGATAACAAATTGTTTTATTCTCAGAACGCTACAGAGACCGTTCTCACAACCCTGGATCCAGGAATGGAGGAATATCTTAGTAAGTAATACACAGTTGAAATCTGATTAACACGTTTATTATAACGGTGTTGCAGCCTAGAAGTTTAGAGGGTTCTGAAGGGGGGTACTGATGCCAATTCCTAGCGCTGAAATGATGAAAAATCCCAATCCCAATAACGAAAATAGAGAAATTCAAATTTCCGAGGTTGATGAACGAATACCTAGTATTCTTGGGTCTGTAATATTAATTCGGGGGGGTATCAGCTTCCGGTCCACATTTGTCATACCACGATATGTGCTAACAAATAAAAATGCCAGCTTGCTATCTTCATAGCATTGTGTGGTCAATACCTGCATCACAGTACTCAATGTACAGAAGTTACAGAGCGATGATAGATAAGAAACGAGAAGGAGACTGGCTCTCTTTTATTTTGAGTTTCATCAGTCAATTAAATCTGCTTTTCAATTATCCTTTCTTGTTTCTTGTCTATGTTAGGTGGCTATCTACAAAAACGAGAAGTTCATCAACGTTGAGCCGATACCTAGAAACGTAATCAAAATACATATCTGAAAGGAAGAGAACAACTAGCACAGAAATTTTGTCAAGAAACGGTCAGATGACCAAAATATTTCAATTTGAAACTGCCCACTGTTTAAACATTATTGATTCTTTATTTGTTTAGATCCTGTCTTAAACTTGGCAATCGCAACTTCCGACGACAAAATTATCAACGGTATTCGACAGGGCTTTCGAAGTGTGTTTGGCCATACTGCTGCAAGAGGTCACATGGCCCAACACTCCCTGGCTAATCTACCAATAGGATTCGAGGCTGGTGTTAGAGCTGCTAAAGAGAGGCTGGACGTAATATCAAATGTAAACTTCCAGTTTAACGGAGAGTACATTGCTGTTTCCACTTCGCCATTCTTAACGGAGCTCGACCAAGGAAGGTATGTTCATTGAGATCTTTTTCTAGGGGCATGGTCATCATGAGGGTTTTCTTAATCTTGTAGGAAATTTCAATATCAACTTTCCATCAGTATTGTGGAGGATACCATCAGTGCTGTGGAGATATTTAGTACAGTGGGAAGATAGCATCAATAATGCAGGGGGATACCATCAGTACTGTACAGCGAAATCACATGTACATACTTTGGGAACTAGCTCTTCCGTGCTTGTGGCTTCCCTCCAAAATACTGATAGTATCCCCCACAGTAGTGAAAATCTTCCAAAGTACTGATGGTATCCCTCTTTAGTACTGATGGTATCCCTTCTTAGTACTAATGGTATCCCTCGACAGTATTGAATATCTTCAACAGTACTGATGTTATCCCTCCAAAGTACTTAACACCCTCCACAGTTACTACACAGACTTTCCCCCAGGGTGAATATGTTAATGCTTTGTCCTTAGATGAATAAAAATAAGTATCAAGTTAAATGTCTGACGAAAAAATGGCACTCTTGTGTATGGAAACTAAAATGGACCGGTCAGCATTTCAGCATATTCAAAGGAGCCACCATGTTGCGTGAGATATTTGCTCGTTTGGCTTTGACCAGAGCTTTTTATTGAGTCTAGGGATTAATCTATTTAGGCTTGATTCTTAAATTATTCATCTCTATTTCTCTGCAGATGGTCCTGTATGTTCTGCATTGCTCTCAGAAATCTACACAGACGAATTGAGTTGCATTCGTTTTCCCAGCCGATCTCTATTCCCTCCGCCTGCGTCAACATCGCTTACAACAAGACCCACCCGGATGAAATTCAACAGAAACTCGGATACAGCGTTACCATAGATGATGCTATAAGATTGTTTAAACCGTACCCTCCTGATCAAGACTGGTGTTATACACTAACTGGTGAGTTACACTCTTTTCATAAAAACCAGTTGAAATATTTTGAAGCTGGCTGTTCATTAATATTCTACTATTTCCAGGCTGAAAAGTTTTTGAATTATTCTTACTTTTATAATGATTTGAACAATTGATTTTCTGTGGGGATTTTCACGAGGAGTGAAGCTTAATAGACCACTTTCACGATGACGTCAATTCTTTTGAAATACTTCTCGGAAAATCACTTTCCTCGATATCATGTGGATCCTAATTTCAAAGGCACGCATTGCTCTTATATTAGCAACGCATGGAGTTGTTTTGTAGTTAATTTCAGCATAATGATATGATGAAGAATTCTTTCTCAGCAGGGAATCATATATCTTGCCTCACTTTCAAACACATTCTACGTCATTAGGAAAGGGGTCTATTGCAGAAAAGGCTGAAGGCTTTCCATTGATATGATTTCGATATTCCATTGTATGTATGTTTCCTTTAGTGTTGTAGATGCTAATTACTACTGGATGTTGGATGTAGAGCTTCTTTTCTCTGCTTTCTGGCTTTTTATGAAATAAATGTTCTTAGGCCTCTTACTTTCGTTGCAGCAAGTTCCAAAAACGGAACATATCCAAGTCGTCATATAACAGCTAGGGATACTAAGCTAGAACGGGCTAATTTTTTTGAAATTAGCTGTATAAGGAATAGATTCAACATTTTTGTGATTTTCAAACAATATTTGATTGGCACCGATTCAACATATTTCAAAACTGAAAGGTTTATCGCGTAAATAGTTATAAAAGAAAAGCAACATTTAACCCATAAAATGAATTATCTTTTACAGGTATGACGCTGGAGTCCTTATTGACATCAGCCTCGCAAGGCCTAGCCGCAGATTACCGGAGAGAAATGGAAAACCCAAGCACGAACTCCACGGAATCTATTGCTATTTTCTCATAAAATTTACTTTTGAAATTGAGTCCTACCAAATTACAAATTTGTCTTACTGAAGTATTTCGTATAATAATATAAATTATTGATGGAAAGAAAGAAAATAATAATAGAAATTTAGAGTAATAATCGAATTGAATAAATATTGTTAGAATCAGATTTTTTTCTGAGTTAACTTCAAAGAATGAGCAGCAAAATATGTTCCAGCAAAGAGAAGATGGATGTTTAAGGAATACAAATTCGGATAATGGAAAAACTTCCACACACAAAATACTAAAAGAAGGATCAACATCAACAACTGAAATGAAAACAAACGGAATATTCACATTAAAGCAACCAAGAATCAAAATAAAGGCCATCTATTCACATCCATATCATCTTCATTTTACATGCACATCATAATCTTTATGCGTTCAACAAAAGTTCAACTTGAATTTCATCAACCTCTTTATCAGTAAGAGACTTACCATTGTATACTCATCTTAATATTCATCTAAGCTCAACACCCAGTTGTTTTGCCACTTCATCACGTATTTTATCTTGAACCTCGTTAACCTCTTCATCAGTAAGAGTCTTATCCATGGACCTGTAGGTTATCCTGTAACAGTGACTGGTTTTGTTCGTCTTTGAATTTGTGAATTCGTCCACCAGCTTCATCTGAAAATTAAAATTTCATTTGATACACCTCATTGGCCACTTTTTACGCTGACCGTAAATTACCTTAAATTTCATCTGGTGGAAGATTGAGGGACGGAGTTAGCTGGGCTAGAATTTTATAACTTTTCTCAAAAAGTGGCATAAAATTTACAATCTGCTTTTTGCGAATCCTACCTTATAATTATCTTTAACCAAAATTATCAAAGAAACATCAACATATTGAAAATGTGATAACCAGCTTCATCAATCCTTGATAGTGGTGATTGTGGTTAGTGGCTTCATCAGAAGTCAACAAGAAGCTGTAAGTCATTAGCTCATCACTCACTAGTCCAGGTTGCAAGTAAACAATTTATTTAGTAAACAGGTTACTTATAAGTAGAATACTTGAATTTCTTACGTATCAGAAAATAAACAATGAATTAGTAAAATAGAGATCATTGCATCGCTCAAATAACCCTACCCTAATTTTCTAAAGATCTCGGCAGTGGTCTAGTAAGATCTTGCTTACCACACTTTCATCCATGAAGTACTTCCTTCAAATGTCTGAACTCAACCAGAACAATAATTGCTTCTCCATATAAACAAAATCCACTTTTCCAATGGGATTTCATATGCCCTGAGATCTCACTTGTTGGGCTCATATTAAAAAGGGTCTAAAATTGCAAGACTGTAAAAAGAAGAAACAAAATTCAAGCTTACTTCTTCCACAATATCTCCAGTCAATGATCTAATGATCTCAAACAAGTCGTTTGAAGCAAAATCGTTGTTGATCCAGAACGAGATGTCCCTGTAGGTTGGTGGGTACTTGCTAAACGGCCTGAATTTCACATCCGTGCTACCATCTTTGAATTGGTTCAAGAATCTCTCGTCCTCGCTCCAAAACAACCGAATATCAGGAATGTCAAATAATTTCATGGCAAGTCGCTCTAATCCGAGACCAAACGCCCAGCCAATCCGGTCAGGGGCTCCACCTGAAAAAATAGAATAGAAAGTAATATTTGAAAATTTTATAGGTACAGAAGTTAAGAATGGCAATAAAATTAGTTATCATTGGACCATTATCTTAGACTTGTGTATGCCTTTTGTGTATCTCAAACGTATGAAAACCACAATACATTGGACTATCTTGTTGGACTGCAATTATCTACAACACTCGTTTATGTTGGCAAAAATTCAAATTTCACTGAGCATCAAAGACTGTATAGATAATTACTCAACAGACAGCAGATCTCAAATTGTTATAAAATTGAAGGCTAGAGAATCTAGCTAGACCCCACTTAAAGTTGTGCACAAATACAAAATTTAGACAAATAAAGTTGAAACAAAAGTCAAACCTTTTTGAAGAATGGAATGTTTCATAATCCCACTGCCAAGCATTTCCATCCATTCACCATCAACTTTGACTTCGAGTTCCCACGAAGGATGAGTAAATGGAAAATAGGCGTCAACCCATCTCGTCTCAACGTGTTCTCCAAATAGATCCTCCACCAATTTATCCACAGTGTGCTTCAAGTTGAACTCAACTAGCTTGGCAGCTTCTAGAGAATGGACTTCTTGCTTTTCATCGGTTTTCCTTCCGTTTTTCTCAAAGATGTTCAATTCATCCTAGAAATAATGAATACCAGATGAATAAATGGTTACTTTTGAACCATATAAAGTGATAGTCGGCTGCATCAACCTTCAAAAGGTCTAATGTAGCTCTGAAAGAACCCGGATAGGTTTCTCTCATTCAGTATTCCGGTAGTGGCATTCAGTTAGGGTCGGAAAAGTTTGTATGAGTTGAATGGTTGGAGTTGTTTGAGGGCAGGGACTGGTATGTTGACAAATGGACTGCATCAAATGTGTGTTCATTTTCATTAATGATATTATCTTGACTGATCTTCCAAATCTTGAATCTTCTCAAGTTTAATTCTTAACCCTAAATTTGATTTAGAAATTTGGCTTTTTCAGGTTTGATCATTCACTGACCATAAAAGTATAAATAACTGTAGTGCGGGCAAAACCGGGACGGTGTATCGCAAGTCCAAATGTCTCTGCAAGACAATTCAGTTGGTAGCTGTAGTTAAGCACTAAAAAGGATAATAATTACTAAGATGAGGAAATTTTCATAAAGTTATGTTTTGGCACTAGATCATTATAAAGGGCCAATTTTTTGTTCTAGTATAGGTGCTGTGTTATGTCTGGGATAAATCTTAAACTCCTTACCTAAATCACTTCAAATAATTCGTATTTTTGGCCCTCTTTGCACAATATGGCACTTCTGGCCAAGATCCCATGTTTGCATAACTTATCTTCCACTGTTCTATCTAATGTTCAAGCTAATGTTGAAAAGTGACAGTGGCGGAAATTGGGCATTTTGGGTGGAGGGGCAAGCATGGTGAATTTTCCGAGTCATTTTCTTCGCCTAGACAGCTGGCGAAGTGCAGCTGTTGGAGTTGTGCCTTTTTTGAGGGTTCAAACTGGCTTAGAATGCCCCCTATGTTAGCACTATGGTCGACTCCTGCTACCTCGAACACCGTTATCTCGAACACCCCTCTATCTCGAACAAAACCTTTTTCCCTTTGTTTTCCTATACAGTTAGGTAAACAAATAAAACCCGTTATCTTAAACACCATCATCTCGAACAAAATTTCTTTCCAGTGAACAAAAAACCCCTTATCTCTAACATCAATACACAAAAGTTTAAATTTATTCAATCATACGCCAATAATAGTTTTTTATTATTATTACACAAGACCTCTAACTTCTGTTATTAACAACACCAATGACATATCTTTTTTAGAACCTAAATAAATATTTTCCAACAAGAAGTATTTTGCAAGTATTTTGAAGATTTCCAAGGTTTAATCGTTTGCCTTTAACTACTGCCGCTAGAAACTAAACTAGTCTCCCCGGAGAAAGAAGAAGATGGTTTTTGCGAATCTGCTATTGGGCCCTTTGGAAAGATGGCCCTAAAATTGTGTAATTTTTCTTCACGCGAAAAGCATACTTGTCGACTAGGTTGTTCAGTTCCATCATGGCTTTCAGTTGAATCCAGTCCTTGATAAACATGACCCCCTTTTATAAACTTCTTTTACCTAAAACTAATACCTGTTCAGCGGTTTTTAGATTTTTAAAAGTGGTTTTTTAGAAGCAAAAAACATTTCATTTATACACTGCGTATGAAGCCCCCCTTTTGGCCGAGGAAAATTCAACTCCCGTGACAGTTTGAGATAGCGAGAGTCGACTGTATATAAATACAAACTATGTAGAAATAGTACAAATACAAACCATGAACAGTAAACGAATAAGATTTGATATTGACTAACTTAAAAGAGTCTAGTGTTAAAGAAATTTATTCGGTTCTTTCAAAAGAATAAATTGTTAAATCACAGGTATCAAAATTTTCGAGTTGGATACCCAATTCAACTTCCAAGGACCAAAATTTCCGACTTTTGAGAGAAATTTCTGACTCATTTTGAATTGGGGGGGCAATTGCCCCCCCAACTCCCCCATAATTTCCGCCACTGAAAAGTGATTACCTTGTTCGATTTGTTAACTTAGACCTGAAGGGCCATACTGTCCAGTCTTGGCAGTACATCTTAGATACACACATTTTTTATAAGAAACTATGCTAAATCTTTGTAGCAGAGTTTCTTAGCTTTCACCCCCATTATGGTATGAAAAGTTTCTAAAAAATATTAACTTTCTATAAAAACTTAATTTTCTTTCATATTCAGAAATCTCCTACAAAACTTTTCTAAGTTTTGAAAATCTGGCCCTATGGTTTCTCATTAACAGTTTCTTATACAAAATGAGTGTAACTGGAAAAAATGTCTATTTGGCTTCACAGATATTTAGTCTCTCCCTCCCAACCTCCTAGGTACACTCTTTTTTTTATAAGAACAATTTTATAAGAACACAAGCCCCAGATTTTGCCAAATCTTCAGGACAATTTAAGAACAAACCGAGGCTGACCATTTCAAGGTCAATATAAGTATTATAAGAAATAACCACAAGACTGACAAATAATAACAAAACGAGCAAATTGAGAGCACACAGATATATCAGATAGTCAAGAGAGTCCACATTTGAACTTATTAACAGAACTGATAGCAAAAACAGGCTTCCAAATCATTATAAAGTAAGAACAATTTTAGAACATTTCTGGCTGAAAATAGAAGAATATTTAAGAACAGCCAGCTTTGAATCAAATTTACTGGTTCTTATAAAAAAAAGACATAATTGGCCTTTTTATAGCATGCCTGCCTAACAGTACTTACATCATCATAATTTGAAAACAAATCTTCTCGGCTGAACAGTCTGACGCCTTCCATCTGGTGAAAAATTGGGTAGTGACTTCTGTCAATCTCGTCTCTCCTGTAAACATCTCCAGTCACTAAAAACGCATCCCAACCGCTTTTAATCATGTCTCTTTGATGAGCAGAGGTGTGGGCTCTCAACATTTCATTATTGTTTACGTAATAATTATCATTCTTTGCCCGCGTCACATGATCTTTAGCTACTGAAAGGCTGTCAAAATTTTGCTCAGTTGTCACAACTGGTGATAGATTGTCGATAGCAGCAAAAGTACATCCTCCATATCGTGTGCGATGATTCGCATGCATGTGCGTCTCAATTTTTTTCTTTATTAGTCCCAAAGGGTGGTCATTTTTAAGATGTAAATTACGACCGATTTTCTTTATAAGCGAGTTAGTGATGTTTGTCATTTCATCTCTTTCATATGACTGACCCAAGATCTCGATAGTTTCCTGCTGGGATTTGTTCTGGGTCTGTTCTCCAACATTTTGAAAGGGCCTAGCCGTTGAAAAACAACATCTGGTTTCTGATCTTGCTTGCCTTTTTACTGCAAGAAAATCACATAATGTGTTGCTGAAACTTGACGAAGATCTTGAATATTTACAAAAGTAGCTAATCATACAACCTCCAACTTTAATTCTTGTATTTTTCACACAATTCATGGCGATCTTTCATCCAAACCTTCTTAAAATCAAGTCACTGCGTTTTAGAATAACCTTACAGGCTAGTGATAGATACTAGTGCCCAAAGGAACCTTTTACAATTCTGCTAAATACCGGAACAGTGTGGAGTTCCAACATGATGATGATGATGATAGTGATTCATGAAAACATATTTCGTTAAAACTAACTACATACGTTTCATACGCCCCAGGAGAAGCAAAGCTTATCGAGCCTGGGGCGTTTACAACAAAACAAAGAACATTATAAAATTTAACAACTACTCTACAAGGTTAGATACAATGAAGATACATTAGTGGTTAGAAAAAAGCTATGAAATGCCAAGACAACAAAACTGAATTGCTAGAGCAAATTAAAATATTTTCATTCATTTTTAAACGTATGATTCTAGTTTGTATTCTTTCAGAGCTTGTAAGTATCTTATTTGGGGGGTTATCTTTTTCAATTCAGGAGGTTGAGAGTTCCAGAACCTTGGACCTTTGACTGTTATCGCTCGGTTGCCAAAACAATTTACAGTTTTTGGTAATCATCACTGGAACGGGTAGGATATCGATGAGCACTTGTCCTGGTCTGGAATAAATTTTGTAACACTTCAGGAAGTTTTGTATTGTTGTGCGTATGCAAACTCATCAATTTTCATTTCATGTTGATCTGAAACCAGGGGCGTAGCCAGAAGCTCTGAAAGGGGGGGAGCCGTTGAGCACTTTGAGCATTCACTTGTGGATAATAACCCATAAAAATTGATAACAACACACAATATGTTTAGACTTTTCTTCAAAGGGGGGGAGCCGCGGCTCCCCCAGCTCCCCCCTCTGGCTACGTCCCTGTCTGAAACTTTTAGTAGCTACGTTAAACTCTCTATGGATTGTATTGGTCGAAGCAAGGTGATTTCTATGTTGAAATATTTTAAGTACTCTATTTTGATGTATTTGCGTACTTTTAATCAACTTTTTGGAGGCATCACCATAAATTTCAATCCCATAATCTATTTTACATTGAATAAATGCATTGTATAGAGATTTCAAACACTTTTTAGGTAGCAGGTGACGAACCTTGCGAAAAATTGAAGCATATCTAACAATCTTAGAGCCTAGTTCTTCTATGTGCTTTTCCCATGTAAGTTTTTCGTCAATTGTTAGGCCTAGATACTTAACATAGCTTGAACGTTTTATATCTTCTCCAATTCGGACATTTGTTTTATGTGAAGGTTGGTTCCGTTTTGGAGAATAAATGCAATAAGATGTTTTTTCTATACTTAGTTTCAGGCGGTTTGCTTTAAACCAGGTGTGGAGTTTTTGGACATGTGTTTAGGACATTAGGTTTTTGGTTTTAGACATCGGCGTTGTGGCTCCAAAAATTTGGAGGGGCTGCCCGACAAAAAGCCCTTTGTTTACGAAAACTTTTTGCCTGACTGAGGGCAAAATTTTGCTCGAATAGGCCTCATTTTGAGAGAAACTTTCGAAGTAAGAGGCTGAGCCCCCCCTAGCCCCGCATCCTCCAATACCTACGGCTTTAGAGTTTAGCTTTTAGGTTCAGTTATAGGAGCCACGGTTAGGGCTGGGGCTATTTGGCTATAGGCTACTTGGCTAATGGGTTCAGGGTTAGATAAGTACAGAGTATTAAAAGAATGGCTTCCTTTGCGTTTCTGGTTCATCGTGGTCCGGTCTTTAGCTAGTTAATAGAAGGTCCTTTTACGCACTAGTATCTAATGAACCAACTTCACAACGATGAAGAGACTGGGTGTGAAACTGTTGCTGCTGTTGTTATCGGATCTGTTAATTGTTGTTGCTGTACTATTATCTTCCTTTTTCAAGGAGAGCAGTCAGAAAAGGAACATCGTGGGTTTGTTGTGTTGTTTTTATAGATTTCAGCCTTTTAAAACTATTAGAATAACGCAATTATAAACAAGATCTGACAATAGGCTTCACTGAACTCCCGATGATGGAGGAACATAAAAAACAATGGGAGAACAATAGGTCTATTGTTCGTCTTTACATGATTGCTGTGTTGTAAGCCTCTGTCGTAGCAAATACTAATTTTCCACCCAAGCTGTTGATTTCAGCCCAGACTGAAAAGTTTAGCCTGCGCGGGCGAGATCTGGCCCGCACAGCTCCGTTTGTAAAATTTTCCTGACCCTGCACTAGCCGCGCACATTGTCCAAGCCACGCAGTGGGTAACATAATTAAATTGTGAGTTGACCCCCGCACACCCGCGCAATTATTGTGCGGCGAAATTATCTTGCAACGCAAAAGCCAAAATTTGCAATCTGGATTTCAGCCAAGTAGGCAGGACAAAGTATTTGGGGGAACTATGGTTGAGAACTATAGAAACAGGACCAGGTGTTCTCTAACAAAACTATAGAATTTCAAAATTTATTAGGGAGAGGGGCATTTTTTGCCCAGGCAAAGCCCCCTATTTCCCCCTTAGCTTCGTACCTGGATGATGGTTGTTTCTTACCACACCAATCATTCACCTCCTTTCTGATGGGCCAATTTCTATCCGCCTCTTGCTGGGTGTAATAACTTAAGAAGTTTTGTTTTTATTCTCATTCTGATGTGTACTCTGAAATCTAGGCAGAGGTAAAGCTCTAGTAGTTATTATGTTTTGTGATAATTCCAATTTTCTTCACAGTCCTCAAGTGTCCTCCCTTACTCAGGGCCGTATCCAAGGGGGGCGTAAGAGGCGTACCCCACCGTATTTTGATAGAAAAACAATACAATTAGCTTGATAATACCCTATTTCCCTTATATTATCCTTTGATATGTGTGTTACGCGCCTCTCCATGGGTGCTGGATCCAGCCCTATTACTGTAGCTAGCAATTGATATAAACGGTCTTTAGTACATTTTGTAATCATTTCTTTCAGGCTACCAAAAGTACTATCAGATCAAATCAACATGAGTACCCAAAGGGGCAGTGATAGAAGAAAAAGACCCACAAAATACAAGAACGAGACTGCTTTTAAGAACAACAAATATGATTCAAACACAAAGGCCAAACAGCTCGCTCAGCTGAGGATAGGAAACGTTTGTGAGAAATGCAAAGGAGTAATTGAATGGAAAATCAAATACAACAAATATAAACCGCTTTCAACCCCGAGTAAATGGTAAGACAAAACGCTTTGAAAATTGTTTATTCTCGTTTATCACTAGGCAGCAGAAGCCCTTGAAAACATGTGTAAAATGAGATCTTACATCTTTTTTAAATTGTTTTTTCTACAATTAGTTCATACTCTGCCTGGATGCAGAATATTTGCATTTAATTCATGATATCTCAAAGCTTGACAATTTTTTTATATTTTTTTTTCAGTGTCAAATGTTTTCAAAAAACTGTAAAGTACGCATATCATGTGGCATGCACAAGTTGTGTTGTTAAAGAGCGCATTTGTGCAAAATGCCTTGAAGCAAAAGAAATCATAGAAGTGTAAGTATGATACCTAAATTAATAAAGAAGGAGAGTAGATGCGTGACACGGTGTTTGATGAAGCCAGGGAATGATGATCTCAAGAAATAACAAAACAACAAATATCCTTCACTTGAGAGGTGGATCAGATTGGTCATGAAATATCTCAGATAAATAAATTTCACCGTAAATATCTAAAACCTCTCAAATACCTCTCTTAAACCTTGTCCGTCCATTGTAACTCACACTATAAACTCTAAATCAAACACAATGAAATCAACTGTTCGACAGTTTGCAAATTATTAGACAGGGGTAACCTAATGATCACAATAGCTTTAGTGTCTGTGGTCTATGTTTTCTCGTCTGTCTCTCTTAGTCCTTATGTGACCTTACCAACTGTGATCTGACCGAATTCAAATTGAATCTAGAAGGATTTTTGAGATTGGTCCCAGACAAACCCACTTCTCTAAGTCTCAAGACATCTGGATTATCAAACAGTTTGCTGGATCTTCAAGGACATACAAGAAACATCAACTTTGAAATGAATTAAACAATGTTGATGTTAGCAGCAGATGATATTAGTCTACCAGCGTTCGATTCTCATTTTAAAACCATAGATGATTATAATAGAACAGTCTTTGGATGGTACAAAACTTCAAAATAGCCAGAAATATCGGAAATATCGTACCAGTGTAAAGCCAGGTACGTAGGAGGCACATCTTAGCGGTTACGTGATAGGATAAAACAACATGTGCTATCTATCATATGCCAAAAGACTGTGTCACAGGGAGGACAACCATCTCGCGCCTCTAAAACCGAAAGATCTCTTAAACATGACTCTGCTATAGGTCAACATTTGCTCGACAACCCAGAATGTGCTAAGGCCTACAGTGAGAATTACTTTCAAATAATTGGCAGAGGGCAGAGCAAGATCTACATTTTACTTAACTATTCTGGAATCAATCTACATAAAAACCAGGGATCCCCTATTGTGTAGACAGAAAGAGTCCGTTTTCGCCTTAGTAGATATCTTGAAGTACTCTTATTGGTCAGCTCACTGTATCTCGGGTGTTGATTGGTTTTCCTACACCATACCAATCATTCACCTCTTTTCTGATTGGCCTATTTCGATCCAAATCTGGGTATATAAATCAGTTTGGTTTCTGTTTCGTTCTCTTTCTGACATATTACTCTGTTGAGTGTCAGAAGAAAAGCTTAAGTAATCCATCTGTTCCTTTCACTATGTTTCCGATATTTCGGGCTATAATAATAATAACAGAAATTGCAGTAACGTGGGTTGCCTCTTCACATATAGTTATTCAAGTCGACAACACATTTAAATGTGATTTAGATTTGTCTATTCTGTTTAATGAACAGAAAAGGTTCATGAAATTCATGTTTAGAAATTTAATGCATATTTATAGCATGAAGCGTTTCTATAGATGACTCAGACATCATTAAATATTAAACATGGGCAAATTGCTCCTCACTTTGTTAATGTTTTTTCTTGAATTTTTAACATCTCATCGCAAAATTTAGGTTTTTTAAGTATTCATCACTAATGAGGTCGTAAAAAGTAGTTATAACAAGTTACATCTCTTGAATGATGCAGGGGATATTCCAGGCTAAGTCTATACTATATCAAGCCTTTAGAGGGTCGTGATTTTAATCCCAGATAGGGCTCCCATTCACTCTACCCCAAAGCTTATCACTGTCTTGGTAGTTTTTCTTGAAAATTTTTCCAATAAAAACGTATTTTATAATTTCAGTGAGTTGCAACTGCATCCATTCTAAAGCAAACATGCTTCCTTTCTTGGGACACATGGTACACAAGTTTTGAGAAACAACTTTTCTTCCGTAGGCCAGAGCAAGATCCAGCACAAAGGCAAAGAGAAGAAGCTCGGCTTAAAGAGGGTTTAAAAGCAATGTCTTTACGGGAGAGAAGTAAGTTGAAGAAATATTTTCAAGTTCATATTTCCATACCTCCTTTGCCCTTTTAACTCCAGTTCTGATTCTTGGATCATGGTGATTCAAAGCCGCTTAGTTGGTTGCTGGTTGTCCCGGATAGGTCTGCTGCTTTTGGTGCTTTAGCCGCAATCCATAGAGCTATATGCATATGTCTAAAAATTGATTTTGAATAAAGTTAACAAACAAGCAAACAAAATCTTTTCAATGCAAATTGTGAAAGATTTACATAAAAATATTTTTGAAACTGTAAGGAAAGAATTTGCCAGCTTTCTGTAATTCCAGACAAAAAGGAAAAAGAAATGTGGTCACGTCGAGAGGAAGGACCAAGGTTGCACTGCTCCATTACTTTACCTATTCATTCGGCCCTTTGTGCTTTACCAATAAACGTTACGAAGTCGAAGATAGTAGGCATACTTGCCTATCACCAATCAATGCACTGCTCGAGTAGTCAACCTATTCAGTTGATCCTCTGTGCTTTGCACATTAACCAATACCTTAGGAAGATAGTAAGCGTATCTACTTATCAACTGTCAACAACTATCACCTATTTCTGCATTTCAGCAACCTTTTTGCGACAAATGGAGAGAGAAAAGCAAGCTGCAGAATCTGGTACAAAAAGTGGTGAAACAAGCAAAAGCCGGCACAATATGGAAAATGAAGATGTGGACAGTGATGAGTATAGTGACATTGATGATGGCTCTAGCGGTGAAGAACAGCAATAGTTTGGTGCAAGGGTTCTGACGTGGTAAACTATGTTAGTTCTTATTTTTGGCTGGGTTAACTGGATTAGAACCACTGGTTATGTTTATTCAGGCCAATGAGAATAAAGTAAAGATGTTTGCCTCAAATGCTGAGCATTGGAACCTCATTTATATGTCTACTAATATCCTTTTGTTTCTGAAATATCTCGTTATGCTTTTAGAGAGAGGTACGCGACCCCGCGACTTCAATACAGTTTAAACCCGCGTTCGAAATCCTTGATTTTTCTAGTTGGCCTAAACAGCTTGTTATTGAAATACAACTTGATTCTAGGGTTCCCTACCAGGTTTGCATTTCTCTATCGCATAGAAGGCATTGTAAAAGCTGTGTAATTGTCATGACAAACCATTATGATTAACTAACTCCTCTGATTAGAGTTTTAAATCCAAAATTTGGCTTCATGACTGAAGAAATCTTAGGCTGACATGTTCTTAAAACCAGGTTCTTATATGCGGGTTTTACTGTTGATATCTGCAATATGACCACCAAGTTCTTTTGCGTGTTTGAAACATTTATTGCTGCTCGACTTTTTGTTCTATATTCTTTAAATGCTCTGCTTTAATACCATTGAGCTCTGTTTTCGTCAGCAGACTACATGTCTAAGGGCCTATTTATATGGGCAAAAACTTCTAACCTGCCAGACTCGGGGCTGACAAGCGAAGTAAATTTCAAGCACTGTTTATATGGGATTTTCATGCCGGGTCTGTAAGGCTAGAATCCCTAGACGTCATTAATCTTCAACGCATTACTGATTTTCCATGGTAAGAAGGTCGATTTCACCTCTTAGTCAGTGTCCTAATGTCACCATATGAGCTCCCGAGAATTTTTCATGTTAATTTTATGATTTTGGTATCAATCTATAGGTAATTTCATGGAGATTACGAATTTCAATGTTGGCAATTCGAAAAATCACTTTTATGGGTATGACGTCATGATGACGTATGGCAGTATTGTCGCTCTATTATCATTAATAAATGATCCTTCTCAGAGCTATTAAACCATTTTAAATGGTTTGAATGTACCAAAATCTGGTATTTTTACGTCTTTTAGTTTTTATTTATAGTTAAATATGCTATGATGTCATGATGACGTCATGGTGACGTCATAATAGCGATATTCTAAAGAGTTTTTCAGCTTGGTAATGTATAATGAACAAGGATAGAAATATAAATTTTAATAAATTTTATGAAGCTAATCGATCAAAAAAGGCTATGAATAAATGCTAGTCTTAAAAATTATGAGTTTCTTAGGCTCTTGAGTTTGTGTCAAAGCAAGCAAGTCTCTTTGATGGCAACACATCGATCGAGGAAAGTAGTGTTCCTCCAAAGCTCCTCATGTTTTTAAGATGGTTTTTAACAGGAAAAGGAAATCTCTACGGGAAAAGAAATGATATTATTGACCGATCTTCAATTACGATCAGAAACCAGATGCTTTACACAGTGAAAACGGCTCGCCAGGTTGCCTACAGTCCAGTGAATCCAGAAAAAACATTTTTCCGGAAAAAATCCATCAACAAACAAGCAACTATTCTTGGCTTAGCAGTTCGGCAGCATGGAAGGCAGAAAGCTGATGTTGATATGCTCCATGGCCTGGACTTGACCATTAGCAATAAACAATGTCTAAACTGGGAGACTGCCCTTAGTAATTCAGTAGCTACTTGATAATGCCAGTGCGAACGGGGGATATATTGTACCTCCATGCACCCAAAAATCTGTCTTGACATGCTTCCACATCGATAATGCTGTTTCCAAAACTGATGCTTTGGATGGAAAGTCTACAGTTGACAGACTCATGATCTTTGCATTTCAAAAGAAACCATCGGAATTTCCAATACCACCACTTGATGTCTTTCAAGGCTCCACAACTCAGACCCTCAAGAAGAATTCTTACCACGAAAAAGAGTTTTGCAGTGCTCCTAAATTAACAAAATTGCAATTGCCTGAAAGATGCGCAAGACAACCTTCAACATTTCCTGATGGTGTGAATTTGGTAAAAGAAAAATCCCTACCATGGCTGTTAAGTAAATCCTTGCTTGGTTATAACCAAACAGAAGATGTGTGGACTAGTATTGAAATTGAAATAAACATTGATCTGGAGGAGAGTCCGCAGAATATTACAAGGGATTGCAAGATTTTTGTTAATGATAGCAACAAAATGTACGAGGAAGACAACAGACACCAAGAAGTTTTAGAAAGTGATTCTGCAGCTGTATCCATACCACCGTGGAGCGCATTTCACTCAAGTGTTGTCGGAGAAGATCCATATGAAACTCGCATACTCAGATTTCCACTGATTCCAGGGCCTTCTATCGATCATTAGTCCATCTACACAGCACTCAAGTATGCGCAACACATCCACATATGGACAGAAACCACTATCGAGAAAACGGTCATTACTCTGGATATTGATTTATATTTCAGAGCCCAGCAGCTTGTACAATCAGATAATGCCATGAAAAAAAATTTGCCTAGGACTTGGAGAACTACATTCTGTGTTCGTGCACCTTCGAGCAATTGGTCACTTTATCGAGATATCTGGCATAGATAAGGCCTGGATCCAAGCTGATATATTTGGTCCTGCGGTTGTAAAGCAAAGTTTGACCTGCAGTCACATGAAGAGAGCAATCCCGGCTCACGAAATCACTCTATGAGCCTTACTTCAAAGCCTTGAAAAAGGAGCAACCTACTCTTTGCAGGACCATGTTATCCGTCTATGTTCTACTGCGTGACCTAGGAACAAGCATTTAAATCTGACAACGAAGACATCAAGAGCGAAAATGATGATGTCAAATCATTCATCAAAAATGCAGGCTTTCTTCGTGCGATGAGGCAATTTGAAGATAATCACCACGCAAACAAAATGGCACAAATATCATAAATATATATGAGAATGGTAGAACGGCTACAGTCACTGTCTATGCGTCAAGGAACAGGGACTTGTGTCTACACCTGGAATGAAGCAAACAACTACTGCAAGATTACTGCAGCATGGATTGGACCAAGTTCCGACGACTCATGCCAGTGTACATTGCAAATAGGCTCGCTCTCAAGGAAACTGACCTAGAAATCTTGGATACCGAAGATCTCCATGATTTTAGTGACTCTGACAGTGATACTGATTTTTAAAACTAGAAAAGACGACCTTTTTCTTGTTTGCTTCATCTTAGCTTCATGATATTAGTTTAAAGTTTTTTTGACTTTTAGCATCGTTTTGTTCATATTGACAAACTATAACACGCTAACAGGCATGTATTCACCATGACGTCACTATTTCGTCATTATGACGTCACCATGACGTCATAAAAATAAATTCATAAATATAATAAAAAATGACATAAAAATGCAATATTCGAGTACATTTGAACGATTTAAGATGGTTTGATAGCTCTGAAAATTGTCATTTATTAATAACAATAGAGCGACAATACTGCCATACGTCATCATGACGTCATACCAATAGAGTGATTTTTCGAATTGCCAACATTGAAATTCGTAATTTCCATGAAATTACCTATCGATTGATACCAAAATCATAAAATTAACATGAAAAATTCTCGGGAGCTCATATGGTGACATTAGGACACTGACTATCTCTGGTAGTTTTGCGTTTTTATGGAAAAACTTCACCTCACCTGAGTAAACTTCACCTCCTAAGAGACGAAACTTCACCATACCGGTAGTGTGGAGTGGAGGTTTATTTTTCGTATAAGCGCAAGCTGAAAAATCAATTGTTTTCTATTGGAAGGTGAAATATCACTTGCTAGCCCCGGGTCTGGCAGGTGAAGGCATTTTGCCCATATAAACAGGCCATAAATGGTTAGCTGCATGATTATCATCAATCCGACTGGGATCATTCGCAACACTTCAACAATTATCAAGGAAACAATGCACCCCGGTTAACCTTTTCAAGAACATCAATCCATTTGTGTATGTTTTAATGATACATCCAATATGGCTGCCAACGACTTCATTGTTGAACAACCGACGCTCGACCCAGTCCTCATTTTAGGGTCAGTGTTCCTTTACCATGAAAATGGTCCTTCATGTAAACACTAGCAGACCTTTTACCGTCAAAAGGCGGGCCTGAATATCAAATTGTCATAAAAACGGTTTCTATCTAATTACCTTCACAATACAACTGGTGTTTTATAGAACTAATGGATATTTTATCTTGAATGTTTTCATGAATTCAATTGCGAAATTGAATCCAGTTTTAATTGTACTATTCTTTGCTTTCATAAATTCATTCCGTTTAATTTTAGAATTGAAATTCTACCAGTCAGTGTTGAAACAGTTTTATAGGTTGTTTTGGTTATGATCCAATTTGTCGAAAGATTGGTCTAATGGCCTTTTAAAACTGAAAAACAGGGCTTGGCTGACAAGATATAGGTACAGTTTATAAGACAACGAAAACAAGGATTTCTGACAGTTGATTATTTTGCCTGGAAAAAGCCGTTTCTTCTTAAAACCCAGGCGTTTCTTACAGGTATTTGGGGCCTTTCTGCTAGGCTATGGTGACAGAAATTCCCCTTGCCCTTTGGATTTAAAGATATAACGACCTCATATACTGCTATACGTAGTGATGTTCTGCATGCTACCGTAACCCTGCTAGAAATAATCTAGTTTGCCCTTGTCACTATGATTTACTTCGGGCCCCTAGGACATTCACTCCCGGACCCCCCTCGAACTGCACCTGCTTAAACCATCAGTTAAATGAAAACTAATAAATGCCGAGTTAGTGTTCTCTTACAAAATGATGCGCAAATCGATTAAGAATGCAGCAGATCATCTAGAGATATGAATTTAACTTTGGCGGCTCTCTACTTTGCCGAAGCAATATTTAACAGACGAGAAAGCCTGTTTAATATTTCATGAGCCTAGGTTTTGTTCGGCACTTGACAATCGATCACCTGCAGTACGAATACTCCACCGTGTTTTCCTCTGCATGGCGACTCGTTGTAAACCGTTCTGATGAAATAACCAAATATTTGGACGGCCACTCAAAACACGTAAGTATCATTTTCGCTTCCAATTCTGTAGAGTTGTGTTTATGCGTGGCAATGCGTTAACGGTCGATTCAACGAAAATGTCGTGCGTTTGAAGTGCGTTGGTACAAAATCTATCCAGTGTCTATGGCAACAGAATCTAAGCCGTTGAACGTTTTAAATGAAATTCAGAAAACTTTGAGTGGATTCTTATCCGATAACAAGTCAAACGTTCTTTCCTTGTTGATTCAACGCTCGAGAAGAACTTGCGTTTGAGTTAAAGAAGTGTTATCTCAGCAATGATGTCAACATTGACAAACCCTTGAAGTTCTCGAACACCGTTCAGCAAACATCAATCAACTAAACGTCTAATGATTTAACTAGTTTGTTTCACTCTAGGGTTGTTTCTCTCTACTCTCAAGGCAGCAAAATCACACTCAAGCGTTTTCGTATCTACGCAAATCAACGCAACAAGTTTTAAAAATCGGCAGGAAACTTCGTAACGTTGTCGTGCTTTTTACAATATTTCCAACTGCTCTGGAGCTACTGTAATCTTAAATTTATTTTGTCAAGTATTTCTTACTCCATTAGATATCAAAGTCTTGTTGAGTTACTGACTTGTTCCGTCCTGTGGAATGAACGTTGAACCATGGTTCCCGTTCTCTGGTCGAAAATAAGGCATCCCGGCCTTTCGCAGGCTCTCACGTTAAACACAAACTTACTTACTGGAGCCTAGTACAGCCTACAATATGCCACGTCATTGTCATGAATTTATCCCAACTAATGCAAACAAGCATGTCAACTAGAAGGCTAACTCACAATCAGCTCTTGTTGAAACGGCTACTTTCTTAAAAGAAATGAAATGAAACGAAAACTCAAGACATGATATGAAATGGCCAAAAACCGACTAACTAAGAAGCCTTGCCTCTTATTCAAGACATCTTTTAGAATTCACGTACCATACAGCCTTGGTCTTAACATAACCACTTATCTATCAGTCTCCATCTACTTAAGACCTTTTGAACACTTACTGGACACTATTTAGCTGCTTCGGAAAATAAACAATCAAGTAAGGAAGAATGAACACATAAAGAGCATACATGTCAAGCGATTGGTGTAGTCTGTCTGACGAGTGCGTAAGTACAAAACTCTGAGTAACAGAAGGCCATGTTTGTTTACGAATGTGTTCATTCTGCCTTTATGATTGCTTCTATGTCGCGTATATCGAGCACTATAGCCAGGATAGGTATTACTCGATTTATATGTAATCCATGAAGTATGAATATTCCACCTGAGGGGAGGGGAATTCTAAAGAGCCCCTTTGCTCTTCTACATATTTGTTCCTATTAGGATCCACCTACCTTAAATACGCCTCGGTTGAATTCAAAAGTCAGAAACATCTCTTAAAGTCAATATGATCTGATTTTCCGAATTATATCCCGAGTCTGATGAATTTTCTTAGTTTTTCTGAAGTAAGTACCATTGAAAAATCTGCTTGTAAATAATGATGAATATTTAATTAATCAAGATAAGTAAATCAGTTGGCGTGTACACCTGTTTTATCTGGTGAAATGTTTGGTGGAAACTTAGCTCTTATCAGAACTTTCACTGCGAATTATCGTATTTTTGTCATCTTCAAGAATTTTATCTCCCTGTTAAAGTCATCTACAAATGATAACGGCCTTTTTCATATAGGTCACCTCGCGTTGGGACGTCGGATCATGGATCTAGGAATTTGGGGGCGTTTGATTCTTTGAAGAGAAAATTTTCGATGCTGCCTTGATTTGATGAAAAATTAGAACGCAGGGCCTAAAAGCATATTGTTAGAAATGACTTCTTCAAACAATATCCAATTTAATACTCTTACCTTTAAGCTTTGGGGCTTTTACCAATAAAGGTTCTATAACTATTTGTTACGTTTTGTTTCATGCTTTTTGGTTTCGTTTAGAAGTGTTTTGCTAAGCTCTGTTTCATTTTGTTTCGTTTTTGGTTTGCTCTGTTTTGTTTCATTTGGTTTTCTTTTATCAGCTCTTTTTATTTGATTTTGTTTGATTTCATTTCTTTTCGTTCAGCTCTGTTTTGTTTAGCCTTGTTTCATTTTGTTCTCTTTCGTTTAGCTATGTTTTGTTCCACTTTGTTTCATTCTGTTTAATTTTTTTCATTTATCTACGCTCTGTTTGTTTCATTTTGCTTCATTTTTTAGCTATGTTTTGTTTCACTTAGTTTTGTTTCGTTTCATATCGTCTCATATTGATTCTTTTCGTTTAGTTTAATTGTTTTATTTCACGTTGTTTCGTTTTGTTTCTTTTTGTTTAGTTTCACTTTATTTCATCTTATTTGGTTTCTTTTGGCTCTATTATCTTTAACTTTATTTCATTTTTTCGTCTTTTTCAGCCCTGTTGTGTTTCACTTAGTTTCGTTTCGTTTCACTTTGTCTCATATTTATTTGTTTCTTTTGGCTCTATTATCTTTAACTTTATTTCATTTTTTAGTCTTTTTTAGCTCTGTTTTGTTTCACTTTGTTTCATTTTGTTTCATTTCGTTTCATTTTGTGTAGCTGGGGCCTCCCCTATCCATCTGGTGTTGGTTGTGGTTATTTTTCAATAAAATTGAATTAATAAATTTCATGAACTCAACACCTGTTGATTTTCATGTAAAGAGTTATCAGCATTATCAAGAATATGAATTTGCCTTCTAAAACTCATAACTTCACACAAAACATTATCCATTTTTAGGATTATACTTCGACGCCATGGACGTCAATAATCAACCTAGTTTGCTCACTGCAGTGACTGAGGCGTTTGTTATTGCAAAACTCATTTTAATTATTTAGATTAATATATTTTATTTGTGAGTTGCGGATTAACATTCATAAATTTATCATCCGGCTTTTTATCTGCGCTCTGTTGGTTTTCTAATGTTTTCAACCGAGTAATTAACTCTTTAACAAACGCAATATGGAAGAGATTTGAAGGGATTGGCGAGGGATTGCAGATGAACGTTTTGTTAAGTGTACTTTCTGTACACAGATTATTTTCTTCGGCTTGGGAAAACTTAGTGAACTGACTTGCATGAATACACGTTTTTATAAGAACATAGTTTATTAGAACGCAACCCTTAAAAACCATATAGTTATGAACGCCTGGGCTTAAATTCGATAGCTTGTTTAAAGGTAGGTAGTCTATGATTTATTTTTCTTTGCATTTCATGTTTTGTATGATAGCCAAGAGAGAGGAACAGCTCAAACACTCCTAATAGACATATTCACCTTTGTCAATTTGCCTTGGCAATGACACTGGAAAGTATTCACTTGAAAAAGAAAGATAAAATATTCCATCTTTTACCTTCGGCAAGGTGGGGCCAGTATGGGAAAGTTGTTTTTTTCTAAACTAAAAGACAGTAAGAACATGAATCTATATACCTTTAGAATAAGAACGTATAAAGAACGTTTTTCAGGCTTATCTTATCTTTTGAATATTTAAAAACATTTGAATCTTTCACGATTCCAAATGTTCTAATAAAAAACGACGTGTAGGAATGCATACATTTAATAAATGTAAATAGTAGGTTTCTCTCAAGAATTAATCGCCAAACATGAAGGCGTGAGGTGTAACACCTTGTGTTTTTCTTCGTTGCAAAGAGTGTGGACTTTTATCTCCAGGTATTTTGGTTGTGTTAATGTTGTTAATCTCATCTTTTGAATATTTAATCTTTTCGTTTAACATTAAAATTATGGCTGCAGTGGCATACATCTTGGTCTTGAGATTTATTTTTGTACTGGAGTTCGAGAGCACCCCTTGTCACACCCAAATCTGTTTAATAGTGTAGTGTAGCTCTAGTAAATAGACGTTTCAATATTTCATAGTTCTTTAATTTTGTAGTTTTGTAGTAGATATCTGTAGCCTAAATGGGAGCAAAAGACCTTTGCTGAGTTTAGGGGGGGGCTATCCCAGATGATTTTTGGATTAGGGTATATAACACATCTAACCTCAGTAACATGCCAGATGTTTATTCTCGTATCCCTATCGCTATATTCAGTTATTCTTAACGCATTGGTGGTCTAAACTAGGAAGGTAGCTAGAAGCAGAAGCTCTCGAAGGGGAGAGCAATTGACCATTGTGGTAACGCATAAAAACTTAAAAAGCATCACTTTCCCACATTCTTACTAGTAATATGCTTCTCTTCTAAAATTTAGAATTAATTTTGTGTCATTGCCAGCTAGTAGAGTATAGTATATCACCTGTTGATTTAGAATATCGACAATAAATTATATAAATTATATATGAATTATAATCTAAATGACTCCCAGAAGTACGTCTACAGATCCACTTATTTGGGAGGGGATAGAGTAGGCTCACTTAAAGTGAGTTATTAAGATCGTTATATATTGTCCATATTCTGAATCAGCAATGGTATCTCTTTTTCTTTTATAAAAACAATTTTATAAGAACGCCAGCTTCAAATTTGGCCAAAACTTAAGAACAAGCTAAGAACAAACCGAAGCTGACAATTTTTGGCTCGATATGAACATCTTATGAAATAATCTTAAGACTGAGAAATAATTACAAAACAAGCAGATTGGCAGCACAGATATAATGTCGGATGGTCAAACTTTGCAACAATTAACACTACTGATAGAAAAAAAGGCTTCCGAACCATTGTAAAAGTAAGAACAATTTAAGAACATTTCAGCTTGAAAATAGAAGAATATTTAAGAACAGCCAGTTTCAAATCAATTTTACTGGTTCTTATAAAAAAAGGATATTCTACCAACTGGCATTGACAAAAACTTGATTCTGGATTTTAGAAGAGTAATAAATTACTATTAAGAGGGTGCGGACGGTGTAAAATTGATTTGTTCTTACAAACTGTATAGAACTTTCTTCAGCCCTCTAGGAACCTTCTTCCCCCTCTGGCTATGTCCCTGGCCTATACCTTCCCGCCCCCACTTAAATTAACTATAGTGCCTTCTTCGAGATCAAAATCTCGGGTGATGATGATGAAATGCTGGTTATTACAATCATTACCCGAGGAAATGCCACAATAAAGAAAGTCAACACTGCAGGTGGCTACTCTCCAAGTCCTTATTTTATTAGTAATAGAGCAAATAATCATCAAGGGCCTTCTATGTTCTTCAGACTTTTTGCGTATTTTCATACGTTTATTAGTATTAGCTTACGTAGAGTCTTTATTCCGTTTTTGTAAGTCATACTCTGATGATAGCATTAGCTAGAAAGCTCTTAGTGTACTAAAATTTTATGTTTTTTCAAAAAAGTGTTTTGCATCATTCTCAACTTTTTTGTTGATCTTTAGATTTTTAGTTTCATATAGAGTCTTTAATGTATAGCCCAGGGAAAGCAATACCGAATTCAAAAAACTTCCAGTACTGAAATTTCCTAGGTTTTCTAATAAAAAAGAGTGTGTAATCCTTGTTATTGACGAGATAAACACATGCAACATAAAACATCGTGTTTTGTAGCAAATAATGAGCCCCATCTTTAACACATTTCATTATTTTTTCATGAATCAATATTAATATTCTTACAGGTCGTATGCAAAGAGGGGAAAATAGCTGAGTTCTTGCTGCCAGTGCATCTGCACGTACAATCAAGATGAACGGAAGCAGCAGAAGAACATTGTACGATTCCATTGGAAATGCAACTACGAAAATCGCACTGCAAATCTTAAATACAACACATGAAACTTATAAGACTTCAGAAATTAATGCAACTCAAAATATACCACCAACTTCTTCCTCGTATTCGCAAAGACGATATTTCCTGTTAATGGTAGGTTATGAATTTGGTATTTCATTTTTGTTTTGATTTCAGTATTTTATTTTCTGCGTCTGACACTCTCAGGGTAGTACGTCAGAAAGAGAACAAAATCTAACGAATCTTTATACTCGTTCGGAGGGACGTAGCCAAAGAAGGGGAGCTTGAGGGGTGCGGTTGCCACCCTTTTGAAGAAAAGTCTACAAATATTGTATTTAGAGGGCATTTTTATAGGTTCTAATCCACAAGGAAATGCTAAAAGTGGTATACGGAGCTTTGCCCCTTTCAGAGTTTTACCCCTTTCAGAGCTTCTGGCTACACCACTGCTTGCTAGCTTTGTTCTCTTTTATTCTCATTGCACCCAGAGATGCAAAGCTTTAGTAGTTATAATGATTCGCTACCTTTCTGGCTTTCCTCGTCATCCTCAAGTTCTGTACTGATCAAAGACTGTTATGACGTAGCTAATTACTCTAACTCTGATGAGTGTCAGATGCAAAGCTCTAGTAGTTATTATGTTTCACTATATTTCCTACTTCCCTTGCTATCCAATCAAATACTGTTCTGACGTACTACTCTGATGAGTATCAGATGCAAAGCTTTAGTAGTTACAATGATTTGCTATATTTCGTATTCTCCTAGCCATCATCAAGATTTGTGCCAATCAAAAACTGCTCTATTTTGTCTTGAAATGTATCTGTTGAGCTAAATTTGGCCAGCCTCATCTTGTTCTTTGCTTTTTCTCATGTTTTGGTCTCGGTTTTGACGAAGTTTGCTGCTTGTGTCAATTCTAAATTGCCTTATAAAAAAGACTGTATTTTCAAAATAAAAACGTCTGCTTTAACAGATTTTACTTTTTTACAGATCGGAGGTTGGCTACTGACAGCTATATTTGCATTTGGAGTGATATTCATGGTTGTAACGCATCTGTTAGGACGTCATCAATGGAGAAAGTACCAGGAGAGGCTGGCTGAAGAAGACCAGAATCGAGTTTTTGTTGATCCTAAATTCATGAAGTACACTCAGAATGGCTGGAGACAAATTGTTTATGATATTTCTTGATAAAACAGGATTTCACACTTAGAAGATGATGCTGTCCCCAACCCCTAAAAACTATTCCAGGCCTCTATAGACCCAGTTTCAGGCTTGGGATGCTTTATGTGTCCTGGTTTCTTATTTAATTTTGTATGATTTTACCGAATCGTTAGATGGTTGTTTTCTTAGATCCGTCTTCAAAAGCTGCCAAAAGCAAGGAGCTAGAGGATGACCCTTAGAAAAATAATCATGGCAAAAATGTTGAAAAGTTGATCAAGTGATACTTTTCTCGTGAATATCTATCTGTGAGTTGCTAACCTGCGAACAGGTAGAGGCCTTATTTCCAGCAGGGGCATTCATGAGACCCCTTGCTGTACCAAGGACGTTGAAGTGAGTTGTTTAGTCATTACCTTCAAGTTAACCCATTCAGATGTTGGCCTCACATAAACAAGGCTTAACTTCAGCTGCATATAAAAGGGAATTACTTGAGCTGCTCAGCCACTCACCCAGCCTTTCCATTCCATAGATAATTCATCATCATTGGCTAGAACGATAATTTTATGCGGAAGCATTCACATGTTGCAACAAATTCTACGAGCAGGAAAAGCGAGGGGCTAGAGTTAAGTAGGCAGGTAGGCCCATCAAGTTAAGCCATCTTAGCCTTCTGATGAAAAGATATAAAAAAAGTTATTCATAATGCTATGTACAAGTTGAATACAAGGTGTACTCACAAGGTACCTAGGTAGTATCTACTTAGATATACCCCCTAAACAGCATAGGATTAAGCATACCATTATGAAAAAGCTATAGCAGATAACTGGAAGCTCTTACCTTCTCATCCATCAGGAAAACTTGCCGAACAGTTGCATAGACTTTCCAAACATGTAAAAGCCATAACCTGCTAAATTAAAGCTCAACTGTTTGCCGCCATTAATTCATAAAATTTGTTAAATGATTGAATTGAGTTGAATCACATTTCGCAGACCACGTGTTACCTTTTTGCTCCACGATTCCTTGTCTCCCTGTGCAAACACTTGTCAACCTCACAGAGTGACGTCAGCACACCAGAGAACGAAGGGGAACAAGGACTTCTAGAAATTCTAAGCAAGTGTTGCAGAAGTTGAGGTATTCCAATGCAATAATACAGTTTAAACTTTTACGATCCCAGTAACTAGATTTTCGTTGCACTATTGAGTTCGAATGTTGCACCATTGCGTTTGGCTGTAGCAAACATTTGCAAACTTAAGACCGAATTCGAGAGACAAACGATTAAGACAGTCCTTGCCATATGGTGTTGAGGCGAATAAGAATATCAACTTATTTGAATTATTTACAATTCTGCGTGAAATTTTAGTAAAATTCCCTTCCCTCCTTATCAATGTTGATATTTCAATTGGTTTTGACACTGGCAGCAAGATCTCAAATCATTTACAGCTGTCAAAATTAAATAAGGCTGATAGGGAGGACAACACGTTTTTCATATTAGAAACCAGTTTAAAAGGAACCTATAGGACTAGGATTTCTGGTAAAATACAAGGATAATTCTGATCTATCGTTTCATTTAACAATATAAAATTTAAAGGACTTGTAAACCTCTTGAATAGCTTTTGCCAATAGTTCTCGAGGTATGTGGGAAGATTGTAGCTAATAGTGTGGGCTGATGGGAAGACGAGGCATAACTGAAAGACAATTTACTGCCAATGTAATTAAGCATGATTTAATCAATCAAAAACATCTTCTCAAAGTGAAATAATGTTTACTGAACATTTTCAACACTAATAAAATCTCGATGAAGCAAAATAAAATCAACTAATTTCACATCTCCACCAACAAGCAAACCTCAAATCGTGCTACAAGGTATGAACACTAATTGGGGGGAGGGGGGGTTAGGGCTTACAGCTGTCTATCGTAATAATTCTATCATATGGAGGTGAACAACATCAAACGGAGCTGGGCAGTAGGCGAATAAGTAGGTAGCACAACTTGGACCATATCGACAGTCACAGCAGAGGCACACAAAACTTCTTGCAGACACAAATTTCGACCACTGGAACTAAGAATCTCTGTATCCGTGAAAACACAGAAAGGCAAACGATGGGGGAGAATGAATAAACGTCAATCACCCAGAAATGATGATCCATTTTGCCACAGACATTGGACTATAATTAATGAAATGATACGGGTGCAAAATTACCTAACATCGTGAGAGCTTGTCGTGCCAATCAATCAAACATTTTACAAGCTCGCGTAGAGAACAAGTGAATTAATAAATCTGCAAAACAACTAAGTGATAAAAGATAAAATAAAAGTTAAATAAAAAACCATACTAGACACGAGAATTAGTCGGTAATTAACTCAAAACACGAGACTCAGGGCATGATTACACGGGGAACACTGGCCTTTTAGCCAAGGGTCTCATTTTGACTAGCAGTGAAATGGCAGATAGAAAGGGCAAAGTGGTGTTTGCCCACAAAGTTCATCTAAATTTTAAAGAAAAGTCTTTAACCTGGCAATAGATTGATTGCTAATAAATCAGTGACATTGTCACGAATGGATATGCACCCTGCATGTTCTTGAATCAATCATTGCTTGAGTAAACAACTCTGATTCAAGAAAGCAAAAATGAGCAGGGCACATTTGCCGCTCAGACTGAAAGGTACAAAGAATAAGACACGTGCTGATAGAGGGAGTTTTGGGCCTAATGGATAGAGCTAGAAGCAGAGACAGGCTGGTGGTAGGGCCTACTCTCCTGGTGCAATCACGCTTTAAGCCTGCGTTCCTTACTACCTGAAGATCGTTGGGGAAGAATTACTTGCTGTCCACAAAGTTCCACATGGGTAGTCTCACAACCAACCTGCTCACAGAACCAGCACAGAAAAACCAAGTCATCTTTTAAGCAACGATAAAAGACCGACTAGAACGCTTAACGCTATAACGCCGTAACATTAGATCTTCTCAGAGTGACATCTCCTACACCCGCCTGACTGTTTCGGTAGTCAGTGAATTGACACTGGCAGCGGTGCATCCCACGATGAGTGGTCACGTGATTCATCAGGGCCTCCGCAATAGCCAGCGCGCGTAGACTGGCTCAGAATTGCGAGTTGTAGATGTTTTGAGAGAATTCCGGCTGGGAGTAGGCCTGGTATCCGCCACGGTCACCCTGGTAAGTGGAATCCTGAGACAAAACTTGGTCAGCCTGTGATTTCAGCTGGAAGTCTTCGTTCATGTAACTGTCCTGCAAAGAAGAGAATAGGAAAATATGAAGACACGCAGTCAGGGCAAAACATCTTCGATAATCTACAATGAAGTCTTCCTCCGAGTTTTTTAATCTGTGAATTAACGGTGTCAATCGAATAACATACCCAGAGAAACTAGGTATGAAAGAGAGACAAAGTTTGAGATACATGGCTAACCCTTTGGGCTTTGTGTCCACCACAAATTGAAGATCCTTTGACAAGCCTATTTCTACAAGGACTATAGTGTCAAAATTCAGGAAATTAAAAGTGATATAATAAATAATGCCTTATGAAAATTGAAATTCCATATTGGTCTTCTCAGATAGAGCTAATAGTTTGATAATCATTAGAAAATCAGACAATGTAGGTAATATGACATCATCACGGAAAACCAAATTAGAACTTTCAAACCTCTAACGAGAAAATAGACAAGGCATCCTTTCATAACTTACAAAAGGAAATTTGCAGTCCATTTGAACGGATAATGATGGGGAAGATTAAAGAGGGTGAAACTTATTGAGTTGTAACGATGTTAAACTAACGTACCTGAGAGAGCTCCGGCTGAGACAACGGCTGTGACAAAGGATTCATTCCTTGACTCATCCCTCCCTGTGTCAATGGACCCTGTGAGAGAGGCCCTTGAGACAAAGGTCCTTGCGATAAATCCTGCAACAAGGCAAAATAAACTTGAAGGATAAATTGGTGAGAAAACTACAAAGACAAATATAGAATGTCATATGTTGGGAGAAGTCTCATCACACATCCGACACCATCTAAATAATAGAAGGCAAATATCTAAATTCTAGGTTTGTTTTTCAATGCACCATTAGAGCACATTTTTGCAGCAATCACGCTATCACCGTTTATCACTACCTAAAGAACAGGGTTTGACAGATTAAGGTCCAACGGGAGTTGAAGGCACATGATCTTCCGACAGACACATTTGATGGTTAGGGACTGTATATATGCTGATTTACTGTTCCCCACTGATCTCACAGGGCGCTTGGCAGGCACATTTCCATCCAGACGTTTTGGTGAGGGGCAAAGGAAAACCATTTGGGCCCCTGATTAAGTTACAGCTAGTATACCATACTTAAATCATAAAGAAATTACCTCATTGCTTTGTTAGTCCTGCAAAGAGGGTCAATATTTCCAGGTTACATGTGAAGCAGGCTCAAGACCAACTATCAGATCTAGCGAACCAAGTACTTTATAACAGAATTCCTTTCTGAATAACACAACAAATCTTCCCACTTTATCCAAATCTTGAATCTGTAAGTTTACCTGACTAGCAGCATTGCTTGCAGCATAATTCTGCTGTTTCTGTCCTTGGCGTTGTCCGGGCTGTTTGCCACGATACTGCTGTGATTGCCGTCCGGAGTTCACAGTCTAAAATAATAGAAATAGGTCAAATAAGAAATAAATGAAAAACCTTTGAAACCAAGCAAGAGAAACTCGTGCCTTAATTTCCTAATAAATACTTGTTTAGCTCTTAATTATTTAGGTTGAGAATGATTTATGCTTTCCATATTGACTTAGAGCATAACATAAGTTGTGGTCTGATAAATGGAAATAAATTCTCACCAGTAGTGGGTCACCACAAATCTGACAGACCTCCACCTGGTCAGGCTTCAGACCTAACGTCGCTATTGTCAATCACTGTCCTAAACCAGGACAATAAGTTTGTCTGCAGTAGCCTTATGATGTATCTAGCTCCAGGGCTTATCCACAGTGAGGCATTCATTCATGTCTCAGATTAAATCCTTCTTTAGAGCCATGTGCATAATCATACAAATTAAAATTCATTGCTATGTTAAGTAAATGTATATAAAGTATGAAAAAGAAGCAAGTTTTTTACCTGGTTGTACTGGAATGCCGGGGGTGGCACAGGAGGTAGGAACATACCAACTGGGACTGGTATGTTTGCAGCAAACACATTCCTTGCTTGTTCAGGAGCAGGAGGGAAGAATCCCATCCGATCGTGAGTGCGGTAGTAAGAATCCATCATGGGGTCGACAGGACGCACTGGCCGGTTTGCATACAGTCCGGGGGCAATCAGAGCCTCTCTAGCATCAAACATGGTGTTGGTCATGAAACGACCACCCTGAAGTTAAATTATTACTCAAGTTCAGTCCTAACTCATTGAAATTGAAATACCAAAGTTGCCAGGTAGAGCTGCATCTTTCTAAACTTAAATAAATACTGAAGACTCTATAAATTAATACCTATTCAGAATATCAAATGAAATCAGATTACTAAAGACACCTTTGATTTGGGTATTTCCGATTTAAAGAAATAGTAACGAAAATGGTAAGGAAAATCTTCTTTAGTATCTTCGTCTTCTTTAGTAAAAAATGATGTGCTTCTGAATTTCCTTGCGATGTTCATGTTCTGTACTGATCAAAGACTGAAATACTAAAGAATTAAGACTACCACCTATTCGCACTATTGACTAAAGTCAGATTACTGGTGATACCACAAGCTTTAGTTGAATATTTGATCAAATTAACCAATAAAAACTGTTAAAATATATACCGGGTTAGTCTTGTTTGTCAACTTCCTTGGCTTGCTGAACTGTATCATACTCTCTTTCAAGTTGTTCAAAGGACCTAAAGAAAGCAAGAACAAAAATGACATCACCAAGCAATTATCACTCTTATCTTACCACACTACAATTAAGGGTGGGGAAAACAAAAGAGCCTCCTCAAGCTTAGAGTAGCGTTTGAATAGATCAATTCGGAAAACAAAGCCTACCTTCAACAAGACACCTCTTTTCTTTGTAGTCATTCAACAGATGATTCCAGAGAGGTTGCTAAAAATAAAAGGGGGATATCAAACATTACAAATCAACTAGGTACCATTTCATTATAAAATCACAAAATGACTTAAAATCATTCAAGCCTTGGGGGACTTGTCAGCATGCTGGGCATTTGTCAATAAATGAATCTTATGAGCACAACATCCCTGATTATCAACCTTAGATAACCAAACTTTATGTCCCCAACGATGGTAATAAAAACATTAAAGTCAAGCAATATCCCTATAATTCTCCGCTAGAAGCCAAAACCTTTTTTCTTTTCTCTGTATCATGGAAAACAGTCAGTGAAGCCCCCAACATAAGGACCTTACTTGTATCAATACATCTCCCGATGAGATTGTGATCACAAGGCAGGCTTTAACGACCTAAAAACTGTCCAAGTCATGCTTCTTTTCAATATTAGGGTAGAATGAACAGATACCAATCTTAAATTGTCTAAAACCATAATTGTAAATCACATTGAATGTTCTTACCCTAGATAAGACTTTTGGGTTGCCAATGATGATCAATCCATACCTGAAAAGATAACGCTAATTAATACTCAAAAATAGTAATAACTTTCAGAAGGTCAGTAGATGTAGAGGGAAACAAGACAAACTACACCAACATGTTGTCTAGAAATATGAATACAAGCACATATAAATGTACTAAAAAATCCACAGCCACGTTATAAATCTGAATCTCATCCATATAAAATGCCACTCTTCTTAAAATGATGCGTGAAAGCCAGTGGGCATGGGTTTGAATCCTAATATCTTTGTTGATGTCTGAAAGTTCTTGTTCAGTTTTCTTAGTGTCCCAGTACCAGTAAACTGCGCATCTCTGCTTACATTTCCTTACTCTGTGACTTTGGAATCTTGCATATTCAGTTTCACCCACCACACATCATTAACTAATTAACTGCTAAACTACCGTAGTGGCTGGGATGGCCTTGTTCAAAGGGTCCCGGGTTCAAAACCATCTTCAGACCTGTCACAAAGTGCGAGGAGAGAATAAGCCAGCTCTCTGTAATTCCAGGCAAAAGGAATCACGCGGTGTGGTCCCATCGAGTGGAAGGACCAGGGTCTTACTGCTTCAATTAGTCTATCTATTCAGTGGGCCCTTTGCGCGTAGCACATAAACCCATACCTTGTGAAGATAGTAAGAGTATGTGCCTATCAACTATCAAGTTTGAGTCTGCCAAGAGTCAAGAAAATCATATGGAAGAATCGCAAAGCAAATAACTATACACGACTTACTTTGATCTAGTCAGTGCAACGTTCAAGCGTCGGGGGTCATTCAAGAAACCAATACCCTGGACAAATAACAAGAAACACAGTATAGCTCAGAGATAATTTGAAATGTTTGGGAGAAGATTTCTGACGCTGTGCAGGATAGAGAACTTCAAGTAGTTAACTGATGTATAGTCTAAAGGTTTGAAATTCATTAATCCTGGGTCTTGAGATAAACAAGCTATCTATGAGATGGAAATTAGTAACAAATTGGTCTTCTCAGATAGAGCTAATGATTTAGTAATCATTGTAGAATCAGACAATGTAGGTAATATAACATCATCATAAAAGACCAATTTTTCAAACAAATCCTCAATTAGCTAAAAAAACAGGAAAGATGTGCTTGAAGTAGGATGCTGATGTCTCACAACCAAAATCGTCAGGAAAGGAACAACAAATCAATAGTCCAGGGAGTAATTATAACAATGTCATTGATGGAGATTGGCCAATCAATGAAACAAGGTTAAACTAACTAACTTGGCAAAATACATGGTAACTGGCCAGAAAAGAAACAAGAGTATGTCAAGCATACATTCTCAACATGCTGAGTGTCAGGTGAAAGGTTTTCAATAAACTGTATTTCAAAACGCTCCACATCTTCCAGGTTATTCCATTCATTTGAATTTGGTTTCTCAACACTTTGAAAACAACCAAACATCGATTCTATTACTTTTAATAACAATATGGTATCACTTATCTACATTCTCTTTATTTGACTAGCATCAATTACCTGGTGATCGTTAGACCTGACACAAGACATGATGATGTAATCCTTCTCTCTCCCTTGAAACGCATCAACACTGGCAACTTCAATCGCCTGCATACAAAAACATAATTAAAAATATTTGTCAACTTACAAATCAAATAGCCATTCAATTTCTAATTCGACCCCATAGATGAATAAATTAATGGAGATGACTTTACGAATTATCATGAATATGATGTAGTAAAGAGTACCACTTTACCTGATAAAGGTTACCATGTAAGGACCCACCAAACTGCATGTAGGACACAATGTAAGCCCTCTGGCCTTCATAAGGAGTAATAATACCAATCTGCTCTGGTTTCACACCAGCACGCAGGAAACGAGTGGCAATCTTCTCCACTGATGCAGCTTCAGTTCTATGAAATTGAATAAATCAACAATTAACTACAATCTATCGGTTCTGAGCGAGTCTTTTGGTGGCTTGAAACTTTGGGTAAATTATTCCTTTATACAACTGAAAATCAAATCTAAGACCCTGACAAGTTCTCAACGATACCCTAATATTTAGGGCTTTATACTGTTGCAGTAAATTACCTAGCCTTAAGAGCTGCGTCATGCACATCATGACGTAACCAGAATGAATTGTTGGGCTTGAAGTGATCAATTTAGTACCAACCTAAGAACTTCCTTAATTGGTCTTCTCAGATAGAGCTAATATTTTGATAATCACTGGAAAATCAGACAATGTAGGTAATATAAAGTCATCATTGAAGACCAGTAAAAATAACTCTTTAATTTCTAAAATGAATTGTTAAAAGTAATTTCAATTCGAAAATCTAATAAAAAATTGAAAATCAAAATTGTCAAGATGATTTACCTGTTTAGGAAAGAAGTTCCAGATGACGATATTTCCTCTTGTCCAGTTGTGGCGTAGAAGAATTGAGGCTTGTCAGATACAGGCCAGGGGAAGTCAACACCTTGCTGGGATCTTTCGGCTGTCATAATATGTAAAATATTCATCACTACAAATAATCTCAGTGTAATCTTAATTGTCAAATGCTTAAAACAACCATACCAGCCAGCAAGTCAGTAGCAATTCCTGTGAATTATTTTGCACAAGAAACAGATCATATGCACAAACATTAAATACAACCAGAGAAAAATTTCAAACCTTTCTCTAACAAGGAATATCATGCTGATACAAGCTTTATTCAGATATTATTTCTATATATCAATATTTAGGAGGGGTTTTGATTTGCTTTGATAACATCTAGTGGAAGGTTTGTGTGCATTTTGTGTAAATGAATAGATTTTCGGTTCCACATCTAACGCAAAAAGGGGCACCTAGATCGATAACAGAGTTTCGAAGAATCAAACCCATATTCAAATCATAACTTACTTACCTACAGTGACACCATTCTGCAATGTTCCATCATAGAAGAGGTTTGAAGGAAATTCACTCAGAGCTGGATGCATACGATACTGAACTTGCAATCTGATGGGACGAATTCCAAGAACAACCAGTCTCTCAAATAGGGATTGAGAAAGACCAGCACTGCAGAAAAATGATTACAATTTAAACCCTATCAACTTCTAGCACCTTGCTTTGGTTTTCATGATATCTCTAAATTAAAGCAGCTTAGTTTGCAAGCTGTAGTCTGTGGTAAAGCATGTAGCCAGCATAAAACAAGGACTTCAATGCTGGAAAAATTAGAGAGACTTTTGCACTTTTGTCCTCCTCTGGTTGTATTCTTGGATCCATACGTCTTCTAACTTTTGTGCAGGATAAAAAGTAGAAAGGGAAGAAAATGAATAAAACAGCTGCTCTTATTAATACTTTTTACTCTCTTTTTTGTAAAATATTTCAATGTGGGTACTTTCTATATTGGTCTTCTCAGATAGAGCTAATATTGTGATAATCATTGGATAATCAGACAATGTAGGTAATATGAAGTCATCATTGAAGACCAATCTTAAGAACGTATTGGGAGCTTATAAAAGGAAAATATCTCCTTCAACAAAACCAACAAAATAATTAAAAAGTGAACACGTACTTGGCAGCTTTCTTGCACATAACAACAGGACCAAGCTGACAGTGATCACCAACAAGTATCAACTGAAGAAAACATACAAACAGATTATAAAAGAAGCAAGAGAGTAGACAAAAGCACTTGACTCAGAGTCTCATACTTTTGCAATCATCATACAGACTGTTAAAATTTCTAAGAACAATCCAACACACGAACCTGTTTTGTTCCGAGGACAACTGGCACCATACACTCTGGCTCTGTTGCTTGCGTAGATTCATCAATCAAAACACATCGGAAACGAAACTTTGAAAGTCTCGGGTCACCGGCTCCAATACAAGTTGTGCATATCACATCAGCATGCTAAAATGATAACAAGAAAACAATACAACCATCTAATAATGAAGATTTAAGACCATTGAACATTTCATCGCAGTGAATATTTTGCGTACTGAAATAAGCTACAATCTAAGGTTGCAATAAGGACTGGAATCTTGACAAATCTCCACCTAAAACCATATTGTGGTTTACAATAGACATAAAACTAAAAAGAGCTCAAGAAAAGAAATTCAAACCTACAGTAAAAGGTAGTCCATTTAGAATGTTAAAAGGTATTGAATATACCTGCAAAAGCTCTCTTTCAGCGTTTCTCTTCAAAGTCTTGTATCTTTTCTCATCAGCTGATGACAATTCACCCTGCTCATCCTTCAACTGCTGCAGTTTTTGCAATTCTGGCATCGAATCAAGATTACGCACTTGATTGTGCAATGCCAAAAACGACACTGGGGAGTCTATTGCCTCTCGACTTTTTGCACAGACACGAACCACCTAAATATTAAATGTTCTGGTATCAAGGAAAAATTGATAATGGCTTTTTTCAATTAAAATAGGTAGAAATGGGACTGACCAATTACTACCATATTAACCCGTATACTAATATGGTACATTACTTACACTCATGCGCTTTTAACCAAGTACTTCATAAACTTTTACTTTACAAACATATACCCTATACATGAAAATTTCAGAAAACTGTCTTTGCCAGATAAAGGTGCACGCAGTCATATGCAGGATAATAGGATACTTATACTTGGTAAACACATCAGTTGGACAAAGTAAATTCCATGGCTAAACTCTATTACAAGTATTTGAAAAAGTATATTCAAAAATGGTCTTCTCAGATAGAGCTAATATGATGATAATCATGAGAAAATCAGACAATGTAGGTAATATAAAGTCATCATTGAAGACCAAATCTCAACACTAGTAATTTCTTACCAATGCTATTGATAAATATAGTATTCTAGTGCTACATGTACAGAAAAAATTTAAGAGTCTACAATCAGTAGTTGAAGTGAATATAAACCATATTATAACAAATTATTATTTACCTTCAATCCTGTTTTGTGGATCTTTTCAGTCAGCTGGTCAACAGCAATGTTACTTGGAGCACAGACTATTACTTGCCTAAAAGATAAATAAAAGTTTAAAAAATTCAGGATCTTTAACAATAGACCTTCGAGAAGAGTATGGATTGGTCCCAACGATTTTCTTGAAGGTGATATCAGACATCTATTAATGGCTAATCTATCAATTATGATTCAGCCAATTTTTCTTTGCAACAAAGTAAAGGTAGAGGCGTTAAAGTTGTTGAATACAATACATTTATTTCAACTTCGCAGAGACAAGCTTTTAAGGATGTTGATTCCTGTAAAGAACCACAATGCTTATTGTGAAAGCAAATCAGTAATTTTCTTTTGGCTTGTCTACTTACCCTAGGCCTTGTTTGGCAAGGTGGTATACAACACTAGCAGAAGTCACAGTCTTGCCAGTTCCTGGAGGGCCCTAAAAATAATACATTATTGACTTAACGGAAGAAAATACAAATTAACATAGTACACCATCAACTATCTAAACAAACAAACAAATCAACAACTAAAAAAATCAAAATATAAAATGTTAGGCATATATGACTGCAAATTTCAAAAGTTCCTAGTTTAAGTAAGTTTAAGTAACTAATGAGAGTTACAGTTAAGGGTGTCTTAAATTGCGGTTGTTATATTTGAATCTTCATAAATCTGTATGAAAGCACTTCACAAGGAGGTCAAACTCTTTAAAGGTATCCTTCCAATCTTTTAGCCTTCCACCAACGTCAGAGACCAGAGTAAAAAAAACTTTCAAACCACTTCCTTGTGCATTGTTAGGTTTAATTTGGTTTAGTTAGGTTGTTAAGAATGATTCATTACCTGGATAAGGCTAAGTGGTCTTTGCAAAACTGTTTTCACAGCATACACTTGGGAGTGATTCAACTCAGGGAGGCCAGGAGCTGAGAATCTGGATAAAAAATAGAGATCTTAAATCAATTCTCTTGAACTTTAAAAGCCTCTTAATTTCAAAACAGAAACCACCAAAAAAGAAGTGCATAAGATCCATACTCAATTAACATAAGATATAACAAAAAATATAAGTAAATAAAAGACAAATCAATACAGTTGCTTAAGCAAACGAATCAGCATTCTGCATACCTTTTTGGCAATGTACATTTGACGTTTTGCTCTTCAACTTCATGACCGAGAAGTTTATGATAAATGTATCCACTGACCGAAGTTTCATCAACAGCAAATGTCTTCATTGCAGCTTGCATTCTGAAGTAGATTAATCAAAACAGTTTAGAAGACATAATAGGCGGAGAACCCTTCAAAGAATAAGTGCATAAAACCAAATTCATTGTGACCATTTCAACAAAAATTCCAATTGCATTAATTGTATAAATCATCATCACAAATCATGATCACCAAACAATTTTCTTGTCTCTATTACTACCTTATCTTACGTCATAAAATTGCATTAACTGTCATAAACAACGCCAATATGATAGAATAATTGAAACCTTTACTTCTTAAAAAGATATGTCAGAATTTTCAAGACAAAAATTGCACCAGAGTGACTAATTGCTATTGTCATTTGATTTATGATTGCTCTAGTAATTTGGTTTATGATAGCTCTAGTCAAAAGAAAAGGCTTGTTACGTATATAATAAGACGGTGCCATAAAGCCTTGGGCAACAATGTTCATACCTATCAAAGGAGGTTGATTTCCAGATGAAATCGACTGCAAAATTGTGTGTGCATTCCACTGGCACACCAGCATTACTTCTCAGCTCTAAACCAACTTCCTCACCAAAATCTTTTGGAACATCAAGGATTATATGATTGTGCAGAAAATATCATTGCTCCTAATCGACTCGTACTATCAATGTTTTAAGTCTCTTGAATTTGCCCTTGAATAGTAAATTCTTAGGTGGGAAAGGGACTCTTTAATAAAGTAATTATAGTATTTTCCCAATCAATTTAAGTGAGACAGATTAATCCTTATGACAGTCATTATCAAGAGAATCACACAAACAATGCCAGGCACTCATTATTCACCTAAAACTTGTGTAGATGAATGCGAGTGGCATCATTATAGGAGAGGCAGAGTCATGGTAAAAAAAGTAGCAAGAAACAGTTGAGATGGATACTGTTGGGTATTTTAGTGACATGGCCTTCACCCGACCAGGGTTTGTGGATTTCACCAGCATAACGTAGTTTCAGCTCGTCTCCCTGCATCAATCTCATTTCACCATCTGATCGTGGGAAGTTGAAGTACGCAATTCTCTTCTTGTTCAAGCCAATGTCCCAACGGACAACAATGCTATCTTGGGTCTGTATGAAAGATGGGGAAAAAACCAAGATCAATATCATTGCAAGATAGTTTTATATCCGGCCCTCAGAAACAAAAACTTTCAAATAGCATTGTTTCAAATATCAATAATCATTGTCTTCCAGTATTTGATAGTATCTTAATGTAAGAAACCAAGCAAGGGATTTATGGTGGGGCACACAGTAGCTATGGCCTGTCTCTAACGGTCATATATTCCTTATCTGCAATTCAATGTTTCCTACAGCTATGCAATTTTGAGCCAACATGGAGAGTGTGGTTGCAGTTTATCATATTTGAATTTCTTATGGCACATTTTTACTAGTATATTCATCCTCTAATAGACCAATATTCCACTAGAATAATACATAAGGCACAGTAGGCACTTATTGTCCTGATCAGGACTGTGTTTAGCACACTGGCCTATGGTAGGGAAAGACACAGGTTTGAGACCTAGAGGAGAAATATTAGAATTGTTATTTCCAAGCATTAGACCATATATCTTCTACTGGTATATATCTGACATATTTACTTGCAAGTTTTCATACCATCAATATAATTACCAAGAATCAATCCAATCAGCTGTAAAAACAAACCTGGGATTCTTTCAATCTTTTGTCATACTCAGCTTCCAGATGGACAAGCGGACCAAATATATTCTGATACTGATAGGCGTCTTCATATCTGTAGAAATAATAACATGTATAATATACAAATTCAAGATCTTGGTATATAGGCATATGACGTTGATGTGTTAGCACTTTACTTTAGCTTTGGTGTGGCAAAAATTTCAATTTGGTAAATTCACTTGACTTTGCCATCGATTCACAATCCTTGTCTAAGTTACTTTTACAGCTTTTTCACCCTTGGCATTTCTATATCAAAACTCAACTTCTCAAGGCTATGTTACCATGTTCACTGTGACACTGAACTATTGCAAACAAAAATGCAAACATAGATACCTTAGAAGAACAGGCTGTGGCTCTTCATCAACACCAGGTTTCTCAAGGTCTTCTAGTGTAGCATCAGTATTGTTCTATGTAAATCAAATGCAGATATTCTAAACACATGCTAGGCTAAGCAGGCCTATCTGAGACCAAATTTGGTAGAGGGCTAAAAACCTACATCACATTCTTTACAGGAGCAAAAGTGCCATTAGAACAAAAATCTATCCAAAACTAACAAATACAACATTGTTCTGTTGATATGTTTACATATTTCAACCAGTCTATAGATTCTCTTCAAATTGCATTTCTTTAGTTAGACTGCTTCATATTGATAGCAAAAATGCTTGAATCGACATCAAAATAAACCAAAAACATCCTGCAGGAATATAATCATGTTCTAAACTTAATTGAAAGAGTAATCTATGTGTTCGTTTCGTTATGCTTGCAATATTTCTGGCTATATTGAAGTTTTGTACCATCCAAAGACTGTTAATGAAAAGTCTTACCTTCCACAGCTCCTCAAGCTTATTGATTTGAGTTGCAGTTATCTGCCTAGCTCTCAACTGCTCTTGCTCAGACGGAACTTTTACAAGCCATGACAAAAAACAACGATCATTTATCAATGGCTGCCACTGGCTTTGGTCCCTAAAAAAAGACGTAAGGTATTTTTTGAACAGATTATATCATTGATTAATTCTATTTCCCATAACTGGCCTTATTTGAAATATCCCAAATTAACAGTCTTGGAAATTATATGGTCGGCAGGTGGGTAGTAAATCACCCTAATTGATGCCATATGGGCTATTCGTTTAAGTTGGTCAATTCTAGTGAATTAATTTCTTTTTCCAAAGTTTGTCACAGCAGAATAGAGAAATTGCCCAACTAAAATAACAAGGCCTGAATCACTTCAAACTACTTTGATACTACTTTTGCTATGATTAAGATTTTCTTGCTTTCTGCAACGATCAAAGACTGATTTTTCTTGCCTTCTTCATCCTGGAGTTCTACAAAGAACAAAACTCTTATATATGATTCACAAATTTAGCATCAAACTATCAAGAATACATACCAGCTCATGTCCTTGAGGTTGCTTTGCTGTGCACAGGGTTGTCTAGTATTGAAAATAAAAATTTTAAACCCTATCAATCCAGTAATATGAAAACCCATCATATCATCATATTACCCATGATCTGTATTCAGAATTAAGTTTTTATAGGATCAAAACAGAGCACCATAGGTTTCTAAGGATCTTATCTTAAGCCCAATTTCCAGTGAGAAAAATCTTTGCGAAATGCGCACAATTTCTCGAGAAATATTTCTCGCGCAATATTTCTTGAGAAATTTCGATTTCCACCCTTTGCAAAGTTCGCTTGCGAAATGATCATTTTGACCAATCAGAATGCATCTAATGATTCGCGGGGCAAACATGGGTTGACCCTTTGCCCCGCGAGTCATTAGATCAACTTTTCTTCTCTGAGAAATATTTCTCTGCAAACTGGCAAAATTTTTACTGCGCATGCCTGCGAAATATTTCTCAAGAAATAATGTGCATTTCGCAGAGATTTTTCTCACTGGAAATTGGGCTTAATGGAGCATTTTTATTTGGCTTGGGGCAAGGCCTGGAAATCCATTTGTCAAAAAAGATTTTTACAGTCATAAATCTTATTTTTATCATAAATTAAAACAAATGGATACATTTTATTATGCTGCTGGCTTTGAGAAAAGACATAACGTCATCTGGTCTCAGTGCCAATGACATTTACAATTTCAGCAGAATACATTGATACAGTCACAAATCTGAGAATGGGGACTTGTCAACAGAATGAAGTAAATCAAACTACCTGCACAAAAGGACAACAACGGAGTCTGCCTTGGCAGGGATGAATCCAAGCAGAAAAACATTCCGACAGCCACAGTTGTAGCATTCTAATGTTGTGTCTTGAAGTGGACCATCTTTGTGAAGGGTGACTTCCTTGTGCTTGGCACGTACAAGATGGTTGATTATGTGGCTAAAATAAAATTTTTGGAATGTTAGACTCTTTTTTGTGTGCAAATGGGGTCTTCCATGCCTGCAAGATGTGGGTTGTGGCATTAAATGTGTGTGCCCTGACATTATTTTACGTCTGATCTGAATGTGACTGTGTCAAAATGAGTGCTATTGGATGATGTTGGTGAAACACAGGCTACCTCCTGTTACGTTTGTGTAACCATTTTTAAAATTGAGAATCTAGTTGGCAAACTACAATAGATTCCAAAACGCTACCTAAAAGTACCCAAAATGCAGAAAGAACTCACAAGTATAAATCTAGATAAACTGGTAAATTTGCTGTCCTTTTAAATTTTGGATAAACTGTCACATATCATTTCAAAATCTGTCACATCAACCCAAAAGATTTACAAATAGAAGGCATAATGTATAGTTGGTTTACCTTCCAGATGTGTTTCCTCTACCATTGCAGAACCATTTCTTGTCATTATTGCATAGCACAACAGAAGCAGGGTCGTGAATTCCACAATACCTGATCAAGAAGGATGCATCATTACTAGCCCTATTGCAAAGTGGTAAAGTGATGCTAGGTCAAAATATTTCTAACTATAATTTATCATTATATCCATAATTTCCAACCCCTTCAGTGGGGTACCCAAGGTGTAGGGGGGGGGAGCTTTGGCGAAGTAGGAGGACTAAGTGTTGGGTAAAAAAGTCTAACTAAACTTAAGCTAAAAAAACAATTAGGTCCTTTAAGGCCTTTTTTAGCAGGGTCCGTTAGTGGTATCATGTAAAAAAAACCACCAGCTATGAATGTGGCACCCATTGATCATTTGATTATTATTAACTGTCAAATTATTCTTATAACCTATCTTTTTCGGACTTCTTAGTACTACAATTCGAACATATGAAATAAGTCATATGTGAAAAATAATAGATACATAAGTTATTTTAGGTACGAGTAAGCAGAAAGCAGGCAGCAAAACATTTCAGAGTTTTGAAATGGTGTTGATTTCAATGCTATATTTTACCAGCAAAGAGGCAATTATGGGAGATAATGGCAGGACTGGGAAGTTTGTATGCATATGAAATATTTTACGTGCATTTAGTCATGTAAACGGTTTAAAAACCAAGCAAAGCAGCTGGCAATAAACAAAGGACCTCTTATCAACACGCTTTTTTAATAACAACCCTTAGCTCAAATTTCAGGTTAGATAATGGCAAAGTGACCTGGTTTGCTTTTTGGTAGTCTATCAAAAATGAGCATTTTAAATGCTATAGGATCAGTTATATAACTCTGCAACAAGTTTTCTGCAACATAACCAGATTTAAAAGTTGGTAGTTTGAAGCCAATAGATTAGCTGAAGTTTTTACAGGTCCTATAATACCCTGTATTTAGATGTAGAAATCAGCCATAGTCTTTTCAAAACTTCCTTTTTCTGGGGTAGTCTTTTCTTAGGGGCAGACGTATATCAATTTCGTCCTTGACCAAAGTTGTACTGGCAATAACTTTCCAACCAACGCCATTCCTTGCTGCCAGTATTTTTGTTGATTTGAAATTCTCCTAAGTTTTCTTCGCTTAATCAGCTTTTCTTAATTTCATTTTATTTTCAAAGTCATGGTTATAAACCCAAAACCCATTGATGTCAGAATGACATCAATTAAGGAAGTTGATTTTCTCATAGTGTCATGGTTGTTGACCCCCCATCCAAAGCCGGAAGGGAGGACCAAATCAGCGACTGACCCCCTTAGATAATATTTATTTGTCCCCATATAAATCACCTAATAACTTTCCCCTTTGGATTATAGAGGTGAGAGTTCTATTACATAATATCCTACTTTCTTGAATTCAGTGTGTTGTGGTACTGCAAGTCATACTAACTTCTCCAACCAGGATTCAACTAATACACTGCAAGCTCAGTCCTGTTCCTGTGTTGTTTAGGTCGCTTTTCCTTTTTGATATCATTTGCACAGCTTAAAAACTGTAACTGCATTGGCCATATACTTTCTAAATTCTCAGAAGTTTACTCATCGAAGAATTACACAGCGCGGCTTTTAACAGGTTGTAGTACGTTGCATTAGCCTACTCACCTGCATGCATGAGGGGGCAAATCTTTGCCTTGAAAAGTGCCTTCGTCCTCATCTTCTTCAAAATTAAGCTCCGCTACACCCTTGGTAATCTGTTCCACTTTATTCTCTTTGTCGTTTCTAGCTCCTGAATCTGTTTCTTCTCTGCCTGGCAAATTAGCTTCATGGTCGGCTTGTTTTTTAGACGAATTTTCAATGATTCCGTTGACGAGCGGAGGCTGGCTGTTCGCATGCTCGATTTGTGACTGGGTCTGCGATGGCAACGTGAAATCGTTGAATTCAAATTCTGAACCCTGAGTATCGGCCCCAAAATCCACCTCTTCTGTCTCCAGAAACGTCAACGTCTGCGATGCAGGTCCATAGGAGTCGACAGTCGACATTTCTAGTGCCTTTCAGGACGCTTTTCCGTCAGGCAGTGAGAAACATCGGAGGCAGAAAATTGCTCAATTTGCAAAGGAAACTGAATTCGAAGATGGCGAAGAATAAAGGATCCATGATGCTTTGTAGGCTTCAAAATGACGTCACTTCCGCGTGTTAAGCATGAGTTTTTGAAGACGCAGAGATTTTATTGTTTAAAATAGACCAATGGGAGACCGAGATTATAAGAAGGGAAGACAGAAAATTGATCCGAGTAGGACAAAACTGAAGGGAATGTCCTGGTGTGTAAGTGAATTCAAATCGTACAGCACCCACTTAGTAGCCTGCGTGCAAACTAAACAAAGACGGACTTGTAAAATTCATTTACCATTCCCTCTTTGTGAAGTTAGCACGCAGGCTACCACTTAGCTGCTGCTTGAGCGCCAAAAAGGAGCACTACTCCCAAAACGATGCAAGACTCTGTTGTTTATCAAAGCTCAGATTGTCCCTAATGCTCTTTATTTTTGCTTCCCCCCCCTCCCTCAAAAAGCTTTCTAGTTATATAATCAGAAGAAGTCTCTAGCTCAACAAAAGTTCAAGATACAACACAAAAGTTCAAGATTCTATCAAGATTTTCAAAAAATATCACTAATCATATAAAGGTTCAACTCGCTGGTGGCAAGACAGTCGTTGGAACTGCTGAGGCACAAAATAAAGTGTCCAAGGCACCGAGAACCTCCATGCATTGCTTCTGATAATGAATTTCGTGTTTCAGCTTGCCTTTCAGTTTTGAGAATAACACATCCGTCTCTTTTGATTGGCCAATGACAGGAATATAGAGATCTGGAAAAGAGAGTTAATTTAGTTACCAGGCCCCTTTTGGTTCCAGGTACCTAGGGGATCTTCAACGTGTAATGCTGCGAATCGAAACGATTTGTTACGAATATAAAACAATTTTGGGACGATTTTAGAAATAATTAACAAAGATTTTGAATGCAGTGGCATACCAGCTGCTTTACAGCTAGAAATTCTGAGTCTGTCCGAGATGGGAGGACGGCTTTCTTTCAGAGGGCAGAGGGATTCATCCAGGGACTACAGATCTTAATTTTGACAAAATTTCTGCATCAGAACTATAAACAATAAAGTACATCTTACACGAGTAGGACGTGCCTATCCTGGCTTTAATGCTCGATATGCTAGGCATAGAGCAATTATACAGGAAACTGAACAAATAAAGAAATAGACAAGTCCTTCTGTCACTCTAAGCTGCGTGCTTAGCACAGATAACAATCAGTCTGATGAGTGCCCTGATTGGTAGAGCTCTGATTGAGTCTGTGTGACTGGTATCAGTCTGATGAGGGCGTAAGCACGAAACTCGGAGTCACGAGGGGCTGGTCAGTTTTTAATGTGTTCATTCTGCTTTAAACCACAAACCTATCTTTCAGTGTGTTTTCAATCATTCAGACTAAGAAAACCTCTACTGATTTAACAAGACCTTTTAAAAGTTGAAGGTATTACAAACTTACCTAAAATAAGCTCAGCAACATCAGTTAAAATATTTGAGTAACGAGGATTGCAAATAAATCTAAAAAAGTAAAATATGAATATTTTAAACAATAAAATCTTAAAAGGATTAATGCTGTAAATATAGTTGGTCATTATTTTTATCTTTATTTTTATTTTGTAAGAAGAATAGATATTGGAAATACAGACAAAACATAAACTGTTCATCTTTTATCAGAAACTATGTTTACTACTTCTAAACAAGTTTTTATTTGCTTCTCTGCATGCAAAAATATCAAAAATCTAAAATTGCTTTGGGCAAAGGACGTTTAAGAATTATTTGATTTAACTCCTACTTCAAAGGGAAGTACTTCTGAGAAATACTGAGTTTCTTTGAAAGGTGTCTAATATAAATGTCTAATTTAATATAAACCATACATTTATACTGAAACGAAATAACGAAATGAAACCGAACAACAAAGTATGAAAGTTAAATTTGAGATGAGTCTTGTGGGAGTCAGTCATTATACTCTATGAATTAATGTAGCCTAGGTGTGCTAAGTATGGTTTGCAGATTCGGCTTGTGCAAACAATAGTTGATAAATCTTTATCATCTCTTTAAAAATGTTCACGTTTGTGCTAGAAGTTTGGTAAACGGATAATACTTGGGGTGTCAAATAATTGGCTGGTGATAAAACAAAACAAAATTCAGATTAAAATTCCATTCATCAAAATCTACAAGCACAAGTTTATTCATTAATATTACTCAAGAGCTTGCTCGTAGGAACAGCAAAAGTAGCTAATAAGAAGAAAGATTTATGCTTAATAACGTTTTGCTTTCATAACTCAACCAATAAGTCAGAAAACATACACTTTGGCCATGCATTGGGATTAAGCCCCTTTACAATTACAACAACAACAACCTAGAGGAAAAATATCAGTTAGGCAACAGCAACAACTATTCGAATATGGGTATGGTAAAAAACACTGATCAAGGTCTTGGATGACCCATTTACCAAACTATTTACCATTTACCAGTTTCGATCCACATCTGGGTATGATAAGTCGTTAGGTTTTTGTTTCGTTTTCTCTCTGACGGATTACTTACTTTATTTACGATTTCCCAAATACATAGAATCACCATTTACAATTTCCCTAATGCATTAAGAAACACGAGATTTTGCTAGAAACACAACTCACCTGACAAGGAACATCATGATAGGCGCTAGAGATTCTACGTCTCGGTTTGACAGTGCGATCTTCAATGCATCCCTTCTGGCCAGCTCGATAAACAAGCTCACAACTTTCGGAGGAGTTTTTTCCGTCAGGACTAGATCGAGTGCTTCCTTATATCTAAACCTCTTCAACAGACGGTCCGTTTTCCCAGCCTTGTGGTATCTAGCTTGATCCACAACAAAATCATCCTGGAAAAGGGCGAAGTCAGTATAGAATGGAAAAGTTAAGACCTTTTTTAACGTCTTCCACGGTAGAAGGATTAAAATGAAATAACAGCTACCACCCCTATCAATGTGAAGTCAGTATATGATGGAAAGGTAATGGTCATCCACGGAAAGTTGATTAAACTGACATGCTACCTTCCCTCCCGGTAAATGTATAAGTTATTGATCTATTTTGACCAAGGAGAAGTGACATTTAAAGCAGATGGGTCATGAGACTTTTAGTAGCTGGGCAGTGAATTGCCCCCCCTTGCTGTTCTCAGATGGACTATCCCTTTGTATAAGTGCATATTGGGGTGATAACCTTCAGATTCAATAAATAAGGACAACTCATTGCATACCTCATGTAACTGAGGAGGGCTTTGAGGTGGAGCAGGACGATTGCCTGTCTCAAAGGTCTGATATAAAAACATTATTTAATAACAAAACATATTTATTATATAAAATCCCTGCAATAAACTCACTACAAGGTCAATGATCACGAACAATGTGTAGTAATAAATCGTATGCATATTAAATTACACATAAGTTTACAAGTCACTGTACACAAAATCTGGTGATAGCTAGGGGAAAACAACCATTGTCAAAGAAAATGCTATCAATAAAATATTTTCAATGTTGTTATCAAAGTTGAAAGACATATCGTGAATAAATATCATCGAAATGGAAAATGAACTACAATCCAAGAAGCTAACCTCCTGAGGCTTGTAAGACTGTCCCCTGATGAAATAACGATACGTTCCTCGGGTGGGCTCCCTCATGTCGTCGAATGACTTTTCGTTCTCTTTCTTTTTGGCCTTTTCTTTAATAGAAATTGAACCATCTGCCATACCGACAACCAAATGAGAACTGGATGGCTAGAATAAAAGGGACGTGAAATACACTGGGTGTATCACAAAAAGAATGCAAGTTTGATTTGAACCACGATAATTCATTTCATATCAAATCCTACAATCAAATCCTTTCAATTAAAGACTCTTTGAGGAGCATTAAAATTGGCATGCTGTGAAAAGTCTTGAAAACGCAACAGAATAAGGGCTGCTCTTTTGATTGACTTTCGAGGCCCCAAGTCTTCACTTCCACCTTTTTGACAACTAAACTTTACAAATTATCAACGCTACACCAAATAAAAGCTATGAATTTGCACATCGTTTAAGCTGCATATTGAGATTAGTAACCCTACACACTTCTCTAACAATCACTTCTCACTCTGATATATTTTTGGTCCACTTAGTATGTAAAACAAATGCATGTTATAAAATATTTAAATTAAATGTAAAACTCATGCAACAAACTAACCCAAAGTTCTATCCATTCAAAACCTACTCAAACCTAATCAAATGTAGCAAAAGTTTCAAACTTACAGAAAGCCCCATCGAAAGAATTGCTGATGGATAGTCCAAACTATTAACAACCGAGAAATCTTGCGTGTCGTAAACTTTCACATGTCTAAAAAGAAGACGTGGAAAATAATCAACAATCATACGGACAGAGAAAATAGAAAAGTAAATAATCTGAATTCTTTCTTTCTTGGAATCATCTAAATTCGAAACAATGATCTACTTTCTGAGCTAGAAAGAAACAAATCATTCATATTAACCTACCTGTCTATAGAGCCAGATAATAGCCTGGTATACGTTCCATCAAAACACAACGTCGTGACAGTCTTTGAATGATTTGAGAAATTAAACAGGAGTTTGCCACCAGCTAAAACATCCCAAACTTTAACGTAATTTCCACCTAGGAACAAAATTCAACAATTATTCACGATGAGTCCTTGCTCTAAAACTTTTATCATGTGGAGGATGGTCCGTTATTCTCAGCTCATTTTTACATGGGAGGAACACAGTTTGTCCTAACCATGGCTATTTTGATCCAGCCAGATGGTCTCATATTGCAATGTTGATCAATTTCTCAAAATGTGTAATAAATAGTTTTTAAAGCCTTGATTTTTTTTCTATCCATAGTTTGAAATACACAAGACTAACAATCAATTACTATTGTTAGACCTATCATCATTATAGTTATTGAAATCATATACAACACAGCTATGAAGAAGGATTTTATCAGAAACAGAAACCGAGGCCTATTATTGATAAGCCTGGAGCTGGCTAAGTCAGAAGACTACTGCTCCAACTTATTGTCCTTGTTTAGGACAGTGGTTAGCACACTCCCCTTTGATGATTAAGGTCCCAGGTTTGAAAACTAGTGGAGGCTGAGTATTTTCCATATGAACTGAATTCACTTAGGCCAGCCTGGTAAGGTTAGCTAAATTGTTTGGCGCTGCAACTGTAGCAGGGGAAAATATTTCCATAGAGAAACAAGTTCAAGACTGTCCCACCTGAGTGAAATAGCTCAGTCAAAGGGTTGGTCCACCTCTTATAAACAAGCCTCATAAGACAAAAATGAGGTGTAACAAAAACAAACATACCAGATGATATACACATGCCACAATTTGGGTATAAAAGAACTGATTCTACAGGATCCCCATGATCAACTGATAGAGTACTCTTGTTGGCTCTCAAGTCCCAGAGTTTCACAGTGTGGTCGTACGATCCTGAAATAAACAGAATATACCCGAGGTGCTAAATAAGTATAAACGTTTGGTATATTATTCATCAATGAAAAACAAAATCTTGACCAAGTCAGAAAAGTCCAGAAGAATTGTACACAAACATATTGAATGCAAAATTGCAATCTTTTTATTAGTGTCTTTTTCTCCATACTTTTGAGTGCATAATAGACAGGGGGATAAACAAAGTAAACAAGAGGTGGGAGAAATCTTAAAAAACAAAAAATAAGGGTGTCAAAATAAGCAGCAAAGGTTGGGAGGATTCTTGAAAATTAATAAGTCAGGGGTAAGAATGCCAAAAGAAGACAAAAAGTCTTGTTGGAACACTTTCCTGCAATAGTTTGACAATTTTTCAAGAAAAAAGTCCAACAATTTTACCAAGACTCACCAGTTATCAATAAGTTACTATTTGAAATTGAACAAGAACCAGATCTGATATAGTCCTAAAGAAGAAACAATGAATTTTGAAATATGACAAATTCTTTATCTTGAAACTGAAAGAAATTCCAATGCAGCAGTTTTTGAAAATCAGCCGGTCATCTTAATAAGCCTGTAAGTGGTTTGAAATTTCATGCTAATTTTCAGCTTATTTGAGTAGTTATAACAATATATATTTAACATTTACATCTATTTTTTTCACATAGTGCTTTTACAAGCAACAAAAAATTAGACATGCATCAGATATTGTGCAGATGCCATGCTGTGTTGACTGTTGTTTCTAGCACTGCACATGCACGGTATGTCACTCCTTTTCAATTCAAGCGTTGTGCTAAAAAAACATTCTGTTGCATCACGTCTCTGGCACGACAATCTTGCCGTGTACCATTGTGCCCAAGACAACTTAAAACAATGACGTATCAAGATATAAGGCACAAAAATTACATTCACTTCAGACGTTAAGCCAATGCCGGGCCAGAGTAAAGTATTGGCAGATGATTGAAGCAGGTCTCACGTTCCTTGATTGACACAGAACATGTTTGAAAATGGCTTCTAACAAGACCACTTCCCAATCTATGTTTGATGAATTGTGGTGTCTTACTTAGAAACAAATAAGTGATCACCCAGTTTTTCTTGCTATTTTCAGCCCAAATATGGTCTGGGAGCCTGGGCTAGGGACTACACTCAAATCCCCCTAAATGTGGTAGCCTCAAATTATTTCTAACCTAATAAAGCTAAGCTACTAACAGTCACTACTGCCATTTTTAACACCAAAAATAATATTTAAGTGAAAAAGAACTCACATCATGTCCTTCTAAACAGCAAACTTGTTTTTGAGTTGGAATATCAGAACATTTGACGGTTTTGTCATCGGACGCTGAATAAACATGACCAGTTCCAGGGATGAATCCAGCAACATGAACAGCTCTGTAAATAATCAAGATAATTAAGTTCTTCAAGAATAATCAATAATCAAGAACAGATAATGAAGTACTTCAATATATATATTCACAAACAAATTGCCTATCAAACCTATCAATATCCAGAGCCTATCAAATTGCTTTAGTTTGAGAGGTGACACAGGCTGATGGGTTGATATATGTTAAGAACAAAGCATTATTATGGTTGACAATTAATGGTACAAAGTTATAATGGAGAAAGGGTTTGTTAGACTACTCATTTATTCATAATCAGTCAGTCTTATAACACTTTAAGCCCTGTGTTGCAGGACCCATCCAACCGCGTTTTATGAACGCCACATGCAAAATCAATATATATCTTAAGCTCTTACTTGGTGTGTGGCTTCAACTGTCTCAGAATGGATCTGCTGTTAGCATCAAAAACCTGTAAATGAGAAATTGAGAGAAATAAATCCCTTACAAATGAGGGGATAGGTTAGGTTAGAGGAGAAAAAGCAGACCAAAGATGTGGTATACTGACACCATTATGTTGTGTATTGCATGAATAGGGATTAACATTTGCATCTGCATCTAGTGACCTTTCGTGACCTTTGTTTTCACAGCATTGACACATCCATTCCATCGGTAAAATCAATTGATCCCTTGCTATCAAGTCAGTTGTTTTCATAGAGTTACACGAATTAGTGGAACATTTAAAGGACGCATATGAATCATTATGATATCTCGTAGAGCCAAAAAGCTCTTGTTTAGAATAAGACCGAACTGCTGTTGTCATGGAAGTGTTAAGATTCTTATAGTTTAGACATTTTGAGTTTGTTATAATTTTTTCGAGTTTTGTTTATTTTGTCATCCTGTTGCTGAACCCACAAGCCACACAGTGAAACCCCCTTGGAAAGTGGTTTTACAATTACATCAACTGGCGGTCTTTCGATGGTGCAGAGGCCACATCAGGTTCACATCAACCTCCCACCATTCAGAGGCTGGCTGACTAACTTCATTGTCCTAGGAAAATTTTACTCCAACCAGTCTATGCTTAATTTTCTAAATTAGATTATTTTACAAACTCTCAACAACAGGCCCTTAGAAACGACCAGCCCTTCCGCCCAACCAACCATTGATAATAAGGTTATCATTTCATTGGGGAGTTTCTCAAAGTTGGTTTTTGGAGGCCACACAACCCAGACAATGCCTCATACCTTAACTCTCCCATCTTCAAATCCAGCAGTTATAAGTTGACCATCAGCTCTGAATTTTGCTCTGTAAGCATTTTCTTTGAATCTTGTGATTGTTTTCTTTACTTGGTTTGTTGTTGAACTAAAAACTTGAATCTAAGAAAATAAAAAGTAGTCAAAATTAATTACCATCATGAATACTAAACAAAGCCGAAAGTGAATCTGGCTGCATTTCGTTTTAATTACGTAGCGAAACAAAACAAGTTATCTTAAAGAAAATTTAGTTTAATCATTGTTGCTCTATAAGCTACTCAACAATTTCAAGTTGCAAACGAACATTTCGTAAATTAAGCAAATTGAATTTTACCTTTGAAGAACAGGTGACTAAGAAGTCGTTTGGAGCACATGGGCAAAAATCCACATGATTTATGGCAGAATACTCCTTGACAATGACTGGAAACTGAAAAAAAGAAAGCTTGTTGTTAAAAAAAAACTTTTAAAGCTGTATATATCAAATATCTTCCACTAAAAATTATAACCGGCAAAAAACTCTTTGCATTCGAAACAAGTTTGGTCGCTTTTGCCAAACCCTTGACTCCCGAAGGCAATGTTTTAAGGACAGCTTCATGCTGAGGTCTGCACCACCCAAAGCTAGAAGTGATTACTAAAAGCATAGAGACATCAACCTGATGACTATTGAGCAAAATGTGGCCAATCATACTGGTGGTGTTAGCGAAATCTTTGATTTAGCTGTCTACAGGGTAAGATTCTAGCCAAGCAACCCACAGCAGCTTATTTTGATGCTAATTTCAAAGTTGCCTTAAATGCTTTTTTTTTGTTCTTTTTGCTGTTCTGGAGCAAAGTTTGAGGCTAATTTGGGTAGACGCAGAATTTTTTGTAATGATTGATAATTAATTGATTCCCTGTGGTTGCGTTCAGAGTTCATCCACCATATCCCTGCTATCGTAAGAGGCCACTCAAGAGTTGGCATTAAGGGCATCAAGCCATAAAAATTTCCTCCAAAGAAAAATCCATGGACTTTTCTGAAGAAAAAATCCATGGACTTTTCCGAAGAAAAAATCCATGGACAGGTAAACCTCTACTAGCAGGAAAAAAGGCCGGAATATGAATTCTGTTTGTATGTGTTTGTGTGTGTGAGTAGTAATATATTGAAAACCACACTGAGTTTGGCTGAAAGCGCAATAGGATGGCAGCAGAAACTTGTTGTTAAGGAGACAGTGAGCTTGTTAATAGAATAGCTAGACTTTGCATACCTCGGGAAATGATTTATTGCAGATTTTGAAGCAATGTTAATTCAGAAGAAGATTCACATGGGTATCGTGGATATTTTCCCATTCCTAAACCCTTGAGGGGCAGGCTTTTTTAAAAGTGTTTCAAAATACATGATTTTTTAAAATGCTGATGTTTCAAAACTTCTGAGACAACCCTTGATGGGGGACATGGTAATTTTCATGCCAATATTTCTAGCATACCTAAATTTGCTAGCTTTGGTTTGAACATTGAAGGTAAAACAGAAGTATGACACAAACGACATAATACGCATGCAAAAATATCATGAAAAATCACTCAAAATCTCAAATCAGTCATTTAATCCAGGGTGCATTTCATGAGCTTATGCCCGAAGACTTAACATGGAATGCACCCTGGTAATCAATAGGGCTAATGAAATAATAAATGCATGCGGCAGCATCAGAGCAAAATAACATCTAATCAGAACTCAACTCTGGTCGTAAAAAAGAGAAAATGAATTAATACTGAACCTGAAACTTGTTCCAGGAACCATCTTTGGCCGTCTGCCTGCTTGCTAGTTTAGGGTATCTCTTTATTTGAAGACTTTTAAAATCACTGGCCATACTGAATCACGTTTCTTTCTCCGCCATTTTGTCCTCTCGTTCTCATGCCTTCCACCACCACGCGGTTGGGTCCCGGGTAGACATGTTCCCCGTGTACGGTTTTGTGTGCGCTATCAAGACCCCCGTGCTCGCCAGCATTTCGGGTTAAGAGGACTGGGGAGTAGTAAATGATTAAAATTAGGACGACTGATAAATTTTTTCTTGGTCTTTCATTAGTGGGAAGTTTTCAGATAAAAGGTTTTAAAGTCCACGCATTTGCAAACTGAAGTAAAGTTTAATATTCAGGCATTTCGAAGTTGAGACATTTATTGACTGAGAGCCCTCTTCAATCAAAGAAGATGCAATAAATGTGAAATGTTTTGATCAGGTACCTATCATTTCCTATTTTTATAAGCTCTCTCGAGCTAGCCTATTTTCATCACCCCTATTTCACTAATATGGAATCCAGGGTTTCAAGGAACAATCATGAAAAAGAGACTTTTAAATAACAACATCGTTCATATCTAGTATCTATAAGTGCGTGAATAAATTTAAAATACTATATTCAATGAAGGTGCTTTAAAAAGTATCTAAACGAGTTACATACAACTATAGTCCGTGCACTGAGTTTTAAAAGAGTTTCCGTACAATAGGTGCCTACAGAGATTTAATACAGACATTTGCACAAGCAAGAAATAATTTTGCGTTTCTTTATGTCTATGAGAATTGCGTTGCCTAAACACCATCATCATAGTGCTCGATGTACGGTGCGAAGGCACAGAGTTTCCTTCCTTTTTTCTCATCTAAGAGTTTCTTTATGCTTCGTAAAAGGAAACACAAGTAACGAATATATATCTTGGTAACGATAACTAGGATATGACATTGTTTGGCACGTTAAAGGGATTCGACTCTGTTAAATTGGGCATATTCCCACAATATCCGTGTTTATTAATATCTGTCCAATGGAAAATATGTCTAGTACAGTAGACAGGAGCTATGCGCCAGACAGATACCACCTTAAGAATTCTATTTTAAATCAAGCTGTATTGTCAGTGTCTAATTCCTTTAAAGTCACATTGAAGAGGTTTTTGGTCGATCTTATTGTTATGAAACTCTGCCAAATATCAGTGAACGACTTTATCGAAATGCCTGCTAAACCAGTCAGCAGATATCTACACCCAACTATATTGTAATATTGTGCTTGTATAAACAGTAAGATAGACAATCAACGATCAATAAGTTTCATTGCAAATTTTCCCACACTTGCCCGATCCATCAGGAAAAATCAGCTCAGTGATTTCAAGTCACGTCTCCATACCTGGAGGAAGTTTTCCGCATGCTGTTGTCACAATTGCAACAACGACGAATTTGGTTTGGTAGAAATCTCAAGATTTCAGTTAGCTTTAGTTAGAGGCTAAATTATCAATGATTGGAGATTTTCCCAGTTTCGTTGGTATTACTAAGCTTTTAAAGCGTTTTGGTCATGAAATATTTCTTATTGATTTAACCCTCTCTAATATTTCCATTGATGACAATTAACAATAAATGAAACCTATTTATCACCTGACTTTTAGAAAAAGAAAGCTCTATTATTCATAATCAACTTTATCAAAGGATATTGAAAATCTGCAGAGCAAAATCCTAGGGTTATCCCTTTTCTTAGAAAATTTCATCTGACAGAATGAAGATTTCGTGTGGAAAATTTATTATGAAAAGTTTACCTGATCAAAATCTCAAATTAATAATACAAAATCATATTTCTGATATGAAAATCACAATAGCTCTTGAAAGAATTGAAAGAGTAATGAAAGTTGCGAATCACTTGTGCATTTCAGATGACTCAACCTCTTTTACATGCTGGATACCTCGTCCTGAATAAAGATAAATAATATCAGTAAAAATAGGAATCAAAAAGTCGATTCGGGTTAATGGCGTTAGACGATTGCCCCCTTGATTTACATTAGGAAGGCATTGAATATACCCCTTTCCCATTCTAATTTAATACGAGGTAAGAGATGTGATTCCCTATTCATCAATAATTCTACAATATACCATTATGTTATGTTGCTAATGCAAGTACAAACAATTTCAAACTTGCTAATAGCAATGCATGCTTTTGAGATTTGGATCCACGTGATATCGAGTATAGTAATGGAAATTCGAACTTACCTCGGCGTTAGCATAAACATTTTCATTCATCATAGCATACTCGTGCAAAGCCTGTAAAATTGAAAGCATAAAATGTTATCAGCTCTTTGGAGTTCGAATCCTTTTATATGCACTTCCATTCAATACATTTGGCCTTGGGGTTACTTTAATATGAAATGGACCGACCCAAACCTACAATTTTACAAAACGACCCATTGACATGAAAATATTTCTAAGTATTTTGCACCCTTTCAAACATATTGAAGTAGCCCCTAGGAACTTATCAAGGCAGTTTTTTGGAGATGTAATAAGTATTATAGGTACCACTTATCTTGACGAACCTTTGATATCTAGTTGAACTTCATAAATACATTCAGAAAAATCAAGGTAATTTTTGACATCATTCAAAGTATCAGAAGAAACCAGTTATCATGAAAAGTCTTCCATATCTAATTGGGCAACGTTTTCTTGATGAGTTGTCTCCAATGAACGATATATCATCATAATAAATAGACAAAAATATAGCTATAAGGCATGTGTCTTATTCAATGTTCAAATGGCACGTTATCAAGTATTGCATGGCTATTCTGCAGAAGATCTGACTGGACACTCACTTGGTAAATAAACTTGTACTGGCCAAAGATCTGCACTGCACCAGCACGGTCTTTCCTGACTGCCTTGACAATGTTGTAAACATCCACACTGCGCTTGTCTTCTAAGCTCTGAATTCCAATATCAATGGCAGCCAATGACGCAGACATACCAACTCCATCACTGAAATGAATGAATACTCTTCGAAATTTGCTTGAATATTCAAAAATGAGCAGTAAGCTGCGCTCTTACTCTGGACGAAAGGTCACAAGAAACCAAATATAAATTGAAAGTTTCTCATCAATGTATGAATTTTACCAAGGTCAAAAGCATGGGGATTGGAAATAATGCTGACCTGCAATGGACGACCACCATCTGATCACTTCCGGCAGCTTTCTTCGCCTCAAGAAGGAAGGTGACGAATGTTTTCACACTCTCGGGCACGTTATCTTCAGGCCAGGTCATGTAGCGATATAGAACAATCTCACGAGTTTCGTCCTAAAATAGAAATACTATCTTTACTTATAATGAAAATGGAATTAGATACAGATAGCAAAGAAAATCATTAATAAATCGAAACAACATGCTCTTTTCAATGGCCCTAATTCTACCACTACAAAACCTGCTCCATCGCTATTTAGAGCCATGTTTCACGCTGAATAGAAAACAAGAAAAGAGAAAAACTTCAAATGAAACAACAAAAAGTCTTTTCACAATCCTCTCTTCCTCAGTGAAGTTCGATGTTCATAGAATGCAAACTAGACGCAATGAAAGCTTACACAGTCGACCGATTTGGATCAGCCCTTGTTGAACACTGCACAGGCTGAGATTGCTCATGTAGAGTTGCTAATCAATCTCTCCTTGCTACACCCAGAGCAATAAAGTCAAGCAGACAATTGTTTGAATGGAAAAACACAAACCTTGCTGGTCAGTGAGATGGTTGTTATGGTGAAATCGGGTTTCAACTCTTTCTTTTTCAATTGAACTTCGATGTCTCCGTATTTCTTAGCTGTTCCACCAGCAGGCCAGTATTGAAAGCATTTTTCCTATGATATTAAAGACAAATTGTATTTAACAAGTTGTGTTGTGCTCACAGTGTTTCACATCGATAACATCAAAAGGTTCATCAAAAAGTATCTCTACTAACAAGACGTCAGACCATATTCAAATAGATCATTTTCCCAATGACATAAATTCTTTTGAAATGTTGCTAGAAAAATCACTATCCTGTAAGGAGATAAAAAAATAGCAAAACATTCAACTACAAACATAAGGTTTTTGTCTGACATCTATTAGGGTAGTGATTGGTAGCTATAGAGCAGAAAAATCATTCACCTCTTTCCTGATGGGCTCAGTTTTGATCTCCCTTTGGATGAAACAACGCATTAGGTTTCATTTTTGCTATTTTCCGACTCTAATGAGTGTCAGACAAAGAGCTTTAGGAGTTATAAGTTTTTATGTGTTTCTGATTTTCCTCGCTATTCTGAGCAGATGAAATAAACATACCACGCCTAGTTGAACCAAAGGAGTCGCCATCATGATAACACGGATTTTTTGTTGGTCCACCATCTTCCAGAAGTCTTCTGCTGTCTTTTCCATTGGGCCTTGCGTTAGAATGTACCTATTTTTCTCATGGTAGCCCTAAGTAAAATATAAAAATCAAATTAGGTAAAATTTAAGGAAATCCTCATCTCATTCCTATTAATTATACCCTGCTTCGATAGTTTGTATTTGTAAGTTTGCATTTGTAAATTCACTGTAACTGTTAGTATCAAATAAAGGAGTATTCTTGAATTGTCTTTTAATATACAACTTGGCCCTTTTTTTAGGTTTACCTCAATTTGATCTGATTCACTGTGTACATAGGGTTTATTGCTGTGATACAATTTTAAGTCAGGAAACTGCGAGGGAAGCAAGTTGGGTCTTAGTTTGATCAGCCAGGCCATTGTTCAAAACACAAAAAAACCTCAGCAATCATGAGAATACTTATATTGTAATTGGTGTCACAAAGACTAAGCCTACCTTCACAAAATTAGCGTTGATATAATCTGAATCAGATGAAGATAGAACGACTCTTGTTTTGGGTCCTGTTAAAGTAAGAAAAGAGTTTAAAAACATAATAAGAAACAACTACCACCCTCATTCTCCCTCCACCACCATTCCGGTTATAACTTCAAAGACAATCCATTTCCACACTGCTCTGTCATGCCCTGTACTGCTATTCCGTTCTCATATTCTAGATAATATCTACCTTAATGACCTGACTAAGCCCTGCAGGGAAGTTAGGTGAAGGGAAGAGCAGTGATGCATTAGAAGAATAAGTAGGGCCTGGAAGGGGAAGAAGTTGAGCCTCCACTCATGGTAGTGGATGAATAGTAAAGATAATGTAAGAGGTTGAGCAATGTTCAACTAACCACCATCTTAGACAAAGCAACGCACCAGAAACAAGGAGCCCATAGGGGTACATGAGTAATAAACCTAAATTGAGTCCCAATCCCTTAACTAAAAACTTAACTACTTAATAACTATGCCACATATACACTCAAAGGAGGAAGGTTCAAACCACCAATGTACCCTTTGATGTATTTTGTAAAACTGCAGGAATGTATCATATATCCAAAGAATTATGAATGATGGTAGCATTCTCTCATCTCTACATATTGTAGTGTTTACAGAAAACCTTATTGTTTCAGTTTCGTTGAATAACACGAAGCACTGATACATGCAATTTTAGCAATTTGCAGAGCCCAAGACAGGGAATCACTCACCAAGTGAATTAAGCTATCAATCATCAATATGCAAAACTTGATTTGAGATCAAATTTCCACTTACTGGGAAGGATTTTTGAAACTCGATTTTTCTCCAAAGCTTCTTTTGGATAGATATCTGAGCTTGGTAAGTCAAAATCAAGTTCCTGCAAAAAGATTAAGAAGTATGAACAAGTTATAGAAATAGATGTGGTGATTATGAGGTTTGCTGTACGTCTAAGGCCTGATTTCCAAGGATTGAATATCATTTTCACGCAAACAAAATTAACTAAAAAATCAATGGAGACCAAACTTGGGTTGGGAGCCTGGAAGCAAATAACACAAATAGACTGGAAAAATTGCATTACCTGAAATTCTCGTTTCATTTCATCATCATTATCTTTCCGCTGTGAAAGCCCATCCACTGTCACAACATGCTAAAACAAAATATAGGCGCATCAAAAATCTCTTGCTTGTTACAGTTCCAATTCCATACTTGCAATTAAGATGCATGATTTAAAATAAATACATTCTGAAGCGGATACTAACAAATATTTTAGGAATAACGTATAAATAAGAAAAATTGTTTAATAAAACATTAATTAGTATTCATTGCAGGAGCCAAAAACTTTCTTTGTTCCTACAAACAAAATAACTTGTGCCTGAAAAGTGTCCTTTAAAATTTAATTTCTATTGTAGGAAAATACATCCAAGCATTCCCATCAGCAAAACATATCAAAATGAGGCTGCAAGAAACTTATGTACCTTCGACCTATGATTGCATAAATACGCAGAAAATGATAGATCGATAGATTGATTAATATCTAGACAATTTCCTTGAGAATTAAAGTAATAATACACGGCTTAATTAATTTGAATCAAAAATTGATGCCTCTACTCTAGATGGACCTGAAGCTGGATACACCAAGAAAACTAAAGGCCTTGTGCTCAATAGGTCAACGAAAATACCTGAAACATAACGAAAAATAATAACAACAATGGTAATCATTACCGTAGGTCCATCATCCGGCTCAATCTTGACTCGAACCTCTTTTTCACTAGCGGTAGCTAACGGCTCATAAGTTGGAGATTGTTGTTGTTGTTTTGTCTGCTGGAGTTCTTGATAGGTTTCTTTATCAGCGTGATGTGCTTTTCCATTAGCAGGGGCTGCAGGATACTCATAGTCATGGTCTCCTATGTTCAGTTTTGTCTGCAAAACAAAGTTTGAAATTCACATAGCTGATTTTCTCTGCTAGGCCATTTAGCGAAAGCCAAAGATCTTTAATGGTTATGAAAATAAATAAAAAGCATAAAAGGAGTATCTATAAGAGAGGGGCATTTATTTCAAATTTTGTTCCTTGGGGGGGTGTTTATTCAGGGGATGTTTACTTGAGTGGGTATTTATTGGAAAGGGAGGGGGGTTTAATCAAGGAAATGCAGTAATCAAGGGTGTATACTGTAGTATACCTGATAATCAGAGGATCCAAAAACTTGTTCCTAATAAATTAACCTGTTCTCAGAATGACAAAATATTTGAAGAAAATTCAAAATGTTGGATTTACCTCTTTCTCATATCCAGTATTATCAGCTGCATATGAAATCTCATGGTCCAAATAAGCCAGGTTTCCCATAGTAACAGCTCCAGTTGTATCCTTCTTTTTCCTTGACACAATCTTAAAAAAAACGAAAAGAAAAAATTCAATCTTTAAAAGAATACATTAGAAATGTAACATAGTGATGCAACTGATGAGGAAATACAAATGGTTAATTACTAAAGCATTAAATCCATGTTTCCACACTGTGAAATCTCTAATAGGCACATCAGTACAATAAAATGAGCACAAATGCCCTCTTTCAAGTAATTTGGACCAGACCAACACAAGCTCTTTACACTAGACAGGGTAACCTGGGGTTAACCCAAATTGGTTTACCTCTGGTTTGATGTGTGAGGAAAAGATGTAAGGAAAAGGAAAAACTCACCATAATTATAACGATGATCAAGAGCAAAACAGCAAATGTCACTCCAATGCCAATTCCAATTCTTTCAATTTCAGAAAGTTTATCATCTGTTTGCTTGTCCACCCCACCAAGTTTCGAAGAAACAACCTAAAAGAGGAAAATACAACATTCAAACCAAGGGAGCAGGAAGTCTTCCTATACCTTCAATTGAAACTTAATGGTAGCTCATCATATCATACTGTACCTCCGTTCTTTGTATTGGTAATAAAAAGTTGTCTTTGGTTTCTTGAATAAACAGAATCCTTCATAAAGGAATTCAAATTCATAATAACCTGAAGACTGAAATCAAATCCTTTAGACCCCTTCAATTTGGACCATCTGAAGATCAAAAGTGTTGAAATCTTAAAGAAATTTCCCAATATTTTTGTTGTATTCTTCCTGGCTCATTAGTCATATGAAGAAATATTGTTCACTGGATGACGCAGTGCCTGGAGGTTTCTGCATGTAAATGATTTCTTATGTGACGGGTATCGCGAAAAGGTAAGATCACTGGAATCTTATTCAATGGTCCTTGGTTCAAAACCAACCCGTCACATAAAGTGGGAGTTTGCAGGCTCTCTGTAGTTCCAGGCAATCATGAACTCATTTTCTCACTTAAAAAGCTCTGAGTAAATTGTGAGAGATTTCAACGTTCAAACTAGAAGATTACCTTATTAGCAAAAGCTGCTCCCAATCGCCAAGTTGTTCCATCAGAAATAAACTGGTCAATAAGCAAGGAAAGACGAGTTGTGACTTCCGTGTCAACAGTGTTAGCATCAAACGCTGTTGGAGCAATGAAAATTTTGGGAGATGCTTTTTTAGAAGAGACACTTGCGTCATTGCAGTGGTGTTCCGCAAACACCACCTGGTCTTTGTGGATGAGGCTTTCTCCGTTGGCATTGACAATTATTAAAGACAGGGCCTTTCTGAAGTTCTCTCTGCTTGCACACAGTTGCTTGTTTGAAAGTCCAGTTTCAAGAATGATGTAGAGACCAGGTAGTGATACTGTTGCCGCTGCAGGATTTGAGCTAAAAGTGTCGACAGTAAATCCAGCAAATGTCTTAGTATTGATCGCTTTCTTCACAAGGTCAAGCTCAGCATCTTTGGTTCCCAATGTAGCAGCAGACTTTGTGACCTCCACGACTGGAATGACACTGCCACAGTCAAATCGGGTTACCTATGAAATGATAATACGCATCAACAAAAAAGTAGGACACCAAACAGTGAAAATAAATACAAGATGATGACACACAATAAGTTATAAAAGGTATCCTATACATTAAAATTAAGTTTTCTTTATTCAGAAAAGCCAAATTGCCTCATAAGCTTTAAAAAACATTAAATAAACACTCATCATAATCAGAAAGAGACAAAAATCAAACCCAGCTACTTGTCATACTTAGAGGTGGAGAGAAATTCACTAGGTTTCTATTTTCCTTATCTTGAAGGCATACTGCTCTGATAAGTGTCTGCAAAAATCTTCTTCTTCTATGCTTTTGATACCTTGCCATAGCGAGAATTACAATTTTTTCAAATTTGCATCTATCTTAATCGTTTAGACAGAGAAACATCTAGACTGAGTTATAATCCTTGTCAAATATTTTAATGATGTTAGATTCTAAAAAATAATTCACTTCCCTCATCACTATCCTCAATGCTGATTAAGAAGCTTGATGAGTGTGGTTTCACTCTACAGCTAGAAAACATTAATCTATTGGCACAGCCCGAAATTGACATTGATAAACAACATACCTTAGCACTTTTGTAGCTGGCATCGCCAGAGTAGGCCTGACCAACGGCAGCAACGATCTTACCAACCAAGGACTTGTACACATCGGTATCAACTTGGTTTTCTTTTATGGCAAGTGAACAGGTATAGTTCAGGATTTTGAAACTGAATGTATAGGGCTTAGTAACTTTTTTGCCACCTGGAGTCACTACAGAGGAAGAAACAGTTGGCAACATACTGGAAGAAGGAGAAGGACTTGATGATGCAGGGGAAACACTTAGTGAGGTGGAAGAAACCATTGTGGTTGAAGTTGAATATGTATTTACAGCTGTTTGGGTGGATGTAGTTGGGGTGGAAGTAGTCGGGGTGGATGAAGGAAGTGCTGTTGTTATGAAAGAAGTTTCTTGATTACCAATACTTTTTGTCGCAGACGTTGTGGGTGAAGGAGAAAAAGAAGTAGAAGTTACTGAAACTTCAAGTTGAGAAGTGGAAGTAGGAGACACATGATGATAAGTTGAACTTGTTTTTGGTTGGGACATTGTTGAAATGACAGAAGAAGTAGTAGATCTCTGAACATTCATTGCACTTGTTTCTGAGGGCAGCAGTTTGGACGTCATTGATACCAAATCAGAGAAAGTTGTATTTTGAGCTAAACAAGGAAAAACATTTAGGAACTTGTAAAAATCTTTTCAAATTTACAAACTTATAAAACTTAAAATGAAGGTCTTGTAAAAGACTGTGAGAATATTCTGATTATCAATAACATTCTTTGAATATCAAACAAAAGTAACAAATATCTCTGCTTTCACCTATGTAGTCTGGTTTGAAAATTGTGTAGAAGAAACAATAGAGCAAAACAATATCATGTATTTTACAAGAAATTCTAGTTCTAGGTTACTTTATAAACAGGTAAATTATATATAAAAAGGCAGTCTTTGATCATTTCAAAATTTCAAACTAGCCAGAAAAATCGGAAGCATAGCTGTCTCTAATAGACCGGGGTTGGAATAGTAGGGGGGCAAGAAAAATCTCAAAAATTAATAAGCAAGAAGACTGGAATAACAATCTCCTAGGTGGAAAATATTCAGAAAATCACTAAAAAGGAGACACCTGTGAAAGACACAATGTAGCGACAGTGAAACGTTAAAAATACAGTGAAATCACTGATTTCACTCAAAATTCTCAATCTTGTAGATTTTGGTAGTGTGAAAAATGTTTCGATTACAGCTTTTTACCAGAATTAATAAATGGGGGCAGGGGGTTGGAATGAGAATTTCTTGGGTGGAAAGATTTCTAAAAATCGATAAGCGGGAGGGGGATATCTCTTAGAGACTAGAAAGTGAAAGAGCTCATTCCGCTTTATAATTGCTCTATACTCACATCATCTACATAATCTAGTACTATAGCCGCCATAAGCACTCTCTACTCAAGTTGGAGATAAAAAGTGTTTAAACATACCATTTCCTTGTTGAATCCACTGCAGTGAGAAAGATGCCAACAGGAAAATCAAACCTTTTAAAACCATACTTGGCAACCAACACTCAACAGCAACCTTTACAGTCCAGATTATTCTACAAAATAACAGGAAGTTAATGCATGAAATAAATTACACAGAGGATTCTGGAGCAGCAACTGTATTTTTATCAATTTTGTTCTATTCATTTATATTGATTCCATTGAGACAAGACAACAGAATTTCCAGGATGAAATTCCTCAATCCCAGGGACGTTCAAAAATCACCCTGGAGGCCTACACTCTTTTTTTGAGCAATTTTATAAGAACACCAGCCTCAAATCTGGCCAAAACTTAAGAACAATCTAAGAACAAACCAAAGCTGACCATTTTTGGCTCAAGATGAAAATTTTATGAAATAACCACAAGACTGAGAATTAATTACAAAACAAGTAGATTGGCAGCAAACAGATAATCTCAGATGGTCAAGAGAGTCAAACTTTGCAACAATTAACACTACTGATAGCAAAAAAGGCTTCCCAACCATTGTAAAAGTAAGATCAGTTTAAGAAATTTCAGCCTGAATATAGAGGAATATTTAAGAACAGCCAGCTTCAAATCAATTTTACTGGTTCTTATAAAAAAGAAAGTAATTTGAAAAAGCACCTAGGTGCTTAATTTGTTATACTTTTGATGCTCTATTTCTCCATGCATTAAATCAATTTTGGCAGAGAACGCAAGTTGTTAGATCACTCTACCCTTGTTCAAAAAGTCCATGGTTCAAAACCACCTTCAGACCTGCCACAAAGTACACTCTTTTTTATAAGAATAATCAGGGGCGTTGTGGCCAGGGGGGCAGAGAGGGCCATGGCCCCCCCTATCAGGGCAAAATCTGTAGATTTTATGGAAATTTTTGCAATTTTTCCACTTTTTCGGAAATTTTTGAGCATTTGATCCCCTTTTTCGAAAATTTTTCGTGTTTGGCCCACCCTAAAATTGAGGTCCCACGACGCCACTGAGAATATTTAATTTTTTCTAAGCCTCAATATACTTAATCTTTTGCTGTTTTGAGCCTCAGAATATTCTTAAATTATTCTTCTGACAGAAAACACAGATATAGCAATAAATTGTTATTATGTCATAAGTGCCAAAGACGCACACCTACAGTATTACAAATATGGTGGCTAACAGAACAATATCCTTATTTCCTGTAAAACCGAGCACGGTTTTGGATACTTGCATCAGAGTTTTGGAGAGTGTATTTATGAAGTAAAAAAACACTAGCTAAATTTTTTTTCCATAAGATCTGAGCCTCGCAATATTCTTACAATATTCTTAGATTTCACCGATTTTGAGCCTTATTATTCTTATAAAATTTATTCTTATCGATATACAGTGTAAATGAGGTCTTTGGTGCTTCTCTTTTTGAATACAATACATCTCTGGTTGGTTGATTTTTCAGTCAAAATAACTGTTCTCGTCATTGGTTTTTTGGCAAAGAAACTCGAGAAATCACAAATTTTGAGTAAAACATTAAGTTTTTTACACTTTTGTATGCAAGATAACATTTACATTTGTCATACAAAAACTTGATTATAAGAAACATATCTTCAAGTATAAAAAGCTAAGCAATTGCTAAGCAATTTTGAGTAATCATATTGGCCTTGTAGCTAAGCAATTTTTCAGTACTAAACTGAAGCTGAAATCATTTATAAAAAAATGCGTGTATTTCCTGTAAAACAGAGCTCATCCATACTTGCATCAAAATTTTGGTGAGTGTATTAAAACCATTTCCTGTAAAAAGCTTAAAATATTCTTAAATTTCACAAATTTTGAGCCTCATAATTCTTATCAAGTTTATTCTTATAAGAAAAAAGAGTGCATGAGGAGAGAATTTGCAAGCTCTCTGTAATTCCAGGCAAAAAGGGAAATGGAATCGCAAGGTGTGGTCACATCAAGAAGAAGGACCAGGGGGGCCAGGGTTGCACTGCTCAATTGCTGAATTACTCTAACTATTCAGTGAGCCTATCAACTATCCACATTTTGTAGTTTACATTTAAATATATTCCTATGTCAATGTTTATGCCAATGCATTGACATTCTGATTTCCTTCTTCTTAGGACAGGGTAATGGATGGCAAATGGAAACCTTGGCACCTCGCTTGACCCTTCGGCGAGTTAGGTCAATGAACATTAATAATAATAGGCCTTTATTTATAGTAGTATTAGTTGTAATAGCATTTAGTGAGGTATATAATGAGAGCAGTCAAAATATTTTTACTAAGTTAAACTAACAACGAGTAAAATACAAGGCCTTTGTAGCAGATTCGAATCAACTTAGACAAATGTGTTTGTTTTTCTACGAGACTGTCTTGCGTAGATTTAGGCCATTCAGTCCATTCATCGCATTAAAAAAAATTGAATGACCTCCTCACTAGAGTACTGTCGCCATGGATGGGCCACTTTTTGAAAATCAGCATTAGCGACTGCATCCAGAAAACACCAAGTTTTCAGCTACTTGGGCCTAGTTTATTCAGAAAAAAGGCTTGAAAATTGTTGCTCATGCTATTTTGGTCATTATCTTTGCTTTGTTTGTTTATAAATGCTTAACATACTCGAGAAAAAAATATTGAAAACGCTTCACCTGAATTTGAATTCTGAGAATCGTCAACATTTGTTGTTATTGTTGTGAATTGCAGTTTTTGTTTTATCGATTTTCTCCTATTATTCTAAGCAAAAGCAAAAGATTTTCTTCCAACTTTGCTTCTACCAGCCTTGGTTGTTCACAAATTACAAAGACTTCCGGTAAATTCATGGTCACATTTTCGCAAGAGTAAAACTTTTATGAACGATTCCTGATCGGCCAACGTCGCCATGGATGGGCCACCTGTGAGCAAGACAATTGTCCACGAGTGGTCGATATCATGTGACAATCGCTCAAAGAGATTTATTTGCGCTCTGCGGCTCGCTCAAAAATATGCGGCGTACTGCGGAGGCTCACCGGTTATTTTGGTGCGGCCCATCCATGGCGATGGCCTAAAATATTGACGAAAAAATTGGGTCTCGTATTTATGGCTCTTATGAAACGAAAAGGAAGCGAAGTTGATTCATTTTATGTCAATGTTTTAAGAAGAGATAGAGATATATTTTCACAGAATTTTTTTTTGCTAAGGTATGTTAGTTGTGTAAGACAATGTTGTTAAATAAAAAGTGGCCCATCCATGGCGACAGTACTCTGCCTCTTAAGATTGTCAATAAATCATGCAGAATAAAAATCCAGACAGATGAACAACTAAAACAACGAAACAGACGCAGATGAAGTAAAAATGACAAAATAATTCGGTCTTACCTCTAAGCGGCAGAGCAGAGCGGAGATTTGAAAGAAATTAAATTGACTTTGATTCTTGATCGCTTTGCTCTGTTAGTCACCGATTGGTCATCCATTCAGAATGTGCGAAATGTTTATCTTCCGTTTTCTCCTGTTTTTTTACTCAGTAAAATCCATTCATGAGCTCCCGTCCCGTGGTGCTTTGCGTGTCTAAAAACTTCCTCATGAAACAGGGGTGCAAGCAGTTTCGTAATGAGCGATATCTGGGACTCGTGTAATAAGTCTAGGGTGCAAGGTGCAGCGCTTTGTATGTGCTTCTTAGCTGTGCAAATTTCATTGAAACAAAATTTTCTAAATTTAATTTTATCTTACTTTGTGTGTAAAAATAGTAAATTTGTTCATGAGTAGGCCAACAATGGATGCTTCGCAGTGCCATAAAGTACATTTTGTCGTTGTCTAGTGAATTGAGACGGGAGCATAGATTTCTTTTTGGATGGATTGACTAATTTATTTTTTTGATTTGTATTCAAATTATAACTGTACACGTACACTATGAAAACTATGATGAAAACAGGGATGGTTCAAACTATAATTACATAATTACTTTACTCTATTAATGATGAGTGATTTATAACAAAAAACGACTCTTATAAATAAAATTTTTCAATATGCAACAAGTCCTGGATCAAGGGTGTTTTTTTGCCCTAACAAGGCATTTAATGAAGGCAATGATATCCTCAGATCGCTTTCCACTCTTTTTCTTTTATCAGAACAATTTTATAAGAACACGAGCCTCAAATTCTGCCAAATCTTAGCTGAGAACAGTTGAAGCTGGCTATTTTTACTCAATATAAGTATTACAGTACATCCTCGATTATCCGAACAGGTTGAACTCAAATTTTTGTTGGGCCGTTCGGATACGTAAAAAATTCGGATAATCGAGGAAGAACATTTTACCTACTAAACTTGCTATAAAGGTTATTATCATCGTCCTGAACAGTCACAGGATGCTCAAACTGAATGCAAATTGAAAAGCTTGGCAAACGGAAAGACCAACAACATAACTAAGGCAACAGTTGTTTGTGAATTTCAACAACGATTTGTAATAATAACAACCATAACAACGATTTGTAATTTTTTAATGAAAACTTTTGGCGTTCGGATAATCGAGGTTCGGATAATCGAGGTTCGGATAATCGAGGATGTACTGTATAAGAAATAACCATGAGACTGAGATATAAATATGAAGCAAGCAAATTTGCAGCCTAGTGGGCCTAGTCAGATGGGCCAGGAAAGTAAAAATTTGCAACAATTAACACAGCTGATAGCAAAAAAGCCAAAAGCATTGTAAAATTAAGAACACTTTACTGAAACATTTCAGCCTGAAAAAGAAGAATATCTAAGAACAGCAAGCTTCATACCAATTTTACTGCTTCTTACAAAAACGAAAGAGCCTAATCGTTTTCTTGCCAGGAGCATGTAAATAAACTTGTGTTGAGAATCGATTGGGAGTGATCGCTAGTCTGTTATTTTTATCAAAATATCCACCAATGACGAGAGTTAGTTGGTTATTGGAAATGAAGTTTAAGTTATATTAACTGAGGAATTTCAAGTTTAAATTTTTCGAGTGCCAGCTTTCGGTTTCTTTATTTTAGACACAACTTTTACGTGGAGGTAAGCTGTCTTTAGAGTTGATTCCAAGAATGGAGGACTTGTAATATCTTGCACCATGATGACGTAGTCTCCTGTAAAAATTGATATCAAAAATGAACTAGAGTTCAATTCAAAATGGCAGATAGTAAGGATTTACAAGCTACTTTGATACAAAAGCTTGTGCACGGTCATAGAAAAAGTGAACTAAGACATAACCAAAGGTTTCCTTCGATCCTTATATGATATTTGAGGCTGGCAAGGAAAATTAAAATGGAAAAATAGCGAAACGTTAACTAGTAAAGAATTGTGTCTAGACACTCCTCGGAGTAATAGGTCAGAAGGACAAGAAAAATTGGAACCTAATGAATTATCATCCTCAGATGTTTTTGATTTTCCTCGTCATCCTCAAATTATGTACCGATTAAAGACTATCTGATATCTTCAAATGAAACATCACCTGGTTTGCAATGTCGTTCATCTACTACTCGTTCCTCCTTCTTCTCCTTTCGTCTCCTGCTTTCTCTATCTTTCGACTTCTCGCTTTCGTGGTGTGCAGACTCTGGCTTGCTTTTCTTTTTATCTGACGGTTGGTGGTTGTTAGAAGAGGCGACTGACGCATCTGATTTCTTTCCCCTGGAAAATATCAACTACCACCATCATCAATTACTACACTTGGGAAGCATAAGTATTGTAACACCTTAATTGAAATTTTTGAGAAAGAGCATGGGTTGGGTTTAGGCCCTAGGCTGTGCACGGAAGAGAACACTTTCAGAAGTGTGTTCTATGAATTTGAAAAGTTAAGTATCTATGGCGCAGGCTATTTAGGCCCTAGTTTTCAATGTAGTGTAATTGACTATTGACATAATATATAAACTCAATTTCTGTAAGAAGTCAAACATATCAATATAAACAAGCAAGAAACATCCAAGAAGGCTGAAGGATTCCCTTCATAAGTGACCTATTGCATTATTACAAATTATTTTTGTGTTCCTTACCTATTACTAATACTTATTCAAACTTATTCCTTATACTAATACCACTATTCCTTACCTATTACTAATACTTATTCATACTTATTCCTAATACTAATACCACTATTCCTTACCTATTACTAATACTTATTCATACTTATTCCTTATACTAATACCATTATTCCTTACCTGTTACTAATACTGAGTCTTCCTTCGCTGTCAGGCGTAGATCGGGGCAGTGAGCCACTTGCACTGGGTAACGGAGGGAATAAAACTCTACTTGTAACCACCATGCCATTCGTAGTGGTGTAAGCCAAACCTGGAGGGGGGTCTTCTGTCCCTTCATCTTGACCGTCCTCTTCTGTTGGAATAAAAATATTTCATAAGCTTGAAATTTACCTTTAGCTTCGGGCAAATAATAAAACATTGATTCACAAACATTTGAAATTTTGCTGAACCAGACAAATATTTTTTAATAAAACATTTACCATCAAATAATTTGTGAGAATCAAACTTGATCGATGAAGTTAAATGATTTTTCATGATACTTTTACAAAGCTACGGCCTAAATATTTTGCTACTGATATCAAGAAGTCGTAAAGCCATGGGTTGATCCCAAGTAAGAAAAGCCGAATTAAAACCTACCAAATATCCAAAAATTAAGACATATTACGTTTTCAAAAATGCTCGTAGTAGAACCGTATTTAACTGACACTTACCTAAAGAGATAGGTTGAGATGGTTCATTTGAATCATACGAAAACAATCTCTCCTCAGCTTTTTCTTGGAACGTTACCCTCGTACCATCAATCGATTTCTCTACTTGGGTAGCAATAACACCATCGTTGGTCTAAAATAAATAAATGATGAAAACAACAGTCCTAACATTGGAAGACCCTGATATAACATAATGTTACTTAATTGTTTAATATGTTTCCTTAGTTGCCGTAATTATTAAATTAAGCTTCACTGCAGTGTCAAATAATAACTTAATATGGTAATAAAATGACGATTTTTTGAACGCTAAGTCGAAGTCAATCAAGTTACAAAAGTAAGAACAACAATGAAGTCATACTAAATAAAATCTTTTTATTCAGTTCATGTACACTCAATTTTCTATACGCATCAAGATTACAAAGAATAGGTGTCAAATCACGTATTTCCCGATAAGAATAACCCCTTGGAATAACAAAGCAACCAAAACCAGAGATACAGACTACAGCTGTACCAACGACTTAGGCCATAGCAATTTCGATTGCTATATGTTGCTAAGGAGCATAATCCTATGATGCATTGCGCGAAATATATTGAATGTAGCATTACCTCGATGCTGGTTTCAATTTTAGCCTCGATGTCAGGACTTCTATCAACGATTGTCGAGAGCACTCCAGACCTCTCACCAGGCTTATTTTGACCAATAGTATCATTGTTCATCGATGCAGCCTCGTTCAGCGATTGTTGTGATTCTGCTGTGGTATCTTCTATCAGGGCATAAGGTTCGACATCAAAGCCACTAGAAATTGAAAAAACCTGTAGTTGACTCACAGCAGTAGGTTCAAGTCCTAATGGGATCATTTCCATTGACAAAAATTATCTCGATTGGAATAACAATAAGAGTAAACACACAATGACATGACTTTTATTCCTTTGTTACCCTATGTTTTTGACAATCAGGTGTATAATTAGGTCCGTAAATCATTGTTAGAACTGTTATACAAATGAAGATTAATAAATCAGAGCGAAGGGGGAGTTAATTTTTGTTATCACCTTGAGACAACTTAGGAAACCGAGGGGAAAATCACTCCCTAAAAATCTAAATGAAAATCTCTTGAAATAAAAATAACTAAAGTCCTTCTGTTCTCGTAACCACTTAACCACTTAAAGGGATTGAAACACGTACAAAATTAGGTATTGTCAAACTTACAACGGTGTAGTGATGAGCGGTTCTTCATTTTGTTCTGTTTGGCTGCTGAAGGAAGTTTTCGACGACGTCCCGATACTACTCCTTAAAGATCTGATTCCAGCTGTTATTTTCAGCACTCTTCCTGATTCTGGAAAATTAATATCGATTTAATTAGCATTACAATATCTTTGAGAGATAATGTATGGAAAGGACATTTCTAACATGCAAAGGAAAGTGGTGGGGTGGTTCCCACAAGGGCTGTCGAGAGACTCACCAGGCCTATGGGGAAACAATAGGGCCTAAATTCTCCCGAAAGAGAGCTTACAATAAATAAACCTGGGTAACGATGGCTTTACCACTTAACCACCTGGGCCCAGTTGTTCAAAACCCCGATTAGCTTAATCTAGGATTAGAGGCTAATCCAGGTTTAACTCCTTAATCCTGGATTAACTAATCGAGGTATTAAACAGCGTTGTTCAAAGCCATTTTTAACCCTCGATTAGTTAATCTAGGATTAAGTGTTGCTAATCCCCGATTAACTGTGAAAATTGTATGAAAACAGCAATGGCGGTCAAACCAAAACAAAGCTGTGGAGGAAGAAAAACAACTAAAAGGCCTTTCCCTTTCTTAAAGTTTAAACTAATCAAAGTAGACAAGATATTAGATTCTTAGTAGACAAGTATTGATTCAAAGAAATCGCAAAAGGACAATTCAAGCAATGGAACTTTAATGCGCATCGTTGGCTGCAAGAACTTTGCAGGAAATAAACAAGAACCTAACCTTTTCACAACCAAACGAGAGTATAGGAATTTATCAAGGAGCTGGACAGGAATATTTCGCGATTAAGCAGCAGCAAATTCACAGCTTTTATTTCTCATTTTGTTGTTTTGAATTTACCCAGCAAAAAATTGCTAAAGTATCACACATGTTTGTTGTGGATGTTATGATGAATGAAACCAATAATGTGGTGGCGTGACTCAAAAACTAACAATGGAACGAACGTTCTGACGCAATCAATGGGAAATCAAAATGCAAATTATTATAGGACGTGGTCATTTCTATAATTTTTTTGACATCTATATTGATATTATGGAATTATATTTTCACAGTTTGTGTCTAGTAAATACTGCCTTTTTATCGGGGATTTGGAGAGTTGTGGCTAGGAAAAATGGAAGTTAGAAGTTCATTACGAAGTAACTTAATTTTTGAAATTCTCATTAGCTTTGTATCTGTTTCTGCACGAGTTGCAAGAGGTTCATAAGGAAATATTTTATGTCTGACCTCTCATATAAGACAAGAGGACTACACTAAAATCGAGGCCTAATTGAAACTTTTATTCATCTAATACCCCGATTAAGCATTTAATACACCTCGCATGGTGGATTAAAGTTAATACCCCGATTAGGCCCTGATTAGCCTTAATCGGTCTTTGAACAACGCAAACTAATCCAAGTTTAGATTTTAATCCCCGATTAGGCATTTTAATCCTAGATTAGTGCTAATCGGGGTTTTGAACAACCGGGCCCTGTCAACTACCCCGGCTAGTCCCTCTCGACAATACTGTTCCCTCTCTAGTTGCCCCACCAGTGGGAAATTTTGCCCCACCACTTTTATGCCCTTTCATATCAGTTGCTTGCTTGTCCTTCCATACTTTAGATATACGTGGTAATCTAATTAAGGAGGGGGGAGGGATTATTCAAAGATTACAGAAACACTAGGCACGGTGCCTAAGGCACCATGGAACAGTAGATATTGGGGTTTATTGCGGCTGTTGTTTCCCACTGTCCTGCTTGATGTCCTCTTTTACTAACACAAAATCAGTAAGGTACGCTTCAATGAATAAAACAGAGGTCTCCAAGTAAAATTTCATCGTTTTTCTAATTTTATATAAAAATTATAATCAGTTATATCAAGCCCAACAAAGTGAAACTAAACAAATTCAATGCAAACTTTTACGCTCTACAACAAAATTTTACATGTTTTTACATATTTACATTGACAAAACGAATTAATGACTATGAATATACCGTAATAAATCGAAAAAGACCCTCTCTTGAAAAATTCCTCCCACATTTTCAGCACGAGTTTTTGCATAAGCCCCCAATCCTTGAATAAACCCTCTCTCACCTCAGTTCGGTTTGAAGGTCAATGCATTATGAAAATTTTCTCAGAAAGATGTAGACATGAAGGATATAGCTAAGCTGCAGGTTTAGAAGGATAGAGCTGAAGCTGATGAGGTAGATTGATGGACCAGTGTAGTTCATTTTTAAGCTTTCAAAAACAATTTTTGGTTCTCCCACCTTTGTCAGTTTTGAATAAACACTACATTCTCAGAATCAAATATTGAATGGGGCTAAATCGAATTATAACGGTAATCCAATAATTTTTTTTAACTATTCGTAACAACACATTTTCATTTCATCAATTCACTCACTTATTAGTAAAAGTACGTAATAAACTCAGGAAAGGATGTGCAACCTTGATAATGTGTGCTCATCAATATTGGGTAATATCTTGAAGAATAAGAGGACAGTGATGTGAAGGGTTAACATTCAGTAACGTGTAGGGTTACCAAAAGTAGTATGAAAAGTAAAGAACATCCTCCACATTACTGCAAGATATTTCTCCACCTTGTTGATGATATCCCTCCACATAACTGAGCACACTCCACATCACTGATGAAATCACTCCACGTTTCTGCATTCCTTTCACATAGCTGCAGAAATATTTCCACACTACTGTACGTATAATTCCTAGGGTGAGTTATATTGAAATACTACAATTTAAATCGTTCACCAAAAATCAGCCTCTATGTGATATTCGCACATCATTTTCGCTGCCCAAAGACGTGACGTCATCTTTAGAGACAATCCCATCATGCACCATTTCTTCTGTGAATAAGCCTGCTTTGAACAGCACACCTCCATCTTTGCGTTCTTTGTACTCAGGATTGACCAGAACTGTTACGTTTCTGTCGCCTTCTTCACCTCGGTAAAACAACATGTCGTTTTGTTTGGATTTCGATGAATGTGTTTCGTTTCTTTCCATCCCTACTTCGTGTGAGAACGATGCTGTTGGGAGACAACCTTGAGGGCCTAAAATTTATAAAACCAGATGTGTTATTAAAAAGGAGAGTAGATATTAGAAGAAAGAACTTTGTATCAAGAAGGCAGTATGCAGAAAATGACCATGACTTCTTAAGTCCAACATTAAAAACGGTCCTAGACGTAATTCTCAGAGTTGGTTTGTTTCCACTGCAGATATGATTCAGTAAATTTCCATTGAGACTCGATTCTTTCGATAGGTAGTACTCTTTTTCTTTGCATACTTTGGAGTACAAAATTGTAATTGCAATGAGTTGCTACTTCGTAGCTGGTTCTAGAGCTCTACTAAATGTTCCAAAATGCAGTGAAGACCACTAGAATTAACTTAACTCGGATCAGGGACTAAATTCTGTTGATAATTGCATGCTTTTCCTTCGCCATACTTTCAGGCACATAGTTGCAATGCTAAATATAAAGGTTTTTAACTTCATTGGTGACTCTAATCATTGACGGCATATTCCAAACTGCAGTGAAAACACCTTAAGTCACATCAGAAGATAGAATACACCGAGACATACCTTTGAACTGCTCGTGATCATAATCAGCCGAAGTATCCAAACAATATCTCGCCAGCACCGTCTCCTGACCACACCCCTCTTCTTCACTGAAGGTGCCATTCAAACCCGATACCTCTTTGATGGTGGTTAGTTCAGGCTCTCCCTTGCGTGCCTTCTTGTTGGCAGATAATGTTGGCAGAGAGAACCCAGAATTCTCAGATATTCTTCTCTTCCGCAATTTGTTCTTCCGTTTCTGCAAAATCATGTTCGTGACTGTGCCCCTTCTTGCGTTGTTTCTGTTCTCCTTGACCCAGACCTCTCTATCCAAGGAATTCGCACGGCTGCATTTCAGAATGAGGGGCCCCCGTGATTCGGACTTGCGAACGGGGATTGCCTCCGGAGACCTCTCTGGAATCAAAATGGGATTCTCTCTTGTGTTTTTGATGATTGTGCGGAAGACATTAGACTTGGTGTTTCTCACTTCGTAAGCCTTTTCCAGACGCTTAACAGCCGCGACGGAGGATTTGGCTGCCGTTACAGAACGGATGATGATTGCCAACGTTATCAGAAACCAAGTTGCTGCGCATGCAATGATAGTCAGATGCTCGAAGTTCCTCAAAAACTTCACTTGGTTGGATATGCCGATGATTATCGTGATGACAAAGAGATAGACGAGCTTGGTGAGGACGAACTGGTCGAGAAGCGTTTCGTAGGCGATTTTCGGGAGATGCTGCGCTACCACGTATTTGAAGGTAACGGCCGTGAGCAGCAGCGTGCATATTATACTTAATCGGTCGCCAACTTCGGTTTTCGCCACGCAAAACGGTGACATCGATAGCATGCTTATCAACACGATCATCACGATAACGTTGGAGACGAAAAACGAGAATTTCCGCCGTATACTGAACGTGAACGTGAATGTTGAAAACACTAGAGGTCGTTCTTCTTGCTCGTTCTTTTTGACGAGATGATCGCTCTCCGCTGGAACGTAAAACGTACTGTTCTTGATTACTCTGCTGCGGCAATGCGGCATTTCTTTATCCCCAACGGCGGGTTTCTTCATCGAGTGATCATCAGTGCAGTCATTCGCAGTGCATGACGCAATGCCAAGCACGTGTTTATAGAGCTGCCACTCATGCCCGCATAGGAAGGTCTTGCAGTTTAAAGTCCCTGGCTGATAGGAACTCTCCCTGAACTCCACCACTGAATCTCCCCATTTCGACGTAATCTGAATCTGCAGTCGTTGGTAGTCGAACGGAAAGCTTCTCAGATCGAACAGCGACTTGAACCTGCCTTTAACTCTGTAAGATAGCTGCACCATGGGGTTTCCGTCATATAGGGGGCGGATTAGTTTATGGTTGCTGGTGATGCTGACGATATCGACTGCGTTTTGGAAATATATTCTCGGGTCCCAGTGTTTTTCCCACTCGATATCCATATCGTTGTTCACATCTCTCAAGGCTGCCTCTTCCCAGGTGACAGACAGGTGAAATTGGCAGGAAAACTCCTGTCTCAGCGTATCGATATCGTCCACAGAGCTGATGCTTATCTGCAAGTACACAGCTGCGATTTCGTTGTCCGGCCTAACTACAGTATGAACTTCGTTCTCGCAGACACGCGTGTTTACGTCAATAGCTCCAAGTTTGCTGTTTATGCTTGTGAGGGCATCGACTAAAATGTCGAATTCGTTTTCATCTGCGCTGGTACTACTGCTCTCTAGCAAATTAGTTGTTTCGTTGGGGGACAGTGAAGACATCCCTCTACATTTGCTAGTCCGTATTTTCTACTTCTTTCTGCTCGCAAGAGAAGATGCGACTGCTTCTTGAAAATTTGCGATACGGAATGAAATATTTAAAAACTACGAAAAGCTTGCAGAGTAAATGGCAAAGCAGCGTGTATGTCATGGATTGTGACTTTGCATAGCAAAGAGATAGTACAAAGCATTCAAGACGAATGCACGAGTATTGACGGTTCATTTGGGAATAAAGACAATGAAGACAGCCTATGCTCTCAAACATTCATTTTGTTCTGATCTAAGCTATTCTAAAGAAAGAAGGAATTTCTATTGTTATGCATTGCAAAAGTTTTGAATTTCAGCTCAGCCTCAGAACAACATTTCTTTAAATCAGGAAATCTTAAGCACGAAAAAAATTTCAGCAACTAGTAACTTATTGTTGGAACTTTTTTCAAATAGAGTAAGAAATGTCAATGTAAATCCAGGGTTTGCTCTAACGTTGAATTTTGCCCTCTCCTTGAAGATGGAGTTCCAGCAGGTCAGCCCCAGATTACAATGTTCCCCTTCACATTCAGCTATTTTTTTATTATGATTATTAGAAGAGCTGGAAATTTCCTTAGAATGAGCCTTGTATAGATCACAAGATATGCCAGAACAAGGGGCGTTTCACTCAAAGCGTGCAAGACATTTTCAAGAACAGAATGACTTCCAAGTATTTTGATGCACTTTTCATTGCAACAATAGGATTTTCAGGAAAGTGTACGAGATTTTAAGGGAGTTATTTTCCCCTCGTAGTAGACGGTTTTGAAAGTCTACAAGTATTGAGATGCTTGTACGATTCATTCTGTTAATATGTTTATTTTACCAATCCTGTTAACAAAAGGAAATAATGTTTCTGCACTAGCTAAGCGTTTTCTATCCAATACTGACATTAATCAACTTTTTCCCTGCCGATTTACTGACTTGCTAATAAAGCACTTACTTATAAAAAAGATCTTATCTTTACACCATGGTACAATACATAGAAATAGATGAAGGAACAGGGGCAACTATCTGATGAAACGTTCAAAGGTGCCACGCCCAAGAATATATCATCCAATCAGTAACGATTACTACCTTTTCGCACTGACTATTGTGAAGACTAATCGAATAATGAATTGACAAATTGATACACAAAAAAACTTATTTCTTTTTGAGGGATTGGTTTCTTAGTTCCTCTGCTTCCTCTCGATGTGACCGCATCTTGTGATATCTTTGTGCCCAAAGTTACAGAGAGCTGGTAGATTTCCTCATCTCAATATGTCTAATCCTTAGTCGTTTTGTTGCCTAATTGACAAGAATGACTTTGAATCCAGTTGCCAGCTCTGCTACCTTATCCTTGTTTTACAAAAGAGGAGGGTCCAAAGACTGACGATACTGATACGGGTAACCAGTGATTAGTTTAAAAATGTATAGATTCTGAACTACACGCTTTTATTTTATAAGAACCAGTAAAATTGATTTGAAGCTGGCTGTTCTTAAATATTCCTCTATTTTCCAGCTTGTTTTTAAATCATTTCTCAGTATTATCGTTATTTCGCAAAATATTAATTCATATTGAGCCAAAAATAGTCAGCCTCGGTTTGTTCTTAGCTTGTTCTTAAGTTCTAGCTAAATTTGAAGCTCGTGTTCTTACAAAATTGTTCTTATAGAAAAAAAGAGTGTAATGTGAGAGATATTTACGGCACCTTTGCAAATTTCGAAAATCATGCATTAACGTTTCGGAGAATCGAATTGAATAGCCCCGTATCCTCATTTTCAAACTTGCGTGTCGATTCATACAAAATAATATCTTGACAACAACTATTAGGTAATGTGTCACTTCTTATGAAAAGTACTTGAATTCTATGGTCCTACTTCTCATGGTCTCATACAATGATCAGCCCGACCTTAGTGATCTTTCTTGAGTTACAGTGCTTTACTTAAATCACTAGGAGCATGATGGTTTTAAGATTTATCAAATGAAACAACTTTATTTATATGAATAGAGCTTACCCTCAGATACCTCGCCATCTGACGTAACGCATGAAATAACCAACTCTATACTCTGGCCTTGTTCTAGTTCTACTTCTGTACCGCTTTCAATGCGAAGCTCTGTGGAGTCGACTGAAAAAAAAGTGCAACTGCTACATGCTTTCTTTTTAAAAACTGCCTTAAGAGAAAGTAGTGCTATTTGTAGTAAAAGCAATAATCTTTTGATTACTGCTTGCTCGTTGATTGATAAATACGCTGATAATCATCATAAATGTTTTTCTTAGCACAAGAAAAGTTTACTGTGAAGATTTTATCGAAACGTTTTAACCATGGTTTACTTTTAAATTAGTCCCTCAATATTCTATAAACTTGGGACATTGAGCTCTCGTGTATATAATTGTTATCATCAGCTTATGCAAAACGTACATAAAGGGGCCAACTGATACAGGGAGATGTGCATAATGGAGCAGTGCAATGATAGTTAATAGAAATTCATTGTTTAACTTGAAGGAACGGTGGTGGGTTTGATCCCTGGCCAAGGCATACCAATGACTTTAGAAATGGCACTCAAAATTAAGAGTCGGATTTAGGCTAAGTGGTAACGGAGGCAAGCCTAGGAGTCAAACACATTTCTACTATCTGTTAAAGATCTTGTCAAGCAAGAGAGAAGCCTGTCACCTCAAGCTACGTTCAACCTATATGTTTCTAGCAGCTAAGTGACTTTGTTAAACTGTATTTGAATTTTAGACAAGCCTTTAATATCTAATTTCTCTTTCTGGTTTCCTTTCCTCGGTCTTACATCAAATGTTTCTAAGATATGGTTTACCTTCTGGCCTTCCATTGATCCACATGCCTTCATATGATGCTCCAGAGCAGTGCAGGAAACAACCTTGTCCATTGAAAAAGTCAGATCTCCATTGACCCTAGATACAAAACAAAAAACTTTAGATACACCTGAATTACTAATAAAAAGATCCTTTGTCGACCAAAGAAAATAACCACATAGTACCTGAGTAGTGGCATGAATTTAGTAGTGTCAGAAATTTATCTTGCAAAGCTACATTAGAAATAGCAACATCACAGACCTTCATATCAAATACATGCTTTGAGTGAAATATCAATGAGTGAAATCTATTCAATCGAGTTGATTTCTAAGGATGGAAAATGGCCTAGCAACATTTGAACCTAAGGCAACCGATTTAGATCGTTTTTTCATTCCTTAAAAATTAGGTAATTATCCAGATCCTGCCCCTTTTCAAATCTATTCATGATGCTTTTTCGATTTAGAATTGCACACTTTTTTCAACATTTATAGTAAAAAAAAGTATAAATTTCTTTTCTAGTAAATAAATGTGGAGATTGAAAAAAAAGTAAGATTAAAGAACATAGTTGATCTTACATCATAAATACTGCCATCTGCAAACTTCATGATTCCCTGACCTTGCTTCAAACCACAAATAAAACTCCCTTCGTATATACGACCATCGCTGTAAAGGAGAGGAAGTCAATACTAGGATGCATAACGGGCAAAAGAAATGGAAAGAAAAATTGCAGATTAACAATACCAAATTGATAGCTATCATTGATGTATGATTTGGACAGTATAAAGAGACTATAAGAAGATACCTGAATGTTTCAGATCCGTCTCCATGTTTTTTGTGTTTATAAAATGACCCTTTGTAGATGGTTCCATCGCTTGTAGTTAATTTACCATTCCCTTAAAAAATAAATGAATTGAAAAGCAGATGTAATTGAGAGTTTTGATCCCTTCAACAAAGAAAAAAAGAACATGTCTTAATCAAGTGTTGGTTTCTTGTTTCCAGAATTGATGAACATAGTGCAATATGATAACTACTGAAGCTTTGCGTCTGACATTCATCAGAGCAGTACATCGGACAGAAAAGGATAATAAAATCTAGCAGGTAATTGCACCCATAGGCGGATCAAAATTAGTATATGATAAAGAAGATGAAGTATATATGAAGAAAAAAAATTGTAATGGAGCAATTTGGCTCTCTTTCCAAACGGCAAAAACATGGACATAATTCCAATGAATTTTTACTTACCCTCTCTCATATTTCTGTCCCAATCACCCTCATAAACAGACCCATCGCCATATTTCATGACACCTTTTCCAGAGAGCTCACCACGTGAAAATTCTCCTTCGTAAACATTGTTGTAATGCGCCCATTTTCTAATGCCAATCCCAGTTATTTCACCGTTGGAGAACTGCCCCTCATAAAAACTGCCATCTTTCATCGCCAGTTTCCCGTGTCCTATGGAAAGAGAAATAATAAACAGAGAGGGAAGGATTTCACTTTGAAATACAAGATCAGATAGAAGAAAAACAAGATTGAAATGGGCTGGAGGGCATCAAGCTCAAACAATACATGTTTTTTTTCATAAGAAACAGGTTTATAAGAAACCTACTAGAGCCCCGAAAATTTAAGAAACTTTTAGAACTACATCAATATCTTTAAGAAACTCCGACAAAAATAAGAGGACTGTCTGAGCCGGAACGTAATAGGTTAACAATACATTTTTGCTTGATCTAAGTTTGCTACAAGTTTTCGTTTAATCACACAAGATGTTGAGTCTACTTGTATTAGTAGGTGGGTTCCACTAAAATACAAGAAATATGCGAGGGAAAGTGCAAAATTTGATGTTAAGTGAGTATCTAAAAACAAGAAACTTTTAAGAAACTTTTAGTACTAGAAACAGGCGAAAAATCAAGAAACTTTTAGTACTAGGACCTAAGCTAGATTTCTTATAAAAAAAACGTGTATAGCAGCAGGTAGTCCTGACCATGACAATGCTCTGTGAATGTAACATGTGCATTCTAGGTTACATGTAAAAGCAGCAGGGCCTATGCCTTTGGAAAACAAAGTAATTAGCAATGAGTTATATACTTAATGATTACTCTTTTTTCATGATCATGTGAAAGTCTTTAACTTATTTTACTTTGCTCTTGAAATTCTTGGCCTTCCCATCTGAAAGTTGTTGTTGTCGATGTTACTTTTGTTGTTATTTGTTATTTCTAGCTTTGTCGGCTAATCGATGCCCACTGTGCGTGCTATTATCATGATATGAGACCTTGGTTGTGGGTCTCCTCCAAAGTACAGTCAACTGAGATGTAAAGAAAACAAATATAAAAAGTAAAAACAGAATTTAGGTACCATGTTTCTTTCCTCTTTTCCATTCACCTTCATACTTGAAGAAGCTGTTTGGGTAGTTATAAGCACCAAATCCTGAAAATTAACTAACGCAATCATAGTCATGGTGGCATTAATCTCTGATAGGTATTTGCTAAGGTGTATTTAACAGGTTTAAGCAAAACAGAGAGCCTCACAGCTGAAAAAGACACCCTAAACGGGCATGAGCTAGAAAATGTTCCTAAGTGCTACTTTTGAAGCGGGGATCATCAGGGTTTGCAGGACTCCGGAATTGTGCCCAAATTGGTCATTGAATGCGGAATTCTTCAAATTTTGCAACGGAACGGTGAAATTCTAATTTTCAGCCCATCTGCTTACAGATTTTCTTGAAAATCTCCAAAGGAAAACAGAACCTTTGAAAATCCTTAAAGATTGACAGTATTTTTCACATACTTGACAGCAAGATGGAAGGCTTTTCTAGGTTTCTCAGTTAGAGTCATCTATCCTTCAAATCAGTTGAACGGCAGATTTATCGCACAGAATGGTGGATTTCTACTCCCTTGATGACCCCCACTTTCAATTGGGATAAGAAGCGGGACTCTCAGCAGTCCAGTCCTCTTTCAAAGATAAACACTTGCTTTCCTTTAAACATGGAGTATACCCTACGTATTCATTTCTTTATCTCTCATTCAGATTTTAGCTACGAATGAAATTGAATTGAATTGATTTTAGAAATATCTCGTACAAGTAGTCTGGCTCTGGCTAGGCCTTTTGCTGGTTGGTCACAATTTAGGGCCTAAACACCTTTTCAGTTTGTGCGTTCTAGCCGCCTACCCTATAGACCACAAAAAGCTATGGCTGCTGGCTAGGCCGTGGTTAAAGATTCTATCTTACCCTCTCTCATCTGATCTTTAGTTTCCCCCACATAGCGAGGGTGAGTTTGAGTGTTAATCATCATTTAAAAATTATTATCAGAAGATTTGGTGCCATTTTTCAAAAACAGCTTTACTTTCTTTTCTGGTGTTGGTATGGAAACCAGTTTGAAAAGGGGGCTGAAAGTCAGAAAGAGGATGGCACCTCGCGATAAAGAGGTAAACTTTCATATGGTACATCGTTTGTGATTGGTCAACTGGTTATGTGGGGATACCGCGCGTACTGAGAATACCACGGCATGCGACTGAGTTAAATGGATTGGAAAAGCTAGTGCTTTCAATTAATCAGTTTTCCTCAAATATTGCTCAAAATTTGAAGTACTGCCTCAAATTTCGTTTAGATGGTGAAAGAAGTTGACAGTTTCCCTGCTAATTTCCAAAAAGAAACACAGCGGCATCAAAGGCAGGTAGGTAGGTATTCATATTTAACGTGGCGAGCCTGCGAGAATAATTTCCAGCAGGGGCCACGGATGTTTTACCATCAGTCCGCTGCAACTACCTACTGCTGCTATCAGATTTCCCCCACATGGCACTAGTCGACCCAGGCCAGCATGACGGACAGCGACAATTTGTCCAGCGGGTATTTGAACCTAACCTACGGCCGTTCTAACCTTTTTTACGAGTCAGACGCCTTAACCACTCGGCAACGCGCTCAAACGACATGAGTAGAAACAAATTTGACAAAGTTTGCTCACCAGCTAAAATGTAGTTTTATTCGTTAACTGTAAATGTAGTTTTATTTTATCAAATGTATAAAATCAAGAATTCAAGCCATATCAATTTCATTTAGAATTAGCATATGTTTTAACATAAGGGCACTTGGCTCGATAGCTCTTTTGAGTTCTCTTCAAGTGTCCAAAGCTTGTTCATTATTATACTATCCTTATTATTGCTTAAGTCTTGTCATCAAAAGCTTGAATTGATACATGAAATGAAATGAAATGTTTAGAATATTTTTTCACGTGGCATGACATGAAGCCCTTTTGTTTGCACTTTGGCCTTTCCATTCACTTCAGTTCTCTTACGTCACAATGGCCTGGCCTATTGCCTTGCATCAAAAACTTCACCAGGAATCCAAAGTAGAAACTAGAAAGTAGGTGATTCGCATCGAAATATTTACCAAAGTGACGATCTTCTGACAGATCAAAGGATAAAACTTATAAATTTTCTTTGCCTTGCCAAGGCTGGCACACTCAGCCTACGAAAATGATTTTAAAGCAGCTTTCAAGTTGATGATTATACAAAAATTGCATAACAAAGGCTAAGCTAGGCCTACTTAAGAAATTCTATCCTTTATGACGCTCTGGCTGAATTTGGTATCGTACTGTGCTCGGAGCCCAGTCCAAAAAATTCTGCCCGTGAAATCAAGGCTGCTTACAACACAGAGTTCAACCATTTCACGGAGGAGGAAGCTGATGGCCATTTCAAAACAAACATACTCTACTACGACGGAAAAGGACACCGAGTTAGGAGTTGATCAGTTTTCATTCAAGTTGGGGACACTGAATCTTCTGGCACCCTGCTACAAGACGATAAAATCCAGGTATTATGTAAAGTTGATTAGGCCAGGCCTACTGGTAGGCGAAGAGCCCAGGTAGGGCCTAAAGGGGCTAGACAGATGATCAGACTTGACGTTTAGGGATAAGGCCCATTGACGCCAGTCCATGCTGGAAAGCAGGGAGGGTGGCACTGGATATCTCTGCCGTGATGCAAAATCTAGGACAATATGAGAAAATAGGTATACATGTAAAGACAATCAGCATGTTGTTGGTAAACCTCTGGGGTAATAAATACCAATTTTCTACCCTCCGTGCCAGTGTGATACAATGTGCCAGACTGCGGAGTGTGGAACTTGTATGCAGAAGTTAGTTAAACAATAGAACAATAGAACAAAACAATATACACTTACGTATTAAAAGTATTCGAACGAGGACAAGGAAATTGCGGCTTATTGTCTCCCCCCTCCCTTAGGCCCAAAAGTTTGTTGATAGTTTTTATCCCTTCCCTAGTCTCCTCATTCAAAATTTTCGCGCCAAAGTAAAAAACAATTGCTCCTGTCATCCGAAGTGGTCAAGTTTAGTTTGCTGTGAGAGTTTTGAAAATTTTTACAGGTGTAGAAAGATTATTAGGCCGGTAAACAAAATTTCAAATAGAAAATCAAAGTTCATTAAAATACACGTTTTTTTTATAAGAAACCGGTTTATAAGAAACCTAGTACTAGAGCCCCAAAAATTTAAGAAACTTTTAGAACTACATCAATATCTTTAAGAAAATCTGAAAAGATAAGAGGACTTTCTGAGCCGGAAAGTAACATGTCAACAATACATTTTTGCTTGATTTAAGTTTGCTAAACGTTTTTATTTAGAGGAACATAGGATAGAATTAAAAATTTTAATACAAGAAATATGCGAGGGAAAGTGCAAAATTTGATGTTAATTGCGTATCTAGAAATAAGAAACTTTTAAGAAACTTTTAGTACTAGAAACTGGTGAAAAATTAAGAAACTTTTAGTACTAGTACCCAAGCTAGGTTTCTTATAGAAAAAACGTGTATCAGTCATAAACTGGGGATTTTTCAGAAGAAATCTTGTCAAAGAATGGCTGAAACGAATGCTGGTGAGTTTGCAATTCAGAATTGAAATTCAAAGTTGGGGAATCCCTCGTAAAGTTGAGGGATGAAAGAAATTAACTCGGGGCCGTTGAGGATGAATGCAAAATTTAAAACTTTGATTTCTGATCCAAGAAATAAAATTGTATTATTTGGTTAATGTCTGATTGAATGCGGTCCAAAATGTTATGACTAAGGGTCCCTTTCCTATGCTTTAAAATTAAATTAAAGTTTCCAGAAATTCTGTTGCAAAACCAATTTATTTTAACTGTTTTGTACTCTTATTCAAAATCTAGCCTGCCTCTAGTCCGTTTTCACAGATTTGCTCAGGTTTTTACTGGGCATCTTAATACTCAAATTATAATGAAATAACATCATTTTGAAGCTTATTTCTTACTGCATATGATGAATTGCAAATAAGAACAAAAAAGCCAGAGATTACCTCCAAATCTGAAACTTTTTATTCATGTACCCCCACCTCTATTTGAGTCTTTCAATTTATCAACGGTCGCTGAAAATGTAGGCCTGAAATGAATTAAAGACTTGATAATCTCATTTTGATTGTTGTTTAAAGAAAGCTAAAGTCCATTGCTTTCATCTTATCCAAAAAATATCACTCCTGTATCATGTAAAGTGGTCTTAAATCGCTTTGTAAATCTGGGCCTAATTTGAGTTCAAGACGTTTTGGTGGCCATTTCAAACTCTTCGTTCGAGTACTTTTAATAGTCAAGTGTAAACTGTTCCATGCACACGCAAGATCTGGTCAGAAGGGTTATGCTTCTCAGACTGGACATAGTGCCAGTTTAGCGACTGCAGGAGCCAGGGCTTAACACCTTGTTTTAACTTAGTTTATGTCTAATGTACGGTATTTTACATTTTTTTCTATTTTGCGCCATTGCCAATATGAAACGCTGGGCCTGGGGTCATGGCCCCCCTGGCCGCTACCTAGAACTGCCACTGGGGTATATACATTACATTTCCCACATCAGACCTGCCAATTTTCTCTGCATGAAATTCAAGAAATGTTTTGATCTTTTCTTCCTTCTATTGCCTTTCTTTGTCAGTGCCTTTCACCCATAAAGGACGAAGTGGAAGTCTTTTGGTGAAATCAGGAGAGTCTAAAGGACTCATCTCAATTTATAAAGAGGGCTGCAGTTAAGAAGGGTCTCAGGAGTAATTCACAAAAAACTAAATGGATGATCAGTAAGAAAGATATTGAGAATAATTTTGCCAAATATTTTTATAGCATGCAACCCCTATCTACTGATTTATATCAAGGCACGAGCATAAAGGGTAATTTTACAGTGTCAAGAAACTTTCTAGTCTTGGCAGAGAATTGCACCCTACAAGGTTGGGATCCCCCCTTCTAACCATGAACAGAGTAATATCACCCTTTTTGGACTTGACCTATATCATTAATGTAACTAATTCTTTTTGATAGAGAAAAGAAGACATGGTGGGGTGGAAAAAAAGAAAGCTCGCACCCAGAACTCTACCTTGCAAGATATGATGAAATATTCAAAATCATTGAAAGTCTTCCACCCATCGACTTCTTGTGCCTGCAAGAGTTTTGGTTTCAAAATGAAATTGCAGAGCTGTTTGAAAAGCGAATGGGGGACAGGTATATCCATCAGACAATTTTTCTGTAAAAATCATCTGTCATTTTATCCCTGCAATGATGGATGGTATCATTCTTAGACAAGACCGACATCTTCCCTCAAATACTTTGCTCCTAAGACATGATGGTACTATAATGATTCAATGAAGTCCCTCATCTTAAATAAACCCCCTTTCCAATGCGCCCCTCTTTATTTCATTTTGGTCTTAAAGTTCTTTTACAATAAAATACTCTTTGAGAGTTGTAATGATGAAGATTCATAGACCCTTAATACCCGTGTTTAGACAATGGTGTCTGACTATGAGTGTTGACGCAATCTTCAGAAGTTATTATGTTTTGCTATGTTTCCTATTTTTCTCGCATCCTCTAGCTCTGTATTGATCCTCTAATTTTTTCCTTATCACATATTTTACAGTTTTCTGCAAACTTGAAAATTGCTTTATTTCCTCTCAGGTATATCATATATAAACACAGAAGACCAACAAGAAATGATGGTGTTGCTCTGTTGGTTGGAAGACATTACAAGTAGGAACCATATGAACTATTCAGAACTATCTGGGAAATGTCTTAAATAAGAGGTTTTGGGCCATTTATAAAAAGCTCTGGTTTGAGTGCAAGAACAAATTTGATTTTTTATGGTGAAGAGCTCTTCAAAGACAGGGTGAATTATGAGAAAGAATGTATAATTCATCAAATTGATTATCACTTAAAATATTACTAAAAAATATTTTCAAACTATTTCTTATTGGCTTGGAAATATTTTCACGACTAGCTTGAATCAACATCAATTAAGGAACTTATTAGTTAGTTAGTTAGTTAAAATAAGTTCCATACCTTGGTTGAATAAGGAGTATCATTTTTGAAGCACCTGGTATATAGTTTTCATTGTGATACTCTGTTAATTGATAGTTTTTTTTTTAGTGTGAAGGATGTGGAGTATATTAAATTCAATGATATTGGAATGAGGGTGGCTTTGCTGGTTCATGTTGAAAATTCATCCACTGGAAAAGAGGTAAGAATTCTTACAATTAATACTATTCAACTATTCATCTCAAATATGACCAAATCTTTTTGCAGTTGAATTAGTATTTTGATATCACATTTTGTTGACTTGTTTCTATTCTTTGCACTTATAGGCAATAATTGTCACGACACATTTTACGTATTTGGCAAACCGCATCGACCAATACACTAGAATGGTGAGTATTGATTTTAACTTTAGCCTTTTCCCCTTTTAAGATCCAATTCCTCTTGCAACTCATACTTTGTGTTGCAACTTTTTATTCTTTTCCCCGACCACAAAATTACCCGCTGGGTATTGAATTTTTAACAAATCTATCTCGGATCCCCTTAATTTTTTTTCATTATCTACAGACGCAGGCAAACAAATTAGGACAGGCAATAGATCAGTATGTTACCAGGTAAGACTATTTAGATACTTAAAGCTTTTAATCATTTTAAGATACTTTATGTGAGGAAAATGACCCAAGTAGGATTTGAGCCTCTACCACTAACCTAATGCTGCTTTACTGACTGAGTATCTGATTATTTGTTGCTCCGACTGATTGTGTGGTGAAGTTGTCACCCTTTGGCAGGTTTGGCGGGTTGTTGAAGAGCTGGGATAGGTTTGTCTTTGTATTTGGTGAGTGTTGGTACAATTTGTGTGATTGAACTCACTTTAGTTTGCTGACGGATTAAATGGACTGCCGCTGCTAACTCAGTCAGTAGAGCAATTACACGAATAATCAGTGGTAGTGAGTTCGATTATGCTAGAGTAATTTTTCAAAGACACACATTTTTTCAACTAAAACTCAAATGTTTCTTCTAACCCTTTTGAAATGGGTCTTTCGTAAAAGTAAATCTAAAGACTTCCCGCTTTTCCAATTAGTATAGCTTTCCTCCCATGAAATTTTCCTCCCTTAGATAAGATAGAAACAGTGATTTACATGAGTGCTTATTTTATCATTCTGTCCAGTTTAGATAAAACTGATGTTCCGGTTCTGCTATGTGGTGATTTCAATGGTGGCTCAGACGGCCCTGTGTACAAATACTTCAATGACCTCGGGTTCACGTCAGCCTACAAAAGTCGCCATGGTGACGAGCCTAAGGTTACTCACATCGACCACAAAGGAACATTGTTGTCTGTTGATTACATTTTCTACAGGTGAGTTGCTACACGTTTTTTAGAAGAACACTTTGTTTGAAAGTAACACTTTTTTCAATGAGCCCTCAAAGTTGCTTAGATAATTGGTTTTTTAAGCACTCAAAGCTTAACTATACTCGGATAGCCCTATATTAGATACTACTATTATTTATAGTCCAAATGTAAGAAAACTGTGAAAATACCTTATAACTTTTTTAACTATATAGTCTTCTGTAACCAAACAAGCTCTGGAATTTTTAGCACAGTTGCTTAAATACCTGGTAATTGTTCTGGTCATAAGCCCTTGTTTCCTTGTTCCTTTTATTGAGAAAAGTGTATTTGTGAAATAACGGTCTTGACTCTCTATGACTGTGACCCCTATGCCATGTATTGATCCCAGTACTGTCCTGTGCACAAAATCCCTCCGTCTATCCACAAAGAAAGTGTCAGCCGCACATAATCCTCGTTATTTGGCTTTTTTGTGATTTATGACTTTTTATATGGGTGTAAATCCAGGTACTTAGGCTACACACTTCTGGTGGTTATATTTTTCTTTCAACGTCTTTATCCAAGAATTTTCTCTCAGTTATACACATAATTGTTTACTATTATAATATGATAAAGCCCCCCTATTGAATAATGGAACTGGAATACACGCTTTTTTCTATAAGGAACCTAGCTCAGGGCCTAGTAGTAAATGTTCCTTATTTTGAGACCTCTTTTGACCACTTTGTAGTTCTAAAAGTTCCTTAATAGTTCCTTAATTTTAAGTGTTTACTTAGTAGATAGGAATAAGTATCAACGCAAGAAAAGCATTAAAACTCGACATTTAGCAATAAACTCGCGATAAGGAAACATAAAACATATTATAACATAAAGAAGCTTAGGATAGACCTATATAACGTAATAGCTAGTTACATGGTCATTAGAGAAGTTACATATCTACACCAAATGAGTATATACAAAATCATAAAGTTTCTTAGTGATTTGACCTTTAGTAGTAAAAGTTTTTAAGTTTTTCGACCTTCGACAAGTAGGATCCTTATAAAAGGTTCCTTATAAAAAAATGCGTGTAAACTGGAATAAACCCCCTTTCTCAAACAAGCCACTCGCTTTTTCTTTGGTAGTCAAAATTTACGACAAACACATAGAAATTGTGGATACTCTTTTTTCTTTTTATAAGAACCAGTAAAATTTGTTTGAAGCTAGGTGTTCTTAAATACTCCTCCATTTTCATCCTGAAATATTATTAAAATTGTTCTTAGATTCATAATGCTTTTAAAGCCTGTTTTGCTATCACATGTGTTGAATTTTTAAATAATTGCCACTTTCCTGGCCCCTTTGACATCTTAGTTTACTGCCCAATAGGCTTCTTTTGAATATATTCATTTTTCAGTGTTATGGTTATTTCTAATAGTTCTTGAATTGTGCAGAAATATATAGGTTCAGCTTGTTCCTACCTCGTTCACATATGGCAGAATTCGAGCCTCGTGATCTTATAAAATTGTTCTTATGAAGGAATAAGACTGTAATTATAAAGCAGCTGGTTTAAAAGGACAAAATTGAAGATGTTTATGTAGAGTGGTAGACTTAATAGCTCATCTACAGGCGTTTAACGAAACGATTTGGCTGCCTACTTAAGCAGCTAAATGTTGGCTCCTTATTTACTTTCGATATAATTTTACGTAACTTTTCAAGATAATTCTTTTTGTGGTCCTGTCTCTTAAACTGTTATGCTTTTTATTCTAGAATGCCTGCCGAATTAGGATGTTCTGTCATCAATGCGTTTTTAGTGCCTAAAGATTACAACGATAAGGTAAGTTGATTTCTTGCTTTCTTCCTTTATTTCTATTGAGTGGTAGAGCCCCGTCATTTTTTCATTGGCTAACTCTGTAATCACACAAGAAATATCCTTATTTATAACAAATATTCCAATTAAATCAAGTTAAATAGCCAGATAATGAAAATACTGAACTTATCAGTTACAGCCCTTCCTCAGTAGCCCTTCCTCATTTATGTTTATAGGATAAGTTATTCTAAAGATATTTTGAGATAATCTACAAAATTGAGTAATGAAAGACACCTCACACCCAAAAACTGCCTTAAGAACGAAAGCAAATACAGAATTGTCAAAGATTCATTTACTCCAGAAATATATTGTTATAGAAAATTGCCCATTTAAACTGCGTTTCACATTAAAAATTAACAAAGGCATATTAATCAATGTATTTGAACCAATTATCCTTGCAATTCTTAAATAATTTTGCTGTTGAATGGAAACAAGTCATTTGATTTGATTTGAAAGAAATCAAGACGCTGCTATTCCTCTCAAAACTATTCCTCTCAAATGCACAAATCACGTGCTATTTTCTCTCACTTTCAGGAGTGGCCTAACGAATACAAAGCTTCTGATCATAGACTTGTTTATGCTGAAATTGTTGTTTCACCGAAGAGAACTTGAGAAGGTCAATTTTAGGTTTGTGTGTATCACGTTATGTTGCTTGTACAGTGTAATTTTGTGTATTAATTGACGATTTTATGTATTATATTATTATTTACGAAAGGGGACGTGTCCAATATGGAATCTGTTTTTATTTCCATTTTATTTTGTAATTATGGATTCCAGTACTTCTTATATCAACCCCTAATTTAAGCAATTTGATTCACTCTAATTCACATGAAAACGAGATTACCCCCAGTAAGAGATTGCCTGAAACTGATTTTTGAGCCTCCGACAAATTTATCAATGGTGATAAACTTCAACTCGTGTAGTCCAGCTCTGAAGTGTGGCTGAGGTTCCAGGCCAATGAAATCTTATCAAAATATTAGAATTTAATGTTCTTGTACCATTGAACATTTGAGCTTGAAAGTCACGATTTGGCATCAAGCTCAAACCTGAGCTTTGACAAACTGCCTAAATATCTTTTCAAAAATCGTTAACTCACTGATTTTTTAGATTTTTTTTGAAGCAATCATGTACATGGTAACTGAGCTGGAAGCTGGAGCATTTTTATGTTACACCCAGTATTGTTATTAAATAAAAAAAGAAAGTGTACTTTAGACGACAAATGCTCACATTTTATTTTGCGTCTTTGTTAATATCAAGCAATGAAATAATGTTTAATTGTTTTTAATGTTGGTTTTTTTACTTTTTTCAACTGGTACGTTAGTCAGATAATCCTGTAACAAACACTCATTCAATTCATGGTGCATATGTTAGAAAAACCTTAAGTTACAATAATTTTCAAAATATTTACATGGAAAATTCTTACATGGCCACTATGGAAGCTCACTTATACGATAAGCTGAATATTTAGGACGAATTGTATGAAGAATCAATAACAAACAACAAAATTACATTGGTACTTTGGTGCTGGTATTGAAAAACATGGGCCAGCTTTGCCCCTCGTGCCTGATAGGGTTGAATTATAGTTTCCAAGTGAAAATCCCATTTACAAGCATATGTTGGAGTGATTTCAACTAGGGCTAAGTGCTGAAATTGCTCAAATCAAAGGTAAATGGGAGGTAAACTCGATCACTCAAAATCGTCTAGCAATGGCTTAACTATTTTTTACTGTCTTTTTCTTAATAGAGTAAAAGGAGGTGAATGTAGGAATGATTTACCATCCTCTTTACCAAAAATGTGGACTTTCGTCATCAAAGTGGTTTTGACAAAGGATTTTACTCATATCTGCTCGGAAGTATGGTTAATTTATGGTTCACCAATCCAATATCCATTTCATGTGAACTCGAGAAGAGTTCAGTGTGTGGCCTACCAGTCATAATGGCCTGGCAAAGCTTGATTTGGCCTACCTCGTTATCCCATTCTTTCCTGGGTACCAGACAGGCACAATTACTAGACTCTCTGTTTAAGAGATAACTCGTATCAGGGCCGGATCCAGCACCAACAGAAAGGGGGGCGTAATACATATATCGAAGGATAATGTAAGGGAAATAGGGTATTATTAAGTTGATTTTGTTGTTTTTCTACCAAAATAGGGTGGACGTAAGCCCCTTACGCCCCCCCCTTGGATCCGGCCCTTGGTATAAAAGATGGCAGCTTAATGGCAGTAACCAGAGTGACTTCGTTATCAAAGCACAAACTTGGCCTAATTGTCTTTCTTTAAGACTTTAGGAGTTCTTGGACTCTGGGCAGAGCAAAGGGTTATTGTCTGAGGGTCCAGTTAATTGGGAACAGCAACCGCGATTTGCCTTGTTATTAACTAGAAAATGTGATTTTGCTGCTTGGGACTGGGATATTGGAATAGAAAGTAAATTGAGATTGGGATTGTCAAATATCTCAATATTGGCATTTCTCTGTATTCATCCTTGGGATTCGGATTTTTAATCATTTCAGTGCTGGGAATTGCCCCCTTCAGTAGCCTGCATCACAGACACTGACATTTTCAAAAGAACATTCATTTACTTCTGAAGGTGGTTTGATCTGTGCACAGGCCACCATTCAGGACATTCTTGTCGTAGGGAATACCGTAACAGAACAGTCTTTGGATGGTACAGAACTTCAGTATAGCCAGCAATATCGGAAACATAGCGAAACGAACACATAGATTTCTTGAGCTTTTCGTCTGACACTCAACAGAGTAATACGTCAGAAAGAGAACGAAACAGAAATTTCTTTCAACATCTGGCAATCCTCGCCATAAGGTTTTGAGACACAATGGTGATTTTAGCATTATCTTTAACATGCAGCTATTAACCTGTAAGATGATGTTGAAGCCCCCCCTCCCCCCAAACCAATGTTGATATTAGGTCTGGATGTCATCGGAGGATGTTGCAGATGCATTTCCGCACCAAAGCAACATCTGAAACAACATTGTTTAGGGGGGATGGGGGTCTTTCTTCGACAATTAGTATATATCGAGTGGCAATCAAGCACTGTCTCATACCTTATGTCAAGGATTGTCTCAGACTCAACTTTTTTCAATCTTATCTCACAGGCAAGAAAATTTGAGGTATACACAAAATCCAGTAGCTGAGCTCAATTCTATCATCCAAATGGTTCTCAGTGCTTTCTGTAAACCTCTATTTAGCCATTTATGGTGAAAATAAGGCTGATTAATTGTGGGCCTGTATAGTCAATTTTGTCGCTTTTTTGAAACGTGTTATATTTGATTGTACGGTTAACGGAACGGTTAACACTTAACACTTTTAATGCCCCAGTACTAAGATTTTCACGATTAACACGGTTAACGGCTATTATTTAAATAATAAGACTATTATTTTATATAATAGCCGTTAACCGTGTTAATCGTGAGAATCTTAGTACTGAAGCATTAAAAGTGCTAAGTGTTAACCGTTCCGTTAACCGTGTTATCCAATATAACAAAATTCTAGAAGTATGCCTTAAATAAACATGTTGGCCTAGTTCTTTCATTAAATTATCTACACATTTATTATGACACGATTAACGGAACGGTTAACGCTTAACACTTTTAATGCCTCAGTACTAAGATTTTCACGATTAACACGGTCAACGGCTATTATTTAAAATAATAGTCTTATTATTTAAATAAAAGCCGTTAACCGTGTTAATCGTGAAAATCTTAGTACTGGGGCATTAAAAGTATTAAGTGTTAACCGTTCCGTTAACCGTGTTATCCAATATACCATGTAAAAACATAACATACGAAGTAGTCAAAAGGCCTAATAGCCTGAGATCCAAATAAGCCTCCGTTTCACTATAAATGACGTCACAATAGTATACAGAGCAGAGTGGTAACAATTTTGATGCTAGAATCGAACTCAGCTAATGAAACTGGTATAAAAACGTAATTTTCTTTTATGTACGATGAGTTTAAGAAAAGTTGGCTGCGAGACAATCCTCGCCATAAGGTTTTGAGACACAATGGTGATTTTAGCATTATCTTCAGGGGCGGATCCAGACTACGGCTACTACGGCTCGAGCCGTAGTCAGATTTTCAGACATAGCATTTTATATTTCTTATAATTAGGGCTCTTAGATAAAATGTCTAAGATTATTTCATCATAATATTTATCTCTTTGTTTTGTTCCCTGGAACCTCAATTCTAAAGAAGCTCCATTTCTTCTTTTAAACAAATCTCCGCGTAGTTTTTGTTTTAGGGAACGGGGCAGACAAATCGTCTTTTCAATTTACTGTGGGGGAGCAGTACGGCTCAAGCGGCTCAAAAAGAGCGGGAGCCGTAGTGGGATTTGAAAAAGTTAAACGTTATCCAATGAGAGAAGAGAATTTGTGGCTCATTTTGGCGGGAGCCGTAGTGCACTACGGCTCGATTTGAAAAATTGGGTTATGCCCAATCAAAGGCCGAGTTGACTACGGCTCAAAATGAGCGGGAGCCGTAGTGAGAGTTTGAAAAAGTTAAGCTTCATCCAATCAGAGTGGAGTATTCGCAGCCAATTTACGCGGGAGCCGTAGTGAGCTGCAGTGAGAAGCCACAAGGAATTCGATATCAAAACATATGGATGTCGCAGCTTCGAAGCTCGGATCGAGAACTGATAGTCGCCGATAAATCTTAAACAAAACTCGCATTTTCTAACCTCTATTTCGTGTATATCATTATTTTATAGTCTATAGTCAAAAAAGGAATCTCAGAAATATACCTTAGCTACTCCTTTGGACACTTAAAAACACGCGTTCTGGGTATTTAGGCCCTTGCCTGCTCAATCAAGGCCTTATGAAATTAAAAGCAAAGGAAGACATAGAAGGTATGGTTGTTATTTTCAAAGCTACTACCTGATTGATATTTGTTTGAATCACATACACTCTTTTTGAGAAGAAAGATTTCATGAGGGTGCACGTTTTTTTAAAGAAACTATAGATGTTTGCTAGCACTGAAAGTTTCTTAAAATTTTGAAATTATCGGATTTTTAGTACTCAGAGTTTTTTTGCAAGTTTCTCACGCATTTTTCCGTGCATTTTTCGTTACAATCTTCATGTTTACATCCCTTTCCGAAAAAAGCATTTCAAAACTAGACTTTTTGAAGCTTGTCCACATTGTTTAGACATCCACTCAAGTGCCTTAAAAGTGGTAATTTGATACAAGAAGCAAGTGGAAATAAAGTGAAATTACGCGTAAGATTCCTTTGTAAAACTAATAATTAGTTTCTTGAGGTATATTCTACCAGTACACGACTTTCTTAAATTTTTTGACCATTCAAGGGTCTGGGTTTCTTATAATGAGTTTCTTGTAAAATAATTCGTGTAAGATACGAGTAGGAATCTGGCAGTGCGCTATCTGAATGGTGTCAATGCTTCTTATTTATTCTTTTGGGGTTAGGAAAAATGAAATTCGATTGAGATTTAGTCCTCTTTTTAACAATAGAAATCGTTAAAAAGGAGAGTGAACTGCCTTCATTTTGGTGTTTTGTTAAATAAACAATTTATTTGTTAAAGTATTATTGCTTAATGGCTTGCATTATTAAAGCGTGCTAAAATATTGAATACCATTAAATAAAAAAATGGTTTATTAAGATCTAAAATCAAGAAAAGGAGCTTTATAAAAAGACTGAGAAAATATTTTATGGTCTTGAATGGAACATTGTTTTTATAGCATGAGCGGAGCGATTTTAAGCCCTCAGAAATTCCAAAACCTCAAGGCCTCACCGGGGGATCCGCCCCCTGGGCCACGCCCATTTTTACTTTGACCATTTGAGCCGTAGTCAGAATTTTTCCTGGATCCGCCCCTGATTCTTTAACATGCAGCTATTAACCTGTAAGATGATGTGGAAGCCCCCCCTCCCCCCAAACCAATGTTGATATTAGGTCTGGATGTCATCGGAGGATGTTGCAGATGCATTTCCGCACCAAAGCAACATCTGAAACAACATTGTTTAGGGGGGATGGGGGTCTTTCTTCGACAATTAGTATATATCGAGTGGCAATCAAGCACTGTCTCATACCTTATGTCAAGGATTGTGGGTATATAAAACTGTTAGGTTTCTGTTTCGTTCTCTTTCTGACGTATTACTCTGTTGAGTGTCAGACGAAAAGCTTAAGTAATCTATGTGTTCGTTTCGCCATGTTTCCGATATTTCTGGCTATACTGAATACCGTAACATATGATATAGCAAACTTTGCTGTAAGTCAGAACAAGATTGGTATAATTGGTACCCTACATCCCAGACCAAATCAAGAGTCTGGTACCTAGTGTAATGTATGGCTATCAAATCAACAAATTTTATAATTTTTGTATTTTTTAGCACTTTCGATTGTATCCAGTTATATACAGAGACGTGGAAACCCGGACACTGGAGGGACACACCCCTAAAAATTTGCCCCCCCACTCTTAGTAAACTCCTGTGCCCCTACTGGACAATGTTGAGTCTGCTTGTTTTCAAAAAGCACTGGCACTATTAGCGAAGGATGTTTCCAATCACTCAGCAGCGATAAATCTCAAACGATTGTGACAACGTGTCGGCCACACCTTCCATACCACAGTACACGTAATGTCGACGTTGTTCGAATTTCAACCCAACCTTCATAAATATGTTTCGACTTCAGTCTGCAAATTAGCCTGCAAGCAGATCGAACCTCTTGCTAGATAGGAGAGTGGTTTACAGCACTTTCTCAAAGGAGCAATGCGCATGTTTTTTATTTTTGAGGTGATTTTCACCTTTGAACACCCCCACCCTTCTCAAAAGCATGTTTTAGATGCTTTTCTGGAAAGAGCTTTACCATAGGGAACTTGCATTGTCTTTATCTCAAATAGTTATGAAAATAGCAAGAAATATTCTGATCTTATTCCAGCCTAGTGTTTCTTATAAAGGTTGTCCTTGTGTTTTTGAAAACTTTTAGAAAAAATAGAGGCTCAGAAATATGATATATATTCTTATGAAAATAGAGAGTACTGAGCCTATAACTATTTTTAAGGAGAACGATAGCTACATAGAACCCGTTCTAAATGGGGGCTCAGATTATCACTCCCCTAGATTCCCTATAGCTACGCCCTATCGACAGCTGTTTATCATCCTGGAATCGTAAGGAGCAACCCTCTTGACAGCTATTTCGAAACCTGGACAGCATTTGTTTACCTGGTGAGCCGTCCTTGGAGCACAGTTGCCTTTCCCATTGTTCAATGTTTCAATAACAGCCACAGCTGTTGCTCGGAGCTTCAGGCGAATTCTCTCACCCAACATCCAGCCTTCTATTGTATTTATCACCCATATTTACCAATTTCTAATCTTTTTCCAAAAACACAAACAACACAATGTTTTGAGTACACTTTTTATCAACAAGCAACGGGATGGACTTTGGTACAGATCCTCGCAGTTGCCTAACATTTTGCGAAAAATATCAGACAGTTTACCTACATGTACACTTTTTTCAATAAGCAACTGGACTTTGGTTCCAGCACTCAAAATTGCATAAATATTTTGGAGTTTCACCCTCAGAATTACTAAGATATTGTATTAGGCTCTCGTATTACTAAGATATTGTTGAAGTTTTGAACAGACAATACATAGAGCTTTCCCTGTACTCCAAACGTTTGAGTTATACCAATGCTTCTTATAATAGTGAAACATAGTGCGAGCAAAAAGGGTAAAACAATTTCAGCACTGTTGTTTAAGTGCTTAGTTGCTTGATAAATGTCATCGAGCCCTGGAATTGTTTATTGTTCAGTTCGATCCAGTACTGGTTTCTTATCGACGAGTTACTTTTAAAAAAAAGTGTAGCCTCGAAAATCCTTTCTATTGCATTTTTCCAGCAAGAGGCAGCTAGTAAAACAATGTCAGAAATTCATAGCCTTAGTTTGATGCTTTTTGTAGTGCTTTACTACTAATACCTTACCCTCCATCCTGGGCCACTATTTTCTTATTGAAAGGTGGCTTATTAAAAAATAAAGTATGTACTCGAATTTGCGCTTCAGTTTAGATCGTTGTTGTTGCCATACTTAACAATTTACGTTGGTAGTGCATTTGTTTGTTACGATGATGATGAAATGCTGAGCCAGTACTCCTTGTAACTTAAGTGATGACGAGGAGAATGTGCCTTGTATTAATTGTGGGAAACTGTACGGAGAGGAGTTGAAAAGCTCAAGCCACATTGGGTTTCGTATGACATTTGCACCGTCTGGACATGTATTTCCTGCCTACCAGAGGACTTTGACTTAAATGAAGAGTATCTTTGCTTTGAATGTACTTTGTAGTTTGGACATATTGAGTGGTTTGAGCCTTACTTTCATGCATTACTAACTGTCACCCATCTTACCCCAGTACCGGGGTAAGTTGGGTGACAAAAATACTGTTTACATTTTGTTTAATAGTTGTTTTACTGATCAAATAACTTTTCATGTTACCTTATTTTCTAATTCTACAGACATGTAATGCTATTTCTGTGACTTTTTAGCATTGTTTGCAATTTTTTGAAAAAGTTACTGTCTCTTGAATTTTAAAATGGCCTAAATCCCACCCAACTTACCCCGGTAGACCCTAACTTATGGAGCTGAAGTTCCTTGTCAAAGATCATGTTCAAACATTCATAGGAAATTCACAAACAAATGAGCATTAGATGTAATGGTTCATTCATTCTTAAATGAAAAATATGTACATAAATCATTATAGAACCTTTAGTAGAAATCAGTGTTGGCGTCATGAAAATATAGAAGTTTGTTTCTATTCTATTTTACAGTGCTTTGAGGGATTACCGACGTATCTCTGCTTGACAACAACCACCAAATCACGAAAAACCTAATACACGCTTTTTTAAAAGAAACTTCTAACAGAAAATGAGTTTTACTAACAGAAAATTTGAGAAACAACTATTATTAACTGTGATCAACTATGGTTTGTGGTGAAGCCAGTCCCATTTATGATAGAAATAAGTAAGGAACAGTAGATACTAGTACCTACATCTAAATTATCTAAACCTTTGAGGAGTCAATAGTTGCTTGAAAGTCTGTAGTTTGCCTTACATAAGAACGGTACACCCATTTTTTGTAAACAAATTGTTATAATAAAACCAGACTCTTGTAAGACGAGGCATATCTTTAGATTCAATACATGTAGCATTCTATCTAAGTTACTTTCTGGTCTGAAAATCCAATCTTTAAGAAACTTTTGAGACTGGCCGGGGCAGTTGATTACACTTTTTTAAAATTAACACTTATCTTTGAGCTCTGCTTAATTTGGAAGCGAATTTCGCAAGCGTGCATAGCTCCTCATAAAAAGCATGAGATGGTCAAGCGGGGCCAAGCCAATCCCATGGCGAAGGGATAGAGAAGTTTATCCTTGAGTCTTTTCATTGACATTGATTAAATTACATCAAAGAGCACAGGAATTTGAGCTGCAAATACGCATAAGAGAAATGTCAATAAAACTTCAGGTTTTAACCTGCCATTCGAAGAGTTCATATCGTTCGTAGCAACAGGCTTGGCTGTCGTTTGTTTATTGTTTGCATTTTTCCTGCCAACTATTTTTATAGGTCTTTTCAAAAGCGGCGAGGTTTTACAAAGATGGAAGGTATGCGCTCTGATCCCACGACAGAAATTCTCTTCCGTCAAAGTGCCACTGCACTCGCAATCCAGCAAGCCTTTCGTGATGTTATTGGAATATAAAACGTCTTGAACTTTTTCACAAGTCTTGGTACACTCTGTACCAGATATCAAATGCGTACATTTGACGTAAAATCTCTCCATAATACTGGCACATCCTGTGTTATTGTCACATCTTCGACTAAATTTGGCACAGCCAATTTTTCCACTGTTCATTTTACTTTTCCAACATTTCATCGTCCTTGCCTTAATGGTCAGGCATTCCGCGTCTCTCTCGCAAGAACAATCTTGAAAATACTTCCCGATGGGGTCCAAACTGAATCTTTCAATTGCTTTCCTGCAGCCTTCTGTGCAAATCTTCCCTTCGCCTGTCAATAACTCGTTACATTCCAACTTGATGTTGAACATCCCGGCAAAACAATTGTATCGCGAATTACAACGTTTGAGCAACGAAAAACAGTTTCCTTGCTCTATTTTATCTAACAAAACACTTTTTACCATCATCGACAATGCTATGTAAACTGCAAGCCAATACATACTCCAGGCTGTTGGCAAGCAGAACTCGAGCAGTGTTTGTTCCGAAATTTGACGTTTTGCTCCGCGTATTTATTTACAACCCGCGATGGATCGTACTCTGCTCACAGGAAACCAATATTTGATTGGCATATATTTACTTGTGAACGTAATGAATAGTTATTCGATAAAGCCCCTGTGGTTTTTGCCAATTGTCTTCTATTTTATTGACATCTGCTGCCATTGGATCAAATTTCATCTCCAATCCAATTCAATTTAGAATTAATTTCGTACCACTGAAAAGTATCGTATGCAAAGAATGCAACACAAATTCAATCGAAGACGAAATACATTTCCTCGTAGATTGTGTAGCCCATACAGATATCAGGAGAAAATATTTTACCCTAGATTAAAAGTAATAGATTCTAATAACGAGAGTATCCAAAAATCCAAAGAGATCATGTTAATGGAAGATAAAGAAAGCCTAAAATCTCTTGCATTATTTTTGAAAGACGCTATTGGAATTTGGAAATCAAAATTAGCTCAATATTAAAACAAAAAGGAAATTAGGTCAATATGAAATTCCACACTTTTTTATAAGAACCCTAGCTCTATTCCTGCACTGCAAACCACGCAGATATGGGAAAATGATATATTCTCTTTTAATAATGGACACTCGATCCCCATATTCACTCCAAAATCTGAACATGTTTGTAAAAATATTAATTCTATAACAGAACTCAACTAACAAGAGCGACGCAAAGATCAAAATTTTTCGTCGAAAATGAAAAATCTCCGACCAAGATTTTTACTGCTTGTTCATACTAGGGGTGTCAAGGGGCTCTCTGATTTAGGCTCACGGATCTGTATGGGTGAAGTTTTAGAGGAAGTGCTTGCGAGCGTAGCGAGAAAAAAATTTTAGGTTTTTTCTGCAAAAGCGTAGAAAAACCTTTGGAAGTCTAAAACAAATAAGTGTCTTCTGATCATCAACCAGCAGTACATTTTAAAAATTATAGTCATGTCATTACAAATAGGAAAGTTTGAAATTTTAAGTGTCTTCCATATAGATGAGATGAAATAGAAAAACAGAAGGCGAGCGTAGGGAGAAAAAGTTTTTAACTTACGTTCCCTGGATGTCAGAGATTTTATAAGAGCTAGGCTAAGAGTTTACAGAACAGATGAGGAGGGCGAATTTACTCTTATTCACCGATAAGTTCAGGCATGACACTCCAAATATCCACCCATAGATGCCTTCTTGTGCAGAATGGTTGAACGAAACACTTGTAGGCAGTTTCTCCGACATAATCTTGAAAGTTTCATCATTATAAGCAATCACAAATTTCCGACAAACTAACGAATTTTCCAATAATTCCGGAAGATTTTTTGCTACGGGCCAACCCCCTCTGCCTCCCAGCCAAACGTGTTTGCCCCATTTGCCCCTGCAAAAACGCTTTAAAATTCTTCGTGCCCACGAGAATAAAGCTCTAGTCTTGCTTTATTTACTGAAATTTGGAAAATTAACAATTTTTTTGGCCAAATTTGTGGGGGGGCCATGGCCCCTGTGGCCCCCCCGGTGGCGTGGGCCCTGTTTCTTATGGAGGGAAGTGATTTTTCACCAATTTATCGTCCCTTAACCCTATTAGCGTACCGTATCCTTCTCAAAAATGTGTGTCAATCCAATTACTTGGCAGGAAAAGGATTGAGAAGAGACGATCGTTTTGGTAATACATAAACCAATTCCCAATTTTTGCTTTCCTTAGTTTTTGTTTAGTATAACAACGGCCTTTTAGCGTTAGAGCAGATTTTCGGTGTTGCAGAAAATGGACAGGCTTTGGTTAGGGTAAGGATAAAAAGGACCAATAAGGACCCCCATTTTTATAGGACGAGTTATTTGTTATTGTTGTATGATTTTCGTGCAGTGACAGACAAGCACTCATCACCGTTTCCGGAGATCACGGCACCCAAATAATATAGCGTGTTGTGTTGTTGCTGTTGTTTTCGCGCTCAAATTTTAACGGAATTTGAAGTGGAGCAATCGTTCAACATGGATCTCTGATGTGCCTGTCCAACTTTTTCACTGTTGATCGTATCAATTAAGATGGATGATGATGCAAAGACCTTAAAGGACGGTGAAATTGTCTGGGCGAAGTTGAAGCGTCACATCTTCTGGCCAGCAAAGGTATAATTTTGCTAGGCCTAGGCCTAACCTTAATTGTGGGCTCTCAGCTAGGGCCAGGTTGAGGGTGGTCGAGAAAGCTAACAAACAGAGAAAGTTGAATTTAATTGAATTGTTCTTAGGGCTTGGGCTTGGAACTAGGGTTAAAGGTCTAGGGCTAAGGATTTACCCCAGTACCCCAGTTACTCCTTAAATTCCCTAGAATTGCAACAAAAGGTGACCCAGCTTTTAGAAAATAGGGGGGTGGTCATGGTTAGGTTGTTTTCAGAGAAAGTTTGAAAGGGCCAGCTATTCTTTCATTATTTATCACATTTTCTGTTAGGTTGTTCTTGAAAAAGAAGATGACAAAGATCTCAGACTGGTCAATTTTTTTGATGAAGACACTTGGTAAGTCAAGTCGGTTGTTCTTCGTGGACATCAGAATGTGTGGTGTAGGTATATAATTTTCTAGCAGTACCAAGGAACTGGGAGACTCGCATTTTTTTATAAGCAATATCTGCTCAAACTCAGTACTTGAAATTGCTTAGCTAGAGGGCAAATTTGAGTACTCGAAATTGCTTAGCAATTGCTCAGCTTTTTTTACTGGAACTTATTTTTCTTAGCATACTATCTCACAAGGTATTGTGCAAGAAATGTAAATGGTATCTTGCATACAAAAGTGTGCTGGGGTTACTAATATCCACTATAACCTACTTCTCTATAGCTGCTGCATGATTTTCATTGCCAACTGGATTAGAACTAAAATTTTGAAATTGCTTAGTATTCCTCTATCCAGTACAAGAATTGTTTAAGTTTTTGTCTTGTTGAGTACTGACTTGCTTATAAAGCAGTTTGCTTAAAAAATCCGTGTAGCAGTTTTGAGGAAAATTTTCTCGAAGAACATGATTTAACCTCTAAAAGACAGAGTGCTTATGGTAAATTTATTGAAAAGAGATCCTTCTTCCAAATGCCCCTCAACTTTTCAGTACACTCCTACCCTCCTGAATCTAGGTGTCTGCAATGTGGTTCTTCTATCTCGAATGATAAGCTCCTGCAATACAGCCTATGTTTATCAGGTTTGGTCAGGAGGGCGTTTTTCATCAAACACAGAGACCTAACTTTAATAGTTATTCAGCCTGTGCAAGGCAAAAGGAGGAGAAGTCAGCAAAAGGGATAATGTAGGGAAAACAATTTTAACTGATTACCTGTTCAAATTAGGCTTTATGGAATCAACTTACCCTTTACTATGAAGAATTTAGAAGAACTAGCCATGTGCGTTTTGCAAAAGCAACTTAAGATGATCCTGTGCACAGACTCAAACCCAAACAAAGGAGGATAGATCAATGAAAAGAGTTGACTGTGTGTGGTACTATGTAGATATATCACAAAACTATAAAATTAAACAGTTAAGTACTGAAATAATAAAGATAAGATTTCAAAATGTCTCGGAATTATACCCATTATTAAGTGGTTTGCAATATAAATAATCCTCCCCCCCGATAGATTAACCAACCTTTGGGAGAAACAAATTACATCTTCATGATGCCAATCTTTCTACATCAAGTAGACCTCCCAAAAGATTGACCACAGGGAACCCACACGCAACGTTAGAAATAAATTACATCTTCAAGAAAGCGACAAAACGATCCTGACAACAATATCTTCAAACACTCATACTCATCTGATCATTCTACTGCTGATATGTCCATCCTTTGTCTATTGCATGCATCGCAAAATACAATCAAATGCAAGACTCTGGAAAAAACATTTAATCTTTAAATCAAAAACTCTTTACCCTAATAGACTAAATAAAAAATTCACCTATTTACAATAGGCTTTTCTCCCTCTTTTCCTTCCTCTTCCATTATCTAGCTACGTCACATCGCATCTCACATTCTCTTCTATCTTTCAAATCTTGTCTTCTCTTTGCTAGGCTCGACTTGTATAACAACCCACTTGATAATGGGTGTAATCTTGAAAATTTTTGTCTCTACTATTTTGGTACTAAACTGTTTAATTTCATTGTTTTGTGATCAAGGAGGATAGATGTTTAGTTTTGAGTCTGCGCTCTCTGAAGGCTGGACCCCCCATGCATGCTAGTAGTTGCTACATTTGACGTTTTTGTTATGTATTAGATTTTTTCTTCATTCTAATGATTGATTGTTCTACTTTAGGGAAGAAGTTGGCAGTTCAGTAAAAGTTTGTTGCTGGAACTGTGAAAAACATGATTCATATGTGAAAAAAGGAGAAAGTAAGTATTTATTTCTAATCATGCAGTAATGATGTTTTAAGTATTTTTGGTTGGTCTCATTTCTGCAAAATTCATCCGGGTGGTCTTGTGTGTGTATTTCTTCACTTCAAGTATTAATCAATGTCTAAGGCAGCTTCTCTTCATTTAGCTAATTTTGCTACAGCCCGCCCTCCAAACTTGTAACCGGATTGAATACAACTGAACCAATATATCTTCCATGTGTTCTTATAACGCATGCATATGGTATTATTTCTATCAATCAATTACCAATCTTGATTCTTACATTATTTTATTTAGTTGTGATTCACTTTAGATTGAGTCTGTTGTTTGATTCTGTATGGTTTCAGTTCTGATTATATATAGGTTCATCTCGTGGGGAAACCACAAAACAGGCTTGTCGAGATGGAGAGTTACCTTGAGACTTGCATTTTCTGTTTTAAAGTGTTATAAATGCCTTTTCCCCATGACTCATTCCAATTGAAGTTTTGTCTGTTACAACTGGTGAAATAACCGTTATATCCCTAATGATATTGAACTATTATTGATCCTGCAACTCTCTTTTTCTGCCCAACTAACTACCACACTTGCTTTTAACTTTTTTGGAAGGGATATGTTTATTACCTAACAGTACCATCATCATATTTCAGTAGCTGTAGTGTATTTAAAGTCTAGGATAATGTGTTTGTTTTGTGAATTGTTTGTCTAATATTGATGTTTTGCTCGATTCTCTTGGTTCATTTGATATTTGTAATATTTTACAGAACTGCCCAAAGTCCAGAAAAGACTGTCTTTCAATAGAGCTGTGGCATCTGCCATGGATGTTTTCGGAGGTAATTTATCTTCAGTGGGTAAAGCAAGATCAAATGTGCAATTGGATGGGGTGTGCTTTTGACTGCAAGCGCAAATACATGTTTTGTACTTCAATGACAGATGGTTTCCCCTTTTTATTGGAACTACCTCCTGCACTTTGATACACAATTTCCCTTTATATTATCATTTAATATATACGTCTTACACCCCCGTTTCTAGCAGGATACCTTATCAACCAAAAGACTTTAATGACACTATGTTTACAATTTTCCTTGCTTTTCTGAAGCTGAGGATGGTGATGAATATTGGAATTGTTGTGAAACATAATAGATACTAAAGCTTCGGGTCTGACACTTATCAGAGAAGTACATCAGGAAGAGAATAAAAAAAACTTATTGGTTGTTTAAAGCAGACGTTTAAATCACAAATGTTTGAAGTAATGTTTTTTCACAGCCAGTCCAAAGCAAGGCTGCAAGAAAAATGGTGTCAAAGCTAAAAAGCCCCCAGAATCTGCATCTGACTCTAAAGGCAAGGCTGAAAATAGCTTGGATAGCTTGGAAAGTAGCAACTCACCTGACAACCTTGCAAAGATGCTACTAGAAAAGTGAGTTTTTATATTTTCCCGTGTATTTCATTAGAACTACCCAATTAAGAACAATAATTACCCATTGAAAATGTTCAATTCAATACCCTATTAAATATACCCAACTTGAATAACTCTGGTGGGTTGGTTTTCGAGCTAAAATTATCTACACGAGGTTGAAATTTACTTATATTCTGATGAAAGGGTGGCATTTTCCTAGATCTATGATGCCCCCTGATAAATCATTATAGCTGGGGTATCAATTCGCAGAAATTGAATATGGGTTGGTAACAGTTGGTTGTCCCTGTCTGAATTAACAGTCTCCAAGCCTGAGCCTCCCATTTTGCTGGTTCATAAGAAAAACAAAACCCATTCGCTCAATTGATATACCAGGCAAATCCCAGCTCCAAATTTACTCCTTCCACGACTGCCTGTTAAGACCTCTCAGTAAACGAGAGACCATTACATTTTGTAAGGAATTATAATTGATCGGGAATTTGAATAAGGCACTTTGGCTACGTATAAAACACATACACATGGAGACCTGTAAAAAGTCCGGGACAGACTGTAGAGCTAAATGAATGCATACTAATAAGTTTATAACATTTCCCAACTGAAATTCTCGTTATATTCTGGAAACTTATTATTCACTGAACTGATGTCTGCTGACGGTTTACAATCGAATTACTGTAGTACTAAGCGTTGAGCCTAAAAATCTTATATCTACAAATATACAAAGTAAGTAAAACAGTCATATTACACTGAATCCGAAGGGTGCTAAAGAGTGCAAAGGGTGTTATAGAGGTGGGGCAATAGTTTCCCACTAGTAAGGGAATTTGAGGGGCCAATTGAGAAATTACCCCACTACTTTGTATGTTAAGATACGCCCTAATTTTTAAGACTCGTTTTCAATGAAATTTCTCTAAACTTAACAATAAGAATTCAGTAAAAAATTTCAGATAAATCTGCTGTTATATCAATCAAAATGCCAGAAAACGATCGGTGAGAATATCTCAAGGAACGCCCACCACAAAGTCGACCTAAACATTATATTTCACATTAATTGTGAGCTTCAGACCCCACCTTGTGCGACGGCCTTATTATGATGGACACAGCACTGGCAAATTAGATTGAAATCCCTTTACAGTTATTAGATTAAAGCATAATACTGGATTTGATGCTTAATTCATTTGGCTGCATTACAGTTTCTGACGGATTAGCCTTATATTTAAGAGCGGAATGGAATTGATTATTTTTAGGTGGGTTTTAGTTAATCTGACAAAATGTAATTCATTGGTTTGTATGTGCCGTATCTCTTAATTGAAGCTGCGTTTTTGAAATATCAATAAAAACAAACTGTTTATTTATGACATTCAGCTAGGCTGCAAAAGAATGGAAACATTTTGAAAATAGAATAGATGGAAAATATATTCAATGATATGTAAACAATAAACGACAGTATACTCGAGAAGATGCAGGATTAGGAAAATCAATCAAGATAATTTGTGAGAATGAGAATGACCCGAGTAAGACTCGAACCAACGACATCTCGAGGTCTGAGGTTCGAGTCTTACTTGGGTCATTTTCATTCTCACAAATTATCTCAATGGACGACGATAGACGATAAAGGTTAATCCTGGTAAAAGTCTTTGCCTGTAACGAGATGTCTAGTAGGTTTGCAAACAAATAATTATAGAAAGTGTCTGCTTAAGGGAACGAATCAGCGTAATTAAGTAAGGTATACCCTACTTGTCAAAGCCAGCCAACAACAGCTGATTTTAAGTCAAAGTTCAAATAACTGTTTCCTACGGTTTCTTACGTTAGTGGGAAGGCTTTCTATTTTATTTTTGGCTGCAGAAGAATTCTTTATATTTCGAAACTTTAACGATTCAGTGAATTATTGTGCGAGAGAAATGGCCTGGGTTTCTCTAGGCCCCGATGGCGCAGTGGTGGAATAGCACACTAGAGTACAAATCTAGACTTTGTGGGTTCGAGTTCTACTCAGGTCATTTTGATTTCACAAATTATCTTGATTGATTCAATAAATGGTCAGTTATGGTTTAGAACAGAAAAGAAAAAGTTTCGTTCGGTTTTAGTGAGGTGTCAGTTAGGTCTTAGTAAGGGGCCAATAAAGGTTTAGTCAGGTTTTAGTAATAGGTCAGAAAGGGTTTCATGAAGTCTTAGAAAGGGGTCAGTAAGGGTTTAGTGAAGTCGAGGTAAATTCAGATAAAAAGATATGTCAGGCATGAAGCCACGCCCAGAACATGAATTAGGAATGTGAGAGTAGTTAATGTGCAGTTTCTAGGAATTGAACCTACGACTCCTTGCTCAGAAACTAAGTTAACATGGTCTATTTATTCCAGAATAGGTTCTCCCAAGGATTTGCAGCCTCTATTAAAACTTCACAATTTTACATTCTTCTTTATATTTCAGTGATGATGATGACGACGACTTTCCGGAAGCATTTTCCCCCGTCAGAAAAACATCAGGTAAGGGATTTCTATAGCTATTTTCTAAATTTCCGGGGGTGTTAGCTTTATTTTCAGTTAGTTCGATGGTTGGATTTCAATTTCCACTGGCAAAGTAGAAACTATAAAGTCTGATATACATTATAGCTGCATTCAAAACAAGCCAGTTAACTTCAGAAAAATATTTGTAAGCTCTGAATGTTCCTAACAAATAAGTTTCTGAGTAAGGTAGGGAACATTCAGTAACTTTCTGAGTAAGGTAGGATATTTTACCATTAGGGTTTGGGTTTGAGTTAGGGTTAGGGTTGGCGTAAGGGCTAGGGTTTAGGTTAGGGTTAGGGCTGGCGTTGGGGCTAGGATTTGGACAAGGGCTAGCAACAAAATCAGCCAGATTCAAACAGTGTAGGGTTATTAAACAAGGGAGACTGAACACCCAAACTCATTAGTAAAAAGTTGACTCTTATTTACTATAGATTTATTTGTGGAGGGTGAACTTGTCTGGGCCAAGTTTCGGAGGGAACCCTACTGGCCTGCTGTGGTAAGTAATTTTTCTATTTTATTATCTTGGAATGCTTCATAATGATTCTTTTGTAATATTATTTTGTATTGTAATCTTTAGATAGTTGGTGTAAATGAGTATTTATAAACTGCAAATTAACAAACTTTGAATAGGTGTGGTATTAGAATTAACCAGTTTTGTGTAGGTTAAATATTATTTTATTATGTTAAAAAAAATTATGGCAAGATACCCCGTGTAACAACGACCATTCATGAACAACAACTCCGCTTTCCTGGCTATAGTTAAGGTAAACTTGCCTCGGAACCAATTTTCCGGGAACCACTGCACTGTAAAAGAACTTGCGGTCCGATCGAAAACATATGTTGACCAACTTAAAGACGACGCAGGCTGCCCAAAAGAAGCCCTATCTAATGCCATGGAACATCAGGAGCAGTAGGAGAGGCGTAAGACTGCAAGTGGAGTTGTCTCAAACTGATGATGATTATGATTATGATAGTTATTAAAGATATGATGCATTGTTAAATCTCTTTTTTCTGTTTCAGTTCCATTCTTTGTCAAAACCCACGTCCAAACGAAAGCTAGTGAATGCTTTGGTTTGGTTCATTGATGAGACGTGGAATATAAAAAACTTAAAGCGACATATGTAAGTCTCTGCATGGTTATAGCAAACTTCACCAAACATTTTTTTCCAGCTTTTATTTGTCTTTCCACACAAACAAACTTTGACAAATTTTGACAAAGAAGTGCGAATGGTTTACACCGATAAACTTCACCAAACATTTGTTTGCAAATTTTGTTTGTCTGTCCACACCTTCAATCTTCGAAAAATTTTGAGAAAGAAGTGCGGATCGCTCATCGCTCACACCAATATTCTTCCCAAACTTTATTGCAAACTTGGGGTTTGTCCAAGTTTGCAAACTTAAGTTTGCTAATGTGTATGGGAATTAAGTTAAAACCTTAATCTTTAAAAATATCAATCTATACTTCATCTATAAGTATTTACAGGTAGAGGTCATTTGCAATTGAATTCAATATATTCTATGTACTGCTCTTTTCACTTCTCTTTCCAAGGTGCTTTAGAATCTTTAACATTGGCTTTGGTAACAAACTTTATAATCTTAAAATTTAGACTAAATTATCCACTTTCTTGAAATTTATCTGCAATGTTGGAAAGCACGGTATTATAACGATACCGAATTATCGGTTCATAATGGGTTTATTCTTTGCATGTGCACTTCACTTTAAATTAATTGTCTTTTGTTAATAGATATAAAATTTAATTTTTCATTAATGATTTGTTTTCTTCTCCAGATTACCTGTTCCTAAAAGAAAGGTTGTTTCTTATTATTGTGAACCCTCGTTGAGGGAACAGTTTGAGGTAAGGTTAAACCTTTTTATTTTTTAAGTGTTATCTAATTGCATTTAAGTATGTTTAATCATATTCAAGTTACATGAGCAAGTTAAAACAATTTTATCTGCAGTTATTGAAAATGGCTTACATTTTGTGTCCCAGACCAATTTGGCAATTCCACAATGCGTGTGGGTAGTTTTACAGTGATGACCCTGATCTGAGCCATACCCCTATTATTCGAGACGGTAAACTGACCCTTACCCTAACCCTGAGTAATAAGAAAACTCTGAATCTGACCCAAACACAGCTAACTTGACCCTTATCCCAGCTCTTAGTTATAAAGATACCTAATCTAAACCCCAAGTCAACCCTAATTAAACTGACCCAAAACCTACTGAACGAGCTCTTTCCCATACCCTAAGAGACAAAAACACCCAAACAAATTGCATACTAGACTCTGAATCTAACCCTGACCCCATTGAATGATCGAGGTGATTGGTTCAGATAGGGGTCACCACTTAAGAATTATCCACGGGTATCGACAACCTTACCTACTTCCGATACCTCTGTGCCTCCTTTGCTCACCGTTATTCTTTTTCCGGTGCACTTTGTATACATTTGTCTGATTTTTCCAATGTCGCATTGAGCTCCTGGCCACTCGTTTGGTGAAGACCCATCACAGGGCTTTCAAAATGTTATGAAGTAAATGGTTATGGTTATTAAAGTAGGTGTCTGTGTCCATCAGGGAACTGTTTACTTTTGCAACAGCTAGAACTCCGGCTCGGCGGCCGTTATTATGAAAGACCTGCAGTATTTGAATATTTTCAGGTAAATAGTTATTTCATCGGGTTTACTATGAATGAATTTATGATGATGAATTATTTTTCATTTTAGAAAGAAGGCAAGGAATATAAGCATGCCGAACAGTTCAAGCAATGTCTGAAGTTTGCAGAATCTTTCAATGAAAGTTTGGGTAAGTATTATTCTGATACCACTCTTGCACTGGCAGTCATACCAGCTTAAAACGAACCAGTTATTTGAATGGAAGTATCTGATTGGTCAATTTGATGATTTGAATGCTTTTGATTGGCTGTAAAGGAACCTAGAGTAATGAATGAAATGAAATAAAGGTGGGCGAAGTTTTTCAGTTTGTGATTGCAGCATAAATTTTGAAATTTGGTACAGGATCGCCACAAATTATTGTCGTGAATTCGTTTCAAGAAAAAGCTTGAATAGATTCTTGTGATGGATTATGATACGTGATAGAAATCAACAATGTCTGTAATTATAGCGAATCTTGTATGGTAATTTTGAACCAGGCTTGATGACAGCAAGAAAACCAAACTGATTTCGTTGTAGAAATGACATGGGGTTTATTTATCTTGCCAACACTTGCTTGGCCTACATTATAAACAAATCAATGTTTTTAACTTTTTATTATTTATCAATTCTCACTATGTTTTTCATTTTCCTTTCCATCCTCGTCTAGTTTTTCTAAACTATAGTGAATTAATTGGATGACGTCTCTCGCTAACGTTTTTGGTGATTTAAGGAGTTTTCCATAGCACATAGAGTATCTCTGTAATTTCTTTTGCGAGTTATTAATACAACAGAATATGATTTGCTTTCACTAGAAGCGAGTGAAATGACAACAACGGATTTTACTGTTTTTATAGGAACTTTTACTGGAATAACAGTAAAAACATTTGCCATTTTTTAAGAATTAAAAAACATATATTCATTGATAACAATTACGATATGCAAAAGCTTTTCGGAGTATGTCCATCTTCTTTTTACTTGTATATAGCACTTAAGATGGACATACTCCAAAAAGCTTTTGCATATCATGATTTTTATCAATGAATATGTGTTTTTTAATTTTTAATTTTTACTTTAATATGTTGACTCTTTTATTATAAAGCTCATTTTGATTACTTTTTACTCAGGTTAGATCCCGTTTAGTTAAAACTGGACACACATTGATAACAGCTTTTCTCAAGTTGAAGTGTTAATCTATTATAAATGTTCGTAATTATCATTAACATTATTATTATTAGTTGCTATTTTCATTTTCAGCATTGGGAAAATTGAAGAATTTTTTCACCTATGAAGAGTGTGAGTTGATTGATTTTCCACTTTTCAATATTTCATAAGGAAGATGGCCTCTTATTCAAGCAAATTGTTTCAGGTTGCACTAGTACGGCCTCAACTTCTATATTCTAATAAAGATTAAGGTAGATGGCCCTTAATTCAAGCACCAAGCAAATTGTTTGAGAATATAGCCTCAATTTATGTATTCTAATGATGATTTGAGTCAGCATTGATGGTTTTTAGAAGTAACAAATTTGTCTTTGGAAGCGTTTTGGATATTTGTAATGTTTTAAATATTTCTGACCAATGGAATGTTCCAACAGATGAAAACAGATTTTGTATTCTGTTTTAGCTGAAGATGAAGAAATAGACGAAGATAATTCAAAGGAAAAGTGTAAAAAAGATGAAACTATATCATATAAAAGAAGATCATTAAATTTCAAAGACGTATTAGCAAAATACACGAGTGATAGAGCAAAACGGGGCTCAACGTAAGCATTAATTTTATATTTCTCTTTTGATTGAGTTCATTCATGTGAAATAACACTGGCAAAGTTGGACTCGAACGCAGGATCTGGGGCTTTTGTAGTACTTCCCCAATGACCAATTGGACCGCACCATCAAGCTCAACTCAAAGGATAGCTCAGTGGCTAGAAAGTTTGGCAAAAGTCAGAGTTTAAGAGACTCCAGTCCTGTGTGGACCATCTTGATTTGCAAAGTAAAAACATTCTGCGTCTTTTTATACCTATTAACGCCAGTTCCTTTTATATGGCAGGGGTGGCCAAGTGGCTATTAATGGACCCTGTTCAAAGGATTTTGGGTTCGAAACCACCTTCAGACCTGTCAAAGTACAAGGAGAGAATATGCCAGCTCTCTATAATTCCAGGCAAAAGGAATCACGAAGGGTGGTCACATCGAAAGAAAGAACCAAGGTCGTACTGCTCGATTAATTTACCTATTCAGCAGTGGGCCCTTTGTGCTTCACACATAAACCAATACTTTACGAAGAGAGTAGCTAACTTTATTTAACTATCATTGGCAGCTGGCCCTAATTCCTACTGATAGAAATCATACTTTTTTCTAGAGGGAGACAAAAATATAAAGACTTATTGGCTGCGTTAAATAACACAAGGGTATGCTTTGTATGTTATTCATTTTTTACATTATCAGAAACGTAGCTGGAAGACAGTTTCGCGAGTAGAAAATGCGAAATATTTGGAATAACTTTTGATACGTGACTAGAGTAGAAAAGCAGACCTAGCCACTTGAGGTGGGCAATAAGTTGCCCTCCTCGATTCATTAAGTTCAAGGAAATCGCCCTTCTCAATATCCACTTTTGAAATTGCCCACCTCAATATCCACTTTTGAAATTGCCCACCTCAATATCCACTTTTGGAAATCGCCCACCTCAATGTCCACTTTTGAAATTGCCCACCTCAATGTCCACTTTTGAAATTGCCCACCTCAATATCCACTTTTGGAAATCGCCCACCTCAATGTCCACTTTTGAAATTGCCCACCTCAATGTCCACTTTTGAAATCGCCCACCTCAATGTTCACTTTTGAAATTTCCCACCTCAATATCCACTTTTGAAATTGCCCACCTCAATATCCTCTTTTGAAATCGCCCATCTCAATGTCCACTTTTGAAATCGCCCACCTCAATGTCCACTTTTGAAATTGCCCACCTCAATGTCCACTTTTGAAATTGCCCACCTCAATATCCACTTTTGGAAATCGCCCACCTCAATGTCCACTTTTGAAATTGCCCACCTCAATGTCCACTTTTGAAATCGCCCACCTCAATGTTCACTTTTGAAATTGCCCATTCAAATATCCACTTTTGAAATTGCCCACCTCAATATCCTCTTTTGAAATCGCCAATCTCAATGTCCACTTTTGAAATCGCCCACCTCAATGTCCACTTTTGAAATTGCTCACCTCAATATCCACTTTTGAAATCGCCCACCTCAATGTCCACTTTTGAAATTGCCCACCTCAATGTCCACTTTTGAAATCGCCCACCTCAATGTTCACTTTTGAAATTGCCCACCTCAATATCCACTTTCGAAATTGCCCACCTCAATATCCTCTTTTGAAATCGCCCATCTCAATGTCCACTTTTGAAATCGCCCACCTCAATGTCCACTTTTGAAATTGCCCACCTCAATGTCCACTTTTGAAATTGCCCACCTCAATATCCACTTTTGAAATCGCCCACCTCAATGTCCACTTTTGAAATTGCCCACCTCAATATCCACTTTTGAAATTGCCCACCTCAATATCCTCTTTTGAAATCGCCCATCTCAATGTCCACTTTTGAAATCGCCCACCTCAATGTCCACTTTTGAAATTGCCCACCTCAATATCCACTTTTGAAATCGCCCACCTCAATATCCACTTTTGAAATTGCCCACCTCAATGTCCACTTTTGAAATCGCCCACCTCAATGTTCACTTTTGAAATTGCCCACCTCAATATCCACTTTTGAAATTGCCCACCTCAATATCCTCTTTTGAAATCGCCCATCTCAATGTCCACTTTTGAAATCGCCCACCTCAATGTCAACTTTTGAAATTGCCCACCTCAATGTCCACTTTTGAAATTGCCCACCTCAATATCCACTTTTGAAATCGCCCACCTCAATGTCCACTTTTGAAATTGCCCACCTCAATGTCCACTTTTGAAATTGCCCACCTCAATATCCACTTTTGAAATCGCCCACCTCAATGTCCACTTTGACAGGCAGGGATGACGAGTTGTTAGATCACTCGACCTTTGATCAAAGGGTCCCGGGTTCTAAAACCACCTTCAGAACAATCATCCAGGCCTAAAGGCAAAGGAATCACGAGGTGTGGTCACATCGAGAGGAAAAATCAGGGTTGCACTGCTCGGTTAGTCTACCTATCCAGTGGTTCTTTGGTGCTTTGCACATAAACCAATACCCTAGGAAGATAGTAAACGTATTTGCCAATCAACTATCAATGCATTGCTTTGATTAGTCTATCTTTTCAGTGGGTCCTTGGTGCTTTGCACATAAACCAGTACCTTACGAAGATAGTGTATGTATTTACCTATCAACTATCAAATTTTACCCAGGGATAGTCCCATGAAATAAGCAAGAAGGGCAATTCACTGCCCACGTACTAAAAGTCTCATGGCCAGGTCTGAGTATGGTGAAAAATCTCTTGAAAAGGTTGATGTATTGCAAGAATAAGACATCAAAAAAAGAATTATCGTAAAGTGATTTACATCAATTGTTCAATTTTTTTCAGCCATTGTTAGAGATGATATATAAGGAAGAAATCCCATGCGAACGACACAAAATATTCTTCAAGGGAAGCACGCAAGAACGAAATTTATTAAAGTACAGGAGTGGCTTTGGCCCTATTCAAGATGAAAAATTGGTAACAGTTTCTTTTTAATTTCTGTTTTATGTTTTGTAATGTGTATGAAAATGGACAATCGAAAAAAATTCATGGTTTATGGTCTGTCATTGCTTATTTCGATATGCAATTTCATTTTCATTTCATATTATTTACCCACAAAATCCCCTGTGCTAATTATAATTACAATTGTTTGAATAAATGAATAATGGATATGATATATAAGATATGAAATACTCTCTATTTTGTCATTGGGCGAGAGAAGTGCCCAATGCCATAGACAGAGCAGGCTAAAAATCCGAGCAAAGACAACAAGGTTTTTTAATATATAGAATATTCATAAAATCATTAACAGCTAAAAGTATTGCTAGGGTTGCTGATCTTCCAGAGGTTTGGTTGAGTTTTCAGCTCAATAGATGATTTTTTAATTGCTTTTTAGATCTGTGCTAGGTAGGAAGTTCCCTGATATTTATTGGGATTTCATTCCAGGCCTCAAGAGTCAAATACGAAAATCTTTCTTGACATACTCGATATCATACGAAGATCATAATCCTTGCAAATAAACGATTGCAAACAAGCGATATGTAGCAATCAAGTTGGAGTCCCCCTAACAATGCTAAGTCCAACTTCCAACTGTCTTGAATTAGATGTAGCGATGTTATGCTTATTTCATCAGATGGATGAGCTTCTAAAAAAGCTTTGCAAATGGTTTGATGACTGTAATACACGAGAAGCTGTGAATTCTGTGACGTATGTGTGTGACGTATGGCTGCCAGAGGTAATTCTCAGCTTCTTATGTGTCGTGTCTACATGTTTTACTCCTAGGAGTATACACGGGAGGTGTTTATACTAAAATAGAAAATATTGTCTTTGGTTTAAGTTCATTTGTGAACTTTTTCAGCCCTCGTGCTCTAATTGCTGCTCTGTCCCATTTGATATCATGTAACCTATCAGTCTTGCCACCCATAGCTACCATAACTATTGAGTGATGCATAAAATATTGACATACCTATGATTCTTTAGCCTTTCCATTTTCATTATCGAATTTATGCAAGAGATGTGTTGCTTTCCAAATGAAGTATGAGTCGTTTTCATACAACTCAGTGTCTGTACGGGAAATTCAGATGTAGGTTAGATAATGTGACTACGAGTTTTGTGCTTCTGCACTCATCACACAGACTACACGCATTTTTATAAGCAATTTCAGCACGAGCTCAGTACTAAAAATTGCTTAGCTGAAAAGCAAATTTGAGTACTCAAAATTGCTTTGCCATTGCTTAGCTTTCTTTATATACAAAAGTGGTTTCATAGAAAACTATCTCATAAGTTGTTGTACAATAAATTTCGATGGTATCTTACATTCAAAAGTGTGCTTGGGTACTGATATCCACTGTAACCTACTTCTCTATAGCTGTTGCACGATTTTCATCGCCTATTGGATCAGAACTGAAATTCTCAAACTGCTTAGCATTCCTCTATCAAGTACTGGAATTGCTTAGGTTTTTGTCATGTCGAGTACGGACTTGCTCATAAAGTGATCGCTTATAAAAAAATGTGTATATCAATCTATTCCGAAATAAGATCATAGATTCTATCTATTACATCATATTATGAATTATATATACAATACAAAATAAGAATTGAACTATTTGTCGATAACGATTACCAAATCTGAGACTAATTTCACACTACGCCAAAGCTTTCGGCCCCCGTATTTAAAGTGTGGGATTATCTCCCCTGGGCCTTGTCATCCTCAAGCTCTGTCCTTATGAGTTGCTAATTTTTTGTCCTGTTTCTTCAGGCAATGATTTTAGCACTGATGGAGAGTAAGAAGATAAGCAGAGAAGATGCAGAACAATTATATCACAATCCTGAATAATTCCAGGCGATCTTGTGTAAAAACAACGTCACACTATAGAGTAACTATGCAGTAATTTTTATATCACTCTTAGAATAGATTCTAATGTGTAGGATGAATGCTGTTTAGTGTTACTGTTAGCCCTATCCAAGAAAATCTGTATAACTGATAAGCAGTGGGTTAAACCAATTGGGGTTTCAAAATAAATGGAGATAGGCAGATCTTCCCGTTATTTTCAGTTAGTCCACTAAACAGGTTAATATTTAAATGAAACTAACTCGTTGGGTTTTCAAACAAATTTTTGTCTTTGGTTGACAAATCATTGGAAAAGCTATGTATAGAAGATATAACTAATCTCAAGAGTTTTTTATATATAATACAGATTATGTTGTATAGTTTTCTATAATTCCATAAAGCGATTAGTGTGTTTTTCTCTGTTTTGATGTTACACCGCAGTAGTCTTATGTTGCAAATAAGATATCTTCTTCTACTTGCATTGGTTCAAAGTAGGCACATATGCCAAATTTGTTGATACTGCAATCAAAAGCTTGAGTAGATGTAATGAAATGAAGTGAACTAATTCTCTGGCTTATGCTTTGATAACAGTAGGCAGTGACTAAATTTTAGAGTGTATTGAAAAAAATTGTTCACCTTGTTTAGGTACTGCATACAATTTGTAATGTACTGCTTGTACTCTGCTTGAAAGAAGGTCAAGTCTTAATGAAGTTACCACTTCATCTATACAAATTTTGGTTTCACAATGTTTCCAAGATTTTGACTATAAACCATGGACTGACCCTCATATTTTAAGTGATTTTGAAGATTGGAAGCTATTTTGATACAATAATAGTTCAGGTCACTGAAGTAGGCTGCCAGTTAAAAAGCAAAACATACATTTCGAATTGTAGATAAACAAAGAAAAAGCTCTTCCATTCTGCTAGTGGCAGTTTCGTATCTTTCTTTAAGACAATCTCAGGCCACTAACAATGTCTTAGCTCTTCTTGTCTGAAAGAAAGACATGCAACTACCTGTAGCAGAATAAAGTGGTTTTCTTTGTTTATCAACCATAAGCGCTCTGCAAATGCATTATGCACTGTCTTCAGTCTACGAAAAACAAAGAAACAAAATACATTTCGAATATGACTGATGTTGTTGTTGCTGTTACAGTTCGCAGCGGTTACGCTTATCACTGTTACTGGGGAGGAGCTTCATGGTGGTTGCAGGATTCTTCTGCCTTCGCTGGCGGTGTTGTTTTAAAACTGGTAAAATAACACAGCAAAACTGCTTAAGTAGGCAAGATATTTGTTCATGCACATAATTGCAGATGCTCATGATGTCATGCGAAATTGTATAAATAAAGATGGAAGTGAACAGTTTGTTATGATAGACTCGATTGCATGAAAGATTTACGTTTTATCGTGGAGGTGCGGCGGCAGGAAGCGTTTTGATATTTGACTTTTGAAGGTTGAACCTGACACTGACTGGCCTATAATTTCGCTATCGTTTTATTTTGAGCTTACTGATGGCTACGCATTTTGCTCCTGGACCCAATGCAAGAATCCATGGCTATCCCCAGTCATTGGCTGTAAGTATGTGTAGTTGTTATGGTTTTGGCTAGGCTGGTTTTTAAACTATCAAATATCAAAAGTAGTATTTTCTAAATTCTAATCTAAATTCTAATTCATTATCAGTCACGCCCCATCAGTTATCAGTTCACTAACAGTCAAAAATGAAACTGAATGAAGTTCAACTCCACACAGCCGTAGCAACATGGAAAAACTGCTTAACACCCAAGGGATTGCAAGAAGGGGGGAGCTATTAGCTCCTTCCCTTTTGAAGAAAGTCTATACACTCTTTTTTTATAAGAACAATTTTATAAGGACACCAGCCTCGGATTTGGCCAAAACTTAAGAACAAGCTAAGAACAAACCGAAGCTGACCATTTTTGGCACAATATGAAAACTTTATGAAATAACCATAGGACTCAGAAATATTTACAAAACAAGCAGATTGGCAGCACACATACAATGTCAGATGGTCAAGAGAGTAAAACTTTTAAACAATTAACACTACTGATAGCAAAAAAGGCTTCCCAATCATTGTAAAAGAAAGAACAATTTAGGAACATTTCAGGCTGAAAATAGAGGAATATTTAAGAACAGCCAGCTTCAAATCAATTTTACTGGTTCTTGTAAAAAAAAAGAGTGTATCCATATTATTGTGCACAGAGAATTCTTTTCAGCTATTATCCACAAAAGAGTGTGAAAAAAGATATCAGGCACCTTCCTTTTGGAGCTTCTTGTTACATCCATCCCATCCCATATTGTAATCGACCTGCTGGATGCTGCCAGTATCTGTGGAGGTTGAAGCCCCAAGTTGGAAAGTTTGTATTTGTCACACTGGAGGTTACACCACTTAAATAGATTAAAGAAAATACAACTATTGTTCTCCCATTATTCTTAATATCCTCCATGCCAGAGATATCTGGTGCAACACCCCTGTTGAAAATATACCTTTTTGAAATGATGAATTGTTAATGCCAATTGTTCTGTAAACAAAGAACCTGACAGCCCATTTTAAAATTGTATAGAGGATTGCAGTGACAGCTTGACCACAGCCAAGAAATTTTAATAAATAATAGCTAGGAGATAATCTCTTACGTATTGAAAGGCGGATATTGACTGTTGTTGTCTGGGCAGTTGTGTTTGCACTTCCTAACCCCTCTAATAATACCTGCCTCTGAACTCTTTTGAAAGTTTATTTTTTATGCATTTGATATTTGCCCAAATTATTTTGACAATTTTTTCAAAGCAAACCTAATATGTGTAGAACACAATATGCTATGACACCTGGTCTAAAATAGCAGAATGAATATTTGAGTCAAACCTTATGCAACTCAGAAAATATCACTTTATGGTGCTTCACCCAGATAAACAGTTTAATATATGGGATAATAACTTTTAAAATCGCATGGTGATGTATAGTAGAATAAATTCTGCAATTTGCATTGAAACCATACTAGTCCATATTTTCCCTCAAAATTTGAACATTGTGCCAGGCCCTCCCATTTTCCTTGTTGTCTAAATCGAAAGGTTATAGTAGGCTACACCTAACCATAGCCCTGCAAGTGCATCATAAAACCAGACTTAGAGTATAAGTATAAAATAATCTCGATCATATGAAGCCTTTGGCTCCACCATGCACAAACTACATTATCTTTTTTCTGATTTTCCATATGTTTGTAAATATTTTCATCTATTTTTTTCAAGGAGAGAGACCCCAGTCAATATTCTTTGCTGAGAGTGGATGTCATTGCTGGATTGAATCTTGCAAAGAAAGACATTTTCGGACTCAGGTAATGGCTTGCTTTCTCTTTTTTCTTAGAAATAGTCACCAGGAGTACCAGAAAGGGTAAAGTGCAGTTACCTTTGATACTTTGATTGAGCAGTCTCTCTAATAAACTCTCTCTCAAATAAACAACCTCTTGTCATTGGAAATTCTTGAATAAGCCCCCCTTAGCAATAAGCCCCCATCAATGTTGTCTATTGATCTTTTAGTGATCCATATTGCCTGGTGAAGCTGATAGAAAACAGCAGAGAAAATGTTATTGAACAGACACAAACTATTATCAAGAAAAAGGTACAACTTTTATAGAAATTAACAGAAACCATCCAACTACACATTTGATACTAACACATGACTCAAAAGATTCTGGAGCGGTAAATATCTCCCAAACTCCCCAAAGCGGCAAGGACTGATTGTCCAATTCATGCACCCCTCTACATCCTCAATTTTGACATTCGACATGCTTCCTTCACTAATTAATCACATCCACATTCACTTACATATCTTGCATGATTTACCAAATTCTATTAAAACTCTTACCTTCCTTGTGTCACATATCTTTAGAACTTTTTCTTCCTTCTTTCTCTTTCCCAATGAGCGCAATATTCAAATCAAATCCATTGTTAAGTTGTTAACCAGCACCTCTCAACCAGCCTCTGACAATGTAACCCTTAACCTTAAGTAGATTCTACCCTTGTTTTGTTTTTATTCTTCGAGTAAGTTGAAAGCGTAATAACCAGGTTACAAAACATAACAGGAATCATGTTCTAGGTCCACCAGAGAGCATCAAAAAGCAAGAACTTATTATCAAGAAGCACAAGGCTTTAAAAAAAGGCTTACAGGACTTAAGAAATTTTGTAGTTTTCCAGAAAGCTGGCCTTGGGTTTCTGAGGAAAAGCAAACAAGTTTTCGGAACTCCCAGGGGATTAGCGGGTTCCTTGGATCAGAAAATAAAATTTAGAGGTTTCTGACTGCGTCGTACATCTTGGCTAGTATTAGGGACTTCGTTTTTCTCCATTCCTACAATCTTTCTACCAATTAGGGACTCGGTATGTGTCCCTTATTTCATGCTTTAATTTGTATTTTTTTGCAGACATTAAACCCAAAATGGAATAAGACTTTTATTTTCCGGGTAAGCCAATATAAGCTTTTGTTAGATTTTGTTATAATCTTGATAAAGTCTTTTGTATACTCCATAATCTGAAATAAGTAAGTAAGTCTATGTTTAACATGCTAGCCTGCAAAAGATCAGAGGCCTTATTTTCAGCAGGGGTAAGGGATCTCTTGTTTACATCCGTTCTGAAGGACAGTGGAGTGAGATGTTCAGTCACTATCTGAAAGGTCACCCATTTAGGTGTTGACAGATTGCTGCTAGGTTAACAAGAATTTAAATAGTTGTTATTCTGCAATGAATATTATTCAACATCTTTATGAAATTGTATCCAAAACACGCTTTTAAAAACACTACCTTACATTTTCAGGTGAAAAAGCAGGAGTCCAAGCTAATTTTCGAAATATATGACGAAAATCGCTTGGTAAGTAGGTCAAATATTTTATTTGCAATAGAGGTCAATTTTGCATGAAGATTGGTACTTACATCTAACGAGACTTGAAGTAAAGGCTATGAAAAAACTTAAAGATATCCTTCAATATAACCAATGGATGTTGTGTATAGTTTTTTAATCGATAAGTTAGTCAAATCAAGGGGATAAAAATATTTCTAGACACGGGCCCAGCAGTGTATAACCACCAATGTGTAGAATTTTGTTGGAATGATCTAGTGTCTACATCTGTAAGCTCTAAAATTGTTGTTGACATCTTTTCCATTGCAGACCCGTGATGACTACCTGGGTGAAGTTGAAATTGGGTTAGCGGATATACCAGTAAGTTATTTGAAATAGTAAAAGAAAGTTTTAAGAGCACGGTCAATAAAGATTCCACTGGAGCCGCAATAATAAGCAGAGAGATTGTCAAGCAGACATACAGACAATTAACATTAATAAATAAAACAGAGGCCTACTAACGGTGGGCCATAACCCAAAGCCCTCTGTTTGCAGAACAACTGCGAAATTATTCTTTGTGTGGAAACGCTAGGGTTTTTTCGAATACCCTGAATACCTGGACGGACCGCCACTGATAGTATTTGAATAAATAATGACCTCACTATTGCCTTATCCACCCTTTCACCTCGGCCATGAATTGAATTATCTTTTTTAACTAGAGGTGTAATGAACTGTATGAGAATTTGAAAAGGATTTTGAAATCAAAGTGGATTAGCGCACCAGAGTACCAATCCAGAGGTCGTTGGTTTGAGTCCTACTCAGTTCATATTCATTCTCGCAAATTATGTCGATATATGAGAATTATGCACCAAGAATATTTTTTTGACCTCATAGACTCTATTTCTTACCATTTGCTGAACTTCAAAAATAATAATTCTCGTAGAATTCCTAATTATACATGTTTGAATTTATATTTCAAATAATAGAACTTCTAAAATTCTAATTATTTCATCTGCTATTGATTATTATGTGTTTTCAAATAATTCTAAAATTCTAATTATTTCATTTTTTATTGATTATTACATGTTTTCAAATCTATTTGAATTTTTAGACAGAAACAGAGAATGTTCAAGTCCCCTATAAAGAATACCTACTTCAAGGCAGAAGGTAAATCAGTTCACAAACTAGAACAATGTTGTACCACTTGGAAATCCTGTCAGAAAGTCCTCAATTCTTTCCCTGCAACTGTTTCCTTTCTTCTATTTCCAACTATTCTTCTTTTCTCTTAGCTCTGTTTTAGGTATAGTTCTTCAGGCTTCCCTCTTTCTCTTCACGTAATTACTTGCAATCTTGTAGCCTTTTGTCTTTATCAGTATGAATGTAATTTTATACTTTGTATTTGTGTCACTTCTATAGATGGGGTTTAGCTCTTCTCCTTCGAAAACTTTAAGTAAGGCCAAGTAACTTTGACTTGTCTTCTATATAACATTAATCTTGGAATTGTCTTTATATGAAATGTCTTAAATAATGTCTTCAATGATGGAATCTCAATAAAATTGTCACTGAATCATCATGTTTCTCGTCGTCCTACTTGTTATTGTGTTTCAATTAGTCGTTTCAATTAGGAAAAATCATATTGAAATGATCCAAAACATATTTATTTCTTGCAGTCGTCGATCTCGTGTAAGAGGACATTTGAGGCTGAAGCTCTGTTATTTTCCATCTGCTGAAGAAGAAAGCGAGTCAAGTAAGTTTTATTATTTTCTTCGTTTAACTGGATTTCTAAAGTTGCTAATTTCCCAACTTTTTAGCGAGGGAGAGGTAGTTTTCAGAATTTTATATGTTTTTTAGATGAAAGAGAAAGTGATGATTTTATCACAGTTTCAACTTCTACGACTGAACGAATTGAGGAGGTTTGTCCAGTTTTCTACGTTTTTAGGCTTGTATTCCATGAGTTTGATTTTGAAGATAAATGTATTTCTAAACAGTTGACTCAAATCAGCCTGGACAAACTAAAGCCCTTCTTGATTGATTTAGGACTGTTGGTCCTTAATCAGAAGTTTATTCGATAAGGTATGTGTTGACCCAGAAAAAGTGTACGAGTGAGAAGTGGATGTATCAAGAAATCTTTAGGGACACTGGGTCACTAAATCAAATTACATTATCTTACTTCTCATTAAATTCTTTCAACTTTAGATTACATATTTTTAGTATCCTGTTATATTCAGATGTAATTTGCGAATGATATTGAATTGAATTGAATTGAACAAATGACGCAGCTTAAACAACATGTGTAGGGCTAAGCTATCATTTTGTATTTCGTTTGATTTCTTGCTATCATTTGAGTTTCGTGGGCAAAAATCTAACATAAAATGAAAACAAGCACAGACTTTGATTAGTACATGATTTGAGGAGAAGGAGGAAAATGGGAAACATAGGGAAACACAATAAATACCCAATCTTGGCGTCTGACACAAATCAAAATTATACTAGTATATCAGAAAGGGAAGGACGACGAAAATAAAGACCATAAATTCTAAAAGATAGAATAAAACAATGGCTTCTTGTTATGACTGACTTTGGAAGCCTCAAATGTTTATCAAACATCGTTGGATCTAGATTTGTTTTACAATTTAAACTCAAGTCACCATTCTCTTGAGTATTATTCTGTTTTTGCATCCATGAGAAAGTTTTTAATGTGCTGTTAATCCTGCCTGATGGAATATATTGTTATTGTGTTTAGCCCGAATGGGAGACGGTGAGCGTGAGTGATGCACCGATCAGGCCGAACCATGCACCTTCAAGACAAATATCACGCCCAGAAAATGATGAACCTCTGCCTACGAATTGGGAAGAAAGACAGGTTAGTTGATTAGTTCTACCTTGTTATTGCTTTTGAAAAACAAATGTTTATAAGTGCAAAATATCGCCGCAGAGATATCATTTGTCGTTGCTGGTCAAATGCCTGACAAACTGTGGTTGGGTATGAATGAAAAAGTGAAATGCAATCGCAAGTCCTACAAATCGAGATGAAAACTGAAAATCAGTTATATTTGAATTGCTTCTTAGATCCTAGCACAGTTTATTTGAAATTACAAAAGAAAGTTTTGGCAAATCCTCATTGATAGTTGTGTAGATTGTCGTCAACATTCCGCCCTCTTCCAGAGATGTATCGAAGAGAAATATTATTTTCAATCATTTGCGTCTTGATTTTCTAGGATGCCAACGGAAGACTTTTCTACATCAACCATAATACAAGAGAAACGACATGGATTCGACCAAGGGTTACACAGTAAGCTCTTTTTGAATATTTTCCATCTTATACTTGTTCAATTGTGGTCATTGCCCCCTTTCATATATTTTTCCCTTTTTTGGGGCTGGCAAGAGGAAACAAGCGCCTTTTTATAGAAATATATCTCTCAGCTGAAGATCTAAACATTTATTTGAAGAATAGAAAAATTCAATTCTATTTGGCATAACCTATAATATAACCTTGAAACCCTTCTCAGAATGTGTTTAAAATGAATCTGTTAGCAGAAGCCGACAGGAATCAAATTTACCTTCATTGTGCCTCTCTTGTTTGAAAAATATAATGTGGTTATTCATTTTCTTTTGTTAGTTTTTGAGTTAATGTTTAACGTACTTGCCTGACTAAACTCGAGCCTTTCCCAGCAGGACTACAGTAGCATAACCACTAAGATATAGTAATTACGGTAGAAGATTCTAATGGATTTATTGAACCTATTTGCGTTACAGATATCTTCCATTTGAAAGATTACTCTGCACTAAAGCAACTGGTTCATAGTCCACCACACCCGACCATTTTTTATTAAACTCATTTTGTTTTTCAAGGCAAAATAACCCAGAACAGCAAATGGATTACGCAAGAAGATTAGAAAGAAATTTCAGTCTGCGGAGACATTTCAGCGTCGAAAATGACACCCAGGTTCGCTTTAGTTTTTTTACCAATATTTAAGCGCCTCCTTCATTACCAGGAACTTTGTTTGCAGTAGTGTCCCACATTTAAGAAACATTAATTGAAGAATTTCAGACTTTCTATATCTCACTACCCATTTTATATATTTCATCTAATTGAGAAGCACCAGAAAGGCCTCAGATCTAATGTTTAAAACGCTGTTTATGATATGTGGGAAACTACAGTATTGATATGCAGAGTAGTTTTTGATTATTGTAGGACTTTGAAATAAGGAGAAACACCATTATTTCACAAATCAATAATTTGAGAACCTCTGCTTTCAGGCTCGGCTTTCAGCAGAGAGATCACCACCTGAAGCTACTACTGTAAGTTGTTTCATATCTCAATACTCCTTTTTTATTTCTTGATGAATTGCTCACTTCTGCATTGATCGTAAACTTTTTGAAGATTTTTCTAATCAATAAAAAAAGCTGAAAGTTGCTTTAGCTATTGACCTTTCCCGAATTTGCTGCATTTGTATTGAAACTGAAGCAAATCCAGCTTAGCCTCGATTATTTGCAATAAGAATTCCCACAACCATTTAATACCAAAAGAATTGCACTCAGTTTCTCTGCAGTTAAACAATGAATGAAGTTTTGTTTCATTGAATCCCTCACGCGTAATGAGAATTCAATGATGGCCTCTTTTCTAAACCTAATTCGGGAAATGTCTATTGGAAGCATTGTTTATTTCATTAACAATAAAAGGTTTTCGATATAGCCAGCAAAAATCGGAAGTACGACAAATACGTAGATTACTTGAACTTTTTTTCTGACACTAAACAGAGAAATACGTCAGAAAGAGAACTAAACAAAAACCTAACTGAATTATTATAAACAGATGTGGACAGAAATAGGCCAATCAGAAAAGAGGTGAATGATGGTATCGTGTGGAGAGCCAATCAACATCCACGATACAGTGAGCTGACCAATAAGATTACTTTTAGAGTCCTAAGCCAAGTCCGAGTTCTTTCTGTCTACACAATAGGGGATCCCTGGTTTTTATGTAGACAGATCTGAAAATACTTAAATGAAATTAAGATCTTACTCTGCAAATTATACGGAAACAATGCTTAGTGTAGACTTGAGCTCATTTTGGGTTGTCGAGCAAATATTGACCCATAGCAGAGTCGTGTTTTAGAGTTCTTTTAGATTTATAGGTGCGAGAAAGAAAAGTATCCACTTATTTATGGTGTGCCATCCTTTTTTATCTCAAATCTTTACAAAAAAGCAATAGCAAATAAGCGATTCTTTGTTAATTTTGTCCTGCCATACTTAATTCTCAATCTCTATTTCCCAAGGAGAATGTCCCTGGCCAAGTGATTGAAGAAAATGAAAGTGCCCAGGAAAGGCCGGAGTGAGTTACATTTTTTTAATCAAACACTATTCTAAAACGCCCTCGTCTTTTCATATGATTTGCCTCAAAAAGTAGTATACCCTGTTCAGTGGAAGATCTACCAGGTCAAGCATTTAAGTCCCCCTGTGTGATGTATTGAAATTGTTTCAGAGAAACATCATTCTCTGCTGTTATGAACCTGTTTCATGTGTGCTTTTTTTCGAATCTGGTTCTATTTTACATGCATCATCATAAAATAGGTGTAGGTTGTCAGTCAATTCAGTTTTATTCTACTTTATATCCACTCACATTCATTTACGAAACACCCGGTTTCTTCATTGAGAAATCTGTATTGATAGAAGATACACGAAGAGAATAGTTCTCTTCAGAAATCAGACTTTGCTTTGCTACCCTGCGTGAATGTGATTAATTTTTTTTGATGGTTTTTGATAAGACTGATATCTCTATAGTATTTCTTAGGCTACAACTGCATCATAGTGTTCGATATACAGAAGAAAAGAAGTACAGATCAGTATAGATTATAAACAAGAAAGAAGACTGGCTCTCTGCTACTCAAAGTTAATCTGTCAACATGAAACTTTGAGTAACTTCCTTTTCTTGTTTCTTGTTGATGAAAATTTATTTTCATTTTTCAAGGCAAAATAATGAAGAACGACAGAGGGAACTTGAAAGAAGGTTAGAACGGAATTTCAGCCTACGGAGACACGCCAATGTTGAACATAGCACACAGGTTTGTCTTTTTGTTAATATTTTTTATCGCATCGTTCATCATTAGAGACCTTGTTTATTATTGGTATACACAATAGTCTTTGACTGATGCAGAAGTTTCTAATTTCAAATGCGATATGAATGGCATCTGAAACGTTCTTTTAAACGTCAAATAATTTGAATCATATATCTTCAGGCTAGGCCTTTGGAGGGAGGATCAACCCCTGAAGATATCACGGCAAGTTGATTTCAATTTCATGACGATTTACTTGAAACCTTCTCATTAATTTCCTCAAAAATCAACAATTTTTATGAATTAATGCTCCGTCTCCAACAAACACGAAAGAAGGTTGTTATAAATAATGCTAATAAACATTTTAGTTACTCATAAATGAAACAAGTTAATCATAAATGTAATAAGGCCCAAATTGGGTTGTTTGATGGCACTCAGGTTTGCTTTGGCAGAAAATATCTCAGGGATTTTTAGAAAAATATTCTTCATTTGTAATCTTCTAGTCGAACCAAGTTTTACTTCTATATACAATGAAATACATGTCATCTGACATAGCGCACCAGGTACCCTATTACCCCCCTATAAGTGCATGCCCCTTATCTGAAAAAGGCAATTTGTCGCAATTTCATGTATTCAGGGTATGAATTCCTGTTGTAAAGTACTTGGCAAAAAATGCATGCACCTTAAAGTGAGGTGCATTTATTTGCAGATTAATTGGTATTTGTCAAATATTGAAAATTATTGTTCTTCGCTTGGAAGAATAGGGTTAATTGTTTGTGGGCACTTCATTTCTGACGTTTAGTGAGCAGACTGCAAGTTGCTATTGTTTTTACGAGTAGTGCTAATTATTCTCAATATCCCTTTTTCCCAAGGATAATGTCCCTAGTCCGTTGATTGAAGAAGATGAGCGTACCCCATCTCCTTTGCCGGTGGGTTGGGAAGAACGAATGGTAAGTTGATTTTATTTCCAATTATCAAAGTTGTTTAACTACACCATTCCCAATTTCACTAACCAAGATATTTTGGTTCTAGATAAGCCTTTTCATTGTATCAATTTCCTATAGGATGATAACGGCAGAACCTTCTACATTGATCACAATAATCGGACTACAAGCTGGGTGAGGCCAAGAAAGTGAGTTATATTTGTTTAATTAAGTACTACGGTTATAACTTGCATACCCATTTCCCATTGAATATCCAAGACAACTATAAACTGTTGAGCAGCACGTCCCCTTAGGTCAAGTTCCGGAGCCCCCTGAGTGATGTATTGAAACAGTTTCCAAGAAACATTTTCAGGATCCTATTGTATTCTTATTTGTTAATATCCAAGAGGAGGAGAGGGGGTTAACTATGAAACCCTCATTAAAAGAAACACGCTAAAAAGAACAAGCTAACTTTAATGAAGATTTGAACTAAAACATAAGGAACGGGTCAGCTTTAATTTTTCAGCTCCTGGTGAGTCAATATTCTAGTTAATCTGAAAGAAGATAAGAGGAAATAAAGACTTTTGATTCCCAGATTCAAACCATGGGAAAACTCCTATATCCTATCTTGTTGAGGTCTTTTTGGCTGTCAAATCATTCTATAGGACGCTAACTGTAAAATAGTGTACTCGCACAGATGTAGTTCATATTCCGGCCGTTTTGACTACTAGCTGTGGTTGACCGGTCCATTGATTCGTCTATATAGAAAAATCCACGATTTTACTTATAGAGCGAAATTTTATGGTCGGATGCCCTTTCTGACGCCGATTCTTTTCTTCTTCTCTTACGACACTGATTTCACACGGATTCTGTAGATGAATTCTGATCCCCAACCACAGGGGATTCACTGTGCATTCCTTGATAGATGAAATAAGTCTTTGATTTCAAATTCATTTCAGCACCAGTGTCGTAAATACGAATGAAGATGCAGCAGCAAGCGCACCACCGGTGGAAGAACCTGCGCCAGAAGAGAACGCTCAAGCCGAACCACAACCTTCTGGTGAAGTAAGTACACGACAGCAAAACTATACGCTTACTGTAGTGGATACGCGTGCATCGGGTGGTATATTATCTTACAAGGAGGTAGATGCGGTAAAAATAGGGCTGAGTCATTTTATTACTGTTAAGAATTTTATCTTCTATTATCATGATCTCTGCTATTCCTCTTTAACTCCAGCACTCGCTGAAATGCTGTCAATTGTTTTCCTTTATTGTGTTGCTAATTTATCAAACCCAAGAACCGTGATATTGCCATTTCACTCCACTTCTTTTTTCGTCTTTGCTGTTAGTGGTTGTTATATCCTAATCTAAAGTTATGAGTTTGCGTTTCACTCGCTGTTTGTTCTTGCCTCCGTAATTTCTGATAATTACAACAGGGTGGTGGAAGCGCTTGGTTGGAATGTTTGCCTGCATGCGGTGATACGTTTGCACACAGGGAGCTGTATATAACAGGCAGCTAACAAAGGGGCATTATACCAGGTCACAAGCTAGGCTGATTTGGCTTATTAAGGGTGGTATAATATGCTTGAATATTTTGATACGTGTACAGTAGGAGCTAGAGTGGTATGATCCTAAAAGGGGAATTTAGGCTGACAAGAGGGTGGTTTATCTAACTAGAGGGCGGTAAATCATCCTAAGCAAGTAATATACCGCCCCTTGTAAGCGTATCCACCGCACGTAAGCATATTATGACAACCATGGTTAAATCATCCACCACCTTTTAAGAAGATATACCGCTGCGTGTAAGATGATATAGTACCCCTTGCTTGTAGGCTTATTTAGTATGAAAATATGAAACGCAGCCTGAATATAAGACGATATAATGCCCCCTTGTAAACATATGTCCTGCAGTGAGCATATATGCTATATGTTTGTTAGTGTATACTTTAACGATTCGGTAATTTGATTCTCAAATGGAATATGTGTATCATATTTATATTTTTACATTTTTTGTCATTAAAATATCATGTTTTGTTTTGTTACCAGAGACTACATCCAGATATTCCAAGTGTTGATGAAATCCCACTTCTACCGGGATGGGCGATGCAACGTGCTGCTAACGGCCGCGTATTTTTCATCGACCACAACAACAGAACTACTACCTGGGTATGGTTGCTTTCAGTTTTTGTATTTCAATAAACTCTCACGTACAGTAGAGGGATAAAAATATCGAATAGATGACTAAAACATCTACCCCCTTACCTCGATCTCTAGCCCCGGCCTTAGATTTTGTATGATGGTTTTTGACCCCAACAAATACCAATGATGTTAGAATAGATTAGAAGCAAGAAAGGAGACTGGCTCTCTCTTTCTTGTTTCTGATCTATAATCCCTCTGTTCTTCTGTGCACCGAGCCCTATGATGCAGTTCAAGACTAAGCAATACTTTAGAGATAGATGTAAAATTCATTCAAAAACATGTAACAACATCTCTCTTCGCCAAAAATTAGTTATATTTGTCTATCTCTCTCCACAACCGTTTCTCTCATAAAGTAAGGACCTAGATTTATCTTTCTTCTGCAAATTTTGGTGACAAGCAACTGCAGATTACGTTGCTGAAAGGAAACTGACTTATCTTTAATAACATGGCGAATCTTTCGAATATCAATGAACATTGACAAGGAACTAATGCACGGGACAGGAATGAAAGGTTATGATATTCTGTGCTCCACTATCATAGTTTTCCAAATCAGTTAAATGTTATATTTCTATTTACAGATTGATCCAAGAATAAACTACAAATCTTCAGCTAAAGATCTCGGAGCGTTACCGGTAATTGATGAATTCATTTTACAGTTTAGGTTTTATTTTGTTATATGTGTTTAAATGATGTGGATACCAGGAATCTTAACAGGAATTGAATTGTGTGAACTAGTTTCAGAAGTTTGTATCGAGCTCTTCAGTCCATAATAGAGATTCCAAAACTTTGTTGGTTCTGACTGATGTCTAGGACAAAACAGCAAACAGTCTACTTCTTAACGTGTAATACTCCGGTATTTCTAATGGCTATCGTTACAGACAGTAGGACTACATCGAGTACATAAACTTATACCAAACTGCAACGTACTAATTATATTCCTATTTACAAGACTTTATCTTAGGCTTGTGAAACCTGGTCTGTTCAGAAGTTGATGTAAAAAGAGAGAGTATATATTGGATGAAGAAATAAGTGAGCGAATGAATGCCTTATCAAAGTCATTATGTTATTGTTGTTACATTATTCGTTTTTAGCCTGGTTGGGAAGAGCGTGTTCATCAAGATGGACGAGTGTTCTTCATTGACCACAGTAAGTTTCTTACTCTCAATATCTGACTTTTTTCCTTGTAAATTTTCCTCAGGAACAACAGCTTATATGAGTAAATGTGATTTCAGTTTGGGTTTGCCAAGATGAAATAGGACAAAGCCTTAATGAGTTTATTCCTAGCCCCTCCGAACCAGGGGCAATATTTCAGTCCAAAAAGCTACATCTTCTCTAACAGTAATAGTAAAACTCTCAGTTGTTTGTTTTGAATGGGCACTTTTGCCCAACAACCAGTGAATCAATATGGGAATGCCTGAATGGTTGGATCACGCGGAAGTTGTTCAAAGGGTCTTCAATTCGATACCCCCTTCAGACCTGTAAGTGATATTCACTTTGGCACTTTTGAACAACAACCAGTGAATCGGACGGGGATGGCTGATTGGTTGGATCACACAACGCTTATTCAAAGGGTCATGGGTTTGAACTTACCTTCCGACATGTTTCATTAAAGTGATATTCTTGATACTGTTGGTTAGAGTCCTACTTGGGACGTTTTCATTCACCAAAATTGTTTTGATTTTTCAATATAAATAATTGCTAGTCTGAAAGAAACGTAACTTAACTTTTCTCTTCCCAAAGACACGCAGTCGACTCAATGGGAAGATCCAAGGATGCAGAAGATTCATGCACAAAAGTCTCAAGTATGTAATGTTACTGTACTTACGTAGGACCATATTCTAAAGATTTTATTCTACTTCTTAATGAGCCAGAAAATCCCATGTCTATGACAGGCTATAGAAGGACAGTAATTTGAAAAAGATATAAACTTGACTGAACAGTTTAGAATAAGTATAAATCTGCAATTGACTTGATACTAGACACTACTAATTTTATCAAATCAATTTCAGATTTATACTTATTCCAAACTGTACAGCAAGGTTAAATCTCTTTGAAATTACTGTACTTATACTGTAATTATTCTCTTACTAACCTACAGTATTGTCTAACGGGTTAATTCAATGAAACTTTAATATTTCATAGTTAACTGTGGTTACTTTTCTTCTAGGCTGTTCCTTACTCAAGAGATTACAAAAGAAAGTACGATTTCTTCAGATCAAGGCTGAGAAAACCGGTAGGTTTAATAACGAGAAATTGAATTTCTTTTAACTTTCAAAAAAGGAACAGTTTCCTTTCCTTTTGGAAAATTCTAGCATTTGGCGTTTGTCTTCAATTTATCAGAATTTTTGTGTTAGTTTATTTTTGTCTTTGTAGAAAATTTCTTTCTATGAAAAATTAGGCATTATGGAAATTTCTTGCATTTTTCCTTTGTTTTTAGTTAATAATGAATCTATATAAAGAGGAGCATGAGTATGAAAAGTATGCATTCTTCTTTTAAGATTTTATCTTAAATTGCCTTCTCTCTGAGAACTCTTTTACGTTTTTAGGAAAATGTGCCGAACAAATTTGAAATTCACGTTCGCAGAACCTCGATATTAGAAGACTCTTACCGAGCTATTCTTCCCAATGTCAGCAACATCGAGCTGCTGAAGACGAAATTGTGGATTGTTTTCGATGGGGAGGCCGGACTGGATTATGGTGGAGTCTCAAGGTGGGTGGAAGAAATTTTTGCAGTTAGGGGACATTGTATCAAAGTCAAAATTTCATTGAAATATCATTGCCTATGAAAATTGGCCAAACCTTAGAAGAAATTCTGTGAAGCATTGAAATTTTGCCTGCAATCTTACATGAAGTCTTACTATGGGTAGCATCAATTATTGAAATGCCATACCCGACCCAACTCCGACCTTAACTTTGCTTAAAGAGAGTATCATTTAGTTCTCATAATACCACAATTTTCAAATTTCTTTGTTCCTAACTTTGCTTATTTGGGGTTTGTTTGAAAATTTCTTTTTCAATATCAGGGTTGAAAAAAGTATTAAAACGGCTTTAGGCAACATATCTATTTGGAGAATAGTTACGATATGTAATTGCCAAGATATCTGCTCTAATTTGGAGTAGGGTTGAACCTTCTTAGCATCCATTTTTTGAATTATGGAGTAGAGGATTACCGGTTCTTTTTCGATTTTTCATTTGTGTCTAAGTGTCCCCCACCCCCATGTTCCCTTTTTGTGAATATTCAGAGTTCAATATAAAGATTATTTGATCCGTTTGAAGCTTTTTGATTCGTTTGAAATTTAATAGCTGATGTACTTTCTTTTTACAGGGAATGGTTTTACCTGCTATCCAGAGAAATATTCAATCCTTATTACGGACTATTTGAATATTCTGCAACGTGAGTTATTTGACTGTAAGAAAGTTAGTTATTGGATTGTCTTTATTGGGTTAAGCTGTATGTACTGCGTCTATAACGTCTTTACCTCACTCTTCAGTACTTCTGGCACGTTACATGTCTCATAGTGTACTTTGTTTTTGCATGTATTCATGGCCTCTATTAGTAGATACAGTGTCTACAGTGTCTGATTCTTTATTTCAGTGACAACTACACTCTTCAGATCAACCCTAACTCAGGCCTGTGTAATGATGAACATTTGAATTATTTCAAGTTCATTGGAAGGGTAGCTGGGATGGCTGTTTACCATGGTCGACTGCTTGATGGTAAAATTACATTCTTTCGTTTTCTTTTTACGAAGGGGGAGGTTCCAATATAAAGTTCAAATGGCCTCTGTTCGATGCAGATCTGCCCCAGTTTCCTATAAACGTTTTGTTGCATTGTGAATTTCCTCTTAATTTCCTGTTTTTGGGGTGATTTTTTTTAATAAATTCAATTCAAAATTTCATATATGCCGAGTACTTTAATAAGAATTTATTTTCATTGTAATAAATTTTACGTTTCTAAGGGAGGCCCCTGCGTAAATCAGCTTCTACTAAATAGGCCATCTTCCAAAATACATAATTGCAATTGAATACAATACAACTTCAAAGTATTGAGGAAAACTGGTGATATTTCAGTAAATAAATTCTTAATAATAAAAGTATCGACACTCTTGATAGAACACTCGGCACATTTTATGTAAGCTTATTAAAGGTGTTATTTTATAAAAAAAGATTCTGCACTTCATTTGCAGCCTTCTTTATTCGTCCATTTTACAAGATGATGTTGGGAAAGAAGATCGCATTGACAGATATGGAGAGCGTCGTAAGTAAACTTCGTCTGTGCTAATCATAGGACCACCTGAGCTTGCTGCACCAACTAATAGCTTACCAATATAGTAAGAGTGTTTGCCTATCAACTATCAATGCACTGCTCCAATTAGTCTTCCTATTCAGTAGACCATTCGATGCTTTGCATATAAACCAATACCTCACGAAGATAGTAAGCGTATTTTCCTATCGACTATCAATGTACTGCTTCTACTAGTTTATTTAATCAAAGGCCCTTGATGCCTTTTACATAAACCCATACCTTACGAAGATAGTAAGCATATTTACCATCAAATATCTATGGACTGCTCCTATTAATCCAGCTATTCAGTGGGCCCTTTGTGATTTACACATAAACCAATACATTACGAAGACAGTAAGTGTATTTACCTGTCAATGCTCTGCTCTGATTAGTCTACCTATTCAGTGAGCCCTTTGTGATTTGCACATAAACCCATACCTAATGAAAACACTAAGAGTAATTGTCTATCAACTGCTTGGATTAGTCCCAGGCCTTATTTCGAGAACATTATATCACTCCACGTTCAAGTGGCTCCGGCTTCATGTGGTTAGGAAGATTAGACAACGGTAGAGACTTTGCATTTGTCTTTGGAGTACAGCCCCCAGAAGTCCCTGTTTAAGATAGGAGCTAGAACTGAATTCTAAAAATTCAATTTTGCTTCAGGATTCTGAATATCACAACAGTTTGAAATGGCTGCAAGATAACGATCCTGAAATCCTCGATTTGCGATTCCAAGTGGAAGAAGAAGCCTTTGGCAAGATTTCCAGCCGAGAACTAAAGGAAAATGGCGCTGAAATCAAAGTCACCAATAAGAATAAAGGAGAATATATCGAGTAAGTTCAAGTCTTTAACTCTTGGTGGGGCTCTTTTGAAGCAGGAGCAACCTTGGCAACTGTCTTTAAATTCGAACCATGAAAAATAGAAAAACTAACAAATGGAAAGCTTTTCTCTGAAATTAGCTAAAATGAGACTACTTGATCAAAGCAATCTTGAACGATATTTCCAAGCTTCATGATTAATTTATGATCTCTCTTTTCATAGCTTGGTTATCAAGAGGCGTTTTGTTGATTGCGTAAATGATCAAATGGAAAAATTCAAAGAGGTATTTGATACTAGTTTTCAAATCACTGGACACGTTTACATCTCTTTTTTACAGCGACGGGGCAGGATCTCATGCTTGTCATAGTTTGACACATTTTAATATTGAAATTTAGTCTTGAAATAAATCAAAGGACAAACATGATCCTAACCTTGATTGTGATTCCATTTGTGACCCCTTCTTCACCCCATCCCAAAAATGTTCTTCGGAGAATATTTTTTATCTTCTAAGAATGCCTACCTTGACGAAAGTCTAGTATACCATAGATTTCTTATTGTCGTCCAACAGGCTCGTGTCAATATATGACTCGTATACAGGACTCAAATTATTTTTACTCAGATAAATTCAGTTTCTTTCATAGTAGTATCTGTAAACGATAGAAGGCACATCAGCGATAGAAGGCACGGCACGGTGAAAAGAAACCTCCGATACTTTTGGCTAGCTAATAATCATCCCTACACCTTGTTAGTTTTTTAATGGTGCATCCTGCCCTGTCTAATGTGGGATTATTGGTTTTATCTCTGGATACTGGAGGATTACAATTTTGTCACTTTTAAAATTGAAGAAAAGATATCAGGTGCGAGGAGAACGCTTCCAAAGGTATACACAAAAACTAATTTGATGCTAGCGTGACAAAGAGAACGGTTTGTCAATAAATGCAAGCGATGTGAAAAACACTTGATATTCAATCTTCACAAGTTAGTTTATAATTAGTTCATGATTCTCAGTCAACTACAAAATATCCAATTGGCCAAGGCTTCCAGCTTTTCAAATTTATAGCTATGTGTCCCTGTGTTCCAACCTCATTTCTAGCTCTAAGCCGCCATCGCATGTAAGGTCATTTCATAAGTGCCAAGTGCGTGTGATGTGATTAATATGGATGGTTATCAAACAAAATAGAATGCAGTTCAGGAACAACACTCGGGATTCCATAAGACTCCTAGCAGAATCTGGAGAAGTGTAAATTTTTGAATGTTATTATGAAAATATTTTTGCTTCATAGGGCTTTGCTGATATTGTACCCCATGACTTATTGCGAATATTCGATGAGAGAGAATTGGAGGTAAGTTTTATTCTCATCCTTATTTTTGAAAATCAGAACCATTCATTCTAACTTAAAACACGACACTCATCAGAGTACACGTTTTTTTTATAAAGAACCTTTTATAAGGAACCTACATGTAGAAGGTCAAAAAAAGCGTGTACAGTAGGTCAGAAAGGGAACAAAAACGAAACCTCATGAATTGTCATACCCAGTTGTGGACCGTAATTGTCAACCCACATCTGGGTATAAAGATTCGTTTCATTTTTGTTTTTTTTCTGATCTGTAACTCTGATCAGCGTCAGATGATAAAGCTTTGATAGTTATTATGTTTCGCTGTGTTTACGATTTTGCTTGGTATTCAAATTTCCGTTTATCCGAGTAAAATATTTTCCTGTTATCGATTTCTCAAATTATCTTCACAAGGCATTGATTGTTTGTTTTGAATAAACATACCCAAATGTGGATCGATATTGTCGAAGCACAGCTGCGTATAACGATTCGTTAGGTTTAGTTTTTGTTCTCTTTCTAACGTACTACTCTATTAGTACTCTATTAGTACTAGGTAGACGAAAAGCTTCAGTAGTTATTTTCCCGTTATGGGTTGATCAAATTGTCTACATATCACATTTCTGAAGCTTCCCCGCACGGCACGGGCGTCATTACGCGGACTTAACCGCATCAGAAAGAACAATAGAAAACGTCACAAAAGTTAAAGTCGCATTTTTCTCAAACTTCCGCCGGAGAAACCCCCAAATTTTTTTGCATGAATCCCCGTTTCTTGATGCGTAGAACTTAAATATCGCGTCAAAAAAGCGGCCCGGTTCCTGGAAATCCAAGAAATCGACGTTTTAGCCCAAAATTTTCAAGAAAATTTTCAAGAAAATAATTTTTTATTAGCCGAAACGGGCTAAAATTAGCCAGAACAAGCTAATTTCAAAAAAATTAGCCCGTTCTAGCTTAGTATCCCTAGCTGACATTGATTGTTTATTTTGAATGTTTTCGTAGTACTTATTATGTGGACTTGGCGAGATAGACGAGAATGATTGGAGAAAACACACGAATTACCGCAGTGGTTACAATGACAAACATGTTGTTATTCAATGGTTTTGGAAGGTAAACATTTATTATGCGTTTATATCTTCATTCTTGTTTTGGACATTATTTTTCTGTTTACCTCAACTTTTACAGTTTTTCTTCTTTTGTATTCAAACCTAGTCTACATGCAATGGTTTAATTGGTAATAGACAATCCCCCATAGATTGTGGATCTCATTTCCCGCAATAGACGATAAGGAAAATGCCCTTAACGCATAACTACCAATATTGCAACGGCCTAAAATCTTCGTAGGTGCAGTAAAGCTTCAACCGGAGATTTTCTTCTGTGTGGAATCTTCTATCATTATTTACCACAGCAACAGCCTGCATATAAGAACCCCTTTATTTTAGCTTTAATCTAAAAGGTTCTTGATGATTAAGGAAACTTCTAATAGATGTGTATTGGGATGGTTTGTCTATAGTGGCATAATTATTCATTTTTAGCACTCTTTTGCCTCCATAATATATTCTATACTCCATGCAGAGAACTTCTATAAAAAGATTCGAGAATAAGTTTACTAAAATGCTGAAATTCTAAGGGTAAAGGTTCGTAAAAGAAGTGGTTCTTATATGCAGCTTTTTACTGAACTCTGATTGCTCTGTTTTCATGAAGAATCATATTATTAACTAATAGACTGACTGAATACTGACCACTGTGCTGAAAGATTCATTCTAGCCAAACTTTGTAAGAAATAACTTGAATTTTTTTACCTTGCATCCAGGCTGTTGGGACGTTTGATAACGAAATGCGAGCAAGACTTTTGCAATTCGTAACTGGAACATCACGAGTTCCGATGAATGGATTTGGGGAGCTTTATGGAAGCAACGGGCCACAGAAGTTCACAATAGAAAGATATGGTGGAACTCACACTCTCCCAAGAGCTCACACTTGGTAAGCTATAGCTATATTTGTATTCTGTATTCCAGCTTTTTCTACTTTCACTGCAGTTATGTTCTAGTGGGTGTTACTTCATTTGATTGCTGCAGGCTTTTTTACCATACTTTGATGCATATGATTGCATAGCAATGCTAACTACAGACAGTTATTTCCTCGGTTATTTCTTCATACATGGCTGGCTCTAGGGATTGACCACATGTTCCAAACCGCAGTTAAAGCAAAAATATCACGTCACCTTGGAACAGAAAATATTTAGCTATATCTACACTTATATATCGTGTAGATTAAACAGATTGCCTATGCCTTTCATAGTGCTCAACTTGCGGAGCCATTAGTATAGTATATTATATATAGCCATTAGGGATTAGCCTGATGAGTCCGCTTGAACGGATGAAACTAATAGCGTGATAAAGTTGTAGTCTCTTGTACTTCTGAGTCATTTCTGTGTTTTACTCTATAGCCATTAGTATATAGAACTTAGAGGATAGAAATACTATTTTACACAACTCAGAGTATCATGTCTCCACAAATATCAGGTGTTCTTTATCTCAATTTTTATAGATAAATTGCATTATGCTTGAAGGATTTAATTAAACCGTGTTTCAAGTTAATTGCATAGATCTAAGTTGACATTTAGTTCAGAACAGTTAGATGAATCAAAATGCATTTGGGATTCTTTGGACTCAATTAGTGCCACAAGGGAAGCAATGGCAAAATTTCTTCCACAATGATGAAAATAAAGAGGACTTGATAAAGCTTGCAACATCTTTTTTCAAAAGTCCAGAGGGACGTAGACTTCTCACAGTTCCCATTGTGATTACCTGTGGAAATGAGAGCTGGCTTATTTTTAACGACCACGTCGAACAACTCTCAAACTGTAATCATGAAGAGGCTGATACGCGACTTGTTATGCACGCTTCTTCTGAACCAAGTCCAGTTGTCATAGTTGCCAAAGACACCGATGTTTTCGTTCTTTTGGTTTACGCTATTTAAAAAGTCGTACCAGAATTTCCATGGTTTATGCAGATTGATCAGGATTCGTCGACATCAGGAAAGTTACTGATCACATCGGAAGCTCAATTTGCCAGTCATTGCCACAACTACATGCCAACACCGGTTGCGACACGACGGCATATAAGTTCAACATTGGTAAAATTAAAGTCATCAAGAAGATAATGCAAGATAGCAGTTCCTGCTCACTCATACGAAACTTAGGTTACAGAAACGAAGTATCTGATCAACTCATCGAAAATGCGAAAAAATTCATTCAAACAGTTATGTACAGTGGCAAACCAAGTGAGAGTTACGTTGAAACGAGAATCAATATGTACAAGAAAATTAAAATCAAGTCTTCTGCATCTCTTCCAGCTGATCCATCTTCCATCGTGCAAGAAATAAAACGAGTTTTTCTCCAGTCTTACACTTGGGTTAACTGTTTGAATCCACACGTGAGAAGACTCGAACCGCAAGAGCATGGATGGCAATTTTATGAAAAATCCTCTAGGTTGATGCCAAAATGGTTCACGGGTAGTCAGTTACCACCATGCCTTGTGAGATCAAAGTCAAGCAGAAAAGGTTCGCAAACACGCAAGAAAGTATCTCCTAGAAGTGAAGCGGATATTGAAGACGAGTGCTCTTCTACCGTAAAATTGCCACCAGCTAAACGAGCCCGAAGAGCCTACAGTTGTCATGTTCCAAAAAGGGATAGTAATTACGAGGCAGAGGCAGAAATGTCAAGTGAAAAGATGTCTGATTCCAGTTCAGAATGGGAAGACGACTTCTCAACATCAAGTGAAGATTTTAGTGATTCTGCAGACAGTGATTTTATACCTTGAAAGATTTTGTCGATTCTGGTGTGTTTGAAATACGTATCAATGACGTATCAAATGCCGTAATAATTTGATTAAGCCCCTCCTCTCAAACAAGCCCCCCTCTCAAAAGGCCCCCCCACTTGAAGGAGCCTCCTTTGAAACATAGAGTTTCGAATAAGCCCCACTGGGTTCATTCAAATTATTACGGTGATTGTTATTTCTAATCTTATACTAACTGTTATTGTGTTGTAATCAAAAAAAATCTGTTGATGACGTCATCATGAAATTTAATATTTTAGCCAAATTTGAACTTTTATATATCATTCGAAAGCCCCTGATGCGCTGAGCTAAAATATATAACATACGGGTTGATAAATTGAGGTATAAGTACGTTATCAGCAAAAAAATGTCATTTTTTGACATTTTCATGACGTCATCAATCACGTGATTTATGGGCGTTTCCCAGAAAGTCACCTGGCAGATTCTGAAAGCCCATATCTTGTTCTATAAGAATCCGTTGAGAAAACATAAGTTAGGCAGGATGTGAGATGGTTTGGCTATATGCCCTGTCTAAAGCAGATTAATTGATATTCAAGCATATTGATTAAGATATTCAAGCACCAGTTTTAAAGCTGCCAGGCTTATGGCCTGCTTATCAAATAAGACATTTATGTATGTCAGCATCATACAGTATCAATTATTCAAGCTGAGATTCTCGTGTTCTCGTCTTTAGTGTCCTAAGTATTGCTTTTTATGTTCTCAAGTTTTCCTCAAGAATTATAAATTCCTAATTGCTTGCTGGAAACAAATTTAAAAAAGCCCACAGGATAGTGATCTTGTGATTTATGGTAATGAATGAATGAACGGGTTTTCTAATTAATGAATGTTTTTTTAGTACTTATTAAGAATAATATTACTAATTAATGAATGATATTGATTTATTCGCCAGCTTCAACCGCCTGGACTTGCCCCCATACACGAGTTATCACGAGCTGAGAGAGAAGCTTCGACTCGCAATAGAAAACACTGAAGGATTCGAGGGAGTTGACTGAGTTGACACAATAATAATCATCATTCTGAATTTCTCCAATTATGAACGCTCAATAATATACGGACCATCCCATTCTTCGTTGGACTGGGTAATGGAGCAGAGGACACTTATACCAGAACTGTTTTAGCAATAGTTACAGACAAAACTGGTCTTCACGAGTCTTTGGTTGAGCCCCCAGCCTCAATTAGGCCCCGTCTTATGTATAATAGACGAAATAACTCAAACCAGCAACTCCAAAAACCTACTCACTAACGTAGTCATAACTAGCCAAATAATAGTAATATTCTGTATCTCGATATAATATAAGATAACCCCGTTATAACGAACTAGATGTCTGGTCCCTTTGATTTTACCTTACGAAATAATTTTCTTAGAATAATGAACCCCCGATGTAACGAACAGTTTTCTATGTAGTTCCTTTCAGAGTTTGTTGCCACCTGATTCAACTGTATTGAAGTAATGATGTCTTGTGTTGCTCTTAAAAACCTATCCTATAGAGGAATTTCCCCACGAAGGTTTTGTTGCACTTAGCTGTTAGATTAAATGCCATGCTGCACTACAGCTTATTTTTAATTAAATGTAGAGAATAAAACTGTATAAGTAGATAGTTGGAGTTTAAGGAGTGGCGGCAGCTACAGCAGTAATTTCAAGCTAATCTCTGCATTTGTCTAAGAGAACCAAGTTTATCGTGCTTGGCCTAAATACCCCCTACTACAGATATTTTCCACTGGGAGACTCCCCCTTTTCGTTTTTTCGTAGGTGATTTGCACCAACATAGTTAAAGATAATACATTTAGAATTATCAAGGCTGTTTCTGACAATGTAGTAGGCATGATAAGCACCACATATCTATACAGACCTCTGATATTTGGTCAGGCAACATTATAGATACTTTTGGTCTTATCAAGGCTGTTTTAAGTACAATATTTGACATGATAGTCACCACTTATCAGGACAAGCCTTTGATATTTAGTAGGACAACGTTGCAAATACATCCAGACTTATCAAGGGTGTACATGACTCTTTATAAGGTATAGGCATGATAGACACCACTTATCTATTTGAAATTTGTTTAGCAACCTATTCGGAGAGACAAATGATTGGAAATGCTGTATGGTTTTTTGAGGTTTTATTCGGGCCAAGGCCCTTGGACAATCTGCTTTTCGCCTCTACAGCCCTGATAGAAATCGCTGATTTAAAACTCCAGTTTCAAAGGAATTACTGTGGACACGTTCACTAAAGAGGCCCCCCCATAGTACCCCTGGATAACGGATTCACGCGTCAATTTTTCGTTTATCACGTCATCACGGACCTTAAAACAGAATTTTCACGATCTTCTCCATCTATAATTATGCAAGAAAATTTTTTTATAGACCAGAACGCGTCACGCAATCACGCACTTGAAAACTCCTTTTCACGGAATAACAACCTCATTTTCAGCAAATCACGCTGCACGAAGGATTCTTTGATCACGGATTCACGACCCGAAAATATCTAAATCACGAAATCACGCGCGAAAATATGCCAAATAACGCTTCACGTACAAATATGGGGGGGCCTCACTAAATAAACAGCAAATATTTTGTTCCGAGGGCTATCATGCTGCCTTTTCTGTAAACTGAGGTTCTGTCTTTGCCGTCACACTTGGCTAAACCCAAAATATTAATCATTCTAGCTTCATATGATTCATATTTTTATGCTATGTTATTTCTATATCTAGCAGTATCTAGCAAGTCTTATTTTTGTACAGTACATCCTCGATTAACCGAACCTCGATTATCCGAACCTCGATTATCCGAACGCTAAAATTTTGAATATACTAGTTGTTTTAAAACCAATTTTCAATTAACTAAATAAGAAATCTGTTCTCTGCTTTACTTTTCACATAGATTTAGATTTAAAAACATTAATGTCACACATCAGTTTTCGATTTGGTAAATTGGTATTACAATGAATAAAAATAAACATCGACTTTTATCCTCAGCTGAGGCATACGTTTGTCTGTTTCCCAAGGCTTTCCAATTGGTATTTCATTTGAGCTCTCTTTGATCATTTTGGGTGGTAATAATGAGTTCCTCAGCAAGATTATTAGGTAAAATTTCTTCCTCGATTATCCGAATTTTTCGCGTATCCGAACGGGTTAGTAAAAAAATGATTTCATCCTGTTCGGATAATCGCGGATGTACTGTAGTTGCTTGAAATCTTTCTCAAGAGGATTGAAGTTACTTACTGATTACTGAATCAATTAATTGTTGCTCTTTAATTTTACTTTTGTTATAAAATACGAAATCGTCCAAAACAACCCTCTAAATGGCAATGAAATCGTATGCTTACAAAACATTTAGAAATATTCCACAGGGTCCACTTCACAGTCGTCTGGTTCTGCAGAATAGCAATACTGAAAGTATTTTTACATCAAGTAGTTAAATCGTTCCAGGAAAAGCTGTTGCTGTTGGCCCACGTGGGCCTTGCAATGGCGTAGTATCGCTGCAAATTCGGGTTTTCCGAAAATAACATTGTCATTTTACTTAGGAGGAGAATTTTGGGCCATGCTTTTTTACATTAAGGTAAGCATATACGGTACTAAGGTAAAGTTAAGAGTTCGTATCGCCCAACTCAATCAGATAGGCCACATCAAAATTTGATCTCGGGGGCATGGGTGGGAGCTGTGGGGGGCGTTGGTGATTTTGGGGAATTATTAATAAAAAGTCTGCATAGCCTTCCTGATAATTTTCATTCGATTCTTGCAAATAACACCCTTGTACCCCATATAATAAAATATTTGAAGATCAGGGAACCAGTAGGTTAGTGACATAACATATTTTTGATAAGAAACTATATGATTTGGAATCTTTCGTAAAAAACGATGGATTCTTTCGTCCTATTGTTTTGTACAACAATAGAAAACAACATTAAATTTTACAAACTCCCAGCACCGGGCTGGGTTTCCATTGGAGCACCTATCTATCTAAAAACAGACTTTAAATGAGTCTATTTGAAGATTTCAAGCACTGAGTTTTCTCATGGGTATTTGAATGATTTTGTATTTTATCACAAATGGCTAATTCAGAAACATATATATTATATGAAATGAAACTTCTAAAGATTTGCATCAGACCCCAATACATTTATCAGCATAGTACATCAGAAAGAGAAAAAGAGATTGAAAAACTTAAGTGAAACAACTTTTGACAAGACTAAATAGTTTGAAAGTAAACTTATTTACAAGTGTGTACGAAAAAAAATAAAATTATGCTAGCTACTAATTTAGTGGCGCTACCACTTCAAACAAAAACAGTAATCTTTCTAGGCTTTACAAAGGAGGTATTTCTGTTCTGGGTAGAAACGCCTTTGTTCCATTGAGATCAATCCAATCCAAACTATTTTAAAACCATGCTACAATTTTGAAAGACTGATTGTACTATTGTAAAGCTTGGCAGAATCTCAAGCCCAAAAAAACAATATATTGCAACCATGCATATAACACATACCTAGTGGAGCTACAATCCTGGACATAAGGTATGAGACAATATGTGGTTGTCATACACTATCTATTTCTGTCAACAGAAGGAACCGTCTCCTCTAAACAATGTTGTTTTTAATGTTTTAGGCCGCATTTTCTTCCGAAATTTCTCCAGTGAATTTTTGACCAAATATCAAAACTGCTTCAGGGAAAGGGAGCTCAAACTTTTTCTATACAATCTTATAGCTCATGTTGAAATAATGTTCTGTCTAAGCTCAGCAACAATTGAAAACACATTTTTGGGATGTTTGGGAAATTTTAAACTTGAAAAGCTGGCAAAATTTGAGAATCTTTGGGGCATGGAAGAATTTATTATTTTTACAGACAATGACTAAATCCTAATTTCAATGCCAGATCTTCAGAATTTAATTTGAGAATTCTTGAGGATTATTCACCAAGAAACTTATATTAAGACCTAGCTGCAATTTGTAGCTTGTAAAAGTTTTCAGCTATCCCAATGGAGTAGCATATTACTACCCGATTAGGAAATTCGTCAGACCTTCTTAGTGTTGATCTTTCTAGTTCTGATCTTGTTATTCCATGGTAAAAAACAAGCCTCAAAATGTCAACCTTCAATGTCAATATCAGCATGCGGGTCTTTAGTTTCATACTGCAACTTATTAATTGCTGACTCAATGATCGATGCATCATCCAATAACATTGCCTCTGCATTGGGATTTGGTGAGACGATGATCTTCCCTTCATCGATTCTGATGCGCTTAGAGGGATAATTCTGACTTTTTGAATCTACATACTGATGAATCTTCAGGGGTTGGAATGATTGTTCTTTAGATGGGGTGTTGTCTACCCCCATTCTCCCAGTTTCTGTTTCGTCCTCTTCTTGGTCTACCTGGTTGACATTTTTCATCAATCCAACTTTCTGCTGGACGGCCTTTTGCTTCAAGGCTGACCTTATCTGCCCTACTGATTTCGATTTTATTTGAGTGCTTATTTTTTCAAGATCAGTTCCAAATCTGCGCACTGCTTGTCTCAGCATTTCGATCTCTTCGTCCCCCCATTTCCCTTCGTCTGCACCCGGTGTATAAAGTTCTCCAGGCTGTTGTTGGAGTTCCATTGCCAGCGCACCTAAACGACTGAAAGCTTCCCCAGCTGCAGAAAAAATGTCCGCCACTTTATTTGCTGATGACATCCTAGCTGGTTGATGGTAAGTTAACAAGATCCAAACTATTTAGTAAATTATAGAACGAATTTTCTTCTCAAAAACTTCTGCCACAGCTTTGAAGCGTGTAGTTAGGCCGCTTTTTCGAATTTAGGAGAACAATTTATTCACTGATGCACCATGGGATACTATCAGAAAGGACAAACTTTTTTATGCGTGCAGGGAAAAAAACCCCCTTAGTGCCCCTACCCCAGTGTTTGTCCCCAGGATGCATGCTTTTACTATCCAGACTATATACTTTCAAATGTTTATTTCACTTTTCGTTGTCATCGATTTAGACAACAAAAACTTATTTTTCTAAAAGCTAGAATTTTTATTTTCATGATCAAAATTTTGGACTTTACCTATTCTTATTCACGTTTGCTCTAGAATATTTTTGATCAATAAAGAATAGGATGATTGAAAATTGGAGGGCAATGCTGCAGGACACCTAGAACTGGAACAAGTGTCAATGAAAATAGTTGATAGGCACATACGCTTACTATTTTCGCAAGGTATGGGTTTATGTGCTAAGCACAAAGGGTCCACTGAATAGGCAAACAAATCGAGCAGTGCGACCCTGGTCCTTCCTCTCGATGTGACCACACCTCGTTATTCCTTTTGCCTGAAATTACAGAGAGCTTGCTAATTCTCTCCTCACACTTTTCGACAGGTCTGAAGGTGGTTTGAGCCTGGGACCCTTTGAACAAGGGTCAAGTGATCTAACCACTCGGACTTTCCCACCTGTACCTTCCTCTTCTTAGGGCCCTATTTATTCTTCTCTTGATGAGTGATCACACTGGAGAACGTCTGTTCAATACTTTGGGGGGGGGGGGGGGGTACACAGTATTGCAATGACATTCCCCAGGGCGCTGATCCATCTCTTCCTTTCTGAATCACGAATCCCTTTGCTTTCAGAGATATGCGGGTTGAAGTCATTGGTGGAGAAATCAAGGGTTGCATTCTCTTTCCCAAGCACAACCTGTTTTTGTTTACTTTTATCAATTTGATTTGCTAGTTAGAGGTAAAACACTTAAACCACAACATATTTTCCTATATGTACATAATGCCAAGAAGGGGCATGATGAGGAGAAAGTTTTGAAGAAAACAATTTCAACTTCTGTTTTAAAAATCGACAAATCCAATGCAATGGATATACCATCTTACTTATCATAACAGTATTCTCATTAAATACAAAGAGTCTTAAAGTATTTGCCACAATGCCAATTAATACATTATTTCAAATGTCTTTGACACTTTTATACGTCTTCCGTTATGATTCAGTTTTCTTGCTCTTGCTCTTCCACCTATACTTATTCACCTTCAGTCAGTCTCCATTTTTGTTGTTTCTGTGACTTTCTGTGTGAGGACAATCTTTTGAGTAGGTCGTGCTGTTAAAAGAAGAGTAAGAAAATGAAGTCTTCTAAAAATGAAAATTTATTCAACTTTCGACCACGTGCTTGACAATTTTTTTTCAAATTTGTGTTGCAAGGAAAAAACTAATGTAAATGAGGAAGCTGTACCACAAGAAGTATGCAGAGTAGCCATAGAGAGGCAGATGATATAAGTAAAGGCAGATGTTTGAAGCAGATGGTATAATCTTGTAAAAATACAATTTACAAGATGCCACTTGAAATGTGAATCCATGCAAGGAAAAGTCTTGATAATTTCTTAAATAGCTCTTGACTCCTCGGCCGTTGTCCTCCTTGGACTCCTAGGTAGCTGCCCCCCTTGCCTTTTGGTGAGGGCATGTTCTAAAATAGGTATCAAAACATATTTAAAAAAGTAGCAAAAAGTTTTACCTGGCATTGGTTTGATGAGATTAATATTTTTCTTGACTTCATTTTTATCAGCTTCCTTCGCCAGGACTTTTCCAACTTTTAGCCTGAAGAACAAAATTCATAAGTTGATAAAATCCAGAAAATGATTCTTAATGCAGAATTAATCTGAGGAATGAATCGTTGAGAAGCAATCAAAGTTTCATTTAGCTTCAGAGAAATAAACCAATCAACATATTTTAGTGAATGAGAATAAGGTGTAGCATTTTAACCCACAACTGAACTACCAGGGCAATCCATTTAATGAACAAACCAAAGCCATATCAATTACACAAATTGTACCACACTCGAATTTGGTGAAGATTATTACCTGTTTTTAATATATTGATTTTGTCTTTTATTTTTGATCTCTTCAATTCTTTTAATAGCATGAACTGTAAACAAAAACGATATAAGTTAGATATATCTCTACAGCGATTGCGTTGTCTAACACCGCATCACAGTTCTCAATGTATGAAAGTACAGAGCAAAATAGAAGAGAAGCAAGAAAGGAGGCTTGGCTCTCTGTTACTTAAAGTCTCATGCTCACACAATCATCAGATAGTCTGTCTGATGATTGCGTGAGCATGAAACTTTAAGTTACAGAGAGCCAGCTTCCCTTCTTGTTTCTCTTCTAATTGGAAGATATACATGCTGAGGTTTTTACTAGCTAAACTAATCAAAGTAGGTACACTGGTCTTCCTATTGCCATCAGACCTTATTGGTTCTTTCTGCCTGGCAATAAATAGAGCTGGGTAATTCTCATATGAATTTTTAGAGTAATTCAAAATCTATTCTGTGCACGAAACTAAACCAAAAGTGTAACCTGAAGAATCTAACCTGTTTTATTCCAAACTTCTCGTTGGTAAATAACAGGAACATTTCGTTTCTTCTCAAATTCAAAAGAGGCATCCTAAAATGAGAATGGAGGGTCTGAATAAAATAACTCAGATCTTAAGGTAACAAAGCAGAGATAAACAAAAGGACCTAAGGGGATAAACAAAGTGAATGGGCAAAGCCATAAGACTTATCATTTACAATGGTAGATAGTAAAATATGATATGATTTTCAAAAAAGTTTGGTGCCTCTTGGCCTTCTTATTGTCAGAGGCCAAGATGTACAACTTTTGTGGTGTAAATCTGTAAAACCTGGCTTTTATTTTTAGAAATTTGTTGTTGATCTGTTGCTACTAAGGAGTGAATACTCCAGCCAGATCAACGGATTGGCGCCCCCTCAACTGGTTTGGCCGAAGCAGATTGCAGAGAAGTTGCTCCAGTTGGAGTATTTAGAAGAAAGTATTAAGCAAAGTCGTAACAAGTTTTCGCAGGTGAACCTGTGGAAGGATCATTACCGGCAGTGTTGCCTAACATACAGCTGCTACTGCCTTGTGCACTGTGCACAGTACAATGTGAGCCTGTAACTATACGTGTGGAGTTGAGACAATCTGATTCTCTAAGCTCAAATGATAGGCGCTCTCCTGTCAGCCTTACATGGAGCTTTTTCTGTGTTAGAACTGATTTATGAAAAGTTATGAACAGTAACAGGTCTATGACCTAAAATAACTGTATTGGAATTGAAATTTATGTCTGAGTTGTAGACTACTGTGTTCCACAGAAACAAGGATGTTAAATCTGATTTATAAATGAGATAAATACCACAGCAAGATCTTTGCCAGCTGATTTTCTAAAGGCTTTCGTCCACCTTACTTTCCTGGGATTTCTTTTCATCTTGAATGCCTTGTGACATTTTGATCTGCAGAATTTGAAGATCTGAAAATTCAATATATTACAAAAGTCAGCAAAAGTGTAGCTAATATGTAAAGTGAAGTATAATCAGACAGAAGCATAAGCATGTAGTTCTAATAAACTCTAAGTTCTAGATTTCTTTTTCACATTTGAAATTTTCAACATTTATCTGATGTGTTGTTTTGATAGCTTTATATCCTTTGGATACATTGAAAGATCATCACAGCTATGACGTCACTGAAGTTTTTATAAGAAAATACTTGCATTTGTACTGTTTAGTATTATTTGTATTTTTTGGCCTAATCAAAATAAAAACAAGAACTAATCTCTCTCTACTTGCAGTAATTTCAAATGAAAAAAAATGAAAAGCACGTCTAACCTTACTGTCATTTCTTACAAATTGAATTCCGTGGCCAGGGTAGACTGAAGACGAACAAAAATAACACTTTTCAACCCTCATCTTCTCTTTCGAACCTTTCCACACTTGTCGTTCTCTAAAAAGGAATTACAATATCCTCGCGTCCCTGTGAATTGCACTATCAACAGGGAGTCCAGAACAACTATTCATCACTCGTTCCCATTCCTCTGGCCTAAAATTCTTCAGTTGAAAATGGCGCGAATTTCTTTGATTTTTGTTTATGTGTTTATGGAGCGATTATAGAGAATTTACGGCTGTATGACCTATAAAAATGTCCAGAGTTAATAGAATATTTTGTTGAAAATCTTACAGAATAGGTAAGGTATGATTTTGACTGAATGCGTTTGAAAATGATTGATTATCACATGAAAATAAAAAGGGTGGGACTGTGGCACTGTGGGGTGGTGTTGTTATAGGTCATGATTTGGATAATCTGTCGGTCACATCTTTGCTTTTGGATAATCCGTATCTAATCCCTGTCAACCTATCGAGCAGCCTACCCAAGGGATGGTCGAACGATGGAAGGGTTGGGGGATTTTTTGGTAAGGGGAACATGGACGGAAAGTTAATTTGAAGGTCTTGGAAAAAATTAGCAGCTATGCTTGAAATGACACTTTTGAACACATGAAAATAAAATTTGCACATAGGAAAAGGGCACTTTTGCCTTACTTGCCCTTTTTTGCAAAGGCATCAATTTTATCAACAAAATGAAAATACAGACTAAATAAAAAGAACATATAGAGACCGATCAGTTAGGTTTCTGTTTCGTTCTCTTTCTGACGTATTACTCTGTTGAATGTCAGACAAAAAGCTTAAGTAATCTATTATGTGATCTTTTCGCTATGTTTCCGATATTTCTGGCTATACTGAAGTTTTGTACCATCCAAAGACTGTAATACATAGAGAGTTATAATTTGTTTGAAGAGGGATACTTAAGGAGGGTCTCTCTCTTTAGCAATGCTAATTGAGGAGAGTGCACCCCTGATAAAATTTTCAGCACATTCAGAGGTGGAATATGCTATTAATCAAAAATTGTTTAGTTGATAATAATTTTCATGCCTTTTCACAAGAAAAATTGCAGCAAAGTGACTAAACGTTCTGGTCATTTGATTTAAGCTCTGGTAGATACTTTACCAGTGTGCTGGTGAGAGATAAGATGGAGCAGTCTGGTCGAAAGAAAAGGCCTGAATTTTCAAAGAAATAGATAAAGCAACAAGCTTGTTTAGAATAATACAAAAATAAGAACATCTGAGTCTAAGCTCAAAGTCATCTGGATCTTATAAAAAAAGAGTGCAATGATAAAATGATTCACCCTTTTTGTTAGAGGGATCTCTTGCCTCCTCTTAAGGGAATTTTTCCCTCATTATTTGTAAGAATAACTGGTCATTCAAACAAATCATTTATTCATAGACATCATGGAGCAAAGGCTGATGCCTGACTGTTTGGACATCAGGGAGATTACTTTCACCAACCTACTCTTACTTGGATTTGATCCAAATATCTGGGAGGCAAAATACAAATGTCCCTTCAATAGGTATGTGTATAAACTTGGTTTTTCTTTTGTCTATATTGGATTCCTTTGTTTATTCATTTTTTTCTTTCTATATTCAAAGTTAGTAACAAACTGTAGCTTGTAGAAAGTGAAACCTAATTTAAATTAACCAGCAAACAAAAAAAAAAGGTGGCAAGATTTTATATAAATCCCACATTATGAATCAGTGGCGGCTGGCAGCCAAATTAGACTGTTATTAGCTTAAAAAATTTTTTTAGAAGAATTTAGCCCCCTACATAATGTTTACTGCACAATCACAAAAATGTGAACTCGAAAGTCCGAGTCTTATGTTCTTAATCAGAAACTTTGATCAGATCAGTTAATAATCGAAATATTCCTATTTTTTTGTACAAATTTCGTTGTAGTTGCAATAAAAGTTCCCTTACCATGCTTTAGATAGTCAAATATCTAAGAATCTATTGAATCATTTAAATCTCAAATTGAACATTCAACGCTTTTTCGAAAGAGATGCTTTTTCTAAACAAAAATCATTCAAGTTTCTCGACTTATCATAAACATATTTTATTAATTTCTTAATTTGTAATCATCGTTGCTAGTACAAGTTTCTTGAAAAGAAGCTCCTCAAAATAAATGTAATATGTAGGCCTAAAGTGTCCAATGCGGCGATTGTCTTATGATTTATTCACATGAATCTGGGTCTGAGGGCTAGGGCTAGGGGTAGGTCTTACACAATTAGACATGGCGCCTGCGGCCTGAAAATGAATTTGAATTGTTGACGGCCTTCTGCCCAAGACTAAATGCCGCGTTATTAGTAACCGAGCCCTAATAACACGGCTGCGTTTCAGATTCTTTGGAGTCTCCTTACTGCTCAGCAGACTGAGTAGGTAACTTGTTTTTTTTACATCAAACAAGGTAAAAAAGCTAGTTAGTGTATAGATCTGAAAGGGTAAAAACTTCTAAGAATTAGATTAAATCGAAGTTCCTTGCAAGAAACATTAAGTCAATTTGAAAAAAAACAAATGTTTTAGTAACAAATAACATCACTACCCGCCTTGCCCAGCCCTCCCCCCTGATAAGGCATACAACAAAAGTAGGTATTCTTCTCTTCATTGCCACAAATTCAAGGAAATGCTGCATATAAAAATCATTGGATCGGTCTTTCAAAAGAAAATTGGGCACCGCCTTCCATCCTTCATAAAACGCAAGCGTTGTTTGTAGGTTCAACTCCTCTTAGAAAGAAGTGAGAAAACGCGAGAAACTCCCCAGCGGGCTGAAACAAGCTGATTCATAGTGAAAACCAGTGTATTGTGAAAAGTGTATTCACAGTCTACTCGAAAAAAACGCAGTGAACAACCTTCGAACAACTTATTATTGGTTTCGAGATTCTAATAATGAAAAGCGAGAAGAGGGCCAGTTTTTGAATGGCTATTACGTCACTTCCACTGTTAAAAACAATAGGAAATTCTGCTATCATTATTAGAAACCCCTTTCTAATAACGATTCTCAAGCTTGAGACAGGACGGATTAGTGGTGAGGTTTACACACAAATATGGTGGTTTTTCAATTGTACTAATGCGAGTATTTACAATGGGGAGCAATTTCTGAAATGCACCAGACAGGTCATTAAGATCTTACCTCATAAAATACAAAGTTTGTCTAAAGTAAACCATGGAACGATGGAACAAGGGCTAGGACCAAGAGGACAGGATACGGGAAACATCGGTTTTACTTTTTGAGAAACTTACGACTTTTTTAAAACTTAGCTGTTCAAAAAACTGTTATTAGACTAATAATACTAATAATGCTCCCCGCCGCCCCTGTTATGAATGTACTGCTTTGCCAGGGGACTTAGAGATAGATTAGATCAAAACTGAAGTGCTCAGTATTCTAGATTTTTGGTAGTGTAAGTAGAAGAGAAGCAAGAAAGGAGACTGGCTCTCTGTTACTTAAAGTTTCATGCTCACACAATCAACTGACAGACTATTATCCTTTTTTTCTGGTAGTTTGAGTATTTATTTAACTTGCTAGCTCGACCTTGTTTCCCAGAGGGGCACAGTCAGAACTAGCCATGAGACATTTAGTAGATGGGTAGTGGGTAGTTTAGTTTAACTCTTGCTGATCTCTTTCCTAGGGACATGTTTGCTTTTCCTAACAAAAAGGCAATGGAGGCCGTGTTTTACTTTCTTTTCAATAAACTCAATGCTGATGTAACTAGAGATGAATTCCGGTAAGTAAAGCATCAAACTTTGTTAAAAATTTTTGATTAAAATTGCATGCATGTGTGAAAAATCCAGAACATTTTTGAAACAGGGAAAAGTTATTTCTGAAAACTATATTCAAAGCAAGTTCTTGCAAATCAAGACATTTGTTGCCAAAAAAATTTCCTTCTTCAAAAAACCAATATCTTGTCCCTCCAATTGATATATTATGAAATTGTTTTTTTAATGCCTTTCTAATGATATTTGTGTGAATACAAAATGACGTTGTAGTATTCTAACCTACAACCTTTGTTTTTGCCCTTCAAACACTCTACCAGCTGAGCATAAATGAAATCCATTCAATCAACCCTTTCATTGCTCAGAAATTGTTGGCCAATATACGACAAAAAGCAAGAATCAGCATTCAGAAAAGTGGTGGTGGCTTGGCTCAACAGAATTAGTAAGGTAAGCAATGAGTTGTTCTTTCTTTCACATGACCAATAGTCTTCTCTGATTGGCTGATTTGATATATTCATATAAACTCTTTCTGACATACTACTCTGCCGAGTGTCAGACAAAAAGCTCTAGTGGTTGTTATGTTTGACAAAAAGCTCTAGTGGTTGTTATGTTTGTCTGTCTTTTTTCTGCTCTCCCCAAGTTCTGTACTGTTGAAAGACCCTTATAAATATGATTGACTAGTATATTTTTGTATTTTAGGAGGCTTTGGATTCGCACATGCCAAGAGTTGTTCCATCTGTTCTTTTATCACCGGGAGGTAAGTATTAAGAACTCTTTCTATTCTAGTTGTTCGATTGATATAGATGCTTTCATTAGCCATTGGTTGAACATGTTGAAGCTTAGTCAAAAAAACCACTGTCTTGTGACATTTAGAAATGTCTTTATTAAAGGTATGTTGTAGAAACCTACTTTTGGATGAAACTATTTTCTGTGAAAATTGTTTTCTCCCAGATCATCCTAGTAAATGGCTTCTTTTGCAAAATTAATACAAATATTCCTTCTATCCGGTGAAGCTTTCCTCCCTTAAAAGTAGATATTATTCTTGATTGGTGCCCTACGGTTCATGGCTTATATGTTGATACACTTAGCACAAAGGTTGATGCATTAAGGAATAAATGGGATTAATTCAAAAATTTTCTATTTATCATTTTCTCATTCTAGGGGACAAGTTTTATCACCTGCTTTTTTGCTTCTCTTCATATGTTTTGAAAGAAGATTTGAAACGCATTTCAGGTATATATGATTTCTTTGCAATATCTCAGGCCCTGTTACACTGCACCAGTATGCTTTGGGTCCTTAACAGAAGTGTTAGGCATTAACCTCCCGTTAGTTTACACTAGTACTTTGAATCCGTAACGCTTTTGATCCTGCTAATGTAAACACACTTCATCCATAACAAATGTGTGACTGATTGAAACTGTACCGGTACACAGTAGACAGGTCTCTGTTACAAATTTCAACCATGCACAATGTGATTAAGCCATTGAACCGGCTTCAATGTTTTTCCTTGCCAAGAACATAAAGTGACTCAGAATGGAAAAAACTTTTTTAAAGTATTGATGAGGATTTTCAAATGTCTGTTTGCATTTTCAATTCTCCAGGTAAAGGAAACATAATCCTTCCTTGGCCTTCGTCCTCGCCAGCAACAAAATCTCTACGTCCTCAACTCTCCAAAATTCTCACAACAAAAATGGTATGCGAGTCAGAAAGGTTAGTTTATAGGGTCATATATTATTCAATACATCCAGATACATGGAGGGAAGATTCATACTGATCTGGAGTATGTAGATTATTGTATTAGTGGACTCTGTTTGGAGGTGAGCTGAATGCTCCGCTTTCATTTGCTCCTATTTCATTAAGTGATGATTTGCGGAGGGGCACTACCTATTGTAAATGGGCGGGATTGGAATCATCACTGATTCAAGGGGTAAAATTATGATGCAGTTGATCGACTTTTCTTTTCTACTTTTGAATCTTAGGTTTCTTGAAAATGTTAAAATCACCACAGCTGCTCAAGACCAATGGGTTTCTTATGCATCGTAAGTAACTCTTATTTTATTCCACTATTTGCCAGGAAACGATGAAAAATTCGAGCAAATTTTTAGATATTTGCATTTAGCTTGTCAGCTTGATTAAAGCTAGGCCGTGTTTCCAACAGTGGTACTTCATTAGCAGGGAGCACTCACTACATAATAGTAATAATAATAATAATAAAAATATCTATATTTACAGTTGGTGAGAAGATAGATAATGTACATTATTAATTATGTACAAAATAATTTATACCAACTATTTACATGAAATAAGGAAAATACAATATAGATCTACTTATTTACACAAATTACAGCTACATTTGTCTCCATTCCAGGCTTTTATGCCTTTGTTAAATCTGAATTCGTTAACTTTTTTTAGTGTTTTGAGGGCTTACTGCTTTTACTCCACCATTAGTGAATTCAAATGGCTATCCCTTCTTTTTTGCCTAAATCCAAATGAATTAAGTGTCGTTTAACTACCTTGGTATCCTCATTTCTTGAATACTTTTAACATTGTGTATAATTTTCGATTTGTTTGCCTTTATTAGGGATCTTACGAAAGAAAACAGAGCAATCCGAAAAGCCAAGCGAGATTTGGAAAAGTCCCTAAAAGATATGGAAGCTGAGCATTTAAGGCGTGGTCTTCTGAGGTAAACCTAGTTTTATCATCGAAATCTTGAGATAGTTACATGCCAATAATGGGAAATAATCATCAGCTAGCTGATTTTGATTGCAATTGAAATAAATCTGGTATTTGTTCACATTTGTTCCAATTTTTTTAGCCCTGCACCAGGTAGAGGACAGGTTCATGGTTCACCGTATGCAGGAGAAGTCAAAAGCCTTAAGAGGACTAAGATTATCCAACGAGTATGTACTGTCTATTTTATATAAGTTTTTTCCACTCAAAGAAACTTTCTATTGTATAACATAACACACACACGTACACACAAACAAACAGGTGTTGACTGGTCCATCGACATGTCTACAAAAATCCATGATTTTGGCTAGCATAGCGGAGTTTTGGATGGATGCCCTTCTTGATTCCAGCCCTTTTAGTCCTGTACTGAATTCTGACCCGCAACCCAGGGAATGAACGTTCTATGTATAACTAACTGAGTTAGGTTTTAAAACACCATTATTAGACAAAGTCTGATAGGCAAAACTGCTGCTTTTCTCGTCTGCATTTGAAACGTTTATTAGACAACATGGAGATTGAAGGTTTATCAAATCAGCCTTCTCGGCCTCTCGTATCATTAATCGTTTCTGAGAAGGAAAGTGGCTTTATTATTGCTGTTTCTCCGAAAAGGCAGACATGTAGGTAACCTCGATTGCCTTTTTCTACTCTCTAATTCTAATTTTAGTATAGCCAGAAATATCGGAAACATAATGAAACGAACACATAGATTACTTAAGCCTTTCGTCTGACACTCAACAGAGTAATACGTCAGAAAGAAAACGTTGAGTGTCAGATGAAAAGCTTATAAGAAATCTATGTGTTCGTTTCAGTATGTTTCCAATATTTCTGGCTATACTGAAGTTCTGTACCATCCAAAAACAATTCTAATTTTCTATTTCCGAATGATAGCAATGATAATGATAATTTACTTAATAATTCATTTAAGTGTTAAGGTATTTAGCATTTCTACAAATTGGGGACACTTCCAGTTATTACCCCAGAAACCTGGCTACTCATTTACCGAACTCGGAAGAATGGCCGGCTGAGTCGGCTGAAGGCTTGTAGTTCATGGTTCCGACTGCACGTGAATTCGAACCAACGAAAATTGCCCTTCTAGGATACGAAGTTCAACGCCTTATAATCATTAGGTTACACCACCGTTTCAAAATTTTCTAAAAATATTAAATATTCTTCTTAGTGATTCCTTTCCTGTCTCATGTCTGATATTTCTCTAGGTGAGGAACAATTGGAACCAAGTAAGAGATGTTTACGAGTCGCAAAAACTTTTGAGAGAAAGAATAAGCGAAATGATGAAAGATAATCCAGAGAAATTATGCTTGAGAGGATCGGATATAGATGTTAAGGTAAGAAATAATTTTCATGCTCTGTAAAACAAGAGCATTGCTTAATCTTGTTCAATCGTGAGGGGGGGGCTAAAATTTAGATTAGTCAGTTGTAGTAAATCCTTTGAGATTGTATTTATTTTTAATTTGTAATGTATAATAAATACAAGATAGAAATTTCAAAGTCTTTATGATATGAATGATAACAAATCTAGACAAAAGTTGCGTACTGTTATTATCAATTGTTTTTATTATCACCATCTGCCAGAGTATTTTACCTCGTTGGCTTGTACTTGATATAAACTAATCCATTCACATTTTATTCTCAAGATTCCCGATTTGCTAATCCGTGATTGTGATGAAGAAATTTACCAAGTAAGGAGAGCTTTTCTCACCATAAGCTTGAAGCAATTGAGATGTTTTCAATGTAATTCCTATACCCTCGTTTGCATGGTACACATACCCCTGCTGATCGATTTTGAAACTTTTCCCGCTCTTCAGAGCGTAAAATGAATACAGAATTTTAGTTACTCGTAGCTTTATAAATTTATTCGTGATAATTTGAATGAATTAGAGTGACCCGAGTAGGACTCGTACCAACGGTCTCTAGATCGTTATTCTAGTGCGGCAACTGCTCTGCCAATCTGGGCCAGATATTCCAAGTCCTGCTTTTTCACAACTTGATAAATTGCAATTTTTCCAAGCTGTTTACGGTAGCATTCACTACATCATCACATATAAGGTCCTAGTGTTTTTTTATCGTTGCAATATACTTTAAAGAGTCAACTTGAGGAGAAGCAGGATTTGGAAAATCAATCGAGATAATTTGTGAGAATGAAAATGACCCTAGTAGGACTCGAACCCATGACCTCTAGATTTGTACTCTAGAACGCTACCACTGTAGCCCCGGTTGCGCAGTGGTAGCGTTCTAGAGTACAAATCTAGAGGTCGTGGGTTCGAGTCCTACTCGGGTCATTTTCATTCTCACAAATTATCTCGATTTACTGAGTCAATTCATAACCAATACCCACTAGAATACTTCACCAAGCAACTTGTTTGCAGAAAGATGCAGAACAATGTACCCACAAGCTTTTTCATGGAGATGGATTTAAGGCCATGATGATATTTCCGAAATCTATTGCTGTTTTGTTAAAGAGTTCCTGTTATTTTTTTCAGAGAAAAATTGAAAATACATATGAAGGTGGTCGGGTTAATTTACTGAGGTACGTGTAGACTGAGTTATGCTTATACAACGTTGCAACAGATGTGTAGTTTTGTTTTAGGAACTCACTTTGTTTAGAAGCAGTGTCTCAGGGACTATGCTGTACAGTGCCAAAGGTTGGGAAGGAATGGAGTTTATCTAGTTAATCTGATGAATTTGTGCTGTTTAGCACAATTCGTAAGCCACTTGGTTTCTAACTTTTCAAGAGCTCGCGAGTTTAAGTCGTTTCACATGCATTACAGAAATATAGTTCAGATAGTACCATGTCGTGCGTAGGCCAAAACACTCCATTGTTGCTTGCAATTGACTTTCAGAGTCCTGGTTTATTCTTTTGCTGTTGCTATTGCTGCATTCATATCAGACTGCTATTTTAGCTTACCTTTAATCTTAGGCCTAGTTTATATTCTCGTTCAGGTATGGCACCTAGTTAAAATTCCTTTCAAAGGATGAACATCCATTGCACTTTTAGGGCTACTGCATTAGATTAATTACCATTACTTGGTTACCAGAAATTTAAATCATTAGGTTTGTGAATACTGTGTCACTAGAATTTCAACTTTTGTAGTGATTGGGATTTTAGAAGCTGCATTTTTGAATGCATTTCTTCACATTCTTACCTATTTTTTTTAGCTTGGTACAGTTATGGAATCTTTCACTGCACCTGATTCTTGAACAATTCAAATCACGTAAGAAAAACAAGTTTTTGTTGCTATTTCAAGTTTTAGTTTTTTGCTCAAACCAGCTAAATTTACACTTCTTTGGCTAAACTTATGTTCACACTTTGTCACTAGCTCTGGTTTCAGGTCGGCAAGACAAATTTGAAATTTTGACGTGCATAGCTCATTCCAGAAAGTCTGAACAATACCAAGTGAGATATCATTCTTCAAGTTGGATATCAGAGAAATGTCTTAGGTTCTTTTGAAAAACGTTTTTGCAGCAAAATTAAATCGAATGCATAGCATCTTTCCTGGGGCATTTGTTACATAGTTGCCAACTTCCTTGAACCTTTAAAGATTTTATGTTCGATATTTTCTGTACAGTATGTAATGTTTAGGACCTGTTTGGACTTTTGCGCCTTTAAAACCAGAAAAAATAACTTTTTTAGCGCTATCTTGCCTCAAAGCAATGCACCAGACAAATTAAATCAGAAAATTATTTGCAAGAACTTAGCTTGGGGCAGATTAGTTTTTCCATAAAAGTGAAATGCTGGAGGAAATGCTGTAGTTTTTCAATATCTTGGTGAAAGCCTGAAGATTTCCCATATTTTTATCGTGCTGGAGCTTGAAGTCTAAATTCTGCTGGAGACTCCAACAGAATGTGGAAGGGTTGGCAACTATTATGTAGTATTTTGATGGTGTTTTCATTTTTTTATTATGTTCTTCTCTTAATTGATCACTCAGTTCGTTTCTCTTCATTGATATTGGTATTTGCTTGTCTTTGGTAGATCCTCTGCCTGCAGTCGCAAGAGAAGAACAAGATGTTCGAAGAGAGCTGCACAGCCAGTCTGGATATCTTCAAAGCATTCAATCTCTCAAGTAAGAACCCTTTATGAAACCCTCTCAATCTTATGCCCCCAGCCTCCCAGTATTGGTAGGTCGGAATTCTTAACCAGGGTACAGACTCGAGCGTTTTCTTTTCTTTTATCTTTCAGAGAGATTCTAAAGGAAGAAATGATACCAGAGTTAAAAGACTCGATCGAAGAACTCAAGGAAATTCTCGACCATGAACACACACCAACTACAATGAAGGAAATGGTAAGACGACATATTTTCAATAGATCAAATCACAATTTGCTGAATCTTTCAGATAGTTTGGGAGTGGAATGTGACAACAAACTTGACTTAACCAACTTGAAATTTAGCCAACTTGGAACTCTTTTACGGTTCATGCAATGCGCATACAACACTTTTCCCGTCTTTCATCGCGAGTTTGTTTGATAGGGGGCTGTAGGATTTATCATTTCAGCACAGAGTAGGTGATAAATTAACATCAAGAATTTGTTACACACTTTGTCGGTGGATGTACAAATTTTTGGGATTTTGACGTGTGACAATGATGTAGTTGCTAGAAGAATTATAGGAGAAATATCCCAAATTGTGTGGTGTCTTTTGGAAAAAGGAAATCAGTTACAAAGATATTTTCTGCCTTATTATACTTTTTATTATATTATATGCCTCAAAATATGCCCTTCCTTAAACCAATCTATTTTTCTTACGTAGGATTTCAGCCTGACAGGTCTTCCCGCAACGCCATCAGTTCATCTCGACTCCAGCCCGTCACGTGATAATGATTTCTTTGCGTTCACCAGGCAGTTGTTTCCGAATGAAAATGGCAATGGTTAGTGCTTTTGATAATTAATGGATGTTGATAGTTGATAGAGAAAACACCATTTTCGTAATGGAATGTTTTATACTTTAAACGCAACATGGCCCTAAATCGGTCTAACCAAAGCAGTGCATGGATAGCTGATAGGTGTTGATAGTTGATTATCTCCGTAAGAAATTTCTTTGTATTAAACGCAAAATTGCCCTGGATAAGTCTAACCGAAGCAGTACATGGAAAGCTGGTAGTTGTTGATAGTTGATAGGGAAAACACTATCTTCGTAATTGAATGTTTTATGCTTTAAACGCATAAGGGCCCTAAATCGGTCTAACCAAAGCAGTGCACGGATAGTCGGTAGATGTTGATAGTTGATTATATTCGTAAGAAATTTCTTTTGTGTTAAACGCAAAATGGCCCTAGATAGGTCTAATCAAAGTAGTGCATGGATAGCTGATAGATGTTGATAGTTGATAGAGAAAACACTATCTTCGTAATTGAATGTTTTATGTTTTAAACGCATAAGGGCCCTAAATCGGTCTAACCAAAGTAGTGCATGGATAGCTGATAGATGTTGATAGTTGATAGAGAAATTGTTACTATCTTCGTAAGGAATTTCTTATGTCTTAAATGGAAAATGGCCCTAGATAGTTCTAATCAAAGTAGTGCATGGATAGTTGATAGTTGTTGTTAGTCGATAGGGAAAAACTCGTCCAGAATTTCTATGACCCACGTAGCTGGCTAAAGATCCATACCACTGCACTTGCTGATTTCTGATTTACCTGGTATATTGAATTAAATAAACATGTTTGAATGTTTTTGTTATTTCTAATTCTTCTGATAATATACAAAATGTTAAATTATATCATATCAAATTATTTTAGATACAAAATCCCCTTAGCTGAAAGTAAAATCTATACAATAATCAACACTTTTCTCGTTCAGTCCCTACTCCAGAAGCAATTGAGAGAATGATGCAGTCACTCAGAGATATTGCTATAACAAGCAATCAAGGTTTGGCCAGTATTTTGGTATTGTTTTAAATTTGTCTGATGTTCCTGCTTTAGAATTTAAATAGGTAACTTATGAAGAATTAGAATTGAATTGGAGCAATCACGGAGCCCTGTGGAACTTCTGATTTGACTGTTTTAGACCCTTATCTTAAATGTATTATTTATATGAACACATTATTTTCCACTATTTACGGAGAAGTAGATAAGAATAAATGCAGGCAGAATGAACGCGTCAAAAAGCAGACATGTTCTTCTGTAACTCCGAGTTTCGTGCCTGTGCACTCATCAGACAGACTATACCAAGGTAAATATTACTAATATTACTATATATTACTATATATTACTAATATATTAGATACTGATGTATATTGAGCACTTTAGCCAGGATAGGCACTCTCTTCTCCTGTAAGAATAAATGCATTTTCATCAAAACAAAATTTCAAGCAGCTTGGTCTGAAATAAAAAATCGCTATTTCATGAACAAGTAGAACTACCTTTAAGCCATGATAGATAAATTGCTATCAGATTTCTTAAATAGTATTTTATATGTTTACGTCATAGACACAGTCGCTGCAGAAGAAAGGCCCGCCATACCAAGGTGTGTTCATTTAAACTACTATCTTTGTTATCAAACTACTCGCCAGGTGTAATATTTTTGGTGGTCTGTAATTGGTAGTTGTGGTCCTCAATAGTGTAGTGGTAAGGTGCTGGACTCTTAACCGAAAGGTAGTGGGTTCATAATCAAGCCCTTGATGATAACAAATGAGGATGATATTCTTGGGTAAGATGTGAACGCATTGTGTCTCTCTTCACCCAGGTGTATAAAATGGGTACCAAGTCAGCAGTTATGAGCGCAGTTCTGGCTGCAACATGTTATGTAAAAGAACTAGGGGTATATGCAACATGCTATGTAAAAGAACTAGAGGTATCATGTGAATTCGGTTAATTTGTTCCTGGAAATAGTTATAAGACCATTAAATTGCACCTCTACCTATACCTTTTTAGTTCTTGATTGAATAGAAGAAGTTACACTCAACAAACCGACATGTGTTTTTGTAACTCCGAGTTTCGTGCTTCTAGACTCATCAGGGAGTGCCTATCCTAGCTATAGTGCTTGTATGTGAAGAAATTAGTCACAGTTTATAAGCCACTAGTCAGACTACATTTGAGTTGTACCTTCCATTTAACTCGAGTATAGAGCATGCCTATCCTGGCTATAGTGCTCGATATACGCTAGTCATAGAGCAATTGAATAGAATGAGTAACACTCAACAAACAGACACGTGTTTCTGTAACTCCAATTTGCGTGCTTCTGCACTCCTTAGACTGATAAACGTTTCTGTTATTTGAGTGATACTTCTTTTATGCAATTACTCTGTGCTTAACTCGTATCGAGCACTATAGCCAGGATAGGCACACACTAGATTTAAGTGTAGTTTTGATTTCATTTTCTTATGTCTTTAGTATGCAACGAAGAATCCCAGTGCCTAAATCGAAGACAGGCATGAAACCTAAAAGCGCTGCTAGATCCACCACGGCTCACAATGCTTCGTTTAAAAAGCCACAGTTTATCGAAACACCCAGCATGAGATCGAGACCTGCGAAACAGCTAGAACGAACTACGGAAAAGTCAGTGAGGCGTAGAGAGCCTCCATCGACTAAGAAACGTCCGAAGGACTCGGTTCAAGAATTCCTCGTGGATAAGGTGAGCTGCGACATGATTAAGGACTACCAGCTTTTTCACTGATCTTTTTATGTTGAGATGATTTGGTGAAGGAAAATTACGCGATTAAGACACGAACCCCCTCTAGATTAGTGCTCTAGTGCGCTACCGCTGGGAAACACTGGCCCTCCAGCAACCAAGCCATATGATTCGACTTTGAATCATCTCGATTGATTTTCAAAATCCTCCTTTCTCTCGAATTATATTTGTTCAAAATCCTCCTTACTCTCGAAATATATTTTTTCAAAATCCTCCTTACTCTCGAATTATATTTTCATTTGAGGATTGCTGGAAAAATCGGATTCATAAGAGAACTGATGTACAAAATCAGAGCTTCTGGGTCCGAGTCTTGTTTTGCTTAAGTATGTAGTATTTCAAATGTGATTTATACATTTTACCATAAATGGGTTATACTCTGATTCCCCATTATTGTGGAAAAGGGGCTGGTTGATTGAATTTGCTCTGGAGTAACCCATTCTAATGCTGTTTTATTTTACAGATCACAACTTCGGTTCTATCTCAGATGTCTCCTTCAGACAACCACTCTTCTAACTCATCTAGGTGTAATTCTCCCCAGGTAAGCTTTGTTAAAGACGAGATAGCTTGAGTAAATACATTTGGTCTTATCTAGGCTGTTGACATAAGTGATCTTGCCCATCATTGTGGGACGGAAAATCACCAGATGGATTGGGATAATTTCTCAGTGATTGATGAAGATAAGAACTGGAAAAACAGACTACTGAAAGAGAGTATCAATTCAGTTGTATCAACTCCTTGTATCAATCAAATATCATACAAAATCCCAGAAATCTGGTTAAACAATATAAAGAGCACCGAACAAAAGTTTGGCGCCACTAATGATGGAAATTATGCGCCAATATCTCAAAAACCTCCTCTGAGGTGCGCTCAGTCTTCACACCTCTCGATCCGACCTTTGCATTAATAGGGAAAAAACCACATTTTTCATTGCCCAGCGGATCTTTCCCGAAACGTTGTCCCACTAAATATCAAAGGCTTGTCATGATAAGTGGTGACTATCATGTCGAATATTGTACGAGAGTTTGTTTGTTAGGAATTCCTGTAGGAGCATAGTAGCTACATCAATATACTAGTAAGAGATCCTTTTTGTGTTGATTCCTACCCTTTTGCACTACAAAAATCTTCAAATTTATGCCCTGATAGTTAAGTTCTGTCCTCATAAAAGTAATATGTCTTCTTACGATAGAGTTGTTCACTGTATATTCTTTTTTTTTACAGGATCACGCCCTGGCTGACCCTCTATCTGCGTTAGGTGAGTTCAAATCCACCTATTACACTAACTGGGGTTCAGGGAACTTGGTGAAGCTGTCTAAATGTTCCCCTTCCTCAGTTGACAATAAGGAAGCAAAAATTAATAGTTTACTGCTGTTACCTTTCAATTAGCCACTTAATATTGCAGTTTTCTTCCAATGAATCTTCAGTGTTGTCCTTTGGTACTATAGAGCATCTATTTAAACCTTAATATGCAAGCAACTGTCCACCTCATTGTTATAATTTGTTTATTTAGGCCCAAATTTAAATGTTCATTTACATGGTACCGCGCCCAACTAGGCTATTTAAGAAGATATTTTGTGACTTCTTTGGTTAACTATAGAAGAAGTTGAAAAATATCTGCCTAGCAAACTACAGGGGAAAACTTTTTACATCTCAGAAATCGATCCATTATCCTCGTTGCACGCTTCGTTGAATTTATGCATTGCATTTATTTTCATTATACTACATTTAATAATGTTTCTAAATCCTTGTTGTTAGAAATATTTTTAATGTAGCTCGGATGATGAGAATGGATAGATAGATATAGACGAAACAAAATGTCTGTATGATAATGATTCTTAGGCATTAAAATTATAAGTTTTGATAATGATCAATAGTTTACTTGCACATACTCTTCTTTGAGCAATTATTTAAAAATATAACTTCTTTGTTAACACTCCTTTTAATTTCATTTAGCTGAAGATGCATTCCAGCCGCAAAACAAACTAGCAAGGACACCGTCCGTGAAATTAAGTGAAGGTAAGATCAATTTCATTGTTCTAAATACGATCCTCGTTTTTTATGGCCTAGAGACCCAATTTGCCCTCCCAGCCTTCATCACACTAGTTATATAAAATTTGTAAATTATGAAATTGGGCATACGAAAATGTTCGTTTACACATTGGTGACAAATTTAGTTTTCCTAATGATTGTTCAATATGTCTTTCGTTACAACCAAGTTTGCCGTTATTATCAAGTCTTCCTATATGTAAACTTTTGGGGGAGGGGGTAAATGAATGTTATCTCTCGAAAAGAGGGCTCAAGGGGCATATCGTATAAGAATTACTTTCATTTAATCATCTATCTAACTTAATGCACTTGGCCCTGGATCTTGCTATAACTCTGCCTCTTGACAATGACTAGCATGTCTTATGTAAAGGTTTCATATTGCATAGTATCGTAGTATAGTAAGTAACAACTGGAGATTCCCTGTATGTTTTGAATATGAACACGCTGTATACATGTGATATTCAGTGTTGAGTTCTTGATTAAGGGAACACTCGCATATGCTTGATTTCTCTCCGAGCCATTTCTAAAAACCTTAAAACGCTACACTTGGTTTCAAAATACTTATGATCTATTGGCTATATTCAAAATAATACATAAAAGCTTTCCACTCTGACATTACGGGGAGATGCCTGTTCTCCTTCTGATATATCTCTTCGAAGAGTGTCGAACATAAAGGTTTATTATATTAAGTTTTAAAATGTTTAGATTTTCTCGATATTTACACCTATCAACAACTATATACGACTCTTCTCATCTATCCACGTTTATTAGATTCATAAAGGGTATGAAATAATGATAATTTAATGAAATATAGGATGTAATTCATACGAATGACATAAAAACTTGTTTTGACGAGACTTTGGAAGTTAACTAATGCAAATGATGCCGCACTAACAAGTTTAATCATGCTAATTATGTTAATACCGTCATATTACGATGTAATCGTGTCACACTGGCGTGTGATAACTCAGAACTGTGTCATGTCTAATCGAATCTTATTGCGTGAAGCGAACGACCGAGATAATAGGCAAGCAGGTGAATTTATCTGCTTATCTGTAACAGTGACGGCCTGAGTCATTACTTCTACAGTGAATTAGAAGATGTAAATGTTCCCACGCACGCTTTATCTTTAATGTGCTGTGTGAGAACGAGTACTTGATTCGCAGATTGCGATTGAGGTTGTTGTTGTTGTTTGTAGACAACCTTATGAACGGTGTCAGGATATTTTTCATATTGGTTTCTCCCGAAAACTTGAACATAAGTTTTCACACAATTCTTTTTTCGTTTCATTCAATTTTCATTTGATGTGTTTTCATTTTCCCCTTTTTACCGAGCTTACTTCTGACCTTTTTGAAATTATTGAGGAAGAGGGAATGTCAAAAAATGATAAACAATTTTGAAAATGGAAAACACTAATATAACTATAAATTATTTGATACAGATTAAGAGCTGCATTGTGAGAGACAGTTGGTGAGAATATTTATTTATAAAGCAATAGCCTGGTCAAGACTGCATCGTAGTACTCAATGTACAAAATTGCAGAGTGATATAGAGGAGAGAGAAAAGTACAGCAGTACGTAAGGTAGTAGAGGGTTCCTCAGTTCGTTGATTAAAGAGCAGTTCAAGGTGGCCTGAAGGTGACCCCAAAAGAACTAGTCTTATTTTCTGGCAATTTTATTTTTCGCTTGTTGTACCAAGGGAAGACATTTTCCTGGCACTGATAAGGCAATTTTGCTCACACTCGTATGCTGACGTATGGAAAATCTTTATTGACGTATTATAGGCTTTGTTGTTGTTGTTTACATTTGTTGTTGTTGTTGCTGTTGTGTTTAAAGTCTCTTATACTAGTTCCACTACATTCATCACATACCCCAGACTTGAAAATCACTTCGAAATCTCATATCCTGGAAAAAGAAATATTTGTTCAATGGAACTTTCATCTTTTAAGATTCTCTCAGGTCAGGTTAGTAGACTTGAATGATAAGCTGACGAGTGTCGAATATCGTAAGATGACCTGGTACCGTAAATCAATGTGACATCCATGCATTTCCACATCACAAGACTTTTGAGAGAGCGGACTAAACCGATTTGAGGGGATTCTAGACGATTTGCATTCTCCGTCTCATCCGGCTGAAGAATTCGAAGACTTCAACTTTGAACTATGAAGCAGTTTGATTCCACTGACCCCGTTCCACAGTAATACAATATCACTTTAAGAGAATCCTTTTCTGTTTTCATAGAAACACCTTGGGAACGTCTGTGCAGTACTGTCTGAAGGTGTTCAGCACTGTCGAGGATGTTCAGTACTGTGATGGGTAACTACAAATACTGTAGAGGTAATACCCCAAGTGATTGTGGTTTCCCTCCATAGCACTGAATGTCCTCCACATTACTGATGGTATCCCCGCCTCACGGTATTGATGGTATCCCCCACAGTACTGCACAGAGGTTCTCATGGACATACAATACGAAACACCTGTGTAGCGCAGGCTATTTTTGTCAGCCAGAAAATTTAGTTCTCGGAAGAAAACTGAACCGATTTATTTTTACCTTGTGTAGATTGATAGAAAATCCTCTCTATCCAGTAAGCTTCCCCATCTCCAGTTCGCCAGGGCAAAAATTCATTATTTCGCAAAAGAATTCTTCGAAGGGATTATGACGATTAGAGAACTTATCCGCAAGCGTTTGGAATTGTTGATCAGTGTCTTAAACGTTGAGCCGAGAGCAAACTGAGCGATGTGCTTGTTTGCACCGGAGAAATAGACGATACAGAATTGCGAAATACAGTGTGCGTCATTTATGAGTCAGTTATGGCTAGATAAGCTTTTTTGATATAACTCTTAATGTTTCAATTTAAGATTCGGAAAAAATAGATTCTGAAACTTTCATGTTTTATATCTGAAAATCTCACCTAGGCCAAGGCTTTGCATGTTCTTAGTCGAAGATTTTCAACTACGAATTTCAATCATTGTCTAATAGTGTTCCTTCGATTGCACTACTTAACAAAATAATCTTTTCACTTTTGTTACCTGAAACTGGTGACAATTCAGAAAGTTTGAATAAGTTCAAAGGAAACTTACCAAAACGCATGTGCAGTACTGTTGAGGATGTTCGCTGTGGGGATATCATCAGTACTGTCGATGGAAACCATCAATACATTAGAGGATATTCATAACTGTGCAGGGAAACCATAAGCACTTTGGGTATTATCTCCACAGTACCAATGGTATTCCTCCACAATACTGATGGTATCCCTCCACAATACAGATGGTATCCCTCCACAATACTGACGGATTCCCCTACAGTACTGCACACCTTCCACCAATGTACTGATGGTGTCCCCTCGCAGTACTGATGATAGTTAGTTTCTGTTTAAGATGCTAGCCTGATTGATGCAGTGCCTTGTTTTGAGAAGAGACACAACAACATGCACTATTTCACTATAGATATTATTGTGATTTCCTCGTCTTATTATTCGACCCATTTGTGCTTCAGAAATCTTTAATTTCTGTCCAGGAGTCTCCCAACATTGAAATACACTTGCATTGTGTTTTGCACGACAAAAATACTTATAGCCAGGGAGTTTTTATGGTACTGGCTCGTTGGCCGATTCGCCCAGTAGGCCCCAGGACTTGCCCTAGCTGCGGAAGAAAAATTTCACTTTTGCCTCAGTGGCCTAAGTCAAAATTGGACCCTTTCAGTAATGGTACTTGTAAACATTTATTGTTTTACCTAGTTCATAATTGTTTCGTAAAGAAAAATGATTGAAATTAGGGGCCCCTTTTCATGTTTTCCCAATCTGTGAAAAAAACGTTGAAAAACTCCTTGCTTATAGCCAGCATTCACCTTGATCCTTCAATTTTCTAACTCATACCATTTCTTTCTAGATCCACCCAGGGAAAGAGTCTCAAGCTTAGATTTCGAGTCGTACCTCTCCGTGACAACATCAAAAGAGCCTACTTCACCAGCAAGACGGTTGTTCTCAGAAAGCTTTACAGTCACTCCAGACCACTGGCAGACCACTAAACACGTTGATAGTTCATCATCGGTCTTCGCCTCTCCTTTCCATATGCAGAACGATTCCATGCAGAACTCCTTCTTGGGCATGCGTGCAAATGATGAAAATGCAGGTAGAATTCTTTTTGTATCCCCTTTTCAATCTCTACATGTTAGGTATAGAAGAGATCCCTTTTTTATGCGTCATTATCCAAATGTGAAATTTTAAAGGTCTAATATGGGAAATTATATTTTTACCAAAGCAGGCTATTGCAATTGTGATGCCATCACAAGGTCTCGAAACTATATTTTTCCCATCGATCTATTTTGTTTTTGTTTGGTACATTTTGTTTGTTTTTTAGGAACGGAAGACCTGACGCTGACTCCAATGGCAGATTCGGTACTTGCTTCAGATGCTTTAAAATCAAAACTACAATTTGAGATAACACCACTTCGTGGTAATACTCCATTTATGGATGAACGATTTGATCGACAACAATCAAAAATTGGTGATTCAAGTAGGAATGATTCAAGTGTGATAGAATCAAGAGCTAGACTGGATCAATCTATCAATCGACCATTGCTTCCTGATAATCAAGAACAATCACAAATTGATGATTCCAGTAGGAGTATCAAGATTCAAGGAGAATCACGCTATCAACATATGGTTAGTGATATACTGCAACAGAACGTTGATATTGGAAGCAACGCAGACAAAACGCAAGGGCAAACTGACAACGCAGTTGAAATCGATAGAGTGAAAGAGCTGACAGAACCAGCCAAACAGTCAGATGTCAACAAGAGTAACTTTAGTGACATTAATGATATCATCAAACGATACACACTGCTTAAGAGCAAGTCAAAAGCGATGGAAAATAGCCGATTGAACTCAGTTGGGGGAAACGATAGTGATATGGGCCTGAATCAGACACCCACTCCATTAGTGCGAGAAGACAATCTAGATGGTCATAATGATACTGACAACCCAGCAGTAATTGATACATCTAATGGAAGTGTTTCTATGATGAATTCACCCGGTGATGCATCAATCTCAGATGATTCCATAGATGAAGGTGATGCTACCCCTAGTGAAGAAGCTGTCATCAATGTGAAGAAGGAAGATGCCGGCTATTTGTCGTTCTTGAAGAAGACGAGAAATTCCGCTCAAAAGGATGTTTTGTCATGGAGGAACTTGAAAGCTAACGTCTCCATGGATCTTAGCGGAGCCAGCACTAATACCTCGAACGTTGATGAAATCGGAGATTTGACCATGTCCATCGCAAAGCCGCTCTCTTTTCTGCAAGTGGACACGAGGGACTTGATTCGAAAATCACAGCTCGCAGAGAGTCAATTACAGCTATCTAAATCCCAGCCATCGGCAAAGTTTACTGCTGGGGAAAGACCTTCGAACACCACAACACCCTTATCCCATGTCAACCGCGGACATCGTCGAGGATTACTGGATAGGCCCACGAGTCTAGATTCTGATTCTACCGACTTTCTCATTTCTGAATCGCCTTTGGCTTTTCCGAACTCTCTGGAAAACAGTTTTGATTTCCTGACGCCTGGAAATGATTTTAGAGCCAGTCAATCGAAGCAGATCGAAAATATTGCATCGCCAAGTATTTGGAATTAGTAAAAGGTAAAATCTTACATATACTATTTGGTGAAATATGTTAAGTACTTAAAGCTTTTGGATCCAAATCTGGGTATGATTATTCGTAAGGTTTCGTTTTCGTTCTCTTTATGACGTACTACTTTGATGAGTGTCAGTCACAAAAACTCAAAGTAGTTATTATGGTTCGCTATGTTTCTGATTTTCCTGACCATCGTCAATGACTTGTACCGATCGAAAGACTGTTATATATTATTTTAATGGAATTTATTTTTGAGAATGAAAGATTACCCGAGCAGGATTCCAGCACGCCACCGCTGATTTGGTGTATCTACTGACTTAAAATGTTTTATTTTGATCAATATAATTTTTGTGAATGAATATGAAATGAGCAGAACTCGAAACACGTGACCTCCGAATTTGCACGCCATTGCTCTAACCACTGAGCTATAGAGGCAACCAAGGCTCGCTTGATTGCCCTGATTACTGATTGGTTCGAGTGCTGGTATGAAGTGTAAGAGGTCGTGAGTTCGAGTCCTGAGATGATTTTTATACGTTTCTTCTTATTTAAATACAGTAGAATCCCGATTACTCGAACAAGCAAGGGACGAACAAAATAGTTCGAGTTAACGAATGTTCGAGTTATCGAGGCTCTTTATAACATGAATAAGGCTCAAGGGGAATGCAAAATCTTTTCGAGTTAGCGAGAGTTCGAGTTATCGCATGTTCGAGTAATCGGGATTCTACTGTACCAGCAAAATTGTGAAGAGAGATGTTCTCTCTATCTATTCAATTCCGTACTTATGAATCTGCTGATTCGAAGGGGAGGGTTGTTTGAATATCCATCTTTGGGAGGGGGGCCTGGAAGTTCTGAATCTGATTCTCTAATGATCGCTTTAAATGAGCCTATGATCTATTTGAGCTATTTCTGCATTTATGACGATTGTAGTTGCTGCAAAATGAAAGATGCTAGGTTAATCAATTTAATCTAGCTATTTTATTCGGTTTCAGGTAAAGAAAACTCAAGTATGCCTGCCATTAGGAATTCGAAAGCATTGTGATACCTCTTGGGGATGGTGAGGATTTTGATGACTTTTTTTATTGAATGGTGTGCCTTGATTGGTTTTGCTATTCTTATCCTCCCAAACTCAATCGAATGATTTAATATTATCATTATTGATGGTTGTGATAATGGTAGATAAAAGACATTAAAAATCCAACTTCACAAAACTTTTCACTCTTCGCAAAATTTTCTAATTGTTTATGGAACTTGTGTTTGTAATTTAGATAGGCCACACGTCTTATCGTGTGTTGATCATATCGTGTCTTGGAACTCATTAGGTAAATCGGGTTTTGAACCTACTATATTCATAATCATCTTCAGATGACTTGCTCGGGCAAATCTCGATTATTTGAAATGACGCAAGAAAGGATCGTATCAGATAATTGATCCCAATGAAAACAATCATATTTGATTGCATGCGGGTGGAAAATTATGATTTGTGTTATCAGCGGAAAGAATGCTTTACATCTCCCATGGGAGTAATTTTAGATATTCAAAATATTGCTCCTTTTCGCCATTTCTGAAATCGTAAACAACTTAATGAGCTTTTATATTTTTACATGACGGGGAAACTTAGAAGTTTGTTATGTAGGGTAGTTACTAAATCCCTATGGTTTGGTTTCGATTCCAAATGTTAAGGCCCTTAAGACTAGAAGAGCATCTTTGCAACTCTAGAAGACTATATTTGCAACTCACAAAGCCCTGGTTAAACTACCGCAATATCTAACTATCTATCTTTCATTTGACCCTGACTTAATGTACTTTGACAAAGATTTCTAAAATTCTTGAAGCCTTATGACGTTTCAGTGAGGATTGCCTTTGTGAATGGTGCCTTCCTTGGACGAATAATTTTGATACGTCATCCAAGGCATTTCACTTTCTTATCGTCAATGGTAAATGGAGTAAAAGGAAAAAACTGTCAGAAAATAGATGGAGAATCTTGGTGACTAATATGTATGAAATTGTTTCGTACGTTGAAGTAAGTTTCGGAGAGGCTTGTGCGATTTCCTTGTTATGAAACTCGCCCAAATCTCTGTGAGTTGACTATAGACTACGTCATTCTATGCCTTGGATGACGTCAAAGCAAAATCAGGCACCAGACTCTTTTATTGCCCGGTGTCTTTGAAAGAGAGCGAAAACCGCTTATGATCCAAGAAAAAAAATAAAATCCCCGATGAGCTTCGAGTTTTGGGTTACACATCATTTAAGAAATGCTGATAGCAGCTCTTAGGTTGGCGTGGTAAACATTGGATCCTTTTCAAAGGTACATCCAAGTGTCGATCCTTAATACAATAAATCTTTAAATCTCGCAAAAATGATAATATGCAATTTCTTCCTGACCACTTTTCTAAACACATTAATTATGATTTTCTATTTTCCACAAACTGATAAAAACGCATTTGTTTTAATTTTCGGTCTGTAGAAAGTCGGGCTGTAGAAACGGTGAGAAAACTGCACACGACTGCAAGTAATAAACCTATACAATTTTAATTGATTACGCGATGAGTCAACAGGCGAACTAAATAGCATTGACTCTCAACAATCGAATCATATTCTCTAATCAGTCCCTTGCTGGGAAATCAATGAGGCCGTCACAAACACGAACATTGCGTCTCAAACTATTCATAAAACATAAGCCGGATGAATGGGGGATTTTGGTGCCCCTTTATGACGTAATGTCATTTGCTGATTCAACTCAGCGTGCTTATTCATAAGTTTATAGATGAATTCAAGACTGAAAGGTAGCCGAAATTCGAAATCATGCATATTATCTTCTTTGATTATTTTATACTTGTGGCTATATTGCACACAGGGAAATATATTAGACAAGTTTCGACCACAATACTGATATGCTAGGTCTCCAACCCGGGACCTTGCCCACCAAAAGTGAGCGAGCTAACCACTGTCTAAATCAGCACAGCTATACCCATATAGAAAATTTTCGTTCGAGAGGTGTGACAATTTTGAACTATGCGTGTTCTTTCCTTTAGAAAGCTCCGAACAAGTCAAGGATTGAGTGGCCTGTGCACAGACACCAACCCTTCCAGAAAGTGGTTTGTTCTGTGCACAGGCTAAGGTTCAAGTTGCATCAGCGAATGCAAATTTACGCCCAAACACTTAAATGGGAAGTCATGGAAATCATTACCCTCTCTTTACCATGTCTGCACCAATTTTTTGAAAAATCAATGTTTCTTCACCTACTTACAATATGTAGTGAGTCAGTGTAGCGAGTTATTCCAGCAGTTTTATTTGAACCTCACAGGCTCTCTGCTGTCTATCCAAAATTAGTTCCGAATAATGAAGGTGTGTCTGTTTATGCAAGTGTATCATGTTTTCAATGATATTTTTGCAACTATAAATAAATGCAATGAAGTGTCGTAATTGGCAAGAAGAGTGCTCTATACCTTAGAGGGTAGAGCAACATACAATAGAAGTAACACACAAAGAAAAAGCATATATGCTGTTACTTGGAGTTTCACACAATTGCCATCATCAGACAAACGTTCATCAGACAGGAGTTGTCTGATGATCGCAATAGCGTGAAACTTCGAGTAACAACATATATGATCCTCTGTTACTTCTATTGTATTAAAATCTATTTACAATGATTAAGGGATATCAAAAACAATGAAAAATATACCATATACGTCAAATTAGAAATTAATTTACAACATGAATAAAGACAACACCCCTCATTAACGTTGCGGAGATAGCATTATAGAGGTTAAATGTCCCTATTTCCATAATGGTCCCCTCAGAGATCAATATAACGAAAGTTAAAGATGTTATGTTCTACTTTGAATAGTAAGGATTTTTATTCATGAAAGCTCGTTGAAGACACAAGTAATTTCGATGAAAAACTGCAAGTTCGATATTCAAGCTATTCCTGCAGATTTATTTGAACCCCTGCCGTCTCTCAAATCTAGCTCTAAGTAATAAAAGGGAGTGGAGTAACGAAAAGCTAAAACCACTAAGGGATTTTGTTCATGCAAACTCGTTTTCGATGAAGAAACTGAATTTCTATCAAAAAACTGAAGTTTCTATCTAAAAACTGCAATTTCGATCAAAAAACTGCGATTTTGATGAAGGAACTAAATTTCTATCAAAAAACTGCAATTTCGATCAAAAACTGCTATTTCTATAAAAAAAACTGCGATTTCGATGAAGGAACTGAATTTCTATCAAAAAACTGCAATTTCGATCAAAATTTTGCCACCTGCAACCGACTGATAGGGCCAACGCTGTTTTTTGCCGTCTGTCGCAATAGAACCTGACGATAAAACACACCCTGCTATTAATAGCCTGGTTGACATGGCGACCCAATTCACCTGTGAGAATGGCCTAGCCTTTGCGATACTCTCAATGAGTTTAATTATTAAAAGGTGTGTGTACTCCATTCATGAATTTAAATTGAAGATAACCTGATCTGCATAATTTCACGAGCTGCCATTGGTTAGAGGAAGGGCCCTTACTTATCAGATTCTAAAGAATTTTCGTTAGTTTTCGCCCACTCGGTCGTCTTCGCCGGTGACGAGGAATTTTTATGAGAAACTGTAAACATGTTTTTGTGATTTTCATGGGGATTTGGGAGGATTTCGGCAGCAGCAGCAGATGGTTGTATTTATTAAGAATTTCGTCATCGAGAAATCAATAACAGCAAAACACCATGTGGAGAATCAGATTGGATGGTCAAATTATGTGTTCTTCTCCTTTCTTCTTGTAAATTCAATATCTAGTTGTTCGTTTGCTACTAATAATCAGAACGAAGGGTGCAGAAGACACCTCGTTCTCCTTCTTTGAATTTTGTTTCTTGATGCTTATTTGCAACAAAAACTTTCTGTTTTCATATTAGACATTTAGTCTCTAAAACCCAGGGTATAGCATGAACCTTTAGTTAAACCTTCTAGAAAAGGCACATGATTACTTGAGAAGAAGCAGGGATTGATTTAAAGGAGACCCTGTTTAAAATACTGCTTCCACACTGGCAGTTTAACCAGCCTAAACTACGCCTGATTTTTAAATGGAAGACTCAGATTGATCAAATCGATAATTTGAATACTCGTTATTGGCTGTACAGAAACCTGGAGGAAATAAGACTGAGTTAGTGTGAATGCGTAGTAAGAGGGAAAGACTTATGAGACCTTGTGAATTTTGAAATTGATAGAACTTAACCCTATAAACCATTAAGTTGGAAACTTAGATCAACCATATTACGTTAGAAACTGCACATTGTGCGTCGATTTGCGTGTATATTTTGATGGGCACCTGCAATCAAAGTTTTCTGTTCAAATGAAAGCCACCAGTAGCTATGGGCAGCTTCAAGTACTAGTAACTTTACCAAGGCCCTGACGTCAAACCGTTGAGACCTGCTTAAAATAGGCAAGTAAGACCTGCTTATGTACTGTGCTGTTTTTAGACATAGATTGCATGGGAGGAACAATCAGACAACGTAGCTTGCAAATTGAAATACGAATTCACACATTTTAGAATTTAACCTGCTAGGCCATAATCATTGGGGTCTTTGCTGCTGTCCCTTAGGCTCTCGATGCCAAACCGTGCTTAATACTTTGGAATAGCTTGCGTGTTATCAAAAGACTCTCAGATCTCAAATCATAAATTTTGCCCTTGTTGTGGTACATTTTGTCCTTTTTTGGAACATTTTTTGTTCCCACCAAAATAAATCTGTTACACATAGCGCACTTTATTGCTTGATAAGAGAATGATTAGATTATGGTACCCACTAATTCAGACCCGGTGGAAGCGGTCCCATCGGTGCGCCTTCGGCCGGACCAAATTTTGGACGAAAACACTTCTTTTGTTAAAGAATAACATTTCCTTCTAAAACATGGATTTTCCCATTGTAACTTTCGGTTCATTTTTACGTAAATTACTTGCTAAAGATGCACCAAACCTGCATCTCTGAGAACCTTAGTTTTCGGGGGGTATGTCCCCGGGCCCCGCAAGTTAAGCTTGAACCAGACTAGCAAGAGTCTGGTATTATTAGTACAATGGGAATGCCATCAGTACTTTGGAAGATTTTCAGTACTGTGAGGGGTACTATCTTTAATTGAATATACTTTCAAGTATTGTGGTGTCTCTCTTTATAGAACTAATGATATCCCCAGCAGTACTGAATATTCTCCAGAGTACTGAATGGAATTCCTTTACAGTGATGATGATATACTCCAAAGTGCTGATGATATACTCCACAGCACTGATGATATACTCCACAGTACTTAATACCCTCCACAGTACTTAATACCCTCCACAGTACTGATGATACACTCAACAGTACTGATGATATACTCCACAGTATTGGTGATATCCCACACAGTACTTAATACCCTCCACAGTACTGATGATACACTCAACAGTACTGATGATATACTCCACAGTATTGGTGATATCCCACACAGTACTTAATACCCTCCACAGTACTGGACAGGGGCTCCCCAAAGTGAAAATGAATTTGCTACCCATTGGGTGCTTTTTTGCTCAATAAAAAAGAGTCCAGTGCCTATTTAAACATTTTTGAAATATAATGCTCAAAATTGAGTTAACAGGCGAGCTAAATTCACTCCACTGATTAGATCAAATGCTTAGCATCCAGCTTTTGATTTAAAACGAGGCAGGTGCAAGATGGAGGATGTTTGAGTGGGCGACGCCGTAAGATGGCGAAGCAGCTGCAAATTCCACGAAGATCTTGTTGTAAACATCAACCTAATCTCTCAATGATTACTTTAAATCTCTACACCTTTAATCAGTGGAATGAAGTGAAATAGAAGTTTCCAGAAAAACTCCATGTCTGTGGTAAACCTTAGAATTGAATTTAGGCCTGTGTACTTTTCTATACCACCCACTAGAAGTCTTGTTTTTCTAATACCAATTAAACGTTTAAATGGATTTCAGTTTGCTATTGAAGATGAAATCGAAAAATATTCATGTTTTTATAGCTTTTTTATTCAATTCCTAGAAAAACTCTTCTCATTCGAGCTGTTCATGCAAACATTAAAAGACCAATATTCGACATGATAGTCACCACTTATCATGACAAGCCTTTGATATTTAGCGGGGCAACGTTTCGGGAGAGATCCGTCTCCCATCATCGGGCAATGAGAAATGTGGTTTCATCCCTTTTTAAGCAAAGGTCGGATCGAAATAGGGATGAAACCACATTTCTCATTGCCCGATGATAGGAGACGGATCTGTCCCGAAACGTTGCCCCGCTAAATATCAAAGGCTTGTCATGATAAGTGGTGACTATCATGTCGAATATTATGTCAGAAACAGCCTTGATAAGACCAAATGTATTTACTCAATTAAAAGACCACCTTGGATTTAGATTCATCTTAAGTTCGTCAGTCCTATCCTTCAATTATCTGAGGTGCAGTCATGACCAGTCATGACCAATTTGTTGAGTTATGATTCCGAGGTGTGCAGTGTTCAATTATAATCTGTGCAGTAATTAATGTCTTAATAAGCAAAAAACTAAATATGATATCAAATAATTGAAGGTACTAAGCATTGATACCATTTCAGCATTTTCTCTGCCATACCTAATGTATTAAGTTTAGGTATCACTCTGAGCAATATTTTTTAAACATGTTTTCCCTGTGCATGAAAATACGCTATCAGGCAGCCAGTAAATTTTTCGCTTGTGCATTAATGAATATTCCTTCGCCTGCTATCCTTTCTTTCCATTAAATCTACCGGAAATAAACCGGAAAAATCTAAAAGTGCGTTGAGTCTCTACCTAATGTTAGCCCTATGGGCATGCAAGTGACATTCAAGAATGTACGACCGTACCAAACCGTTCATCTCTATGAACAAGGGGTATTTCACTGCCTTTAAACACGTACGAGGTTTCCCCAGAACAAAATAATTCCAACCGACTTTAGTTAGAACAATCGGATAAACCAATAACAACAGGAATTTCTTGGGAAAATGTAATTTGCCCTTTGTCTCTTAATGTCTACTATACCAGTTTTGGTTGCGTTTCGTGAAATGGTGGACGAAGGTGAAAAACTTGCAAGATCGTGCACATAAATGTTTTGGATCTTTCTAGACTTATAGATTTAAATAAATCTTTCAAATCTCATGTCGAATGAGATAAAAGTTGATAAACGATTCTCCGAAACATTGTAGCTCTCGTTTCACGCAATTTATGATAGGAACATGCACCTTTACTGTGCATAGCAACAAAACGTAACCACTGTAGCTTGACTGCAGCTGTGAAGGATTTAGGCCCCTACAATTTTAGTAGCTATGCGAGTATGATATGCGAGTATGAAGCTATGCGTTGCTAAAGGGTATATCCCATCATGCATTGCGTGAAACGGGGAATTTCTAAATCTGAAAATCATAAACAAATGACTATATCTGAATTACAAGTTCCATTTGAGGAAACAATTTGGACTTGACCTTGGACTTTCCTGCACCTATCAAAGATTTATGCCCCTGCAGATTTAGTAACTATGCGTTGCTAAGGGGTATATTTCATTGCGTGAAACGGGGAATATCTAAATCTGAAAATCATAAAGCAAATACCTAGAATTACGCGTTGCTTTTGATGAAACAATTTGGTATTGCATGCAGGCCTGCTGAGAGATGATCAGATCATAATCAGGTCATACTATTATATTTTGTGCATAAATGGGTCAAGAAATATTGAAATATTGAAATGATAATCAAATATTCTAGCTATTAAACGTGATAATTTCATATTCGTGTAAATAACGTGCAAATAATGGAATAAATGATGATAATTAGATATGGTAATAATGTAAGTATTGTTAGTCTAAGAAATAAACGGGGTCAAGAAATTAGGAATATTGTAATTGCTTTGCTCATGTGGTCTTCTTCAAGATCATTAATTAGTTAGGCTTCTATAGCTTCTACAAATCACCATGAGGAACGTCTGTGCAGTACTGTGGAGGATGTTCAGTACAGTGGGTATACCATCAGTAGTCTGGGAGAATATCATTAATACTCTTTGGGGTAGCATTAGTGCTGTGGAGGCTTTCAGTATTGTAGATGGAAATCATCAGTGTATTCACGATATTGAGCACTGTGGAGAGATACCATCAGTTCTGTGGAGAGAAACCACAAGTTTTTGGGGTATTACTTCAATAATACTTGTGGTTTCCCTCTCCAGTACTAGATATCCTCCACAGTACTGATGGTATCCCTACACTGTATTGAGCAACGGTCACAGTAGTGGATAGTAATATCCCCCTGAATAGTACTAATGAACACCATCCTCCGGAGTACTGCACAGACGTGTTCCCTAGTGTGCAAATACTAAGGATGTTTTGCAGTGAAAAGACTAGCTGTACCGTTTGTGCCCTTTTCCCGTGCGTAGTCTTTGTTTGGTGCATTTCTATCGATCTTAGTCGTCGTGTTACACCAAGTGTGGTGACCTCTTATAGTTGCTGACGTTGGAACTATTGAAAACTCTGATGTGGCCATGCTTGTTTGGGATTTATTCCGGAGAGGAATTCTGAGTTTGAAAATTTGACGTCTGTAATTTGAATAAATTCGAACAGAGTTGATTAACACTCTTTTGTGATCGACAATTTTAAAGGAACTCGAGCCTCAAAATTAGCCAACATTTTGGAACAAGCAAAGAACAAGCCGAGGCTAGACATTTTCACTTCAATTTTATGTACATAAATTGGTAGCAAATTAGGATGAAGTACCGGACAGGTCATAAAAGACTAAATTTGTGACAGTCAACAAAAACAGCAAGAATGGTTTGGCCAAAGAGCTCCTAGAGTAAATTAGCGAGAACAGTTTAAGAACATTTCAGCTCAAATCCAGAAAAAGTATCTAGAAATCAGTGGCGTCACCACGGGGTGGACTGCAGTTTTCCCAGAGGTTGATTTTCCAATTTGCTGAAATCCGTTGATAAAAATTGAATGGGGGAGGGGGGTAAGGCACCCTAAGCCCTTTGCTGAAAGACAAGTAAAGCAAGACCACAGAAGTGACGAAACATAGTGTGTTGTCATATAGAAATGTGGCTGTCATTAGTTTCTAGTCATTTTTTTGCAGAAAGGGCGTCGCCTACATTCTCTCTCCGAGCCTTTGAAGGGCGTGGTCGAAAACAATTTTCCGGGGGACTTCACCCCCGGCCCCCTAGTAGCTCTCTGTCCACCCCAGTATATTTGGTCAGGCGACGCCACTGCTAGAAATCGCTTCAATATCTTTCCTACTTTCAAAATTGTATCAAAGTGTATCATGATTTAAAGTGTAGAATAATATACCTTTGCCCGTATGATTTCAAAGTGTTAAAATCGAGAATGAAACGACAATAAAACAACTCAAATAAACTGATCTATTTAATATCGTGATAAATTTAAAGTCATATTTTGTCTATTTACAAATATCCATAACCTGAGATTTACAACTGAAAGTGTAAGAACGAGGGGTGGGGCGTATCACTATCGTTGAATGTTAAGGCGTGATTTAATAAATAAAGACACCATTAATATTGAAGCTAAATTCACAGCACAGTTTTTGACACAATCTCAACTTTTTGCGTTGTCTGGCATTGAATGCCAAATGATTTTTGGTGTTAATTATCTGCATCAAACCAATGCAAAAACTGACAAATTCACATAAGTCAGTTTTGGCATTGATGTCGAGATTTAAATGTTAATTTCCTGGCATTGCCTCAAGTGTAGACTCGAGAAAACATTAATGCCACAACATCAAACTTTTGCCGTTGTAGCCAAGTCAATTTCGATGCATTTTTCATCATTTATTGCCATCTTCTGAAATTGAACATTGCATAAGTTTGACGAGGTACCAAAACGATTTCGCGAACTTTATGCAAGCGAAAATCATTTCTATTTCGTAAGATGCAAAAAATGAAATGGTGCAAAAAAAACTGTAGTGCAAATTTAGCTACAAATTTTCTGATTACAGTAAAGTATTGGATTAAGATTTGAAAACTACCAAACAGATATTTTACAAAATTTACATATTAGCAATCAGTGACTCAGCCTGATTCAAAATGCGATACCCCGAGTGACCCTTTCCACAATAAAATACTCTGATCTTAACACTAGCCTTTCAACATATACACAATCACACTTTCCATAGCATTCCTAAGTGGGGATTTCTATGAACAAGGGACATTCTTTGCAATTGCAGATGATATAAAAACTCGATATTACCAAGGTTTTTTGGCATGCAGTCTGACACCCTGGAGAAACGTGATGATCTAGTGACAAAATTTTCAGTTTGTCTTTTTCGAGGACATTGAACAGGTAAAGCAAACTAATTCAGCTCAAAACAAAGATTATTTGCCAACCCAATCAATTTTATTATCAAGAATTACTATTCAGGTACCAGTTTACTCCAGGGTGAGGAAAGAATTTTCTTTCTACTAAAAAACTGCAATCAATCAAAATCGTGCCCTCATAATCACATGATGTATCTGTCCACTGATTGGTTGTTGTGAGAATGTAAACAGAACAATATTTGAATGAAATTCAAATTTAGAAATTCCAAGGTTTACATGGAGTATGTGCATTGCATAAGCTATCCCAGGCCTCTCAAATTACTGCAACAATGGGCTCCAGTTTGGCTTGGTCTAATGGACTACTTTTCGATTAAATTTTTCCCTTAGTGCAAAGGATTCTGGGAATGCTATCCCAAGATACTTTGCAAATTCTCAACGCAATGCATTAAGGGATGTTTAGGGAGCAGATTGCATTAATCCAAGATGATATGATTTATAAGAAAGTAGTCAATTGCAAACAATATTCCTGGAGTTGTTGCTAGTGATACCTCTAGCAATACCTTCAAAAATCAAACATTTTGTTAAGACTCAAGTCAAATAATGTGAACCCTTGAAAGGCTAAAACTTAAAGACAAAATCTTTGTGTCAAAATAAATAATTTACATGTTTACAAAAAAAAATAATCAACAAATCAATTTTCCAACCAACAATATCAATTTTGGCTCAATGGAATGATAATATTTTAACTGAAAAACGAATTTCAGATTCTCACAAGGTTTTTTCAAGAATTATTTCATAAGAAAAATAGAACTAGAGAGACCAAAATATAGGAAACTTGTAGAGCTAAAACCAAAATTTTGAAAAAACTGCAATTTGACCCTTTTTAATTAGAAATTGCCATTATGGAATCATGAAACTTTTTCGAAGATTTGAATGGTAATGATTAAGAATTTTTTTGAACTGAGAGTTAGCAGGGTTCTCATCTATTGCTGATTGGATGGAAGTGGTGGGTTGAAAGTAAAAATTTTAAAACGAATTGAAAATAAGATATGTGCATATTGCATGTTCTATACAAATGTCCAAATTTATCTCTCAGCTTTCTCATCGTCATTCTCCCATAAATCCTTTCTTTGGCCTGCAACATATTTTGTGCTTCTGTGCCTGTGCGTGAGTGAATGATATACAGTGGCGTCCAACGTGGCCAGACCATTTCCATACCCTCCTTCTAATGATGACTTATATTAATTTGAAATTGCCTTGGGAACTGAGTTATAACCATGGGGAAATAAAAATCTGAGACAGATCGCTGGCGTCTGAGACAGAATGCGGCAATGCAAAAGACCAGCTTTCAGATAAGTTGGGTTGGCACCTACATGGCATAATTCTGTGGAGTTTGCTGTGTAGTTTGAGGAAGAAGTCTGGCAGGTGAAAGCTTCAGCTGCCCTTAAGCAGCTAGCCGAATTGCATCTCCACATTCCTGCAAATGACTCCTGCACAAGGATCTGAAAACGGTCTGCGAAGTTAGACTAATCAGCTTCTGATGTAGAGTGCTGCGGCCAAAGTACCCAGCCCCACTGTAGTGGCAACAAGTCCTTGAAACCAAGCCTTTTGATTTTCACTGTCAGCGTCTTTGAACTGCTCCATGAAGCCAGACTGAAAAAATAAAAAGAAACATTAAATTATTTCTGAATTTAGATTTTAGTCATTCAGCCCCCTGTAAGTAGCCTGGTCCCCCTGTTTAAAGCCCCAACCCCTGTGAGAATGTCTGTGCTGTCACCCTTGAAGAGTTTTCCTGAATGCATAGAAACATGATCAAATGTTTTCGTCACGAGGAACCCTGTAAACCGAACTGCACAGATGTTTGCAAGAGATGGAAATCTCCCTGGGAAATCACATGCTCCCTGGCCCGGCATGTTTTGCGCCTGTCAGATCTCATTTCCCAGCAGAACAATTTTCATTATCTACATTTTTCGGTTAACCGCACTTTGTTCATTCAAAGCTGTTTCTAAAACATCATCCTCCTGTTTTTGCTGATTGTGAGAAATTAAAGGGAATTTCAGCCATTTCCTTACTGAAATTTCTGAAGTATTTGGTGCTATTTATTTATAAATGTTTCGAGTATGATTTTGACAGGAATCTTGCTCAGGAAATCCATCTCCGGTTTCAACCCTCAGTTCTCTAGTCTGAAATTAGATTCCGATTTAGGAAGGGCCTTTGAAAAGATTTAAGGGAGTAAATATTCGTCAATATATTTATGATGACTATATCATATGCATTTCTGAAAACTCCAACACTTTTCCTGCAGAATCTTGCCTTTGTCATGAAATTTACGAAATTATCAGCTAATATTCATAAACTACCTGTAGCTTATGAATATTGACTAGACAACCCCGAATTGTCAAAAGCGAGAACAGAAATGAAACCTATTGGCACATTCTGAAATAATAATTCAATTTCGAAATTAACTTTGTTCTAATCCTAACACAAAACCAGATTATTTTTAAGTTTTACGGACACGGATTACAACTTTTGAGACGGGTTTGAAATTCGGAAACAGTGCTTAGCTGCACGTATTGCCCAACCCACTTTAAATGAAAAGAGTTTTAGTTCTCACAGATCTCTTGAGAGCCTAAACATTGAAAAATACCAAGAATAGTTTTAATTGATAGAACATGGGAAACTTTGTATAAGCAGAGAATGAATTTCCGTCAAGAACGTTGAAAGAATGGGTAGGGAAAGCTAAAAGCGAATGACTGTCCGTCTAGAGAATCTTAGAGATCCCGCCCACATTCAAAACAACTCGCAAGTCTAAAAATCGTGCTCTTTCGTAATCACTAGCTTTCTAAAATAATTTCTAAGTTATAGAGTGATAAACTGGTTCTTTACGCTAGAAGCCTCTAAACCTGTAATTTTCCTGGGCGTACTTTAAGTTTACTGAGTTTATCAAGCTTTCTCCTTGACTGAACTCACAACAACCATGATTTCGTTCGTTAAAGGCCCGTGCGTTCTCCTGTTTGTCTAAAATAAACCTTGGGGCAACTCACCCATCCTCGGCCTTTCTCTTTTATCCAGATGTGTTTTTTAGCTACGAAATTCCCCAGCCAAACAATAATTTTATCCACCATATTCTCCATGTTGGAAGATTTACAGTAGGCCGCGAGCTTTCCTGCAAATGTGTACAGGACCACGATTCTCCCCCAATTGCACTCATCGCCGAAAATTTCATCAGCAATTTCACAAAATGTTTTGTAGGCGTTATCTGCAGTGATGTTCAGTCTATTGCACATGCTCTTCAACAGCATTTCGTGTTTTAGTTCGATTTCTTTGCTTAGTCTCAAGACAACTTCAGTCTCTTTCCGAACTGAGCCTTTCATGGGCCTTCCCACCTTCGTCAGTACAAACTCTTTCGCAACGTCTTTGGCAATTCTGGTTTCTGGTGAGGCCGTGTTCTGATAGGAATCAGTGGAAAATGTCTCGTTCTTAGGATGTATTATCTCCGTCATTTTGTTTATGAGTGATTCAAACAACTTTAGATACTCTTTTTCAAATGAGTTTTCTCTTTCACTATGTCTTGGAGATCAACTCAATTCTCAATGTTTATATCAGACTGAAAGGCGCCTGCAGAAGTTTGTTCTAATATTAATATCTCCCAACTCAATACGATATCTGATTGGTCAGGTCTAGTCACGTGATGTGTTTATTTATTTCCGGTATGGGTGTTTCTTTCAGCTGCGTCCTTCAGAAGTTTCAGCTCACCGACGAAAACTTGCTCAACTACTTATTAAGACTGCTCTTGGTTCAGAAGGCCATTTATACTTCCTGGGACATCTTGGTACTTCCCTCAACTTCAGTGATCTCTTTCCGGTGACAATTGAATCTTAAGTCCCTAAAACGAAAGTATTATTCTAAGTATATCCGAAAAGCGACGTTTCTCGGGAGAAACCGCGCGAAGATCGAAACTCAAAGGAGAGTCGAAACTTCTTTCGTTTTCGGTTTGATTAAGAAAATGTCCTCATTTCTCGAACTTAGTTTCTCTTTAGTTTCTTATGCTTGATTATAAATTCCCCCCTTAAATTGGGACTTTAAAACTACAAGGATACAGAAAACGTAAATTTATGAGCGAAAACATTGTTCTTGAATCCCCGACATCTTTCCCGAAGAGTCTAGCGAGACTTATTTTTAGATCTGACGAAATACGCCGAGGAATTTACGCATTGACGTCAAATATGGAAATACTCGGGGACAATTTTCGGCTTTCGTTCATCAAAGGTTAACAATGTATTCTTTTGTCCTCGTGTCCCACAAAGCACAAGAACAAAGCATCACCAAATATGGATTTCAAAACTTTATTTTTCTCTTTTGCAAGCTATGTCAAGTGTTTTCATAAGAAAGTCTCAAATGACACCAGTACTGAAACTTTCTTATCCATTTACTATTTTCAGTAGTAAAACTTTCTGAAAATTTTCCTAGTAAAGTTATTTTTTCTGGCTAATATCTCATTGATTACAATTTATTCTTATATTTTCTTGTTTTGCCTCATTTGGTTTAAAATTTTTTTTTAACCTTGGGTTTGCGAAATCCAAAACCCTGTTAGAACTACTTTCTTATAGGTACATTGTTATAAAAAACGTGTATTGTAAATCTTGAGCCTCTAAAGATAGAAAGGCCAACAATGAACAAAGAATCACCAAATATGGATTTGGAGTTTTCTTATTGGTGGGCGATTGTTGAATCATGAACCGGAAACGCCACCAACAAAGATTCACCAAATATGGAGTTGGACTTAAAAGAGCTTAAGATGAATAGTTTTCTTTTGAACGTAATGCAAGACTGCATGTCATGTGACAAATCAATGCGAGTCATTATGGTAATAATAACAATAATATTGAGAAATAATAGAGAATAACTCAAAAGACTTAAGAAACATGTGACTTAGGACAGTTTTGGGTGCAAAACCACAGAGATTGGATCAAGTGATGCGCGATAAGGCATCGTATGATTCCATTGTCTTTTTGTGTTTATGTTCGTGCCATGCTTGCATTGTGCAATGTTTTCTTATGATATAACTGTACCTGCTTTGTGTAGGCGAAATTCTTTCAATTGGGAATTTCACAGTAGAATATTTCAAGTTCACTGTGCGTAGTCAAGGTGCGTTGCCAGTGGCGAGTCCAATCCCTCCATTCCTCGGTCAGATTTAAAATCACCCCGAAACAGGGGGTCTGCTTTGAGGGGGTGCAGTATCACAATATACTTCATTTGCTGGCACACACTTGTGATGTTTCTTAGATATTTAGCAGAGAGCTTTTTGGGACATTTTATGGACCTGATTAATGGACTACGTTCGACATGAAGTATTTGTATTAGCCAATCACGTTCGAGTAATTATTGTGTAATTTTGTGTGGGTTGGTGATGAGTGAAAAAGTTGCTGAGTGAGAAAAATGGCATGCGTACTAGAGCTTTTGAGATTTGAAAGAGAAACTATTGAGAAACTTTATTTTGTGTGCCTATTTTTCTCACTCCTGGCTCTGTAGTTTCTTTCTTTTGAGGAGATATCATTAGTTCTGCTGAGTTGCTGAATCCCCACCGAATGTGGTCGCCCTTTGGTTGAAACTGATTGAAACGATCTCTTTCATATAAGCCAGGCACTGTGGAAGCACTGTCCTTTTTCGAGGGCGTTATTTAAATCCAAATTCATGTCAGGGCACGCAAGTAGGAAATAGTTTTCCAAAATTCTTACTTCTAACATTGAATATTTATACAAACAAGGTACCCCTCTTGGGGGATCTGCCCCCTGAACCCTACTTTGGCCCTTGGGTCTGCTCTGGACCCGTTTCGGTGACATACCTTATGAGAACCAACAAAATCTAGGGTTTGGCTTTGGGTACAGTGGAATAATATCGTCCCTTCTTAAAACTTTAGGACGGCATTCATTGAGATAGTTGTAAACTAAAACTTTAGACACTTTCACATTCCTTCCTAGTAGGCTAACAATTTTCCCAGGCTTGTTTTTGAACACAGATAACCAAACAAGACAAAGAAATCAAACATTCTTGTTTATCATTAGATCACAAAATTCATAAACTAACTGGATTCAATTCAAATGAGGCATTTTCTTTCGATTCAAACAATTGACAACGATAGCTTTGTCTTTTTGGAGAAAACATTACAGCTATGAAAACACATTTTGATTGGAATGACGTCAGACGGTATTGCACAATGCACTTTTTCACTGTAAAAAACAAGGTGATGGCGATTTATGGCGTAAGGAAACCTTATATGATGAAGCAAGGATCAGGAGCACAATATCAACGATCATAGTATATATTTTTAAGGAACACTTTTTTTGTAAGAGCCTTCACAAGAAACACCGGAATCTGGGTCATGATGTTTTTCTCTTTACAAAAGTAGCTATTTGAAAAAAGGAAGGTCTAATTTTCCTACGAAGGTAGAACCTTTTTGATAAAAGTTTCTACCTAAATGAGGCTTGGCTTGTCAAATACCCAAGACTTTGTCAGCTTAATTAAAGAGTGTGCATACGCATTGCAAAGGTTGAACGCATTGCAAAGGTTGAAAGCTCCTCTTTCTGGGATGTAGCCAGAAGCTCTGATCGTCCACTTTCTGCATTCCTCTCTGGATAATAACTCATTATTGTCATAAAAAGGGTCTCTCTCCTAACACAAAATGCATGGACTTTTCTTCAAATGTCTGTTTCTGGCTCAATGTCTTCAAACCATCACACGCAGGAGCGTCGAGATACCAGCTGGGTCTCATGGTAAATGCATATTCAATTGGTTCAAACTACCTGAAAAAGAGCTTATTATCAACTACACACATTTTCTTTACAAGCAATTTCAGCTCGAGCTCAGTACTAAAAATTGCTTTGCTGGAGGGAAAATTTGAGTACTCAAAATTGCTTAGCAATTGCTTAGCTTTTTCGACTTGAGAAATTTGTTGTAATTCGGTGTGTCTTAAAAAGTCTCAAAAGTTGTTGTACAACAAATTTCGATAGTATCTTAAATACAAAAGTGTGCTGGGATACTAATATCCACTGTAAACTGCTTTTTTTGTAGATGTTAAACGACTTTCATTGCCAATTGGATGAGAACTAAAATTTTCAAATTGCTTAGCATTCCTCTACACAGCATTAGAATTGCTTAGGCTTTTGTCTTGTCGAGTACTGATTTGGTTATAAAGCAGTTGCTTATAAAAAAGAATGCGTGTACAGTAACATAGATAACTTAGATTTACGGGCCCCTAAGAGCCCTGGGCGCCCTGGTAACTACCCTGGTTATACCCCCTCTCTACGGTACCGTTCACACGTAAAATGTGCGCATACATGAGTCTCTGATCTATTTTACAATGGCACAAATCTAGCGAGTCTTCAAATACTGATTTGCTTGAAGCTTTAACTATAATATTACATCGGGTTATTTTTGAATTTTAGTTCTCAGAAAAAATTAATAGAAATACTTGTTGGGGTTATCACTTTCAAAGAAAATAGAACTAAAATGTCATTCATCTCTTCTTCAGCGCATGCGCAGAATCACCTAGGCTCTGACGATGTTATTTATCACTAACCCTCAATGTTTTGGTTTTCCCAATGGCGGCCTACCACAGTGACAGTTGTCATGATCTTGCAACACTTTCTGAACTCGACGAGCAGTTGATTTTAGCGCAGTTGAAAAGGCGCTATTCGAAAGATGAAGTTTATGTAAGTCACAGACAGACGGACGGAGTATAACATATGTATACGTTCTTTTGGTCAGATATCCAAATAGGGGGGCGTGTTGTTGTTGTGGGTGATGCCTATTTTGGGTCTAGGCATTACGTTCCACTTACTACAACATCACCTGTAATACAACACAGCCACAAATACACATGACTATGGCTCCTAAATGATGCTACACGCATTTTTTATAAGCATTGCTTTATAAGCAACTCAGTACTTGAGAAGACAAAAACTTGAGCAAATCCAGTACTGGATAGAGGAATGCTAAGCAATTTAAAAATTTCACTCCTGATCCAATTAGCAATGACAATTGTGCATTAGCTATTGAGAATTAGGTTACAGTGGATATAAGTAAACCAGCACACTTTTGCATGCAAGATACCAAGACACTTGTTGTAAAACAACTTGTGAAATGGTATTCTAAGAAACATATTTCCATGTAGAAAAAGCTAAGCAATTGCTAAGTAATTTGAGTTCTCAAATTTGCCATTCAGTTAAGCAATGTCCAGTACTGAGCTTGAGCTGAAATTGCTTATAAAAAAATGCGTGTAGTCCTCCAAGGGACCCTTTGCACTTTTGCTAAATACCAGAACTAAGTGGAATTTAAAGTGTTTAAGGGTTAGGGGGTATTATAGATAGGGTTAGGGTTTTAGGGATGGAGTTTGGCTCAGGGATACATAAAGGGTTGGGGCTATATCTACATCTACATCTATATCTACATATTAATCAGTAAAACCAATAAGGCATCACACTGATGGAGATCATCGCACTTCCCATGAACTCCTATATATAGTAGGATTTTATAGATTCGGGGTTATAGAGGGTTAGGGTTATATAGGCTTAGGGTTATAAAGGGTTAGGGTTAAATAGAGGGTTAGGGTTACATAAAGGGTTGGGGCTATATATAGTGATGGGGTTTTATAGAATTAGGGTTGTACAGGGTTAGGGCTATTTAGGGTAAGGGTTATATGTATAAGGCTATACAGGGTTGGTTTCAAGTGTGGGTCTAGTGTTAGTTTTGGGGTTTTGGAGACCCTTTTACGATTGATCAGTTAGGGGCAACGGTTGACATAAGGGCTAAACAAATGTTTGGTCAATCTTTAGGGTTTCAGGTTCCAGGGTTTGGGTAATTCTGGTTCATCATTTTTTCAATGATACATGGCACTTATTACTGATTGTGAATGATAAAAGAAAAAACTCATTAGTCTTATTTAGATGTTTTGCACTGTTTCTTTGATACATCTTCAAGGCTCAAATTTTCTTTAAAAGTCTATTTTGATAATCAAAATTTATTCTGATTTATGATTGATTGTTTGAAATATTTCTATTCCTTCTTTTAGACTTACGTTGGGGATATTTTGATTGCAGTCAATCCGTTTAAACCCTTAACGATATATTCTAAACAGGTTTGTTATTTCTATGTATTACTCATTAGTCGCAGAAGTACTACTCCAAACAAACTTTTTCTACCATATGCGATAACTCAACTAAGAAAGCATCAGTATGAGTAAGATATTTAATCACACTTTAAACAAACAAGCACAAACTGACTATTGCTTTCCCCAATAGTAGCTAGAGGTTCGTCAAAACAATATGTACTGCTTTCTGTTGTTCAACCCCAAATCCTTGATTCCTTTTGATGGTGCTTCACCAACCTAAAAAATCTTCAGATTGGAATTGCCAGAAAAATGAGAAACATATACTGGAATATGATAAGTTCTTGAATTAGCTGTTCTTTAGACCATTAGACAAGAAAGCTTATCATCAAGTGCGCTTTGCTATATTTCCGATTTTTGAAAAATCAAAAGTTTTTTTGGCCATCATCCTAACAGAGGGTGCAGTGAGGGGCAGTTGCTTCCCTTTGCTGATAAAAAAAACTCTCAGCAGCCATTTTCCAGAAGTTTGATGCTCTTTTGAATAGCTGATTCTTGATATTGCTGTTAGAATTTAGCTTTTATTATTAGTGCCCCTAGAAAGCACCTACCTCATTCAGATTTATTCTGGATCAGCCTTTGCATTCCAAAGCTAAGTACTGATCAAAGACTGATCTTCTGATTTTTCTTCAGCATTCAAATTTATACAGAAATGCACAGAAAGGAAGCCAGCCACCACACATATTTGCCATTGTGGACAAAGCTCACCAAGCGTTACATGGACACGGAGGGAAAGTGCCACAAAATCAATGTTGTGTCATCAGGTAATCTTTCAACCTTTTTGAAGTTTCTTGGGGCCTTTGATTTTTTTTATTCAAATCTTAAAATCTTACTTTTATTAAGTTTTAACGATAAGGCTCAGCCAACTTCCTCAGTGTAAAAACAAGGAGATTCTTTTATCCTTTCCGCATTCTATTGTTTTTGATTTGTTCTGCCTTTGATCTATAAAGGTCGAACTAGGAGTCTCCCAAGAATGTGTGAAGAAATTGGAGAATGTGAAGGCCTGAAGAATCCTTTTTGGCATCTCTAGAGTAATGATGTGCAAGGCAAATGCTTCTCACTAAATTGCATTTTTTGTGATTTATGATTTACTTACTTTATGAAGACGGTTGAGTGGCTAGATAACTCAATTCTTATTTAAGGATCCTTGGAACAAAACTCATTCAGGCCTGTGACAGAAAGCTACACAGTATTTGTCAACTATCTATAATTTCCAGTAAGAAGACCAACAGAATACTGATGCTCATGACAAGAGGAAGGACCAAGTTAGTTTACTTTGATTAGTCTAAGCTAATCTGTTGGCTCTTTTTAACTTTTTCACAATAAAGTAATATCTCTATGAGACATAAAGTAATGTTTGCCTATCAACAATCACTAAATATTAACTTTGTTTTTTAGTGGTGAAAGTGGTGCAGGGAAGACGGAAAGTTGCAAGTTATTGATCAAACATTTGATTGATTTGTCAGGAGGAGCATCAGAGCTTGATCAGCAAATATTACTCGTAAGTTTTCATTTTCATGTGCAGAATCTGATGTGATATTCATTAATCTCATTATTGTTTTTATATATCTATTAGGTTTGTTTCAGTCAATAAATCCTTTTTGGAAGTCTCGATATTTTGCTTGCATAGGCTATCAGATTAGAAGAAAATGAGAAGAAAATATAAGAAGAAAATATAAGAAGAAAATATAAGAAGAAAATATAAGAAGAAAATATAAGAAGAAAATATAAGAAGAAAATATAAGGGAAAAATGGTAACTGACTCAATTGAAGAAGGCGTAATATATCTTTTTGGATTTTGGTTTGCTTTCCAATTTCATTTCGCATCCTCTTGGGAGAAACAAAATTAGGACTACAGTGCAGGAAAAACTGTCAATCTTTCTTATTGAACGGAAATTAGAGCCATTGGGAACCTTGGTGCCATTATGATTAGGGCCCTATGTCCCCTTTTCATTGACACTTATCAATCTAAAAAGAACATCTTTCAAAATTCCTTTGTATCTAATTGCTATTTTGTGTTTTATGTAGGTCAACCCCTTGCTGGAAGCTTTTGGAAATGCAAAAACTGTTATGAACAACAACTCAAGTAGATTTGGAAAATACATCCAGTTGAAATTCAGAGACAAAAAAGGTTAGAATATTTTTATAAAACTAATGTTGGGTCAGTAAAATTGGTATAGAGCTACTTTAAAAAGCTTTCGCTTGTCTGGTTTAAAAAAGATTTCTGTAAAATTGTTCTTTGGTTAGGGGGATTAATTAGGTCTTTTATTAAAAGGTGCAAGCCATGTGTTATTCCCTCTGTTCAATGCTCAATTGACACTACTTGTTCATATTTAGATCTGAAAGAAAATCTCAATTTCTTTTGCAGTTGATGGGGCAAAGATATCTGAATACTTATTGGAAAAGTCAAGAGTCATCCACCAAAGCTTTGGAGAGCAGAATTTCCATATTTTCTATTTCATGTTTGCTGGATTACCAAAAGAAAAGTTGCGAGACCTCAAGCTTGATGCTATCGGATCTTTCAGGTAAGTTGAAGAATCTAATATTGGTTTTCTCTGTTTTCACTGGCTTCTTCTTTATCATTTAAACCTTTTTCGTTTGTGGAGAAGGAAAATGAAACATAGCGAATTGTTTTACCTAGAAGTGGATCGAAATTGGTCATTCCTAAAAGAAATGAGTGGTATGGTGCAAAAACAACCAATTTTGATTCATGTAGCAATTCGTTATTTTCATCTAATCTCTCTTTTTAATGTACTGGTCTGATGGATTTGATGTCAACCAATGTACAAAGGCTTATCATTTGTCATGTTTCACTAATATTTTTATCTTTTTGTCATTCTGAAGTTCTGTACCTATCAACATCTGCTCTTTCAGACATTGTTTAGGCTGCAAATTAAGATTTCTTGAAAGATTTCATGATATGCAGCCATTAGTATTCTCTGTTATCGATTATAGTCTCTCTGTAATAATGGTGCAGTCTAATAACCCTGATACTTTTCAGGTACATCACAAATGGCTTTCCTTCGATTTCAAGACATCGACAGGCCTTGCAGAAGGAATATGAAAATGTCGTTAATGCAATGGATATTGTCGGATTCCTTGCTCAGGTTTCAAATATTTTGACTTTGATTCTAAAAGTCTAATTAAAACTCTTTTCACCTCTTGCTCTGTATCAAAACTCTCCAATAAAGGTTCTTCCATGAATTATAGTTGGAATTTGTTTTACAAATTATTGAAAAGAATGTCCACAGCTTTATCGGTAACTCCGGTTAAAAAGTGCAAAAGGATTCTAGACTTGTGGTCACATCGAGAGGAATGACCAGGGTTGCACTGCTTGATTACTTCACCTTTTCAGTGGGCCCTTTGTGCTTTGCAAATAAACAAATAACTAAAGAAGATAGATAGCGTATTTGCCTATCAACAATCAATGCACTGCTTCGATAAGTCTTCTTATTCAGTAGACCCTTTCAGCTTTGCACATACAGCAATACCTTACGAAGATAGTAAGTGTATTTGCCAATGAACTATCAACTTATTTAGTTCTTTGAGTCATACAGTATAAAATGCTTGTACTTTCAAGGTTCAATTTCCATTTCACAGAGTTGATATTCCTATTTTCAAGCAACCTACAGCATCAAGCTGTATGATCTTAATGCTTTTTTTTGCAGGAACAAGAAGATTTGTTGAAGATTTTGTCTGGAATTTTAAATCTTGGAAATGTAACATTTGCAGCTGATGAAGACGACTTTGCTGTCGTCAAAGAAGGACATATTTTACAATCAGCGTCTGTAAGTAGCTAGCACCTTTCTGATTTCATGGTATTTTCAAGAAAATTAAAAAATGCACATTTGCTTCGTCAGGAATGTCTTTGGGATGAAAAGCTTTTATGTGCTGTGTTTTTTCTTGGGAAATCTTCCACCGATTGGCACTTAAACTTCATTCTCAAGTCTCAGAATTATAGAAAATGGTATTTTATCCTCTTAATACCAAATATTCAATTAGAATCACTATATGGTCCCAAGGAAAAATTATTTTCCCCGACCCCCTATTTTTTCTGACCCTTCAGTAGTCCAGGAAAATTCTACCCATATTCAGAACCTTTAAAGGGTATGATTACTCAATTAGTATATTCAAAATTCAACTGACTAATGATTTATTGTTATGGAAATAGATTTTAGTGTTGATATTATTACACTTATAGATATTGCTGGGTTTGGATTTTGTGAAGCTTGCTGACACATTGACAAGTTTTGTGACAGTGACAAGAGGAAGTCACATCAAACGCAGATACAACCAACACCAAGCTCAAGGTGTGTTTGCTCTTTCCAGGTTTTAATCAAAGATTCTCCAATCATCAACTTATCATCAATCAACCGTGATACAAACAATATAATTGTAAACAGAGGGTGGTAATAGGGAATAGGGAGAATCGCGAAAACTTGGGGGAAGGGAGAATTTAGAAGCAAAGAGAAGGAAGAAACTATAAATATTTACACCCCATGAAACATCTGTACTGAACTCTATCCCTCCATCATGTGCTGTGTACCCTCCATGTGCTGAATATCCTCTGGTGTACTGAATATCCTCTGTTGTAATACGTTCTACGAGTTAATTCAGTTGCGGAAAGGAGAAACTGTATTTTTTCACATGGAAAGGAGAAATTGCTAAATTTTGAAGGAGAGAAGATAGACCTAGACTCCTGTTCCACCCCCACCTGTTTAAACAGATTTAGCACTAATTTCATAGCACTGTATCAGATAAAACTGCTCAAATATTATTTTATTCTTTTCAGGCTCTCGTGATGCGATGGCCAAGTCACTATATGGACGGTTGTTCAGCTGGATTGTCAATAAGGTCAATCGATTGGTCGCTCCAGAGCACGTGACAGATCCATTGAAACCCAATGAAATAGGTAAGGAAACGATCCAATCAATCTAGGTCCGAGATGTTTACTTGGGTTTGGTCGGTTTTTCATTTTGTCATGTTGTTTATACTGTGATTACGGTTGATTGGAGAATAGCCGATTCTGGAAAGATGGCAGATCTCATTTTATGCAATGCATCTTTACCAATTTGGTCAGTGAGAATGTAAGAGGTAAATGGATTAGTTTTGACTTGTTTGTGATTCAATCCTGGCTAGTGGAAAGGTTAACCTCACTTATTTTGGTTCTAGGATTGCTCGATATTTTTGGCTTTGAGCATTTCGAGAAGAATTCGTTTGAACAAGCATGCATCAATATGGCGAATGAGCAACTACAGTTCTTCTTTAATCAGGTTTGTTGTTAGTGTTTTCAATGGAAAGGACGCCCTTTCAGATAATCCCTATCAATATTCTAAGATATTTGATAACTCCGATTAATTTTCTGTTTAAAGTTCTTTTCTATAGCGCCAACCTTCTGGATTAAAGGTTCAACCCACTACACCCATTTGATAATCACAAATTACTTCAATGAAATGTGTTTTCGTGCATGCACTAATATTATTTTTTTCTTTATAACAGTGGTATATAGGCCGAGATCGCCCTTAACCAGCTTAACTATATGGAGCTTGATTAATTTCTCTTTACAAAATATATACAAAACTCTCTAATAAATTAATCAAATTACAAAACTTAATAAATTGAGATATTAATTAAGCTCTGTCATGTCAGTGAGGGATTCGACTGTTTTATCGTCTTTTCACGTCTTTGAAATGCCTTGTTACAGTATATCCCAACCCTCTCAAGACAACAAGTATCTTCTTGAGAGAGTAGCTAGATAAAAAGGCTTTCTTCAGATGGAAACTGAACTGAGGAGTATTATAATTATAACCATATACATAATAATTGTAAGCATAATCTAGTTATAAATTTTGAGACAGTAAATTGTAGCCTTTCAATGAAGTGTTTATGTTTGAATTTGTAGCATATCTTCAGGTGGGAGCAAGAGGAGTACCATAGAGAGGGTATTGATTGGAGTGACATTAGCTTTGCTGATAATCAGCCAGTTTTGGTATGTATTAACTCTGAATACACTGTTTCACCACCCTATTTTTACTCATACAATTAAGAGGCAAAATAGTTAATATTCTGGAAATTCGGTCACGACAGAGACTGCTGGAAGAAAAAGAAACCATATATGTGATCAAGAGATGCAATATTTCCTCTTGGTTATCACCACATTGGCTGTGCAGTAACTCGTAATCTTGGGCATGCGATGTAAATATAGTATGTATTTTATTTCTAGGATTTCTTCTTTGGGAAACCTGTCGGTTTTTTGTCCATCCTCGACGAAGAAAGCCGCTTTCCACAGGTGAGAGCTGGACCAATTATTTATGTGATTCATTTGTTTAACAATCTCTATCCTTCAGAGATAGGTATGTAATCAAGAGTCCCAATGTGATGTGCCCTCCCGGTTATCACACACTGGCTGTGCAGCAACTCTATTTCTACATCTGTCAGTAAGAAATTATAAGGAACTACTGCACTCATTTACATCTTTCTTTCATTTTAGAGCACTGATCTGTCATTCACACAAAAGCTTGGCATGAATTTTGGTACTCAGAAGTCCTTGTTTCAAAGGCCGAAAAGTGACATGAGTTTGTCCTTCGGAGTTAATCACTATGCTGGAAAGGTAAGCAGGGTTTATAAAATTTTTCATGATCATCACTATTTGATTTTGTGATGTAGTTTTTTACTAATAGTAGCTAGTTGATTGGCAAATACACTTCCATATTTGTATTTTGGGCTAGAAGCCCACTAAATAGCTAGACTAATCAATACGACCCTCGACTCTGTTTGAGCAAACCTCATCATTCATTTTCTCTTTTTTGTTGTGGTCACAGGGAGATGATGAATTCTCTCTTCAGACTTCATGTGACAAGATAAAGGAGGGCTTGAACCAATGAGCCTTCAATTAATGATAAAGTGATCAACCTAGCTAAGTGAACGTTCGATTTATCTTAGAACTTAGATAGAAAACTTGGCCAGGCCAGGAAAAAATCATAAATTGTGTATATTAACAATTTGGGTATACGTCTTCTTGTACAAGGAGGCAGGCAACAAGAATATTTTCTTTCAAACATTTCTGACATCAAACAAAACTTACTATTTTAGGTGCAGTACAGCAGTGAAGGGTTCCTTGAAAAAAACCGAGATGCGATACCACCGGGTCTGATGCAGATTTTACAGTTTAGTGAAAACAAGCTGGTTGCACAGATCTTTTCAGGTATGCAGTCTATAAGAAGTCTTTAATCGGTACTCATCTTCAAAAAAGTCTGAATAAAATGCTAGAAAGCGAAGGAAACAAAAACATATTCATTGCATGACTGCACTTTTTTGGACAAAGTTTCATAACCCTTTTTCTAATTAGCAAACCATCTTGCTTGATTTCTATCAAAGGTATATAGAGATATTTTGTTATTCTTAGTCTCAATCGTTGTAGATTTACTGGATTAATTTCAATAGGGACAGTTTGAAGAAAAACGATATTGCAGATAACAGCTTTGTCTTCCAAAATATTCTTTGCCGTGCAAAAAGCTGGCTTCACTTCATCTTCGAAGAACGCCCTTTTTTGTTTTAATTCCTCATTGACCAAAACTCAGTTTTCTGATTCAATTTCCTGTGGTTTTGTCTCAAGCACAGTTACTTTATCAAACACAATTGTTTCATTTTGTAGCAACAATTACCAGAACTGGCACGATGGCTCTTCAGGGAAGATATTCAGTCAAAGGTCAGAGGGATACGAAACCTAAGGTACTTGTTATACAAAACCCATTTTCAATCTTAACTGACAAGAATAAACGAATGCTTTCTATACTTTTAAATTGCTATGGAAAGAGATCCAACATTAGTCTAGCTTGGTGTAATTTTGTTATATATGCGTTATCTTGGATCTTCCTGGGCACTCTCTATACGTGTCACTTGATCTTTCGGTTGAGTTAAATATGGATTTCATTCATTCTTATATCATTATTTTAAATTCCTACAGAAGTTAAGCGTATCAAGACAGAAATTCATGGCAAATAAGAAAGCAACAACAGTTGGCACTCAATTTAAGGTAATACTTTTCATTTTGCAACTATAACTATAGAAATGTTTTTGATTGCTGAATGATTTTAGAATGGTCCAAAGTATCGAAGCATAACGAAATAGACGGATAGATTCTCATCAGAGTCAGAAAAGGAACGATAATGCAACCTATCATTCATGTTTTACCTAGATTCTGAATTTTCTTGCTAACCATTAATCGTATTGTAAATAAATGCTTTTTATATAAATGCTGTGATACTTTGAAGAAATGGAAATTGTTGTAAAGAAGGGTATGTAAAGATACAGCCACTGATATTGTCAAGAGTGAAACTCTCTAGCTAACCTGAATTTATTTTTCCTAGAACTCGTTAACTGTACTGATGGAAAGACTGAACTCTGCTGCACCACATTTCATTAGATGCATCAAACCTAACACTGAAAAGGTAAAAGCTAGCTTGAATAACTCTCTTCAATCTACTCCTTATGCAATCTACTTCTTCTTCAATGCCACTGCTTCTTCTTCAATGCCATTGCTTCTTCTTCAATGCCATTGCTTCTTCTTGAATGTCACTGCTTCTTCTTCAATGCCACTGCTTCTTCTTCAATGCCACTGCTTCTTCTTCAATGCCACTGCTTCTTCTTCAATGTTACTACTTCTTCTTCAATGCCACTGCTTCTTCTTCAATGCCACTACTTCTTCTTCAATGCCACTGCTTCTTCTTCAATGCCACTGCTTCTTCTTCAATGCCACTACTTCTTCTTCAATGCCACTGCTTCTTCTTCAATGCCATTGCTTCTTCTTCAATGCCATTGCTTCTTCTTGAATGTCACTGCTTCTTCTTCAATGCCACTGCTTCTTCTTCAATGCCACTGCTTCTTCTTCAATGCCACTGCTTCTTCTTCAATGTTACTACTTCTTCTTCAATGTCACTGCTTCTTCTTCAATGTTACTACTTCTTCAATATTACTACTTCGTGAATGGTTACCTATGCAATTTATCACTTCTTCAGTCCACTCCTTCAATCTACTCTATTACTGTATTTCATCAAGATATCAATTTGTTTACGTGCTTCATTTTTTTCGTGTACTAAGGTGTAACCTCAAAGTTGAGGTTTAAACCAGGTTCTAGCTATTGAAATCCTCACTTCTATGATGGTTGAATTTTCCTTATAGAAATCTAATAAAGTGTATTAATTTCCTTTGTAACTTTTCATTTCTTATTACAGATTCCAGAGAAATTCGATGACCCGTACATACAAAAACAGGTAAGGGGCTTTTAGGAGAAGCTGTACTTTTCTCTGGACCTTTTTAGTTAAGTAGTTTTCTTTTTTAAGGTTTAGAAGATTGCCAGATAAAATTGAAATTCAATCGAGCACAACCTATGCTTTTTGTCTTTGATCGATAAGGGAATTTTGATAAAAATAATTTTGCATCTGTTATTTTTCGTAGCTGAATTATACTGGAATATTGGAAACAACGAGGATACGAAGGGAAGGATATTCGGTCCGGCTAACTTTTGCTGAATTTGTCGACAGGTACAGTGTTATCATAAGAATGTTTCATTTCTTTATGTGAAACTGGGCTCATTCTATTATTAAAAGTATTTATAAAACTCTAAATACATAATAAATGATTTTCGTAGATATTCAGTTCTAACCTAGGACTTAAAAACTGACTTGAAAGGAACTTCATAAATACTTGATCATATTTGTCTGACACTCAACGGAGTAATATGTCCGCAGGAGAACGAAGAAGAAACCAGCGAATATTAATCATATCTAATACCTATTTATACCCAAAGGTGGATCGAAATTGACCAATAGGAAAGTTATCGTTCTCACGTAACTCCTATGTATTTGTTGCCAATAACAAGAAACCAGAAAGCCTCATTTACAAAATTAAGCTTCTTAGTTATTGGTTAGTACTGCATTTCTATATAGCTTTTCTATTTCTATCTATTTCTATTTTTAGATACAAAGTCATCTCATTGGATCTTGGGTTACCACCTACGTCATCATCTTGTGCCTGGATTCTACATACAGCAAAAATGAATAATTGGAAAATTGGGTACCTATACCTTTTAGTTAATTTCTATGGAATTGCGTGGTCTGTACCTGCATCATAGTTCTTGAGAGCGATTATAGAAATCATTTATGGTCTGTCTGATAATTGCGAAAGCATGAGACTTTATGTAACAGAGAGCCAGTTTCCTTTCTTATTTCCGGGCTACATTTAGTTTTATGAATAGTTGTTTTATTATTTGTGTTCGGTTTTCATGTTTAAATCGTGAATCTCGAAACATAGCAGCAAAAAAGCCAGAAATATCGGAAACATAGTGAATTAAACACATGGATTACTCAAGCTTTTCGTCTGACACTCGACAGAGTAATACGTCAGAAAGAGAACGAAACAGAAACCTACGAATTATTACACCCAGAAGTGGATTGAAATTGGCCCATCAGAAAAGAGGTGAACGATTGGTGTGTTTTCGTTTCGCTATGCTTCCGATATTTCTGGCTATTTTGAAGTTTTTTACCATTCAAAAACCTAGCAGCAAAATTTACGTTTTGGCACGAGTCCCTCTTTTTTATGACTGTCCCAAACCTATATTAACAGTGATTTCTGTTTTTAGATTATGTAAACAATTTACCTTTTTTCGCAGAAATTCAAAAATATTCTTGAAATACTGGCATCTGGATTTGCTGTCTGAATACATTCTTAAACTGGACAAAAATGCTGTGAAAATACAAAAAGGTAGTTTTGGTTTATACATGGAAATTTTTTTCTTATACTTCAATCATGAGGATAATAGAGTGAGCTGAAATCGATTGCATTGTGTGTTCCGCTGAAAATTGAATTTTATCATTTAGAGATTAAAGCTGCCAAGAGTAAGTTTATCTTCCATGAGAAATGCATCGAATACTAAAACCTTAAAGATTTCTCTCAAATACTCTAATTCATTTAATCATCAAAGTTTTGTGTCTGATAAAAGAGCCTCTCCAATTTGTTAGAAGAGAAACAAGAAATGAGACTGGTTCTCTGTAACTTAAAGTTTCATGCCCACGCAATCATCAGACCTTTTTTCTCCCTTTTGTTAAATATTTCCTTACATATTATTCTTCTACTAAACTTTAAACGAAATGTCTGTTCTAGTTGTTCGTGGTTTCCTTGACCGGCGAAATGTGAGGAAGTTGAAGAGAAACGTTGCTAAAGAATCTGAGAAGGTCCTCCTCTTTCTTTCTCAACTTGAGAGACTTGGAAAATTTGTTTCAAACAAAGAATTGTTGCTTGATAAAATCCCCGTCAGTAAGTTTGATTTTTTTGTTTTCTTTCTCTTGTGTTTTCTTCAAGTTTGACGTAGGAGGGCGAAGAACTGACCTAAACAAATGTCTGCGTCTGATAGGAGCAGTGATGAATTGATAAATTGATCAAAAAACGTTGCAATTAACGTGGAGAAGTATATTTGAAGCCACGGGATCGGGTTAATCAAGGGTTTTTAACGAATTTGAAAATACTTGAAAGAATTTGCGACAAATATGAAACAATTGACTATGATTGTAAGGTTTTTGATTGGTTTATATATCAAGACCCCGCATTAAATAAACTATATATAAGATGCTTTCTGGCTCATTTTCTTAGAAAAACAATAGGATAATAATAGAAAATGTTGGGACTCAATATCAAAAAGGAGGCCTTACTTTATTGTAATGATTCTGAAAGGAATCTTCAACTATAATATATCATAATTTATTGAAATAGATGGTTTCGAAACTTGTTGTTGTATCTTTTGGTGCAAGTCTTTCAAAATTTAGAGTCCACAGTTTTTTGTTTTGCTATTGTTTTAGCCAACAGGGCCATGGTTGAGTGAATAGACCGAAACGCTTCTTTTGGTTCCCTAGCCAGAAATATTCGTTATTTAGAAAATATATATCTAACATTCAGCATCATGTTTATGTAAGTAATATTTACATGTTAAATTTTAACAGTATAAAGAGAGAATAAGACATACGTTGTGCACGGTCAAGTACTGCTCAACATCAACTGTGAAACAAAGACGTACAACAATAGGTTTCTAAAGCACCTATTTCGATAAACTATGAATATATGAATTATCTCATTCCATCTTTTCCAGATAACATGCCATCCCCTGGATCGTTCACGACTGTGGATGACTTCGAATTTCCTCCCCCACCGGCTGATTTTAGTGACACGGAAAACACTTATTTAGAGATATTGCCAGATACAAAGAAAACAGTAAGTGATTGCTATTTATATAACCTTTACTGTAGAGAGGCCAAATGAAATGGTAGAGCCACCACACTGGCTAGCTATGTTTGTTTGATGATTCAAGAAGGTATCCATTGGTGATTAACTTAGCCTGGGAGCACTTACAGTATTTAGTGGCTGTGTTATTTTTGTTCAAAGTTTGACGCTTATATGGGGGACTCTATTCTATATCAGGCATTTGTTTAAGGCGAAGGAAGAAGCTGAGGATGAAGTTGATGAGGAGAACCTTGAAGTAGAAGAAGACACTTTCAAACCTTTACCCAAGTACGAGGCAAAGCAGTTTGGACGAGTTGGAACAAAAAAGGCGTAAGTATCGACAATTATCATATTTACTGGGTTGCAGCAGTAATATCAGAAATATGGAAGTGGCAAGGAAAATCAGAAAAGTAATGAAAAATATCAACTACTGCAGCTTTGGGTCTGTCACTTATTACAGTATGAACTGATTTTCCTTGTTATTTCCAAGCTTTGTGCAAACCAAAGACAAGATGGAGAAGTTTTAGCTACTATCGTATTGTAAAAAGAGTTGTACTTGGAGATGTTGTCAACCTGATTGTGAAAATCAAGGTTCCTTTATAGGGGCTTTACTTTAATCAAATGAAATGTTAACATGTGATTGTTTGTTTTACTCAGGGCTGCCAAGTGGTTCCAGGATACCCAGATACCGAAAGGAGCAGTGGAAAGCTCTGATGGAAATCCAGACGTCTGGTTTCATGGCCTTATCCCACGCAGGTAATTTTCACACACAATTATGAGTTCATTAGCTAGAAAATTATTTTCGTCGGAAAATTTTGCACAAAGTTTCTTTGAATAAATTCTGCTTCGGGTTTCATCATCGTTGGTAAAAAGATTTTCATGTCCCTCGCATTGGCCCCACATATATCTTTATATATCACTGAAACTAGGTTAATTTTCTTCTCCGACTCATCCTATAGGGTCCAAGTGTTCTATGAGAATTTCTTTTGTGGTCTTTCTCATGTTTTTGATATTCCTAAACAATCAATCTTCTTTTCAGGGAAGCTGAGCGGTTACTAAACAACAAGCCGAATGGATGTTTTTTAATCAGAGTTAGCGAAAGCAGATTTGGTTATTCGCTATCTTTCAAGTATGCTTCTCAGTTTTTTGATAGATATTTATTTCTCTAATAGTTATCAATTTGAATTAGATACTAATTGTTAGCTGACTTGAAAAAGCAGCATGCGCTAGATTAAATACTGCATAAATTGATTATGAATGGACACACCGCATATAACCCTTACCCAGCTAGTATCTTACGATAAAATCATGGTGATTTGGTCGCAATATTCGTACACCAACAACAAATAGAAGACTAGCAGCTGGCTCGGTACCCACAGGTACATGCTACTGCACCCACAGCTGCAGCCCTTGTTTATTCTTCTACAATATATGCTTTCCAGCGCTAAATATCTCAACCCTGCTCTCGTATTACCCGAAACGTAAAATATATCACCATAATACTATAATCTTGCAAACGTACATCAATGTACACCAAAATCTTGAAAATTGATAGCCAAATAACTGCTATACCAGTTTTGAAAAATCGAGACCCATGTTTGTCCCAAAATAGCGAAAATGGTATAGATATTTATACATGAACGTTTGAAGGCATACCCATTCCGTTGGTATGTCCCCAGTACTCAAAATATAAAGCACCCCCAATCGGGACAAGAGGGAGGTTCCATTCATTGAAAATTCTCTTGGTTTTTCCTAAAGTCAACTATATTTTCTGTTCAATTTCAGTTATTTCAACTATTAAAACAATCTTTTTAGAACGGTTGGTCGTTGCAAGCATTATTTCATCGAACAAACAAGATCTGGAAAATACGTCATTGTTGGACTCCCGAAAGCCTTTGCGAGCCTTAGCAAACTTATTTCATACCACAGTGAGGTAATTTGTTAATTGCTTTTTATAGAATTAGATCTTCATCCTCTCATTAAATTAATTGTTTTTACTATGTGACTTTAGGCCACAGAGGTCCTGTAAAATACCGTTTAATTTTCACAAGGCTTCGTATTGCTGAAGATCATTTTTTCTACCATTAACTCTTTAGAGGATATAAGTTTTAAGATATTTTTATGAAACCACTGGGTTTTCCAAAATGATCATCCTCCAATCGATATTATTCTTTATTTGTAGAATGCAATCAGTGACGTGGGTGACGTGCTAACCACACCTTGTGGACAGGTATGAGAAAAGTGTTATTCAACAATATACTGAACCCCCTTTTTGTAATACAGCTTGTTTACTCCTTTATGCGGATAGAAATTTGGCAATCAGAAAGGAGGTGAATGATTTGTGTGGTGAGAAACAACCAACCTTCACCAGGAGAACAGGGAGACGAACAATAAACTTTTACTGAAAGAACCCAATTATTATTCCATAAAAACATCTCAGAAACATAAAACATCAAAACTCTGTTAATTCCAGGGCATGAAAAAGCACCCGAACGTGTTACCGCTGGTCGCAGGAGATTTTTGATTTTTTGAATTCCTGCAGGAAGTTTTTGAAGTTGCTTACTTTGTTCAAAGCAACTAAGGAGCAAAGCATTATATTCTGTGTTTGTATTTAGGAATACCATGGTATGTTGTGAACCACTGGTATTCAGGCAATTTTTCGATTGCAGGAAGTAAAATATTTTTTCATGACCTGGTTAAGTCCATAAGAATGTAGAATTCATTATTGGTTGAGATAATATTAAGAATATTTCTGACTTCGTAGGAATCTGATGTTCCAGATTATAAAGATCTCTACGAAGACCTGAGGATAAAGACCAAAGCCCCCAAGGTACGTAAAAATATAGTTTGTTGATTTGGAAATATTATAATTGAAATACAATCACCCTCGGGACGTATTTGCAGTACTGTGGAGGATGTCCATTACTTTTAAGGATTATTATTACTTTTGTGGATGTCATCAGTTGTGTGGTGCGTGGGGGGATACAATCAGTACTGTTGAGGGATACCATTCAGTGCTGTGGAGGATGTTCAGTACTATTAGTGGATATCATTAATACTGTCGAGGAATACCATCAGTACTGTTGAGGGATACCATTCAGTTCTGTTGAGGGATACCATTCAGTGATGTGGAAGATGTTCAGAACTAAGGGTGGATACCATCAGTACTATGGAAAGATACCATCAGTATTGTGGGGAGATACCATCAGTATTGTGAAATGATAACATCCAGTACTGTGGAGGATATCCAATACTGATGGTAACCCTTCCACGGTACTGATGTTATCCCCTCATAGTATTGAAATACTCTCAGCAGTACTGCACAGATGTTCCACAGGTTGATGATATGGACCACGAACAACATGTGTAAAAAGCGTATGATGGTCGAGCCCTAACAATAAGGTGCTTTATTTGTTGAAATGTTGGCTCATTTGACCGATTCTCAACTTTTTAAACCGATGCTTTCTCTTTCAGGAAAAAAATTACGGACTAACTCCAGTCGAAGACTTGCCTCCTCCATTGCCTGAGAAAGGAAGTGGATTAACCCCGATCAGCGATCTACCTCCACCACTCCCATTAAAGGGAAGGAAAACACAGAGATGAGCTGACGAAGAGATAATGATGTCATTTAGATGCGAATTCTTAATCACAGGTAAGGTAAATAATGTAAAATTGGGTATTGAATTGCTGTACAATTTTTTAACTAGAATTTTTGCTACTAGCACTAATAAATGAATGTATTTAACAGAAAATTTTGTATTTATTTGCAGTTAAGATGTTTTTTAGATAAAATGTCAAGGAGGATAATGTATTTCTCATTAAAATATTTTCTCAGGCTTTACAGGACTATTGGATTTGTTTTGATACAAACAATTATCAAAAATTTGTGCTAATCACTTTCCTTCTCGAGGGGTCTCCTTGATCAAATAGATACACGTGGGATGGTATTAATCGGAAACGTAACGAAGCATAATAACAAGTTTCGCTAAGCTTAGAGTAGTAGGTTAGAAAAAGATCTAAACTCAAACCTGAAGAATTATATTACCCAGAAACAGGGCCGTCAAGAAACTGGGTGGGCGCCATGGATGTAAATTCAATAGGCCTAAACTCCCTTGAAAGGGAGCTTATGATCAATAAACACAAATGATTTTATGATCAACTAACATATACAACTTCAACTTGACGGGCCCCAAGGTGCTCCGGGCCTCTGGTAACTTCCCTGGTTATCCCCCCTCTCTACGGGACTGCCTGGAAAGGTCCCGAAATTTGATAATTAGAAAGAGGTGAATAAGAGTGATCAAGTTCTGTACTGGTCAAAAACTGTTCTAAATACATGCAACACATTTCACCTTACACTTTAAGATGATTTCCCCCTCTTGACTAAACCTAAAATGATATTGCACCCAATATAACTGTGAAATATAATTTGTTTAACTTTAAAACTGATATTGTTCTGTCCTACTGCTCATTTTCCTCCATAGATTATAATCGGTGTTTTCTGGTGTCCAACTCGACCATTTTCTTCCCTCGGCCTTCCTTCTTTCATCATCGCGACTCAAGCTCTTCATTCCTTTATAAGATATCCTCTCCACCATTTTCTCCACATCAGCTGAGTCGAGTGGCCTATATCCGACGAACCGTGTCTGAGATCTTGTTAGCTTCGGTGGGACGTTGGATTCACGCACAACTTTTGGCCTATTGAGCCGTTCCGTCAATTGTTGCACGTCACTCGCGGTCAATATCTTTTTATCGCGCGGTTGCGCTTGCGAGATTTCGTCATCTTTTGTTTTCAGTCTGCTTAGCCTTTCAACCATCGTCTCCAATTCATCTTTTGTCAATTCAGGCTGAACACGAGACACTTCGTGTGCCTCCTTTTCAGCTCCAGCAATGACGTCATTATTTGATCTTGACAATCTTTGGACAATGTTATTGATTTCAGCTGAGCTCGCCTTTCTTCCTCTAAACTCACGTTTTCGTTTGATGTCCTCCCCATATTTCTCATCCCATCTTTCCGGGGCCTTGCACAATCTATTAACCAAAACCTGTTCTTCTTGCGGTGTCAATAATTTTGGGGTGAACCATTTGGGGAATTTCAACGGAGCAGGCAATTTCCCTCTCCTCCTGGGTTTGGTTGATGATATCAAGCCGTAAAGCGTGAAAGATTCGTCGGTTGTTTCTGACATAACTGAGAGAGGGCTGCTCAAATTTCTTTCGTCTGTTCTAGATCCGTGGGTAGCATCAGGTATTTCACCAGCACCATTCCTGCATTCTGCTGATTTTATTTGAACTTCAGGATCATTTTTAACATTCATTTTCTCTTCAGCTGATCTTTCCTCTTTCATATTCTTTCTTTCAAGGGCTTAAACAGTAGTATGAATCTCCTCAAATCGAGAAAAACAGTAAAGTCTAATTCAAAGTTACGAAAGTCCTTTTCTTTTTCGTTATGTTTACGTTTTGTTATCTCCTCGATTCCTTAACACGTTGCTGCTCTTAATAGCACGTTTAGTGATGAGCTCGTTGCGTTATAAGATCTGAAGAGCTTCCAGTTTCAGTTTTATTGAACGATAGATCGAATGGCAAAGATTAGAAGTTGGAGCTGTACTTTTTTACTAACTCTAGCCAGTAGCTGTGTTTGATTCAATTTGCTTCAGGAAAAGATTAAATTCACGTCGAATTCGTATCTATAAACTATCTGTGGTGTAAAATAAACGATGTTGTTACACATTAAAAGTAAGGCTATACGATGAGCCAAATTCGTTCAAATCGATCTTCAACTGAATTCAATATAATAGGCAATATTTAGATTCACACATTTCCAATTTGCTCCAGTTTTACACTAAATTCACTTTCGGTTCACTTCCATAAATAGTCTATAGTAAAAAACAACTAACTGTAACAGCAACAACGATACTTTAATGGGAGAAGTTACTAGGGCTACAACTCACAAAACGCCTACCAATCTTCAACCACGTTTCGGTGTAAACACTTTCTGATGAGATCCCAAACTCCGTTTTCAGTTGAATCTCAACGGCCTAGCTCCCAAAATTGTAACCTTTACTTTGCCCTTACATAGCAACATTGACACTGTTATGATAACTGCTAGAATCCAATTTAAAATATGTCAATTGAAAATTTGTTCACGCTTGATATGCTCAGAAAACTGGCAACAATTCCACATTGATTTCTTTTATCCATGTTCACCAAGTGTAACTACTGGCTGTCCTACGTTAAAAAGGATTTTGTAAATGTGTTTAGCACTGTTAACAACACAGTAGTTATTTATCTGTATTATATTTTTCATAGAAGCTTCAAAATTATTCAATCTTGTTTTTCCACAAATTATGTCAGATATTTTGCTCCGAATCGAAAAAGATAAGACATAGAAATGAGTAATTGTTCTCTTTTAACTTTAGACCTCACTGTGTGTTTTGAGGTATAGGTATCCAATGGAAAAGCTGCAATGTGATAGTTTCTAATCGTGTTATGTTTTACATTGTTTTCCTCTCCATTCCACGATAATTTGAGGTCACATCCCATTTGATAGGAGTGCAGCAATGCCTTTTGTTATTGTATTCTGTATTTCTCCACCTATCTCAAGCTAAAGATATACAGCCTAGGCCTTTTTTCGAGACGTTGCATCACTTATAGACAAGGCAGAGAATACAGAATGGTTACTCGAGGGGAAATAAGATAGAGTGTATTTCGTCAATTCGAGGATGCTAGTTTCGAAAATCGATGTTATACGGGAATTTACGGAGACCACCAACCTCATTTCCGTGTTTAAAGTCTCGTTTTCCTGTATCTGAACCGAACCAACGAGAAAACAGTTTTAAGCAGAGATAACAAACATCTAAAAGTAGATTAAGCATCGTTGGTGGGTATGAATGTTGAAAATACAGCCTCGTTTTCATGTTGACGAACTTGTGTGATCGTACAATTTTTATCTTTTGAGGGACACGGGGCCCGTGCCCCTAGTGACAACCAGGCATCTACGTTCATGGCATCACTGCAGAAACAAAGAGGGAGTAGAATTCTGAAAAGGGTTTTTATGAAAATTTGTTGAAGCTGGATATGCGAAGTAAGTTGAGTCTCATCACATCAGACAGTCTTCGCAACATACAAATTGAATGATCTACGTAAAATGTATTAGAAATGTTTCCATGTCAGAAAACTTCAGCAAAACTTGCTTGTTTTGCCTTTCTTTATACACTTTTGATTTATCACTACATAATTGGTAATCACTTTAGGCCTGTTGCAACCTAAAACTTCAATATTTGATGCTTGAATGTGGAATTGGAATAATAACTATAAATCAGCAACTGAAAGAGAGTTTATCGAGAGTAGAAAAAGCTGAAAATATTAGCAAAGTTCATGATTATATATACAATAAAATGAATTTGATTTGAAATATCAAGTGCAATATATCTGGGGTAAGACAGTCATATTTTCCATGGAGCTGAACCCGAGTCTCTTTCATCATAAGGAAACAAGAAAAGCCACAACTTTATTTCTCCTATTTCTCTGAAACATCTTTGCTTTATCCAATGTCCATTGCGCCATTTTTTCTCTAGAAGGGGCTAGAACTGCTGTATGTTCCATTATTTCATCCATTTCTCTGAAACCGTTTTGTCTCATGCACTGCCTATGGGACCATGTATTCTCTAGAAGGGACAAAACGATCTGCATCTTCCAATACTTCACCTATGGCTCTGCAACCTTTTGTCTCATCCTGGGGGACCATGTATTCTCTAGAGTGACAAGAGAACCAGCTTCTTGCATCCTTGCCATTTGTTGTCATTATTTAACATAATCACATCTGAACGAAAGTTTTCGTCTTGCATATAATTTCGTCGGAAATTTTGAGCAAACTGTTCCTTTCATGCAAGGACAACTAGATGGTGTTGCTGACAAACCACAATCATCTCCAAGGCATGGTCTTTCCATGCATTCGCCGATGCTACTGCCTTGTTTCACTGCCAGACAGCATTCTGTTGGCTCACAATCTGCGAATGAACTGCAGGGCCTGGGATCTAATGATTGTTCGTTGACTTGGTTTTGAATTTTTTTCAGTCGCATTTCATTAACGGTTTTCTGAGAAGACAGTTGAAGCATACCACATAATACGGTACTTATTATTTGTACCATTATGTAATTTGTCATATTTCCAGCATAAACTTCTGAAGTGTGGTATAGCACTGGATATCTTGTTCAGTATACCGTCTGATGAAATTTCCGTTCTCTTTTGGGTTTTATAGGAGCTAGACATCTCCGTTGCATAATAAATTGCGTAATGCTTATGGCTATAGTTATGAGACATTTACGTAACAATGTTATGCAGGTCAAAACAGAGTAATGTTACTTTAAATATTATTTTTGATATATTCAAGTTACGGTAGGTATAAGATATTTGATATAACTTTTGCTGCAAGTTTTTTGGTCCAAGTAGTACAGGGACCTCAGAAACCAAAGCATCAACGCATAAATATACCGGCAAAAATGACAGTGGGAACATCTTAAGAGGAATTATTCTCACAAGAATACTGATGAGGAAATAATTTTTTTGATGTTGAAAACAGGTAGACTGTTTAACCATATTAGCATAACAAGTCTGTTTGATGTCTACGAGGATTGTGTAATCTGAAAAAGGTCTTGATATTACGCAATAAGACTCACTTCTTTCCGCGTTGGTCAAGTGCTCCGACATGTTATTGCGTAACAAACACAGCGTAACAAATCGATGAAGAATTCTATAAAAACCTTGCAAAATCAATACAAATTGTTACTCAGGTCCGGTTCCAGTGCTCCGTAATCAAATGAAAACGGATAAAAGAAGTACCCGTTTTAATCTGTGTTCACCCTGCTGGAACCTGAAACGGAGAATTTTGAAAACGCAAAAACGCATTGTGAACAGCGAAAACAAAAAACGGATACTTGTTATTATAATAATTTGATTATTTATATCCGACCTCTAGCGGAGCAATGTGAATGCTTCATCGTTTTTGTGCAGTTTTCACATTTAGCCAGAGTAATTTGAACAGGCAAAACGATTCAAAATGAAAACGGATTAAAACGAATACGGAGCAGTGTAAACATAGCCTCGGTATAAGGAGATCGTTTCTAAATCTTTTCAAGATGTCCGCTGAATCGTATTTTAAACGTTGCAAATAGTTTATCGATGTTGCAAATCATTTCTCAGCGTAGCAAGGCGTTGCACATCGTTCCAATACCTTTACAAATAGTTTTAATTCGCAAAAATATTTCTAGACGACTTCCAAGGCAAATGAAAAGTGAATCGAAGATAGCTTGACTGAAATACTCAATCATATTGACTATTATTGTAAGGCTGATAAATTCTTTTAGATAAGTTATCATGTAAATAGGTTAGTTATTAGTTCTTATTTCTACCACTCCGACTCTCCATTTGCTTTGTGAAACACAAAGTCCTTTGATCTCAAGTTCATGATTCCGTCTTTCAGGTAGAATTTCCATTTGTTTTTACTCCGTGCGATCTGTGGAGAAGAAACAGGAATTTATTCAACCAATTTAATGCAAATTTGTCAGCATAGAAATCAGAGGAGAGAGTTTGGTTCCTCTTTCCTCCAGAAACAGGATAAGAATTATATGGTTAGCTAATGAGAGTCCCACCTATGTGGTCGCATCATAGGATCGTATTGAACCTAAGCACATGACGCCATACTCTGATTCTAATGCTCAAATTGTACCCAGTCAATGCAATATTTCAAAGACTTGAACCCAGAACCTCTGACTTCGCACCTTGATGCTCCAATAACTGAACAATTAGGGCAATCCATTAAATTGAATGACCAAAGTCATATTAATCACACAAATTAGACTACCACTCACTAAATGCAAAGACGAAGTGGGCAGGAACCCAAGCTATGAAAACTTGCTATCGACCTGCTCTGCATTTCTTGGTATCCTTATATACCCTACTACTGCTATACACTCTTCTCATACGAGTGTGATGTTATTTTCAATGTAAGCATGCATTCTTCTGTGTTATACTTTTGTACCGTTATTAAATACATTTTGTGCAAGTTGCAACACAACAGCAACAACAATCTAGCTAGGAATTCAATTCGACTGTTTGCAATAACTAGGTCTAAATTTGATTGAGTCTAGTGTTTTGATAGAGAAATGAAGATCAGTGTATTTCAAATATTCAGCGTTGAGAATAATTCAAGTTGTACCTTATCGTATTGACAAACGACGACGTTGTCAGTGTCGAAGAGGTCACATGGGTCGTCATCTTCGATGTCATCATCAGAATTCAGCGAATCACCTTCCTGCAATGAGAGAGGGAAGTCAGTCACTAAAACACTTTCAACTCCGCTTAAAGAAATCTTTCGCCAGCTAAAAAGTCACTTAATGTGAAAAAACTCAAAAACAATCCCAATATATTACCCATACACATACACAAATACTTCGTGTCAAATATTCTAAATATTCCTAATCAAATAGAAAGGCAACTTTCTGTAAAGCTTTCTTTATATCTTGGCCCATATTAGTATATTTTACAAATTCAAGAGTTGCTTTTAGGAAAGAAATCTATATTTCTAGGCGTTTTCTTACTGTAGAAAAACACATGTTGTCCTTTTTGATAACGTGTACAAGTAAAATGTTGGAAATGTTTTGGAATGGTACAAAACTTCAATATAGCCAAAAATCAGAAGCATAGCGAAGCGAAAACATGGATAACTTAAGCTTTTCGTCCAACACTCAACGGAGCAATACGTCAGAAAGAGAACGAAACAAAAACCTAACGAATTAGTTTATCGAAAGGTTCTCGTTTCGTTCTCTCTCGGACGTATTACTCCGTTGAGTGTTAGACGAAAAACTTTAGAAATCCATGTTTTTGCTTCACATGCTTCCGATTTTTCTGGCTATATTAAAGTTTTGTACCAGAAAGTTGCCTTTCTATTTGATTAAACTTTCGTTTTATATTTAATAAGATATCATAGCAAAAGTGGATAAAGAGATTACAAGAATATAACCAAAAGGATAAATAACATTAGGAGGATATAGTATGAATGAAAATTAATAAGAAAGCATTAAGCATTTACATGATAGTAGAAAGTAATAAGAAAAGATTCGATATTATCGTTTAAATACAAGAGTGATCGTGTCTTGTTACTGTTAGTACTACGAATAGTACTACGCATTGCTTAAAATTAGATTGGAAGCCCCTTTCTTCACGAACATATATTTCAGGGGTTTCCCCAGAATGAATGACGATTTAGTTTTCGGCTCATGTCAGCCAATATTCAACTTGGACTTTCATTGGCGGCCACTGTCTCGACCAATATCTTCCTGGGGGTTTTTCCCAACATTATTGAGAAAATGCCAACCATCAAAACAATAGCCTGGGCGAGAGAATACAAGGACGAGCCGAGCCACAACCCGAGAATACCGCCAATATCACAAATCAGTTGAATCTCGATTATCTTCGGACTCTCCACGATTTTGTCAACGGATAACTTCTCATAGAAGATGACGACTTTTGCAAAGTTCTCGTGCACGAAATCGTTCGTCATGTTTCTCGGATCAAAACCAAGGGCACGAGCAGATAAGTACTTGAGGGCTGGAAGATCTACAGCGGTCGGCCATCTTGATGTGGAGACTAATGGAACGAAACGATCTCGGACACACGCAACCGGACAGTCGCAATCAACACCATTCTCAAGAAACTCCCACTTTAAAGACGCTTCACATCCCAACATCTCTTCTGTTGTGTTCGGATATTTGACGTTCTTATTCGCTCTTCGAAGCACTTTGTTCGCGTAACCACACTGTTGATAAACTTTGTCCAGAGAACAAGTAGTCTCGCAGCTCTCCTTTGAATACTGTCCAGGGAAATAATTCTTAATACCCTCCCCATAAGAGCAATTGGAGGGGTAAGGATGGGGCTTTAAGATTATTTCACGTTTTGATAGGCTCACGCTCGTGATGTGTCCCGGGGCGATGAGCAGCCCTTCCCCCATCAGATTATGAGCTGTATCCGGCCGATGAACATAGACAGTAAACCCAGCACCTTTCTGGTTGCCCCCGAGTGGTAGATAGTCGGACTGGTTCACGTACAACACCATTGAGAAGCCAAAATATGGACCGTTTCCTTTCTGGTAGTATCTAGCATTATCACCCGAGTTAAAGGTATAGCACCCGGTGTTCCCGATCACCTTGGCTGCGTATTTGAAGTCTGAGGATAAATTACAGGAAGCTTTTCCTGCAAACGTGCAGCCACCTTCAAATCCGGCCAAAATCCACGGGGGGATACCAGATATCTGTAAATCATTATTCTCAATCGCTGCTTTAACGGGCATTTCCATGCTTTTCATGAACATAAGTAGCTCTGTGTAGTTCCCACTTTTTTCCAACTCACTCAGTTTATCATCCACTGTTTTCCTGATTGCTTCAGGAATGTAAGCCTTTGATATATCGTTGTTCTGGCAAATGGTCACACTGGGAAACTGCATGCTGTTATGATGGTGCACAGAAACGCTTGTGACGGTTTCATACTTGAAGAAATCCTTAATGCTCATGAATATACTTAACGTGAGGCAGCCTACTAGGAAGAGGAATACGCCGATACAAAAGATTCTTATCGGTTTTGATTTGCTGTGTTGGATAGGAGCAATGCCGTGCGTCGTGGATTGCTCTGCAAAATTCTTCAGTAGATATTTCAAGGCTTGGGACTTTTGAACGTTAGCCATTTGCGAGGTTCTTCAATTACGTAGTTTTTGGTTCTGGTTTTGAAAGCTAATGAAATTCACTATGATTAGAGCTCGCACGCCATAAGCAGATTCTGCATGCTAAGGTGAAATATTACACGCTAAGGAAAGATCTTTGCTGAGATAAGATATTCTCTTTCTTTTAATAATTTGACAACAGTATTGTGTTCATATATGATGTTTTAACGATATGGCATGCATGTAGCTTTGTACTGTTGGGATGTTTGCATTCAGCTTCTCAACCAACTTGAGAATACACCAAGTCACACACCAAGGAAAGATTTCACACGCAAAGGCAAGAACTTCGATTAGACACGATCTTCCCTGCTTTTAATAGTTAAACGACAGTATAATGTTTATATTTAGTTTAGAGACGATTTGGCATGCATAAAACTCAGGATGTTTGCATTAAGGTTTGCAATCAACGCTAGAAGAAACGATTCGAGCCGGTAATATTGACGTAACTGAATAAATCGATTCGGAGAGTCGTAATTAGTGTTTGATCAAAGTATTGCAGGCAGAAGCAGAAAACCACCGAACAGATTGGCCGATCACACCAATGCTGATACCAGATACTGAGAGCAGAATTAATTGCGAGAAACCGTTTTAAGTGGGAAGTGTTCTTTATACGAAGAGTGAGGGTGGCTAGACTAATGCTGCTAAGCCAAGCCAAGTCAAGTCATGTCATGGAAGGCAATATCAAGATACTGATAGAGTCTGTAACGCAATACTGATCCAGTTTAGCTTATGCAAGAGTTTCGTTGACGTATAGTTTTCTCCTTGATCCACCAGTGTATACTCAAGTCATTGAAGGCAATACCAGGATACTGATAGAGTCTTGAATACTTCAAAGACCCAGTTAACCTTATACATAAGATCCATCCATGTGCAGTTTTCTCTTTAAGTTAGCAGTTTATAGCTGATTACCAAACGCAAACCTGAAGTAGCTACTGATAGATATACAAATGTAACATCGACCCAGTATGAAAATCTTTCAAGTTTGATTCTCTCTTTGAGCTATCAGTGGTGTATAGTTGATTATTGAAGACACAACCGAACACATTACTGCCCCAGATAAGAGGTGTTTGAAATTCTATCAAGTCTAATTCTCTCTTTGAGCTTCTGGTTGTGAAAGCTGAGTATTGAATCCAAACTTCGAGATACTGATAGACTAACGAATTCATCACTGACCCAGTTAACATGTGAATGAAATTCTTTTAAATCCTTTCTCTCGTTATCTTCATTTTGTTTACCAGACGTAATTCATTCGGCTCTGAGCTTCTTACAAAAGTAATCCTCCAGAAGAACTTCTCAATGATATAGAACTTCTGTCGTAGACTGGGCTAAGTAGCGTAGCATCGACGATACATGCATGATGTTAATCAATGAATTCATATATTGCTTCTTCCATTGTCTCTCTTATCAAATAGGATGAATCAGGCATCTAGCTTTTTATTGCAGACAACGTTAATCTGATTCTGATTAAAGAATCAATTGCAAGGACTCAGCTTCTTCAAAACTTTCTCGACTAAATATCAACACAGACTTTCTACCATCTATCCTTAATTACCATGGCTACTATATTCTCTCTTACCAATCTCGCTCCGTATGCAATAGAATAGGATCGTATTTGTATTAAAGAACCACGCAAGATTTAAAAGCAATTGCAAACCGCGTATGATTAAAAAATAATCGCATCTTGAAGACCAAGGAAATGTGGTTGATACCAACAATACGGCTCTGTTTATGGAAAACAGCCGACGAATCATAATCGATGTTGTGTCAACAGAGCAGGTTTTTGATTGGAGGTCTGCGGCTTCAATGTTATCGGAATAAAGGGAAAAGTCAATATGATATCGTAGTTTTTCATCTCTCAGCTGCTTTGCAGACATTAATTAAGGCGTTTATTGCGCACTGATTTCGTGTGACAGCCATACGAATATTTGAAAGCAGAATGGTTATAGCCCCGGCTGATTGATCAAAGACCGCAACTTTATTTAAGTGTTCTGTGCGGTTTGCATCAGCATGAAACTGTAAGTAATAGCAGAGTTTCCCTCTCAGAAACGTCTATCACTTTCTATCTGTAATTTCTTCTGCTAGGGACCTGAGTCGAATCCTCTTCAACTCAGGACTTCAGGAGTTAGGCTGGGCATCAGGTGCAAGGTCTTTGAAGCTGTTCGGGTGTGCTGTCCCTGTGTGCTGAATTAGGTTGGTTGCTTCTCTTGGTGCACTTTGCAGGGGAGAATGACACTACCTACAATATTCTCCAATGTATTCTTACTTTTCTTTTTTACTTTTTATGTCCCTAATTAGCAAGCTAAACATTTATGACGCAGAGTCCATGATGAAGATTCAGGTTGGCTCATTTAATTCAATACAAGGGATCATCTACTATTATCAAAACTAACGAGAGACGATTTAAAACGATTTCGATGACATTCGAAACGATATACGAAATTGAAACGAACATGCAACGAACCGTTATAAAAAGAGTAAATGATTACTAACCTCGCCGTCATCAGGGTTGTCTCTGTCGAGATCATTCGAGTCAATGTTGATTGGGTACTGGTCCAGATCATCGAAGTTTTCGTTTTCGTCATCACTACTACTGTCGTCTGCCCCATCAACTTGTATAACCTAAAAATTTATCAAGAATTGATTTGGATGTTCATGATCTATCAATAAACTATTTTCCAAAAGATTCGAATCGGACAGTTAAGTGGACAATATTTTTTTCTATAATTGCATTGAATTAGCAATTACTAACAAAAACATAACATGGTATAAAAAGCTGGAAAGCTATGATAACAATATTTAATCAAACATAATTGACTAGACCATGGACATTTCCGCTTCCTCCTGTGCCTTCTCTGCTTGTAGGCTTGGCTAGCCTTCTTTAACAAAAGTCCCTGCAAAACCGTTTTCCGAGGAACTAATTAAAGGAAGACAAATCTTAACAGTGAATAGTCGACTTTTTAGCTAATCTAAAATGAAAATAAACTGGTATCTCTGCACTCGATTTGATACGAATAAAAAAATAATTCCCTTTCTTCTATGCAAATGGTCATAAGCCTCGTAGCTATATCATTATAGCTATAGAGTAGTGGATTCTGTGGATATCTCGAACAAAAGTTTCTGCAGTTTGACCAATACTCATAAGACACTTATCAGAATTATACTTCAGAAAAAGAACGAAAAATAATTCGTATTTGGTATAACATTTGGTTTCATTTTCATCTAGGTTTCATCTTTGTTCTCTTCATGACGTACTACTCTTAATGAGTGTCATACGCAAAGCTTTAATAGTCATTATGTTTTGCTATGTTTCTGATTTTCCTCACCATCCTCAAGTTTTGTACCGATCAAAGACTTTTCTGACGTGGCTTATTACTCTAATGAGTGTCGGACGCAAAGCTTTAGTAGTTATTATGTTTCGCTATATTTTAAAAATTGAACGAGCCTTACCTGTAAGGTGAAGTTTGATTGTAATTCTTCTCTGGCATCAACAGGAACGGAGGAGTCACATGAGAAGCGAGGCGCACGCGCTGTCGTCATCCTTTAACGCGAAGTGATTGCAGGAGAACATAAAAAATAGATCATAAGAAATAGAACGAAAGGAGTCACGGGAGGGTTTCAGTAAAAAATGCCTGGGTTGGGCATGTGACTCCTCCGTTCCTGTTGATGCCAGAGAAGAATTACAATCAAACTTCACCTTACAGGTAAGGCTCGTTCAATTTTTAAATTCTTCTCTGTCATCAACTACGTCACTACGGAGTCCCATGAGATTTTAAAGCCCTGCAATCACGAGCAACTAGCTATACACACCATAAATGATCAAAGCATTTGGCAAAATGTATATAAAATATCATAGAACTACATGTTATCAATAAGTACTTGTCCAAAGTTTGTTTTATTAAGTTCACGATGATAAAACTTGGCGAAAGTAGCCTCATTCGTCCATCCAGCACTTTTCATAATGTCAGTAAGACTCATGCCAGCTTGCTTTGTAGCAGACGTTGTTGCAGATCTGCAGCTATGCGCAGAGAAAACCCGAGTGTCTATTCCAGCTCTGTTCAGTGTCTCCTTTACCCATCTAGCTATGGTATCTTTTGTCACTGGTTTGTGGGGTTTCATGTAGCTAACAAATAGAGGGTTGTGGTCCCCCCTTAGGTTGGTGGTTCGTTTAAGATATTCCGATAATGTTGTAAAGATACAAAGACTAGGCTCCCTAGGGTAACTACACAACTCCAGGGGTAGTTGATGTTTACCTGGCCTAGTTGTTTTCAAAGGCTTGTCTATAGTAACAACGAATTTATCGGGTAATTTTTGCATATTGTTAATATTCATTGCATGTACAGTTTGACACCTTTGCCCCGTCACTAAACAAAGAAGGGTGGCGGTTTTCAGTGTTAGCTCCTTCAAATCTAACTTATCATCTGCGGGAAAAGTCTTGAAATAAGTAAAGACGGTCCCAACATCTCATATGTAAGTATGCTTAGGTAACGAAGGACGTAATTCAAAAACTCCCTTCAAAAATCTTCGAATCAAAGGGTGTTCACCCATTGGGAGCCCATTGGCTTGCGTTATGGTTGCAGATAGAGCAGACCTAGCTGTATTGATAGCACTATATCCTAACCCCTGCTTATAAAGATTAGTTAAAAACTCAACTATCTGTTGCACCTCGGGTTGAAACAAGGAAATGTCATTCTCGAGGCAGTACATTTCCCAACGTTTTAAATAGGACCCATACTTCTGATGTGTACCTTGCCTCCAAGATGCCATAATCACTTTTTGGGCATCATCAGATAGATTCCTAGCCTCTAATTTTTGGCGGACAAGTGACAAACCATCAATCTTAGCTTTGGGGCGAGAGGGTGTATTTCCTCCGGATGATTCGGGAGGTGGAGTGATCTTTGGCTGGTTAAGATTATGGGATCTCTGCACATAAGTTTCTTTGCTTGAGGGTACCATGGTTGTGTAGGCCACTGAGGAAAGACACATATGCCTTCTGCCTTGTCGCTCATTACCTTTTGCAAAACTTTTGAGATTATGCTGAAAGGGGGAAAAGCATAGAATTGATATTTTGCCCAATCCAAAGTAAACGCATCAACAGCCATTGCCTCAGGATCTGGCTTAAAAGATATAAAGCAAAGGAATTGCGCATTTAGCCTTGTAGCAAATAAATCAATATTTGGCGAGAGATTGAAATGCTGTAAGCATGATCTCAATACATTTGAATCTAATTTCCATTCTGTTGAATAATTAATTTTCTTCCTTGAAGCACTGTCAGCTTCAACATTATCTTTCCCTGGGATATGTGCTAGCGTCAGCCATATATCTCGCTTAATGCACCACTCCCAAATTTCTTTACATATTTGATTACACGAGGTTGAATGACTGGTGCCCATATTATTCAGAACGGGACTGCAGTTGTATTGTCAGACATGATTTTTATGTGGGTATTTTCCCATGTTTTCGATATTGTTTGAAGGGCAAAAAGAATGGCTTTCATTTCAAGGTAGTTGATGCTATACTGCTGTTCAGATAGAGACCATTGTCCTTCAGTAGAGACGTTCTCATAAAAAGCGCCCCACCCTGCGAGGGAAGCATCCGTCTTAATCACGTGAGTTGGATTTCCACGTGTTAGTGGTCGAAAGGAATGACCTATGTTATCCAACCACCATTGCACTTCAGATTTAGCTTCAGGACTGATAACAATAGGTGAATCAAAATCTCCTTTTGAGATTTTTAATGCCTTTGTTTTATCTTTCTCAAGTTGCCGATAGTAAAGTGGTCCAAACATGTTGCCCGGGAAACATGAAACCATAGTGCCCAGTGTTTTAGCCACATCACGTATCGTGAGATTCTTTCTGTGTAAAATTATGTGGCACACAGCCAAAATTGACTCAACTTTTGCGTCTGTTGGTGTTACATTCATCTTTTGTGAATCTAAATGGAAGCCTAACATCTTAAGATTAGTGGAGGGTGTGAATACTGATTTTTCCAGGTGAACAATAAATCCTAATCCCAAAAGCAAGGTTGTGGCTTTGATGACGTTCCTTGTGCATTCATCAAAATTGTCACCTTGTAAATACAAGTCATCAATGTAAGCAGTAGCCACAAAGCCTTCTTTGTGTAATCCCGTTAAAGCTGGTTTAAGCAATTTTGTGAATAAACGCGGGCAACTTGCCAAGCCATTAGGCAGGGCTTTGTATTGGTATAGTTTGCCCTCAAATAAAAATCGCAAATATTTTCTATGCTCTCGGGCTACCTCAACGCTATAATAAGCATCTTTGATATCTAATGACGCCATAAAACAATTTCTTTGTATAAGATTTGTGATTGTGTGTAAAGTATCCATTTTGAAATGACGATAAACCACGTGGTTGTTAAATTCCTTTAGGTTGAGTATCATACGGTAAGAGCCATCAGATTTTGGCGTTAAAAAGATGGGGGAGATCACTTGATCTGTTTCAGGAGTAGCAAACTCCAAAACTTCTTTCTTGAAGAGTTTTTCGATTTCATTTTTTAGTATTGAACTCTCTTTCTTGTTAAAGCGTTTTTCCCGGTGGGAAATATCTGGTGGGCTTTCTAATTCAACGTTTGCCCCCGAGACATATGACAATATTTCGCGATCCTTTGTTATATTACGCCATGCGTTTATATGCGATTTTATCCTACCAGCCCTAAAGTTATCACACTGATATCTAAGAAACTCAATAAGTCTAGGGAAAAACTCAAAATAATCACTTACATTAAGCTGTTCCAGGCCTTTTAGTATTTCTGCTGGGGTCGAGTGAATCGTTGTGGACTTTTGCTCTGGGTGTTTGATGGGTGATTCCATACTTTTTTCCTGAACCCCTGAGGGCGAGGGCCTTGCCATAAAAAATCACGCCTGTTGCCAAAACGAGGGAATCCACCACTACTACCACCAACCTGGTTAGGGTTACGAAAATTCGAAAAAGCCGTTTCTCTTGGTTTTAAAGAGACTGGTTTAAAGGCTTTCGTGATTTTATTTGTTTCCTCGACCTCTTTGATCTGTTTTCCGAAATCATCCCCAAACAAGTATGAAGAGTGGGGTATTTCTGTGGAGGCTGAACAGAGGGCCTGAAATTCTGGCCTCAGGGCATTTTTCAGATAACCCCTTCGCATGTTAGACAAATCGGCAATAAGATGGCCTAATAATGCAATCGCATGGTAAGACATCATAATATGGTTGTTAACCCCGATGTCGTCCTGGAAGGAATTTTTGTTTTCCAAAAGGAAATTGGCTGACTGCAGTGTCAAACATCCAATTTTGGTGATCGTTTGTTGCACGTTGCTTAAACGAATGTCAGCCTGTTTTTTCTCCCACTTCAAATTATCCCATGCTCCTTTATTTACCTTGATTTGGTGCATTTTAGGGCAGTTTTTGGGCCTCTTATAGTTTTCGATGAGACTTTTCAATTTTTCGGGCTTTATCTTTTGTCCCCAGCGTTTATCGACAAATGCCGCTAGTTTTCCATTTATATTGTCAGTGACATTATCTGAGGTTTCAAACGCCTCACCTAGTTCTTCGAGGAAATCAGGTTTTCCTACTAAATCGAGTTCATCCTCATCAGGGTGAATACTCAAAATATCATCGTTAGGGTTGGGTTCATTATCCCGAGCAAGTTTTGCCGGTGGCTCTTCACTTTCATCGTCTTTGCGACGTTTTGCGCCTGTGGCAATTAGTAAACTATCATAACTCCCGGTGGGAGAAGGCAAATTTTGTCCGGTGGATAGCATTTCAGAGTGCCCGGTGGGCAGATCAGGCTGTCTGGTAGACATTATCTCAAACCCGGTGGGTAGGTCTATATTAGAAGACCCGGTGGGTCCTTCATAAGTATGCCCGATGGGCGCATTCACAGAGCCTTCAACTAACTTTTTTAACAATTCTGTCATAGAACTCATGTTCATATTTACGGTGGCCCACAACTGTCACGCACAAATAAAAAAGACTGCGCACGAATAAAAAAGAAAATATACAATTAAAAGAGCAAACTCAGATTTTAAAAAGAAATGCATGAATTTAGAAAAGAAATTTGAAACCAAAAAAACCAAGTGCACGATTAAAGAAAGCCACGGCAAATTAAAGAAAGCCACGGCAAAATAAAGAAAGCCACGGCAAATTAAAGAAAGTCACGGCAAAATAAGGTAATGACAATTTGAGCTTTGCTGAATGACATCATTGGATAGATCAATCAACCAAAATGGCCTAATCGAGCGGGGTGACTGTGCGTAACTCTCTCAAGATATTGGCAAAATGCACTGTGCGAATTGTGGGACAATAGCATCTGATTCTGCTAACTTCTGTTACTGGTGTGGACACGGTGAGTGTGAATTTCTTTTGAATAGTTGTCACAAATTCGAATGCTGTTGAAGTCGAATTATCGATTCAAATGTCAAAAAATCTATAGAAGGGTTAGTCAATTGAAGTCAAGAATGGCAGTGGAGTACGGTAAAATTTTTGATCCGTCCTTGTCCTGACAACGAAAACTCAGTTTCACTAACGTATATCGGGGATATTCTATAAACAGCAAGTTTGTCGATGAAATCTCGTATCTCAGAGCATGACCTAATTTACCATTCCATTTATTTTCAGGCTATCTTACAGCGGGGCTTACAGCTCTGACATAACCTTCAAGCATGTACTCAAGATTTCAAGGGAAAAACCAGTTTTTCCCCCCATTTCAAAATGAGTCGAAAATTTCTCGCTTACAGCGCCCCCTAGACCCCTAGCTGTCTGGGCAATGACTTTTTCATTGCGTGTGTGCCTACAGCACGCAGCCTCCGCCTTTCCAGGCAAAAAATATGACTCGGAAAATTCACCATGCTTGCTCCTCCACTCAAAATGCCCAATTTCCGCCACTGCATGCATGTGCTTCAGTATGTGGGTGTCGTTTTCAAAACTGGTTTTTTCTTGAAATCTCGAGTACATGCCATACTTGAAGGTGGTCAGAGCTGTAAGCCCCGCTGTAAGATAGCCTGAAAATAAATGGAATGGTAAATTAGGTCATGCTCTGAGATACGAGATTTCATCGCCAAACTGGTTGTTTATAGAATATCTCCGATATACGTTAGTGAAACTGAGTTTTCGTTGTCAGGACAAGGACGGATCAAAAATTTTACCGTACTCCACTGCCATTCTTGACTTCAATTGACTAACCCTTCTATAGATTTTTTGACATTTGAATCGATAATTCGACTTCAACAGCATTCGAATTTGTGACAACTATTCAAAAGAAATTCACACTCACCGTGTCCACACCAGTAACAGAAGTTAGCAGAATCAGATGCTATTGTCCCACAATTCGCACAGTGCATTTTGCCAATATCTTGAGAGAGTTACGCACAGTCACCCCGCTCGATTAGGCCATTTTGGTTGATTGATCTATCCAATGATGTCATTCAGCAAAGCTCAAATTGTCATTACCTTATTTTGCCGTGACTTTCTTTAATTTGCCGTGGCTTTCTTTATTTTGCCGTGACTTTCTTTAATTTGCCGTGACTTTCTTTAATTTGCCGTGGCTTCCTTTAATTTGCCGTGGCTTTCTTTAATTGTGCACTTGGTTTTTTGGTTTCAAATTTCTTTTCTGAATTCATGCATTTCTATTAAAAATCTGAGTTTGCTCTTTTAATTGTATATTTTCTTTTTTATTTGTGCGCAGTCTTTCTTATTTGTGCGTATTCTTTTTTATTTGTGCGTGACAGTTGTGGGCCACCGTACATATTGATATTAGTTAGTGTTTCATTCAAATTCGGTGGAATTTCGTTTTTATTTTCGCTACCTATTTCAGGTGTGATTTCTAATGTCCCCGAGGGCCCATCAGTGTTCGACATCTTAACCTAACAATAAAATGATAAATTTCATTAAATTTTATGTAAACTCAACTGAATTGAAGCAGTTAAGCATATTACATGACAAGATTCCATTTTATAAGAAAAAGCAAAGAAAAAACTCACCAAGTCAATCTTTTTCCCTTTGGCGTCAGAGAGAAGATTTTCGCGTCCGGATGACAGACAGGAATGCCACGCAATGACGACAGCGCGTGCGCCTCGCTTCTCATGGGACTCCGTAGTGACGTAGTTGATGACAGAGAAGAATTCCTATTTCCCTTGCTATTCTCGAGTACTGTACCAATTAAAGGTTGTTCTGACGTGGAGAGTTAGACGAAAACCTTAATATGTTTTGCTATGTTTACGATTTTCCTGGTCATCCCCAAGATAACATACCTTTGTAGCAGCAATTCTTTGCTGTTGAGATTGCTGTGGAACAGGTTGTGTGTAGATGACTCGCGGTCCACGGTTGTTGCCAGCTTGATTGAACCCACCATACACTAAAATGGGAGATGGTGATATCAATTTGATGTTCTATCTACACTTCAACTCCTCAAAACCCCATTAACATTCTCATTCATTTACAATACAGTAGTGTCACACATTTAAGAAATAAACCTAATTTTGATATGTAACAACGCTATTATAAGAAACAGATGATAGCAGTATTTGCTTAACCACCTCCATGCATGCATACTACCTTGCCTGATGGAAATGATTTTGCTTGTTTGATTAGAGCATAGAAAAGCCTTTCAAAAACTGCAGTTTGTGGAACAAGTAAAATCATTACATTTTCATTTCAACTGAAAATCAAGTTTACCAATTGAGCAAAATTTTCAAAGCTGCAGTTATGAAAACAAAGTGATTAAAATCACTAGCTAGTTGGCCTTTGGCCTTGTTGAGATTGGGCAATCAAGAGGGGTAAAGGCTACATGCACAAATATTGTACAAAGAGAGGAAAATTACCCAGTAGCTTAAGTATTAATTTAGATGTTCTTTATATGCAAATAGAAGTAAATAAAAAATAATTTCAAAAACTCACTTGTAGTGGAAGGTTCACCTTGCAAAACCTGGAAGAAATATTAACTCAAGTAAAAAGTGATTGTTACATGACTTTCATCCTTACAGCATTGCTTTTATCTTTACATTAAAATAAGTACAAAGCTACCAGCTATCTTAAAGTCAAGGAACCTAAAGTTCGAGATCAGCGTATTTAATAAATAACCTGGACATGCTATTAAATATGTAGAAAACAATTTTCTTCTGCAAACATTAGCTTGCCTGATTTAATCGAGATAATTTGTGAGAATGAAAATGACCCGAGTAGGACTCGAACCCACGACCTCTAGATTTACTCGGGTCATTTTCATTCTCACAAATTATCTCGATTGATTTTCCAAATCCTGCTTCTCTTCAAGTTTACTAGCCTGATTTGTGATTTGTCATTTGTACCTGAATTCCAGTTGACTGCTGTATATGTTGTTGCTGCTGTTGTTGTTGTTGCTGTTGTTGTTGTTGAACCTGTTTTTGTTGAGCTTGTTGGATATTTTGAACATTCACACTCTTTTGTTGTTGTTGTTGCTGCTGTTGTTGTTGTTGTTGTTTTTGTTGGTGAATTTGCTGCTGCTGTCTCTGTTGTTGCTGCAGATGTTGGATGTGCTGCTGATATAATTGTTGTTGTTGTTGTAACTGCTGATTTTGTTGCTGCGGCTGCTGTTGGGTGTGGGTAATCTGAATTTGCTGGGGGTGTGATCCAGCCGCAGCATTAGGTCTTATAGTTTGATGTGTTGTTCCTTGTATGGCTAGGGCAGCTTGGGCCGCTGGCACACTCTAAAACAGGAATAGATTATTAGGTTTTGCACGCAACGAGAGAGCATGCTTACTTTTATGACTGAGGTTTTGTTTAATGATCATGCATGTGCTTTAAGTTTCAATTCAGTTACTGACCCATTAGGGCACCACCCACCAAGAACCTTTTATCAACTAATCTTTTCCGTTTTAATTTTTCAAAAGAGTCTGCCTTCTTTTCGGCACACACCATTTGCCAAGTTTCATTTTTTGTTTTCTCCTTTCATACAGCTATGTTTTGCAATTAAAACTTTGCACTTTTGCAGTTTCTGCAATAAAGTAGATTCTACAACACTGACTGTGGTTCTGGATTCTTTGAATTACACTTGTCAGCATGAAAATTAGAAAATAGATGCCTACCAGTTGTCCAACATTAGCAAGGTTTGGATGGCTGACGTAAACCATGTGACCAGTTCCAGGATCTGTTCCAACGAGCTGCCCAGTAACTGCCACCTTCTGAGACGTGCTCTGCTCACCTGAAAAATGAAAACAACCTTTAGGTGACTCATGGAAAAACAACAAATTGAAATTATCATTCTAATACTAGCACCCAACACTACTTGGATACCTATGTTATATCCCCATATTATGGTTTGTATATTAGGTAGCTGGTACATGAACAGAAGTTTTACCTTGAACTTGAAGTGAGTGTGGGTAGGTTAGATTCATCCTTAACCCTACTGAGGCATCTGTAGGCATGAAATCTATGGCTCTTGACTGCAATAATTTGCTCTCCCATAGCTGCAAAAAATAAGAATTGGTTTATTAATGGTTCAATTGATTTATATAGTTAGCAATTTTCTTTAAAGAACATCAATGTAGTAGCATCAGGTCAAGGGATGTTAAAAAATAAAATCTTCAATGTCAAATCTACAGCGAGAGAACTTAAAAAAAATGGAACCTATTTGCAACGAAGCGTGTTGCATTTTCTAGTGTATTGGCAAACAAAAACTTCAGAGCAATAGGGCGCTTTGATTCAACTGAAAAGTGAAAAAATAACATCAGCCAAAATGGAATCCAGAATCACTTTTTTACAACAAGTGATCCACTGGTTTGATACTGAGAGTAGAGGTGTAATCACAAATGCTATACACCTATTTTTGCTATAAGAAACCGTTTATAAGAAACTGTTTATAAGAAACCGTAGGCCAGATTTTTTCAACACTTATAAAATTGGCACACTTCAGTCTTATAGAGTTGAACAGGGCCAGATCCAAGGGGGGCTGTAGGGGCGTACGCCCACTCTATTTTTGTAGAAAAACAATACAATTAGCTTAATTATACCCTATTTCCTTTACATTATCCTTCGATATTAGTGTTACACTCCTCTTTCTATGGGTGCTAGATCCGGCCCTGTTGAATGTAGGCTTTGTTCCTAGTTCAGTTTGGTCACATTCAATAAGATTTTTCTGCATCTTTTATATCAAATATCATCTATTCTTGCTTCTCTATATACAATTCATGTTTGGCAGTGATAGAAAATAAAGCAACAATGGTATATAAAGGAAAATTAGTATTTGTGTTAAGAAACTTGTCAAGAAACTTTTTCTACCATAATTGAGATGCAAAGTAAGAAACTCTATAAAAAATGCAAAAGTAACAAACATTATTTAGTAAAAAAATTAGTAAAAACAACCAGCTCCTTTGTGCCAGAAATCTTCACTCAATCCCTAATTCTTACCTTGGCTATTAGGTATATCTTACACTCACAGAATTCAGAGTAATAAAATCACCACAGCAACAAACTGTTTAGGCCATATTTGCAGAGACTGAACATGACTGAGACTGGACTTTAGAAACTTCCATATCTCAAGTTCATCATGCAGAAACTGACCACTTTTATTCGAGTTAAATCGCATTGTCAGTCTTTACTATTTCAGAGTTTATTATTATTCTTGGCTACCATCTTGAAGGGAAATAAATTATTCATTGAAATTCATTGGAAATTTCGTCACATCCGTGCCCCATGATGCCTTGCAAACCAACTTCGAATGTATAAATATGGCTTCCAGTTGCCGTCAGCGATCAAATCTGGAAGGCTGCTTCGACGGGTCGCAGGAGAGAAAGCCCTAAGAGGGCCTAAAACCACGTTTTGACTATTCAAATTTAGCGTCTTGTTAGCAGCCATCAATTCTAAATAAATCTAGGATTCAAAATAGGCCTAGAACATGCTCGATTTACAGAAAAAAGCATGGCAAATTTCAGACAACAACCTGGTAGACGAACAAGGTTGAGCAAGGAGAACGAGTACCGTCCTAAATTAGGGATTTGTTCAAAAATTATACGAGCATTTAAATAGCAAACAGGAAAAAATTATGAGAAGAATATTGAAATGCTTTCTTAAATAAACGAATAATTCCCACCTGTTTTAATTCTTGAAGGACTTGCTCGTCTACTCCGTCGTTGAGGAAAGCCTCACGTACATTTTTCACCACTTCATCAACAACAGTTCGGTAAAGTCTGGGCTAAAATCAAAATCAAGGAATTGTAGAATATCAAAAATTAACACATTGAAAAATGAATTCAAGCCCCTGAAAATATACTTACTACGGGGTTATTAGTAGCAGACATTTGGGTTGATTGGGAAAACTTTATTTCCACAGATTTCTGTGACCGTTCTCGACGAAGCTTATCAACAAATGAATCAGCTTTTATACTCCGACGATCTCATAAGGGATAGTTCTCTGTCTACCCCCAGCAGAGATCTGTTACCATAAAAGGCTAATATATGCAAAGTATCAATTAACATAATTATGTCTGTTTTCTGTCTGGTGTTTCTGTCTGATAGGCCAGTTCTGTTATTCAGCCCAGTGCAAGCTTCGAAAGCTTGACTGTTCGCAAAGAAATTTTAGGTGAAGGAAACCTAGTTAGATAACTAAGAAAGTTATCTAAGAAAGTTACCAATTTTGTTACAAGTTTTTTGAATTTCTCTTAAAGAATATATTAATTCAAACTACTTTAACCGGAAAAGACTTCTCACACACGTGGTCCATTCATTAGTACCCAATCTTCCTTCTTGGTTCTTGAAGATTTGTATTCGTTCATCCAAGTTACTAATATTCAAGGCCTAAATTTTGTTGTCGTACCTGCCGTCACAGCTTCTCTTTGTCCCAAAACCGTCAAGATGTTAACAGCAGCAAGCAGTAAGAAGCTGGGTAGAGCTCTTTCTTCTTTGTTGAAGCAGAGAAATCTGGGAAAATGTTTGTCCACTGAATCTGGTGGCAAGTATCTGATCGGCCAGTCGAAATATTCCTTTCTGAAAGATTTGGGCCTCGAAGAAGAAAATCTTGGCGTTTTTCATGGAACTTGGGGTGGTGCTGGAGAGGTATTCATTATATTTCTGCTTAGTCTCCTTTGTGCTAAACTTTACCGACTGTGGAAAATACTATGTATTACATTTCATTATAAGAGGTAGTATAGGCCTCTAAAATCAGGCAGATTAGCGCACATTTTCAATGGCGTGCGTAAGGGGGTGTGGTAAATTCAATTCAACTAAAAAGTCATCTTTGAGCCCCCAGCTGTGCACCTGTGCACCCCCTGAAAGGTATAGGGAACTTGTCTCTTTAATTCTCAAAGCAGTGGCGGCGCTTGCAATGGGGCAGGTGGGGGCAGTGCCCCATCACATGGTATTATCACAAAATAATTTTTTGTAGCCATTTTATCATTTGCTACTTTTGCAGAATTTCATCATTGGCCTTTATTTAATTGCAGATTTCCTTTATGCATTACATTCACAGCCCAATACCGACTTTGATGCCCTAAATTCTAAGAAATTGCTGTCCCCCCAAATAGCTGGACCAAGTGCCAACAAGGTTACATAACATGAATAGATCCAATTGTCCACAAAATCGACATGAGAAACACAAACCTCAGATTCTAATCTCATGGTGGGGCTTGCCCTGCATTATGGAATCTCTGACCAATCACTTTCAAGAGTTTGGTTTCGTCACGTTGCTTCCGACTAGCCCGTGGCAGTAGACTTGAAAGTGCCCCAAAATTCATTCAATTCTGAAAAGTCCATAAACACGCAGCTCTGATAACGCCTTCACTTTTTTCAAAGATTAAGCCTTCACTCTTTTTTACCTGTGTCCCCACCTAAAAAATTTCTCACCCGCTGCCCCTGTCCCAAAGTACCCTTAAAGTTTTCGGAACATTATGCTTATTCTTATTTTTCTCACATCCATACAATGACGGCCCTAGCCTTTTAAAGTAGGGAGAAAACAGGGGGTGAGCAAGAATTTTAGAACCACGATCACACCCTTACTCCCTTTTAAAATTTCTCATTGGATTTTGTCAATGATTTGGCCTACCCGGGCAAGAAGTGTTTGAGCTTATCTACCTAGCCCTCTTCAGTGCTGTTGATCCATCTATACAATCCAACCCTTTTTTGAAATAAGCAAGAAGTGGCAACAGAGCAGGGAATGACCATCACGGTTTTCTTTAACGTTTTGGGAGAGATCTATCTCTCATCAGCAGGTAATGAGAAATGTGGTCTCTTCCCTTTTAACCTCAGGGGAGGTTTTCGAGATTTTGACCCTTAATTTCTATTTTTAGTGGCACGAAAGATGCCTTCGATGCTCTTGATATTGTTCAACCAGATTTCCAGGATTATGTATGATATCTGATTGATACAAGGAGTTGATATAACTGAATGGATGCTCTCTTTCACTAGTCTGTTTTTCCAGTTCTTATCTTCATCAATCACTGAAATATTATCCCAATCCATTTGGTGATTTTCTGTCCAACAATGATGGGTAAGATCACTTTTGTCATATTGGCAATGGGTCACATTTGCCCTATGCTCTTTGAGCCTTGTTCCTGTTTCTCCTTTTGATTGTCTTACATCAGATTTTGGACAATTTTTTGCATGGCCTTTGCATTGATAGAAGAAGAAACCACATTTCTCATTGCCCGATAATGGGAGATAGCTCTCTCCCAAAACATTAAGAAACAATTTTTTTGCCCTACTAAATATCAAAGGCTTGTCATGATAAGTGGTGACTATCATGTCAAACATTGTGTCAGAAACAGCCTTGATAAGACCAAATCTATTACGGTTGGTCTGCATCAAAAGTGTTTCATGTGTCCCTTGAACTCTTTAATTAATTGGGCTTTCATTAGTATATGTTTCTCGTACCTTAATAATAATTTTTTTAAGTGTTTTTCAATATAATTTTATGATTGGTACATTTTTCAGATGGTAACCTCTTACTTTCCTGGAAGTGGTGAGCCAATTGCTAAAGTCAAACAGGTATGTTTATTGGTTTTTTCAGATTTGCCTTAAATTTACCGTAAATAGGACGCATATCTTAGGTAGATGCATATTTTTCCTGTTAAATTTCATGGAGGTGGTGAATAAGGAATAAAAAGGGGATAAAAGTGTTGCGTGATATTTGAAATTTTAAGTGAAACAGTCTTAAAAACCATTTCTTCAATATATTTTTAAAAATTGTATTTTTCATCTAGGGAAGCTTAGAAGATTACCATAATGCAGCAAACGCTGCAAAGGAGGCATCAAAAGTTTGGAGAGAGGTAATATCATAAAGCAAAGGCTGAAGCCTCTTCCTATTATTTCTTCCCTTGTTAATCTTGTTACCTTATCAGGAAGGTAAAAAATAAAAAAGCAAGAAAAATTTCTTGTTTTTAATTCATCAATAAATACCATTCATCATTTTTATGGTTCTCTCTAATGCTGCAATAATTCCCACAGATGCCAGCTCCACACAGAGGAGAAGTTGTGAGACAAATTGGACATGCTTTGAGAGAGAAAAAGAGCCAACTTGGAAAACTGGTATGTATTGGCCATAATAAAGCCTGATCGATTTTTTCAAATCTATTTTACTATATCTAATTACATTTCTTGATGTTTTGGTTTCAGCTTCAATAGTTTTTCATATAAAAACATAAGGAATTACTTCCAAATCTTAGAATAAAAAGGTAGCCCACTGCATTTAAATTTTTTATTCTCAAAAATTATCTTAATTGAGACTATATATTTCCACATTTTAGACATGCTTTTTGAACTAGTACCACAATTTTCTTGAATATTTGATATGATTGTTTGCAGCTATCAATAGAAATGGGAAAGATAGTTGCGGAAGGAGAGGGAGAGGTTCAAGAATACATAGACATCTGTGATTTCACTGTCGGATTGTCCAGAATGATCGAAGGGAAAGTACTTCCATCTGAAAGTGAGTTGGTGCTTTGTTGTTATTGTTTCTTTTATATAGAGAGATTGTTATTACTAGCCTGCAGCTGATTAGGGCGTACCTCATGTGCGACCATCCAAGCTTGGAAGGGGTAGTTTCAGGTTAGTCAGCCCTTTCTAAAGAAAATCAAAACAAAATAAGCTAAAAATAGGATAGGATCATGTTCAAAAATAGCGTGACATTTTTTGAGATGAGAAAAACTTGCACAACTCTTTGAGTTTTCAAAATTCAACCTTTAAAATGAATATCCCAATAGGGATCAATAATACTAAAATAATTTTTAAAAAAATAATGAGCAACATATGTGGCTTCAGGCTAATTAAAGTGTTTTGTAAGCCACCTCTTCCATCAAAAGAACTAGTTTAAAAATAACATTTGTTTTCCCCTCAATAGGCATCACAAAATCTTGAAAAGATGAAAAAGTAACATTTATGGTTGATAAAGGAGTAAACAAGTGGCTTACACTTAGAGCTTAACAAATCAGAGTTCCACTGTAATTTTGCATTGAAAAGAATATTGCTACAAATGCAACCAATGAAACAGCCCATAAACAAAGAGAGCATATTTGAAAAAATGATGCATTAATTATGAAATGAGTAAATCAGGTGGCTGACAGTAAAACTAAACATCCAATTGTTAAAAGACACTAAACTTCACTGAGACTGTTTTTGTGTTGATTGCTCAAGCTGTTTGAGAAATCAACAACAAAGCAGTAAACGTTAGAAGTATTAAAATGTGAGAAAATGAGCAAATTTTGGCTTACAATTAGCTGAACTGGAACAGGATAATTATGATGATTATGAAATTTGAATTTGAATTTAAGATGCAATAATCTTTATTCAATTATGAGCACAGTCATTGCTTTCAACAAAATGTAAAAGATCAGTGTATTTGATCATTTTTAGCTTAAAGCCTTCTTCCCAGCTTCAAAATCATCCAAAGGACAAACTACACTTTCACCACGACAGTGGAAGCAATTAATTTTCTTTGAAATGATCTTCAACATAAAAAGTTTCATTTGGCAAAATTTGACCATAATCATTAGCATAGTCTCTCTGCATCATATAATTGATTTTGATTTGAACGGAATACACCAACCCTTCATTTACCATAAAATTGAAGAAATTTCTTGGTAAATGGACTGTAGGGTATCTATTTTTTGTAGCAGATGATTGTCTAGAGTATTTATATACCATACAAATATTTTCAGCCACAAGGAGTACTCAATTTGTAACTCTTAGATGCTGGATTAAGCTGTCCAACTTATTATCTAAGATTGCTCTGATATTGTAAAGAAATTGCCTGATAAGAGTTTATTAAGTAACCGGGAAAACTAGTGAGTATTTTGGTGCTTCCTATTGTCAGCCACAGAAAGTGCTCCATACAATTTATCACGTAATTCACATCAATGTTCTAAGTTTTTGCAAACTTTTGAGATAAAATGGGAAATATTATTGCTCCAATACTGATTCTAATAATGTATGACCCACTTTTGCCCATTTTTTATTATGTCAGCCACTTAAAAATCTCCATTTATCAAATTTCAATCATCTAAGATTGAAGTTACAAAAAAAAATTACTCAAAAATCCCAATCAGGTTTGATTTTACGGCTTTTCAAAAATTACCAGTTTCAATGCCACTAACACCATCAGCCACATAAAGTACTCAAAATGTTATCAACCATGTCTTCAAACTTGGTGAGCCAATTTATTCTGCTCCAAAATGAAATTAAAAAGCAACTCTTCGATTTATCTACACAGAAGTTTTGTGTGCCAGCCACATATATTACTCATTTTACATACAAAAATGTGACTGACATTGGAAATGTCACAAAACAGGCTTTTATTTTTGAACATGATCATAGAAATAAGCTGAATTTATTTGGCCGGAAATGGAAGTTCATTCAAGAGCAGCCATACTTCTGGACATAATGTCAGTGGTGGGAAAGTTTGAATTTACAATCTGGGTTACCCTATTCGGTACTAAAGACTTGTCGTAATAAGTGACCACATTTATAATGCCTAATACAGTGTCAGAAATGGCCCTGACAACACGCTTGTGTCTGTTCACTTTCTCTAAAAGAATTGAACTGATCAAAAACTAACTGGCGTAAATTCAATCATAAATTTATTCTGCTTAACAACTTTGTTGGCCCCTCATTTGGTTTCATTGTGTTTCAAAGTATTTGTAAGCTTTCTTTCTATTTAAAGAATATTTGACACAGCTGTGTCTATTTCCTTTTTAAGACCCCTTTCTAACATTTTACTTTTTTCTATTTAGGACCAAACCACAGTCTCCTTGAGCAATGGAACCCTCTTGGTACAATTGGTATAATTACAGCATTCAACTTCCCTGTTGCTGTATGTGGATGGAATACTGCTGTCAGTATGGTTTGTGGCAACACACAAGTATGGTAAGAGCATTAAATGTCCATTAACTGATTCATTATCTAGTTTCTTGTTAATTATCTTTAAGTTTGATTCAGAAATCAGGCTTGCACCGTCTGTTGCCATCTTTAAAAAAAAGCTTTTGTCGATAATTCGCCCTCATACAAGATCTGTATTTGGTATTCATGACCCAATAGGCTTATCGTATCTTACCCAAATCAGGGTCGGTCTCAGTAAATTAAAATTCCATAAATTTTGTCATAATTTCCGAGATGCCATTGACCCAATGTGCCCAACAAACGATGGAATTGAGGATACGGAACACTTTTTGTTGCTCTGCCCTTCATTTAACATTCACCGACGAGATCTTCTCGCTGCAGTCTTGGAATTATTGCGACCATATGTTCAAATAAACAGCCTTCCAAATAATGCACTCGTCCAAATTTTATTGTATGGCGATAATGATCTTTCTATGGGTGTTAATAGAAATTTACTCAGATTAACTTTCGATTACATACATAAAACAACTGCTAAACCCCCCCCCAACATTGCATAGTCTCTTTTTCTCCTTTTTTAGTTTATTTCGTATTATTTCTTATATGTTATGGCCCTGGGATAGTAACGATCTTTGCTTCCCAGGGTATCGTCTTCGTAATGTAGATTCTGTATTGTATAATGTAATTTTTTATCTAATGATATAAAAAAAAATTATTTTGAGTCACATTTAATTCCTAATGTTGACAATAATGTTTATTTTTAGGAAAGGTGCTCCTTCAACGCCCTTGACATCAGTTGCAACAACAAAGTAAGTCTTGTTTTTTCACCTGTTTGTATTTTGTTAGCTTTAATATTTTCAAACAGCCTTTCAAATCTTCTAGATATTTTTAAAATGTGATTCCTTGCAGCATTTCAATCTTGTTCCGTTTTTTGAGGCGGGCTGCGGTCAGCTGAAGTTAAGCTTGGTCCTGTGACATCAGCATCTTTATGGACATTAAACTTATGATCTCTTTTCCCAGCCTCAGACAAGGCCTCTGGTCTTTCACACACTATTAGGTTAAATGAAAATTTACTTACCTTATCAATTTGATTTTGTGTTAAATGTTTTCACTTGCATTTTCCAATCCTACCTCTCACAAAAGAGGCATAGCTGCTCAATGAGAACATAAATTGTGCTTTCCGGTATTAGTGGTTGCAATATTTGTGATACCCTTTGCTAATGATAAATTTTTTTCATTTCAAAGAATTGTGGCTGATGTTCTTCAAGCAAATAACCTCCCTGGAGCAATCTGCTCTATGGTGTGTGGAGGAGCAGATATTGGGTAAGGATTTGTGATTTTTCAGGCATTGAGATGCAAATACCGTCCCCACCTCAGACGTTTTTCAACTCGATTCTCTTCAGTGATGCAAATTATCTTGATTCCTGGTTTATCTCATGTTTACTTTTCAACACTATCCAGGGATAGTTGTGTTTGGAGCTACTGATATAGGGGAAGGAGATGTTGTTTTTAAGGGGTGCGGTGCAGTTATGACTCATACTTTTTGTATTTCTCAATAAAAGTGAGTTATTTCAATTTTTATTCTTACTTTTGTTTTTGGGAATTCACTTTGAGCAAATATTTGGCTTATATATCGTTACTTCTAGTTAGTCAATTATTGGAAATGACCTGATGGTTTAATCACTTAACCCTAGTCTAGTTCAAAGATTCGAAAATACCTTCAGACCTGACACAGAACGTGTTAGGAGAGAATCTGCCTGCTTTCTGTTACTGCAGGAAAAGGGCAGAAGGAGTCACAAGGTGTGGTCACATTTAGAGAAAGGACCATGGTCATGCTGCTCGATTAGCTTACCTGCTCAGTGGGCCACTTTGCACACAAAGCAAACCAAACAAAGAGAGTGAGCGTATCTGCCTATTACCTATCTATCATTATCAATACTTTTTTATTTTCTAGAGAAGCCATGGCACATGACGAAAGACTGAATTTGGTATCTTTTACTGGAAGTACAAAGGTGCGTGAGGACTTGTTCAAATAGAATTACCAAACCCAGTAATGTTTCTTCTGGATTTTATGATTGTCAAAAACTATCAAAGTAAAAGCGTTATTTTATCCTTGCAAATTGTTCATCAATCATTCTGCATATTCACAACTTGTTAAGAAATTTTGCATAATAATTTAAGATTTCTTTGCAAATTGTTCCTCAATTGCTCTATATTATACAAAAAATTCCTAACAATCCCAAAATGTTTCAAAATTTTCTCAAATTCCTTGGAAATTCTTCCATCATCATTATTTGACATTGTTGTAATTTGAAACTATGATCTTTCCATGATTGAGCAAACTTTATCTTTTAGCAATAGTTTACTCTAAATCCTATTCATGTAATTATCAACAGTATAAAGAAAAAGTTTTGATGAGATCCTTCTGTGTATTCAACCAAATGAGCTATATCAATGTTATATTTCAGGTTGGTCATCAAGTAGGAAATATTGTTCAGAATCGGTTTGGTAAGTCTAACTTTCACATTCGGTTTCTTTTACTTAGTACTGAATTTTTAATAGATTGAAAAAAATTAGCAAGGTGTGATGTTTTACCGAGATTTTAAGTTGTTTATTGTAAAAGACAAAAGGCATTAACTCTCTATAGAACTGACATTTTTCAAGATAAAAGGACTGTGAAAGATACTAGGGGTTGTTTTCAAACAAAAGGATTTGCGAAAATTCCTTTTCTGCCCTTTCCTGTCATGATATTCATGTTGTTCCATTTATTCATTTGATATTAAAAGAAGCCAAAAGATCAATTATAGGTTTTTATTCTTTGTATTGCTTTTCCTTTTAGTTTGTTTATATCGTTTTCGGGAAAAAATTACTAGTTATTAGGTCCCTTATTTCTATTCATAATTCATGTGTCCTTTATCTAATGTTTACTCTAGTTCTTTTATTTCCTCTGCGAGTTGCTTGTATCTCTCTCTCTGAGTTCTTCTGTCATTTTTATCTGTTTTACATAAAGAAATTTGACGTTTTTCCAATGATTTTCAGGTCGTTCATTGCTTGAGCTCGGAGGAAATAATGCTATTCTTGGTAAGTTTATCCAGTGATCTTATTTTTGTTGTTGTTTGTTGCAATAATTATTTTGATGAGAAATGACATAGCCATATAGATCCCATGGGTAAGAGGTCAGAATCCAAACACTGTATCCATGCGTGTCGTAAGAGGGGACTAAAAGAGAAAAATTCACAAGCCAATTGTTTCCTTTGCCACACCATGAAACTGCAGGCATCAAAGTTGTTGAATACAATATATTTATTTTTGACTTGGCGAGGGCTAGCTTGTAACCTTATCAATTCCCTTTAGCATGTTGGAAGATAATTTTGATTGCTTTGCCAGTACAATACATGTATTTTAGACAAAATTGTTTCTATGTGTGATACTGCTATTTAAATGACAACCCCTTTATCAATTTCCCAATAAATCCAATTTATATCCAGAGCCTATTTCTGCTTCTCTTGATTTTGCTGTAGAAATGTTTTTGGTAACCTACTACTATCGCAACAGCTTACTATCTCAAATACAAAACATACGTATCTCACAGCACAAAATCTGTATCAAGCTGTTAGAGGTTTTTAATTTCACTATTGTATCTAATTGAGTTGTTTCGTTTGCAGCAATGGAAGATGCAGATCTGGACATTCTTGTTCCTGCCACACTATTCGCCGCTGTTGGAACTGCTGGCCAACGATGCACGACAACACGAAGACTGGTACGTTTATTATTATCAAGAGATTTATCATCTGAAGGATTTACACTTACATGTCCACCCTTGAAAAGGATTCAATTTTTATCAGTTTTTCTAATTGATGTGTAACTCAGAATTCGAGGCTCATCGGGAATTAGCGATAAAAGGTTATCCAAGCCTTTCTTGAATTTATCTAAGCAATTCTTCTTTAAAGTCCCTTAGATGTGTATACCGTTTCATACAAAATTACTTTTGCAGCACTTCAGTGGGATCCCACTATACTGAAATTTGTATTGATCAAATATTCGAACTCAATGTTTTCAGAGTTTGTTTTATTGGCTAGATTTTACTGTTATCTGAAATTATTTCATGGTATGTTACAGATCGTACACGAGAGCATTCACGATCAAATGATTGAGAGATTGGCAAAAGCATACAAGCAAGTCAGGATTGGAGATCCACTGGATGGTTAGTTTTTCAGCGGTTTTGATCGTTGTCACTTTGAAAATGAGATGATTATAACTTAGTTGAACTGAAGGATTCGGGCGTAACTCCTTACATATTATGTGATCGCTTAGTGGTATTGGACCATTAACATAGTGAACGCCCACCCTCCTTTACGGCTTATATTTTCATGTAGATTGTTATTGTAATCAAAGGTGGTACCTTTGTGAATGAAAGGACTGTATACTGTTAAGTATATTTTTGCTTATAGTAGCTGTTAACTGCAAAGTATCAGCTGGTACTCCAGTGGCTTATTTTGAAACCCCTTCAAGTGAACTCCCTCATTCCCTTATCTAAGTGGACTTCCTCCCTCCTCTTAAGTGAACTCTATCCCGCCAGGCTTTTTCATCATGCTAACTTCTTAGATTCACTTGAAAATGATCTGATATCACTTTTTCCTTTTTTCGATTTTATTTGCGCATCATTTGGAGACCCTTGCAAAAATAAGGTCTGGCTAATCCTTGTCTCTTGGTGTAACTTCTTGTTTCTTTTCTATCAATATTAAATGTAATCTGTTATTTTATTACTGTTCTACATTGAATAAATTTTCTTTTACTTCTCTCCTTGTCTAGGGTCTACAATTTTTTCATTGTTTGATTCTTAAGTTTATTTTCAGAGACGACTCTTTACGGACCTCTCCACAGTCAGAATGCGGTTGATCAATACAATGCTGCCCTTGAAGAAGCCAAAGCCCAGGTTATTATGCTAAATGTCCCCCTGCATAGTTTACCTGTATCTATATCACTATCATCATTTTTTTTAAAGTTGGTGATTCACAGTTAAAACTAATACCAGCTAAGATATAAAGGAAACTGAAATACAATTTAGGTGTGAAAAATTGTCAACATTGTGTCACTATGAAACTTATCATATCGAAAATGGTGGCATTTAGATGAAGCCTAAATTTGGTACGTAAGTTCTTTAAATGTTACAAGTTTTATCTTACAACTTTAATTATCGATATTTTGATTAGATGCAGCAATGAAAAAGTTCAATTACACTAAGTCATGATTATTAGGAAGTCTTTCGAAGCTTAGTTCAGTCAATGAACCACAATTAAACATCTCCCCTCTCTTACTTAGAGATAATAAATGAGCCATAGTTAATGATAGCTTTTTGCCACCTCTCACTGATGTATGGTGATTAAGCCAAAGTTAATCGTAAGCTATTCTCACCACTTACTGATTTATAGTGAATGAGCCATAAGCAAAGGTGATGTTTTTCCCAGCTCTGGTTAATGTATGGTGAATAAGACAATATTAGCTATCCTAACCTCTGATTGATGTATATTGAATAAGCATAGTTAAGGTTTTTCCCACCTCTGATTGATGTATGGTGAGTAAGCTAATGTTAATTGTAAGCTAATGTTAATTGTAAGCTATCTTAAACTCTTACTGAGTGATAGTGAATGCATCATGATCATATATCAGGTGCTCTTATTGTTGCCTAGACTCATGATTAGAGACTTATCAAAGCTTTTTCTGTATTTCAGGGTGGAGTAATTGAATGCGGAGGAAAGGTAAAATTTCTTAATAACAGATCTTTTCTGTTAGAATTTTTTTCCCTTCACTATGATGGTGTAAAATTACTTTCTAAACTTCTACCAATGCCCTCCCCAACTTGCTTACTTTTCTGAATCATTTATTTAGACTGCATATTGAAAACATTTTAAATTTCTCACGCTTACATTTTGCCTAGCTGTATTATACAGCCTGCACCTAGGGGTATTGTTTGGCTGGAATCATGTAGACTAATTTCAATTTTATTGACACTAGTATCCATTTCGGGCCAAGGCAGCGTAGTCTAATCAAGACAGTGGCGTCTAGTTCAACATATTGAATTGAGATGCAAGCTAGACCAATTCATGTTATTTCTAGGTTGAAGATAACATTTATTTATACCCCTTTCTCATTCATCTCAATATTCCTCAGGTGATTGACAGACCTGGTTATTACGTAGAACCAACTATTGTGTCAAACGTTGCTCATGATGCACCAATTGTCCAAAAAGAGACTTTTGTGCCGATTCTGTATGTGATCAAATGTCAAGTAAGTCATTATATTTTATCCTAAATTTAACTACGTATTCAATAGTGCTGGAGCCAATGCTTTTGTATGGAGTTTTACAGTAAACTGGACAATAACTCTCTTTTTAGGACTGATGCTACATTGCTTGCCACTGAGTTGGATGTTCGTGTGTTCAATTCCCAATTAGGTGTTACAAAAGACGCTACTACCAGTCCCAAGAGAGTTTTGTCCAGTTTATGAACCTACACATTTCATAGTTGAAAATAACATGGTAGTATCATCGTGAGATTACATCTCGGAATGTAATTTCTGGGCTTTGTGATTTGGCACGTTACCATAGGTAATTGTTGTTTATCTCTCAGAGCTTCGAGCAAGCCATAGAATGGAATAATGAAGTCAAGCAAGGTCTTTCCAGTAGTTTGTTTACTAAAGACCCAGAAAGACTCTTCAAGTGGATTGGGTAAGCTCTTCTCATTAATTCATTATCAAACTAGTTTTATGGTTTTAAGCTTTGAGGAAACCTTCCTCGATTTTTTAGATTTTATTCGCCTTTCCCCTCCTCTGTTCAATGACTGTGTCAACGTGATGTTTTCCAGATTCTGCAGAGAGGAAAACATTTCTCTTTCTTTGTTTTATCAAACCAGGCCAACAGATAAAATAGTTTTGTGAGCCCTAGAAAGTATTATGGCATGAGGGATATGTATCAAAACGTGGAACAAACCTGTGTCAAAGATGTATAGTACGATGATATTTTTGTTTTTGTTTAGACCTTCAGGCTCCGATTGTGGAATCGTCAATGTGAACATCCCAACCAGTGGAGCTGAAATCGGTGGTGCATTCGGTCAGTATCTCTTCATACACTTCTAGGATTACGTTATAGTTAATCATTTAGCACAGTCTGTGGATGGTACAGAACTTCAAAATAGCCTATCTTTTTCAGCGTGTGAATCTTGTACTAGAGTCCCTTAGCCATGAATGGAACGATTCGCATTTGTCAGACATTTGACTGAGCAAAGTTAAGTCTAAATTTGAAGGTGTTTGGGTTTGATTATTTAAGAAAAACGGGCGAAAATATTTTGCTGATGCCATATCTTGTTTCTTCGCCGTTTTTTATGTTTAGGCAATTACCGATTACCTTGTTACAACCATTTTGAAAGTTAGCAGTTCGAAATGAAATGTTCGTACTTTCGAAATGTCTTGTCTTTTTAGCCACTCCAATTCTTAAGGTCTTTTTTTCTGTCTCCTGTTAGTGAAAACAAAACTCAACGGTATGTTCCTTCTCCTTTTAAAAGTTAGTTTCTGAAGAAAATTGACAGATTTCGTGCGCAGCTTTTATTACGGGGCTATTTACCGGAAGCTTTGTCGAGTGGAACGACTGCCTTTCGTCCTCGCTCGAAGGTAGAGTTGACTGAAAATGTGTCACGTGTGATAAATTCTTTCAAGGAAAACAATGGAAAGAAAAACTGGGGGAAAGCAAAGACATCTCAGATGAAATTTTATAAGGCTTTATGCAGCTATCATTTTATTGCCCCGACCCCCCCACCCTGGGATAGGCGGGGCTGATGCGGGGCTATTCGCCTCTTGTTCACTGAATAATTTTGCCCCGGGGAGCGGGGACACCCGGGGCGATTCGCTTCTCCTGTCGAAACTCGTGCGCGCGCAGTTTTTGTATCCACCGCATAACATACTGGGGCTTTGAGCGGGGTCGAACGTGCGCTATTGCCTTCCATTCACAGAACAAAATTGCCCCGATGGGCGGGGACATCGCTTGCTTTCACAAGAGAAAAAAGTGAATGACCCCGCATCAGCCCCGCCCATCCCGGGGTGGGGGGGTCGGGGCAATAAAATTATAGCTGCATTATGAGCCCTGAACCTTTCAGTCACGAGATAATAAACGATTAGAGGCTTCATCGCTCGCATTTTCATTTGACAATGTTAGCCCATCTCAATTTCGCTTCTTTCTCGGTCCAGAAAATCGCTTTCCCTCTTTGCATGGCTTAGATAAGGCTCGAATTGATATTGTATAACTTCAGAAGGTACTCATCTTTCTTCTAAATCACTTTCTCGGAATGTTTACGACCAACAAGTGATGTTAAAATCGTCTGAAATGACGAACGTGCTTCCTCCATACTTTTCGTTCATGTTGTCAAACTGTAGTTACAACAACTGACGTCACAGGGACAAAATGGAGAAAAACGAAGCGTTTCGTGTCACGTGGTTTTTTAGCCTCAAAATTGGCACACTATTTTCCAAATATCTCGAGAACGAAATGAAATATCGTTTTCAGGTTTTTTTGCAGTAGTCTTAGAGTTACTTCCTCTTTCAAACATCAAATTTAAAAAAATCATGACACCCCCACTTTAAAGACAAATATTCGCATTATATATTCACAAATATACATGGGACGTTTCTCATACTAGTTTGGATCAAATAAGTATTCATTAAAAATCTGTGGTTTCGACATGTATCTCTCACTACTTCAACAAGTTTAAGCTCAGTTTTTGTTATATTTGATCCCTGTTGTTAATTCAAATATTGATAATTTTGGTTATTTTCCACACCTGTTCCAAAATAAAGTTTTCGACGAAAATTTCCGTGGGGCTCCGCCCCCCAGCCCCCAGGTAGCTCCCCGTCCACCCCAGTATATTTGGGCTGGTGACGCCCCTGGTTTGTTTTTTAATATTCATACATGAATGGACTGTGAAAAACTATTTATTCTGAAATCGTTCCATTCATGGCTAAGGGACTCTACTACCAAGTTACATGCTGGTATCACATTTTGCACGATTCGACTATTTTTATGTGATAATAGCCCTCACTATTCTGACGTATTACTCTGTTGAGTGCCAAACAAAAAGCTTAAGTAATCTAATAAATAATATCTTATTATTCCATCCTAACTTTTGAGTGTGAAACGAAAAGTTTTGGTACTGTGACTCTGAATCTTCAGCCATTTTGAAAATTTGTTTCAAGGAAAGACTTTCTTATGATTATTCTTTGTTTTGATGGCTCAAATGATTTAATTGGTTTCTTCAGGAGGTGAAAAGCACACAGGAGGAGGCAGAGAATCAGGGAGTGACTCTTGGAAGCAATACATGCGACGATCAACTTGGTAAGAATTTTATTTTTTTGGATTTCCAGGCACAGAGACCGATGACTGTAGCACCCTTTCACCGATTTTTCACAAACCACTTGGCCACAGAAGCAGGCATATCATACTTCATCAAATTAACACTTAACAAAGTCTTTATATTCAAGATGGCTACCAGAGGTATCTGTACCTCTATAAGACTAGTTCAAAGTCTTTACAAATCACTGCATCATGGGAAATGCTAGCAGGGAGAATTGCCAGTATAAAAATGCTGTTTGTGTATTGTCAGCCATGGAAAACCCATCGGGCCATTTGGCAAAAGCTTTCTAAGGAAATTTTCCATTGAGAACTTGCTGCAGGAAATTTTCCCAAATAAATAATACTGAAAGCTTGAAACTTCTCTCTGCCTATTGTAGAAATTACAAGCAACCATCTATTTTTGCAGGAAAAGATTACAAGATTTTCCCTGGTCACAGGACCCGAGAAATATTTTCTAGCTCTAGTGTATGTGTTGGAAAGTAGTTAGTTTATGTACTAATTTACTAATACCAAACTTTCAATCTTATTTTCCAGCACCATCAACTATAGCAAAGAGCTTCCACTCGCCCAGGGAATCAAATTCGAATAATCATAACAGACTGACAAGGCTAAAATGGTAGATTGAATGTATTTTTATGGACTAAGGACATTGGCTATCGATACGGAGGATATTTAAGTTGCCTAGACATTTAGGTAATTATTTAAGTATATCCGTTATTTATACTAAGGGTAATATTTTCTACAAAGAGTGATTTCTATCAAGTGGTTTTGATGCGTGAGCAGCCTTCGACTAGGTATTGTATAGATACTTACAGGATATTCATGAATCTCATTAGGAATTATGTGTAGAAATATATTTTCAATTTTAAATGTAGGGTACTCGATTTCAAAAATAGGACGAACTGGAATAGTTGTTTTTTATGTACTTCTGTCCTTGGTTTCAAAAAGTAGCAATTTTTGATTTTCTTCTGGAGTACTTCATCCATTTGATAAAACGCTTTTCAAGTGGTTTCAAGTATCTCACAACCATCTAAGCCCAACTTAACACTTGCTGAACCCCTAAACTAAACCTTTTGTGGAAGCCACTTAACCCTCAATCTCACTTGACCCTATTTCACTCAACCCTCTTCCGAAAGATATGTGTGGGGATGTAATTTCGTGCTTTAGGCTATGGCTTAAGTATTACGCTTAGGGTATGGGTTATTAGGGGGGAATGTTGAACTGGCCTTACTATGCCCTACATTTGTATCAATTCATTAGAAAATGGCTATATGGATGAACCTCATCGATCAAATGATTGATTAAACTATTTTTAAAATGTAACCCTTACCCTTCCTAACAAAAACCAATACGGTATCCTCTATGCTTGCAAATATGACAGCATATGACAAATACTTCAGTCAAATATGTAAGCGTGCTTACATTTCTGTCAAATCGTTTACTGACTTAATTACTTTCTTCAACTGGTGTTATGTTTCTTCCCAGATTTCTTTTAGGTGCAATTCTAAGAGCCGTTGCAGCATCCACCAGTTGCCTGGCAACTTCACTTGAAGCGTTTCTAGCCTCTTTCTCGAGTAGGTCAGCAACATGGTAAAGAAGCTGATAAAAGCTATAGCACAGACTTGCTCTTCGTAGCCTGTTAAGTTCCTATGAAAAAATAAATAAATTCATGGTAATTGAATAGGTACAACATTTAATCATTTTTTGCATTATTTCCGGGAATAAGATAGTGGTGTATGACATGTTTATGTGATGCAAGTGCCTATATGGGATCCCTATTCTTCTTCGCATGAAAAATCTGAAACATACAGAAACTTTATTGCTAATACCTTGTCTGATATTAATCAGAATACCTGGTTGGAAATCATTTACCTTTTCTCTGACTGGCTTTTTCCTATATGCCTCTTGGTTTAACTTTCAATTTCATTTTTGCAAACAACTCAGATGAGTGCCAGATGCATACTTTCCATAGCTTATAGTGTTTTTTCTATGTTAGAGAGTTTCTTGGAGTTCTGTAATAGTCAATAACCATTTCAATAAGTAAAACCAACAAGGTATCAAAATAATGGAGATAATGCATTAACCATTCACTTTGATCATATCTCACAGCGCCAGTGAGAGAGATTCTACACCAGCTGTTACGAAACAGTCTAAATTCAGGGAAAAGACCTAATATTGAGTGGTTCTTTTTTTTCTATTTCAAACTGATGAATCGTATCTTGCAGGCTGGTGCACGTTGCCATATAGGATCTCTAAAGGTCTATCACAGCTAAAATCTCTCCAATTCAGGGAACAGATTTATTTGCCTGCATCTTTCCACCAAGGGATTTATGTTCCTCTTTTATGCATGGAGAAATTCAGAACTCAGTTCTTGCAAGAAGTGCAATGCCAGTGCATTTATGTGATACCTTTAGTGCCTGTGAAACTCTACCAAATATCCTGGAACCGAATAACTAGAAGCAGTGGTTACCTTAAAGAAAGCTGACTGTTTTTCAGGTAATTTCTTTGCATATCGCATCACTTTCTGGATGTCTGCCTGAAATGAAAGGACAAATGACAAATTAATGCCAAGATTTTAGACTGAAGCAAGCAGATGATAGGTTAAGATGCTTTGTTTTAAGACAATTTCCGTTTAAACTATTCAAGAATTGGAGTGAAATAATATGGTTGCCTACTGCATTTACCAAGTATTATACTCATAAAGAGTTCTTGAAACTATTAGTAAACAATTCTTAGTAAAAATTTCTGGGACAATTCAAAGCCTTTTTCGGGCAGTACATACAATTGTGCTCCTGGATATAAGGCCCCAACTTTTTCATGCACATTTCGGATAAACTCATTTCTTACAAAAATAGTTTCTTACAGTTGACCTGTACCTGTAATCCAGCGTTTTTAACCCAAACAACATTGGGTTGGAGATGATAACTTCTCCGCTTATTTGGAGCAACAGGAAATGGTGTCTCTTCTGCATCTTCTTTTTGATCATACTGGTAAGGGTTTATCTTCAACTCTGCACTTGGACCCAGGTTCTTCATCTCTCCCAACCATGAAATCGAGAGGCCTGGTTCGAAAACGGATAACATCAAAGCCGACTTTTTTCGCGTGTCTGACCAGGAATACAGCATTCCTTGCCAATCAGGACTGAAAATAAGAAAGAATAAAGAATTAAACATGAGGTCGCGATCGCACATTGGATTAGAGTACTAGAGTACCAATCTAGAGGTCATAGGTTTGAGTCTTTCTCCTGTCATTTTCATTCACAAATTATCTTGAATAAAGAAAATATTGGTACAAATAAAATACAAGTACATTTTGAGGAAAATAATGTGACACATTATTGGTGTCCAGTCTTCAGACGTATTCTAGTAAGGTTTGATGTAGAGAATGCTTGTCTGGACTTTGTATTGACTATTAAACAAGAGGTGGTCTAGTTGAGCTAAAAAACTGAAAGTATGACCCACAATTACTCAGCAAATTTATCCGTTCCCTTTCTTGGTGGATCTGTGCTAGGATTGATCTAAACTCGTACATGTGTCCAACTTCTGAAGTTATATGCTTGCCTTGCATGTGCAAACAGACAAGGGAACAGTTTTGTTTTTATTCAACTGGGTTATTTTGGGAGGCTGGATTATGTGGAATTACTGAATCAAAGTCCAAGTGTGAACAAGTCTACTTGCTGATCACGGTATGCTTACCCCAACTGTATGATGCCAACCATTTTCTCAATTTTCAAACTTCCATGAAGAAGAACACAAAAACAGGGTGTTTTGCCATCTTCTTCTGAACAGCCAGTGGAATTCTTCTGATTTGTGCCATCATCCCGAGAAGTCTTTGAAATCGGCATGACAACATGTCTGCTAATGAAGGGAGGATTTGAAATATCAGCAATGTCCAAAAATCCAGTAATTTTCAACTGGGTTGGCATCTTCAGAGAAGCCAATTCTTGATTTTCTGGCTTGTACGAGTTTAACACACTCATCCAGCAGTTCTTGAAATTGGGTGTCGGTGATAAGGTGATATCTGTCTTCAAGTTGCCAGAGAATAATGTTCCCTCATACGAATCATAGTTTGCTTGTATCACTCTTTGAAAACACTGTTGCATGCTTTTAGTGCTCAAAGGGCTGGTAGGAAGGTATATATCCCCAACTTGCCTATTGATATGTATCAATTGTCTGTAATAGCTCAAATTTTCTGTCAGATTTTCATCCATTATTGAGTCTGTTACACAAACTACCGATAAATTGCATGGGAAACTAAATGGAAGAGGGAATTTGCCCTCCTCTGTCCCGTTCTGGCTCAACGATTCCTTAAGAGATCCCTTTCCGGTTCCAACTCGACCATCTGTCACCAAAATCAAGTTTATTGGTGCCGTACAGCCCCATTCGTCCATCACCAAAGTCTCCACTCCTCGCAAAGCATTTTCAATACATGTTTTGTCATAGACATCTAAATTCAAGCACCCCCCTTTAAGAGCAGAAATGTCTCTTGTAAAAGGAACAACAATCTCCCAGAGGGAAGAAAATGCAAGCAGGGCAGAAAATTCAAGTTTACACCTTGCTGACAATTCATCCAGGAAATGGTTGATTCCCTGCACTGCCAGTTGGCTAAGCTTAAGATCGATGTTGTTTCTGTCATGGTCTAGAACTCTCCTCGACATTGATAAGGAAACATCCACAAGTATGACAGTAGGCATGTTTTGTTTTGTCTTCTTTTCACAGTACTATTAGTCTCCTTTTTGTCTTCTAACTACTGTTTTAGATGCAGTTTCTACCATTCAACGACTAAGGTACGCAATAAAAATTGACTTAAAGTGGTATGAATTTCAAAGTGGGCCTAGTAATTTAATAAGAGACCTACTAGGTTAATTCCCACACGCCTCAATACATACAATGCAGGCCTATACCATGCCTATCATAAATCAGGGAAACAGGACTCTTGCGTCAGGCAAATTGACCAACCAAACGAACAAATACGTGCTCGAACTTTCTTTCTAGTTTAGCAGATTGACTTCTCTTCTTTTTCTCGCGAATTAATAGTACTTTGCTCCAAATTTCAGGTTGGTTTTACCATGCTGAAATCTGAATTCTGAGAGACTAATTCACAAAAATATGCCCGTCTCTAATTCGCCAATACTCAGTAAACCTCTGACCCACGGCTAATTTCAGTGTCTGGCCAATCAGGATCCACTAGGATTTTGAGATTTAGTCATATAGAGAAGGCCTAGATAGCTTGTTTTATTCATTCGCGTGTAATTACAAGTAATTGCCACGTTTAAATGAAGGAATTTGTAAATCAAGAAGTGAAAAAAGGTATAACATTTAAGATGTAATGAATTTCATTCTTTAAAAGTATTGTTGCCGTGATCTGAGATATTCCCGGAGAGCCCCGGAAGGCAAAAAGTGAGAAGGACAGACAAATTCAAAGCTTGTGAAAGTCGAAATGACATCATCTAGCAAGTCAAAAACCAAGATTTCACTCGCTCAATATGGCCCTCCACCAGAGCTTCCAAGTGCTGATGACATCATGGAAGACATTGGAAAAGCATCTTTGAATGATATTGTCTTTAAATCTTCTAATGAGTCTGGGAGATTATCAAAACACGAGGAAGAGAGCTTGTTAGCTGTGGCAGAAGAAGGTATGTCAATGTCAGGTATGATTAGGAGGAGGGGGCAGGACACCCCTTTGCAAATTGTTAATGCAATCGATGCTAGAATGGAATAGCATCAGATTTCAGACTTGGGCACGCTCCCAATTTCCCCCGGGAGACTTCGGGTTTGTCATTTAAAGATCAAAGGCAGCGCATATTAAAAACAATTGAAGGCGGCAAAGAATCTCTCTCTGTCTTAGTGAGGTGCTGGTTGGTCAGAGGTTTGGATGCATCCTGGAGATAAATCCAAGTTATTTTTTTGTAGATTGGTCAAATTCTAGAATTACACATTGTTTTCACATTGGTTGCTATTGTTTTGTCGTTCATGAATTGTTTTGCACTGGTATTTAAGAATCGCTGTGGAGATCTAAGGGGATGTCTATGAAAATGACCATATGTATAGCAACTGCAAGCGCGAGTTAAATTGGCACAGATATACATAAAAATGGGGTTTTGGTGAGTTTTGGATCATCATCATATTCCAGCAAAAAATTACACAATGCTCTATGCACTTTATTATAGATACAATAAAAGGAAATCTAGTTTGATATCATAAGATAAAGTTTTGGTAATTTTATGTGTTAAGATTATGCGGTAAGACTATGATACCGCAACATTGATCCCTTTACAGTCCTGAATCAAATAAATACCTTTTCGGAAGAATCTATTTTATACAAAATTTGACTGAAAACCATGGGCGAACCATCAGCTTTTTCTCAAATTTTGCCTGATTTTGAAGGATTTTGTTTTGTTATTTTCATATGTTTTACAGGCAAAAATAGCCTAATTTTGCACCCTAAACAGTCCTGAGTGGATTAAATGCGTTTTTGGAACCATTCATTTTGGACCATATTACCATGGGTGCCCAAGTACCATGGGCCACCCATTAGGTTTTTTTCCAAATTTTAGCTGATTTTGAAGGAAAACTTTTTGTTGATTGTATTGGTTTTCTAAAGCTTCCATAGCCTAATATTGCTACCTAAACAGTCCTGAGTCTATTAAAAGCCTTTTTGGAAGAATTTAGTATTGGCCTATTTTCACCAAAAACCATGGGTTAACCATCAGGCTTTTTTCCAATTTCTAGCTGATTTTGAAGGAAAAGTTTTTGGTGATACTTTGGGTTTTCTAAGGCTATTATTGCCTGATATTCCTCCCTGAACAGTCCAAAGCCTATTTTGGAGAATGTTCATAAAGAAGAACAAGAGATGGAGTGCAATGATTTTTTGATAGATTTAACAGCAAACCAGGTTGGGAAGAGAAACGGACAAATAGGGGTAATTTTTTGATTCAATTTGAATATTTTTTTCTGAATTATGTCTACTTTTCCAGGTAACTCCACTAGCTTTTCGGCAGAAGATAACAGAGACAATCTGACTCCCAAGTTGGCATATGAAATGAGTGTGAAACTCTTAGAAAAACAAAGGGTATCGAAAACACTTTTAAAATCCTTAGATGAACATGCTGGCTCTCTCAACTCACTCAAAGAAGAAATCATAAAACATTTAGAAAGACTGGAGAAGGACAAGCAAATTGATAATTACTAAAGCATTTGTGAAATTATCGTTGTGTATTAAATCTAAAGGAGACTCAAATGACGCTCTCAAGATATTAGAAGAAAGCATGATGGTTGGTCTGTTGTTGTGGTCCAAAGTGGCCCAAACAAAGTGGTTTCAAAAAAGCTTTAGAAGTACTCAAGCAACCTGGGCTGGATTGACCAAAACAGTAAACAACTCCAGGGCTCGAGGAGATGAATTATCAACTAAAGCATTCAAACAACTATGCTGAAAGTGCTTAGCCTTGTTTCATCACAAATGTTCCATTATATAAATCAGCATATCTGGTATATTAAAGGTTTTCTTACGTTTCTTAGGTTTTCTTCTCAATTCACACGGTTTCCGGTACAGGGAAATGTCTATATTTTTTGTTTTTCACCACTGAAGTAACTCATAAGTAACTATTCTATGAAGGCTTGAAATCCAAAATATTTCGGGCTTGCGCAAAATTCTGTTAGCTAGTTGGAAAAAGTATAGATGTCGTGGTTTTTATTGATAATTGGTGAGAAATAAAGGTTTTTAAAATGAATTTAAATGAACAGATTTTACCTGAAAACGCTGAAAACGTACTCAATTCTTAACAGTGCTTTCACTGAAAAGGAAATTTCCTCCGAGAAAAGAACTGGCCCTTTCGAAGAAAAAAGTAGGAAATTAGTTTTGCTTATATTACAGCCCAATATTTCTCTTTTACTGGATCTAAAGCTTATTGGGAAACATTAGCAAACTTGAACTAAAAACCATGGACTTACCATCATGCTTTTTTCAAATTTTTAGCAGATTTTATATTTGAATGTAGCTAGGTATTAGAGCAAAAAAATATGGTTAAATGACTTGGGATGCACTTAAAAAGTAATTAAAGTTTCTATCCCGTCGGAAGAGTTAGCTTCCCTCCGAAGAAATTTTGGACAGCCTAATGGACTAAGAAAAGGGCTTTAGTTGTACGCATGATACGATTCCCCATAGGATAAGACTTTCGATTTCTAAGATTAGAATGTTTGGTAAAAATGATACAAAAACAAAAGTAATTTCTCCTCTTCAAAGAAGGCTTTGATAGCCCTGTGGTCTAATCGAAGGGCTTTATTTGCCAGGACGGTAGTTCGATTCCTCGCAAGGGAAGACTTTTGATTTATATTTTTTTGTCAGTTGTATGATAATCTCAATAGTGTGAAACAACAAGTAACAACATATATGTAATGTTCTTTGTGAGTTACTCATATTGCATCTTGCACTACCCTCCAAGGTATAGAGCACTCTTCTTGGCAATGAAGACACTTCAATACAATTATTTAATGTTTTGTCACATACTTATACTCTTGATCAAATTCTTATACTTCGCTCGTTGTTCTTTGAACATCTTCAGCATTCTTTGTTTATCCTGAGCCATACTCTACTCTTGAATATTTTGTATAAATGATACTAAAGTGATATCTCTCTCACATGTAAATCTCCGATGGCCAAGTGGGCTAAGCCAAGGGCTGCAGATTTTCGGATTGCAGTTCGAGTCCTTGTAAGGTGGGACTTTTGATTTCTAAGATTCATAATGTTTGGTAAAAATGATACAAAAATAATAACACCCTCATCATGATAGCTTGGATGGCCGAGTGGACTAAGCCTAGAGATTCAGATGTTCTGACCGTAGTTCAACTCTTCGTAAGGTAAGACTTTTGATTTCGAAACTCCGAATAAAAATGATATCAACTTCAAACCTTTTCTGTCGGTGAGCTCCGGGTGGTGTGCAGGCAGAGCGCTTGTATCACAGTCGAAGGGTCGAGGGTTCGATCCTGAGATATACGGTTGTATCCTGAAGCGAGCCAAAATCCCCTTGGCATTCCAAAAAGTGGCATTGGCTCCACAGGAATTGTCGAGAGGGGCGCCAGGGGTTGGGGGTCTCCCCTGGCGGCTCCCCGAGGGAAGAAGCAGGGGGATTTTGAAAAAATTTTAAAATTCGATAGAAGAACTAAATAAGAAATGAAAGTAAACTAAACTAAATAAGTGATGAAAGTAAGAAAACAAATTTTGCTTTTTTAGTTTCATTACTTACTTAGTTAACTAGATAAGGAAGCATCTTTCGTTCCTTAGTTGCTAACTGTTGTTTCTATTGTAAGTTAGTTGATTTCTGTATTTAGTTTCTATCGTTAACAATAGAATTTAAAGAAAGCATCTGTATAGTTTCATAGTTTCTAAGAATACAAACTGAAGAAATCAACTAATAAGTTTCTTTAACTTCTAAAGAAATTTAGTTAGTTAACGATAGAAACTAAATACAGAAATCAACTAACTTACAATAGAAACAACAGTTAGCAACTAAGGAACGAAAGATGCTTCTTTATCTAGTTAACTAAGTAAGTAATGAAACTAAAAAAGCAAAATTTGTTTTCTTACTTTCATCACTTATTTAGTTTAGTTTACTTTCATTTCTTATTTAGTTCTTCTATCGAATTTTAAAATTTTTTCAAAACCCCCCGCTTCTTCCCTCGGGGAGCCGCCAGGGGAGACCCCCAACCCCTGGCGCCCCTCTCGACAATTCCTGTGGAGCCAATGCCACTTTTTGGAATGCCAAGGGGATTTTGGCTCGCTTCAGGATACAACCGTATATCTCAGGATCGAACCCTCGACCCTTCGACTGTGATACAAGCGCTCTGCCTGCACACCACCCGGAGCTCACCGACAGAAAAGGTTTGAAGTTGATATCATCTTTATTCAGACTCTAGAAATCAAAAGTCCTACCTTACTAGGAATAGAACTACGGTCCGACCATCTAAAGATCTTTGCTTAACCCACTGAGCCACACAAGCTTTCTTAATTAGAGACACTACTGCTGTATCATTTTCACCAAATATCATAAATCTGAAAAATCAAAAGTCTTGGCTCACAAGGAAGCGAACCACGGCCGGAACTATTAAAGCCTTTGGGTAAGTCCACCCATTCAGCTTTCTTATTAGGAAAGGTTCTACTTCTATATCATTTGTAAAACGTTATAAATCTTAGAAATCATAAGTCTTACCTTACGAGGATTAAAGATGTATCATTTTTTACTGGACATAATAAATCTTGGAAATTAAAAGTGATGTCTAACGAGGACTCGACCTGCGGTCCGAATGACTATAGCGCTCAGCTTAGTCCACTTGGCCATCAAAGCTTTATAAATGAGAGAGGTATAACTCTTGTATCATTTTTACCAAATATAATGAATCTTAGACATCAATACTCATGCCTTAAGAGGAGTCAAACCACGGTGCGTGCAACCAAAGCTCTTTGCATAGTCCTCTCGGCCTTCCGAATTTTCTTACGACGAGGGAGAAGGCTAGCCTCCTATAGCGCACTAGACTTCCAGCTTTTCGACAGTGCCTCCAATTAGAAGGAAATTTCCTTCTAGAACAAAACCGGCTCTGTCGAAGAAGAAAATTAAATTTGTTTATATTACAGCCCAAAATGCTCAATCACTGCATCTGAAGCATATTTGGAAACATCATTTTTCAGCGAAATTGAAGCAAAAACCATGGACTAACCATCATGCTTTTTTCCATTTTTTGCCGATTTCATTTTTAGAGGTGACTGTGTATTGAAGCGCGGAATTGTGGCTTCATGCCTTGGAACGTAATTACAAAGCAATTTTAGTTTCTATATATGGTTTCCTAAGAAAAGTATCACGAAAAGAATTCAAAAGAAATTTGAAGCAAAATAAGAAAAGAGAAAGGAAACTTTACCTTGACAATGTGAAAAGAAATTTCCCTCTAAGTGAAAGCACAATCATGGATTGCGTGCGTTTTCAGGTCCTATAAAAGCCTGAAATTGGTTCAAGTGAAAATGAAAATTGTTTTGAAAATGTTTATTTCTTGCAAATTTTTATCAAAAACTATGAGCTAACGATCGGGCTTTTTTCAACTTTCGGCTGATTTTGAAGAAACAATTTTTGGTGATGTAACGGGTTTTCTTAGCCTGCTTTAGCCTAATATGGCTTTGAGAACAGTCCTGAGTGGATTAAAAGCCTATTTGGGACCATTTATTCTGGACCAATTTCGACTAAAAACCATGGGCTAACCATCAGGCTCTTTTCACATTTCTGGCTGATTTTGAAGCAAAAGTTTTTGGTGATCTTATTCGTTTCTTAAGGCTATAATAATCTAATTTTTCTCCCTTAACAGTCCTGAGTATATAAAAAGCCAATCGGGAACCATCTATTTTGGGCTTATATCTACCAAAAACTGCGGGCAAACTAACCATCAGGCTTTTTTCTAAATTTTGGCTGTTTTGGAAGGATTTTTTTGGTGATACCATACGTTTTCTAAGGCTATTTAGCCTAATATTGCTCCCTGAACAATGCTGAATGGATTAATAGCCTATTTGGAACCATTTATTTTGGGCCAATTTTGACCGAAAACCATTTGTTATCCATCAGGCTATTTCCAACATTTGGTTGATTTTAAAAAGAAAGTATTTTTTTATGCGTTTATATTATGCGTTTTCTGGTTCTATTTTAGCCTAATATTTTGTCGAGAAAAGTCCGAGTAAAGCATATTTGTAACCTTTTCATTATGTTTATTATTACTACTCTGTTAAGGCCAAATGTCCAATTTTGCCATCAAAATATACCATAATCGATGAGATGTTGTCCCGATTTGTCTTTTCTTATACAATAGCTTCTTTGTTAATTTTCATTCCTGAAACAAACAAAATGTTGAAAATTACTTTCAAACATAAGAGGAGATACATGGCAATGAAACCCATTAAATTAGAATGATTTGCAAGAAAAGAGCTTGCCTCTGGAATACACTAATGCCAACTTTGATGGCATTCTAGATTCACAAAACATTTCAAAATAGGTATGATGTATATTTTGCTGTTTAGACGTTTCAGCTTGGAACATAACTTTGTAGTATTCCTATTTTCTTTTGTGCTTTTCTATTGTTATTCATCACCACAATCGTTTGTGGCTTTGTATTTCGGTAGTTTCGTAACTTTTTAACACATTTATTCAGTGACCCAAGCTAGATAAGCTATGCTTTTCTTTGGTCGCAAGTATTATTGCTACATAGTTTAACTAGTCTTATACAAATAATTGCACGTTGCAAAATAATCGAAACACTGACTCAACTTTTTGGCAGAATAATTTTGGTTGGTATTTAAATTGTAAGAGATTGGGGAAATAACCTAAGAAAATAAAGACAAAGGCATACGAGGAAGAGAAACAAGGAAAAATATGATACTGGAACATGATGTAATGTACCAAAAAGGTAACCTTAAGTATTCTGCCGAAATGTTGAGTCAGTGTTTAGATTGTCAAGTATATAATCTAAATGATAAAGAAAAGTTTGGAAAGGGGCAAAAGTAGTCTATTTTATCTTTAATTACCTCTTTGATTACTAGCCGAAATGCCTAAATTTAGTTGCTTAATTGGTAGTGCTATTCTTGTATAGCTTAATTCTGGGCAGAAGTGTCTTGTCACTAAAGAAATTGTTCTTTCGACCAATGCAATTTATTATAGATTTCATTGCTTAATTACTAATTAACCTAATTGGATGATAAATAGTGCTGCTGCTTGATAACTAGCATAATTGCTTATTTGCTCCTAAGCAATCTCTGTTGGGGTATTTATTAGATACGAAACATAGACATCTTCTTGTTGCTAAAGGCGTTGCTAAGGATAGACGTCATATATCAAAAAGTAAAAGGACAAAAGACATCTTTGGTTCTAGGTAAGGTGGTTTAGGGGGCAAGAAATTCCTACGGATTCGACCCTAGCATACGGACTATTACATGAATTCATGAATACACAAAGCTATGAATTAGACATGTGTATCAGAATCAGGTGCAGAATACATTTTGCATGCAGCAAATGAGAACAAACGATGCTTGAAAAAAGATACTTTTGCGAAAATGAATTTGAAATCGCTTGTTTATATTCTTTTGCAATGTTCGGTTGGTGCTTGTTTAAAAAAACTGACCCCTGGAATCTTACGTTACTAGGCTTGATAACTAAAAATCAATGTATTTTTGGATGGCACTTTACTTGAATAAGGTGTTTTCGAATGAGGTTTGCTCTCTATTGGTGTAAAAATATTCAAATTTGGCTCGTAGCAGTATGGAACTGATTACGTCATTACATTATGAATTATAGTATGAAATTGGTATAAGGATGCACCAAAGGTCATCTATCCCGTTACCCCCTGGGGGTAGGGGTTTATAATAAAAGCAAGGCTGTAAAAATAAATTCGCTTGTCTCCCTTAAAGTATTCTAGGCCTAGATACACTGTTTACTTTACCTGACAGTTGAGGACTTTGTCAAATGGTTTATGAATCCCAGTACTTTTGCTCTTTTTCATTAGTGATTTCACTAGTCGATCGCTTAGTTGAGAGTCGATCCGCTAGCAGAGCCTTTTTTAAGAAATTGTTGGTGGGGGGGGCAAATTCTAAAAAGGGGATGATGGGGCAGTTTGGTCTCGTCATGGTGTGCCGAAGGCACACACGCAATGGCCAGAGGCAATTGCCTAAACGACTGAGGGTCTGGGGACAGCCCCCCTAAAACAGTGGGTGTAGGGCAGGGCCCTGGTAGGGGTCCAGGGAGTGAAGCCCTCGGAAGCTCCTGACATTTTGTCATTTCTGAGGTCTCAAAATGGCTGACAATCCTTTAGTTTAAAAAAGGCTCTGTCCACTAGTCGCTAATAGATCGATTAGTCACTAAGGAATCTCAACCTACCTTTTACCGGACTGTCCGCCATCGTCATCTTCGACCGGCCTAGATCCTTATCACAAAAGGCTGGAATTCGCCATCAGAAATTTGAAGTTCACTGGCGCTCCAAACTCACATCGAACATCTAGACTTAGAAATGTGAAGAAACCCATACTTCGTTAAGCTAGAAAGTTCATTCACCAACGGTCGTCTTGTTTCTCACAGATCAGCGTTAATTCGTCCGCCATTGCTAACAACAACAACAACAGGAAATTCGATGAGTACACTGCAGGGTTTTCAACCAGTGCATTCACTTTTTATGTCGTGGATGATTAATTGATTATAAAAACAACAACAAATGAAAAAGCACTGGTTGAAAACTATGTAGTGTTATCATTCTGAGTAGAATGTTCAATGCTTTCTCCCTCAAATTCACTTTCACTGTGTCAAGGAAAGACTTCCTTAGAATTTGCCTCCTTTTCTCCAAATTTCCCTATCCTATCCTTTAAGATAAAAATCAGAGCTTGTTTTCGCTTATCAAGTTGCCTTTCACAGTATCAAGGAAACATTTTCTTAGCTGTTCCTTCTTTTTCGAATCTCAGTTGCGTAGCAGCACCATCAATACTGAGTAGATGCTGCAGGCAGATGGGAAGTTTCTTGATCTCTATTCGGTAATTGCTTGGCTTCACTTTCTCTTGTGAAAGAGGCTTCAAAAGTTGCCACCTGTCAATCGCAAATTTTTTGTCATTCCCTGATTTTCATTGAGTTCTATCTTCTCGTCTGAACGAGGCTGACTAGCATCTTGCACTCTTCTCTTGGCATTGACTATACAAAAAATAATGTTTAGTATATTTGTTTGTTCTATTGTTTTGTATAGCAATGGCAAACAAAAATATATTTAAGAAACTTCCAGCTCTGGTCCAATTTTTCGATTTCTTATAAAAAGTAAGCAAGCTCCCACTGTTGCTAGGGTGATAAATTGCTGGACAATACCTTCAATCCTAACTGCTGACGACAGCACATTTTACATTTCAACAACAAAGGCAATCAATATCAGCGTACACGGATGGTCAACCTTGGTTCAAACGAACCTTTGAACTGTCAATAAAACTCTTTTCGTGTTTCTTATAAAATTTATTTTTCTTGAAAAATAAACATATTTGTAAACACACAGTCATGCAATATTTCAATGAGGATTTGTTAAGCTCGAAGGACAAGAAGTTAAGCTTTTTATCCCTCATCCCTCATCTTCTTCTTCAAATATCGAAACGTTTCCTTTAAAACGAGGGAAACAATAGCGAAAAATAGGTGTGACGTGACGTCATATAATACGAAATCCCTTTTTCGCAGAGAAAGAACATGCTGGACTCGACGTCTTTTCACAAACCCATGTACTATGAATAAGTAGAACTCATAAATCAAGACGAGGAACTGTGCCGGAAACTCCTTCATTGTCAAAACTGCATTTTTCACATTTTGTCTCCTGTTCTAGAGACACTTCGTTGAGCGTTTTCACGATTTTGTCTCCCGTTTAGGAGGTCGCCTCCAGAACAATAGACAAGTTTTCCGAACGGGCGAGTTTCTCTGTCTCATCGACCAAAAGAGCAATCAAAAAAGTCGGAATACATTTCGAAATAAGATGATTAATAGTTTAAACAATATTAATAAACTCATTCTTCAACTCACCAAAAATGGCAAGTTTCTCGAATTCTATTATCCTAGCACCACAGGGATGCAAGAGATTTATTCAGAAGCACCTTCGCAGGGACGAGGTACAGTATTTCAAAGTAAGAATAATTGGGGTTTAAGTTGTTGCTATGGCCGTTGCTATGGCAAAATACTTGATAAGGGTACCTTCAAATTAATTCTTAAAGCATTTATATTGTCCTAACGCGTCCAGGAAGAATATAAAGATATAACAGCCTTTTAAATCAGCCAAAAATTGGACAAACCTGATGTCTAGCTCATAGATTTTAGTAATAATTGGCCCAAAATGAATTCTTGTAAGCAGGCTTTTAATCAACTCAGGACTGAGGAATATACTTTAAACTCACTCAGGAATTTGATCAAATTTTCAGTTGATTTTTGCGTTTCTGATGCTTTTATAGCCTAATATGGCTGCCTGAACAGTCCTGAGTGTATTTATAAAGAGATCGTTATGCTGAAATTGTGATAGTTGCAGCTTGAGCTAGGTCGAGGGGCATCCAAGGGTTACTTCAATAAAAAGTAATATTAAGACGCGCGCTAGTCTTGGGTAGGCAAATAGAAAAATCTTCCCTAAATCAATTCTTCCCTATAAAAATCTTCCCCTAATCACGGAGGCAGGCAAGATAAAGGTTTGACAACTTTTAACGAAAGATAACATTGAAAAAAGGTTATCTTTAAAGGCCTTTAAATGTCATTCTATTATCATAAGCAGCCGTAAGAAGATATGGGGCTCTTTTCCTTTTGGTGAAAGGTCGTGTGTAGAGAACACCTTTTATGGGTCGTCGTCCACAATTTAATGCTGAACATTTTCCATTGCTTCTTACGACGTACCTGATCTGTTATAGTTTTACCAAGAAGTGAAAAATATCAAAGTTTGGTAGAATCGCTTTCTGGTTTGTCACTGTTCTGTCTTTGAAAGGCCAAATCGTACATAAATGCGACGTCGACTTTAATTTCCTCATTCTTGGCCTCCGCTACCGCTTCGGTGAGATCTGGGACCGACTTAGTGACATCTTTACAATGTGTCTTTGCCTCTGCCGCAGAGGTAGAGAAGTGCCTTTGAAGAGACTTTTCGTCTGTTTTTGAACCAGTGCCAGATACATTTTCAGATGCTTCAGGCTGAATTGCTTTGCCCCTTGCTTCAGCTTTTTGGGCAGATGGGTAATTTCTAGCATCATCGCTACTTTGGCTCTCTGATAAATGAACAACCGGATCTGAGGCTAGATTTTCCTTACTTTGTGCCGGGGTAGTGGCAGTAGATGTACCCTTGATGCGTCCCATTGCGATGGAAGATACGTTTGTATGCGGCGAAGCAGACCCGGTCTGGCTAGAAGTGAGGAAGGAGCCGTGTTTCTTGCGCTTCCGTAAAAACCGACGTGACAGTGTAGATTGTGTTCCATTGTTAGGGCAGCAGCAGCATAACCAGCCTTTGACGATGTCTCGGCACTGCTTCCTAGAAAGGGTGTACAGGAAGGGGTCCAGGACGAAGTTTAGGAGCAGAAGTCTGGAGACCTGGACATCAGCCCAAGCGTCCACCCATAAGCCAGTGAGGTTGCAGATGATTCGGATCTGGAAAGAAGAAATAAGATGTTAACAAATAATCTATCAAAGTAAGAATCTATAAACGCTAGTAAACAAATACAGAACTGCAATAACTTAACAAACATCTCAGCGTTTTTTAAGGTCTTTGACTGATGGGCAAAACATGAAAAGGGTTTGCCCCCAAAAGTTTACGCGGTTTACTGGAAGACGAACGTTTGTATAAACTGCCCGTGAAATGTAGTTTTCACAGGCCCCCAAATTATTATCCATATTTGCAAAAACATACTATCACCAAAAACCAACAAACATACCCAATTATTTTTCCTTTCAAAAGAATTTATGATCTAGGTGATGATAATCATTTAAATTTTACAAGTACAAATACTGAAAGGTCCCTAATTTAGACTTGGGCCACAGGTGCAAGAGTGCTATGTTTCTTCCACTGCTGGGGCAAGCCCAGAGGCCTACTGTACCAAATGGCCCACCTTGCAATAGCTTACCATAAAGGGGACCCAACAGATGAGAAACAGCAAGGAAATCAGAATGACTGTCTTTGCCAGTTGGCGCTCATTTACATTTGAAGAAGACTTGGTTTTAATTCTATCCCCGACATCCGAATCTTCATTCATCAACTTCTTCTCTGTCAAATTTCCCCTCAACAGTGCTCTCTTCTTGCTGGTAACCAGCAGACACATGGCGAGCTTCACGTTACATACCACGTTGACAACCAACAGAGAAATACCAAGGAAGACGTAAAATATAGCATAGGCAATGTTGTCCTTGTTTTTCGCAAACCAATTTATTGTGCAGAAAGTACCAGTTAGATTTCGGACAAAGTTACCAGAGCGTGACAAGGGTATAACAGCGATGACGAATGCTAATACCAGAATAGTGGCAATTATAGATGCTGTTTTCTTAAGAGATGCCGTTTTTCGGTATGTGAAGGGCTTCCAGACGGCAAACATTCTTTCTACAGCCATTGACGTTGCAAGCGACCCGGATGCAAGACTGGCAAACATTGTAGAGACCCCTTGGAAGTTGCACATCTCCATCCCCCCTATCCATTCTTTCTTCAGGTAGCACAGTAAAGTTGGAAGCGTGCAAAACACAATTCCGTAAAAGTCTGTGGCTGTCAAGGCAAGGACCAAATAATTTGCAGCTTTTGAAGTTCGTTGCTTCCTCACGAGTTTTAGTGTCGTCAAAAACGCAACCACATTTGCAACTGTCCCAGGCAAAGTGATGAGAAACAGGATTAGGCCCTGTTTTGGTTGTAGTGGCAGATACCGCCATTTTGAATCAGAGCTGTTTCTCAATCTTGATACATTCGGTTGTAACGTCACGTTGAATAATAAAGTTGCAAGACTTGTAGCAACAGTTGCGTTCGACATTTTCTTGCTTTCGGCTCCACTTTTGATTATTCGAGTGAATTCCAGAATGAAAGTTTCGAATTTGAGCGATGAGTGAGCTTCATTTCTTTTTACGATTTGTAGATAACTGACCCGGAATAAGGCCTTACTGTGCTTTTTGTCCTACAACAATAACGCCCACTGAGCATTCTCATAAAATAAAATCGTTTTGTTTGCTACACCTACGAGGCCTGAGTCAATCAGTTATGAAATCTGACAGAGGAAGATAATAGACTTTTTCAATAAACTCATTTTTGATCTCTACTTCGACTATTGTGATGGCAAATCCGCTCTGATTACTAACTCAACAAACATTATCCAGGAATGCTTAAGAAAAGCCAATCCCATTTCCACAACTGTGATAAGATAAAACCTGTTCAAAATCTCATCTTTCCAAAACAATTTCTTCTGAAAACGCGTCACCCTTTATTATTTGCTTTTATCGCTTAGAAAACACTGAAAATGGGTTAGGAATGAAGATCACTTTCGAAAAACAAATATTCAGATACCGTCTAGAAAGAGGCTGGGTGCAGAAACAAAGATAGCGAGATCTACTAAATGAATGGAGACAATTTGCGAGAATGAAAAGACCCGGAGTGAGACTCGGGCCCACGACCTGTAGATTGGTACTCCAGTGGGCTATTCCACTGCCAATAAGAATACCAACTTGGTACCTACCAATCTAGAGGTCGTGGATTCGAGTCCTACTCGAGTAATTTTGACTCTTTGCAAATTATCTGGATTGATATTCCAAATACCCTGCTTCTTCTAAAATTGTACTAAATCGTAAACACAAAATCAAAAAAGCACTACTACCTACTTTGTAACGATTTCGAAAGGATTTCACAACGAGATCAGAATATATCGGACGAGTTTAAACAATTCGCAAACGACTTGGAACGATTCTGTAACGATTGGCAACAAAAACAAAACGATTTTCAACCATATGTTGCAAAACTTTCGATACGTTTATTTCGAAATTCTTATTCATATCTTTCTTCTTCATGAATTGAAGATTGTGTTCAATGCACTTTCAGAACGCTTATAGAAGATAGGATACACAAAGGAAAAACTCTTTGATACTGCTACTAACAAATTCATGTCTCTCTTTTTAGTTGTCTGAGAATTGTCTTAAAGAAAGACATGAATTGCCATTAGCAGTACAAAAGAGTTTTTCTTCGTTTATCTTCGTTCATTTCAAAATAAACCTGAAGATAAGTCAAACTTCCACTCACCATGAAAGGAAACCAGCAGATGATGAAAAGGACAGAAATAGCTCCAATCGACTTGACCAATTGCATTTCATTCTTCTGAGAGGTGATGTTTTCATTCGGCTGGTTCCGGTTTTTATCAGCTGCAGCAAAGCCATGGAGACGAAGCCGCTTTCGTTTCATTTGGTAGAGGGAGATTCCAATCCGAATATTGCAAAGCACCACCACAATGACCAACAGGATTCCCAGCACTGCGTAAAACACGGAATAGAATCTATCCGCGGTGCTCTCAGCAAACCAGTTGACAGTGCAGTACGTTCCCGTCAAATTCCGCACGTAATCTCCCACTCCCGCGAGCGGCAAAACGGCAATAAACAAGGCCAAAATCCACGTCACAACGACGATGATAAAAGTTTTCTGGACTGTCACATGCTTTTTGTAAACAAATGGCTTCCAAACAGCGAGGAGGCGATCAACGGCCATGACAGTTGCGAAAATCCCGGAACCAAGGCTCGCAAAAATTGTCGACACTCCTTGGTAGTTACACATCGTGTCGCCACCGACCCAATCCTTGAACAGGTAGCACAGTAGCGTTGGGAGGGTGCAGAAACAGATCCCATAAAAATCGGTGAAATTCAGAGCAAGGATCAAGTAGTTTGGAGCCACAGCCTGAACTCTTATCAGCTTCCATGTTGTTATGAAGGCGACCACGTTAGCCAGAGTCCCCGGCAAAGCGATTAGAAACAAAATCAGTCCTTGCTTCGGGTCGAGGGGAACGTAGGGCCACGTGTCGTTGTTTGGCACAGCCTGAGCGGCAGTAAGAGTTAAGTTCGGCGTTGTCGACATCACAGAATTCATAACTCCACCAGTAAAACGGAGAGGAAATCCAAATCCGAAACAGGTTGGGTTTCTCTTGGAGAATGGAGAGCTCTTGAATATATCAATATTAGATTTCCTCGTACTGAATTGCGGTCGTGTTGGGACGTGGTCATCAATTCTTTTTTAGATTTCATGGGTTTGTTCTTGAGCAGATGTGTTCAAATTGAAGGACAAATATTGACATCTCGTTGATTGCAAATCACATCATGAGTTGGGATGAACAATTACGTTTTCGAGTCTGAGCAGCAGGCAGGAGTTTTGATTTGACAAGCTGTTAGCGTGTGGACGAGGCATTTTGCTAATTCCTTTCTCTATAGAGTTCTAAAGTGTGACGTCACAAAAAATCTATTTTTAGAATTTTGGAAGTTTGGCTCCATAATTTGAAAGAGCTTCCAAAATTACATCAAATGGATGCAAAATCACCTCTGTATGTTGAATATTAACTGAGATATAACCATTTGAAAAATTGACTTTCAATAGGAAATCTCACATTATGGAGCCAAACTTCCAAAATTCTAAAAATAGATTTTTGTGACGTCATCACTTTAGAACTCAATTCTATGCGTTTGATTCACATCTATGGATTAATGGGCCCTGAAGAGGGAGTATTGGTTCCAATGCTCAGCACTGAAATAATCGAAATTCCCAATCCCATTGAGCAAAATAGAGAAATTCCTAATCTTGGCGTGTTTCATCATCCCAACTTACTTTTTCATTTAAAAATCCTAGTCCAAAGAAGTCAAATTTTCCTAGTTAAAAGTTAATCCCAGTTCCCAATGTGCCCATTCCTGACCATGTCATTAAACAAAGCACAGGGTATTATATAAAACGATCTAGAAGAAACAACCGAACTTAAAAGGAGTCACACGAAGGGCCAGGAAGAAGCATCTCGAAATAGGCCTAAATAAAAAGACAGCTGACATTATTTACGCAGTGCATGATGGGAATTTTCCCCTTAGCAACACGTAGCTACCGAAGCTGCTACGGCCTAAATCTGTCATAGCTGCAGTCGAACTGCAAAATAAGTTTTGGTAGCAATAAATTGCCAAGGGTCATATCTGCATTATGCAGCAAAACTAGTGTAAGTTTATTGCTTTTTCGGACATAATTTGGATGCACAAAGCTTTGCAATTATTGCAAATAAATTCCATTGAAAAGATTCAAATTGAACGAGCAGTATTGGCCTATTGAGGTATGGTTGTGGAAAGCTTGGCTCAGTTGTTGGCTAGAAATGATACAGCCAGACATGAATTCCAAGAAACTACGAACTAATTCTCACAAGAGGACGTTTTAAAATCAAACATATAAAATAAATCACTATTTGATTAACAATGACGAATTTTAATGAAAATAATTATTCTTTTTTTCATTATCTACAATAATCATCACTGTTCGTACGCATTAAAAATGTTCTCGAATGTATGGAAATTTTCCAAGTCGATTAAAGCATTAGCAAACATTTTCCAAGAATTCGTTGTTTATTTTCAAGCAAATGATTATTTCAAAAATATACTATCCGCAATACTTACTATTTCATTCGACTTTTTTTCAACCAGCAATGATAGTTTTGCCATCATATCTTCTTGCATCGTCCATTTTCATTTTGATGGTGTTGGCAGATTTCATCGGGCTGCCATTTTTTTTCCTATATTCTAGTCTTTCGTCGAGTTACTACAACAGATTCCTTGATGCTTTTCATCAGTCGTTTGGTTGGTGCATCTTTGGATATTTTTAGAGCCAGCAATGTATTCAGTCGTAAAATGAGTGTTTGTGCTTTTGCTGTGCGAGGAACTTGCAGTTCGTTCAATAGTCTCTGAGCCAGAAATCCCCAATTGTTTTTTGTCATTACTTGTTGATTTAGAAATTCGAAGGATTCTTAGGTGTGGAGGCAGAGCCTTCTCTCTCTTTAACGATTTTTGATTCTTCTGGGCTATATTCTTCAAATTTATCGATATAGCGATCCTTGAAGTAGTCTTGATACAAGAGCTCATTCCTCAACATCTGTTTACAAAACAATTTGTATTTCCTGTCAGATTCTTTTGCAGTTTGTACCCCTTGCTTCTTACCATGTATCTGGTTTGTTATAAATTTAACAAGAAACAAAAATTTCAAAGCTTAGTAATCACTTTCTAGTTTGTCACTGTCCTGTCTCTGAAAAGCCAAATCATACATAAAGGCAACATCAACTTTAATTTCCTCATTCTTGGCCTCCGCTACGGCTTCGGTGAGATCTGGGACTGACTTGGTAACATCCTTACGATGCGCCTTCCCCTCTGCTGCAGAGGTAGAGTAGTGCCTTTGAAGCGACTTTTCATCTGTTTTCGGACTAGTGTCAGATACATTTTCAGACGCTTCAGGCTGAATGGCTTTGCCCCTTGCTTCAGCTTTTTGGGCTGTTGGGTAATTTTTAGCATCATTGCTAATTTGGCTCTCTGATAAATGAACAACTGGATCTGAGGCTAGATTTTCCTTACTTTGTGCCGGGGTAGTGGCAGTAGAGGAAGCCTTAATGCGTCCCATGGCAATAGAAGATACATTTGTATGCGGCGAAGCCGAGCCAAATTGGCTAGTGTTAAGGAAGGAGCCGTGTTTCTTACCGTTGCGTGAAAACCTACTTGACAATGTAGATTGTGTTCCATTGGTAGAGCAGCAGCAACATAACCAGCCTTTGACGATGTCTCGGCACTGCTTCCTAGAAAGGGTGTACAGGAAGGGGTCCAGGACAAAGTTTAGGAGCAGAAGTCTGGAGACCTGGACATCAGCCCAAGCGTCCACCCATAAGCCAGTGAGGTTGCAGATGATCCGGATCTGAAAAGAATAAATAAGATCTTAATAAAAAAGCTATCAAAGTAAACAGTTCTACACAGGCTTGCAAACATAACTATCATATTCTGCATATCTACTCTAGATGTGACTCCAATTATGGCACCATTTATATTAGACATAAAGTACTAGTAAATTTATTCTGACATGGTTCCGGTCATGTCTGTATACAAGTGATCATAAAGCATTACTCACAGTGTGCTTATACTAATGTTAATTATGTTCATTTATGATAACTTATGTAACAGCATCATAATACCGAACTGCACTAACTTAACAATAACTCAGCTTTTTTAACGTTTTTTATAGGTGGGAAAAACATGAAAAGGGGTCCCCAAAATTTGACAAGGGTAAAACCAACAATCATTCCCAAATATTTTTCTTTCCAAAAGAATTTATGATCTAGGTGATGATTATAAAACAATTAATTTTTACAAGTACAAATATCTAAAGGACCCCATTTTGACCTAGGCCTTTGGAGCATAAGTGATATCTTTCTTGTACTGCTGGGGCAAGCCCAGAGACCTACTTGACAAAATGGCCCACCTTGCAATAGCTTACCATAAAGGGAACCCAACAGATGAGAAACAGCAAGGAAATCAGAATGACTGTCTTCGCGAGTTGGCGCTCGTTTACATTTGAAACTGATTTTGTTCTAATTCTATCCCCTACATCCGAATCTTCATTCATCAACTTCTTCTCTGTCGAATTCCCCCTCAACAGTGTTCTCTTCTTGCTGGTAACCAGCAGACACATCGCGAGCTTCACGTTACAAACCACATTGACAACCAGTAGAGAAATACCCAGGGAGACGCAAAATATGGCATAGGCAATGTTGTCCTTGTTTTTTGCAAACCAATTTAATGTGCAAAATGTTCCAGAGCGATTTTGGACAAAGTTACCAGACCGTGACAAGGGTATGACAGCGATGACGAATGCCAATACCAGAATAGTGGTAATTATAGATGCTGTTTTCTTAAGAGATGCCGTTTTTCGATATTTGAAGGGCTTCCAGACAGCATACATTCTTTCTACTGCCATTGACGTTGCAAGCGACCCAGATGCTAGAATGGAAAACATTGTAGAGACCCCTTGGAAGTTGCACATCTCCATCCCCCCTATCCATTCTTTCTTCAGGTAGCACAGTAAAGTTGGAAGCGTGCAAAACACAATTCCGTAAAAGTCTGTGGCTGTCAAGGCGAGGACCAAATAATTTGCAGCGTTTGAAGTTCGTTGCTTCTTCACGAGTTTTAGTGTCGTCAAAAACGCAACCACATTTGCAATCGTCCCAGGCAAAGTGATGAGCAACAGGATTAGGCCCTGTTTTGGTTGTAATGGCAGATACCGCCATTTTGAATCAGAGCTGTTTGTCAAACTTGATACATTCGGTTGTAACGTCACGTTGAATAACAAACTTGCAAGACTTGTAGCAACAGTTGCATTCGACATTTTCTTGCTTTCGGCTCCACTTTTGATGAAGCCGGGTGAATATTTACGTTCAAATTATTCGAGTGACTGCCAGAATGAAATGATTGAAGTTGAGGAGTGAGTGAGCTTTCATTCTTCCTACAATTTGTAGATAACTAACCCTCACCGCAACAAGGCCTTACTATGCCTTTTGTCCCACAACAATCGCGCCCACTGAGCATTATCATCAACCAAAACCGATTTTCATATTTTTGTTTGCTACACCTACGAGGCCTGAGTCAATCAGTTATGAAATCTGACAGGGGAAGATAATTAACTCTTTCAATAAACTCATTTTTGATCTCTACTTCGACTATTGTGATGGTAAATCCGCTCTGATTACTAACTCAACAAACATTATCCAGGAATGCTTAAGAAAAGCCAATCCCATTTCCACAACTGTGATAAGATAAAATCATTCAAAATCTTTCCAAATAGACAGGGAATTTACCATAACATTCCAGCAAATCGGTATAACCGAAAATCTAAACGTAGTTTTGGAATCCTTGAGGGGGGCAGTCATTTTAAGCCCTAGGGACATTCTGGGAAATGAGCCATTGTGACGTAATTGATGACGTCATGTGACCACGGTTACAAGAAATCCTACCTCCGAATATTCGATCGCTGATCACATCATTGTAAAGAGCATCAAAAACTGAGCAAATACTTATATTACACTGATGTTATTTGACTTACCCTTCAAAAGATATAACGTATTGAAAAGTACTTTCTTTGGATGGTACAGAACTTCAGTATAGCCAGAAATATCGGAAACATAATGATATGTGTTCGTTTCATTATGTAGCCGATATTGCTGGCTGTATTGAAAAGTGTGGAAAAGTTCAAATGGCAAATAGAATTTGAGTCTATCAGTCTGTTAATTTCAATTGTTTGATTGGAATTAAACGAGGGAACGGTTTTTATAATTGTTTCTGTATAGAAATGAACAGGACATTTCAATAGGAGCTACTGATTTGAAATTAAAGCTAAGCTAAATCGAGTTATTGAATTTTAGGATTGAATTTCTATTGCCAGTTTATCGCAGCCATTTGGCAGACAAATCGTCACTTGAAGAGGTATCATAAGTACTATGGAGGGATATCATCTGTACGATGAAGGGATATCATAAGTACTATGGAGGGATACTGTCAGTAATCGAAGGATATTTAGTGCTTTTGAGGGGTATCATCAGTACATTAGAGGGATATCATCAGTACAGTGGAGAGAATTCGGTACAGTCGGATATCCTCCATCAAATGTACTGAAAATATGCCTCCGTCATACCGAAGATACCGTACTCATGATATGTCTCTACGCCGAGGGGGGGTAACTCCAATAGGGGACCTGGTATACATGTGCCTGCCCGGGTTATGGGTCAGTTTGCGATATTTTGCCAGTTTATGGGTCATCTTATGAAGTTTCGCCCGGGTTATGGGTCTGTTTGCGATACTTTGCCCTGGTTATGGGTCTGTTTATGAAGATTGTCCAAAGTTATGCGTGTAATTTTATGTGTAGGATTGTATTTAGGATTGATTGATGAATGAATAAACTGAAACTGAAAGCTACCTTTTACACCCCCAGTTGGAAAAAGTGTTAGGCGTATTACTTCAAAAGACCTACCTGAAGTAATGTTAGATTCTTATTACAGTTTTGTGGGCGTTTGTGGGAGCAGCCTTTCTGTCCACTATCACCCTTGCTGTTAACTTACTCATAATTCATGCCATGGACCATGAGGAGGATGACAAACAAGCCCATCAAACCATAGGTTTGGCAGCAATGAAAAGTAAAGCTGTTGAAATTTCTAAATAAACAAGGACCATAAACTAAAGCCAAGTAAACTGAAGTTGATGCATTCCATGGTGCATTCCTTTGTGTAACCTCAGATCTGTAACATTATTTTGAAGCTTGCTCTATCAGTAGTAGATAGCGTATTCTCAACAGGATTCTTGAAAATTTTTTGCCCTGGTTATGGGGTATGTTTTTAAAGATATGCTCTGGTTATGGGGTCCCTTTTTCAAAATCTTGCCCTGGTTACGGGTCTACCCTCTGGATTGTTACAGGCACATGTATACCAGGTCCCTATAGGAGTTACCCCCCCCCCTCGCTCTACGCACTGATGGTATTCCTCCGCCGTACTGATTACATCCCTCTACTGTGCTGAATACCTTGAACTATAATGAAGATATCTCTCCAATGTGCTGAATACCCTCCACAGTACTGAAGACATCCACCAGTCGTACTGATAATATGTCTCTACGATACTGATTGTATCCTTCTACTGAATATAGTCTACCTTACTGCACAACCTCCATCGTACTGCACATACATTACCTAAGAGAATTTCTTCATCTGCATCTGTTTACTTGGGAAATCAATTTGACTTCCTTTCCACTTTCTTCACCTTTGTGGCCTTTATTTTTCTTGGTGTTCCCATCTGAGGACAAAGATGTGGATAACTGTTTACCTTTGGACCAGAATGGCAAAAAAGCTCAGCTTCTTCCTTCTTTGTCCATCCATTCACTTACATTGAAACATCTGAAATAATTTCTTCAGTGCGGTGAAACTAGTGAAATAGCTGATAATTTACCCTTTTGATGGCTCCCTATGCTGAATCTAGTTCTTGAGGAATGATGCTAGACGATTTAACTTTCAGCTCCTTACCTTTTAGATTCGCAATCTGGTCGTTACATGCAATCCAGTTGTCTTTCCATTGTAGAAAACAGTTCTATTATTGAACTCTTTTGCTTTTTCTAATTCTGAATCGATGTTGTCGAAGTTTTTTCTTTTACTAGTAGGTTGTGCAATTTTCAAAAACTTGAATTTCTCGAACCTTAAAGAAGTAAGAAATTGTGTCACATCTGGACAGAGCATGAAACTACTTTTTTTTATAAATATATAAAAACGTACAATACAAATACACAAATAAACGTTACGGAGACGATACCCTGGAAAGCAAAAGTTCATGACTATCCCAGGGCCATTTCATAAAACACCTAAAATTACAAAGATTACAATTACAAAGGACTACAAACAACTACAATTAAAGAATGTAAATTAATGGCTTGGTGGTTGCGTAAAGCAATGGGTTCAATAAAATCATGTTAGTCAAATCTACCTTTTGGTAAATGAAAGTTAGGGTCAGTTTGAGTATACTATTGTAAATATCAATCGAGAGTTTTTCATCACCATATAATAAGATTTGTACAAGAGTATTGTTAGAAAGACCGTTGACTTCAAAAAAGGCTTTTAAGACTTCTGAAACTCCAGCGAGAAGATTCCGTCGTTGAATTTCAAAGGATGGGCAAAGCAATTATTAGTGCTCCGTGTCCTCAAATTCATCGTTTGTTGGACACATGGGGCTTACAGTGTCTCTAAAATTGTGATTGAATTTGTGAAAATTGAGTTTAATGAGACCAACCATGAGTTGAGTAAGATAAGATAATCCTTTTGGATCGTGAATTCCAAACACTGATTGGGCAGGGGGGCGGATTATATTGACAGAAACGTTTTCTTGAATACAGCGACAGAAGGAGCATGCCTTAATTCAGGCTCAAGCTTATTCCATTCAGATAAACAGTTTGGATAGAAGCTAGTGACAAGGCGAAGGCATTGCACATGTCAGGTCTAATAGCATCGAATGTTCCTCCTATTTCAACAAAGTTACTTTTGTCATACTTCAAAAACCATCGACACAGAATTATGAAAAGCCAAAGAGTTCATCAATAGAACCGTTTTCTATAATGGAAACACAACAGAAACGTATGTAACGACCAGATTGCGAATCGAAAAGGAGCTGAAAGTGAAATCGTCTGTTGTCAGTTTGATTTACCCAAGCAAATAAATGCAGATGAAGAAATTCTCTTAGGTAACGTATGTGCAGTAAAATTGTGGTTATGCAGTATACTTTACTCACTAAGGCAGAAGGATACAATCAGTATCGTAAAGGCATATTTCAGTACGATGGATGGATATCTTCAGTACAGTTGAAGGTATTCAGAACAGTGGAGGGATGCCATCAGTGAGGTGGAGGGATATCTTCAGTACGGCGGAGAAATACCATCAGTACATAGAAGCATACCATGAGTACGGTGAAGGGAAATCTTCAGTATGACGGAGGCATATCTTCAGTACAGTTAATAGAGGATATTCCACTGTACTTGATACTCTCCACTGTACTCATGGTATCCTTCTAAGTTCTGATTTACTGCTGATAACCCTCGAAAGCACTGAGAATCCTTCAATTATTGACAGTATCCCTCCATAGTGCTCATAATATCCCTTCATCGAACTGATGATATCCCTCCATTGTATTGGATACCCTTCACAGTGCTGAAAATATCTCCCATCGTATATATGATATCTCCGCCGTGCTGAATATCCTCCACCGTACTACACACCTTCACTGTACTGCACATGCATTACCCAGGGTGGAAATATAGGACAGTGGTGAGGTTTTGAGGAAGGTGATACAGGATACATGTGGAAAGTGTATGATTTCTCCATGATTTCTCTTCAAGTGATGATTTGTCTGCCAAATGACTGCCGTAAGCTGCAGTAAAATTTAATCCTAAAATTCAATAGCTAACTCTATTTAGCTTAGATTTAATTTCAAATCAGTAGCCCCTATTGAAATGTACTGTTCATTTCTATACAGTAAAAAACCGTTCTCTCATTAAATTCCGGTCAAACATTCGAGATAAACAGACTGATACACTCAAATTCTATCCGCCATTTTGAATTTTTCCACAATTTCAATACGTTATATCTTTTGAAAGGTAAGTCAAATAACATCAGTGCAATTATTTGCTCAGTTTTCGATGTTCTTTCCAATGATGTGATCAGCGATCGAATCTTGTGACCGTGGTCACATTACGTCACAAATTACGTCACAATGGCTAATTTCCTAGAATGTCCCCAGGGTTAAAATGACTGCCTTTGCTCGAGGATTCCAAGACTACCTTCAGATTTTCGGTTACCCGATTTGCTAGAATGTTATGGTAAATTCCCTATCCAAAAAAATTCTTCAAAAATCACTAAACTCTTCGGTATTTATTTTTATCGCTTAGAGAGCACTGAAAATGGGCTAGGAACAGTGGCGTAGCGTCTGGGTATTCAAGGTATTCAGTGAATACCCTGGGATTTTGAGTAAAAAATAAAAAAATATTGCCTAAATATAAGATTTTGCAAAACAAGAAGACCTTTTTTAACTTTTGGGTAATAAACTTCATAGTGTTTTCTCCATTTCTAGAACGCAACCCAACACAATTTGTATATGTTCCATCTATTCCATTCCATTGTATTTGATTCCGTGTTCCATATTTTTGATAAAGATTTCTAGCTGAGCAGAGGAAACATTCCTGAAGATTGAGTTCAATGCACTGTCAGAGCGCTGATAGTAGATACACAAAGGAAAAACTCTTTGATACTGCTACTAACAAATTCATGTCTCTCTTTTTTGTTGTCTGAGAATTGTCTTAAAGAAAGACATAAATTGCCAGTGGCAATACAAACTTCGTTTATCTTCGTTCATTTCAAAATAAACCTGAAAATGAGTCAAACTTCAACTCACCATGAAAGGAAACCAGCAGATGATGAAAAGAATAGAAATTGCTCCAATCGACTTGACCAATTGCATTTCATTCTTCTGAGAGGTGATGTTTTCATTCGGCTGGTTCCGGTTTTTATCAGCTGCAGCAAAGCCATGGAGACGAAGCCGCTTTCGTTTCATTTGGTAGAGGGAGATTCCAATCCGAATATTGCAAAGCACCACCACAATGACCAACAGGATTCCCAGCACTGCGTAAAACACGGAATAGAATCTATCCGCGGTGCTCTCAGCAAACCAGTTGACAGTGCAGTACGTTCCCGTCAAATTACGCACGTAATCTCCCACTCCCGCGAGCGGCAAAACGGCAATAAACAAGGCCAAAATCCACGTCACAACGACGATGATCAAAGTTTTCTGGACTGTCACATGCTTTTTGTAAACAAATGGCTTCCAAACAGCGAGAAGGCGATCAACGGCCATGACAGTTGCGAAAATACCGGAACCAAGGCTCGCAAAAATTGTCGACACTCCTTGGTAGTTGCACATCGTCTTGCCACCGACCCAATCCTTGAACAGGTAGCACAGTAGCGTTGGGAGGGTGCAGAAACAGATCCCATAAAAATCTGTGAAATTCAGAGCAAGGATCAAGTAGTTTGGAGCCACAGCCTGAACTCTTATCAGCTTCCATGTTGTTATGAAGGCGACCACGTTAGCCAGAGTCCCCGGCAGAGCGATCAGAAACAAAATCAGTCCTTGCTTCGGGTCGAGGGGAACGTAGGGCCACGTGTCGTTGTTTGGCACAGCCTGAGCGGCAGTAAGAGTTAAGTTCGGCGTTGTCGACATCACAGAATTCATAACTCCACCAGTAAAACGGAGAGGAAATCCAAATCCGAAACAGGTTGGGTTTCTCTTGGAGAATGGAGAGCTCTTGAATATATCAATATTAGATTTCCTCGTACTGAATTGCGGTCGTTCTGGGTCGTGTTCGTCAATTCTTTTTCAGAGCTCATGGGTTTGTTCTTGAACAGATGTGTTCAAATTGAAGGACAAATATTGACATCTCATTGATTGCAAATCACATCATGAGTTGAGATGAACAATTACATTTTCGAGTTTCAGCAGCAGGCAGGAGTTTTGATTTGACAAGCTGTTAGCCTGTGGACGAGGCGTTTGCTAATTACTCTCTCTATTCTCTGCGTTTTATTCACATCTTTGGATTTAGAGAGTCCTTAAGATGGAATACTGATCCTAGTTCCCGGCACTGAAATAATTAAAATTCCCAATCCCAATGAGAAAAATAGAGAAATTCCTAATCTTGGCGTGTTTCATCATCCCAACTTACTTTTTCATTTAAAAATCCTAGTCCCAAGAAGTAAAATTTTCCTAGTTAAAAGTTAATCCCAGTTCCCAATGTGCCCCTTCATGACTATCTTATTAAATAAAGCACAGGGTATTATATAAAACGATCTAGAAGAAACAATGTAGCTTAAAAGGAGTCACATGAAGGGCCAGGAAGAATTGTCTCGAAATAGGCCTAAATAAAAAGACGGCTGAAATTATTTCGCGCAATGCATGATAGGAATTTTCTCCTTAGCAACACCTAGCTACCGAGGCTGCAACGGCCTAAATCTGTTGTAGCTGCAATCGTACTGCAAAAATTAGTTTTGGTAATCATAAGTTACCAAGTGACATACCTCTATTATGCAGCAATGCAAACTGTTTTGGTTTATTTCGGTTTTGGGCATAATTTTGATGCCTAAAGCTTTGAAATTATTGGAAATAGAATTCCATCGAAAAAGTTCAACTGGAACGAGCAGTATTGGCCTATGAAGCACGGCTGCGGGGAGCGTGTGGCACAGTTGTTGGCTAGAAATAATACAGCCAAACATGAATTCAGAGAAACAACGAACTAATTCTCACACGAGGACGTTTTAAAATCATACATATAAAAATAAATCACTATTTGTTTAACAATGATAAATTTTAACGAAAATAATTTTTTTTTTCATTATCTACAATAATTATCACTGTTTGTGCGCATTAAAAATGTTCTCGAATGTATGGAAATTTTCCAAGTCAATGCAATTATGATTACAACGAATTAGCAAATATTTTTCAAGAATTTGTTGTTCATTTTCGAGCAAATTATTATTTCAAAAATATACTATCCGCAATACTTACTATTTCATTCAACTTTTTTTTGACCAGCAATGATAGTTTTGCCATCATATCTCCTTGCATCGTCCATTTTCAGTTTGGTGTTGGCAGATTTCATCGGGCTGCCATTTTTATTCCTATCCGTGAACTTGATGAGAGGCTCTGACGTCATTTCCGGTAACTCAGGGGTCTCCAGTTCTATAATGTGTTTTGCAAGTGTAGTCATACGCTCGTCGAAAGTAATGGGAACAGTTAATTTCGTTGGGTTCGGCGTATATGGGGTGGTTCCTGTAGTCTTTCGTCGAGTTGCTACAACAGATTTCTCGATGCTTTTCAACGGCTTTTCGGTTGGCGCATTTTTCGACTTTTGAGAACCAGCCTTTGATTCAGCCGTAAAATGGGTGTTAGTGTTTTTGCTGCGCGAGGAAATCGCAGTTCGTTCAATTGTCTTTTCCCCTGAGCCAGAAATCTCGATTGTTTTTTTGTCATTACTATTCGATTTAGAAGTTTTCTCTTTTATTTTCGTTTTATTTTTCTCATTCGAAGGATTCTTAGGTGCGGAGCCAGAGCCTTCCCTCTCTTTAACGATTTTCGATTTTTCTGAGCTCTTGGTCAATTTTTTACTATCACTATTTTTCTTAATATTTTTCCCACCATCTCCAGAACTAACTTTTTCATTTACAATTCTCCCAGCCTTCTGCAATTTCTTTCTCTTTTCTCGTTCCTGTTTCGCTTTCAAAGCACTGGCCTTTTCCTTTTGTTTCTGCACCCTCGTTTTCAAAATGGTAACCTTCGAAGGCGGTGGCCTAGGCCTTTTAGTCGGTAAGCCATAGTCATAGGAGTTGCCGACCTCACCCCAATTTTCGCTGATTTCAACTTCTATTTCTGCCTCATCCAGCTGGTTTTCGAAGTTTTCAATCGTCACTCCTTCTAGCGAGTTCAACTTCTCGATATAGCGATCCTTAAAGTAGTCTTGATAAGAGAGCTCATTCCTCAACATCCGCTCACAAAATAATTTCGTATTTCCTGTCAGATTCTTCCGCATTTCGTACCCCTTCACAAACACAGAAGTATACGCCTCCGTCACTGCTTCCTTCTCGATGCACTTGTTGTAATAATATTTCTTACGGGAACGGAGTTCCTCGAGGTCATCATAAAAACCCAGACCTTCTTTCTCGATTTCTTTCCAGAATTTATCCACAAAGAAGTTATATAAAGCTACATCGGCGCTGTTCCATGATTTAATGCTGTCTTGCTGAAACTCGGTCAGTACACGTCTCTTGTTTTTATTCAGCCTCTCATTCGTCTTGAAAAAGACAACGTCATCCATGTCCCAGCACAGCCTCCTCTTCATGAGAACCATCGATTCATCGAAATGCTCCATCATCAATACAAGGTTGAAGTCATTGTCCAGGGCTTTGATAGCTCGCCGGATCATAGTTGCGTTTTCGTAAAATTTGTAATCTAGGCCTAAGTCGAAAAATAGTGGATTTTTGATAAGATACAGGGATGGAAAACGAATTGCGTTTTTCTTAATGTTCTGAAAAGATGGGGGATTTTTGAAGAAGAAATCAAGTGGATCTTTTTTCTTGTGAATGTTCAAAATATACGGAAAACTCATGTAACTAAATGTGGATTCCCATTGCTTCACAGGGTCTCTGAGAATCGTTACGTATGCTGTTTTATCACGTGGGAATAGTTCAGCCAATGACTTCTGACTATACCGCGCATGGTTGGCTAGAATATTTGGCCGCTGACCGAAGTTATCTCTGGCGTAGCCAAGTCTGAATTTGTTAGGCCAGTTGAAAGAGTAGAACGCCTCATCTTTCGGGAGTAACATCGTCAGATTATTCCAATCTGCGTAACGATTCAGAATATTTGTTATCGTGCTGCTCCCTGTTTTGTGTGTTTTCAGAAATACGACATTCTTCTCCGGCTCGCATCTCTGTTTCGGCGTCGTAACAGAACTCCCTGTCGTAAACGCAGTCGTTATTGTCGAAGCCTTTGTGCTTAGTCCTGGCGTGGGGGACTTTGGCATTTCGAAGTAAACACGCTCGACAACTCTTGTAGCAACGTACCTGAGAAATAAAATTTTAGAATCAGATATGCCTGAATAATTTCAACGAAAGTTTTTCGAGGATATTCTACATTCCATGAATTTAGCTCCACTATTCGTGCGTATACGTTTTAGATTTTACGTTAGTGATTACTAAATCACCCAAATCACCTAAAAATCACCCAACCAGCCAAAAACTCAGCTTTTGGAGTCTAACAACGAACACTGATTCAAATCTCGTTCTTGAATCATAGGTTTTCGTTGATTTTCGGGTTATTATGGAAGATTGGACGGATTTTTGTCTAATTTGCATGATTCATGGCTAATTTTGGTGATTCTTGGCTGATTTTGCATCTCATCACTAACGTTTAACGTCTATACATACAAGACCACGAAAGATTGCAGATCCCATCCCACGAAAAGCATGATGGGACATACTCCCTAGTAACCCATAGCACTAATGACTGCAGCATCAAATACAGATAGTAGCTAAGTTGTTATTTAATCTATGCATTGATATTTCAAATGTTCAAGCCAATCAAATAAAAATGAAGTCGTTTTCTGTCAAAGGTATTACTGTTTAGGATTTAGCTGACCATACCAAACGCAGGGAACAATAGCTACAGTATCTATACAGTAGCCACGTTGGACAACATTGATGACAGTCTTATACGAGGGGTATTTCTCTCCCTTTAAAAGCATACGAGATTTATTCAAGAATAAATGGATTTCCAGTTATTTTAAAGGGATTTTCACTAGAACAATACGATTTTCAGGAAAGGTGTGCGAGATTTTTAGCGAGCGACATAACCCTCGGTCTTATGAACGTTGAGCTATTTCGAGTAGCATGGTTTAGAAACGTGCAGGACCAGTGTACCAGACAAGCGTGTGTTTACTCCAAAGATCAATATTTCGATCGGTTTTTACAAACAATGTTGGTTTCTTGCCTCCTTGATATAAAGACCACCATTTTCTGATTCTTTGCCACAAGGACAACGTGCTGAAACCACTTGCAATGGCAAAGTACTTCTCTTTCTCTTTTCAGCACGTCGATAAACAACCAGCAATCCTTTCATCGCAACCTTTACTCAAATCACCTCAGAAAAGTTTATGAATTTCAGCACAAGTTTTATAGCACGTATCCTTTCCTCTAAAGGTTGTATTCAACCAAGCAGGCTACTGCGATTCCCATATGCCATCACTTACTCTCAGATTTGGTGCCTAACACCTGGGTTCGATACCTCACGATGCCGTATGAGAATAGACCACTTTCACAATGACGCCCATTCTTTTAAAATACTTCTCGGAACATCACTATCCTCGATATCATGAGGATCAAAATCCCAAAGGCGTGCATTGCTCTTAGCAACGCATGGAGTTGTTTTGTAGTTGTACTGTTAGCATAATGATATGATGAAGAATCCTTGCTCAGCAGAGAATCACATCACTTGCCTCACTTTCAAACATATTCTACGTCATTGTGAAAGAGGTCTATTGCTGTAGCCTGCTTGGTTGAATATGATTTCCCGTTAGACCATGCCTTTTGAATTTATGCTCTTCCTCTAAACATACATTTTTCAGATGAAGTAACGGTAGGCAGAAAATTCAACGGCTCAAAAGGCCCTTTCTAGTTCCATGATTTATGCTATACACACATTTATTCATAAGCTCGACGCAGTACTAAAAATTGCTTAGTTGCTGGGCAAATTTGAGTACGCAAAATTGCTTAGCAATGGCTTAGCTTATATTACTTAAAAATTTGATTCGTAGAATACTGTCTCACAAGTTGTTGTACAACAAATTTTTATGGAATCTAGGCTCTTGCATCTCAAGTCCGCCGGAGTACTAATATCCACTGTCACCTACTTTTCTATAGCTGTTGCACGATTTTCATTGCCAATAAGATCAGAACTAAAAATTTTCGAATTGCTTACCATTCCTCTTTCCAGTACTAGAAGTGATTAAGTTTTTATTTTGTCCAGTACTGCCTTGCTTTATAAGCGGTTGCTTATAAAAAAATACATGTACTTTCAACTGAAACGCACCGTGGGATCACTGCTGATTTGCTGCAGCTGCAAATAATCTTTCAACGCTCAAAGAGTTTATCAATAAGCCAAATTACTTTCTCTCAGCCAAATGCTTTCTAAAACGAGCCAGATTTGTGAGATTTGGCTTGGAAAAGCAAATATTGCATTAGGGCAACGCTATCATATTTTGTAAACAGTGCTTGTACTGAGTAAAAATTTACACATTTTGAATGAGTTTAAATTCAGTGTTTTATTCAATGTTACAATGACAAAGAACTCAATATTATTGCAAATTCTTTAATTTGCGTCTCATACAACATAAAAAATTAAACAGATCTCAAAAATTTTCAGAAGATTAATATTTGTTTTGGATCAACACTGGCTGGTACTAAAAATGTCTTTATAAAAGAAAAATTTAGACAAGAATAAGGAGAGGAACATATACACATGTTTTTTATAAGCAAAGAATGTGTCTGTTAAGCAAGGCAGGCCCTGGTACAAAAAGTTCCTTATATTTCCTACTGTTTTCTTAAAGTTAAAGAAAATAGAACCAAAAAACCTATCGTATTTTACGAGAAATCGCAGATCTAGATTCTTAATCAACTGCGTCCTTGTATGAAAAGCCTTTCAGAAACACCATGCTAAAATCTAGAATAGAATATTTACACATATTTTTTTATAAGTAACAACTTTATAAGCTATTTAGTACTTGACAAGACAAAAACTTAAGCAATTCTAGTATTAGATAGAGGAATGCTAAGCAATTAGAAAATTTTAGCACTGATTCAATTGGCAATGAAAATCGTGCAGCAGCCATAGAGAAGTAGGTTTCAGTGGATATTAGTACCCCGGCACACTTTAGTACGCAAGATACCATCAACATTTGCAGGGGCGCAACTAGGAATTTTGGAGGGCAGGGGTTTTGGCCGCAAAAAAGGGCAGGGAAGGACTCAAGTAGGGGTCAAGGGGGCAGAGCCCCCGGAAAGTCCTGAGATTTTGACATTTCTGAGGCTTTAAAATGGCTTAGAATCCTTCAATTTCTCTTTGAAATGGGGTATTCAGAATGATTAGCTTGACGAGAATAGGGCAAATTAGCTTCCTTAATAAAAAGGGCAGCGGGTTACAACCCCCACAACCCCCCCCCTTAGATGCGCCCCTGATTTGTTATACAAGAACTGGTGAAATAGTATTCTAATAAACAAATTTTTAAATAAAAATAGTTAAGCCATTGCTAAGCAATTTTGAGTACTCAAATTTGCCCTCCAGTTAAGCAATTTTTAGTAATGAGCTCGAGCTGAAATTGCTCATAAAAATGAATGTAATTTGGTTTCATTGCTTTGGAAGCCTGTTTCTGATGCTTTATGTGAATTGGAACAATTTGACCCTCTTGACTTTCACATTCAAATGCACCTAGATATTGTCAAAGGGCCACAGCCTGGTAAAATATCAAGTACCTAGTGTTATGCATGTTGTTATCCATCATGTTCCTGACCTCATGGAGGCCTTGCTAGAGTAGAGATCCTGTCTTTTCTTGCCCCAGGACTCAAAGTTATCTGCATGGGTCTGAAATTTGAGGCTTTTGTTGACGATTGTTGTACAACAACTTCTGAGATAGTATTATAAGAAACAAATCTTCAAGTATAAAAAGCTAAGCAATTGCTAAGCAATTTTTAGTACTCAAATTTGCTCTGCAGCTAAGCAATTTTGAGTACTGAACTCGAGCTGAAATTGCTTATAAAGAAAAATGCGTGTATTCCTCTGGTCTCGCAAGTTTAGCTTGAACCGGACCAACTATGGACGGCTTTCACCGGGCCTGAGCAATTAGTGAATCATAAATCCTAAACTCATAAGTAAAATGAATCACATGGAAAATGAATCATGATCAAAAGATAAAAGTTTCATAGCGCTTGTTGCTTGTTCTGGATATTGGTTTTTTATAGAGAATTTTCATAATAACTTACATGCTACTCTTTTCAAAGTTCTTATTCTTTGGATCTTGTAATAAAGCAAGGCGAAACAAATATAATAATCTTGTGAAAATGATCAGTATTCAAAGACTGAATTTAGTAAATAAAATGAAATCGGATAGGATTAATGATAAAATGAAATCAGATCAAGCGAGCGATGGAAATATTTAATTCAAACAACTCTTTCGGAAATTCCTGTACAAGCTCAAAATTTATTTTCAGCGAAACAAAAATTGATTAAAGGATACGAAACAATCGAAATTGGAATAGAAAAACATCTATAAAAATTGAGTTGACATATGAGATATTTTGCCCAGGGCAGTACACACAAATTGTTGACTTTCTAGCAAGTAATCGATTTGAATTTAACGACAAGTTATGTGAATTATATAAACAATGTTCACTAAGCAACAAATTAGATAAACTGCATTCTTTACTCACCCCGATGGTTTTGTGGTAAAACAACGAGAAATCGAAGCATAGTTGAAACGGTATTGGAAAACCAAACATATTACGCTCATGGCAATCAGCAATAGGAATATATTTCGATATGTCGGTCCACGTTTCGTAATAAACTCCATCTTGTTTCTCCAGATGTCCTGCAATGGATTCTGCGGTGGCAAACTAAAGCTCAACTTTAGTTAAGTTTGTTGACATTTTATCTACACACGGCATTCATCTGGTCGCGGAGTACCACGAAATATATCGGTAGAAAATTCACAATTAATATCTTTAAAACGAGATTTTGATTATTCTTGCTGTATTCACTTTCTTATCTAGTTCTCATGATAGTCACGGTGAGAATATTATCTCGTGCTTATCTAAAAACCACAGCTAATTATGAATAATGGAAAATCCTCCATGCGCAAAACCGATCCAGTGGCAAGAAACAAAACACGAATGGTAATTAATCTCCGTAATTTGAGCGTGTTTCACCAATAAGAAATTCCCTGACATATGTAAGGTAATAGTCGCACCCGAACAGGTCTGCCCGCGAGAGGAGCAAAAGGTCGTTCTGTACGACTCTCTTACAATCCTGGCACCTGTTTTTACATTCTAACCGAACGAGAGATCAAAAATCACAAGGTGCCGAAGGAGTATCTATGATCCCCAGCATTAGGCAATCTCCTTCGTAGAGGCTGTGTGTTTAGAGGTTAGTTATAAGGTAGGCCCAGAAAGCTATATCCTCGTCGTTTGTTTCTCAAGAAACTGAGCTATTTGGAAAACCACATATTCTCTTATTCGCTATGTATCCAGCGAGTTATGCCCTCTCAATATCGCACTCTTCCCGCGGTTTTCAGAATAGAGACGAGGATAAGGCCCCTGCGAAGGAGACAGAGCGTAAAGAGAGGTCTTGGCAACAGTGACCTTGCTGTAAAAATGCATAATAAATCAATGTGATCAATTATTTAGGGTGGCTTTGGTTGGGGCTATAGTTAGAAGGTCGCGTCAGTTCGTGAAGGTTTCTTGAACCGAAATCCATTGGTAGTGAAACACTATTTTTTAATAAGAAACTGTACTCTTGGTACAAAAGGTTACCCCACCTCAAAATTGTTAGAAAAAGTTCCTACGCTAGTTTCTTAGCCACAAATTGTATTTTCTCTCAAATTCAATTTCATAATAATTTTCTATATGAAACTGTACACTTTTATTTGTACCAGAGTTTCTAAGCTCAAATACGTATTTTTTTATAAGCAACTGCTTTATAAGCAAGGCCGTACTCTAGAAGACAAAAACTTAAGCAATACTAGTACTGAATAGAGGAACGCTAAAGCGTCTCGAACACTTTTTTGTGAGTGATATGCCCCTCGTTTGACACTAAGCACTCAACCTTAAAACCTGTTTCTGATTTGTGGGTTTTCATCAACTACAAACAACTCTCTATTTCTCGAACGGGCCACAGAGAGAAAAATGATATCTTGGGAAAATACTGGTGCTATCACAGCCTAATATTACTCTGTAAAATAGAAATAAAGGCCACGTTGAATTTATAAAATACGATCGACTAAAAACATCAATTACGATTTGGGGCCCTATCCCTGTGCCCCAATCCACACCCCATGTTAGCCTCGTTTGCGAACTTGTACTTCGACACCGTTTCCGGAGGTCCATTTTTTAGGGGTGCTTGCGCTTTTCGGACACTCGCAATCTCTTCGACTCGAATAGAGGCAATTGTTGAAAACACGATTCATATAAATTGCTACCCAAACAAATCCAAAGAAAAAACAAATGCTCTAAGCTGAACTGGCAACTGGAAAGCCAAAGTAAGTTTTATTCAAACCTGAAAACTAAGAACAGAAATTTCAGGACATCCAGAAAATACCAAGATCTATCTGGTTGCTTTACGTGGTCCGGTATGAGGCCTACTCTCCCCTCTCGGCGACCCTGTTCTCGAAATCTCTGTCGTCTTTTGTTATAAATGTTACATTGTGGTCCACACACATCTCGTCTAGCAAGACATTAGCATTACACTACACAATTACTTTCAAAGTCATGAAATACACTCACTGGTGTCAAAATAAAGCTTGGACCGAGTATTGTTGTTGAATAGTGAAGTCATTGGTGGCAATATTGGAAGGACCAGTTAAATTCATGGGAAGGTACAGAAGTAAGAACTATGAAGGAGTAGCAGAGAGAAAATAATGACTTAGCTTATGTGATCGAGTCAAATAAAACCTCCTTTCAGCCATATTTGGGGGATCTACTCCGAGTTGAAACAATGGAAGATTCCAGGAAAGATGGCGGATATAATTTTTTTTATAAGCAACTGCTTTATAAGCAAGGCCGTACTCAAGAAGACAAAAACTTAAGCAATACTAGTACTGAATAGAGGAACGCTAAAGCAGTTCACAAATTTTAGTTCTGATCCAATTGGCCATGAAAATCGTGCAGCAGGGATAGAGGAGTAGATAACAGTGGATATTAGTACCCCGGCACACTTTTGTATGCAAGATACCATCGACATTTGTTGTAGAATAACTTGTGAGATAGTATTCTAAGAAACAAACTTTTAAGTAAAAAAGCCAAGCAATTATGAGTATTCAAATTTGCCCTTCAGCCAAGCAATTTTGGGTACTGAGCTCGAGCCGAAATTGCTTATGAAAATAAATGCGTGTACATACCCCAATCATGGTACGAACAGTTCTTAGCAAGTTTTTCAGCCCCAAATTGTATTTTCTCTCAAATTCATTTTCATACGAAAAAACTAGTGATTTTAGTTTATGAATTCCGAATTGAATTCGATCCCCATCTAGGAATTATTTCAGGAAAAAGGCCAGATGCGACAAGATAAGTTACCATTGTAAACCAATGAGTATTTAACAACCTCTCTATCGAAGGCAACATAAAAACTTTCTGAACTCTTTTGTTTTGTTTCACACACAATCTCCTACCAAAGTATTTTCATCTTGGAAATCTAGCTCTACGCTTTCTAATAACCGAATTCCTATAGAAAATAAGTGTAAAATGAGCGTACTCCTTCACTAAATCAAGTCACTTAAGAGCAAAAATTTCGTTTCAAAGGACCATTTAACGCTACAACTCAAACGGTATGATACGAAATGAATCATCCTGGACTGGTTTAAATAATTGAAATGAAATATCATTAGGCTTTTTGAAAACAACTCTAATACTTAACATTTCGATTGAAAATCACATTCCTTCGAGCTATTCACAAATTTCTCAATGTGCACGTCTGTTTCTCAATAGTCACATTTGAAATCTGTGAAGTGGTGCTGTGACCCGGATTACAGTGAAGAGAACAGGAGTGCAATAACTCCATTATTTATCACTATCACTGTTGATGTAAGTCAGATTTACAACAAGGCTCAGATTTCTCGTAAGAGATTTCTCATTCGAGTATGTCATTCTACTGGGGTAAAATGGATTACATGGTAAATTGAGTAGTTGCATAATATTGCACGCATAACATAAATTGCATTGTATTGTATTGTCTTATTAATTTAGTGTTGGTATTTATCAAAGTGAGTAAGAGTGTGCACCAAGTCATACATGAGAAACTTCAAGGATGGCATGAATTTAGCTACATACTGCAAAATGATCAAGCACATTTGTTATCAAAAAACCAAGTTTTGATCAGACCTTTGAATTCTTTGGTTTCTTTAGCCTATTTAATTGAATCTGGTAATAAATTCCAGATTTTTGGCCCTTGAAAACTCTGTGATCTGATGACATAATTGGTTGTTCTAATTTTACGAATTGCTAGTGGATTTTTGATTCGAAGATCATAACCCGTTGTTTCTGGTAAAAATCAGCCCTGCATAAAAGCTGGCAATATCTCATTTTTTATTCAGCTCTTATCAGTAATTTAGCATCCTCTAAAACCTAAACCTACTAATACCAGCATAAAAAACAAATTGAACAACATTAAGTTATTAATCACAAAACTGCTCATTTTACCCCGTGTTACCCACTTTACCCTGATTAACCCTACTGGCAATATCTTTACACTAATAGGGAAAAGTGCTTGACACGTTCAAGTAATTCTCAGGTAGTCCTTGTACGAACTTATTGTGATGAAACTTAGTTAACGGACTGTAGACAGAGTCCTCGATTCGTCACAACATCCCTCAGAATCGACAGATAAAACGATGCATTGTAAAATTGTCATTTCATTGAGGGGATATTCACAAAAACATAACACCCCCTCATAGCTACGATAATAATGATCATTAAAAAACACGTATTAAGATTTCGATATGGAGTACTAAAATTACATTAAAGTAATAGACTAGAATCAAATGAATGCTAAAAAATCAAAATAGTTCATGTTCGTACACTGGAAATAGCTATACAATTTATTTCTTTACCCCCTCTTGGCTAACATACACGTTTGTCCTGCGTTTCTAATGTACACTATGTCGAATAAAATACGGTTTAAACTATGAAGCACCGAACAAAGCTGGAGCGTCCTACAATTTATGGGGAGTAAAGAAAATCAAACAAGCCGCTTTGGCTTCAGCCCAACTGATAACAGCTTTGACAAGGTCGGTGGAATTCAGTGCTGTTTCAAAACCCCTGCCTTAACGGGCAGAAATTTCACCCCCGTTAGAAAAGTTCAAATCCTGAGGCTCACTCTGGGGGAGGATGTTCAGTACTGTTGGGGACACCATCAGTACATTGGAGGGTTTTCAATACATTGGGGAGATACCATCAGTTCTTCAGAGGGATAGCTACCATTCACTACTGTGGAGGATATTTAGTACTGTGGAGGGATACCATCAGTACTGTCGGGACAACGTCAGTGCTGTGGAGGGATACCATCAGTACTGTGGAGGCGATTCACAAGCCCCGTGGAGATAATGTAACCAAACACCTTGTGGTGTCCCTCCACAGTACTGAATGTCCTCCAAAGTACTGCACAGACGTTGCCCAGGATGATTATACAGGGAAGGCATTGCTCTTCTTTTTCGAGGAACGAAAGGAGATAAAAATATAGGCCCCATCCACAAATATCATCAAAATAAAGATCCTAAAAAGAGATTCCCATATAGATATTTTCAGTAAAGAGCTTTGTCATATTTCTGGTCTTTACTGAATTCTCATAAATGTGATACTCTTGGGCCGTAGAACCGTTTAGAAACCATCAGTGGCGATATTAAGGGACAAGGCCCCGCATTTCATTTAGGTGGAAAGGGCCCTGCCTAAATCAGAAATCTAAATCAACGTACAGAAAACGTCAAATTTGGTCTAATCACGTCCGAAGAGGTGTTGGACACCGAGGGGCATATCACTCGAAAAAATCTCGTACACTTTTTGAAAAAATCACAGAAAAATCACAAAAATCGAAGAAAAATCACAAAAGTCACAGGAAAATAACAGAAAAACCACAGAAAAATCACAAAAATCAAAAAAAATTCACTGTGATTTTTGAAATCACAAAAATCTCGTACACTTTTTTGTGAGTGATATGCCCCTCATTTGACACTAGGCACTCAACCTTAAAACCTGTTTCTGATTTGTAGGTTTTCATCAACTACAATCAACTCTCTATTTCTCGAACGGGCCACAGAGAGAAGAATGATATCTGGGGAAAATACTGGTGCTATCATAGCCTAATATTACTCTGTAAAGTAGAAATAAAGGCCACGTTGAATTTATAAAATGCGATCGACTAAAAACATCAATTGCAATTTGGGACCCTATCCCTGTGCCCCAATCCTCACCCCGTCATTTACGAACTTGTACTTCGACACCGTTTCCGGAGGTTCATTTTTTGGGGGTGCTTGCGCTTCTCGGACACTCGCAATCTCTTCGACTCGAATAGAGGCAAATTTTCGAAAACACGATTAATATATATTGCTACCCAAACAAATCCAAAGAAAAAACAAATGCTCTAAGCTGAACTGGCAACTGGAAAGCCAAAGTAAGTTTTATTCAAACCTGAAAACTAAGAACAGAAATATCAGGACATTCAGAGAATACCAAGATCTATCTGGTTGCCTTACGTGGTCCGGTATGAGGCCTACTCTCCCCTCTCGGCGACCCTGTTCTCGAATTCTCAGTCGTCTTTTGTTATAAATGTTACATTGTGGTCCACACACATCTCGTCTAGCAAGACATTAGCATTACACTACACAATTACTTTCAAAGTCATGAAATACACTCACTGGTGTCAAAATAAAGACTGGACCGAGTATTTTTGTTGAATTGTGAACTCATTGGCGGCCATATTGGAAGGACCAGTTAAATTCATGGGAAGGTACAGAAGTAAGAAATATAAAGGAGTAGCAGAGATAAAATAATCACTTAGCTTATATGATCAAGTCAAATAAAACCTTCTTGCAGCCATATTTGGGGATCTACTACGAGTTGAAGCAATGGAAGATTCCAGGAAAGATGGCGGATGTAATTTCACTCAAAGCGTTATAGGAATATGCTCTCAATTAACACATAGCTACCAAGACAAACGACTGTAGCTTGCTAAAATTCAGGCCCTTATAATTCAATTAATTCATGAACTCAACTAATATAATTTATGTAGCTAAGCATTGCTGAGTGGCATGTTCCTGTAATGCATTGCGCGAAATGCAATTGACCTTCTTTCGCGGAATGGTCCACGACATGATTTTCATGCGTCTATAGGCCTCAAACATTTGACTTCAGAAACAGCAAAACACTCCATTCGGCTCTTTATTTTGAGACCAGTGAATACCAAAAATGTATTGAGTTTCATCAAAACACGTCTTCTCTACAATAATGGCACCTACGAGGTAACCAGGATTCCGTAGACTCTTTAGCGCAGTCACAAGACCAGCTTTCTGCGCATGCGTACTTTATTCATCACAGTTGTGTTGTGTTATCAATGTTTTGTAATGATGCTGATGTTATTTCCGGGAGGTTGTCTAGAATTTGGGGCACAAAACTCAAAAAATGGAGCTCCTTTCCAAAAACTATTTCTAAAACAGTAAACTAAAAAATAAAAGAGGAAAGGAACCCTACCATTTCATCAACGAACTACGTGTTTTCCAGTGCAGAAAATGTTCTTCAGTACTGGAGTTTCTCCACGTTTTGGCCGATGAGAGTCTTGCTTGCTTGTAACAAGTTTACACAGTTAACAAGGATTTGATTATCAGAGCATGCAAAAATGACTTCACTTCACTTAGCCCTAAAGAGGAAATTATGATGTCCATGGACATCTCAATATCAATCCAGATGATTTGAATGAATAAGCATGAACTAAATAGGAATCGAACCCAAGACCTTGTGTGTCACTAATATGAAATCAGAGGTCCTTGGTTCGAGACCTGTTTGAGAGCGTTAATTCACACAAATCATCTCGATTGATTTTCCGAATCCTGGCTTTGCTCAAATCTCAATATAGTGTGAGATCTCACCCTAGTTCCCCAATCTTTATCAATTTAAACAATTCCAGAGCTGGCACTAGATCCTAAAGTGAATTACGCACCATTTCACTTTGTCTCGGGGTCGAAACTCTCATTTGAGACACCCTTCTGGATACAGCCTGCTGTCGGTACGGTTATAAAGCAAATTCTCTGACACTTACTTCTCAAGCCATGCTACTCAGGGAAAGTTAATCCGGTCTTGCCTGAACTGGTCTTCCACAGACTGGTCGGCAACTTCGATATTTGAGTTCGCTAGCAACTGGTAGTCTTCGAAATTCAAAGGGTCTAAACCGATCCGAATATTATTCAGAATTTCATCACTGATGTCCTCCTTCGGTGGTTCTTCGTTCCCCGTGATTCCGAGGCGGAATTGGTTTGCGAATTCGTTTCCGGGTAAGGTCTGGCCCAGGCTGCGTAAATTATCCAAATTAGCCAGCTTAGCCGGAACATGCTCTTGCAGTGAATTGATTTGATGTTGTGGAGGTTGATGTTGCTGCTGCTGCTGCTGTCGTTGTTGTTGATGTTGTTGCTGTTGCTGCCTTCGTTGTTGTTGTTGTGAGTCCTCGTATCGGGGTGGCAACTGCTTGTTCGACTGCTCGTACATGAGTTCGTTCATTCGTATCAGATTCAAATATTGCTCTTGCTCGAAAATGCCAGTGTTGAGATTAGGCGGCAAATTCGTCATTGCGTTCGAGGGGTAGACAGCCTCAAATGCAAGTGGTGAAATTGAGCCAAAAGGAGGCACTGCTCCCGGGGAGGTAGGGGAATTTAGACTACTGCCTTGTAACTCTTGGGATAACTGATTGATCAGGAATCTCTGCTGCTCCTTGTGGTCTGGGTTGGAGAACTGGCGCGGGAAGACTTGTTTGTTGGTATTAATGTTCATCTGTCTTCTTATAGGCAGGGCAGTGGGAACGGTGAATTTCACATTGGATGAGCGCTGGTTTTTCATCATGTTGTCTTCTCTTTCTTGGTTTGGTATGTCAATACACAGGCCGGCGACGTCTGGAAGGGACCCTGAATTGCTCTGCACTTTCATGTGGTGATGGGATCTGTCGTGCATGACTGGAGACCTGCAGAACAAATTCGATAAATCATATCAGAACTAATATTTGTGGAAATTAAATCAATCATGGCAATATAAAGAACAGATTATGAAAACATTAATCAGTCTGATGATCAGGTAATTTCACTGATATGAAAGAGACAGTGGCCTATATCCCTCCACTGAGTTTTAGCAGAGTTTGTTACAGTAGCTGTCTACATGGTCTTAACAAATACACTTGCACGATCCTGCAAAGAGAGATTCGTAGGTTTCTTTCTGCTTCATGAAAGGAAAACACAATCAAAGAATAGGATTTTTAGTAACTTATAAAAGTAATGAAATTATTGGTTTGTTGAAGTTATTCTCAAGAGGTGCTTGTTTGATGTTATTGTGGTGAGACTCGGCCTAATCTCAGTGAAAGGCAGTGGTCAATGGGCCCAGCTAAGCTGTGGGGTGTTGAGCTGGCTTGGCCCTTGGTTTGGGCCTTTGATGGCGATTTTATATATGTATAATCCAACTGCCTCCTCACAATCATGATGCATTTTTTCCTTTGTGATCAAATATCTAACAATTTTTCTTTTTCAATCCTTTTGTTAAGTTGTAACTTGTTGAATTGTAAATGCTTTTTGCATTGGGACCAGACGAGTCTTTCCTCGATGCCAGTGGCATACTTTGATTGTATTTGCTTTTTCTTGTAGTTTACTTTAACTGATGATAAAGAAAGCGAAAGTGGTTTATTTGACTGAATAATAAACAGAGCCCTCCTTTTGCAAATGTAAAGGCGTCTTGATCTCGATTCTAGATTATCTAAAGACAATTAGTTTAGCAAAGATACCAAGGTCAGTTATTGTATAGCGCCATAAAAGAGTTATATTTCAAGGACATTTTTTCGTTTTTTGACCCTTATAATAGCTCCAAAGAGGACAGAATGTACTATCTTTCTCGTAATTATACGTGATTGATAAAATTAGACCTCAAAATTCGTGTATCAGATGTTTTGGCCAGTATATTCATTCTTGTTGTATTGTAAGTATGTAAAATGTCAAATGTTAAATTTACCCAAAAGCTTTGTTCACATCAGGAGACTTGACAACTGGTTGTGGCGATTTCGGCTCCTAAAAATACAAATTAAAGAATTTCAGTTTGGAAAAGCAAACATCTTTTGAAGAATCATCTGATGGGCACAATATTTGACCAAATGGTCATCATTATCATTGATTATCCTTCTGGGCACTTTGGACCATTTCAGTTATCTCTTATCACATGCATTTTAAAAGAGACATAACCTGTAATCAATCTCACCAACTTCTCAATTTACATTCTTGACACGTCAAGTTATTTCAGATCCTTCTCCATTAATCATAGGCATATATCTTTCGGTCAGTTGCAAAAAGTTTTCAACAAAAGCAGCATCTGGAAATTAGTGATCCTACATATTTCTTGGCGTATTGCTTCTTGTTATTTTTTTTCTACGCCAATTGATAGATAAAACTTTTTCACCAAGAATCAACTTACTGCTCTGAAGGTAAGATAAAACCAAATATTTGCGATCAGTTTTATTTGAGAAGAAGCAGGATTTTGAAAATCAATCGAGATAATTTGTGAGAGTGAAATTGACCCAAGTAGGACTCGAACCCACGAAGTCGTCGCCCTTCAGCAGGCCCCGTGTAGTTTTTGAAGAGCCTGGATAGATTCATCTCTGCATTTGGTGATTGGTGGTGCAATTTATGTGGATGAAATGACCTGGGTTTCTCAAGAACCAGATATACGAATCTATAGATTGGGGTTCGAGTCCACTGGGGTAAATTTAATTTTCAAAAATTATCTCGTTGACAATCAATTATTTTGAATTATTTCGTTCACAACAGGATTCTGTGTTGCGCTTCAACAATAAATCATTTTTTTATCACATTAATTACCTTTGGGCTGATCTTCGGACTCGGACTTCCTGAAAAAGAGAATGGAAAAGAGAATGATCAATTGGCAAATAACCACTACAATTTTGGGCAATAAAGGCCTCTTAGGGCCAAAAACACCTCACCTGCCAGACCCGGAGCCGAAAAGCGAGGTAAATTTCAAGCACTTTTTTATGGGATTTTCATGCCGGTTCTGAAAGGCGAGGTAAGTCCTTAGTCGTCTTTAATCGTCAACGCATCATTGATTTTCCATTGTAATAAGGTCGAATTGACTCCACAACACCAGCAGTTTTGCGTTTATATGGAAAAACTTCACTGCACCTGAGTGAAACTTAACCTCCTGTGAGGCGAAACTTCACTATACCAGTAGTGTGGAGTGAAGTTTTATTTTCCATATTAACGTCAACTGAGATTTCAATGGTTTTCTATAGGAGAGTGAAATATCACTTGCCAGTCCCGGGTCTGGCAGGTGAAGTAATTTTACCCATATAAACAGGCCCTTAATATGAGCAAGAATACTTCCTCCAGACCTGGAGCTGTAAAGTGACATTTTTTGCAAGTGAAGTGTTTTGCCCATACATATATTGCTGATTCCTAATGAAAACAAGTTTTATCTAATGAACAATAGGACGCTAAGTAATTAAATAACAATAGGACGCTAAGTAATTAAATAACAATAGGATGCTAAGTAGTGGGACGCTAAACAAGTAATTAACCAAGATGTAAAAATAGTATCTTTTATCTTAATTTCATCACCTCTTGTAAATAAGTACTGCTGTAATTAGGAATTTTTTCATTGGTATAGTCTGTCTGATGAGTGCGTAAGCACGAAACTCGGAGTTACAGAAGAACATGTCTGCTTTTTAACGCGTTCATTCTGCCTTGCTGATTCCTATATATTTTTATTTAGCAACCATAGCAACAGTATTTTTTACTTGGGATCAACATCTAAGGCCCCGTTCACACTGCTCCGTATTTGAATAAAAACGTAGCAAAACCTATTCGTTTCGACCTTGCATTCACACTGATACGCTTCAAATACGGAGCAGTTCGAATATGCAAACAAATAGGCATACTTTCGAATACGGTGCGTATTTGAATACGCTCTGTTTTCAGTGTGAAAACCAAATATAGAGACATTTGAATACGACGGTAGTCTTCCAATGGAAATATTTGTCTGAAAATGGCATTATGAGCACCGTATTTGTACAGAGCAGTGTGAACACTTTATTGTATTCATAGCGTATTTGCTTGAAAACGGAACAGTGTGAACAGGTGCTGTTTTTCGTCTTCAAATACGAAGACAAACAAATAGCAGTGTGAACGAGGCCTTAATCACCATGTCACATTCACACTGATAACAAAAACTGACTTGAAATAAACCAAGTTCTAAAATTGAACACCATTCTAAACAATCTGAGGATTCGAGTGACTATGATTGCTGAAAAAATAATTGCAGCGCTGTTATTGTGAATACATTGCGAGTGATTTTACCTTCATTTCATGTGGCCTAGGCCGGCAAAAGAAGAATATTGTGTGCTCTTCAAGGGACCTGGTCCCATTGCTAGGACCAAATCAGAGCGTGACTTTGAAAAGATATGATATGTGAAATCCCAAATAGCAATGCCTGCACTAACAGTTTGGAAAATATAAAATCAGGTAGTCAATATACACACCTCTTGACATGGGGCCCATTGATGGATCGGAAAACGTCCTGAAAAAGAAAATAATAGATTTCATTAATCATTATCTTAATACTAGCTTCTATGTGCCTGAGATTTTGGACGGCTTTGTCAGGGCAGCCGAGCATAAACTCACCTATCCACAAAGATATGCAACTAAAATTTATGCTTCATATCACTTCAACTTTTTCCTAGACCCTGAAGGTTGTAAAATAATAATAATAAAATCAATTCATCTATCGTGAAATATCCATATCAATGGACAGCAACTAAATTGGGACATTCCAAAAGCTCTCATGATAGTTCTGATTTTTCTTCTGGCATATATGTTGATGCCCTTGCAAGAGCATGTATCTTTTGACTTGCCTTGCTACAAAGCTTGTTTATATGTTGCTTGAAAGTCAACATTTGGTCAATCAAAACGCCTAAAAGTTTTTCATCTTTACTCTCTATAACCAAGGAGCCATCAATATCTATGGAAATTCCGATCTTATCACCAGCTCCACTCAATGCTGATCTTTGGAACTCTCTATTTTTCCGTTCTGTACTGATTTGTGCCAGAAGTGTTGGCTTTAATAAGAATGAAGCTGTCAACCTATAAAACAACAAGATTTCTTATCACGGTGCATGCTATCCCTCCTATTGGCTACTCGGAGCGATTCAAAATACCCTCGCTATTCAGACCCCTGTTTATTGGTTTGTGGAAGTTCTAACTTCTCAACATCTGGTTATCAAGATTTGTAATAGAAAATAATTTCCTTATGTAAATTAAGTACAAATCAATTTGTATGAATCTATTTTGAGAAAGAAGTAACAATGAAGCATTATTGAAGAATAAATTCAGGAACTTATAGTCTAGTAAAAAGATGAATTTGCCTAATTAGATAAGACTTGTCTCAGAGAAAGGAAGGCTTGAAATTCCAGGAAAAATAGAGACCAAATCAAAGCTATAATGTGCTTGCGGTAACTAGGTTTGTATGCCCATGGTAGTTAGTGTGCGAAGACCTTGTCATACTCCGACTAGGTCACTCACAAAATTCAAAATTTCTAAAGCAGAACAGACAAAAGGGTCAAAACTTACAGCCTAATATAAAGACAGTCAATATATTGAAGTAGCAGTATACAGTGAGTAAGTGGGAAAATGAAACAGGATCTAAGGCTTGCTGTAGTTTAGTGTCATGAATGTAATAACTTTCAAATTTCATTCACTTTCTCAAGTAAGTCAATTAATATTAATCTTAAGTTATAAAGAAATAAAGTTTGATACAATTTCATACTCAGTATAATTCTTGAAAATTAATTAAATAACATAAGATTTGTTGAGAAGAGCAGATGGAAATAACTCGTCTAAGATTTTAAAACAATTGTCTTCTAAATTAGAATCATATGTAGTTTTTTCAGCTGCTGCATGATTTTGGTGTTAGCTTTACATTTCATATTTTAAGAACAGCGTTTAAGAGACAAAGGCCTGGATGAACTTTGGATCATAATTTTCTACTATCTCCCAGCAATACTATTTGAGATGAATCAGAGACGAGTTCATCAACGTGAAGCCCCTACCATAAAGCAGATTTCAAACTCATTAGAAAAAGTGTGGAAGTGATGAGTTGGCTTAGAATAACTTGAAAAATAAGAGAGAAGCAGGCTGAAATGAACACCCAAATATCCATAAAAAAGAGAGTATTGTACAATACTATTTATTATACCAGATGCAATAGATATATCGCAAGGACAATTCATGCAAAATGCAATATTCTAACTACTTTCAATTTCTAACGTTGTGATCAACCATTTCAAAAACAGCCTTTGTAGCAGTCAGGAAATTCAAGCTCCCATTATTTGGACAAGTTTGGATCCCTGCGCTGAATACTTTTTGAGAATTGTCCACCCTCTTTGCTTATTTTGACCCTCTTTTATGGTACACAAGACTAAGCAGTGTGGCGGGATCTCGGCAAGGTGGGCCAACCCGGCGTTCATGTAAACGAAAACTGATGTTTACAAAGCTGTGACCAGGTCTAACCTTAAGGTGAGCAAGCTCGCAAACGGGCCAGCCCGCCTCATGTAAACAAGCCTTAACTATAGATAGGCAATCACATTCTAATCGCAGCTGACTCCACAAGATGAATAACTATCATCATAAGCACAGACCACAATGTGATTAGTCATTGAATAAGCCTGTAAAGTTTTTAATGCTGTCTCTACTCGTTTGAGTTTTTGATATTAAAGGGTGTAATACACACTGATCTCATTCACCGAGAGTATCCTGATTGATAATTCATGAGCCAAGAATGTAAGCGGTCATGCAGCCGTTACACTTTTGCTAGAGATCACAGATTATCTGTATTATCATCATAGAGGTCTAATTCTTTTGATTTTCCAGGCCACTACAATGTTGGCCAACACTCTCCAGCCCCTTTAATATAATGCTGATTAGTAACTGGCAAATTCACTTCGGTGATGCTAGCGATCATGCAGCCGTTAGACTTTTGCTCCAATGTCAAAGATTTTCTTTATTATCATCACAGGGGTTTATTTTTATGGTTTTCCAGGCCACTACAATGTTTGCTATCCGTTTCTACTCCTATTCAAAATAATGCTAAGTTCACTTTTGGTTAAAGAAAAAGCTCACATTCCAAAAATCAATCTTTTAGCCCTAGAATTCAACAATGTCGATGGAGAGTATGATATCTGTTGCTTATGTTAATCACAAACGAGTCTTCCCTGTAAAATAAGGTAATTTTCGCAGAGTGTTTCAAGAAATTCCAGCAAGTACTTTAGGCCAATTGGTCTGTTTTTGGTGATTTCTGAAAAGAATCACTTCTTCTGGATTGAGCTCTTGAAATTCATGCGTCCGTTAAGGGGTTGAGATAGCAAGAGATAAAGGGGGCAGGACCTAAAACTTTCAAGGGGCATGAGGGCATGAGAGAACAAGAAATAGTTGGTAATATTTCTTACCTCCGCCAAATACCGGCTTCCTGGAGAGTTTGATATGGTAAATGGTATGGGGACGTATCTGAAACAAAACATAGTCAATAGGTTAAAAGTTTTCTAAAGTTTACAAAGTATTATTATATAATAATAATTGAACAGTCTTTGATCGGTACAAAACTTAATAAAGCCAGAAATATCAGAAAAAAGTGAAAACATAGATTACTTTAGCTTTTCATCTGACACTCAAGAGAGTAATACGTCAGAGAGAGAACGAAACAAAACCTAACTGATTTATATACCCAGATGTGGATCAAAATAGGCCAATCAGAAAAGAGGTGAATGATTGGTATAGTGTAGGAAAACCTGTTTCCAATTTTTCTGGCAATTTAGAATATCAATTATCACTATTGCATTGCATGGTCTAAACCTGCATCATAGTGCTCGATGTACAGAAGCACAGATCGATATAGATTAGAAACAAGAAAGTAGACAGGCTCTCTTCAACTCAAACTTTCATGTTTATACAATTAGTAGACAGACTATAATCTAGTAGAATAAAAATGAAATTTGATGTTACTACTTATATGAAGGACTTCTAAAGCACAATGAAAACGGAGCAGACCGATCCATTTTGGCCTTGTGTTCACACTGCCTCACTTCAAATACGCAGTTATTTGAATACTCACACCAAAACACATATTGTCAAAAACGGTGCGTATCGAATCCGCTTGTTTTCAGTTTGAGAACCAAATATGAAAGCTCTTGAACACGACGGTTTACTTTCAATGAAAATATTTGCCAAGAGCAGGGAGGAGGATCGTATTTGCCTGTAGCAGTGTGAAAACTTCATCTTAAATAATTTTATTGATAACGTATTCGTTGCAAAATGGAGGAGTGTGAAGAAATGATTATCCTCGTCTTCAAGAACGGATGCAATAAATACGAAGTAGTTGGAACGAGGCCTTAATACAATGAACAAGTCGAAAGTATTACCAGCACGTGCTTTCGGCCTATGAAGAACTCTTCCCTGGTGGTTAGCTCTTGACCGGTAATTCTGATCGTCGTAAACCGCTCTTCCGGGGAACGTATTTGACAGGTCATTTACCACTGGACTCTACAATCATAAACAAATATTGATTACTATCACATGAAAAAAGCGGATTAGTTTTTATGGATCTCATTTCTACTGGCTTTGTTGGTTATTTTAATTTGATATTTTCCCTACTTCTCTAGCTGTATGATACTGATTTCGTTTCGTAATACCATCGGTAGTGGGGAGGGATAATCTCAGTGCTCTAAGGGATACCATCGGTACAAAAGAGGATATTAAGTACTGTAATGTGGAGGAATATTCTCAGAACCATACCATGGAGGAATACCATCAGTTGTGTGGAGGCTGTTCAGTACTTTTAGGTGGGGGGGGGGGGTGTATTATCAGTACTTAGGAGGGATAACATCAGCACTATGGAGGATGTCAAGTACTGTATTGTGGAGGGATATCATCAGTACTGTGGAGGGATATCATCAGTATTTTGGAGGGATACTAACAGTACTTTGGAGGTATACCATCCAGCTCAGTAATGTGGAGGATGTTCAGTACTGTAGGGAATAACATCAGTACTGTGAGGGATACCACCATTACTTGGGAGGATGTTGAGGTATATCATCATCACTGCTGGTATTACCTTCACAGTGCTTGTGGTTTCCCTCCACATTACTCAATATCCTCCACAGTACTGAATAATCTCATACGTACTGTACAGACCAGACGTTACACAGATTGATATAGTCGGAAAATACTGCAAAACATTAGGTTCTTGTTTGAAACAAGTCATATGGCAAGCACCATTGATGAGCATATTGAAAGTTACACCAATGTTCACCACACATAAAACAACTTTTATTTTTCTCAAGACCTTAAAGATTTTAGATGCTTGCTTTGAGTACCAGCTATACATGCTGATTAAGCAGATGATATGATAGTCGCAGGTATGACCGGCCTAAATAAGTGAGCAGACCTCATGATTAGATTGTAACAGTCTGAATCCACCGTAGCGTCAGTCAGGATTGTCTGCAGCAGTGTTTATGTCCGTTGCTATGTGATGCTAAGAGGCTTAATGCCATCTATCAATGCATAGTGACCACCATCTTTGGCTATATTTAAAACATGGAATGTGGAATACTGGAATGAAATGGAATAGTCGAATAGAGTCCTGAAGTGAACCGATATCAAAAAATGCTTTTGGGATTTCCCGAATAAAAGTCCATAATCTCAAAGAGCGTTGAAAATAACATTAATTGAATGTGAAATCACCCCTTTATCTTCAATATCCACTTAGATATGACCATTTGAAAAATCGACTTTCAATATGAAATCACTGGATTTTGGCTGGTTCTATCCATTATCAAGCAATCAAAAATGCAGGGATTTGACAAGCCTGCGTCACAGACCAGCAGTGACCTTCGGAAAACTGTAATTTAGTGTTCAAGTGGTTTATCATGCACACAGCCTAAGATTTGACCAGCAACTTCTGATGATCAAATTGTCATATCTCAGTCGATATTCAACATAAAACATGTGATTTCACGTCATACGATGTTATCTTGACTGTCTTTCAGACTATGGAGTTAAAATCCCTGACATTCTAAAAATGTTTGTGACGTCATCACTTTGGGACTCTGTATTCATGCTATAATTAGACAACGCTTTTCTGCCTTGTAAAGACACTTTATTTATGGCAAATGAATGGATTGTCGACTTTATATAGCCACATACAGCTATATGTACAAGCATCTGCTGAGCGCAATGACGTAAAAGCTCTCAACTACTAAGGGAAGTTATGGAGATCTATTCTTGTTTGTTTTCCGGCTTGTAAAACAAAAACATTTAAAATCAATCCATTAAGGCATTTATCCATTATCATTGATTATCAATCAGACAACCGCAAGCAAAACATTAAATTTTTCATTCAATAGAAAGTTAAGTTACATAGTACTAATACAAAAAAATTAACAAGACTACAAAGTTGCAGGGACCATACCTCGGTGAGCAAAGAACTTGTCTACACGAAGAGCAAAACATTAAGACAAAAAAGAAAAGGCTGTATTAAATTCAAACGGTTAAAAGCAAGGTCTGCATGTTTAGCGAGTATTAACTCAATCCGAAGATGATTTTACGCCAACCGACCAGTTTCATTGATAAAATCTGGTGTTGAATTTACAATATTTCTATTGAAATAGCCAGAAAAATCGGAAACATAGCGAAGTGAAAACATGGGTTACTTAAGTATTACTTATCGCTATTACACTCTTTTTTTTTATAAGAATATCTAATTTTTTTCTGAGCCTCAATATTCTTAATTTTTTGCTGTTTTGAGCCTCGGAATATTCTTAAATTATTCTTATGGCAGAAAACATTGATATTGCAATAAATTGTTATTATTGTCATGAATGCCAAAATATGAGCTCATCGACATTTGCATCAAAATTTAGGTGAGTGTATTTAAACCATTCCCAGTAAAAAGCACACCAATTCAGAAGTAAAGAAACACTCGCTAAAATTTTTTTTCCACAAGATCTGAGCCTCACAATATTCTTAAAATATTCTTAAATTTCACCGATTTTGAGGCTCATTATTCTTGTAAAATTTATTCTTATAAAAAAAAGAGTGTATCCGTACTTGGCATGGATGACTCGTTTGCTCTTCGCTATGTTTCCGATTTTTCTGGTAATTTTGAAGTTCTTTACCATTCAAAGACTGTTCTATTTCTATTGGGTTCATAAGACAAAATTTTGATTACCCCCTTACCCTTGAATCGAAACTCCTAGGTGATAAAGCCCTACCAAGGTAACCCAATGGGAACCCTATTTAAATCATCATTGACCTACGACTTCATAGGTTTCTGAGTAAAGCTGGATTAAGGAGGGGCTCGTTGGAATCATCGTTCAGAAGGTGGGGCTTCGTCAGATTATTGAGGAAAACTCAAGACCAAAATGCATTAGACTTGTGTTGCATGAGATTTTAAATAATTGATTTAATTGCATAAAAGATATGACGAGATAGATGGAGAGATGGTGGTCCTCTTGTTGCAAAGAAACTGGAAGAGCTTTGTCAGTCTTATCTCGAGCAATCTCGATTCAATGCCTTGAGTCATATCTAGCTTGTTCAATCTTCTCTAGTCATAACATCTTTGTGGATTTAAATGTGTTGTGGTTTTTCGCGTAATTATTTTATAAGAAACTCGTTATAAGAAACCCGGATTGGCCAGAAATTCAAAAAACACCAGTGCTGTAGAAATATATGCTAAGATTCTTTAGTTGCTTTTATTTACGAAAAAAGAGTATTTCTCAACCTTCAAGACCAATCACAGAAATGTGATCAGAATTTATTCGATCATCTAAACTTAAATGTAATGTGGATCTTTCAGAACTCAACATTTAAGAAACTTTCAGTAATAGGCTGAATTTCTAATTCTTTATAAAGAATATACGTCCCCCTTTAAAATACCTAGTTTGTTTGGATAATCTATTTAGTAAAAATTCAAAGCCCTTCCTACACAAGTTCATAATGAAGCAGGATAAAACATAGAATAAAGTTTATTTTCTCAGAAAACCTTGAAAGCTTTGATTGAATTTAGATTAAGAAGCAACAGCCTGCCTTTAACGAGTGACGTCATTGGATTAAGGTCAAGCGCCCACAACATGTACGCTGTGTGCAGGATGGACCACTTTCGCAACTTTCGAAAATTCGGTATGTGTGACGCAGGCTAACATCCGAACCCACGAACCTGGAATGGGTACACGAGATTTTTCTAAGAGACCTAGTACCACAAAGGTGTACGGAATGACACCCCCACGAATTGAGTTTGGCGATTCACCTGGCAAGGTTCGATAATTAGTCGGTACAATCACGGCACAAAATTTATATTAAATCCTCGCTACACTCTTTTTTATAAGAATACTTAATTTCTTTCTGAGCCTCAATATTCTTAATTTTTTGCTATTTTGAGCCTCGGAATGTTCTTATATTATTATTATATTCTTACAAACACGGATATAGCAATAAATTGTTATTATTGTAATAAATGCCAAAAAAGCACACCTACATACATATTACAAATATGGTGGATAACAGAAAAATATCCTTATTTCCTGTAAAACAGAGCTCATCGACATTTGCATCAAAATTTTGGTGAGTGTATTTCAACCTGTAAAAAGCACACGAATTCAGAAGTAAAAAACACTCGCTAAAATTTTTTTCCATAAGATCTGAGCAATATTCTTAAAATATTCTTATATTTCCCCGATTTTGAGCCTCGTTATTCTTTTAAAATCTATTCTTATAAAAAAAAGAGTGCACATAAAAGCTTACAGCCCCCCAGAAAACTTAACAGTTTAAGAATTTAATGTTAAGAACCTGGGACAGTAATGGGACTTTGCTTCCAAGGGTATTGTATCTGTAACATCTGGGTTAGTTCTAGTTTATAAAGTTTTAATGGATTATAAAAAAAAACTGGCGAAAAATGAAGACATTTTGAATACTAGGACTAGAGGCAAGCCTTCTAATGGAAAATGATATAAACTTGTTCCTCATAAAAAAAATGCATATGATTAATGACCCCTTTGGTTAGGTTCCCTTTCTACGATTATTTCTGACGTCAAGCCCTGTCGGGGGTCTGAGTTTTCCTGGTTGCGTAAATTGAGTCAATCTCTGGTCACGCTTCTTAGGCCTCTTAAAGCAGAGGGAATCCAATCGGAATTCGATAAAAAGTGATGACTCGGACATACGTCATTGAAATAGGATTCTCCCTGGTGGAGAAAACGCCCTCGAGTCTCGGTCGGCGGCTGAAGCATTTAAACAGACGCCAATGGCACCTGTATTGACGTCAGCAACTATACACATAAATGGCAACCGGTTTTGAATGAATGTGAAACGTAGATTCGCACATACGATAAGAATCATCAGAATCATCAAATGAATCGTTAACAATCTAGCATGCGTTAGGTAATCTGTTGACTGGAATGAGCCGGTGGACAATGGGCAAAGTTTGAGGTTTCTTTACGAGAGGGGTTCTTCATTGAATCTATCTAATTATCAAAGTATTTAGCATTTCTACTCATTGGGAACATTGTCTGTTATCACCCCAGTAAACCTGGGTACTCATTTACCGACCTCGGAAGGACGGACAGCTGGGTTGGTTGACGGCTTGTAGTACATTCGACCATACGTGGAGTCGAACCCACGAAGGTTGCCCTTCTAGGATGCGAAGTCATGCACCTTAACCACCAGGCTACACCACCGTTAAATGTATTCCATAGTAAAGGACCCCCAGACGTGTTGCTGTAGAGGGAATACTTATTTGTTACTGAGTTTTAGTCAAGCCAGGGGTATACTTATTTGCAATTTTTGTCAACAGTATCACCAGTATCATTTTGGCAATGGAGCAGCAATTCATCTCAAGTAGCCTTGCAAAATTAGAAAATTCCATCGAAAATCTTCCAACAGAGAACTTAGCAGAATGATCAAAACTACCTTTCAATGCTTTGATCTATGGGCTAGGTTCCTTAAATAAAGCATTGGCTCAAATTGCATCTAACACGAGTAGTAAGTGCCTATACCTGCAAAAGTGCTCGATAACCACGAGAATCGAGTCCTTCTGTGACTTCGAGTTTCGTTCTTACGCACTCACCAGACAGATACACAAGTAATCTATTCTGATTGGCAGGAAAAAACAAGAAAATACACGTTCATCTCGACAAGCCTATATTTCTTCACTAAAACGTGTAGTTTCTTGTTTCTTTTCTGCCAATCAGTATATTTCCGCTCTACTATCATGTATTGAGCACTATTTTCTGAAAATCGAAACACTGGCTTTATAACTTATATTTGGTATCTGTCTGCTTTTTAAGACTCGAATACAATATCTTGGCAAGAAAGAATACTGTCCCACAACCAATACTAACTGATAAACCATATATCCTTGACTACGCTCCCCTCAATATCACCACTCCCTTTTAGTTACCATCTTCTTCATTGATTCACATTATATTGGTTGGTGTCCTAATCTGGGATCAAAAGCTGATAGAATATTAGAATTTCTCTACAAAGTCAATTCAATAACTAGACGCTATCATAAATAAGAATGCCGTAAATGATCACTTGATTAATCGATATAAAGGGAACTCCTTCGATGAATATCTTTCAAAGTACAAAAGTTTTGAGATGACTTGTTTGCAATTATAAAAAGCTTCGTTTGGATTTTGGTTCCATCTATTGGATTTTCTGGTAAAGTTTAATAATGATAATCAAATAGTTGTTATCCCACTGAAGGCTGTGCAAACAAGAAAGAAGAACTTCCAATTAATCTAACTCATATGACGTATTCTTTACATTGTGTTCTTTTTTCAGTAGTGTTACCGAATATTTTGATGAATTTCTATATTTCTTCACTAATCAAAGTGGTTTTATCTCTATGGGGGTTTATTTCTTTGCGTTACGGTGTTTTGCAAGCTCTCGAGATTTTGAGTGATATATTAGGTATTAGGCACATTCTAATTTTCGAACTCAAAAAAATGGATAGGAAATTCAATTCAATTTAAAATTCGTAATGAAACTAGGCCCACTAGAGTAAATGTATACTTTTGGATTGGTTGATGAGTCGACTATCTTATTCTTCTAGAGTACGACAGCCTTAATAACTTAGATTTTTCAACATGTTAGCAGATATGCCTTGAACATTTCTTCATCGTTTGAATTGTCTCTTCTTGGTGGGAAGTTAAACTGAGAAGATGGCTGCACGCATGAAAACATCCACGCCTTGAAAGACTGTATTTGGCTTCTGTTCCTTCAGCAGAACTCCTAGTAAACCACAAGCAGCTCCAAGTAGATTCGTTGGATATTTCAAATATTCCATTAATGAATGATGGAATAATCCAGTACTTAGCTTTTAAGGATTTTAGATTACAAATTTTTAACAAGCTTCTTGGATGAGTCAAAATCATCTTATTCTTCTGAAGAAAAATAGTCTTTGATCGGTGTAGACTTTCAGGACAGGGGAGAAGTCAAAAACATAGCGAAACGTAACAGTTATTCAGTCTAACACTGATCAGGACATTGTAAAGATTTGTCGTTGATTGGTATGGAACTTCTTATTAGCAAGAGAAGTTAGAAACATAGCGAAATGAATAACTACTAAAAAGCTTTTTATCAATAGTACGAATGTTTCATGCTTATCAAAAGATTCAGTATCCATCTTCTAAAGTAGTTCTTCGAAACTCGTTATCCTCTAAAAGTCATTGGAATTGGAGAGTGGGCTGTGCGGTGGTGCACTACCCTTACCTACCCCAGGGAATCAAGCTCTGTAAGTCGGTGGCGTAAACAGGGAACAACTAAACAGTCCATATATGCAAACCACAGTGTTTACAGTGTGGTAGAGGGGGGTGAAGAAGAGTTTGTCAACTTCTTCATTTGAAGGATGTTGCGAACTAGCATACGAAAACACATTAATTAATCGAAGAAAGCAGAATGCTTTTCTCATGAAGTCTTTCCAAGCTGATGTGGTAGCCAGGGAATGTTTAGTGGTTATTTGTTAATGCCTACACCAAAAAACTAACCGAGTATTTAGGGGACTGGGCAGAGTTTGGAGGTGTTAAATGCATTTTATCTGAAGTATCTAAGTTGCAGTTTATGAGGTTTTCTGATGACTTCAATGGCCGAACATGAACTCTGATCATCAAACTTCGTTCATGTTTCATGTAAGCCTACTGGCTATGGTTAATGTAAGAGAATAGAATAGTTAACAAGGTATAACTAAAAGAAGTGACATTCATTAGACAGACTATAGTCCAACTAATGAGTGCAGAAGCACGAAACTCAAAGCTACAGAAAAACATGTCTGTTTGTTGAGTGTTACTCATTCTATGCAATTGCTCTATGACCAGCGTATATCGAGCACTATAGCCATGATAGATGGCATGCTCTACTCAAGTTAAATGCAAGGTACAACTCAAGTGTAGTCTGACTAGTGGCTTATTAACCGTGTCTAATTTCTTCTGGAATAAACATTACATCTGTTTTCAAAATTATCTTAGATCACCTTATCAAACTATCTTTCTGTCGTATCTATAAGTAGCAGCAGGGATTTCTAACATTTAGCTTAACTAATTAGAAAAGAAGAGACTGAAAAACCAGCCATAGACCAAGAAATTCATGGCCATTGCTACATTAGGGTTCAAGGGCTGCAGCAAGGGCACATAAAGATATCAGGCCTGGCAGAACTGGTCCGGTTAGTGCGGCCTTAGCTGGATCAATTTTTGATCTAAGTCACTCTTTTAAAAAAAGATAATATTGCTCCATTAGACATTAGCTCTTTACCGTAATTCTAGATGTATTTTTATTTAAATTCTGATTAAAAAATGGACCAAATTGCATCTGAGAGAATCTAGATTTCAAAATTTTTCTTGGGTACACTCTAGACCTACTGGTTCATCTCGGACCAGACCAACAATGAACAGCTTCTGCCAGGTCTGAATATTCAATGGAAACTGGATGATTATGAAAATCCAATATGAGTGATAAATAAGACCATCATTAAAAGTTGGATAAGTTTCACTATTCAATGAAATACTGCTGACTATAGATTGACAACAAATTTTATACACAACAAAAAATGGTGATGAGTAAATGATAAGTGACCATGAAAAATAAGACAACTTGTTTTATGCCCTAAAATTCCAAGAGGCAAGTATTCACACGAACCAATCAAGAGTGGTATAGCATACTAGAGTAGAGTAATTCGGGGCAAAACGGGTCAGGGAGTAAAATAGGTCATTCTGTATAAAATGCTACAGAACTACCGTAGGCTATGCTGGGGAAGCAAAATAGGGTTACCACACGTTGTCTGTTATTCAGCAGTCTAATGGAGGCATGATAGTCTTTCTTAGTGGAGCTGTGTTCTGCAGCATTTTATACAGACTGATCCATTTTACCCCCTGACCCCTTTTGCTCCGAATTACTCTACTAATTTAAAGGTTGTGGGTTTGAGGCCTACTCGAGAGGTCATTTTCATTCCCACAAGTCATCTTGATTAGATATCATAATGAAATTATTTTATCTATACCAGGCAGAACTCGAAAGAGGAAAAATATGGTGTAGCTGGATGTTATGTAATCTGCAGGGCTACTAATCTCAAGATGAAGACTAGAGATAACTACTAGGCAAAGTTATCATATGGCATTTCATTCAATGTTCTGTGACTACCTTCAATTATTTAGATTTCAAAATTAGCAATTCAAAGCTTCGAAATTTCTTTCAAAACAGCAGCCGTTATTCTATTCCATTATTTAGACGTAAATAAAATTTCCGTTTTAACTATTGCCAGAGAGTTTTGATGAAAGCAATTGATTAGGAAAAAACAATTTCAATTAGCATTGTTTTTGAATTGTATGAATTCTAAGAGAATCATTTCAATATTTTCTAAACAAATGCTTTTATGTGTTTGCAAAAACACAGACCGAAATCAATGAGATATTCTGCAGGCGGCCGATTGCCCTACTCCACCTTCATGCCCTCCATAGTCACTTGTTTTGAGCCATTATTGGTCTTCCTTACTCATAGAAATCAAGGGAAATGGTCACTTTTATTGAAGAATAGCCTGAATGACATCAATGAGGAGAGAAATTTACTGCCCACCAACTAGAATACTCATGGCTAGGCGTGCATTTTGCATGTTACATTTCAACAACTTAATTTAGTAACGATAGCTAGGTCAACCAGAATACCAAATGAGGGCTTGGCATTCACTCCTAGCATTGATGGAACTGCAAACGGACACTAATGGTATTCTAACCCTTGTGTTTATTAGAGGAGTTGCTTATTCAAGGGGCCCTGATTCAGAGGCTTTGTGGGTTTGGTCTCCTAAGGAAGGCCGTTATTAAGAATTTTCTGACTGACACCAATATCTGTCATTATACAAATGCGCATTTGCACAAACACAAAGGACCAATCACATTTGGGATTTTCCAAAATTTCTGACCTTTTTCAATGCTAGAGGGGGCACAGCCTCTCCCCCTGGACATGACACCCTTGCGCTTATTCTAGTTTTTTGGACGTCAAAGGTTAAAAGCAAATCAGGTTAATTTAAAAAGGTATATACAGGATTTCGGAACACTAACTATTTTCCAAATAAAACAGACTTAACTTCTTCAAAATTACATAACATAAAAATCTGTTGACCTTTTGCAGTAAGACAGGGAATTACTCGTCAGGAACTCGCTTAGTCAATATTTTGAATAACAGCCTGTTTCTTAATTTGAAGGGATTACATGCTTATTTGAAGGCTCAGGCGCTTATTTGCGAAGGGACTTCCATTTGAGGTCCAGCGCTTTTTTAATAGTATACCCATGTTGGCGCTTATTTGAGGGGGCCCTTTTTGATGCTTTATGAAAAGTGAATCTGCCGGGCTTCTAAATTTGTTCCGGTATTTGTTTCTTGTTGTGGTTCCATATCAATATAATTGGTACATTAAATCTTAAGTCTGACTAGACCCCTGGTGATGATTGGTCGTTTCAACTAAACCAATTAATTGCCTGCTTTCTGATTGGTCAATTTAGATCCATTCACAAGGGTCTGTTTGGTCCCTTTCTAGCATACCATTATGAGGAGTGTCAGACAAAGCTTTGATACAGTAGTAGTTATTCTGTTTTGCTATGTTTCTGATTTTTTTGCCAATCAGCAGTCCGGTGCCAATCAAAGACCGTTTTGAATTATCAAGTGTACAATACAAAGAAACAGTGTGACAGCACACTGGTTGTTAAGTTCCCAGAGTTGTTCCTAACCAAGTAGAAATTTCAAAATAACTTAACAGCTAAAGAACTTGAAAGATAAACAAACCACTTACTTGAACTTCAAGATGGGGTGTCGGGAAGGCGGGCAGTGAGCCCCCTTTGTACATGATATTATTTGACGGCAAACCATTCAAACCATGTCGCAAATTATTATTGTGTGTAGGAATAGGCTGCAAATGAAATTTCAGTGTTAGAACATCAAATTTACAAATCGTTACAAGGAACCAACAGCTGAAAAGTTGCTTACATTTTACATAGTGAGCATTCGGCCAGCTGAACAATAAATGTTTGAAATTCAGCAGGTAAACAAAACCTGGAAACATGCACAAGTTTGAGTATAGCTGAGGCCTGGATTTCCCGGGGTTCAAGTATGATTTTACTAACTGAAGAGTGGCGTAGTAGGCTGTGTTGTGAGCGATTGAGAAAAACTCGACCTAATCCTATTTATCTTAAATTTGACCAGAGCAATCCAAACGCCCGACTGCGACTCACATTCGCACAGCAGAGTTTGGTTAATTGAAGATGACACACGAATAGGTTTAGGAGTGAGTAATTGAGTAATATCTTATGATTCCAACACATTTACAGCTAGATACTACAATTTAATGTTAACCAAGATCATTAGCCAACAAAATAAAATTACAACATGAATAACTTGTGGATGTGCCGAGGAAACCCTCCAGAGTCTATCAAGCTTAGTTCCCTGAGGTCTTTTTATGACGTTCAATTAAGATATCAGAAATCGATAGAACAATCCAAACCTGATGTCTAGCCGTTGATACTTCTCTCATTATCGACGCGAAGGCCTCTTCTTGCTCGGCGGCTTTTTGCTTCTGGATGGCGATTTTCTCTGAGAACTTCCTCGGAGCAGACATGCTGGTTCTCGGTATTGGCCACGACCGACTGCTTTATTCCTCGACTAGACTGAGAATTACTTCATTGGTGAAATCATGTCGGTTTCTTGATAATAAATGAGCGTAACTCGGCTTGAAAACCCCAGGCTGTGCAACACGAGATTGCTTGCCTCGAACTAACATCCAAAATGGCTGCTTAAGACGTATAAATTGCGGAACATACGCCAGTGGGTGAACTAGACTTGCGAAACTTCACAAGAAGCCGCACGAGGTCATTTCTCTTTTTTTTCAATAAGCAACTGGCCTTTGGTCCCAGCCCTCGAAATTTCATAAATACTCTGGATCGCCAAACCTTTAGATTGATGGTGTACATGTAAGAAAACCTTTCAAATACCAAATATGCTTCTTTCAACAACTACATATAGTGTGGTCAAGACTGTGATAAATCGCATTTTCTGGATAGTCAAGTCACTCAAGTGTTTATTTAGTTGCTTGACTAATTTCATCGAGCCCTGGAGTGGCTTATTGTTTTGGTCATTCCAGCCCTGGTGTCTTATTGATGAGATACTTATTGAAAAAAAAGGGGGAACGCGGTTTTGTTTGTGCCGGGCCCTGGAAGCTCGGACCTATGAGTAAGGGACCCTTTGTTGCCAGACAAGATACCACCTGCCTATAAAACTGTGTATTGGAGACGGTACGCCACCTGCAGGTTATCTGCATTAGGGTGAGCATGTATCATACACTATTTTTTATAAGAACCATTTTCTTGAGTAATAATTCATAGACGTCTTGAATGCAATTAGAGTGCTCTATAAAGAATTGGCAGGGTTTAATAGAATAGGTTCTATTCATATAGAGATAGCAATTATGGAACTCCGTCATGATGAAAGCCTTTTGGAGTTACATACTAAAGAAGAACTGCAAATGACACAAGCACAACTTTTGTCTTTGATGAAGAGAATCTATTCTAGAACAATTTATAGCTCAATACAAGAATTTCAAGAAGAAACAGCCATAAGTCTGAGAAATAGATATGAAACAAATAAACTGGCAGCAAACTGGGATGTAAGTCAAGCCAGGAAATAACAATTTACAACAAGTAACATAGCCAATAGGAAAAACAGGCTTTCGAGGCATCATAACAGTAAGAACAATCAAGGCTGAAAATATAAGTATTTTTACCAATAGCCAGCTTCAAACCAAATTTACTGGTTCTTATCAAAAATAGTGTAAAACAAGGTACAAAAACTTTATAAATAAAGAAAGTCCACGATACTAGGCTCTGTGCCGGATCCTCTTCGAATACTTGCGACGAATGAAGTAAAGAAGCCCTGTATGCCAGGGCGAAATATTGATAACATATTATATATTCAATTTATCTGCATTTTTCTGTTCCTGTCTCGATACAAAAACTTCATCATTATCAAGCAAAAGGCTATTTGCTCTCTACATTTGTAAGAGTCATCAATGAGAGCCCAGGAACCTAGGAAGTTTTTTCAGCCAAAATGAAGTTTCTTGTTTGTGGGATTCTAATGCTGTTATGATAATCAGCAGGGCTTCAAGAGAAAAAATAAACTGTACGTGAAACTTACCAGCTTGTGACCCTGTGATTAGGAGCACATGACAACAAAACAACAAGACGACAACAAAGATGGCCGAAGCCCAGGAACAAAACAAGGAATCAAATTTTGTATTCTTTTTTGGAGATAGCGACATATACAGCCAGTTTCACCCTTGTAAATTTGAAATCGATGGCCTATCTTACAATTGTGCGGAACAATATATGATGCACCAAAAGGCAGTTGTGTTTAAAGATGAAGAAATGGCAGATAAAATCATGCTAGAAAATAGGCCCAAGGAGATAAAAGCTTTTGGAAGAAAAGTTCGTAATTTCGATGACGAAATATGGACAGGAAAATCTCGTGATGTGGTTTTTGCTGGGAATTACGCGAAATTTAACCAAAATGAAGAATTTAAGAAGATATTACTTGAGACAGGAGATAAGATTATCGCAGAAGCAAGTCCTTTTGACAGGAGGTGGGGCATCGGCCTAGGCAAAAAGAATCCCAAAGCTCTCAACCCAAAGTTATGGAGAGGAAAGAATTGGCTAGGGGAAGCAATCATGAAAGTTAGAGAGAAATTGAGACAAGAAGTGAAAGATAGATAATGCTAGTCTTCTGTTTTGAACCACTTTCCGTTTTACGAACCAGTTATGACAGGTCACTCACAAAAAATCAAGTACCAATGAACATATTAGATAAATTCTTATCATAGGAAGATACACAGCATCAGTAGTTAATCCCATATAATGACTCTAAGCGATTTTTATCAGCTTCTTCCTATTAACAGGTAGATTTACAAAATTTTCCAGTAATTCACAAGTTGCACTTGTCCAGAGAAGATTTAGCAGAGGCAAGGGGTTCACCTGTATAGATGAGCACAATCCAGAAATCTCACATCAAGAGGTACATTCTAGAGAAACTGAATGGTGGAACTTTCAAAATTCTAACAATAATATGAAAATAGACATGCTACGAGATCAACGAATAAGCTTGAAATTAGGACAGTCGCAGGACGACACCAACAACAATCACCTTGATTTGCTATATCAGTGTCTGAATTTTGCCAACCCACAAACTTGCCAACTCCTTTAGTAAATGCACAAATCCAGGAATGGTTCAACAATAAATGTATCATTGTGCCGTTCTTCAATCACCAAAGGGGATGGTTTTGCAAGTTGGCGTAACCCAGGCAATGTTAGTCATATATGCAGTAGATAGTTAGGTTTTGGTAATAATTGTAAAAAACTGTATAGAATCACTTGAAATAAAATAATTCTTTCCTATCCTTGCTCCTTTGTGTTGTTTTCTCTTTGCTTACCATTTTTATTGCTTATGTATATAGACCATATGGTAAGTTTGACAAAAAATGATATATCAATATGAACTATAAAAGCACTAAGAACATTGAGCAAGGATGGTAAACAATGGAGAATTCAGAGATAGCAATTTGTTGCAGTACAGAGAACGGCCATCAATCCACTCTTGTTGGCTTCCTAAATCTCTGAACAATGTAGGAGTCTGGTCTGACGATCTGTTCTTTCTTTCAAGTGTGGCCAATATACCACGATATGATAGGGCTGTTCTTTTTTGGTTTGAAATGTTTAACATAACTACTTAAATATGTAATACCAAAATACACAGAAAAACTTGCCCTCGATTAAATCGATACGAGGTTATGACGTCAATTGATATTAAATACAATATCATAGTAAATCGCGATCTTGGTGATTCATTCAAAAACACAATGAAATATTCATCTCACAAATACCCACGATTTCCAAACAAGAAAATGTTCTTGACCCTTTGGCCGTTATAAGATAAATTTGGGAAAACAGATTTATTAGGTCTAATGCAAAGTTCAGAATACCTAATAAAGAATACAATACTTATTAACAAGATGAAATAAAGATAACTAAACTTGAGAAGAAGCGGGATTCGGAAAATCATTAGAGATAATTTGCGAGGGTCACTCATTCTACCAATTATCTCCCAGCTTCCCATACTAACCCCCTTGCCCTCGATTAAATCACTACGAGGCTATTACGTCAATTCATATGGAATACAATATCATAGTAAATTGCGATCTTAGTGATTCATTCAAAAACAATGAAATATTCATCTCACAAACACCCACGATTTCCCAACAACAAAATGTTTCTCAACTCTTTGGCCGTAATAAGATAAGTTTGAGAAAACAGAGAGAGTAATTAGGTCTAATACAAAGTTCAGAATACTTAACTAAGAATACCCTGCTTACTAACAAGATGAAATTAGGAGAACTAAACCTGAGAAAAAGCAGGCTTTGGAAAATCAATATAGATAATTTGTGAGGGTCATTTTCATTCACAAAAATTATCTCTATAAAGAGGACTTTTAGAAAAGCTCTCTTTATGTTATCTTGTCACTAAGAATATTAAGTTGAGTAGTGTATTCTGTCAGCAAGTGAAACCCGATTCCTCAACTCTTCGTTTTTGCTCAGAAGAAAAATATGAGAGAGATCGGTCAGAAGTATTCTTCTATAAATATTCATAGCTTCGTGACGGCTATAACAGAGAGAGTAAGACAGGAATACAACACAACTAAAGGCATGTCATAAAATCATTTTACCAGAAAAATTATCATACATTAGTACATAAACACATAACCAGATTATGGAGTTAAAACTTTAGACTAAATGATAAAAAACACTTATAACTGATACACGAACGGATAAAATGAGAGTCTATGAGTCTCTTAAGTACAAGTAAGTATTCACTTTATAAAATTACAATTTTCAGCATCTCACTTGATTAGTATTGGGACCACTGCACTTTAGTTGACAAAGTCTTCAAATCCCCCCGAGTTAATTATCCTGAATGGCAATGTCATTGGTCATTGTATATATACTGTACATTTTTAAACAGTTCAAAAAAGAAGCGTTCCTTGTATTATATTTTCTTAGAGTTCGAGGTAAAAGAAATGTAGCAAGTTTTAAATACCCTAAAATGAGAACAAGGCTCCAAGGCGAATTGTTGAAAAGCCATTCTTTGCCATGAGTTTTTCGATTTTCAGAGCTGTTAATAAAAATTCAAAAATCAAAATAAAATCAATGATCTTTTCTAATCAATGTACGAAATAACTGCACAGAAAAAACGAGAATCAATTCTAGGATGGAATTAACAAGACAAAATATACGGTCAAAGAAGTTCAAGAGGTTTTGAAGAGATGTTAAGGTGTGACTTTTCCACAAAGAGTTGATGTCCCAGCAGCAACAACAACTCTTGTAATTACCGTAAGGCAACTGCAACTGTCTTACATTCAAAAGAGAGCTTGAATTAAAAGACAAAATAAGGAAAAAACATATTAAAAAACTCTGCATAGACCAAATAAGAGTAGTTTATTTCATTCAAAAGAGAGTTTAGATTAATAGACAAAATAAGGAAAAAACATATTAAAAAAACTATGCAAAGACCAAATAAGGGCAGCTTATTTCATTCAAAAGAGAGTTAATTGTAATAGACAAGATAAGGAAAAACGTTTTCAACAACTCTGCATAGAACAAATTAGGGCAGTTTACTTTATTCAAAAGAGAGTTTAAATCGATAGACAAAATAAAGAAAAAAACATATTCAAAAACTCTGCATAGACCAAATAAGGGCAGCTTATTTCATTCAAAAGAGAGTTTAAATTAATAAACAAAATAAGGAAAAAACATATTAATAAAAACCCTGCAAAGACCAAATAAGGGCAGCTTATTTCACTCAAAAGAGAGTTAATTGTAATAGTCAAGATAAGGAAAAAACGTTTTCAACAACTCTGCATAGACAAAATTAGGGCAATTTATTTTATTCAAAAGAGAGTTTAACTTAATAGACAAAATAAGGAAAATACTTTTTGAATAACTTTGCATAGACCAAATAAGAGTAGTTTATTTCATTCAAAAGAGAGTTTAAATTAATAGACAAAATAAGGAAAAAACATTTAAAAACTCTGCATAGACCAAATAAGAGTAGTTTATTTCATTCAAAAGAGAGTTTAAATTAATAGACAAAATAAGGAAAAAACATTTAAAAACTCTGCATAGACCAAATAAGAGTAGTTTATTTCATTCAAAAGGGAGTTAATTGTAATAGATAAAATAAGGAAAACACAGTTTCAACAACTCTGCATAGACCAAAAAAGAGAAGTTTATTTCATTCAAAAGAGAGTTAATTGTGATAGACAAAATAAGGAAAAGACGTTTTCAACAACTCTGCATAGACCAAAAAAGAGAAGTTTATTTCATTCAAAAGAGAGTTAATTGTGATCGACAAAATAAGGAAAAAACGTTTTCAACAACTCTGCATAGACCAAAAAAGAGAAGTTTATTTCATTCAAAAGAGAGTTAATTGTGATAGACAAGATAAGGAAAAAACGTTTTCAACAACTCTGCATAGACAAAATAGGGCAGTTGATTTTATTCAAAAGAGAGTTTAGAATAATAAACAAAATAAGGAAAAAAATATTAAAAAACTCTGCATAGACCAAATAAGAGTAGTTTATTTCATTCAAAAGAGAGTTAATTGTGATAGACAAAATAAGGAAAAAACGTTTTCAACAACTCTGCATAGACCAAAAAAGAGAAGTTTATTTCATTCAAAAGAGAGTTAATTGTGATAGACAAAATAAGGAAAAAACGTTTTCAACAACTCTGCATAGACCAAAAAAGAGAAGTTTATTTCATTCAAAAGAGAGTTAATTGTGATAGACAAAATAAGGAAAAAACGTTTTCAACAACTCTGCATAGACCAAAAAAGAGAAGTTTATTTCATTCAAAAGAGAGTTAATTGTGATAGACAAGATAAGGAAAAAACGTTTTCAACAACTCTGCATAGACAAAATAGGGCAGTTGATTTTATTCAAAAGAGAGTTTAGAATAATAAACAAAATAAGGAAAAAAATATTAAAAAACTCTGCATAGACCAAATAAGAGTAGTTTTTCATTCAAAAGAGAGTTTATTATAAGAGACAAAATAAGGAAAACACATTTTAAACGATCTGCAAAGACCAAATAAGAGCAGTTTATTTTATTCAAAAGAGAGTTTAGAATCATAGACATAATAAGGAAAAAATATATTTAAAAACTCTGCATAGACTAAATAAGGTATTAGCAGGTGCGTCTAAAAACATGCTGACAAGTAAACTGTCTTTTCAAACCAATTCAACCTAAGCACGTGGAATGAGTCTGACAGGAGATGCTGATTAAATCGAGACGCCTCTTTGTAATAAATCCCACTTTAATACGATAAACAATTATAGCTTACCGAATTTGTTTTGACTGCTAGCTGTCTTAGAGTTGGAAACCAAGCCTGTTTTGCCTCCAAACAATTTCAGCAGGTAATATAGTTGGTTGTAAAGTCTTGCATCAGAGTACTGTAAATTCAAGAAGAACATATCAAATTAGGGCCTAATTTCTATTGATCCACAAATTCGCTGAAACAATCCAGCAAATACATCAGGATGCAGTAAGAAAATATCAAGACAAGAAGTCTATACTTCTACTGATGCATATTTTTTTACTGGCATTGAAGTATTCAGGCACAAAGTTAAATAATCAATCGGGGTTCCTAGGAAATTTCCAGAGTACCTCAAAAAAGGGATGTATACAACGGTCCAGAAAATTTGGACTCTTCCGGGGGTCTGGCTAGTTTTGAAATGAAATGCCTAAGATTGGCAAAAAGGTAACTTAAAAACCTTTTGTGACACTTTTGTGAAATAAGCAAAAATGAAATGTTGTTAGTAGCAATGTTTGTATTCGATGCAAGACTGCTCTTTGCAAACAATGACCAATATCAAATATACATGGATTTATTCATCCAATACCCCGGGAGGAAAAATAGAATATGATAGATTGTTTTGAAAGGAAAGTACTGCAGCACTGCAAAGGTATGACCCAAGGGGGTAAGCAGTATATAAGCTGGCGAGTGATGAACAGAAATCACAAGTCGATAGCAATTTCGTTGAGAGATAAGATTACCCATCCCAACCCTCCCTTACATTAGATGGTTAGAGGTTTATACACTGATCTAATGACGTCATATTTGGGTTATTTTTAGAATTGATTCATCTCGATTTTTTTCATTGATTTAAACTAAATCATCGACCACGCAGATTCCAAATTCGCAGTCGATGAACAAATATTATGTACAAAAAAAGTATTTTAGGCATGTCATAATCCCCAACCATTGAAAAGTTATATGGTCGTAAACACTTTTTCTGTGCATACTCATTGTTGTTTGGCTGCGAATTCGGAATCTGCTTGGTCGACTTAGTTGAAATCGATGAAAAAAATCGAGATAAATCAATTCTAAAAATAGCCCAAATATGACGTCATTAAATCGATGACGTCATAGAAATTGCTAAGATTTTGCTAGAATCAAACAAATGATATATCAATCGAAAGGTCTGATCAAGTGCTGTCTAACTAAAATACTTTCGAACACGTCAGACTTGCATATAAAGAGTAAAAGCGATATTAGTTCTGAAAATGTCAGTTATTGACGTCATCAAAAATGGCACTTCCGGTCAAAATCAAAAATGTTTTAAAATCTTATTCGAATCTCCATGGTCGAAATAGTAGAAGTCAAGTATAAAACCAAAGGTTAGGTAGGTGCTTAGATAGTTACAGGAAATTCCCTGTCTATATCATTTTATTTAGTGAGGTCGACATGAATCACATAAATCGCGAGACTGACTGCTGCATACTGTAATACTGTTTTATTGTATCTTAGCAGAAAGTAGAAATAGTATGATAAGTAAAGAAAGTTATTTTCGATTGATTTTATGGATAAGAAAATAATTGTAATTATGCGTATTGGATTTTGTAATTGAAATCTTACATTAGACAGACTATACAAGTCCTAAAAATGCCCGTTCTTCAAGCCTACTTCTTCAAGTCAAGCATGTACTAGAAGTTAACCCTTAGTCACCTAAGACTCAACCCACTACGAGATGGAAACGATATAAGAAATAAGGTAAGCTCTTACTACAGGTTTTAGATGGCCAATGTTGCACTCATCACAGACTTGAAGGTCGTAGTTTTCTCGCATTCTCACGAGCTTCGATTGTCGAGCACATGCTGAATCGTCACAAGCCAACCAGCCCTGCAACAGATTGAGTTTCAATTAGCAACTAAGTAGATGATATATATCTACCGAATGTTCTGAAAATGTATGATATTTGTTGATAGTTGATTTTCGTGTTCGGTAACTATCTTTGAAAGGTATTGGTTGATATGCAAAGCAGAAAGGGCCCACTGAATCGTCAGACCAATAGAAGCAGTGCATTGATAATTGATTGGAAAATTCGTTAACTATCTTTGAAAGGTATTGGTTTGTGCACAAAACAAAGGACCCACTGAATAGGTAAACTAGTCGAGGCGGCGCAATAATAGTTGATAGGCAAATACGCTGGCTATCTATCTTCCTAAGGTATTGGTTTACATGCTAAATACAAAGGACCCACTGAAAAGCTAAAATGATGAAAACAGTGCATTGATAGTTGAAAGGCAAATTAACTTTCTGCGTATGGTATTGTACGCAATAAGTGCGAAGGACCATCTGATCAGACTAATCAAATCAGGGTGGCCATGGTCCTTCCTCTAGATAAGGACAAACCTTGTGATTCCTATCGCAATTTTTTGGATGATAGAAAGCTTGTTAATCATATTCTCGCACTTTATCAAAAAGTTCTGGAGGTGGTTTTCTGAAAAATTCGATTGGATATTGAAGGGCGAATTTCAAGAATCGCACCCAAATATAGAATTAGAGCTGGTTTTTCATTCAAAAGACTAAGTTTCAGCATTTCAGTGGTTTACGTCCGGAGGGGTTACTTCTCATCCTGACCAGAATAAACCGGTTAAACCGGTTATTCGAACTCAAAACATTTGCAACACTTACTTGGTAGTAAAGGTTCACTTTCTGTCTCACAAACAGAGTTAGCATGTTGAGAACGAAATTTGGGTTGTGACCAACTTTACAATCAGCACAGATCCAGGGATCCTACCAAGTAAAAGATTTCAAAATTATCTTTCTATAAGAAATCTCTGAAAATTACATCTATGCAAGGGAAGGCTGATAGTCATTTGTTACTTGACAAAATAGCATCAAGGTCAACTTATCATGGTGTTTTCACCTTATCTTTTGCAAATTTGCCTTCAAATTCTATTTCCTGCTTGTAGACTTTGCAGCTCTCATTCCGGCAAAATATCGTAAACTTCTCAACATCCTGAAGAAAAAAATATGTGGTTAAGTTGGTGTTGTAACCTGGGTTAAAGGGTTAATGGGTTAACAGTTATCAGTGGTTGAACATTTCTATTCCCATTGGAATCAACAAGAAAGTGGTGCTTTAGTCTGACTACAGAAAAGTCTTCAAGCTTTCACCGGTGAACCTTCCGGTAACTAAGGTTCTTCCTCGCTAGGGATAGGTTTGAAAGGTTAAGTTATTATTTAAATACAGTTACAGAAAAACTTAATTTCACCAAGAAGCTAGGATAAGTATCAAAAAGACTTAAATACAGCAAGAGTTTACCATTGACAATGCTGTCAACTAGCACCTTAATACGATTTAATTGGAATATGTTTGAATCTTTCCTCAATTTCTCAGTTTTTTCTAACCTTCCATCGGTCATTGACCGTGTCCCCGTGGTGATTTTCTTACACTCGGTTCAGTCTTTTTAACCTGGGAATCTGGTACGCAGGATAGGGTTCGAAACTACTATAAGTGCTACTTGAAGTCAAGGGGTTGCTTGACTGACAATGACTAGGGTTCGAAACTACCGTAAGCGCAAGTTGAAATCAAGGGGTTGCTTGACTGACAATGACTAGGGTTCGAAACTACCATAAGTGCTACTTGAAATCAAGAGGTTGCTTGACTGACAATGACTAGGGTTCGAAACTACCGTAAGCGCAAGTTGAAATCAAGGGGTTGCTTGACTGACAATGACTAGGGTTCGAAACTACCATAAGTGCTACTTGAAATCAAGGGGTTGCTTGACTGACAATGACTAGGGTTCGAAACTATCATGTGTTGAATTGGAATCAAGGGGTTGCTTGACAGAATGACGGGCAATCGCCTCCCCTCTTCCATATCCTCAACATACGGTAGCTGAAGTGACCAGCAGATCAGTACAGAATTCCAAGACAGGTGTGGAAAAATGATTGAATCATGGTTAGTTGGAGAATTGAGCGGAGAATCGATCAAACTTACAGTTTTTCGTTTGACATCAACAATAAGTTTAATGATGTTCAAAATTGCACACACCGACCATGAAATACAGGTTGCATTCAAATTCGTTTAAAACATATTCAAAGTGTGCCGCCTCGTAAACAAAGCTTTTCTATTCAGCAATTAGCTTTAATACTAATGGACGAAATGAAATAATGTGAGATGCTGGAAAGAAGAAAGAAACCGACTCACAACTCTTAATAACATCAGAACAGGCGTTATCAATAGCCGTTTGTAACTACATGTAAACTTTGCTTATAATTAACATGTCACTTATGAATATCATGATTGGCCATCTGCTATAATCAGCCTGAGGAACATCTGTGCAGTAAAGTGGAGGATATTCAGCACTTGAAGGGGGATATGATCAGTAGCGTGGGGAGATATCATCAGTACATTGGAGCGTTTTCAGTACTATGGGGAGATATCATCAGTACATTTGAGGGTTTTCAGTACTATGGGGAGATATCATCAGTACATTTGAGGGTTTTCAGTACTATGGGGAGATATCATCAGTACATTTGAGGGTTTTCAATACTGTGTGGGATACCATCAGTACATTGGAGGGTTTTCAGTACTATGGGGAGATATCATCAGTACATTTGAGGGTTTTCAATACTATGGGGGATACCATTGCGTACATTTGAGGGTTTTCAGTAGCGTTGGGAGATATCATCAGTACATTTGAGGGTTTCCAATACTAGGGGGATACCATTGCGTACATTTGAAGGTTTTCAATACTATGGGGGATACCATTGCGTACAGTTGAGGGTTTCCAATACTGTGGGGGATACCATTGCATACATTGGAGGGTTTTCAATACTGTGAAGAGATATCATTGCGTACTGTGAAGGGTTTTCAGTAATGTAGGGGGATACCATTTGTAATGGGGGTATACCACGAGAACTATGGAGGATATACAATACTGTGGAGGGGAACCACAAGCACTTTGGGTAGTACCTCCAAGTACTTGTGGTTTCCTTCTTGAGTATTAATACAATTCAATGTATTGATAATATCCCCCACAGTACTGATAATACCCCTCCTCCTCAAACCTTTCTTTGGGATTTATGACCCAATAGGAATATCATATATTTCCCAATTAAGGGTTGGTCTAAGTAAACGAAATTTTCACAAATTCAATCATAATTTCAGAGAAACTGTAAGCCCTATGTGCCCAACAAATGACGGGGTTGAGGACACGGAGCACTTTTTGTTGCTTTGCCTTTCGTTTGACATTCAACGACAAGATCTTCTCGCTGGAGTTTCGGCAGTTCTACAACATTTTTTGGAAGTTAACACTCTTTCTAACAATGCTTTTATACACGTCTTATTATATGGTGATGAAAAACTTCCCATTGATATTGATAGAAATATACTTAAGCTGACTCTATATCGTTCATCCACCAAACAGGTAGATTTAACTGATATAGTACCATCACACTCTTTGCTATACGCCTTGCAACCACCAAACCACTTCTTAACATTCCTTGTTAGTTGTAGTTTTTTGTACTTGTAATTCTTGTGATTATAATTGAATTACGTGTTTTATGTAATGGCCCTGGGATAGCCATGAACTTTTGCTTCCCAGGGTATCGTCTCTATAACGTTTATTTGTGTAATTTGCCTTGTACGTTTTTATTCATTATAAAAAGAAAAAAAATATCCCTCCACAGTACTAAACATCCTCCCCAGCACTACACAGACGTTCCCCAGGGTGATAATTTTGATTTTTTTTGAATTTACAATGACTAAACTATTTTTCTATTAACATCCAGCCACCCAAATTATTTTGATTCAGGACCAGCACCAAACGAAAGGAATAGAAAAAAGACATCAATAGGATTAATTTGTAGCCCTTTGATTAGATACCCAAAACAGCATGACGTTTGTCAGGCAATATTAGGGAACCTCGAGAGTCATAAAAATGGGAGTCTGGAAACCAATGACGTCAATTGTTCCAAACTTTCTATCCTTAAATAATTCTTATATCAGCATTTATTCATTATGAAATAGAATTTCTGTTTTCTAATTCAGAGGAGAAGATTAATATCTTAGATCAAGACAGACTGGTTTAACCAGCCGCTTATAATCATAATCTCGAACACCGTCCTTAATAATCTAAAAAACATGAAACTTAATCTTTGAAATCGAGAATTGTCATTTTAATCCCAAACAAACTTTAGAATAATCCTAAAACCCATAAAAGATCTCACAACTAATCAGACAAATATCTCAATCTCAGAATAAATCAACTTTATCTTAAAATCCACATCAATCAGAAATATAATTTCAGAAGCCAAATATGGTTAAGTGTATAATATCTCTGATTGCACACAATCTCTCTGAACTTGGTCAGTTTAACCAAATAAATCTTATTTGAAGAGCACACATGCCTTATTCTACGTTGTATAATAAGTACACTGATCGCAAGCTTCGTTTTAGAAGGTAATCTGTATACTGGTAAATGTAAATGTAAATGTATTCTACACCATCACAACACTGAAGCACAGAGTTTATCTATTTAGGGTTACAAACAAATACGGTGTATTCAAATGTCTCCGAGACTACTTATTCAGTATGCACTTTCTGCTTCGCACATATACCGATACCATAAGAAGATTGTGGGCGTATTTTCCTATGAACTATCAATGCACAGCTTCAATTAGTCTCCCTATTCAGTGGCCCTTTGTGCTTTCCACATAAACCAATACCTTGCGAAGACATTAAGTGTGTTTGCCTATCAACTATCAATGTACTGCTTTGATTAGTCTACCTATTAAGTGGGCCCTTTGTGTTTAGCACATAAACCAATACCTTGCGAAGATAGTAAGCGAATTTGTCTATCAACTACCTACTATCAACTAGCAACCACGAGCCCTTCACATGCCTATCAGAATGCAAAAACGCCCTTGCCTGGTATTGTTGAATAGAACACTTACCCTAAATCGTTCTTCATCTGATAAAAGAGCCTTGCTACTAAGACCAGCGTCGGTATCGTTGGAGTGATGGCTTGGACCACTGCTGTAATTGGATGCATCCAAACCTGAATAAATGAAAAATGTAGGTTATTACAAAGGTTCGATGATTGATACCAACAGCACTGAATTTTGGTATTTCTAAAAAGTTTAGATGAAGCAGTTTTCAGACATCAATCGAGGAAATGTTTGCGTATAAACATGAACCAAGCAGGACTCGAAACCACGACTTCTGAATATGTACGCCAGAGCCCTAACCACTCCGCCATTGGGGCACACTGAACCAAAGCACTACAACACGGGCGTGTCAGCGGTGAGATGGGAACTGGAAGGAAATATTAGATCTAGGAGGATCACTTACTTATATGTTGCTCGATGTCCTTGTACTTTCTTGAGCACTCTTTGTGGATCTTGAGCCACATTCTACTGTTTTATTTATGCAAGTAGAGTATATATGTATTCTACATGCTTTTTGGCTGGTGGAGGGGGTTGAGTTGGCCCTATAATCATATGTACTACAACCCTTGGACGGTTGGTTTGGGACACTGTACTCGCTGAATTCTTTAGAAAATTCGTAGTTTAGATAAACGGTATCTTACCATTCAATATTTCAAGCTGGACTCTTAAGAGTGAGAATATAAAAAGATTAAAATGACAAATGTGAAAATATGAAAAGTGACAAAAGTGCGAATATAAAAAGATAAAAAGTGACAAAAGTGAGGTTATGAAAAGATAAAAAGTGACAAAAATTAGAATATAAAATGAAAAAAAAGTGACAAAAGTGGGAACATCAAACGATGAAGGATTACGAACCTAAGCATCCAGCAATAAGAGCAGGATTTGTGCCTTCGATCGGGTCAATCATTCTTGCAATGACCGGGTGAACTTGGCTTGCTAAGTAGTATTTGTAATCTAAAACTAGTTAAGGTTTCTCAACAAACAGGAAAATATGTAAGTGACTCTACCAGCATGGCAATAGATAATCTTATCTGTAACCAGCTTCCTAGCAATGAGCAAGGAGTGGCAGACATCGGATAAACTGGTTTGAATTCATCAGTTAACATTTCGAAGCCCCATTATAAACCCCAGTTGAATCCCCCATTCGAAGCCCCACTACAAACCCCAGTTGAAACCCCATTCGAAGCCCCATTATAAACCCCAGTTGAGACCCCATTTGGAACCCCATTTCTAACCTCATTTGGAACCCTATTCGCACACCACAGATACAATGACACACCCCTCTTTAATTAGAAAGTATACCATGTTTACTGGTGAAATGTATCAATAAAAATACGCTCAAAATTATGAAGCTATTCAGCTATTAATACCAGGTTTGTGAACGACTCAATACACTATTTGTTATAAGGTTTGAGATTATTTCTATACCAATGCGTTGCCTATGACTGCATTTTAGTGCTCGATGTACGAAGGTACAGAGCGATATAGATGAGAAACAACAAATGAGACTGGCCCTATGTAACTCAAAGTTCAGTGCCATTCTCTTTTCTTGTTTCTCGTCTAGGATTAAGAATGTGCGCTTATTGCAGATACAGTGGTTTTGCCAATTTCTAATGTACAAGATATGCCAAACCTGGACTGTTTTCTACGGTTAATGAATGAAGGATACCCATTTTCAAAGTTGTGCTTTTGAGGAATTCGTCAGGGTGGTAGGCACGTTGAGTTGCAGGTAGATTTGATCCATCCTGAAATCACAAGAAGATTGTAAATTAAACATAAGACAAGCAAAAAAAGATATGGAAACTAGGCTGCAGACATATCATTCTTTATTTGGGACATTGAATATGATCTAGGCTGCAAAGTTATAAATCTAATACAGCTCATGGCCGTTTGACAAGGTATCGTGCCAATAATTGTTGGAAAGAACAATAAAAGAAGGTTAGGGGTAATATTCCAGTAATTGATAAGTTAAGTACTGTAAAGTTGGTTTTATCAACTTTAAAAACGAAATACAATTGAAACATTTTGTATGAATATTACCATGCCCATTGTATTACCCAGCCCCTGCTATGTGGCAACCTAAATCGTTTTGTACCAATCAAAGACTGTTCAGATATGCAATAAATAATAAAAAACTTACATCGCAGACAATATAACTGATGGTGTCTCCCACTACAACCAGCCCCTTGTAAGTGTTTTAGTCTTTTAAAGAAATCAACCGGCATAAAAAATCGTAGACAGCCAGACTTTTCTATTTGATAGAAGCAGCGTCTAATTCATTCGGAAATCTAATAAGACGGTTTATAGTACTTACATCGCAGACAATATAGCTGATGGTGTCTCCCACTGCAAGCCTCTTTCCCTGACTCATCAACCGCTGTGCAACGGTTACGTGTGGCAGGGACTTCTTATCTGGATATTCCTCAGGTGATTTAGCGAGAGCCTAGTTGTGAAAGATCAAAAATATGTAAGCATTCGTACAAAACTGTCCTTTCACGATCTCCTCTCAAGAATAGGACTGTTGTGGTAGTATTTCAACTTTCCCCTCTGTTCTAGTACATATTATATTGCATTCTTACAAAAATAAGTCTACATCAATATTCTCAAATGCTGGTACTTCACAAGAATAAGTCTGCTGATCTTATTTCAAAGCCCATGGTGGAATTAAGAAAAATTTTGGAGGAAATCTAAATTAGAAAAGAGAAGTTTTAAATTTTTTTTTAAAGATTTTAGTCGTGCCTAAGAGACAAGTAGAACAATAAAGGAAAACAGTAAAAACATTAAACAGACAAGGAATATATTATGATAGTATTGTGCACAAAATACAAAGTGACTCGATTACTCTTCAAAAAGGTAAATAAAGATAACTTCAGTTGATGACTATGTTCTTTATTTGGGGATTTAACGTCAAAATAGAAAAATTGACATGAAAAGAGAGATGATTGGGAAATCAAATCTAAAGGTTAGAAAAGAAAAATGAGATATTTTGCGATATGAAGAAATAAAAAAAAATTTAATTAACTGTGGCTTACCTTGTTGATAAGAAACTTCCTTGTTGGTATGCTGTTAGACTCCACTTTTGCAGTCACTGAAAATGACAATATCATAAACAGGCTCGAGCGGAATGAAATATCATTTTTTCAAAAACGAGCCCTGAGGACGTCTAAAGAATTAAGTGTGTCATCAACAAAATATTTAATACAGCCAGAAAAGTCTGAAACGAAAACACAGATTATGTACATAAGCTTTTCGTATGACACTCCACAGAGCAATACGTCAGAAAGAGGACGAGGCAGAACCAAACGAACTATTATATGCTATCAAAATGGAATATGTTTGAAGATTTTAAACATCTTACCTGCTAGAAGATATTCATGGATGTTCTCCACAATAACATCCGAAGATTTGCCTGAGAGAACCTGGTTTATGACGTATCTGAAATGCAAAGTGACGTAAATCATACTACATTTGAATATGACTTTCAAGCTCAGTTCAGACTTGTCAGTTTTTAGATTGAAACAGGTTAGCTGTTTTTGGCTTTGTGTTTTCATTCATCCACATTAAAAACGGAGCGAAATGAACACGCTGACAAAAACGGAGCAAATGGTGCAGAAACGGTTTTGGAAAATCATTGCAGAAGGTATCTTAAAATCTTCAGGGAAGATATTCATACCAATGGTCAGGTGATGACTAAAACATCAATCTTTGAAGGTATATAGAGCAGTTTGTCTACAAGTAGATAGTCCACTTTGCAAGTAGATGGTCCACTTTGCAAGTAGATGGTCTACTTTGTGTGTAGAAGATCCAATTTGTAAGTAGATTTCCACTTAGCACGTAGATGGTCCACTAAGTATGTAGATGATCTAGTTTGCATGTAGATGGTCCACTTTATATGTAGATGGTCAAATTTTTATGTAGATGGTCCAATTTGTATGTAGATGGTTCACTTTGCATGTAGATATTAAATTTTGCATGTAGATGGTCCACTTTGCATGTGGATGGATGGTCCACTTTGCAGACAGAGGCTGTATTGTACACAACCAAACACCCAATCGAGACGAGAATCATGGCCGATAACACCTCTGCCCATCTGTTATACCACCCAACATGATAAGCACCATCAAACAAGAGAGAATGAATCATTGACTGAAATAGTTTGAAAACTCACGTTCCCGCTTCTTTGGCCAGATCACACCAGTCCCTTCTGACAATGTCAAGCCCTTTCAGTTCACTTGTTTCGACAATTTCACCTTGAAAAATCAAAATAATCATGGTACTAAAAAAGCGAAACTAAATCATTTGTGTCAATAATTGCAAAGAGATCTCTGGGAAGAAACATATTGTACTAGTAGGTCCTTAAGCTGATGATAGTGGCTGTGATGGTGGTGGTATTTTTGTAGTCATGCTGTTGGTTATCCTTGAGGTTTGTGGTTAACGTAGTGAATTGTTTTTCTTTCTTAGACCACTGGGGAAAAACGAAACTCAAAACGAAAACATGCAATTAATCTTTAACGTACCACTGCTGAGTTTCTGGATAACCACTGCAGCATATCTATAAGACAAAGTTTCAAGGTTTAGAATAACATATATACAGAATAACAAAATAACAAATAACTACAATAAAGAATAGAAGACCAAAAGCTATGAGTTTTTCTTGTGTAGGCCAGGGCATTGGAAAGTTTTGGTAGATCAATTCCTCAATCTATACCAAAAATACGCTATCGACCAAATCAGTGGCAAAAACTCTGGTACTGATTGGGATGGTTGAGTGAGCTCATCGAACAAAATGCATGGATCAAAATAATGTAATAAATAAAAGACTTTGGAAAAACATGGCGAGTGTACTCTAACCCATCAATCAGAAATATCCAACACCTAGACCAACTCAGAGAGCATTTAGGCTCACTGTATGTGCGGGAGCAATTAGTTTAATGAAAAGTGTATTAAAGCAGGGGGATTTTTGAAAGGCGAAGTTAAGTGTCAGATAATCATAGAATTAATGCCTCAATCAAAAAGATTTCATATTATCAGCGGAAGAAAATTGTGAAAGAATCGTTATTTTGCTTTTTCAGCAATAAAATTGGCTTGGAAGTAGGGAGTAGATATTAAAATGCAGCACCTCTAATGTCAGTGGCAGGAATAGCTTTAAAGGTCAAAATCTTTTTACCATTATGAAGAAAAGGGTAAACAAGCAGAAGAAAAGGGAAAATTAATTACTTTTTCTTTTTCAGCAGTAACATAGATTTGAATATACCATCGATGTCGATTTCCAGCATCTTATACAACTTGTTTACTTCACTCTTTACCTACGAAAACACGCATTGGTGGTATTACGTACATGAGTGAGATTAGAGTACCCCGACCCTATAAACAGATACCCAACACCCTTTCTGAGGTATCCGAGTCCTATCTGAGGACCAGCACCAGAGTGCAAACATGTGAGAATACAAACTCCGATAATGAGCCCCTGACTAAGGCTGAACACAAACCATAACGATACGAAGGCCCCCAACCCACTCATCCTTCTTCATCAACTTCTTTAACATGAATATCAAAAATTTGAATAGAACAGTCTTTGGATGGTACAAAACTTCAATAAAGCCAGAAATATCGGAAAAATAGCGAAACGAACACATGGATTACTTAAGTTTTTCGTCTGACACTCAACAGAGTAATACTTCAGAAAGAGTACGAGACAGAAACCTAACTGATTTATATTCCCAAATGTGGATCGAATTAGGCCAATCAGAAAAGAGGTGAATGAATAGTATAGTGTGGGAAAAACCAATCAACAACCACGATACAGTGAGCTGACCAATAAGTGAGCTGATCTATAATTTCTTTAAGAGTCCTAAGGCGAAAAAGAACTCTTTCTGTCTACACAATAGGGGATCCCTGGTTTTTATGTAGACTGATTCTAAAATACCTAAGTGAAATGGAGATCTTGCTCTGCCAATTATTCGAAAACGATTCTCACTGTTTCCGATATTTCTGGCTTTATAAAAATTCAAACATGATATGAATGTGTATATTGTGAAGGAACAATTCTAAGAGACTAAACTCGGCTTCTAGACTGGCCTGTTTCGTGGTTTCTCACTCATCAGGAGATGCATTAATTAATTAAGAGTAAAGATTAGTATATCTCTGAGTCTCTTGACTCTTTCCTTCACAATTATATATCAAGCTGTACCTACATTATGTATCAAGCACTGTTTCAGGGAGCCCCACGATACAGATATTGTAACATGAATGTAAATATAGTACGAAGGAAGCTATACACTGAATTGCAAAATACTATGAAGAAAGATAGTTCTAAAATATAATTCATAGTGCGGTACAAAGAAATTATCATCAAAATTATTGGATAACATGATTTGATGAAGAAGATACTTCGTACCTTGTTACCAATTTTGAAGACTTCATCAAAGTCTGTTGAGTTCGTGTTGATCATGATTGAATCTGTGTCACCGTAAATGACATCCAGGCTTAATGCTTGAACAAGGTCTTTGGTTTTCATCAAAATCTAAAGTTCAAATGAAAATGATAAACATCCGAAAATCTCCTTAGACCCCTTTCACAATCTAACTCAATACGAGTTGATATATCTATTGAGCAAAAATTATTGATTATGTTGCAAATACAAGTACAGAACTATATCCTGTATTGCTTGGAGTGATGAATGCTTTTTAGATTTGGATCCACATAATATCGAGGATAGCAATTATCCTAGCAATATTTCTAAAGAATTGACGTCACTGTGAAAGTGGTTTATCAAAAATATCTGAAGACAAAACCAAAAATTAATAGCAAATAAAGTTCGTAGAAAAAACATGAGAATCAACTAAAAAATAGATTTTTTAATTTGAAAGTTAGGAATTCGATCCTGCAACCACTACTACACACCAAGTCAAGAATCAGAAAAAGTGAAAAATTTGGGGTGCTTCATTTTAAATCAATATATCTTAATTTTTTACATCAGATAAGATTTTATTTTTCAAAAGGATGCACGCAGCTTGAGATTTTCCCAATAATGTAGTATTAAAATGCTAGAACCGTGCATTATAAACTTTATTCCACGAGTTGCTACACAGCCAGTTTGGTGATAACTGGGAGGGCACATTGGGTTGTATGTTGATGGGTTATATACTTATATTTTCCTCGTTGTCTTAGCAACTTCTTGAGCACTCTTTGCTCCTCAAAAACAAACAATGTGTAACCTTCCATCATTTACTCAAATTTACGAGTTGCTGCATAACCAGGGTTGTGATAACAAGGGAGGCATATTGAGTTTCTTTGTCTCATAAATATATCTATAATATTTTAGTTCCATCAGCGAAATATATATAGGATTAATAACAAAAGGGCCAATGAAAAAATTAGAAAATCCTACCTCTCTCCCCTTCATTGTTACCATAGCAGCTAACGGTTTGGCATAAAACCTGGAATGGCTGAATCCAAGGCAACCATACATGCTGCAAATAGGAAAATAAATTAGAATCTACAAATTAATCCCATTTATTGACTTATCAAAAAATCTACTTTTAGAATCTTTCGAGATAATTTGTGAGAATGAAAATGACCCGAATAGGACTCGAACCAACGACTTCTTGATTCGTACTCTAGAGCGCTACCACTGCGCACCATCACTGGATAGAGTTGTCATTTTCATTCTCACAAATTATCTCGATTGATTTTCCAAATCCTGCTTCTCCTCAAGTTCACTCCTACAACTCTCCAGTGGCGGGACTGCGATGGTCTCCCTGGTGTGAGAAAGTCGTCGCCCTTCGGCAGGTCAAGTGTAGTGTTAAAGAGCCCGGATAGGTTTGTCTCTGCATTTGGTGAGTGGTGGTGCGATTTGTGTGAGTGAAATGTCCTGGGTTTCTCGAAGCCCCGGTGGCGCAGTGGTAGCACTCTAGAGTACGAATTTAGAGGTCGTGGGTTGGAGTCCTACTCGGGTCATTTTCATTATCACAAATTATCTCGAATGATTTTCAAAATCCTACTTCTCCTCAAGTTTTAGAATCTTCGTTCACTCCTCTTTCTTAAACATGTTGTAGCCAGAAATGTTACCGTTATGGTTTCACTAGTTTTATTACATGACTACCAAGAGAATGAGGCAGTTAGGGACAATCTTGGCCTAGATGTTTGCGATAAAAATGTGATTTCATCGAGATCAAAATCGAAATTCCACCAACCTGTTAGCTGTCAACTTGAGAGCCTTTTGTCTGATGTCGTACTGCAATGAAAAGCACAAAAATAAGAATTACTGCAAACTCAGAAGCACCATGATTGATAGGAAGAATTCAATGTTACCTAGGCGCACCAGATGAGAACCGAGTTAACTAATAGGAAATACCAGTAACAATGAGGCACATCAAGTGCAAGACACCTTAACTAGAGCTTTCATTCAATCCTTTCCCAACCAGTTGCTGTTAAAACATTGTGGGAAACGCGGGAAACGTACCTGTTGATAGATTTCAGCTTCTTTGGAAACTGACTTCATCATTCCTTTCACCTAGGAAGAAAATGCTTTCGATCAATATCATCATCTTTGAATAATTGATTTAGAAAAGAAGAAACAAGGGTTGTATTTCGTGGTAACCAGGTGAGGTGAATAAGTGAGATACAATGGAATCGGTAAAACAAAGAGTGAATTTGTGCACTCAGATAAAGGTTGAATGGAGCTGAAGATTTCACTGCCTTCTTCCCTCTGCAAGATTCTTCCTTCGTTTTGTCAATTAATGTTTTTTCATAGATCAAATCTAACAATATCTTACCTGAGAAGAAGCAGGATTTTTAAAATCAATCGAGATAATTTGTGAGAATGAAAATGACCCGAGTAGGACTCGAGCCCCTGACCTCTAGATTGGTAACTCTAGTGCACCGGGGCCTTTCGCAGTGGTAGTGCACTAGAGTACATATAAAGAGGTCGTGGGTTCGAGTCCTTATCGGGTCATTTTCATTCTCACAAATTTTCTCGAATATCTTACTTGTTTTCGCCTTTCAACTAATTTTCTGATTTCGGTAGGAAGAATTCCAGCAGGAAGACTCGAGTCTGGGACTTCCGGGATGTCATCTTCATCCTAAAATTGAAGATGTATTAGGCTAGGTAGCCATGTTGTAAACATGGAATGGAGGCTGAATGTAAGTTAGAGGGTTTTACATGAGGTAGGAGACTGGAGATGGGGGGGGATGAAGCTAGGATGATAATGTCTGTTTTTACACCTTGTGTATTCTTTGTGTGACTTCTGTTAAAGGGCCAGCATAAAACAGAAGAGTGAAACACAAAGGGTTTAAGAATACTGATTAAATACATACTTGAAATCAAAGTACCGGATGATCCAAAAAGATGTAACGCTAGTTGCGGAGTTGTATTTGAATAGAAATTCTTAATAGTAACAAAAATAAAATTCTGTCTAATGAGTGTAACTGAGTAGCTTATTGTTTTTTGTAACCTGTTTATTAAGGATTTGAAATGAAAATAAATGGCTTTATATGAAAATAGATGAAGGTTTGGTTTGAAGATAGAAGTAAGGAGTTTGATACTTTTGTTATAGATTTGATATGAAAATGACTTTGGCTTTATATGAACAAGAGTTGAAGGGTATGATATTAAGATGGGGAATAGGGGTTTGATACTTAATATTTGTTAAACATTTCATATAAAAATAAGGTTAAAGATTTTCAAATTAAAATGATGTTTTATAAGAACAATTACTTACTTCCACATCAGCTTGTCTATTGACGGTCGTAAAACAAATGTTATATTCTTGAATGATTGACGGGTACAGACTGTTGAAATCCAGCAACAAAATGTATTTATCGTATAAACCTGCAAGTAAAAAAACACAATATCAGCTTGAGGAGGTTCTATCGATAAAACGCTGATACGAAAAATAGTGTCTATACTGGCAGCATCTTGTCGCTAAAATTTACAACATCAATTGGTAAAAGTATGCTTCAAAATGACTGAATTTGAATAATGATATATTTATTCTACAAGCCTACAAATGAAAACTACACAACATCAGCTATGGGGTAATTTATATAACATTGACAGGGAAACTAGTGTCTATGCTGACAGAATCTTGTTGCTTAAAACTACAACATCAATTGGTGATAAAATGCTTTAAGTTGGGTTACTAAATTTGAATAAAGATATTTTTATCGTATAAGCCTGAAAATAAAAACACAAGATATGAGCCTAAGTGGCCATTAAAAAAAAGATTGAGAGGGAAACAATTGGTGTCTATACTATCAGCATCTTGCTGCAAAATATTACGACATCAATAGGTGAAAGAAGGCTTTAAGTTGTGTTACTAAATCTAAAATCATTATAGACTAGGCAGCCTTGCCTTTTTATATAATACAAGAGCTCATCAACAAAATATTGTTGCGAACTGAAACGACTTGCTACGATTTTGCACCGATAAGCAGACGAAAACCAGACGATTGAATATTGAAAAAGTAAATACTAGCCTTTTTTCGGTTCCAATACAAGTCCACCAGCATATTGAGGTTTCTTTCTTCCCTTTCCTTTCTTTTGCGTGCCAAGATCTTCTCCATCAATTTCAAAACTCGCCTTAATCAAAATGAAAACCCATTAAGACTATAGGCCATAAATAAGGCTGATATATAACAGCTATATATTGCATTACAAACTCTAAAGTCATAAAGAAAAGAAAACTTATGTAACAAATGAAGACTGAAAAAATTACATACGAGACGGCAAGAGAGATAAACTAACCTCTGGTTTCTTTGAGTAGCTTTTATCTGGACAGATGTAATTCCTAGCAATGATAAAGAAAACATTTCAAATGCCATAAATATAAAAATAGTATACCATTCCACTTTGCTAATACTAATCCTATTTACACTAATTAATAATCTAGGATGTTGTTATGGATAGTTGCTTATTTATGGTTGCTTATAAAGTCTCTTATTTGCAAAGGAACGTGTCTAGTCTTTCTTTCCTACCCTGCATTGCTAGTTCCATGATAGGTGCTAAGAGGAAGTGTTTTCACTTTCATCGAACGACTAGATATAAAAGAAAAACTTACTCTTTTGAGAAGGCATGAAGCAATAAGAATTCATTTCGTTCGGATCTACCACCTTGGAGAGTTCTCGACTAAAGAAGTAAAAAGGAATCGGCGGTCAAAGTAGAATTAGTAGTTAGTGGTAATCACGTTAGTAAACAACGTATATAATATGATATACCCACAGTATATCAAAGAAAAATTCATCTTTATTTTTGATATACACGTTTTTTATTCTATAAGAAACCTAGCTTGGGTCCTAGTACTAACAGTTTCTTAATTTTTCACCAGTTTCTAGTACTAAAAGTTTCTTAAAAGTTTCTTATTTTTAGATACGCACTTAACATCAAATTTTGCACTTTCCCTCGCATATGTATTAATGTGAAACCCACCTACTAATACAAGTAGACTCAAAATCCTGTGTTCCTCTAAATAAAAACGTGTAGCAAACTTAAATCAAGCAAAAATGTATTGTTGACATATTACTTTCTGGCTCAGAAAGTCCTCTTATTTTTTCGGAGTTTCTTAAAGGTATTGGTGTAGTTCTAAAAGTTTCTTAAATTGTCGGGGCTCTAGTACTAGGTTTCTTATAAACCGGTTTCTTATATAAAAAAAAACGTGTATACTAAAATGCAAAAATTTATTCTATCAATGTAGATTTTGAATAAAAAATGAATAAAAAAACATACCAAAATATTTCCACAAATCCCAGTTATTTGATAAGCAAGTGGAAGAGCCTGAGAAATTAAAAAGATATTTTAATTAAGTTAAATAACAAATTTAAAAAATGAAGTACGTCAGGGGACACCCGGGATTGAACCAGGGACCTCTCGATCTGCAGTCGAATGCTCTACCACTGAGCTATATCCCCGACATTCAGATACGAAGTTTTTGTGGTATTGTTTTTGTCCTATTGTTATCTCGGTCACGTAATGCTGATGAGCAAGCTGATTATAAAAAGAACACGTGAAATTAGGAATTTAGTGGAATTCAGAATCGAGAGCCAGGAATAGGGAGTTTGGAATCGCATTCACAAATATTGTTGGGATTCCATTCGTACTTCGTACAGCAAGCCCATAGAAAAGCAATTTTATTCATCCTCCTCAAATTCCCAAAATCTAACTGCTCTTGGGATTCAGGAGTGGGAAACTGTTAGCATTCAGTTCTTTTCAATTCTGTAATTAATCCAAAAAAACTGGACCAACATTTTTAAAGTTAAGGTTGATACAGCTAATTAGACCCAAACAACTTACGTTTAATTCATATACGATCCTCAGGCTGTACAGTGCATCCATCTGTAAACAAAAATAGCATTGTCAAATTGATGAAATTAGCTATCCTTGTTTATTACCCATTAAAAGTTTATTTCCCTTCTTTCCATTTCAATGATGCAATACTTATTATATGTTCTTTGAATTTCATTTTGAATGACACCAGAGCTCTGCTTGCCCGTATTTTCGTTAGCTAATTGATACAGTGTTTTGCTGTAGGGCTCTTTTTCGTCACATAACCCCCCGATACACAACTCTTGGATGCTTTGCAGAAAGAGTAATGTCTGGAGGTACTCTTCCTGTAAGTCGGAGACTTTTCCATCAAATCAGTATCACGCCTGTGCAGTACAATCAGTACTTTGGAGGATATTCAGTATTGTAGAGGGATACAATCAGTATTATGGAGGATATTCAGTATTGTAGAGAGATACAATCAGTACTATGGAGGATATTCAGTACTGTAGAGGGATACAATCAGTACTATGGAGGATATTCAGTATTGTAGAGGGATACAGTCAGTACTATGGAGGATATTCAGTATTGTAGAGAGATACAATCAGTACTATGGAGGATATTCAGTATTGTAGAGAGATACAATCAGTACTATGGAGGATATTCAGTACTGTAGAGGGATACAATCAGTACTATGGAGGATATTCAGTATTGTAGAGAGATACAATCAGTACTATGGAGGATATTCAGTATTGTAGAGAGATACAATCAGTACTATGGAGGATATTCAGTACTGTAGAGGGATACAATCAGTACTATGGAGGATATTCAGTATTGCAGAGGGATATAGTCAGTACTATGGAGGATATTCAGTATTGCAGAGAGATACAATCAGTACTTTGGAGGATATTTAGTACTGTGGACTGTGGAGGGAATGGTTAGTATTACCTCAACAGTACTTATGACATCCTCCCACAGTAATGAACATCATCCACAGAACTGTATAGACGTCCTTTAGGGTGAAAATACTTATTTTAGCTTTCCCATTACATAATCCTTTAACCTTTCCACGAGTTTTTAGCAAAGATCTTTTGGAAATTGCTTCGAGTTCCTATTACTCATTAAAAGGTGCCTCCCAGACCATGCACGACGGAGGAGCTATCCTGTACACCGCAGTGCAACTGCTAGGAAAGCAAAGCAGCAATCTTGCAATTAATCTGACGTCACGAATCACAAATCAACGCAACGTAATAATCAAAATTCGCTGAAATGATAATAAAATCAGGCCAACCGATCAAATTCATCAATCCGAATATTCGTCAAACAGTTCAGTTGATTACGCTGTATTAAGTTCAATTAATTTCACTGTTTTATGCAAAATGGAGGACAAATTGCTTACGATGAGCTTTTTAAGCCTGCAAGGCACCGATTCTGGCGTAACTCTCGTTACGACTGACTCTTTAGTTCGCAAAAACGGACAACTACGAAAGGAAGTCCAAGAAAAAACCGAAAAGATCGAAGATCTGGAAGAAACCGTTGGTGATCTTCAGGACATCATCAATAAATGTGAGTTTCTTTCCTCACTTGTTCAAATATCTTTGATAACCTTAGGCTGATGTAAAGATGATACAAGAAGAGTTTTAATCTGGAAGGAAGAGCACAGAGTTCTAGTCGATTGTTGAGGGGTGATTTCAGTAAAGTATACGGTCGATGGAAACATGAATTTGGTAAGATCGTTTAGTCTTCTCGGTGCATCCAGGCTTTTAATGCATTTCATTCTTTTATCTTCCTTTACAGATAAGAAACAACTTGCTGAGATCGAGATCTCCCAATCAAAACCGAATACTTCCTGGGTGAGAAATCTGGTTTCGGAAAACGCAGATTTGAAAGAAACCCTCGAGCAGTGGTCTTCAGAAAGCGAGAAGCTGATTATCCAGAATGAGATAATGAAGAGGGAGACGAAGAAACAGAAGAATCTCATCGAACAACTCGAGTTGCATGAAAACCAATGGAAAGTCGAGAAGGAAGGCACGCTGAAAGAAATCGAGGAGATGAAGAAGGCTTTGGTGGAGAGAGAAAGAACAGATGGTGAGCGATTCAAACATCTTAAACAAACATATCATGATTTATCCTTGTTATGTGATGGCATCTCAGAGAAAGAAGAGATCGCGAAACTCGATGCTGAAGGATCTGTTGATGTTCTAGTTGGCAAGATGTCAGCTGCAGTGATATCTCTGTGTAAAGACATCAAGAAGTTTGCTGAAGAGAATGAGGAGTTGGATCGGGAGCATGAAGAAACGAAACAACTGGTTGAGTTCCTACAACTTGAATACAAGCTTAAACTGGAAGAGCTGAACAGCGCAAATGCAGCAGAAAATAAGAAATTATCAGATTCAGTAAGATCTCTCAGTGAGAACTTAAAGAAATCAGAATCTGAAAACGAGGCATTGAAGAATGAGGTTAAAGAATTGGACGCTCTCATTGAGTTCATGAAGCTCGAATATAAACTCACACTAGAAGAATTAAACTGTGCGAAAGAGGAAAATAAAAGTCTCACCAAAGAGCAAAATACTCTCAAGGAAAATAGTTTGGTTCTGGAAAAGGACAAATCTGTGCTCAAAGACGCTTTATCTGCTCTAAAAGATGAAATGGCAGTGCTCAAAGGAGATCTGGAAAATGGTAGATCAACTTTGGAGGCCGAAATATCGCTCCTTGAGATCGCGAATTCTTCTCTCGAAAGCAAGAAAACAAGTTTTTCTGACGAAATATCTGTTCTAAACAATAAAATATCAGCTCTCGAAGATGAAATTTTCAATCTGAAACACGATAACTCTGCTCTGGCTGAAGGTGAATCTGTTTTAGTGTCACAAAAATTGTTCCTTGAGGAAGCAAAGTCCTCTCTTGAAAAAGAGAACAACGATTTTGCATCTCAAAATTCCATTCTCAAACAAAGTATTGAAAGCCTTGAGGTGGCAAATTCATCTCTTGAAACAGAGAACAAAGACTTTGCATCTCAAAATACAATGATGAAAGGCAAAATTGAAAGCCTCGAGAAGGGAATGGAACATCTGACAGACACAAAAGCGAAGCTTGAAACCAGTTGCAGCGAGAATAGAAAGAAATTCGTCAGAGAGAGCAAATATGTTGGAGAACTGATAAAGCAAAACAGAGCTTTCAGGGACAGAATAGCGAAATCGAGATACCATAGCAAGAACATCGTTAAAAAGGTGGTTAGAAAGCAGAAGAAGAGAGGTTCTTCCTTTGAGAAGTATAAGGCAGCTCTCAAAAAGCAGTCTGCCATTCGTAAAGCATTTGCTCTTGAAAAGAAAGCAAAAAATGCTCTCGGATCGAAGTGCCTCGATCTTCAACTTCAAGTTGAATCTATGTGCTACGAAATTGAAAGTTTTGAAGCTGAGAGATCTCACTTTAAACAAACCATCAAAAACGCAGCAATCGAGAATTTGAAGTCGGTAGAGTTGGCTGAACAAAATGCCAATAATGAAATACAGATCAAGATGTTGAAGAGTTTGTTGACGGAGAGGAACAAAGAATTGGCTTTCAAGAGACAAAGTGCAGAACAGTTTGAGAGAAAGCTTGCTATAAACAGAGGTTTACAGGAAAATCTAATGATTAAGATTGAAGAAATGGAACAGAAGTTGGACTTTGAGCTGCAAAGAGTGACCCAACAGAGCCAGGAACAAACCGAAATTGCTAGGCCGTATGACGCTCCGAGCCCCCCTCGAAGACGTAGACCAAGATTGCTTCGCAGACTGTTGTGCGGATCTTAGACATTTGAAGAGCTTTAATGACGCGTAAGTAAGCAAAAATAATATAATAAATTGTAAGTAAGTAATATTGTAGGTAGTGTTCAGTAATTGTAAATACTTTGGAGGTTTTAATTAAAGTTTTTGAATAAAAGCTTCTTTTCTTTTCTTGACTTTCATATCTTCTACGATCGGGGCTGACGCAAAGTTTGATTCCACGAGAGTTTTGTGGGCGTAATAAACGGGACTCGTAACAAAGGACAAATAAAAATAAGGGGATGGATAAATCCTTTGAAACTTAATAGCAGAGAAGATGGCTGAAAGAATAAAAAGCAGGGCCTGGGTTTAGATAATCAGACTTATGAGATTTTCGACAGATTTTCATATCAAGTGTTCACAGTTTTGTACAACAACACTTTAACGTTGAATCGGCATTATAAGCATTTGCTGTTATGCCTACATTTGCCATCATAACTCATCATTTCTTTCTTTCTATCCTTTACGTAGATACTAGAAACAATGCCTTTGTATACACACTAAAACAAGAATGGTCTTTGCATTGTCTAATAATTTCCTCCCATCATTTTAACGAAAACAGAATACTTAAAAAACTTAACATTAGAGAGAGAACAGGATAGGTACTTCTGTTTGTGTGTGTGTGTGTGTGTGTGTGTGTTTTTGTGTGGGTGTGTGTGTGAATATAGCGTTGTACTGTACGTATACAGAGGTCATGATCTACCCATGCTCATCACGGCAGGTGCTGGATATTGCCAGGCAAAACCATCTTTTTCAGATTTCGTTAACACTGGACCAGAATATGTAACTAGAATTTCGATAATTGAGTAAACCTTTTTATAAGGCTAGGATCACTTTCGAAGAAATACGTTCTACTATATTTGATAATTAGGATCAGAGTTAAAATCCCAGCTGACTTTTCCTAAATCATTCTGGCCCGGTGTTTAGTAAACCCAGCAAAAGCTGGTCTTACTTGGTGATAACCATCACAATGATGCTTGGTTTCTTACTGCACAAAGAATTTGAAAACGAAACAAAGAAAATTGAATAATAAGATACAAACCGTTGTTATATCGAGCAACTTCAATAGATCTCGGGATTTCCTACAAATAAGAAGTATCATACCAATAATTTTCCAGAAAGTTTGAGATTTTTCTTGCTATCTAAAAAATAACTAGGTTAGTAAATCTCGTAAGTAAAAAGGTTTCAAAAGAAGTCAAGGTGTTGGAAATGGTTCCAAAAAGTATGGTGGCATGAAGACGAAACTGCGAGTGACTGCATCCATTCCTTTTTCATCTCAAACAAGCACAGAGGAATACAATTAGTACGTCTGGTAAGTAATACGTTGGTAAGAACGTATAAAGTAGTTTAGTTTAGACATTAAGTAGTTAAATGTAACTAGTAAGAAGACGTAGTTTCAGATTGTTTATAAATCATCATTGCAAGTGGAAACAATTTGCAATAAATTTGCAGAAATTTCTTGATGATTTTAAAGGAATTAAGGTAAACGTTTTTGAGGCAATTTGAAAGGATTTGAGAATATTTGTGATGAATAACTAATGGTGGAATTTAAAACTGTAAGTGACTGAACATGCGTTTGTAGCAGCCAAAATGAAATTAGTGAATCCAAATGAAGGAGTTAAGTTGTTAGTTTATCGATTTTCACAGTAAAGAAAACCCTAATAGGTTATTTACAAATAGAACAAGAGAAGCATAGGAGATAACCATTTAGTCAAATCATTCCATTACCTTAACTTTTCAGGGACATTTTCGACGTCGACTTCCGCTCTGATGATATTGTTCAGGACTACACGTGTCAGCTCTTAAGAACACAATAAATTTGTCAGTTATTGGACAAGATATCAAAATACGAAGGAAAGAATTATTTTCCTCTTAGACTTAGGATATTTTTCAAGAAAACAACATCTTTCCTTTATATGAAACATCTGGTGATTTTATCTTTTATCAAAATATGCATATAAGAACAGAATAAAACTAAAATCGAAATTTGTGATCTTGATAAAAATAGAATTTGAAAAGACGCACCTGTTAAGTCGTAGCTTTTGCAGCGAATGAGTTCTTTCGCACTGATCTTCGTGTCACAAACCAACCTTCCACAAGCTGTGTTTCGATCTCCGAATGAGCCTCCCTTTGACGCGTGAGAACCCTTCAAGATAGAGTAAACATGTTCATTTATTTTGCAAACTGCAACGTGTGATTTTTGGAAATTCAATGCATCTCTAGGAAAAAGAATTCCCAAAAACTGCCAGGCTGACTGTTGAAATATTGTACAAATTACAAGCCCCACGTTTAGCTACGCCATATATCACAATCATTCACCTCTTATATCATGCGCTAATTTAGGTCCGATTTGGCTGTATAAATCCATTAGTAGGTTGAATATTTTCTGTTCTCTTTCTGTCATACTTGTCTACGGTGGTCTAGAAGCATAACGGCCCTATCCTTTCTAACCAGACACAAACTAGTTTTGATGAGTTTAAAAAAAATAAGGTTTTAGGATACATTATGTTTCACTGTGCTTATGATTCTTAGCAAGCCTTGATTTTATCAAATGTTAATTATTCTTAGGCTGTATTATGAATCATTTGCAAGCCTTTTTTGTCTCATATGTTGCCAGTTTTCAGGCTAAATCATAAATTAATTCTCACAGATAATTTCGGCATCGTCTGTCTCTTTAATCTGCCAATCTTTGACCAGTGAGGAACCTGGAGAAAGAAATGAAGTTTTATATAAACTGTAATAACATCAAACAAAATATAGTCACGTGAATGCATTTGCCTGCAACTGTGAACCTACTGCTTGGTGCTGAAGGTTCTGGAAGACCTGGGTTCAAAAGTTGAAATCGAGAGAGTAAGTTGAAATCTAGTTGGCAATCGTTTCTATCTTTCCAAGTAGTCAGGGTTTGTTTTCTTAACATTGTTGATCAAAAAAGTGCCATCCATAGAAGCAAGAGTATCATGTATATTTCACCACAATCAAACTGCCAAAAATTCTTGAATATCGAACTAACAACTCAACTGAGTAACATAACTATAATGCTTATCAGTTGATGAGTCAAATCTCTGAGATGAGAACTGACGAATGAAAAAAATCACAGGAAAGAGTTTCTTTACTTCTGTTGGTCAGGAAAGATGAAGTAAAGAAATTAAATTAAACAAACCTTGTTGTAACTTATTCTGTGCAGTAAAACATCAAAGTCGAAACCAACAACATCGTGTCCCTGAAAAACAATTTTGGGGGGAGGGGTTAAATATTGTCTGGACTGCTTTTAGCGTCAAAATGAATATGAAATAAATAAAATCTTTATAGCATTGCGTTGAATATAACAGCATCATAGTACTCGATGCACGAAGGTAGAGAGCGATATAGATAAGAAACAAGAAGGGAGAATATTTCTCTGTTTCTTTCACCAATCTCCTTCCTTGTTTCTCCTATGAAATAAGCATAACTTAAATTGACTAGACATCACAAGATGATGCTCACCACAATAATATCTGGATCAATGATTTGGAGCCGTGCCAGAAGAAGCCCCAAAAGAGATCTTTCTGATGTAAACGTCTGAATCTGCCTTTTCTGTAACAGATAAAGAGCATAATTTTAGTCACACTCTTAAGATAACTCTGGTTAGAACGGCCTAAGTGTGCCCATATACGTAGTGATTTTGCATTCTTTACTTCATCATCTTATATTATGAATACTAGCTAAAATTCTGCAACAGGTTTCAACATAAACCATAACACTAGTGAATATGAAATAGATTAATTTGGTTTGGGAGACTGTATACAATAGATTACTAATTGGGCGCCTTAAAAGGTGAAATGGTAGAATGCGACTCGAGATTGACAAGAGTGCTCAAGAAGTTTCAAGAACAGAAGCAAAGAATGATTATATGAAGGCCTTTTCTTCTGACGAGAGTGATCACTCTTAGCTCTTGCCAGCACACTGGTAAAGTAACCACTAGAACTTGTAAACCAAATGAGCAGAGTGATTAGCCACTCTGGTGCAATTTTCTTCCTGGAAAGGCCAGTATATGATGACGAGATTCGATGTGCCCTCCTGGTTAACCAACATTACTTATAAACAGTGCGAACGTGCGTGATCAAGAAACCCAATTTAATTTTCCAGTTATCACGACACCAGTTGTGCAGCACCCACAAACTTAAAGCATACATCCATCTTCACATTATTCTGCCAGGAACCCTTACGCCTAAACCATATAAGACCAAATAAAGTAAATTTCGACTCAAATAGTCTTCAATGTGTTGGACCTAAAATATGGAACCGTTTACCAAACAATTTGAAATCTGCTGAAAACTTAAAATTATTTAAATCTTTAATAATGCAATGGAATGGCCCGAAATGTAAATGTAGTGCCTGCTGTATGAATAAAAATTTGTTTTGCACCATATATTTTCAGTTGATTTTATAAAATGAATTTAATGCGATTTAGATTACTTAACTTTGTATATATTGTATATATCGTTAGCTATGTAAATATCGAATTGAAATAAAAGAACAACAACAACATTACATTATTTGAAGGCTTTATTTGTCTTGAGCCGTATTCACCTATTCTTTATTTTTATACATATATCCTAAATTATAAAAACCAATGTGGTAAAAAACAATAGGGCCTTCTTCAAAACTTAGGGATTGCGAATTTTCTAGAAGTATTCCTAAACTCTTAACTTTAGGTAGTACCTTCTGTACTTTTATGATAGAATAAGGCACAAACCTCGTTTTGGATGACAGTCTGAAAGTCGTAAGGGAGAATGTGTTCTAATGGCTTCGTTACGACTGCAGAAAAAGGAAAATACAAAATATGTCACAGTTTTTGTAGTCGTGTGCTTTGCAACTGAATCGAGAATAGTTTAGAAAATTGTATATATCTACATACTTCTGCGAATCGATTTGATAGCATTCAGAAAAAAACTTACAGGAAAAGCAGTGGTTGAAGTAATTCTTAGGAGCAGCCTTGTCAAAGCAAAATTGACTTTGTATCAATCCAGTAACGCTAAGCACCTGTGTGAAAAAGCGTAAACTTAAATTCAGGGATTTGCAAGCTCAAAAGAGGCCATAAGTTAGGTGCTTCACAGGAGTTTAATTTCATCATAAAAGACGAGAATCGTATAGATATCATGCGTTATTCCTCTACAGCAAGATAAATGAATTAGTTTACAAAAGATCTTCAAGATCCGACCCTACCAGGCCCTATTCAAGATCTCTAACTAAAGTGTAAACCTATTTATGCATATTGCGTTAAAAGAATATCGTGTTATATCTATAAGATTCTTGTCTGTTTATCATGAAGTTTACTTAAATTATTGATGGCATCGTCAAGAATTATAAGTAAATAAGTTTTATTAAATCATCGCAATAAATCCATTTATTAATAAAGAAGAAAATAAAAAACAAGCAATCGAGCAAAATAGGGAATTTTCATTCAGTCGTAAGAGCTAACTAAGATAATTTGACATTTGAATTGTTTAGACTATCATTTGCAGTTGCCCAATTTACATTGTTTGAATTAGCAATAGAGAAAATATAGGTAAGGGATGTTTCCAATGACAAATTCAGCTTTCTAGATTAAAAACAAAATATTACCAACAACTGATCAAAAAGTCATCGATCGACTGGGAGCTCACGTGAAAGAGAGCTTCTATAGGAATATAGAAATATACCTCGCAGCATAAAGAAATACACCTACCTCGTGTGCATTTGTCTTAGAATTCTTTATAGTTCGGATTGACAAGCTGAGGACCGTCTAAGAATGATTCAAAACAATTTAATCAATAAAAATAGAAAATAGTAGCAACTTATAAATTTTCATAGTTACCCACTAGTTGTCCTTCTGTAGTTACAAAAAGCTACAAATATCTGTAATTGTCAATATTTATCAATATTTTATCGTTAATTCATATAGGCGTTCTTAAAATCAACCCTATTGAAAAGGCCCAACAATATTCAAACTATTCAACTCAGAATTACAAAAGGAGGACGGCAGTGATATACCACAGATGTTAAAGCAACCCTTATAAACTGACTGAGACCTACAGAATGATAGAATGAATGTATGGTTAAAATTTAATTAAATCACTAAGATAGAAAGCCAATCAATGTTAAAAGGAAGAAATTGGTATAAGCATACTCACGAGTGGCGGTGGAGGGCCTTGTTCAGCAACAACGTGGACGAAATCCGGTTTGGCCACAGTTGCCTGAAACAGATAATTCTAAAATCAAGCTAAACATGGACAAAGTGCAGAAGTATCATTAATCTAAATAACAGAAACAAATGAAAATAAGTAGAGCATCATATAAGTTTATTTCAACAGTAATTCATCAAAAAACAAAATACCTCGGTCTTACACCAACTGACACTTTGCTTTGGTACTTCTAAAGGAAATTATTGAAAACTCTTTACTGGGCGTAAAACCATAAAAATAATGACATTTCTTTAATATTTCTAAACTGATCAAAGGACTGGTATCATAATAAACAAAATTAGGAAGTTTCCAAAGGGAGGGGGCATATTATGATATCTTTATAATGACTTACTCCCTGTTAACCCAAAACTTCAATCAACAGTCGTCGTATCAGTCAGCTCTTGTGACGTAGAATCTATCCAGCCCATCATTCAAACTCAAGGATAGTTTGTCCCGTGTTCAAATTTTTGAGGGTCAAATTAGCATCATCGTAATAATTAGAATCTCACTTCATTCTGACATGCATGCAAATTTGATACAAACATCAGATACTAGTTAGTCCGAAGATTCTTTTGATTGGTAGTCTAGATATAAGAAGTAGTCTAAAAATAAGAGGATCTTACGAGGGTATTTTATATCGATCCAAGATGGTCCCTTCAGCTTTCTGCTTACTAGAAACAGTTCCAGGCTGAAAAAAGAAAAAAAAGCTGTGAAAGTTGATAGTGACACGCTTTAATTGTTCACAAAAACAGATTACAAGATAAAAACATTAATTGTCCTTATAGAGCTAGCAGGATAAGCGTTCAAACACGTTGTACTATGGAAAATCAAAATACTGCCTTTAGAAAGTGATGGTAACAGAATGATTACATTGAATCAGACTTCAAAAGACCCTCACGAAACAAACAAACCTGGAAGTGTTGGTGCCAAAAACACGACTGAAAGTATCTCCATGTAAATCTTTAGGTAGCGGCGGTTGATCGGCCTAAAAATATATTTACTTGATGGTTCAGATAATCAAGTAACAATTAGAATTCAAATGATTAACAGGATTCGTTTGCGAGAAACGTAGAAAGCTTGGAATTAAAACAATAGGAAGTCAATAAAAGGAAGAATTGTGGGGCGAGTTGTCAAGTAGGTTAAAAGTTTATTCATGCACAACTGAAGGCAAGCATGTTCGTGAAAGAGCAATAATCTAAATGGGTGACCTTCGAGGCTATCTCCTTCGCAGAGGCCATGACCTTATCTACATTTTGACAACTGATATCTGGACCTACCTAACAACTTACTACTTAACAATACAGTCACTACGAAGAAGAGCACCTTAAAGGTGTTGACTGAAAATCAAATATTCCTTCAGAGTGAAAATTAAACTAGGGGTCCTATTTCCGAAAGTTGTATGCACAATAGGACTAGCTGAATAGCAAGAAAGAACATCCTATTATAAATAGTGATAAGAAAAACAATAAAACTTACTGGGTAGATGATTTCCAAATAATCAGATTCTGAAGGGACATCTTGAAGCTCAAAAGCATATTTCATCTTGCATGGCTTAAAGTGAGAATTTAAAGAATTGGCTATCAAATTATTGAAACATCTTTGGAATTTTTTAACAAAAGAATTCTTCTTTTTTGCATTCAAAACTAGTTTTCATAACATGGAACACGTAAGAAAAACCAACAGACATTTCTCCTAAGAGGTAATGTGACTTGAAGTAGGAAAACAAATCAAAACTCAAGGAAATTTATCACATACCTTACATTTGAAGTTCATAATTTTCATCTTTGTAGCAATGTTATTAAACTCCTGAAACAGATATTTGAAGTTTTATGAATGAGTCATATAAAAAAACTTAAAAATGCCGTAACATTCCTAGCTTTTGGATAATCGGGCTTGACTTTGGAGGTAAAATTTAATTACAAAACAGAAAAGGTTTATATGTATTGTATAGATGAATTGTGTCGTATTCCCTATACAAAAACTCAAAAAATTAAAACAGTACAGAAACAAATATCTAAACAGTATGGAATCAAATATTAAAACAGTACAGGATCAAAATGGTCAAACATGTCACCTCATATACGTCTTTCATCGTGATTTCTTGGTCAGTTGGTTTTCCAGCGTGGTCTAGCCTCTAAAAAGCATGAAGGGATGTCAAGGTTCCATGAATTTCATTTTTTTAACCGAAAGCAACATGATTCGTCTTTCTCTGAGCAACTATGGGACTTCTATGGGGTAAACTCAGTTTGAGTGTAGTGAAAGTCGGTTAACAAGCTTTTTAAACCAAAGGCACAGGCACTTACATGTTTTCTTGGAAGCAAGAGAATCCTCCTTTCGATATTCTTCACTGTGACGCAACAACTGAAAACAACAAAACGACGTTTAGCAAGCTGCAAAAAATCTCATTCCAAAGATGTCATAACATAGCAAGCCGTCACTGAACTGAACATACAGTAAAGTTGAACCTTTTTCACTGAGTTTAAGGTCTTTCTCGATACTTTCGAAGCTAATAAAAATCTTTGATGTGTATGGTTTTGTTGTGTCTTTGTTGTGTATTGTCCAAATGTTTAAGCTCAAGATTAGATAAACGAACATTTGTCAATAGTCGGTAAAATTCCAAGCATATGCTTCACCATGAAGCCTTTCAGCTATCTAATTGACAGAGTGAAATATAAAGTCGATAGAGGAATAGGATCAGAAACTCTGTGATTTACAAGATTCCGGGTAGAGTAAAGCCAAGGTTCTAGAAATTTCTGCTTGAGGTAAGGCCATAGATGATATACTTCTTGAGGGGTTAGGAGTAGTGACTCAAGTTTTAAAATGTTAAATGTCAATTGGTACAATGGATATTCTGGCAAAGAAAAACCCCCCAAAGATTCACAGGATGAAGTCTCTATTTTTTTGGAAGGAAGGGCCATTGTGTGGAAAATATTGGGGAAATTGAATTGAATATGATTTTTAAAAAGGTATATTACCTGACATGAGTTTTGGCTGATTCGGCGTAAACTTTTCCAAATAAATATACAGTTCCTAGAGAGAGAGAGAGATTAGACTTCAAGCTTTTACTAGCAAATCCACGCACGTGTAAAAATCCGCACTAAAAAATCCTTGATGTGTTCACTGGACCAAGTGGTTGTCAGTTGAAATATCAAGTTTATTTACCAGGCTTGTGATAACTATCTTCGTAAGCATCTAACCAAAATAGTCTCAGCACCTTTTCACCTGCAGAATACAAACAACAAATGTTTTCAAAGTTTTACGAACTATTTTCTCAACTAAATAAGAGGAGTCTAGATAAGTAGCTTGATCTGGCATCGTTTGAATACTCATAGCCAAACATTGATAAACTAATTACACTAATAAATACATTTAACAAATTTATCTAAAACTACATCGTACAATAATACAATTATTTTCAAAAAAATCCCCTAATGTAAGAAAAACCAATATCTCTTGATAGGATAGGTTTAATAATAACTATTGTACGGTGAAGTAAGAAGAAAAAAGCAAATCAAAATCAAAATCTGCAGTTAAGAACTAGTTACCTTCTACCTCTGTTAAAGGTAAGGACGAGGAATCAACACTGATATTCAGAAAAGCCTGCAAGGAAAAAAATTATTGATACAGAGATATAAAATGCAAAATGATATTTATCTAGAGAGTCTGATAGTGTAAATATTTTTGGCATGATGGTCTAGAAAAATATAAGCTTTTTTCTAATTTTAGGTTGTTCTGTTGTTTAAGTATGTTCTGATACCTCTTTTTCATCTTCAACCTGACTCTTCTGTAAGATCTCCTCCCACGTGCAATGGATTCCGGAATCTTGACTGCAATAATAGGATAATTGACAGATTATATCACACAAGTATGAATTAGTTACAATGATTAGATGAGACGAGTTCATTTATCAGCACAGAATTTGAAGATGGTGAGGTAAATCTGAAACATAGCAGAATGTGGATAGAAAGGTGGTGAATTATTGGTATGGGGAGAAACTACCATTGGATGACTGTCAGACAAATAGCTTAAGTAGTTATTATGTTTCGCTATGTTTACAATTTTCCCCACAGTTCTCAAGCTCTGTACTATTCTACACTGATGAGTGTCAGTCGCAAAGCCTAAGTAGTTATTATGTTTTGCCATGATTCTAACTTTCCTCACTATCCTCAAGTTCTGTACTGATCAAAGACTGTTCTAACGTTCTACTTTGATAATTGTCGGACGCAAGGCTTAGTAGTTATCATCTTTTGCATGTTTGGCGTTTGGCATTGGCCTTGGATGGTGAGTTTTTACGTGACCCGGGTGCCTTCTCACAGTCATGATGAATTTTTCTTTTCTTTTTATTATTTCTTATCTAATTTTTTTCTTTCCCATTTCGTTGTTTGTAATCTGTTGAATTGGGACCAGATGACGTTATGTCTTTTCTCAATCCCAGTGGCATATTAATTGTATTTGACTTTATGTAGTTTATTTTCATTTATGATAAAAAAATGTTTTGCTATGTTTACGATTTTGCTCACCATCCTCAAATTCAATTGTACCAGATAAAACCCATCGGCTATATAATTTCATAGCTTGGTGGTAGATATTCTTAACGGCACGGATTCGAGACTAGCATTTAATATCGAGGCTATTAAAATGGACAGCAACTTTCATTTTGAAAACTTCTGTAGCACAAATAGGTGAAATTAGCACACTGAGACCTCATAATACTATACACGGTTATGTAATTATGGGTAACGGAGCCCTTGCTGGAAACAGAGTCTGGTTTTAGTGAAGCTTACACATTAAACAGAAACTCGCTCACTCTTTCTTTGTAGAATCTTATCTGGTGCCATACTGTTAATACTTAATTTGTTATTTGTTTATGAAGCTACTGACAGTCAGCAGCTCTCTTAAATCAACCAGACGTCATTCCAGTCCTTTAGAGCAGATAAGAAATATTCATTCTCTTCATGCTCTGTATCGAATCTAGGAATTTGAAGACTTCTGCAAAATCTCGTTTTACCCAAAATCTCTTGGTGATAATAGGAAAAGTTGTCATTCGTTTCAATTTGTGCATTACATTACCTTCCTTCTTGTTCTTTCTCAGCGTTGGTTTTCTTTTCTTCGATTACCTCCTAGATACAATTAGAACATTTCTGTATTTTGTAATACTGGCTGTTGATGGGAGCTCTCGAATAAGGCAAAGGAATAGCTCATGTAAAACCATTGGTCACATCAGATATATTTAAAGACTCTGCAGAAAATGTTTTACCTAGACACATAGTACCCGTCCAATTCCATAACATACTGTTACCATTTCAAGAATGATCAAACAAAAATTGGGCGATTCCAGATAATTCATCGTTCTAACTTCGAATCCATAATCTTTCAATTTTGCTATACACAATACTTGAAATAATACCTTCTTCACTTCAATGTTGTCTGCCATGTCTATATTAGAATCGAAATCCCCAAGATCTTCCATTTCACATCCTTTGTCTTCAAAACTGTCAGCTACAATTGGTTCAAATTCTATAAGATTGGAAAGAAAATTAAAAGAAGAACTTAACGACATATAACAAGCATACAAGGCTTCAACAAATTACTAGTGTTTGAAGCTTACATATTGAAGAGCTAAGGCTCACTACCCATTCATCAGCTGGTTAACGTACTGAACCACCTCGTTGCGTCCTACAGAAACAGCTTTAATTTATGCAAGGTTCGGCGAATCAGTACAAACTTAACAAGCTGAAAGAATTGGTAGGGATGGATAACAGAAACACGTAAGGCAGGAATGACATGTACCACATCGATATTGGGCAGCAATCACTCTCAGCAAGTGGTCTGCAACCTTGCTCAACCTTCCAAGCCAGCTCAGAAAGCTAATCTGATGGCTTAGGGACATCTTGGTTGTCATATACTCAACCCTTATCACACACACACCAATTCATCAAAGACACAAGCAATAATACTAAAACCTACCTTGGTCCTCTATGCCATGGTCTTCAACAGATTCTGGTGAGTTTGGTATTTCTTCAAAGTTTTCTTTTCTAAAAGGCGTATCTTTTCTCTGAGCTTTCAATTTTATTACAGGTTTACTCTTTGGAACTTCTGGTTCAAGAGCCTGGAATTACCAATTTTAAAAGGAGAAGAAAATCAAACTCAAGATAATATGACACACCTTTGATATTTAGTAGCATATTGTAAATACAGACTCGGTCTTATCAAGGCTGTTTCTAACTCAATATTTGACATGATAGTCGCCACTTATCATGACAAGCCTTTGATATTTAGTAGCGCATCGTTTCAGGAGAGATCTGTCTCCTATCATCAGGCAAATTTGAGTTTTATTGCTTCAGGAGCTACAACAAGCACTATAGCCATGACGCTGATAAAAATGAAATGTAAACAAATATGAATTGAAAACAAAAATTAATTGAAAAAAAAATTAATTGAAAAAAAATAGGAACAAACATTGGTATAGTCTGTCTGATGAGTGCGTAAGCAGGAAACTCAGAGTTACAGAAGGGCATGTCTATTTCTCAATGTGTTCATTCTGCTTTACGAAAAAATACAAACAATTAAATGATTGTCTACCAACCTGAAGTCTTCTTGGTAATCGCTTTGGATCAACAGGACGTCTTGGTGTTCTGCAAACGCAAAATGAATCATGAACCAAGGTTTTAAAACCCATGCCCAGCGCACTAACAACTGACCTAAACTATTGTCCTAGGTTTGACCCGGGTATAACCATTGCCCTGCAAAACCTGGTTTCGAGACCCAGTGGTGGCATATGTCAATTGGAGTAGGCTGCTCTGGTATATTTCAATTACCCGTGTTAGACCATTCCTTATGAATTAATGTCATAATAAAGTTGAGAATTCAACATGTGCTAGAAAAAAGTAGACACTGGTTCAATAAATTAATTACCAATGATTAAAATACCACGGTCTAAAGATTTATAGTAAGATACCATGGTAATGTTGTTAAACTTTAATTTAGTGACCCAAGCTAGAATAGATACGTATTCTTCCGGCTTCGTAGTGAAATTAATTCTATCACCCACAGATATGCATTAGTTAGACTTACTTCCGAGAAATACTTTTCTTGTTGCTTGATTTTTCAAGAGGGTTTGATGTCTACAAGAAATTATCAATTAATAAATTACGATCATAAAATTTTATCATATGCAGTTTCTTTGTCTCAGAATTTGACAGGTTAGTTCAGTGGTGGTCCCAGGTTTCCTTCAACAAGGGAGCTAGAAGCTCCGAAGGAGGGACCATTTACCATGAAAATACAAAATATTTGCTCCAAAACAAAGAAAGTATAGAATCATCTATCTTCGGACGGGGGGCTAACCTCTTCTAACAGGGGAGTAGGGGCTATAGTCCTCCCTGTTTCCCCACTGGTCCCATCGCTGACTTAATTCCGCATCCTTCCCCCGTTTTCACAAAGTTGTCCCCATCCCAGAGACATGTTTCCTTACCTGGATGCTTTGCAAGATATCTTCCAGTGCATCATCATTACTTACAGAAACCTCTTCCTGAAGGGAAATCAAAACTGATATCAGTATGTGAAAGGTGTCAGTAGGTAGATAGTTAAGAAGCAAGAAAATTTCGCAGGCTCAAACCAACACTGACGAAGGCATCACCCAAAATTCATTTTTGCAAATTTGTTTTCAAAAATCTTATAAATGAACAAATTCAAAGCATTGCAATATCATTGTAAATTGTAGATAATTGTGGATCGTCGCACATTGTAGATAATCATCTGAAATTCATTGCAATGAAATTCTACGCTCATGATTAAGCAATGGTCCACCTATTAGAATTTCTAAATGTTCTCAAACTTGTTCAGGTAGGTAGTTATATCTTTAATGTGCTAGGCTTCAAAAGGCCAGACGCCTTATTTTTGACAGGGGTATGGAACCCCTTATTTAATGTCCCGTTCAAAAAACAATGTAGTGATTTGTATAGTCAACACCTTGAAGGTCACCCATCCAAATGTTGACCACGTAAGAACAAGCTTATTTGCAGCTCCACAAAGTAATGGCTTAAGCTGCTTGGGCCACATACCCCACAACGATAATAGTCACAAGTAATATAGAAATTAAACAAAAAATGTATATTACCTCTTTTTTCTTTTTAGCTTTTGCCATAAATAAATTGGTAATCTTGTTAGAATTGATTTTTGGCTTTGAAGCTCCACCCTAAAGTAAATAAAAATGAACACAGTCCTCATATGCAGAATACTAAGTGTGAAGAACGAAATCATTAAATATTCAACACTTCAGTGCTAGAAACAATTAAAATATCTTGAGCATTAGTGAATTAAATTAAATGAAAAAACTAACCTGTTTGTTTTTTTTCTTACTTTGGCCATCTACAAATTAAAACAGAAAGAAATATTCAAATTCACTTGGCTGTTTCTAACTATTCCAATCATCCACCCCCTTTCCAATTTTGATCCACTTCTCGGTATGACAGTTTAATAGGTTTTATTTTTTTCTCTCTCTGATGTACCATTCTAATAAGTGTATGCCAATTTCGATCTTCCTCTGGGTCTAATAATCATTTAGGTTTTATTTAGCTTTCTTTCTGACTTACTAGTCTTATGAGTGTCAGACGCAGTAGTCAGTAGTTATAATGTTTCGCTATATTTCCAATTTTCCTTGCCATCTTCAACTTGTGTACCAATCACAGACAGTTCAGAGTAAATAATGCTTGGCTGAGATAAGACCCTCAGGCATCAAACAAACAAAGGTTTCAAAAAGTTTTACCTTCCGGCTCCTCGGTTAAATCATCATCAAATATCTCTCTACCATCGTCAATGTACCCACCACCATCTAAAAAAGACAAACAGATTAGGAAATGGTTTTGTTTTCTAGGCAATCACAGTAGTTATGAATTGGTGTCCTTTGAAGTTTAAGTACTAAAAATATTACTTTTAACCTGTTTTGAAATTTCAATGGATACTGATGTTGATAACTCTTGTATGATTTTTTGACAGTGATTGCCCCTCACAAAAGAGCTTTGATAACGGCAGGGTATCTAAAGCCTGGAAATGCTATAGAAATAAGCAGCAGAAGAATTATCAAAATAATATCTAATTTACCATCATCGACAATCCAGTCTTCTTCTTGTCTCTTTCTTACAATTTTTGCATATTGGTTTTCATCGACAACTTCATAAAGATCAGTCTTCTCTTCAACCTTTAGAATCAACAAGATACATGTCATTCAGGCAGGGACAGTTTAAGGCGGCCAGGCTATGGGGCCATGGCTCCACACTTCATATAGGCAAAAAGAGCCCTGTAAAATAACAAAAATTGCAAATACTGTGTAGTAAACATAAAAGTTAGTCAAATCAAGTGTAAGGCCTAAGGCCCTACAGTCTCTAAAAACAGCCACATGTATGCAGGACTTATCAGGAAGAAAATTGCACCAAAATGGTTAATCATTTTTGGTCATTTGATTCCAAAGCTCTACAGGTTACTTTACCAGTGTCCTGGCAAGAGCTAAGTGTGGTCAATCTGGTGAAAAGAAAAGGCCTGATCATTTTGCATATTACAAAGTTATAATACAATTTGTGATTTGGAAAACTTGAAAGGGATACAATCACAATTAAATAAGCATGCGTAATATACTTTCTTTGTTAGGAAATCAAATGAGTAGGGCTGAAATAAATCAAAGTTAGTTTTCAGATTCCAGGAAAGTACCTCATATGAAGCCTTCTCTCCTGTTTCTCTATATTTCCTGCAAACGGAAAATGAGGAAAATATCAATAAAAAATTCAAGACTTGCGTATTGTGATAGTTAACATGGATGGAATAAAGAATAAGGAGAGGGGCATAGAACAAGCCAGTTACATAATAACAATAAGGATGAGCCATTGGCAAAGCTGAATGATCCCAATACTAAGTACCAGTTACAATTCCATGGTTATAGTTTAAGTTAAGAGAATAAATTTGTGATCAAGGTGAAACTAGGAGAATTCAGAGAGAAAGTAAAAAACTATCAATGGAACAGTTCTAAAGAAACTATTCATAACAAATTCTCTAGAAGAAACTCTAGCAGAATTTTTTAAAAGGAGCTTTTTATAGGAAACCACTTCCAGATTTATTAATAAAGAAACCCCCTTTAAGAAACTTTTTCAAAACTCTCTTCAAAATACTTTTATAAGAAACTTGAAAAATTCTTATCTTTGAAAAATAGGAAGTGAAGATATTGAATGGTGCGGAGAAAATGTTGCTCACTTACCTGATCTGTTCAAGCGCTTTCTGTGCTTTTGAAGGCCCCTTCCTTTCCCTTCTTGATCTCCTTCCTCCTGAAAATCAAGGGATGATCAACTGAATGGCTACCGCAGAAAAGAGTTACCCTTTTCACTAAATGGTAATGATAAAATTTTTGATTTGACAACATTTTTCCCAACTCAGGCCAAGTAAACATATCTCATAACTTACGGACTGGGAGCATCGCCCCCCCCCCCCCCCAGTCAGTGCTTGGCTTTTCAATTTTTCTAAACAGTATAATTAACAGTGGAATTTATAATTACTTTCTTCAGCCCCGCCTTCCTAGCAAGGGGGCTAAACTCTTTAGAAAAACAGAACAGAATATTTGGGGCACCTTAGAGAATTTGATCACAAATACTTTTATCTGCGATCACAACAGACCAGGGCTGCCAGAATTCGAGCAATAATTGAACATGGGCCCTTGTCTTGTCGGTGGCCAGGTATGAGGATGCCGAGGGCAGGCATACAATAACCAAATGGTATATTGCCTAATACTGCTGAAGGACCAGGGGGTCCCCATTGAGAACTCCCCCAGCTGGTCCAGGGCGGGGTCCTGGTAGGGGTCCAGGGGTTCAGCCCCCTGGAAGCTTCTGAGATTTTGTAATTTCTGAGGTCTCAAAATGTCTAAGAATCCTTCAATTTCCCTTCTTACATATGCATGACTCAATGAGCTTGACCTTAAGGAAAGAATGTTCTACTGTAGGGACTGCAGCAAGATGATCCAAAGGTTAGGAAATATCTTGTCATTCTTGTCAAGCTTGAATTTGATGATATAAAAACGACTTTATAAATAGAAAAACAAGGCTGTATTTTTCCTGCCCTCACCCCCCAACGGGTAGTTGCTTGGGCTATCCCCCTCTCAGTGGTCCTGCACTAGACTAATAAAGAACATAAATAAACTTTCTTTAAAAAGGGGAATAATACCTTCTAGGCCTACAACTAGATAGTACTACATATATTACTAGGTTTGATCGAATAGGCTAGGCCTAGCCTCTGACGACCCTTGGGTTGTGAAGCTCTCCATTGTCATTATTGATAAAACTGAGATAATTGGTCGAGCTGAACCAAACTGAACGAGCTTTTTATATCAATAAATCTAATAATAATGCAATAATCTACCATCTGCACAACTTCCAGAATCATCGTCAGCTCTGCCAACTGGAGCCATCTTTCTTGTCGATCGTCAGTTCCAAGTTCAACGCAAAAAGGCCATCAAACAAAACACTAAAAGCGCGCGAAAACGGAGATGTACACGAGGCTGGAATGAAAGTGCTCCCATTCCTTCATTGCCATCATCTATCATTCAATTATTTAGATTGCATTTTTCTATTCTATTTATTTTTTGGGAAGGAATACTAATCCCACTCGTTTTTCTCATTCAACCTCTTTGAAACATAATTTCTATCATTCTATTGAAACATATTTCTTTATAAATGTCTTTTAATCTTAAAAATCAGTCTGTAAGCAAAAGCAATTTATTTTTACACTTTTTCCCAATAAACAACTGGACTTTAGTTCCAGCAATCCTCGGAGTTGCTTAGATATTTAGGATCTTCAGACCTGAAAGCAGCTAAGAATTGTTAAAATTTTGAAAAACAAACAAAGTATAGACATTTTCCTGCACCCCAAACCGTTTAAGTTGATGGTATGAAACTGCATTAGCTATCGGTCCACCAAATGGATTGTCTAGTCCAAATACAGATTTATAAGCTATTCCTATCTGTTTTCCTCTTCCCTTTTCGAAGTCTTCCTAAGATGTTGTTACCAAATTAGCTCATGGTACATCGTATAGATAATCTCATGGTCGAAATACAGATTTTGAAGATAATTCTACCTGTTTTACTCAACCTAGTACCTATTTTTCTCTTCCCTTCGACCTCTTCTTTCGTCATCTGCTTTACCATGCTGTCATCAGATGTTCTGCACACGTGACCAGACTGCCTCAAGGGTTGTTTCCATATAGAAATCTCGACAGGGCTTTGAATAGCTGCCTTCGTCCATGAATGCATAAAATGACCAGCGAAAGACCAAAATGTAACGAGTTAACGACCATTGAAAAGACCAGTTAAGTGTTAATCAGAGGAATTTAGCAAGTTACTGAGAGATTGCTACAATCCTGGTCGAAAAAGCCCAATTTTCATCCTTCTCCACCCCCTACCCCCAGAATTCAATGTTGTGGAAGGCCAACTGGCTTCAAAACGCAACATTGAAATAGGAGGAAGGGGGGCTATCAAAATCGTTTACATCTAGTGGTTTACTGGGAACAATCCTGGTCAAAATAGTTTGACCAGGATTGTTGTTGCTCAGCAATTTACTTATTCCAGGCTTACTCATCAGTAAAACCGGCATATAAGAACCACTTCTTTTAAGAACACCTTACCATAAAACTTTTGCATCTTAGATAAAATTTTCTTGAAATATTTCATAGAATTACTCAAAAATGAGATACATAATGTGGAAGCAAAAGAGTGCTAAAACTGCATGAACATATCACTTTCAACCAACCAACCGTCCCAATAAAAATTCTGTTAAAATATATTAAATGATTAAGAAACTTTTAGGGTAAGACTGAAATATAGAGGTCCTTATATGCAGGTTTTGACTGTATCCATTATTCCTCCTGTTTTAATATATATCCTATCCATTTAATATATATTATCAACTGTCTCCCCACATGGTGTGTTGTAAAAAAATTAAATTTTGAAACAATATGGTATTTTTCAATATTTCACTATACGATTCAAATTATCGTATTTTACAATAAGGTCATCTTGTTTTACAGCCTTTCGAAAAATTTTAGTTGTTGTTTGAAAATTCAAATGTTTGAACAACACAATAGGCAAGCAAACAGTTATTATCATTCCAAACAAGAATCGAGAGGCAGGTAAAGTGAAAATTTCATGTGTAAAACACTTTAATTGAAAAATACTTACAAACTTCACTTCCATTGACGTAGACGTTAGTGTTCATTTCCAGAATTTAACCCTTCCCCATCCCTTTTTGTTCTTCTTCCTCAATCTTTTCGCGTGATCGTCTTCTTCTAACTCCCTGGCGTAATCTTGAGCTTTCTCAAGAATCCTTTCCTGCTCCTTTATTCTACCCTCCATCTGTTCATACGCAATCTTCAATCGATTCTTCTTTTCTTTTGTTTTCCGGTTTGATTCCATCACCACACTTTTCTCGACCATCATCTTCGACACTTCTTCGGCTAGCTTTCGATTCAAAACGGTTTCTTCTTCTCTCAGTATCTTCTCATTTGTCAAGGTGAGACGAAGCCGTGCGTTGTCTTCTTCGATGGTTGCAATCTTCTCGTTAGCTTTGCACACCTGAAATAAGATTAGAAATTGTTAAGACAAATAATCATGGTTCTAGAACAATCATAAAAAGGTGTCAAGGAAATTTGATAAGGCTGACTGGAGAAGTTTTATCAACCCCCCCCCCCCTCTCACTCTGATAAGTGCCCCTCTGAGAAGCCCTACTCTTGCTCAATCCCCTCTTTAATGATTCCCCCTTAAAAGGGTTTGATTGCAATAACCCCAGGGAATTGAAGAGACAGGGCTGGATCCAAGAAGAGAGAGGGAAGGGGGCAATTATCGTTGCTATAGTTGCTGAATAAATTCAGCTCAATTATACACAATTTTCTAATTGAAATCATCCTAAGATATGCATACATGCTACTAGCTTTGTCTAACAATGCTGGGTCTAGCCCTGATAGAGAGCATACGATGACATAAAAGCTCATTGGAGTGATTAACTTTCTATAAAGGGATTTGAAAGAAATTGTAGGTGTAAAATGTTATAATAAAGATGGAAATAAAGTATAATTGTGAAATAAAGAGGAAATAAAGTAGAATGGTGGAATATGCCTTTAGATAAATGTAAAGAAAAAGTAATAAGTTACCTCTCTCCTTTCTTCGTCCAGCTCTTTTTCACTTCCTTGCAATGCCTTTTCGAGATCAAAGATGACATTCTTTAAAATTTCTCTTTCTTTTTCATGCTCTGCGGTTGTTTCTTTGAGGCTGATCTCATACATTTTCATGCTATCATCGTGACTTCTTTGCATTCTCTCTAGCTCTGCCTTGGTTGCCGAATGATCTTCTGTTTCCTTCACCACTTCCTTCCTCAATCTTTCCAGCTCTTCTGCCATCTCTTTCTGCTTCTGTTCCAATATTTTGTGATCTTCATCTGCAGCTGCCAGCATCTCTTCCAAATACTCTTCTTTATCTTTCATTTCCTTTTCTTTGCTTTTGAAGTCTTGCTGCATTTCTTCCTTTTCCTTTGCATTAACCATTTGCAATTTCTGCGCATTTTCAAGAGCTTCATCGACTTGGTCTTTCCTTTGCTTTTGTATCTTGCACAACTTTTCGTTTTCCTTCCTCAGTTTCTGCACATCCAGAAGCAAGTCTCTCTTTTCCTCTCCCAACTTCGCGATTCTCTCTTTCAACCTGTTGGTCGCTATCCAACATTCTTCACCGTGGTAAACGATGTCGTGATGATTTTCTGGCTTTCTCGATCTTCTTACTTGGTGCTTTGTCTTTTCACAGGCAAGAAACTGAAATAAAGATAGAACTGAACTAAGCATTGATTTTTATGCAAACTCTGGCACTTCATTAGGGATGTTAAATTCAATAATCGCTAAGTTTGGAGTTGGTTAGCTAAGAGAAGAGAAGAATTAGGAGCACCGATGCATCACCACAGGGTTTATTGTTAGGGTTAGGATTTAGTGGCCCGAATACTCAGTTGGTAGAGCAATTACGCGCAAAGGGAGTCGTCTAGAGGATGAGTCCTGCACAGGTTACTTTTCATTCTCAAAAATAAACTCGATTGGTTGGGATAAGATTGTTAAACAAAGTTCGTTAGAAGACAGGCCAACTAACCCAAAAGTAGCGAGAGCATTAATCAAGAATGAAAATATATCATAAGTATCTAAGTCTTCACTCTCATTATTCAACTATTAAGTTATTAAATAAAGCTAACTACGTTAAGAGATGTAATTAGTTTGATTATGACTTACACTTCGAGTTTTGCTTTGCAGTTGGTTGTTGCCTTTAAGCTTTTTGTTTGTTTCTACCAGGTCTTTGATAGCCTCGACGAGTTGCTCGGTATACTTCTTGTCTTTCTCGTTCTTTTGTTGTTCAGATGTCAACTCGGCTTTGACGCTGCTTAGCTCCTCCTGCAATCTCGCGATGTCAACGCGAGAATCGTTGATATTTGGTTCGTTTTGATCCATCGTGAAAATAGATCGATCGCTCTTCAAACACACGTAAATTGATAATCGACTGATATCAATGTGATTTTGAAATATTTTGATTTCGAAACGTGAAGTTGTTGCTTTTGATTGTTTGGGTGAATTTTTTGATTGTGACGTCGAATCTCTGTTATTTGATTATCCGGCTGATTTGACGTCATATTTGGAAAATCTCGGGGCCTGGGTAGTGACGCAACATTTGATATCACTATACAGTAGAATAATACGAGAGCCTAACTATCGAAGTTTATAAAATTCTAATAGATAAATTCAAAAAAAAAGCCATGCTTGTGTTAAACGTTTCGATATAAATCTACATCAGTAACTGTTCTTTCAATGATTTAGGGACTTACTTAAAAACCTAATTTACAAAGTACAGGGTTACAAAAGGGTTACAATCTTTGTAACCCTGTGCTTTGTAAATTAGGTTTTTAAGTAAGTCCCCAAATCATTGAAAGAACAGTTACTGATGTAGATTTATATCGAAACGTTTAACACAAGCATGGTTTATTTTGAATTTAACTATACAGTAGAGACAATACCGTTTTCATACTGCCAGTTAGACCATCTTAAACTAAACAAGGCTTTTTAATGGAAGACTCTGATTGGTCAATTAAATAATGCAAAAGCTCTTTATTGGTTGTAAAGGAAGCTAGAGTAAGTAAAACTGGATTTACCATGCAAGTGATAAAAATATAAAGAAACGACGGTATATGAAGGAAAATTAGGTTTTTATGTCAAGCAACTTTCTAAAAAACTTTTCGTACCATAATTGGGCTGAAAGCTATAAGAAACTCTGATACGAAGATTTAGCATAGTTTCTTATAAAAAATGAGTGCAGTGCTGATAATTTCATTTTGTGAAACCTGGGGAAAATAATTAACGTGGCTGTGTGTGTTATTCTATTTCCATCTCATTCCATCTATTTCTTCAGAGAGTTGAATACTTGATAGCGGGTATAATCCCGACCCGAAACGTCGTAAAATTGTATCTTTATCTTTACTAACTGGTAAATTTTATCGTTTTGTTATACTTCTTCAGAGGCTCATGGTAGCTACTTTGCAAGAGACTCCAATTCTTCCAGAAAGCTCCGTCTATTCTTTGAATAATCTGACTCATCATGACCCCGAAAAGCACTGTTCTGCTTGCCCAAATGACGAACTACATCAAAAATGACTTGTACAATATCGCGATTTTCAGCTCATTCGCCCCCCAATAATCCTAAAATTCAGTTGTTCACAGCATGGTCTCTAGTCTTCCTGTTGTTCTCGAACAATGGTTGCCCCCAAAAATTGATCCCAAAGCAAGCTACGGTGCTGGTTGTAGCGTTCCATCCAAAGACAACGAGGGCATTCTTGATGATACTACATGCTTAGCCGCTTTCCCTCCTCTCCGGTATATACGTGTAAAATAACCATAACAATTACCAAATACACTTCTTTTAACCATGAAACGTAGTGTGATCTAACAAATCTGTGATCGATCGCACTTTCTGGATAGTCACTCAAATGTCAGATCAGAAATAACCTTATGACCTATGACATTCTGCTTACAACTGATTTGGCGCCAAAATTTGACAATCACTCTTTCCCACAAAATGGCGGACAGCGAAATGTCGAGCTCCGGAGAAAATGAGCAAAAAAACGAAACCATTACAGAATCTAGCGATGAACAAGCAACTGCTATGGAAGTCGAGGGAGATCCAAAAGAACTGAAGATTATTCATGTCTTCGAACATGCCGCTAAAAAATGCATTGACAAATGCTTGAATGCCTCGAAGATGGCCAGGTTCGTTTATCTGTTTAATTTAGGCCTAAGTCATAAATGCCTTGGCATCAAATTTAATGTGTGTATCATGTATCTCCGTCATGGGCTTAGCCTTTTTTGGAGATTATAATTGTAGATTGTAGGCTAAGAAAGGCTATGTGAAAATAATGTCCTAAATTTTAGTCCAGCACAATTAAAAGATAAACACATCTGGAAATTAAAGGTGGAGGCTTGTAATAAGGCTTGCCGTAGAATAATGCCAAAGTTTAGTTTGATAGCTGTTGGGTATTGGCTTATTATGCTGTTGGTTGATGGAAATATTATTCATGCCCTCTGCCAAATTCCTTATTGAGGCCAACTAACTCAAACGAGCCTTCTCAAATAACAAGTAACTGTATATTCCACCACCTGAAGAACCTTCATTTATAGTTGGTCTGTAAAGTAGAATGAACACATTAAAAAACAGACATGTTCTTCTGTGACTCCGAGTTTCGTGCTTGCGCACTCGTCTGACAGACTATACAAATGAAGAATTCCGAATTACAGCTGTACTTTTTTACAAGAGGTGATGAATTTAATACAATAGATACTATATTTACATCTAGGTTAATTACTTAATTAGCGTCCCATTACTCAGCGTCCTATTGTTATTTAATTACTTAGCGTTCTATTGTTCATTAGGTAAAATTTGTTTTCATGTCGGCATTTGGATATCATCTCAGATGTTTTGTTTAGTAGTGAGTCTTTGTTTCCTTTCATAATATGTAATTTCTCAGTCAAACATAAGTCACACCGTTTCGAAATGTTGTTGTAGGCTTTGGCAGAGGTGATGATAGTCCATTGTATGTTGTAGTCTTTGTTCTTGTCTTTCAGTTCCCATATGTATTTAGAAAGTTCTGTGCTGTTGGCGTATTTTTGATTCCGAAATGACTGCTTGTGCTGCGTAAACCGTTTCTTGAAAGTTCCTTCTGTCAGGCCGATGTAGTCTTTCCCTGTCGCGTCTTCGTTGGTTGTTACGTGGGCGTTGTAGATTACACTTGTAGTAAGGCAGTTGTTGTTCAGTGGGCATTCTTCTTTTTTACGGCAGTGGGCATACTTCTTTTTTACTGAACAACAACTGCCTTACTACAAGTGTAATCTACAACGCCCACGTAACAACCAACGAAGACGCAACAGGGAAAGACTACATCGGCCTGACAGAAGGAACTTTCAAGAAACGGTTTACGCAGCACAAGCAGTCATTTCGGAATCAAAAATACGCCAACAGCACAGAACTTTCTAAATACATATGGGAACTGAAAGACAAGAACAAAGACTACAACATACAATGGACTATCATCACCTCTGCCAAAGCCTACAACAACATTTCGAAACGGTGTGACTTATGTTTGACTGAGAAATTACATATTATGAAAGGAAACAAAGACTCACTACTAAACAAAACATCTGAGATGATATCCAAATGCCGACATGAAAACAAATTTTACCTAATGAACAATAGAACGCTAAGTAATTAAATAACAATAGGACGCTGAGTAATGGGACGCTAATTAAGTAATTAACCTAGATGTAAATATAGTATCTATTGTATTAAATTCATCACCTCTTGTAAATAAGTACGGCTGTAATTCGGAATTCTTCATTTGTATAGTCTGTCAGACGAGTGCGCAAGCACGAAACTCGGAGTCACAGAAGAACATGTCTGTTTTTAATGTGTTCATTCTACTTTATGATTGCTCTATACTTAGGTATATCGAGCACTATAGCCAGGATAGGCACTCTCTTCTCGAGTTAGTTGGTCTGTACATTCTTTTTTACTTTTCCTTTTATGTTTTAGTTTCAACTTTGTTTACTGCCAATGTAAGGTAGAACAATTTGCATTGATACATTCCAGCTTGGAATTTAGCAAATCTGATTTTTGGCTGATTGGGCTTATTTCATTATTCTCTCCGTATCAAAAGTTGTAATCATTTTGCCATTTAACTTTGTTACATTGGTGAGCTACTTGTGTTTTATTTCCTTTTTTTGTAACTTCCTTTGCAATTTTGTCAGGTGCTGTTCTGAAATAAGGAAAAACAACAAAGAAATGGTTGACACTCTGTTTGAGCAGGCTGTCATTAAAATGAAAAAGAATATCCATGATGAGCTCCAGTCCATAATGGACCAAGAGAACATGCAGCCCTGCCTTTCTGAATTGCAAAGGCTGTATAAACAATCACAGAACAAGCCACAGGATTACATCGCGTGGAGGCCCTCAGGGAATCCAGAAGACGACACAAGAGCTCATATAGTTGCAAAGAAGGAAGCCATTCTAGAAAGCTTGGAGAAGAAACTTGAGTTAGTAAAAAAAGATGAGGAAGATCTGAAGGAAAAGGTGAAAGAAAAACGAGACCAATTGGCTGCCGTGATATCCGAGGTTGAATCCATCGTTTATGAAACAAAAACTATTTCTGAAGCTTTCAGGCAATTTGGAGTTGAAAATTCGGAAATCATTTGCTCAAGTAAAGAGAAGTTTGCTTCCCTTAGCCAAGCATTGAAGGCTAATGGTACGGAAGAACAGTCCCTCTGAAATAGCTAATTGACTTAACTCTCTTTAATGTATATGACATATTTCAGTGGGCAAATAGCCCAATCCGGGGCACTCCTTGTAATTAATGGGTAGGGGTGTGCTCTCTTAACATTACGGGCCCAGATGTCATATGAGGGGAAGAAGGGATCCTTTAAAATTTTCTGTAAACAGTTGTAAAAAGACAAAATAGAGTATTGTGGTTTATTCTAAAGGGAAAATTTAACTTGACAGCTGCCCCCTTTTTCTCCAAGCTTCCAATGCCCCTGGGAACAAAAATCTGTTTCATTGATAGATTCAGCTTAATTGGCATTATGAGATACAGTAAGATAATAAACAAGTAAAAATAAAATGAACTTTAATGTTTAAAAATCACAAATTCACCCATTGAAGAATATCAAAAATATTTTGGGAAATACAAAATGGTATTTTTCATCATTTTCAAAATATGTATTACTTATGAAATTTCATTTTTTTGAACTCAGCAATACAAAACTAATACGATCCGGGGAACTATTTGTTAAAAATATTTGATAAACACATTCTCCACTCAAATTTCAATACACCCCATCCACAATAACTCTAATTTGTTCCCTTGGGCTGCCTCAACTTGTTCCGTGTCCTCCATTTCAAAAATAATAGTTCTTCATGAACAAGTCCAGAACAACTCAAGGGAACAGATCAGAGAAGTATACAGTAATTCAGTAATTTTATTAGAAACTAGATAAATATGTAACCTTTGAAAAGTCATTATCTAATCACTGTCTTATCTAGCATCTTTATCGTTTCCTTCTAATACTCCAATCTCAAAAATCTTATGACTAATCGATAGAATCAAACAGTTTAGTACCAAACAGTAAGATTAAATTTCATGATGTTTCGGGATTATAACCATCAATTGATAACGCATGTAATCCCCCCGAAACTTCGTGAAATTCAATCTATACTAATTCGGTACAAAACTATTTAATTCTATCGATTTATCATATATCTACATAGTACCACACACAGTCAACTCTTTTTACTCAAAGATCTTACTTTTTTTATTTCATTTTCAATTTGACTTGAATGATATTAGAGAAGAAAATGCCTGAAAAGTCGGTGTTTTTACTCAAATCTATCATCAAAATGTTGCAATTCCTCTATGATTCGGGATTACTTATTCTGACACATACATTAAAAACCGAATTACCATTGAGCATTTTAAATGATTATGTTTAGGTCTTTCATTTTGATTTTTCATTGGTATTCCTAATGTACCAGAACTGTAAGGGTTCAGCAAGCAAGCTCAGTTACAACTGATTTTTAAAGGGTTTTCCCTTGAAAAACGAATGGGCCTGCTTTAGTATTGTTAGTGGTTTAGTTTTGGCTTGCAAGGGTTTAGTAAGAGTACAGTCAAGGTAAGGGTGCAGTTGATCCAAGGTAAGTTAAGAAACAATATTTCAGACACAAAGCCTTGGATAGGATTTTGAATTTTCCCACTGTTGATGTATGTCAGAATAGCAGTCCCCAAACACTTGCTATAAAAACTAAAGATAAACCACACTGCCATTATTGATGACATCATCATTGACATCCATTGATATCCGATTTTCTACCCATACTCAATATCTACACAGGGGGGAAGTCCCTAGAATCGTCACTTCCCTCTTCCCCATCAATTACCTGCAGACCCATTTTCAACACACGCAGCTTTGATGATCTCGAGATTCTTACTAAACTCGAACTTTGCTGTTGGCTGTTTTTGCCAGCAGAGACTTTCTTCTGCTCAGGATTTGATGTTTTTTCGAATATCTTGTTTGTAGAAGAAGTCTTTGGCGTGGCATGGGATGGCGGGTGAGATTTCGATGCTTGAAAAGACAAGAAAAATTAACCAATCCAGATAATTCAAGGAATGAAAATGACCCTGAAGGATTAAGACCCACAACTTTTAAGTTAGCAACAATACAACTGGGGATCTCCGAGTCTTTGTATTGAGGCACAAACTAAGAGGTTGAGTGTTTGAATCCTACCAGATCATTTTCAGTCACAAATTATTTCAATTGATTTTCCAAATCCTGCTTCTTGTCAAAACATGGCCCATTTGCCTGAGTTGCTCCTTCTCTAAGAATCCCTTAGAATATGGCTCTGTTACATTGCCATGTTACTTACATACATCTTCCTCTTGAGTAAGGATTTCAATATATGCCAATCAAATGCTATTAGTGCCGTTTAATAGCATTGTAAAGTGCTAGATTCTAGCTGTATGGGAGTCTTTGTTTCTGCTTATCCTGAACTATTGTCGAGTTTTTTTGTTATGTGCAAGTTACAACTTAGCCTTCCCTATTTAGATATAACCTTAGTGACAAAGACCTTTTTCCCGGATATTTTACCCAGGGGATGGTTTATGACTTGTACCGACACTGATATATGAATTGAGTATTTTTAAGCCTACCTACGTTTGAGCTTCGCTGCTTCTGCAAGACTTTCGGGATCTTTCTTTGCCTTCGGCTTGCTCTTGGTCACTTTCAGCTCAGCAGCAGTCGTAGGGACAACTTTAGTTCCTTCTTCAACAGCTAAATGAAGAAAATGCCCTTGACATCAAAATTACAACGCAAAACAAAAAGAATAGGAGAAAAATTACTTTTGGCTAACTTTAAAAACCTTGCTCGAAACTAAATGAAACTAAACTAAACCTAACTAAACCAAAGCTCAGTGATTTTAAAAAGCTGCTTTAAAAACTTAATCTTGATTCACTTCTTCCCTTATCTGCAGAACGAAAACAAACATGAATAATTCCTTTCCATTTTTCACAATTTAGGGTGAGTTGATTTAATAAAGCCCAATTTTAATAGAAACCCATTCTAAAATATTGTCTCTCCACCTTCTTTGGCTTACCGCTTCTTTTGCTTAACATACCCTCAAACATAATCTTGATAGAAACCAGTGGTTTAGCGTAAAATATGGCCAGGGCTTAGCTTTTTATCCGATGGTACAGGAGAGGCATGAAAATAATTTCCAGAGGGTGAATATTCTAGTTTGTTCAATCAGACCATGCTCTTTTTTTTTAAAGTATTGCGTAGTTTTCAAACACCTCAATGAAATTAAGCAGCTGCTTAGTCCATGTGATGCAGCCTAACCCTTGCAAAACTACTGGGAGGACATAGATCAGGTATACCTTGACCTTAACTGTTACAGGCTTTCCGTTCGACTTAGATGCTCTAGGTGAGAATGGTGCTAACTTAGAGTAGCATTTTTATTGGAGTCGTACTTTTTGAGATATAGAGTTACAAAGGCACTGAACAATTTTCTTGATTGTTTTAAGTTGAATGAAATATCACCTTACCAACATCAATATCGCCATCATCTTCACTTGCGTCGTTGTTAGAAGTGTCTTGATCGCCTGACCCAGCAGGGGCGATGTCCACATCATACGTCTCGTATGCCCAGTCTGCAGATTTGGGCACCAGTGCTGCTTTTTCACTTACAGTGCTGTTCTGTGATGTCTCTTTACTATCTGTGACTGAAATTCAAAATCAGTTTATTCTAAAACACATGTATGTCACCAAGCAGTGAAGGAAATTTCGGGGCTCTAGCAAAATTGTTGATAAAAAACCATTGATAATTTTGTAGGTAAATTTGCATTTTCAGTAGTCCCCCCATCCTAAAAATGAATCTCAACCACTATGATCAAGAGACCAAATGTGCAAGACCAGTTATCATCACACTGACTTGGTAGAAACTCGTAAAGTTGGGCAAATATATCATGGCATACCTTGTTTATACTAATATTGTTAGTAGGGTTTTACAGTACTAAGAGGAACTAAGGAAATTTTTTCATCCACCGAGTTCAATAAGCAAGAGGACAAGAAACAAACATGAAATAGTTAATACGGGCTAGGAATGAAACAACAATAAAAACAGAAAAGATACCATGATGAAATATAACAATTTGTTTACCTGTATTCTTTCTAAATTCGCAAGAAGGACCTTGGAACTCCGGAAGACATTCACAAACATGCTTAACAACACAGTAGCCAGAATCACGCCTGCATGAGGGCAAGCACATGGAAGCTAAAATGAATGAAAGGCAATAAATCGCGAGGTAAACCAATTAGGGTATCAAAGGATTGATTGAAGGCAATGAATCAGCATAACTCGGCTTTTAGTCTATGATTGATAAAACAGGACAATTTCGTCTGACAAAATACTGTGCTTTTATGACGTGACGTCATTTAACAATACAGTTAACTAGGAACCCTATAGTTCAAGTAAAATTGCAAGGACAGACAAAACAAGCTGGTAAAAATTGCCCATTTAGTGGAATTTCGTCTTGTCCATTTGCAAGGACAGACAAATAAACATGGTTTTGTCACTTGAACCCAATAGACAATATAAGAGAGAGCCTGCAGTTGGAAGCTATTTTTCCCAGATTCCCTGATATACCCACAACGACGGACAAACAGACATGGTTTTCTCACGTGACCCTAACCAAAAATATAAGAGAGATACTTAAGTTCAAATTTATCTTGTCCCAGACCCCCAAATATACTCACAACGACAGACAAACAAACGTGTTTGTTTCACGTGACCCTGATAACCAACAAGTAACTAGAGACTCTGCAGTTGATTCTTACCTTGTCCAAGATACACTTTTGTGGAGACAGACACTTTTCCAAGTGAGTTCGAAGCAGTGCAGGTGTAGATTCCTTGATGCTGCAACTTCATGCTGAGAACAACCAAGCTTCCATCCGTCGTAATGAAATGGTTATCATCAGCAATTATTACCCTTCCATCTTTTATCCAAGAAATGTCTGGCTTGGGGCTTCCTTCGGCTTTGCAAGGGAGGACCAGACTTTTTAAGGGCTTCTCGATTGTTACCTCTTCGTTTGGGTATTGCACAATGCGCGGAGAATCTAAATGAAGTAGGATAAGACTGATGAGCTATCATCATCGTCAATTTATCTAAATTAGGCTATCTACAATTCATGATACGCTGTAAGCTAATCAAGGTCTATTAGCGATAAATTCATACGGTAACGCTTCTATGATGCGGACACCTTCAAGATCAAATTCTGAATCAGCTTGATAGAGCTTTACAAAGGGCAAAAAGGACATTGAGAGGCAAGGCTACCTTATGGAGATGTCCACCTTGAATGGAGTTCTCACTATACTAGTAAAATAATCTATCCTAAGTATTGAAATTTTAGAGAGGAAACTATTCGAAAGGCGGGGTTAATTGAACAATCTGCACTGTATAAAGGAGGCTTACTCGAAGGGCTCATTACAAGGGAGGGGGTAAATCGAATTATCATGGTATCTATCAACAAGATTTAGTTTGGCTTTAAATAAGTATTGCCAGGATACAAAACAAACCTCCAATTGCTATTTTGGACGTAACCACTGCCAACCCAGCATTATTCTGAGCTAAGCAAACAATCTGGCCTTCGTCTTTGGCTGAAACATTTTTAACTTCAAGAACACCATCAGTCGTAGAGAAGTATTTATCGCCGAGGCTTTTATCAATTTTCTTTCCATTATGCATCCACGTGTACCCTGCACCTGGCTTGACACTGCATTTGAATACCCCTTTGCTGCCACTGCTTTCAATTAGTTTCTCTGGCGAGATGCTGGCTTGTATAGGGTCTGAAAAAGAATGAATATTGTTAAATGGGAAAATCAGATTTCCCACTATACATGTCCACTTTATTCGGGAAGGCCGAACGGTTAGATAACTCGACCCTTGTTCAAAGCGTTCCTTGTTGCTCCCTGGTTTGAAACCACCACATGAAGTAGAGAATTTGCCAGCTCTTTGTTATTCCAGGCAAAAATGCCAAGGGAGTCACGAGGTATGATCACATTGAGAGGAAGGACCAGGGTCGCACTGCTCCATTAGTCTACCACTGAATACCCATTCAGTAGGCCCTCTGTGCTTGTGGATGGTAAGTGTATTTGCCTACCCTACCCTATCCTATCCTTAAATCTATAAAAGTACCAAACCATAATAAAGCCCTTGTCCAGAGCATTCTAAAGAGGTTTCAATATTTTTTAAGGCTTTGTCTACGGTTTTGTTATTCCTTGGTGAGGCTATTTGCAGCTCCTGATTGAAGAATATAAAGTCGTCTCGTCCATCTGGGCCTTTTTTAATCTGGCGCAAGCGTCTCGAATATCAACCATAGAATGAGCAGTGTTTCGAAGTATGCACAATTTAGTATCATCTAAAAATAGGCAATTTTCAGTTAGGGTTCATAAGAAAAATAGTCTTCACCCAGCCATTGTCTTTTAAAAACGTTTTGATAAACAGGTAAAAGAATAGTTTTTCAGTCATTAGGTAAGGTAAATAACTATATTTTTAGTTTACTGCAAAACTAGATCTTGAGTGAATGTCATTTTGGTATGATCTTCGATGCTTTTGTACTCCTTGTATCAATCGTGCCACAATTTCACTCAAAACTTGAAAATAAATCGTATTAAGTTTTATTAGGAGTTGTTAAGGCTGCTGTTTGGCGCAAATTTTAAAACAGCAAGATTCAACTTAAATGCACGATGAATCATAAACGACATACTAACCACACTTCAACAAATTCTTAGCCACGTTGACCAGGTCTTTACCAGTAACATTGAAAGGGGACGCACAGGGTATCGAGGTAGCCGTCTGTTTCACTCGTTTTCTCAACCACTTTTGCAGCCATCTTGCGTTGCAGTCACAGTGTAAGTTGTTGCTTTGCAGCTTTCGTAAGCGTGGATTCAATCGAGCTAATATTGCAGAAGGCTTCCATGCACTTGAAAAATAAAGAGGGATTTTAACATAGGGTCACAAAGGTTTAAAACAAGCTCCGTACACAAACAGATTATGTCCTGCTGGCACGATGGAAAATATAGGTGGAGATGAAAAATACTTACATCGAAGCAAAGAAATCCAAATATAGCATTGGTAATCAAAGTGAAATGGAAGAATATGGTCCAAGATATACAAAGAGTTCTCAAGAAGTTACAAGAATAACGAGCAAAATATAAGTCCCTATACCGTACCTAGTACCTAACTAAGTTCACGAGATGATAACGACGAGATCACATTGGGTCTCATGATCACTTTTAGAATTGGTAATATTGTTTCATAATTCTCAGTGCATTATTTGAAATAATAGGTGATTCTGATGTGCTTTGTATGTTCCTCTGTAATTATCATTGCAGTAAAAAACACACGAACTATGGTAGTAAAAAAGGAACTCAAATTCAACCGATAAACCGAAAGCAATATACAATATCATATCTCAAACACACAATCTACTGGTGTACAGCGATTAACGTCAAATGTACTCACAGAGTTGTTAAGCTGTTCAATGGATCAAAAGCACCTTCAGCCACATAAGAAATGGAATTGAAGTAAATAGTCCTGAAAGAATATGAGAGTACTTATCATTACTTGCAATATGAGGTACAGAGTACTGGCTAAAGAACGCCATAATAGAACAGCGTACAGCCCGATGGGCGTTTCCTCCAATTTTGACTTTCTCCCGTCACATACATGCGTTTCATAACTGGTTGGGAAAGAGACATAACTTCTTAATGATATCAAGTTTACTGACTATTTGACATGATAGTCACCACTTATCATGACAAGCCTTTGATATTTACCAGGGCTATATGACTGTATACACTTTAACATCAAGGGTGTTTCTGACAATATATTTGAATGTGATAGTCACAAATCATCATGTCAAGCCTTTGACATTTAATAGGGTAGCTTAAATATATTTCAACTTATCAAGGTGGTTTCTGACACTGTATTAGGAATGATAGCCACCACTAATCATGACAATCCTTTGATATTTAGTAGGGAAGCGTAAATATGTTCGGACTTGTCAAGGATGTTTCTGAACAATATTTGGCATAATAGTCACCACTTAACATGACAAGCCTTTGATATTTAGTAGGACGACACTGTGAATACATTCGGTCTTATCAAGGAAGTTTCTGACTCAATTTTGACATGATAGTCACCACTTAACATGAAAGCCTTTGATATTTAATAGGACGACACTGTGAATACATTCAGACTTATCAAGGCCGTTTCTGACTCAATTTTGACATGATAATTACATTTATCATGACAAGCCTTTGAAATCAGGTTTACTGTTAAAAAGTGTACCATTGCTTGATAACTATAAAAACATTCATATCTTTATAAAGTACTTACATTTTGATGAGTGAGGACAATCCTTTAAATGCATCAGACGGAATTGATGATAGTTGATTTGAATTCAGAGCACTGTAAGATGAGAATAATATGAATAGGAAAGGAAAGAAGAAAATTCAAGTGAAAGGAACGATTTACAAAAACAATAATAATCAGTCTGAATATTACATTGTTTTCTAACACAACTTGAAGCGTTGATAGTTATGTAGCAAAACGAGTTGATGAAAATATTTTGATTATTCAAATACTCACAGAGTTTGAAGTTTTGTCAATCCGAGGAAAGCTTCATTTTCAATTGATGAAATCTTGTTCACACCAAGATTTCTATTTGAAGAAAAAAGTATATAAAATAAAATGATAAAAAAAAGACAAAATGGAGACTGTTGAGTTAATGAAAGCAAGTTGTAACAAAATTTATGGTATATCTGACAAATACAGAATTTCTGTTTTTACAAATGCAGAGTTTTTTGGGATCCCTGCCAGCTATAAGTTGCATAACTTGAATCGTGAATTAGGCCTATTTTCAACGTCATCTTGAATAAGTTTGGAACAACCACTGAGCACAATGACAGCCTCGCTCACATAGGAGGTAGAGTGATGTCAGAGCGTAGACTTGCTCCACGAGTCCTTTTTCCCTACGTCCTCTAGTATGCTGACGTCATTCCGGCAATAAAATTGATCAGAGTGCACACAGGGAAACAAGGACTCGTGAAGCATGTTTAGTCAGAGTTTGCAAATAGGACTTCATTGCACACAAATATCAGAGCTTCAAACAAGCTCTCATCCACAGGAAACGAGAAAAAGGTTGGAAAAATTACCACAGGATATTCACAGTAACTTGTTATTTCAGTTCATCAACAATTTAACCAACCCCAGACTTACTTTTTTCAGTGTGAGAAATGACTGAATATTCAAATAAAGCATGCAATACTTACAGCTCTAAAAGCGAGTCCAGGCCTTTGAATGAATTTTCAGGAATGTTTGAAAGTTGATTTCTATATAAGAACCTACAGAACAAAAATACATTGCAGAAATCGAGAAAAGCAATTTCATAATTATACCTACGTTTCCAACTACGTTTTCCTCACTCATTAATAACCTAACAGATTTGAAAAAATCTTTAAAATTCCTTGTAAAACTGGATTAATCACTGTCCTATTCAGGGTAGTAATTCATAAGGTATGGTTTAGAAATCGTGTAAAACATTTACTTACAGATTTTGAACACTGGTGAGGCCAGTGAATGCATTTGGATAAATCTTTACGATGTTGTTTTCTTCTAGGAAGCTGTGAAATGATAGCGTTAACAGGCATTGAAATCAACGATGTAAACTTGCAGGATGAATTTTTAACTTTGAATCGTAAGATAAATATCAATAGAATATCAAACTAAAACAAAAAAAGGGTGAGAAAACTCAATGAATGGGGAAAGGTTATGATCGTAAGAAAAGAGAGAGAGAATCATAGATGAGTCCCTGGTTTATTTCAATTAACAGAAGTTAATGGATTTAGAATTAAAAAAGTACTCACAGTTTCACAACATTTGTCAGTTCTTTGAATCTTTCTGGTTTAAGCTCAGCTATTCTGTTTTTCGATAAAGATCTGGAAGGAAAAGAATTAAAAAGGTTATTTTTTTACTGATTTTAGACATACAGGAGTTGGTAACAATACTATATTATCGAATGATTAATAAGATTTATAGTTTCCTCAAAACAATATTCACCAATCAGAAGTACTTCTTACTTTAGATTATGTGACAAGTAGAAATTTAATAGGAAAATAATTTAATAGATTCAACAAGAAAATACATCAGTTAAAAGCAAGTAACACTTACAGCTGCATGAGGCTGCGCAAGCCATTGAAAACACCAAGTTTCACCTCACTGAGAACATTTCCTTTCAGAGATCTGGAAAGAAGATAAATTCAATTCGTAAATTCAAATAAGATTTTAGTCTTTCGAATCTTTTCTTTTATAAGTAATAACACCCCCTTCCGAAATGTATTGAGTACTTTTAGCTAAAGAAAGTAAGTTAGGAAATCTTATTTTGGAATAGAAAATTTACAGAAATTTAATCTAAAAATACTAAACAAGTTTCAGAATAGTAAGTCGAAAATAAGGAATATTCTTTTTCAAAGAAGCGTTTGAAAATTGCTAAATCGCTTAATCGATACTTTGATTAGCAAAGAAAGGAAATGGGCAAAGCCAGAATAGACTTCAAGTGATTGTAGTCTTTGTTCTTGAAGACAAAATTGTTAATAATTGCATAAATAGGTTTACATCAACTTGGTCAGCCCATCACATTTCAGAACAACTTTTTACTTCAGATTATCAACAAAGTCCAAATCTTTAGCTTACAATTGTCTCAGGTTTCTTAGTCCAAGGAATGAATTCTCGTCCAGGTTTTGCAAATTATTGTTGTTCATGAATCTAAACATAAAGAAAAAAAGTTCGAGGGTTCATAAGTAAATATAGACAGTTGATGAAAATAATGTATAGACAAGGTTTGAGCTGAAAGTAGGCATAGAATAGTTCAATACAATCATCATGCGTCAATTTCTCAAACAATTGCAGATTGTGGAATCAAATGCCTAGGCCGTCCTAAACAAAGGAAGTACCAGAGACAGATTCATCCATATGACAACTTACTTATCGAGTTATTGATGCGAGCAATGTTTCGTTATCATTATTTACCTCATGCATAGGTCGATGTGTGCGTGTGCAATCGCAATGAAATGATACAGTAAAACAAAATAAAGCACAGTTAAATGTCGTAGTAAAAACAAAACTCAAACTCACAATTCAGCCAGCCTTTCAAGCCCCTCGAAAGTAAACTGTGTGATATTCGTCAGTCTGTTGTAACCAATAGTCCTGTGAAAATGATCAAGAAAGTGAAATATCGACCTTTGACAGGACAGGTAACCTTCTGTACAATTTGATACCCTAGGTAGGCGAGGTACCCCAAGTAGCCTTCTACATGATTTGGTACCCTGCTGTAAACGATGGCACCTTCTGAAACACCCTACTTGCAGGTCCTCGAGTTTCTTTCCAAGAGAAGAAACTTTCACGTTTGGCACAGGCAGTATTTTCCCTACACGAATAGAGGATATGATGCGATGGGGCAAATCATAGTTTATCGAAAAAGATGGTTTAGAAACCTTTTGTGCAAGTTTTCAGAATTGAGAGTGCACAGTCTTTTGTTTTGCTATTGTTTTAGCCAACAAGGTCATGGTTGAACGAATAGACTAAAACGCTTCTTTTGGTTCCCTAGCCAGAAATATTCGTTATTTAGAAAAGATTTTATAATATTCAATATCATATTTATGCAGGCAATATTTACATGTAAAATTTCAATAGTAGAGAGAGAGAATAAGATATAAATTGTGCACGTTCCAGTACTGATCAACATAAACTGTGAAACAAAGACGTACAACAAAATGGTTACTAATTCATCTTTTTTGATAAACTATGGGCAAATCTACAGATGAATCTTGGGTTGAAACTCACAATTTCAGCATCTGATTACAACGTTTGAAACTTCCATCGTGGATTTTAGTGATTTTATTTTGATTTATATATCTGTAAGATAAAAATATTAGGATGAGAACAATAGTTCAGATTTCAATATGCAATGTATACAGTTTCAAACCATAACCCATTCCTAAATTCAGCAACATAGCAAAAATAGGATACTAGCAAAGCTTTTGGTAAACACTTGAGTAATTCGTCGTAAAGAGAAAACAGTCAAAGCCTTACCAACTTTTACAACCAGAGGCAGATCGAATGGGGGCAATCAGAAAGGAGGTGAATGAAGGATATGGTGAGAAACAGTCAATTAACACTGGAAGTCCAGTGAGACAAAAAAAATAAACTTGAAAAGTCTAAGTGGAAAAACGAACTCCTGTCTATTGTTTCAATTTCAATTTCGTACGCACTAATAATGAGGCTGTTTTTGAAATGGTTGATCACAACTTGAAAAATTGAGAGTATTATATCTACTGTATCTGATATAATATTAGATTTATCAATCTGACAGGTGTATCTCCCAAAAATCAAAGAAAGTAGATGCACTCATTGAAAATCGAATGTCGGACGGACAATTGTTTTTGAAGGAACAGAGAGGCATTTAAAAAACAGGCATAACCATACAACATCTAGAAAACTTTTAATCAATGTTCAAAGTATCGATTGTCCGTCCGACAAAATCGTTGAATTAAAATATAGCCTCAATATAGGATCCATCTTTTATGTAGACAGGATTCAAAGTTCTTAAATAAAATGTAGACCTTGACCTGTCGATGATACGAAAACCATACACAGAAGGGTTGAACTATTCTCACTGTGGGGTCTCTAAATACTTACAACTGAGCAAGACTGTTCGACTGGCAGAAAACACCAGGTGTTATCTCCGTCAAGTGATTTCGATGCAAAGACCTGTAAAAATGAACAGATGTAAACCAGGGAAAGCATCATATAAACAATGTATCTCTCATATACATACTTTATCAAAATCGTTATATGTTTCAATAAGGGTCTTGAGTACAAAGCCTTGCTGTCGTACTGGCTCAATATCCTAAGTAAGGCAAAGAATCTTTGCAAATTTCTGGTTAAGTTTTGTCCAGGGTCCATCAACATCTAGAGTGTCACAGAATTCAATATTTCTTAAAGGCAAGATAGATTACAAAATTCACAAGATACAGTATGGTCTGCTAACTTTCAAAGAAATATAATTTGAAAATGATTCATCATACGTGGTCTAAATATTTTCGAGAAAACATGATTTGAAAATATTCCTCGCCTCTGTTTGTGCATACCACACTAGTAACTTTTTATTAATTCTTTTAAGTTAAATCTCTTATCAAAGTTTATTCTTCCAAGCACTAAAAAAGGGTTAAGTTGATTATAATTCTTACAGAAACTGCAATCGTCGCAATGCATTGAAAGTTGCCACTGGGATGAATCTCAAGTGGTTTTCATGAAGTGATCTGAAATAGAAATTACAATTTTTCAAAAACATTATCCTGATGTTTGTAGTCAATCCAAACAAATCACTGCTGTATAACAGAGTTATGGATCAGCTAGCTGGGGAAAATTAGCAGATAGTTGATAGTTTATCAACAAATACGCTTACAATCTTTGTAAGGTGTTGTTTTATACCCTAAGCACAAAGAGCCCACTGAATAGGTAGACTACTAATCGAAATTGTTCATTGATAGTTGATTGGCAAATTTGCTTACTATCTTCACAAGGTATTGGTTCATGTGCAGAGCACAAATGACCCACTTAATAGGTAGACTAATCAAAGCAGTGTATTGATATTTGATAGGCAAATATGTCTACTATTTTCGCATGGTAGTCCTTTATAAGTAGACTAATAGAGTAATGCGGCCCTGGTCCTTCCTCTCGATGCGACCACACCTCATGTTTCCTTTGCCTTTTTACCCGGAATTACAGAGAGCTGGCAAATCCTCTTTTCACACTTGTAGATGTTTGTTAGGTTCATACATTTCTATACAGTCTTTGATTAGTGCGTAACTTCAGGATGGTGAGAAAACGGAAACATACTGAAACAAGATAACTACTAAAGCATTTCCCTGAAATTTATAGGAGTAATACGTCAGAAAGAGAACGGAATTAAATCTAAAAAATCATTATACCGAGAGGCCTTGCTCTTACGTACTTCTCCAAAGATCATTAGACAAAAGCTGTAGAAGTCATTATTTTTCATTATATATCCGGTTTTCCTTGCCATCCCATATCATTTTGTTTGTACTTGTTATTTATTTTGTTTTTCATTTGTTATCATTTTTCTACAATGGAAGCATCAATAGAATTTTCAAATTTTTAACAAACTTACAAAGTTTTGAGACTCATGAGTCCAGAAAATGTCCTGGGATTAACCTCCTCCAAGAAATTTGAAAACAAATGCCTAAAAATGAAAAGATTATAGATATTATCATTTATCATAGATTTAGTATAGTCTGTTTGATGAGTGTGCAAGCGCATAACTCGGAGTAGCAGAAACACAAACCTTGTAATTGGGGTGAATAATCTGCTATATACAGTAATTGCTCTATACATGAGTATATTGAGCACTATTGTCAGGATAGGGACCCTCAACTAGAGTCGGATGTTATCATAGCCTATTGGTCAATATACATTCTCATACCCAGTACTAAAATGGCGTCTCTCCTCTGATGGCCTGCTAAGGCTCAAAATTTCATTTAAGATTTACAATCTCATTATGTGATGCATATGCAAGATTTTGACACAAAAATGGAAACACTTCCTTGGCACCATTTTTTTGAAACATGGGACGTGGAGTATATTTTCGATTGGGGGGAATGATAACAAAAAGAATTGACAGCACCCACTGTTACCCTTCCATTGTATTGTCTATTGGGTTTATTGATGCGTCTAAACCCTCCCTATTCTCTATGGTTCCACAGCCTCTGATTCGGAATTGAGGTTTAGTAAGATTTAATGATTGAAAAGGGGTTTAGGCAAGGACAAGAGAACAGACTGGAAAAATACAAATAGATGTTGAAAATATCAATTAGTTGTTGGATTCTGGTGAATTGAAAGTACAAATCCTAGTAACACGCCCAGCCCTCAATGACCCTACTTTTATGGCATTAAAATTCAAAACATGATTAAGACAGTTTGCAAAAACATCATATTCTCAGAAACAATCAACTTACAGACTCTGAAGCCGCCTGAGCTGCTGAAAAGTTCCATTCCTTATCTTGGTTATTCGATTGTGGTGGATTGATCTAACCAGAAGAATAATCAAAATTAGAGTTAATTATCATGTCTAGTCACACCATTACATTCATTACTAAATGAAACCAATGTCGATAAAGCAAAAAGAGGCTGCATTCGTTTGGAAAGTCCAGTCTTTCATAATTTAAAACCTGTAAGGTTTCTTGGCCTTCAAAAGCTACATTAAAACATGGCTCTAAGATCCTGTAAGTTCTGGCTTTGGGCTTGGTGGTTCCAAAAGTTTATGAGCATTCTTACCCATATTGACATAGAATGTCTATAATTTGTATTCTTTAAGGTACTTTTTTGGTCCATATATTCAGGTCCACAATTCATAAAGAGACAATGAAAAAGTAAACAATTTTAGACTGCTTAGGAAACAGGCATCATCGTCTTATGAATTTCATAGACATTTGCAGACATGCAGAGAATGTGATCCTTTAGAAATTTTAGCGAGTTGAGTACCTGTTTAGTGTTGCTGAAAAGGGAAGTAGCTTAGCCGAAATTATGAGAAAATTGGTCCTGGTCCTCGCCTTGTCCTTCATTTTGGTCAAAGAAAGATTGTTCAGCGTTGTTAGACCTTTTTTATGAATGGCATTCTAGAATATACATAAATACAATATTCTGTGATGACCATAACCTTTTGGTCACTAAAAAGGGCCTCAGGAGCCTGTCCTACCTTGAGACCCCCCCCTGGAAATACTATACTTACAAGGTTGTCAATCGTCTTAGGCCTGTGAAAGCTGCCTTATCAATCTTGGAGATGAAATTTTCATACAGGTATCTGCAAAAAAAACAAAAATTAGAGAAGTTTGAGAATTAGCTGAGATGAGATGGAGCTGAGGCTCCACACAAAGACGGGTCAGATAGTTATTTGTCAGCTAGGTCTGATCAATTGGAGCCTCTGTTCAAGATAAAAAGTCATCCGGATCAAACCTCATCCGCAACACACAAAATTATCTTGGTTTGCCCCAGGGTTTAATCAACCCATTTCAAGAAGAAGGCTCCTGGGTCAAGTCGGGATATATCTAAAAACTATCGGGCAAAGTGTCATGAAAAATGTCTGTAAACTTTCCTGACAAAAAGCAAAATTTTCTGATAAAATCACATTCACAAGATTGAGTTTTTTATTTTTCGGGCAATTCAGATTAACCTAGGGGCCGGAAACCAACGCAATTTCCGTCCCTGCTGTGGTAAAGATAAGTAATCGAACCACGGGAAGCCGAAGAAAAAGAAATCGTTTACTGTTAAATGGAGGCACAAGGAAGTAAAAGATAGAAGGCTGACGAGTTATGGAGTAAAATGCCAATTGTTGAAGCTGGGATATTTGAGATCATTTTGAATAACCTTTTAACAAAATTTAGCAATGAACATAACAGCTGTTCAATTCTCCAGCGGAGACAGCAAAACAAAAAGCCATGTGTACAACTTCAACACACTAGATAATGGGAGGCTGACAAGCAAAACAAAAAGCTTTGCTCACAACATCTTGGATTTTCCTGTTTTTATGTTTTTCTAAAATCATACCATACCTCAGTCTATGATAGTATTAAGTTTACAGAGTTCATTGGATTTCTTAGGTTTAGGAGATAATGCCTAGAGAAAATCTGAAGTTGCAGTGAACTTCCTAAAAGTAGTTGACTAACTCCCTATTCATTAAAAGTTGTCCTGCTTTGAATAAAACCGTTGAGCACAATTCAATGACAATTGAACAACCGTTGAAGAAATACCCACTCATCCATTCATAATCCCAAGGATGGTGGTTTATGATCCCTCCTTCCAGTCCCTAGAAATTCTTTAAATAATAATTATTTTCATTTTTAGCTCGACCACTAGACAAAACATCCCATAGGTTCACAGATCAGAGCTTTAATCTTTAGAAATGAAGAATTCAGGAAATTCATATAATAATAAGGTCTTTTAATAAAAAAACCATACTCCCAGGAGGCGGTAGGCTCAAAATATCTTTAAGGTGGTCAAGGGAGTTTATCAGAACTCCTTTGCTAAAAGATGATCAAATGTGTTCTCAGCTCAATCACGAAACGAGTTAGGACACTCTCAACACATCTTCATTCAATGCTAGGGTGCTTTGAAAAAGTAATTTACACCCTACACATAATCATTATTTCATAAGGAATGATTTAACAGGGGGTAACTAAATTTTTACCACATTGCAATCGGCACATTGCAATCGGCATATCTCACTACCTGGTCTCCAACCCCAGGTTGCTGGGAAGGCGAGTGCGCTAACTATTATCCCAAACCATAGGGTGTCAGCCCGGTGGTGGCATTGTCAATGGTTGTAGCCTGGTCTGTGTTAAGAATTTAAAACTACATTCATTCCTTCTTGGTTCTCTGATCACAATCTCAAATCCTTTTTGCGAGTTTTGGGGCATCATGGTTGAGTACCCCATTTTAAGAGTCACCAGTTATACTTTTTAATTTAGGCTGATATTTTCATATCAATAGCACTTTGAGATGAAACTTCAATAAAAGAGGAAAGCTTACAGTTCTTTCAAATAATTGAGTCCTCTGAACGCATTGGCGGGAATTTCTTGCAAATAATTTTTGTACAAAATCCTGAAAAAATAAAAACATTCAAATACTTCAGAAAATCTTAAATTCTCAGTAGAAACGTAAGAAAACCACAAATAACAAACTAGAAATATTAAGCCTACAGACTTGCTCAGTGACCAAAGACTTGCTACAGATACCAAAAACTAAGATATACTTTGGCATTGAGATTGTATAAAGCATAAGACTATTGTTCAAAACCTGCCCATAGGTGTTCTTAGTAAATGAGCAGTAAATCGGCCCCTCAATGCTTTTAGGTGGGCTGTTCTTTATAAAAGTGCACATCCAGGCAGCCTATTTCCTTTGAAATTAGATGAATAAGGAAAGAAACTAATCACTCACCTGAAGTGACAAAGGAGGACTTTGATGACCCATTGATAGAAGGGTGATAACCCTCCTTAAATTGGCAGATCTGCAATGTTCTCTACATTGAGGACACTACCAACTAATATAAAACTCATAGTGCTAATGAACATGCCCTTACTGAAAAAAGAGACCCAGCCTTATTCACACATGCATGTTAAACAGAAATTCACTCAAATCATACACATTTTCTGAGATACCAATACCCAGTATAATTAATTGAGCCTTTTACTCACAATCTTGTAACGTCCCTCGGCAAGCCTTCTTTGATTGTGGGGATAGCGACAAGGTTCCTGGCTGAGCAATCCACTACCACGGTTGTCACACCACGAATCCAAGACGATCGGCACTTGCACTTCTTAGGACATCTATTCCAGAATCTACCATCATTGAATTGAATCAGAGTAATGAGTAACAGGCAATGACAAATCTTTGCAACTGTCCCCATTATGCCACAGCTTCAGAATTCCAGAATGTGCTAAAAACTGAAAATGGAGAGAAATTCAGCCAGTCTGTTTTAACGAAAGCCAGGAAAATAAGAAACACAATAACCACTAAAACTTTGCATCTGAAACTCACTGAAGAAATACATCAAAGAAAACGAAACCAAAACCTTATAAATTGTTGGGTTCAACTCAAGCTTTTAGTCAAGCAAATAGTAGTTAACGTGGTTTGCTATGTTTCCAATTTCCTAGCTATCTTGAAGTTGTCTCCTGATCAAAGACTGTTATTTCTAAATCCTTAAAGTAAATCAATTATCTAGGAAACAATTCTTCACAGGTTGAATAGACGAAACCAATCTTTAACCTTAGGTAGATCTTGGATCTATTCCTTTGCAAGCTTTTATTATCTAAAAACAGATTAAAACGAACAATAATTCTAGTTTTGAAATGATTATCAAAGTTTGTTTAATAAATATCTTTAATCTAGATTTAGAAAAAGGTAAAGTATCGGACAATCATACCTAGAATAACAGCCAGTCTAAGTACTGTCTTTTCTTCTCTAATATTTGAAAGTAACTCAATTGATAGTGAGAAAGGTTAATAAACTAAAGATTAGGTGTGGTTAAACAGACATATATAGATTAATTGGATTAAAAGCTTATCTTGAATTCCAAATGACTACTGGGAAAAGACAATTCTTGAATTTCAATCCTAATATAAACTTCACTATACGCAAAAACAAACTTGCCAGCAGCTGAGTTCCAGGCCCTTAAAAAACGGTTTTTTTCCCTCAGGGGCACCTCTTTACTAATGTAGCACTGTAAGAAGGATTCCAGGTAGGGGCCTGAGAAATAGAAATTAATAATAACAGGGGTGTTATGGCTCCAGGGTATGGCTCACTCTGCCAGAGTAAAATCACTGGTTTTTTGAAAAATTTTAGTTCCACTTGGAAAACATTGGAGCCAATGAGGTGCTTTTTGGAAAAGATTTGTTTTTGTCTGACCCTGAGGTCCCACAACTCTAGGATCCCATGACTCTGTTGAATTCAGGGCATGATAAGCCTCCCTCAAGACACCATGGTGATGTTTCTCAAGTCATCAGTTCAAATAATGAGCCCATGACACCTCAATGGAAAACTATTCACACTATCCTAATAATCTCCATATTCTAGTTGTTTACACCTTAAGCTCACTATAAATACATCTATTGATGACCTATACAAGGGTGTCAAGTTCATGTTTCCAAGCAAGCAGAGAAATACTTTGGATTCTTTATTATCCATGGGTTTATGTTAAATTTGGGGGCTAAAGATATAAAAAATGACAACACCCATTTTATTCAATCAAAACCACCCAAATAGTAATATCTTTTGAAAAGTATTGGGCCAAAAGCACCCTTCTATCCGCTAGCTCAAAATCCCATTGGTCAGGATCACACCCAATTTCCAAAGCAATTCTTTGCATACATCATTTATCGTTTTGGTAAGTAAAAGTCAAATGGGCAAAAGTAAATACTGGAAAATCAAAGCATAGGTTGGTTCGTTCAAACATAGATCCACTTGTAACGGGGGTGATAATATAGGTTCGCTTGGAACAATTATTATTCAGTTTCAGAGTTAGTAATATTTTCTAAGTTTATTTTACTTTAATAAGTATCTGATATTGGAAAGTGTGTCCTGCCGTGACATGATCCTGACGGCTAGGATTTCATGCTCACCCCTGCTATCATATCTGTGAAAGTTGGTCAAAGTCCATATTACTGCTCAAGGTTTTGAATACAATATAGGTTTTTAGGCCTTAACTTTTGTTTTGCACGAGGGGGGGGGGGAGTTTCTTGTTCTCGGAAAACAGGGTTTAGTTAAGGTTTTAGCAATGGCACAGCGGGGGTTCAGTTGAGCAAGGGTTAGGGCAAATGATATAAATATTTTGGACTTTAACTCTGGCCAATGCGTACATGCTAGCATAAGAAATAGTCACAATAGTTGCTTATTTCCACCAATAACCTAAGTAACACTGAGCTGGACCTGAGGCTGAAAACAAAAGTTAAAAAGGAAAAGTGATTTTAATTTCATCTCTTTAGCATTGCTTAGTCTTTAACTGCATCATCGTGCTTGATGTACAGAATAACAGAGCAAGATCGATCAGAAACAAGAAAGGAGACAGGCTGTTACTCAACATTTCCAGGGGGTGCACATTAGAAAGGTGTGGAAGGTGAGACAGCCCCAAATAATTTTCCAGTCGGTCCAAAGGTCTTCTAGAAGTTGGTCTAACAAATTTTGATAGAACAGTGGAGTGTCAACCACTAGGTGTTTTTAGAAAAAGAACCAATGGGAACAATTTTTATATTAAAAGGTGCATTTTCCAGATATCTGAAGCATAAAAATTGCAAATCTTTCAGGTGTGTAGTTTTTCAAGCTGCTTCAAAACCTTTCCTTTTTTTTAATGATTATCACAAATTTTCCGCATGTGCTCACTCTGTCCCAGGGTGGAATCCATGCAAAGGCCACGACGGATATTATGCCAAGAAACAATAAAAAAGACATGTGACCCATTACTTTTAGTCAGACTCCACATTGAATATCTCCTGTGTAGACTACTGTCCAAAAATATTTCATGCAAAAAAATTGGTCCCAGATGCGTCAACCGGCCTAAATAATTTTGGATGTGCCCCCCTGATTGTTGCGCTCTCACAATCATCAGACAGACTTAAATCTTATAAACTAATCTTCATCTTATATAGATATTAGTCTGCCTGATGATTGGGAAAATATGAAACTTTGAGTAACATAGAGCCAGTCTCCTTTCTTCTTTCCAATCTAATTCTCATTTAAAGAATGTATGATTATCATAATCATACAATCAACAGGTAGTACCATCATGCAGCAAGCGATTGGACTGACAGGCATTAATTATGAATAAACGAGCCCGCAAACTGTAATTTACATTTCAAAAATCAAAAATGAGATCTGTTATAAGGTCAGGATCAGGAGATACAGGAGGGCCTCGGGCCAAACCACTAAATGTATGTAAACGAAGGGCAAAATCTTATTGAAAATATTATGATAAATACTCACCAACCTTTATGATTTGAAATTCAGTCCAAGTTGTGTAGCTGGTAGCATCTAAATATATCTGCCTTCTAGAAGTCAGTAAGAAAGACAGCACACTGCAGCCGACGGCGTACAATAAATCCAAGTGTTTTCAGATAGGCCAACTGAGCCATGACGAGATCCCAGACCCAGATAAAACGAACATCCTGTGCGGTTTACAAAAGATTGGGATTGCAAACATTTTGCTAAACTTATATTCCTGTTCCGAATTTCATCAGGAAGCTGGTTTGAGTGAACGCCTTACTTTTGTTGCAATGAATACACCACTTTGTGATTAATCATCACTGTGAATGACATGCATAAAGTAAGTTAGGCGCCATTTTCGAATTTATCAATATCAATTCTTGATTTAATCCAATTCAATGGCTGATTCGATTGAATTGAATTGTTTAGATGTTCGAGAGCAGAGAGCAAAACAAAGTCCCTCCAGATTCCCCTGATGCACTTTCCTTTCTCGGAAAAATCCCTTAACAATTTTTCTTAGACCATCCATTAGATTTCAGTTCGGGAATAGCTTTAGTTAGAGTAAGAGGGGTTGTATTTGGTTCTTGAACTCTAAAGAATTGGATACATACTGTTTTACTCTCTTTAGAACTCAATAGATATTGGAAAACACAGTGCTTCAAGGGACCAGATGGATAAAATAGCCTATGGAAATCTTGTGAATAACGCAATAGGATAGGAGAGGGTTTAACTTAAGATGCTATATGACCCTTAAATCCGTGTGTACCATGAGTCCATTAGCTGGAAACTTAAAAAGATTACTTCTCTTCTTGTATAGGTTTATTTCGAATATTGCATTATGATATTGCAAGAGAATCATATATCATATCTAAAAATATATCATATTGAATGAAGAGGTGAGTATAAAAATAATTTAACATCTTTAAGGATTAGCCTTACCAGCTTTACACGACACTCTGACTACATGTTAAAGCAAGATAAAGTTAAGCTCAGCTCAGCATATAGGAGCGTAAACGGTTTTTCCGTTTTTACAGAGTAAATTCAACCAAATTTGTCTATCTTATCTTGAATTTGAATATCCTAGATCAGATTTTCAATTTCTTAATAATGAACGAGTCTTGAAATTCTTGAAATCAAACTCTAGCCTCAAACCATTTCAAACGAAACAGCTCACAAGGGGTGAAAACACAGTTCTATCACAAAGGTCCCCAAAAAGGAAGATGAAAGAGGGAGGAGAGCCTTGAGACCGAAATTCACTAAGCCAAATATTGTTTACGCTCCTAACGTTTCGTTTAAATTCAATCAGGATTTTGTTGTGGTGTCTTTCTCATCCTTTCCTTCAGGCTCCTGTGCAGCTTCTTGAGGATGCGAAGGAGCGGCAGAAGAATCCTCAGTGACAGATCCAGATTCTTTAACTTCGGCTTGTTCTATTTTTGGTTCGTCCTTTTTGGGCTGCTCCTTAACATCTGACGTTGCTTCTCCCTTCACTCCCTCCGCAGCTGGCGTAACAACAGTTTCTTTCTCACTAGGCTGACTTTTGACCAAGTCGAAAATCTCCGTGTTATTTAGGATATGCGAGAAGGGTCGATCTTCACGACTTTTCTGAAGCTGGACTTCAGCATCATTCACCATTGCCTTAGCCACTGTGGCCACTGATATCTTCGACATAAACATACCTGGAAACAAGACACTCTTTTAACATAAAGGTGGTAGGGCAGTTTCCTACAAGTCCTCCTATTGCCCCACTATTGGAACACTTTTGTCCTACCATCTTGTTGCCCATTTCATTCATTGAACTTTGATTGTTTTTACTGACTTTGTATATTTGTGGAAAAGATTTTCAGTCTCGCTATTTCTGATTAAATAATTCAATTTAAAACCTACAGCAGATATCAGTTTAGTTTATGAGGAATGTTTCTGGAGAGATTGAAAGTTTTAGCTGATAAGTGTTTAAAACAAATTACTTAGTGTAAAAAAGTTTTGCTCTACTGTCTGTAGCTAACTTGGAGAGTTTCGTTAGTATGTTTTAGTACGTAGATAAAGTGCCTTTTTCCAAATTTCCTTCAAGGGAAAAATCCTTATAAAATGCACTGCCTAGACAAATTACGTTAGGTTCACTTCAAGGACTGAATGGATAAATAAGTCCCTAATAGGTAAACATGGCTAGATGGGGTGTTGTGTGATAATACAAGAGATACACGATTACATCTCTTTTCACGTAATTTCGCTTCGTTAAGTTATTTGAGATTCTCTGCTCCTTCCTTATACCACTTTCACGCTGACGGTTAAAACAGCTTAAACTAAACCAGGTATTTAAGTTGAAGACTCTGATTATTGGTTAGCTATATTCGTTAGAGTGCTCTTGATTAGTTGTAAAAAAACCTATAGTAAACAAAGTTAGGTTAAACATGTCAGTGTGAATGGTGTGAATGTAGTATTATAAAGCAAACATATCCATAACTTGAGGAGAAGCAGGATTTGGAAAATCAATCGAGATAATTTGTGAGAATGAAAATGACCCGAGTAGGACTCGAACCCACGACCTCCAGATTTGTACTCTAGAACGCTACCACTGCGCAACCTGCAACTCTATCCAGAGATGGGACTGCGATGGTCTCCCTGGTGCGAGAAAGTCGTCGCCCTTCGGCAGGTCCAGTGTAGTGTCAAAGAGCCCGGAAAGGTTCGTCTCGGCATTTGGTGAGTGGTGGTGCAACAATTTGTGTGAATGAAATAGCCTGGGTTTCTCGTAGCCCCGGTTGCGCAGTGGTAGCGTTCTAGAGTACAAATCTGGAGGTCGTGGGTTCGAGTCCTACTCGGATCATTTTCATTCTCACAAATTATCTCGATTGATATCCATAACTAACATGAAGAACAAAAAAAGCCAAGTATTTTCAATTAACTATGCAATACTATGTTCTGACATGTTTTAGTATCTGCAGTGTATTCTATTGAAACATGTTTGTTTTGTGCGATGAAATATTTCAGCCCATTCTGGTGTTTTTCTTGGCTTTCCTAGTTTAGTTTCTATACAAAATAAAATAATTACCCATGTTAGTGACGATAACAGATAGCTGAACTGATGATAAAATCAAGTTCCCAAACTCACATTATGTCTTCCTGTGCTACTTATCCATTTCTGGCTTTTTGATGGGAATGATGGTAAATAAAATAATTCTTCACCTGCGATTTTCTCCATCAATCGTGGAGGTTGCATCCTGTCCAGGAATCCTGGTCTGAAGATTGACAACAACGGAAACTCAAGCTTTGTGAGGGCATCTTCAATCTGAAAGAAATATCTATTTCATGGAAATGTTCAGAACTCACTTAGCAAGCCAAAGTTGCTAGAAACAACCCTTAAGCGTTCATACAGAATTGCATCCAAATGTGGTCACGTTTGAAGACCGGAGATCTTACCATTTAGTTTGATTTTTATAATCAGGCTTAACAGTAATAGTTAGCAAGATCAAGATAATTCTAGAAACTTTATTGAAATGCCTCAATGAATCAAGCTCTTTAAGTATTGGTGTCTTTAATGACTGAAAATACAACTACTTAAATTCATTACTGTAAAAGCATTGGTTATTTCAATTTTCAATAAAGAGCCATCCTTCCGTCATAATCTACCATTGCTAATTTGGGTATCATATCTTTACAAATAGGTAATTGCATATAAGCATTTTAGCAATCCACTCGGATGGCCACTTAACTTATTTAGAGAAACAGACCTAAATTCATTGCCATTTTGGAAACAGTTCTAAAGAACCAATCAGCATAGTGGTAGACAGACTCGATACCAAAAAAAGATTCGCCACTACACTAAACGGAGAATTTTCAGTATTAACAGAAAATTTCAAAAATTTCGAGTATTTGAACCACTACACTGCCTGACCTATTTCAAAACTCGGGTGTTTCCCTTCTTCCGTACGAAACACTTTTTCAAAACTTGCCTGAATAACAAAAATAACAAAAAATATAACAAACCTCTCCTTTGACTTTGAGATACAAAAAGAAACTTCTCGAGTTTGCCCCAGAGGAGGACATCAGCGAGCAGAAGTGAACTTTTTCTTTCTTCGCAATTTCAGCAAATTTCATGTTTGCAGATTCAATTTTCTTGAAATTGGCCTAAAGAAGAATATTTACATCATTATAATCCAATGGCTTGATGGCTGCTACAATTGCACGGTTAATCTACACTTGGTGTTCAAAATTTCTAGCAATTAAATGTTCAGATAAAACTGTCAATATAGAGTTCTAAAGTGTGACGTAACAAAAAATCTATTTTTAGAATTTTGGAAGTTTGGCTCCATAATGTGAAAGAGCTTCCAAAATTACATCAAATGGATGCAAAATCACCTCTGTATGTTGAATATTAACTGAGATATAACCATTTGAAAAATTGACTTTCAATAGGAAATCCCTGTATTTTTCGGCCTGTTCATAAGTTTATTTTTAATTCCTATTGAAAGTCAATTTTTCAAATGGTTATATCTCAGTTAATATTCAACATACAGAGGTGATTTTGCATCCATTTGATGTAATTTTGGAAGCTCTTTCACATTATGGAGCCAAACTTCCAAAATTCTAAAAATAGATTTTTGTGACGTCATCACTTTAGAACTCTATTCAAACGTTTAGTAACATTTCACTGTTCTGAATATTTGCCTATCTACTTTATATTCATGACTTCAATCAGTGCTTCAAAATTTGGTGCTGTGACCAGGATAGTGGCATTTGTCATTCAGCATTCATGTTCAGTAGTGGAGCCAGGCTTCTTCTGACGAGGGGCTAGAAGCTGCAACGGAAGGAATGCTATGGAGATATCAAAATTTTGCCCAGAGACAAAGAAAATCTAGAATCATCTATCTGCTGATGGGAGGGCTGTAGCCCCCCCTAGCCCCCCTCTAGCACCAACATTGTTCATATTACATTCCACAATCTCAAAACAACGAGGAAAATTGTAAACATTGTGAAACAAAATAAAGCTTTAGTTATTATGGTTCCGGTTTTTCATGCCATCTTAATGTTTTGTGCAAATCAAGGATCGAACGATTGATCCATTATCCAGGGGTGAGTGGCTGGGTGGAGTTAGGGGGTGATTGCTCCACCTTGCAAAAAATCTTTCGGAATTATCGGAAAATTTGTGGGTGTGTCAGAAATTTTCTAAGGTTTAAACGGATGAAACATTAAATGAATATGTCAAAAAAACTGCTCAAAAATGTTTTGCTCAACCATTCTGCTACCATTCTACACAGGGAAATTGAGGAGTTTTGGAGACTCTCATGCCTGAACTTCTTGGTGAATGGGAGTAAATTCACTCTTCTTCATCTGTCCTGTCTGATTAACATCTCTGACATCCAGGCCCACCTGGGATAAGTAAACTATTGGGAAACGTAAACTAAATCATTTCTCGCTATGCTAGCTTTCCATTTTTCCATCACATCTCATCTATATGGAAAAGACACTTTCATAATAGAAAGATTCAAACTTTTCTATTTATAGAAACTTGACTTTAATTTCTAAATGCACTGCTGGCTGCTGATCATTTAAGACATTACTGTGTTTTAGATTTTCAATTGCTTTCCTAAGCTTTTGTAAAAAGACCTAAAATTTTAAGCTTGCCAGCATTTCTCTTACAACTCACCCATTTAGATTTGTGAGGATAAATTGCTTTTGTTAAAATTTACATATTAACAAAGTGTGCATTTTAAGACCATTTGGAGAGCCCCTAAACACCCATAGTACCAATAATCAGTAAAAATCTCTATCGTAAATTTTTCAATTTTTTCAGAAACTTTTCATCTATGCCCCCCCCCCTAGAAATACAGCTCTACTACAGCCCTACCATTATTTCTCATGTCTGTTCCTTATTAAGAAATCTTGATAAGAAAAATTGTGCTGTTCTGTAACTTACCGCTCCTCCAGCAGCACTCCGAGTAGTTCCAAAACAAGAAAAAAATGCATCCCTTCCATTAAAATATTTAGCAGCACTTTCTTCATTAACCGCATCAAAATCTATGAGAAACCAGATTTAATAATTATACATCTAAATCTACCTGATACTGCCTGCCTTCTAAGAAGAAGATTCTGGCAGGGTAGGGAATAAGCTTAGCTTATAGCAGGGCCGCATCCAGCATCCTTTCAAAGGGGGTATTCTAAGTATACCTATTGATATTTGTATAACTTAATGTATTATGGATCAGCAAAAATAGTGGAGGCGTACACCACTTACACCCCACTGGATCCGGCCCTAAATTATAGGAAATATTCTTAGTTGAGCTTATCCCCTTAACCCTACTTGACTACTTAACTAGTCATGTAACTAGGGGGTGTTTACATGCTGGTAACATCATTCCCTAAGAGGGTCTCCTATTGATAGATTCACTAGCACCCATTGTTTTACATAACATGTCAGTTAGAGGCACCCTAGGGGTAGGGGTCATCCTATCAGCTAGAGATATAGAGTCATTTTCTTAGCAGGACCAACATTCTGTTGATATAAGCCATGGAAACAATCAAGGTAAGGTGACTGTAGGGGGGCGCTATTGTTATTTCCGTGATCCATTATTATCAATACATCATTTGAGCATAAAGAACCAAAAGATCTTGTTTAAACGTCAAGGTATATATCAATTTATAATAAACGGATGGACCTCAACATTCATAAGCCTCCGTTTAAGAATTAAAATGTGACCTAAAGGATCCCTATGCTCTTATGAAAACTTTTTCTTTAAACTTTTGAATTCCATTTGTTTTCACTACTTGAACCTCCCATTTCACCTGTAACATTCAATATAACAGTGTGCTTAGTTTTTCTGCCAACAAAATTCAGCCTATTATATTTTTGGTTTCTATAGGTACTGTTTGTTTATCTTTTACCTTTCAATCAGTAGATTTGTATCATATCTTCATATGAGAATGTTCTCTGAAAAGCTTTTGAAATAGAGTAAATGATATAAATTCAAAACACGAGCTTACAGGGGCGGATCCACAATAAATCTGAAGGGGGCAAGAGGTCTATGCAGGCACTAACAAATGCTATTTTCTAGATAGAAATATTAAGAATCAGACATTCAAATCAATGGGAGCCAAACTTCCAGTAAGTTGACTGAGAGTTGTTTTTTACGCCCCCCCCCCCTACATCCCCTGATGAAAGCTTCTGGTGATTCTTTTCATACCTACAATATGCTGAGTTAAATGGCCAGACTCTTCTTCTTTTGTGAGATCAATATCTTTAAATGTTTCTGGTAACTCTGTTAATTTTCTTCTTCCAAGCAGAGAAACTTCAGTGAACAACTGAAAAGAAATTTGAAACTTAGATTCTCTGCAATCCTGCTGATTCTAGCTAAAGCTTTGTCTATTTACGCTAAACAAACTAACATTTATACTTTAAACTTAGAATAGAAACTAATACAACGTGGCTTTGTATGGTTTGGTTGGTTGGCTAGAACGAAGTTGTGCCCCTTGCTACCAGTCTTGTATGAAAAAAGCTAAAAAAGGACCACAAGCGGATGTGGGAGGAGCAAGGCCCCCCCGCCCCCGCCCAGCCAAGGAAACGAGTATAGTGAAACAATGCTCACTTTTCTCCATTACCAGAACCAGTGGCGTAACGCACGGTGGTTGGGGCTAGAGCAACTCCTAAGGGCCCCCGAGCTCCTGAGGGGCCCCCAAAGAATTTTCAACTAAAGTAGTAAAAATAGTTTAGCCTCGTTGGGAGATTAATTCAGGGGAATATTGAAGCAAGAGTCACCAGAGGGACCCCAAAGATGATCATTGAGGCCATTCTTGACTAGGAAATTGTTATCAACAATGCTGATGGATTCTCCGTCCCATTTATTTGCTCATAGAGGTAATTAGGTGGTGTTGGAGAGAGATGAAAATCTTGGTAAAGATTTATTGACTCTGCACTTTAGATTTCGATATGTAATTTGATGCTATTTCCTTTCAGAATGATGATTAATGTCCATTAGGATAAACTTTTGGTTAAAAAGAATATTTAAGCAGCCCACCTAAAGAAAAGAAAATCTAGCATTTTAGCATGTACTCTCATTTCGAATTCAGTTTCTGATATTATATTGCAAGCAAGATATCTTCGAAACGAAAATATGATTCTGGAGCATTCAAGCGGGCTGAGAAAAAACGTAAAATCGAAGAAGCAATATTAAATACAAGAAAAGTGTCCACGTTTTTCTCAAAACAAGGTCCTACTAGTCAGAACAAGGTCCTACTAGTCAGAATAAGGACAATTCCGTACCAACAACTTCAGCAATCGAGTCAAATTCTACTGAAGTATCACTGGAAGAGCAACAACAGCCGGTCGACTTTATAGCATCTGATGTTGAAGAGAAGAGCGACGAATGCGTTATTACAGAAAACCTTACCTCAGTGGATCCTGTAAATTCAGAGTCTGCAAGTGCAAGCAGAAAGGAAAAGCCCGAATTCGATTTTGATATCTCTCGAAAGTATCCTACAGATAGGGGCCATTTTAGCGAGACTATCAACGATGCAGCGTTAAAAAGGGAGATTTTGATGCATGGACCCTGCAGACCATCGGGCCCTTATGAATATAAAGATTCCTCAGGAAATTTTGTTACAAACTTCTGTTCAAGATACTACCACGAGTTCGTAGAAAACATCGAGGTCCCTAGAGGGTGGTTAAGCTATTCAAATTAAATGAGGAAGCCTTACTGTGAGGTTTGCTGGCTTTTTGCAGATCGATTGAAACAAAACAATGATCAAAGGGTATGGATCAATGGAGTATCTGGTTTAACACACAATATGCTTGAGAAGATAAGAAGACACGAAAAATCGTCTATTCACATCGAGGCATCTGCTGTCTATATCAGGTGGAAATCTGGAAAGATTTTGGATGAAGAAAATGAGAGAGAAATACGCAGACAATCCAGCTTTTGGTTCAAAGTTCTTGAGAGAATCGTATCCATCATCCTGACACTTGCAACTCTAACATTGGCTTTCAGGGGGCATAGGGAAGAAGTGTTTGATGGCACTTGTGAAGGTGGCAATTTTTTAGGGTTGGTGGCACTGGTTGCTCAGTATGACGAAGTCCTATCCGAAGTCATCCCTCCCAGCAAGAGCTTCAAAATATCTAAGTGCTAAAATTCAAAATTAATTAATTGGTCTCCTTGGAAAGGCAGTAACTTCGTCTTTAGTTGCAAAGATAAACGCTGCTCCTTTTTGGTCTGTAATTTTGGATTCAACAAGCGATATAACGCGAGTTGATCAACTAAGTGTTGTTGTTAGATGGGTGCAGGTCAAGGACGAGGAATGTACTGTAGTTGAAAGTTTTTTGGGGTTTGTCAAGATAGTGGATTCAAAGGTTGAAGGTATAGCATCGACAGCTAAAAACTTTCTCGAAGGTGTTGGTTTATCTTTTTCGCAGATTCGAGGTCAGGGATATGATGGAGCTAATGTCATGAGCGGCATTCATGCAGGTGTACAAAGATTGATTAAAGATATGGTGGATAACCCAGTGCCTTTCGTTCACTGTGGTTGTCATAACTTGAATTTAGTTATAAAGGACTCGGTGGATTCTGTTTCTGAGAACGAAAACTTTTTTGCCGTTCTTCGGGAAGTATTTAGCTTCTTCGAGTCATCTTTGAACAGATGGGCAGAGCTTAAAGTCCATTCCGATCCCGGATCTCTAACGCTAAAGAAACTGTGTGTGACAAGATGGACATCACGCATCGATTCCGTTCGTGCTGCTCGTGACAGATATCCCCATATCATGAGGGTTTATGCAAAACTTTCGTTAACATCGAAAAATAAAAAGGAAAGGGATGATGCCAATTGTCTGAAAAAGAAGATGGATTCATTCGAATTTGTTCTATTCATTGTAATTTGGGAGAGGATTCTTCGGGCAATAAATGCAGCATCACGCGAACTGCAGTCCCCAAATCTTGATCTCTCTGTTGCATCTCGAATGCTTAACTGTTCTGTCTCTGAACTCAACATTTTAAGGAATTCGTGGGAATCGATTAAAGAAACAGCATCTGCATTAGCTTGCTCTTGGGATACTGCTCTGGATTTCAAGCCTGCTAGAGCAAAAAGAACTGTGAATTTTGTTGACGAAGATAATACCATAAAAATGCCAGAGCAAAAATTCAAAGTGAACGTGTTTTACAAAACAATTGACGTCGCCTTGATGCAGTTGCAAGAAAGATTTGTTGGTCAAAATATGGTTACTTCCACCTTTGGCATTTTGTTTCCTACGATTTTAGCGAGATCATCAAATGAAAGTATAACAAAAGCGTCATCAACGATAACAAAGCTTTATGCAAAAGATTTTACTGAGGACTTAGAACCTCAGCTACGATCTTTCGCCAATGAATTCAGGGAAGAAATTGGGGAGAAAAACACCGTCATAGATTTAATAAATTTGATGCTCGAAAGTCGTGTCAGTTCGTCATTTCCCCAAGTGTACAAGTTACTGTTTCTTTTCGTAACCATACCAGTTACTGTGGCGACAGGCGACAGCTGAGCGATCTTTTTCAAAGTTAAAACTAATAAATACGTATTTAAGATCGACTATGTCTCAGCAAAGGCTCGACGATCTTGCTATTCTCTCAATTGAAAATGTAGAAGCAAAATCTTTAGACAAGAACAGGCTGATAGACACTTTTGCGCGGATAAACGCACGTAGGCAGAAGCACATGGGAATATAATACGCTTGAACTACTAACATGCATGAAACCTTCATATAATAAGATGTTTATTTAAATTTGTTTTTCTCTATACCCAAGCAATTGTTGTAAATAATACTGACGTCAGGAAATTTGTTTTGGGCTCTCTAGCGTAACTATTTCATTAATGATATAAGAGACTCGCCACAATCCATGGATACGATGCGTGCTAGATTCCATTGGTCCTGGACCAATACATCAACATTTGTTTTTGTTATTTTCTATTCTCAATTGTTGTAACTGTGTTTTGTTAACAGCCAAGCCAAATCTGTTAAGGTAGAGCATTTTTGCTATTTAAAAAAAAGATATAGCTCAGTGTAATCAGACGGAGACATATAACTATCTATTTGTTTGTTTGCATTAAATTCATTCATCAAAAACACTTGCATTTTAAAATTGTGTCGTTCGCCTTAGGGGCCCCCAGATTCATAAATTCCTAAGGGGGCCCCGAGTTGCTGCGTTACGCCACTGACCAGAACCCTTTTTAAAATATTTTTTCCACTTTAAAAACATCTAGAAGACTATTATTAGCATAATACCAGCACCACTACATATGTGATTAGCAGACTAGGTAAAATAAAGTCATCTTGCCTACCTAGGCCTCTATCAAAAAGCTTTTAGATTTGAATAAAAGAGATACCTTTGAGCTAAGAAGCTCGCCAACCAGAAATCGACCTGTGGCACCCGTGGCTCCTATGACCACCGCTTTAAACTGCATGGATGAAGCTTCGTTTTCCTTGGAAACACTCGTTGCAGTTGTCGAAGAAGCCTCCGCCCCCTCTGCCATTTTGTATTTTCGTGGCAGCTAGGTCTGCGCCTGCGTAGTGTCAATTGCGTAATACTATTCTGCTAAGAATCGGAACTAAATGGAACATCGTCAAGTATTTAGGACATTAGTTTTGGGGTTTAGAGGCTAGGAAAGGGGTTAGAGTTAGGGTCATGGTTAGGGCCTCTATGGCTATGGGCTATGAGCTGGGCGAAGTGGCGGGGATGGCCGAGTGGTTCGATCACTTGACCCTTGCTTGAAGGGTCCCGGGTTCGAAACCACCTTCAGACCTGTCACAAAGTGTGAGGAGAGAATTAGCCAGCTCTCTGTAATTCCAGGCAAAAAGGCAAAAGGAATCATGAGGTGTGGTCACATCGAGAGGAAGGACCAGGGTCGCACTGCTCGATTAGTTTACCTATTCAGTGGACCCTTTGTGCTTAGCACATAAACCCATACCTTGCGAAGATAGCGAGTGTATGTGCCTATCAACAACTATCAACTATCAACAGCTGTATATCAGGTCGCGGGCGTTAGGGCTTGAAGGTAACTTTCTGGAAAGTTTATGCTCCATGTACCGTTCAGTTTACCGATGCCTTGAAAAGTTCAAGATTAACATACTGAACCCATTGCATCTGAGCGAGGCCTAAAATAAGGTAGTCATCTTTCCCTTTTACTGTTCGACTTATTTGTAGAGGACATGAAATTAATATTTGATAATAGCTGTGATCAAGTCAGTTTAGATGGGTCGAGCTTCAGCCATCTTCTCTATGCAGATGACGTCATGTAATTAGTTGAAACACTTAAGGGGCTTCCGAATTGCCTCAATAAGACTGAGGCTTTCTTCTCCAACTGGAATTTAAAAAGCCAAATAGAAGTAGAAGCAATGTAATGGTCTTTCATATAACCAACAAAATACCCAAGGACGTAACAAGGACGCATAAATTGCATCATAGCACAAGATTGTTGTTGACTTGTGTATGAATCCAAAATTTCAAATCGATCTACACTCAATCGGTGTAAACAATTTCTCAATAAATAGACTATTATTTATTTGACGAATATCTACTGGATATAACCATGAATCACCTCAATGCAAAACCTGCAGACTGAAGGTTTGAAATTTGAAATTTGCAGGTTTTATTGAACAAAAATGAATCTAGGTATAAGGCCTAATCAATCATTCTTGTTTCTTTTTCAATTTGAGATTACTTTTAAGAAACACACTGTTTGGTCACGCAATCTAATTTCAATCTAAATAGCTGGAAGATATCTATAAACGGTGGTTTTGATATGACTTAAACACAAGGCCTCATCTACAGCACAAGAAAAGCTGTATAAACGACAATATTGATATCACTGATTCACAAGATTTCGATGATCTACTGCCCTCTCAATACCTCTCAATACCTGAGTTAGTGGCAGTGGCAACGAATTTGAGAATCTCATTTGACCAAACATTGCTTTGGAGGAAGAAGAGTTGGTTCTCAAAAAGCAGTAGCTGCTCAAAAACCAAATTCATCATTTAATGTCCCAGTTTGCATAACCGGCTGAGAAATCTAGTATAGCTGCAGAACCAAGAACATCAATTCAAGATAAAGTTGTACAATCGACCCATTAGCAAAAGCACTTCTTCGAGATTTAGTGATGGCTTGCTGATCGAAAAATACAACAATTTGAAATCCTCTCTTCAACTTTTCTTTCAAGTCAATTTGAAATTTCAAAGAATTGCTCAGTCAAAATTGTTGGCCTTTGCAAAGAACAGTTATCTTCAAAATTCACTGATTTTAATGTAATTTAGAGTGATCCTGAAGAATAGCTGGGAAAGCAAGAGTTTGCAATCAGTTTTCTGGTGGAAGATTACGGTTTGGTTGAATAACTTGAAGGGAGATTAAAAAGCTTGCGTTTCTAGGCCTGGCTGTAAAACATTTGCAATCTAACTGATCCAGAAAGAGAGAAACTGAGAACATATCTGAATGTAGAAATGACTAAAAACAAGGATCTGAAATTATTGCTGAAGAAATTTGCAGAAGACAGCACAACCCATGGTATTGCACCCATCCAGAGCAGTGAATCGAAATGCAGCAGAATTTTAAGCATTGCAATATTCCTATTCTTGTTTGGCTGTTTGACGTTTTGCACTTTCACAAGCATTCAGGCGTTTTTCAAATACGACACAGTGACAAGCGTTACTGTGCAGCATTACAGTAAACTGGAATTTCCTGCCGTAACAATCTGCCCAAATAACGACATTTCTAAAAAGTACATGCCAGATGAGTTCAAAAAATTGGTCAACGCAAAACTGATGGAAGTCCAATCAAGCCGAAATTACACAGACTTGCACAGGTTTATGAAGAGCATCGAGCTGCCTCTAAAAGCCGCAGTGGATAATCAGAACTTGAAGGCGCCAATCGAACCACCTTGGATCTTTGCTTACCCCAATAGCTGCATGTTTGCAAGCAAAACCCCTTGCAATCTTTCTTCAGACTTCAAGTACGTGGATAAAGCCTTTGGGTCCAGTGGATGCTATTCGTTCAATTCAGGTAATAACACAAGATATTTCCAGAATGGTAACGGTCCGTTATTTGGCGTCTCGATGACGCTATACGTGAACTAGTCTGATTATCTGCCACTGGGTGGCAATGAAAATGGTGCTGGATTCACACTGTACCTCCACCGAGCTGACACACCGCATAATTTGATGGCAGATGGCCTGCTTGTGGCCCCAGGGCAAATCACAAGGGTGAGCTTGATGAAGCAAGAAACTTCCCTGAGGCCCCATCCGTACCCTTCCAATTGCAGCAATGGTGATGGCATCAAAACCCATTTTGCAGGTCAGTATTCGAAAAGCAACTGCAACGCTTCTTGTGCCTTCGACATCGTGTACAGAGACTGCGGCTATGCGAACAAGGTATTGAGAGAAGCCAATAAAAACATCAACTACGTGAATACAACAGTAGAAATGCTGCAATGCGAGCTGTCTGTGCTCTCCAGATACCAGGAGATGGGCTGGCATTGCGACTGCCCCGTGGCATGTAATAAAGATCTCTTCATACCTTTAGTGTCCACATCAAGATGGCCGCCGGAGGTGGATCTGAGGGCCATCAAGTACATGTCTGCTCCTGCCATGGGATACGACCCAGAAAACATCACTGATGACGTCATCAGTAAAAGCATTGCGAGGGTTTCGATCTTCTTTGAGAAGTTCTCTGTTGAGAAAATCATTGAGAGTCCCAAAACCAATGAGATCAAGTTGATAAGTGAAATCGGCGGCCTTCTTGGATTGTGGATTGGGTCGTCACTGTATTCTCTCGTGCAGGCCGTTGCTTTGCTGTTTGGTGTTATTTCCATCGTGTTGAAGAGGCCTCCGAAAACTCCAGCCACCGTTGAGGTTAACGAGGGAAACCTTTAAACAGACGAGCTGCTTTGCCAGAATGCTGCAATGTTCTTATTTACATTGTAGGATGTTCAGTATTGCAGAGGGATACCATTAGTACATTGAAGGATGTTCGTTAGCTACTGTAGGGGGAAACCATCAGTACTGGGTAGGGAAACCACAAGTGGGTATTATCTACACAGTGCTTCTGGATTCCCTCACCGTGATGAATATACTCCACAGTACTGATAGTATCTTTCCACGCTATCGAACAACCTTCAATGTACTCATGTTATCGCTGACAATACTGATTATCAAAAACCCAAATAAAAACTTGAATTGCTTTGTAAGTGCTCACCAAGTCATGAAGGCACGATTTTGTGCTAAAATGCCCAGTTAAATTTAGAAATAAAATCAGCTAGAAATTGGAAAAAGCATGATGGTTAGTTCTTGGCATTTGGTTCGAGTTTACTAAAAAATGATGTTTCCAAATAAAAATTAGATCCAGTAAAAGAGCCATATTGGGCTCCAATATAGACAAAATTAACTTTCTTCTTTTTCCCTCGAATAAGTCAGTTTTTTCATTAAGCTGAATGCTCCTTACAGTTTTAAGCACTTTTTGCGTACTCCTGTGAATAGTACCTTTGTTCTGTTGAAACTTTACTCAGCTTCAGTTTCTGTTGTCTTCCCTGCCCGTCTTATTTTTAAAATTTTCAGTTAGTGATCGAGATAGTCGAGATAGTTCTATATTATGGGAGAAATGATCAAAACGAACCCCCCTCGGCTTGTGAATAGAGAGAACATGAAAAAGAAGCAAAATGTTTCAAAAAAGCAAATTTGTAGCCAGCATAACTGTTGAATACAAATATTTGTAAAAACTATACCGTATAAAAATAATCTAAAATCTTTCTAAAAAACCTCGCCGAACACCAAACTGATGTTTACATCATGAAGATATGGATATTGTTCTTGTCACCAACGATGCTATCATTGAATCTTACGCATGTACAACTTGCATTGAGTATCAAAATTTCCTCGAGTCTACAATACCGTAACTACTGCATTATTACAAAGATATAAAACGCTAAATGTTTACTGAATCGAGGGGTGCATCACTCGCTCGCTGGAAGCCACTTTAAGGAAGTCCTATCAATCATATGAAATACTGTTGAGGATTCAGTTCAATTCAGGCTGTTTTCAGTTGAAAATTATAGTTAGAGATTCATTTTCTAGGAACCATCAAGTCACAAAGACGACCCTATATTTCACTGAAAAGCCCTAGAAAGAGATCCAACGTCACTTTCACCCAATTCCATGAAGGTCCAACGACATCTTGAATTCGGCTTCGCGATTAACAAGAAATTCAACTGAAAACCATTACTTTTAAGACAAGTAATGCACAATGTGAAATTCATGGAAATTATTATTGCTTTGATGGGAGCTTCGTTTGTTATTCCAGAGAGTAAAATGGTCCCCTCGATGACTTAAGCAACGAAAGTAATTTATCAACCCCAGAGCACCATTCTAAGAAGAAACAAATTTTCAAACCGAATCACTGGGCCTATGGACTCAAAACGAACAAATTAAAGAATATTCTTAGAAAAATTATAATAATATAATTTCTCTAATGATATCAAGTTTCACTTTGTTTTCCATTTCCTGTAAGCTATGGAGTTTGTTTAAGATGGGGACGACACTACTTGGGGAATGGGATTGGGTATTGGGGCATTTTTAAGGGTTGAAAGTCTCAGAACAGTACTCTGTGCTTCGAAACATAAATAAGGAAAAGTCATAAAAAGTTGAAGTGATTAAAAATACAGTAAGATTCCTTACAGAAAGCATCTTCCTAACCATCGACTGACTAAAATTGTGAAAAAGTCTTAAAATGGTGTATATCCCAATACAATCGATGCTGTTCCTTAGAACAGTGAACGAGATGAACCATGAGGTCCTAACAATACGTGAGATGATGAGACGAAGGCTTGTCGATTACTGGCTACAAAAACACGTTAAGTTACTGCATATGAAACCCCTTCTATACAAAACCAAATAACACTTCTCTAAAACCATTTTCAAGTATAAAAACCGTTTTGATCAGGCACACAAACCACTTTGAGAGAATGGCTGGAAGCAAGTGATACAATTCACAAAAGTTCTTCTTAGGCCAGAAGTTCACCTGACATTGTTTATATACATTGAAGTTAGGTCAAACAACAATGGGGTGGCAATATGCGACAGGAGAAATTGCTTGATTCGATTATTGTAGTATCGAAACAGTGGATCACAGCTTTTGTCGAATTTCTTGAATCAAACATTTTGTAGAGCATGTTCAGCCATTGATGTAACTGGGAGGTCCTCAGTCCCCACAATAATCAAAATGGTGTAAGGTCGTAAAATTACGTCACAAACTGATCTTTTATAACCCGACCCAACAATCAGTGCTTTCTTCCGATGACCTTGCATGCACTATGTCTACAGACCCTTTTCAGAGTTTTCAGCTTTAACACTGAGCAGAAGCACTTCAGATGCAGGTGTCAGGTGACCAGCTATCTGGTATTAATGCTAACGGCTGCTGTGCTATTTCCACCTTACAACACATTGCCCCCGAAACAAAACGACCTTATAAAAAACGATACAGAAGTTATTAGAGAACAACAGTCAATTCTAAGTAGATAATTGAGATTAACTTTGGTTCTTGTCCATTGAAATACCTTAAAACACTAAATACCGTGAAAAACGCTCGTGCCGGGCATGCGCGCTGCAGCTTCAGGCATTACGAGTGTCTCCTTCAGACTACCTTCACCACCAACTTCAGGTTGAATTTCTTTTTGCTATACCATAATTTTGTTTCGTCGTCTATTTTCGTATTTTCTTTAATCCTGCAAGAGATTTTCAAAGCATAGCTACCTTCTGGAAGTGGATGTGCGGCGCGGAGATAGCCTAGTCTACCTTTCTGTTTTACGTCGAAGAGCGTTGCGTTACCAACGGAGATGAAGTACTCCAGCTTGTGGTCGAGGCCTTTGATTGCAGGCAGGAACTTCAACAGTGGGATGCTGGGCTTCAGGTCCTTGCCAATGGTAACCACCGTCGGTCTTCGGGCACCCCGGGCAGATCTAGCTGATCTGGTTCCGTAGCTCCCACTATTGTAAGCAGTACTGGACAATCCACCGAATCCGCTGTACCCTCTGAATCCGCCGGCAAAGGTTTGGCCGCCTTGCTGGAAGCCGGATTGCTGCCAGGCACCTTGATAGCCCTGCTGGTATCCTCCTGACTGGAACCCACCCGCTGGGTTGTATCCGGTGTATCCACCAGGTTGTTGGTATCCAATACTTTGGTCACGAGTTTGTTGGTAGTAGCCACGCTGGAAATACCCGGATCCCCCGCTGTCCGTGGTTGAGGAATCGCTTGATTCAAGAGCCACAGAGTCGCTGCTTCCGAAGTCCGGTGCCGGAGTTTCTGGTTCATCCTTCGATAGTGGAACACTTTCATCTTTGCCAGCATCACAAGTGGTGCAGGTGATGCCAGTTGCGACAATACAGTGTCTATAAAAAAAAGTTATAATTCGTAAATTACATCCAACTCGAAAAGAGGGTATAACAACAATGATAATAAATTTATTCAAAGTTGACTTTATAAAGCTGCAACTAATGTCAACGCGAATCAATGCCAAAAACATACTGACTTAAAAATACTACAGATAAATTTCTGATATACATGTATGAAATTCCATAGATTAAAAAATAATAAAATTTGATAAAAAAAGAACTAAAAATCTACGTAGATAAATCAAGGAAAATTATTATCTTATAAGTAACCAAGGTTTCGGATAAAAGGCCTAAACATTTAGCAAAGGCATTCGTCACAATTCCAATTTTTTATAATCGACTTAAAATCCGAATTGAGTCCACAGGGTGCCTATCATGGTTATAGTGCTTGATAAATGTTCTGCATATAGCAATTTCAAAGAAGAAGTAAAACTCAAAAAACAGACGTGCATCTCTGTCACTCCGAACCTCGTGCTGGGAAAGAGCATCCATTAATATAATCCATTTAAACCAAGCAACATTTTGGGGGAGGGAGTAAAAAGAATAATTACTCCTCAAAAAGGGAGTGTTTATCAGAGAGTCGCCAGCAAGTGGAGAAACTATATAATAACATTAGGCAGCAATGCCGGAGCATATCTGGTTGTCGTCTTTATACTACTACCATTAATAATAAATAAAAAGCAGAATTAACACATTAAAAACAGACATATCCCTCTGTCAAAAAACAGACATGTCGTTTCAATGTGTTAATTCTACTTTACAATTTCTCTATTCTCGCGTATATCAAGCACTATACTAGGATAGGCACTCCCTACTCGAGTAAGATACAACAGGATTTATTCGCAACTACCAAGGCCCCGCTACGTTGCTGAAATTGACAGGAAACATTGTAGTTAGGCCTGTCATGTGAATCAAGTCAGAGTACTCACCCTTGATTTGGCCTCAGACCGGTGGGGCAGCCACACTCGAACCCTCCGTCTTTGTTTTGACAACTGTATTGACAAGGATTGTTCTGAAGACACTCGTTCACATCTACAAGAACAACACGTGAAAGTATTAAGGATGGTATTAAGGAAGGTTGGTTGAGGGAGATAGGTGTTGGATTGCAAAGAATTAGAATGACCAAAGATTGTCTCTGAGAATTACAGGGATAAACAAAGACACGGTAGTGCAGTGCATTTAAGATTTTGTTTGAATTGGTGAAACATATGGGCATATGTGAGTGGACCTGGATGAGACCATTAGGTGCAACAAGCAAGCTGGGTATTAGCATTGAAAATGAACAAGGGTGGAATGATTGAATGCAGCTCTCTCAAACACCTATACTGTAACACAGAATAGAGATTTAGGCAGAAGGTGCACTCAGCGATTTTTCAGGGGCACGCATACAAGCGAGGCACTTGTTTTAAAACGAGATTAATGTAGATGGAGAAGCGGGAGCTGCATGCTCCTAGAAGACCCTAACCTCCGTTCATTGCTAGACTGTGCATGGAAACGAGTTTAATGTAGATGCCCATTGTTCTCCGTTTCTGAAATCCGTGCCCCTAAACTTCAAAGGGCTCCGACACGAGTGCACCTTCTGCCTAAATCTCTATTCTGTGTCTGTACAGTAGATAATCGACATGGCAAAGAGCAGCTTGTAGCATTACTTCTCCGGCATAGCGGTCTCAAGGTCCTGGTGATGTCATCAAATCGAATAAACCCTGTCAACGCATGCAAGGCTCTTCTCAACACCATCCTCGATAAAGCAACATGTTTCATAGTTTGGTCTTAAAACAGTTATTTTTCCATATGGTCAAAGAATGCTGTGTTCAAAGATTGGTTTTCTTTGTCTTGATAAATGTAAATTATATGCAGATTTAATTTGAGTTATCCCCGTAAGTCTAGGGTCCTAGTGTTTGGTTTTTCCCACAGATCATCTACAAGGTTGTTGTTGCTGCTTGGGTTTTTCCCTGGGACACTTGTTTACCACTCAGTTATTTCCCCGAGTTTTATCGTGACTACCTTATATGGGAGGTGTTAATTTGTTCCATGTGCTGCAGCATCGATTCTATGGCATGCTGTTTTGATCAGCAATTGAGTTCTTCACTGACCAAGCATAGAACCAAGTCTCGCTGTTCTTTCGAATGATTCTGAACCTGTGTACCTGTGTTCACGTTTATTTGGATTACTGGCTGTTATGATTTGTTGCAATTTAAGAAACTTTGTTGTTGTGGTTTGGTAATCTCGAATTTTCTGTCTCACGTGTATTGTCACTGGTCTACGTGGAAGAAAGATTGAGTGGATTCTGACTGGATTCTCGTGCGCTTTGCTCGCTGCTGTTGTCTGTGGTGGCATGCCGATCAAGAAGAGTTCCTGCTTACATTAAAGCCCGGTGAGACCATTCCAGTATTTTTTTTGCTATCTTGGTAACTAATTGTAAACTCGGTCTGAACTTTCGTATCTGTTTTACTTGGAGGCTTTTACGAATCGTAGAATTTGTGATAGGGGGAGCCTAATCCTATCCTCTTCCACAAATGCCATAGAATTAGTTAAGGGGAAGCCTTATTCGATTCCACGAATGTCCACTTTAGGGGTGCTGAGAATCTGAGAATACACATGAAAATTGAAATTGAATTGAAAATTGAAATTGCTTCCCAGCAAGCTGCTCCTTGGTGAACCGGAAATTGGTTGCAAACGCACGTGGGCGCTGTGGGCTGCTTGAATGTTGCCAATGCGCTTTGTTGTTTTTAGATTTAAATATTCTATTATTAAATCGCTTTGTTGGTTACCTTGTTCTCGTTTGCATAGTAATTCTCAGTTCGAAGCTAAAGTAAGGGAATTATTTTGAAAGATAGACTTGATGTGGAGAGCAGCGCTATATTCTCACAACAGAAAAAGAAGATTGCCCTTGGCAGTACGGACGGCGGGGTTCTTATTGGCTTGTTATTGAGATTTGGATATCTTGTTTGCTATTGTGTTTATCATGCGATGTATACAGGCTTTTATAACCTAATACGTATTTATAGTATAATATATAAGTTATTAGGCCCCTTTGTGGGCGATTAAATTTATGAAATGAAATGAAATGAATGCGATCATGCGTGTTTTTCGGTGTTGGTTGTTGTTGATTAAGATTGATGTCTCCAATCGCCTTATCACCTTGGGGATTTGTTTGTCTTTGACCTCAGCAGGCATTCCAATTGTGTTCCTTCCTGTCGCCTCTGGATAATGCTTTTTGTGGGCTAACCTTCTGTTGGATCAGTAACTACTAACTAACTAAGGATCATTGAAATCGGAATAGCTCAATCCTTAATTTTTAAGTCTGCAATCAAACTTACTCATTTACCCGGGTCATCATCTCCATTTTTGTTTTTTTTTAGGGTTGTTTTACACAACCATACCATTACCTTCAGATTTTTCATTAAAATTGCCCAGTCTTAGAACTAGTGGTCATATTTTGAATATAGTACGGTTCTTGACAATTTAGCCATTTATATACCTAACAAGCTAGCATTTGATTTTATTTAATCTTTCTTAGGACATTATTTTTAAGAATATTCGGATTTTAAGGGGACGGCCACCCTCTCTTACCTTCTTGCCTTGGGTGTGGCAACTACACACCAAAACATTATTGCAGCACTTTTATTGTTGCACGTTTCTTCAGCAGGGTTAAGTAATATTTTTGTTACAGTTTACAGAAGGGTTATTGTCTACAAGCATTATGCTGTTATATATGTAGCAGAAAGATTAAGTAACACTTTTGTTGCAGCCACAGTAGGGTTATTGCATAGGCAATCATTATGTATGTTACAACAGCGCATGTTTGTTACAACACTTTGTTACAGTTTATGGCAGGGCTACTAACATATTTTGCAAGTTCATAACAGATTTATTAGTATATTTGGAAATGTTTATAACATGATTTGGTACAAAGTTCTCACAAGTTTACAGCATGGTTATCAATTTACATATCCTTGCAATGTTTACAGCATTGATATGAGCGTACTAGGCAATTTTTACAACGCGGTTATTAACATATTTTGCTATAGTTTCAGTAGGGCTATTAGCATATTTTGCTATGGTTGACAGCAGGGTTAGCATGAAATTTGACTATATTTACAATAGGGTCATTGGCATATTTTGCTTTATTACATTATTTTTATTAGCATATTTTTTGCAATGTTCACTGTAAGGTTATTAGGGTCATTAGCATATTTGCTATGTTGACAAGGGTTATTAGCATATTTTGTGCAATGTTCACAGCCAGGTTATCAGCATATTCGGCTATATTTACAGTAGGGTTCTTTGGAATACATACAGTGGGGTTAATATCATATTTTGCTATGGTACAACCGCTTTATCAGCATATGCTTGTAATGTTTACAGCGAGGTTATTGGCTTATATTTTGCATTGTTTACAATAGGCTTATTAGCATATTAGGCTATATTTACATAGGGTTATTTGCATATTTTGCAATGTTTTGCAATGTTTGCAGCAGGGTTTATCGCATATTGTGCTATGGTTACAGGGTTTTTAGCATATTTTGTAATGTTTTACAGCGAGGTCATTGGCATATGTTTTGCCTTGTTTACGGTAGGGTTATTAGCATATTTGGCTATGTTAACATTAGGGTATTTGCATATTTGGCAATATTTGCAGCAGGGTTATTCACATATCATGCTATCTTTACAACTTGGTTATTTGCACTCTTTTTTTTTTGCAATGTTACAGCGGGGGTATTTAAGCATATTTTGTTATGTTTACAGCAGGGCTATTTAAGGATATTTTGCTATGTTTACAGCAGGGTTATTAGCATATTTTTGCTAGGCTTACAGGAGGGTTATTAGCATATATTTTGCATTGTTGACAGCAGGGGTATTAGCATATATTTTGCAATGTTTGCAGCAGGGCTTTTTAAGCTTATTTTGCTATTTTTGCGGTAGGGTTATTAGCATATTTTGCATTTCACAGCAGGATTATTAGCATATTATGCTGGGTTACCGCAGGATTATTAGCATATTTTGCTATGTTGCAGCAGGATCATTAGCATATGTTTGGGCTAAGCCTTTTTGCCATGTTTCAGCAAAGTTATTAGCGTATTTTGCTACGTGTTCAGCAGAATTATTAGCGTATTTTTGTTATGTTACAACAGGGCTATTAGCATATATTTGGGCTAAGCACTTTTTGATATGTTACAGCAGGTTTATAAGCATATTTTGCCATGTTACAGCAGGGCTATTAGCATATTTTGCTACATGTTCAGCAGAGTTATTAGTATGTTTTGCCATTTTACAGCAGGGTTGTTAGCATATTTTGCCATGTTACATCAGGTATTATTAGCATATTTTGCTATGTAACAGCAGGTTTTATTAGCATATTTTGCCATGTTACATCAGGTATTATTAGCATATTTTGCTACATGTTCAGCTGAGTTATTAGCATATTTTGCCATTTTGCAGCAGGGTTGTTAGCATATTTTGCTTGTTACAGCAGGTTTATTAGCATATTTTGCCATGTTACAACAGGGCTATTAGCATATTTTGCTACATGTTCAGCAGATTTATTAGCATATTTTGCTATATAACAGCAGGTATTATTAGCATGTTTTGCCATGTTACACCAGGTATTATTAGCATATTTTGCTACATGTTCATCAGAGTTATTAGCATATTTTGCCATTTTACAGCAGGGTTGTTAGCATATTTTGCTATGTTACAGCAGGTTTTATTAGCATATTTTGCCATGTTACAACAGGGCTATTAGCATATTTGCTACATGTTCATCAGAGTTATTAGCATATTTTGCCATGTTACATCAGGTATTATTAGCATATTTTGCTATGTAACAGCAGGTTTTATTAGCATATTTTGCCATGTTACATCAGGTATTATTAGCATATTTTGCTACATGTTCAGCTGAGTTATTAGCATATTTTGCTATATTACATCAGGGTTATTAGCATATTTTGCCATGTTACAGCTGGGCTTTGCCCATAGTTTGCTTTGTTATATCAGGGTTTTTGAGCATTTATTTTTATTGCTATGTTACATCAGGGTTATTAGCATATTTTGCTATATATAGCTTTATTACATCAGGGTTCTTAGCTTAAATTGCTATGTTACAGCACGGTGTTGGCATATTTTGCCATGTTACCACAGGATTTTTAAGCATATTTTGCTATGTTACAGCAGGGTTATTAGTATATTTTGCTATATAGCTATATTACATCAGGGTTCTTAGCTTAAATTGCCATGTTACAGCAGGGTTATTAGCATTTTATGCTATGTTACAGCAGGGTGTTGGCATATTTTGCCATGTTACAGCAGGGTTATTAGCATTTTATGCTATGTTACAGCAGGGTTTTGGCATATTTTGCCATGTTACAGCAGGGTTATTAGCATTTTATGCTATGTTACAGCAGGGTTTTGGCATATTTTGCCATGTTACAGCAGGGTGTTGGCATATTTTGCCATGTTACAGCAGGGTGTTGGCATATTTTGCCATGTTTTTTACTAGGTTTTGGTCTTTATTTTTCTCTATCTTAAACTTTCAGTCTGGGACAGTGGTGTCATGCTGCTGTTCTGGATAAAATCTTTCTGCCATGCTTTTTAATGTAGCTTTGAGTTGTTTGTTTTGTTTTTTTGGGTCGTGGGTTGGGCAATTGGGTAAGAAGAGAGATAAGTTCCCTTTTAGTTGTCGGTGACTGGGTGCACACACAAGTGTGTTTGTTGGGCTGGAATAATGTTCCCTGTTAAGTCACCGACTTAGAGAATGTTATTCTCTGGGTAGGTAGGGCTTGTGCGCCTCCACAGCCCACTCCCCAGTGTCTAGGACTTACATAAGGGATAAATGTAAATTATATGCAGATTTAATTTGAGTTATCCCCGTAAGTCTAGGGTCCTAGTGTTTGGTTTTTCCCACAGATCATCTACAAGGTTGTTGTTGCTGCTTGGGTTTTTCCCTGGGACACTTGTTTACCACTCAGTTATTTCCCCGAGTTTTATCGTGACTACCTTATATGGGAGGTGTTAATTTGTTCCATGTGCTGCAGCATCGATTCTATGGCATGCTGTTTTGATCAGCAATTGAGTTCTTCACTGACCAAGCATAGAACCAAGTCTCGCTGTTCTTTCGAATCCCACCCACCCACTCCTTCTTAGGGGATTTTTTCTAGTGCAATGGGGTTTATTTATTTCATTTTATTGTTTTATTTGATATTTGCATTTGCACTATTTTCTGCCTTTCCTTTTCCAAGGCCTACCATCTGGCTCCTGTTTAGATGGAAGGGGTGCATCGGCTCAATGTTATTTGCCGACGGGGGGCTGGAATTATGTTCCCTGTTACGTCACCGACTTAGAGAATGTTATTCTCTGGGTAGGTAGGGCTTGTGCGCCTCCACAGCCCACTCCCCAGTGTCTAGGACTTACATAAGGGATAATCCAATGTAAGTGAAAAACGCACCTGTGCAGCGGCCTTGTTGCCAACTCTGTCCTGAGCCGCAGCCACATTGGTATCCTCCGATCGTGTTAGTGCAGTGACCACTTCCACATTGACCAGACAGACATTCGTTCACATCTAAGTAAGAATAGATAATATATTATCAAGGTAATCTCAAGTCTAGCTTACCAAAATATTGGCATTGAGTAAAACTCGATCAGTCTCACTTTCATTATGATTTAAAATTCTATACAATACAATCAGTTTCAAAAGCTAAATAAACTACATACTAAATGCAAACAAATACACAAATAATGTAAGATGTAGTATTAACCATATATGAAATTTCTTCGAGGAGGAACTCTTTCACTCTCTGAGTAGATGAATTAGCTAGAAGAGAGCCCCCCCTCCCACAAAGTCTAAGGTTGATGGTTGTGGGATAAAATAGGTAATCATTAGTTCAGTCATATTGAAAGTAATAAAATCGGATAGTTTTTAATTCATATGCTTTATCAAAAAGAATGAAGGAATGTAGCTATGTAAAAGAACAAACAAAATAACCTAAAGACAGATTGGTTGAAACGAACAAGTAAAATAATGAGCAGACTCTTACCGACACACTGGTTGTAGAAGAAATGACGTGTGTATCCCTTGGGGCATTTGCATCTGTACGATCCAAGAGTGTTTTCACAGCCATGTTGACACTGGGTATTTCCAAAGCATTCATCGACATCTTCAAAAAATATCAAATTTCAAACGTTCAATATATATGATAGTTATATATAATAATAGTTCAATATCAAAAGTTATTCCTATAAAAAACTCCATGCTTCAGAGAGAGAGGGGGTTTTTAGAATGAGGGAGTTAATAGTCTTCTAAATCAGTCTTTGATCGGTATAAAACTTCAATATAGCCAGAAAAATCGGTAACATATAGAAAACATGGATTACTTAAGCTTTTCTTCTAACACTCAACAGAGTAATGCACCGAAAGAAAACGAAATAAAAACCCAACGAATATTTTCCCAATGCTTCCGATTTTTCTGGTCTTCTTTATCTACTCTATCATCTTCGATTTAGGCGATCTTTCTATTAACTGTTACGTAAGCTTAACAATTTCGTGGTGGACATTTTTGGCTTCACAATAAGGTATCTTTTATGAATATTGATATACACAGATACAATATAATTTCATTGTGTCCTTTAGTTAAGATACAATAAATGAACGAAAAAAGATGAGAAAAATAAATAGCAAAAGAAGAGGAGAAAGAAATAAAATTCAAAATGGTGAGAGATTGAAAAACTCGTACCGACGCATTGCTTCTTCTCTTTGTCGTAAATGTATCCCATAAGACACCTGCAAGCATAGCTTCCGGGAGTGTTGATGCATTGATGTCCGTATCCACAGATATATTGGTTGTACAAGCATTCGTTGGTATCTGTGAAAAGTGAAATATAGCATCAATGAGGCCTAAAACTCATTTGTTCGTCCAATAATATGAGAGAAGAAAGCTAGCAGAAAATATCAACCGCATCGTAAGTTGGATACTGAAAACTAGTACCGTAGAGAAGGGGGTAGTCAAGGTAAATATCTGGGGGCCCATGGCTCTGAGGGGCCCGTAAAATCTAAATCACCTATGTTTGCTCATCATAAGATCTGTTTCAGGGGGATTTGGGCCCGTGGAATTCGCCTTATTTTCCCTGGGGGCCATCAATTTTCAAATAGACCCTGCTAAACCATTTAGTTATTTGCATCAGCACCGATATATGGACAATCCTGGCCTCAATTTGAAAATGAGGTTTACTCACCAACACAATTAGTACCCATTTTATGATAGCCATCTGGACAGCTGCACTTGAAAGAACCAACAGTGTTGACGCAATTGTGGTCACAGTTATGTGCTCCAGTCTTGCATTCATCGTCATCTGAAAGAAATAGAAAGTACATTCATTTCTACTGGATAACTAACTCGAGTAGAAGTTGGCTATCTTTGTTGTAAACCACAGTAGAACACTCAAAAGCAGACATGTTTTTCTGTGACTCCGAGTTTCGTCCTTCTGCACATATCAGACAGACTACGCCAATTATATGCCCAGTGGTACATGTCTGTCTGATAAGTGCAGAAGCGCGAGTGTATGTCTGTCTGATAAGTGCAGAAGCGCGTTAAAGAAAAACCCAATTCTACTATCTACTGAGTATACTCAAGGAAAGCCTTTGAATTCAACTATATAAATGCACAATAAAAGATAAGTGTGCAAAGATGACTAGCTATATTCAATCATAGTTCAGATAGGGTTGGCTTAGAAACCTATAATCTAACTTTGCAAGTGGTTATAGATTGAGAGTGTACAATGTATTTTTTACCATTTTTTACCGTTATTAGTTGAGAGTAAAGTATTGGATTGCAATGAACTCCTAAGATATAAACTCGTAGAAAATATTTTTCTAATTAAAATATGGAGCCACAGTCATCAAAGAAGAATGGTCTGGAAGCCATTTGTTTCATCTCTTTGTCTAATTCTTGATGTTGAACTGGTTTTAACCGTGCACAAATGTCTTTAAATTCATTAGAATATGGCAATATAAAAGAACAGAAATGTTCTCTTTTGTAGTATTTCTGGAAATATTCTAATTTGAACGATTCTGAATTAGAATAAATTGAGTTATTGGCGAAAAAGAAACATTTCGGTAGAGTTGCTCAACCATGTCAATTCAGACCAAACATTAACTAGAAAAAGATTTGTGCACGTTGACGGTTAGAAAATAGTTAATAAAGACATGCAACGGTTCCAGACCATTCCCTTTATTGACTATGATGGAGCCTCTTCTTTCAGAAGACCTCAGAAATGTCATTGACCATTGGTGCCGTGGTCCTCTAATTTCCACCGCTGACTATGACAGAATCGAGCCGTCGTTATTTTGTTTATTCTTTTCAACAATTGTAGCTTTGTATTCTTGTTACTGTTATACTTAATTTCTTTTATTTTTAATTTAACGGCCCAAGCATGATAAGCATTGCTTCTCTTGGGTCGTTCAGTATACAATATTTTGTAACCTTGTATTAGCGTTGTATGCTATGAATAAAATTGAATTGAATTGAATTATTCCGTGATAGAAGGAGAATAATTCAAGTAACGAATCCACATACCGACGCATTTCTTGAGTTTTTGACTGAAGACGAATCCTTTCTGGCATTTGCATTCATAAGATCCTTGCAGATTCTTACATCCCAGTTCACACGGGTTGTTTTTGCATTCATCGATATCTGTTAAAACAAGCAACAAAAATCAGTCATCGCAAATATTCAAGTCATTGCTTTGCTTTGCACTTCGCCTCTTCTAATATGGCTGCCAAAGAAATTGCATTGACTTGATTCTTTGTTAACAGCTGCACAATAATTCAATCTCATACTGATCATTCATAACATTCCTATATTCATCAAAGAAAAAAGCAAGCCCCAATAGAATTTAAATGTATTGAATCAAACCTTCCAATATGGCCGCCAATGGTTTCATTTTAGTATTTAGAGAATAGTCCTCGCTTATCGACAAATATAAATGTCCTCACGGTTTTGTTTCAGTTATGCGTAGATCTAGTTCCCAACTACAATATCTTGACAATTCAAAACAAAGTCACCTACCGACACATTTCTTGCCATTCATGAGCAGCTTGAAGCCAGGGTTACACATGCACATGTAGGAGTCATCGGTGTTGACGCATTTTCCATTCTTGCACACGCCAGCAATCATCTTGCACTCATCCACGGCTGGAATAAAGAAATAACTTTAATTAAACCCCATTTCCGATGATCTCCCTAAGCAATTTTGTTGATTTTGTATTCCCTTTAATGATTGTATTTTTGAATATCAATCATGTTATGAAAAATGATATGTGTATTGTATTCTTCAGGGTTAAAAAAACCAACCAGATCCCCTTCTAGAAATGCTGCCCTACTGCTGAAATTTGTTGATTCTGATAATGTTTGAGGTAATGATGAACTTCGGAACTTGTATTTCAAAATGGTTTAAAAGTTTTATCACAAATTGATGAGATAAGATTTAAAAATTAAATGAAAGAAAGCAAGAAATCGTTAAATCTGACTCAAGATAATTTCTTAGCAGAACAAAATTAACAACACTTACTGCTGCCACCGTTATTGCAGAGCATTTCTTGAGCAACTAAAAAGAGAATTGAATTTTCAATAAAACTGCAAGATATCTAAATCAAATTAAAAAACGACAAAAGAGAAAAATCACGATGTACAGTAGCCCTGCCAAGTTTAGGGTCTCAAGAGAAGGAATCTTACAGTTAAAATAGACTCTAGTCTAAGCTACAGGGACTAAACATATTTCATGCTCATGAAACAAGCGTAATTTGCTCGTGCATCTGAAAAATATCTAGCAAGAATGATTATTCCCCCATTGCTCCAAAATAATGTCTATGTACAATTTTCAAATGATTGTTGCATTTCATGCTCATGAAAATTATCATAACTATGACCGTGTCATTCCCAGCATTATAGAGTTAATGTAACAGACACGGTCAAAGTGAGTCAACGAGATTAAGGTTCTTACTTGAGCCATCAAGAGGACAGATGGAGCAGGTTGGTCCCCAGGCAGTTCCTCCCTTGCAACAACAATCAGCTTCAGATACTTTCATCATCTTCTTAGTTGCGGCCTCGCAGACGCCTTCAATCACCCTTGCGAAGCACAGGCCTCTGCGCATGTCTGAAAAGGTAAACAAGAGTGAGAAAAACTGTACTAATCGTAGTTTGAGAGAGTTAAAAGTTATTGTTACCATTAAAAACGATTTTTCAAACTTTTAAAAGAATTTTGCAACAGTAATCGGGCATGTCCCCTTAGAAACCTTTTTTTGGAATAAAAACGGTTTCATCTTTCTAAAGTAGAACACGGTAAGAAAGATTCTTTGCTACTGGAAAATAGTTAGAACGATTTTATGAATATACTTATCTCAGCATTACCGAACACAATAACGACACGCACAAAAAACTAATGCGATATGATTGATATGACTCCTGACCCCAAAATTCAAACCACTAACAATTTTATTCAACAAACATGTGTGAAGATGGTAAAATGAGCCAGCACCATAAAATATGAGCAACCTTCATTCACACTCACCCTGACAGAACTTTCCGTTCTTGCTCCTCATGTAAGGTGGGGTACATTGACATCTATAGCCACCATCAAAGTTCTGGCACACACCGTTTGGTTTGCAGAGTTTTTTGTTCACAGCGCACTCGTCGATATCTGCAAAGAAAATAAATTTCATCAAACGATTATCAAACCATGATCAGTTACATAGTGAATCAGATGAGTAGCAGAGCTGCTTTTAAGCAATTTACTATTTGCAGTTGAAGTTAAGCTTGGTCGTGTTAGGCCAACATCTGGACGGGTGACCTTTGAAGTGTTGACTAAACAAACCACTCCATCATTATTCGGAAGTTCAACTAGGGCCCTCCCGTATCCCAGCTGAAAATAAAGTCCCTGCTCTTTCGCTGGCTAGCAGGATAAACATTAACTCACTTACTTACTGGGAGGGGATTTCATATATTTCAAGATATCAATAAGAGGTAAATTCACTTACCAACACATTTTCCACCAACTCTCTTGTATCCTTCTCCACATAAGCAGATGAATCCACCAAGAATGTTCTTGCAGATTTGTGGGCAGTTGTTCTTTGCTGTTTTGCACTCGTCAACGTCTGAAATAGGAAAGATGAAAATTCTAATGCAAATGTCCTTTGCCTGTCTCCAATGTAAGTCCTTAGGCTTGCGAGGGCCTTAGCCAATGAGGCCTTTTTTCCAAAATTTTTCTTTTTGACGGGAAAGTCAGCGATATCACAGAGGGTCTCGCAGCTTGTTTTGGCGGGCTAAATAGACAGTCACACAAATTATGTTGTAATATTTTTTCACCAAGCATTGCTATTTTCAGCTAGCCTAGAGTGAACATATTAGCTGGTTTACGACACATGGGAATATATTCTGTTGCAGTAATATGGAAACACTTGCTTTAGATTTGGCAAATATCCCAAGATTCGAAACTTGCTTGTCCGACCTTGAAGGGTAGTATTGAATAAACCTCACCTTCGCACATCCTTCCATCAGCAGCCACCTTGAATCCTCGTGGACAGACGCATTGGTATGATCCGGGTGTATTTCTACACCTGTGCGCACAGAGATTCGAGTCTTCACTGCACTCATCAACGTCTGCAAACAAAATAGGAATCAACGCATAAGTGAACCATTTCATGCAGATTGCAGGGTGAGAGGCCAAGTGGCCTTGGTCTCCTTTTTGCAGCTTGAGTTAAGCCTGAACCTGTGAGGTCGATATCTGGATGGGTAACCTTTAAGGTTTTGACTAGACAACTCACTCCATTGTCCTTTTGAAGGGATGTTAGACTTTGGGTCTCGTGCTCCTACAGGAAATAAGGCAGCGGATCTTTTCCAGTGTAGCACGTTAAACGAGCTCTTAATTTCACAACATAGCTTCAGAGCTCCTAAGTAAGTATCTATTTCCCAATAGAAACGTCACAAAAATGGCAAAAGAGAAAAAACTTACATAAAATCTTAAAAATCCAAGAGTGTGTCCCGAAATACAGGCGATTTTGTCTACCAAACAACTGAATTAGCAAACTCATACAAACATTTTGAGAAACCAATCAAAGTAAAGCTATATAGGTAGACGTAAAAGTTCATCAAATGTTTACTCACCAACACACTTAGGGCTATCTTTTCCAGGCCTGTATCCAGGCTCGCATTTGCATGAGAAAGATCCAACTGAATTGGTGCAGTTTCCTTTTCCGCATGCGGCTTGTAAATCAGTGCATTCATCCATGTCTACAATACAAATAAGTTTCTCAATATAAAATCATACAGATACATATAAAACAATAATACAGATCAATATCTTTTGCGACCCACATTGAGAATTTGCTAATTGACGATTGCAATTAAGATAAGCAAGGAAGGGTAGGTAAAAAGGGAACTAGACTTTCAAAATGTCATCCTTGCCTCATTGCTGAATATACATATTTTTGGATCCCGCATGAAAACTGAATTAAGCATATATTTTTGTCTTGTGGTCATTCAATTATCTGTGCCAAGCATGTTTATGATCCCATATTTCACTCAAGAATCAACGATAAAATGAGCTTCAACTTACCAACACAGTCCTTGGTGTCAGCTGACTTTTTGTATCCCTTATCACAGTCGCATCTGTAGCTTCCGTCAGTGTTGACACACTTGCCGTTCTTGCAGTCAACAAACTTCAAAGCACATTCGTTGATGTCTGAAATGAAGTTAAAAAGTCTAATTTTCATCCAAGCTTTTGAGTAGGATAATCAAGTACACCATATCTATCTCACCAACATAAACTAAGGGTAATGTTGAGTAAAATTATGCACGGGGGGCAAGACCGACACCGATACATTTTCTCAATACAAAAATTGGAGTGCGCAATTTATGTACATAGAAGAGGAGGTACTACTTTATGAAAAGCCTTTGATTTTTAGCAGGGCTACGTTTTGGAAGAGATCCGTCTCCCATCATCGAGCAATGAGCATTTTGGTTTTTCCCCATTAATGAATTTCTCATTTCCCGATGATGAAGGACGGATCTTTCCTCAAACGTAGTCTAACCTATCAAAGGCTTGTCACGATAGGTGGTGTTCATAATGTCAAATAATATTTCAGAAACAGCCTTGAAAAGTTTGAATGTATAATGCTGCTTTACTAAATATCAAAGGCTTGTCATGATAGCTGATGACCATCATGTCTCATATTGTGTCTGAAACAGCCTTGATAAGACCAAATGTGTTAACTCTGAAGAGGCTTTCGCATATCACGATTCAGGAAGTAGATGAGTACACTCACCAGTATTGTTTCTCGTGTAACCACTGCCTTTAGGACAGTACAAGGAGAACTCTTTGGTTCCTACTTTGGGACACAAATCACAAGGATCTCCCCAGCCAGCATTCTGCATACTGCTGCAACAACATTCGGCTTTCCTCACTTGGAATGCAGTTGCACGTGTACATCTGTTGCCTTCCAGCTTAGCAAAGCAAATGCCCTTTCGGATATCTGTAAAAAAGCAAAATCATTTTTAAATCGAATTAATACAGTTGATAATTGAGATGCCACCCCAAAGCCTAAAATAATTGTGTTGCTATTGTCTTATGCTGTTAATTAACCTGGGTTTCAGTTTAGGGGCAACGCCATTTCTTTCTGCCAAACCCATAGTTTCCCGAACTTATAGAACAAAATACCAGTCGCACCAAACAAGATATCCATCACATTTAGCCACAATAGGATAGAGCATGGCTCTCGATCAAACATAAACCCACTAAGCATAACAAATAATTACTCACCAACGCAGGATCTTCCTTGGTTTCCAAGCCTGAATCCAGGAGTATTGCAGAGACATTTGAAGCTGCCTTTGGTGTTGACGCACTGACCACCAATCTCACACAGCAGTGAGTCTGCAGTGCATTCATCAATATCGATACACGTGTCTCCGGCACGTTCGAATCCTACATCGCAGTTGCATTCGGCACTTCCGATTGTGTTCTTGCATGCACCATTTTCACAGAAACCAGACACTTCCAGACATTCATCCAGATCTATTAGCAAGGAAAATCAATATCATATCTCTTTCTCATCTTTCTCTATACATTTAAAGATCTTTTACATGATAGTATTCATTTGTCGAAAGGATTTTATATTTGCAGACACGAATCATTAAGATATCAAACGTTATTAAGTTTACAAATTTCTCTATGGCCGCGTCAAGAATTTAAAGTAACAAGTGTCAAAAGCATTTTTTACGAATTTACTAATTATCGGGCAAAATAATAATATGGAGCAAAATAGAATGTTGAACACGAACCTCGGCAAGCTTGTTTACTGCTGGTTGGTACAAATCCAGCATTACATTCGCATTCGAAACTTCCTTTGGTGTTTTTGCAATTTCCATTCTTGCAAAGTCCAGGTTGCTCCAGACATTCATCAATATCTGAAAAATAATTACAATTTTTATGAGTTTGGTTTATTTCAAAGGATCTGGAAAAAGTAACTTGTGAGATTATCAAATACACGCTTTGACAATTGTTATATTTAGAGTATTTTTATAACTCTTTGAGATAATGATAAAAGTTGGAAATATGGTGAAACATAACAAATACAAAAGCTTTTTGTCTGACGTGAAGTTCATCCGATCATCTGAAGTGAAATAAAAATAATCACACACAAAGGCTCTTGGTTGTACAGGCCCCTCTAATTCCGTTTAAAAAACCATCTATATAAACTATTTAGTATGAAATATCAGCAGACAATTTGATGCACCATGAACCGAAAATGTTCATTTTGGACATGGGATGCCTATAAGCCTGCGAAGATCCTATAAGTGGAGAATATGCATGCAGAATACTACAGTCCATTCTTCCTAAGCAAACCCATCTATAAAGCGGATACCTCTTGAGACAGACAGTTGTTGTTTGGGATCTTTGTGAGATCTTTTGGGAAGTTCTGTATGTTCGTACTCTATAAAACGGACAACTTATTAAGATGGGCACTTTCACTAAGCTCTAAAGCCGCCTGCTTTATAGAGAGTTGCCTGTATTATATCAGATAATTACCATCACAACGGCCACGAATATCTCTTCTGTATCCATCTTCACAGATACACTGATATGTTCCGGGGAGGTTGATGCATTTACCAGCTCCACAGATGCCAGGGATCGAGCATTCATCAGCATCTATGAATGATGTCAATGATATTAGGTAGATATTGAAAATTATTTGTCAATTCGATGAATGAGTAAATTTGTTATCAAAATTTACAGAAAATCTATTCCTGGAAGCTTGAAAGTTCCCTTTACCTATTCTTGAAATTACAAAATACCATCCATTTTTTGCAGAAAAATAGTGAAGAATTTTTCTCCAGCAGCAGGATCAACAAAGATTTTTCAGACCTGGTTTTCACAGATATTCGAGACTGGATCAAACGATTTACCTGAATTTTAAGAGGCAATTGACCAGATCAATAGAAAAGGAGGGGTGGTTACCTTCACAAGTCTTCATATCGAGGGATTTGACGTATCCACTGTTGCACTTGCAATCAAAGCCACCAAGTTTGTTGGTACACTTTCCATTCTGACAGAATCCATCCTTCTTACATTCATTGACATCTGTTAGAAATGGAATATTTAGAAATGTGATACACAACCATATTCACAGGAATTCTAACAATATGGTGTATGTTCTCTTAACTACAGATTTGAGAGATAAGTTTCACTGAGTCCCTGGCTACATAATCTCTAAGAGCGCTGCTAGAAGACATGGAATTTCTTCTAAGATATGAAAGTTCTTGCAAGCTGCTACAAGAGTGTACTATTGTGTTCATAATAAACAGAGGGAAGGGAAAAATACTCATATTACTAACAGAGCTGGTCAAAATAGACGCATTGTCTCTTTGGTACATTTTCATGCCACAGTTTCACTAAAACAAAGTACAACTGTTTTAAAAATAACAGCACAAAGCCAGAAATTCTAAATTTGAATTGTCACATTTGAATGAAGGTTACCAACCTTTGCAGATCCTGCCAGTATCATCAATATCGTATCCCTTCTTGCAGTCGCACATGAAACCTCCTTGGAAGTTCTTGCAGGTTCCGTTAACACAGGGATCTTTATCACACTCGTCAATGTCTGAAATAGAAATATTGTCATTAAAATCAAATATTTTCTCCGAGATCTTATTGCAAACTAAAGTATTTGATAAAATATCGAGAGGGTGTTGTATCGATTTATAAAGGAATTTCAGCCTTCAAACCTTCAATAATTATCTCCTAAAAAGGCTTTATCACAATCATGGAGAATTAGATAAATGAATGAATAAATCGATTAATGATATAAACTTAGAAGCAAGCTTAACAGTATATCCACCAAGCATACAAATTTTAACTCAAGCTAGATTGTTTCTTATTTTCAGAGTAATTTTTTACCAATTCATATTCTCCTACCCTTCTCAAAAATCGTTTGAAATGCGTTTTTAAGGAATGGCTTTACAATGATGAACTTGGATAGTGCTTGTCTCAAATCTTTTTGGAGATTCCGACCCAAAACGATGGGACATAAAAGTAATTCTCTATGTCATAAAAGGCGATCGGTGCACTATCTTTCCGAGTAAAACACTCACAACAGTGCCAAGACGAGAAAGATGTCAAGTTCCTTATTTTTCTTAAAAATACCCATGTCAATGTTTCTAGAACACGAAACGTGAAAAAATCGTGATCTTACCTATGCATTTAGGCATCTTGATGTTGTTATTGCTTTCGTATCCCATGTCACATTTGCAGACGTAGCCGCTGTTTGTGTTCTCGCACACTCCCTTTCCACATGGGTTGTTGAGAATCTTGCATTCATCGATATCTATGAATAATTTCAAAAGATTTTAAAAATGAATTAAAGAAATATCTTTAACGCAACTAGTAACCAAATCTGTTTCAAAGCCAGAAATACAAAAAATAGCCTTATTTGAATTAATAAGCAGCCTCGCATCAACAGGTCCCCATGGAGCCTTGGAGTTTATTTGAGGATGGGGGGCAGTGTGAGACGTTTTTTAAGTTCCAAAATGGTAGCTATAGTATGGAAAAAACTCGAGTGGTTAATGTTCAGAGAAATCTAATTGCGCTGAAATTCTGAAGTTTCTCTTCAAATAAAATGTGCGTAATAAGAGTTACAAGAAGATCCATTATCTACAATTCATATCAAGTAATCTAATTCTTTAATTTATTCGTTCAGCCTCAAAACTCCAGTAGCAATCTTACCAAGTGCAGGATCTTTGGTTGGATCAACACCTCCACCTGTACCTGTTCCTCCTGTTCCAGTACCTGTTCCTCCAGTTCCCGTTCCTGGTCCTCCAGTTCCCGTTCCTGGTCCTCCTGTTCCAGTTCCAGTACCTGTTCCTCCAGTACCAGTTCCCGTTCCTCCAGTTCCCGGTCCTCCAGTACCTGTGCCAGGTCCACCAGTACCAGTGCCTGTGCCAGGTCCACCTGTACCTGTTCCAGTACCAGGACCTCCGGTACCGGTACCAGTTCCTGTGCCAGTACCAGGTCCACCAGTACCAGTGCCAGTACCAGTGCCAGTACCAGTTCCCGTGCCAGTACCAGTGCCTGTTCCAGTTCCAGGGCCACCAGTGCCTGTTCCAGTTCCAGTTCCAGTACCAGGTCGTGGAGTAGTTCGTGATCCAAGACCACCAGGTGGGAAGGAAGTTGGTTTTATGATCATTGGCTTTCCAACACACAAGGCTTTGTAGGCAGCTAAAATAAAGTTTCCAACAATTAACAAGTGTTCAGCATGACCGATCAGAGATATCCACCGAATGTATTGAGATAAACAAATTGAAGCTATTGAAAACTTTTATGTAGTAGAATTAATGTTTACAGTGGTAATGCACCTGCATTAGTGAAGGAAGTCAGAAACATAGCAAACCATAAGGCTTTTTGTCTGACACTACTATAACCTGCGTAGGATATTAGGATATTGCTTCTTTTTCAAAAGTTCACTACCAAGATTTTTTCAAGTTTTTCAGGTTTTCCTTCCCACCAAACTTTCTTCTCTAACAGTTGTAACTTTGTAAATCTTAATTGCTGGTCTGTCAAACCTACGAAATTTGAAGAAAATCATATCGTTGTTTGGGGTCTTCTGACACTCACTATCTGAAAAAATGCTTTTCGCTACAGCGTGTAGGGTAGCAAATAAACTGAACGCAAAGAAACCTTTCTACCTTAAAAAAAGCTTTGCAATGACAGAAATGAATACTAATACAAATAATTACCTGTCATCGATTGGGGACATGCCTCACACTTTTCAGACAGGTAGTGGGTGCCCATGTTGCAGCAACATTGAGCCCTGGTGAAGTTCATTGGGAGCTGCTCTTGGCATTCCTCGCTTAAAGGCCCGGCAACCAGTGAACCGTTGATCACTTCACTGTCACTGGAGTAGCAGAAGCCCTTTCGGTTATCTAAAAAAGAAAGTCACAAGCTATCAGGAGAAATCAGAATATCATATAGAAATTCCATTCGGAAAGCATACGTCTTCGTTCATATCTTACAGCCCCGTAAACGTGCTTATGAAACACCAAAGAGAAGCCCTTGAATTGACATTTCGTGCAGTGTGAAGGTTTCCTATAGTGACTTTGCAAAGGTTTCCTTTTGTAACTTTGCAAAGGTTTCCTATTGTGATTTTGCAAAGGTTTGTTATTGTGAGTTCATATTGTACAAGATTTTACTGACGTAGGCACGCACTTCTGACAATTTACAAAAACCAAGCCTTTTAAAATAAATCTCCTGACGAGTTAGCAATCATGAAACAAGCTCGTCAAGATTTCGAGTGATTTCTCTTCTCTTTTCTGCTAATACAATAACTATATTCCGTGTATAAGTAGAGCAATGTTAAATTAAATGAAACCTTCGCTTACCAACACAATACTTGTCAGAGAGGCGGTAAGTGAATCCCTTGGGACATTCACATCGGTACGATCCTTTGGTGTTTACACATTTGCCAATGTAGCCACACACGTACGGAGTTTTGCATTCATCGATATCTGTAAGGTGAAAATTTTATTTGTAAATAAAATGCTTTTAAAAAGAAAAGGTGATATGAGTATCGACTGTTATGAATTAAATGCTGGGGAAGTACTATCATAATGCTACGATTAAATGCCCCCTTCTAATTCACTTCTAAAATGTCCCCTTCTGATATAAAATATCCTATCTAAGGAAGGTTTGGACAAAAAAGGGGATAGTTGGATTTTTTTTATATGAGCTTTAACTACTTTTTTCATCAAATGACGGTAAAGTGGTGAATAATTCTTTGATTTAATGCCCTCTTCTAATAAACGCCCCCTCTTATAGACGTCTCCTTGTATAAATAAAGATGTATTCCAAATGACTTAGACAAGCAGAAACCAACAGAGCTTGAAAAAGTGCAAACCTGTGCGACTGGGAATAAATTTCATGTCTTACCTTGGCAATTTTCCATGGAGTTTAAGAAGAATCCATCAGGACAGTCGCATCTCGCTCCTCCCTTCGTGTTGGTGCATTTTCCGTCTTTGCAGTAATTGTTGAATTTCTTGCATTCGTCAATGTCTGAAAAGTGAAATGGTGATTGCTTTATCTTAAACAGGGTTGTTTGTCATTTTTGTTATAGCATAACTATTGTATAAGTCAAACCATTGAAGTATTGAAGCATTTTTTAACACAAAAGTAAATGAAATAATGCTACTGTAATACATATTCATCAAAGCCTTTCATGACCAGCTTACCATTAATCTTTGTTCCATTGGTTTCAGTGCCAATTCCACCTGGACATAAACTTTTGAAGTCTCCTGAAAATTAAAAGAATTGTAAACATTAGAGAAAAAGATAAACATCTTTAGTACTTCATGCAATTTGAACTCTCACCATACATAAATAAATCTCAATATCTCTAATGGTTGTAAAGGGATAATGTTCTAAATCTTGTCTACGCTTAGTCCCTCTATCTGTTTTATGGGGTTTTCCAATAGAAGCCATATTGATAGATACTTCTCTGCCTTCGTTAGAAAGCGCACATACGTACCAAATTTCATGGTACAAGTTATTCTGGATGGCATGGGCTCTTAACAAACACATGTGTTGAGCTTGCAATCAAGAAGTTGTCTAGTGGGAAGAAACTTTAATTTGAAGATTCCAGTAGCCGAACGGGGTGCAATAAATAAGAAAGGATTGAATAAGTCTTACTTGATCCTCTTGGTGGACAAAGCTCACACTGTTTCCCCCAGGCCTTTCCGAATCGAGAACAACAACAGCTGCTCTTCATGATTGCATCAGAAACTGGGTTGGCACATGATAGGACGTCAGGAGCTGTTCGGTAACAAGGTTCTCGTCTGTTGTCTAAGGAATAAATGACAACAAAAACATTAAGATACAACTAATACAATAATAATGATACTACATAAAATCTCTATCACCCTGCTCCACTCCATCTTAATGCTCTCCTCAGCCACTTGAGGTGGGCGATGAGTTGCTCTCCTTGTTTTTGAGTTTGACGGGAACCACCCACCTCAATGCGAACTTTTATTAACGAAAAGCCCACTTGAAAGCAGTTGCGATTCACTGCCCTCAAACTAAAATTGTCATGGCCAGGTCTGCTTATAATCATCTGAGCAAGGATTGCAGCTGGTAAACCCTTTGGCATTTTACAAGTTTCCCTCATTTTCCCATTGTTAAATTCTATAACTATATACACCCCCAATAGATCAGACGTATCTTCAAAAAACAATACTTGACACCATAATTATCATTCGATCTTTTTCAGTCACCCTTTAATAGGTAATAAAACCCTTCCCTATTAATAAACCTCCATGATAAAAGTTTAGGCTTACCAATACAGGCCGTCATGTCTTTGTTCTCAACATAACCAGGGTTACAGACACACTTGAATTTTCCCATCATGTTGACACACCTTCCATTGGAGCACATGGCAGTCTTGTCACACTCGTTCACGTCTGTGGAAAAAGAAAATTCATGCTATCTTTTGTTTGAAACGAAGCTAGACTTAGCTGGACTAGGTCTAAATCCCTTGGTTTCAGTTAGTAAATGATCTTATAATTCTAGTATTTCTTCATCGAGGTGCATAGAATAGCATGCAAAAGTAGCACTTTTCGCAGTAGGGAAGCAGCTTTAGTATAAGGGTGGATCTGATTGGCTCTTTCATTCTGATGAACACATACCTCCACCCCAAAGCTTCTGTTCTGTTTGTTTAGAAATCTACTGGGAACAAGCGGAAAATGAAATCAGGAAAGGTAAAACTACCAAAATGATTTTCTTACCAGTGCAGTTATTTCCGGTATTATCAAGCTGGAATCCAACATCACACGTGCACTTGAATCCACCAATCAAATTGATGCATTTGCCGTGGGCGCAGATGACTCCCTTCAGGGCCTCACACTCGTCCACATCTACGAATAAATATTTATCATCAAAATTTATCCATTCTGTATTTCCAGCATTCCAATCTCATACCAAGTGATTTAGAAAAAGTACCCTATTACATCCCATAAAAGCCAAGGCCAAGGTGTATGCACCGATTGGAAAAAGGCACATTCGTTTAAATCTGGAGCACTTTTATCTCAGAACAGATATTTGGTAACAAGACATGCAATAGAGAAGTGTCACCCTGAATAGGTTTTTACTTAAGTTTTATCCCATAAAACAAGACGTATATAAGGGCTCAGCCCGAACAAAGGACTACAAGAAATTCCCAAAACAAGAAAATTCAGGTATTTCCTTTTTCAATGGTTTGCTTTTATTGATAGAATTTAAGTTGGTTTCATCAGCAAGCAAATATATTCAAGTAAGAGTTGACGTTGAGTTTCCTAAAGCATTTACATACATGTAATAAATCCAGCCTAAGAGTTTACAACATCAAACTAAATCATACCCAAGCAAGACTTCTTATCGTCTGATCGTTGAAATCCAACATCGTCACAGCTGCATTCATATCCGCCAATCGTATTTGCGCACTGGCCATACTTGCAGAGGGTTTTGTCCTCCACGCATTCATTGATATCTAGAAAATATTTAAAACATCTGAATCTCAATACAACAACTCCATATACAACAAACTTCCCAGTATGACGACTAAATGTCTAGTCCCTTGGATTTTGCCTTGTGACATAATTATCTTGGTATAACAACCTCCTAATGTAACAAACAATGTTTAGGTTCCCTTCAGAGTTCGTTATTGGATTACCGTAAATCGAATACTCCTTTTTATATGAAAATGAGAGTAAGAAGAAATGAAAACTTGAAAAAGGACCTACCTAAGTAGTTATCAGAATAAGTGAAATTCATACAGTTGGGGTCAGAAAGTAAGAATATCAATATTATTGGGGTATAAAATTATTGAGAATTCATTCATGCAAATAGGCCCACTTTTCAACACTAGATTCAAGTCAAAACAAAATTGAAGTATGGTACCCAGCTGCCTTGCTTGAAACTCGAAACACGGTCTTTGCTTTTTAACCCCAGCATCTAGCTTAAACTATGATCAGCACGCTCAAGTTGTAGCATAATATCAAATTTGATTGGTTCGCTACAGAATCGATCCTTGTGATTGGTTCTACATCACACCCAATTAAAACATCATAAAATATTTACCAATGCAAGTCTTTCCGTTGCCTGAGAATCCAGCCTTACACTGGCATGAGAAACTACCGATGGTGTTCGTACAATCCGCATCGAGAGAGCAGGTCGAGAGGCCAAGCTTACACTCGTCAATGTCTGAAAACAAAAATATCATCACCATTTTAAAACAAATTTAGAAACTCTATTCTTACAATGAAAAACTTCATTCTTAACGTAAACTAAGTGCAGCTCTTTTTTTGGTCATACAACAACTAGAAGATTGATATGCGTTTGAGGGGCACATGCAGTTTAGGGTGCCCGTTTGATACGAAGTTTTAACAAACTAAACCAAGAAAAACACAGAAAATAGCAGCTGTTATATATCACTAGAAATATAGAAGCTTCTTTGAAAAGATTGTCTTGGAAAGACAGTATTATCGTTTCTTAAATATTTGGCTATATGCGAAGCTAGGTTTTTTATAACGAGATAATACCGTACATGCATTTAAGGTGGTTGTAAGAAAAACCTAAAAACGAAATTCCTACAAAAGCTTTGAAATTGTTTTCATATTTCATGGCCCTACGGCTTTTTATTATGGGTTTCTTGTGAAAAAAGAGTGTATTCGTTGAGGAATCACTAAACAATACAAATTCCGTGCAAGAAATGTTGCGTGAAAGTTTGTGTGTTTCAGAAAAGATTTATGAATGACGAACAGTTATTATCTTGATTCCTGTCAAAAACGCCATTCATCACTTTTGATCAACAAAAAGTAAGAAGGCCCCGACTTAAGATCTTATCGATTAACGTCATCATCATCATTATCTTCGGTTTTCCCTTCAGGGGAACTGAGTTATCCTCAGGCACTACAGCTAACCTTGTATTGAATATATTGAATGTAATGTATTGAAGCTAGACAACGCTTGCACAGTTTATTTTATGTTTATAAGATGGTGCTTGTTCACATTTTCTAATAAGAACTGAAAATAAATTTTTCAAATTGCTTTCAGTCTTCAATCCAGTACTGAAATTGCTTAGCGTTTTGGCTTGCCCAGTACTTTACAGCAATTTCTTATAAAAAAAATGCGTATAATGTTCCGAAAGCTACCTAAAAACCGATAGTTCCATAGTTTCAGCAAAGTCGAGGATAATTCATGACTGTCATAAGGTTAAAAGCAGAAATAAATCAGTTAACACTCTTTCTGCAAGTATCAATGATTTTTTATGAGACTCAGATATTCTTATTTTGCTATTTTTCTCAACCCAAAAAATAGGCTATCATTTTTCTCAATAAGAAGTCTAGCCTCAATTTTCTAATGAAGCGTGCTCTCAAAGTAAAAAAAACATTGTTTGAGGCTAAGTAACAAATTAAGTGTATTCTTTTAGATTAGGAGTGTGCATATACTATTCGAATTATCTCATCCTATTTGGACTGTTTCAGATTAAGTTTATCAAAGGTTTGCAGAAAAAATCCTCGTCAAGTGTGCTCTTATGAAGAGAACGAGAGTATTGAGGTTTAGAAGAAATGAAGTGATGTGAGTGTGTGCAATAGTTTATCCTAATTGGGCTGTTCAAGCGATCGTTGAGTTTATCTAAGATTTGTAGAAGAAATCCGCTGAATAAGCTGCCAAACCAGCAAGAACATTTAATCACAAACCTTGGCAGGTGTCCCCGCTCTTTTCGTAACCAGGCTTACAGTCACAGCGGAAGCTTCCCACGGTGTTGACGCAACGGGCGTTCTTGTGGCATCCTCCTTTGTTGCCCGTGGCACACTCATCAATATCTGAAAGGATAAGCAACAATAACAGATACTGCCACAAATACATCTTAATTATGTGCGCAAAACACACTTTGACTTACGAGCCCAAAGTCATATTGAATTTCGTGCCGCGCCTGAGTGGCAAGCTCCGCACCGCTGGCACGTTGAAAGATAGCGTTAAGACAGGGCCAGCGAGATAATCCGGCGTTCAACCGCACATGTCGCTTATCGCCGCAGTGACGACAATAAATACTCGATTTTTGAGCGACGCAGTTATGTGGTACAATGATGGATGGGTACAATGAATGAGGATTATACAGATGGAGTGGCACCATGCTGGATTTTCTCTAAAATCGAATAAGTCGAAAAACGGCCATCGAAGAAAAATGATAAATTGGGACATTATACACGAATCTACTGTATTTGGAAGAGAAATGTAGGCACGTTTCGTAATGCAAATTATTTTTGTACCAGTATATTGGGAACCTAGAAATAGGATTCCTGATACAACATAAGGGATTATTTTACTCTGCTGTTTCCTTTCACAATCGAAACAATACAAAAATCAAGGAACATTGATACTAGGGCTTGAGGTAGGCTCTTTATAAAACAGAATGCATTCAAGTCGAATACGATCTTAAACACACGAAAAATATTGTACATCAACTATATCAGCTAATAATCTATATCAATTCTCTTTATTTATGCTATATATACCAACTTTGGTTTTAATTTCACTAAATTACTGAAAAATAGTTCAAGGAATCAAACTAACCATCAGTGTCACACGTTACCGCTATGGAATAAAAACAACCCCCGAGAGAACAAGCACATCCGGGACGTTAGACATGGAAGATTGGAGGATGATGGGAAGGATCATGAGAAAATGGTTGCAGGAAGTGTTGGAAATGAGAAGGCAATACTAGCTGAGGTGAGGATGGGAGGAGTACAGTAAGTTGAAAGTTAGTAAGAAGTGACTAGTTGAACTAAGAGTTTAAAAGAGCAGGATGAAGTTAATGACTATAAGACCGTTCATATTCACAAAGCTTGCATTTTCTGACAATCAGACCTGACAAAGGAAGAGTAAGTCCTAATTGGATTTGCTAACCCACCCAATTCCATAGAAAAAGGCAGAAGGAATCTCGAGATGGGGTTAAATCATGACATAGGACAAGGATCACTGCTTCAAATAATTTAGCACTATTTGAAATATTCAAGGAAATCATTGTTTATGCTGATCTTGTTAAAGGCAAATATTTCATCCACTTAACTCCTATAGCATAGACTGTAACTAGATTAACCAGAAGCCATTCGTTAGGCCCTTTATAACAGAACTTAATGTTGTACATCAAATCAGCTGTCACGATGTGTTAAGTCCCGTTGTCACATCATCAATCATTGAGTAACCAACCAATAATTTAGTAGCTTCATCACTTGACCTCTGGGAACGCCCATATCTTAAGGGTGGGAGTTGACAGGTAAATACGCTTAGATTTGCAAGGAATCATTTTACTTTGCTTGGAGTTCCTTATAAGCACAAAGGTGGTTGGCCCTCCACTCAATTCCCTCTTAATATCATTCTTCGTCCATTTAGTTTTGTCTTGCTCGAACGATCTCTGATTTGACCATTTCATGGCCCCTGGAGGGTTCAAACTAGAACATTAAAAATGAGAAATTAAGATGTTTCCAAAGTCAAACAAATATTTCAGATCCCTTCGATACGACACCAACATTTTTGATGATCCATTAAGTGTTGGCCCATTTTAACAATCCTTAATACTTATTACTTTCGATATTTTTAAGGTTGATTTAACCTCCCCTGGAAAACCTCTGTACAGTACTGTGGAGGATGTTCAATATTCTGGAGGGATACCATTTGTGGAGGAGTACCATTAGTATTGTGGGGGATACTATCAGTATTGTGGGGGGGAAACCACTAGTACTGTTGAGGATATTCAGAACTATGGAGGGAAACCACTAACACTTTGGGTATTATCTTCAAAGTGCTAATAGCTACCCTTGCATAGTATTTAATATCCATCCTCATCAATAATGATGGTATCCCTCCACAGTGCAGAAACGTCCTCCACAGTACTGATGCCAGCCCCCACAGTGCTGATGATATTTACCACAGTACTGAATATCTTCTATTTTTTCAATTTTCATTCTCTCAAATTTATTCAATTTATTATATCTTTGAAACAGAAAATGCAAATAAAAACAAATCTTACCAATACAAGCCATGGCTTCCTTCATCAATCTGAAGCCAACGCCACACTCGCAAATGAACGATCCGGCGGTGTTGAGGCACTTGCCATTCTTGCAACTGTTTGGATCCTTGCATTCGTCAAGATCTGTTAAAAGAATTCAAATGTTCATATTCGATACTGCTGTGTTGGCAGGAAATCTAACGCTTCGGTACAAGTTTCAAGGCTAAGACTGCGAGGATGATGGTAATTTTTTGATTCAAACAAAATTAATCAGAGCATCAAGACACACTTACCGACACAGGCTTTTCCGTCACGTGTTGGTTCAAATCCACTCTTGCAGATACATACATGACCACCGACAATGTTCTTGCATTCGTTTCCTTTTCCGCAGACGTTTGGATTCTTGGTGCATTCATCAATATCTGGAGATTGAAAAAAGAAAGAACATTCCATTTATTCAATGGTTTATTCATTCAATGGTTGAGGCATGTAATGATATGCAAATTGTGGCTAAATAGTTGAAGAACAAAACCTACTAAGAACACAGGGGATAGAAAGGATCTTCACAGGACACAGCCAACGAAAAACCAAGATCTAGATTTTACAACAGAATAAAGTGAGAGATTTGTTTCTTGCAAATGTTACAAGTGGAAATGGGCAGGCTATGTGGCACATCAGCATAGGACTTCCTGAATTCGAAGAGATCATATGCTCAACAGTTACAGTCCATTCAATGAGATCCGCAAGAGTTTCATTATGTTGGTGCAACCAGCTCTCGAGAATCATTTCAATTTGTCAAACAAATTCATCTGTATCAATCACCAAGATTTTTTAGTAATTGTGTTTTCCTTACATGAATCATAATGAAGCCAATGACGAATGACTTCTTGCGAGATTATGGAAATGCTCCTACCTCTATTGGGACAACTTCTGTTACAAAACTCATTGAATAGACGATGAATGTGCAATTTATTGAAAAGCTAAACTGATTCGACTCTGACCTTCACAAGTTCTCTTGTTGGCTTGAAGTTGGAAGCCTTCTTGACACAAGCATTCGTAACTTCCCACTGTGTTGTTACAGATGTACTCGCAACCACCTTGGTTGATTCGACATTCATCAATATCTGAAAAATAATAATGATAATCAGAAAAATGTCTAAATAAGGTAAAAGGGTATTGCCATAATCAGTCCTTTGGTCAAGATCTCCCTCTTATTCAACTACTTTCAAAACATTAAAAATCTTTATAAATGTAACTCGAGTATAGCGTTCCTATCCTGGCTATAGTGCTCGATATACGCAAGCATAGAATAATTGCATAGTAGAAGTGATACGTAAAAAGACACAACTGTTCTTTGAGTGTTACTCCTTGTATAAATCTTCGTTTAAAGTCTTAGAGGAATGCAATCCATAACCATCTGCTTGTTGCTAGAGATTCTGGACTGCCTGTTTTCTAAACTACTTAAATTTTAAGATGGAGAGTTGTCTAGTGGACATTCATCTAATGTTAACTTTTGCACCATGAAGAACACCAATTCAACATACAAGAATTATTTACTGAAATAGTGATGTACTGCAGTCTATGCTTCCTTGCACTGCAGAAGTTAAAAGTCCCTAAAAACTCTAAGAACACTCACCAAGACAAGCTTTCATATCTGGGCTTGACTCGAATCCCTTTTGGCAAGAGCAGAGGTATCCTCCAATGAAATTCTGGCATCTTCCGTATTGGCAGATTCCTGGAATCCTGGTGCACTCATCAATATCTGGAAGGAAGTTATGAGACATTAGACATGGAAACTGCATGGAATGAGGCATGATTATTCGTGTTAGAAACAGCCTACATGAGTCCTATTGCATTTGCTTTACATGGAATAAGTCAAAAGGTTCCAGCGGTAAGAGCCTAAGTATGTGAAAGATAACGATACAAACTCGGATCCCATCTTCCAAATGATTCCAACAAAATTCTATCAAACTTCTCTTGCTATTTACAAGAGCTAATACAGGAGAGCCAGCTGCAAACACTTCAAGAGCTCTTATGCGATTCTTACATGGTATAGAAAACGGTGATAGGATTGGCCGATGTCTTTGACTTAGGCTCGAGGGTATGGTTGAGGATGAAATGCCAACCAGCCAACTGGCTGTCAGAGTATCGCAGAAGGATGTCTGGGTATGGATAAGATGTTGAACTACTCTGATAAAATGGTATCTGATGATGCGTGAAATTCTAGTTTGGGAAAAAGTTTCTAATGAAAATACCTTCACAGTCGATACCAGCACCCATGACTTCAGTACCAGCGGGACATTCGCATCGGTAGGAACCAGCAGTATTGACACATCTTCCTCCGTTACATGGCATCGGGTTCGACTCAGTACACTCATCAATATCTGCAATGAAATAAATTCAAGATATTTACTGCCAAACTACTATCTGACTGAAGTAAAAAAGCATTACATGCTAAAGAGTATGGATGAAGAATATTCTGCATGTTTATCTCTATAGTGGTCTTAACTTGCACCATAGTTTTCAATGCACAGAAGTACAGAGGGGTAACAGAGTAACAATACCGTTCTTTCGTTGTTTAGTTCGGTTTACACTACCCTTCCTTCTCTATAAGCCCTATCCTTTCGTTGTCCGGTACGTCAATCATCTCTTCACCTACTGAAGCCCTATCCTATCGTGTTATAATACGTCAATCATCCCTTCACCTACTGAAGCCCTATCCTATCGTGTTATAGTACGCCAATCATCCCTTCACCTACTGAAGCCCTATCCGTCGTGGTAAACGTTTATTTCCCTCACTTTCTCTCGAAAACCTGTCCTTTAGTGGCATAGTACGATAAACAGCAACTCTTCTTCTTTCTGAGCCCTATCCTTTTTGGTCTTGTTCGATTAACATTTACCCTCTTTCTCTCTAAGCCTTATCCTTTCTTGGCTTAGTAGGTTAAACATCAATTCTCTTCTAATCTTTAAAACCTAAGATCTGATGAAACACTTACCCATGCACATTTCCATCATCATGGAGTTCCTGTATCCAGCATCGCAAGAGCATCTGAATGATCCGGGAACATTGACACACTTGCCAGCTCCGCAGATTCCCTTGGCGATCTTACATTCATCAATGTCTAAAAGGACAGGCAATATCTATTTTACTGCGAGGAAACAAAGTTTTCAACTGAACAGATATGTTTAGAGGATATAAAACATACAAATAACTTTTCCAGCAAGATATACGATCTTAAACCGGAAATAACTGCTGAAGGCTTGCACTTTTTTCTTAGATACGCCACAGGAGGCAAAAATAGAGACTTCTGTTAAATAAGCAACTATCTTTGGACATACCTTCACAAGCTCTTCCCTTTGCATCGACATCGAATCCTCTATCACAAATACACCTGAAAGATCCTTTGGTATTTTCACATTGTCCGTTCTTGCACATTCCAAATTTGCATTCATCGACATCTGTAAAAGCAAATTAAAATTGATAGGATAGAAAAAGATGGGTTAAGACTACCCCTTTGCAATAAAGTTAGTTTTTGTACGGCAAACTTTTTTTTCCAGCTAGCTTCCAATTAAAGCGATAAGGGATAGTACTTATTTGTGATACTGAAAATAATCTTCGATTTTGCAGAATTAGTTTAGGTTTAGCTTAAACTCAGTGTGGGTGCCACGAACCAAAAAATTGTTGACTACACAAACATAATCTTCAACCCTGACTAAAGGCTATGTAAAATGAGTTAATCACTAATACCAATAATGTAGACCCCAGTTCGTTTTCAACTGTGTTCGTTAGCTTGAATATGTGGACTTAACGTGAAGATAATATAAATCTCTCTCAATACTTACCAAGTGTTCCAGAACTGCAAAGCTCGTCGTAGGAAGCTAGAAAAAACAACAACAGTGACAGCTTTAAACTTCTGAAATTTGAGATACATGAGAAGCATAAAGACAAGGTTGATAACAGAATTTTGAAAACAACAAGCTTCCTTACCACGATATTCAAAATTGGTTAACAATACAACTAAAACTCTAACGTTGTCATAATGATAAAGCTACTTACGACTGTTCTTCAAGGGACAGATTTCACAAGGGGTTCCCCAGGCTTTTCCAAGGACTGAACAGCAACAGTCGGTTTTGGTCTGGTTTCCAGGGAAGGGTTGCTCGCAGCTGGATTTGGAGAAACTCTCGTAGCAAATACCTCGTCTTGTGTCTATAAAGATGAATGAAAGATATTGATTTTTAGATAGAAAATATGCTTTGCAGGCTATTGGCTCTGGAATAATCAGGGCATTGGATTGATACCACAAGGCAAATAGCTACTATGGTTAATTATCTCCATAAGGTATTGATTTTGTGCCTAGAGCAAAGGAACCAACTGAATCACTTGTCTAATCCCCGCAGTACATTGATAGTTGATAGACAAATATGCTTACTATCTTCCTAAGGTATTGTTTTATTTGCAAAGTACAAAGGGTCCATTGAATTACTAAACCAATCGAAGCACTGATCTGATACGCTTACAATATTTGCAAAGTATTGATTTATCTGCAAAGAATAGTTGATTCCAAGTGTCTTTATATGGGAAATATTGTGAAGCAAGCGGCTTAGACATGGTAATCTGGTCCTAATATCCTATGAAAACATTCAGTTATAAAGGTAAGGTATATTGTGGTTGAAATTCAAATCACAAAAAAGGTTATGTTGTAAGATGCGAGTGCTTGAGCTTACCAAGGCAATTTCTCTTTGAGGCATCAAGAGTGAATCCTCTAGGACAGACGCACTTGAATCCACCAATCGTATTCTTGCAGAGACCATTGTTGCAAACTTGGTCGAATTTCTTGCACTCATTAACATCTGAAAAATGAAAATGAGATATATAACTGAAGATTGTGACATGCACTTAGAGATGTGCTTTAGATATGAAGTATAATCACTCTAGTTCTGGTGAAAATTTTTTCCGCAAAGTTTGAGTCGATTTTGTTTCAAAATTTGAAAAAAAACATTATTTACCTTCACAGACATCTCCTTTCTTCATGAATCCTTTCTTGCAACCCTCTTTAACTGTAACGAACAGAATTTATTTAAAACTGATACAAGATAAACGTAGTTTCCCTTACTTGGTTTTGGGGAAGAGTTTTCATTCTTGTAAAGGCTTAATGAAGAGTAAGGCTTTTCAGGGGGGCTTATTTCCAATTCTGGGTCATTCTACGATTGCAAATATTTTGTTGTTTGATAAAAAATTAAACATATCATGAATAATTGAATTTTACATTGCAATCTTCAGAGATAATTTGTGAAAATGAAAATGACCCGATTAGGACTCGAACCCACGACCTATAGATTCGTACTCTAGAGCGCTACCTCTGTGATCTAGAGTTCGAATCTAGAAGTCGTGGGTTCGAGTCCTACTTGGGTCATTTTCATTCTCACAAATTATCTCGATTGATTTTCCAAATCCTGCTTCTCCTCAAGTTTGCAATCTTCCTTGTATTAAAAGATTGAGAATGAGCAGAGAAAAAATGCAGGTGGAGGGAATTAAACTTACAACCCCTTGATTAGAAAATCTACTATCTTTGCGATTGCGTTTGGAAGGGGCCTAGTTGGTATGATAAATCATTTGAGGTTTCATTTCTCAACACAGAGTTTAGACTTAAAAACAGATTAAGTGTGGTTTCTCTAAACACAGGAACACAAAAATGTTAAGTACATGAAGAGAATATTTGTTGATATTGATTCCTAACATAAACAAGTTTGGAAAAACTTACTGCTTGCTGCATCACAAGATTCGCAAGGACTTCCCCATGCAACTCCGAAGGTGCTGCAACACACCTCTTTAGTTACATCTCCATTCACGTTCTTCTCGCATTTTCCATTCACCTTCGATGTCCAACACTTACCAAGACGAACGTCTAGAAAAAGAAAACAAAGGAGAATTCAGATTTAAATTGAAATATAAATAACCTATCATTCTGAGATAACCCGTTCTTGAAAATTTAGTATTTTTGGCAGTTTCAAATTAGCTGAATTTACATCACAATTTTTGACATAATATTTTATCAACTTTTAGTCTACAACAGTGTAAATTATTCCAATGTTTTATCAAGACGGGTCAGAAATTGACTTACATCGTCCATTTTATGCATTGTTTGAAAATGGACGCTAAAAACATTTGACACAATGTGAAAATAAAGTTGTAAAAACTGCAAAGTGATCAGTTTCCACTTAAAATATCGAGAATCCAATGTTGCTACCCCCTTCTAAGATTTACTGTATCAGCACTTGTTTGTTTAGAAACCTTTAAACTGTAAGGCATGAAAGTAGGGGCCGGTATATTATTCAGATCAGATAAAACATGTAGACGTACCTCTGCAGATTCTTCCAGTGCTGTCCAAAGTGTGTCCCTTGATGGTACATTTGCACCTGAAGCTTCCAGCATTGTTGATACATTGGCCATTGGTGCATGGGTTCTTGCCTTGCTTGCACTCGTCGAAGTCTATCAGAAAGCAATTTATCAATTGTGATATAAGAGTACAAAAAACAGTAATCAATCAACAGACGCCAAGTCTATTTTTGAGATTGCAATAGATGGCAGGAAGAGCAAAATCATCATGAATAAACACAACAGAGGTGAATCAACTTAAAATGTAAATCTGTGTGAATGTTATTACCAATCTGAATAACACATCCTAATGAGAGGGAACATGTACAACATATCAAGGTATCTCCTGATGAGTAGGAAACCAGGAAATAGGCTTGTTGAGAAGTTAAGTCTCGTCTTTTCAGTCTTGCCTTTTTATAATATATAAATCTCTCTACTTTTATGTATCAAGAAGCGTTTTTTGGTAAACCTACAGTACAATACATACAGACTTCATACGAATCTGAGTACAAATTTGAAATCAATTGAGATTATGTACGTACCGATACATTTGCCTTCCTTTCGTGAGTAGACATAGCCGTCTGGGCATTTGCACTCGAATCCTCCTTTGGTGTTTGTACAGGCTCCGTTCATGCACACCTCAGGCGTTTCTTTGCACTCGTTGATATCTGTCGAATAAAGAAAAAGTTTAATCATTTATAAATGAAATTCACAATTTCATACGTGTTGCATTATTTCTATATCCAATATGGGTCTAATTTGCACTGCACCATCAACAAATAAAATAGATCGTGAACCATTTTTTCATCATTAATACAGACCAACCTGTGAAGTATTGTAATGATTAGAGATCTAACTAGCAAATCTCATACCGCACTCAATTCATGTATAGGACAATGGAGTCTATTTCACATTAAGACAGAAGCGAATAGTGGTTTATACTCTATCTTTCTACACAAAAATATGCAGGAAATTGTAGTTGAAAACACAAACAACATTCACGTAGAATGCTTGAATCAGAATTCCAGCATATTCAAAGGTGAATTGGTAGACCTTTCTTTATCTAATTATTTATTTACAGTATTCTCTTGAAATAAACAAAGATACCTACCGATACAAGTCTTCCTGCTTCCATAATGCTTGAAACCTGAGTTACATTGGCAGTAGTAATCTCCCATTGTGTTGATGCATTTTCCGTTCTTACAGACACCAAGGATCATGCCAGCGTTGTTCACGCATTCGTTCACATCTAGAGAAGATTAAAAGAGTTAAATCAAATTAATAATCACACCAGCTTTCATACCTAAAAAGCAGTTAAGGAGAAGAGGGGGTACCGAAAATCAATAATGCTGGGTCTGTAGTTTGTTTCTAATTGATATTCTAGAGTCTGCTTTGTTTCATATCTTAGACTCCTTCACTTGAATTTTATTTCTTTCATGAATGTGCAAGATAATGAAAATACACATTTGTATGGAAATACAACCATACAAAACTTTCATACCGAAAAGGGCTGCAGTACCAAATTGTTTAAGTACATCTCCTTGTTCAGGCTACAGAGAGAGAGAGCCTTTCTATGGCACTTTCAATAGAAGCACTAAATTTCCTTCATTGTTCCAACTTATTGTGACATAAAACCAAACATTTATAGTTTACCCACCTTCTTTACAAGATACCATTCCTTTGCATGGACAGATTTTCTTGTATGCAGCTGAAATGGAAGGAAAAGTAAACTTCAAAACATTTTCATGAAAAAGCCCAACGCTGGATTCCACCTTACTGTGTTGACGAACTAAAAATATTTCAGTGGGTCTTTAACTGCATTCCAATATAAAAAATAATCACTCATGTAAAACAACAGCTGTATATATAGATAGGGGACATGCTTGAACACCTGGATAGAAAATAAAAGGTACGGTAGACCTAAGAGGCAGATTGATCAGAGAAGGATAGTCTAATAGCTAAAACAATATACTGTATTCACTATTACATCTGCTAGCAAACTTGAAGAACGACAGGAAAAAAGTGCAAAATGACAAAAGAAAACATTGGAAAACTGCATGTGACTGATTTGCTAGTAGAGCAAAACGAAAGTGCATATTAACAAAAAAAAAATGAAAATAAGAACCAGTTTGGTTACAAACAGTTCAAATAAGACGCTATTTCTCATTTCCAGACTATATTTCTCTTATGACCATGAAGGGGAACTGAAAAGTTATTGAGATATGTAATAAGATACACATACCAGTTCCTGATACGGGACACGCCTGACAGGGTGACCCCCATCCACGTCTGCCCATATCTTCCATACCACAACAACATTCACTTCTCGTCAGCTGTTTCATCAGGGGCATGGCGCACATTCTTCCGTCGAACTTGGCAAAACAGCTGTCTTTCTTCATATCTGAAAATGATATTCAACATCAATTTACTGAGGAAAAGCTATCTTAAGTAGTTCTCAATGAGATTCTATTCACTAGACGGTGCTATCTTCTCAAATAGTTTTTGCTCTCTTCTCAATTATCCTAGCTAGTGATGAAACTTTGGCTATTAGATTAATTGAGCTCTTCCTTTGAGAAGTACCTCCATGTTATTTATACCAACTCACAAGGCCCCGTTTCTAATTAGCCTTCCTTACAACTGGTTGATAGCAAACAACCCAAGTGGGGTTAAAACAGAACTTACGGCAATTCATACAAGAAAAGGTTTAGATGATCAATTTTGGAAATAGTAGCAGAAAGATAATAAGATGATCTTACCTAAACAAGCTTTGCCATCTGGGGCAGGATCATAACCAAAATCACACTGACATCTGAAGCTTCCAGGGCCATTGATACACGTTCCGTGCATACATTTCGACTTGTCCGTGCATTCATCAAAGTCTACATAAAACAAAATGGAAATTAAGGTAAGAAATCGAGAGTTGATAGTACTGAAGACCTACCATAGATCTAACCCGTAATTCAACAAAAAGCAAGGACCGAAAATTCAAAATGACTATTTAACATCTTCTGGCTTTTTCAGTGTACTTGATTGTTTCTTCATTTTTACTTTGTTAATCATTCTATTTGAAGAAGTAGCTGACCTCCGAAGCTTTTCCAAAATCATATCAAAATATCACACATTCTATTAGATATTATAGAAATATGAATTCGAATTGAGTTAAGTTGAATTTCCAGTACATATATCTGGTCGAACACAAAATTCCCACCATTGCAAAGTTATTCAAAGTTTTCAGCTATCAATTGACTCATCTTTAAATTACTATTAGACAATCTTGTGTTATGAATACGTGCGTGATATCTAAAGTAAAAAGGGAGAATTAACTCATACATACCCCTGCAACCAGTTTCATCTGCAGTTGGGACATACCCAGCATTACATTTGCACTTGAAAGAGCCAACCAAGTTGGTACAGGCTCCGTTTTTACAAACACCGCTCTGGGTACACTCATTGATATCTAAGAAAAGGTAGAAACACAGTCGTAAATGTATCATCAATTCATAGTGATTGAGTACAATATGGCTAACAAAGACTAAACAATACAGCGAGAACTGAGTTATAATCAACAATCTGGCTAATGAAAGATCATCGATCTGCCAGCATAGAGTACAATCAATAACATATAGCTATAACACATCTTAGTCACACTCTTAAGAAGACAAGCCCGTGAGCCCTCAGAATTCTATATTATAGTTGTGTTTCTTTGTCTCTTTTTCCACCAGTTTACATCCACACAAATACAGCAACGAAAACTAGCCACGAGTGCTATTCCTAAATCCCGTGCAAATTATCTCATCTGCAGCCAACCTAATCCTCAAGTAAAAATGCGTACTTGATTATAAAATAAACTGTATGGAAATGAGAGGTTCAAGCCCCCAAACCCCCATAATACCCCTTGATCTTGTTCCTTAATCTTACCTGTGCAAGTTCTTTGATCTGCAGCCAATCCGTATCCCTTTGGACATGTGCACATGTAGCTTCCTGGAGTGTTTTCACAGATTCCTCCTTTGCACATGATGTTCTGTATCTTGCATTCGTCTATATCTAGAGAATCATTCAAACCGTTAGATCACAATTTCTCAAGTTATGAGGAGGAGTTTAGTTAGACTGAAACACATTAAATAAATTATGTCAATTCATGGTGTATTATTGTCTGTTACTCAAGCTAAGGATAAAGTAAAGAACAAAAAGTAAGTTTAGGTTTTGTTTTGAGAAAGTACAGTTAGTCAGTCCAAATTGTGGGTGTCCTTTTAAAGCTATATTTGACCAAGGTTCTACTTCTTGGCTTCACTGTGTTGAGTTAGTGTCAACATAGCTCTGCGTTAGCAATACCTTTGAGTTTATTTCTTATTATTTCGAAGACTCCCTTCTTTTACCAGCTATTTTATTCTGGTTGTTTGGAGATGAAATGAGACTGAAAAACCTCCAGGCATACAATGCAGTCAAATTGTTACACCCGACCCAGACTCAAGATTTATTGCATTCTTACCCTTGCATCCACCATCTTCTTCCTTGAAGCCATTATTACACATGCAAGAGTAAGAGCCAGGCAGGTTTCGGCACCTTCCGTTTTGACAAGTTCCAGTTTGTTCACACTCATCGACATCTGAGATAAGAAAGGAAAAAACATTTTTATGAAGCCACTTTAAGTCATCATTTAACCAGTAAAGTTTCGTATTCGTTCGAAATCGTTCTACCTATTGTTGTTTTATCAAAATCACGGTGCAAGTGCCATACTCTGCAGTCTGGCCAATTGGTAAGTAATGTTCAATGGTCAGAGAAACAGCAGGCAATCTTTGAAGTCAAGAGTCCATCAGAGGTTCTCTTCTTAGGCATGCTTATTTTCATAAAAATCACCTGAATCAAAACATAGTTACCTTGACATCTTGGTGATTGGTCGGGGGTGTCCTTGTAGCCGTCAGCACACAAGCATCGGTAGGATCCGGGAGTGTTTTGGCACACACCTTTTCCACACATGCCAGTGAAGATGGCGCATTCATTTTTGTCTGTGGAGAAAATAAAAAATTCGAACTTATTGCAAGAGTGTTTCAGTAGATGACCTAAGCTCGTGAAATTTCTGAGAGTTGTACTATGTTTACCTTAGAGTCATTCCGTGTCAAGCAAGACTGAAAAAATGAATTTTTGGACCTGAAAGTCAAAGGTTCCTTTCAATGTTTGATTCTGGTACAGCTTGGCGTTCTGATAGCAGTAAAAGACTCTGATTCTCTATCATTTCGTTAATCATTCCCATTCAAAATCAAGAGTAGCCCTTGAACAGTTGGAAAACAAAGGACATACCGATACAAGTATTCTTGTCTTTTCGCTCGTAGCCAGGATTACAGCTGCACATGTAGCCTTCCTTCAGATCGGTGCACTTTCCGTTCTTGCAAATTGATTTTCCTTGAATGGCACATTCGTTGATTTGCACTGAAAAAAGAGCACACAAACATCAAGCAAGCAAGCAAGCATATTTATTCATTAACACAGGTCAGGGTTGTGGCAGCTTTACAGCTGATGTGGACTTGCAGATTGTTTCATTGATGATTTTTCATTATATACATTTGTTTTAATCAAAGAAACAAAGTAATTTTTGATTAGATTTAAAACACAGCAAGACTCACATCGGCTCAAGTCAATGCCTGGATCGCCGTCACCAGTGCCATCTCCAGTGATGCAAAGTCGTGTGTGAGCAACTGTAAAGAGAAAGAAAAGTCAAAGATTAATTCAAATCCAAATCTGAATGGTAACCAAAATGCTGATGAAATAAATTTAAAGGCACGGCAAAACGACGTAATATTTCAAACAATATTCCACCCAACATTATGTTAGCTGAAAAGTTTGCTCATTTAAACATCATCATTTAGTTAGAAATTTAAATATTTAACATTTTTTACCCAATTTTTCGACCAACATGATATTAGCAGACATTTTGTCTCATTTGACAATCTTCCTTTGATATACAGTATATTAGAAATTCTCCAAATCAATTTCAAGTGCAGCAAAACTTACCGCTTCCCTTGACAGGGCATGCCTCGCAATTCTTGCCATGAGCTTGTCCATTGATGGTACAACAACAGACAGCTTTGGCGATTTTCTGCACTCCTCCTCTGCTGCAGACACCATTTTCTCGGGCAAAGTAGCAAATACCTGCAATAAAAAAGGTAACAAAGTTTCAGGCAAATACTGATATCCAATGCCATACACGAACTTTACATAAAAGTACGACTCTTATAACGATCAGATATCGATGACTTTGACAAAGTCACGACCAAAAATCAATCCACTTTTAAGATTGGATATTTCTATATTTGATTATTAATTTAATTTCTATCACTCTCAATGGATATCGTGTATGAATAAGAATTAATATGACATCAATATAAAATCAATTCATGAGGCATGGTCTGACACAGGACATGGTCTTGTCCGTTAATGCAAGTTAGACAATGCCTCATGAATTATGTTGATAAAAATGGCTCTGAAGAAGGATTCAATCCAAAACGCAAATCGTTGCCTCACTGTTGATGAGCATGAAGTTGGATACACCTCAAGGTTATTGTACTATGTTGACTTATTCCTGGTTTAGGACAGTGGTTAGAATGTTTGCCTTTGATGGCAAAAACCTGGGTTTTGAGAACTAAAAAATGTAGCTTGCTCTGGTAAAATGCAACATAAATATAATATTCATAGTCAAGTTAAAACATCTAGTAGACATCTCAATTGCCAGCCCACTGTGATGCATGCATCAAAACACTTGGAGTAAGTAATCTAGATAGTAAGTCGGTACATAAAGCACAATCGATATATTTCAAATATGATATTTAGTAGCATTGAAAATTCGTATGTAAATATCCAATCACTTACCATCAGTTGTTGTGGCGGGTTTGGTAACGGGTCTTCCTGATTCATCAGTAACGACATTTCCGTCCTTGTCGGTGACTACATTATCGCCTGGTTTCGTCACAGCATTACCATCTTTGTCGGTGACGACGTTTCCATCCTCATCTGTGACAACAACAGAGCCAGGATCCTTTGTGACCGGGTTGCCATCTTTGTCGGTGATGACGTTGCCATCTTTGTCAGTCACGTAGGTTGGTGAAGTTGGTTTGACACCAGTGATGCATAGCTGAATGTATTCGGCTGCAAGAGAGAAATCAAAAAGCTGTCTTAATAATGTTTGAATCTGAATTTCATCATCTAATACCCTTCTGTGACTGGGGATCGGATTTCATCCATCGTATCCCTGTGTGTCGTAAGAGGTGCCTAAAAAGGTTGGCATCAGGAAGAGCATGTGGCCGTAAATCATTGCTTTAAAACCAATATCATGGATATGTCTGGAAAAAATCCATGGACCGGTCAGCCCCCACCAGCAGGGACAACGGGCGGAATATAAATTCTGTTTGTGTGTTTATCAGCTGACAAAATATCCTCAAATGGGTGCAGTGGTGCACCAATTAAAACCAGCTGCTTGGGGCTAGCGATTTGTGACGGTGTGGCTGAAACCATTACAGCATGCGTGTTATGTAGCCGTTAATGAACATTGACCGAATTACAGCGTGGCCATTGTTAAGGAGTAAAGTACGATAAAGGCCTTACTTGAAGCAAGAGGAGGACAGTGTTCGCATTTGTCTCCGAATGCCTTGCCGATGTTCTGACAACAACACTTCTTCTTGGTGATGCTGAGTCTGAATGGCCTGACACATTGGTTGTTTTCTTTTGCTTCGAAACACTGACCAACCACAACATTGTCTGAAAATAAAAACGATAATTATAAAAATTCATCAAAATTACATTTCTTATTCAATTACACATAAGAGGACTCCACTTACTACTTTATGTAGGGATGAAGTGTATGTTACCGTGCTCCTTTGTAGGCTACATCTCATTATGAGATGATTTCATTGAGAAGAAGAGTAGTTCATTGTGAGGGTATTTCATCATGAGAGTTATTTTTCTGGCCGGGTGATAAGTATCGTCAAACAATCTATTCTCATGGCACAAACAAATTTTCGGCTAGCGAAGGAAAAATGCTGGCATACCTGCTGGCACACATGCAGTCTTCTCCTTGTTCAGTGCAAAGCCAGGATTGCACTTCGAGCATTTGTAGGACCCGTCCAAGTTTTCACATTTTCCTCCATTACCACAGATATTAGGGTTCTTCTTGCATTCATCAACATCTGCAAAAAAATTCAATCCAAATTGATTTGTGAAATGACATGACCTGAATAGCATTCAAAAACCTCACATTCTCTTGAGTCTACACCTCAATTAATCCACCAACTGAGCAAGCAACTTAAGCTATACATTTAATTGACCAACCCATGCCATATCAATCTAACAAATTGCATCACACTCATCGAATGTAGATCACCTAACATACCCCTAACAAACAATCCAGATAAAACTCGATGCAAACAGTGGATGTACTTGCAGTGACTGATATTTGTTAACTAGCCATTTGATTCTATGAATGTTTGGGTTTCACATTGGAAACTCCGTTGCACAAATAGTGAATGTAGCTAATAAAAGTTGCTCTCACACTTCTTTAAACCACCACTTTAGTATCAATGTTATATTATTCATTTTCTTCACTGGAAATTGGTATTTGCTGAAACATAAGCAGGATAGAAATGAAATGCTTTGCAATTACCAATGCATCGGTGCCTCTCTGCATCGTATGATCTTCCAGTGCCACACAAGCATTTGTAACTTCCTTTCGTGTTGACGCAAGTACCAGCAGCACAAATATTCGGTATCATTGTGCACTCATCAGCATCTGAAAAAAGTATGAAGGAATCAATGCTTATAGATGCTCAAATAGGCAGATGATTAATCGATGCTTTGAGTATCTGACCTATAGCAGGGAATTTTTGAAGGTATCTTCACATGTGGAGAAATCATGAAAAGGGCCCCAAAAACATTTTGTGTATAAGTTGCAGGTAAATTCGCAATTAATGTCTCGGATTTATGGTACCACTGAGTAAGTCATTGTTTTGGATGAATAATAACTGAAGCAAATTTTGAGTCTTGCCAGAATCTAGAGTCGTAACATTGATGATTATTCAGTAAAGAGAATAGATTTTGTCAAGAAAAACTAAAAAGGGCCCAATTTCGACTAAAGCCACTGGGGGGAAATGTTCCTTTACTACTAATGGAAGGCAAGGGGCCTATTGGGGTAGTTCCCCAACCAGTTAGTAACTTAGAAAATCCCCTGGCTTATAGAATAGATCAATAGGTCATCAAATCAGTGAGGGCAACTTAAATGTTTGATTTCGAACTTACCATCGCATCGCTTTGCCTTGATGTTGGGAATGTATCCTTTGGCACATGCTACAAATAGAGAGAGTATTGATTAGAATTATGTAACAAATCAATTTCCATTACGAAAACTTAGTTAAGTGTGGGGTTTTTAAATCTCCCAACGTTAACTAAATAGAACACACAACACAGAAGCTCAATCATTTCACCAGTAATATGAAAGTTTCTCCAGAAATATAGTAATAGTACTGCAGTTTCTTAAATGATCGGCTATTCGAGAATCTCAATTTCTTATAACAAGTTTCTTATCAAAAAACTTGTAAACACACATATTCAACCCTTTCAAACTAAAAAGAACTCAAAATATATCAGATCTTTTAACCAAAAAATAAGTTTCTTGGCAAATATTTTTCCAATACAAGAAATTCTTAAAGTTTTGGCCATTTGGGAGTCGTAGTTTCTTAAAACGAGTTTCTTATAAAAGAAACGCCATTGAAATTTTAAGTAATTATTTTTCCAAGGGGGTTTCTTAGATGTTTTGCTATTCGAGAATATGAGCCATCAGTAAATATCTTACCAGTACAGAGGTTCTGAATATTTTGGCTTCTCGAGAGTTTCTTATAAAAAAACGTGTATAAAAGCTGGTCAAAATCAAGTTAGCAACCGGAAGAAACGATGCATTCCTTGCATTCGTGATCATGAGGCAGATGAAAAGAAGCAATGTGTTCTTAGGCAAATGGTTTATCTCATTAAGAAGGGGTTTAGTGAGTTTTAATCCGGAAATCAATTCATCGAATTTGCGTCGACCGTAAATCTGATATTATAACAAATTCAAACACCGCAGTTATTCATTCACACAATGACGTAGATTATGCCCGAGGTGCAGCGAAGGACGCTACCAACAGGAAGGGAACGAAAAAATGAGACTTATCAAAGAAGCGGGTGTCCACTGCACTATTCAATTGAGGTATTTAGTGTATCAAAATGACTTGAGCAGGATTCGAACCTACGACCTCTGGAGTAGCGATCTAATATTAAAATCATATTAAAGAATTATCTACAATAAAAACAGAATTCCCAAAAAATCATCTAATAAACAAAATCATTTCTAACAAAAATACTCAAAAACTATTAAAATAACATGAAACCTATTCCTAAAAGTAAGAAAATCCAAATCAGATCTTAAAATAAAACAAAACCATGCTACTCAGAAAGATGAAAGATTTTGTTTAAGGTAATTAGTCCAAAAGAGTACCAATCTAAAGGTCGCACTTCTTTCAAGGGTTTGTGGCTAGGAGTCCTACTGGAGTTATTTTCATACAAAAATTATATCAATTGACTCTCCAAATTCTTGTTCTCAAGTTTTTCAAGTTCTTCCAATCCAAGCTCATACATAGGATTAAACGGTATAAATTGTAGAAATTTAGGCCTAAACTAAAACGAATATCGAACAACACATAAAAACAAGAAACTCACGAAGTCTCTTGGGGCAGAGCCTGCAGGGAACCCCCCAGGCCTTTCCAACAGTAGCACAGCAAGCCACTCTTGTGCACTTTACTCCAATTAGTCGGTTCTTGCACATCATGTTCTCGACTTTTGTGAAGCATTCTCCCAGTCGGTAATCTACAACATAATAGTGGATTATCAGTATGCAGTCGAAAGAGCTTGGCAAAAGAAAAATAATTAATCTTATTCAGATATTGATAATAAGGCATGGTGAAGGCCGTACGCAGAAAACATTTGTTTGGGGGCGAAACCCCTTTTGAAGAATTTTATAATGAGATCCTGTAATCATTAGAGGTGTGTTCCGCTGACGACGAGGGTGCTCAATGCTATTAAAGCAGAGCGTTTATAGAATATAAAGCAAATGGAAGCTTTTATGCTGTAACTACTAGTTTCATGCTTCGTGCAATCCACAGACAGCAATGAAGAACCAACAAATTATCGATATCTGAAATCAAAGAATCGATAATTTGTTTATTCACTGCTGTCTAAAGATTGCATGAAGCATGAAACTAGTGGTTACAGGATACAAGCTTCCATTTGCTTTATATTCTTATGAGATCCTCCACAAGTTTAAAACTCTCTAGGGGGCATCAACCCATTTTATCTCCTGCTGCCTACAACTAAGGGCAGGATCAAAGCAGAAAACAAATGAAGGAAAATACAGTTGCTGTGGCTACAACTCCTTTCAGTAAACTTTTCAACAGAGAAAAGAGACCCAATGTACCCTTTGGGTTATCACCACTCTAGCTGTGCAGCAATTCGTAAACTTTGGTATACTATGTACGGTATGCCCAAATTAATGAGGCACTACACAGCTAGTGTGGTGATAAACGGGAGGGCATATTGGGTTTAATGATCATATACTTTTACATTCAGCAGAGCTGATAAGCATACTTATCTTATCTTTATTTTGAATGGCCAGCAATGGCTTAACTACCCAGGCAAAGCAAGAACTTGTCCAGCATAAAAAATCTGTTTTAAGTGAGGTTCCAATGAAAAGAGATATATTCTGAAGCTCTCATGAGTTAAGCCGAAAATGGCTACATTCGGTTCAAACATGCGACAAAATGGAGCAAAACAGATACTTACCCAGCTCGCATCGTGGACCAGAGAAACCGTATGGGCAAGAGCATCGATTGGGGGCGACACATCTTCCGTTATTCAAACAGCCTCTGCTGCAGACAGCTGCAAATCAGAAAAAAACCTCACTTTCATAAAGTAAACCTCACTTTCATACAGTAAACCTCACTTTCATCTTCATCAACTCTACAATATGGTTGATATTAGGTCATAGCCTGTGGATGCACAATGTTGCACAATACTTTTCTTTCATGCTAACTCTTAACACTATAAGAAACCCAAAAATTTGGGAACAAACAAGTAGTGATAGTGATTAATGAACATTCTAATACGCAAGTAGTGATAGTGATTAATTAACATTCTGATACGCAAGTAGTGATAGTGATTTATGAACATTATAATACGCAAGTAGTGATAGTGATTAATGAACATTCTAATACGCAAGTAGTGATAGTGATTAATGAACATTCTGATACGCAAGTAGTGATAGTGATTTATGAACATTCTAATACGCAAGTAGTGATAGTGATTACTGAACATTTTAAAACGTATGTAGTGATAGTGATTAATGAACATTCTAATACGTAAGTAGTGATAGTGATTAATGAACATTCTAATACGTAAGTAGTGATAGTGATTAATGAACATTCTAATACGTAAGTAGTGATAGTGATTAACGAACATTCTAATACGTAAGTAGTGATAGTGATTAATGAACATTCTAATACGTAAGTAGTGATAGTGATTAACGAACATTCTAATACGCAAGTAGTGATAGTGATTAATGAACATTCTAATACGCAAGTAGTGATAGTGATTAATGAACATTCTGATACGCAAGTAGTGATAGTGATTTATGAACATTCTAATACGCAAGTAGTGATAGTGATTACTGAACATTCTAATACGTAAGTAGTAATAGTGATAAATGAACAGTCTGATACGTAAGTAGTTATAGTGATTAATGAACATTATAATACGTAATTAGTGATTGTGGTAGTAATAGTGATAGTGACGTATGATAGTGGAGCATTCTACAGGAGACGGACTGATTAACAGAGTAACAGCAGCACAGTGTGGAACAAACTATTTACCTCTTTCACAGCTTCTGCCAGTAAAACCTCTTCGGCAGTTGCATCCTCGTGGGTTACATCTTCCACCATTTCTGCAATTGTACCTGCAGCCAGAGCCTCCTTGGCCTGAAATGAAATGACAGAATGAAATTAGATTACATTTACCTACTTGAATAGAAACTTCAAAATAAATGTCAATGAAATTCAGGAATTGCTTAATCATTGTCCTAAATGAGGGGGTAATAAATTAAAATTAAATCCTTGTAGCAAGACTCAGGGCCGGATTCAGCACTCATGGAAAGGGGGGGGGACGTAACACACATATCAAAGAATAATGTATGGGAAATAGGGTATTATCAAGCTAATTGTATTGTATTCTACCAAAATAGGGGGCGTACGCCTCTTACGCCCCCCCCCCTTGGATCCGGCCCTGAGACTGCTCGCTATCTATCTAATCTCATTCATGTGTCATTGACTTCTGTAGAAGAACTGACTGACGCATGATAATGACGTCACTTCCTCTTTATCTTGTTTCACTCAATGAATGAACGACCTGATATTCTTTCCTATTCTTCTTATCCACGTATTTTATTTCATGCAATTACAAACTTAATTTTCAGTCAGTAATATTGCAGACGTCAAAAACAAATATCTTTCCTCGCTCTGTGTCTTCAACTCTCCGCTTGTTAAATTGAAGTTCATATAAGGACTGATCTCATTTACACCCTGGTTATCCCCCACATGTAATATGGAGCTTATAAAGCTCAGATTATAAGTTCCCTGGCGAAGCAAAATAGGTAAGGATCGCTGAGAACTTTTCAAGTTCATCAACTTTGGTGGCTGAAATGATGTGGATGACCAAAACAGAGATGAATAATATTTCCCTACTGTTTGCAAAGGTAACCATCGTCTACCATATTCTACAACCGAATGTAGCTACGAAGGAATTCAAACTGGAGAAAAACATTGCCTTGACAACACTTTCCTATTCCATTCAGATTTCGACAAAGCACTTTTCAATACAAAACACGTGTAGGACGAGTGTTGCCTTGGCTTCAACTTAGCAACCAACTAACACCTTGTTGAGAAGCACCTTTCTGTGTCGAAAACCTAAAGCCACCACTATTGATAGCTTAACCTCTTGCTTTCTTAAGTGGGTTTTAATATGCACACGTAAACTGCAAATACTTAGAGCAAGTTGGGTTAATCTCGGTCATTCACGGTAAAATAATATCTGAAAAGGCGAAGAAAGCCAGATTCATAGAAGCTACTCAAGGTTCGAGTAAACAAGGACTTTAATTCAAGATTCACACAAGGAACATTGAACCAATGGGAAAGGTTGCATTATAAATTAAGTGAGATAAGCTCCGTGTTTATAGGTCTCTTCAAAATAGTAAGGTTTGGGAGGTGCAATGATCCGACTACCCATGCTATGCTACGAACAACGAAGTGTTCTAATCCTTTAACGAAGGCTACAAAGGAGTGCCAGTCAATTTTGATTCAGACCACATTTATCATTTCTCAGTAGAGCTGGCTTTCACATGGGTGGGATGTTACAGGGAAGCATATTTCTAAAACTAACCCAGGCTGTTGAATAGAAAGTGTAGATCATCTTGTTAAATGGGCCTAAGTTGAAGCTGTGGCTAACTCTTTTTGAAGTGAAAGAGGTATCATCTGATTGAATGGGACACATATCCTTTTGGGCTGTTCTTACCCAATACTATATTGATTCAAGTCAGGGGTAACAGCGATGGAGAGACTGCAGGAAGACTTGCTATTTGAAACCCCAGGAAAGATATTTCAATGCAGCTGGGCAGCTAAACCTTCCTCCTCCCCCATAATCATAATGTAGCCTATCTTCAGCAAACCCTTATAACTATCTTAAGCATTAAATAAGTGATAACGATCTTTAGAGGGGGCAGTTCTAGTAGGGAGGAATCTGATTGGTTAATTCGTTCTAGAGAATACAATACAAACGTTCTTTAGAATTCAATAGATATTCAAAAATAAGGTGCCAAAGGAATACCAAATAAAGAAAGTAGCCGAAGGAGATCTTATGGATTATCCAATAGGAGAGGGTTCATCTAGAATTAGTTGCTGATTAACTCAGATGAAACAAGACAAACGCTTTATTAAAATCCTATACTTTATGGGAGAATCTGTGCCCCTGAATCTTTAAGTCCTAATCGATGACACCTTTGAGCATAGTGACAGCATGTAGTAGATCAAACAATCGCGTTTCAAACATTCCTCTTGCGAGTTCCAATAACAGCTGAAACGTGGGAGGGCCAGAAACTAGTTTTATATTTGGAGAAACCACATAAACAACAGTGCTTTTTGTTGGCTGAGCAATCTACCAAATAGACTTCCTCGAAACAGTTATCGGTGTTAATGCAAAACATCACCAACGGCGCATAAACATTCATCATCTCTCGAATATTGATACTTTGGAGCTTTTAGAGATTTAACATCCTGGATCAACAAGAACTTTTAACCTGTCTAACCTTGCAAAGAAATGTTGTTACTTGGAACGAAGTCAAAATGTATTCAATATCTAAGATAGCAAAGACCACCTTTGGAGGGGCAAGGGGTGAAGAGAGGCAAGGGTTGACTACAATCTTTGTGAGTTGTAAATTTATAGTGGGTGTAAGAAAATATAGAAAGTTCCAGGAGTACTAACAAGTTTCAGAAAATAGCAGCAAAATCCAGAGTACAAGAAAGTTTTCAAAATCACTAGAATGTATCCTCTTTAAAGGTAAAGATACTATTCTAGCTTTACTCTCCACTGAAATTTTCTTTATAACTCATAGAAACTTGCAAAAACTTGCAAAACTCAAAAAAAAACAGAGACATTACAAATACGATATCTTGGGAAACAAAGTCCATGATTATCCCAGGGCCTCGACATTAAATACTTGAGCTACAAAACATCGAATAAAAAAACAGACAAAAAGGCCTGGTGGCTGTCTGAAGTAGATCATGTCATTCGATACTAGAAAACCACCAGGAAAGGAGATCAAGACGTCTCAAGCCAATTGCAAACCAAAGACTTATTTATAACTGTTAAAACAAAGGTGACTCTTTCAGAGACTATACGAATTGAACTGGAAATCTCTTGTATGCTCGGCAGAAAATTTTAAAGCCATTCAGGCCTAAAAGTTTGAGACATGAAAGGACGAGATATGTTTAATCAAGGAAACACAGAAAGCTTCTTTTAAAAACCAAGGAAAAGGATTTAATAGGACCACAAAGTAACAAAGCAGAGACTATTTCAATAGCAAAGGTAATTAGATTTCGACCTACATGATTCCTAATTGAACGAATTCGAGATAAGAACACTGATTCAATCGGAAAACGCTTAAAGGCTTTGAGAACCAAGAAAATAAAGGTCATCAAGTCAAAGACCAGTCATTGAATTTCGAAAAGTCCCTAGGCTGTGGGTGACCAAAACATATTCTTGCTCGAAGATGGAGTTACAAGTGATTCGAATCTGTCAAATTGGACATATGCTCACAATTTCTGTCACATTAGCATCTGGTCCAATAAGAAATCGTCTAGACAGTAAACAGGCACTATGGGCCAATCAGATCAAGCCTCATCTATTTTCATAATCACGCTTTAATGACGGACCAAAAGTCTTTAGTAAAAGCCCAAAGGTGTATAAAACTGTTTCTCCTTCTGCAATTTAAAGAAATAAAATTTTCAAATTTCAAATTTCAATTTCAAACTTTCAAACTCTTCTCAAAATTGTTTAAAAATTGTTCTGAAATTGTTTCAAATCGTTAGGGGAATAAATAACGATATTGGCACATTTTTAGCAATCCTAGAGAATGAAGATTCTAGAAAACTCTCTCCCTTGAAAGAAATCATGGTGCCAACTTAGATAGACACTAGTTTAGTTGCCTTGAACAGATCATCAAATGCTTTGTTCTACATCAGAAATTTCAGCTCGTCTTCCCATAAAGACGTCAATGGGGATAATCTTATTCGTCGTATTTCCCTAAGCCTTATCCTTCCACTCTCTCGTTTGTTTTGCACTTAATTCCAGGATCAGTTTTCTCATAAGTGTTGCTTAAAAGATAGAAAGACAAGTAGGAGAATAAGAAGTCAACATCTACACACCAGTGCAAACACATCTTGAGCCACCGAAAGGAAAGATATATGAATAATGCAGACGCAGCCAGAGAAAGTCAACAGTATTAGGCTTTGCAAATATAACCACTTTACGTAACTCTCAGTGAATAAGGCCTGTTTGCCTGGAAAGATTAATCCCTAGCATTTTCTCTATTCATTATCCTGACCCAATCGTGCCATGTCGAGCTAAGCTTTCCGATAAATTTTTTCAACAAAAATGGCCGAAAAGAAACATAGCGGTGGTGTAGCCTAGTGGTTAAGGCACTGGATTTCTGAACCTTAAACAACATTCGTGGGTTCGAATCCACGAATGGTCTGAACCATGAACTATAAGCCGTCAGATAACTCAGCTGTCCATCCTTCCGGGGTCGGTAAACGAGTACCCAGGATATTCGTTCTAGAATATAAATTCCGGGGGTACACGCTGCAGGTCCACACCAGCTGTAAAGCTGTCACAACCCTAGCCTGCGTCAACAAATAAATAGTCTTGCTTGCTTGCTTGACCGCTTTCCATGAGTTTCATCTCCGTATTCTATGAATAGTTTCCATGAGAATAGCAAGAGAAGTCATTCCAGTTAGAGTCCTCAACAATGGTATCTAAAACAGCATCGAGTTTACTTCGTAAATCATCCCATTAAGATCAAGCAGTAAAACAGCACCTGCAAATCATTCTATTGGAATAATACCAAGGTGAAGACTGGAGCTGAAAAGTTGACACCACGACATAATGTCCCTGCCTCATTATCAAAATAAAGCGTCTCTTTTCTGTACAAGCAGAAGTTTGGGTGTTCGAATGATTGTAAATGGATAGCCAGCCAAGTTACAATTAGGTTAGTGGGTGACACCAATAGCAGAATGGAAGCCTGAGTTAGTTTGCCCCCACCCCCACTTCATATATCCTGGTGTGAAAGATTTTGTGAAATGAATCCCTTATAGATGCAGAACTCATATCCATACAGTTGGTTACAAAAGCCTCACTTTGAGGATAGCCTCACTTTCATAATCAATAGTTGCAAGCTTACCTGCTTGGATATGAGTACAAGTTGGTCCAAATGCATTTCGGCCACACTGGCAGAGATTGGGACTCCTGCAAATGCCAAATCCGCAGTTGGTTCTACAAACAGCTACAAAACAAATTTTCAATATTGTTAATATGGTTTTAACAACAAAATCATCAAGGCATTCAAAACGCTACCTTGGGCAGTTGTAATCGATCTGTCTGATAAGAAGTAGAAAGAAGTAATGAAATGAAATGAAAAGTCTGTCTGATCAAAGCAAAATGAAAAGAAGTAAATCATAATTGAGAACTTTTGGGTTACTTGGGATGTTTTCCTCCAAGGCAGGTCGGATTAGAAAAGTCCATTCGAGACCCTCTGACACATAAACATTTGGAAAAACTTAAGAAACGGTCAGCAAATGTCATCATGATAAGAGAGACAATTAGGTTTACTTTCTACAAAACTTATATTTTCTACAGAGAATCCAAATCTACGTTTATGCGCTAGCTTGCAAATGGGCAGAGACCTTATTTCCAGCAGGGTCACAAAAGGAGAATCTAAGCTTCTTTCTGAAGCATTGAGTTTGTTAGGTTTTTCTACAAAGGAACTCAGATTCTTGAAACAAGTTTCTCATCAAGAGGAAAATGGTGTTCAACTTACCTTTGGTGCAAAGACCATTTCTGTCTGTCAGCCAACCTGGGCAGCATGAACGCCTGAATCCTGAGCCACAAATATTCGGCCTAAAACATTCAAGATAAATCGTTACAATGAATTGAATAAAATAACCAAAAGAGAAGACAATAAAGGTTCTTGAGACTAGTGAAATAAAGTTATAAAAATTTCTAGACTATAATGAACAAATAAAAGGTTCTAGTTAAGCGAAGTAATAAAAACTTCAAAAATATAATCCATGAACATTTGTTTTGTTTTGCCTTCCCAATGATATCTTTATTTGAAATTGCCGCGTTTGGTGAAGTTGAGGAGGAGGGAAAGCAAGCTGCAGATTAGCGTAGTGGAAGAGCTATGAAGGCTTCTCCGCAACTTTCCTTCATTCCTTCGCAGCGTCATAGAAGACTGTACACTGGCATTGATTATGAAAAGACAACAACAAATGTTTGAAAGGATAGAAGCTAATCAAAGGAATCCTTTGCAGGAATGCGATAAATCGTTCCATCTGTGCTTGGAAAATTGCCAAGTCTAATTGATTCGTGCAAACGTGACCAACTTAAAGAATCGCAAGCTCTAGGGCTTAAATATTTCATTTTAATAAAACTTTGTAGGAAATGGGGCTGAAAGGGCTTTCCTTTGCGGGTATCTGTCAGACAACTGACAAAGTTTTTTATAAGTTTGTTTCGTTCATCGTATTGTATCGTATTGTATTGTATCTCCTAATGTATACCAACCATGGCAGAGGCTTGCAGACTTAGCCTCGTTTTCATAACTAATAACCGAAGCATGGTTGCTACGTAAAATAGGCGGATGGAGTGATGGCTCTGTTCGAGGACGCATGTGATGGCTGGGTAGGAGGGCTGGAAATAACACCCCTTGAAGTAATATTCTGTGATACGGAAGTTCCATGTTTTATGCATAGCATTTTATTGCTTCGTTCTTTATTCTCCTCATACCCATATTCCTCAGCAGTTAAATGCCAAGCATATAGTACGGAACTTTATCATTACGGAATATGATCATGAAATGACATGATATGGATATGAAGGGTGGAGTACTGATTTCATAAATAGTACTATCTTGAAGTAGCACGTTGAAATCAACTCATACAGATAATTGGCAAAGGCTAATTCCAAATCTTACAGATAAGAAAGACTCAGCCCTGAACTTTCTTAAATTGTTAGTCAGTCGAGAACGTACCCATTCACAAACTTGGTCTTATAAAAAAGCAGGCCAGACAGTCCATGCTCTGTCTCATGCGCATCAAAGGTTTGATTTCTGAAGGACTACCCACAGATGACATTGGTGTAGAACTTAAACAGAAAAATGGAAGCCTGGACAATACACAGACCAAGAAATTGTCATAGCCGGAAGGCTGGATTTGAATCTAGTGCATTATGGTCAATTGTAACTCATATATTGGATTCATAAACTAATCCGGTATTAAAAACCGGAATGAAGGATACTTTCTATAATGAAACCATCAGGACGAAATCTGAAAGCACAACCTAGGTTTTATCCAATTGAAAGTTCAAATGCAAGATAATAAGAGAGTTAAGCTGAACGGGTTGTGTGTTTTTATCAATGAGGCCTTCATGACAAGGCATTTTAAACGGTTTCCAAGTTTGACAAAGATGATTTCTCTGTATAATGTACATTTTACTCAATACAAACGTTAAGTGGCTAGTATGAATGAAAAAACAAACAAATAAAGCTTGTACGATTAGAGTGAAAAATCAATCAAAACTGAAAGAAAGTTTATAAAGCATTAAACGAAAGTTTACAAGACTATTTCTTCGCATAATGTACACTTTGTCTTTATAAAACTTGGAAAAATACCGAGGCTCAACATTTACAAAAGACAACGGGAAATTAAGAACTAACAGTAAAAAAGTACGCGGTTATCCGAACTATGCTGCTCATATTTTGGGGCTGAGTCTAATGTTAGGCCTAAACACTCATTTCATCTCTCAAAACACAACCAAAACATCTAAAATCCACTAAAACTAAAAAGAAGACAGAAAAAGCAGTGCAAAGACTCGAAGAGTAATGATGGCCTAGACATAGGATAAGAATTAAACAGGGAACAAAGGGACCGAATCAAAACATGCAAGAGAGGCAGAAATACTCAAGTTTGATTTATAGTACTCGATGTTGAATGACTTTCGAATACAGAGCAGTGTGTCTTTAAATAGTATCTTCACTGTGTCTTAAGGTTTCACCACATGGCTCTATGCTGCCTATTAATAGTAATTCTACTGTGTGGCGGCGAATAATGGAAACCTGATATAATCTTCCAAGGCTTTCTACGCAAAAACTGGATGAAAATTGCTACCTGGAACCAGTGGCAAAGCGAAGGTGTTTGAGGCCCATTGTGAAGTAATGGGGGTAGAGATACCTTTTAGTTGTAGTCCCTTGTATTGTAGTTCTTTCTATTGTAGTCCCTTGTATTCAACCTATGTGTAGTTAAAGGGACCAAGTCCGGAGCATTGGCCTCAGGGATCCAGAAAGTAGAGAAGCCACATCTTATAAAGGTCCAGAAGCTACATCTGAGGAATGGACATGGGTTAAGATCCTGATACTTGGGTCCATATAGATTGGGAAAATACCTCCAAGGCCAGTGACTGTTATCCATAATATCAGTTTAATCTATTAGATTAATATTCTATAACATTGTATTTTTCTAGGACTAGATCTTTATCATAGTGATCTGAGAGTCTAAAGTGTCACTCTACTTATTTTGAAGACGATAATTTCATGACGATAAATATTCCAGTAGGGGGCCTTTTACAGATAATTTTCAGTGAGGCTCATAATGGTATCCACCATCTACTACACCATTGCCTGTAGTTAGGAACTCTATGGCTCAAGTTAACTGATGTTTTGGAACTTCATCAATGTCAACAAGGGCTGCACAGTAACAGTTGTTGTGACTGTCAGGCTGTACAAGCCCACTTGATCCATGTACTCTCTTGGCTTAAGCTTGTATTTTCATTTCGTTTTTATTTCTTTCTTTCATCAACAAAAGCAGTTTGAAAACGGGTTGATCTCTGATCAGACAAACTGTGCTTGAGCCTGAATAACGCTGTACTTTTGGCTTGGCTAAACGTTCAGCATACGTGAGCAACAACGACAAAAATGCCCCGAGAAACAACAGAAAAATGTTTATATTTAGGCCTTTATCCAAGCTACTTTACGAAATTTCAATAAAAAACAGTCAGTCTTTCAACATCTAGACTAGCAATGGCTGGCAATGGCATTTCAAACATCATTTTCTCCCCATCCTTATAATGACATGTCTGTGTTGACATACAAACTATGTTGATTTTTTCACTTTTGCCTGTAGCTTTAGATATCCTCTACATTGACAGGCAGTTGGACAGTAAGTTAGGGACATGGCTCAAGAGACAGTAAGTTAGGGACATGACTCAAGAGACAGTAAGTTAGGGACATGGCTCAAGAGACAGTAAGTTAGGGACATGACTCAAGAGACAGTAAGTTAGGGACATGGCTCAAGAGACAGTAAGTTAGGTACATGACACAAGGGACAACGGACAGTAAGTTGGGTACATGACTCAAGAGACAGTAAGTTAGGGACATGACTCAAGAGACAGTAAGTTAGGGACATGACTCAAGAGACAGTAAGTTAGGGACATGGCTCAAGAGACCACGGACAGTAAGTTAAGGGACAATAAATTAGGGGCATAGCACTAATTCCAAACTTTGATTTTGAAATGCGTACTGATTACTTTAGTACTCAGTTGGTAGAACATTCGAGTTCTAGACTTGGCTATGCTGCCGAAACCTAATAGGACTATATCCCACCTCTTCCAAAATACAAAACTAGAATGATAGAGACCTTTCTATATGCATACCTAACCAACAATGCCTACTTTTTCTTGTTTGAGCTACTTTCAAAATTTTGTTATACCAGAACATTGCGATCATGATCATCATTGAAAAAGCAGGGACTTTAACCAAGCCTACCCATTGATAACACCCTTTCTCTCCTAAACAGCCAATGAAAACGAGTTGATGGAGAAATCAGACGGAATTACTTACGCGAATGGGAGATACGATAGGGTTGTTTTGCAAAACATGGGGTTATTCGCTTGATTTCTCCTATTATGAAGGACTAGACATGATTTGAAGGGCACAGCGATGCTACAATTGCGGCCACGACGCAATTGGCAATTGCCCAAGATAACAAAGATGAGTTTAGACCCATATTATCGTCGAATAAATGGAAAGATCTAGTTTTAAATCTCTTACAATGGCCGAACCGACAAACACGATGTTTCCAAAGTTATCTCCTACCATTCAGAAAGGAAATACCTTCACAGTCAAACATACACAGTTTTTTTGTAGGCCAGGTGCAAGTTGCACGTTAAAATCTGATGTCTCTGAAGAGAAATTTCTTAAGACAAACCACAATTACATGAATGGAGATGGAAGCCAAAAGAGAAGGCAAATCTATTAGCAATTTCATCGTCAAAACTATGGCAACGCATTTTTTATGACGAACTTAAGGAACTTGAGGGCTGAAATCCTAATGTGTTGTTCCTCAAGGGTCATTTTTGGGCCAACACTGTTCTTGAGTTACATGAGTCGAGTGACAATTAGACCTCAGAGGGCACCACTCGATGAGCGACGTCATATTCAAATCATTAGAGCTCCAAATATAGATTCCAACTTATCATGAGAAACTAGGGGCCGAAGAATGGGTAGTAGTTAGCAAGATATGTGACTAAGTGCCTACTGAATGCAAGGTAACAAAGTGACAAATACCAAAATGGCCTAAAATCTGAACTAAAGTGGACTATTTCAACAATAACCATGAAAACTAGTTAAAGGCCCCTCTGCAACGTTCATGAATTGGGACTTTATAGAAAAGCTCGTACATCTAAAACAGGCTGAAATTCCCCTCGAAATTCTTAGCTTCACATGCAAAGTTATTTAGAAGTGTTACCTATAAAAAAACGAGCAAGCCAATCTAATAAACAGGGAGAAATTTCAAATATTGGAGCAATAAGAAAAAACAATGGCTTACCCTCCTCGCGGTTGTTGGTTCGGTAACTGCGGGTTTCCAGCCTTTGGAACAATTTGACTATCAACTAAAACACTTTGGATAAACACGCCCAGAAGAGCTGATAAGCAAAGCACCGTCACCATGCTTGGGTTGTTTATCGTTCCCCTTGTATGTTTGTAGCAGTGAGTCGACTACAACCTAGAATGTAAGCATAGTTTTAGAATAACATCAATCAAAATTAACAAACAGCTTTGTTCCCATAAGCACTGAAGCCTGTAATACATAAGTTACGACCCCAAGGTCTTAAACCAACAGGGGGGCTGAACTACGTACAAAGTGGCACTCAAAATGTAAGATATGCCCTTTCCTCTAGATATGGGTACAAGTTTTTTTATAAGAATACTTGGGTCTGATTTCAGCTGTTTTTCTTAGGCTTTGGCTTTTAGTGTTCTTGGGAAAGAAGATCTTATAGAAATGAGAATTGTAAAATGAATCAGGGTATTTGGTTATGAAATATTATCCAGTTTTGAACTTTGACATACATTTGACGGGGAAAGGAAAGGTTGGGGTAATTTTGCGTTTATTTTTCAATAAATTTCAATCTCAGACCATTCAGGCTAATTTGAATTATCTATTTTAGAATCAGAATCGAACGACTCTAGATAAAGGAAAGTGACAGAAATATGGTGCTAGTGTTTGCCCCCAGGACGTTTTCGCGGATTCACGGCTCTTGCCCTTGCTGTATACAGAGAGACAAGGAACCTTGACATTTCTTTACATTTTTCAGTCGTGGTTAATGCGTTGGTTGTCGTAAAAAGCCCTGAATTCCTACTTTCACAATAAAACAAAGCAAATAAAACCGTATCGATATCTGCCAGTATTTAGATTTGTAGGATTGGTTCTTCTATGAAGGAGCCGCCATTTGTAAAGAGATTGTTCTATTTAAGGCTGGGTCCGTTCAGGACGGGTGAACCAGTAGAACTCTTCTTGAACATAGGCATTTATTCATTATGTCCTTTCAGACGCTCAATAGCAACGTGAACTTTTGCATGAAAAAGTGAACACTTGTTTCTGAGACTCGTTACATCCATCATTTACATGAATTTCATTGGTGAACAAGATAGAACGTGAGGCTTAGCAATCATCTCAAACTTGAAAGGCACAACGCTTCATGGAAACTTTTTCATAAAGGGCGATGTGGAGTATTGACCAAATAAGTATTTTGCATTCTCTTCTCCTGCACTGTTTTTCAATTTTCCAGTGTTTCAAAAATTTCAAAAGATCCCAAATCAAGTTTTTTATGCCAAACATCATATTACTTCATGTAAAAGAGCGTGAATCTGCGCAGAAGAGAAAATCTTGCCTGGCCAAGAGTCCACCCCAAAATCAATCCAATCACCTACCCCCTACCCAAAGCAAAAGTTCACCCCGTTGCTAAGGGACCGAGGGTGTGCCAAGATTCGATAGAAACTTTACATTGTTGGGAGCATGCCAGAAATCAAGAAACAAAGGCGTCTTGAATAATGTTAGGTGAACCAAAATTGATGAAATGATAATCTTTTGTTTCACTAAATTCAACAGTCAGGTTAGAGAAGTTCAAAGTGGTAGGCCACAAAATTTTGAGAAATATTTCGATCGAAAACATCGTAAACAAGACTTCATCACACAATTTAGAATTCAAAGCTTCGTGAAACAGATGAATATTGCATTTGAACGAATAACACAATTTACCCATCACATTTAAAGCACCCTGTTTGCTCGCTAGTGCAGTAACTGAGAATGCAAAAAGCCAACGAGGACACCTTGTTAGGTGGTAGCATCACTTTCAAGCAAAGAGCCCTGTCTTAAATAAGACTATTAATTGGTTACCATTCTCAACCCAGACCTCTCGCTTAAAGTGCACCTTGTGAACTTTGAGCATGAAACTTGGATACAAATTTCTGGTCCATTTCGAAAATCAAGACAGTTTCCGATATCCAAAATCAAGGCATCAAAGACTGCAATAAAAGAAGACTAAGACACTTCAAAGAGTTGGGCTCAAGTAGGACGGTTTTTAAATCATCAATTAGATTTTAATTCTCGATTACCCTAAATGATTCAGAGAGGAACTTTTATCACTACAAAAAGGTGAAAAGAGGGTTGAAAATAGAGTTCCTTACATACACGCTTTTTTTATAAAGAACCTAGCTCAGGGCCTAGTCTTTAAGTTCCTTATTTTAGGATCTCTTTTGACCACTTTGTAGTACTAAAAGTTCCTTAGTAAATCCTTAATTGTAAGTGTTTACTTAGTAGAGAGGAATAAGTATCGACGCAAGAATAGCATTAAAATTCAACATTTTGCAATAAACTCGTGATAAGGAAACCTATGAAACATGTTATAACACAAAGAGGCTTAGGCTAGGCCTATAAAACGTAAAAATTAGTTATATAGCCATTAGAGAGGTTGCATATCTACACCGAATAAATATATGCAAAATTATAAAGTTCCTTAGTGATTTGACCTTTAGTAGTAAAAGTTCCTTAAGTTTTTCGAACTTCGACATGTAGGTTCCTTATAAAAGGTTCTTTATAAAAAAAAGCGTGTATAAGTGTGTACCGTACGACCTCCAAATTTCGTTTCTTTGCTAATTTAAAACTTCCGTTTTTATCTCTCTCTACCGATACCTTACCTCTCTACGGCACATCAAACGAGAAAAGTGTTGGTTCTAACAAATTCGGTGTATTTGGATACACCTTTTACATTCAAGCTTATATCTAAATCAACCAATGACAGAGAAGAAACGTTAATTTATCTATCGGTCTCTTTTCCAGTGCTATTTTTGTTCATTGTATTTGCCAACAGTTTAAAAGTGAAACCCGAGAGATATCCAAGCTAAATCTAAATGGATTTCCCAACTACTTTCCTCCACATCAAATTCTACATTCGTTTATTTTATTATAGATTGGTGGTATTAAAAATAGAAGTCTGGTTCAGGATTGTATCGGTTTAGAATTACTTTTGAAACCCAAGCACTCTGATAGCAATGTTTTAGTTTCATTCAATCAGCACCCACCAGGCAAGGCTCAAATTTGCAACAAAGCCACCCGGGTTCAAAAATCAAAATAGGGCCTATGGTCTTGATAATCAAGACGTCTTTCAGAAAATGTAGGGGGATGGAGAGAAACAAAGACTTGTGAAGCCTTAATTTCTGCCACAAGTGAGTGAAGCAAAATTTTCTGCCATAAGTAAAGGGCCTTAAGTATAAGATATCTGCAGAATGTACCAAAATTTGAATAAGAAATTATGGAATCGCAGAGCAATGCCCCAAAAAACCTTGTACAATTAGGGCTAAAAGACTCACAAAATCTCTAAAAATCACATAAATTTAAAAGCTCTAAACAGTATATACTACATAGACTTTGGAGTCGATTTAAATCCGGTTCAAAACCATCAAAAAATATTTTGCTATTCAAGACTTTCACATTATCGGGATAAAAATACGCGGAGAAATATTTTCCGCGCGGCCACATCGAACTTTCACACAGAGAAAGTGGAGTAAAGACAGGTCGAAATTCTATTTATAGAGAAAGATATTTGACTCGTGAATTGGCGAATAATAGGTCTCTAACTGTTTCACAACTCATGAAGTCATCATGAAGTTAGGTGTTAAGAATGTCACAAGAATTGGATTGGAAGCTACATTGATATAGCCATGTCAGGTCAAAGGAAAAAATCCAGAGAAGCCAAAAACAGCCTTTTGAATTTCGAAATGAAAATGCTGACCCTTTTTTCTAAACCAATAAAAAAGGTGTTGGTGTTGACCAGAAAATGGGAGAGAGTGCAGGAAGGAGGGCTCAGGCTCCAGTTGCAAGAAGTTCTCTTTCACGTCGGCACAAGAAATGTTCTCTTCTACGTCAGCACAGATTAAAAGAACTGCGTTTTCGTCTGTGGAACGCTCTGAGCCTCTAGGAACTTAAATCTGTTCAGATGCCTCACACAGAGAGGATGTTTCCCTCGAAGTGTTACCTAATTAATCACTTGTTGATGACATGACGAATTATCAACAATATGATGCTGAACAGACAAACCAAAACAACATCCTTTGAAAGTACTTTTGGATTTCGCTGATTGACAGAGGCTTGAGTTGCTGTGGCTAGGCCCTCTGCCTTAGGCCCCGTCCACACGTATACGTTTACGTTTTGTAAACGCAAAGAATGTTTTCCGTCCACACGGATCCACTAATCAGTTTCAGAGCGTTTTCACCTGTCCACACGTAAACGCTGAAACGACTAAAAACGATTGTAAAATATCAACACAATCTCGTACCCGAAAGTCATTAAGAGGCTACGCATGCGTAAACTGCCTTTGCAATGTTTTTGCGCCGATTTCGCATGTCTTCGGCTACCATTTTTGCAAGACACAACATTATTGGTAGAAATCATGCCACCAAAAGCAAGTAAAAAGCAAACAACTGTCGAAGCAGCAAAGAGTGAAGCATATGTTTGGAGCGTTGATTAAGTAGAGCTACTTTTGCAAGTAAAAAACGAATATAAGGTTTCCAAAGCAATCAAACACGTTGATTGACAAACAAGAACCGAGGCTAAAACGTCATCGTTTACAAAAGTATGCGTTTACGACCGTCCACACCAAGACGCGAATACAGCGTTTTCAAAAGTATCCACTTTGGACAGCGTTTTCGAAAGTATGCGTTTAGGGTCAACTGAAACGCCGTTTACGTGTGGACGCAAGGTGTAAACGTATAAAAAAGTATGCGTTTACGAACGTAAACGTATACGTGTGGACGGGGCCTTAGCCTCAGCTCCCACTCCAGAATAAAGGATTCATCCTATCCAAGATTTCATTTGGTAGAGATGATAAATCATATTGAAATAAAATGCAGAGGCAACAGATTTATGGCACAGTTAGATCTTCCAAGCTTTTATTTCCATCATCTCAAAATGATTTGTTATTGAAGCTATTAATTTAGGCCGTTAATTTAGGTCATTAATTCAGGCATGAGCTTGCCATATGTAGTCTGCATCTGCATGGTTTTATGGAATCCTTTCAGATTTCTAAAGATTTTTGAGATAGTTGGGATTTTGAGAGATTCTCAAGATCTTAATCAATCAATATCCTTGTGAGTGATTTACCCCTGAAACCTGTGGACTCCCCTCTGCTTTTTATAAGAAATTAGCTTGTTAATTTTTCTCAAAAGGTTATCAGAAAGTTTGTCCATGTACTTTTTAATTATATGCGTATAAAAAGGAAGTGAGGGTTGTAAATTAGATTGATTGATAGTAATTCTAACAGGCAATAGCTTATATTTCAAAGAAAACACCATGGTGGAATTCCCAGACTGCAAACAGTAACACAAAGGGCCCTTCTCCACTGAATTCACACTACTAACATCAGGGCATGACCTAGGAATCAAACACCCAGCCTTGTCAGAAGCAGCTTGGCACAGAGGGGCTTCCTGCATAAACTGTTCCAGCCTCTAATTCACGTGACTAAAACAAACCCATGCAGTCACTAGAACAATGCATATTTCTCTCTATTTATCAGTTGGAAAACTAAAAAGGGACATTTTTCTTTTTTTATTTTCTTTCAATTGAGTTATAGTCTCTGAAATGAGCTTCATCTCTGCATGGTAGTGTGTCATAACAGTTAAGATTGTTTGATATTATGTCAGAAATACAAAGACTCTGGTACTTCATAGAAAAGTTATAGTTTATAAACATGTACATCCTTGTTATGAACCATTTAGACCTGCTGATAGCAGAGCAAATGTCTCCATTTTTTCCTTTTTCATATCACCCACATATTTTTATAAGAACCTTTTTTTAAGAAACCGAAACTCTACAAAGGCTTAATATTCATGAAACTGAGCACATTTTTTCAGGCCACCATGGCTGTACACAGCAGAGGGCAAAGGCATCCCTCTCCCTAGGAAATTTCTAAAATTATAAGATTTCCTAAAATACCTCCCCTTCCCCCCCTCTACTAAAAAAATTCTGTATACAGCTTTGAATGCTAGAAGCTTTCAGACTAGGTAAATTTTCAGTTCCTTTCAAAAAACTGTGTATGCTTAAACAGTTGTCCAAGTGAGCTATAGGTTTCTTTATCTGAAGAAACAAACTAGAAGTAGGCATGCGTATATCTTTATCTTATCAATTCTTATGATAAAAAATGTTATGCAGCTTCTAATGGTGAAGGTGGCTGAAAAAACAATGGAAATTGAACAACACTCAGAAAAATTTCAGGTATTCAAACAACAAATCTTATCAATGTTAAAATGAAGTTATGTAACAAGTTTAGACCTACCTAGAATGAAATGAATTTTCTTAGAAGACATTAGGCCTATGAATATGTTTTTTTCAATGTTCAAAAACTTATAAAAACTGTAAAACATGATGTAACAAAATCGTTATCCATTTTAATTTTACATTGTGCTCGTGAGTTGAGTAAAGAGTAATGAATTCATAGAGTGCTCAGCCCTTTCTCTTCAGAAAAGGTTCAAATACTCTGTTTAAGTTAACACATGTTTTTCATAAGAGGCTGAAATTGGCCCAGTTCTTAAAGTTTCTTGAATCTTTTGAATCTTAATACCCACTAAAAGTTTCTTAGAAGTTTCTAAACATTTTAAGTGATGTTAGATTTACCAAATGACGCTGATCATACATATTTTTATTTTGATCTGAAGTCTGAACAAAAACACACATTTCATCTGTAAGGACCAAGTGAAAGACTCTAAAATTACAATTTGTGATAGAGACATGTAAATAGAATACAATTAACAGCAACTTTGATTGCATTGAACGAAACATCTAGGTAATTTTTGGGAAAAGATATCATAAATTGCCCATTTTGAGCAAATAGTAACATTTGAGTTGTTTTTGAGTTGTTGATAAACAACTTACATTAGACAACAAAAACAGAATGCTACAAACTTTCAGTTTTAAAATCTACCAACTAAGCTGTTATTTTCAGTAAATAGGTCCTATAACTGATATTAAAAAAGGCTTTCTTACAAAGAATTATCTTCTTTCGAAAGCTATTTCTTATAAAAAAATGAGTGTTTCAAAAATTCCATAATTCTTGTCTCCACCCATTTCAGAAAGATCGCAGTTTATTCTCTAAAACCATTTCTAGATTAAAAACAAGAACAAATTATAGCAGCGAAATTCTAGCTTATGAAGAGTGAGTTTATTTGGCTATGTGTGTGAGCTTATTTTAAGAACTAAGACCACCACTTAATTTTATTACGTAATATAAGGATTAAACTAAACTTTAAGAACAAGAACGGAACATTCTCAAGTTCAGCTTAAGACGGTTTTTTAGAACTTGTTTACTTCATAATTCCATACGTATTAAAAATACCTTGGCTGGTCTCCAAAAAAGAAAGAATTCATATAAAATCAACCACTAACAGGTTGACAAAATAATTTTCATGTCGTTATGGTATATTTTTAAACCAATTTTCTCAAATTTGAATCCTCGGTAGGAAAGGAATCCTTTTTAAAATCCCATTATTTACCAAAATTGCAATTTTCTGAGTTTTTAAGATAAACAAAACCATTCATTTGTCTCGCGTCGTACCATCGAGTCAATTGTTTTTACGTCTGTATTTATTCATTAACAATGTCCGGTTGGAATTGTTTACTTTAGGAATCTGTCCACATCCTCTCGACACAAAAAACAGGGCATTTGCCCGATTCATTCGCAAACACAAAGAATTATAGACATCGCCGCCACAGTTTTGAAAGTTCAATTTGTCTCGTAACACCCAAATAACAAATGGGCATTGAGTGGAGAAATGCGATTCAAGTTTCGTGTTGTTTCCTCTGCACTGTCAAACTATAACAGATCAGACTGGATGAGAACAAACACAGACAAAACGAACGAAATAACGGAAATATCAACGGAATTATAGTCGACTTATCGAGAAAATCTTCATAGTTGGAGAGACTTACTTATTTAAGTGATCAAACTTAATCTAAAATCTCCCTGTATTTAAGATTTAGTCCTTCGTTTTGTTTAAGCACGATTTTGCACTGATCTTGTTTTGTGTAACTAGTCCTTGATGGCAACCAATTTTCATTCAAAAGTCTCTACTTCCAATGAAATTTGGAAATAAAGAAATGTTCCAATTTCATACTTTGTGATCATCAAACACCAAACTACTTTCATATTTGTTTATTATAAATCAGTGATTAATAATTAATCCCGATTTATGGTAGAGAAAGACACTTTCTAGTTGAAACTTGGTTTATGTAGAGTCTCTATTGAAATTTGGTACCAAAAGTTTGGTGCTTTTTTTACCAATAACTGTTTGTCAAATATTTGCTAAATTTCACATTGATAACCTTCATATTTTATAAATAAACAAACAATTTCTGAAACTACCAAATTCAAATAATTCATGATTCGAAGTTTAAATCCGTTTTGAAAGACCCCTGCGGCAGCCCTTTGAATAATTCTGAGAGCCAAATTAATGGCTTGGTTTGACACACAACAAGCACGATCGGAACTTTTCGAAAGAATTCAGAAATTCCTTACCTCGGCACGGGCAATAAATTCTCGAACGCCAAGACACGAGATCGTCGATCTTTTGGTGCTAACGGCTTCAACAGAGGATCGAGGCCAGCGACGGTTTACAACACGGGTACGCTCTGCCTCGACTGAAACCTTCTAATCTGTACGCATAAAGAAAACTTTGTAGTCTGCAATTTTCCACACTTGACTGTTTCTCCGACCGCAAGTTGTCAAACTTCGGATGAAGCGTAACGCTGAATTCTCTAAGTAATTACATACTCCCAAAAAAGGCTTAAGACCGGAAGTGACGATTCTCTACTTCCGCACGCTGCAGAACAAAACAAACTTCTCCTTTTGTTTGAATTCGTCCAAAGATTTAGTGGAAAATTCATTTATTTCTGTAAGAAACTTTGATGCGAAAATCAGTGGGAGAATAAGTTCTGAATTTGTTGAAATCAGTTCAGTCACACACAGAGGGAAGACAATGCAAATGCACCACGCTCAAAACCATTGTTCTCTAGATTGTTCAGTCGGTGCTTCAGACCCAAACATTTTGGCCTATTTATTTTGTCTCCTAATTACTCCCAAGTGGCAGATCTTTTAAGGTTTTGCCTATTATTGACAGCTTGAGAACAGGCTTTGTTATAATGCGATTTCATTAATGTGGTCCGTGAGAAAGGCCTGTATTATTTTAGATCCATTACCAGGGAGGTCGTGGCTGGGGAGGTAGGGGGTAGGGGGCCATCATGGCCCACCCAAACCCAATCAGAGCCAATAGAAGGTCGATGCAATGCCAATGAAAGCTTGAGTTGTTTATCATTTTGTGGACCCCAGCAATTCAGCTAACTTTATACGAAAGAGGTGTGAAGGTCATACACTCTTTTTTTATAAGAACCATTTAATTTGATTTAAATACTCCTATATTTTCAGCCTGAAATATTCTTAAATTGTTCTTACTTTGATAATAATTTGGAAGCCTGGATTCGCTATCAGTTGTGTTAATTGGTTCAAATATGGACTCTCGTGACTATTTGATACATCTGTGTGCTGTCAATTTGCTTGTTTTGTAATTATTTGTCAGTCTCGTGGTTATTTCGTATAATTCTTATATTGACCTTGAAATGATCAGCCTCGGTTTGTTCTTAAATTGTTCTTAAGATTTGGCAAAATCTGAAGCTCGTGTTCTTGTAAAATTGTTCTTATAAAAAAGAGTGTAAGTGCACAGTGACGTCATAAAAATGAAGACGGGGGGCATCATGGGTTTTCCAAATCCGAATGACGTCAACAGGTCGGTTTATTGACCATGTGACGTCATTTTCGGCTTAACGTGCTGCCTAGGCCCGGGTCTTTTCAGTGGCCTTTTCCAGCACAGCCGCGGTAGGCATTTGGAACTATACGCTGCAAATACATAGCTTGAAAAGCTATCTCTCAGTTGCTGTGTTTTGACACTTTTTCAATTAGCAACAAGTCAATAAGTAAAAGCCCTGAATTTAGGCCATGTCTATCTGCAGAAATACAGCTCAAAAGACTGACACTCTTTCTCTTGGATTGCTTTAATACTACACATTTTTTAATAAGAAACCTAGCTTGGGTCCTAGTACTAAAAGTTTCCTTATTTTTCACCAGTTTCTAGTACTAAAAGTTTCTTAAAAGTTTTTTATTTTTAGATACGCACTTAACATCAAATTTTGCACTTTCCCTCGCATATGTCTTGTATTCAAGATTTGATGCCGGTTAGAGTTCCGCATACATTTCGCCCAGTTTTCACTCATAACTGTGCCGGTATATTCATTTTTTTCATTTTTATAATACTGACATGTCTACAAGATTTGAACGTAGTCATAAAACAAACATACAACAATAACACTACAACTACAATATGTATAACTTTAAAAACGAGGAGAAGAAAAAATATCTTACCACATTTTATAAATGTAGAAGTAGCAATGATCAGATAAATTTGTATAGTGTATAGTGTAGACGAGAGACGAAAACGGCATACACTCTTTTTTTATAAGAATAATTTTATAACACGAGCCTCAAATTCTGCCAAATGTTAAGAACAAGCGAAGAACAAGTTGAAGCTGGCTATTCTCGCTCAATATATGAATTATTAGAAATAACCATGAGGCTGAGAGATAAATGTAAGAAAAGCAAATAGGCAGCCTACTGGTATGTCAGGTGGGCCAGGAAAGTAGCAATTTGCATAATCAACATCTGCAATAGCAAAAACAGCTACAAATCAAATTTACTGGTTCTTAAAAAGAGGGTAGTTCTATACCGTATTCGGCCTTCTACTTGTATAGTGTAAACGCAGCCTTATTCATTTATAAAAAAATAACCAGCAAACATAATTTCTCATCTACTCAAATCATGTCCATAATAATACCAATGGTAGGGATAGATAGCTAGCTAGTCTGTTATTCTTAGCACAGTGTGAAGCAACAGTCTGAACCGAGCAAAGTCCAGTTGCTTGTTGAAAAGTGTAGCAGAGAACACAGGGAAACAAGGCACGTGCAGCAAGAAGTGTCCAGTCCGCTGCCCGTCCAAATACAAGGAAAAATCTTGTATTGAAAGACGATCCTTTGAATCGAATAGAGAAAAAGAGTGAAACTCTATCGGTTTTATTTTTGAACGGTGACCTTCCAGATTCCAGGGATTAGCCAGGCAGAAAAATAGGCCAGTTCGGTCGAAGCATTGTTTGAAGATGGGGAATTTCTGAAGGCTTGCATGACAAATGGACAACCACAACCTAAGGACGATTCATGAAATCTAGCACGCTTCCATTGAAACCGAGCACGCTCACTGGCAACGACTTTGACCACGTTTGCATTAGGAAGGGATCCAAACGGGTACAGATCATTTGGAATCCACATTTTGGATCGGTGCCCACATCTGTTAGGGTTCACACTGGAAACGATACATTCCAGATCGCGTATGCATTGGGAACGATTCCAGGTCCAGCCTCGCTTTCAGCACTTCGACCTGGCACTGACACACCCAAATGGAAACGGAGCCAGAGGTCTAGGTGTAAGCGGAATACCGAACCCTATTTACACCAGAACAGATCGAAATAAATCTGTGCGCAAACATGCACGTAGATACACTAGGCTTGTGGATCCGTACCTTTTTGAGTTTGCTATCTGGACAGATTTGGGGTCACTTTCCAAGGTGTGTTCTTTTGGTTCGTTCAGGTATAGGGTAACGGCTTGAACCATTCCCAAACGAGTACGGATCAAAGGTAAATTTCTCTGCCTGTTCAGAATTAGATCCACGTCAAAATGCTGGAAATGAGGCTGGACCTGACTGATGATCTATTCTAGTGTTAATCTGGAACGATTCCGTTAGAGTGTGTAAACGAACGCTAGTAAATGTTGGCACGGATCCAATTTGGATCCGTACTCATTCGGTCCGTTTCTAATTTAAAAGAGGTCTTGTGATCACCAAGAAAAACAAAACTTAATTAATGGAGCAGACTATGGAAAAATCTCTGTTAGATGGCGAGAGTTGGTGAAATGGAGAGTCCAGACAATTCAAATATAGGTGACTGTTTAGCCCACGCCTCCATTGCTTACAAATTTGTGCGTTGTTTTGGCGAACGACAGTCTTTTTCAATGGCGATTTGCAGAGTATTCTGTGATGAAGTGAAATCTGCTTTCATCCTGTTGTAGAATTGACTTGGTAAAAAGTAAATAACTTAAGAATTCAAACTACGACTGTTTTTCTTCAACTCTCAACTGCTATTTGTTCAGAAACCAATATCTTAATCGTGAAAGTAAAAGAGAGGAACACTGTTTTATGACAATAAGTTCAATTGAATCGAGCACTGTTGAATGAAATTTAGTTGAATTGAAGGAAGACGGCATCAAAACACAACATAAACCACGCAGTGTACCAATAATTCCACCATCTTTCATTAGTCCAATTCTACCCCTAAGCATCCCGTGATGCATTGCATTATCTAAGAATTTGCAAAGAATGCTGGGATGACATTACCCAGCTTTCTTTGCGCTAGACGGCGAATTTGTAGTCATCTAAAAAGGTAGAATCAACAAGAGAGTAGACCATTATCAGGACGACTATATTTAGCTATATTGAAAACTTGCCCTCTGTTTCGTCTTTAATTCTGAAGTAGAGGCTCCTTAGATTGCTGACCCAAATTCGTGACCCTTTGGTAAGCTGGGTGATATAGGTACTCCTAGCCTTTTTGCAAGAAAAGAGAAAAACTATAAGTAACTGCTGAGAAATAGGGAATTTGAATCTCTCAAATATGCCTTACAGCAAAACAATTATGATAGTCCCCAAACTGAATTAACTAATAAAATAACAGGTATTTAAAAACTATGAGGCTGTTTTTGAGAAATTATTCTAAGCTAGCCGAAATATTTCTCAATTTAATTGCTTTTATTATTTGTTGGAGATAGCATAGAATGTTTTAAGGTGTAGTTGTACAAAAAAGGAGATCTTTTCAATCAAAAGGGCAGACATTTCTTATCAGACAAATTGTTTTAATTCCCGAAATATTGTGGTATTGTTATCGCTTGGATTGGTAAAATATCCCTTTATGGCTGTTTCCAGCAATTATCCCCATTTTTCAGGGATCTTTTGAGAAATTCTGATCAATTTGAAAAACAGGAAACTCGGATTATAATCCATTTAGATTTTAAAGGCTTTGGTTATAATTGTTATTAAAAGTCAATTAAGCATTTTGTTTTTTGCTAATTTGTTGCAGATAGCACTTAGAAGAGAATTTTTCCCTTCCCACCTTCCAGCCGACATGTGTCCGGGGGACATTTTGAAAAAAATTCAGGCAAATCCTTAATTTCTATGCAATAGAGCAGTTTTATGCACTGGGGCAGCCTTTGAGGCACTAAACTGAAATTGGGTCAGGAATATTCCTTCGTTTCCATAAATCTTTCACGCAAACAAACATGTTCACTGAAATCATCGTTAAAAATGGCTGCCCACCACTGCGAAAATGATTGTGCCTAGGCCAAAATTAAGACCGCTAAAAATTACGTAGAAGGCCATAGTCATTTCAGACATATGTAGTTTGAAGTTAAGTCATGAAATCACAGTCATTTAGAAGAGATGGTCTGGAAACAGACTTTGTCATGATGCAAACTATAGGCTCAGGCAGCCAATCTCCATATGCAGCTAAACGTGCACCAAGGGGTATGTTATAGTTAAGTATACTACGTTATAAGAGTAGTATAGTTCTTTCGATCTACTGCCATAAGCTCACAGTAGCTATTTAATGTATGTCAGTTTTCGGAAATTCTAACTTTAGGAGCTTTTAAATTAAATAGTCAGTAAAAGCAACATTCATTTTGCAGTCTGTATCATTTTTCTGTTTGAAAAATCATTTGATGCGAAAAGTTTTAAGCAAATGATTTGATTATTAAAGAAACATTTCGAACTTGTCACCCTGCGGAGTGTTCGTGCAGTACTGTTGGGGATATCATCAGTACCTAGGAGGGTGTTCAGTACTGTGGAAGAAAACCAGCAGTACTGTTGAGGGAGACTACAAGCAAGGTTAAGGTAATACCGAAATGGCTTGTTAGTTTCCTCTACAGAACTGATGGTGTCGACCCACAGTCCTGATAGTATCACTCCACAGTATTGAACATCCCCCCAGTAGCAGTACTGAATTGTACCCCTCCCCCCTACAGTAGATATGATAACAGTGCTGAATATCTGAACACAGACGTTCTGCAGGGTAATGATACCTCTTCGATCCTACATACAGTTGCAAAAGAACGTGAATTCTACCAGCCCCTGTCGCCTTAAACACACACGAAGCTCAATACAGCACGTTTTAATAATTCGAAATTCATTTCTTCCATGTTATTTCTTTCTGTTTGTCATGATTGAACAGGGAAGTGAAATGAATTATTACATATACTCGATTGATATGTAAACCTGTTACGTAATACTTCGGCCAACACAGCATATCATATCTTCGGGCTGACACACCCAGCCCCCACCAGCTGTCGAAATTCGTTTCACCTCTGTTGATCAGTTGCATAATATTTCTAACAAATGGCCGAGCCTTCTGACAAATTTCATCATTTCCCGCCAATTGAAAACCCTATCTCTGCCATTGGCTATCGAGGAAACGTTCCATTGGCTTCTATTAATAGGGCTTAAATGTATTTTCGAAACCATAAAGCTGGTTTTTTGCCACAAGTTTCTCGTAAAACACAACGCTCCTTTCTGATTATTATTCATGGTTAACCAATAAAGACAGCTCGTTAACTTGAGTTGGAAACAATATGAAATATCTCGGCTCCTTTCAAATGTATCTTGAAATCTCCTAAGAGCCTCACCTCCGGAGGACGTGTTGTTCAGTGTTTCAAAATGAAAGAAAATTTGTCTGTCATAGATTAGGAAAACAGAAATGATTCCAAAGTGCACACATTAGGTCAAAATTTCTCGACTTCTGTACAACTAGTAAAACTTCAAGAGTTACCACAAAAATATTTCAGAGTCTTACAAGTTATTTCTTGAAGTATTAGAAAAAACTGCCCTGATTAAGTCTTTTGAAGTAGGAAAGGATAATGAAAGATGATGAAAGATGATGACAAATGATGAAGTTAAATCAACGAAACCTTCAGGTGACTCGCTGCAATTTCGTCTAAAGACGATTTTGAAGCATCATAGAAGTCTGTCTTTCAGGTCACACAAAATAGGTTTATGCATGCCACAGGAAAGGACTTCATATAGAAAGTGATGAGGGGGGTCACACAGCTCATTTTCGGAAAAAACAAAATTATACTTAACTCTGCAGAATAATGCAATGTGCTGCAAGAGAAACCTTCCACTTATGACTGATTTATCAGATCTTATCAATAACCACCTCGAAAAATATACTAATCACACCCTAAATAGCGTACCTAAAGGTGTACTAGACATTTTCCGTCACTTACTATGGGACACAGTTACTGTTAAAAATAACAACAGTTAGTCTCCAAAACATTTTTCCCCAAATTTTCTATCCCCACTTTTATTCTATCCCGACCCCGTAATTTTATAGATTTGCATTTCATATGTAGCAGATGTTATGTATTTTATCTTACTTTCTTTATTTTTCTTCTCTTTATTATTATAAATTTAAAAAATTGTACCTGTTTATTATTGATTGTGTGTTTCATTAAAATATGAATATTGCAGTTTGAATCTTAAATGACACATGGCTCGAGAGCCCGCGTGGGTTATTTCCATGTGTCATTCAGCAACAATTTCAGATACATTTATACTGTAATACCTGATTTTTATAACATTTCATATTTCATGTATTTTAATATTGAAATTGTTAAATCCTATTATTGTTATTAAAAGCTGAGAATACACATGAAACTGAATTGAAATTGAAGTCCCCACTGGAAAGTATGCTAGAATAGGCCATTCTAAATAGAGTAAAAATACGATGTACTTCTAGCAAGCTCTACATATGTAATGAAGAGGTAGGAATGAAGAAAAACATGCTAGAGTGATGATGACCAGGAAAATCTGAAACATAGCGAAGAATAATAACTACTTAAGATTTGCGTCCTACACTCATCAGAGTAGTGCGTCAGACCAGTCTTTGATCGGTTACAGAATTTGAGGATGGTGAGAAAATTGGAAACATAGCGAAACATAGTAACTTAAGTTTATCGTCTGTCACTCAATAGAGTAATACGCCAGAAAGATAACGAAAACAAAACCCTGGGAATTACTATACCCAGATGTGGATCGAAATTAGCCAATCAGAAAGGAGGCGAATGATTGGTACCGATCAGAGACTGAAAATGTGCAGGAAAGAAAGACAATGGTGAAATAAAAGAGGTAGGAATTTATAAGAGGGTTTCAATGGACTGCACACGGTGAGAGATGCGAGTGATTGTGGTGAGGTGCGGTGCTTCCCAATCAACAAGTCGCATTGAATCAGATGTTGCATGACCTACAGCTGATACACAACAATAGAAACAGTCAATTGGTTCTGAACCCCGGCATGTGAACACACGATACTGTGGCCAAACTATTTCTCCTTTTATCTCTTTTCTTTCAACGTTCGGTTCACCAATCCACAAGGTTTTATAGCAGTTTGATCAGCTCGCATTTCAGGGGAGAAAGTGTTTCTTTGTATGTCAGAAAGTAGTTTAATCAGAAAGAAATACGCCACAATTCACAAATTAAGTCAGAGAAGTTCAGTTTTTAACTTTCTTTTCTGAATTTTCTCCATCGTTCAGTTCACCAATCCACAAGGTTTTATAGCAGTTTGCTTAGCTCACATTTCAACAGAGATATTGTTTCTTTGTGTGTCAGAAAGTAGTTTAATCAGAAAGAAATACGCCACGCTCCTCTCATCAAGTCAGAGAAGTTCAGTTTTGAGTTATTCCTGCTTCTCACAGAATGTCGAAATTGGTTTCCCAAAGGGCTATCTTGTATACAATAAATAGAATATTCTTGAGCATAAAATATTCTTATACCAATCATACCTATATACAATCAATAGAAGTATCTCACAGGGGGACAAGGTAGTTCTTCGTCGTCATCTTCATTTGCCTCGAATCCCAGTGTTAAGTCGACGTAATTTGATTTTCTGTGATCTGCTAGCAATGCCACCAAGCTACAAAAGAATAGAGAAAATAAGAAATGTATATTCTGAAAGGAATACTAAGATGGCTGGACAAATCTGAAACATATAAAACGTAGTTTAGTCAAGCCTTTATAAACCGGACACCTCGTTAGCACGGACAGTTGTTGCCTTGAATCAAATGGCAAATGTTGTATTTCCGTACTCTATATAACGGACTCCTCAATAAGACGGAAACTTTGACAAAGTTCCGTAGGCCATAGACGTTGTTACCCTTCGGAACGTCTATGCAGTGCTATGGAGGGTTTCCAGTACTTTGGAGGCTGTGGAGGTAATACCAAAAAAGCTTTTTTCCTCAAACGGTTCTGAATATTCTCCACAGCACTGATGGTATCCCTCCAGAGTAATGAATATCATCATAGGTTTTGATAGTATCCCCCCTCATTATTGAACACCCTCCCCCACGTACCAATGGTATCCCCACAGTACTGATGATATCCTTTCACGGTACTGAACAAAGTTGCTTGTCCGCTAGAAATGGATCAATGAAACCTAACGAATATACCAAGTGTTATATCTAAAGAATGATAGGATACAATTCTATAGAATTCATTTTCGTATAGCTCGAATGAATGCCAACAGCCAACCACTTACCCAAGAAATAACTACACCAAACACAAAGTTATATACCGTAAATAAAATCCACCTTTGGTTCTAAATAAGCCACAGAGAAGTATACATAGAAAAAGAAATAAGAACCCATTGAAAAAGAATGTACTTTGCAAATTTTGATAAAAACAAAAAGATACCAGTAGGTATATTTCTACACTTCAAATGAAACAAAATATCTCAACGTTGCTGCACTATTTCTAGCAGTCTTCTCGGTTCCGTAAGGCCTCCAAAGACTACTCTAATTCCCTTTAATGCCCTTTTATAATGCTCTCTAATGGAAACGTAATCTTTGCTATTTGTTATGCCATTTTTCCTTGCTTCGCAGTATCAAGCTTTAATGACATTTAAGTAGACCTAAGCTCTTTCAGGCCGATACCTTTCAATACAGTTTATTTTTCTTCATCACACATCACGTCTCTTGTTATCACATTGAAATTCACATCAGCCCTTCGGCAACTTTCAACATGGTCTATATAAAAAGCATCAAAAGTCAACACCGTTCTCTGTTTACTATCCTTTTACCGACTTTCTCATTAACCCGAAAATTGAATAAACAGCGGCATATAAAGACACCACAGAGGTATTTGGCCTTAGGCCCTGTGTAGACCGTGCACAGAATCAGATCAGACACAGGAAAATAGAGCCTGCGAACTAACGAGCAAAGGCTTGCAGATTGCAAGTTTAGTGTATGCACAATTTATGCATTATTCGAAACAATCTTTAATTCGTTTACGCTATAGCTTGATATTCATTTGTATGGAAAAAGTCATGCTAATCGCCTTCTTTGGATTGAAATTGTCAAATCTTGCTTCCAGCAAACTTTTAGCAATCTGGATCTGGAAGCTGAGAAGCTCCGAAAGGAGGGAGCACTTGACCATTTTCAGAACTCACTTGTGCATAACATCCCTTGAATAGTGTTCTCTACAAATACACACAGTATGTGTTACATATTTTGTAGAGGAAAGAATCAACCGAATGAACTCTGCATCTCGCTTACACTCTTTTTTTTAAGAACATGTAAAATCTATTTGAAGCTGGCTGTTCTTAAATATTCTTCTATTTTCAGCATGGAATGTTCTTAAATTATTCTTACTTTATTGTATCATTGTATTAAATTGTATTGATTTGGAAGCCTGCTTTTGCTATCAGTTGTGTTAATTGTTGCAAATTTTACCTCTCTTGACCATCTGACATATCTATGAGCTCTCGTTCTACTTTTGTTGTAATAATTAATCAGTTTCATGGCTATTTAATATAATTCTTATATTGAGCAAAAGATGGCCAGCCTCGGTTTGTTCTTAGCTCGTTCTTGAGTTTTACGCTCGTGCTCTTATAAAATTGTTCTTATAAAAAAGGAGTGTAGTACATCTCCTGATAAGTAGTCCCGACAAGATGCATAGTTAAGTCTCTCCACTCTTTTCTCCACACTATACATCACACTCTGAAGATAGCATTAGCTAGAAAGGCCTTAGTATGCTTAAAATGTTTTTATATATATTTTCTAAGAAAGAAACAAAGAAATTCTTCAGATCTATCTCGACGTTTTGGCTTATCTGCACTTTTAGTATCATCTCTTTACACTCTACATCTATATTCATCATGTATCAACCGCTGTTTTAAAGAAGTTGAGATACAGACCTTCGCCATATGTAGCTATTATCATACTTCTTGAAAAGGACGGGGAACTCCTCCCTCTTGACTATGCCCCTGATCTGGCTTTATATCCAAAACACTTGAATGAATCATTTCCTCAAAATCAAGGAGAGTTTCCTGAACGTGTTTGCTCGTTAGTTCCCAGACTCTATCCTTCTTCGTTGAGGTTCGCGTCTTATGCATAGGCTACAAACCCTGCAAACCCATTGCTAACTGATGTTTTCAAGAAGATGGAAGAGATCTTAAACTTACGGCTTTGGTAATCTTTCGGGATGTCCAGGGAAGATAGGAATGTAAACGCATCTCGTCCCTTCCATGACCATGCTTACTCTCAAATCATACTTATCCTAAAATAGATGGAATAGAATTAAAAATAAGAGATAATACAAACTGAATTATGTGTCTTAAAAAAGACGGAAACAGAATCAAAAGTATTCCTCGCTGATTACCCTGTCTAAAACCTTGAATCTAACAAGAAAACATAAGCTGAAGGGGCTGTAATGTTTCAAAGACCTAGTGGTAAAAACTAACCAATGTGTAGGAAGTTCGTGGCTTCGACCCCGGGTCTAGTCAAGCCGAAGGATCTTAAATAACAGTTGAGCCTCTTACTCCGCACAAGTAGATTGAAGCCTGATCACTTATTGAGAAATAAGTGTTGCTGTAGTATTTGAGGGACAATTCTGCCAGTAATAGGGGCTATCACAATTTGCGATTTTTAATGGGGGGCAAATGTGGTCAGTAACCTCTAGGGGTAAGGCAATGGATATTTGGAGAAGTTTATAAACGATTGGCTACGTGTATCATACACATACAGTCAAACAGAACATAGGAGTAAGACAACTTGAATTAATTCGTTTGTTTTAAGAGAGAACGATTCAAATAGAGAAATATGCAGAAAAACTTACAGAGCAGAATGATAAGTCATAAAATAATACCTCAAAATGGCTGACGAATTGCTGCAAAGTGAAACTCGAATTGCCCTGAATTTCCCATCTGTCCCACTCAGTAAAAGTCACATTGTCTCTAGTAATAAGAAATAAGCAAAACATTTAAGAAATCGATGTTTCACATGGAAATGTTGCCCAAGATTCATTCTTAAACAATGGGTTTATGGGTTTACAGCAACAGTTGAGAGCATAGGTTTCAACTTTAGCAATTTTTGCTGTTCATTTTAAGTCAAGCCATTTTTTTTTGGGGGGGGGGGGCGGGGGTGAAAGTCTTGTTTAAAGTAAAACATTTTCTATTGATTTAGAAAAACAGGCTTTTTTCTGGAAATATGGGAGGGAGAATACATCCGTTCCCCAAAGGCCTGTTCAGCACAACTAAGGCCCCCACAAGGAGTCAGCTTTCCTATACTTCTCCAATACGAGCCTTACAGGGTTCATCCAATGATTCAATATGACCCCATCACTAGGCACAACTGAGTAGCAGAAAAAGTATTGCTTACTTGATCGTGGTAATAGTTGGTTCTCCGGGGATGGAGAGAACAATGATAGGAACAGCAAGGTTCAAAAAGCAGTTTCTCAGCTTTTCTACTGGGAAGCCAGCAACGACTTTCACGAGTTCAATTGCTGCCTAAAAAACAATGAAAAATTATTCAACTATCGTTTTAATCTTCATAATAGAAAGAAGCACGAGGCTGATTATCTAAGGTCTAGAGCAGGGTTCGAACCAATGGCAATTGGTTGTCGTTACTCAACCAAATGAATCAGTGGTCATTGACTCGAGTCCTACTCGATCTTTTCGATTCTGTTGTCAAAAATATTGGATTCTCGAGAATATTTGTCATAAAAACGACTTTGCATAATATTCTAAATGAGAAGCAGTATGGAAAGAATTCTCGTTTGGCCCCCTTTTTCCTCATCACGAGCCTTTCTAGTTATTTGAAAAACATAAAAACAAAGACATTTTTGGAATGCTTGCAATAACAGCTTGTAGTTTGCTAGGTTTGCTAAGATTCTCAGACATGAGAAAAATTTAATTTTGTCCATCTAAAAGCTTCATTTTGCAATTGTCTGCAAATCTTAACTGATCCTGTCTAGGACCGTTTCAGTCTAATCTTGTTAGTTTTCAAATCACATGAAAAAGAAAGATATTTCTCTGCACACTTGTCTCAAGAAGTTCGTCTGTGGTGCCAAACATATGAAATACTGAAGATGAGCAGGCCTAGGAGATGTGACCCAGAATGCATTTTGTAGAAAAGACCAGTTGACAACACAAGTACAAGAGAGCATACCAGACCAGCTATAGCAGCAGTTGTTGTTGCAATCGCAGGAATTATTTTGCCAGCTATCCGTTTGGTTTTATAACGATCCGTCGGTTCAATATGATACATTTCTGCACGTAGATTCTATCAAAAGAAAAAGGTTTTAAGCTCTTTAGAAAGTTTGCGGATCATTCCTTAACATACTTTTTGTACGAAATGGTTATCGTTCTACCTTTAAATGCAAACCTTTTTAAAGTAGCTCATTTTGGAAGATGTGAAAATAATTTCTTGTCTCTTTCTCCCTACGTTTTTAGTCATCAAAACTTTCATATTCATCTAATATTATCCTAAAAAATAGGTGAAAGAAGATATAGATAGAACATATTTAGCTAAAAGTAGATTGGAGAGATGACTTACTGCTGATTTCAACCAGCTATTAACCTCAAGGTCACGCTGTCGATAAGATTGAAGACATTATTCTTCATATTCAGAGCTTAAACAAAGCTCTTCATGGAACTGATGTTAAATTGCAGTCAGAGAAAAAGCTCCCAAAGTTGCCTATAATTTCTAAAACTGAATTCTAAAAATATTTGGTCCAAATACCTGATCCTACTAAAGACTTTTGGAATTCAATTGCAGAAATTTTAAAGAATTTTACGAGCCTTTTCTTTGATTACAATTCAACTTCAAATCCATGAGAGACTACATAGACATGTTTGCTAGAAGGATACCGCACTTGGTATTGATGGGTTTGCTAAGGTATCTCCCAAACTTTGATATCCCAATCTACTTATGAATGGAGACAGGCAATTCTATGTGCAGGTGAGCTTATTTCAGATGAAATTACGCTAAATGCTCACTCTACAATTGAACTTACCGAAGCTGCGGTAATGAAATCGATGTGGTTGTTGCTGTCATCGTCTTTCTCGAAATCTTCAGGAATCATTCGGAAGGTATCTGGAACATGAAATAGAAAAGTCTTTGATTGGTAAAGGATAGCAAGGAAAATCTGAAAAATAGCAAAACAACTAAAGGTCGGGACAGTCTCTAATCAGAACAGAACTACAGGATAACAAGATAAATCGGAAACATTCCGAAACACAACGTCCACCTAGGCTGAATGTTTGACATTTCATCAGAGTGGTACGAGAGAAAGAGCAACAATCAACTGTGGAACCTTACGAATTGCTATACTAAGGGCTGGACCAATGGAAAAACGAAATGAATGATTGATATAGTGCAGAAACAACATTAAAACCCGCGCATAAGAACACCTATTTTGGCATTTCAGGCATCTTTGATATTTTTTCATATAAGAACAACTCGTTTTTCAGGCAGATTGGGTTCTTATATAAATGGTACTTTAGCTATTACCTAAAATACGGCCTCTGTGTTTTTAATCCATGTGTTCTTATACCCGGGTTTTTACTGTCATCTGTTTATGCTTGAAAATAATCTAAAGAAGAAGATATGTTCGTTCAAAAAGAAAAAATCTAAATTTCCCGCTTTCTCACGAATAGGGGAGCAGCGTTAGTAATAGGGAATATGGTTCTCCAGAATATATTACACATGATTGTCGTTCTTCAGAAAACAATATATGCTCGAAAACACACAGTGCTTTAGGGGGGAGCAAATCAACAAGCCTAATGAGATCTTGGGAATTATCCAATAGGAGAAGTGGCGTAGCTAAGGTGTTTGGGGCCCTTGGTGAAGTAGGAGGTCTGGGACCTCTTGCCAGTAATTTTTTACATTTGGGGGCCTCTTCAGGGCCCATATCCGAGGGGTCATTAGTGGTTCGCCCTAAAGGTAACCACCGACGGCTACGCCACTGAATAGGAGAAGTTTTCAGTAAAAAGTATCAATACGACCCCTTTTACTTCGCTACACTCATTTTTTATAAGAACCAGCAAATTTTATTTGAATTGTGTTAATTGTTCCAAATCGCCACTTTTCTGGCCAATCTGACATCCAAAAGTGATTTCAATATGCTTGTTTTTATTTATTTCTCAGTCTATTTCTAATAATTCATATATTGAGCAAAAATAGCAAGCCTCAGCTTATTCTTAGCTTGTTCTTAACATTTAGCAGAATTTGAGGCTCGTGTTCTTATAGAATTGCTCTTATAGCAAAAAAGTGTATAAGAGCTTGATCCCAAAACTCGGTCAACAGAAATGAAGAACTGGAAATTCTTCAGCTTGATCTCAGTTCAGAGTAAAACCGCAAGATGCGATAAACATCCTCATCGCCGTGAATTAAAACAGCCACCAAGTGAAACATTGGTGACCAGATTCAATTAGTTAAAGAGAGGACAATATCAACCAAGAAAAAAGTAATAAATCTAGGTATAATACAATCAGTGCCTTTGAAAAAAGCTAAACGTGTAATTTAACGAGCTTATTGACTTAATCCGTATAATCCGCTTTGAAGACCAAGAAGACAATACGATTACAGTTTAATTGACAAAACACCATCAAAATTGGAACATGGCTAGCGCATCTTTCTTTTTTATAAGGATTTTTCTGGGGCCTCGCTTTTCTTAATTGAAGATGGTGACATTGTAACCACTGAAGCTTTACTAGCTGGGGGAACGTCTGAGCAGTACTACTATCAGTACTGTGGAGCGTTTTCAGTACACTGTAGAGGGATACCATAGAGTACTGCGAAGGATATTCATTCCATGCAGGGTTTCCAGTACAGTGGGGTTACCATCAGTACTGTGGGAGATATCACCAGTACTGTGGAGGGTGTTCAGTACTATGAGGGGATATCATCAGTACGGTGGGGAATACCATCGGTACTTATCTTACATAACATCGGTACTCTTAAAAAGTATTTTCTATTAAAAAAAGAGTTTAATCACTTTACTTTATGATCTACTAAATGTCTAATTACTTTAGTCTGGTTTTATCGAAATTGCTTTTGAGAATGGAATGACCTAGGCTCTCATTATTCAGTACTGTTGGGGGTAGCCAGGAGCTCTTTTGGTGGGTATTTGGTGGGTATCTCTACAGTGCGGTATTCATCTCCCAGATGACGCTATCCCCCAAAGTTTTGAACACCCTCCAGTGTACTGATATTACCCCCCACAGTACTGAACATCCCCTACAATACTGAAGATCCTCCACAGGACTGAAAACGTTTCGGATTGGTTGATTGATAGGTTCTTCTTAAGACATTGGTTTGTGCCTAGCCCTGACCCTATTCATGCATTTATTTCCCCTAGAATGAAGGAAATTGAGTTTTTGTTCAGAGAGTGAACATTTGACCGCCAGAATTCCACAAAGATAAGGATGAAAAATGAAAATTTGATGGTGCACCAGTCTACCTACCGATGTTATCAACCTGATCTTCACAGAGGTCGTTCAAATATTTTCGATATTTTTCCATTTTACCGACATCAACCTCGTCTTCATCAGTTTTCTCTTTATTGGGATCTGTTTCAATGTTCTGAAAATAAATTTGATAAATTCGCATTATATTGAAAAAGCTATTCTCTCATCTGATGCTATCTTTTCAGATATTGGTGTGTAAGATTCGTACCTTCTAGCCAGAGAGCCAAAACCGTAAACCCAAATTTTATTCTTATGCTAACCCGAAAGCGATTGAGTAGCATCTTTAAGACAAACCTTTGGTACGACTTTGCCAAGAATTGAACATACGATTTTTCGAAAACGTAGTGAGCACTGTACCGCTATGCAAATGCTAGAACATCCAAATTGATCAGTAGGGGAGCAACTTTAGTAAGAGTGGATCTATTTGATTTTTTTCGTTCTAAACTGGATATCTGATTGGTTGCTTCATTCTAAAGAAGGGATCTGATTGGTTGTTTCCTTCTAAAGTGGGGTTCTGATTAGTTTCTTTGTCCAAAGAATGCAATACACATTTTTTATTCCAGAATCGATATTCAAAGACACTATGTTTCAGGGAATACCAAATAAAATAATAGCATCAGTAGATTAAGTGGATTATCCAATCAGAGAAAGTTTAACCTAAGCTGCACACCATCAAAAGTGATGGGAAATGGAAAAGATAAAAGATACCAACCTACCTTATTGGAAAATTGGAAAACTGGCACCTTCACTTGAGAAATGAAATCTTTTACCAGCGATTTATTTTCGTCCTGAAAGAAAGGAATTTGAGATAGCCAAGTAGCAAATCACTCAAAAAATCGAAACTTGAAATCAAAAGTCTTGAACAATCTTGTAAGCTTCAAAGATATATAAAAGAATTCTCAGAGATGTTTTTATACCTCGTTCTTTAACTTGATGCCATATAATCTGGATAGCAATTTCGCTGTACTAAATACGAAGTCATAGTGTCTACAAGAAAGAACAATAATTATAAGTATTTGTGCATACATTTTTGAAAAAAATGAATATTCTGAACATCTGAGACTTGCACCAGGTAAAATTTTGTTTGGTTCCTCCATAGTCTTATTCATTAAATATTTTCTGACAACTCACAAAATGACAGCTATGTTCAAGCTCTAAACTGCGAATCTTTCAAAATTATCTGAAGATGTCTGCTTTTAATAGCAGATTGTGTTGGAAAGCTCAAAAACTTGGCATTTTCATAAAAATAGCTTTGCAAAACGTGCATTCCGAAAATTAAAGGCTACCCAAAAAGGCATTGATTTCGAAGGATATGCTTTTGGTGTTTGAGCACTGACTAAGATTTCATTTCGAGTTATCTAGCTTTTCTAAAGACAATTGATATTTGTACATACGTTTTGTTTCCAACGTCGAATTCGATGGGCCTTGGAGGTCTTTTAGGTGACTGCCAGAAGAGGGCTAACGAGATAATAAGGTGAATTCAAAACTAGCACATAATACCCTGCATAGTAATATAAAGTATCGAATAAGCAACCTTCTTGAAATAGGTGCTTATTCGAAATAAAGTGGAAAAGAAGATTGTCGAATAAGTATGATAAATATTGACGATGGTGGGACGAAGATATTGATGTAAATAATTTTGAAGAAACTTTTCATATTTTATTTCTTTGAGAAAAAAGCATGGCTGTTGAAATATTTTTACGTGTTTGTATCTATTTGATTTTCCTTCACATCCAAAAAACAAAATGAATAAGTTTCCCCTTGAATAAGCATCATATGCTGAAGAATCATTATGCAACAAGTAAATTAACAAACTTACTTCCATCAGATAGCTTGGTATCCAATGGGAACACATGCAGCAGCTGTCTAGCCTGTGAATATAAAAAGTAGAGCTCCATCATAGAAAAGATCTCTTCTTAACATCATAACCACTTGAGATATTCAATTTTTCTTGAAAGAAATAGTTCACACAAACACACACACAAAAACAGATTTTATATTCCGGCCGTTTTCTTTTCTAGCTGGGGTTGACCGGTCCATGGATTTGGCAGTACACATGATTTTTTGGAGCAAAGTTTCCTGAAGCCAACCCTTTTAGGCACCTCTTACGACACGCAGGGATACGGTGGATGAATTATGACCCCTGCCCCCCCAAAAACAGGGGAGGTTGAAATCAAAAATTCTGTACACAATAAACAGAATAAGGGAGGGGGAAAATCTCCTACGAACAAATAAATGGGGTCAATAGAGAGACTTGCCCCTCAATGGAGTTACCTTGTGTTTGAAATATTTCTCGAACCGAATTCTTCCTATTTCAAGGCAATCCTTCCAATCTTTCGGCTTCCCTTGAATCAAACTCAAACTCGTGACAAACTCATTTGGAACCTGCAGTCCATTATCAAGTTTCTAAAACGAAAGAAATATTTTTCACTAAAATAAATGAAATACCTTTCAAATGAAATACCTTGTGGAGCAATTGCTTAAAGTGGAAATGAAACCAAATTTTTGCTTAGGGTTTTTGCATCAACAAAGAGTTGTTAAATTCAGAAAAACTGAGCCAAATTTTGCCCTTAATCAGATGTTCAACTTATATTCCAAAATAACCCTCTGAAGGACTGGGGGGAATAGAATAGAGGGATATTCACGCATTTTGGCTCTCAATTTTGGTAGGTAGCAAGTTTATTCATTCATATCACAGCTATGCAACAAAACTCTTTCTAATAAAGTCAAATCTAGCCCAAAGTGTACAAGAAAAGTGTGATAGCACGCGTAAAATTTTTCATACGTGCGATATATCACACTTGTCTTATGTCACACGTGTGGAAAAAAAGGTAGGCTGGCCTTACCTCTTTTAGTTCCTGGAATGACTTGAATTCATCCCAGAATTTATTAAAGACTGATGGTTTGTGAGTGAAGGTGGAATTGAACTAAAAAACAAATATTCAAATTAAAGTTCGATTCAAAAGACAACAAAATGTTAGTTGTCCTTACCATTCGTTCAATTAAAAGAAAGTAAAACATAAACCGTATGATAATGATGTGGAATAGGTACTAATAAACTACTAAAGCTTTTCGTCTGATACTAGTAGTACGTTAGAAAGAGAATGAAACCAAACAAATTGTTATACCCAGAAACACAGAGGGGGATCGAAATAGACCAATCGTTCCAGGCACACTACTAAGATGAGTGTCAGACAAAAAGCTTTAATGGGTAATATTTTTCATTTTATTTCCAATTTTGATCGTTATCTTAAAATGACAAAATCTCGTTATCAACAATGAATATAAAAGCAAATATAAAGTTCGTAGAAAATGAGATTACCTTGTCTTTGGCCCATTGAATAGTGTGATCTATCGACTGTGGAAAAGACTTCAACGTGCAATACGGAACACTCTCATCTTCCGGATCTGCCTGGCTGGAGTAAGATTCGGTCAGGTGAGGTACAATAACCTGCGGAGATACCGGAACAAACCACATGAGTTACAATAACATAACGAATCTGGTCATGTGGGGTACAGTTGACAGCCCAGTTTACTACTTTTTTCAGGCATAATATCATAACTCTAGTCGATTTTGTATGCATTTGACCTTAGTAATAATAGGGTAATGGTCTGGAAGCCTTGTTTGTTTTTCTTTGTTTTATCCTCGATTTTGAACTGATCTTAACCGTGAATAATTTTTTTCCAAAACATTAGAATTTGGCTATGTGAATAAACAGAAAGGTTCCATCAAATTATATAATGAAATATTCGATCGATTTTAGACTAGCATACTTCGAATAATCAGCTAAAAGAAAATATTTAGTTTCAGTTGCTCAATCATGTCAATTTAGATGAAATAATGACACAAGGTTTAGGCATAGTCATAGTAAAAAGTTAACAAAGACATACAAAAAAGGCTTCCAGACCATTCCCTTTATTGACTATGATGTTACTGTGAAATTTAGTTAGAGGTGAAACCGAACATCCCCGATCATTTTGTCATAACCAAAGGCTACCAATAAAAAGTATCCTCTATTCTATTGGGATCCAATACAAAAAACTGCAACGATTAAGTCATACCTAATCTTCGTGTACAGTGATAACCAATTTGTGCACTGATAAATGTAACAGGGTGCAGTGACAATATCATTCGATTACAGACAATCATCTGTTTGCCACTTCACACATATTTTTACAGTCAGATCCAAATGGGCCTTTCAAGAGATGTAAGAAAAAATGATGGGAAGGTCCCCTCGTAATTGGTTGCTTTGCTTTCATAGAAACAACCAACTTGTGCTTTTCTTTAAACTTTTGTCTTTCAAGTTGCATTGAGTAAGAAGCTGTACTGAATGCTTCCTATCTGAAAAGAGTTTTAACGCTATAATAACACCTTTCCTCCACAAAGTGTGCTGACATTGTCATCTTGTTTTTCACAAGGAAAATCAAACAAACCTAGGTTGAAGTATGAGAATGTGGAGAGTGTAAGAGTCAGAGAATAGGAAAATTCATCAAAATGTGGAGTGATAAATTTTTCTTAAAAGTAGTTATTGATTAAATGATATATCAACTTTACCTGAACATGTCCTTTTGGGCCAAGTGTTCCAGTTTCTATCAGAGGCTTTAAGTTAGTTACGCATCGACTGAAAGGTGAAAATGTAATGAATAAAACTAAATGAAAACCAAATCAAAGTATTTGAGATTGAAGCGGAGTAAATAGATCACAAAGAAGGGGACTTATATAAATATTATCAAACTTTTGATGGGGGTTCATAAAAATAAGCAAACAAAACTTCTCCCACTAGAACTTATTCAAGAGAAGGGACTATTTGGAACAATGAAATTAGGGGCTTACTCAAAGGTAGGCTAATTCGAAGGTTTGAATCACCTGTCAACGTATCTCCTGGCCTCCACATTGTCCAAAGCATTCACCACAATATTGTTTGACTTGAAAAACTCATCATTATATGTTTGTTCTTCTGTTTGTGGGCAAACTGTAAATAATAAATTCTTAAATGATAGGAATGAAAAATTGTTTAATTCGTCAGGTTTTGTTTTCGATCTCTCTCTCTCTCTGACGTACTACTCGGATGAGAAGTCGCAAAGCTTTAGTGGTTATTATGTTTCCCTATGATTTTCCACACCATTATGGAGTTCTGTACCGATCAAAGAAAATTCTTAAATGTCAATAAAGATAAAATCAAATTGTAAATAAGATAAAGAAAAAGGAAAATAACACCCAGGGAACAAAGAGTAGGGTTGAAGGAAACACTAATGAAGAATTAGATGAAATCAATTTTTACCTTTGTCTTGTCTTGCAAGTATATTCAAACCTGTAAATAGATAAACATAAATTTTATGAGATGAAGGATCATTAAATGCTTGGAAATATCTCCAAAATATACTGAACATATTTCACGAAAAATATGGCTAGCGTATCTCCTGATCAGGTTAGATAAATTCAAAAATAAACCATGCTTGTCTTAAACGTTTCGATAAAATCTTCATCAGTAACTGTTCTTACAATGATTTGGGGACTCACCTAAAAACCTCCTTATCAGGTCATTTGTTATTCTCAAAAATCATTTCGAAGAACACATCTACATACCAGGATTGATCTCTTTGGCAGCAGCTGCAGCAGTAATCGATTTCGGTTTCTAAAATAAAAATCATTTAGAATGCTCTTATTTAGTAAATTTGGAAAATGCTAATTTTTTCATGCAAATGAACGAATATTTTTACCCTTGGGCCATACCACTCTCAGAAAGTTACATTTTGATCAAGGACCCTTGGTGAGGTGAGCTAGGTCACCAGGCTAGCTTACTTCAGTGAGCCAGTTTTCAGCTCTCCAAATGATACAAATAGAGGCTCTCATGAGTAAAGCACGAAACACAGGTCAGATTAAAGGATAATTCAATCTAATTAGAAAATGAGTGATTTTGATTATAATTGTCTTTTTATCTCTAACTCGAGAAGAGAGTGCCTATCCTGGCTATAGTGCTCGATATACTTGGGTATAGAGCAATTATAAAGCAGAATGAACACATTACAAAACAGACATGTCCTTCTGTTACTCTGAGTTTCGTGCTTACACACTCGTCAGACAGACTAGTAATTGTCCTTTTATGTAAACGGTACAAGCCTGATGAGATCTGCTTTTTCTTGGGTTGGTAGAGTACATATTTTTATCATCCTACTATAATATGTTATATGATATGTTTAATTCTATTCATATCAATATACTGTACTATACAATGTTGTACAATGATATGTTCATATAATGTTATTTGTATACTATGTTGTTCTCTATAAACAAAATTGAATTGAATTGAATAAATGTTACCTGAATGTGGTGTGATCTGAATAAGAATTGTCGATTGAGATTAGACTTCTCAATCAAGTCGTTGTCAGTAATAGTTATTAGGCCATCTTTGCCCGTTCCTATTCCAAGCAATGCGAAGTTCTTCAACATCTCACACCCGATAGCGCCACACCCAACCATAAACAGCCTCAGATTGGCCAGTTTTTCTGTCAGCTCTTTGCCAATGGTACACATTAGAGAGCTCTCTCTACACAGCTGTGTCGAAACCACGTGATCTTGAGTTGACAAATCAGCAGCGTCTAACAGAAGCCACTGCTTGATTGGTGTGAATTTCCCAGTGACTGCTTTGAGAGTCTCTTGGGCTGCGATGCCACCGATAACGGCGCAAAGGGGTGCGAAGGAGCCTTTGGCAGATCTTAATAAGCACTTTAGAGCAACTGGACAGATATCATCGACTTTATCATCCAGACTGTCATTTATAGAAGCAGCTATATTCGCAAGTTCTTCACGATCTGATTCGATGCTTGAATCAGGACAGCGTTTGAATCTATCTTTGAATCTATGCAACGCAACAACGCAAATAAAGTTTTGTAGCTTCATATCAAATTTAACGTAGTCAGCCAAGAGAATATCTGGCTTTTTCAGCTCCGATTCGAGAGAGTTGAAATCCATATTTTTCGATGCCTTTTTCTCGCAAGCAATGCCACCGTGTTGGTATTTTTGGTATGAAGTGGTATCGACATCAATGCTTAATTGGCTTGGGGATTCATATTTGACTTTGAAGCAACGACCATTCAGTTCCGTCATTCCATTTATCTCTTTCAGCTCAACCAGGTCCCCAGACTGGAGATCGTGTTGTTTATAATCGAGTACAGTTATCTCAGCCGGGTTGTTCTACAAAGATAAATATAGGTATGAACATGAGCAAAGAAACAAATAGGCATTCATCCTGTGATTTTTTAAGATGAAAGGATTTGTCAAGAAGCTAGATACCTGACCCGTTTTAAAGACAGGGATGTGGGGTATGACCAGTTTTTAAGAGAGTAGGAAGTTTGACTGGATCATCACCAGTATCTACTTAACGCTTTTCAGGGATGTAGGATCCGGGGGCACTGGAAGCACGTACCCTCCCTAAGATTTTGGAGAAAAACATGAAGTGCCATTTTTTATTTCAGATATTGCCTCTTTCTTAATGGAAATAGTGCTCTCGAAGCGTCGTGCTGCCTAGTTAAAAATGCTCCATACGTTTCTGACGCTACTCTGAAGTAAAGAGGGCAAATTGGAGAAGCTTGACAGACAGCACCAAACACTAAAAAACAAGTAATCCTACTACTTTAGGGGAAGAATCTTTTAACTTTGGCATTAATAATTCTTTCTTTTAAGCATTAATAACCTACTAGCACATATCTGAAAAATGATCGGTATACAAAGTCTTGCTGAGAATTAATTGAGCTTACATTTTTTATATCACCAATCAAGAACTCCCTTGGCTCAACACCATCCGAATCAGTTACTTGAAAATCATGTCCGAAGTCACAGAACAAACTTGAAAATAAACCAAAGACATCAGCCGCTATAAACTGAAAAAAGAAGAACACATGTAACAAAATGAATACCTTATTTTGAGAAACAATAGTGCAGCATACAAAATACCACAGAACAAATTAATGCAATCAGAAATTAAAGCGAATCGCCGAATAAAACAATATCATTTTATCAAATTAACGTCTTATTAATTGAAAGGGAAGATGGGCAACTCTCATTGATGTTTTAAATGCTATAGGGATTCGAATGAGTTTAAACAAATGTGTGAGAAAATATAATGAGAAAATTATATACTACAAAGTCTGTATTTCTGTACTACGAAGGCAATACTCTGGTTTCCCACTAATCAAGTGATGTATCATCCAATGCACATCTCCTGATCTGATGAGTGGAAAACCACAAAACAGATCTGTCGAGATCAAGAGTTCTTTGAGTCTTGTCGTCTTAGTGTTGAATTGTTAACTGGTATATTCAGTATCTGTAGTGTTAACATTGTACCAGAGCAGGCTACTGCAATTGACATATGCCTCCACCGGGTCTCGAACCCGGGTTTGATCGGACACAGGCGAGCGCGCTAAACACTGTCCTAAACCAGGACAATAAGTTAGCACAGTAACCTTGATGTCTTCACAACTCCAGGCTTATCCACGGTGAGGTATTAATTCGTGTTCCGGCTCTGGTATAATTTAATTTCAGTATCTGTAGTGTATATTTTGTAAGTGTAATGATTTTTGTTTTGATGTGATGAAATATTTTGCCCCATAGTTCCTTGATTAGTTAGTAAATAAAGAACTTTTTTTATCGAGTTTTACAGTAAAACACTCACCATGATTTGTGGAGTTTGCTCTCGACAGAACCTGTCAACTTTCAATTGTAATTCCAAGGATGCTTCTGTTAGAACAACACACTGAAATTTTAGACAATAAATAGTTCTTAATACAATACTTCCATAAGACATCAATCACTTTGAAACGTTTCCACCTAGGAACTTCGCTATCTTCGATAACATGGGTCCAGATTTCAAAACTATGCCGTCCTCACCAATTACTCTCAGAAACAATTTAGACTCAATCTGAAATTGCCAAAAGCCAACTTTCTATCCTAATAATGATTTTTGCATAAAACCTAAAAAGATTTATTTAGTTGAATAGTAGTAGGGTTCATTAGGGTTGTAAACAGATCCCTAAATTAGGGAGAGAAGTGATTGGATCCTTCTTATTTCCCATTCCCGTGTTAATGATCAACCACTCTTAAGTGGTAAGACAGTATAATAGTTCATTCATCATCATCGTCCAGAACAACTATTTGTGATGCCCTACGCTTCACTGTGAATATAAAACGTGCATGTAGAGGCTTGCAGCAATCTAAGATTTATTCAGATGTCTCAAAAACACAAGTCATTTTTTTGAAATTGCATTTGCAGCAAAGTTGAGTGTTGCAGATTTCCTACTCAATAGGGAATCACATCTCCTACCTCGAAATTACTTGGATTGTGAAAAGGGTGTATAAATGCACGCAGAGCCCGTTTGAGAATATTCTTTGAGGGCACTTTACAGATATTGGCTTGAAAGTTTACATATTTGTGGGCTTTTAAGAAAAAAATTGAATTTTCTCCAGAAGTGTGACGTACCTGGAACTTTTTTAGAAGTTCAAGATTGGAACATTCTAAATCTTCAATTGACGTTTCAACTTTAACATATGGATTCAGCTCAGACAGTCTATTTGCACAACCAATTGCCCTGTGGTAGAAAATGATATAACAGTTATTGATAAGCATGTAGCTTAAGTTAAGTCCTCAAATGGCTGCAAGAGTAAGAGGGGGCATTTGAGGACTTAAATTTATTACATAATATTATTTTGCTTTTTTTCTTGTTGCTTCTTGAGCAATCTATGTGTATTTGGGCAAAATACCACCATTTTACATTTCCCTTCTAGCTCAATTTAGCAATATGAGAACTGTTTGGTTCTTCAACACCAAAAATGTGTAATCGTACATCGTAAGCCTAATACGAATTGCTGTAAAGTGAGTGGTTATAGCTGGGAGGGTACATAGGATCTCTTGATCATATACCTATATTTTGCTTGTTGTTTTAACTTCTTGAGCACTCTTTGCGTATCTTGAGCAATATTCTATGATTTTAATTTTAAGGTATCTGTATCTATATAGCTTATAAATTTGCTTTAAATTGTACCAGAGCAGGCTACTGCAATTGACATATGCCTCCACCGGGTCTCGAACCCGGGTTTGATCGGACACAGGCGAGCGCGCTAACCACTGTCCTAAACCAGGACAATAAGTTAGCACAGTAACCTTGATGTCTTCACAACTCCAGGCTTATCCACGGTGGGGCATTAATTCGTGTTTCGGATTAAATCCTTCTTCAGAGCCATGTAATATTTAACATTAATTCATAAGGCATGGTCTAGCCTGGAATCTCAGCAGTGGATAAGCCTGGAATAAGGTCCACTTCAATCTTACTGAGCTAACTTATTGTCTGGGTTGGGAAAAGAGGTTAGCACGCTTGCCTTTGAGCGCAACTACCCAAGTTGGAGACCCGCTGGTGGTATATGTCAACTGCAGTGGCCTGCTCTGATAAAATTTATAAATTGATTCATACCTGTTAGCGCGCTCGCCTGTGTCCGATCAAACCCGGGTTCGAGACCCGGTGGAGGCATATGTCAATTGCAGTAGCCTGCTCTGGTACAATTTAATTGCCCGTGTTAGACCATGCCTTATGAATTAATGCTTATAAATTTGCATTAGTCTTAAAGGCATGGTCTAACACAGGAAATTGAATTAAACCAGAGCAGACTACTGTCATTGTCCTATGCCATCAACAGGTCTCAGACCCAGGTTGTTGCAACCAAAGTTAAACAGTGGATAAGCCTGGAATAAGGTCCACTTCAAGCTTACTGAGCTAACTTATTGTCTGGGTTGGGAAAAGAGGTTAGCACGCTTGCCTTTGAGCGCAACTACCCAAGTTGGAGACCCGCTGGTGGTATATGTCAACTGCAGTGGCCTGCTCTGATAAAATTTATAAATTGATTCATACCTGTTTACGCTTTTCTCAGCATCTTCTTGTCTCAAGAAAAACTGCACTCCAAGATCATCTAATGTTGTTTCTCGTGTGTCATGCACAGTTACAGACTGAAATGGATGAAGTATCGAGTTCATTAATTTGCAACCTTAATTTGTGTGAATGAAAATGACTCGGTAAGATGTTTTTTATGCTTATTTACGAAAAAAACAACATAAATGAGTATTATTCAATTGCTCCTCTTCTTTTAAAAATTTAACTTTATTCCGGTCTCGACTAAAGGCATTGTTCTCTCAATATAAATACCATGTTTACTATTAGTATGAATTGGATCTGGTACACCTTTTTGTATTGATCGGATAGTCTTAGTTTTCAATGGAGCAAGTAAAACTGTTGCTTTTGATGTCATTTTTCGACTTGTGATGGGAATGGCCATGTGGTTAGATCACTAGACTCTTTTCAAAAGGTCCAAGGTCCAAAACCACTTACAGATCTGTCACATAAAGTGTCAGGAGAGAATTTACTAGCTCTATGTAATTCCAGGTAAAAAGGCAACAAAAATCATGAGGTGTAGTTACTTTGAGAGGAAGGACCAATGTTGCACTGCTCGATTTGTCTACCTATTCAGTAGACCCCTGGTGCTTTGCACATTGACCAGTATCTTACAAAGATAGTAAGTGTATTGGCCTATTAGCCATCAACTATCAAGTGCAATATAGGTAATGTTCTTTTCTTAAATAACAGAATGAAAATATTGGTAAACATGCATCACCTGAACGCCAGAAAGAACAACATTTTTGGCTGAAAAAATGTAAATCTCTTTTAACATAATTATACAACAAAGGGGAAAATTTATCAGAACAATAGAAAAACTTGCAACTCAAACTTTTAATCCTTCAGCTCAAAATATATAACATGGAAAGGAAAAGTTACTCAACTATCAACAAAGTTTTCTGGCAACTCGATACAAGTTTGAAGATTCCTAGGTTCCAATCTAGTGCATGTGGATACACCAAACATTACAACAGAAGTAAACATTACACCAAACATTACAACAGAAGTAAACATTACACCAAACATTACAACAGAAGTGAACATTACACCAAACATTACAACAGAAGTAAACATTACACCAAACCAACATTACAAGCACAAAAGGAGTCCCCCTAAAATGCTTCTATTGTTCACATGCACACAACAACTTACCTATTTCAATGCCAGTGCCACCCATACCACTGATGAAAACATTTGCCTTTGCAAGTTTCTTCATGGCAACATCACCAAGCACATATCTTTGACGACTGAAAGATAAGAATCTTGCAGGTTATATTGCATTTAGCAGGAACTTAAAGGATTACCTATACTACGCAAAGTGATGACGCAAGGTTTACTTCCACAAAGGAGCTAGAGGCTTCAATGGAGGGCCATTTCTCATAAATACTTAAAAAATTCTCCCAAACAATGGAAATCTAGTATTACCGATCTTTTGATGGGGGCAAAGCTCTCAGATGGGGTGGAGTCCCTTAGCCCCTCGCTGATGGCGCCACCACTGATTTTGCAGTAGTTACCAGGGATACCAATTTGACACAGAGACCATGTGCGCAAATATTCTTGATAAGTTTTGTGCCTTGTCATTCATGAGCTTTGGAGTATATTTTCTATTGGCGAGGTAGGAGGTTAGACAAGTTGACCACACCCGTTTACCACCCAAATGAGCCCCCCCCCCCATATTTGTACGTGAAGCGTTATTTGGCATATTTTCGCGCGAGATTTCGTGGTTTAGATATTTTAGGTGCGTGAATCCGTGATCAAAGAATCCTTCGTGCAGCGTGATTTGTTGAAAATGTGGTCGTTATTCCGTGAAAAGGAGTTTTCAAGTGCGTGAATGCGAATGCATGACGCGTTCTGGTCGTTAAAAAAATTTTTCTTGCATAATTAGATGGAAAAGATCGTGAAAATTCTGTTTTGAGGTCCGTGATGGCGTGATAAACGAAAATTTGACGCGTGAATCCGTTATCCAGGGGTACTATGGGGGGGCCTCCCAAATCGCATTGTCTTTCGGGAATTATTGAAGTCCCCAGCTCCGTAGCTCATGTCACCACCATGAGGAGATCAAATCAAATCAAATCAAATCAAATCCATTTAATTGAACAACAATCTTACAGGTAAATATCTAAGAATACATAGAAAATAATTTGTATTACAAAGTACTGAAATATTAATAAAATTACAATATATGTTGTCAAGGACACTGAGATAAACCATAAAGGTTTTCGAGCCCAGTGCCCTCTTTTTTGATATGAACTGTTAAGAATAAACAAGTTTGAAGCTAAAGTTAAACAAAATTATTACACGCATATAGATTGAATTATTACGGAAATCATTTTACAAGATTTGAATTGAAAATTTGAACAGAACATAACGGCAATATATGATATAATAAAAAAAAATGGCAATAAAGAAAAACAGAGTAAAAAGAGGAGGACGGGGAGACGGGTTCAAAGGTTTACAGAATTTGGATATATTTTTTAAGGGTTTTGTAGTAACCATTGAAAAAGATTTCTTTTAAATAATGCTTTAATTGACATTGAGCGAATTTCGAGTGGAATTTCATTCCATATTTTAATGCCATTAAAAGCAATAGACTTTTTTCGACATTCTGTATTTACCAAAGGAAAGGAAAATTCGTTTTTGGTAGCTTGGCGGGTTTTGTAGTTGTGTCTTGTTTTTGTTTTTTGGAAAAAGCCACTTATGGGGGATGCTAAACTGTTGTTACTAATGTCATACATAAATTTAGCAGCTTCTAACTTATAAATATTATCAAAGTTTAGTATACTTAGCTTTGCAAATAAAGGCTTTGAGGTTTCTTTAAAACCTGAAAAGGTCATAATTCTAACTCCTTTTTAAGACTTTTATTCAGTTTTATGGTTGCACACTTTGGGGCATTACCCCCAATTTATAACAGCGTAGCTTAAGTGCGGGGATACAAAAGCATGATATAATTGTTTTAGTACATCAGATGGTACGAAATGTCTCATTTTTGCAAGTACACCAATACCTTTTGAGATTTTCATATTGACATATTGTGAGTGTTGCTTCCAGCTTAATTTTTTGTCAATAAGAACACCAAGATATTTTATGCAGTCCTTTTCTTTTACAGAAAGGTTATCAATTTTGATATCAACTGTGGTGTCAATTTTTCTTTTATTTGAAATGATGAGGAAGTTAGATTTATCAATGTTGAGGGTTAATCTGTTAGCAGATAGCCATTTTGAAACGTTTTTAAGTTCGTTATTTACAATTGACTCTAGTTCTTTTGCATTTTCATGAGAAAAAAAGATACTGGTATCATCTGCAAAAAGATGAAATTTAAGTATTTTGGAGCACGAAGGCAAGTCATTTATATATAAAAGGAATAAGAGAGGTCCCAAAACACTTCCCTGGGGCACACCATGAGTAATGTTATTTGGTTTTGATAAAATACCATTTATACAAACTTTTTGAGTGCGATTTGATAAGTATGACTGAAACCAGTTAAGAGCCGTGCCTCGTACACCGTAGTGGTACAACTTGTCTAATAGAATTTTGTGGTCCACCGTGTCAAAAGCTTTAGCAAAATCTAAAAATATGCAGCTAGATGTCTTTTTCTTATCTATAGCTAGTGTTAATTGGTTATAAAGATCTAATATTGCATGTGTTGTAGATTTATTTTTTTGAAAGCCAAATTGGTGTGGGAACAGTAAATTATGTTTTTCTAAGAAATTTGTAAGCCTTTTATGCATTAGTTTTTCAAAACTCTTATTGAAAATTGGCAATAGTGATATTGGGCGGTAATTCGAAACATCAAATCTAGACTTAGCCTTGTATATTGGTATAACTTTTGCGAATTTAAGCAAAGATGGGTGTATTCCTGAACTGAAAGATTCGTTAACCAAGTCTGTTAGTACATTAGTAACTGGATTAATTATATGCTTAATCATCTTTATTGGGATGTCATAAGAGCCTGACGATTTTGACTCGTCTAAACTCATAAGTTCACATTTAACCTCGCTTGAGTCAACAGGACTTATAAAGAAACTTTCTTGGATCGGATACGTTAAGAATTCATGGTGATCATAAACCCAAACTTTCATTCATAGCCGCTCTACACCAACTCAATGGTTTTTATAAAAAAAGCGGATATTTACCTGTATAAAGAGTCATCTATTTCCTCCTTCATTTTCGCTGTGTCGTCTGCCATGTTTGGAAGTTGTTGTTTTCCTTGAAAGTGAAAGTCAAATTGAATTGAATTGTTTATCTTTTTTTAAAGTATGGTAGAATTTCAACTAAAGAAGAATTATTTGTCTGTTGATGAAAAAGCTTTAAACATAAAACAATCCCTTCATCATATTTGCTTTTTCATCTGCTACTTGAACAATATAAGCCAATCAGATTTATATCATTTTGAGACGTGGAGCTCAGTAGCTTAATTCGCAACCTGAGTCAATACGGATGAGTTATGACTAAACATTAAGATCTTTGAATGAGAAAGCGAGAAAGCAATATTTCTAGTTTTGTTTGAAGAAGACCTTTGACTTATTATTGGCTGTTGAATGGAAAACTGTCCTGACAAAGTGTTTAAAATCCAGACGGTTTCAAGTTTCATAAATCTTCTCGTGATGTTTGGGAGACGAGTTGTTATATTGTTGTGACCACTCTGTATTGAAGCTCTCTGATTGCAAACTCTTTGTCTTTTGGTAGAATATCATATTGAGAATTGATTTGTGATTCTCAATCAAAGGCATTGTTTAACTATTTTGACATCAAGTGTCGAAGAAAGCAGCAAGGAAATCTATGAACGATCAAGAAACTATGCATTATGTTTTGATGTGAATGATCTTACTTTTGATGCTTTTAACAGTTTGCAGCTTCGTGATAAGAGACTTCCAAAATGAAGTTGGTATTAAAACATTAATTATCAAAAGTCTTATGGTTATCATTTGCAGAAGAAAACAACTACTTGCTACCAGACTTCATTACTACTACAAGAGTGATTACACAAAATCGTTTCGGTTCGTATCTAATTGTACGTGAAATGGAAATCTTCATTTGAAGATTACAAAATAACTGGCAGTAGCAAGCAACAAACAGAACAGCGATTGTGATAATAAAGAGACAAGTTTCATATTTCAACGGGAATATTTGAGGTCCTTTGTGGTAAACAATTCCAACTTGGTGGCTTCTAACTTTCGACTTTTGAAATGGATATCTCGAGTACTCAGTGCAGACACGGCTCGCCATCTTTGTTTATCAAAAACAAAAACAGCCAACTAAACAATTTGCAATTGCAGCTTAATGCAGACTCCCTGCTTGACAAATTCAGAAGTAATTTAATTCAAAACAGTGTAAAGGACGGGCATCAAAAGAACTCGAAGCCATATTGCGATGTCCTTGGATGGAAATATTGCAAGACATGTCGTCAGTACATCGAGAGGGAAGACTCCTTTGAGCGCTCTGCTTCTGAAGCCACGAATTACATCCAAGAAAACAAAAAAGACAGAGACAGTTTCATTGGCAACTACTCCAGATCATCAGGAGATCTCCAAAACACAAGTTCCAGTTGTTTAAAGGAGGAGGAAAATGTTGATAGGCTAGTAAGCAGCATGTTCCCAATCATTTACACTTCGATGTCAAAAAGATTGCAACGGACGAATTCATCCTCAGAAACAGGGGTAGACTCATCATCGAACCAGGATCGTTTTTCGTGGAGGTCGTGTTCGGTCACCTCCTTCTCTAGCTCACTGACATCTGAAGTTTTTGGGGACGACTCTCAGATCAAAAAGGCTTCAAATGATACAAGTGATTCTGTTCCAATTTCAATGAATGGAGGATTGTCCCACAGTGAGTGTTTGTGCCAGAAACCTCAAGAAGATGGCTCAGAAAGTTCCAATGGTGATCACATGGACGAGATTTCAAGTTCTGAAAGCAATTCTCTAAAAAGGGTTTCTAAGTTCTCTAAAAGGAGGAATAACCAAATGGGTAAAGGGTATGAAAAAGTTAGTGCTCTTGAATCCGCTTTAATTGCAAATCAGACCAAACGGGTTACAAACAACGAAAGCCAAGCTTTAGAGAGTGCATCAAACAGCGTTGAAAAGAAAGTTCCCCAGAGCGTGGAGGGGTGCCAAAGACGTCCAAAAGACCTTCAAAGAACTGGCTCACACGATGAAGAACCAACTCATTTGGTAGAATATTCATCTGAAGATAATATCTATGATACGGGGGCCTCTAGAAGAATAAAGGGCTGCAATAAGACACATGAACATCCACGAGGATTTCAATCAGACGTTTTTGAAAAACAAAATAATTCAAATGGTGCGATGATTTCTATGAAAAATTCATTGAAGTCCACGAGAACAAGAACGCCTAGGTGTTCTGAGGTGTGGAAGGAAACTGGAGAAGATCTTAATTTTGGTTCGAATGAAGATCAAATTAGTGACCATTCTCGTCTTACAGACGTATGCAACAAAAACGCAATTGGCATCAAGAAATCTGCGAATCCCAATATTATGAAAATAGAAGACATTATGGAAGCCACAACTGACAATCAGCATTCTAGTTTTGGAGACTCAGAAGAATCTAGAGAGCCACAAAGTTTCAAAAACCTGAAAGAGAGAAAACTCCCTGAGAAGTCTTTGCAGAGCATGGCCAGACGCTCCTCCCTAGCGGGCCAAAACATTCGCAATATCAGACGTGCAAGTTTAAGGAGTAACGTAGAAAAATGGCAGCCTATTTTTACAGAAGAGTTGCCTCGCAGCAGGAAGAAAGTAAGCACGGAAAGGCGTTTTGGAGCTAAACCAAAATTTCTAGAAAGAAACAGGAAAGAGATTGCGAATAGGAAGAAAGCAAGTATATTGCCGAAGGTTGTTGCGAGTAATAAAAGGAGCTCTCAGCCACCTGACAAGCCAATTGTACCCATGGAACCTGTTAAGTGCAAACTCAAGTATATCAAAAATCGATGGAAAGATGAGGCACTTTTCAACGAAAATGACTTCGCGATACTTTTAGATATTTCGTGAATTTGCATCATTAGTTTATTTGCTAAATTTAGGGAGTAACCTTTGTTTTGACAGCAGAAAACAGTAGAATCCCGATAACTCGAACATGCGATAACTCGAACTCTCGCATACTCGAACAGATTTGGCATTCCCCCCTGAACCTACAACACTACTCACATATGAATATACCCCCGATAACTCGAACCCTCGATAACTCGAACATTCGCTAAGTCGAACAATTTTTTATACCCGCTGCAGCTATTTTCTCTCGATAACTCGAATTTTTTGTGCCAAAGTACTAACAACAATAATAACAACGATATTTCAATCACAACATCTTCATTGAATCAAGCTGTTGTTTGAAAATAGAGACAAAGTCCCGTAACTTCATGGCTGCATGTGACAATTAAACCATTTCCTCCCCCCTGACTGCACCTCTTTCCAGTGACTTTGGCAACGCACTTAGCTTCCGAATGACTTCGAAGAGAGTAGAAAGTCGTTTTAGAAAAACGGCAAGTATCTCCTTTCTTACAGTATGCCACAACATCTACACCTTTCAGGACACAAACAGCATACTTATCTAGAGGGTTTTCAGGTTCATAACAGACATTCAGATATTTATTTTGCTTTGGCCTCCAAGTCTCTTTATACACATGGTGTCCTGTGATGTGTGTTTCGACAGTTATAGTAGTTGTGATGTAGATTGGTAGTTCATTTTGTAGAACAATCGTTTTCAATGAAAAACTTTCAAGTTCTTGTTATATTATCGTTCTGTTTTGCTATTAAGATATTGTTGTTGTTGTTGTTCTCTTCGTAAAATCCCGATAACTCGAATTATAGGCTGATTTTCTAAAAAGTTCGAGTTATCATCGAGAGCCTCGATAACTCGAACATTCGATAACTCGAACTATTTTGATCGTCCCTTGCTTGTTCGAATTATCGGGATTCTACTGTAGTAGTAGTATTAGTAGTAGAGAGAGACCTTAACATACTTCATATTTGCTTAGCTTAAAAAAAGTCGTGTTTTAGATCCTAAATCAAATTCCTGGAACTTTAGAACATTTACTTGTATTGAATTGAATTAGAGCCTCGTTCCAGCATTGTGTTTCCATAGAAACGTGAATAAAAATCTAAAATGATAAACAAAAATTCAAAATGAAGGACAAGAAGGCAGAAGCTACGAAGCTTGCACCAACTTTCCTTGTCAATAAAACTGGCTTTCCTTTGACTCCTGACACATTAGATAGTTTATGGAATTATGTCGAAGAGAATTTCCCTGAAGGAAGAAAATACGAGGAGAGAATAAGAGGAAACACAGAATTGCTCCGAGTTTCGATGCCCTCACTCCCTTCGCTGAATCAGAATTTGACATTGAGCGATAAATTGAAAAATATTCAGAATTACATGAATCAATTGCAGTACAATCATACAGGCATGCAGTTCTTTGAAGTTAAAAAATACCGGCCTATTTCAGGACTCATGGAAGTTGCTAGGGAAATAATCAAGGAGTCGTTGCCAATAAAATGTTTGGAGGCTGTCATTCTCGCAATATATCTGACTTCAGGAATCAAAGATTTACAAAGATTTGCAATCAGTTTCAAAACCAAATTCGGCAAAAACGTTCACAGACATGTTGTTTTGGGGGTTTATAACATGACAGGGTCGAGTTATGGAGCCCTAGGTATGAGTCGCCGAAAAACATTGATGGATAAGCCAGTTCATTTTAAATCTCTATCGAGTTTAATCATGGATTTCAAAGAGTCTTATGAGGACTGCCAGCACGTTGTTAAGAAAGTCAAACTGAGTCTGCCGATCGTTCATGATTTAAGAAGCTGTGAAAAAATTCATTGGAGATATCTGACTTTGCCTGTTTTTAAAATTACTGAAGAGGATCTGAAGATTGCTTTAGATCAATATTCTAAAGAACTAAGGATACTGTAATCTGGAATAGTTTTTGATTTTTAAACAAAGAGCAAATTTTTGCACACATGAACTCAGATAAATTCAGAGCAGGAAGAACAATTTATAAGCTCAAGCCTTAAGACATTCCATATCGATACCAAAGAGACAAACTTAATTTGTGAAATTTTTGCAACAACAGCATTTATGTCCGGAGTGAATTTGAGTAAATTTTTCAGGCATAGTCTAGCTAAACCAGGATGTGTGAAAAATTAATATGCCAAAAACTGTGCTAGATTTTCAATTCTCTGGTCGGTCACATAGCTTGTAAGCAGTTCCAGCACTCAAGGTACATACTATTGAATACCAATCAGTAATTAGTACATTTCCCGATGAGTGAGAAATCACAAAACAGGCTTGTCAAGATGAACGTGTAGTTTCCTGTTTCTTTTCTGCCAATTAGTGTTTATTATTGTCTATTGAATATCAAATTCATATCAAATATATCGTAAGGTAAAAGAAGCTTATTTATTCACTCTTCTGAAGTTTCTCATTTTTTTACAAATGAAGGGATAGCTAGCTTGCAAGTTGATGTACAAGATCTTGTAGGATATTGTACTACAGTATCCAGCGGTGGTACAAGAGGGGGACAGGAGGGGCTACAGCAGATAGATGGAAGATAGATGATTCTACATTTTTTTTGTCTCAGAGCAAATTTTTGGTAATCTCATGGAAAATAGACCCTCAGTCTGAACTTCTAGTCCCCTGTCAGAGGAAACCTGGGGCCACTACTGAATATCCTGTATAAGATCTTAAAAGGCAGTGGTGAGGCCAGGTTTCCTGTAACATGGGGGCTAGAACCTGAAGGCAGGCTAATTATCATAAAAATTCAAAATATTTTCTCTGGGACACTGAATATTTAGTGTTATCTATGCTCCAAACGGGGGGGGCTAGCCTCCTCTAACAGGGTTATGGCCGCCTCTTGTTAGAAGATATCACCATTGCAGACCTTCAAACTCTCCTAATTTCACTGGGAGACTCCCTGTTGGCCTTTTATGGATCAAAGGCATTGACAATAAAAAAAAAAAGAAGAGGGAACAAGAATCTCCTTATGCATTTTATACTGAGGAAGTTGGCAGGTTTGTCATAGGATCTTGTAGGAAATAGGCAAATGTTGCAGAAGGACTTTGCTGTTCTCTTCCTAATGAGTGGATCTATACCTAATGCCAACCTTCACATTATCTAGTCATTTCTACTAGTTTCCAGCGCCCAGTTTCCAGCTTGCCACTTCTACTCTATCCCTACTCGTTAGGAACCTCTTGTTTCTAAGCGTTTCTATTTGGTTCATGTACAACCTCACAACTTGTGAAGTTGAAGTTTTATTCAGGCAGTAAAACAGTAAAATTCTTTCTTCATCTACAAATCTCTGCCAAATGTCTTGGAACACTTGCATTAATGTCAGCAGTCTACTATATCCCTACCCCCTTCCCCTAAACAATGTTGTGTATTATCAAGAAAATAAGCAATATTGACCTTCACCAAGTATCTCGTGAAGTCTTATATAGTTTCTTTGGTAAATAAAATTGTTTCAAGGGGGGTTGATTGGAAAGAATGTGCGTGGAAAGTTGAGAAAAAGAAATTTTTAAACAAAATCATGGGTGTTCCAAGGACTTTTGGTCAGGGATTGTAGCTTCAACTTACGTAATGATTGTTAAAAACCCAATAAATTGGCGAATGCAATATTTATTTACCTTCTACCAGATGTAGTAATATAGTGAAATTGATACCAGATCTTCATATTAATGCAGTCGGGTATTTTTCTCTTGTTTCACGAACGTATACATCATTAAGCCAATTCAATTGCTCTCTAAAATCAAGTGACTTGTGGCCTGGGACTAAAGTCTTATACCTCATCCATTTTGTTTTTAAGAGTCTATAAGAAACAGGTTTTCCAATTTTCTCTGATATTTCAGCCCAATTAACCAATGCAGAATCATCTACTCCTTGGTCAATCAGTGCCTTGATGAACCTTGCATGGTCAATTTGATTCCATCTTTTTATATTAAACCCAGAAACTTTCCATGAAACTTCCATAGCCCATTTAAGATGACACTTCTTTAAACTTCTGGTCCCAACTATATCCGCTACAGATTTCCATTGAATTTTGGACGTATCAATGCCTGACAAATTTTCAAGCCCGGTCACTTTTTGCAAGGCCTTCTTCAACTTGTCTGTTTCTTCTTGCGACCAGCGCCCTACCTTATATCTTCTTTTGGTATCCTCTCTTTCCAAATAGTCCGGCTTCAAATCTAACAGTCTCCACTTTGAATGAACAGTTGATCCAGATCGTCCCATCAATTTTCCAATTTCAGACCATGAATTTCCATATTTTTTTTGTAAATCAATCAAGGTTTTTGTTTCTTCTTCTGTAAACTGACCCTTGTTTTTACCAGGATGGAAATTGGTTTTTGCTTTTATAATAATTGTCATTAATGAGCGTTCGATGCCTTTTGCAAGTTTCCTATAAAGATCAGTATCCTTCCTCATTTGCTTTGCAATCTTCCCTTTGCCAAACAGCAGCTCATGAAATGCTGCTAAATCAATCTTTGTGGTTGCACAGAAAGTTTTCATATTACTTTCTAAAATAGCCAACTCCTTTTTAGTCCATCTTCCAGTTTCAATATGAATTCCTTTACTTTCAAAGTTTTTTCTCATCTCTGGAGTTATATTCCATGAATTTAGTTTGGAAGTTTCAATCGAATCATTATCAGAAATTTTTGGTTCCTTTTCTCCAACATTACCAGGACTCTTTGCTAGTAAATCTTCTTTTTCACTTTGACAAACGATTTTCGCATCACCATTATCAATATATTTTGAATCCTTCGTCTCACAATTACTTCTGACAAGACCTGAGGAGCTTTCTAAAACTTCTGCATTTGATTTTGTGGTTGAAACATAAATACTAAAAGGAGATTGGAAGACGCAAGTTTCGTTGCCTTCAGAATCAATTTCCATACACTCAGCACATTTTTGGGAATTTTCCCCCTTGCCTTCCTTATTTCTCTTGGATGAAGGCTCAAAGGTTTGATAGTCAACAGCTTTCTTCTCTTTTGAGAACAAATCACTATCCCTCTTCACTCCAGATTCAATAAACTGTTCAGCGCCGGCTCCAAGTCGTTCTCTCTTTGGTGTTTCACAAAAAATTTCATCAGGGACTTTGTTTTCTTCGTGAAAATCTTTTTGGGGCTCAATAAATGTAGAATTCTTGCTAAAAATTTCATGACTCTTGTCTGACTTTTTTCTCTCATGTTTTTTCCTTTTCTGGGTCGAGTTCTTGCCATCCCTTTCAAAAGTCTTTGGAGAGCTACTTTTCATTTTTCTTTTCCTTTTATGTTCTGATTTTGTCCCTTCACAGATGGCATCATCAACTTTTTCATCTCCTATAGAAGTTTGATCATTATCAATTTTTATTTCGCAATTTAGTGAATCAGAATTTGAATCTGGAACTTCTAGTATCTCTTGGGAAGTCCTTCTCTTTTTTCTCTTCTGCATATATTTCAATGGTGCCTCTTTCTGGGCGACACGATCACTTGCTCTGTTTCCTTTCCGGTCTAGATCACAATTCATATCTCTTTTCCATTCTTGTGCCTCGGAATCTGAAACTTCAAGAATCTCTTTATTGCTACAACATTTTTTCTGTTTCTTTTTACCAGAAATTTCTATAATTTCTGATGAGTTCTCTTTCTTTTTGCTTTTCTTTTTCTTCTTTGAATGTTTCTCAGTTGACTCTTCTTGGGCGACACTATCAACTACTGTATTTTCTTTAAACATTGACTCACTAATAACGTCTCTTCTATAATCTGAAATCTCAGAGTTTGATTCTGAAATTACTATAATTTCTGATGAGTTCTCTTTCTTTTTGCTTTTCTTTTTCTTCTTTGAATGTTTCTCAGTTGACTCTTCTTGGGCGACACTATCAACTAGTTTGTTTTCTTTAAACTTTGACTCACTAATAACATCTCTTTTATAATCTGAAATCTCAGAGTTTGGTTTGGAAATTACTATAATTTCTGATGAGTTCTCTTTCTTTTTGCTTTTCTTTTTCTTCTTTGAATGTTTCTCAGTTGACTCTTCTTGGGCGACACTATCAACTACTTTGTTTTCTTTCAATGCTGATTCATTAATAACATCTCTTTTATAATCTGAAACCTCAGAGTTTGATTCTGAAATTACTATAATTTCAGATGAGTTCTCTTTCTTTTTACTTTTCTTTTTCTTCTTCAAATGTTTCTCAGTTGACTCTTCTTGGGCGACACTATCAACTACTTTGTTTTCTTTAAACATTGATTCACTATTAGCATCTCTTTTATAATCTGAAACCTCAGAGTTTGATTCTAAAATTTCTATAATTTCTGATGAGTTCTCTTTCTTTTTACTTTTCTTTTTCTTCTTGAAATGTTTCTCAGTTGACTCTTCTTGGGCGACACTATCAACTACTTTGTTTTCTTTAGACGTTGATTCATTAATTACATCTCTTTTATAATCTGAAATCTCAGAGTTTGATTCTGAAATTTCTATAATTGCTGACGAGTTCTCTCTCTTTTTACTTTTCTTTTTCTTCTTTAAATGTTTCTCAGTTGACTTTTCTTGAGCGACACTATCAACCACTTTGTTCTCTTTAAACATTGATTCACTATTAGCATCTCTTTTATAATCGGAAATCTCTGATTTTGATTCTAAAATTTCTATAATTTCTGGCGAGTTCTCTTTCTTGTTACTTTTCTTTTTCTTCTTTAAATGTTTCTCAGTTGATTCTTCTTGGGCGACACTATCAACTACCTTGTTTTCTTTAAACGTTGACTCACTATTAGCATCTCTTTTATAATCTGAAATCTCAGAGTTTGATTCTAAAATTTCAATAATTTCTGGCGAGTTCTCTTTCTTTTTGCTTTTCTTTTTCTTCTTCAAATATTTCTCAGTTGACACTTCTTGGGCGACACTATAAACTGATTTGTTCCCTTTTGAATTCAGATCACTATTGACATTTTTTTTACAATTAATTGCCTCAGAATTGGAATCCGAGATATCATAGATTTGTGGGCAAATACTTCTCTTATCCTTTTTCGTTTTATTCTCCATTGTTGTCTCTTTGTATGGGACATCATCAAAAATTTCATTTTCGTGCATTTTCAAGTCACTTAAATTAGCTTTTTTACTTTCTTGAGTCTTGGATTTCGAATATGAAATCTTAAAAATCTCAGAGTTGCCACTTTTCTTTTTGCTCTTTTTCTTCTCAATTCTATTAGGTGACTCTGCAAGGACAACACCATTCAGCATTTTGTTATCTTCTGAAGTTAGTTCACCATCAACTTTTCGTTTACATTTCAGTTTGGGTTCTGAAATCCCTGGGGAAGTACATCTGTTTTTTCTCTTCTTCTTCTTTTTATGTTTAATGACTAGTTCTCCTTCTAAAGCCCCATCGCGTTCTTTGCTTTCTTTCACCAGCCAGTCGCTATGAGGATCTGTTATACATTCAACAGCCTTTGACTTTCCTTCTTCACTTTCAAAAGTCTTTGCGGTGACATCATTTCTTTGATTATGAAATGCCTTTTTGTCTTTGAACAAAACATCGCTCATGCCAGACTGTCTCCTATAATCAGGTTCCTAAGAAGTCTCTTCTGTATTTTCATGAACGTTGATAGAACCCATTGTCTTGTCCACTTGATGCATGGTGTTCATATCTGAATTAAGCATGATGCTCGTCTCTGTGTAACTACCAATCTTACGTTTTCTATTCTTTTCATGTTTAATGGTAGACATCAATACCTTTGTTTCTCTGAGCATTTTCTTTGATTTTCCAATTATCATGAAATCATGTACAAGTTGGCAAGTATGAGTTTTATTGAAAGCTTGAACTTTAGAACTTTATCGGCTGCAACATTTCTTTACTTATCAGCTAGATGGTTGAAAGAAGGAAAGCAAAGTCTTTTAAAAAACTGAAATAGAATAGACGCATAAAATCAGCCTTATTGGTACATTATTCAATCTATTATTTATCAAGCATATTAGCCAAAATCAGATACTTTTTCCAAGTGCAAGCAAGACCACTCATCAAAATTAAAGCTTTGTTAGTCAAATCCTATACTGTAAGCCATTTTTAATTAGGCAGTCCATTGAGGGTGACAAGTTACAGTATTAAGTCAGAATTTCCAGTAAATAAATTCCATTCCAGGAACAATTTTAACATACTAGTGATAATTGTCATTGTTTCAAATTTGGGAATGACTTTTGGGACTGACTGGGAAAATACTCGGGATGTCACACCCCAACACCCCCCTAATATACGCCCTGACGACAAAGATGCTTATGCACAACCTAAGTACCAAAGACAGTACAGTAAGTATGCAATTCCTTTCACTTTGTCTGCAAGTACTGTTAACTTCATTATATATTTCTAGCCCATTGGTGTTATGTATTACAGTATAAAGGTATTAAGGTAATTTATGAACGTTTTAAGTTGCACACATCGACAAGACACACTTTTTATTATATAAGGAACCTACCTCAACTCAAGGCCTAGTACTAAAAGTTCCTTAAATTTTCTATTGTTCTCCATTGTTACAAGAAACAATAGAACAAAAGAATTCATTGTATTTCACAAGAAATCTTAGTTCTAAGTTCCTTATAAACAGTTCCTTCCAAAATTTCAGTTGGCCTCACGCTGCCCCCAACCTAGGCCTTTCTAGACAAACGAATGGCAACAACAACCGCTTTGATCTTAATCATTCACACCATTTTCAATCTAAAAGCATAACTTAATTAGAGAAATTGAAATACCTAAGTTTCGTCAGGTCATCATGAAGTTCTCTTTCCTTTTTTGAGTAAAGTTGTAGTGAAGCCTGCATCACATGTGCACGCTTTTCGATCACTCGGCAGATTATGGGAGAAACGAAAAACAACCGATTAGAATCAGTTCTGGGTGTTCGGGTTTTCATGCATAGCCGGATAATTGTTTAGCCAAAAGGTGATCTTTCATAAAGCAAACAAATTTTCATGAAACTATTTATTTACAAAGCCATACGAAGAAAAATGATTTACCAAAATATTCCTGCTTTGCTTTTAATTATTTAGATTTATTGAGGGTCCTAAAATTCATAAAAACCGGAACAGCAGAACTGAGTCTAATCGGTTGCTTTTATTTCTACCAAAACTTTGGATTGCACGGTTTTTTTATAAGAAACCGGTTCATAGAACATGTTCTCTCCTGATTCATCACAAGGGTTCATTGATGATAGGGTAAAATGCTGTTGTCAGTTGTCAGAAAACTGTTTTGAACATCATGGGACTGGTCTGCGCCAAACTCTATAAATTTGGTCCAGGTCTTCGAAACTTTTCCTTGAGTCTACATTTTTTGGGTTAACGACCGCACAGCAGGGAATATTCAATATATCATGCATGCAGTAACGAAGAAAGGCCTTTTCATACAACCCCATAGAAAATACAAAAGGAATTAAATAGACATGGTTTTGTGTAGTAGTGAATCTGATAATATATTTGAAATAAAACCTAGTACCAACACCATTTTAGAGCATCACTTTTATATAAATGAAATTTCACTTAACACTCTAAATAGTTGCATCTGACATCTGTCTTTTAACCCGTTGATAATGTATGTATCGCAAGGACCTCCGTCTCCACCAGACAACAGCATTTGAGAGAAGTGCACATGCAAAACTTGCAGCCTGAATTAAATGAAAAGAAGCATAAGTTAGTTGATAGGCAATAACCTATTCTTACTATCTTTGTAAGGTATTGGTTCATGTGCAAACCACAAAGGGCCTACTGAGTAGGTAGAATTATAGAGTACTGCATTGATGGTTGATAGGCAGTTGCAAATACCTATCTTCCTGAGGTATTGTATTGGTTCATACCTAAAAGCACAGAGGGCCCACTGAATAGTTCGACTAATCAAAGTAGTGTATTGATAATTGATAGCACATACGCTTACTACCTTTGTAAAGTATTGGTTTATGTGCAACACATAAAGGCCAACTAAATAGGTAGACCAATCGAGCAATGCAACCCATACATAACCTGTCACCTTCCTCTCAATGTTACCACACCGCTCTCAACTCATTTTGCGTTTCTTGCTTTAACAGAAAGCTTGGAAATTCTATCATCACACTTAATGTGACAGGTCTTAATGTGGTTTTGAACCCACAACAGGGGTCAAGTGATTTAAACTACCTTAAAAACTGCCAAACAATACACTGGCTTGCATTTAGCTAGGCATGCAAGCTAAGGTGCTTACCTCAAAAGTCCAAAATCGCTTGGTCTCAACAGCTCCAACATAAGGACAGCTAAAGAAAAGAAATGACAGAATTAAAATGAAAAATCTTCTCAAACCCAGGGAATAATCAATGACTTTGCCTTTCTAGGTTCTGATTAACAGACTATCAGATGCCCAATGTAAAAAAATAAGAGTAGGATCTACGAGTTTTTTTAATGTTTTACTATTCAGTGTATTTTGACCAATAAGATCATATATTCATTAAATGACAAAAAACGTTAGGTTAACTTAACTATTTAAGCCCAAAACTGACATCATTGATTAAGTTTTACCTCATGAAGGTCCTGGTTTTAGATTTTTCACAAACAACTGTTTGCTTGTTGCCAGTCTCCTTGCATGCCGCCAGGTCAATCTAGAGAAAAACAAGGAAAAAAGGTTAATCTTGTTAGAGCTTCTTCTATATTAATGCATTATCATACCTTAATTGACTTTATTGCCATTTTTACTTTAGATTTGTTTTCATTCTAATTTTTGTGCTACATGTATTTTTTATAAGTAAATACTTTATAAGCAAGTTAGTACTCGACAAGACAAAGATTTTAGCAATTCTAGTACTCGGTGGAGGAATGCTAAGCAATTTTGAAAATTTTAGTTCTGATCCAATCGGCAATGAAAATCATGCAGCAGCTATAGAGAGGTAGGTTACAGTGGATATTGGTAACCTGGCACACTTTTGTATGCAAGATATCATTGACATTTGTTATACGACAAATTTTGAGATTCTAAGTATTCTAGGTATTCTAATAAACAAATAAAAAAAAATCAAATGAAAAGAGCTAAGCAATTGCTTAGCAGTTTTAGACCCCGTTTACACGGTGTCAATAGCATATCGGCATGAAAAGTGCGAAAACCCATGTCGATAGCCATACCTGTACGACTTCATGCCGGCATGATAGCAACATCGTGTAAACAGGCCATACCTGCATGGTGTCAACATGATTTTATGTCGCTTTCACTTCAAGGCCAAAAAATATTCAAAGCGAGGGCAGTTTGCCCGCCAATTTGTTTTTGTTAACCAAAAACAAAATGGCCATTTCTCGAAGTCGTCTCATTCAAGCTATCGCTGCCCTCTTACAAGTCAATTTACATCCAACAGAAATTCAATTTTCTCGTCAGTCCACGTGAACGAAGCAGCTTTTTCTTTCCCATCATTGACCTTCGTTTTTTTCTTTGGTGGCATGATTAAAACGACTGAAAACTAGTTTTGATTCCCAGAATTTTGTGCTTTCAGTAGGCCTAAACATTTAATTTGGCGCCGTTTTTAATACAACACTGCACAAGCGCACATTGAAACAATTGCGTGACATCACAGCTATTGTCTTGCCAAAGCGACATGATATCATACCGGTGTCGTGTAAAAGTGACGAAAAATCACATGTCGGTATTGTTTCATGCCGGTGTCATGTCATACCGGCATGCTACCGACATCGTGTAAACGGGGTCTTAATTACTCAAATTTGCCTTCCAGCTAAGCAATTTTTAGTACTCAGCTCGAGCTGAAATTGCTTACAAAAAATATGAGTGCATGAGATTTCACAAGGTAGCACACAATTTCTCTTTTTTCACATGCAATTGAATTTTCATATTAATAAAAGAATGTTAACAAACTGTTAATGAGTTGTTAATGATCACCTTTTCAGATGGCGTGCACTGAATACATTCGGTCTGTGTTATGAATGTTTCATGTTTCCAACACAGCTCCAATGGATACTTTTCTTCATTTCTATCGCTTTCTAAAGGAAGAAGAAGTCAACTACAACAAACTGCTGAAAAGTGGCTGTTTTAACACCTTTATAGACCCTTGCTTTGATCAAATTTGCATTTTGATACTTGTCATATTTCATTCTTTTGCCCTTTTTGCCTAATTGAAAAAGGGGACCTGGGGCCATAGCCCCCCTTGACCCTCCAAAACAGCCACTGCTTTAAAGTTAAATTTTCAAAGTCACAAGAAATTGAGGGTCAATGGTAATGCAACCAAGGAGCTTACTTATCTAAATTCTAGCATGGGTGCTCCATAGTCGTACTTTATTGGGCTAAAAATTTCACAAAATTTTATTTTTCTGGGCTTGAATGTTCTGAGCTATTTTTCTGGGTTAGTTCTTTATGAATAATCACGGAGGAATTTCTAAAAATACAAACCTTTATTTTTCAATGTTTGTTCATGATTTAAATCTACTGATTTTGCGAGTGTTACATCCAGCAGTGAAAAAATTGAGATTAATAATCCCAATCTAAATGCCTCTTTACAATTCGAATCAATCATATCCTGCAAAAAGAAAAGTTCATATTTGATGGGGAAGACTATGAAGGAAGTTGTAAACCCCGTTGACAAGACAAAGCGACTTTGTTATCTACCACTTTCTAACGCCCAGTCTTCCACCTTGAGAAATAACCTGGAAAATTTTATTGTCAAATAATCAAAGTCGTTTTAGGCCTATCCAGATAATGCACAGCCATTCACGGTTCTAAACACAAGCAACAATCAACACCCGCAGGATTTCTATGAACACCAGTATATGTAACATCACCTATATGCAATGTCATGATGTTACAACTCTTTACGGATAATGACATCTATCAAGGTCTATCTTCATATCATATAAACCATGGATCCTATGAATAGACAGGCCTTAACTAGGCCTCCTTTTCAATTTCTGTCTGATATCTAGGCCATTTTGTTTTCCCCCGGGCTGACGTCTAAGCCTCCTACCTTTCAGCCTATCAAATGTTGTTAACAAAAGCATTACATAATCTAATGTACATACTTACATTTGGTCACATCTGCCCTCTTATCATTAACTCAATTTTTCACCAGCAAACAGGCACTGCGTTGTGATTTGTCAACTAAATGGGTAGGTCTATAAACTTCATGATCACAACAAAAATGACATCATCAATTTTTCGTTTGAAACCGAGGCCCTTCAAAAAGGCATAGAACAGCCGAGTCCCTGGCTGTAGGGTTTTAGTCAAAAACAACAATTTCTCGAAAAGGTGACTGAAACTGGTTTCTTATTTGTCTACCTGAAATCAACTCACCCTCCAAAAAGGGTCCTGAAATCAACCCCAAAGTAAGGCTACACTTTTATCGATGAGCAACTCGTCAATAAGCAACCAGGGCCTGGAATTAACAAAACAATAAACAACTCCACGGCTTGATGAATTTAAACAAGGAAGTACTCCAAACAACTGTGCTGAAAGAGCTTACCTTGTTTGATCACACTAATATTTATTCTTAAAAATAAGAATAATATTTGGTATTTGAAATATTTCCTAACATACTCACTCAAATGGTTTGGAGTACAGGGAAATATCTATATTTTGTTAGTTTTTCTAAACTTAAGCATCTCTTAAATAACAAAGAAGACCGAAAATCCAAAATACAGTAACTTTTTCAAAAAAAAGAGTACATTTACTGAGTTGGCAAAGGCTTGCCTAGTTTCAATACAGCCTTGGGCGTTGTCACACATCATAAAGGGAATATTTGGAAAGCAGGAAATAATCAACTTCTTTCAACGAAATTCGAGAAAAATTCATTAAAGAATGAAACATTTCATCAGGAAACTAAACATGATAACATCAATATTGGTAATATTTACATTACTAATATAACAGTTGTTAACATGAATCAATGTTTATACTTTACAGAAGATGCTAAAAAAGATAATCAACTAAATATTTTCGTTTTCAATTATATTGCGAACCTACCCCTTATCCCCGGTGCTTTTAAAAAATATCTAGAACGTATCAAAATATAATCAAACGAATTCTTCAACGCAATAATATACTCAACGATGAGAAGAAAGTAACATAAATATTTACTTTTACCAAAACCCAAAAGTAAATAAAATTCGTGTAAACCCTAACTAGAAATGAAACTAGTGATAATTATGGAGTATGTTTACTTTGACCCTAGTAATACATGTAATAAAAATCAATGAATGAATGTATATCAAACAGTGAATATATTGAAATCAATTAAACCCCGTTTGTTTTGCATCTTTACAGCTCCACTTGATGGTTGTTGGGTGAAATTTCTCGATCGTCAACAACATGTGGAGAAAGCGACTGCGATTCAGCTTCTAAAGATGATTCTTTTTGTATGCTGAAAGTAAGGGTAATTGATTTACATTTTTCAGTGAAGCCTACCGTGCGCAACAAAAAACAGCATCTTTGAAGGGCTTTGCAGATTCTAAAATTCTTCATGCGTGTTATACTTATATTCAGATGAAGCAAATCAGAAACATTGCACGTAAAAAGTATTACATTGATATCTTACATCTAATGTCAATAAGGTACTTCATCTATAGAATGCTTTTTATTCTTCATATGTAGATTCTAGTACAAAGTCGATTGCAAAGACTTAAATCTGCATCTATTTTAGAAAAGCTAAATTATTGGAAACTTGTTTTTTTAGATTTTTTACGATATAGAAAACTGTTGAAAGCACAAAAAGCATGAGTATTGAAAACTCTATTGATTCAGACACTCGAAAGGAAAGGAAACCTGACGTTGCAGTCGTACTTGCCTTTCAAACAGTTTAACCTCTTTAATATGTTATTGTTAGGATAGTACCCCCGTTTTGCTAGTGTAAAACCCCTGTATTAAGTTTCCTTTCTCATTCGCTTGCTGTTCTAATAGAAACCAGAAGTCACTGTCTCCTTGTGATATTGTATCCTAACATTACAGCAAGCGAACCGCCAAAATGGAATCCAAAATTAAAAGTTTTGATGGAAATGGCGACGTTAAAGTCTTTATAGAAAAACTATCTATACATTCCTCGCTGAAAGGATATGAAAATGAGAAGGCCGCTCAAAATTTGGCTAGTCGTTTAGAGGGACGAGCGTTCGACGTGTACATGAGACTTTCAGACGCAGACAAAAAGGAATTCAGTAAAATCAAGGCCGAAGTATTAAAAGAATTTGAACGAGGGAACCAAGATAGAGAAGTCGCTATTCACGAATTGAGTACTCGTAGTCGCAAACAAGACGAATCAGCGCAAAAATTTGCGTACAAAATCCAAGAACTAGTAAAGTTGGCCTACCCCGAATTCGACGAAAACACACGCAGCACAATTTCAAAGGATTATTACATTAAGGGTCTAGGCCCTAATCAAGTAATGGAAACGTTGGAATTAAGCAAACTCTCTATGCAAAAACACTACAATCGCAATACCCGTTTTATCGATTACAGAGAAGGACAAAAAGTTAGGCTTAAAACTAAGCATTACAAGACGGGTGAGAATCGAAAGTTAGCACCTCGAAGGAATGGCCCGTGGACTATCCTACAACAGTTGCCAAATGGAGTAAACTTCAAGATTAGAAATCGAAATAACGAAACGAAAGTTGTTCACCATGATCGTTTATTGCCAGCCGCCGTTAATGATGATGAATCTTCCGCAGAATTATCAGGGCATTTCTTTGACCCGCAAGATCTAGGAAACCACAGCGAGATTTCTTCAGACACGAGTTCGTCCTCAGAAAGTGATTCCGAAGTGGATGAAGATGATAGCGTCGATTCAGAACCCGAAATGATAGACTTACCTTTGCGGAGACGTTACCCGAGGCGAAATAGACAAGCAAGACAATTCCCAGGAACCATCCCTAGGGACGCTTTCGCTGATTAGGGAACGCTACTTTTAACTATTTTCATCTGTATTGTTTTTCCAGTTTTGTTAGAGGGGGAGAAATGTTAGGATAGTACCCCCCGTTTTGCTATTGTAAAACCCCTGTATTAAGTTTCCTTTCTCATTCGCTTGCTGTTCTAATAGAAACCAGAAGTCACTGTCTCCTTGTGATATTGTATCCTAACATTATTACGAACCACCCTAAAGAGGGATAAGTAGGTAGGTGGCCAGACCCTTTTTGGTCGAACACTTGAAGACATCAGCATTAAATCGAAAACACAGGGAAACATGATAACTACTAAAAAGCTTTGTAGCTGACACTCGTCAGATCAGCACGTTAGAACAATCTTTGATATCTATGTTCGGTGCAGAACTTGAGGATGGCGAGAAAAATTGAAAACATAACGAAACATAATAACTACTGAAGCTTTGCGTCTGACACACATCTGAGATTTTCCTCGCCCTCCTCATTGGTAATGTGGTAATGAAAAAAAATCAAAAAAGTAAGGCAAACCTTGAATTTCTGTCTTCCATGTTTTCCTTTTCGCAGGGTTCTGTGAAATATTCTGGGTGCAGTTTGATGCTGTACGACATACTAAGTTTCAACAAGCCTATTGCAAAGTTCTTCCCCATCTCTTCCAGCTCACGCGTACCAAATTGATTTCCCTTCGAAATAGAATCAATAAACTTGACAAGAAGAATCGATAAATCCCACCAGCAAATAATCAACAAATAAATGCTGCCTTTAATTGATTAACCCAGGTTTATTTTCTTTAGTTTCCTTCAATGCCAATAAAAAGCATCTGAATTATCGCATTAACCAATTAGATCGCAATGACCAATCAGAGATGTATTTATCATCGTTGTGCAAAATTGCACTTTATCAAGTTTCAAAAAAGATACCTTATAAGGACCTTGATCTGCCCCGCAATAAGTTGATTCAACCGTATAACTTCTTGCAACCCCCAGCTCCTTATATACGACGATTCTCGCAGTCGCTTCTTTCGATTTCTCCATTATGAAACTGCAGTTTTGGATTGAAAATGCAGGAGCAATGGCATTCAGTATTCTTGGCAGTGTCTACAGATACAAAACAATTGATAATAAGCAGTAGATAGAAAGCAGTGCAAAATTGTAATTACTACAAATCTACGTAGGTGTGACTCATTTTTTCTTAAAAACAATCTGGGTTAAAAGTGGACGGTATCTAAAAACATCCAGCTTCATATTGAACTCGGTCTTTCTTTCAGATCAATTATGGTCATGAATTATTTTCAAGTACATAAATAGGAATGAATAATTATGAAAAGTTTAAATTTCATTCAAAAGTTTAAGGATTGGGCCACCTTTAGGAATTTTGATAGTTATTTATAGTTGATAGGCAAATACACTTACACTAACCACGTACGCTATTGTTTTATAAGCAAAGTACAAGGAAACCCAAGGAACAGGTAAACTTATCGAACAATATACAGATAATAAAAAATCAAAAGTAGACGTTTCTGACGGTTTGTCCCAGTTAAATTCATTTTTTAAGGAATTAATTATTTAGGAATAAAGTGCAAATTAATATTCCTACCTTGTAACCAGTGTCCTCTTCGATACTGGAATTATTGTCCCCACTGCTACCCCCGTCCTGTACACTATCATCGTTGGCCTCCATTGAGTTGAGAATAGCTGCATCTGCATTACCCTGGTATCCCGCTGCAGCAGTTGCGGCTACACTGCATCCATACATGAAAACGTTCTTCTTCCTCGAGTGACCGTGGAAGTCACAATATACCTGTTGAAATACATGGTAAGGTCAATATTAGGCGAACAAATGAGGGTGGGCCTTCAAGGTCCAGACCACTACCCTTTGTCTCATAAACTGAGCTTACTTTTTTGGTGAAAACTGTCTGACCCTAACGATAACCCTGACTTAACTATAACCCTAACCATATTCTAGTTGTAGCCCTAACCCCTAACTCTAACTCTAACCCTAACTCTAACCCTAACTCTAACTCTAACTCTAACCCATACCCTAGCCCTACCTTTTACTCGAACCCTAACTCTAACCCTACCATAACCCCGAGCATGATAACATTTAGAAAAATTTCATTTTTCTTAACCAAAATTCCTCTTGAATATTTGGTATTTTATTGTGTCGATCAAAATAGTAAGTAAAATGAAATAAATAGAAATGAATCAAAATGATTTTACGAACCAGAGGTGTTTTGTTAATGGTGTTCAGGTATTGGATAAGGCCTTTCGTGTGGTAAATAGTAGGATGGTGATTAGGGTCTGGCGATATCCATTTCCTGTTCAAATCATCACCTGACATTGCACACCGATGACTGAAAAATTAACGAAAATTGAAGTTAAAAGATTCTGGTATTTTGGGGTATTTTTCTTACAGGACAAGTCTGGCGTTTCTGAAATTTTTGAAAAAATGAAACAACCCAAAAACGTTTTTGAGTAGAGTGCTTGGTACTTTTTTCCAACCTTTCTCTCTTTTATGTCTGGGAAAGGCGTGTTTGAATAGATAATTAAGCAAAATATGGTGGACCTTACTTCATGCAGTGTAAGATAGGTATTACATCCTTGCAATGCTTAGCCGTGAAAACCATCAAGGAAGCTTTACGGCGGCTACGAGAAATTTAGGCCGTTGTAATTTTAGCTATGCGTCACTAAGGAGCATATTCCTATCATACATGATGTAAGGTGAAATCAGTTACATACATTTTCGATTGTAGAAGTACCATAACTGCCACTACACAAGCAAGGTTTTGATTATATTTTGGCCTCGTTTCTGATTTCATCACATAGCAATGAGTAAATACAACAAATTGCGGGTCATAATAAGTGACCTAATCAACTCACTTGCCATTGATGACCCCATCTGGGTTAAGAAATGGAATGATTTTGAAAATATAAACATTTCGCAGTTTTATTGCAGCCTCGTCGCTGCTCGTAATGAAATCCAATACTCCTGAAAATAAACAAATGTCAGAAGATCAAAAGAGAAAGGAACAACTAATATAATACGTATTTTGATGCTGGCAAATTAACATCAATCAATAAATGTAAAATTAAAGGGGCCTTGTTTGGGGTTATAGCTTCAACTAGGAAATTCTAGGGCTGAGCTTCCTAGGGAAAAGTCAAGAAGCAATGGGTTTCATTTATTGTATTACGTTTACGGTATTTCCTCACCCTGCAGTATGCTTCATCATTGTCATTTACCAAGGTGAATAGCTCAAAGTGACCTTTGTCACATAGCAACCCTAAACATAGTAAACATGCTAGTAATCTACCTAGAGAAGTGTTGCTATGCTCTTTGCACAAATGGGGCTAACTGACTTTTATATCAAAATCTTGGATAACTGAGATTCTATGGGTCATAGTTTTCGCAGCCACTGGGGTATCGTAACAGTAACTACGACCATCCAATACGTCTTTTTCTAAAGGCCAATACACATTCATGATCTTTTCCTCTAGGGTACTAAGGGAGTATATCTAAATCCAAGATTTACCTTTCATAACCCAACTTGCACATGATTCTCCAGGGTGCACTCTCGACGTTAGAACAATATACGGTCTTTTCCCTGCACAGAAACCAAGTATAGTTCAAAGCTTGAAAACGATCAAAAAGATCTGAATATCTGGCAAATGTATTAATAAGAAATGTTGGTTACTTTATACTCGATACAACCAATATGTAAAAAATTGAAGACAGTTTTATATTTGTTTACTTTATTTCATAGTTTTATACATACTTTGATAGTTAAGAACATAGTGCAACTTTTCAGACACGGTCAATCAAGACGAAGGAAGAGATAAAACTCAACAAGAATACAAATTCAATCTTTTTATAATGATGCTAGGAAAAGTCTGAAGACCTGTTCAAAACCCGAAATTATATCTTAAAATATATATGCGATATCGTCTATTCTGGGCGGCAGAGTGCTCGATATCATAAAGATAGAGCTAAATTAATAGTATCTTAAAATATACATAGAAAAAACATTCAAAATGAAAAAAAATGAGCTCCGGAACTTACGGAAAGCAATGATACTGAGCGGGTCATCTTTGATTGGCCTCTCTGTGATGGTGAGAACATCACAATCGTTACCAAGTGCAGTCTGACACAGGACTTGTCGTTGGTAGTACACATCAGGACGCATGCGTGATTCCATTTTATTCAAATAGTCCTAAATAATGAAATTTTGTAGACAATAATTGCTGCATCTTCTGGAAGAAGACAAAACCTGTATAATGTACAGTCTTGATAAGAGTCCTGGGACAAGGGAAATTGCCAAAACTTTACGAGTAATAAGGAATAATTTAGAAGGAGGTAAAAGCAAGAAACTATAAAGTATCCGTTAGGGAAAGGAAAAACTCCATTTTTTCAGGAGGGAAAGGAGGAATTGCCACATTTTGAAAGGAAGAAGGGAGTTTTAGACTCCTGTTCCGACCCCTATTACGAATTAAAAATATATTCTCATTCAAAACTTGCAAATAAAAAGTGTCTACCTTCATCATGCTAAACGTGAATGGATAATGATAAGCCAAGTAACACGTGTCATTTGCGTACGGGAACTTGATAGTGAATGTTGTTGTGTAATAATATCTGTTGGAAGCTATCACGTGGGGCTTCCGCTGATAACAGTTTTTGTAGTAACAAATATTGGACCCAGTCCTCTCCCAACCGGGCTGGCCATTTGCTGCATCTCTGGTGGAGTAAATAACAGGCTGCATTCCTATAAACAAATAGACAACAACATTATGAATATGAAGCTTTGAAAATAAGCAATTCAATGGCAGAGTAGCAAAGTAAGTCATCAACAAGAAAAATCTGGAAAATTCAGTTGATAGGGGATATTGGAAATATTCAGCAACGGGAACAGAAGAAAAAATCAGAAAGTCGAAGAAAATCAGAAAAATTCATGCCAATCAGGGCACACAAAAAAGGTGAGAAGTTCTTTTTTACTAGGCATATTGGAAAATCTAAGAAAATCAGAAATGTTCACGCTAATTAAGGTTTCAGTGGGGAATTAGGCATCATATTGGGACCAATAGGTCTTAATTCTATTCCAGGAAAGAGTGGGCTTATTCAAGAGAGCGGGGGTTTCTTTTAGAGGAGGGTATTAATTGAATTAGTGCAGCATGAATGAATTCTTACCAAAATTGAATTGGCTGTTAAACTTCTCGCAATTAATGATGTTAAATCTGTAAGGTACATCTGCTTCCATGTTGGAAACCTAAAACAAGTTAGAAAACTAATAAAATATGAAAATAGAAAATAGAAAATAGAAACCAGATCGTAGGGATAATTAGTTCATAGGAAGTTGAAAAATAACTCAGATAAGGGGATATGAATCTCAATGCAACATGGTTTCACAATAATGCATTGCTTCTATGTACAATAAGAGGACAAGACTCAAAAGACTATTCTCTTCATCCAGACTCTCCATCAGAATTAAGAGTCTTGTCTTCTTAGTATGTATATGATATGAATACTGTAATGTATTGAACACTTTTTCAGTGAAATTAAATACTTCGTTGTGTATTACCTCGAAATAAAACCATTGGCAATGTCGATCAGTGTTAATGTCTGTGTTCAATATCAAATCATACTCGTACTGTCTGATCTGAAAAAAAGATTCAAAATGAAAACAGTTATTTAACAGCATATAAGATGACGAGAATATATATCATTATTTGTAACTTGCAACTTAAATTCACAAAGATATAGGAGTATTCAACTTATTTCGAAATATGCTTACCTGAATAGCTTTCCGTAGATTTCCTGACTCAAACCTGGATTCAAACTGTAAGCTTGGTGTTTTCAAAATCTCATCACTCACACTCATCAGGCTGAAAACACAAAAGTTATATATAAACAAAGGCCACTCTCAGAATTTTATGTTTTTAATGTTTATTCGTACCTAGTTGATTGTTATTACAAATGCAGGTGAGCAATTTTTCAGACCAACCAGAGTATGATTCCAGTTCCAGATTATATCAAATTACTCCATTCACACCATTTTGGTTCACTTATATGGCAATTTTACAACAAGTGCAAGCAAAGTTTTGGGCATGGTTAAGAGGACTATGATTGTCAACTTCGTTATAAACAAAGGTTAAACTAAAATGCTTATAATGTAGATTTGAAAGCCAGTTGATTGTGACGACAAAAATGATTTCCAGTTCTAGATTTCAGTAAATTACTACATTGACACCATTTTGGTTGATTCATATGAACATTTTCTAATGAATGTAAAGAAATATTTGTGATTGTGAAGATGATTTTAACATCCAAATCAAAACAAATAAACGAAACAATAAGCTCCCTAACCATTCCCCTCTGGTAACAATACTCTGTAGGATATAAAATAAATCAGTCCACAAATCAACAACAAAAATCAATAAAATTTATGTAAATCACCTGTCCGACGATTTGTTCTGGAATAGTTTTGATTTTTTCGGTGACATCATGAATTCATTGATCATCGGTTCTTTCTTCGTGTGATTCTGGTGATTCGATTGCTGATTAACCAAATCATACAAATCATAAACAACGCGATTTATGATTTTGTCCGGGTTGAGATACCGTGCGAAATCTTGGAATATCATGTGCCTGAGAATAAATGAACAAAATCAACGACTAAAATCATGTAAAAAAGTTCTTTCAGTCAAACTCTGATCAAAGCCTATTTGGAGGGCTTCAATCAAATTATCAAATAAAAATCAAGTGAAATACTTACCTATTTAACCAAGCCTTCTTCTCAAGAAGAGGCTCGTTCTCGACCATTGGATAATGCCCATGCAAATCAGGTGCAGCTTTCTTGACAAACGGTAGCAAATGCTCCACGTCATCAACATCAATCTGACCAGCAGCAAAAGGGTGCTTTCTATCAAGCCTCGATATCATTTCTAATCCACCTGAGGAATCAGAGCGAGACATGACGGCCTCTTCTTGAAGTATAAGTTCAGGTATTTGGTCGTCTGTAATCGAGGCTTTTATAGTGGCGTATTCGTTCAAAGCTGGTGATGACGTGGTTCCCGGTATTTTGGTTCCTTTGACGGTGAAGTCGAGGGGGTCTGGGGTGTTCGAATGAATAACAGGCATGAAAGGCATGCTGGGTATTCTTTTCTTTTGTGGAGAGTCGTACCATTTTTGTGGTTTCAAGTTTCTCGAATTCCAAATCAGACTTGTAGTCGTAACTTCAGTTTCACTAGAAAATAAGGAGTATTTGAAATGTTTCTACACGTAAATCATCAAATAGATTTTTTTCTTTTCCTTTTTTTGATTATCAAATAGTTGGTGAAAAAGTTGTTAAATGGGATGAAACAAAAGCATCTACCTTTCCTGACAAGAGGGCCTATCCAGAATGTCTATCATGAAATCAACGATCAAAATTATTAAATTTCTTATTATATCCTAAATATATAGATGGATTTTTCAGAGATTGAATTGAATTAAGATTAAGAACCTTTTACGTTCAACCTTATTATTTTGATTTATGAGCATCATCATCTGAACGTGTTGTGTCGTAGTTGTAGTTGTTCTTAAGAGAATAAAATTGGAGCTCTTCTTACAAACAACTCCTTTCGACACCGACGGTATCCCACCTTAACGCATACTGCACAATGGTTTTTCTCCACTCTTTTCTATAATAGGCAAGCTGGAACACATTCTGGAAATCACTGTCTGGAATCATTCCACATTCTTTCAGATCATTCATGAGCAAAAAGTGAAAAAATAAAGAATTGCATTGTTGGCCTAAATCACAACACAACAACAAGAACAACAGCAAAAGCAATACAAACACAATTGACTTACTTTTCTGAATCATTCGACAAACTAACAAGTTTAACACCAGACTTGGTTTTGCAAGAAACCAGCGAAGAATCGTCGAAATTCGGAGACTTTTTGATGAGTGGAAAACAGTGATTTTCGTAACAGTTGTTACTTGATTTATCACTGGATGGTGGGGTGTAAGAACTTTCCATCGTTGCAGTTGGAATTCTTATCGGTGAGTCGTGGTCTTCGTTGGAGGAGTCGTCACTTGTTGCAACAAAGTCAGGGTCTATCTATAGAGGGAAAGTGGAATGGTTACAAAAGGTTATGGTTTAGCTCCAAATAAACATACATATGTAAAAACACAAATATCACATACACTACCAAAAGAATTCTTGAAATCGTCTGAATAAAAATAAAATTTAAATTCAAATTGGGATAAACAAACTTTAAACCTCAAAACAGAGCATGCTCTCAAGCTCAAATGACAACATTTCAATATGAGCAAGAAAGCTTTGTTTCGGGCTGTAACACTTATATACTGCAGTGGTCACACTTGCAAGCTGACACTTCAAATGGTATATGATCTGACATTGATTGGTTCCCTTATAAGCAGTTCTTATGACAGACAATATACCCCCTCAAACAAGAGTTTACATCACCCCTTATAGGCTTATCCACCATGTAAGATGATAAACTGCCCCCCTTATAAGCGTATCCACGAAAACAGGTTTACTTACGCGGATATGTGGGTTCAGATAAACCAATAGAATTGAAAATTCTACTGAATATAGAAACTTACAGTGAACTCAAAAAGCTCTTGGAGGAATTCTCTGTACATGTCTAAATCCTGCCTAACAGGAGAGGTTTCAGTAGGCTCGTTTTCGCATTCTTCTACTCCATCTATGTCTTCGTCTTTCTCTATCACTTCCTCATCAACATCAGCATCGTCTGAAATTAAGGAGAAGGAAGAAGAATGCTTAGAGGCAAAGTAAAGTCATACTCATCCAGGCGCTTAGATACAAAGAAAGCCTGAAGCTTGCTAAAGTTGCTGTCGCACAGTAGCTACTTGGATTCCATATCATTTATCATCAGTGACCTATCTTCCAATTTTGGAGGCTCACTCGCAACAATATTTCTTGGAGAGCTTATTTCAAGAAATATTAGGGAAAAGAATTAATCTGAAACACAAACCTGGGTCACTTTCAGTAACTGAATTATCTTCTGACGTCACTAGGTCTTTAGCCTCGTCTTCTGAAATCTCAGTCTCACTTCCAAACGCCTTAGTAGATCTTCCTTGATCGCTGAAGATGCTATGAACCGTTCTTACAGGCAACTTTTTGATAGAAAAACACCTTCTTATGATCAGGATTATCAACTTTATCACACCATCCAGCTCCTTACCTAAAACAGAAATTAGATTCATTAGATTTCAACGTCAACTACTAATGATTCATTCCTTTCTTAGTTTGAAATAGATAAAAGATATAAAGTAAAAACTTATCTTACATTCTAACCCTTCCATGCCAATGTTATAGAGAATCTTCATCCCATCTATATTCGTCAAGGCTTTTCGTCCGATATCTAGAAATAGGCAATTACATCAAGTCAGCAAAACAAAAACATTGTATAAGAGTTTGTTTGCATAGGTTGACTTATCAAAGCAGTGCATAAATACATTTGCTTTCTTCGTAAGGTATTGGTTTATGTGCAAAGCACAAAGGGTCTACTGAATAGGTAAACAAAAGGAAGCAAGGCATTAATAGTTGATATGTGAATACGTTTGCCATCTTCGTAAGGTATTGGTTTATGTGCAAAGCACAAAGTGCCCTCTGAATAGGTAAACAAAAGGAAGCAATGCATTGATAGTTGATAGGTGAATACGCTTGCTGTCTTCGTAAGGTATTGGCTTATGTGCAAAGCACAAAGAGTCTACTGAATAGGCAGACTAATTGAAGCAGTGTATTGATAGGCGATGGACAGATATGCTTAATATCTTCATAAGGTATCAGTTTATATGCTAAACAAGTCCTATGAATAGTTAGAACTATCAAGTAGTGAGTGCATCCCTCGTCCTTCCTCTCGATGCATATACACCTTGTGATTCTTTTTCTTTTGCCTGCTGAAAGCTGAAAAATTCTCTTCTCACACTTTATGTAACAGGATTGGTGGATTCATCATGGGTTCAAAATATTTTTATTGGCCTTTTTGTTTTAGTGTTCTTCTTCGGAATGTGCAATACTGTCGACTAATTATTAAATTCAATACCAAAACAACGTTTTCCTGCCATCAATTTCTATTATTGAACCAACACGGTGCTCATCAGAAAAATAAGAAGATCCCAAGGAATAAGTAACAAACTAAACTCACTTATTGTGACGATGAGTTTTAAAACTGTCAATATTGATTTCCGCAATGCAGTCTGACGATGTCTGTGATCCACGCGATGCCAGTCAACAAACATGTTCAATAACAATGGAACTCCTCCATGTATCACTGCTCTTTTTGCACCAATCTCTGAAAAGATCAACATGTGAATACAATAATTCACAAGATTTCATTTTCACTAGCTGTGAAAATTTCAAAACTTAATAGATTTTTGAAACTTAACTGAACCTCTGCTATTTGGAAAGACTACTGAGGCTGGTCGATGTTCACATATAAATAACATGAATAATAAAAAAGTAACTCACTTGATTTCACAAGAAAAGCAAGAATTTCAAGAATCAATCTGAAAAGCAAGAATTCAATAAACCCGTTAAACGTATGCACATAAACCAATACCTTATAAAGATAGTAAACCTATCTAATATCAATGCACTGCTTCGATTAGTCTTCCTATTCAGTAGGCACTATTTCCTTTCCACATACGAAGATAGTTTGCGTATTTGCCTATCAACTATCAATGCACTGCTTAAATTAGTCCATCTATTCAATGGACCCTTTGTGATATGAGCATAAACCAAACCTATAGTAAATGTATTATCCTATAAGCCAATTGATTGATGAATTTCGATCCTTACTTTGCAGAGGAGTTCCTCTTTTGACCACATCCTGGTAATATTTTGAGTAAAGTTTCGATTGCTCCTCCCTTCACCATTATACTGCAATTTACCGCTGAAAAGGAATGAAGAAAATCAAAATTTAACTCATTGGATAAAATTCTAAAGATATCAGGGAAAAACGTTTCTCAGGAATGCCAAGAGAAATTGAATTTTGTGCTTTTTAGTTCCCCTTGTTAACATTGTTATGCGATACGATATAAGTATAGTTACTAATGAACAGTTAAAGAGAAAGAAATTTTTCAACCTACCACTATTGGCATATATCTTTAAAACTTGCAAAACTGGATGGAGAACTTTAAAGTTTTGTGGATTTTGCTTTGCAACATTCAGGCTGACTTGTAGAGCTCCAGTCATCCTCGCTTGGATGCTGAACCTCTTCTCTGTGTAGAGAAAATCACAAACATTGAAATCAAAATTGAAACAGAAACGCTCTTCTCATAAGCATAAACTTTATAAGAATAACAAGACTTCGAAATTCGTGAAACTTTACACAAATAGGTACAATAAAACTCAAGGACCTGATACTTCGAGTGATGTTGTGTAATGTGCCGTTCCCTTACTGTAAACAAGGCCTTACTCAGTCAAGCTACGCCAGTTAGGACAGAATGTGGAATCAGTGAAGCAATTAAGTATTGACTGAAACACGAATACAAATAACTATAACATTAGCTTAACATAAATTACGTGCTAACAGTACATCAAAAGCAACTTGACTTAAAATAACTTAATTCAAGTCCAAGGAGTCTGGAGAGAGGGAAATCTTCACGAACAACAACAACATTTTTCAGCAGCAACAACATAATTGCACTAGCACGTTAAAGAGAGACTCACTCAAAGACCGACCGTACAATAAAAACTCAGACTGAAGAGACAAGAAAGGAAGAGACTTGAAGATAATTTTTGAATCAATTCAAAAAGTTGAAAGCCTCCGATGGAAAATATCAGACAGTTTGATAATTTTAAGTTTTTAATTCTTTAATTCTTTTTAGTTTTTGCTGATGATAATCGAAGTTGGCAAGCTTAGTCTGAAGAACCAGCTGTGAATAAGAGCTTTCTTTGTTCGTTCATAGCTCTTCTGTTTTCTTTGCAAAACAAAATTATCCTATTTCAAAAAGCTTTAATTTTTTTCCAATTCGAAAGCTGATTATAAATTGAGGATGGCGAGGAAAATCGGAAACATAGCAAAATATAGTAACTACTTAAGTTTCTAGTCTGACAATCGACGGTGTAATACGTCAGAATGAGAAAAAAAATGAAATCCAATGAAATTGAAATCTGTCTACGTCTAAACCATAGATCCCCTGTTGTGTAGACAGAAATAACGTACTATTCAGTGAGTGTCAGACGAAAAGGTTAAGAGGTTATCGTCCTGCTCTCTGGTATTATTTTTCGCCTTGTTTCGCTTTGTTAATTTCTTCGCCACCCTGAAGCTCTATACCAATCAAAGACAGTTCTAATATGAATTAGAATAAACAAAGGAAAATAGACATCAATATTTACCTTTGGTCCCCATTTTGGACAACACACAGTGTAACAATGTAATCAATTCATCGATCAACGAAGCCTCCCTCGGAAAATCTTTTGACGTCACGGCTATCAGAGTATGGAATAAGGCATCAGGAAGTTCGTGGTCTGTCAGAGTTCCAATCCGTTTTCCTATTTCAAAAAAATCGAAATTAAAACTTTGCAGCCAATACAAAAAGGCAAACAAAAAGAGTTATCGATTAAAAAAGCAAAATTATGATTTTAGGAAGAAAATAATCTTTCAACCGCTTGGCAAGGGAAACTAATTGCTAAACAGCATAAGTTATCCATGAACTCAAACTTTGCACGGTAAAGTTCCAAAAGATAGCCAAATGAGCGAATGTGTCATTCCGGTACATATTGTCCTATGCTTGCCTATTCCTCTGCTTCGACAAATTACAGGCCAATCTGAATAAGCTGGATTGATGCTAGATTGCTCCCTTATACACGAAGAAGGGTATTATATCCTAGACTATAAGTATTACTCCAAGTTTGTGAGTTGCTGCACAGCCAGGGTGGTGATAACCGGGAGGGCATATTGGGTCTCAAGACCAGATACTCATATTTCACTTGTTTTTCCTTTAACTTCTTTAGCAGTCTATGTGTATCATCAGCCACAATCTACAATTCTATATCCTAGACTACAAATTCAAGAATTCAATCATCGATCGAGATGATGTCTTGAGAATGAAAATGAACAGAGTAGGACTCGAACCCACGACCTCTAGATTAGTACTCTAGAGAAACTACTACTGCTTCTCATGATTAAATCTTCGTTCTCTTTCTTGCGTAATACTGCGATAAATGTCTGACTCGAAGCTTTAAAGCATTATGCTTTGTCTCCAATATTGCTCACTATCATAGACGAACTTCGTAAATAAATCAAATGAATTACTTCTCATGAGCGATTAAACAAACACTGTAGAAAAATATGGCTTATAGTTAAATGTGATATAAATACACTCATTTCTTGTAAGAATCCTTTATGATTAACACGATAAACACATAATATACATTATTACCAATCCTAAATTGCCAGATATCCCATTACGCAAACTTTCGCAGAATGATGGAACAAATACTCCAGCAAAACATGGCTTATAGTTCAATACATCATACATACTATTTGCACCATACAACATATTTACAATTGACACAATTTTCAAGGTAAACCAATTCACAATACACACATATAATATACATCATTAATTTACATCATCACCACTTTTAAAATGTGAGATATTCCATTACGTACACTCCGCCGTGCGAGATGAAGTAAACACCCAAAACATCGCTTGAATTTGATAGCTATACAAACACTCACTTTTTCTCTAAGAATCCTTACACAATTCCACGATTTGCTTCGTATGACGTATAGTATGATACACATCATTATCACTCTGTATTCTTAATTTCGTTTGAGAGATGAAGCAAACACTGCGAAACAAAGCTTGTAGATCAATGTGATGGACACTGCTTTTCATACGAAGCCATTCATTAAAAACTGTAGAGCCAATTCCTCAAAAAGAAACTTTTACGGGTAATAGTGAGATGAAAAAACTATGTAAGAAGAATAAAGTTTTGTTTCTCATAAAAATGATTGTAGACTTACAGGTTGTAGGAATTACGTTTATTCATCCAGAATCTAGAATTCCATAAGCCTCGAGCGACTATTCAAGGTTGGGATCATTACCAAAACCACCTACTGTATCCGTATTGGTCTAACTACATTAATCCAGCTTGAAATTTGGCTGTTAGCGACCAAACCAATCAACCAGGAAAACACAGCTTATGTCGAAAAGCAGGAGACCCGTAATTGCAGGTAACAAGAAGCAAAGTTTAGTGAAATGAATTTCTTCGAAACTGAATCCTCCGCTATCAGCCTCCCTTATGAATAATAAATCACCCACGCCTGGCCGGGAATAAACCAAAATTCCAATTATCCACGAAAATTTCTCCCGTTCTTAAAGTTTTAATTTCACCAGAGAAAATTGAATTGAACGAGATAAGCGTTCGTATCAAGTACGCATTCACATGTTTACCAGCTAACAGCGAGTTTCCATGGTGATGTATTATAATGGCTGCAAGTTTCTTGCAAGGGTAAAATACCTTTGAAATTCTAGAAGAATGAAATAGTATAAATGCTTGAAAGGTTTATGAAAATGATGAATAGATAAGAAGATGTAATCATGTTGGTTTTGAAGGCTTTTAAAATGTCAATGTGTTACGGTGGCTGCAGTTTTCTTGCAAGAGTAAATTACCTTTGAAATAATAGAAGAATGAAATAGTGGAAATGCTCAAAATGTTTATGAAAACAATGAATAGATAAGAAGATGTAATCATGTTGGTTGAATGATGTCTGTAAAAGGCTTTCGAAATTGTGAAGTGATGCAATTTTCAAGTTATATACTTTTAGCTGAAATCGCGTATTCCAACCATAAAGAGCTAATCAAAAATCAAAGAGACCTATGATATCCAAGTTAACTCAATTTCTAAATGCTTCTTTTTACAATGCATGAAAAAATTAAGATATGAATAGATAAACACATAAACATAACAACCAATATCAGTAAAAGAGCCAATATACCTATGAAATTCTAAGAGAAAAAACCAGAAAAAACTACAGCTTGGTGTTTCGATAATGATATATTCTTCCGTTAAACTAAAAAGAAGAATATACTGTAAAGCATAAAAGTCCATGACTATCCCAAGAGTATTGCATGCATTGTTTGTCATTCATGAAATCATAAGCTTGAACCTTAGATGCATATACATCTATCATCTAGACGGTACTTTATATACGATTTTTCTATGTAGTTACCAGAACCGAAATTGAACAACATTTCAATTTGGCAGCATTCACTTCATGTCAAATTTTATATACAACTACGGCAAACCAAAAAAGGGATAAACGAAGAAGGAAAATCCATAGTCACACCACTAGAATCTGTGCTGGTTACAAAGCAAGCCCAACATACAAAATCATAACATAAGATGAAAATACAATACCTCATTATTACATAACCTTTCAGTATTCCATCAATCCATGTTATGTTTACGAAACAAAGTATTGAAAATATTGATGAGTAAAGCAACGTGATGCAAGCACAGCTCAATAACAATAATAACAGTAAAGTAAATCATTAATCTGATAACTCTCCAAAAAAGGAAATCTTAACGAATTCTCCAGTTTCGTTCCATTCTCCAGAAAATTTTGAAACAGTTTTTTAAGTTGGCCTAGTTAGATTATCGGTGTTGTGACATCGAAGTAAATAATTAAAAATAGGCAGAGATGGGAAATGTCCCGTGAAGAAACATAAGGCTTGCGAGATTATACTTTATCAAGCAAAGATGGATTACTAAAATAATGAAATGCAGACTGAAAATCATTGAAATAACTGTGAGTAGAGTTCTTCATTAGAAAGTCGTAAAATCACGAGTAGTGGAGCAATTATTTATTCGTGAGCGCGTGACTATGTTAATGACTGTTAATAACAGCTTCAACGAGGTTTCTCATATACCTGCATTATCTGCACGGGTAGATAAGGTGTGAGAGTTATTTTCTCGTGACCAGAGAGATAAACAACAAGAGAAAAGTTGTTTTCGTTTTATTTACGTTTAACAACAGCTCAGGAAAACCAGAAATCTTAAGGCCATCAGTATATCTATTCAAAACATGAGACGAGAATAAACACACTGCTTTAAATTCTATTCAAAACTCATGTGTTATAAAAAATTAAAACCGAGCTTTCATAAGTTAATTCACAGAAGTTTGAGTGAAAATAAAGGAAACAAACCTCTTATTCATTAATGACATGGAAAGATAAGCACAGTCTTGATCAAAAATATATCCTCCTTGATAAAAGTTTGATGAAAAGTAAAAGTTATTTTAAAGATTTCAGATAATCATCTCCCGAAAACTATCTCATTGCTACAAAATTGTAGGACTGATTTAAGTATGAGTATTTGAGTTGTTTCTGCATGAAATAAAGTTTACATATCAATGTTTGAAGTTTGAAATATTCTGCACCTTATAAAACATCAGCAAACGTCTAGTATTTCTTTGACTCACCCGATACATAATTGAAAGTACGTCATCAAACGCATTTTGAAAATCTAGCAAACAAATACATGCTAAAATCTTTTCTCAATCTGTAAAATCATTTCATATCATCGTTTGCTTCGGGGCTTCGAAAACTTCTTTTTTCTTTTTTCGCAAATAGGCTTACATTAAAACAAATATTTCGTGACTTGAAATTCAATTCCGTTAGAAATAAGTCTAAAAACTCACAAAGAGTCACTTTTTAATCTTGTTACCTTAAGCAACTTAAAAAAGGTATCTTTGAGCACAAAAGTATTTAATATCTATTGTAACATCTTAATCCGTAGAGAATACCACATTTTACTGATATAGGTAGTCTTTACGTAAGTCGCAACAAAATCTAAATGTGGTGGTTCTCAGGGAAATACTTTCGCACAGCAAAGACCCTCAATGGACATGAAAGCCTATTACGATGAATAATTCAAACTCAGAGCAAGAAAATAAAACATATTTCGATGTGAAACAAGCTTAGAGAGACGAGTAGCGAGACAGACTAAAATCTTATTGACAATTATAGACCAGAGTTCATTCAAAACTTCACTAGAAACGCACATAAAATCTAAACTACGAAATCTCTATTTCAGCTTTCGCTAAGACAGCGCTCGATACATAAATACAGAACATAATGTATATTGCAAAGGAAAGATTCAAGAGACTAAAATCGTCATCCCAACAAGCCAGTTTCGTCGTGGCCAACTCATCAGGAGATGCACTCTGGTGTAGGTAACCACGTGCTTCAGAGTACATCACCTGATTGGGAGGCAACCAAGGAAAGGCTCGCAGAGATGCTGAGTGAACTGGGTACCAGTCTCATCCCTACATTGTTGTTGTTGTTATGGATAACTCAAATGAAGAGCAACCAATAAGTCTATTGAGCAACTTGAGAATTTAGTAGTGAGTCTACATAACACCAAGACATACAAATTGTACTATCATCATTACTATTACAACACTGTGGTGAAAATGGGTGCCAAAATAGAGAACTTAAACAACTAGGCCTAAAGCCTTGTGAGAATGGTTTAAGGCAACTGCAAAGTACTAATCATATTTCTCATGGACTAAAATTATACTTTTTACAGCATGCGAAACCTGGTATATCTGTCCCCCCTGTTCATGACACGAACTAGAAGTAACTCGTAATGTGAACACACAGATATCTAAAGCACATGACATGACCGGGTAACACATTACAATGTTAACAAGACGGGGGTAACATAATAGAATTAGTGCATCTTTGTTGGGTAGTTCATTCGAGATTCAGAGTAAATTGGGATAACATGAGTAGTGACTGACCTGAAGTGAGAAGTTCGTTGAAGCAGGACACTATGTTCAACGTTCCTTGAATGTCACACGTGCAAACTGCCTGGAAAGAAATTAATTAAGGAAATAAGTAAATCCGTTTTCCTGCAACTATAGCAATCATCCATCTCTCTTCTGATTGGCCTATTTCGATCCACATCTGGGTATCATAATTCGTTAGCGTTTTGTTTCAATCTCTTTCTGACGTATTACTCTGTTGAGTGTCAGACGAAAAGCTTAAGTAGTCTTAGTTTTCGCTATGCTTCCGATTTTTCTGGCTATGTTGAAGTTTTGCACCAATAAAAGGCTGTTAAGAACGTTTTCCCAATATTGACAGATAGGCTAGATCATAAAGTACAAGGGACTGTCAACAAATCATCGTCATAAATCGTAAAAATTTGCATGAATTTGCCAAAGATTGTGAAAAGAATGTAGCTCTAATTTGCGGAGGATTCCCATGTAAACTCGGGCCTTAAGCAAGACTTGCTTTCAAATAGATTTCAATTACCTTTCCCACTATGAACAGTAAGTGTCATACAAAGTGGCAACTGACTGATTATAAGTCCTCTCTCACTATGGATAGCACTCAGGTAATTACTGTTGTTGTGTTTAAACAATAAAAAAACAGGTAAATTCTTCCGTTTGAATACCAGTAAATGTTCTGAATATCTTGTCGACTGCTCTCAATCTTAGGAAAGAAGCATTCACATACCTCTAAAGTATTCAAGAGCCTCATAATTCCAATAGTTTGTTTAGTCATCAATTCTTTACGGCATTTCTCTACAGAAACAAAACATTATTCAACTTCAAAATATTTTGCTGATTATGACGACTTGAACAAAGCAAGGTACCATACTATGTTTCTACTTAATTAACATATAACTCTTTACAATGAGGATGATCAAATAGCCTAAAAGATACAAACGGTTTAAGATCAGGAAACGAGTTTGCAACAATTTTAGACCAGTCATGACGATTTAAAAACGAGTTGCACTGATGTTAAAACAACTCAAAATATTTTGAAGAGTTAAAAACAATTAATATCTTCATGAAATCCCTGAACATTTGTATTTGAGGAATGAATTTGAAGAAGTAATTTTTCAGAGATTTCTTAAGGCTGAACTCTTACATACAAACTTAGAATCAATCATTTTCCGGGATTGATCTAAGTACCGTTTAAAGACGAATCTAATCCTAATTGATGCTAGAAAATCGGTTATGATATGTTGGGTTTACCAGGATTTACTAGAATTCAATACAATGGATTTCTGCAACACTTTTGTTCCTAAGAGCATTCAATATTTCATGTAAGAGCCATTATACCCTGAAATCTAATTAAGTACCGAATAGGGATGGACGTAATCCAGCTTGATGCTGGGAAAGTATGATCTTGTATTCGGGGTTTGATGTCATTGAATAAGAGAGAATTTACTGTCATCCAAAAACAAAGAGAAAGATGAATTGCACAGCTTTGGTTTCTGACGTAACAGAGAAGATTATGAGTTTAAGATTTCAAGATTTTGAATTTCTTAATGATATTTACTGTAAAAACCTGCAACTGAAGGCCTAAATCTTGCAGTGTAAAAGGTGAAAAAAATTGTGATGCTGTAGGTTCGAGTCCTGTCAGTTCTTTTATTTAACCAAGTGCTCAAAAAATAAACAGAGGATACAAAAAGTACTTTGATAGAATAAGATATTAACCTTGAGACGATAAAAGTTGGTGTATCTTGTTAGTCACGTATCTGATCTGCTCCAAATCCCTTTCATCAGGCTTGCCAGATTTACTGATGGGCCATAACTTGTCCAGTTGGTCCAGCAAAGAGGCAAGGCGGTTGCTACAAGGACAATTCATAATTAAGGACACTAACACAAGTATTGCTTAACACTATGTTATGTCATAGGGCTTTCATTCGGGGTGTCTACAAATTGCAGTTTCCAAAGTAAGAATCTACCTAGTATTCAAAGGTAAGGGGTTGCTATATGAAAGAAAAGCTAAGAAAGGTATTTGATTATCTAATTGACTCGTAAATATACCACCAAATCGGTTCCTTCCATTGTGCATTACCATGTGTGGGGCAGAAAATATTAGTTATGATGATAATAATAATATACATGTTTATACAGGGTAACCTTTTCAGGGTAACAATGAAGTACTGTTATCAACAAGGGCCCTGTTAAAAAAAAAATATTATAAAGTAGCTTATCTAAATACAATGTAAAACGAGTGAAATAAATTAATTACAAAAGAAAAGTATTTTATTTATAGAGTATCGTCCGAATCAAAGTATTTCTTTATTTGTGAACTAAAAAGCACAGAGTTTAAAGAGCGAATCTCCAAGGGGAGTTCATTGTAGCATTTAGGTCCTTAGAACAGAAACGATTTCCTCCTAGCTTCAGTTCTTAACTGTGGTAATCAAAGGGCTACGTTGTTGTTTCTTGTGTTATGATTATGGCTTATTTTTTCTGCGTATGAGGAGAAAGCTGGTATACTTGTTCCTTGTAGGCACTTGAAGATTAGGCATGCTACCTTCAATTTCTTTTGATTCAGGATGCTGCGGAATCTGTTCTCGCTACTTCCAATTACTTGGTAGTAGATGATTTTATGCGCCCTTTCCTGCAGTTTTTCAAACTTCTGTGCCATTGTGTCCGATATCTTGAAGACTGGTGTTGAACAGTACAGAATCGTTGGCAGCACATGTGTTCTGGATACTGATTTGGCAGCCAGTACTGACATGGATTTCCTCATCCTCATAGTTCATATAATATACATGACAACAGAATTTGCCTTTCCCATTCATAACAAGTAACCAGGAAAAAAATAGCTGAACACACAGGAAAAAAACTCATGACTCTCCTAAAAACTGGTAGATACATAAAGACAAGACTAGATATATCACAAGATAAAATAGATGGTTTTTGGAGCTTTAAAACTTGGTCCAGTTCTAGAAATGCCTATCTGGCACAAAAAAAATCTATTTTATCTAATATACAATATTTGATGCATACCTGAATCCATTAAGAGCAATAAAAGTGATAATTAATATAATTCTACCTGAGAAAATCCACCTCCATTGTGAAAAAGATTTAAAATGAAACAAAATAAGCTTTATTTTTCCAGAAGAAATTCAATCCCGTTGTTATATCAATTATATGAGCTTAAGACGCTGATGGATTACCCATTCCATATATGGAGATACTGGCTGGTTTCCAGTTTCCAGAAACAGGACCAATTCGTTTCTAATAATCAAGAAAAAGATTATACAGAAAAGCTGACATGGAAAGCTCATAATGAGCTAAAGCGGTGTACATCAGCATTCTTACAGCAGATTAAGATAAGGCTTTACTCAAAATTCCCAAAGATAAACTCAAGTACTTTTCTCTCACAAAGCAACATACTGCCCGAAGCAATGATTAGGTGAACCATAAAAAGAAGCTAGATAGAAGACTAGGTGGAAATTCAGATAGCGAGGGGATGCTTAATTAGGCATGGTCTAGCAGGTGGAGAAATTATTCCAGTTCATAGGCAACCAGAATTGTAATATGTCGAGCCTTGTCTTGAACCTTGGGTCTTACTACCATAGGCTAGCAGGCTAACCGTTGACCTCTCTTTCCGATATTTCTGAAAACTAGACCCTAAAAGCTCACTCTTGAGTGAATTTTTAGGGTCTTATTCAGAAATATCAGAAAATTCTTTAATCAGGCTGTTTTGGAAATACAACTGGCAGAGCAAGGCTACATCTATTTTCTCTAGCTAAATAACTTTCCTAATACTTCAAGTCTCCTAAGGAAGTTATTTGTTTTCAATTTGTAACGAAAACAGAACAGAAGACTCTTGTGTTCTTTGAAAGAAATTCGAGTTGGTCTGCTCCTGACCAAGCTAAACAGATAAGTTCTGCCAGGCCTAGTCATAAATAAGCCAGTAACCAGCAAAGGGGCTTTGGAGGTAATAGAGCAGGCAAAGAAGGACAAAAATTTGAACCAATCCAAAAACTTTCAAGATCCTGATTCCGGAACTTTTAATCCATTTATCAAAACCCGTAAACTACCACTTTTAACAGCAATACCTAAAGCCTTTATATTTGACAAAAACTGTGTCAGAAATCTGCATGTACGAAACTTAATAGCGAAAATTAACAAAATCTGCAACCCGTCAAAGCCTAATGCGACCTTATCTTGGGTCTATTGAAAAATTTGGGTCTATTGAAAAAACTATAATAATCTGGCATGATCACCACAACACCATCATAGAAGTAGCCACAAGTGTATCAACAATACTCATGAGAGAGCGTAAGAAATCAGGGGGCCATGGAGGCATACTGAATAAAGGGCTTCAGCCCCACTTCAGCCCCATCTCCAATGATTTCCAAAAGATATGTTTTTGGCTTCATTAGATAGATTTTGGTAGTGCTTTATCTCATGTTGAAAGCCTAGGATATACTTTTATTTCCGTTGAATATGTAAAAAAGATGGGGCTGAGAATTTTGCTCTAAGCCCCCCTAATTACAAAATCATTCCACTGCCCCTTGGGAGTTGCTTATAACATTTCCTCCAGTTTTGAGCATTGACTGTTTTTAAACTCTACCCTTTCTTAGATCTACACCATCGGTAGTGCATTATTCTGCAACCTCGGTCGAATTCAGATAAAATCAAACAAACGAAAGATCGAGTGAGATTAGCCATTAATTTGTGATTTAAAAGTTTAAGCTGAAGGATTCAAAACAAAACTGTCTCGCAAAATAATGCACAACTGCATACAGCGCGTCAACGTTGAACTCTCAAATCCCAAGCTTAACGGAGAGAAGGATGTTGGTCATTTTGATCCTTTTCAGTTGGAAAGTTTGGAAACAAAACACAGACTAAGATCACCGCTGTTTTATCACTCAACTCACCCTTTGCTATTTGCTGTTCCTGTCGCTTTGGATGAACTCATTTCTCAGCCGTTTATTTCGCTTTTCTAGCTAACGATTCTGAGAACAGATACATCATCCCCTTTGCACGGCTTTGATCTGCAGCAAAAGCCAAATAACTTAGATTTGTAACGATTATTAATTCATCATTTACAAACCAGAAATTACACTTGAGTGCAAACATCAAACAAATTTCTTTGACAAACGACCGACTGAATTAAATTGTTGTTGTTGTTGTACAGCAGTCGATGTGGTTGTTGTTGTTATGGCTCAAGCTCAAGGACTTTTGCGAAGGAAAGGAGGTCCCCCTTTCTCCTTTCCCAAAAATAGAGGCTCAGTTACTTATCAGTATGATTCAGTAAATTTTAAGGAAAGGTCCAGCCAAAGTCTTCAGAAAGCCAATGCAGCTTTCAGAAAGCGAATGCATATTTGAGAGACTGACATGATGACAAATCTAAAAAATCTACAAACTGTGAATGTGAAACTCAAGGACTCCTTCATCAATATGCTACTGCACTAAAACATTCAAAATTTCCTGATTCAAGCTTTGTTTATGAGCACGAACAAACACTTCCGAGGATGAGCAACTCTTTTATTAAAATATTAGGCTCGACTCTTCTCAACCCTTGCTAAACTCCCTCGGTCTGTCCATAACTATCGGCCCAACCAACATGCCATTGCAATGCCTGTCTTTTTATTGGAAATACTGAATAACCACTTCAAAAGTATTTAATATTTTGTTTTAATCAGTTAATGTATGTAACATTGATTTAGATTAGTTAAAATGTATATACGTACATAGCTCATTAGAAATTGTAAATTCAATGTAAAATAAAGTTACAACAACAACAACAACAACTTGAGAAAGCCCTTTCCCTGGGACGATTCAAACAAACTTTAGTGTTTTTGGTGGAAAATTAATAATTTCTTCATTTCAAACAAATGTTGAGGGGAATAGCGAGACATACCTCAGTCTTTCTTCATTATTCAAAACCAAATAAAGCTACCATTCTGTTCGATGTACCACCCAATTCTACCCCAATCTCACCAACCTAATCTAGCAGAAAAAACAAAATGAAAGAAACACAAGCCATCCCCACAACAGTTATCCTGTCGTGAAATATCCATGCCATTTTCATACACACATTACATAAGTTGCATTGGTGATGAAATTAAAATACCTTGCTAATAAATCAATAATCGAAGATTTAAATTCAATTTGTAAACTATTATCCCATCAAATAATTACATAAAATAATCATAAACTCTATGAATTTTTACATATAACCTAGATTTAAAATGATGTGGATGTACATACCGGGTGTCACAAGAAACATTCTATAATCTTGATATGCTCTAGCGCCAAAATCATTTTTCAAAGATCAAAACTAGCTTGTAAGGTTTATATGAATATCAACTTCAATAATGACACCTTAAGCTTGCTTCATTATTCACATTTTTTGGAATGAGCAATTCACTTCAAGAGTTCAAATTCATTCTCGCCCTGAAACCAGTGATTTTCAAATTAGTTACCACTGAAACTCGCAAGATTATTTAGAATTGATTTGGTAGGTACTACTAAACCAAATAGAACGTGTAGCATATTTTCCGAGGCACCCAAAACATATTAAACTATTACAGGCCACGGCATAACGTTAAGTAATAAAACTTACTACAATAAATACGACTAAAATTTGCATTGAAATTGAATAGAAATGGAAGCAATCAAAAATTTCCTTTAAATTGAAGAGCAAATATCATTGCTTATCAGCCGATGATGAGGTTTGGATCTCTCCAGAAACAATTCTCAACTAAGCATCAAAAGCTTGTCATGATAAACGGTGACTGTCATTTCAAATATTGTGATTTTTCGTATGTTTGTTTTCATTACGACTTGCATTCGTCACTGTGCACTGTGAACACTTACCAAGTTTCATAGACTGACATAAAATTTCATAAAGACTCTCTCATTATCAAAAAAGATGATTTTCCAAATCCTGTTGATTCTCAAATTCATGGAAAACTGTGAATCGTTTAATTGTGAGTGTCTTTATCGGTGGGAGCTCTGATGTCCTAGTGTCTATCCCGCCATGAAGGCACAATAGCTGTTAAGTTTTGTATTATTTTGACGAGATTATAAGGAGAAACTGTAGGAGGTAAATCCTGCTTTTTGCTAAGGAAAAAATCGAACAGACGATGAAATGCATAAAATATTCATTTAGCGGTTAACCTGAAAGTCAAAATAAATCTGGACTTCTTCCAGACCGAAAACTCGTGGATGAAGATTTAGGCCTAAGTGAATTGCAAAAAGAAGAGACGTCATTTTGTTGCGAGGGTTCCTATAGATACGTGGGTATTGAATTGGAGTGTATATCTGATGACGCAATGTAATGCAAAATCTGTTCTGAGTTTGATTTTCATCATTGAATCTGCTTCCCATCCATCAATATCAAAGACTGGTCTCTACATAATTATCTTTCATATTTTAATAATCTTATAATTATCTTTTCAACTCTCCATAATTACTAGAAAGTGATCTATTACGACTAAGCCAACAACTTCATAAATTATAAGTTTAAATATTTTTCTAAGATGATACCTGCTTTATCAATACACCCAGCATTCTTTAAAATAAAAGTATAATTAAATCAAGAGCAAATTACATTGGAGTATTCCCTTTGTCAGCTTGAAGGTTTAAGGACGAAAATAGGCTTCGAAGACCGAAGAATGAAGGAATTTCCAAAACAATACCAAATGATGTATCCAAAATAAAGAAGCCATACAAATACGAGAGACAATTGAACTAAGTTTATGAATCATCTAAAGATAAGACAAGAATAAGCCATTCTTGTAAAACCTTTCGATAATAATAATCTTCTTCAGCTACTTCTCTTATAATGATTTGGGGGTCTACTTAATTTGCAATAACCAAATATACAACGATTCAAAGAGAGGAAAGCACCACCACGCACTGGTTTCCACTCACTCAATTTCTTTCACGAGGATGTTAATTGGGATGAAATCAATACTGCACTTCTAGAGTATGACTGGGTACGAGAATTTAAAAACAAAAGACCAGAGCAGGTGCTAATATTATTCCTCGACATCTGTTTCGAGATTGTGAAGGACTTTGTTCCCCTGAAGAAAACATCCAGAACCAAAACAAAATCTCAATCAGAAAAGGAACGAAATAACCTAGTGCGAAGAAGGCGTAGAATAAACAAGGCGTTACATCGTTCAAAGTCACTGTTGCGAAAAAATGTTTTGCAAAAAGAGCTCATTCAAATTGAGAAAGCTATGATGAACTCATATAAAGAAAATGCTGAAAAAATGGAAACAAAAGCACTCAAAAGCATCAAGTCGAACTCGAAATATTTCTTTAACTACGTAAAGAAGTTCTCCAAGGTCAAGAGTAACATTGGACCACTGTGTAATGATGATGGAAAACTTGTATCAGATCCCAAGGAAAAAGCAGAAATGCTTGCAAAGCAGTATGCATCTGTGTTTTCAACACCAAGAGATCTTTCAGAAACTGAAAGAACAACCAAACCCACACACACATTACACGACATAAGATTTAATGGAGATGATATTGTATCATCAATCGATGAATTAAAAATCAATTCTGCATCAGGTTTACTTGGATACCCAGCTATTCTGCTAAAAAAGTGTAAATATGCATTAACAGAACCTTTGTATATCTTATGGAGACGTTGCCTTGATGCTGGAAGAGTACCAGCTCTACTAAAACATGCAATAATCACTCCAATTCATAAGGGTAAATCAAGATCTATCGCAGCTAACTACCGTCCAGTAGCTCTTACGTCGCACCTAATTAAAATATTCGAGAAGGTGTTACGTAAAAATATTGTGCAATATATGGACGAACACAAACTTTTTAATGAAACCAACCATGGCTTCAGGCAGGCTAGATCATGCCTAAGTCAACTCCTAGCACATTACGATGATATCCTTAATCTTCTCGAGCAAGGAATCAATGTTGATGTTGTCTACTTAGACTTTGCCAAGGCGTTTGATAAAGTCGACTTTAATATAGTATTACAAAAAATACGTAAACTTGGTATAGATGGAAATCTCTACTGCTGGATTGAATCGTTTCTGACAAACAGAATGCAAACAGTTGTAGTTGAAGGATCATCCTCTACTCCAGTACAAGTTAAGTCAGGTGTACCACAAGGAAGTGTCCTTGGTCCCCTAATATTCCTTATATTGATGGCTGATATCGACATGAAAGTATATCACTCATTGCTCAAAAGCTTTGCTGATGACACCAGAGTGTTAAAAGGAGTCTTAGATATCAATGATGTATCAAAACTTCAGTCTGATCTCAATAACATCTACGAGTGGGCTGACAAAAACAATATGGAATTTAACGACCTCAAATTTGAAGTTCTGCGATATGGAAGAGATGAAGCACTTAAGACACTCACGAATTACCTTTCAAGCACAGGCACTGTAATTGATCAGAAAAACTCAGTGCGTGACTTGGGAGTGACAATGAGCGCAGATGCATCTTTTACTGAACACATCAACAATGTTGTAGATACAGCAAAGAAAACAATATCCACAATATTAAGAACTTTTAAGTCACGAGAGCCACAGTTGATGATTACATTGTGGAAATCTGTGGTACTGCCCCAGCTTGAATATTGTTCACAGTTATGGAGTCCCACAAAGAAACAGGATATTGTGAATCTTGAACTATTACAAAAAAACTATCTCCGGAAAATATCCGGAGCATATGAACTTGATTATTGGGAACGATTGAAAAAATTCAGCATCTTCTCCTTGCAGAGGCGACGCGAACGCTATCAAATAATTTATGTGTGGAAGATGCTTGAAAATCTAGTACCAAACGTTGGTGTTGCTGGTGCAAACTCGTTACGGAATGGGCGCACCTGCATCATCCCAACTTTGCAACGTGATGCCACCCAAAGAATTCAAAATTTACGTGAATCAAGCTTAGCTGTGCATGGAGCACGACTGTTTAATTGTCTACCCAAAAATCTACGAGATATGTCTGGGCAGAGCATTGACACGTTCAAGCGAAATCTGGATAAATTTCTCAGATTTGTTCCAGATGAACCTCTTGTACCTGGATATACAGCAATGCGCAAAACAGATTCGAACAGTTTATTGGATTTACAAGGCACTATTAAAGACATCACACTTAAATTCGATACAGTGGAAGAGATGTGATGTTCCCTACTTGGCGGATGAGATGACTCTACCACCAATCAGTCTTTGACTGTAAAATCTTACATAATAATAATAATAATAATAACCCAGGGATTACAAACAATTTGCCTCGTGGGGAACGAACCTACTTAATACTTAATAATCATGTGTTCTAGCTAGAAAGAATCAATGTAAGAAAACTAACTGAAAAATAAATCATAATCGAAACAAAATAAAGAAAGTCACCTTAAAGCTGAAACCGAGAATATTGATTATTGTAATATATTACTTGCTTCGAGAAATAAAAACTTCTCCAACTAATGAATTGAATGAATACCTATTACTTTAACATTTAGTATCTGCTAAACTCATTTAGATTCGAAAATCTGATATTATAATTGAATTTGAATTTAATTACTTCTCTTGAATTTCCACAATTTGTTAGGACCAATTTCACCCACATAAATATTATTCCCATCTTTCGAGACAGCGAGGTCGTGAGGTCTTGTGAAACGCTGCAAAGAATGAATAATGAAATAAAAAATATATAATTTTCGATGTTTAAAGAAAATAAAAATTTCCATATCAAGAAATGGGTCGATATGTTTTTAATGTACTTACCCCCCACGTGACAACTTCCTTTGTCTTGACATTGTATGTAAAACCTCTTGAATCGCCAGGGCCACTGACGGCGTAAAGATAACCATCTACAATTCAATAAGAAAACACCACTGAAAATCTATGAATTTACTCCTTTTTCCTAGACAATTTCATACCTTCGCCCGTCTCGTTGAGTCGTTGAATAAATTAAGCAATTATTAAGTACGTTCTCTGGACTTCAATACAAATATAAAACGGGAATTCTAGAAGATTTGTCTTTCGTTTTGGCAATTTCATACCTTTCACCCGTTACATGGTCAAAAAAGCGATATGATTTGTAAACATTTGCGATTTCATTCAATTTCATACGCGAAATTGTTGAGTTGTCGAATAAATCACTGCAATCATTTAGCACTTATTACAGGACAATTGGCTATTGGCTTGTAGTTGGGAGGAATCGAGTTCAACACCTCTCAGTTATAGCCCTTTAGTTGCGAGTTCGAGTCCTCCTACCTCAATGCTCTCACTGTTCACGATTGGGGTAAAAAGTGTTCACCTATCAAGTAAAGGTTAGGTGTCAGCTTCAAGTTAGAAAAGAAACTCTGCTCAAATGTACTACCTTTGAAGGAAACAGCATAAACAGTGTCTCCAAAGATCTTTGAAATCGTTCGCAGGTGTTTACCAAACAACGCACTGAAGACAAGGACACGCCCATTTTCACGATCTGCTACATAAAGTTCCTGGTGTTTTTCATCCAGAGCTACGCTGTGAGGAATGTTGAAGGAGACTCCCGGTTTTGCCCCACCTACAGAAAAAATGATAAAATGAAAATCAGGCTAAAATAATACCTAAACTAAAAGCTGAAAATGAACCAACAATATTTAATCCTGGTCAAGCATTAATAACAATAATTCAATTAAACAGTTCACCTTAGTACACAATTCTACTCTGCTTAGTACTCAGCATAAAGAGTTGATTTTAGGGTGAGTGGCTATCAGATATGGAATACGAGTCATGCCTACCTCTATCTAAAAAGATAGCAGCGAACAAAAGATGGGCCTTACCCTATTCTATCCCCTATTATCCCCCAATTTTCCCCATCCTTCTCCGAAGCACCTATTTTACTCTACCCCATCCTATCAGAAACATATCCCATCCTATCCAAAACGTACCCCATCCTATCCGAAACGAATACGTTTATTCTTACTCTATACTCCAATCCCCTTTCACTAACTACAGTCAATCGACTTACTTGCCGTAGATAGAATGAGCTCAAGATAAATAAGTAACAATAGTTTGCAATCTGTTGCCAGAAAAACTATAATACATAATGATATATAATACATAACGATATATAATATATAATGATATATAGCCAATATATAATATATAACGATAACGAAGCTTACTTGATTGCTTTAGGTCCTTGTTAGAGATTTCTAGTAAAACTTGTCCTTTTGGTGAAAACATTAAAACTCGGCTGTTGCAATACCTAAAAAAGCGAAAAACATAAATAGAATTAATAATACAAAGAAAAAAAAAACGGTTCGAAAGGTATGTTTCTAGGCTGGAATAGCCCTTAACCACGAACATGCAATGCAGTTTAATGGCAATTTTGCTAAACTAACTAAATGTTAAGACAATACAGATCGGATCCTTGAAACATCTTGATCGGTACAAAACTTGAGATTGTGAGGAAAATCTGAAAGATAGCTAAACATAATAACCACTAAAAGCTTTCGCGTCTGACACTCATTAGAATAGTGCATCATAGAGTATTACCTCCTCGGATTTTTGAATACTTTTAGCGAATGGATTAAGAGATTTCTTTAAGTAATTTGCCCTCACATAGAACTATAGAGCTGCCAACAGAAAGTAATAAAGCATAAGAAATAAACAATAAAGACAAAGAAGAGAAGCCGTTACCCATCAGAGACATAAAAGACTCCTGATCTGTCCACTGCAACATCAGTTGGCTTGCAAAAGCTCGAACGATCACTGCCAGGTTTGCCCTTCTTACCAAGTGTCAGCAATGGCTTCTTGCTTTTCATCAAATGAAACTTGAAAACCTGAAAAAAGTTGATAGCTGAATTGACGATGTAAATCTTGATAAACATCATTAACATCTGGATAAACGATTATGGGCATAGAGCTTCATAGTTGAATCGTTAATCATAAGAATTAAGCTTAATAGCTGAACTAACGAGCATAAAGCATAATATCCTTATGCATATTGCTTCTATATGGGTCTCCGTATTTTAATATACTTGATAATAGAATTATATCAGGGGCTACAAAACGGTTTGACCCAATGTAACACCTCTTATTCAATTTTGTTCTTTCATTCTTTCTTTTTAAAACTTTTCAAATTGTACTCTCTGATATTGTGTTAAATTTGATATGCTCGGTAGCAACTAAATGTAATACAAAATATATTGCAAGTGCTATTTATAGGTGGGACGTGATGACCCTTCGCTTTTCTCTCTATAAGTAGCACCTCGTGTTGTATTCTTATTGCCAGCTGAAGATTTTATTTATGAAAAATGCTTAACATCTGGATAACCGATCATAAGAAAGATGGAATGCTGAAGCAAAATCGACAATGAAGCATTTAATGTATACTCTACTCTGAAATATAGCTAACACGCCATACAATTTAATGCAGCGCATAAAAAACCCTTATATATTTCAATGCAAGACACATACCTGATGACTTCCAACATCTGTGAGCCAAATATTTCCTGCATGATCTACAGTCAGTCCATGAGGAAGATAAAATCTAAAATAAAAAGAAATCAATATACATGTTCGAATCAAAATCTGAAAGAGTCTTGAGACAGTTTCAAAAAACCTTCTTCACTTTTTTGTTTGGTGTTTACGCTTTAGAATTGAATAAGATAGCAAAATTTACAGTAGATTCTTTACTCAATTAGCAGACATGTCCTTCTAACCAGCAGTCTGACAACTGCATCAGCACGAAACTCGAAGTCAAGGAAGAACACGTCTGCTTATTGAGTGCAGATTCTACTGAATAATTGCTCTATACTCGCGTATTTCCAGCACTATCGTCAGAATAGGCATGCTCTACCTAATTTAGATACAACTGAATTTACCAAATTCAAAAATATGTTTGAATGAAGTCTTACAGGTTTTTGCCCCATGTCATGACGTGTTTCCCAGTCTCCTGGTTGAACCAAGCAAGGGTGTCTTCTTCAATCGGGCCAGGATTTCCTCTCAGAGTGTTGTCCATATTGAAAGTGCTGCAAACAAAAATATTTCAAAAATCAATATTAGTAACATACCTTTTCGATTTATTTGCAGTTTTGAGTTTAAGTTTGGCTGCCGTTTCATAAGCTTCTAGAATACTTGTCATCAATTGAACTTGCGAGTATTCAAGAGGTTTGGTGCTAAAAGAGTCAAATTTTCAGTATCCTTGATTTAAATAGGAAGAAAAGTCGGAAACATAGCAAAATACCATGACTATTCAAGTATTTCGTCTGACAGCTTTTCGTCAAAGCATTAGTACGTGAGAAAGCCCTTTTTATACCTTAACATTTTTCATTTTTGGCATAGATTAAACCTGATTTTGGACTGCTTTTAATTTGCAACACAAGAATACATAATAATGGTAGATTTTAATCTCGTTTATTGTTCATTCAAATATAAATAGTTTAGAATAGCATTTAGAACACGACTCAAGTCTCACAGCATAGGAAAAAAATGGTTTCTTACTTTCCGTCCCAAGTGCGTCCAGCACGATGAAAGACAACAACAAATCCCTTGTTATCAACTGCTACACCACTCACTTGACCAAATTTGATATCACTCGACCATTTTGGAACAGCCTCATATTGGAGATGCTTAGCTGGAAGAGATAAAGAACGGAATTCGCACAACTCCAAAAGTTTGGCCTTTTTATAAGTATTTCACTTTTGAGAGTATTTTCTCTAAAATTTCTTTCAAGGGTGACTCGAAGCAACACAGAATCAGTATACCGTGTAACAATACATCGTCCTAGTGTGTTTATTGAACCAATTTGTACTACAGAGGTTTTCCAATAGTAGATTACTATCAGATGGGGATAGCATAAAATATGCCACTCATATAAGAGGACATTCTATTGAAAAATCAAAAAAATGGGTCAATCTCTCCGTCAAAGCCCATTTAAGTAAGTATCAAGTCTAACAGATGACCTTGAGCAAAGTTTCTCATTAAGATAGGCGTATGATTTCTCAATAATTGCGAAACGTCAACATGAAATTGGGTTTCTTTGCACTGATCCAATTGGGTTACTTTATGTTGTTATAATGTTAAGTATTGTCTGGCCAGAAAAATTGGCAATTTTGGTGAATATGCTTTGAATAGTTTGTCATGTGCCGAAGGGGCAAATCTTTATTTCGCTCGATCTTTTGCACAAATATTACGTCATCAAAAAATAACAATTCAAACATTCGAGGCTTCGATATTCATACAAAAAAGTTATCATTATATTGCAGTTTTTGACTGCAAAAGCTTAGTCAAATATAAATTGTCTATTTCTACTTACAAAGAAATCCCGAGACCATTCAAGAAACAAATGAATAAAGTTTCAGTTTATTCAATGCAGGTATAACATTCAGTATTTATAAATAATCTCTTGATTTATCAAGTAAGTAATTTCCAAGATATTATCTTAGATTTTATAATCTTTTGTAATTATATTTTATTCCTTTTTATATACTTCATTATATTCATTAAAAGTTCTTCGTTTCCACCGCAACTATCTCATCCGAAGAGTCTGTATCCTTAAATAAAAATAATGGTTCCATTTTAGTTCTTTTTTATTTTCATCAAGTTTAAGAATTAAAAATTCCGAATGAATTTTGCACTTCTCTACATAAAATACGAAAACATGGAAATTTTTCTATCTTGTTTATGTTTCTAGTAAAATGTTACGTGGATTTAATGTAATATTGTTATGTTATTATGATATTGTTATGTTATTGTGATATTGTTATGTTATGTTATGCAAACCAGTTGCTTGTTACTAGAGATTATGGGTGGTGTGGGTTCTAAAGTACCATGTATTTAACTTTAAACCGAGTTATTGTCTTATGTGTAGCTATTTCAAAATTCAAGCACAATTAGATCCATATAAACACACTAGGACCTGATACTACTATGATGAGGTGTATGCTACTGTCCATCTGTTGGAGACAAGGCCTTAGTTGGCTAGTATGTTAACAGAAACACACTCACTCAATAAACACACTAGGACCTCACATGAGTGAAGTCTCTGTTGAAAACGAGGCCTTAGTTGGCTGGCATGTTAACAGAAACACACTCACTCAATAAACACACTAGGACCTCACATGAGTGAAGTCTCTGTTGAAAACGAGGCCTTAGTTGGCTGGCATGTTAACAGAAACACACTCACTCAATAAACACACTAGGACCTCATATGAGTGAAATCTCTGTTGAAAACGAGGCCTTAGTTGGCTGGCATGTTAACAGAAACACACTCACTCAATAAACACACTAGGACCTCATATGAGTGAAATCTCTGTTGAAAACGAGGCCTAGCCTTAGTCAGATGAATATGACAAACAGAAACCAACTCATTCGATCTTTCCTTTGAGCCTTTATCTCTGCTTTAGTTTAATATGCCATAACATGAATAGGGACCAAATTAACATTTTTGTTTCTGATTTGACTTGAATTTTTAATTGGCCTTTCGTAGCGTTCTGATTTCAAAATTTGGTTCCTTGGGGTTTAAAAGAATTTCTCATTCGATCTTTCCTTTGAACCTATATCTGTGCTTTAGTTTAATATGCCATAATATAAACAGGGATCAAATTAACATTTTTTATTTCTTATTTGATTTGAATTTTCATTTGGCCTGGAGCCTGTCATCCTTAGAAGTCAAATAAAGCTTCGAGATTGTCTGGCTACAGGTAAATTGAAAATGAAGTTAAATAAAAAGATGTAGTGCTTATCTCTGTTAAGGTTTATCTCTGTTTAGAATTTTTTGCAGCCCTGTTTAATATACGAATCTAATATTTCTAATATCAGCTATCTAATATTCATATCTTCAGTTGATTTGAATGTTCAGCTTGCCTGCAGCCAACTACCCAATCATAGAGGCTGATTGAAGCTCTGAAAAAAACTGGCCGCAGACCAGTTGAAAATCAATTAGAATAAATCAATGTCAGTCTCACCTTTATTATCAGATTCTGGAGAAGATGGTTCCAATACATCAGAGCCAGGGGGGAACTTCATTTTATCGTCCAAACCTCCCCAAGCACACATACCGGGGGGTTCTGTTCTGTACATCTTCGAGTCATAATAATACATGATGTAGAAATTGCACATCTCATCCTTCATCGTTGCCCTGTGAGCAGGAACAAATTAATTTTATATCAGGGACATTGTAAGTTGTAATAATCGTATAGATTTGTGATAATAGATATTGGCTAGGAACATTCTAAACATTGAGCTACAAATTTTGCAGTGTTTGTCATTAAAATGTTAGAGATGAGAGTATTAGTGAGAGTGAGTTCATACATTACCAAGCTACACCTTGTTTACCAGTGAAAAAATTGAATAAATATGATTTCATGAATGCGGGAACTCATTTTATTCAGAGATCTTTAAGTTTTAAGGCTGTAATTGAGCCCTCCTCCCACTTTTCCAAAACTTCCAAAAGTAGGAATAAAGAGTTCCTTACCCAATATGAGTGACGGTATCTCTTGACATTGAATTGTAGGTACAGCGTGCTTCCTAAAATAAGGATAAACAAACCAATCAAGTTTACCCCTGAGATTTTGGAAGGCTGTTAAGTTTAGGTCATCTATGAAGATTCCAACTTGAAATACATCAACCCTGAAATGATTCTTGGTAAGTTGATTTTTGATGCTTAGAACAACCAATATCAAATTCATTTTATGTTGGTTTAAAAAATTTATAATAGCTAGAAGCTGAATGATATCTAACTCATGGTAGAGCGGTGAATAGTAACGAGCTGATACCCTTTTTCTGACACCCTGCTAAATGCAGACCAAATTTTGTCTCAAAACCGCTTATTGTAACATTTTTTCTGCCTTTGTAATAAACAATCACTTACTAAACGATCTCCTTTTCCAATTTTCATCTGCTTGTCCAGTGGATAAAATGCCTGCAAGAGAAAGAAATTTTTAAAAAATTGGAAGATCTTTACAGCAAGTATTTCTCAATTTTGTTGTCGTTGGATGAAATAATTAGAAGTAGAGATGCCTGTTAAAAAGCCATTACTGGGCAGATAACAGGTAAAAATCCAAACTTCTATATTAAGTAAATAAGAAAACTTTTAGGAAAATCTACAGTAGTGCAGTCTGTAGTACAGGCCCATCAAAGCCGTCTTCCAAAAGTTCTTAATTCCTAGCTTTGCTTCCGCCATCTTAAAATCTAAAGATGGACGCAACTTAAACAAAAAGAAACTAATGGTAAGTGGAAATAAGTGAGAAACTGGTGAGTGTCAGCCAAAGAGCTCTGTTAAACATATAAAAATGGAAAGCTAGATTATCTCCTTGTCCTTTGGCATATAGTTTCAAAAAATCACACCAACAAAAAGATCTATCAAACAAAATGATGCTATTGAAAATGCAGCAGAAAGTTGCAAGACCACAGTTTTAAGTTTTTCCCACCAGCTAAAGACTGAGCCATGGTTTTGTTCTGAAACATCTTTAAGGACGTTTGGAATTATGTTGCTTCACCCACCTGTGGTCTTTGTGGATTATCCTTGTGGATCAAAGTCCATTTTCCACCTCGGACGCGATAACCACTTATCGCAGTTGCTGCAAAAATAACAATCAATTTTAAGCTATTAACGGGGACAGCCAAGTGATTAGATCACTCAACCCATCAAAGGGTCCCGGGTTCTAGACCACCATCAGATCACTCACGAAGAGTGAGGAGAGAATTAGCCAGCTCTCTGTAATTCCAGGCAAAAAGGTAAAGGGAATTACGAGGTGTGGTCCTATTGAGAGGAAGACCAGGGTCGCACTGCTTGATTAGTCTACCTATTCAGTGGGCCCTTGGTGCTTTGCACATAAACCAATACCTTACGAGGATAGTAAGTGTATTCGCTATCAACAATAACTTCAACACAAAATCAAGTTTAACATTACTTATTATCCTTGACGAGATCATAAATAAATTTGATAATTTCACTGCTAGAAATATGATTCATAAAGATTGCTCAATTCTAATTCCTTTCTTGACAAAATGCTAGTACAAACAAAAACATACCGAGTTTATGGGCATGCACCCTGACTACAAATGGGTACAGATCTGCTACCCCTTGATATGCACAGCCTGTATCCAGATGCCATTCTGAAAAAAGAATTTATGAATTATAATTCCTTTTTCGAAATTCAAAACCATCCTAAAATGCAAGAAGGCGCAAAATGCTAAGAGATAACTAGAAGTCTTAGAGAATTGGAAATTTGTTTATATCATGTCGTGTGAAAACTTCTCAATCATCATACATCTAGGCAATTTTGTTAGAGACGCTTTTGAACTACAGTCATCAGACATGAATCTGAGAGTTGATCACACTTAGCTGATTTCTGCATTCGAACTTCAACTTCAACGTTTTCGTATTTTTTAATAACTTTGAATCCGTTTTGTTAATGTTCTTTCTTTCTTTTTTTCTTGTATTTTCATTTGTTAGCATTTTGACGACGCTCCTGTATAGTGTACAATGTCTTTTTGATATAAAAATTGAAATTGAATTGAATTGAAATTGTTCCTTACTTTTCTCATGAGGGGGGATGCTGGAAAACCCCTCAGCTAAGACATAAATGCCAGCTCTATATCTCAACCTGGTAAAAGAGAAACAATTCAGTTTAGAAGCATTCAAATAACATTATCAAACATTGTTTTTCAAACTCAGTTTTCAGTTTTTTCAGTTTTCATTTATCTAATAATCAATCTTACTGTAAATACAATCTATCATTACATTACGCTACAAATAACTACATGAAAATATTACTAAAGCTAAACTACATTTAACATTAATTACAAGATACAGGAAATAGACAAGAACATTTTACAAGATTGTATTTAAGATTAATTGACTAAGAAGGAACTCTCTAGGAATATGAACTAATCGAGAAAGAATCCCCCCATTAAAACAAGAAAACTAGAAGAAATTTTATTAAAAACAACAACCAACCAGAAGTTTGTTTATTAAGTAACAATGGGGGCTTTTTATCAATCTTTGAAATGGACTATCAGTTAAAATATCAATGCAGATACGATTCTATAACAAAAGGTTTTGAAACCGGATCGAAATACTAAGGCAGAGCTAGATGAAAATTGGGAGTGTGTTCCAAAGTTTAGAGCCAAGATACGTGATTGTTTTAAGACCATAAAGAGTAGTTTTGTTGAAGGATTCAAATCAAAGTTAAGAATTATCATATGTTGCGTGTGGTACTTTAGTAAGAATAAAAAAGAGATAAATTGTATACGAATTACCATGTGATATAGTTAAAATAAGCACTAGATTATTATTTCAACTAATATCACATGGTACTTCATATACAATTTGTCTCTATTTTAGATTTAAATCAAACTATGTCATACATGAAGAAAGTTCCCCCGAAAGATAGCATAAATTAAGGCCTTAATAATGTGTTCATTAAGGTCATCACGGTATCACACTGCCCATTGGTGGACAAGGCAATGGGTTGGTTGAAGCAGATTACAATTTGGTAGTGACGCACTCAGAATATAAATCCAACCTGCTAGACTAAGCCTGATAGATTTATGCATAAATGATGAGTTAATCCACAGATAAACCACATGTCTCTTTCTGAGCAAGTTGTGCGAATAGACATGTACACATTTTTCTGACTATCTTGCGAAAACCAAAACAAATGAAGCAAAAATTACTTTTCAGTAGTAGTATCCATAATAACACCAGAATAATCTTTCAACTTGGTGCCTAAAACAAAATTATTTGTCATCAAATAAGAACATTTATAAACGAAATAAAAGAATCAAAACTATTCATGAATACTTTAAAGACAATTCAATAAGTGAACAATGTTGCGCGAGGATCTTTACTAAACATTTCATTTTGCAACAATAACACTACCCAGTAGCAACAGGCTACCAACAACTTACCAATGAATTTCTCAACATTCCCATAATGCACTTGAAGAACAAGGTACTTGATATTAGTAGAAGGACCAACTTTGAACCCGACACCTATAGGAAAAAGTACATTCTATCAAAATTGGTAAAAAACTATAAAAATGGAATAAGCCAGCATTTAAACTCCTGTTAAGCTGTGATTTGCATCTATTAGCCTACTTTTTTCTAATTCTGAATAAAAGAGCACAGTAAAAATTAATTCCTCAAAATGAAAGCACAGTAGAACTTCAGAACAAAAATAAGAAACATAGGAAAACATGATAACTACTGTTAAGGTTTTCCTTTGACTTTCATGGCACACGTCAGCAAATAACTGAAATGAAAGCCCAACAAATTATTATATGATGAAGCAAATCAAAATGGGCAGATCAAAAAGAGATACCGTGGATCTCTATTAATTGTGCTGAATCAGAAAATTCTTTACCAAGGGGTGGTTCTTATAGGTGTTATACTGTATATCAATAATCAGCCTAACCTTTTGGTAGTTTGAGGGCTGGTGCATTCTTTCCCCACGCATAGAGAATATGCTGATTCCCAGACTTGCACACGGGGTGCATTTCTCCACAAGACCTACAATCACAAAAATGTTATTCAAAATTTACAAATACATAAGGGAACAAGAAGTTAAACCTACCACATAACAAGACCCTAACTCAGAGGCTGTTGAAGATTGGTCAATCAAAAAAGAAATCAATGTAAGTTATTTTTGACTGTAGTGTGCTTTTTGCAATCAAGCTTGACTGATGGTCATTGTTTGTCTGTCAAGAATAAAATAGATTAAAAGATGGCTCACCATGATTTCTGGATCTCGAAAGGAACTTCACAGCCAAACAAAAGCAAATGATGAGCTGTCTGCATTTCTGCTTTTGGTTGAAATCCAACTGTAAAGCAAATAAAAGACCATTGGTGAGAAATCAACTTTTCCATTAGCCTGTTCTTAAGTCATTGTTCCATTAAGAGGTTAAACCAAAACTATTATCATTTCTTAAGAGCAGAAAAACATGAAAACATGAACATAAATATGCCACAACACCATTTTGAAAAAGATTATGATATTTCATGATATTTGACACTGGGTTGGGCAACAAATAAATATCAATCAAAAGTCTAAATGTCACCAATTAATTTTCCAACTCTGACGTTACTTCAAAAAACTTACTGTAATATTCGTCTTGGGGAACTTTTTGTCCATAACATATGTAGCTATCATGCTAGAATAGAAACCAAAATATTGTTCAAGACCTTTGCTTCTGGGAGTTATCAAAATACGATAAAGGGGTATTGATCCTAGTGTAACATTAGGTATGATGCACTTCTAAGCAATTTTATTTTGTGGGTTTGAATCCACATACGGTCGGAACCATGAACTTCAGGCTAACAGCCAACTCAGCCGTCTATCCCTCTGAAGTCGGTGATGAGTACCTTGGGTTACTAGGGTAATAACCGACAGTATCCCCAATTTGAAATGCTAAATACCTTGACACTTAAATAAAGTCTATTAACATCAATGAAATCTAGGAAGAAATGGTGAAGGAAAGTTACATGTAGCTAAGGGTTGAAAAATAAGGATTGTGTACCAAAGTGGTGAAGGCACTGGATTATGGATTTTCGAAAAGCAACCTTGAGTACAAAAATGCTCTGAACACAAACTACAACCATCAGCAAAATCAGCTGTCCATATTTCTGAAGTAAATAAATAACTAGGAACTTTGTTGTCAATTTTAGAGGCCAGGGTCGTGGAGAGCCCGTCCGGGCCACCAGGTAAGACTCATTCAATGGGCTTAAATTTCTCTGAAAGTGAGCTTATATTGAATAAACATGGATGACTTGGATTCTACAGCCCCTACAGCCACAGCCCCTGGGTACCCTCCCCTCTCGTTGGCACTGCTAGCAACACAGCTCCAGGTCCACAACAGCTTTACACTGCCACATACCACAAATCTCTTTCGACAAATAAAATGTTTGATTACTAACAAATATCAGCTTACCCTACCTTTTGTGGTGAGACGCCAGGCATTCCAATTGATTCTTTGCCTGGATCCTTAGCTGCAGCTGCATAGTACTCCTCACTCCGTTTATCCATTACCTTCTCTTTGCCATAATCAAATTCCTTCAAAACTCTGTTCAAGACATCATTGTACGTCTCTTCTTGGTTGAAGGCATGGGATGGGCAATTGATTATGGCGATGAGGCCAAGCAAGATTAAAGGTAAATTCATTCTAAAAGAAAGACGAGGGAGTTTGAGTTTAGCCAGGGTTACCTTAACACACTGTATGACAAAATCAAAATCATTGAGATCAGATATCAATGTTTGATTTGCAAATAAAATGGCCAAAGGAAGCAAAGAGTTTTAGTCAAACAACTTTAGCAACTTACACAACGATACCAGAGAGTTTCATCATTCAAAATAGAAAACACCAAGGGCTTTAAAGATGATGAAAAGACATACCGAGGCGTGTGGTGGAGCTTTATTTGTGAAAAAATCATACCCCCTTTTTAAGATTAAGAACAGATTAAGAGTTTGTCTTATCCTTTGTAAATCAATTTGCACTTTAACATACCTTCTACCTTGCTGTTTTATTACAATAAAATTAAATACTTATTTTTTGCTGTTTTTAGATAACAAAGGGAGCTTTGGGACAGGGGGTTAAAAGTCCAGGGCCAGAGCCTCAAGGGGGTCTGCAAAAATTTCTACCAATTAAAATTTTAACATTTTTACAAGAAAAAACATTGTTTTTGAAACAATTTTTCTGAACGTGTTGTCATTAGTTCCTTGTATTATTGTGAGAAGTTTGATCGGGGACGACTTTTTTCGAGATTTCCCCTTGCTCATAAGGCCCAGTTCTATAAAATACTCTGGAACCCGAGCTGGCTCTTGCGACGGCCCTAGATAGTAATGGACATTTTTGAAAATCACGTCCCTCATCATTCAAGGAGGGTGATCATGGAGTGTGAAAAGACATGATCTGCTTTATGGACCTTGCTATTGGTTAATTCTTGAATGAATACTTGAGATGAAGAAATAGGCTTTTGACATTTTGCATGCTAGCCATTTCTATTTATTCAGGTTTTTAAGTTACGTCAGACTGGTTGTCTGTAAAATAAATATATCTAATCAATCCAAACTGCCAGTAGCAGAATAAAAGAGTTTTTCTTTGTTTATTTACTATAAACGCTCTGCGAATGCATTGAGCACTTTCATCAATCTATGAAGAACAAAGAAACGAATATCTAATCAATCCATTATTTCCTTAATTTCTTTGAATATTCTTATCATGAGAAAATTCTTATCCAAAAATTGGTTATTATTAGTTATTGTAAAGCGTTTAACCATCATGAATGAAATAGCCATAACTGTTTAGCCAATTTAAAATACTTCCTGTCCATTAATTGGGCATACCCTAACTTATTTTGAACATACAATTAAACCGCTTTATTACCACCCATCACTCAGTTTAGCTTCACAAGACAATTCTTGAATGTGGATATAAGGCTTTTTAGTTCCACTTTTTGTGTAGAAGTTGCAGTTGGTATGGCCTCTTTGCTCGTCCTGTTTCACGGTTGTTGAACAAATTTTTCGTGCGTTCAAAATACTCCGTTTCGAATTGCTAAATTTAGGCCTACTCTTATATTGGTAGAATTAACTGGGCACTGTGGACCGAGAAGCAAAGCAAAGACAACTTTTCCCAATAAAGATAAAGAAAGTTAGGCATAACAAACCTGTAAAGACTTCTATCTCTTTCTAGGTCAGTCGACGAAGGGAAGGGACATTTTTAATTCATTTTCTTCTCTCCGCAGATGTTTTTCTTCCTGTGTTGTTATCGACAGAAGCCTTCTGGTTGGCTGCAAATTTCCCACTGAATTTAATTTAGCAGGTGGCCAAATTGAAAACGAGGCAACCGTGAGTTTCAAAAAATGTCAAGGGGAAGTTGCTTTTGACCGAGATGCAGAAATATCTGATATAAAACATGTCAGTGATAATACTTGAAAACTCTACCTTACTGGTTATCATTCTCACTTTTGGAAGCGAGTTAATTACGTCACATGGTCAAATTGGTCCTCGACCTCAAACCAGAGCTTTTTTACTACTGGCCTTAAAAAGCACTGTGAAATCGTTGGTAGGATTTCTTCGTATTGAAAACGATTCAAAGTTAAAAATGCAATTGACAGATTTCAATAACATAGGCCTAAGTACCTCATGGGAAATGACTGCTGGCTTTATCAGTCAATTGTTTCTGTAACATTTTGAATAATTATTTTGTAAGTTGGATCTTTCTTAAAAACAGCATTCAACCAAATAACTAATAAAGCAACCTGCTTTTCTTTCAATCCTTTTGAACACAGATAACGTCAACTGGAAGGTTTAAAAGATCTGGTCTGATTGTGAGCGCAAATTTTAATTTGAAGTGAACAACTCAATCCATAAGGAATGAATAATGAAGAACAATTCTCCAATTTAATTGTCTCATTCTAAGGTGATGTAATTCTAGCTGTTCTCATTGCAGTTTGGAACACTTGGTTAATCTCTAGAGCCAGCTATGAAATATTTAGTATTAGCTCTTCGTATTTAGCATTGCAATTGTATACATCAAATGGAATTGTATACATCAAAGTTCAAAGAATGGCAACGAAAAGCATGCAACTTTCGAAACAATCAAGTCTCGATTCTCTGATCCGAGGTTAAATGATTTTAGTTTTTTCGCTGTATTTTGGAACATTACAGCCAACTGCTGTCAAGAAACGAAAATTTTTACATGGCATTGGAATTACATGCATCAAAGCATGCCAAAGAAAATTGTGCAACTAACAAAAGAAGCACGTTTCAATTGGCATCCACTCGATATACCTTTAGCAAAATATTGCGGCTTCTCTGCCCTTTGTTTTTTATAAAAGATAGAAGGGAATTCTTGGAGTAATTTAATCAGTTGCGTACTTCACTTATCTGCGGACGTTGAATTCCTTAAGGCCGAGATACACGATTAGATATTAAGTTATATATTCCATTAGATATTCGTGAACAGAATATCTAATCGAATATCTAATCGTGTATCAAACCAAAAATATTACTCAAGATATTGAAAAATGATGAAAGAATATCTAAAGAAGCCTTGAATAAAATCAAATCGATTTGATTTTATTCCGAATATCTAATGAAACTTCAAAGGATACCGACGAATTCTTTACATGAAGTACAATCCTGAATGGATCGCAATGATTGAAAACGAAATGGAGGAAACTCTTTACTCTTATAATAGTTTCTTAAATTTGCCATCTTTTCTTAGATCTGTCTGTGATCAACTTCAAATTCTGCAGCGACTAAGGCCCCGTTTACACGATACCGTTTTCATTTCATAGCGGATTGGTTTCATGCCACTTCCAGAGCGTTTTCATTCGAAAACGCGAAAACGGTATGAAGCATATCGGATTGGTGCGTTCTCGTGTAAACAGGAGGCCAATCCGATATGGAATGAAAACGGTATCGTGTAAACAGAAGGCCAATCCGATATGAAACCAATCCGATATGAAACGAAAACGGTATCGTGTAAACGGGGCATCCCTAAGGCATCCCTAAGGCATCCCTAATCGAATAAATGAGCTTGGATCGGTAATCTCAGTTTTGATAATTCTCATCAAAACAGTTGAAAAGCTCTTTATGGGTCGACCAAAGATTTATCAACATGAAAATATCTTCCTCCAACCCTTCTTTGTTGTTTTTGCTAGGTCTTCCCCGCTTTTTCGCAGGAGGTTTTTTGGGAGTCTCAACGGGCTTAGGCACGGCAAAAGGGTTGTCGCTAGTTTCCTACATTTTGTTTTCAATCATTACGATCGATCCAGGGTTGTACTTCATGTAAAGAATTCGTCGGTATCCTTTGAAGTTTCATTAGATATTCGGAATAAAATCAAATCGATTTGATTTTATTCAAGGCCTCGTTAGATATTCTTTCATCATTTTTCAATATCTTGAGTAATATTTTTGGTTTGATACACGATTAGATATTCGATTAGATATTCTGTTCATTAATATCTAATGGAATATATAACTTAATATCTAATCGTGTAACTCGGCCTTTACTACGGAAATCATTCCCAGAATTCCAATCGAAAATCCTTAAAGGACCTACAGAAACGGTCATCATCTTTTACGGAAACGTCTATTGTTACTACACCATTGATTCCCTGTGTTCTTGATGCCGTAGCTGATGATATAGATCACCCTTATGGTTAGAGTTAGACTCTAGGTTTTCCCAGCCTGTTTCTATGCTTACAACGTAGAAAGAGAGAAAATGACGCAAATGAATTCTTGCAACCAGTAACTAACGTCAACTATAAAACTATTTTTGTGTTTCAAAGAAACTTTTCGATCTTATTTCAAAAAATATTTAGATAGGAAAGACAATTGTACAAATAAAATACGAAGGGCTGGATGGGAAGGTAGTTACAAGCCGAGATAGTCAAATCATTTGAGATGCTTCGTCCCGGTGGGGTACTCAGGCATATCCACGAAAGGGGTGCAAAGCTTAACTCTTGGTCTTTATAAGCTCAATTAAAGGCTCAATTAATTGGATATCCTGTGCCCCCACCGAGCGCATTGCAAAGGCACGAAATCCACTTTGCACTGCTGTGCCCTTACTGTACATCATGGCTGTGTTGTGTAACTTGCAATCCTTACCCTACCCTATTTAACTTGGAGAAGATGAGTTATTGCTCATTAAATTTATTTTTGGTGTTTTCAGTTTTATTCAAATGCTTGTAAATATGATCAATAAGTAAGTCATCGGTGTAAATGCCACTCCCTTTCCTCTGCTCGGCAGTCGAGTTCTCCAACTTCACGTGTTCCAACTTCTTCTTTTTGATTTTCGTTGGCATCCAAGAATATCTATTCACGTGGTCCAGAAACGTGTCGAGCAACGGTTTGTGCTGGGTGGGGTTTTCTTTGATGAGCGAAGATTCTTCATTCGTTTCGAAACCCTCCGACATCATTTTAGGCTGAAAAGCATCGAACGTGAATCGATCCTCTTTGGTTAACTTGTTCAATCTTTCCTCCATATTCGATATGTTTTCTTTCTCGCACGCCTCGAGGCCTAGCGGGTCAGAAAACGCCGAACTGACGTGACTTTCGAAGCTGGAAGACTCTTCTTCGAAATCGAGAGGGCCAGAAATTGACGTCATGTGAGTGCTGTTTCTCCTTCCAACTAATGCTTCGGTTAGGGAAAATTTTCTCGACTTCATTATCAAACTTTTTGCCTGTTTGTCGAATTTGGCTGAGTTTGTAGGCGAGTCTGCGCTTGAATGGCTTCGCAGTCTTGGTAAAGTTGTTTCGAATTTATCCTCGCGTTTCTTCATTTCGCCAAAACCGAACTGTCTTTTAAAAACATGGTCGAGAAAACTGATGGACTTCGCTCTCTCTGGGAAATCTGAGTTTTGTTCAGGTCCTTTCCCGTCCATTTCATGAAGTTTACTGATGCACAGAGCTTGTTTTACAGAGCTATAAATTCACTACGTTTTTAGGTCAACTAACTCTGAAGACTTGTGAATCAAATATCATCAACTTGTTTGTACCTTTTATAAGTTTTATGGTTTTAATGCAAGCCCAAGAGACACAAAGATAATGCAAATTGTGCTAGAATGGTAGAAAGGGTTGTGCCATTATGCAGAATCCCAATGGGAGTTAGAACAAGCATTTCTTGGGCTTTGTGCAAAATTTGAGGATTTTCAATAAGGGTGGATGGATAGATGAACAATGCAACGTTGATCTGACTCTTATATTGGTTAGTTTATGGCGAGAAAAATCGGAAGCATAGTGAAACATAATAACTACTTAAGTTTACGTCTGACACTCATCAGAGTAGAACGTCAGAACAGTTTTTAATCGGTACTGAACTTGAGAATGGCAGAGAAAATTGGAAACATAACGAAACATAGTAACTACTGAAGCATAAAGTCTTACTCTCGTCAGATAAGTACGTCGAAAGGGAACGAAACCTTAACAAATTGATATATCTAAATGTGGCTAGAAATTGACCGAGAGTTGAGTGGTTGGTATAGCGAGAAACAACTAAGCTAAAGCTACCGTCAGATTTCCAATAACATTTGATGTTATCATTAAGTATTTCCTTGAAGCTTGAAATATTTTTTGCTGTTGATGGTGACTTCTTTTTATCTTAATTTATCAAACTTTAGCATATGAGTTTATATTGTCTACATCTTCATTAGTTTTCCGTTTTTCACTGACAAAACTACGTCATCAACTGACCACGAAAATATGGAGTGACTAAATAACAAAATATGTCAAGATTAAACCCGTATCAAAAGATGTTTGCTCAATGGAATAAAAATAAATTCAAGAACTCATTCTCACCATTTCAATGAAACACAAATAATTTCATGAAATGAAAAATTTTGAAAACAGAAGATGCAACACCTCATAAAAATTGGAACAAAATCTTAATCCACAACCACAACACAAGTTATGTACAATAGGGGACCAAAATCATCCTCTTCTTATAATTAAAACATTTCTTAGAAATTAGGTTGTTACTGTGGTACTAAATCGAGGGGTACCTAACTACTATAGTGGGTCTGGTAGACGTGTGAATGTGATAATACACAAATAACCAAGGCAAAATGTTTCTATAATGAGAGTTACAGGAATACAGTATTCTGAAATGAATGAACTTTTACGTTTTTGTAAACCAATCCCTTCAAATCGAAAACTCATAAAAGTTGTTTTCATAAGTTTTTTCTAGTTAAATTTTGTTGCTTCTTCCATCGTTGCAACTCTAGAGAATATCAAGAGCTAGATTCAAGGACCCCTTAATTAGAAGTGCAACCTCTGGTATGATATTTTTCTGTACAAAAACCCCATTGAAGGGTACAAGGAACTTGCTCTGACACCTTAATTGAAAAAACTTTCTCCAGTTTGAAATTTAACTTCTTCCACAAAAATAGACTTATGGGAAAAATACTGATGAAAGCTTTTTTGTGACAGCCCCAACCCATCCTCCACTTCTCCGAACAGACTAAACAATTGTTGATAATACGTTTTCTTTGATTTCCATGTTAGCCATCCTTTTTCTTATCTAGCTTTCTATAGATATGATTCATGAGAAAGTCGTCAGTGTACAGCGTGTTGTAATCCTTGTTGCTAGCCTGAGCTGTCTCAACCTCTTCACCATTCACATTGAGATCCGCCTCACTCTTTGAATTCCCAGCAAATTTGTTGATCCGCTCCAGGAAAGCATTTAATAGTCGTTTGTTCAGATGATCAGTTTGCGTGATTTCTCTATGGACTGAAAGTTCACTATCGGTTCTTTCTGCATCATCAATTTCCCCATCTCCTGTCATTTCTGTGTCTTCTCCAGTTTCAACTGAAATGACTTCTTCGCTGTCATGGATTTGCAATTGACTCAAGTCTTCCGCACTTGACGACTCTTCCGGAAGAGCATCACTGACAACCCCAGTGTTGATCATGCTACGACGGCCAATAATCATTTCTAAAAACGATGACCTTCTTTGCCTCTGTCCGTCAGGCTGTGAAATGTTTTGTTCATAGTCGGCTGAGTCATTCGTAGAGTAGCTTCTTTGTCTTAAAGCATCGTGAGGAGAGTGATTTTCATCTTTTGATCCACTGAGCGTCCTTAGTATGGGGAGGTGGATAAAACTCTCAGACCTACAAAGTAATTGAGCAATTACATTCTTTGAAAAATACAATCAAATCTCTTTATAAGTGTCTTCAAATCTCAACGTGGGTTTCAAGACAAAGCCTATGCCCAAGCTTTACACATATTCACATTCTATTTCAAAGATTACTTTTTTGGGAAAGCAAAAGGAGACTTAATATTAAAACGTTTTTCTGTCTAAGGCAATGCTTCAAATCATCGTTTTTGTTCTCTTTTTCATATTATAGTCACATGTTTTTGTGTCCGCAACTTGCTGAATTTCATAAAAATATATTTCATGTTTTTTTTGTCCAACTAATCGACTGGAAACATGCCAATCTAGGAACGGTTCCAAAATGTCAGTGAAACGTGTATTGGTGAACCGTTCTTGAATTCGCGTCTTAACCAAAGAAAGTTGGTAAGTTAGTGGTTGGGGGAGATAGGCCTAGCTCTTGAAACTGCATCTTAAGTTGCATGCAGTGGGATGATCCAGATTTTGTACTCTTACCACTTTTTGTGGAATCTGCACAGTCAGTAAAGTATGGATATATACCTGGTTTCTCTTTGTCTTTCAAGCAATCTTTGGGGAGTTTGTTTATTGTTTTCTTCTGCCATGATATCCGCCTCATCACGAAATTAAAGCAAGTTCCTTGTACCCATGATTCATTGCGCTGCGTTGTTGTTCTGCAAATGCTGTCTAAAGAAGAGTCGCTGAAATGAATGCTCCCGAGACCTTCGCACCTTTTCTCCTCTTAGATGGGGAAAAGAAGTAAGTTCTAAACTTTAATTGACATATTTGAAATCTTGACATCATTATAGATCAATGAAAGCATGTATTGCTTTGAATTAAAGAGTTTTCTTCCCGCTTTTGTGCTTCATGATGTATAGGGCCTAGCTAGGCCGTTTATTGGTTTTGGTGTCGACGAACATTAACATGGCTCAGACTAAGGTTTCTAGTTCCAGTATTTAACTAAGCTTAAAAAGAGAATCTTAGGGCCTGTTTATATGGGCAAAAACACCTCACCTGGCAGACCCGGGGCTGACAAGCAAAGTTAATTTGAAGCACTGTTTATATGGGATTTTCATGCCGGGTCTAAAAGGCGAGGTAAATCCCTAGACATCAATTGCAACGCATCGTTAATTTTCAATTGTAATAGACCACTTTCAATGTTTACATTTTTGGACAGGCAAATGAGATTCTTTTGAAATTCAAATTAGAACTACAATAAGATGTTACACCTTTTGACAATAAATTAAATGACAATTGTGCAGTAAACAAAGAAACCAACAGGCGTAAAATGTAAACATTGAAACTGGTCTATAAGGTCTAATTTACTTCACCTCACCGGTGGTTTTGCGTTTACATGGAAAAACTTCACTTTACCTGAGTGAAACTTCATCTCCTGGGAGGCAAAACTTCACTTAGGGCAGTGTGGATGGAAGTCATTTTTCCATATAAATGCAAACTGAGATTTCAAGGAATTCTAAAATAGGAAGGTGAAATATAAATTAATTTTGCAGTTATTTTGCCCATATAAACAGGCCCATGCAAAGCTTGGATATGAAGTAGCCATACGTAGCCCTTGACCCATAGCCCTTTGCCGTGAAACGTGGACCTTTGCCTTTGGCGCCTAGCACATCAGGCTTATGATGTGTAGCTTGCGCTTTATATTTGCCTGCTCGACCTGCATTTGCAATTTGCCTTAGAGATGGAGCCCAGTCTGGAATCAAGGGGCTTTCCACCAGATCTTTGGCAGACAGAGTTGATAAGAAAAATAGAAATTATGATAGAGCGATAGAAATTGGTAAGAGCATTTGGCTAATGGCAGAAACGCATTCCACAGTGGGATACAGCATTTTACTTTTGAATAGATCACTCAGTGAAGATCTGCATTCCACAGTGGGATACAGCATTTTACCTTTGAATAGAGACATTGGAAAAAACTCTTCAAAGTGAAGATGTGGAAAATGAAGATAGCCAATGAGTAAGATCTTGGATTATTATTCATGGGTCTCTTGGCTCAAAATGAAAAACGATTCATCATATAATGTTGTGTGTATTAACTTAGTCCAGCAGTTGGATACTAGTTTACAATGTTTTGTTCCTTCTAATTTGTTTTCCTTTTCATTTCAGAATAACAATAACAAAAGATACAAAAGTTCCAAACGCAGCACATTTTGTTGTAATGAAAGAAGATCATACTCTTGGAAATCTACTCAGAGCGTAAGACCATATTGATACCAACACAATTGCTTCCTGTCAATTTTATAAAAGTACTGCAAAGATATCAATCTAAGATCAATCTAAGTTGCAGTTGTATCAGACTTAATTTCAGAGCATGTCTTGTGGGTAGTCTATTTCAAATATGAACTTCTGTTCCAGTGCACAAACGGTAGCATCAAACACACTAGGACATCATTCTACTATATGTAGTGATACTACATTACCATTTTTGAAATAAGGCCTCTTGTGGATTTGCATATTAAACATACCTCACTCAATCACTCAGGATGGATCAAAGACCATAATATAAAAACATATTAGCCTAGTATCACTCTGATCTATAAACAGATAAAAAATGATAATTTTCTCTTGCAGTCAACTCTTGAAAGACCCTCAAGTGATATTTGCTGGATACAGAGTACCTCACCCCTTGGAACATAAGTTTGTTTTGAGGGTTCAAACAACAGCAGATTACAGTCCATATGAGGCATTTACAAACGCAATAACTGATCTTATCAGTGAAGTCTCGCTGCTAGAAGAAAGACTGAAGGTAATCAATCTAATTTGAAACCTATTTTGACCTCTGAAGGAAAATTGATCCTAAAGTTTTTTAATTAGTATTGTAAACTCAAAATGAGCCATTCTAAAAATAAGATGCTTCAGATTTTCATAGGAGATGGTTCTTACCACATTGCAACTCAACATTGCAAGGTATAGACAGAAACATAATTTTTCCTCATTTCAAGTCATTTGTATCATGCAAAAACAACCAATGATGCCCAACATGTCAGTGGGATGAGGAATAGGAAAACATCTTTAAAAATAATTTGTGAGAATGACCCAGTAGGACTTGAACCCACCATCTCTAGATTAGTACTCTGATATGTTTACTTCTGCATTATTGAGGTGCAACAAATTATCTCAATTGATTTTCTATATCCTGCTACTCCTCATGATAATATCTTTGTGTCTCCATCATCTTCTTTTGTATGTTCAAATTATGAATCTCAACCTAACATTTGCAGCTAATTTTGTTTTGTTTTGTTTTTTTAGTCTTCAATCAAAGATAAAAGAGAAGGTTTGGATTAGAATATTGAAAATCAACACAATGATGGAAAGAGAAAACCGTTTTTCATTATTAGCTGATGCGTCAAAGAATTTTGGTTCAAATTTTGGTAACAATTGGTTTCAGCAAATGAAAGGATGAGCAGGAAAAATTTGACCACAGCTTTATTCTATGAGATGACCATCAAATATCGATGGGCTGGTATGGGTACCTACTAAGCCTCAAGAAGGACAAGAACACCGTTAGAATACAGTAATAGTCTGGTAACTAAAATATAATTAAAGCTGTTATTACTATTTATCTTTTTTTACAAAAAATGTTGCATGAATTAGGGTTCATAGTCTACACTTTAATTATGATTCTAAGCTCTATCTCAGTAGCCATATTGTTTTTCCTGCAACTGAAGTCCTCTCAGAAGAGAAGGCCTTTGCTTGTCAATAGACATATGTCACACACGGTACCTGCTGATACTCTTCATAATGCTTGGTCAACTTTTGGAATAATTTCTTTCAGTTTCTGCCACTGTTCGATACTGAGGGAAATCCCTAAAAATCATAGAAGGAATGAAAAACTGAATTTTTATAACAAAAGATTCCTAGTTGGTACAACTACAGTGGAATCTTGTTGTTAACTAACTCTTAATGGAACCAGAAAACTGTTTGTTACATCAGGAGTTTGTAAAACCAGAGAATGGCTTCATAAGGCAAATTCCAAGGGAACAGAAATTTACTTAGCTTGTTACACAGTAAAGTTTGTTCTATCTGGGGCTCGTTGTTCCTAAATTCCACCATGTCATCAACCTGAATAGTACCATTAGGAAGTAAACTACCATCAGGGAGCTTACAAAACCTTGACTGCAACAAAAATCAAGTTTCCCTTGTACTTACTAAAACATGATCTATCTAAGCAACCTTTTAGGTTTTAACCAGGGTCAGCATAAATTGTGTAAACTGCTGATTTCTCTTTTCACCCTACTATCCTACAACAATAACATATACAACAATAATAATAATTTAATAGTTCCACCCTCCATTTCGTAGCAGCTACTAAGGTAAAGCTTGATGAAAGTGTACCAGTCACCTTTTCTTCCAGGTTTTTCAGTGCCATCATCTGCCATGTAATATTCTCTTATGTCGATCAGCTTCTTGCCTCTGAATTCGTTGATCATAACCTTCCTTTTCTTTCCAAGCTATTTTCAAAAATAGAAATAAAGAAAATCAACTATTAATGTTTCAGAAAAGTTAGCAAGTGTTTTTGAAAAAGTTAGCAAAAAATTGCAGCAGCCTACAATGATGTGTTGTGACTGAACCAAACTGAATTGAAATCAACGAACCTCCCATGATGTTTCATCTTCATGAACCACTTCCATTTTCTGCTTTTTTGATGGTGGCTTCTTTTTCTCCTTGAAAAAAGGAACAATAGAGTTTTAAAGTGATGACGTCACAAAAATCTATTTTTAGAATTTTGGAAGTTTAGGTCCATTATGTGAAAAAGCTTCCAAAATAACATTAAATGGATGCAAAATCACCTCTGTATGTTGAATATTAACTGAGATATGATTGTTTGAAAAATTGACTTTCAATAGGAAATCCCTGTAATTTTCGGCTGGTTGATAAGGTTATGAACCAGTCAAAAAATACAGGGATTTCCTATTGAAAGTCAATTTTTCAAACGATCATATCTCAGTTAATATTCAACATACAGAGGTGATTTTGCATCCATTTAATGTTATTTTGGAAGCTTTTTCACATAATGGACCTAAACTTCCAAAATTCTAAAAATAGATTTTTGTGACGTCACACTTTAGAACTCTATTCTATTTACAAAAATTGGGCACAAGATGTAGATGTTCTGCAACACAATTATTACTAAAAGCTTTTTCGTCTGACACTCATCAGAGAAATATATCAAAAAGACAACAAAACTGCTGGTGATGATTTGTTATTTCCGTACTGTAATAATTCACCATTTTTCTGAATAGCCAGTTTCGATACACCTCCTGAGTATAATTTCTAAGCATTTATTTTTGTTTTATTTCTGACATTCTACCGTAATCTATGAGGTATCAGTCAACAAATTTTATTAGTTATTATGTTTCGTACAATAGGTTTCCAATTTTTCTTGCTATCTTTACGCTGTAGCAAGTACATAGCAGGAGAAAACAATGCACAAATATCATAGCAATATTGGCCTTTTTGTTATGTGCGGTTCTATCCTTCATTGAACAATACTTGCCTGACACTCATTTTATCTGGCCCTAGAAAATTGAATAGGGGCGTTTTTTGATGAGTTTAAATTTGATTAGTACCAAGCCGCCCGAGAAACTTAAGTGGTTAACTATGCGCAGCTAGTCAAGCTAGGTCGTGTGGGGTCAACATCTGGGTGATCTCCAAGGTAATTGACTTGACAATTGATTCCACTCAAACATTTAGAAGGTACGTTCAACTAGAGGCCCATCACCCTTGGCTGGAAACTGCAAATTTTGTACAGGCCATAGTGTGGCCTGTGACTTTTAACCCCATTGCTCCAGAAAAAAAGTCCCTGGCGGGGCAACATAATGTGGATCATTCAAAAAAGTGGCTCTTTTTTACCTTTTTTGTTCTTGTTTCACCTTCTTCATCAGAACCAGAGGTTGACACAAACTCTTTACTTGTTGGTCGTTTTGACATTATTTCTCCTCCTTTGATTATAATGTTCGTAATTCGCACCCTACTGCACTCCCTCCTAACCCGATGATCAGATTCAGATGTTTTGAATTTGTTTTGTTGAATTGAATCGAATATCCCACGTGTTTCTGTGCGAGGCTGTAAACTTATACGAGGCTGATCACAATGTTCAAAAAATGGCGTCAGTGTGGGTGAAGGATTACGATGACCAACAAACAGATGAAACAGTAAGTTTCCAACGGTCTTCATTTTGAAGAGTTTCTAATCTTTGCTTTAAAAAAGCTGCAGCTTTGAATTTTCATTTCTTTTTTTTAAAACAAAACGTTGATATCATATTTGTCCACCAAAGCCAAGGCACACAAGAAAGGACTCTATCTAAAAATGGCCTAAATTAAGAACAGAACAAAATAAATGACATTTGACAAGCTTATAGGAAGCGAGGGGCTAGGGTAGGGGCTAGATTTTTAATCTAGAGCCCCACCCCCAATAGTGGGTAGAATGATTTGATGGTTTTAGCTAATAGATATATGACGTCATATACTGATTTCTATATTGCTCATCAATGCTCAACTCAACTCCACCCCCCCCCCATCAATCTATGATTCCTCTCTGATGTGTAACGTCATGAATTGTTATTATCGTTGTTGTTATTGTTAATTAGCCTCGTTTTGAAATTAAGGTTACTTGGCTTAGCCAGAAATATCTCAAACATAGCGACTTCTGTAATGGCGGTAGAGTAACCATTACGAATAAGATGAGTCGAAGAGATATATTCATGTAATGCGAATCATAAATACATTCAACTCATTTAGCTCACATGTGTACGACTCTAACAGCAACTCACTATTTACACAAATATACAGAATTAAATACACTACAAGACATGATTGACAAGTGACGAGATTAGCAACATTAAACGTGATTTGAAAACAAGAAAAACAAGATTATATGAATACGAGGTTATGAAGTTAAGGGAAATTATAGAGTTTTGTTTGATATCTATCTCTGTTTCACTTAGCTGAATCTGAAATATGATGTGCCTAAAAAAACCCTGATGTGTGTCAGGTTTAGTCTTTTATATCATATATATCTATACATATTTCAACAGTTAACTGTTATTATGTCCTTCACAGTCTATTACTAATTAAAATAATGACTCCCTGTAGTTAACCGTGTGTAACCTACCAGTATCAGGGCCATCTTAATGCTTCCTTTTAGAATATAACAATCTGTCAGCCAGGGTGGAAAACAAGGAAAAGGCTATGCCTGATTTTAAAACAAGGAACAAGAGAAATAGATATGATCTATTGTTTTAGTCAGACTCAAAGGGGATATCTTCCTGGCGTAAGAATTATTGATTCCTACCATGGAGCCCATCAATCAGTCTCACTTGTCAACCCTTGTTCGCCTTGGGTAAAATATGCCGTTCTAAAGTTGTCGTTGTCCAAGAATTTCAAAGCTCAAATAATGGCTTACTGCTGATACAGGTGGTTCCTGCTTTTAGTCTAACAAAGTCAGAATGCCGTATTTGCAGAAGATTTCTTTGAATATGCTGAGAATAAGGAAATTGTGAGCTCTCTACTCTTTAGATACCAATTATGTTGATGATGAGATCTCTCCCTTTTTTAGTGTGAAGAAACAGTGGAAGACATTTGGGATGATACTGCTTTGATTCAAGCATATGACCGTGCTGTCAACTCCTTCAAGGTAGAAAGATACAGTACAGAACTTGACGATGGCAATAAAAATTATATCTGAAGCAGGCCAAGGGGAAGCTGCGCATAGTTGGCCCAGTCAGTGGGTCCAGGAGTAAAACCTAGAAAAATTTCGAAATCTAGATTCTCTCAGATGCAAACTGGTGCCTTTTCAAACAGAATTTACGTAGAAATGAACTGAAATTTACTATCAAAATCTAATGTTTTAAGCCTATTTTCCACGAGGCAAAATTTGTCGCTCGAACAACATTATTTCCCGCTAACATTTTTCTGGGCATGCGTAGTGCGAAAACATGTTTTTTGCTCAAACCTTTTTTCTTCGCTCAAAGAGTTGAAAGTATTCCAACTCTTGAAACATTTTGCTCGAACTTTAAGGCAAAATGGCTGCTCAAAACTATTTTGAAACTGTCGAAAATCAGCTTCAAAAATCAGGAATTGATCTTGGATCTCTTTTAAGACAAGTAGCCTCACAAAATAGTGAAAACAACGATTCGCAGATGGGCGATTTTTCGCAAAGTCTTCAAGACCATTCGATGGAAAACATGGAGCCAGTAGAGAGTTCCTTAAAAGTCACTGAGAAAGAAACACCGGAAAGAATGATTTTCGAAGTGGAGGAATTTATTGAGGCATTCAGAAATTTACCCTGCTTGTGGAATACATAACTATCCTGTTATAAAGACAGAACAGTAAAGCAAAATGCTTGAAAAAAGCTGTCAGCTTTATTCGATAAAGAAAGTGAGTGTTTTTACATATCGTGTTGCAGGTACTGGAACGATGCCAAAAAATGTTTGAAATTGCATTCCACTGCCATTTGTCTTCTTAGTTCATGTGGAAATCACAGCAAATTTTCGCGCGAACATTTTTGATTGAACTGTTGTAATTCGTGCGACAGATTTCGCCTCGTAAAAATGAGGCTTTATGGAGTAATATTATTTTTCTGAAAAGAGAGTGACTTAGCCCAAAATTTGGTCCAACCAAAGCTACACCAACAGGAACGCTAGTGCCAGGCCTATGAAAGCTTTGCGTCTGATGATCATCTGAGAATTACGTCAGAAAAGGAGAGAAAATGAAACCTAACAAATTGTTTTATCCAGAGATGGATCGAAATTGACTAATCAGAGAAGAGGTGAATGATTGGTGTGGTGAGAAACACCCAATCATCACCAGGAGAACATTGAGACAAACATTGAAAACTCTAGCACCAAGCAGCTGTCTAGGTACACATCCCTGCAACCATTTAGATATTTCTTTTTGTTTCCACAGAATGGGAAGGAGAAAAAACCAGACAAAGCAAAGCCGAAGGAAGACATACGAAAGAAAGAGAAGAAGAGGAAAAACAAAACAAAGTCCCCTTTGCCTGATAAAGTGAGACGTTTTCTGTATATTTTACAATGTTAATAGAAATATTGGACAGAGATCTTATTTCTGTCTGTATGTTGTCACAGTTTGAGAGGAGAATTGCCAGGTCTTTTTAATTCCAGACAAAAAGATAGATGAATAACATGGTTTGGTTACATGCAGAGGAGTGACAATGGTCACACTGCCTTGATCATACTATTGATTGGATCTTTTTGCCATGCTGTCCGCCCAAACAAATTTTGCAATGATATGAAGATATTTTGCAGAGATAAAAATATTTGTAAAGAGATCTGCAATCATAGGAGCACAATCATATTTTTAAAAGTCTGCAAACCCCCCGAAAGATTTTTAGATTTCGAATTTAAAGTTGCAAGAATTTCAAAAATTTTACTTATCTTCCAGGAATTTCATTGGAATATCGGAGACAAGTGCCAGGCGTTATATGCTGAAGATGGGTTATTATACATGGCAACAATTATAGACGTTGATGAAAAAGAAAAAACCTGTGCTGTCGAATTTGATTATTATGAAAACATAGAAACTGTAGACTATGAAGACATTTTTGAGAAAGACTTTGGGTTAAAAGAAAATAAAAAAATTGAAAAATCAGTCCCTAAGCAAAGGAATAAGATGCAAAGGGAAAAGTCAGTAAGTGTAAACATTGTTTATTTATCTTTTTTCAATATTTGTTCTTCTTGGATTGAAGACAGTGCTCAATGCATTCGCCAAGCGTTTATATTAGATAGTAGAAATAGTAAAGTGGATGGGGATTTTCTGGAGAAAGAAATGAAACAGACAGTAGATATATTTGTTCATTATATCTTTTTTCGTACCATTTCTAATATCATTATGCTTCTTCATCGAACCTTCCTCATCATAACGTTTGTTTTTAGCCCGTCAATCGTTGGAGTATTGGTGACATTTGTGTAACTTACAACCCTCAAACTCAAAAGAAAGAAGAGGCAGTAATAACTGCTTTATCTTCTGGTTTCTGTGATTTGACATTTGTGAGAACGAAAACGAAGGAAACAGTTAAAACTTCTTCACTATATCATCCCAAGTCACAACGGCAAGGAGGTATATTTTCGTCTCAAAGTTTTTAGTCTTCACACCTACACAAACAGCTTTTGTACGCTGGTCGTTTCCCCAGCTAGCACGGTTTGGCTGGTCTATTGATCGAGTTTTCAATCGTAGATGGAGTTTTCATTCTTTGATCCTTTCAATCTGTAATTATCATCTATGGTTGCTTCAGTATGAACTCGACTCAACGTGAATTTAGAATTTCACAAATCATTCTTGATCAGTACACAACTTGACAATATCAAACACATTCCAACCTTTTTCTACAGACAAAGGTTTTAGATTTTTTTGGAAAAGAGGCTTTTATGTTGAAGAAGTGATTCTCCCATTCCTTTTCAGATCTTTGTGATTGCGGAAGTTATGGCCAAGATCGCTGTGGAGAAGGGTTTGCTCAGAATATGTACCCAAACTATTGTCCGCCATTTTTCCCACCTCCTTCTGACATGTTTATGCCTGTGAGTATTTCATATATTGTTTGAAAAAATCTTCTTTCTTTATTTCCTTTGATCGAATTTTGAAAAGTTTATAGACTTAGGATAGATGCTTCCTAAGTCAAGAGAATTATTTTGATCATTCTATAATGGAAAAAGGGGGTTTGTCTCATTAACCAACGCCCATAAGACTATTGACTATGATAACAGCCTGACATCTCCCAAACTATGTTTGAATTTCAAGAAAAACTGGAGTAAGTAGACAAAATGAAAATAATGTGATGTTCTCACATCGAATTAGATATATTTTTATACAAATATTTACATCACCAAATAATGCATGCTTTCATAGTTCATAGTGATCAACACTCAGTGCTGCAACAAGTCACAAAATGTTTTTCTTTCAAAAACCAAACGAAATGAATGTGAAATTTCAAATGTAAGGATTTTTGATTTTATTTCAGATGCCTCCTACATTCTCCCATCCATTTCCTCAGTCGCCTTATCGTGATTCCTCATCGAGACGTTATAAAAGATCCTTCCCGTCATCTGTAAGTTTATTTTCCTCATTCGTCTGATTCAGATAATTCTTTAAGAAAATGTTAAATGCAGCAGAAGATAATTGATGGGGTTGTTATATACTTCAGTTACAAAGACAGATGTGTGTTCTGCAATGCACGACTTCCCGAGGAAAGACTATTAGACTAAACCTTATCAATACTGTACTATTCAAGCCAATTTTATGCCTTTTTGTGGGCTATTTCAGATATGTACCTGACAATATTTGTGAAGTACAGCCAGGGTCGCCGAGAGCCAGGCCGGGTCCCGGGCAATTATTGGATACGGGTCCTTTGTTATTTGGGTGTTGGGTATAGAGGTGCTGAAGACAAACATGCAATGACCGAATGTCATTTCCAAATACAGCTGGAGATCTGGGGGCACGGGAAGCCCCCAAGCAGGTCCAGGGAACGAAGCAACCGGAAGCTTGTGAGATTTTGCAATTTCTAAGGTCTCAAAATGGCTAAAAATCTTTTAATTTCTCTTTCTACATATATATGTTTGACACGTTCCTGTCATTTCACTAAAATTGTTGCAACTTTGCAATAAAATGACGCATTATTCTAAAGATTTTTACGCTATTCACAGAAGATACTTTATTATCAATCTTATGGATTAAGAAACTTTCAAGACCATTGTGTCGATAGATTCACTTTCCTTGCCTTTTTTAATATTAAGGTATTTATTATACCACTGAATTATATTTTCTCGGGTGAGTTTGCTCGTTGAATCTCTCACACGTTGCATTGTAATGTGCACAAAGTTTTTGGTTGAGCTTGAGCTTACTGAAAGAACGTTTTACTATAGAGACTGTAACTGGCCATCTGCAAAAAAGTGTGATTCATACGTTGGGATTACATCGCAAAGTTTGAATTAAGGATTTTGTGCAAGAGGCAAATGACCTCAATGATTGGCTAATGTAATGAATTGTGATATGGCTAGAGATGTATAACGGCCAGAAAGAAAATCTAATTTTCTTAGACCTTTTAAGGAGCCCAGCTCTGTGATATCGAAACGTTATTTAACGAGAAACTCAAAGCTCCATTTTTCCGCCCCCCCCCCCCCTCTCGGCGGTCCTGAGTACAACATTGAAAGAGATCTTCATAATTCATCTCGAACAAATCGTATAGTCTATTGAAGATAGACACTGTATCCTTTAACGCAAAGAGAGCAGTACAGTTTTTGTATAGCTTGTATACTAATTGTGACAGCAATCTGATTAACTTTGATCACTTTATTCTTTGTTTTAGTTTGATCCTCTGGTTCCTCCCCCACCACCTCCACTACCCTTCCCATCTCAATTAGAAGACGGGAACGAGTCTGCACTTGCCAGTATGCTCATGTCCTGGTATATGGTCGGATACCACACTGGCTACTACCAGGTAATACCTGCATCAATTCAATTCAATATCTTGAATGCAACACTTAATAGAATCTGTTCAAAAATTCAGAAAAAAATTACTCTACATGACCCAATAGAAGCAGAGCTTATCTAGCTTTAGCCGTCAATTCAATTCAATTCGATATGTTGATTGCAAAACCTAAAGTAATCTGTTCATGAAATAGAACAAATGTAAACTACATGACCCAAGAGAAGCAGAGCTTATCTAGCTTATGCCGTCAATTCAATTCAATTCGATATCTTGATTGCAAAACCTAATGTAATCTGTTCATGAAATAGAACAAATGTAAACTACATGACCCAAGAGAAGTAGAGCTTACCTAGCTTGGACCGTCAACACAAAGAGAATAATAAACTTAAATATATGTTTATGATAAAAAACTGTCAGTAATCGGTTCGCTGAAACAGTGCACAGTAAATTGAAGTGAGCGATATAGTGTAATCTCCTGATGAGTAGGGAACCACGAAACAGGCTTGTCAGGTTTACTTTTTTGAGTCTTGCCTTCTCAGTACATTATACTATAGATATTATATTATGGGAAAATGTAACAAGAAGTTCAAATACAATAAAAGTGAACAAGTGAAGCAGCCTAGTTTGTCATTTCAAGTAGCAGGCGGTTTAGCTGATCAGCATCAAACTCCTCCAGAAACAATATTCAACTCGGCTTACTCGTTCATCAAGCTTTTTGGTTGGCTTTCTATGTTGTTGTTGTTGTTGTCTTGCAGTTAATCTACTATTAATTCAGCTATTGTTTCAATTCCACCCTACAACTTCTTTACTGTGTACATGATTTTGATAAGAATGTGTTCTACAATGTAACTAGAAAATAGGGTCATTGAGAAGGGTATATGAGCCTAGTACCTTCTTTAGATACTTGCAGACATTTGCTTCCATATTGACAAGGTTTCATTCATTTTTAGGGTCTGAAGAAGGATGAAACAAAACAAGACACATCCAGATGCTCCACTGATGACATGGACCAGTATGAAAATACTTCAGATGAACAATGCTCACGCTGCTAATATCAACTTCACTCGTTATTAACTTGCCTTTGGATTATAGAGCAATTTATTTATACTTGATTTTTTGTAAAAAAAACAGGCTGTTCCATCGACTGTTTCTTTCTTTCTTTCCGTATCTTATCTTTTTACATCGATTTTTAATACAGCAAAATCCAATCCTCTGTAAGGAATAGACCCCAATGACCCAGCAAATAAATATTAACCGTCACCGAATGCGAATCGATCCCTGTAAATTTGTAAACTGTATGCTTCCTGTGCCCTTGAAATTGCAGGGATGACCAAGTTCAACTTTCAACTTCAAGGGATGACCATGTGGTTAGATCACTCGCCCCTTGTTCAAAGGCTCCCGGGTTCGAAATCAACTTAAAACCTGTATCAAAAAGTAAAGACAGAATTTTCCTTCTCTCTCTCATTCTAGGCAGTGAAAAGCGTGGCTGTAGAACAGTACCTACTCACTTTTGCTCATCCAGTTTAGTTGTTGACGTTGTTGATGGTTGATTGGCAAATCTAGTGATTCCAATAAAGCAAAAAGGCAAAAGGAATCACAAGGTAAATACTTTCTGCTTTACATAAACCATTACCATATGAAGATATTAGGTGTATTTGCCTATTCACTAATAATGCACTGCTTTGAGATAAGTCCACCTATCCAGTGGGCTATTTGTGCTTTGTACATTAATAAACAAATACCATATGAAGATAGTAAATGTATTTACATATCAACCAAAAAAATGCACTACATTGATCTGTTTTCCTATTGAGTAGGCCCTTTATGCTATACACTTACACCAATACCCTACATCGATAGTAAGTTTGACAATCAACTATCAACAACCCTCTTGGATAAGTATAAGTTACACTCTTTTTTTTTTATAAGAATATTTAATATTTTTCTGAGCCTCAACTTTTCCATTGTTTATTCTTAAATTTCCATTGTTCTTTGGCGATTTTGAGCCTCAATATTCTTATCAAATTTATTCTTATAAAGAAAAAAGAGTGTATTAATTTGTCATGCCACTCCCTGCCTCGATCGCAAAAAAGGTGAGACAGCCCCCTGGGGAGTGATTGAGCACAGAAAGAAAAGAAACGGATGCGCCCCCCTGGAAACAACACGAGTAGCTCTGATCTGACGCTGAAGGACAGCTCGAGTTAGGCCGCTCCTGTCTACTGAATTTTATCAACTGTAAATGATCGTTAGACTGGCCAAAATATCAGATAAATATTAAGTTATTCAGTTACATCTTCATATTTCATTTTACGTTGATAATATCGTCATCAGAAGAAGAAATTTTTCGATTGGACCGATTTAGATTTGGTTGTTTTCATCTCGCTCAGAGATTTGAAAGTTTCTCCAAACACGACGCTGGTCTGCTTGGTGAGTGCTTTTGTCTTTTATGTTGTTTTCTTCTCGTGATCACAGAAAAAATGATACAAAAAAAGCTCAAAAAATCTGACGTAGTTTGAAGTTGAAAATAACAGTACATGATTGTCGAAGTTCCTACGTTTTTCATTTGGCAAAGCCCCAAAAAATTAGCATCAGCCAGGCATATTTACTTTTTCGTTTAGGCTGGGCCTCGATGTAGGATAGGCCTATTAGTGCCTAGGCCTACACACTACATATGTTGATGCCATCCACGTCACTACTGCGTCTGTCTATTTATGATTGGTTTAATAGGCAAATACTGAATTAGATTGCAGCATCGTAGGAAGGAGGCAAGAGGCTGCAGCTAGATTTTAGAATACCCCACCAAAAATATGACTTTGTTGTTCTTGTGCCTTGAAAACCTGTTGTTTTATTGTTGGCTATTTTTTGTTGTTGTTCTTAGAAAGATGTTTGTTGGGGTATTCTAGAAATGCTTCTAGCCCCAACCTTCTACAAGCCTGTTCGGTGTTGATGTAATGTGAAACGAAAATAAAATTTGACACTGAAAGTGTCCAGTCAGCTAAAAACAGAATGAGAAATTTTTTTCAATTGATAAGGTCAAGTGAACGTAGCATAAACTACAAATGAATTTGTGCGGAATGATCTGCATATATGAGACTTTGTTAGCAATTGAGTATGAATTGATTGTCAAGTGGTGACGAAAAGGAAGGGAAAAACACTAATTTTGACAGCTGATACTTTTAATTATTTCGAGCTACTATTCTATATTTAAGACTTTGTTTTCTTACCATGATGTATTTTTTATTGAAAATCACAATGACAATCAAGGGTTTGATTTTTATTGCAGGATTACTGCTTAGAAATTCACTTGTACAAATATTTTCGTTTCGAGCTGGTCTCTTTGGGTTAGTTCAAAGAGCCTAACCTCAAAGTGTCCAATGTGTAACGTAAATCTAACTGACCTTAGCTGCAAACAATTTTTAGCCAAAATGCAAAGGATAGTCTTAGTAGCCTCAAACTCTTGAGATCCCATTAGAAAATGCCCTTCCATGTAGACAAAAACTGAGTGTTAATGAATATGCAGTGACATTAAAGGGGCTGGATCAGATCACATGCAACAACTGCAAAGGATAATTTTGCCCTAGCTTTATATAAAAGAAATAATGAACCCCTGAGCACTGATTTAGTGCATCAATGCTATACCAGTGAGCTATTGAGTGAACTGATTTTTAATCCACCAGCCCATGAATTTAATCAACTAGCCCATGCCATGTCAATCTCATCAATTGCACAACAACTCACCAGATAGATGTAGAGAAAAACATTTTCGGGCTCTTTTAAAATTATACCTGACTTGCAAAAAGGTTTTGACAAAAAGAAAGAGAGTAGAAATTAGCATTAAAATTTTGCATAAAAACCTAAAGAAATTCCTCTATCTTTCCCTGATTTTGTGTTGGTAGGATAGAGATAATAGCTTCTCATGATTCTCTGCGGACTTGTAGCTGTTTTGCTCTTATCAAAAGATTTAGATGACTAGACAAGAAAACTAGTTAGTGGTGTGACGTCAAGTTACAAGCCAGAAAAGAAGGTAGAGCTGAGTAGTGTAATGGGAACTTTAGTTGGGTAAGCACATGCAGGCAACTAAGACATTTAGAGGTAGCTAGCTAAGTCTTGGGATATTTTTCATATGAAAGGGGAAATTACAGTGCTTACAGAAAAAGGCTGGAGAATGGACCCATAGGACCTGCCCCCAGTAGTTTTGCGCCTGAAATACTTGATAACTTTATCCTTATCCGGACAAGTAAATGCTTGGTTTCTGCTTTTACCTCAATATTTCCTTTTTCATAGGCCATTTAAGAACAATACTGAAAGCTTAATTTTTTTAGATTGCTTTGTTTTCATAAAAAGCAGTTGCTTATGAGGAAATGTGTATATGCAAGTATTAAACATACATATAGCATCTAGTCCAACTTTTAGCCCAAATCAATAAACATTACAAACTGTATCTAGCTATTCAATTCAATCAACATATGCCAAACTTAGATTTCTGTAATGACTTTGTCAAGAGCTATAGAGCAACCCAGTTATTTCTTAAATATTTTTAGGTAAAGATTATTTATTCCCCTAATCTCATAGATTCTCTGAAATAAATTTCGAACTCTATATGGTTTGTATTTCATAAGGAGGATCCTAAGTCATTCTAATGTCGCAGAAATGGCAAAATATCAAAAGTTTCAAGGGACTATTCCCCTTGACCCTTGGCAATAATCGGGCCTTATATGGTCTGCTTTCTTTATAAGAGAACACACTTGATAAGAATATCGAGGTCCAATTCGAAAAGAGAACAAAAGAGGAAGCCATAGCTTTGATTTAAGAAGAATAGAAAAAAGTGCAACTGGGCCTTACCAAAAATACACTGTTTTTTTTCTTTCAAAAAGTCTATAGCCGTTTATAAGTACCTCATTTGGGACTTCTTTGACCTCTTAGAAAACTAGAATTACTTAGTAGTTCATTGTTTTCAATTTTCAATCCAAGAAGACGTAATGATAACATAAGTGTTCATCCAAATTGATCCTACAAATCACTTTAGCGATCCATTCCGATGACCATTGAAAGATAAGAGAGCAAAAATTCAAACTCTTGGTCGTTGTACCTCTGCAGGTTTTCTAATTGTATTGCAACTATAAGTGAATCGATGCTAAATGAGGAAACATAGCCTGTTATTAAAACAATAAGAACTTCTAAGCTTCAGCAAAAATGTACTGGCTCTTTTAAACAAATCCATAGGTGTGAAAGTAGCTCGATTTGGGACCTCTTTAGAACTTTTTAGTGGTTGGTTTTTTTGAATTTTCGATTCAAGAGCACCTAATAAAAACATTAGGATTAGGGGCAGTATGAGTTTATCTCCTGATCGCTACAAATTACGTTAGCAATCAATTCGGCTGGCCTTTAATCATGAGAATACAACAATTCAAACCCGCGGTGGAGGTATACTCTTTTTTTTATAAGAACGATTTTATAAGAACACCAGCCTCAAATTTGGCCAAAACTTAAGAACAAATTAAGAACAAACCGAGGCTGATCATTTTTGGCTCAATATGAAAATTTTACTGAGAAATAATTACAAAACAAGCAGATGTACAGCACACAGATGATGTCAGATGGTCAAGAGAGTCAAACTTTTAAACAATTAAGACTACTGATAGCAAAAACTGCTTCCCAATCATTGTAAAAATAAAGAACAATTTAAGAACATTTGAGGCTGAAAATAGAGGAATATTTAAGAACAGCCAGCTTCAAATCAAATTTACTAGTTCTTGTAAAAAAAGAGTGTAGCTCTTGAGATTTTTTTTAGATGCGCTACAGCTAGATTTTAACCGAAATTGAGCCCTATCCACCCTACTTAGCCCCACGGCACCCTTTTGTGTTACTTGGAAACCACCCCAAAAAATTTTTGCCCCACACTCGGTCCCCGAAGTTAATCCAGAACCTTCTGTGCAGTACCGTTCTCGACATGATCCACATGGTCCCTTATGGCCCCCTTGATCCCACTTAGATGGATCGGTTTCCCCTGCAAGGAATCTCAAAGCACACTATTATAACGACTGGTCACTAATCGTGCCTTGGCTGTGACGTTTATCTCTTGATCTTATTTATTATTGTTATGAGGTTTCTTTCTCTTCGCAGACAATTAACTAAAAAGAGGGAATTAAAAAAAACAAAAACCCATCCCGAGCGATGTTTTGTCTTTCTCAAACGCCATCGAGGAGATTAGAAACAAGAAAATAAATCGTGTGCTAATTCCAGAGCCTTGGTAACCACAGCGATGGGAGTAAAAGAAATCATTCGTCCTCTCAAACCGCAAAAGAAATATTTGGAACTGTTTCTGGCAGATGATAGAGCCGCGCATGACGCAGATGGGGTGAGAGCGTTGCAGACGCATGCAGATGAGAAGCGAGCGCTGAAAAACATCAGCAAAGCCAGTGAAGTAAATCGCTATTATCTCAAAGATTGTGGACGGAATTCATCGAGGAGAAGTTGTTTTACGAAGTTGAACATGGGAAAGACGAGGAAAAAGTCTAACGAGCCGAAGATTCAAGCGTACGGGAGAGGAAGACCGAGGAAGAAAAGTTTCGGCAGAAAATGCGGCAACTCAAATGATAAACAAAGTCAAGACGGGAGTGAAAATGGAGATGGGAAGAATAATCGAGGCAGGCAGCAGAGAGGAGGGGGTCAAGGAAATGGGGGCAATGGGGGACGTAGAAAGAAGGATGATGACGATAGAGACGACGAGAACGAAGATGGGGATGACGACTTTGATGATAATAATGAGGATGATGAAGAAGATGAAGACGAGCAAACGGGAGGAGAGTCAAATGCGGATGACCCTGAAACTATAACTCCAGAGCAAGAGGCTGAAATGGCACAGGTAATTATATTTTCATTACTGGTATTTACTTTCAGTCTTTCATCGGTATAGAACGACTCTGTATTATACCAACTGGCTCAGAGACTGTTCTAAATAGGTTGGTAGCTTATGACGAGGCCTAGTTGATAAAAATATAAAAATTGAGGATTTCAGGGTATTTTTAGCTCAAAAATCCCGATTTTTATTTACGACTCATAAAAGACTAACGATATATTGTTGAAATTCAAATAAAACGCGATTGAATCCTTCACGACACTCCTGAACCTTATTAAACTCTTGAGACCTTCTGCATCCTACCAGACACTAACAATTGTTTTTAAGGTAGACATTGAGTAGAGAGTGACTTAGAACTTAAGGATAGTAAGAAAATTATTAATCAAAGTAGTTATTATATTAAGTTCTGTTACCGATTTTTCTTACTTTCCTCTGTTATTTCATTCCTATAACTAACAATTTTTACATGTGCACTCGTTTTGTTTTTCATTTTCATCAAAGTCTTGTGCAACAGTTTGTTTTCTTTACTATATTTTCCTTTTTTCGTTGATAACGTACTCGAGGAAACAAATTAGAATCGAAATTACATTCGGTTGTAAACAGTCTATTAGCTTTAGCTCAAAATTTAATATTCCATTCATAAAATACCTGCTACAAAACAAAATTGGAGCCATTTCGGTGTTTTTGAAAATGTTCTGGAACAAATCGAACAAATCATGGGTCCAAATTTGTCCTGATACATATTAGAATTACTATAAAGTTACAAAGTTGTACCAGAAAACTTTATATACTTATTTCTAATAAGTACATCATTTATAAGTAAGATAAGCTCAATCTTTTCCTGAAAACCAGAATGAAAACAGGTCAGAACTCAACACGAAGGCTGTAAATCCAATCGTAGACATCAAGAAACTATTAAATGAAATATTAACAGACAAGGAAGTGAGTAATTAATCAGAAAATAAAGTGAAGGAAAATAAAGTTAATTGTCGAATCCTCCAATCCTATTCTTTCGAGTTTTTATCAGGCACGTGTTATTCCTGCTTTCTTCGACAAATTTGCATACAAACTTAAAAAACATCTGTCACATAACGCTAGACGTAAGCCTGGTTTCCATAAAAGTTTTTGAGGTTGCTCGGGTCATTGAGCCGTCGAAAAATGAGCCCTATGACCTCAGTAACATTCTGTCTCCATTTGATCGCTGAGGTCACTGAGTTTTCATCGTTTGGACAATATGATGTCCAGGAAGAGTTTACAAGAGTTTGAAGGAGGGATTCTACCTTCGATTTTCTATTTCCCTTCACAAACAAGGAATTATAATTCAATAACTCGGATAATAGATTCTCTCTTAATTCCGAAGATCAAAAGCGGAATTATTTCCTACCAGGTCAGACTGGTCACTCACTGAGTTTCTAAACCTTAATTCTCTTCCAGTTGGGTCACGAATCCATTGAAAATTCTCAATTATTTCTTTCTTTAGAAATTACGTCTTTTATGCTTGAAATTGTTTGAAGTTTCCTTTACATGTCATTGTGATCTGAATAGGCCAATACGTGAATCCGAACTGGCCAATCATAGAGGAGAGGCATTGCGAGTTCTAGTGGGAAAACGAACTTCTTCTGTCTACACAATATATATGGCACATCGTTTTGATGTTGACAAATCCCTTAATTCATATGGAATTTTGTCCTTGCTTTATCGATAATACCTAAGCCAGTCTCTATAGTTCTTAGCTTATTCTGGGCAAATTATGACCTTCAGCTGAGTAATGTTTTAGAGTAATTGAAGCTCTACGTGTGAAAGATGGTTGCTTTCGTAACGATATTTTCTGAATAGCCAATCATTCATCACCTATCTGATAGGCCCATTTCGACCTGCTACTGGGTATAACACTTCGTTTGGTTCCATTCTCGTTCTCTCTTCTGACGTATTACTCTGGCCAGTGTCAGGAGAAATGTTTTAGAAATTATTGTTTTGCCATATTTCCGATCTTTCTCGCTATCTTGAATTTCTATACATTACATACCCAAAGGCACTCCTTTATCATTTCCTTTATTATCTTCCCTATTTATTTTTGTAACTTCTTAAATTCACTATTCTATTCGAAACCCAGGTACTGGGAAGGCTTTATAGAAATTAAGTTGTTGATTTTCTAAGAATTTCGTTAAAAGGAACTTGTTTTTTCCGCAAAACTTAAACATCGTGTTTTGTTTTTATGTTGCACATATTTTTGTGTAAGGAATTCAAAGCCGTTATCTCAATTCTCAAACGCTCGTTCATTCATAGCTGTTTAAGACTTAGCTTCAATCTATTCTCAGGATTTATCTAGGAATTCCCCAAATCCGTTTACAATACTGATGGATTCCTTCAGATAGATCCTGTAAAACTCCTGAGACATCTTGAGAAGAGATGAACTCCTCTTTCTGTTTTGAAGCCCAGCAAATTGGATTTCCTCAATTTTCGAGCAGATGATTTGCGGTCTGGATTATTACTGAGTCGTTTTATCTTTTCAAATTTGATTTGTTTGAACTTTTTTAGATTATCCTACCTTTCTTTCGTTTGTGGTTTTCATTTCAACTCGTTTTATTTAGCTCCGTGAATAGGACATTGCCATGCGTTGTAAAATTAGGGTTGGGCTTCCTATTGAGATGGCAAAGTTTTGGAATGTTCACCCTTTTTTAGAAGATAGTGTTAAATGACTTCAGTCTTTTTTGGCAATTGGTTGATTTCAAAAATTCCGCTTTACTGGAATATCCCATACAAGCTTTTTTATAAAGAACCATTAAGAACAAACCTAGATAAAGGATGTTGCTCTATCATTTGGCTTGACAATAGAAAACAATGCAAAACTAAATCAACCTAGTAGGCCCTATTCAAAGATTTTTGGATACTGCAAAATATGAATTTTATAAGGCCCACACTTCTATTAGAATCTTTTGTCCTACAAGCACAGGTATCCTAACCATGAGGAAGGTAGTTTCCGAGATTTCTTGCCCAAACTTGACCACATCTGTAAATGTGAACAGTGGTAGTAATTTAACAAAATGAAGTCGAAGATGACACGAAGGCACCTTTTTTGTCTACTGATATTTTTCAGATAGGGGTAGACACCAAAGACGAACTCAACAACGTTTTGTCTTTTATGACTCTTCAGGTGTCCCGAGACTGGAAATAGTCTCAAGTATTTCTCTTGCACGGCAGAAAATATAGATTAGTTTTTTATTTTAGGAACTGTTATGTTTGATCCCTGCAAAACATCTGAACTGCGACCCTGCAGAAAAGCCCGCAAAGCCTGGTACAGCCGTCGACTTACATGGAGTGGTGTTGCACGAAACAACTGGAGGTACTTATTTCTCACTCATTTTTATCATTTCAATAACTCCATGAATTTGAATATCTCTGAATAACGTGTCAATAGACAAACATTTCGGAGCTAATTGGCATTGATTAATGCAATGCAATTGACACTGTTTGGAAATATAATACAGTACATCCTCGATTATCCGAAGAGGTTGAACTCAAATTTTTGTTGGGCCGTTCGAATACGCAAAAAAATTCGGACAATCGAGGAAGAACATTTTACGTACTAAACTTGCTATAAAGGTTATTATCATCGTCTTGAACAGTCACAGGATGCTCAAACTGAATGCAAATTGAAAAGCTTGGCAAACGGAAAGTCCAACAAAAAAACTAAGGCAACAGTTTTTTGTAAATTTCAAGAACAACATGTAATAATAACAACGATAATAACGAATAAATGTGTTATTTTTGTGCGTCCGTTGGATATGACTTTTATATTGGACAACAGTTTGAGCAGACAACGGATATTTCGATTGGTTTCTCCAGGACTGGTTTGCAAAAAATTTGTTAATGAAAACTTTTGGCGTTCGGATAATCGAGGTTCGGATAATCGAGGTTCGGATAATCGAGGATGTACTGTACACCCAACATGAATATTGAGTTGTCTCCCTTCATTATCTCTTGAATGCTTATCAATGTGCAATAGTATTGCTGCAGATTCATTTGCAAATCATTGTCAAATCGTTGTACTATGTTTGCAAATTGTTGACATTGTTGCCAATGGTTTCGGATTCTGTAAGCATATTTTAGTGATGTAGTCTGGTGGTCACTAATCCGCACATGGCCTCTTCTTGGCAAAGTTGATTCCAATGCTAAACTAATGAGTTCTAATTTACCATATAAATAAGAAAAGCAATAAGCTATTAAATAGGTTTTTGTAATATTTGTATTATCAAGATGTCATTTTGTTTTTAGGTCTGGTTGTTCTGAATATAAGATGGCGAAATAAAATCTATTCCGGGGCTTTGATCGATGTCAGAAAAAGTAAATGGGCAACAGAAAGGTGAATAACTTTCATTTCTGTTTTGTTTTTCCCTGAAAATGAGAGAGCTGTTAGGAGCTACACCTGTTTGTATGATAAACAAAGCCCTTATTTTTCCACCTCATGATCCTTAATCCGACCACCCCTCTAGGTGCTTTTAATGACCACTTGATTTCTTTGTTTTGTTTTGGCTTAGTGTTTTGGGTTTTTTATACAGCTGCAGGCCTTTTGAAAATTGTTTAAAACATCAAAAAGCTGGCCTGTTTTGTTTATGCTAGCTGTCCTGTTCGTTATTCCAGGACAAGCAGACTGTTCCTCGTTGGGGTTGAACAGGTTCCACTTATCTATCTTTGAAAAATCATTCCAGCCTCCTTCCCCATTACTCATTCTTAAACAACCCCTGTTTATTACGCATGCAAGAGTGTGTTCCCCGCTGTTTCTGTGACAAAAACACTCATCTATATTCTGTCCATCTCTTTCTTTCAGAATCAAACCTGACCCTTTTCCAGAAAGCGTGAATCCAAGGCCTGCAGATGTGTTGAATCTGGGTGGAAAGAAGAAGATAAAAAAGTCAAAATCACCGGAACCCAGTGATAAGGAACCGAAAAAGACAACAGAGCAACCTGTAGAGCAGCCATTTAAAGAGCCAAGTGGTGTACCGGCTTCATTTAAAAGGCCTCCAGATACCACTATCAGCGAAACTAGTGACTCCGGTGCAAGGAAAAAAGCTAGGTTATCTCCCCCGCTTATTGAATGCCCAGAACCAAATTGCGGGAAAAGGTACAGTCATAAGAATGGATTGAAATATCACCAAGCCCATGCGCATCAGAAGAAAGAGGATCAAGATGATCAGAAATTACAAGTAAAATTCAATTGTTTGTTTCATCTGTTTTGCATTTTGATGTTCAATTCTGGATGAACAGACTGGGTTGGGGATGCTCCAAAACATTTTTAGAGGTTTAAAATGTTTTGGACATTTTCAAATCAACGTTGCATGTTACATATGGTTTTATATTCACTAACAAGTGCTTATGATTTATTGCAAATCACTCTGATCACCAACTCGAAGAAAAAAGACACTGAAATATCTCAACGTCAACTAGGCTACATCTTTTGAAGATTGGTTTAGAGACCATCTGTCTTGTGCAAAATAGGCCTAACTGAATAGGTCTCTTAAGTTGGTGATACCTGGACAAAAATTCATTGCAGTCATTCCGGTAAATGTTATTCCTTTTTTACTAGATACCTAACTTGATGCAGAAACCTGGCACAGGAGATGCAGATTCAGCAGCAAATTCATCATCGACTGAAACCCATCAGATCAACGCATCATCCAGCATGGCTGACCCAACAGAACGGCAAATTGATGTCGTTGGAAACTCAGAATCCCCCCTGAAGTCAAATATGACTACTCTAGCTTTCCCTGCCACAAACCCTGATGTAGACAACCTCAAAACATCCCAAATTGTACCCCAAGTTGCATCTAATGTTCCACAGAGTGCGGCACCAAATGTGTCTCAAATGGTCCCACAAGCTGTCATCAAAACTGAAGAAGAAAGTGCCGTTGACTCCATCAAAGATGTCAATTTTGAAGTCAGTGTGAAAGAAGAGGTGACAGATTCAGGAGACAAAGATGTTCCAAAGATAATTCTAGAAGCTTCTACGGATGAAGAACCCGCAACTCATTTTGCAGTCGGAAGCTCAATCGGCCTTACTCCATTTACATCGCGAAGCTCGTTAAATTTTGCCCAGTTTAGCCCAACTTTGGTTTCCTTGGATCCCCAAATGCTGAACAATAGCTTGAGTAATGCTTTGCAGACAGTTACCGTCAAGAAGGAAAAGGAGAGTGAGGCAGGAGAGAAGGAGGAGGCTGTTGGTGAAAGTGAGGCTACAAATGAAGATGGCGGACGTTCGAAACTGGAGCTCAATGTGCAACCTACTGCTAATTTTGCAATTAGCAGAGATATAAACGAAGTCATCATTCCTTCCTCTCCGGATGATTTCGTTTCCAGTGACTCCCTGCCAGACAGCATAGGTTTGATAGCACTTCGTTAACTTATTTGATTGACAAACTTCTATACACTTTTCCAGGATATTTTGTGGTAATAAATTGAATAATAAGATCAATGATAGATTTGTAACCCACTCTTGAAATGATTGGTTGAGGACGTGCCGTTTGAGCAGACTGCAAAACAGTTTAGGAAATTAGGTATACGAGCGATGCAGGTATTACAGAGCAATACGGAAACGATTTCTTTTATTTCTAATAGCTTGAAAAATCGGAAACATAGTGAAGCGAAAAACTGTTATTTTTTAAAAATTGTTATTTCTAATTGATATTGTGTCCCTTTGATCTTGACTCTAATGACAATTTCTTACCTTTCTCGTGTGTAATTTAACAGGACTCCACCTTTACCAAAAGAACATGAAACCAGGGTCACTAGACCGAAGAAGCATCCAGCCTCCTCTGACCTGGAATGGGGAAGCATCAACATTCTCCCCGTCGTTATTTTCAGTCTCTCTCTACAACCAACTGCAAGAGCAAGCATCAAGACAGTACCCTGGTGCAGATTCTGTCACTGGCGACCTGGCCGAGGCTTCGGATATTCAAAGGGCCATCTCGCAGGTTGATGTTCGTCGCCATTTTTCTCCCATGTTGCTGAACTATTTGAACACTGGTGTTAGAGGTATTTGAGATTATAGTTTCGAGGATGTGGGCCTAGATGTGGATGTTCTGTCAAATATTGCTGTAAAAAAGGATACCAAAAATATGAATAAAAATTTGTATTTAAACTACAATCCTTGAATTACTTGGAACACCTGACAAAGATCAATTACTTTTTGGAGGAAACATCAACACAAGGATAGTATCCCCTCCTCCTTGTTGAAATCTGAGGTTAAATGGTTGCTTTTCTCGAGTGTGTCCTCTTTAACCAAAAGTAACCTTTTCCATTACAAATCAACATTTTAACAGGGTGAGGGGATAATGTTTTGTCGAAATTTTTTCTAAATTTATGAATACAGAATTTTCTAAATTTCTAAATGTCTTTAATACAGAAGTAGGGAAGTCCTACCACATGCCCCCACCCATTTTACCGGGACCAAATTGTAAATTGTGCTTGTCAAAATGGAAGAGCAAACCGGAAAGCGGGAAAGCAGTTATGTTGGTCAGTAGGCCGAGAAAAGAGGTAAAGCAGTTAAGTACTGAAATTGCTAACTCGCCATGTTACGTTTGTTGCCTAAATCAAATTTTGCAACAACGAATGAGCGCTCTCTCCTCCATTTGACATACAAACAAAAATGTTCAAAATATAGGCTAGCCTGCTTAAACGGGTCAATATTATATACATCATGTTAATAATTTCATTCTGCTAATTTTTCTAAGGGAAGGATAACAGCACTGCGAATGTGGACAATCAGAATGTAGATGCAGTCTCGACGAGTGATAAGCCAGACGAGAAAGGTTGCAAAAATGAAAACACAGATGCAGCTGCAAGTATTGCAACATCTTCACAGTCTTCACCTCGGCCTGAATCCTTGAAGAGAGAAAGATATGCGGATAACAGATCCAATTTAGGTAATTAATTTTCTTCTCTTTCAGTTTTCCAATTTTCAAGCAGTCCAGGAAAGTCCTCAACCTTTCATATTTCATATTTAATTTCATATGACAATTTTAAACTTTCAATTACATTCATAATAAAAAGACTTGATGCAAGATGAGTTTAGGACACTTGAAAACAACTCAAAGGAGCTATCCGAGCCAAGTGCTCTTTACTCAGGTTAATAAAAAATAACAAGATATATAAAAAGAATCACACTTTTACGTTTATAAGAAACCTGGCATTTGGATCCACTAGTAAATCAATAGGAAAGTTGGCACGAATGTAATAGTATCAAATATTTCTCATGGTCTAAATTTGGATTAACCAAGGCAAGGTCTTCCTCCTTTGAGGTCCAGTTATGATTTAGGAAGGTAAACTAAGTTATTTACTACAAAGGCTAGACTATAATTTGCATACATAAACAGAGAAAACTTATTCTTATCTGTAAGCCCCAATAAGCGTAAAAAAGACTCCAATACAGCCAGAATTTACCTCATTAAAATGCTATTTAAGGGTAATTTCTTAATTCAATCGAATAATTTGAAATCCTTTTCGAGTTCTCAGTTTTGTCTTAACCCTCCTTTATGGCCGCACAGTTTCTTGGTCAAAAACTGTATGACCATAACAGTTTTCTGATTGTGTAAAACATTAAATTAAAGTGATAATGAAACCAAGTTTTTGTTTTTGAGCTTTTACCGAAAATAGTCCATCTGTAAATTTTTGACCTATAGTGAAGTGGAGTTTTAGTTTTTTTCAAATTTTAAGAAGCTTTAGATATTATCGTAGCAGAGCTGTCTTTAGCATATGCTGGAGGGCACGTTCTGTTTGATCACATAATTGCTGAGAAGGAGTCTTGCGTACGTGGAATCACATCGTACAAGAATAAGTAAACAAAAGAACCTTTCTGTGTGTTAAGAACACTGTCAATAAGAACAACGTCTGTTGCATGTGTTATATCGTATATCAAATCGCTAGTACTTGCTTTTAAATTGATATTTGCGCAGCTTTGCAAGCATATTTTGCAGCTATGAATATACTAACAGAGCTAGCAAAAGCCAAATTTACCAAAACAATAAACAAAATAGAATTACAATATTTTGTTTCTTTCTCCACTTAATTGATTTGATGACGTGGTGAAATTGAACTCTCAAAAAGATTCTTATTCATCCTTCTTGTTGTGTGAAAAGTGGTGATGAGTAGGATTGAAAATTGAAAATAAAAGGTAAGTTATGTTTTTCAAGTTGCATGTGCCCTTAGAAAATACTCGAAAAACCAAAGTTTCTGTAGTGCAACATAATAGTTCGATCACAGTTATAATTGATTAAGCCCAATTTTCAGTGTCAATTCTACATTAAGCCTTACCCAATTCTAAATAAACCTATTCAAACCTATGACAGTCTTGATCAGAAAATATGTTTACAGCATGTGCAAAATTGCATCATCTTTGACAGGTTTTATAAACCATGTTAAGAAAAATTATATAGATGTAACTTTTTGTACCATAAGTTTAGGGATAAACACAATTTTGCGAGCACATGCTCGTTTTCTCAGTGGTTTATTGCAATGATCTCAGTTCTTATTTAGTCAAAATTGATCTATTAAGTGAACTTGATTTCTTAGCCTCCAAGCGGAGGGATTAATGTTGAAAGATTGTATGATAGTTGGAAGCAGGTACTCCCATGGCTCGGTCTATTAATTTTGTGGTGTATTTAAAGTTGGAGGGTTTTTATTAGAAACTAGATTTCGACGGGTGTTAGGTAGAAATGAATCTTAGATTTTCCCTTGTTTAGTGTTCATAAAGTTATTAATAAATTGAGATTTTGGTATCTTACGAAATCTATAGAAATGTGCATTAAATCATTAATCTTCTGCAATATCTGCTCGGCTAGGTAAATGCATTATCTTGATAGAGGAACGAATATAGGAGCAGCAAGCAATATAAAAGAATAAAGTAAATTAAGTGATAAATTTTCAAATGCAAGTTTGGGTTGCCTAGTTATCTTTTTCTGAGCCCTTCCTCTCGCGTGAGCCCCTTCTTGAAAAATCACCCTCTCAGATCGCAGCATAGTTGTTGTAAGAATTCCAGAGCCCTCTTTAAATAAACCCCTAAAAACCCTGGATTTTCTTTCAAACTTAGACTTAATTGTTGGTGCCCAGCAGCTGGTTCGGGAATGTTATGATAACAAAACATTAATATTCATCTTATGCAGTATTATGACAGATAATGATGTTGATATAAAACAATCACACGACAATGAAACTTAATGAAATTATCAAACAAACTTACAGAATGACTACTTTATGCGTTATAAACAACAACTTTCAAACTCAATTCAAAGTTAGTTGAAGATCAGTCACGCAATTTCATTAAATTTCACACGAGATTTTTGAAGCCATATCCAATGATCTCACAATACAAAATACATCGAGTACTCCATTGTTTCCTAAAGTCCAATGTTTGAAGCCAAACAAATTTTTCGCAGGTGATCCCTCCAATACGGCTGCCAAAATGTTTAGTTTACTTTATTGTGTTTTTACAATAGCTGCAATTATTATCTAGTCTTGTTGTTAAAATTCCAACGATTTTCACAGTAAAAAACAAGCCTCGATATCATTTTAAGGCATCGCATTGAATGGATCCCTCCAATATGGCTGCCATTGGCTTCATCCCTCCAATATGACTCTCAATTTGAACAATTGAAGCATTTTTGAATTTACTGCAAACTTTCTTTAAACGTGTGTTTAATTTCAATTTGTGCGTTTGGTTTTAATTTGTGCGTGTGGCTTTAATTTGCGCGTTTGGTTTTGAAATGTGCGTTTGGATTTGATTGGTGCGTTTAGTTTTTGATTTGTGCGTTTGGTTTTGATTTGTGCGTTTGGTTTTAATTTGTGCGTTTGGTTTTGATTTGTGCGTTTAGTTTTAATTTAGGCGTTTAGTTTTGATTTGTGCGTTTGGTTTTAATTTGTTCGTTTGGTTTTGATTTGTGCCCTTAGTTTTAATTTGTGCGTTTGGTTTTGATTTGTGCGTTTGGTTTTGATTTGTGCATTTGGTTTTAATTTACGAGTTTGGTTTTTAATGGTGCGTTTGTTTTTAATTTACGAGCTTGGTTTTTAATGGTGCGTTTGTTTTTAATTATGGTTTGGTTTTAATTTGTGCTTTAAATTTTTGTGATTGTGGTTGTTGAATAGTGCTCCTCTTTTTGAAAGTGCGTGACAGTTGTTGGTCACCGTAATATCACTTGTTGTTCTCGGAACCTCATCAAACTTAAACTCACAAAAAGTCTGTTTCTTCCACCAGGTCCTTTATTTGCCAAACAAGACTTCCTTCAGCCAAACATCAGTGCCGGACGTCCGATATTGCGCCCTGCAACAAAGCCGGACAGCATAACCGGGGGAGCCAAGATTGCAGGAGGGGGGCAGCGGATTTGTAATCAGCCCGCACAAGCAGCAGCTGAGGCTCGCAGTGAAGACACAAGTCAGGCATCTTTGATGTTCGCCGCCGCAGCTCAAGATGCTTTGAGTTTGCAGTCCGCTGGGAAGCAGAACAGTCTAACCCCGTCTGCAACTGCCTTCACAGGTGAGCCATGCTTTTAGTGCTTCACCAGTTTTTTTATTAATATTTGTAGAGCTGCTATACCATTTGCTGGTGAACTATTTGATCGCGATGTGCACTTTATTTCATTCTCCATAGCTGATTTGACAGTCTGCACTCATCACTTCGTTGTTCTACTAGTTTACTGTGAGGTTCTACTGTGTTAAAGTGAGTTCCTGTTTAACATGCTTGCTTCACATCGTCTCTTGCAGGGGCACGGTAGCATACTCTAATACATCACTACATATAGATGCATGAATTTCTAATGTGTTTAAGTGAGTTTCTGTCTAACATGCTTGCTTGACATCACTACATATAGGCACATGGTGTTCTAGTGTGTTCCTGGTTCTAGCAAAGTCTGAATAATAGTTTGCCGGCTCTCCTGTCACGCGATAAGCATCCTTAACTGTTGACCAATGAAATGCAAGGCCGAATAACACAGTCGACCGAATCACTCATAGAATCATAGACCCCCTCGATTTAACTCAACTCATTACTCACATCACTCAATCTCTGAAATCAGGTGAGCAAACGCCAATCTCATTCACCTGAATTAACTTATTAATTAACATTTGCCTCGCTTCTTCAAAAACACTCTGCGACTCTCAACGGTGTGCATTTTTAATGAAAGCGAAGGTTCCTTTGCTCGTTCTTTAGCCTGTCCTTCCTTCTAACCATTTCCTTTTAAAAACCACGTGTACACACTTCTAACTGTTCCACGTCAAAGGGCCATCTGCTTATCCCATCACATAATGTGTTTTGCTGAATTCAATGTGGCTTTTCGAAGCTGCCTCTCCGAATCATTTTGAAGTTTTCATAACACTTGCCGCACGTTTGTCTATTGGGTCAACTTGCTGTTTGCGTCTTCTTCGACTGGGTCAAGATCTTCTGCAACATGGGTAACTCTTCCATTTTTCTTATCTTCATTCTTATGGTAAAATCTCGATCAACAATCGGTCTTTACTGACGTCAAATGTGTTAGCAATGTTTAGAATCTCTGCAGATATTTGAGAAAAGCCAATAGCCCATATGAGCGTGCCTTTTTTATAAGAACCTGTGATTTTTGGCTCCAGATCAGATTTTCCATAACGGTTTCAATCTCCATTCAGTAGACTATCTGTCTATTGTCTTTATTTTCACAATACGCAGTGTCGTAGTGAAGCTCTGAGCATTTATGGAATCTTCAATTTTTTAAATTATTGTCCGTGAGAAGAGTACAATGCTTTTCATCTCAAATATCGTTTACCTCATAGATTAAGGGAACGCACACTTTGGCTCTAAACGTTTAGGCCATAAAATCTCCAACCATTCGTACACTTTTTTAGGCACCTATAGACATGATTTCAGAGAAGTGGCCATATGGGCAACGGGAGCCAATGTCTATACATGTTGTGTGTTGCTTTCAATTTGTGATGGGTTATCATCAAGAAATTAATGCTAAAATGTCTAATAGTTTCTCCCGTTGGCTACGTTCATTCACAGGGGAACAGAGGAACAAATGTAATACATAAAGCTTTGCGCCTGACTCATGTTTTAATTGCTTATGATAAAATCATCCCTGCGATCGCAAGCAAAGAGTCGTATTAAATGAGAGAATCGTTTGAATCATTTGAAGAGAAGTTTTGAGGAAGATCGTTTGAGGAGAATTTTGAAACAGGGCTACATAGGCCTATGGAAAGCCTTTCCTTTCCTTATATCTATTTATCTTATTAGATTATTATATAAAATTCGTCTGTCGTTTTTGTTTGCGATCAACTTCTCTTGATTAGTCTGTGTAGTCATTGCGCAAGCACGAAACTTTGCGTAACAGAGAAGTTGGCGGGATATGGAAAGCAATCGAGATAATCGTATTTAATGAAAAAGGACTGTTCGGGACATTCATACTCACACAAATTATCCCGAGTTACAGAGAGTTTGTCTTGTTCTAGTCTAGAGTCTACTATACACCCTCTTTTATAAGGAAATCTTGGTAAGAAACCTTACACTTTGTTTTCTGATTCTGTAAGCTTCTGCATTTTTCGATATCTGATTTGTTTTTCTCAATTTAAGATGATACCTCGAACTCGGCGGATAAAGCTGGGACACCGAAGAACCCACCTCAGCCGGGATACATCGATAAGACAATGATCGAAGCGAAGACCTGGATTCCACAGGAGGTATACCGACAGCCTGCCAAATCCATCAGCGGGCAGGACCGAGGGCCCAGCAAAGAGAAGCAGAACCCATCAGTGAGAATCGGAATGGACTTCAACAAAAAGACAGGCAGCCCTTATGAGTATAGGCCATCCATGGCTGTTCAGAGCGAAGAGATGAAGAATGCAGAGAAGGCGATGATGAAGAAGAGTAAACCGGCTCCCCCTGCGCAGCAGTTCCCTCCAGGTGTTCCGCTTCCACTTCAAAGTGCTGAGGGAGAGAAGAATAAAGATTCTGCGATTAATGAAAAAGGTTCGATATCCTGATTTTTGATTAGTTTTTCAATCAAGACTACACCCCCTATAGCATTCTATCATTCATATCATAAAATTCTCTAACTGTACATTGTATGACCGAATTAGCCTTGCCATTAGACTTTTAGTAGGTAAAGAGATCACCTTCCTGTTGGGGATTCCCTTCTAATTCAACAAAGGAGAAGGCGACTCATCGCCCACCTCAAGTTTCTAAGGACATCATTTAGATGGAGAAGGGCGATCGTCCGCCTCAAATCGCCAATGCTCAGTATACAGATACTTTGACTGACTGTGCAACCGCAGCCCACACAAATGTTTGATGTGAGAGTGACTCTTTGTTTACTTTCATTCCAGAAGTTTCCATAGAAAGCTCCGATGCATCTCGTTTCACACTGACCAATGACAGACTTGCGCAAAGCTCTGCAGAAAACCGCGGGCGCCCGAGGAAAATTAGAGTGGAGAAAACGCAGCAAATTCCAATCGGTAGTGCGAAAGATGTTGAATCTTCTCGCGGTACTCCCGAGCAAAACCAGCGGAAGCAGCAAGTCACCACGTGTACATACACGCGTACGAGCGTGATCCACTCAATGGCGACTCCGCCTGAGGATACAAGAATGGGGGTGTCGGTCAAGGAAGAATATGTATCCCCCGATGGGAAGCGAAAAGCGTCGCCTCGTTTGCCGGATCGAGCCTCGTTTGAAAAGAAGATGAAGCAAGATTTCAAGAAGAGCGAGGCCAATCGTATTTTCGAAGCTGAAAGAGAGAAGTTGAAAAACCGCCATGTTGAAAGTCATTATGCGATGGAGGTTCGAAATATGCACCTCAGGTAAAACAAGTAATTGTCTATATTACGTTATCACAAAGAACGCAAGATATAGCTGTTGCATTTGCATTTGGAAATCTACAAAACTACAATTTTTTTCAACAAGCTCTGTTTGAGGAATCTCTTCATGAATTATTTTAGTTGAGTAGGGATACCATTCAGTTACGTGGAGGGAAATCATCAGTGAGGTGGAGGGTTCAGAGTAATATGGAGGAAGAATATCTGAATATCCTTACCATACTCCAGGTCATATTGCTGATTATTTCCCTCTACATAACTAAATACCCTTCACACTATTGCAAGGTCCCTCCACAGTACGACATACTCTCTTTATAACTACGCATTAATTACATAGGGTAAGAACCCAATAACCCACGGATTTTGCACAGGGGAGGAATTTACATTGGTTTTATTGGTTTAACCACATTTAATTTGGTTCGTTGCGCATGCGTTTTAGAAGAAAGGCCCATTTTATCATAAATCATAAATGATAAAATATTAAAATACAAGTATTTGGTTGAATATTGGGAGAACACAGATCAACTCATACAGATATTCACTCTGTAGGGAGGGGTTAGTGTTGGCTACTTTTTGAGTAATGTTATGGCAAACTCATAGAGTTCAACCGGGAGTTTGAGTCTGAAAAATGTGGAATTGCTCCCCTGTGTCAAATTTATAACCCACAACCAGGGCAAATATTCAAAATTAGGACCCGAAGCCTATTAGCTTGTTTTATTGATAAAACTTACTTTCGTTACCCAGTAAGTATAGGTAAGAAGAATTGTTAATAGGGTATAATTGAATGTAAGATGAATGAATGAACTAATTGTATTAACTAGTACCATGTAATGTATAAAAATCTTACCTATTGAAATAGCCAGAAATATCGGAAACATAGCGAAACGAAGACATGATTACCTAAGCTTTTCGTCTGACACTCAATAGAGTAATTTGCAGAAAGAGAACTAAACAAAGACCTAACGAATTATTACACCCAAATGTAGATCGAAATAGGCCAATCAGAAAAGAGGTGAATGATGGGTGTATCAATCATTCATACAAATTATTCACCTCTTTCCTGATTGGCCTATTACCATCCACATCTGGGTATATCAATCTGGTAGGTTTCTTTTTCGTGCTCGTTCTGACGTATTTCTCTGTTGAGTGCCAGACGAAAAGCTGAAGTAATCCATGTGTTTGTTTCGCTATGTTTCCGATATTTGTGACTATTTTGAAGTTTTGTATCATTCAAGACTGTTCTCTTACTTATTAACAGTACGACAGGCATCAAATGATTTTGAATATCATATAGAAAGTGAAACTGTTGTTTTTGATTTCTTCAGAGGGAATGAGTTACCATCCAGTGCGAAGAGCGAGCTGGCGATTCGGGGATCTGTGTCACCTGGCATTTCTAGAATGCAATCACTCGCTGCTGCTGCTCAGGCAGAAAAGGCAGAACGACATGCGAGAGAGAAGGTATGTACCTCTTCATTTCACTTTTTATTTGAAATGAGTGTGGCTGCGACACTGCGGCTGAATAAGATCGATGCTACTTGGCGAATGTTCTTACGAAAAATGGTGCGAGACGGTTTTCGTAGGAGAAACGACAATTCCGAGGAAGAATGCTTTAAGGTATTCTAGGCCAATACAGACATTCCTCGTATTCATCGTGGCTTGAGTCCTGAAGGGGATGTTAGTTTATGTCCTCTAATTCAGGCACTTGAGTGGGGATGGGGTAATGGATGGTTGGCTGTTGAGCAGGGGTCGTTCCCTTTGTTGCATCTAGCAACTTGAATATCATAGATGTAAATATCTACCCCAATCCTTTCAATCGCCACAAAATTGTTGTGAATCTTTTCAATCTGCAGTTCGTTAAGCCCTAGACCCTGTCTTGCTTCTTGGATTATTTTGATATTCATTGCGATTTGATATTGATTGTAATTTCAGATGGAAGCAAAAAGCATCCCAATGTCCCCAGCATTCGGACAAAGCTCTCCCTACCACTCTTCATCGGACATTGACAAGATTCGATCCGAATATCTTCAACACGATTTGTCACGCTTGCCCTTCGGACTGCCATCGGCTGAGGGTTACCCAGGTCTTCCAACTTCGTTCCCCGGTGGAAGCTATTTCGGACACCGTTCCGGCCCTTCACAGGCAGATGCTATCGCACACCAGCGATTCGAGCAGCTCATGTCCGGACACATGGATCCCGAAAAGGCCTTCTCTAAATATTCTGCTGAGAAGAACGAGTTGAGCCTGAAGCTTGGCCCGGAATCCAGCAAAATGCCACCCCAAGACAGAATGAGGGGTTCAGGAAGGGAGGGACACAGCCACCGCCCACCTTACTACCCACAAGCCTCTCCGTTGGGATTCCAGAGTCGGGAAGCAGGAAGTGCCACAAGGAGCCCAAAAAGCAGTCCGTTTGGATTTAGGCCGAGTGAGATGTTTCCCTCTTCTCGGTCGCAAAGACCCGAGAGCGAACCACAACCAAAGGAAGCAAAGCCAATCGACAATCGGCGTGATATGCGGAGGGAGTACGGAATGTCCTCGTACAGCTCGCCCTTCTTCCAGCCCCCATTTCAGTACCCTATGAATTCAAACGCGCCGGGAAAGGGGTATGCACCAAGAGTTAGTGAGCAGCGGAGTCCATATAAACATAACCCGGATGCAGATAAGCCCAGGTATCAAGGGCACCCTGGCAACCAGCCTCAAACTGGTCCTGGCGGAATGTTGTCAGCAAACCTCGTTTTGACAAAAGCAGATGGCCTCGGATTCGGATCTATGCCGTATGACAGCAGAAACCCGGATGGTAAGAAATAGACAGTTTTTTCTGTTATCAGGAACAATTTTGTTGTGGGATTTAGAATATAGGCCAAGGTGCAAAAATATGCGAGCACTGTACTTAAATGTACGCCAGGCGAATGTCACAATAATTAGAAAAGCCAAGTTTTCCCCAATAAGACCCGGTTTTTTTATTGAAAATCCAGGTTTTACTTTTTGAGGAAATCCTAGTCCAAGAAAAACCTAGTCTTTCTTCTTCTAAGAAAACCTATTTTTCAAGTGCTTGTACAATAGTTCAATTTCATGTCATGAATTACAGCTGTTTGTGCAAAATAAAACTTGTTTCTAGATGAAAGGACTTTTTGAAGGTTTGGTACCAAATTTTGGAGGAAAGATAAGAATAGAAATGGTAGCAGAATGATCGCTTTAAGTTTTTTTATGATAGAATGCGTTTAGTGCATTCAAAAGGTTTTTGCTGTAATGTAAATAGAGTTGTCAAATAAACATTAATGTAACTGAAAATAAGTGTGGAATTATATAAGATAATTATACGTAGATAGGTGTTTGGAAAGTTCTGTTCTGATGCAGGTCGTTATTGGCAGTGCGTGAGGAATTTTACTGGTGTGGCACAGGTTGAAAAAACCTCAAATTTTGCAGGTCCGTGGGAATTGGGGGCTGAGAGGACCATTCCCCCTATTGGTCAGTAAAATTTATTGTCCTCAGTATTGTGGTTATCAATGGGCTCGACTGTGTGACACCATTCTAGTTCTGCCCCAAAGTCTACCTTTGCTATGAACTATGACCTTGCTATGAACTATGACCTTGCAATGAACTATGACCTTGCAATCAACGATGACCTTGCAATCAACTTGACCTTGCCGTGAACTATGACCTTGCAATGAACTATGACCTTTGCTATGAACTATGACCTTGCAATCAACTATGACCTTGCAATCAATTATGAACTTGCCATTAACTATGACCTTTGCTGTGACACAAGCAATATTGAGACTTCGTAAACAATTCACTTGATTAAAAATTTTTTGATTCCATTATGCTAAATTTGGTTTCCTTTCTTGCTTGACAAAAATTCTACCAAAAATGTCAACTCCTTATTTCTATTTGACTTAGTTGGCTTTGTGACGTTTCCAAACCTGATGATTTTTTCTGATTAAGTCTTGAGGGGTACTCGTTGAAATTGTTTACCTTTCCTACTTTTATCTCTTATGTTTTCTCGGAAAGGTATATCTCCTAGGTATTCGTTGTTTTCACTGTCAAATATGAAATGAACTTCCTTGTCCATTTAATTATAACTGTTCAACAGTATTAAAAAGTCCTCGTACTTAACCTGTTTTACTTATTTGGGTACCTCCCAGTTTCTATCTTTAATTCATGGGCTCTGCTAACTGACCTATTGATAGCTGATTGATCTATTTATCTGGTAAGATAATCTTGTGGTTTGACTCTGCTGTTGTTTATATTTGATCTTTTCATGTGGCCTTCGTATGGACATTTCATCTCCAATGAACCATATCCAATTAAAATCTTCCATCTAACCTATTGATAGCTGATTGATCTATTTATCTGGTAAGATAATCTTGTGGTTTGACTCTGCTGTTGTTTATATTTGATCTTTTCATGTGGCCTTCGTATGGACATTTCATCTCCAATGAACCATATCCAATTAAAATCTTCCATCTAACCTATTGATAGCTGAGTCATCTGTTTATCTGGTAAGATAATCTTGTGGTTTGACTCTGCTGTTGTTTATATTTGATCTTTTCATGTGGCCTTCGTATGGACATTTCATCTCAAATGAACCATATCCAATTAAAATCTTCCATCTAACCTATTGATAGCTGAGTCATCTGTTTATCTGGTAAGATAATCATGTGGTTTGACTCTGCTGTTGTTTATATTTGATCTTTTCATGTGGCCTTCGTATGGACATTTCATCTCCAATGAACCATATCCAATTAAAATCTTCCATCTAACCTATTGATAGCTGAGTCATCTGTTTATCTGGTAAGATAATCTTGTGGTTTGACTCTGCTGTTGTTTATATTTGATCTTTTCATGTGGCCTTCGTATGGACATTTCATCTCAAATGAACCATATCCAATTAAAATCTTCCATCTAATCTATTGATAGCTGAGTCATCTGTTTATCTGGTAAGATGAATGTGGTCTGGCTATGACCTTTTCAAAAGTCGATGTTTTGGCAAATCTCGGGGGGCAAAGGTAGATCTGCAGGAGGAGGTAGATCCGCAGAAGTGAACATTGAAATGCTACTTGTTGCAAAAGCCCTTTACATATTTGTAGGTCGAAGTTGTAGGTATGAATATAATTCTTATTATAGTTGTTATGTTGGTAGTAGCTGGCAGGGACGTAGGAAGCATTTCAAACTTGGGGGGGCACGACACTTTAAGGGCACTTTTGCCGCTAGAAGGGCACTTTCAAATACCTTAAATTTGCGAAAATGGGGCAAAATACCTATGGTAAAAAGGGCACTTTTTCTTTTTTTGCAAAATCTTGGGGGGGCACGTGCCCCCAGTGCCCCCCGGTTCCTACGTCTCTGGTAGCTGGTGTAGAGTTATGATTCAAAAAAGCAAGTCTAGAAAATTTATCACCGCTGATTTTCTATCGAGTCCATTCTCTTAAAAAATTGTAAAGGCTATTGGCTATTATTATTATAAATTATGAAAGAATAGTGGTGAAAATTGGAAGCATAGCAAACCATAGGGTGATATTAAATCTCTTTGTGTTTTGGCGTTTTCATGACGACGTCCAACAGGTTTATTGATACAAGTGTTTAATCAGCTCTTTTCTTAGCTAATCGTAAGGTAAACTCAGGAACATCACAACCAATTTGTGCAGAACATCCTCAATTCCGGGCCTCAAGCACTTGTTTAATAGGAAGTGCCCCCGGATCGATAATCTCTCATTAATGTAATCACCTTGCAAATTCGTGTTTGCGCATGCTCGTGTTGAATTGAATTGTAGTCTATTTATATTCCTGTCACTCTTAACTGCGTCACATGTCTCCAAGCGCTCCTGTAATTAAAGAATTAAGCTAAGCGCGATAAATTGGACAAGCACTTAAAAGTGATTTATAAACTTAAATGTGGAAGGTTTTGCTGAAGAGAAATAGATAGCAGGAAAAGAAGGTAAAGTGTCCGTAACAATATTGCATGAGATATTGATATTTTACCGAGCATCTTCTTTCGCAAGGAGATATATCTATTCAAGGTTACTTTATAAAATATTGCGGCTATTAGTCAAGATAACAAATCATGGCTACTATCTTTACATTTCCAGGCACCGCGGAGCAGGGGGGGGCTGAGGGGGCTATAGCCCCCCCACTTTTTGCCAACAATTAAGAAACCAACAATTAACTTTTTCTGATGTTGTTTTCTCGGGTCAGAATGTAAAATAAAACTTAAATTGAGCTATTGTATCAGCGCTTAGAGCGCCCCCAGACCCTCAGCTGTTGTTGACAATGACCTTCGGTCATTGCATGAAAAAATCTCCCTCCGTTTAGCCCCCCCACTTTTAAACCGCTTCGCGGTGCCTGATTTCGCCGTCAATTTTCTCATATTTAGAAGTGCAGCAGCATTTTATATTAGCTGCATGAAAAGAGAAAAGTCGGACTCGCTGTTTCTAAACTATAAATTACTGGATCACAATGACAAGCGAGGCGGCGGCATCGAACATTAACGAACTAGGTGGCATCTATACGGCTACCGGCACGGTTGGAATAATTGCCAATATTGTCCAGTTTGTGCTCGTATACCGCGACAAGACTAGCCGTGAGACAGTGTTCAACTTGATTCTTCAAAGCCTCTGCATAGCTGATCTGTTGCTCTCCGGTTTCTTGCTGTATAGAGGTGTCATCCATCTGCTCCATGTATTTATGGTTATCGATGATAGCTTGCTGCGGTACCTATTCTCTCGTGCAAATGCTGCTTTTGCGTTTTATCTCACCTCGGCTTTCCTGCACGTAGTTTCTATCGCTGTTGTGGTCCCTCTCAAGTTCAAGCAAATAATAACAAGATCAAGGTGCAAATTCAGTCTGTTATTCTTATGGACTCTATCCATCGGATCAGCTATTGTTGTTGGCCTTACTAATGGATTCGAAGTCCTGTCCTACCTGGCAATAACGACCTCCTTCCTGTTGTTTATTACATACTCGATCATCTGCTACAGAATGTGCAAGAAAAGGAGCGACGTCTCTCAAGGCAATGAGCAAATGCAGATAAACCGCCGCAGATCTGACAGAAACGTGTTTCTTTATTCTGTCGCCCTCTCTGTCACTTTCAGTGTATGCTTCGTTCCAGAATCACTCAGTCTTTTTATCGAATTTCCGCCATTCTTGTACCTCATGTCCTCATTCTTGTACGCGATAAACCCCTTTCTTGACACCCTTCTGTACTTCTTCCACAACTACCATAAGAGAAGACAGGAAAATGCTGCTTTGCGTCAGTGAGATGGGACTTCATCAATGCGCGGAGCCTCCTTTGCTTGCACACACAGTGCAGCGTACCCCACCTCTTGCTCACTTACAAGGAAAAACCAAAAGCCTTGTAGCAAGTCCATGCCTAGGCCAGAAAACTAATCTTTGCGAAAACTGAAACTTTGTTGCACTCACTGCTCTTCTCTTATAGTTGCGAGATAATATGATAAGATAAAATCAATTCATTTTGTGTTGGCTACGAAAAATTGAAGCCAAAAGCTAATTAAGGCCGACCATAATGCAGTTACATGAATTAACTAAACTAGTTACAAGAATAAAATATGAATAATTTGAATTACTAAAAACATATAGCCTACTAAATATTTGAGGCTTTTTTCGAAATGGTTGATCACAACGTGAGAAATTGAAAGTAGTAAGAATATTGAATTTTGCATGAATTTTCCTTGCAATATATCTACTGCATCTGATATAATGTTAGATTTATCAATCTGACAGGTGTAACTCTCAAAAAAATCAGCTAAAGTAGCTGACACTCATTGAAAATCGTATGTCGGACGGACAATCATTTTTTAAGGAAAAGAGAGATTTCATTTACGCAGTATGAATCATCTTCATTTTACTATACATGACTTACTATTCTTAGTTCAGAGCTGAAATTTTTCAGTTCTTACTTTTACTTTAACAGAGAGATACGATTTCAAAGCAGAATGATGTCCGTCCAACATTAAAATGAAAGGGGAAAGTCCTTTTTCTGACACGCTGACTGCATTCAGTATTTATCAGTAATCTTTCTTATCTCCAAATGTGATTGCCTTTTCATTAATAACAAGGAAAATTGTCTACGGGATTGCACACACGAATGTTTTCATTGAGAAAATTTATGTCTGTCCGACATATTATAAATAGGCATAGAAAATACGGAACAAAATGATGCCAAGAATCGTCTGATCGTGAATGATTCAAAACTCTATGTTTATAATAAAGCAGTCAGGGGTAAAATTTTCCTAAAATGAAAACGAGACTGTTGAGGTCTGATGTTGCCAGTTCAAAAATATATCGGACGGACATTTAAGTTACATTGCTTGGTATTTTAAAGTTCTGCCTTGTAATTTAAAAGCTTTTAACAAATTATCACAAGGCCTATGCAACCCTCAAAGAAATAATGGAGGAAAAGGAATGCAGATCATTTGCTTTTGGATACTCTAGGAGAAAAGTGCCCAACACTGGATTTTACGTCGGAGGGACAAACAAATTTATATCTTGTTGTATCAGAGCCTGGATGGTATTACGTTGTTGAAATAAGTCTTTCGATTTTGATCGGTATTCTGCATCGTTCTATGGCAATCAAGTGAATAAATGTCACATTTTGGTTTGAGTTGCATTTTTGTCATTCCGACATGTCCGTCCGACACACATCTTTATTTTTTGTTGTCAGTATGTTTAAATATATATTCGTCCAGAAATTGACTGGGTTTGCGCTTCATGTGCATAGTTTTGATAGAAATTTACACGAAATGATATTTTCCCTCGAAGGCCTATTCTATCCCTGTCCGTCTGACACTTTCTTGTTTCTTTAAACTGCGGTAACAGAATGAAGTTCTTTGAATTTTGTATCTAGGCGTGCTACAGAGCTGGCTGAGCTCTGCATTTGAATAAAAAAGCATTTACCATGCAACGTCTAGAAAACTTTTAATCAAGGTTCAAAGTATTGATTGTCCGTCCGATATAATCGTTGAATTAAAATATAGCCTCATTTCAAAAACTACACTTCCTCAGTTGTCCCCTCCAAGGAGCCCTTAGCATATTTGTAGTTTGACGTTGTAGGTATGAATACATAATGCATGCATATAGTAGATATTATGTTTGCAATAGCTGGTGTAGAGTTATGATTCCAAAAAGCAATGACATTTATTAAAACTGATTTTCTGCGGAGTCCATTCTTTTTTAAATAATTTCAAAGCTAATATTATTGGAATAGTGGGGGAAATTGGAAGCATAGCAAAACATATGGTGATATTAAATCTCTTTGTGTTTTGGCGTTTTCATGACGACGTCCAACAGGTTTATTGATACAATCTTAACAAGTGAGCAATTGTTTAATCCAATCTGTTCTTAGCTGATACTTGGGTAAACTCAAGATCGACTTTTCACTCTTAAAACTTGAAATATTCGACACTCGGCAAGCTGATTTTGTTTTTCTGGAAATCACAACCAATTTATGTTGGACATCCTCAATTCCGGGCCTCAATCATTTGTGCAATAGGTAGTGCCGCCTGGATCGATAATCTCTCCTTAATGTGATCACCTTACAAAAGTTATGTCTGCGCATGCTCGTGTTGAATTGAATTGTAGTCTATTTATATTCCTGTCACTTTTAACCGCGTCACATGTCTTCAGACTTCAGACTCTCCTGTAGTCAAAGGATAAAGTTAAACACATTCAAGCTCGTTGAGGAAAACAAAAAATTCATAAACATGGAAGGTTGAAGTTGCTGAAAAGAGAAGGATAGCAGAAGTAGAAGGTAAACTGTCCGTAACAATCTTCCATGAGATATTGATATTTTACCGAACATTTTCTTTTGCAAAGTGATCACATCTGATTAAAACGTCATAGCTTTACAAAATAACTCTATACAAAATAATAAACTTTATAAAACTTTATGCAACTCTGAATGTATGAAAGAAGAAAGTTAGAGTTATATTTGAGTTCAAAGCTATAATTTCTGGGTTGCGGTCACAATGGCAAGCGAAGAAGCCCTGTCAAACATGAAGGAGCTTGGTGGCATTTTTACGGCTACAGGCACGGTTGGGCTAATTGCCAATATTGTCCAGTATGTGCTGATCATCCGCGATAAGAACACTCGTGAGACAGTTTTCAACTTCATTCTTCAAAGCCTCTGCATGGTTGATCTTGGTATCGCCATCTTCATTCTAGCAAGCGGTATTTATCATTTACTTTACATCTTCATGTTCATCGATCATAGCTTGTTCCTTGACCTACTCTCTATTGCGAGGTCGGTCGTCGCTGTTAATCTGTTCTTGTCGTTCTCATACGTGGTTTTTATCGCAGTCATACGTGTAATTGCTGTGGTGTTTCCTCTCAAGTTCAAGCAAATAATAACCAAATCAAGGTGCAAATTTATTTTGATATTGCTATCATTTCTTTCTATTGGATTTATTTTCATTCTGAACATCACCCAACATCCTACCCTCATGGCCTATCTGGCAATAACGACCTCCTTCCTGTTGTTTATTACTTACTCGGTCATCTGCTACAGAATGTGCAAGAAAAGGAGTGACGTCTCTCAAGGCAATGAGCAAATGCAGATAAATCGCCGCAGATCTGACAGAAACGTGTTTCTTTATTCTGTCGCCCTCTCTGTCGCTTTTAGTATATGCTTTCTTCCCGTGTCAATCACTCTTTTTATCGAATTTCCGCCATTCTTGTACCTCATTTCCTCATTCTTGTGCGCGATAAACCCCTTTCTTGACACCCTTCTGTACTTCTTCCACAACTACCATAAGAGAAAACAGGAAAATGCTGCTTTGCGTCAGTGAGATGGGACCAATGTATAGAGAAGGCCTTCACCAATGTACTGAGAATACGAAATGAAACAAGAATCAACAACAATTTGGACTACTATGTCTAAATGTGCCGATTTGTTGCAGAATCTTAACAAGGATTGTCAACGGTTAACGAACATGAATCGACTTTAATTGTAAAGTTATCTCATATAGAGACAGTGGAGGTTTCATGACCACAGAGCCTGGAGATATACAAGGACGCTTCTTAAGACATTTTTTGAACCATATTTTGCACTTTTTGATTAATGGATTTTCCTCAACTATCATATTTGATCTAAATTCATCTTGCAAGGATTTTCGATATTTTACTTAGTTTTGAAGATATCGCCCAGACAATAGGGCTAAGAATTATGCTGAAGGCATAAGCTAGACACCCATGCGTATTATAAGACTGTCAATCAATTTTGTACATATTTGATTCAGTTGTGATTTCCTTATGACTTAGTCGTGAGTCTTATGCCTTGAATATTTGAATGGTTATGTATATATTCAAAACGTTATGAATGCCTTTTTCTCGAGACTTATCCTCATGGAAGTTTAGGCCTTATCCACACGTAGCCGGCTCTTTTTGAAAAGACAGCCATTTTTATGCGTTTTGGCCTTCCGTCCACAAGTATTCCAAAGTGATCTCGATGAAAGGCTGCGTTTTCAATATGTTCTAGTGGATGCAGATTTTGGTGGACGCATATAAATTACTGCGTTTCAAAAAGATCCAGCTACGTATGGACAAAGCCTAGTCTCTTACATGAGTCCAGTTGGGAATGGACAGTACTGATAGTGAGGCATCTTTGAGTACCGTGTGGGGGTATCTTTTATGTTGTTTTTCCCTAGTCAAAGCTCTAGTTCCAGTCTTCTAAAAAGCCAATGACTAAAACCAACATGTGAATGATAGAGAATGAAACAAAGAAAGAAACAAAGCCTTCCGAAATAGTTGTCAATTTCGTTTCTTCGTTTAGCTGCAAAACGCACCAGAACTACAACGAGTTTCTACTAGAATACCATCTATCCTTTAGCAGCATTTTCGCAAGGAAAAACCCAAATAAGAAACAATTCACAATATTTAGATAGAACTCGACAACCAATGAACATAGCAATAGCTAATGATGATAAATGCCATAACGCACTACTTTTACAAGCTTGGCGGTAAAAACAAAGCAAGACTGCATTGAAATACGAGAAAGAAAGAAGAAACACGGTTACAAAAAGCAAGAAACAGTTTCACAAGAATGGATATTCCTTTTTGCAAAGAAATTCACAAAATTCTGGGAAAGGTAAGCCGCAGTTTTTCATATAGCTACTTTGAAGCTGAATTTGCGATGTTTTCTAGATACCAGCCATTGATTTCTGAAAATATCCACATCTCTTTCTTCAAAAACTAGGAAGGTGGCAAGGAAGAAATTGGGATTAATTATTTACCTCTTACAGTTTCAAGAAATACAGTTATCGTATTGCTGACGTTAAGTAGTCTGTTTTGCAGTAAAACAGATTTCTAAACGCAGCTTCGACTTTCCGCCATTTTATTCGCTTTTGAACAGTTTTCGGTAACAAAAAACTATTTTTTTCCACTGATATGATTGGTCAAATTTTCTGTGAAAGTAAATCTAACATGGAAATACTATCCCAGGATTCTTTTCTAGCTTGAAGACGACGCTATATGCATCAAGATATCGCAAATAGGTTAAATTTGATTAATCAAATATAGTATAATCAATAGACCACTTTCACAATGACGTCAATTCTTTTGAAATACTTCTCGGAAAATCACTATCCTCGATATCATGTGGATCCTAATCTCAAAGATATGCATTGCTCTTATATTACCAACGCATGGAGTTGTTTTGTAGTTGTACTTTGTTATACTCATTTTTTCTTGTCCTTACATATTCTGAATAAAATTTCCCACGCATTAGCTAAGATATAAATTATTCGACAAAATTCCCCTTTTATTTGTCAAATTACAACTTTTACAGAAGCTGACTTTTAACAGCTGAGAAAATATTGAGCGAGGAATTAAAAATAGTGATTCAAATTGGTTCATTGTTGTGAGGTTTTTTACATTCTAATCGTCAGGCTGGAACTTAAAAATAAATTAGCTCATTTTCAACGTTTGTTTCCTTGAAAATGTCTGAGCCAGATATCACGATTTTAAACCCTATTTCTGCCTGAGCTACATAGCCTGCACGACGAAAATATTTAGAAATGAAAATCTAAGTGGTTGTATTCGTTTTCTTCTAAGCTAAAAAAGGCCAATATTTTTCCCTGAACAGTTCGGCGTCGATTAAAATCCGATTTTGAACATTCCATTTTGAGTTAATTTCGACTAGAAAGCATGGGCTAACCGTCAGGCTTTTTTCAAATTTTTTGGTTGATTTCCAGCTATCTTATTGGTCCCTGAAAACTTTTCAATGGGCTGAAATTTTAGGAAAGTTATAACTAAGACTATCAGATTGTTACCTACAAACTTGAAGATGCTGAGAAAAATCTGAAATATAGCGAAACACGATAACTGCTAGAACTTTCTGTTTGACACTTATCAGAGCTATTTGTTAGAAAAAGAACGAATAGAAAACCTAGGAATTAATATACCCAGAAGTGGATTGAAATCAGTAAATCAGAAAAGAAGTGAGTGATTGGTGTAGTGAAAAACAGCCGATTATCGCCCGTGCGGTCTAGTGAGACATACAATGAATCGCTAAAAGAAGCCTGGTAGATAAACAAACTCCTTCAGTCTGAGAAAAAAACATAATTACTATCTCTGAGGAGACCTGGTGATACTCTTGTACTGTCTAAAACTGCCTGGTTTGCTCTTCTGAGGTGCAGTCTGACTCTTCGCCTTACTCGATTCATTTGTCACTTTCTTCTTCTCACTCTTCCCTTTGAAAATTCTTTGACAATCAATTTTGTTTCCAGGGATATCAAGCACAGGTTTCTCATTGTTTCTAGTCTCTTTCGCATTTGATCTTTCTGCTAGTCTGTCAGGAGCGTAAAGATTAAACCAGCACTAAAATAAAATATCGATGAATTATCGATTTATAAAGAAAAACATCAAACACGTTCTAAGGTATAGAGCACTCTTCTTGCCAATGAAGACACTTCACTCTTCACTCATTCACTCTTCACTCAATCATTGAAAAAATTACCTAAATTTCTTATGGTAAGCAAACAAATAAAGAAAATTAATTGAACAGTTTAGTCTTTGATTGGTTAAGAACTGTAGGGACTTCAGGACGGCCTAAAGAATCGGTAACATAGTGAAACATGATAACCACAAAAGCTACAAGTCTGACATTTAACAGTAGTGTATCAGAAAGAGATATCTCTCCTACCAACCTAACCTTCTGTCCAATCAAAGCCTGAGTACAATACCTTCGTTTCGGGACTGAGGCCGGAATCAGTAAATAGGTATTGCCAGCAGGGTAGACCCAGATGTATCATCATCATTCTGAAGTAGTTGATGAAATTGTCTGACAAATAAAACCACTCCAAAGAACGGCTCAGAAACCAGATTTCAGGACGACAAACTGTGAAACCTGTAAGATGATATTCAACAATAAAAAGACGGAAAGGACCTAAGGGAGACAATGTCGACCGGGAGCATTTGCAACATGTGTGCTTCTCAAACTTAAATTGTTTTAATTCTGAAGTGTTCAAATTTCTTCATGTTCAACCAAGCCAAATGTTTTCATCCAGACTGAAAATGTTTGCAAAGCTGTTTGGGAAGCTGATTCAATCTTACTAACCCCCAAGAATGCGTTTCAAAGCTTTTCAGAGGTGGTTTACACTCAATTAATTTAATCAAGAGCTACAGAAAGTCACTTCAGACTTAAAAATGATTCCATTAAGCTCAGTGCCTGCTTTACAGAAAACAAAATGAAATTGAATGAAGATGAATGTCATCTTTTCGTTTTTTCTGAAGAAAAAGTCATAAGGTATATTGTGCTCTATTAAGCCCCGAGGGGGGACCTAATTTGATTTTTGAGGTTCTTTATGAGGGTTTATCAGGGTGGATGCATTTTAAGGAGGGCCGTAGAAGGAATTCTTCACTCTCAAGAATTTTAAGTTAGAAATACGCAATATTACGATAGAATAAATCCATTTAGCTAACTTGTCATATTTCACTCCAGTTTTGTAGGATGAGAGGGCTTAAAAAAGAGGGGGAAGTTAATAGAGCTTTTACGGTATGAGAAACATCAGCTTTGAATTGAGAATACCTGCTTTGACGTCTTTGTAAACAAGACAAACTTTTCCAATGCCTTCACAACAGTCAAGTTCGAAAATCCTGTTCCTCTGGTCGAAATGAGGTTTCACCATCCCTTAAAAAAGTTTTAGTTGTTATGGACTTTACCATTGAACAAAATTGGATCCAGACTATATCTGGAAGGAGGGCAGATGCTTTACTGCTAATTAATATGATTTTAAACAAGGAGATCAAGAATCTTTTATCTAAATGGGTGCCAAACCTCTGGAAAGTTGGGGCTAAGGGGAGTTTTTATAGATGAGGGGTGTGTAACTACCCTAAACTGAACCCCCTAAATCCACCACTGCTATTGAATGCAATATAGAGAATAGGTGTTTGGTGTTTATCTATTTGAACAGAATGTGGTCTTATCACTCATATGAGAAAATGATATTTATTATAGATCTCACCACTGATCCCATTTGGTGAGGATTTTTCAGTTTTTTACTGAATAAGACAAACTTTCCCTATCCATTTACAAACATCAAATAAGAAATCCTGTCTCTTTGAATGAAAAGTGGTTTTACAATCCCATAAAGAAAAGTAATATTTGTTATGGATTTCCCCATCAAACACATCTACAGCAGTAAACACAAGTGACACCAAGTATTTTTACTGTGTTCCACAAACTTATCTTATCCATCTACAAATATAGAATACAAAGTCCTGTTTTGGATTGACATATCGATTTATCATCTCTTAAAGTAAAGTAAAATACTATTGTTATGAATTTCACAATTTTTCGCATTTATACAATAAGTGCTCGGTTTTCTAATGGATAAGATAAACTTTTGTCTTATTCCTTTAAAACTATCAAATTCAAAATCCTGTTTAATTGAACAGAAATATAGATTTTTTATACCATATGCACCAGAAAAAATGAATAAACCAAACTTTTGCGTTTACCTCATAGTGATCTAATTTTGATTGGCCTTATAAGAGTCTAAATCAAGTCTATTTAAAAACAACTAATATTTTTGAAGAATGTGAAAATAGTCTATAATATGTCTAGTAATTAAACAATTCTATAAAAAAACTACTCAAGTTCCTTGAGAGACTATGAAATTCACCTTCTTGGTCTGTTTCATCATTATCTGAGTCGATATCATTCAAACTTGGTACATCATTTGTCACTGAGGATTTGGAATATGTCAATTTGGTCAAAGATGATATTGGGTTGATCTCCATTCGACCAAGAGGAATTACTCGACCTACAAGACGCAAAAAGTCATAATTTTTCAAAGTATAGTTTAAAAATGCAACTTACTATGCTATTTTTCTTCCAAGAGTTTCCTTGATGATGTAGAAGGACATTTGGCATTAAAATTGATTGGCTTGTGTGGAGGTTTCTTACGAAAATCCAAGAGTAGTATAGTTATAGCATCCAGCAGTAAATCATATAACGATAACTATCATAATGTAATATGTTTTAGTGACAGTGATTTTATGTCTGCCATGTTTGTTTTTGATTGAGGTTGTTGTTGTACTGGTGGTTGTGGTTGAGGGGGAAGAAAAAAAGGCGGAATTGAAGAGAACTGAAAAAAGACTGCTTTATTAAAATATTTTTCTTGTTGGGTTTGTATCTCAATAGTATAAAAGATACCAATTAATGTTTGATTTGTTGTCACACTCTTGAGACTTTATAAGTGAGATTGAATAGAAAGAGGGCTATAACTGTAGATGTTACTGCCATTATGAGTTGAATAACCTTGTGATGTAATGCTCCATTGGATCAGCATGCCATCTGTTGTTTGATAGAAATTGTGAAGCTCTACTGGAAGTTTACATGTATATTTCTATAAAAAGAAAAAATATGAAAGTTTGAATTGCAAAAATTACAAGAGGATCAGCTATAACTAAAAGCATTTGATAGCAAGAAAACTCAAAAACATAGTAAAATAAAACCCATATTACAGCTTTTTGTCAACACTTTTCCAAGCAGTGCTAGAGAAAGAGAGGCAATGAAACCTAAGGAGTTGTTATTCCCTTAAAGCTTTGAAAGGTTATCATGTTTATTTGTGTTCTCGATATCCTGGTACTCTGTAGGCACCAATAATCGTCCCCCTCTCAGTATAAAGGTAGAATTATTATACCTTTTCCCATGTGTCGATGAGAGTTTGTTCAGCTGGTTTTCGATCCATCATTTTCACGTCCGTCACTGCTGCATGCTTCTCTGGTGATAAAAAAAAATTACTACTTATTACAAAAGTATAAGAGAATTATTGATTTCTATTAGAGAAGCTGATAAGGTTCACTGCCAAGCAACAATTTTCTAAATTTTGGATTTTAACTCGTGACTAAAAGAGAAATTTAATTGAATTCCAATAGAATATTTCATTGAAATTGATCATATTTTTTGGAAATTCATAACCTACCTAAAATAATCCCATAGCATATGAAAAATACACAACACAGTGACATCACAGTGGCATAGGATGCCGTAAGTATTTTTATGGCCTATATATATACACTACTAGACCAAGCAACGTGTACAATGCAATATAAAGGCTATACCTCCTTCCTCAATACATTTAAAACTTATAGTGTCTTACCAAGTGACTTGACAACTCCAAGTGTAATTCTTTCCAAGACGTCTCTCATTCTGTAATCTAATGTTGAAGAATTCATCTTCAGCAAGCTTTTTAGGTCAGCACCAAACACTGGGCCTAAAAAGGCCTAAAGAAGGCCTAAATAAATTTTTTTTTGTTTGCTTTTCTTCTTCGACTACCAACAACAGGTCAATACAGTATACGTCTAGAAAGTTTGAAACTGCCATCTGATGGATTCATTGCTCAGGAAATCTTGATTCCTCCAATAACGCCCTTTATATCGGAAAAACCACAATATTCTTTATTACGAGAAAGAGAACGAGATGACACCGAACGACTTCAAAACGCTACCATGATAGAATTTTGTAGACATCAACAACAACAACATTCAACTTGGTCTCCATAGTTACTGGCCCCCTAAATAGTAACTTATCTGCAGGGGCGGACTGGCCAGTGCCCCCATAAAAAATTAGAAAGTGATTTTTATCTGTGACAAAATCTAACAGAAGTTATTAATCAGGCATCAAGCTATGTTACTTTGTTGCTACTGCTTTAAGGATCCCCATGAATCTTGTTTTTTCCTGTATTTGGTGGCATGAGAGGAAAATGAAGGAGGCTCAAAACATTTCAAGGGAGGGGGAGAGAGTAATTTTCACCTTGCACTCCACATCAGTTACAATTTTGTCATTCTTCAGGTAAGCATGTTGTTCATGGGGACCAAGGACAAGACTCATGGGGATCCTTAAAGTAGTAGCAACAATGTAACAAAGCACTTTTCCTGATTACCTAATGTACATACTGTGAGGGTTTGAAAGTATCGAAACGATGACGTTAACATGGCCGCCAAAGCTGTGATGGCCTAAGGGTCCTTGAATTTCATTGGCGATTTTTGACCTCGTGACTTGTCCGCGCTTCAAACTTTCCGCGCAAAAACAAAAACAATTTCTCTCACGACCTAAAATTGTATCACAAAGTTTATTTCTTCGCTTTTAAAAAGTATTTGAAGGCCAAGAGGTTAAACATGTACGGGGAAGGAATATTTTCAATGGATAACGAGCTGTATCGCAAAAGTCAATTGTAAGGTACTGATTATTTGAAGGAATTCAGTTATTTGCTGCTGAAACTAATTCCGCGTAAGTTTAACTTTATAATTTCAACCACAAGAGCTTGGAGTCAATAACAGGAAAGCGAATATTCATCAAGTAAACTTCATTTTCAGAAGGGCAAGGGAAGTTTCAAAACAGCCCTTTCCAGTCCAACAACAAATGTCAACATTACTCTGTAGATGATGATAAGTTTATAGCTCTAAACTTTATTCTTCAAGAGGCAATTTTATTTCCCATCGTATTTAATGGACTTTTTCTCTCAAGGCTGTCGTTAAAGTTTATATCTTTCAAGCTTTAATTTAGGTATTCAGAATTCAAATTATTTTTTCCTAACGTTCAATCCTTGCACGAAATTATCTTGATTTGTTTCTCAGTGTTGCAGCACTGAAATTTGGATAAAACCCCTCGATTTTGAAGTAATGTTTTCAATATAAATCCTCAACTGCATTTGATAGCAAAATATTCAAGAAATGTTTACATTTTACTAATTATAATACTATGCTCTAATCACCTTCTCATATTTCTATGGTTCTGAACCCTCTTGACCTTTTAATCTTTAAAAAGGACTTTAAAAGGATTTATTTCCTCTAAATTAACATTTTATGATACTGTGGGTTATTATTGTTACATTTCTAATGATATTTTTGATGTATGATGTTTCTAGGGGTCAAATATCATAATTGGGAGTCTAAGGCCTAAGCCCTGCCCTTGCCCTAAGCCGCCATGTTAACATCATCGTTTCGATACTTTTAAACCCTTACAGTAAGTGTAGACGAAGGGGCCGGAACTTGCAGACAATTTTTTAGAATGTTCGTATTATGATAATGGTAACCATGTTAACTTGCAGGATGTGGTGGGGGTGTTTTAAAACATTTCTTAAGGTCTGGCCTTCCAAAATGTTCCCTCGCTATGCTCGGTTAACTTTCAAATTCAGATTGCAAATGTTTATGATCGACTCAAGAATAATTCTGACTTTCAGCCAGATCTGTATTAATTGGTCAACCCCTTCTAATTGTGTTTGGTTAATTTATTTGGCCCCTTTAGTCCCACGCTTTACAGGAACTTCAGACCAGGGAGCAGCCCTTGAAAAATAGTGCCAATCCACCTCTGGGGTCCAACCCTGCTATATTTGGGAAACAAATAATCCTGAAGACAGTTTTCCAATTTGATGTCTTCTTTTGCATACGAAGTGGATAGAACAAAACCCAAGTTTCTGAGTGGATTTGTAGAACACTCGAATACAAGCAGGGGCGCACTGGCACTAGAGGAAATTGAAACAAATTGTATCCATACGACTGGTCGAATCGGTTGACATTAACTGAAAAAAATGAGCTCGAGCTTGTCGTAGCAAACAAGTAGTAGGAAAAAAGAAAGCAAAGAAAAACAACAATTTGTCATATTAAAATTATGAATTAATTGCAAATGCATTCAGATACAAAATGAATCAAGATTAAGATGAATAAAACCAACAAAAACAAACTACATGAAACAAGTTAAAAAGACAAATGTTTTACAATTGGAAATAAACTAAAATATGCTACAATGTTAGAAGATTGTACAAATCTACATAATTACAGTGCTCAGAGAAACACGCGTGGAAACTTTTATATACTTCGATAGCAATTGTTAAGATGCACCGAAATAATGTGGCTTCACTTTGAGCCTCACTTTGGTAACTATTCTAGATTTCCGTGAGGTTATGAAAAGTTTTCTCTATCCAAAAGTCGGTATTAATTCCAGGATGAAAGGGCCTGAAAGGGTATGTTGGATTTAGGGTTAGAGAGAAGAAAAAGGTTAGGTTTAGGGATGGGGTAAAGGTAGTTCTGGGGTTTTAGGTCACTGACCACAAGTGTTTCATCATGATTATAAGAGATAGTCTGGGTTTATTTTTAGTTTCAGAAAGAGGCAAAAGATTGTTTTAGTGCATCCTAAAAAGTGCTGACCAAAAAAGTAAATTTGAGGTGCGACTTTAGTTCATCAAGAACATTAGTACGATTTAATAAGTCGAATATAATCTCACTTTCCAATGCAAGGTTAATTCAATTTATGATTTTAACTGGAGAAACTGTACATCCTGAAACTTAGAAGCACTCAACAGGGTGAATTTCTGTTATTCCCACTCTGCAGTGCATCATAAACACTTTTCTAACCACTGAAAAATGAAACCAAGTACTCAAAAGCTTTAAACACATCCAATAAACACTTGATCTAAAAACCAAACCATTGGAATCTCTGCTTGCATCTTTTATACATTATATAAGAATGTGATCAAGTGTACTTGTACGTAAATATTTTTGTGATATTGAAGAGGCATTTTAAAATGCGATGACACATGTCAATAATCCAGCAGATATAGAGAATCGAATATCTGATATAGGGTATTTTAAAAAGGGTCTCTTTTCTCTCGTAGATTTCCAATTCTTAAAAGCTTTGCCTGTAAGGAAAAAGTTGGATTGAAGTTATTCATATCATGCTTCAATCTTGATTTATCTGTTTGGTGGATTGGCGTGATGTTCTCATTATACGCAGTTCATTGAACAGTAGAAATCTCAAATATCAGCTTTGATAACATAGTTGTTCTGAACTAAAAATGAAATCTTCGCAATTCACCTTAAACAGGATTTCATATGACCCACCAAAGATTATACATTTTTGGCACACATGGTATAGAAAGGAATTCTATTGGAATGTAGTCCAGCTACTTAAAAGCCAAGAGGAGCAAATTTAACATGTTAAGCAAGTAATGGACCAATGCAAATATAGCCTTTGAAAGGATAGGTTCTTCTGGATACCTTTTGGCTTTTTTGATTACCCTGCAGGAAAGCTGGCATGCGAAAAACATAGGCCCTTTCCCTGCTCTAATTAAGACAAAGAAGCTTAAATTCGTTCCTCATGGCTTAGAGAATGTCGCAATAAAATCATTGCCGGATAATTGCATATTAGTTGCACAAAACCCCAATTCATTTCGTTTACATATCTTGCTATGTTTACTTAATATATAAATAACTTCACTCCATAATCCTGTTGAATAATTCACACAAAGTGCAGTGCTTCATTTCAACTTGGCCAATACACCTACCAGCAATAATAATATCCTTCCTTGTCCCTTGCTTCTTGTCTCCCCTTTGCTCGATTAACCTCCCAATCTTTATTGAAACCAAACTGCTCTTCCTCCTTTTCTTTATTCTGTTTGAAATACCACGTGACAGGGGCGCCCCTCTGCTTCTCTCTTTCTTGCATCAACCTCAAATACCAATTCTCCCCCTCTGTCTTTGCTGTTGATGAGCGCCAGTCTTCTCTTCCTCTGCTCCAGTAAAGGTACCAGCTTAGTGGCACACTTCTCTGGTTCTCTCGTTCCTTCATCAATTCGAAATACCACTGCCCGTTCTTTTTTATTTCGGGCTTGATGGGTTTCTTAGTTGGCTTCTGGGTGGGTTTGTTGTCATTGCTTGTCTTGTTGAAGATTTGTGACAGATCCATGAAGAATGGGTTGAATTTTGAGAGCTGTTGTGTGATCGGTGGGATAGGCCTAACTGCAGTCGATTTTTCTGGCAGCTTGGCTTGCTTCAAATTCGATGACTGAAAATGAAGAAAATTCATTAATTCGTGGCAATGGTAGAAATCTTTCAAATATCAAATATCCCTGGTATGAGCCATGATTTCTGACTTACTAACTCAGATGTCGTAGGTTCGAGTCCTACTTGCATTATTTCATTTCAAAAAATCATCTCAATGCATGGCACGACGATTAGTTGTTTCTGCACTATACTAATCATTCATCTCTTTTTTATTGGCTCTATTCCGATCCACATCTGACTGTAATAATTCGTTATGCCATTATTTTCATCCTCTTTCTGACATTTTACTCGGTTGAGTATCAAACATAAAGCTTTCGTAGTTATTATGTTTTGTTATGTTTCCGATTTTCCTCCCCATCCTTAAGTTATGAATATCTATATATACTGATCTGACATACTACTCTGATGAGTGTCAGACGCAAAGCTTTTGTGGTAATGATAGAATGAAATCGAGAATTTGAGACTTAGCAACATTACGTTAAAGTTCAACTTCTGGTTGTGCAATGGTTCCTATTATCAAAGAAGCCATGGGACTATAGTAAAGAAAGCGGTTTTGCTTTCCCTCCAATACTCCTTAAATGCATCTTATGAAGGAAATACAAAATATTATGTTTAAGTAAATCAAACGCATTACCTTAGGTGTATATATTGGACTTATCTCATCAGCAACGTCATCTTTAACACCATGAGATGTCAACACTTTACTCCATCCAGAACAAAAGTCTTTGCGTGGACAATAAACAACGGGAGGCCGAAAATCATACTTCACATCATCCTTGACCCCTTGGCAGTATTTCTGGTCCGGACAATATACAACAGGGTAATAGTTTTGATGTGGTGTTGATCTTGCCCTTTTAGCCTTTAATTTTGCAATGTAGCCCAGGGCACTGTCATATTTCTTGATGATCTCTTTATAAAGGTTTTCCATTCTCATTGCCTTCTCCTCCATCCTCAGAATCGACTCCTTTGATTTTTCGTGCTTCTCTTTCTCTTTCTTCAACCCAAAAGTGTAAAATAATTTCATCAATTCGACTTGCTCCTGCTTTTTCTTCAATTCTTCATTCTTATTATTAATCGATTGATATTTTTCATTTTCCTCTTTCAATAACTTCTTCAACGCTTTCTTCAACTCTTCCACTTTTTTGATCAAATTCTTCTCATCATTTCGAAGTTTATTTTCCTTTTCTTTCATAGCTTTGCGGATTTTCAGAATTGTTTTAGCTTTCTTCAATTTCCAATCTTCCCTCTCTTGATAAAACGAATTCCATTTTCCAGCAATTTCTCTCGCTAGCTTTCCTTTTTCCTTAACCTTCCACTTCAAAAAGTTTTCTTTCTGAGTCTTCAGTTCACTTATCAATTCCTTTTCCTTTGATCTGAACTTCTCTTTATTCTTCTTTGCCTCTTCCTTCCATTTCTCATCATTATTCTTCATTCTTTCCTTCTGCTGCTGACTTTTCTTTTGAAACGATTTAATCTTCCTTTTCAAACTCCTATTCTTCATTTTCATTTCTTTGAGTTTCTCAGCCATCAACTGGTGGAATTTCTGCTGCAGCTCTGTCACAACTTTCTCCATTTGTTCAGCTTTCAATTTCAACAAACTGTGTTCACGTCTGTATTTATTCGAGTTCTTCCTCAATTTCCCTTCCATTACAACCCTCTTATTCTTCAGCTCACTTTCCTTTTTCTCTCTGTAAGCCTGGAATTTCTCAATTTCACTTTGAAGCCATTCTAGCTCGCCATTTTTCTTCCCTGAAAATTCTTTCATCTGTTCTTGAAGATCTGTAAATTTTTGTGACAGTTCAGTTTCTCTGTGCCTCAATTTATCTTCCAATGAAACACGGTCAAAGCGCTGGTAAGAATCAATCTTTTTACACGGTCTGAAGGTAGACGCTATTTTCTTAATATTAATTTTGCTTCCATCATCAGGAGAGGATGGCATTGGGCCTAAATGTTTGGAAGGAAAATCTGTTTCCTCAGCAGGCTTAGCTTCTTCGGAAGTCTTCCACTTCTTATCTAAATCTGTCATCATCTGTGAAAGCTCTTCTTTGTTTACTTTCTGCTTGCTTTGCAATCGATTTTGTGATATCTTCTGAAAGATATCAATTTTGCTGCAAGGTTTGAAGCCAGGGAAGTTTCGTTCAATGCTCTTTACTCTAATTTGATTGTCAACAGCGTCTTCATCATCACTGGAACCTGGCGTATGGCCTAAATTAGGGGAAGGAGCGTCTTTCTCTTCAACAGCTTCTTTTTTATTGCAATGGGATACATCTCCTTGTCCATTCGAATCCTCAGGTGAAAATTTAGGCTTCTTCATCTCAGGCAGAATAGGAGGCAGATATGACACATCATCCTCTCTCTTTGCATCGAAACTCCACCTCTCTTTGAAATCACGTGGTATTTCATCTCCCTTCCCATGACAAACCATCCCATCACCATTCAACTGATTTCTACTTTCAGATTTACACTTTACCTCAGACTTTTTCCAAAATGTCTTCCCTACAATATTGCTAATGGAGAAAACTCTTCTAAATCTCCGCCATTTTGACGACATCTTCCCTCGGATATCGTCTTTCTTGTATTGTTTACCACCCTGGCTGTTTGCATCCCACTTCATCTTGATCTTCGCCCACGCATCATCGACATTCTGGCCAACAAACACGAAGCCAGCTTTCATGCGTCTCCTCACAGCCTCGACCGGACTAAGCACCTTTCTCCAGCAAGTCTTCGCACTTTTAGCAAATCTCCCTCCCGTAGCTGACTTCAGCAAAGCAGAAACATTTAAATTAGGGAAATACTGAGTGAGTAGTCTTCCGCAGCTATTGAAAGTGACGTTTCGCTTCCCCATCAGCGCGCATCTTCTTCTCTCATTTATCAGATCGACTTTGAGATCGAGATATTTCTGACGCCATACCGCAGTGCGCATTTTCCACCAAATCAACTCTTTCTGCACGTCACTCTGGTTATCGTTTCTCGACTTCTTTTTATTTCCATCATCAAAACAAAGCTTCGGTAATTCCTTCTTTTCCAATACTTGCTTGCTTCCACGGTCAGCATTCAAGAAAAACCTCTTCTTGTTAAACAAGGAAACGTGTTTCTGGATGTTGTACTGCTCGTTTAATTGCTGGTACTTCTTCTGCAGTGCGTCAAACTTGTGTTGCATCTCTTGATAGGCCACAGCCATGTCAAATGAATTGCGTTTTGCATTTTGGGCGATCCAGAGGGTTGTGTAGTTCAACTTGTGAATGCTGTTGTTCGTAAACACGATCACTTGGGGGTTTATTTCGCTCGATTTTGGCTCTGTGACTTGTTCCTCTGATGGTATCGTTCGGGTGTCTGCCACTTTAGGTTCGTCTTTAGTGTAAACATAGTTCAATCCTAGAAGAGAAATAAAAAAAGGTTTATTAATGTTACCTTATAGGTTAAGGTTGAAAATAGTGGTGGGACAAGGAAGAGATGGGGGCTAGGGCACAATAAGGACATCTTTCCTTCCCATGCCTATTTAGGATTTGATTTCGACATGATTTGACATAGAGGTGGGACAAGAGTTTGGGGTTAAGTTGAACTCCAGACATCTATTCTTCTATTGCCCAATATGGATGAGCAAGGGAGACCAAGATAAACTGCAAAAAAGAATCAATCTAAAATCGGTCTTCGTGGAGATTTGCTTGACGATCTTACGAAAATATGCGAACCATAGAAAATCCAAACATTAAACAAGAAATGATGAAAATAAAATTTACCTTTACCAATAAACAAGCCAAGAATCACACTCAAGCAAAGAATGATGATGAAGACAGAAGTGCTAAGAATAATTCCATCCTCCGTTCCTCTCTCCATGACATTTGCATATAACTTTGCTTCGACTGAATCGACAGAATCCACGATTGATGATTTGTCAGAAGGCGATACTTCATAATCTGTCTCTTCGAATAGCTCAATGATCCCATCAAGATCATCATTATTATCATCACCATCATTAAAAGACTCGTTGAAGTACGGCAGCTCTGATAACACATCCACTTTTTGCTCTGAAAAGTAAAATACTCATATTATTCATTAGCCTAGATGACTCTAAGGGAAAGTAGTTAAGGGGTTCCATTATGCTACTTTAGGTGGATCTACTATATTTCACCCTGTATAAAGGGAGGGTAGTCCCCATGACTCCATTAAAGTTACGGTTATCGCCACATGTGTAGAGGCACCTTAGGTTATAAAAATGGATCAGACTAAAATGTTCAAAAAAGGAAAATGATCATTCTTTTATTGAAAAATGCAAAAGAAACAAAAAAGCATTTATCATATAATTGAGTCAGAAGAAAAAAGTAAATAAACCAGGACTTTGAGGTGGAAGAACAACAGTGATGCACAAATAAATCTATCAAAGGGAAAAGTGTACGTTGCTCTATGTTCTATTGGTACTTCTATATAGATACCGTTTTGAATAAAAAACATAACAGGATAACATAGTGCCCACGTCATTGCAAAGACATATTTCTAAAGTAAATCGAGTTCTAGGTCATTAACACGTGAGGTGGTTATCTATAAGTTTGTTTCTTTGCATTAAATCTTTGTTTCTTTTAAAGTTGATTGAAGCTTTCAAGTTACTAACCTTTCTCTTCCAAGGTTTCATTCAGCTCATCTTCTTCTGTCAGGAAGGGAAACATCACCAAACTAGAATCACAATCGTCATCACATTCTTGAAGAACAAAATCATCACTTTTCTCTTCAATACTGACATCTTTCATCGTAATCTTCTCGTAAGCTGACACAAGAAGATCTTCAATTTCTTGGACGAGTTCATCATCAGGACTCTCGTTTTTATCATCTAAAGAACATACAAATTCAAATATAGAATAAATAGAGTATTATGGAAGACTTTCAGATGTCATGAACCAAATCAATTAGAGAGCTGCTATTAAAGAGATAGTTCACTAATCTAATCATCTAAAAGAGTTTTTGGCTTTTTAAAATTCAAAATATTTTACTATGTCGTTACGAATTCAATTGATATGCAAACTCAGCAACAAAGAGAGATTAACGTTTTGCGAGGTTTTGTTGTAAGGGTTGCTAAAATAGGACAACTAGATACTAAGAATTTCAAACAGACGCTTTACCTGAATTGCCATGGGCAGGTATTTTTCTTTAAGGGAGTAAAGTTATCCCAGGGGAGAGTTGAGTATTTTCTGGTATCAATTTGATAAAAATCTGTAATGATATCATATTCAATTAGCCTCGTATTGCAGTTAGCTTAGGTTCCAGCCCCCTGGTGTTGGACTTGACCCTAACCTTGTTGTTGTACTTTTTTTGATGATGAGCTGAAGTTCACAAGTTAATTCCTTGGGTCTCGAGTCTTATTACTGTCTTGACCATTTGCTACAAGTCACCCTTAAGGAAAATATGGATTGGTTTGTTCAAGGGCAGTTTTACCGGGGAACCCTGTATTGGTAAATATAGAGTTAAAACTTTAGGAATTTCTTAAGAAATAGGAAGATTTCAAAACATATTGAAGCAATCATAATTAACATAAAACTGAATGTAACAAATCACAATTGAACAAGCAATACCTGAATGGCAGTGATTAGGTTTGAGAACTTCGATATCTGACCCATCGTCTTGCAAATCCTCCGCAAAATGATCCTCTTTTATCAAAATGCCTTTGAAGTCTGAGATGTCGTTGCTGCCTCGTTTCCCTCTGGTCTGCGATGTTGCAAGCACTTCAAACTCCTGCTCTGAATCGGAGTCTTTCTTTGCTTCATTGTGACCCTGTTTCGCTGCATACACAACTTGAAACTGTTCAATCTATTGTATCGAACAAGAAAGAATCACATGTGGGAGAATCAAAAACTTAAATAAAACAATTCATTAGCTACACGAATATGATGGAGTTTAGGTTAGAGTCTGTAGATATACTTGTTGGCAAACTATTTTGAATATTATTACACGCAATGATAGAAATATGCCCCTTAGCAACGCATAGTTACCAAAATTAAAGCGGCCTAAATTTTTCGTAGCTACAGTTGTTTGTTTTGGTATGCATTGGTAAGGGGCAAATTCTTATTGCCTATTGTGTGGAATGAGAGCTACCAAAACACCAACAAAACGAAGTTTCATAGAAGACAAGCAAACCAAAAAAGAGGTGAAGGATGAATACTACCAATAATTACAGGCCATTCAGTGAGACAACCAGAAAGATAACCAATAAGTATTGATTCAAGAGTAATTCCTTCTGTCTATACAGGATGAGATCCATGATTTGTGTGTAGTCAGTTTCTAAAATTCTTAAATGAAATATTGGCGTTGCTCTGCCAATGACGTGAGAACAATTATCACTATCGCAGTACGTGGGTTTGAGCACATTCCAGTTTGATGAGCAAATGATTTAAATCAGTGGTGTAGAGCTAGAATAATAACTAGGGGGGCCCATTTTTAGTTATAGTAAATGGGCCTCATGCAATGACGTAAGTCATTGCCAAAAACAGCTGGGGGTCTAGGGGGCGCTGTGAGCCCCCAAACAGGTCCAGGGGGCAGCTCCCCCGGGAGCTCTTGAGATTTGCTCATTTCTAATGCCTTAGAATGGCTTAAAATACTACAAATTCTCTTTGCGTTTAGAAATAGAAAAACAGAAAAAAACACAAAAAATAGATGTACTTACATCCCCTGGATATAAATGCATGAACAGAAAATGAGAGTCTACAAGGCACTCTTGAATAATTAAGTTACGGTTACTTGGACAGATAGTGTCATTTTATAGCTTAAACAGATATCAATAAGTGATTTATTGACAGAGCTCAACAAGTTGTCAGTTCCAAACTCCAAACTATAGAAGCCCACAAAATAGCTAAGAACGTATTTGGTAAGAGCTTAAATCATGAAATTAAGTAAGAGGTCTTGGAAAATATCACCATAAAATCATAGCATACTAACATCTCTCAAACCTTATCTTCACAAAATAGGTTTGAAAGAACTTGGTGTGTTATAATTTCATCGTTCTTTTGTCTCTCACATCTCACTTAATAATTTGTACATACAAAACAAATTTGTTTCTAGCCCAAATCCTTCTTATGGGTTAATCATGTTGTATCTTCAGGGATGGGTAGTCGAAAATTAAATGGTTAACTGCACTTTGAAAACTAGCGTATCTATGATGGTTGATTAGCTAGAAGTATAACGTTTCGTGATGGATTTGATGAGATCAATGAAGCAGATTTGATTTTTCAAAAAACATTTTTTTTTTGAAAATAACTAGGGGGGCTATAGCCCCCCCAAAATCAAGAAAAAAATAACTAGGGGGGCTGCGCCCCCCTGAGCCCCCCCAGCTCTACACCACTGATTTAAATGATCCTGAAGGAAATGTTGACTGACACCAGAGTCAGATTCATGTTCTCAAGGTTTTTGGGGCTGCTTTGGTTGCTGGAAACTTTTTGGTGTTTGTCTCAGATCAGAGTAAGGAAAGCATTTCGGCCACACGGTCGTTGACCGGAGGAAGGTTATAGAAAAACTGAGAACTTTAGGAAGGATTCCAACACGTTCAAATCCAATGGTATGAAAATGCCGTTTTATAGGATTGTAATGTGGTAAATTCTAGCTGCATTTTCGTATTTTTTGACGCCTTTAGGATTATTTGATAAAGATTATGTCTATCCATCTCTAAATGCAAATTATAACTTAGCCTTCCATGTACATAACCTGAGATAAGCGAGGAAGGATATCGGTTACTGGAAATTTAACCTGGAGGAAGGCTGAAGACTTTTCTGGACGACTCTGGTTTGACTTTTATGTGGGAACGATCCTGACTACCTGAGCCTCAAGGGAGGAAGGCCAGGGGGAAAAAGGAGAGGAAGACAAGATTAAAGTGGAGGAAGCCTCTGTCCTATTCTTAATTTTGTCTTCTCTTTCACCTTCTTCTGCAAGGCTGTGCCAATAAAGAGCAGTTCTTAATTATTTTTCCACTTTTTTTTCGGTTTTGAGCTAGACTTGAACCCCTGTAGTGCCCCCTCCAAGGACTATGTGCTTTGACCCCCAGCTACATGCAAGCTGTTCCCTGATTCCCCAGAAAAGATATTTCCCTAGAATTTCGGAAGAAAGAACAGTCCCTAGGTTTGGTCTAGCCCGATTTTTGGGTGTTGGTGCTGCCCCTCAATCATTGAGCAGGTATAAAATGCTCCCCAGCCTTTCAAATGCTTTCTAGAATTTGGGATGAAGTAAACTACAACTTAATAATGCATGAATTTACGAATCATGAACCTTGCATTTCATGGTTTAAAAATTAAAACCTCATTATCTTTTAATCAATGAACGCCGAATTTGTTAATGAATTAAATTCGTTCTTTATATTTCAATACAGATTAAAAACTAGGCTATGGGATCGTTATTGAATAAGTCTGCAAATGTAATTTGTACAACTGAGAAAAAGGAAACGAAACCTTGTTTTTAGTGATAATATTCAATTGGATCGCACACTTTTGATGAGAAAAGCTTTGTCATAAAAGTGTACTTATAAATAAGACATATTTTATGTAAATCGAAAACCAAGGGAAAGAAACACGAAACAATATTATTAGCCTTAATCTTAGAAAAGATTTGAAACCATTTCCTAGATAACACTTCCGAATTCAGCAAGATAAACGAGTTAGTAAACTTTCTAAGAAATAAGAAATGTTTTTTCTAAGAGCTAAATCCTTCAGGCCTAGACGCCTTATGCAGAAGGTGATATTCGTTCACTGTTCATTCTTTAGGCACTAAACGTAATTGCCTTACAGAAAATGGATAATGAAATCTTAAATTAAAGAGAATTGCAAAATTCTTACGATATTTAAAAGAAAAACAACAGAGTTAATATTGTTTCTTTAGTTTATTTCGATTCATTCAAAGATAACGCGAACGAGGTGAGGCCGGCAAAACAAAAAAGTTTTTTGGCCTAGAAAAATGTAAAATTGCTCAGCTGATCGTAGAAACTGCTTGCTACAAACCTGCAATGAGCCGTCATCGTCAATGAAAGTCCAGTCTTTTTCCTTCTTGCTCATCTTTTCTTTTTGCTAATTCTCTCAGTTTCTTTTCTATTTTATTTCACGGACATATCACTTCAGGACTTGATACACTTTCTAAGTTAATGATAAAACGCAGTGAGATCTTTGTTGTTGTTATGCAATGCTATGCATCACGTGATGATTGTTGTTACTTTCGAGCGATTTGATTGGTCAGGACGACTTTTTGTTCCTTCACCATATTTTGAATTGAAGCTTCGTGTTCAATCGTAATAACAATGAATGGGGGAGCTGTTTGAAGTTGCGGGTTTCCATTGAAACATTTTCTTCGATATTATCATATTTTTTTCATTTCATGATCGATCTATGGCGTCTTTTGACCCGATGTTCTACATTTTTTATAAGAAACTGGTTTATAAAAAACCAATTGGTTGAACCCCTAAGAATTAAGAAACCCTTAGTTAACTATGTACATGCTTTTTTATATAAGGAACCGTTTATAAGGAACCTTGTAAGAAGTCGAAAAACTTTACGAACTTCTACTATTAAAGGTCAAATCACTAGGGGATTTTGTAATTACTGTGTAGCACTATAATCAATGGAGTAAAAAAATATGCAACTTCTTTAATGACTCTTATTGACTTTTACGATATATGGGTCTGGCCTAAGATTCTCTGTGTTATGAAATGTTTTTTTATCACAAGTTTATTGCAAAATGCTGAATTTCAATGCTTTTCTTGCGTCGGTACTAATTCCTAGGAAATTTTAGAACTACGAAGTGGTCTAAAGAGGTCTCAAAATAAGGAGTGTAAACAACTAGCCCCTGAGCGAGGTTCCTTATAAAAAAGTGTGTATCATTGAGAAACTTTTGAAATAAAGAAGCATTACTTAGCATTATCAAAAGTGCATCAGCAACCCATTTTTGCCTCAACTTGCTGAAAGGAAAATTCCAAATATTTGGTCTTGTTTTTGAAGACTTACTAATATCCATAAAAAGAGTAAACAGTATTTCTCCACAAGGAAAAGGAGAAATTGCCAAATTTTTAAGGGGAGAAGGGAGATGTCCATGTCCCACCCCCTGTGTAGAGGGGCTCTTTCAAGGTCGAATTTTTTTAATGTTGGGACCATTCTTCCTATCCTGTGTCCTCTTACATAAAGTAATGGTGGATGAAGAAGGTCGAAATCAAAGATGCCGGGAGGAAGATTACCACCATTTGGTCAAATGCTAATTGCCTCTATCGTTGGAATTATCGGCGGATATTACATTTTCCATCCTTCCTATTTTGTCAATTATAAAAGAGACCAAACGGAGCAAGCTGAACTCTCGCAGGAAAGCAGTGAAAGTCAGAAGTAGCACGGTGGAAGGCCCCCACAGCTACCCGGCCTATTTGGCCTAAGTTTAGGCCTTAAATCGAAGTGTTTTTATTATGTACAGTGGACCAAGAAAAAAGCGTGTGACTAAAATTGATCCAATGACTTCTAAGGGATTTCGAATTCACGTCAACTGCTGGATTGAAAGTGTGCAAAGTGATATAAATACTGTATATTGAATATTAAAATAAGCTAATTCATCATTTTCTGTGTTTCTCACAACATGTACAGATTCCAACTGATTTGCTTTCAGTCTGATGGCCATTTACACATTTTGAAAGAATTTTGAAAGTAGTTTGCTTGACCTGTTAGTGAAATTATGTCTCATAGCTTACAAGAGGTATTTTTTCTCATAAATGCAATAAGTTGATGCCTGACTGGAAATTTTGAATACTGTGCCCTGAAGTTACGCACCTAGCTTTTGCTCTAGAAGAATAGATCTATTGTTTACTTGATACCTGCGGAAGACCTTACGCAAGCGATGCATACTTTCCTGTCGGGAATAGAAGAACTGTATGTATAGTTTGCATTCTAGGCTTTGTATCATTTTAATGCCAATAAATGTTTGTTTGCCATTTGTGCAAACCTTAACTCCTTGCCCTCTTGGCTAAAAGAGCCAATTTTTAGCATTTTCACCAGGATAATTAGAGGGCTAGTCACTGTTTCAAAGATATAATCCTATTTAGGAGCTACCGCACATACAAAAACTAGAATACTTTAGGGATGGTTGTGTTGCCCAATATAAAAACTTTAAGAACATGCTAAATCTAACATTATATGAAGAAGACTTCAGAATTGAAGCAAATTGAATCTTGTTTGCCACAAGCTATGGAAAGTCCCCATGTGATGGAATAGGGGAAACAGTTATGAGGCTGGCCACAATAGCAAGTCTACAGCGACCTATCTCGGACCGAATGTTGACCATAAACTCAATGTTTATGCTTTGCAAGAAAAACGTTTGCCAATATTATTTTTGTCTTTATCTTGACAAAGAGACAGAGGTTGTTTGAATAACATTAAAAGAACGATTTGCAGTAGGTAACACTATTCCAGGGAGCAGAAGTTTCCATTACATTGAGCCAGTTGCAGCATACAAAGTTGCATTTAAACATACTGCAGAAGATCAGTCATTTGCTGGATGTTTCACTCTATCAGAAAGGATGACTGAGACAGTCTCTTTTAACGGTGTAAAGAAAAACAATTATGTTGCTTGCGTATATGAGAACAGGTGGTGGATTGAGTTAGTGGAAGACAAGGATATAGAAGAAAAGGATGTTCAAATAACATTCATGCATCCATGTGTTCCTACCAAACACTCTAACTTGGCCAAAGCGAAATGATGTTTGCTGGGTTGCAGCATCAGACCTTCTTTTGAAAATTGACATCGCCAGAACAAGTTATGAATGTTAATCTATCAAAAAACTGAAACAGAATTTATAAAGACAACTGAATTATTTGCGAAAGAACGATAGATTCACTATATGTTGCCAGCATTCTAGATCAACAAACGATATTGGTTTTGATAGTATATAATGTGCTTAGTTAACTTTTATTACTATTATAATCCAGATTTAGTTGTGTTACTCTAACTGTAAATCATATATTGAATGAAACATTTTAATAGAATAATCAAACATCTAATGAAAATCAATAGTTAGAAAATGATTCAAGGGCAAAATGAAAACTAAGTGTAAGTTTTAACAAAAAGATTTTGCGTTTAAAAAAATGCACATGCAATAACCTGCTCATTTCTCATATGCAAATGATCTCCAACGTGGTTTTGGATTTTATCCTTCAGAATTTGTAATTGTACATAATATTTTTAGTTGCCTTCATCAAAAAAGTTTGGCCAAAAAGTGGTCCATTGAAAAATTGTAAGACACATTCCAACCAAATTAAACTAGAGATATCTTCAGTTAGGCTATTTACACAAACTTTTAATATTTTTGGATTCTGCATAGCAAAAGTTTTCGGGTCATTCACTAGTACACATCAGTTTTCCCGACAAGAAGAATTCCCAAGCTGCGACCGAAAGCATATTTTGGACCGGCCACGACCGAAATCGGTCCATTTTTCAAGCATTCATGTTTTCTGACAGGATTGAGATATCGACCTGAAATATTCAAGGTATCTATTTTTCTTAGGCTATCTATTATTCTCACTCTTATTCTCATTTTTACCGAAAAAGTATGCAACTTTCAGTAAACTCTGAGAGGATGAGTTACGAAATTGCATTTTGCATGAAATCTCACATGGAATGAGCCCAGAACCCAGACGATCTTTTCTAAACACTAACAAAAAAAATCAGAAATCTCAAGGAGACTTGCCATCCAAATACACTCTTGATCTGGTATAATAAAACAGTCTTCGATCACAGCACTTCAGGATAGTGAGAAGTTGTAATACAGCAAAAATTAAGCTTACAGCGATTCCTCAGAACTCAGAAGTTTTTATTTTCTTGTAAGTTTTTATCTGAGGTACTAGAACTATTGTTGGAAACCTTAACTATGAGAAGAAGCAGGGTTTTGAAAATCAATCGAGATAATTTGTGAGAATTAAACTGACCTTGGTAGCACTCGAACACACGACCCTTAGATAAGTACTCTTGCGGATTAGCGCACTAGAGTATTAATCTAGAGGTCGTGTGTTCGAGTCCTACTATGGTCATTTTCATTCTCACAAACTATCCTGATTAAACATTCAATAGTTAAGTTTTCCTTTTTCCGATTTTTATTGCTATTTGAACTATAGTATGCTAAATAGGGACTGCATATTATGATGGTTGTACTTTTATCCTATTGTTAGATTCAAGGCTAGTACAATGTACTGATGGAATCCCTCACAAGCATCTTCACTAAACCATGTGATGGAGAGTTGCTCCCAGGTTCTAATTCATATCTGGCTCGAACATCCATCTGCAGCTATAACCTTTGGCAATTGGTACAACAAGAAACTACGTTTGTCGTGGCTTGGCCTAGCCTGGCATGGTAATATTTTGAAACCGCTGAGCAATCGTTACAGTATGAAGAAACGGCTGATGCTTACGTGGATTGACGGAACAAGGCATTAGCGAGATGTCAAGAAGAGAATACTTTGTAAAGGTAAGATATTTCTATTTGTTTTTGGTATCTATAAAATTCACTCATGCCTAAAGACTGAAGAATCTATCTAGTCAAACATAAAATATGAATGGTTGTCTCCTTGGGGTGCAGTTGTTGTCAAATAGGACCTCACACTAGATCATTCCTCTTTTGCGTGTAGACTATGCCCCTTTGGAGAGAAGACTATATCTCTTTTGATAGAAGACTATATCTCTTTTGATAGAAGACAGTACCCCTTTTGACAGAAGACTATGCTCCGTTTGAGAGAAGACTATGCCCCTATTGAGAGAAGACTGTGCCCCTTTTGTTAGAAAACTGTACCCCTTTTGACAGAAGACTATGCTTTGTTTGAAAGAAGACTATGCCCCTTTTGAGAGAAGACTATTCTCTCTTTGAGAGAAGACCTATAGCTACCCCTACCCCTTTTGGGAGACAGAAAGTTTCTAAGGTCCTACTGTATTTAACGAGTAAAGGTCCCAAAGTGTTTTAGATGCTCCGTGAGTAAGTGTCAATGAGTGAGCATCAGGTATTGACTTGCAGCATGGAATACAAAACGAACTCTGACCATCCATTAGTTACCTTTCGTGGCAGACCTTCATGATGGCATAGCTGATAAATCTTATTACGTTTAATAATTCATATAAATCATATTTCGATAATGTCAGAATCAAACAATAAGTTGAATGTATTTTAGTTTTGATATCTCAAGAACTGGTTAACATAATAAAGTTGAAGAATCACTCAATTCGATAACCTGCCATGGGTTTCTCAAATTCTATTCTCCTTCATTGCCATGAATTGCTGCTGTCTATCGCTATGGCGTCGCTATCCGTCCGCTATTTCATTTTATTCTATTTTCCATTCTTATTTGTATGTCACAGCGAATACGGGGGACTTGCTTTTTCAGACAACCCACTTTGCAAACAGGTTTATTTAACGTTTAGGTTCCAGAACCACGTTATTGTTGAATCAAGGAGTAGTGTATGATTGAAGGAACTAAGGTAGCCCTTCCCCCAAAAACATTACTACCCTGCCCCATCTTTGGCCATGCCCCATCGTTGGCCATGTTAAACGCTCAATCACTGCGATATTAATATCATCTTTCGCGAATTTCAGCGAAATAGGACTTGAGTTTTGGAATTACATTCATCAAACGTGACCTTCATGTAAGCTGGTGATTGCTAATGGCAGCTAGTCGAAACGTTACTACTATTTGAGTATTCTAAAAACTATGAAATTGTGCCAGGTACAAATTCAGAGTTCGTGTCCTACTTGGTTAATTTTCCTTCACATAAAATTTTTCGATCTTTTTATTTCTATGCAAAATATTTAACGAATGGATTGAGCTCTGTACTTTATATCAGGTGATATTGTTAAAAAAGGTGACCAAATCGTCCGTCTATGTGTGCGGAACCGTTTTATTGTGTGGAATATGTTTTTACAAACACATTTGAAGGTGGTGTATTGTTTGGATAACCAAATGATATAGCTCGGCAAGTTTTAGACGGATCAATATTAGCTTCTCTTTATTAACAGCTGATTTTAATGAAGGCTAAAAGCATCAATTGTCTGTCTGAGATAATTAGCTAGCTACTACATTAAAACCCGCACCATCAGAACCTTTATCAGGGTTGAGATACCAAAAGCTCTTTGCTCTTATAGTCAGCAATTATGAATTTTAAAGCGAAGTTGAATCAAACCTTGATTTCTAACGGGAAGTTTAGTCAGTGGTTGAGACTCATAAAGGGAAAATAACAAGAAAATGCATAAACCTGCTGAGCTCAAGTAATCTCTGTTTTAGCTTCACTATGCTTCCGTTTTTTCTGGCTATATTGAAGTTTTGTACCGATCAAAGACTGTTCAATAAGATAAACATGAAATTTTCCAACATAATTTACAACACACTAAGATACTGTACTGGCCTTCATTTCCACCTGGAAGCATTCTTATTTCACACTTCATCAACAGATGTTTCACTCATTTCATATTTTTCATATACGATAAACCCATCAACTAAGCTGCTTTTCCGAGGGCTGTGAAATGAATTCATAAGTTAAGGGTTTCAAATGCAGGATACTTCTTGCCACTATATCAATTATAGAAGCGACATTAGGAACAATAATCAGCAGAAATTATTGATAAATAAGCTGATGGGCAAATTGAAAAGATTCAGTAAAGAGTTATGCAGGCAAATTTTCCAGATGACGTTCATTGTCGAATTTTCAATTTGGTTTGGTTTGAAAATTAACTTAATTTGTATGACTCTAGGCCAATATTCCTGGCTCGATCGAAAAACGCTTCCAAAACACGTCAGCAGTCTCGTATTCATGCGTAGAAATCATCAAAACAAATAGACGGTCTTGCCATTTTGACTTCGAAATATTCTTATCGCTCCACATAGACGCCTGCCTACACTTCAGATGAACCGATGGCGCTGTTCTTTCTAAACAATAAAACAAGCCAGTCAAATAAAAAAATCTAATTAATTTTCCTTTGACAGATTGATAGAGCTTTGAATACCAAAGCGCATCCCCCGCGGTAAAATTCTTCATGAAATTTTAATAAGGCGATTCTGTATCTCATTTTTCATGATTCTGTAGTTAGAACTAAGCTGTACGAGTTTTTTATCTGCTAGGAGAAGATAATGGAATCGTGATGTTAAAAGAATGATGAGGTCTTCATGTGTCAGGAGTTCAGCAGAAAACAGGTATGTTTCATATTTTGTATTTTGTAACGAAATAAGGAAATTCTGTATCTCCTTTCTCGTGATTCTATTTCAATAACTAAGCTGTAATGACTTTTATCTATCAGGGGAAGATAATGGATTTATGATGTTAAGAAATGATCAAGTCAGGATGTATAAAGATTTCATGAGAAACCAGGTATTATACTGTTTGTTATGTTATATATCTCTTGCTCTTAGGATTCAGTAATTAACTCGTGGTTTACAGAGCTGTAAAGGCATTCATTTTTGTATATCAACTTCACCTTGAGGACGGTTGTTTGTTTGTAAAATCGAATGTATAGTCGATATGAAAATATCAACATGGCTTTTATCTAATATGAAGCTCCTGGTTATATCAATTGCCATCAATATTTTGGTGAAGAAACTTTAGATTATGTTTATAGCTGAAGTTAAAAATTTCTATTTAACAAGATTATGTTAGATAATATAGCATACTTGATGGACAAAGTTCTTCAGAATTTCTTTAAATGCAGCCATTGTCGAACAACATTGTAACAATATGCTAATGTTGCGACATGCAACAATGTGTAACAACTATAAAACCATTATAAATTATAAATTACAACAATTATAAATTGATTTCTAAAGACGTGCAACAATTATGCAGCGGCTTTTAAACAAATTTACGATAAAATCTCAGAGAGTTGTCACGATTGAGAAACGAATTATATTCTTCCCCGGTATGGTTGTTTAAATGTCTGCCAAGAATACAAAATTTTTGTATCTCCAATACCTTGTTTTAAAACACCAAACTGAATAGTCATGGAGTTGTTTCTAACCTATCAAAAAGAGCGTCTTTTATGATTTGCATAACATCATCGTCTCCCTTTGTAGGTTGTTATGAACGATGACAAGACACTCTAATGAATATCCACGATTCTACATCAGTTTGACATCATCATAAAACTGCATCAAGTGACTTGACAGATGTAAAATGGATGTCAACGTCGTATTGGTTATCATTTACATAATCAATGTATTTGGCAGTGCGTACGAGCTGAAAATAGGCGCACTGATTGAAAACCCTACCAATGTGTCAACCGGGTTGATCGCTCACGCCGCAGTGGATATTGCAATTTCTAAAGTGAACAACGACCCTTCATTATTGAACGGACACAAATTAACCTACGTTGTTGGTAATTCAGGCTGCAACGGTAAACAGGCCATCGGGGAATTCGCGCGGCTTATCCACCACGATAAGGTCGATGCTATCATAGGCCCATCATGCAACGAGGGCTGCTTGACTAGCGGTTACTTAGCAACGTACCATAACCTCGCAATGATATCGCATAATTGCTCAACCTCTAAAATGAGCGATAGAGCGAAATACCCGACCTTTGGCAGGGTCCGTGCGTATGCCAGCGCATCGGTTGCTGCGACTGCGGAGGCATTGGCGAATTTCTTCGCAGAAATGAACTGGAAGCGTATTGGGGTGATTCATTCAAATGACGAGGCATGGAAGGCTGTTACAGATACCATCAGAACTATACTGGAGAGACGACAAATTGATTTTGTATTTGATAAAGAATATCACCACCTTCCGTTTTCAGCCACTGCGGCTGTATCTGATTTGAAAGATTCCGGTGCCAGAAGTGAGTTTGTCATTTGCTTATTTGTTCATTAGAAGAAGCAGGACCTTGAAAATAAATCGAGGTAATTTTTGAGAATGAAGATGACCCGAGTCGGACTCGAACCCACTACCTCTAGATCGGTACTCGAGTGCGCAAATCTTTGTGTGAGAGAAACAGCCTAGGTTTCTCGAGGCCCTGATGGTGGCAGTGGATTGGTGCACTAGAGAACCAATATAGAGGTCTTCATTCTCACAAATTATCTCAATTGATCTATCTTATAACCTATACGATAAGATAAATATTCTAGTGCACTAGAGTACTACTAATCTAAAGGTCGTGTGTTCGAGTCCAACTCGGGTCATCTTCATTCTCACAAATTATCTCAATTGATTTGTTCATATGCATATTGTTTATTCATTAATGTTGTACGTCATCAAGGGCTCTTAAATAGATTGTCAGAATTCAGGGATGCCGTCAGGTTTAGCCACAGCTTCTCGCCTTATTAAAAAAAGTCCATTTTCGCTATATTGTCATCAAACTTTCCATGGACTATCATCCCCTAGTGAGTGCTCAAAGTACTCATTAGCTTCCCCCTTTCAGACCTTCTGGTTACCTCCTTGTCAGAATCAAAACAGAAACAACGCATTTCTTCCAGGCTGTGAATTGATTTGATTCACTCAAAACGAAATGTTATTAAAGTAGGCTCTATGATGGTTTAAAGACAAGGAGGTGCTTCTTGGACGCAGTGATTCTTTTTCCAATCATTTTTATTTTGCTGCAATCACCCAAAAAGGCTGACATTCTCATTTGAAAACAACCATGACAATTAGAGACATGACGGAACATAACTCGTCTCACTGACTGCTGGTAACGTTTGGTTGTTTTTCACATACACCTCCTTTTCATTGGCCAATTTTGATCCACCTCTAATTCGTTGGGTTTCTTTTTTTACATTTTCTTTCTGATGTATGTATTACTCTTTTGAGTTTTAGACGAAAAACTTTTCTATTTATCATGTTTCAATATTGTTCCAATTTCCTCGTCATCCTCAAGTTCTGATCCAATCAAAGACTGTTCTGACTTACTACTCTGATGAGTGTCAGACGCAAAACTTAAAAGCTTAGTTATTATTACTAAAGTTCCTATTTTACTTGCTATTTGATGTTTTATATCGAGCAAAGACTGTATTGACAAAAAGCTAACGTGGATGAAAACTATCAATATTTCTTTTACATTTCAGTCGTTTTGGTTCTGGCGAATGGTGATGACATCCTAAGAATAGCTGCGAGTGCAAAGGCACAAGGGCTATTCGATGGAAGATTCGTTTTCATATCCCTGGATCTTTACAACTGGGAATCTGCGGAATGGAAACCGAATTGGCTAAACAACTACCCTGACGATGTGTTAACTGGCTGGTTCGATGTCTCTTCGCAATCTCTAGCGTTTCAGAGAACCCCAGAGTATGATAAATTCGAAACAGACATGAAACTTAGACTGCTTCAGAAGCCGTTTTACGTTCAAATCAACAAGGTATCTATTTTCATGTGTTTGTCACTTGTTATTCGAAAATACCCCACAGAATGTATGCAAGTAGATTGATTTGCTAATGTAGGTTTGAAGGCTGCTCACAGCTGATGTAGACCTACAGCATTTCATTAGTGGTTTACCTAGTTTATTCATGGGTAGAAAGGGTATTAGATAATTGGTTTCAGAAGAATATCAATATTAGTCAGGGATGGATGAATAGTTAGATCACTCAACCCTTGTTTAAAAGGCCGTGGGTTTGAAACCACCTTCAGACATGTCACAAAGAGTGTGGAGAGTATTTGTTAGCTCTCTGTAACTCTAGGCAGGTAGGAAAAATCACGAGGTGTGGTCACATCGAGAGGAAGGACCAGGATCGCCCTGCTTAAATTATCTATCTATTCAGTGGCTCTTTCTGCTTTGCACATAAGCCAATACCTTACCCGCCACCAATGTAATTAGTCTACCTATTCAATAGGAATTTTATGCTGTCTACATAAGCCAATACCTTACGAAGATAGTAAGGTATCTGTTAATGTGCTAGAGCTAATTGAAAAGGTTGACCAATCAAAGCAGTGGATTGATAATTGATGGGAAATGCGCCAGTATGGGCCTTTTGTGCTTTGCGTGTAAACCAATACCTTATAAGACGGTAAGCTGTATGTCTAGCAACTAACAATGAACTGCTTCCTTTAGTCGACCTAGTTAGTGGACCCTTTGTGCTTTTCAATTACACCAATGCCTTAGAAAGATTGGAAGCGTATTTGCTGATCAGCTATCAATGCACTGCTTTGATTAGTCAACCCATTTAGTAGACCCTGTTTGCTTTGCATACAAACCATTTTCTTTCTAGATTCGGTACTGTGCGTTTTACATTCACGATGCAGTGCTCGCATACGCTAAGTTGATGAGTCACGTGATGAAGACAAGGTATAACGAGCATGTCATTTCATACATACACGCCTATCTGCTAAACCAGACTGGACTTCTAATCAGCCTCAATATCACCAACATAACCAGGGATGAAGTTCGGATGGGGGTTTGGCCAGGAACACGTTCAAACTACTCATTACTGAGGAATCTTACGTTGCCGAATATCAACTTTACATTAGTCAATGCGACGCACAATGATACTGCTTTATTGAAAGATGGTAGCAAGCTTGCAAAGGAGATGCATGCACTGGACTTCAATGGTGAGAAATCAAACTCTGTAGTTTTTTACAATTGACAAATCAGGCACTGCTATCTGAAATCACACATCACAAAAGCTGCATCGGAAGATATACAGAAAAAACCCGCGTATAAGAACCTCAGTTTTAAGAACCTGTTGAGGTAAAAATTCATCATTAATAAAGGGAAATGATGGAAATTAGGCCTCTTATCAGAAGAGTTAGATTGCTAGGAAGTTTTTAATGGTTTTAAACAGCGTTTTTAATAATTTTGGAATGACAAAACGTGAATCTGTTTTGGATCTCCAGGAGTAAGTTCCTCCAGAAGTAAGTTCCTGTTCTATAAGAGCGTGTTTAGGCTACAGAGGAAAATCTGAGTTCTTATTCGTGGGCTGTTACTGTAGCAGATAGTTACAGATATCTTTGGATATAGCTGCGCCATTATATGTTGTATCTTTATTAGTACATTTGCCGATGAGCGGCAACCATGAAACAGGCTCGTCGAAATGCAGAGTTTAGTCTCTTGACTCTTTTCTCCAAAATATATATTGCACTCTACAGTTTATAACAAAGTAGTCACAAAAACATAGTTTAAAGATGATAGTTTAAAGATTGATAGTTTAAAGTGAGGTTTTCAACAGCAAAAGTATATGGATATTCGAAAACATGTTTCATCCGTTAAAGGTTCCGCTAGGTTGAAGATTCCGCCTGAACTGATGATACGCTTTTCCAATAAGCCTTTTTTTGTGGAAAACCCCCCTTTAAACTTACGCTCTAGGAGAGAGTGGGGTAAGTTGTCACAGCCTCTTTTTTGGTCCAAATGTAAATGGCGGCAGGCTCTGTCAAAGGATATCAAAAGAAAGCTTACATACAGTACTTCGCAATACAGTCAATTTTGAATTTATAACAAGCGGTTTGGACCCAAAAAGAGAATGTGACAACTTACCTCTGGGACAACTTGCCCCATTCCCCTACATCTATGTATTGAACACTAGTTTCGGAAAAACCGAAATAAAGATTTTGAAGCTGCACCATTAGGTACACTCTATGGTCCACTAAGTTTGTTTCACTGGGTTTTCGAAATTTCTATGGAGTCTAAACATTCCTTTAAAATTTTTAGGAGTCTCTGGAAGACTGAAGTTCGATGCTTTGAGCAACCGGCAACCGAGTCTGGTGATACGAAACTTTGTGACCCTCGAGACCGTAAATATCCTTGCCACATACGATTCCATCAATCAACGATACGTTACTGTATCAACTGACTACACGTTTGCAAACAACTCGAAAAAAATTCCGCCTGATCGGAAAACCTGTGGATTTATGTCAGATTCCTGCCCTGGTAAGTAAATTCCATGTTGTCCAATTTCAAAATCGTTCAAAATAGTTTCTTATTCGTCAGGAATCGTCCAGAATGATTTCAAATTGTTGCTAAATCCTGGCAAATTCGTTGCAAATTTGTATCAATTTTTGCAGATTTTTTCAAAATCGTTTAAAATAATTAGAAAATCGTTTCTTATTTGTTAGGAATCGTCCAACAATTCTTAGATTGATATGAAACAAATAATTTGACGTACGGCAATAGCTGTAGGAATAAAACAAAATATTCTAATTTTAAGATTACGTAAAAACTAAACATAAACTAAACCTTCTCATTACTTCCTACTGCTACTGAGGAAGGGCTATGCCCGATACGTTTAGTTTTTCTGTAATCTCGGATATTTTAATTGGCATATTTGGTTTAATTCTAAGATTGCTATGAAGTAATTTCAATTCGTTGCGATATTGTTTTGAAATTATTTTGAAATTGTTGCAAATCGTTTCATTTCGTAACTACGATTTAACAACGGTCCATTTGACGCTCCTAGTCGATTTGATATTTCATCTCAGGGATGAGTTTTTGAATCAAAATGCATTTAAAGAACTACCGAGGTGTAAAATTCGACTAAACTCTCCTTGAATATTAAAGCTCCTTCATCTTTCTTTCCAGTTGCTACAACAGTGACGACAAAAACTTTGGTTGTGGCAATCTTCGCACCGCTTTTTTCTTTGATTGCGCTCACAGTTTTATATCATATGTACAAGTAAGTGATGAACTAGCTGCTTCCAATATCTTGGTATTATTTTGTATTTCTGTACTTTCCTCATTAGGATTGGGATTAGTGATTATTTCATAGCTGAAATTGGGATCAGTACCCTCTTGTAGAATCCTTCTTAAAGATGTAGTTCCCCAAGAACTGGATCGTTGAAAAGTTAGTAAAATAATGAGTGACAATCCAGCCCTATCTGATATCTCTGCATCATTTTGTGTTTCTGTTTTTTCTTTGTACTTCAATTAAAATTAGTTTAATCATTGAGCTATCATTAGTCTTGAAATTACTTTAAGAAAAAATCAGTTTCTAGTCTAATTTATTTGATTTTCGAACTCCGGCCCTTTCTCTAATTGTTTTCATTAAATTTCTCAAATAAATTTTTTTCTCCTTTAGGAAAAGGAAATACGAGAATGACATATTCAACAACAAGAGATCGTTCCTGAAATCAGCAGATATGGTGATTCAAAGAGAAGATATCGAGGCTGATGTCAAATCAAAAGAAAGTTTCGATGACCTTGGATCTATGAAGGTAGACATTCAGTAATGATCTATAAATTTGAGGAAAAGCAGGATTTGGAAAATCAATCGAGATTATTAGTGAGAATGAAAATGACCCGAGTAGGACTCGAACCCTCGACCTCTAGATTCGCACTCCTACAACTCTATCCAGTGGCGGTACTGCGATAGTTCTCCTTGACTGCGAGAGTCGTCGCCCTTCAGCAGGTCTATTGTAGTGTTTAAGAGCTCGGATAGGTTCAACTCTGCATTTGGTGAGTGGTGGTGCAATTTGTATGAATGAAATGGCCTGGGTAGCCCCGGTGGCGCAGTAATACGAATCTAGAGGTCGTGGGTTCGAGGCCTACTCAGGTCACTTTCATTCTCACAAATAATCTCGATTGATCTATAAAGTGTATTTAGCCCCCAAGAGGTTTTATGATAGCATAAATCCCCAGCCCCTTCCCCCTTTTCAATCATTTACAGAGCAAGTTTTAGAATAAGTGAACAATTGATAGCAAATGGCAAGAAACTTCATTCGGACAACCATCTATTCTGTGACTCTGCAAAGAAAGCTTGGAATCAGAGAGATAATCTTCATTAGATATTAATTTTCCGAAATAGGCATACTTAGTCTTTTACAAATATCAATGATTTTTCTATTCAATCTTTGTGATCAAATGCTTGGATTGTTTCATGTTTTTTTTAATTCATCAACAGAATTCTTCAACTGATAAAGAAGAAGTTGGTCATAGAAATGGTTATCAAAAGCCCAAGGAACACCCTTCAGGCCAACTGGCCATATACAAGGTATTTCTGCTACTCAGGTTAACTTCCTTCAACTTGTGTCTCTATTGCAGTATCTCACCAGTTTAGCGAGAATGAATTTGATTATAATGTCATGAATCTGATTTTCCCTTTCAGCATGAAAGTGTCTTTGTCAAGAGGCTGGACAAGACAAGTGTCAATTTGAGTCGTGACGTTCTTCTTGAAATCAAACTGGTGTGTATAAAACTCTATCTATCTTACCTGTATTCATATGTATTACCGTTAAAAAACAAGAAGCCCTCTCCCTTTAACAAACCCCTCTTCTTGGAGTTGTAAGATCACATAACCCTTGTTTAAAAGGTCATGGCTTTGAGCCTACCTTAAGACTTGTCCTATGAAGTTTGCAGAAGAAATAAACTGGTGTGCATAAAACTTTATTTGTCTTATCTGTATTCATACATATTACTGTTAAAGCCCAGCAGCCCCTTCACTCTTATAAGACCCCTCTCTTTTATTCAACCCCTTCTTAGTTAAAGACTTATTTCAATGATGACAGGAATGGTCAAGTATTAAGATCGCTCAACCTTGTTTAGATGGACGGGGTTCGAGCCTACCTTTTTACTTGTCCTACAAAGTGTGCACAAAGAATAAACTCACACAAATGTATGTTTGTAAAGACCTAAAAAAAAATGCGATTATACCTTTTTCTCTTTTCAGGCCCGTGATATCCACCACTCTAATGTGAATCCTTATCTTGGTGTTATTATCGAACCTCCCAAGATTTGCATCGTCTCACCCTTCTGCACCAAAGGGAGCTTACGGGTAAGTTTCTGAAGCCTGTTTCCATTCACCTTACTGTATTGTATATATTCTTTATAGTTAGATTGAACATAGTAAGATTTACTAATTTGAACCAACAAGCCACTCCAAAGATTGCGTTCGAAGCATCATCGTCTGATATTTATTTGTATTGCATTGTATATAAATCACTGTCAGTTTGGAACATAGTTAGATTTGACAAATTTAGACTAACATGTAGCTACTTCAAAAATTGTATTAGAGACATCATCATCTGCAATTTATTTGTATTGTTCCTTATTGTCAGTTTGAAACATAGTAAGAATTTACTAATTTAACATACTCTAAGCCACAAGTTTACATTAGAGATATCATCTGCTACAAAATGAGCATGTTTTCAAGGAATAACGAGGAAGCACGTTCCCAAGTAAGCATAAAGTGCATGAAATCACACATAAATATATATCCTTTGCGTATTGAAGTCAATAGGGTTACATAGAGCTGTCTCATAGGCTCAAGATACATTTAAAGTATATGAAAATATTTATAATTATTGTGGAAGTACGAAACTATGAGTAACAGAGAGCCAGATTCCTTTCTGGTTTCTCGTCTATGTCGCACTGTACCTTCGTACATTGAACACTAAGATGTGGTTTTAGATAACGCAATAGCTATAGAGAGATAAATATATTCATGTACTAATTTGAGAAAAATGTATAACTTAGTATTTTATCTTATATTTCGATAATAATTTCACCCCCAGGATGTTCTCAGCAATGATGACATTTCACTGGAATGGGTTTTTCGCATTGCGTTTGCCGGTGACATTTCAGCGGTATGTCATTAAATATCATATTTTGTCATTGATAAACTATCCAGAAGTACTTTTGTATGCCTAATTTTAGAGGAAGTCATAATACATTTTAACCCTCCTTGAAAACAGTGGAAAGTGTATTCAATTATTCCTGTTTGACTTCTAGGGCATGGCAGAGATACATGAAGTAATAGGACCGATGGGAAACTTGACGTCATACAATATACTTGTTGACAGACGTTGGTCCTGCCGGATTGCGGATTACGGATTGGATAAGTTCAAAGACAATGCTCATGGGATAAGAAAATATTTTCTAACTGAGGAAGAGAAATATAAGAGTGAGAAGTGTTTAGATGTTTATTCGTTAGATTAGAAACAATTAAGAAGACTGGCTCTCTGTTACTCAAAGTTTCATGTTTTCACAATCATCAGACATACACAATCACCAAGTCAGATAGTCCATCTGTCGATTTTGGAAACTTGAAACTTTGAGTACAGACAGCCAGTCTTCTTTCTTATTTCTTGCCTATATCGCTCTGTACACTCGTACACCGGGCACTATATGATGCTGTTATAGACAACGCAATGCCATAGAGGTCAAATATGTGATAGATGAGATGAGAGTCTTTCTGATGATTTTGAAAACAGGAAACTTTGAGTTGCAGAGAACCATTCTCCTTCCTTATTTCTCATCTATATCGCTCTGTACTGCCTGCACTATGATGCTGTTATAGACAATGCAATACTATAGAATTAAATCTATTCTTTCTGTTTTTTAAAGTGGACAAGGAATTACTCAGAAGCTTTTTCTGACTGATACTTTTTGAAAAAGAAAAAATTAGATTTCATAACCGGTATGAAAAGGAACCATATAATATTGAATAGTGTTCTTATTTTCAAAATCAAAGCAGAGATATACCCTTCTATTTTTATTGAAGTTGCTTAATATCGACATTTAGAAAATATTTTCTTGATAATCTTTTGATTTGTAGAGTTGTTATGGAAAGCACCAGAATTATTGAGTCTGACGTTGGATAAGAAAACGAAACTAGGAGATGTGTACTCGTATGGAATCATCTTGTCAGAGATAATCACCCGATCACTGCCATATGAGAATTACGGCTATCCTGCCAAAGGTAAAATTTTTAATCATTAACATTATCATTATCATAACTAGTTCAGTGTTTTATGTAATTGATAGAACTTTGTTTTATGAAGTGAATAGACACAGCCATATTTCAATGCGCTTTAAATGTTATGTTAAGTCTTCATTCCTTTGAAGGGAGAGAAGAAGTTGTTTTAAGTCAAGGTTTTAAGTGATTGGGGCTGGTCGTGGCACTCTACCCATATTCAAAGAGACATGATATGGGCTCGAAAACATACAGACCTGTAACACATAAAGTGTATGGAGAGAATTTGACAACTCTCTACTCTAATTCAAGGCAGAAAGGCGAAACGAGTCACAAGTTGTGGTCATATCGACAACAAGCTGCACTGGCTCTGAGTATCCAGTAGGTTCTTTGCACTTACGGTATACACCGATAGCTCACAAAGATAAAGCATTCTTACCAATGAGCTATCCACTATTCCAACTTATCAAGTTATCTTTCTTTTGTTACTAATCTTTACGGTAAATTGATACAATCTCTTCTTTTGTCTCTAGACGTGATTCATTTTGTGCAACGAAGGTGCCTCCCTCCATTCAGACCTCATGTGCGCCTCCAGAGCGGTCTTGATGGGAGATTCCTTGATCTAATGAGACGTTGTTGGCATGAGTATGCTGCCGAGAGGCCTCTCTTTAATGACATTCGAAAACTGCTGAAAGGGGTCGTGAAAGAGAGGTAGGATGTTAACGTTATGCTATTTCTTTCGCACAATTAACTCCTTCTCTTTTCCATGCACACTGACCCCTTTTCACTACTTCATATTCAAATGAGAACGGAACTAAAGTAGGTAGGTTTATGTTTAACGTGCTAGCCTCTGAAAGGCAAGATGCCCTATTGTCAGCTGAAGAACGAGCACCCCTGGTTTAACATATCTTCTGAAAGACAGTTGTGTAAGTTGTTTAGTCATACCTTGAAGTTCACCAGTCCAAATGTTTACCTCACATGACCAAGCCTGTATACAATTCCACACAACAAACCACTTAAGGCTGCTCGGCATCTCACCTACCGTATCTGAATGAAAGCAAAGCAAACCTATCCCTTTACAGCTGGTGTATGGAAGCACGCCAATGAATTCTCTTCAACACGAAAGCCTATTGGTTCAGCTTATATAATTATTAATATTGTTATCATAAGATTTAAAGATAAATTATCTCAAGGATTGACACTTAGATGTCTATCCCTTGAAAATTATACAATTTTTATCGTGTCAGCTAAAGAGTTTCTGTCGGTTTTCTTAATTGCCGTGTAACCGGTTAGTTGAGGCTCATCAGGTATTGGAGATAAAAAACTGTCCAAGCCTCTCTTGAAAACATCTAGTGATACCGCTTCAAGTCCCTGAGGTTTTTAGGTAATAAGTTGAACAGCTTAGGGCCTTGGATGCGGAAACTCTGTTTCAATGATTCTTTTGATTTCACACTTCCTTCCGTGTCGAATATGATTATATGAAACAATTTCAGAGTTAACGTTAGGAAAAAGCTCTTCAAGGATCTTCCAGACATAGAGTATGCGATAACGTTCGCGACGACGCTGGGGAGAATATACTCGTAATCTCTTAAGAGTTTCCCAGTAGTCCAACTTTTCATTAAGTTTTATCTTTCTTAAAAATGACCATTGCAGTGCATTGAGCTTCTTAATTAGGTTTTTTTTGGATGGAGACCATAATACGCTGCAGTACTCAATTTGGGGAACAAGATACATTTTCCAAAGGAGAAGCATGTGCTCATTTTTTACGAGTCTTGAAGGTACGAAGTACCCGTGACATCATTTTCTTACACTTTTCTATGAACTTATTGATGTATAAATCAAAACAGCAGTCATCCGTCATTGTTACACCAAGATCTCGAAGGTTGTTTTTTTGAATGATAACGTGACCATTTGGAGTCATGTATGAAGTTGATTGTTTGAGGCCTCGTCCACACGTATCCGGATATTTTTGAAAACGCATATTTTTTTATCCGTTTTCGAAAAAATCTGCGTCCACACGATGGGCGTTTTCGCAAAAATCTGCGTCCACACGGATACGGAGGAATCACTGACAAAATGGTTTTGTTTGTTAAATTGACTGTGCAAAACTAAGCTGTGACGTCATCGTTTTCGAAAAGATACGTTTTCGCCCGTCCACACGACACCATGAAAACGGAGTTTTCAAAAATCTCCACCCTGGACACCGTTTTCGAAAAGCTCCTTTTTCATCACCATAAACTCCGGCTACGTGTGGATGGGAGGCCAAAACAGATAAATAAATATGCGTTTTCAAAAATATCTGTATACGTGTGGACGGGGCCTGAGTGTGTGATCATCACCGTAACGCAAGACTTCAAATTTGGTGTCGTATATCTCCATGTTTGATTCTGAGGTCCATTCATAGATTGTGTTGATTTCAATTTGATGGTTGCTGACATCAATTGCATTTTTGACATTTCTGGTACAACGGGTGTCATCAGCGAATGATCTGGCAATAACTTTTATCTAGACCTCGATCAATGTCCATAATGTGGATTAAAAATATTAGAGGGCCGAGTACACTACCCTGTGGGACTGAAAGAAATGGGCATGGATCAGAAGATACACCATTCACCACCACAGACTGGTAACGATCAGTTAGGAAAGCACGAAGAAAATTAATTGTGTTTCCTCGAATACCAAGTCTCTGGGCTTTTGAGAGAGGGCAATGCGGAGGTCTACCTTGTCAAAGGCTTTGGCAAAGTCCAAATATATAATGTCAACATTGTCACTATTAAGGATATGGTTCAGGATTGAATCGTAGTGCTCCAGAAGTTGGCTTAGACAAGATCTGCCAGAACAAAAGCCATGCTGGTTGTCATTGAAAAGATCGTTTTCTTCAAGATAGGATGTCATGTGTTTTCTTACTACCTTTTCAAATATTTTTATAAGGTGTGACGTCAATGCAACAGGTCGGTAGTTAGCTGGGACAGACCGAGAACCACCCTTGTGTAGTGGCGTGATTATGGCATGTTTCAGAACTTTTGGTATTACATTGTTTTGCAAACTTTGATTCCAAAAGAGGCACAATGGAGTTGACAAAGCTTCTTTGTATTTTTAAGGAATATCGCTGGATATCCATCTGGACAAGCTGCAGATGAGTTGTCTATTTCATCAATAGCCGCTTTGATGTCTTCTGATGTGAATTCGAGTTCAGTGATATTTGTCTGTGCTTTTGGAGTCCTGTTAGCATACGGTTTAGGAGTACTAAAAACCTTTTTATATTGTGAGGAGAGGAGTTCTGCCATTTCTTTGCTATCATCTGTCAATGATTGGCCATTTTATATTGGACCAATTTTTGTTTTTGTTTTTGATTTCTTTTTCGCATAGGAGAAAAAGAATTTAGAATTTACCCTAATAGCGTCAAGGGCCTTCTTCTCTGCATAGTCTTCTACCTTTTCATAAGAATTTTGAAGAGTTTTCTCTGTAAATATGAGTTCTTTGATCAGATTGTCTACCTTTTTCTGACAGTGACTTTTGACTAACCTGTTGTTGATTCTACGACAGCGTCTTAAGAGCTTTGTTCTAAAACGCATTGTTTTGTTTTCAGAGATTTTTGATATAGATTTTGATGGAACAAATCTTTTAGCTGCTTCAAGGCAGATTGAATAGAAACATTTAAGCATTTCACTTTCATCGCATTTTCTCAATTCATTTTTTCAATCGACATTCAATAAGTACTCTGTAAGTCCATTCCAATCAAAGCTTTCTTCAAAGAAGTTAAGTGCTCTGAATGAGGTAAGAGGTGGTAATGAACTTTCTGCTTGTAAAGGTACGTCTATTTCAGTTAAGATTTCTACACAGGAGTGGTGCGAAATCGAATTGATGCCATAAGGAATTGATTGTTTGTAAACAATAGATCGAGTATTTTCCATTCTTGTGAGTGCTGGATGCTGAAATTGACCCTGGTATGGTTGAACCATGTGATATGGTGCCATCACTGGATGTTGAATCATTTAATTTGTTGCCATCATTGGATGTAGAATCATGTGATTTGGTGCCATCATTGAATGTTGAATCATGGGATATGGTGCTATCATTGGATGTTGAATCATGTGATATGGTGCTATCATTGGATGTTGAATCATTTGATTTGTTGCCATCATTGGATGAAGAATCATGTGATTTGGTGCCATCATTGAATGTTGAATCATGGGATATGGTGCTATCATTGGATGTTGAATCATGTGATATGGTGCTATCATTGGATGTTGAATCATGTGATATGGTGCCATCATTGAATGTTGAATCATGTGATATGGTGCTATCATTGGATGTTGAATCATTTGATTTGTTGCCATCATTGGATGTAGAATCATGTGATTTGGTGCCATCATTGAATATTGAATCATGGGATATGGTGCTATCATTGGATGTTGAATCATGTGATATGGTGCTATCATTGGATGTTGAATCATGTGATATGGTGCCATCATTGAATGTTGAATCGTGTGATTTTTTGCCATCATTGGCTGTTGAATCATATGATATGTTGCCATCATTGGATGTTGAATTATTTGATTTGTTGCCATCATTGGCTGTTAAATCATTTGATTTTTGCCATCATTAGCAGTTGAATAATGTAATTTTTTGCTATCATTGGCTGTTGAATCATTGGATATGGTGCTATCATTGGCTGTTGAATCATGTGATATGGTGCCATCATTGGCTGTTGAATTATGTGATATGGTGCCATCATTGGCTTTTGAATCATGTGATTTTTTGCTATCCTTTGATGTTGAATCATGTGATATGGTGCCATCATTGGCTGTTAAATCATGCAGTTCTTTGCCATCATTGGCTATTGAATCATGGGATATGGTGCCATCATTGGATGTTGAATCATGTGATATGGTGCAAGCATTGGATGTTGAATCATGGGATATGGTGCTATCATTGGATGTTGAATCATTTGATTTGTTGCCATCATTGGATGTAGAATCATGTGATTTGGTGCCATCATTGAATGTTGAATCATGGGATATGGTGCTATCATTGGATGTTGAATCATGTGATATGGTGCTATCATTGGATGTTGAATCATGTGATATGGTGCCATCATTGAATGTTGAATCGTGTGATTTTTTGCCATCATTGGCTGTTGAATCATATGATATGTTGCCATCATTGGATGTTGAATTATTTGATTTGTTGCCATCATTGGCTGTTAAATCATTTGATTTTTGCCATCATTAGCAGTTGAATAATGTAATCTTTTGCTATCATTGGCTGTTGAATCATTGGATATGGTGCTATCATTGGCTGTTGAATCATGTGATATGGTGCCATCATTGGCTGTTGAATTATGTGATATGGTGCCATCATTGGCTTTTGAATCATGTGATTTTTTGCTATCCTTTGATGTTGAATCATGTGATATGGTGCCATCATTGGCTGTTAAATCATGCAGTTCTTTGCCATCATTGGCTATTGAATCATGGGATATGGTGCCATCATCGGATGTTGAATCATGTGATATGGTTGCAAGCATTGGATGTTGAATCATGGGATATGGTGCTATCATTGGATGTTGAATCATTTGCTTTGTTGCCATCATTGGATGTAGAATCATGTGATTTGGTGCCATCATTGAATGTTGAATCATGGGATATGGTGCTATCATTGGATGTTCAATCATGTGATATGGTGCTATCATTGGATGTTGAATCATGTGATATGGTGCCATCATTGAATGTTGAATCGTGGGATTTTTTGCCATCATTGGCTGTTGAATCATGTGATGTGTTGCCATCATTGGATGTTGAATTATTTGATTTGTTGCCATCATTGGCTGTTAAATCATTTGATTTTTGCCATCATTAGCAGTTGAATAATGTAATTTTTTGCTATCATTGGCTGTTGAATCATTGGATATGGTGCTATCATTGGCTGTTGAATCATGTGATATGGTGCCATCATTGGCTGTTGAATCATGTGATATGGTGCCATCATTGGCTTTTGAATCATGTGATTTTTTGCTATCCTTTGATGTTGAATCATGTGATATGGTGCCATCATTGGCTGTTAAATCATGCAGTTCTTTGCCATCATTGGCTATTGAATCATGGGATATGGTGCCATCATTTGATGTTGAATCATGTGATATGGTGCAATCATTGAATGTTGAATCATGGAATATGGTGCTATCATTGGATGTTGAATCATTTGATTTGTTGCCATCATTGGATGTAGAATCATGTGATTTGGTGCCATCATTGAATGTTGAATCATGGGATATGGTGCTATCATTGGATGTTGAATCATGTGATATGGTGCTATCATTGGATGTTGAATCATGTGATATGGTGCCATCATTGAATGTTGAATCGTGTGATTTTTTGCCATCATTGGCTATTGAATCATTTGATTTGCTGCCATCATTGGATGTTGAATTATTTGATTTGTTGCCATCATTGGCTGTTGAATCATGTGATATGGTGCCATTATTGGCTGTTAAATCATGTGGTTTTTGCCATCATTGGCTGTTGAATCATGTGATATGATGCCATCATTGGCTATTGAATCATTTGATTTGCTGCCATCACTGGATGTTGAATCATGTGATATGGTGCAATCATTGGCTGTTAAATCATGTGGTTTTTTGCCATCATTGGCTGTTGAATCATGTGATATGGTGCCATCATTGGCTATTGAATCATTTGATTTGCTGCCATCATTGGATGTTGAATCATGTGATATGGTGCCATCATTGGCTGTTGAATCATGGGATTTTTTGCCATCATTGGCTGTTGAATCATGTGATATGGTGCCATGATTGGCTATTGAATCATTTGATTTGCTGCCATCACTGGATGTTGAATCATGTGATATGGTGCCATCATTGGCTATTGAATCATTTGATTTGCTGCCATCACTGGATGTTGAATCATGTGATATGGTGCAATCATTGGCTGTTAAACCATGTGGTTTTTTGCCATCATTGGCTGTTGAATCATGTGATATGGTGCCATCACTGGATGTTGAATCATGTGGTTTTTTGCCATCATTGGCTGTTGAATCATTTGGTTTTTTGCCATCATTGGCTGTTGAATCATGTGGTTTTTTGCCATCATTGGCTGTTGAATCATGTGATATGGTGCCATCATTGGCTATTGAATCATTTGATTTGCTGCCATCACTGGATGTTGAATCATGTGATATGGTGCCATCATTGGCTGTTAAATCATGTGGTTTTTTGCCATCATTGGCTGTTGAATCATGTGATATGGTGCCATCATTGGCTATTGAATCATTTGATTTGCTGCCATCATTGGATGTTGAATCATGTGATATGGTGCCATCATTGGCTGTTGAATCATGGGATTTTTTGCCATCATTGGCTGTTGAATCATGTGATATGGTGCCATCATTGGCTATTGAATCATTTGATTTGCTGCCATCATTGGATGTTGAATCATGTGATATGGTGCCATCATTGGCTGTTGAATCATGGGATTTTTTGCCATCATTGGCTGTTGAATCATGTGATATGGTGCCATCATTGGCTATTGAATCATTTGATTTGCTGCCATCACTGGATGTTGAATCATGTGATATGGTGCCATCATTGGCTGTTGAATCATGGGATTTTTTGCCATCATTGGCTGTTGAATCATGTGATATGGTGCCATCATTGGCTATTGAATCATTTGATTTGCTGCCATCACTGGATGTTGAATCATGTGATATGGTGCCATCATTGGCTGTTAAATCATGTGGTTTTTTGCCATAATTGGCTGTTGAATCATGTGATATGGTGCCATCATTGGCTATTGAATCATTTGATTTGCTGCCATCACTGGATGTTGAAAAATGTGATATGGTGCCATCATTTGCTGTTAAATCATGTGGTTTTTTGCCATCATTGGCTGTTGAATCATGTGATATGGTGCCATCATTGGCTATTGAATCATTTGATTTGCTGCCATCACTGGATGTTGAATCATGTGATATGGTGCCATCATTGGCTGTTAAATCATGTGGTTTTTTGCCATCATTGGCTGTTGAATCATGTGATATGGTGCCATCATTGGCTATTGAATCATTTGATTTGCTGCCATCATTGGATGTTGAATCATGTGATATGGTGCCATCATTGGCTGTTGAATCATGGCATTTTTTGCCATTATTGGCTGTTGAATCATGTGATATGGTGCCATCATTGGCTATTGAATCATTTGATTTGCTGCCATCACTGGATGTTGAATCATGGGATATGGTGCCATCATTGGCTGTTAAATCATGTGGTTTTTTGCCATCATTGGCTGTTGAATCATGTGATATGGTGCCATCATTGGCTATTGAATCATTTGATTTGCTGCCATCACTGGATGTTGAATCATGTGATTTGTTGCCATCACTGGATGTTGAATCATGTGATATGGTGCCATCATTGGCTATTGAATCATTTGATTTGCTGCCATCACTGGATGTTGAATCATGTGGTTTTTTGCCATCATTGGCTGTTAATCATGTGATATGGTGCCATCATTGGCTATTGAATCATTTGATTTGCTGCCATCATTGGATGTTGAATCCTGTGATTTGTTGCCATCACTGGATGTTGAATCATTTGATTTGTTGCCATCATTGCTTGTTATGAATCATGTGATATGGTGCCATCATTTGTTGTTGAATCATGTGATTTTTTGCCATCACTGGATGTTGAATTATTTGATTTTTTGCCATCATTAGATGTTGGATTTGCGGCACTTGATACTTTTGAGGCTGATTGGGATTCCAGACTGGAGGTTGTGATTGTTGTTGGACAGATATTTGTGAAATTTCTGTCTTGATTTTGAAAATCTCCGCCTTCAATTGGCGGAGTGCCTCTAAAAAAGCCAGTTCAACACTTGTCGAGGATGTTGTTATGCTAGTATTGTTTTCACCTGCGTTTGTTTAAGCTAATGGAAAAGCAATTGCTTGATGAGTTTTGTTGTTTTGGGTGTCTTTTTGTCCACCTCTTTGGTTGTTGATACTTTGTGTGTTTTGAGTAATTTCCTTTTTCCTTTTTGTTCCTTTGATATGATAGTTTGAGCATGAATAATCATAATATTCCTTTTTCCTAAAAGACTCGGTGCACATATAAGGATGGAAATCCTTGCATCGTTTACCAAGCCTGCAACCTTTTTCTCCTCCATTTCCATGTTTCATTAAAACTTTGCAAATATTTTGATGATCATACTCACATCCTTTCCCTGTAATACTGAATTGGCAGTTCCCTTTTCTGTAATGTTTACATACAGGTTTCATTTGAGCCAAAGAATCTTCCACAATTGACTGATTTTCATTCTGTGTGTCCTCTCTTGGAATCACTGAAACTGTACCAGTGTTTTCTTTAGCAGTGATTTCTGTTTTAGCAGTTTCTGTTTTGGCATAAACACATAATTCTGCTATCAAATCGCTCCCTCGTCTGAATGGGATATTTCTCAGTTTTTTTTACAGGTTCTCCTCTTTCTTCGTAATTGATGTGTATAGCAGGAGTTTCAGGTTCCATCATGACAGGAGTTGGTTTCTTTGATCTCAAATTGTGAAGCCGAAAATTTAGGCCCTTTCAGACCAATAGTTTCGAGTAAAAGAAATAGCTTACAAAAGCCACTTCCGTTGTAAGAATTGTCCCCAAGTTAATTTAGAGTTTAACCAGAACTTCTGCATTCACTTTTATTGAGTGAATAGCTTCATTCTTACCACTGTATATCATATAGTTGCTTGGAGCGAAAAACGTGTGCCGCCATAATTCAATTCCTATCTATTGATTATATTCTTGATTCCCCCATCTTTAGAAGTGAAAACCAGAACTTGGTGGATAACATGTTAGCCATGATGGAAACCCACACGAGACATTTAGAAAAGAGAGTTCGGGAAAGAACGGAGCAGTTGACTAAGGAAAAGGAAAAAGTTGAGTCGTTGTTGTACACGATGCTGCCCAAGTAAGTAACTAGGAACTAATCTTATTAATTTCAATCTTGTATTTCCATACTGTTCACTGACTAATTTGATCTCTCTGTAAGATTGTAGAAAGATATGAATTAAAAAAGTCGAGAAAATCTTTGTAAAATCATAATATATCCCCCAGCAGGGCTCGAACCCATGAGCTCTGAGTGTTGGTTCAAGCCTCCAATGGCAACCCAACCAGAACCTATTCTTTAACACAAATTATATAACCACTCACCAAATATAGAAACTACACTTGGTAAAGTTCCTTAACTGCTCTACCAGGCCTGCCGATGGGTAACGACTTTCTCACAGCCAGGGAACCATCGATACTAACCACTATATTGGAAATGATAATGAATTGACATTGAGTAAGGTTTATGAAATCCCAAATTTAGAATATAGCAAATGAATTTATTCCTAAATTTTTCTTTGAAATAGGCACATAGCTCATCGGTTGAAGATGGGAGAAGTTGTGAAGCCAGAAACTTTTCAGTCCGTCTCAATTCTTCTAACTGACATCGTCGATTTCTCCTCAATAACAGCAACTAGCACACCAATGCAGGTGAGCCAAATATTGTTTCCTTTATCTTGCTTGATACCAGGAGTGCCAGAAGATTCTCTTTATCATCTTACTTGGTATCACCTTACTTGATACCAGGAGTGCCAGAAGATTCTCTATATCATCTTACTTGGTATCACCTTACTTGATACCAGGAGTGCCAGAAGATTCTCTATATCATCTTACTTGGTATCACATTACTTGATACCAGGAGTGCCAGAAGATTCTCTATATCATCTTACTTGGTATCACCTTACTTGATACCAGGAGTGCCAGAAGATTCTCTAACCTCCTTGTAAGAAATGTCCTTTTTAAGAGCCTCGTCCCTGAAATTTCAGCTCGGTCTTTGATAGGTACAAAACTTGAGGATAGCAAGGTTTCATCGTGTTTTCAATGTTCCTTGCCAATCACATATCTTAGAAAAATTAAACATGAATATTGCGTTGGTAAGTTAATGAAGGAGTTTATGTGTGACGTCTTGACGTGTGCTCGTGTTAGAATGCACCCCATCCTTGTTATATTATTTAGTAACACAGTAATTGAGGTCCTTGTGTTCTCAAAGATCTCATTGTTGCTAAAGCTGAGTGAGTGAGTAAATTCATTCCTAACGTGTTAGCTTGTAAGGCCCAGCCTTATGTTAATCATTATCAATGCTACATTGATATTATAGGTCGTATATCATCAGCAAATCAAGAAAATTAAAAATGGATACGCGTGATGCGAAGAAATATTTACAATGCTTCTTGATTGGTTCTTGATTTACTGTGTAATTATGTTTGAGAATTCTTTTTTTAGGTGGTGGATTTGTTTAATGACATGTACAATTCTTTTGATGCTATTATGGACCGACTCGATGTCTTCAAGGTTTGGGATTATTTGATTTTATTCAGTTTTCTTTTTGTTTATCAGATTTTCAACAGAATAATGAAAATCAGAATGGCTAGAAAAATTAGAAACAAGACAAGATATGTTACAGTAGCCTCTAAAATCTTTCGTCTTACACTCGGATTAGTAGGTCAGGAAGAAATCGAAAATGTGACCTATGATTATACCCAGAAGTGGATCGAAATTGGCTTATCAGAAGAAATATGAATGATTGGTATAGTGCAGAAATAACCAATCATGATATTAATCACTTCTGAAATATACCTATCAATCACTTCTTTCCTGATCGGCCGCTTCGTATGATTATTTGATTGCTTTTCATCTTCATTCACTTACTGGCCCACTACTTCAATGAGTTACAGACGAAAAGATTTTGTAGTCTTCATATTTTGCTATGCTCTCCATAGATACCTATTGCTAGGGAACTCTGCTAAAGCTCAGTGATGGAGCACAGTACCACTGCTTATTATATCACTGGCACTGAAATTAATATTATTTGTTTTAGGTGGAGAATGACAATGAAAAATATGTTGTTGTTTCTGGCTGTCCCAAAAGAAACGGAATTCGACACGTGAAGAATATCGCCTTGTTGGCCCTGAAGTTGCTGGGGAAAATGACGACGTTTAAGATTAGACATAAACCTGGAATGATGTTGCGACTCAGGCTGGGTTGCCATACTGGTATGTTCTTCATTTACAACCTGTGGATATTTTTGCTATTTGTCCTTCAAAAGGCCGTGACAGAATAGATCCCGTGTGATTCATTGGCTAGAAACTTTGTATCGGTTTGACTGTTATGAAGTTTGGAACAATTTGCTCAGGAAATAGCATTTAAATCTAACCTTGCAATTTTTTAAAAACCAAGGCTCTCTTCACCTTATGCGTTTGATGCTGTGATGTAGCTAGTATTCCTCAGGATTTGTGAAGCTTGTTACAGATATGTATGAAAATACTTGATAGTGCTGCTGTATAATAAAGATTGACCAATTTCGGAAACCTAAGAAAAATCTTGGCCCAAAAAGGAATAATGATTTTGAACAGATGTAGCAGTAATATCTATTAAAAGTTGCAACACGCCCTCGATTAATTTGATTTTCTTCCAAAAATGCTTTTGTTTATTTTGTGTAAGATAAGCAAATGTTTTTTTAGTGTAAGATATTGCCTTCCTCGTCTCATCATTGAAATACTAAAATGTATCTATCCTATTGGTTAGAGTAGCCCACATGGGATGCAACAAGTTTAAATGCTAGAAATATTGTTCTATTCCTAACAATTGTCGTCCCATACCAAAGAAAGGTTTTATGATAACTGTGTTTGAATTGAAATTTCTGACACTGCGTTTTCTCCAAGGTGTTGTTGTTGGTGGCCTGGTCGGTATGAAGACTCCCCGTTACTGCGTTTATGGAGATTCAATGTCTTATATCAAGCATCTAGAGGCGACAGGACCCCCTTTGAGAATCCAAGTTAGCCCAGAATTCAAAGAAGAGTTGAATGCGATCGGGGGGTTTCATACTATTATCAGAGGACCTGTACGAGTCAAGGTATGATTAAAGTTTGAATTGAAAGTATTTTTGCAAGTTTTTCTAGATTGAGTGTATCGCTTTAACATTGTTTAGCCAATAAGGTTGTAGTTGAGCAAAATAAACTAAAACCCTTTTGATTCCTAATCTAAGTACATGTGTTATTTCAAAAAGACTCTGTGATATTTACCATCATATTGATGATAGCCAAAATATTCATGTAAAACGTTAACAGTTAGGAACAGGATTAGGGTATACATTACGCACTTTTAGTTAGCTTCCACATCAAATGTGAAACAAAGACCTAAAACAATAGGTTTACAAACAATTCCCTTCTGTAAACTATGATGGTGAGGAGCTTGTTTTAGACAGGGTTTGTTGTTGCAAAAGTCTCCCACTTGTTAGTATTATGCTTCCTATATTCTGAAGCAAAATTCTTATTTCAGGGTCGTGGTTTGATAGTATCTCATTTTCTGACCGGGAAAGAAGGCATGGACATAACGTTACCCCCGCCTGAAGAGGACAAAGGTATCGCACTTAAAGACTTACACAATAAAGACAAATAAAAGTTAATGTTAATTCGTATCATCATCATCAGGGGGTAGCTAATCATAAAACAGGATTCTCATGGATGTTAAGGTTCTAGTAAGGAATGACCGAAGGACCGGTGAGGTTAAACGCTTAAATAGTAATATTTTACATGTTTTAAGTGTTAATGAAGGCTTACGGTTTAGGATATTGTGGGAGGGATATCGTAGGTTCAAGTCCTGTTCGAGTCGTGTTCATTCACAAAAATCATCTACATAGACTTTATTTTAGGCCATTTCGTTTGACCAAGGCGATCACTCTTAGATCTTGCCAGCACTCTTGTCAAGTTACAATTAAAGCTTGTCAACGAAAGGCAGTTTTTCCCCACTCCGGTGCGCTTTTCTTCGTGAAAAAGCCTGCTATTTTATATGCTCTACTCATAAGCAACTGTAGGTTCCTTACACGCATGGTCTCAGGAATCCTTTAGACTAGAAAAGATTAAAAGTTTGTTAGGCTTTCATTGTATGTAAGACGAAATCCTTTCAAGTATGTAGCAGGGAATAGGAAGGGATAACCGAGTGGTTAGATCACTCAACCTTTGATCAAAGAGTCGTGGGTTAGAGCCCACCTTTAGACCTGTTGCAAAAAGTGCGAGGATAGAGCTTGCCAACCTCTGTAATTCCAGGCAAAAGGAAAATGAGTCACGAGGTGTGATCAAATCGAGAGGAAGGACCAGGGTCGCACTGCTCGATTAGTCTACCTATTCAGTGGACCCTTTGTGCTTTGCTCATAAACCAGTACCTTACGAAGATAGTAATAAGCGTATTTGCCTATCAAGTATGAATGTAATCTATTTGCAATTTTGTAATTCCTGTTTGATAAAAACCATATTTACAACTTCATTTAATCTGGTATTTTAAGATCTTAAAGAAATTAAATTGAAATTTGCTAATTTATATCTAAAGCCTTCTTGGAAATAAGTATTTTTATTGCATTTAAAAACTAAAGTAAATTATGATTATATTTCTCGTAATCAATCGTATGATAATTATTCACACCGATACATTTTGTTATGCCCTAAAATTTCCACTCTTTAATTTCGTATCTGCCCAGTTAGATTAAAAATTAATAATAAACCCAAATGAGTAATAAATTTGAAGTTTGCTACGAGACTGTTCACATTTTTCAGAATATTTACAAGGGTACTTTAAACAAATTAAAATGAGGCTTTCTCCAAAGAACTATAAAATGCACTTCTAGGACAAGTGGAAACACATCCTAGGATACAAAAAAGGTGTTATAAGACGTAAGCCCAGCTTAAAGTTTATGGATTCCAGAATTTAGCAAGTGGTAGAACTGGTTTCTTGTATGCAGTACACTTCTATACTGTTTGGATGTGTGCATTTGGAAGAAGATGTTCCAAAAAACAGAATTTATAATTGCATATCATCTCTTTCCCTTTTAAACATCTATTTTACTTGATAAAAATTAAATACACTCATAATCGAATCTTTAAAGTAATAATCTATATAAACACTCTTTCTTTTGTCCTTTTTTCCTAAGTCTATCCTAATATATTTATTATATCGTTTATCCATTTTCTATATGATTGCAGTTTTGTGAATACAGTATAGCTATTTGTTGTTAATGAAGAGCAAGTAGGCCCACCCCAGCTCATGATCCCAATGACAGTCCATCTCTGATCACTCGTTTCCACCATCAAGGGCCCTCCACTGTCTCCATTACATCCGTATTCAGGCCTAGATTCGCCGTAGCCTGCGCAAATATTGTTCTCATTGCTGACAGATACACCGTCAAAAAGTCCCTTGTTTGCTTTGGAGCATCTTTCAGTTGAGGCAACAGGAACACGTGCTTCTCTGAGGATTGTCGAGAATGCGCCTTCGTAGCTCGTTTTTCCCCAGCCTGCAATTAGAGATTATATCGATGAGGTTGAAGCTTAATAATATAAATGATTAAACAAAGTTATACTTAATAAAAGTGGGTGGTTAAATTAATGGTTGGGTTTAAGCCAAGGTTCGAGACCTGTTGGTGGCATATCAGAACTTTGGCCCAGTTTAGTTAAATAATATGTCCCATGTCTTATGAAACCATGCCTTATGAATTAAAAATTAGATATGTACAAACATTCAAATTTCAAGCATTTTCTGCTTACACCAGCTTCAGGAAATAGTACCAAGCATTGATTAAATTTCACTAAATTTTAATGCAGTTTACGTTTTTGTGAGATATATAAGAAATAAAAAGAAACCATATTAATATACAATGAATATAAAACAGAGAGCATTGCAGATAAAAAAAAAACTTTAATTCAGTTTTGTAATATCAATATGAATTATTCAACGTAATGTCTGGAAATTATTCATGTTGTTCAGGTTGGAGGGCTACTCAACAATGAGAATTGTGGGTCATCCAATCTAATTTGATAGGAGCGCTGTGAAATTCACCTTGAATTATCTCTGTCGGTAGGATAGATGTTGTGAGTCGAGTAAACCTTTTTTATAAGAGCGAAACTCTGACTTGAGCCTATTAGTCTGTGTTTGCGAGTCGATTTTTAATCAATTTATCAACCCTGACAATTCTGAAAGATGTGTTTAAATGCATTTTTATGGAAGGACTTTACGTCCAGGTCCACATCAGCTTTTAGCTTTTGATCCAGCCTGGTGTTTTGGTATTTCTGTTAAGTTTGTTCTTTGAAAGAAAATGATTTAAGCCCAATCAAATTTAACTTAGGCCAGTAGCCATAACGATGGATTAAAGAAAACAGCCAGGAAACACACAAAACGTCTACATCTCGGATTGAAAAGATAAAAAAATAAATTTAGGTCAAAAACACAGAGCTACAACGAGTCAAAGTCAATCAGGCACATATTAGTTCCTGAGGTGCCCAAGCAGAAATAAAATGATAAATCTAAATAAAGAGAACGATCATAAAACCCAACATGGAACTGACACTCGAAATGAATCTCAATTGTTGATTATGTGGTGAATTGAAATGGGCCACTTTCCAGTTATAGTCAAACCTAATACAGGTCACCTCCAAATAACGGCCACTTATTGGTCCAAAATACCTTGCTGTATAAGATGAATATAATACGACAATTCAACTAAACTCACCAGTCATGACAGCATTTGTTCCAGACTTGACATCCATCAGACCGGAAACACAAATCGGCCATATTGACTTCGTGGGAGCTACATGACGATCCAGTGTGATGATAGCGATGTCATTTTCGAGTGATGGTAGTTTGAAGGAGTAATGAATGAAAATTCGTGAAACTTGAAACAATTCTTTGTCTTCCTCTGTTGACAGTCTGTATTTGCTTCCTGTTGGATGGAATTAGAATGGAATTTAGCAATGAATGACTGTTTGAGTAAGCATTACCAACACATTTTTTAGATAAGATGTGACGTCACAGATATTACACGAGCCAAAGCTTTATTAGCCTGCGTGCAAACTTTACCGGACACTGCGCAGGAGGAGAAATGAGGGAATTGTAAAGTCTGCGTATTAGCGTCAAAAAACGAGTTCGCGAGTTAATTTACGTCCTCCAGAGAGGGTGTAAATCTTGCACAATAAGGTGCCCCGCAGCGTATTTCTTTCGCGCACAAAAAATGGCAAAATGTCGGAAAGCAAGTGTGCTCAGTGTGGTGAGGGAACTTTGATTAAATGTGACAGAAACGTGGTGGAAGGATCTGGAAAGTTAAATCCAAAAATTGAATTGCTAAGCTTGGAATTAACGTTTCACTTCCCATTTTGTAAGTATATCTGTAGGAACTGTCGATATTCTGAAGAGAAGGAAGAAATTGAGAGAAGGCCTAGAGAGGAAGTTAACAAACAAATTCACGAAAAGCACAGGAAAGCTGTTGCTTTAAATATAAGACCAGAGCTGAAAAGCAGTTTCTTTCCATGTCTTTGAGGTTACTTGTGCTGAAAATTTTATTTGTCCTGTTGAAAAAGAGCAGCTCCCAGCAGAACGATCCTTCATTTTGTTTTAGAGGAGAGCAGATGTGTCATTTCCTGTCCAGAGCTCAGAACAATAGCCTCATTGAATACTGACTTTTCATTGGGTCCTTGATTTCTCGAACCAGACATTGATTGGAGGGAAAACAAAAGAAAAACAAAAGACAGTTTATTGCGCAAGGATCGCGAACTCATTTTTTAACGCTAATACGCAGACTTTACAATTCCCTCTTTTCGGTAAAGTATGCGCGCAGGCTAAAGCTTTATCTTCCTGCGAATACTTTACTGGTTGAATCAGTTTCTAATGTCAAAGACATGACACTAGTTACAAAAATAAGAGACCAGCTTCAATTTAGTTTCTCAAGAATAATCATTTCATTGAGTATTTAACCATCCCCATTTAACCAAAAAAATTCATTTGGACCAATTATATATTTGGCATTCTATATGTATTTTGTTCACAAATATGTATATTTTTCCATGTTCTAAGGAAATCATGATAATCTACTCGATTACCAAAGCTATACAAGCTATTGGCCGTTAGAGATGACAATGATATTTGAACATACCACATTACAGTAAAAGGATAACAGGCATAACTGCCTATAGTTCATGAAACTTCTTTGACATTAGAATCAAAGAGGCCAATAGGATAGCTTCTTTCTAACCCTACTCCCTTACTTTGAAATCTATAGAAACTCGGAAACCAAGAAAATGTCACGCTACCGTTGAACTTTCCTTGGAATCTGTCTATTAGCCTTGAAAATATCAATTGGAAAACAGCTATAAGCGGCTTCACAGTCAAGAGCTTATCGTACCATAACATAACACACAATTATAAATTTTAATTTTCCAGTAAAAGGATAAGAAGGTGTAATCCAACCTGATAAGATTATAGTTTTACAACAATGTTCATTAAAATTCAACCCTGTTTTTGAGGGATAAGAGATAAACAGAGAACTACAATATTATGTAACAAAACTATCTCGACCAATTCCTATCCCTCTAATAGCCCCTCGGGTTATTATGAAATTCCAAATAATAGCATTATTTTTTTATTCAACTGTGATGCCACTGTGATCTTGGCTCTTTTATAATTTTCATTTCGACTCAAGACTGCTTTTCTAAGAGACAAGAGATAAACTAAACAGTGCGTTATTATTCCACTTAACGATTATGACTTAACTTAATTCCTCTCGTACCCCATGAGTTAATTATCAAAATTCTAAATAATTGCATTATTTTCTAATTTGACTGTGATCTTGGCTTTTTCAAAATAATCTTTATAAGAATCAAACCGTGTTTATAAGGGACATGAGATAGAAAGAGAGAACAAAGTGTGTTCAACACAGACAAAGTGTGTTCATTTATGGTCCATCCTAAATTTTGGGTTCAGAAAGTTCTTAATTTTTGAATTAGAAAACCATTATTGCACACCATCTTCTTAGTCACGTGAGAGAAATGTGGATAGCTACCATGTTCTTGATGTATCCACAGTACACATGGATCAAGTGTTGTTGTTGTCATTGCTTTTTAAGCTTTTCATTCCCTATTTTCTTGTTTACGAATTGTTTCTAGTAAGGTTTTTTGGAGTGTGTGGTATAGACAGTAATGATACTGAGTGGTAAAGGAACAAATAAAGGATCCAGAAGGTTCTTAATTTTCTAACTAGAAAAACATTTTTACCATCTTCTTAGTCAGGTGAGAAATGTGGATATACCATGTTTTAGACCTATCCACACCCACAGTATATGAAGATTCCAAATTAAATTTCGTCGCTGTGATTCATTCTAAGCTTTCTATTGTTCAATATTGTAGGTTTTATAGAGTTTGCGGTATAGAATCAGTAGCAACAGTAATGGTACAATCTTTGACAAGATAGTTACCACTTATCATGACAAGCCTTTGATATTTATTAAGACAACGTTTCAGTAATGATAGCAAGTGTTTGTAGAACAAATAATGTTTCTCACCCAGTTTGACTTGAAGTTCTTCTGAATAAATTCGATCACCATCATGAAACATGCAATGTGCAGCAGTTAGAAGAACATTCAGTGATATCAAGACAGCTCCACAGTAATGTTTGTTTTTGTAAATAATTCCACCCATCCACGGCCACGAGTTGCTTGATGATAAGCTTCCACCAATTAAGCGTCTGATTCTGGAAGCACATAGCGAGCCTAAAACACAAATGACATATTGATAACAAACTCTAATACATGAGAATTGGGGAAAATATTCATGAGAACAAGGAGTCGACCGCTAATTATTTTGCGAACTCGTTTCAAAAAATCGTTGAACTTAAACGAATTTTAAAAGATCTTATGTAGGCTAGAACTAGTTGATTGATTTCACTATGATTTCATAATTTCAGTATAATCGTCTACAGTGTTACAATATCATAGCAAATCATTTTTAATCTTTGATATAAGCCAATGTAAAATGATTTAATCATAAACAGTCTTTGATCAGTGAGTGTTGGTACAGAACTTCAAAATAGTAAGTCGTCTGCTAATCGTTGTTAGTCGTCTGCTAATCGTTAAGAATCGTCTTAATCGTTTTCGAATCGTTGCCAATCTCGTTTCCTCATTTGGGAGTTATTTTGTAATCTTTGCAAATGGTCTTAATCGTTTCCCGATCCTGCAAATAGGTTTCAAATCGCTGCTAATCGTTTCCTCATTTAGAAATCGTCTAATAATTGTTAAAAATCGTCCTTATCGTTTTCAAATCGTCTTATTCGTTTTCCAATCGTTGTAAATCGCCTTAATCGTTTCCAAATCGTTGCAAATCGTTCCCTCATTTGGAGTCGTCTTTTAATCGTTGCAATCGTCCTAGTCCTCACGAATCGTTTTCAAATCGTTGTCAATCGTTTCCTCATTCGCAGGGAATTTTCTAAAATTGTTTTGAATTGCTGCAAACTCCTTTAACTCATCACAAAATCGTTTGATAATCAATGGTGTTCGTTTCATATTCGTTAGAAATCGTTTTAATTTTCAGCCACACACATTATCAATTTAGACTTATCATTTTGAGGGAGGGGATTCCGAGCTTACAGCTTTATAGTAGTACTTGAGTATATATTCTCAGTGAGTGGTGGATGTAATGATGAAATATTTCTAAGAGCCCTCCATTGTTTATTCACTTGGAACGTGAAAGCTGTGGTTTTCTTCCCATTGATTTCTATTAAGTGGATGTTTCAATAAGAAAATTCCACAATCTATTCTTCAGAATTGCTGAAAAACTTCACTGAAGTGATCATTGTTATTCAATAGACATTATTTTCCTTTTATAAAAACAAGTTTTGCGACGCACGCGACTTTTTTCAACACCTGGATGATCGAACTTCAAGATCTGAGCAACGAACTTATTAACGAGGGGCATTTCACTCTCAATTGCGTACGAACTTTTTTCAAAAACATAAGGATTTTCATCAGAGATTTTTTACAAATTCTATTTTATAAAGATGGGATTTTCTAAAAAAAAAGTGCATGAGATTTTTAGGGAGTGATTTGCCCTTGGCTTACAAACGAGTTTCTAACTTATAAGGCGATTTTACAAAAGTTTTCGCCAAAAACTAACGCATTCAATTAAACCCAAGACTTGTGGTCTAAAATCAGCTTTAATGTATATATGTATCAGCTTCGCTGTATTCATCATAATAACGTTTTAGAAGACTAACCCGTTTTGCATGATCCAGCATGCTGGAGATACAGGAAGGCATTGAGTAAGCACATTGGCCTAAGTTGGGCATGGCCTTGGGTTCAAGATCTGGTTGAGATATGTTATAGGCATTTTATTGTTGTGGTAGTCCGCTCATTAGCATATCATCTTGTCTTTTTTTGCAATGTTTGAGTGCTGAAATGGTAGTTCAATACCCAAAAATCGAAAAATTCTAGAGATTTTCAGAACCAGGCACATTCTTAAATAGTTTCTTGATAAAAGTATACGTGTATAAAATAACTCACAAGGAAAAGAAGAATTAATTTATAATCAACGATAACCTGAAAAAGAGAATACATAGACAATTCGTGATAAACAACATACCTGCTGGACAACCACGTGTTTGTGTACTGCGATTACCACAAGCTGGAAACGACAGAGAACCATCAATCTCCTCCGCAATGAAGTTCACGTTTTGTTTATCTCGAGTCTGTTTCATATAATAACTGTTGATGAGGTACGCAGCTAACACAAATAATGCCAAAGAGACGACAGAAAACAACAACATTACTCTCGTTTTCGCCTTCCAAGGCCATCGCTTCGGGTTGGCCACTATGGCTCTATATCTTTGATCCTGCACAATTCTGACATTCCCGTTACCCAAAAGGGCAAGCTCTTTCTCTAACGCATCGTCTGTGCTTTCCATGGCGTGAACTGGTATCTCTGCTCCTTATTTCAAAGTTTCACGAAGTATGATGGATTTGGATATTAAGGGATATTAAGAGCAACATCCATTGAAAACAGAATTAAAGACGCTTCAGTTCCCAATTGGTATTAAGAAATTGCATTGCTATGGAAACCAATGTCCCCAATTCCATGGTGACTTCACGTTGGCCATGATTCTATCATATCTGGGATGGAATGAATGGAATACGTTTAAAGCTGGTTACAAAGAATTCTTGATAGGATTGTTCCAGCCAAAATACATTCCATGAACGAAATGTAATTTTGGTTTGTAAAGAATCGTGGTTAATAGCGTCATGGGAGTGATGTAAATTTTCCATTACTGTACACGCATTCTTTATAAGATTAATTCAAAAATAAACCATACTTGTAAAAGTTTCGATACAAATCTTCATCAGTAACTATTCTTACAAAGATGATTGTAAGAATAGTTACTGATGAAGATTTGTATCGAAACCTTTACAAGCATGGTTTATTTTTGAATTAATCTTTTAGAATTCTATAAACTTAGATAATTAGGCTCTCCTATTATCGCATTTTTTATAAGATACTCGTTATAAGAAAAAGAAAGTCTCAAATGATTGACCAACAATTTAAGAGACTCCAGAGTTGGAAGAAAATTCCTTAGAAACTTCTATCGTGGTTTTGACATATCTATAGTCTGTCTGATGATTGCGAGAGGAAAGTTTGAGTGACAGAGAGCTAGTCTCCTGTCATGTTTCTGATCTTGCTTTTGACATAAAACAAGATGCTATCTTCTATATTCTCATCATTTTCAGATTTTTTATGTGAAGGGCTTTTTCTTTGAAAAGTTTCAGCCCCTAAAAGGATCATCACAATCATAATAAAGTAGTGGCTCATCGAGGAAACACAGTAATCTGCGGTGATCTCCAGGAATTCCAGCTCTAAAAAATGGCCCAAAACCACATTAGAACAAACCCTGGGACAAGTTGTTTTAGTTAGTTTAAGATATTTAAGTATGTTTTGTTTTGAGTTTCCTATAAGAAATACGTTAATACATATTCAGCATGAGAGAATTCAGATCATGTGTGTGCTGACGTCTTTTAAGATTCCCAATCTTTCAAATCTTTTCAATACTTTCATCAAAGTACTTTTCTTCTTTTAGGAATACTTAAAATCATCCAGAACCTCGACTTTGCAATTGTTTATTCCTAAATTTTCCTATCTTTTGCCAACTTTGAGCCTACATATCTTATAGATTCATTCTTAAGAAAAAAAAGTGTAGCTTATTATAAATGATCAAGGAACTCCAAGGATCTTTTTATTTGTGGCAAAACTTTTTGACACAAGTTTTTGATGCAAACTGGGTCTGTGTTAATAAATGAATAAGAAAAACGAAACAAAAAACATTTTTTTATAAGTACAACCATTTTGTAAGAAACAGCAGGCTAAAATATAGGTCAGAATATTTTGCTATCTCCAAACTTATTGGAGATTGACACAGGACAGGTTATTCAATGGAAAGCCCTTTCCCAGAGTATTTCAAACACATTCAAGAAGGGCGGGGTTGATAAATTGCTGAAAATTCACTCCAAAGATATGAAACAAGCTCCAACTTAAACAGGGATCATTAACAAGGGTAAATTAATTTTGTTTCAGCCCCCAATCAAAAATGTGCCCTACCCCCTACTATTGCTAAGATGCTGTGCTAAACAATAAACAATTTTCAGCAGAGCAAGGAAGTTTCTACTGGTTGTATTTCTAGACCATTAGGAAAACAAATAGGCTAGGGGGGACATTGGGATGTCTCCTTCCTCTATCTGAAGACAAGACTACCATGTATCCCTCAGGGATGCAACTAGGAATTTTAAAAATCAAGGGTTAAAATTTTTGAAAAAATGCCCTGATAATTCCAAAGAAAGTTTTACAGTTTTGAATGGTTGTGAATTCAACAGGGTATTTTTCATAGAAAAGACGGCAATTAATCTTTTGGTGAAAATGAACCATTGGAAACTCTCCCCAGGGGTGTTATTTCACATTAAATATTGAGGGGGTTGTGATTGCATAAATTCTCCTTTCCAAAAACCTAGCCAAAGTGATAAAAAGCAGTAAGATTTTGCGATGGAAAATTCACTTCCAATACCAGATTTACATTGCGAGAGAATCTCTATGCTGTAGCCCCTCCTCCTAGTTGCACGCACCATAGATAACAACGAGAACCGTGCTCGCCGTGTGAATGCCCAGAAAATCATCCGCCCAAAAACGCTGAAACTTTCCCAGGGAGGAAAAGTAAAAAGTTATTACAGTTGGAACATACTACTAAGTAATTTTAGCTGCAACTCTAACACGGACGGAAGTTTGACATAAAATGAAGGAAGCCGAAAGAAAACATGAAACCACAAAACAACAATGGCCTAAATAGTGAATGGGATCGAAAGATTATTTCGTCGAATTATTCATAATTAACACGACGATTGAAACTAAAACATTCATCCAAGATCCTTGTCACTTCGTATCAAAAAAAATGCGGATATTAAATGGATAGGAAAACGATTTAAAATATAATGAAATATTGAATTTCTTACCGATATTTGCAGACCTGCCGTAAGCACACTTTCCCAGTAGTGAGGTAGACAGCGGGTTGCCCTCGTTAGACACCTGCACGCTTTTGTCGTCAATTTCTTTTGTTTTCTTTCTCAGTTTCAATTGTTTCTTCCTTTCAAAGTTATGTGTTTTTTCGTTTTTGATTAACAAAATGCCGCTGTAATCCTTGCTGCAACGGCCTAAACTAGGTAAGCTTTAGTATTTCCACGGAATAAAAGAAATGCAAATACAAAATTTCTGAGTTGATGTGGGATGACAAAAGAGGGATGTAAATTAACGTCATGAAATCATTGAGTAATGATTTCTGTTTCGAATTTTCCTTAAGGGGAATTGTTTTGCGTCATTGCAGAGCAACGCCAATATTTCTCGGAGGAATTTAGGGATCAGTCTACACAAGCCTACTAGATAAGAAAATGATCCTTAGCAACGCATAGCAACCAAAGTTGCAGTGGCCCAAGTCTTGCATATGCGGTAGTCGAGCTGCAGGCTTCAGTCTTGGTTGCTATGTCTGTGTTGCCAAGGGGAATATTCCTATCATGCATTGCGTGAAGTAATAAGATCCACTACATTTTTCGGAATCGTATTTTTGCAATCAGTTACACTCTTTTTTCTTTATAAGAATAAATTTCATAAAAATATTGAGGCTCAAAATCACCAAAGAACAATGGAAATTTAAGAATAAACAATGGAAAAGTGGAGGTTCAGAAAAACTTCAAGTATTCTTATAAAAGAAAAAGAGTGTATCAAAAATGATGATAAAGGATTGCGGTAATTATGGCATCACCAAGTAGGCCATTCTCATTCTACAGAAATTTAGAAACGTTGAAATTACCATTTCTTGCCCTTCGAACACGCTGCTGTCTGGTGGAGCCACCAGAGACTAGGCTACAGGTTTGGCCTGATGATGACTGTCATGATAAAATCAGTTTTATTTTGACCTTTCATTAGTCAGAATCAAATCGTCAATTAGATTCATTTAGAACTTTCGAAAGCATCAGACAGTGACGAGACAGCATGATTAAAAATAGAATTGATAAGACGTGATCTGATTGGCTGATAGCTCCTGTCTAATGTGCAGACGATCTCTCATTGGACAGGTGCTAGTAATAAATGAAATCGTGGGCAAATGCTTAATTTTACTGAGTCAAATCCATTTAAGAAAGGGGAACTCAACTTCCATCATAAATTAAGTTTCAAATCTCAATTGGTGATTGTCCACACGAGAAAAATGTTCGGTTCTTTCCACTTGAAAACCCCCAAAAACCCTGGATGGTGTGGCCTAGAGATGTCATCACAAATCTTCTAAAGCAAATGAACTCATGCGAAGCCATAAAATCTTGACCCATAATCCATTTTCGCTAATTTGATCACCTTTACATAATGATGCCTCGGGCTATCTTTGGTGGTCTTCTGCGCAACATCTAACCTGCATACTCACTGCGAATTAATATTATTCAGGTGTCCCGGATATAGGAATGGGATTGTTTTAACCAATGAGGAAGTTGTTTAATCTAGCAAGGCTTTTGGCTTTTGCTAACAGTATTAGAAGACTCTTTATGTTTTGCTATAAGGTCGTATGTTTTTATTTTAAGTGTGAGTTCTACTTCCAAGTTGTCTGAGTATTCACAAGTTGAAACTTTGAAGAAACAAAGATGAAAAATTGAGGTATGGAGATTATTTTTTGGTTTTTTGTCTGGAATCGTTTGCCTTTTTGAAAAATAAGTTAGATCTATTTCCTTGTTGCACAGTTTTCAGGGCCTAAAGTTCATCATTTTTTGTAACTCTCTTTGTACTTCTTACCTCCTTTAGGAATATATTAAGGTCGCTTATGGTTGTTTTATGAAGATTGTTGCAATATACTACTATTAGGTTTCAAGGGATTGTCCTTTTAGAACTGAAAGTTTCATAACAATTTCTTGAAGCTTGAGATTGTAGCTAAATTGATGAATTGATCAGAAATGCCAAGAAAACACTATTCATGTCAATAGTTGTCCATCTTTCCACAATCTGTTAAGCTTGATGGGTCCTTACCAGAGTTAAAAAAATATTACGGTCGCATAGTCATTGACTAGAGGAAGGTTGAAGTGTTAATAAACCCAAAACGTTTTTTTTTTTAAATTCGAAAGAAATTGCCGATTTAAGGGGTTTGTCGAAAAGTTTTTTGCTCTATTGTGTTTATTTGCAATGTTATGAGGGTTCGAAGTAGCCAAAATCAGCTGTTTTCTGAAATCAAACCGCGGACTTTCAAAAGGTCTTGGGAGAGGAGCTTGATGCCGGAATCTACGTCATAAAAGCATGGTCAAAAATGAGAAATGGAGGAAGATTCCAGGATATTCTAATAAAATGGTTTGAAATTACCATATAGCTAATAGCATTGCTGCATTGAAATCGTTTTGATGCTTATTGTTATTGAAAATAAGTTTTTCTTATCTCTGTATGCAAATCACTGCTAAAAATTCCAAATACAAAACCTAATCTATGTCAGGAAGAACCTAGGCTACTGCAAATATTTCAAGGAGGAAGATGAAGATTTTTCTGTACTCTGGTTCTTACTGTGCCACACTTCAATTTCAGTATTTTCTATTTTTCTATTAACCAACTAATGTACCTATTCAACAAGTGTAATGTTTCAAATGTAATGTTGGAGCCCATAGAAGGTAAATTGTACATCTCAATTAATGCACTTAATACACTTTAAATGTAGTACACCTTACATCTTTAGATTGGTGTAATCTATCTGATGGTTGCGTAAGCACGAAATTCAGAGTAGCAGAAGGATATGTCTGTTTTGTAATGTGTTCATTTTTTTAAATAATTGCTCTAACCTAAGTATATCGAGCATGGTAGCCAAGATAGGCCCTCTTTACTCGAGGTCGATATAAAAATGTTGTCCTAAAGCTGGAACTTTGACAACGATTCAAAACTCGATCCAGTCTCCCTATTTTGCCATTTATCAAAGTTCTGTTCCCCTATATATAAACTGTATTCTGGCCTTCCTTGGCTGCATGATTGTTGCAAAGAAGGAGGAAATACAATGACTCAGCAGCTCAGAAGAATAGTCTGAGAAGCTCGACGTTGGATGCTAGAATCGAATTTAGGATGTATTGACCACCGAATAAGATTGAGGATAATCTCCCTTTCCTTAAATAACTGAAATATATTGAATTTTGATTCTAGTTTTAAATCTGACCTAAACTCCTCACAACGTGCAATAAGGATGGGATAATACCCGGTGTAAGCTGCAATGTGAATGATAAATGGGATTTAGATGGAATGCCCTCCTCGGGGATTTCTGCATGATCATGCAATGACATTCTTCGCCTGCCATGTCACTGGCCACTGCAGGCCTAGGCCCTAATCAAAACTCAATTTCATGTTACGGCATGCAACAAGCAAATACTTCCTTGTACCACATATTATCCAACTTTTTGTTCAGCAAACTTCTGAGGGGATCATTATTAAAATAAGTTTAACTTTACCTTTTAAACGCTATCTCTGCCACTGAAATTAGGGGTGTTGTTTTTTATATATATTTTCCTTTTAAATCTCAAACTGATTAATCAATTATGGTATACTTTTTTAAATTTTTATTAGTTTAATTTGAACAATTGTAAAAAGTTTTTAAATGTGGTGAAAGTACGCATACATAGCATTTGATTGAGTTTTAAAAAGGCCTAGGCCTAATGAAAAGCTAAATAAAGGGTAAATTCATTCAGCGCCGCAGTAACTTGGAGTGGTTTTTATTTCTTGATAACTAGGCCTAATGGTTTGGTTTTTGGTATGTCTCTAGGCTAGCAAACCCTTTAATCACTATTACAGCGTGATTATGACTAATGGACTACAGCTACTGTATGTAATAGTTCATCATGGGTACTGTGGTGATTAATCACTATTGTGGTGTTTATTTTACACTAGTATTAGTATTGACAATACTGTGGTCGATCATCACTTCTTTGGTGGTGGTGTTTCTGCTCTATCGTGGTTGCTAATCACCCTAATCGCCACTTTAATGGATAAAGATCGTATTTTAGCTACAAAGTGGTTTATCATGTGCAATGTGGTGATTAATCACTATTGTGGTGTTTATTTTACACTAGCACTTGCACTACTGTGGTGGAAAATCACTATAATCACCACTATTATGGATTAACATGCGTACTTTAATGGTGTATTATATCTACTTCTGTGGTGGGTTATCTTTCTTTGATGTGTTGGATATTCTGCACTATACGCTCTTTTACCGGAAATGGCTGCTGATTGGTTACAATAATTTTCCTTGGTTTCGCCATGGCAATGATTTGTTCACATTATAACCGGTTAGGTAGCACAAAACTCCACTGATTGGCTGAGGACAGTTTTTCTTAGTTACAGCGCAGTAAAGATCCACAGCTACTTATCTACGTTTCGGTTTAAGACCATGTATGTTTGGATTAACGTGGTGGTGCTGTGGTGCAGCTATCACCGTGACGAGGCAAAGATAATGGAAGAAGGTTTCCAAGATGAAAATAGTGATCATTGTGATCACAGAGTAGTGATTTCAGGTTACCTTGCATGTGTTTGCTTACTAAGTGGAAGACTTACCTCACCCCAGAGTATACCATACCCTCTCGATCTTGAAGGAAATTGAGATCCACTCTTGCCACATAAAATCAGGCCTTTTGAGCCGGGTTGGAAACAATTTCGAAGTCAGTAAAAAATTATTCGTCGGGAAGGAGTAAGGCTAATCCGAAAAACGGGTTTGGACACTACACTCTTTTTTTTTATAAGAATAAATTTTATAAGAATAATGAGCCTCAAAATCGGTGAAATTTAAGAATATTTTAAGAATATTGCGAGGCTCAGATCCCATGGAAAAATTTTTTAACGAGTGTTTCTTTACTTCTGAATTGGTGTGCTTTTTACCGGGAATGGTTTAAATACATACACTCACCTAAATTTTGATGCAAGTGTCGATGAGCTCTGTTTTACAGGAAATACATAAGGATATTGTTCTGTTATCTACCATATTTGTAATACTGTAGGTGTGCTTTTTTGGCATTTATGACAATAATAACAATTTATTGCTATATCCGTGTTTTCTGCCATAAGAATAATTTAAGAATATTCTGAGGCTCAAAATAGCAAAAAATTAAGAATATTGAGGCTCAGAAAAAAATTAGATATTCTTATAAAAAAAAAAGAGTGTATTGGAATAACACCTTTCAGAATTTAGGCCCATTTACATTTCAATTATAAAATGGGCTGTTTATCGCACTTATTCTGATCAATATTTTCTCATATTTAAATGATATTCTAAAAGGTGCAACACTTATCAATTAGAAAAACATTGTGGTTACTTGAAAGTTTCCTAGGGGTGACAAAAGCTTACTCAAATGGCACCAGGAGTGGAAATAAAAGGCCACCCCTTGCCACCCCATCGCTACGGGCATGCATAAAAATCTTCTTCAATGTCCACCATGTGCGTGATTTCGTGCTTGGTATAATCAGGTTTCAAGATTTCCTGCACGCATTGGATTTCGGTTAACCACAAGACCGTAAGACCGGTAAATGCACTTTAATCCTCTTACAGCCCACCACAAGATTTACGATCAAGGATTGCAATCTTGATTTTTGCATCTGCAATGTCATTAATTAGCAATCGAAAGAGTCGATGGTTAGTAATTGGACCAGGAAATATCAGGGGTGGGCACACCGTGAATTCTCTTCATCAAATAGATGAAAAGGGGGTTAAAAGCTGGGGCTTCATCTACGGGTCAAGTCCAAGGCTGGCTTGAGGTCCAAAAATCTTCCGTTCTTCACTGCCCCGTCCCCGGCTAGTTCTATATACTGGAACCGAGAATATTGGAATATGGAACTTGGAATTGTGAGAACCGGGGAACGTAAATCTCTAAAAAAGGGAACATCGCAATGGCACTTCCTATCGCAATGGCGTTTACACCAATGGAAAGGGCTGCCTTCCTACAACCCCCACACCAAGCTCTTAGGTTCCCTGAGTTAGCAAAATAGCCCTAATAAAAGTTTCATCAGAACGTGGATTTCTCCTGCAGTCTGACTTTCGCAAAAGTCTCAAACATTTTGCAGTGGGATTTTTTAGGCCTTTTAGTAAGTTAATTTGTAGTACACGCATTTTTTCATAAGCAATTTCAGCTTGAGCTCAGTACTGAAAATTGCTTAGCTAGAGGGCGAATTTGAGTACTAAAAATTGCTTAGCAATTGCTTAGCTTTTCATACTTCATGGCCAAAGAAACTCTGGTACGAAGATTTAGCATAGTTGTTGAACGTTGCAGTTGTTCAATCCCAGTTGTTCAGTCCCAGCTCTACTCTGGGAGATAATTCACTAACAGCATCTCTTGTTGAACTGGGTGGTAGGGGGAGTATTATGGCCCATAAACGCCAGACAAAACTGTTACTTTACTGGAAAAACTGTTGCTTCAGTGGACAAAACTTTACTTCAGCGAGTAAAACTTTTACTTCACTGGACAAAACTTTACTTCACTGGACAAAACTGTAATCAATCTGAACCTAGAAAATAGACGAGCATATTCCGGGCTAAAGTCTCGTTAAGAGGAATCTGGAAAGTTTCTCAACTTGTTTGGTTTACACGAAATGTCCAACCAAAGTTTCTTAAGATTTGAAAATCTGGCCCTACGGTTTCTTATAAATGGCCTTTTTACAAAAACAATGCGTCGAAATGTATCGAAGCGAATTTTTAAATTCCACAGTTAAGTGGTGAAACTTGTCCCGCCCACCTCTGAAACTGAACCATCTTGATTGGTTTTGTATTGGCTGTGAGCGTCAACAGGGTTTTATATTTTGAATTTTTTGAGTCTTTTTCATCTTGATTAGTTTTTTTATTGGCTGTGGACGTCAGGGGGATTTTACATATGTCTCGATTACCACACAGAACGTTTGTTAATCGATTTTAAGAAAGTGACCTGCCCCACGCGCGTTCTTTTCTATAAGCAATTGCTTTGTGTGCAGGTCAGTACTCGACAAGACTAAGAGCTTAAGCAATTCCAGAACTGGATAGCAGATTGTAAGGCAATGTATGTTTTAGTTCTGATCCAATTAGCAAAGAAAATCTTGCAGTAGCTATAGGAAAGTTGGTTACAGTGGATATTAGTACCCAGGGTTTGCAGCGAAGACATTTGTTGGACACCATCTTGTGATACAGAACTATAAGGGACAAACTCTAAGGTGAAAAAAGCTATGCAATTGCTAAGCAATTTGGGTACTCAAATTTGCCCTCCAGCTAAGCAATTTTAGTACTGAGCTCTAGCCGATGTTACCAAAACCGACCTGAATGACCATTCTGTTCCAAGTAGCCTAACTAAGGAAAATAAACGCATTTCTTTTATAAGCAATAGCTTTATAAGCAAGTCAGTACTCGACAAGACAAAAATTTAAGCAATTCCAGTACTGGATCGAGGAATGCTAAGCAATTTGAAAATTATTGTTAAGATCCTATTGGCAATGAAAATCGTGCAGCAAGCTATAGAAAAGTAGGTTTAGTGGATATCAGTACCCTGGTACACTTTTTTATGCAAGATACCATTTACATTTGTCGTACAAAAACTTGAGAGATAGTATTCTAAGAAACAAATCTTCAAGTATGAAAAGCTAAGCAATTGCTAAGCAATTTTTAGTACTCAAATTCGCCCTCTAGCTAAGCAATTTTCAGTACTGAGCTCAAGCTGAAATTGCTTATGAAAAAATGCGTGTACTACAAATTAACTTACTAAAAGGCCTAAAAAATCCCACTGCAAAATGTTTGAGACTTTTGCGAAAGTCAGACTGCAGGAGAAATCCACGTTCTGATGAAACTTTTATTAGGGCTATTTTGCTAACTCAGGGAACCTAAGAGCTTGGTGTGGGGGTTGTAGGAAGGCAGCCCTTTCCATTGGTGTAAACGCCATTGCGATAGGAAGTGCCATTGCGATGTTCCCTTTTTTTAGAGATTTGCGCTCCCCGGTTCTCACAATTCCAAGTTCCATATTCCAATATTCTCGGTTCCAGTATATAGAACTAGCCCCCCGTCCCCCAGCCTTCACATAGATGCTAATCACGAATATAGAGTAAAGACGAATTGTAAAACTAAACAAAGAAAGAAAAGAAAAGGATTTATCTGCTGAAGACATTGTTGTGGTTATGAAGCATGTGGAAACGTTTGATCAACTCCTGAAAGACTTCTCTTATTTAACTTCCCTGTTCATGGAGTCGAAGACAGGTCGGTGAAAATGGCGGTCATTTAAGATCAGATTTGTTTGTAGTTCGTGAAGAAACGTTTCAGTAAGTATTTTGACACCTGTTAAGGGGTTATTTGTTGATTGGTCAATTGGTGAATTATCAGAATTATATTTCATGTAGTATTCTGGAGGCTCTGTATGGAGCGAGGTACAAGGAAGGCCTAGATCAATCCTTATTCGTTCCTTCCTGGGAATGTTGGACGAGACTAGTTAATATTGGTAAACGAAAAACAACACGACTTCCATCTCATCTTTCATTTGCAAACATGGAGCATGAATTGAGCAAGAATTGCCGTTAGCTACTCTTGGTTTCGAATTTGTAAGCCTGGCCGGAGGGGAAATATCAGATTTGGAAATCTCGTACGCTTTAACCAATAATCTTTGGAAATCTTTAGAAGCCTAAAACATTTTAGTAGTATGACCTGAAATTCTTAATTGGCTTTGAAAATTTCGTCGTCGCATTGCAACTACTTGCTGCTCCACTGGCATCACTAAAACACACCCCTTCGCATTATCTGATCCTCTGATAGAATCTTAGCCTTTTCCCAAAATAAACCACTTTAAGAAGTGTGTACTACAGATTTCCAAAGGTCACTGTCCGTGACGCAGGCTAATAGAATCTTTACTTTACATCTGATCTGGTTGACTGCTCGTTTTGTATCTTTCGGTTAGATTCACAATGGTTTAGCAGATGGAATTCTTTACAATTTTCGGTATTTATTTTATCGATCGTGATCTAACTATTGAATTACGTTTGATCATGGTTTTTCCTCGTTGCTAATTTCGAAAACAAGAACAATGTCATGTTGTCTGAAATATTCAATCGTTGAATGATCTTGATTTACCATGTTAATTAAAGTCTCTTCGTGAATTTGAGCATTTGAAAAACTGATTTACTACAGCAGCACTGATTTGCAAATTTTGAAATTCAATCGTAGATCGTCTCAAAGGTTAGAAGTGTTGCTGCAAGATGGAGGTGCCTTCCAAGAAAATGGAGGAAATCTACGCGATTCCGGTCAAATACATAGAGAGCTGGCTGGAATTGAAAGAAAGTAAAGGGGTTAGTTTGGATTTATCAGACTTGAATTTCGATATCTTTTGATGGTTTATGTTTGCAAATCTGTTCTGATTTTGGAAAGTGCCTGAAAAGCTAGGCCAAGACGGGACCAGTCAAAACATGCTTATATCCTGCTGTGGCAATATTGACTCTTGGTTCACAGTTTTATCTGAAAAGTTTATTGATATTGACAGGTATAGTTTGAAATTTTGATTATTGGATATTGAACATGACAGACCCTTGAGAAGCTCGGGGCATTGGCTGTGGAGCTAAGGGCTGGGGGGCGTGTAGCCCCCAAATATTACCCAAAAGACAACGCAGTGGGCGTGGTCAAAATAGGCGTGGTCAATATTTTGTAACAGGCCCCCTTCCCCAAATGCAATATATGCTCAACAGTCCATGGGACCTAGGGGATATATTCCACCATAGCAGCCAGACTAAGAGATTTTACGTCATCAAAGAAATGTCATATACTACTTTAATACAGTTCAGCCCCCTAGTCTGTGATTCCTTCCTATGGGCCTGCATGGAAGTTTATGATTAAGGGCTGATGATAGATTTATGAAATTTGATAATGTATGATCCTCGATAGATGATTGATATTGGATGATCAAAGGTTACTGATTGATAGATGATAAGTAAGAAATTATTGGTTATTAATTTTTAATGATTAATGATTGATTTCCCATAATAGATGATTGATGTTTGATTATTTTGATTCATGATTATATCTGTCGGGAATCAACAATCATCAACAATCAATTAGCCATCATCTGTAATTAATAATCACTCATTGATAATCAATCTCGATGAGGGGACCATTTACTACCCAATGACCAGGTCTGTGATAGGTCCATCTCCAATCATCAGTGACCCATCATCATTAATCACTCATCAAACATCAATCAACATACAATAATTGATTAGCAATCATGATAAATCAATCACTCCTCCATTATGGATGGTTGATGGCTGAGAAATGGCAATGGATGTGAAAATTGATCATTGAGTATTGATCAGTTAAAGTTGATCATTGATCATTCCTATTTAACATTGATCTGTAATTATAGCGACTAATGTCTGAATTGATGCTTGATCATTTTATGAATGCTGATAGGCAGCCAGTGCTTGACATTTTGTCATTAATTATGAATAATTTCCAATCAAGGATTACTGTTGTATTATTGACCATTCATGGCTAATCATTGATCAATTGAACAATGATGACAGTAGCCGCAGCAGCCTTTAAAAAATGGGGGAATTAGGGGTTGGTCAAGACTTTCAGGACCTTAACCAGGCCCTAAATTGCTCAAACATCTTTCTTTGATTCTGGTCGATAATCTAGGATCATCTGTGGCAAAAGTGGGGACTCTAATCGCCTATGGGGCCCCCTAAGTATGATGAATATATTTATTTAACATTATTTAACAAATATCACTCTTTCAGTTTGTAGAATATTGGGTGGTGCTGAAAACTCATTACATGTTCCTCTTCAAAGATCAGAATACACATTGCAAAGACCAGGTTAGTTGATTCCTTTATTTCTCATTTACATAGATTGGCTTCAAACATTTACAGTATGCCACACCCATAAGATATGAATAATGCAAACCTGCAGCTGCTGACTCGAAAATTATTTCATATTTTATAATTAATCTTGCTATATCAACATTATTGGAACTATAGTGTAGCCTTGACCCAGTTTTGGGTAGGGAAATGCCACCCAAGAACCGAAATGTTAACCATATTTATGACAAAGTTTTAAAAATGTTTACCCAAATTTACAAAAACCTTTGAAATGGAAACCCAAACCCACATTCTAACCATGTTTTGAAAATTTGAGACCCATAGTTATACCAAAATCTTGAAAAAGGACACCCATATTTATACGAACCGAAGAAAAACAACACCCATTTTGGAGGCACATCCCCTGTACCCCAACCCCCCCTCCAAGCCTTGATTATGGGTTTTTATGAAAATCACTTGTTGGCAAAGGAAAAAAGTAAAGCAATAAAACAGGAATTGAGGGGACATTAAAAGGGGGGTTTGGTGTGGTTCATCAGGTGCCAGGGGAACTAGGGTCATAAGAATATTTGAACGAGTCTTTAGAAATGGACAAGGAGCCTGGGACCAACTTTTATTCAAGAAGATCTATAGATCCCTAACCCTATTACAGTAGATGGAAGGCCTTGGTTTTCTTAGAGTGACCAGGAGTTACATATTCCTTGTGAAGCATCTTGTGCATAACATAACATTTTTAGTTCTTCTGTTTTTATGGGGGCTCTCCCTCGATTAGTTTACATACTTGGAGAGCTCCTCCTTAGTTAATCAATCTTAAATACAATCATGTAATGTCTTTTCCCTATTTTTCGTTTTACTTGGTGGTATGAAGTCTTAAGTTATTTTTCGAATTGTAAATTTTCCTAATTGTATTGTAATTTGTTTAGAATTGTATTTAAGATTGATTAATAATTCAATGAAAACTGAATAGTGCATTGCATTGATTTTCAATTTTGATAGAATTAACTGAACTCCTCATTTTCTAGTACGTTGGATATCTGAATATTGAAGTTGGTGAAACAAAATGCACATCAAAGAAAAAAACAGATTTCCTGGTTGAAATATCAAAAAAGAAGAAGTTCCATTTTAGGGTATGATTTTTTGTCTTGATATTTCTACAAGTATTTAAGAGGAAGTTGGAAAGGGATGTGGTTGATATTTAGCTCAACCATGTTTTTGCAAGGGGAGACATGGAAGTATTATGCACTTGAAACATAGACAGGAAAAACCTGTAACTAGAAGTGTCTCCGTTTTTTACCAATACAATCCATCCAAGACGAAAAATCATCCTAAATTGTTCATACCCCTAACTTGTTTACCCTTCTCCCTACCCCTAAATTGTTTAGCCTTCTCTCCATACATTTTCAGCTATTCAAAATGCATTTTCCTTTCCCTTGAAAAATGCAGAATGTCTATAAAAGTATACATTGTTTTTAATGGCATCAGAATATGGAATGAAATTCCACTTAAAATTTGTCAATATCAAATAAAACATTATTTTAAAGGTATATTTTTCTATGGTTACTAGAACACTCTCAAAAATATTAAGATTCTACAAACCTCTGACTCGTCTTCCCCTAACTCTCTTTTTACTTTCTTTTTCTTTCATCACCTCAATTTTTCATTATATCATATATTGCTGTTATGTTCTGTTCAAAGTTTCAATTCAAATCTTGTAAATGATTTACTTAATAATTTAATCTATATGCGTGTGATAATTTTGTTTTAGTTTAGCTTCAAACTTGTTTACACTTTAATTTCAATATCAAAGAGGCCTAAAAACCTTTATGATCATCTGAAGAATAGAAGATAACACTTCCCCGCACAATTTCTTAACCACCCTTAGCATATAAACCAGTTGTAAATACAATATATTTATCTATCTCCCGGTGAGTGGGTAACCACGAAACGGGCCTGTCGAGATAAAGAGTTTTGTGTTTTGAGTCTCTTTCTTTCTTGTGAATTCATAGAATTTCACGACATTTTATTGAAAATTATTTTTTGATGTATACTTAAATAATTACCTGTAAGATTGTTGTTCGATTAAAGGGATTTGATTTGATATTATTTGACAAAGAAATTACGCAGCAACCTTAGATTGGTTTCTCATTGGACTTTTATTCATCATAGGAATGAAAAATAGGCTCTCTCTCCAAAATATAATCTCTGCAGAGGAGATAAGGGTTTAAATGAACTGGCATCTCCGCCTGGTTAAAGATTAATCTGGAATTAGAATAAAGGGGTATCAAATAAATGATCTCAAAATGTAGACTGGATCGAGCATCTTTTGTTCTGAAATGAAGTCATTGGCTGTCATATTGGTAGGTGCTAGGTCCAATTCAATACATCGAGATTCCATTAGGAGCTGCTTTTATTTCGATGATTGTTGGAAGGTTATGAATGCTCAGCACAGGACTGAATAATCGTACAACAATTGTTAGCAAAGAATACAGGCAATATAATTTCTTTGGCAGCCATATTAGGAGGCCAAATGCAAGCCAAAGCAATTGGCTTCAACATCTGAATCCAGAAACAACAAAATGCTCGATCCAGTTTTTATTTTGCGATCTGTTGATCGAATCCACTTCTGTGATCAATAAAATTTCTCAATAGCCGTCTTTTGCAATTTTTTACATATCATATGACTAAGTCTCATCATCCCTTCACCACCCAGCAAACGTTAGGCATAATGCTAAACAACAGTGCTCTTTTTTTTAAGAAAAACTCTATAGATTATAGTGTTATTATCCCACTATGCATGACACTTTCAGTAAAAACTATACACATTTTGCCAAAAAATTAAGAAGAACCTAAGAATAAGCTGAAGCTGGCCATTTTTAGATCAATATATAATGATTAGAAATAACCATGAGGCTAAGAAAATATTATAAAACATGCTAATTGGTGATACCCTTGTGTGTTTGACAGGACAGGAAAGTAAAAATATTCAACAATTCTACACAAATGATAGCAAAACAGGCTTACAAAGCACTAAAAATAAGAACAATTTAAGAAAGTTTAAATCTTAAAATTGAAGAAAATTTATGAACAGCCAGCTTCAAATCGAATTTACTGGCTCTTATATATTCTGATATAGCTTTATAAGTGGTGTAGGCCCAGGGAGCCAAGAAGTTTCGAAAGGTACAAAAGCAAGTAGCGATTTTATGAATGCATATACCTAATTCAAGTGAAATCAATCAAGAGCTAGAAAGGTGTTATCCCTTCTGGAATCTCCACGAAAGCTTAGGATATTGTTGAGCAGATCTTAGGAATTTAACATCTAGAGAAGTGAGAGAACTGGTAAGAAAACTCCTTATCAAAACAAATCATGCTGAGTCATCGGTTGAACTTAACATTTTCCTCATTTTTCACAGGCAAAACATGATGTTCTACAAAAAAGATGGATTTATGCCTTAGAACTCGTTACAAAGGTAAGATATGTATAATTCTGATGTTTCATGTTAAATTTTTGTATTTTGTTGTTATTAACAAGGTTTCATTTCAGTATGGACTATAATAAGTAATGTAAACTATGATGTAATAATAATGTAATGTAATGAATAACAAAAAACGTAAAGTATCAAATTTTCTTAACTGCATTGCAATACGTTTGGCTATAGATAGGCCCTATAAATGCACTTTAATGGATTCTTTAGAGATTCTTATTCTACAAATTATGATGATTTTTGTTTTTCTTAAATTCTTTTGGGGCAAAAATACATCTTTTGGTATAAAGATTCAAAAAATGTCTTCGCGACGTTTTTGCGATGACTTTGGAAAGCCTTCAAACTTCAATATCCAATACTATTCTAAAGCTCGTTTGATTGTTATTTATTTTATTCCGTTTAATGATATAATTTTTCAGGCTGAAGCTCCTGGTCCCTTGCCGGGTGACCCTGATTTCAAACCACCCAGGACAATTACTCCAAGTCCTAATAAAATGAAACCTCGTCGAGGTAAAAAATTTGGATTTTTACTTTTAACTTTTTATTAACTTAATAGCAGAAATTACGGTACGGTAAGGTAAGAATTGTAGCTGTATGTTGATTATATAAATCGGTCTACGGCCGGCTGGTTACTTAACATGATTAGGAATTACGTTTCGTTTAATGTTGTAATTATGGCAGAATTTCAAATTCATATAACCTAGTCCTACTAAAGAAGACAATTGAACAGAAGAATCCTAGTTCTTGTTTCCTTATATAAGCTGGTTCCTTAATGAATGAAGCGTGTAGGCCTTATTAAAGAATGAATATAGATTATGGCGAGAGAATTAGAAGAATAGCAAAAAATAATAACTACTAAAGCTTTGTGTTTGACACTCATCAGAGCAAGGAGTTAGTAGTTATTATGTTTCACTATGTTTCAAATTTTTCGCGCCATCCCCTTGTTCTTTACCGAAAAAAGACTGTTCAAACATAGATTAATGACGATGAAGCCCCACCCCCTTTCATGGTAGATGTTTGATTAATTGCAGCCCACTCCGTGGCGGTGATGAACTACGATCCTTCAGCATATTCACCAGCGGTCTCTAAGAGTCCAGACAGTCAACCACAAGGAACAGCATCCGCTGGTAAAAGACCCGCTCGCCTTTCTCTGCAATTGGTAATTATTCTCTTATCTGCTCAATTTCAATTTTCCTCCTTGTAAATTTTGATTTTCACTCTTGGGGACGTCCACTCTAGAGGATGTTCAGGACTGTGGTTCAATATTCCCAATTAGAGGGATATTATCAGTACTGTGGAGGCATACAATTAGTGCTCTGGAGGGATAACATCCAGTATTGTGGTGGATGTTAAGTACTGTTAGGGATACCATCGGTACTTGGAACTCCCTTCTGATTGGCCAATTTCAGTGTACACTAATTCGATATGTTTAATTTCCCTTCTCTTTCTGACGTACTACAGAGATGAGTATCAAACAAGCTCTAGTTGTTATTTTTTCATTTTGTTTCTGACTTTTCTAATTACATTACTTTTCTTCTTCAATTGAAAAATTTTATGGAAATGAGCTTTTTCTTTCTACACTCCTTTGAAATATAAACATCATTAAGTTGAAGTGTTGTCTGATCAACACTGCTTAGGAGTCACGTCCATTATTCTGATTGGGTTTTAAATTCTCATAATGGAGGACATGGTTGTTTCAGCGCAATCTTATGTGTTTGTTACAGACTAGACAGCTAACCATTGATGAAACAGAGCCAGAAAAATACGACGAAGTATTCATTCCGCCAAGGTAAGATTGTTGTTGTTACAAGTTTCATGCTGTTGGTGATGTATTTTCATTCTTATACGGGATACCCCAACACCGTGCATTTCATATGTGCATTGCAATATGAGGTTGACTGACAAGGAAAGAAAGGTCGAAACATTTTTGGTAAAGGGGGTTGATTTATTCAAATATTTATTAGCTAGAGGGCTTACGTAACTCAAAAATGGAAATTAGTATTATCGGTTTAGGTATTGAAATAAGTAGTTTTGGTTTTCAGAGAAAAGTGCCCAATACATGATAGTAGAGCGTAAATATTCTAATTGACAGAAATGATACAAGAAACTACACGTTCATCTCGACAAGCCTGTTTCGTGATTTCTCACTCATCGGGAGATGTACCTCTTGAAAAAAAAATTTGCCTCTTTTGAAATAAGCAGTTGTTTATATTTGTGGAAATTAATTTTCCTTTTTGTTTCTAGCTGGTTTTTCGATAACTTATCAAGAAACGAAGCAATCAGATTACTGGACGATCAGAGAATTGGAACGTATTTATTACGAAATACCGAAAGCATTAAATCTCCTGATCATTACACGTTATCGATCAAGTATGAATTTCATTCCCTCGTTATTTCATTTCATCTTCATATAAACAGAGTAATATTTACTGATATTACCTTATTATCATTCCCAGGGGGTACAAAGTATGAAATTGGGTCAAGGGTGTTCCTCTCGTATTGTATTGAGAAATATTTACCTGTTTTAGCTTATCATCATTTGTGCCAGGTAGTAGGATGAGTTTCAATCTGTCTCTACTCAATCGTGGACATGATAGTCACCACTTATCATGACAAGCCTTTGATATTTAGTAGGGCCTACTAAATATCAAAGGCTTGTCATGATAAGTGGTGACTATTATGCCAACGATTGTGTCAGAAACAGCCTTAAGACCAAATGTATTTACTCAATCTCTCTCTAGTTATAACCTGTTATAGCCTTCTATATGCTGTAGCCCCAGGGCCCTTTTGTCACCTTAGGGATCCCTGAATAGAGGGTAACCGATAAACTGATAATTAATTATGATAACTATCTTCACGATGTTTTCAATAAGAAATGTTTTTATATCGCAGAGATATCGAACGGATAAAACATCACAAGATAAACCCTCTCCCGGATGGCTGTTACTTTGAAGGAGCTCCGGTATGTCAATGATATTTATTAGATCAGGGGCGCATCTAAGGGGGGGGGGTGATGGGGATTGTAACCCCTGCCCTTTTTATTAAGGAAGCTAATTTGCCCTATTTTCGTCAGGCTAGTCATTCTGAATTCCCCATTTCAAAGAGAAATTGAAGGATTTTAAGCCATTTTGAAGCCTCAGAAATGTCAAAATCTCAGGACTTTCCGGGGGCTCTGCCCCCTTGACCCCTACTTGAGTCCTTCCCTGCCCTTTTTTGCGGCTAAAACCCCTGCCCTCCAAAATTCCTAGTTGCGCCCCTGTAAATTTTAAATTTGTTGGGTTTCTCGTTGTAATGGTTGATACTCGCTGTAATTTTTTTATCATTCACTTATAATTTTGTGATTTTATGAATGAAATATCTTATTACTGCGACAAATCTTTTAGAAAAAACAGAGAAAGTGGGATATTGACCGAGTGGCACAAGCTTAAGGGACGAGGGGTGCCATTACCCTGCTAAGAACGGCTTTCACAGTTCGTTAAGAATAAACTTACTTCTTATTTTAAACGTGCTTTAGGGGCCGATTATATGAGAGTTTTCAGCCCGGCTAAACGGGCTGAAAACGCAGCCTCTCTCAGCAGTCAAGTCTTTGTAAAACTGAGATTGCGATTATATGAGAAATGTTCAGCCCGGGCTGAAAAGCCAGCCCGGGCTGAAATTTCAGCCCTCCTTGAGCTAGGCGGGCTGGGATTTTCAGCCCGGGTAAGCAGGCTGAGATTTTTCATATAATCGCAATTTTTTCCAGCCCGGGCTGAGAATTTAGTTTGCGCAAGCGCATTTAGAGTACAGTTCGTGCCAAAACAGCAACAGGAAGCTTGTTAATGATGGCGGAATCAAGTTAAAGTAGCAAAGAACGCTTCCAGTGGAAAACAGGAGAAAAAAGATGCCAGTAAAAATAAAATGTTATTCCTATAAGCAAACATTATTAGTCTGTAAATTTGATAATTCAGATCTAATAAGGCACTGAGTTGGAGAACGAATAAGGACATCATTTTCTGTGCCAAATTTACAAAGCCATTTTGAAGTTTGAAACTTCCACGATTTTGGCGCGAAAGCTGTCGTAAATTCCAGCCCGGGCTGGCAACTCTCTTATAATCGCACGCCAATTTCACCTCGGCTAGCCAGGCTGAAATTCCAGCCCGGGCTGAAAACTCTCATATAATCAGCCCCTTATTCTCTCTATTCGTTCTGATTTCTGATTGATTTCCAGAACGCGCCATTCCACAACCCACTTGAAGCGATATCATATCTGATGAAATCGAAGTATCACGTGCTGTGTCCTCAGCCAATGCAAGGGCCCGAAGGTAACTGCTTGAAGATTATGTAGAATTATGCAGTTTTTCAAGGACAAGTCTGGGCTTGTAAGAAAGGAGACTGGCTCTATGTAACTCAAAGTTTCATGCTGTCGCAATCATCAGATAAACTATTCTCTGTCTGTTGGTTTCAAGAGCATGATACTTGAAGTTACAGAGAGCCAGTCTCCATCATTGTCTCTCATCTAACACAAAGTTGATTAGCTCTGGACTTCTTTTAAATATGCCTCATGAAACTCGTTGATTATTACAATTTATCTAACAATTTTCCATGATTTGCTTTAAAATTTATAGCATTAAATGTCTAAGTCACAATTCAGCCCCTTGATCCTTTGCTATTGTGTTGTTCTTATATTTCAGTGCGGCTTTCAGGAGATGGCCAAGAGGATGAGACAGACTCTCTCAACGAATCAACTTCAAGTAAGAAAAGAAACGCTTTAAATGTTTTTATAAATGCTTTTGATTTTATTGCACTCTGAGACTGATCAAAATAGATCAAGCAGAGAAAATTCTAAAGAGGCCTAATGGAAAATGAGCTCCCTCTGCCTCCATTGTAAGGCAGATGCCGAAATTCTTACATGAAATGTCAATCTTTCTCCCTGAGTGATAAAAAACAGTTCCACTTTAGTTTGAAGCACATTCTTGGTTGTCTAGAAAATGCTGACCCATAACAGAGCATTATATTACAAATTAAGTCGTAGATATTAAACCATTCAACTGTTAAATTGTTTAATATAATGATGATAATGTGAGTATTTACTCAAATACAAGCTAATGGCCGCACATTAGAGATAGAACTTAAAAGATGTTCACAACGGTAATGATATTCAAACGCACCAAATTACAGTTGAGGGATAACAGTCATAACTGCTTAGCTCAAATCAAAGGTTACTTAATGCTTGATTCTTTGTTTTAGGCTTCAAGCGAGAGAGCAATGAATATCAAACCAGCCCTGTTTCCACCTCGCCTAGGGGCTTCTTACCCACGCCACCACCAATACTAGCTGCATCACCTCCAATAAGCCCCACACCTTTCTTACCGAGCCCCCCAAGATTACCGCTGCCCAGACAAATGAGCGTGCCGTGTGTGCAAGATAGATTCATACCGCCTCGTCCTGACCAATCCAATTCTACGAGGATGCTAACGCAAACGTTACCAGGTATTAAACTTTTGAAATCTTATTTATGTTTACTGCTCAGGGGGCATTTAATATATATGCTTAACCGTGCGTGACCATGGCTTACGAATTTATTCAATTACATGCATGGCTCTGAAGAAGGATTTAGTCCAAAACAGGACTAAAACAGCTTCTGACTGTTGATAAGCTAGGATGCTGGATAAACTGAAAGCTACTGCGGCAGCTTATTGTCCTGATTTAGGACGGTGGTTCGAGCACACTCACATTTTAGTTGGTAATGTCCTCGGTTCAAGACCCAGTGCAGGCATATCAGCATTGTATAGTAGCCACTTTTGAGACTGTATTTCTATTATTATTGATACCTCATACACTTTATCTACGTGTCAAAACATTTAGCAACAATAAGCTAATTGAGGGCACTTTGACTAGACATGTTTTCAACCATGCTTTATGCATTCAATCATTTGGTTAAGAGTTGTATTTGAATTTTTAGCAAGGTCCACGATGAGAGATCGTCCACTTCCACCACCCCCCGTCTACGAAAACGCAGCAGCAATACGTAAGTAAACCTTTGATAAATATTATGCTCTTATTTTCATTATCCAGCTCTTATACTGCTTAATATGTTTTATACTTGAATATCCCAGCTCGCCAGTGCAGGTATATACACACTTTCATAAGCACCTAATTTCTTTGTAAAGAGTTCATAGAATATAAAAGAAAAACAAATTGTATTATTAGTAACATGTAATATAATTAAAGTGCCCACTAACGTTTCAGGCGTATGCCCGTTATCAAAGTCAATTACAATATCTCAAAAGCAAGCACTTGATAACGGGCATACGCCTGAAAGGTTAGTTGAAACCTTAATTATATTACATGTTACTAATAACACAATTATTTCTTTTATTCGTCTTATCAACAGTACCAAATGTATTGAATAACTTTTTAACTACATTTTCAAAGATTAAGTTTATTGTACATTATTTGATGCGTGCGTATCTTTTAATAAGTAAGGCGAATAAATGAACAAATTGTGTAAGTAGTATCATGTAATTCAAAAATGTTTGCACTTGAATATTCTGTAACCGAAAGTTAAATGAATGTCAGCAACATTTTTCCAGGGAAACACACTGGATTAAAAGAAGACTCTTACGTGGACATGCAAGGGGGTTTCAGTAACTCTGACGATGAAGATGTCCCCCCTCCCTTACCCCGCAAGAAGAGCTGGGATCGAATAATGCAAGAAAACAAATATGTCAATGTCCCGCTTGCGGAAAATGGTAAGTCCAGAGAACTCTTTATTTGGGAATGAATGGGAAATAAAATAAACTTAAGTCGAGAAAATTTGTGAGAAGGGAAATGACCCGATTAGGACTCGAACCCACGACCTCTAGATTGGTACTCCAGTGCGTTACGTCCACTGCGCCGTCAGGGCCTCGAGAAACCCAGGCCATTGTCATATATGGATATCATTCACACAAATTGCACCACCACTTACTGAATGCAGAGACGAACCTGGGCTCTTTGACAAATGCAAAAGACCTGCCAAATGGGGACAATTCTTCTAAACCAGGAGGACCATTGCAGTCCAACCACCGGACAGGGTTGTAGAGGTAAACTGGAGAAGGTTACTTGTTTTTTGTCTGGATCATTGGGTATTTCTTGAATCAGGATTTCGAGTGCTAACTCTTCATTTTGTATTTCAGAACCAAAGATTGAGAAAGAGGCTGACGATTATTATGAACGACCGATCGTCAGCATAGAACAGATGCGACAGCAGCGAAGGGCGTCTCTAAAAAGCGTTTAAAAGATGACTTCATATAATTGCCACATTTTGAGAGTTGGCTCTTGTTTCTGTTCAACTTGATTGATTTATCCCAAGTTAGAATAAGGAATGACCTGATAAGTGATAGGTTCTTGATTGCTGAAAAGGGTGGGTGATTCAAATTAATTGATTGAGAGGCTCTGAATTGCAATGCCACATATACCTAGCAGTTTAATGGGCGAGTAGCTACGGGATTTAGCCGAATACGGGAAGCGATCCCGTGAAAAATGGCGGGTCATGATAGGAATGCATAGCTACCACATTTTAACGATATTTTGATGAATAGACAACGAAGCTACCACATTTTTACAATATTTTGATGAATAGACAGCGTAGCTACCACATTTTTACGATATTTTGAAGAATAAATAAACGTAGCTACCACATTTTGGCTCATTTAAAGTGCAATTTCTTATGGATTTAAACAATTTTTGTGCACGGTTTAGACTAGTTCAAATCACTGCAACATCAAGACTAGAGCAGAGAAAGGCAATAGGCTTCATCATCATTTTGCTTCTTTTAATGGTTTAATTCAGGAATTCGATATCTAGAGCCTTGTTTAAAGGAGAATGAACACATTAAAAACAGACATGTCCTTAGTATTAAAATAGTCTTTGAATGGTACAAAACTTTGAAGCCAGAAATATGGAAAATATAGCGAAACGAACACACACATCTACGCTATACCAATCATTCACCTCTTTTCTGATTGGCCTATTTCGATCCACATTTGGGTACATGAAACTGTTAGGTTCGTTCCTGTTTTGTTCTCTTTCTGACGTATTACTCTGTTGAGTGCCAGGCGAAAAGCTTAAATAATCTATGTGTTCGTTTCGATGCGATCAGCTATTGTCAAACCTGATGGCTCCTTAAGGTAGCAACATGTTTGCTGGCGAATTTAGATGCGTCTTGATTGCTGCATATGGCCTATTCGATGTTGTTTTTATCATCATTCATCAACTTTTTTTATAATTCCTAACCCCTAAAGTATCAAGAACTGCACAATATTTTCTTTAGAACTACACATAATGATAGAGATGGAGAGTTTTGCCTTTGAGTCTCTTTCTTCCTAGTGTATATAGCTCTACTCTTTGTATTGAGCACATTCATGGCAAACCAACTCACAGACTTCGAACTACTCATTGTGTAGATATGAACGTTAAAAAACCCTGTTAATAATCGGTCTGACGAGTGCATAAGCACAAAACTCACAGTCGCCTGTTTTTAATGTGGTCATTCTGGTCAGTAATTGCTCTATGCTCAAGTCTATTAACCATTATAACCAATCTCTACTCGTGTTAGAACCTAGTTTAAATATTTTTGCTCACTGAATATCCTGCACTGCATCCCTAATTTAGTGGAAAATTAAGTTTACTCTTCTCAACTGACTTTGCAGTGCCTTTACAAATTTTGCCTTACGTTTCAGTAAAATATTTTTGTATTTTGAAATTTGGTAGGGTTTCAAAATTTTGTTGTTTGTACCGAGTTTATGTTTTTGTAAACTGTATATACTAGAAGAATTTGAATTTAGATTACATAGTAGTTTAGGTCAATTAATCTAATTAATGTGGTATTTAATTACGTTTTGGATAAGGCTATTATTGTCAAATTGTATTTTTGTAGAATACAAACTAACTTTGTTAGATGTACTGAGTTCTTGTCTACCTTCTTCTTCTTGTTGTTGTTGAGGTTTTTTACCTCTCAAAAAATAGGAAATGATGCCAAATTTCAAATAATTTTCAAAGAAATTGTTGGAAGGTGACAAACCAGCTTGTAGCGTTCTTAACATGCGAATATGTCGATCTACACGCTTTTTTATATATAAGAAATAGTTTATAAGGAACCTAGAACTGGGATTTCTGTTAAAATACGATATATTCTTTTGTTGTATCGTTTCCTTTAACAATAGAAAACAATATGAAATTCCAGGAACGTTTAGTACTAGGACTTGGGGTAAGTAGCCCTTATTTCACCGATTATTGCAAAACCCTTTCAAAGTTATCATGAAATTGTTGCAAATTTGCAATAGTGTTGTTTTGCCATTTGCCTTTTCTGACCTCCTGCTTAAGATACGTTCTATTACGTCACTTCCTGTTGGCAAAATCACGTGGCTCACAATTTGGACCAAACAAACAAACGCTCAGCTGATCAAATTTCTACTGGCATCGGATTTCCACTCCAGGAGTAGCGAAGCGAAACTTTTAGATTGTGTCTAACATTTTGCAGCCATGAACAGCCGGATTTCTAAAGTCTTCTCAGTTTCTAAAAGGCTAACTGGTAAGTTGAGTATATCTCAGTCGAAGCTACGTTATTTTATGATTTCATTTTCTTTGGAGAGGAGTCAGAGCATTTGACTTATGAAGCTAAAAAGTAGTAGGCCATTGTGGATCGAGCTGATTAAAAGTGATAAGGCATAAGCTACCATCTAAGCTAACATCTGTATACGGGATATAGGCCTAACAAAAAATAGGCCTAACAAACTTATTACTAGTGGAATATTGTTTGGTTTGAGAATTCCCTGGACTTAATAACATTTTTGGCAGTTATCTAATTGCTGATTAACCGGATCCCAAAACATTTCCCAACAACTACTGCAAGACATTTCCCTCAAAACAGATTTAAATAAGCCCTCCTTTTCAAATGAGAACCCGGCCAGGATTTTCTACTATAGCATCATTCAACTCCCCAAAGTGGTTGCCAACCCCCAGTTGCAGTTTTAGTGACTGCGAAGCCTGGGGCTAAACCCCCCTTGATTTGACCGAATTTGATGTCTTTTATACAGTAACTAGCTACACTAATTTTTCATAAGAAACTATTCTAAATCTTCGTACACTCTTTTTTTAATAAGAACAATTTTATAAGAACACCAGCCTCAAATTTGGCCAAAACTTAAGAACAAGCTAAGAACAAACGGAAGCCGACCATTTTTGGCTCAATATGAAAATTTTATGAAATAAACCTAAGACTGAGAAATAATTACAAAACAAGTAGATTGGCAGCACACATAATGTCAGAAGGTCAAGAAAGTCAAACTTTTTAACAATTAACACTACTGATAGCAAAAAAGGCTTCCCAACCATTGTAAAAGTAAGAACAATTTAAGAACATTTCAGGCTGAAAATAGAGGAATGTTTAAGAACAGCCAGCTTCAAATCAATTTTACTGGTTCTTAAATAAAAAAAGAGATTCTACTAGAATTTCTTAGCTTTCAGCGCAATTATGATACAAAAAGTTTCTTAGCAAGTTTCTTAACATAAAAACCTATTTGTCCTTCATATACCATCGTTCTCTTATTTTCTATCACTGCCAAACATGAATTCGATACAAGGAAGCAAAAATCAATGCAAATTTCATTACAAACAGCTAAAATATATTATCAGATTATAACCAAACTGAACTAAAAAACAAAACCTGCAACTCTGTGGGGATAAAGTGTGAGTTGTTTTTCTTGTTTAGAAAAATAAAAAAAGTTTCGTAATAACCTTTTTTGGTTCACACAAAATCTCCTAACAAAGTTTCTTAAGTTTTGAAACTCTGGTCCTAAGGTTTCTTATAAACAGTTTGTTATATAAAAAATGAGTGTATATTTTCTTTAACTTGGGAGCCGTTTAGCCTATATGAAGGGCGGGCTTTGCGCCATGGCCCCCTAACAACCGTTGCTGCCCACCCCTCTTAATTTATAATGTAATCAATGTGTCTGAAGTGTTAGTTAGCGAATTACTTAACAATGAATTGAAATATTTGATTTTGCTTTCAGCATTAAATCTTGCGAGATGCATGAGCCAAGCAGCAGCTGCAAAGGTTGTAGACACACCCCAAGTTCACTTCAACCAGGTAAGGTCAGCTTGTGTTTAGAATGAAGGTCAAAGGGATTGAGGGTTAATCACCCCATCTCACCAATCACTAATTCAGTATGTTAAAAAGGCTCACTGATAGTGGTGGATTTAGAGTGATATAGTTGGGGGGAGCTGCCCCGCCATATCTGACATAAACTGACTTTTTCAACCACTCTCCTGGAGGTTTGCAGCTAAGTGACATTCATTAGCAATTACTTTTTGATTTCTTTGCCTTACCAATTCTTTTTTGACTTATCAGTTATTTCTTCACTGGTCACCTATCAATAGTCACCTTCTTTTAATGTTCACTGGTCACATTTCTAATATCCACTCATCAATCAATCAATCTCTTTATTGCCTGCCAATAGTTTTTTTGTTTTTATCAATTTGTCTTCTCTTTAAAATGTTTTCCTTTATTCTAGGTCTTCATCAACAATGAATTCCGCGACTCGATTAGTGGAAAATCATTCCCCACGTTGAATCCTGCAACTGGTGAACTTATTTGTCATGTTGCTGAGGGAGACAAGGTAAAATTTGATACGTTATGGTCAGTTTCTCAACCCTGCACCAATTAACTTTCTATTTGAGGGTTGGGACTAAATATTAGGTTTTTAGTGGTTTCATCATGATTCAAAATCGAAAACATAGTAGAACATAATGGATATACCTAAAAGGCTGTAGTCTGACACTCCATCGAGTAGTTGTCCAAAAGAGAACGAAATGAAACCTAACAAAAGTGAACCACTAGCCATTTTTCACTCCTCCACCTTTTTGCTATCTCTTTATCGTAGGTTGGAACCAAATGGGTCATAATCAGTGGCGTAGCTGACGGTGGTTACCTTTAGAGCGAACCACTAAGGGCCTCCAACTGAAAAACTTACTGGCAAGGGGCCCCAGACCTCCTACTTCACTAAGGGCCCCAGGACACCTTAGCTACGCCACTGGCAATAATGGTTTTAAGTGATTCATGATAGAACAGAATTATTTTGTTTTTTTGATAGGCTGATGTAGACATTGCTGTAAAAGCTGCACGTGATGCCTTCAAACTGGGAAGCCGGTGGCGAACTATGGATGCTTCCGAGCGTGGTCTTCTCCTGAATCGGTTTGCTGATCTTATCGAAAGAGATTCAGAATATATTGCTGTGAGTCTCTTGCCTGTTATCTTTTTTTTTCGAATCAATTAGCAGCATAAACAGGCAGATGGCTTTGTTTATATCTCTAGTTAAAAGGCATTAGACTAGAAAGTATGGTTAAGATTTGATGATAAGTGATCAAATTGGTCCATAGCTTTATACAAACAGAATTTTTTGGGCACATGCTAAATTTCAACTCCTTTACATGCTAGATTTAACCTCCTTCACATCCCTTCCAAATTTGTTTGATCAGTTCATCAGTGATGGCACATTCAATAGGGCAGGTGGGGCAGTGCTTTGATGCCTTCATCTCTAGAAAATAGCTGCCCATCTACAAATCACTATTTGATAGACCAAGTGCCAACAAGATTAGATTATATGAATAGATCCAATCGCCTGCAAGACAATGATCGACTCAATAAGCACAAACCTTAGATTCTAACCTCATTATGAGGCTGGCCAAGCATTACGTAATCTCTGACCAACCACTTTCAAGAGTTTGGTTTCATCACGTTGCTTCCAACTAGCCTGTAGCAAAAGACTTTCTGTGATGAGCGGGGCACATTTGAAAGAGGCCCCCCCATAGTACCCCTGGATAACGGATTCACGCATCAAGTTTTCGTTTATCACGCTATCACGGACCCTAAAACAGAATTTTCACGATCTCTTCCATCTAATTATGCAAAAAAAATTTTTTAACGACCAGAAAGCCTCACGCAATCACGCACTTGAAAACTCCTTTTCACGGAATAACGACCTCATTTTCAACAAATCACGTTGCACGAAGGATTCTTTGATCACGGATTCACAAATTGAAAATATCTAAATCACGAAATCACGCGCGAAAATATGCCAAATAACGCTTCACGTACAAATATGGGGGGCCTCTTGAAAGTGCCCCAAAATTCAATTCAATTCTGAAAAGTCCATAATCACGTAACACTGATAACCAAAACCATAACAATGCAACTCTGATGACAAATGACAATGTCTCTCAGAAGAAATGCCATGCAGCTCATCTAATTTGCTTTAATCTTTGTGAACAAACTTTGGGAAGCAGTGTAGGAACCGAATCACGAATCAGTAAGGTCCCAGCAGTATAAATTTTTTAGAAATAAGATCGTAAGAATTTAAGAAAGAAGAGACAGAAGTATGTTTTTGATTTATTGTCAAATGTTGGTTTATCTTAAATTGAAATCATAGATGGCCGATTGGAAGATTTGTTACTCCGTTCAGTTCATTGTGTGCCTAAGGAAAACACAAAGTGAAAAGATGAGGCCCTCTTTTTTTATACCTGTTTCCCACCTACAAAATTTCTCACGCGCTGCCACTGCAGTTTATTTATTAAGTTACACCTCCTAGGACCAACGTTTAGCAATTGGAGATTCTGTGCAATTTGTTTATCTTCTAGAACATTATGGAAATCGTAAAGATGTCAACTCATGTTATTTTTTGCTTTACTTTCTCAGAGTCTAGAGACATTGGACAATGGGAAGCCATACACAGACTCAATCCATGTTGATGTTCCAATGTCAGTGAAGTGTCTTAGATACTATGCTGGCTGGGCTGACAAAATCCATGGCAAAACCATTCCTATCGGTTCGTTAAATTTCGTACATCATTATTGGGCCTGTTGTCTAGTCTTAGGGGGGTAGCTGGTTTCCGTAGAGGCTTTTGTAGGGGTAATTTGCTTCAGAAAATAAGAGACAATATAAGAAGAGCTATGAAATATGGTGAGATATCACTCTTAGTATTTGTGGATTTCTCCAAAGCTTTCGATACAATTGCACATGACATCCTTATAAAGAAAATGTACCAACAAGACTTTTCTAAAGAATTCCTTTCGTGGACAACAAGCTACTTAACATCCCGAAGACAATACGTTCACATTGATGCGAAATCATCAAGCATTTTACCAACAACATTTGGTGTATCGCAGGGATCTATCCTGGGACCAATGATTTCAATCTCTATGTAAATGATCTACAAGATAATTTTTTATCCAGTTTGGTACAGTATGCAGATGATACCGATACCACGATATATGAAGCGTGTAACCCAAATGACTTAGAAAATACCCAATATCTGCTGAACAACTCCCTAAGAAAGGTTAAATTGGGTCTGATCAAAACTCATTGGCAGCCAATGCAATTAAAACGAAATATCTACTATGTGCATCAAAACGCTTGCACGACTACCACAACGTAAAAGAAAAGGAAATCAACCTTAAATTAGGTTCTACGGAGCTGCAACTGGACAAAGAGCCGCGTTATTTGGGAATTTATCTTGACCAACATCTGGACTGGGGAAAGCATGTAAAACACGTTTTATCTACTTGCTACAGAAAACTAACTGTACTCCACAAAATGAAAAATTTTACATCATTTTCAGCACGGAAAATACTTGCACAATCATTTATACCATATATATACTTTTCTCATGAATGTTCAGAGATTCACCAACATATGATTTGGAAAGAGTCCCTCTCCTAGAGTTGATATCGTTATCATTAATCATTAATGTTTCACTTATCGAGGTTTTCAAATTCACCTAGGGCTTGCTAGAGGGCATTTGCCATTTGAAATCATTTGAAATGATCATCTGACGATTTCCGACCATATTGCAACTAGTGGAATTCTTTCATCTCAAAGCTTTTCAATTGAATTGAAGCTATGATTTTTGCAAGCACCTGTCTCTTACCTAAAAGTCTTTCTAAAAGACTTTCTTTCCCTCACTGGTAGATGGAAGCTTCTTCAACTACACTCGCAGAGAACCAATCGGCGTCGTCGGCCAAATCATCCCGTGGAATTTCCCACTCCTGATGCTGGCATGGAAACTTGCTTCTGCCCTTGCTACTGGCAACACTGTGGTGATGAAACTAGCAGAGCAAACTCCCCTGACGGGACTGTATGCTGCGCACTTGATAGCAGAGGTGTGTGAGTTTTCCTTTGTCAACCATGCTCTGAGAAGTTTACGTCTTATCTGGAAGGTTTGATGATGAAAGGGGGTTTAGTTTATATAGGGTTGTCAAAGAATCGCATTGACGTATTTTCTTATTAAGGAGATTTGATTGGACTTCTAGATTACTTAATTTGATTGATAGATTGACAGGCAAATATGCTAACTATCTTTGTAAGGTATTGGTTTGTGTGGAAAGCGCAAAGGGCCCATTTAATAGGTAACAATCAAACATTTGCACCCTGCTCCTTCCTCTTGATGTGACCACACTTGGTGATTCCTTTTGCCTGAAATTACAGAGAGCTGGCAAATTCTTTCCTCACACTTTGTGACATGTCTGAAGGTGGTTTTAAACAGAGAACCCCCTGTACAATGGTCAAGTGATCTCAAAGGCAGTAAGCGTATTTTCCTATCAACAATGAACAACTGTTAACTAACGAAAGAATATTGAAAATGCAATATATGAAGGAATGAACAATAGCTGGATATTCTGCTCTAGATAAATTTTGTTTTTGTTTTCAGGCTGGTTTCCCTCCTGGTGTGGTTAACATAATTCCAGGATATGGTCCAACTGCTGGAGCTGCCATCTCTGAACACATGGATGTCGATAAGGTCGCTTTTACAGGATCTACCGAGGTACGTCATTGTTATTTTCTTTCAACAGCTCTTTTCACTAGTATTGCTGAATGGATTGCGAAGTTAATATAACTCATTTCCTTGAAAATAAGTAGGGCTATTATTTGATTCCTTAGATTAATCATCGAGGAGTCAATACTTTGTATTTGTCTCACAGATTTATGGATATGAAATCTTCATTTCTGCCCCCTTTAATAGCTCTCCAATAGTTTCTGTCTTCTTCAATTGTCTTCCATGGGGTGGGAAAGAACAATGCTTGGTACCTTGTTTCTGTAATGATGTAGGTATTAATCAGGGTTTTTTTGAGGTTATCTAAACTGGTAGAAAAAATATGAAACCCCTAAAATTTCGTGAGGCTTACTGGAAGCTTAGCGTTCTTGCTGTCTGCCCATAATATATAGTATTCCAAGGCCCTACAAATTATTATCTATATTTCCAAAAAATTATTGTCACCAAAAACCAACAATTACTCCAAATTATTTGTCTCTTCAAAACATTTATGAACTAAACAATATAGTTTTACAGTACGAAAACTGCAAGGGAAATGTAGCAATAAGGGATCCGTAAGGATCATATATAGATAGGTAGTTCCATTTTGATCTAGAAAAAATTGACAAAAGTGACGTTTTTCCACTGCTGGCGTAAGCCAGGGACCAACTGGGCCGATTGGCCCACTAGTCAGTACCTTAAAACATTTCCTGGTTTTAGTGGCTTTAACCAGATCCAAGGGGATCCTACAGAATTTTAAAGAACCCAGCCTCTTGAAAACTCAATCATTCTATATTTATTTTAGATTGGTAAAATTATTCAACAAGCCGCAGGGAAGTCAAATTTGAAAAATGTCACACTGGAACTTGGTGGAAAAAGCCCAAACATCGTCTTCTCTGATGTGAACATAGACGAGGCTGTAGAGACGAGTCATTTTGCCCTCTTCTTCAATCAAGGACAGTGTTGCTGTGCTGGCTCAAGAACTTTTGTGCAGGAGTCAATTTATGATGAATTTGTGCAAAAAAGTGTGGAAAGAGCAGCCAAAAAACGGCTTGGAAATCCATTGGATTTAAGCACGACCCAAGGACCACAGGTTTCAATTTAGAGATTATTACTAGACAACATATGATCTTAAAGTATACAGAAGGGTAAGCACACAGCTTCAAATAAACCTCTGCAAACAGTGGTAGATCTCTCTGATTGACCTGTTAATCTGAATTCTTCAATTAACCCCAATCAATTAATCTACTAAAAGCTTCCATCTTTTGTTAGGTTGACAGCGACCAACTTGGTAAGATTCTTGAATTGATTGAGAGTGGGAAGAGCGAAGGAGCAACTTTGCACTGCGGAGGAGAGCAAGATGGGGACAAAGGTTATTTCATAAAACCAACTGTATTTTCTGGCGTCACAGACAATATGAGAATTGCAAAAGAAGAGGTAAATCATTTCAGAAAAATCGCTTCAAAAAGTTTTTGATTAAACTAGTGGATTTCACAACGCACAAAAATAATTTATATTCCTCCCTTTTTCCCTGCTAGCAGGAGGGGTCCAAGGGTTGGTCTCCAGGCAAATCTATGATTTTTTTTATGGAGCAAACTTAAATGACCGCATGCCCTTCTTGACTCCTAAATTACCTCTTAACGGCACAAAACTATGGACCGGTTTACTTTTGCTAACAGGAAAAACGGCCTGAACACCAATGCTGTTTTGGTGTATTTTTGTTACGACAAGCAGGGATGCGTTGGATGAATTCTGACCTCCAACCACAAGGGATCAGAATAAACTAGATTTCACAAAACATTATCTGGATAAAATATTCCAGCATGTAGCAGTAGGCTTAGACTAGCTATGCAGGTAAGTGAAAAAGCTTACTATGAATAAACTGATTAAAGTGACAGCAGCAACATCACATTAATAAGTTACCAATCAAAGAAATGAGTCCAATTCTGAACCCTTCTGTCAAAATGTTAACCTCTTTGGAATCTATTTCTTATTCTTTTTATAATCCTATTTCTTATCCTGAATCCATTTCTCCTTGTTGGTATTTTTCTTCAATTGATAAGATATTTTTTGATGTAGATATTTGGACCAGTTCAGCAAATAATCAAATTCAAAGACGAGCATGAGGTGATTGAGCGTGCCAACAACACCACATATGGCCTGGCAGCTGCTGTCCAGACAAATGACTTGAATAAGGCCTTAACCGTGGCACATGGAGTACGTGCCGGCACTGTCTGGTGGGTTTTCTTTCATAACTTTTAAGTTGACGTGAATTCTATGTTATTATTAACGGAGAAGCATTGAAATACAAGCAACTTTGAAAATCTAAGGCGTGTTACTGGGCGCCTCAAAATACAAGGTTTAGAAAAACTTTGTTTCAGTATGCAAATATTATTCATTAGAATTCGTGGTTCTGCTCCATGGTTTCCAGTTGGGCAAAATTTCAAGCAAATCGTTGTGTTACATTGTTACAGTAACTAAAAATGATTATATCAGTGAAGCCTTAAGCATCTTCCATCATTGGGGAAAAATTAGAAAAATCAGTATTTTGTATCGAAAATAAGTTTTGACCAAATGTAAAATACAACTTAAGTAGCTTTATTCTCTTTAATAAAGAAGTAAATTTTCCCCTAAGGGTAAACTGTTATGATGTTCTGTACAGTCAAGCTCCATTTGGTGGATACAAAATGTCTGGCTCTGGAAGGGAACTGTAAGTCAATTCTACATTTTTATTTTATACCATATCCGCCAGGAAAACTTTCTTGTTATACTCTTCTGTCGCTTTGTAGCTCGGAAGAAACAGCTTGATGTCTGAAAAGATTTGATCTTTTTCTGACCACCGTTATCAATATCTTGAAAAAATCGGAAATTTGACTGAGAGTAAGACATCGTCCTCTCCTATTGGAAATTCCTTGTGTTTTTGTGTTTTCAATACAGTAAAATTTTTGATATACTTTATCTGTGTTGCTGTGTGCAAACTAATTTCTGTTATCTCAATTTCAGTGGAGAATATGGTCTGGAGCAATATTCGGAAGTCAAATCTGTAAGTTTTGTTTTTGATCTAATATCATTTGGGTCTTTCAATTCTTTTTTGCTAGATTATCACTTGCAGGTATTTGATCAAAAGATTGATTATGAATGACATTTTAACCGAACATGACACATCTCGGTGCATGCGATGTTTATGATCTTTATAAGATTCTCTAGCCACGCTGGTCGAACAAAGGCTAACTCTTTAAGTGTGTCCCGTAATTACAGTGGCGATTTATGTTCCACTTTTTCTTCCAGGTCATCATCAGAATGGACCAGAAGAACACATAGGAGCACCGAAAAACACCAGATGAGCTATAACATTTTTATCACAATTTGTAAATTTGAATTTTGAGCATGTATGAATTTTAGAGATGGGAGATTTTCAGCATTTATATAATATTTTGCAATTGATTTAGGAAAATGATGACGTTCTTTTGGTTATGAATATCTTGAAAATTGAAGAACGGTTAGAATTTGATTGGAATTAAAGCATGTGCTGGAACAATAATGGTTCTTCCGGAAAGAAGAAAAAAATCGAAGAATTATTATTGTTTGGAACAACCAATCATCCTCAGTGGTCCGGATGGGATAACCAATCAGAATTCAGAAAGAGTCTTGAGAGGAAATAACATCTTTTGCCTACACAGACATGGTCTCCATGTAGACAGATTGCAAAATTGATAACTAAAATGTTGACCTTGTGATGTCAGTCAAGCCAAAATTTCCTTAGTTTGTTCGAGCATATTTTAGAATATGAAGCAAATGTTAGCCTATGTGGGGTTTTGTGGGAGCTTTTATAGTTCTAGCTAGAAAGCCCATACTGTGGACATAGAAGAAGTTCGTTTTCGCAATAGGGCCTTGCAGTGACCTTAAAGGCTGGCTCATCAGCGAATGAGAGATCATTTTTATCATGGGGCCTATTGTACAAATGGTTTATTTATGTTCTGATTCATGTGTAATAGGGAAGAGGGTAGATTAGGGTGCGTTTCTGTGATAAACTCGATATTAGCTAATTAGCAAAAAAATTCTACAATGTCTTGATGAAGAGATAGAGCTATGTTCAAAGTGCAGATATTGCATGAATCGTGTAGCCTTCTTAAACCAGCAAGATTAGAGGATAATAGCCAAAGGGAAAATACTGCTACAGGGACTTTGGGTTTCAAATTTCTTTTGGTTTATAATTGATTTGATTTAGTGTTTAAAGGGATATCTCTGGTGTACATCTGTTATACCTCTATTTTCAGGCTGATATGTTCTTACCTTTAAGTTACGTTTACTGGTGTTTTGAAATCTTGTTTTGCTATAGGTTGTGTTAATTGTTGCATATTTTGACTCTCTTGACCTGTCTGGCCACCTAGTAAGTGTGGTGCTAATTTGCTTATTTTTATCCATTTCTTAGTTTATTGGATTTTTTCAACTCTCGTATCGACCTCCTAAAAATGGCCAGCCAGCTTGTTCTTAGCTTGCTTTTGTTTTGACAAGATTCTAGGCTCGTGTTGTTATAGAATTGTTCTTACATAACAACAATAATGTTTTTATTCTTAAAAAGGGTGTATCTCTCAGCCTTAGCTAGCTAGACCTTCACTTTGACGTCTTTGGCTAATTATCGCTTCCAAGACAACATGAATGATCGTGAATGGCATCCAACCTGTCTAGTTGTTTAAAAGGCTTCATTGTATTCCAAGCTTCTGTTGGTGGTTTGTTTGCAATGTATTAGCATTCACAACAGCATTCTCTAGTTTGCACGCTCGATCTTTCCATGTACAATAACTTATTTGGATTACAGTACACCCCTTGGCAAAGGAAACTATTTAGGCTTTTTGTGTCGATTGTAAGTTAGAGACGGGGGTAAGTTAGTCTTAAATTTATTTTCATTCTTGTTGGGTTGATTAGGCTCAATCAGCCTTATAAATTGCTTTGTTTTGGTTTTGTTTTGAAACTTTAATTTCAAATGCGTTTATGTATTGATCTCCCTTCCGAATTTCAGTTTAGGGTCTGCTGAAAGTCATTGCGAATCTTATCACTGGGCGTTGTGAAAATTCTCAGCAATGGAGGGTGAGTTTACAGAATTCAATGATCTTCCTATATTTACAGTAAAGATTGCACTCATTGTCTCATGATATAAAGTTTTAAGGTGCTATTACATGTTTCTCTAGGCCTGGTCGTTGACTAATACGAATGTTCATAATGCTTTGATGTGGGCCTAAGAATAGTAAACATTAGACAAAAGAACACAGTACTTGTGATAAATTCCATTCTTATATGAAAGTTTGATATGCGAAATGAAAATGCTTAAGATATTGGGGAAGAATTTGGAGCCAAAATATTTATTGTATTGACTCTTCGTTGTTACAAAGTTTTCTAAAAACGACATCATTTTGCTTCAAATGGGTTAATACCCTCAACAGCATACCCGATGAAAAGATCTTAGGTTGAGAAGTGAGTTGAGAGTACAGAACAACAAAGCTTATTAATTTTAAGACGATTCGTGTTATCCACAGCTCGTTGATCATGACCTTTGCCGTGACGACCGTCAAATGTCGAGGGGATTTCAAATGACATTCATTCCACGAAATTAATCGCAACTAAAAGCATAGCCATAATCTTTCTATCCAGATAATTCAGCTCCTTTTTTATAAGATATTTTACCATTCAATAGTGGTTGAACATTTGTCGCTCAAAACATGTTTTGCAAACGTGTAGCGTTTTTTCTGACTCACCCGGTGTATGTCTTTTCTTTATTACAGCAAATGCACAACCGGAAATCAAATTCACACAGGTAACCGTTACTTCTAGTTTGTTTTATCAATTGCTGCTTCGAAGCTTCGAGGCCTATGCATTTTGGTTTAGAAGAAACCGTCTTTAAAAAAACTGACCCTCAAGATGCAAAAAGTAACTTCTGTAGAGGGCTAAAATTGGTATTTACGGGCAAAATTATTGATTTTATTTTTCGTGTTTCATTTGTTCTTGTTTCATGTGAAATGATTGTGATCGATAATCTGAATATGATCTTGATTTTCTTTTCAACTTAGATTTTCATCAATAATGAATTCCGAAATTCTGTCAGTGGGAAAACCTTTCCAACATTGAACCCTTCAACCGGTGAAAAGATCGCAGATATTCAGGAAGGTGACAAGGTAAAAAGTTCAAACCAATTCTCGAAAAACTTGCAATCACTTCTATTTATTTCTCATGGTATTCTTCTCTCTTACCTCTGCAAGGTGATAAAAGTATGGAAACGATGACGTAAACATGATGGATGATTGGGCTTAGGCCTTAAATTCCCCATTATGATTTTTGACCCTTTACGCCACCGTTTCCATATTTTCGCCTCCCTACAGTATTTCTTATTGGATTGGTCTGCTCCAGTGGCCTTTTGGTTTGGGTGTCTACCACTGACCATTGTTAGCAAGACATGTAGTGGATTCCAGCCTCCCCGGAGGGACGAAGAATTTGGGTTGCATAGAATATTTTCATTGGTATAGTATGTCTGACGAGTGCAAAAGCACGAAATTCGAAGTCATAGAAAAACATTTCTGTTTTCTGAGTGTCAATTTTAGTATGATTTCATGAAGATTATTCTGAAATTCAATTAGGGGCAAACGGGCCTAAGTAACTGGAAAACCATAAGAAATCAGTAAAGTGAAACATGTCATTGGATTCTGGACAATGTGAACATTTAAATGTTACAAACATCTAAAACTCGCACTAAAACCCAAATTGTCTCCACAAATTTAGTTTTTTATATTTCAGGCTGATGTGGACATTGCCGTAAAAGCTGCGCGTGAAGCATTCAAACTGGGCAGCAAATGGCGCACGATGGATGCATCAGATCGAGGATTACTTCTCAACCGCCTCGCTGACCTCATTGAGCGAGACATTGAATATCTGTCTGTAAGTGTTTTTGATGTTATCAAATTCTTCTGTTTTCAAATATATCATCTTAGGGATCTTAGGAATACTAAATAGGTTAGTGAGTTCTATGTTTAACGTGCTAGCCTACGAAAGGCTCTTACAATTACAAATATTACACCTCCAATCACCAAATGTGGAGAAGAACCATGGAAGTTCTTAAAAAACTACAGCAGACCTTCTAAAGGGTGAGGAGTTTCCCACACCAAGGTGACCATCGCATTCAACCTTCTTTTCGAGTTTCTTTTCCTTCGTGAGCAAGTCGTTGCACACACTGTGTAATTTTGAATTATGATATGTTGTAGATGTTTTGTCATGATTTCTATTCTTTGAATCTGTGAATGTATTTTGGCAGGCCTCTTAAAACAAATAGATATGTTTTCTAGAAACTTGAAACACTTGACAATGGAAAGCCCTTCTCAGACTCAAGAAACATCGACTTGTCTCTGGTCATCAAATGCTATCGATATTATGCTGGATGGGCAGACAAGATTCACGGAAAGACTATTCCTACTGGTAAGATCTTCTTGTCGTTGAAACTTGGTCACCAGCCATTGAGTTAACCAAGTAATGCACCCATCTTGCAGCTGCTCTTGAAGCAGAAATGATTGATTGGCATTAGTTAGCCTTTGTGTTGTAACAATGGCTCTAGATTCAGAAGCCAAAAAGCCAATTGGCCAAATATTATGTAGTGACCAGTAAGAACTGTAAGTATCGGTGAGAACTTTTTGTTGTTGAAATTTGATCACAGCTATTGATTGAACCCAGATGCGCTCCTCTCATTAGTATATATCTTGAAACAATGGCTCTAGATGCAGAAGCCAAAAAGCCAATTGGCCAAATATTATGTGCTAACCAGTAAGAACTGTAAGAACTAGTGAGAACTTTTTGTTGTTGAAACTTGACCACAGCTATTGATTGAACCCAGATGCGTCCTTCTTGCAGCTGCTCTTGTAGCCGAAATGATTGATTTTAGTATAGATCTTATAACATTGGCTCTAGATGCATAAGCCAAAAAGCCAATGGGCCAAAACAGCCAACCCTCACCCTAACCTAATTAAAGCCAAAAGCCTATAGCCAAATAGCACATACCCAAATAGCCTCAACTCTAACTCTAACCTAATAGCCCATTCCCAAGTAGCCTATAGCCAAATAGCACATAGCCAAATAGCCCTAACTCTAACCCTAACCATATAGCCCTTACCCAAGTAGCCTATAGCCAAATAGCACATAGCCAAATATCCCTAACTCTAACCCTAACCCAATAGCCCATTCCCAAGTAGCCTATAGCCAAATAGCACATACCCAAATAGCCCCAACTCTAACTGTAACCTAATAGCCCATTCCCAAGTAGCCTATAGCCAAATAGCACATACCCAAATAGCCTCAACTCTAACTCTAACCTAATAGCCCATTACCAAGTAGCCTATAGCCAAATAGCACATACCCAAATAGCCCCAACTCTAACTCTAACCTAATAGCCCATTCCCAAGTAGCCTATAGCCAAATAGCACATACCCAAATAGCCCCAACTCTAACTCTAACCTAATAGCCCATTCCCAAGTAGCCTATAGCCAAATAGCACATACCCAAATAGCCCCAACTCTAACTCTAACCTAATAGCCCATTACCAAGTAGCCTATAGCCAAATAGCACATACCCAAATAGCCCCAACTCTAACTCTAACCTAATAGCCCATTCCCAAGTAGCCTATAGCCAAATAGCACATACCCAAATAGCCCCAACTCTAACTCTAACCTTATAGCCCATTCCCAAGTAGCCTATAGCCAAATAGCACATACCCAAATAGCCTCAACTCTAACTCTAACCTAATAGCCCATTCCCAAATAGCCTATAGCCAAATAGCACATACCCAAATAGCCCCAACTCTAACTCTAACCTAATAGCCCATTACCAAGTAGCCTATAGCCAAATAGCACATACCCAAATAGCCCCAACTCTAACTCTAACCTAATAGCCCATTCCTAAGTAGCCTATAGCCAAATAGCACATACCCAAATAGCCCCAACTCTAACTCTAACCTAATAGCCCATTACCAAGTAGCCTATAGCCAAATAGCACATACCCAAATAGCCCCAACTCTAACTCTAACCTAATAGCCCATTCCCAAGTAGCCTATAGCCAAATAGCACATACCCAAATAGCCCCAACTCTAACTCTAACCTAATAGCCCATTACCAAGTAGCCTATAGCCAAATAGCACATACCCAAATAGCCCCAACTCTAACTCTAACCTAATAGCCCATTCCCAAGTAGCCTATAGCCAAATAGCACATACCCAAATAGCCCCAACTCTAACTCTAACCTAATAGCCCATTCCCAAGTAGCCTATAGCCAAATAGCACATACCCAAATAGCCCCAACTCTAACTCTAACCTAATAGCCCATTCCCAAGTAGCCTATAGCCAAATAGCACATACCCAAATAGCCCCAACTCTAACTCTAACCTAATAGCCCATTACCAAGTAGCCTATAGCCAAATAGCACATATCCAAATAGCCCCAACTCTAACTCTAACCTAATAGCCCATTACCAAGTAGCCTATAGCCAAATAGAACATAGCCTAATAGCCCGAACTTTAACCCTAACCATATAGCCCTAACTCTAACCCTAACCATATAGCCCATAGCGAAATAGCCCACAGCCAATTATTCTACAAAAAAATTTCTCTAACCCTAACCCTATCTAAAAATAAACTTAAGTTTTTCTAGTAAACTTTATTTTCAGAAGCAAAAACTGATCGAGTCTATAAGGGATGGTCTATAGATTACCGTCGCAAATTTATTTGGAAATTATTTCAGTTCGTTGCGATAATGCCTCACTAATATCAGCTATAGCTTCTACCAACAATCCCACAAGCCCTCCAAATCAAATGCACACAACTTTGATGCTATAACCAACTCGAGGAGAGTGCCTATGGCTACATATATATGCGAGTATGGAGCAGTTATAGAGCAGAATTAACACATTAAAAAACCAGACATTACCTTCTATAATGCTTTAGCTAAAAATCGAATTTCAATTTTTCAAAGATGGAAATTTCTTCAACTACACTCGCCGAGAACCAATTGGCGTGGTTGGCCAGATCATCCCATGGAACTTCCCACTTCTGATGCAAGCATGGAAGTTAGGCCCTGCTCTTTGCTCTGGCAACACGGTTGTTATGAAGCTGGCTGAGCAGACTCCTTTGACAGGACTGTATGTGGCTAGTCTCATCAAAGAGGTATTAATATTATTATTTCATTTCATCATTTATTTCCTTTTTATTATTGTAATTCTATTATGTGAGGGGTTGATAATTGATGTTGATAAATGATATTGGTAAAGTACTGGTGTATGTGCAAAGTACAGAGCTCCAACTGAATAAGTAGACTAATCAGAGCAGTTCATTGATAGTTGATAGGCAGATACATTTACTATTTTCGTAAGGTATTGGTTTATGCACAAAGCACAAAGGGGTACACTGAATATAGGTTGATTAATCAAAGCAGTGCATTGATAGTTGATAGGCAAATATGCCTTTTATCTTCGTAAGGTATTGGTTTATTTGTAAAGCACAAAGGGTGATTTTCAATTAAGAATACGAAGAGCCAAGATTGCGACGATAAACATGATAAGCGACACTTCATAATTTTATAGACAATTCCAGTTACATATTAAGACAAATCAATTGAGAAAAATATTACATTTTAAAGATTAGGCCATTTTAACGTTTCGGAGCAGCACTTAGCTCCATCTTCAGAAATTACAAGTCAATGAAGCCTCGTGCCTAATTTCTGAAGATGGAGCTAAGTGCTGCTCCGAAACGTTAAAATGGCCTAATCTTTAAAATGTAATATTTTTCTCAATAGATTTGTCTTAATATGTAACTGGAATTGTCTATAAAATTATGAAGTGTCGCTTATCATGTTTATCGTCGCAATCTTGGCTCTTCGTTTTCTTATCAAACTTCGTTTTCCTGTCAACATACCTATATCTACAATTAAGAATAATGAGAGACTATTTCAAATTTCAGGCTGGTTTCCCCCCTGGTGTGGTTAACGTAATTCCAGGATATGGTCCAACTGCTGGAGCTGCCATCTCTGAACACATGGATGTCGATAAGGTCGCTTTTACAGGATCTACCGAGGTACGTCATTGTTATTTTCTTTCAACAGCTCTTTTCACTAGTATTGCTGAATGGATTTCGAAGTTAATATAACAAACTTCCTTGAAAATAAGTAGCGGCTATTATTTGATCCCTGAGATTAATCATGGAGGAGTCAGTCAATACTTTGTATTTGTCTTATAGATTTATGGATATGAAATCCTCATTTCTGCCTCCATTAATAGCTCTCCCTCTTAGTTTCATGGGTAAAATTAAAACCTCTTTATAAAGGTTTGAAATTGGCTTCGTAAGTCTAAGAATTTTAATGGAAATTTTGTAAATTCAAATCTAAGTTATTGTGCTTTTTTCGAAATAGTTGATCAGACATTATTTAATTTGATTACACTCAACCTATTCAATTAACAGTTGAGATATATATTGCTGATAATCACATCAAAAGTCTTTTAAATGATACACAGAAGGTAATAATTCTAACAACTGCGACAAGGAAGAAAGTAACTAGTCCGAGTGACGACAAAAACCACCTAATACCCATTTTCATGAAATAACTCGATCATCAGGCAACCAGCCAGCCAACCTTGATGACGAATCCTTAAAATCTGATTTCAGGTCGGTAAGATTATCCAGCAGGCTGCAGGGAGAACCAACCTGAAAACTGTCACTCTTGAACTGGGAGGTAAAAGCCCGAACGTTGTGTTTGCAGATGCTGATATCGACGAGGCTGTGGAAACCAGCCATTTTGCTCTGTTCTTCAACCAAGGCCAATGCTGCTGCGCAGGCTCAAGGACGTTCGTCGAAGAATCGATTTATGATGAGTTCGTGAAGAGGAGTGTCATTCGAGCCAGAAACAGAACTGTCGGTGACCCAATGTCTCAGACCACACAACAGGGACCCCAGGTAATTCCACTCATTTCATTTTTCATTTCATTTCATATTTTGAGTGTCGCCCATTTAGCAAAAGCTGATTTTCGTAGGGCCCTCTAAACTAAAAATATTAATTGAAAATTGATTTTAAAATATTAAACCTAATGTACATCAAAACTCATTATAATACCTTAGAATACCTTAGCCTACATAAAATTACTAATATTTACAAAATGAAAGAAAAAGACAAATAAAGTGGCTTCACCAATACCTGTCTCCATCCCTCCCAATCACCAGGTATTCTTGTCAAGGTAGACCTCCTTCTCCATAAGGTTTCCTATTCAATTATCCTGTGGTCTTCCCCTACGTCGCCTTCCTTCCATTCCACCTCTATCACTGCTCTGGCTGTCCTTCTCGCATCAGATGACCGAAATACTTGAACTTTCTTTTCTTAACCACATCCACTAATATTTCTGGTAGATTAAACTATAACCACTTTATTTTGTCAAAGGTAAAGAGCTACTGTAACCTCTCAACCACAGAAAATGATAAGTCTAATTGTTAATTGAAATGCTTAAATGACGTATTTGATTAACTGTTTTGCAAATATGAAACATTGCACATAAAAAGCACCCAATCCATGGAAGAGTGCTTACACATCTAACATCAATACGGTATTTCATATATATGCAATGTTTCTTTGTCGTTTTGTCTGATGATAGCGACAACGCGCATAAAGAGTTTTACTTTTGATTTAGATTGATGGCGAGCAGTTCAACAAGATTCTGGACCTGATTGAGAGTGGAAAGAAAGAAGGGGCAACGCTTAATTGCGGAGGACACCAAGTGGGAGATAAGGGGTATTTCATTGCCCCAACCGTCTTCTCTGACGTCACAGATGATATGAGAATTGCTACAGAAGAGGTAATTTCAGTTTTTATCGTATATATCAGATTCTATTTGTTGTGAAACACTTGGTTTTGTACACCACGAGAATCAATCCACTTCTATGAGTTGATGAAGATAAATTAAACAAACCAATCAAGAGATGTAGGCAAAGAGGGGGGGGGGGGGGAGTACGTGCCCACAAGTCTGGTAATAAAGAAAGCGTACCCTATAAGTATTTTCGAATTGCCAATATTATATATCCTCTTAGAACTCTTCAATTTCGGAACAAGTTTCCCATTAGTTATTTCATTTACAGTAAACTTGAATTTAGATAAGACACAAGAACGTGTTTTTTCGGAGTTTTTTTCTGATCATCGCTTTGTCCTGCTGTGAATCAAGCACTTGATGCAGGTAAAGATAAAGCAATACTTTAAAGAGTACTTGAATTTATACACATTTTCTTATGTCATGGAGTAAAAAACACTTTGCCCTGGAACATATAACAAATGTGTAGCATTTTTCCGGAGATACCCGTTGGTAAAATCTTTCCATTCGAGTATTTACAATTTTCGCTCTCTTTTCAGATTTTTGGACCCGTGCAGCAAATCATCAAGTTCAAGGACATTGATGAATTGATTGAACGAGCCAACAAAACAATGTACGGCCTAGCTGCTTCCATCATGACCAATGACCTGAATAAAGCCATGAAAGTCTCCCACAGCTTACGGGCTGGAACTGTCTGGTAAGATCTTTTCAAATACTTTATTATTGAATAATGAATTTCATGCCAAGGAGCATTTTCTGTTTTTATTTGAATGTAGGAAAACGGTCTTTGATTGGTGCAGAACTTAAAGATGGTCAGGGATATTGAGTGAAATTGAAAACATTATGAAAAAAGGTGTGTTTTATTAAAAATAAACAAACAAAATATTATACATCATAAAATGTTTGTTTGTTTTTAATATCAGCCGCTACATTTTTTATAATAGGGTGTGTTCTTCTAGAACAAATGATTTGACACACGGTAATAGCTGTAGCCATTAAATAAAATGTTCCAGTAGAGGTAGACTAACTAGCCAAGATAACAGAAGGCTAAACGTATTGGGCCTAGTCCTTCCTCGGTAGTGAAAAAGAATCAGAGAATCAATAATCTTGGCCTTCGTCTCTTTCTTTGCCTCTCTACTGAGGAAGGGCTATGCCCGATACGGTTAATAGTTTTCTGTTACTGGCTATTTAGCTTATCTTTATTAGAACATTTTTGTGGTGTTCTAAACCTAATAGACCTTCCAAATTCAGAATACAGAATGCTACCAAAAACAGAGTTCCTGATTTTAGAAACACTGAGACTTTTTAGGCCAAAAGTTTATTTAGGCTCTTCACCGGTCACACAACACGTATCCTGGCAACAACAATGAACAAAATGGCAGCCATGCTCAATCTTGAAACTGTGAATCCCTCAACAGACTCGGAAATCTTCTGCTTTTGATAACAGAAGGTTCTAGAAAGCTGCAAACGTGTTGTTTTTAAAGAATGGCTTTGAAAAAAGAATGCTACCTAGAAAAAGAATTGGTTTAGGAGAAAACACCCATATTTATGTTTTGCTACAAACAACATCATGCTTCGCTGTGTTTACTATTTTTCTCGCTCTTTGATTATAGAAACTCGGGGAAACACGTATGACGGCATTGACTCCGTATGTGTTTAAATAATTGATATAATTTTCATAGTCTATGTTAGGTAACTTTATAAATTATGCAAATTACCACAATTTCAATGGTTGTTTTTCATGCTATCTATGTTTTGTATTTTGATGTTCTTTGTCAACTTTTTGGCCTTTGCGTGGGTTTTATGTTTACATGTTTGGTCGGTGCTCTGAAGTAAAGGAGTTTAAGAATTTGACGCTATAAAGTTAACCGGCTTATGAATAAATCGGATTTTGAGGGTTGATTTAATTTGGAATAATTAAGAATGGCTTTACTGTGACATCATCATCGTCGAACCTTATTTCCGCATGTGGTAGATTGTAAACAGCATGGCTCATCATTATTAAGAAGAAGCAGGATTTGGAAAATCAATCGAGATAATTTGTGTGAATGAAAATTCGAACCAATGATCTCTAGATTCCTACTCTAGTGCTTCAGTAGTGCGTTACCACTAGGCGATTCGAGGCCTACAAGGAACTTCAATCACACAAACTATCTCGATTGCTAATCATTCTCTATTCATTGTGATTGCTTGCCAGATTACCAGGGGCGGACCAGTATTTTTGTTGCTTACAATTTTCGTTTCCCTTTTCTCCCTTTTCCATGTAGGAGCTCTTTTTAACTGAATCCTGCACCCCAAATGTTTTTACTGGCTGCATTCTTTGACACCAAATAGGTTTTCTTTCTTATTGAAAATCTCAGACCCCAAATTTGTTCTAATGTTCTAGGTAGATTTCATGAGCCAAATATGAATATGATCACCCCCTCAAACATTTACCTCCTAGGCCCCTTTGAGGAAGATTCCAGGCCAATACTTAGGTTATAGATTGTTCGTAACCTGCATGACATTATTACCACTGAAATTACCAAGTCGACATGCAAACGTATCTAGCTTTATCCGATGCACTGTGCATATTCCAACAGAAACCGAGGTTTAATCAAATGTTCGATTTTCAGGATAAATTGCTACGACGTCCTTAACTGCCAATCTCCATTTGGTGGATTCAAGATGTCAGGAAGTGGACGTGAATTGTAAGTTCGTTTTCAAATATTGCAACAAATTTATATTCTTAAGAATCATCAGGCCAAGTCTAAAACACGTAAAGAGATGAAAGATAAGAATTTAATTGTCTAACTTGCTCTTGCATTACGCATAAACAATGTCTTGTACACAGAACAAACAAGGTTGGGAAATTGAACAGCTGTCAAGAGCAACTTGAGTGACGAACCTCTAGTTCGGTAAAGCATGGAACTATATCTTCATCAGTGGGCTGCAACATGCATCATATACTTCAACCAGGTCTAGAACCTAGGCCCTTGTCCACGATGGATTCCTTCTTTGGATCCTTCTGTATTTAAATAGATTTTAGTTAATAGGTTTGTTTGTAAGGTATGGTCAACACGTGGAAAATATATTCCAATTCGAAAAAAAATTCTTAATTTGTTATTTATCGTTCCATATCACGTATATCTGTATAATCGTGAAGCAATTTGATTATTATTTTCTGATCATAGTTTGTTTGTTTGTTTTAGGGGTGAATATGGTTTAGAGCAGTACTCGGAAACCAAATCTGTAAGTGAATCGATTTGCAGTTTCAATTCAATATTTAAGTTCCATTGTTTGACAAAATTACTTTCTTGTTAAAGGCCCGGCGAAAGAGGTCCATAGTTGGTTCTGTTCAAGCTAAACTTGCAAGGCCTGGGGCTATACCCTCTGAAAATGTCAATGATAGAGATGCAATTTATAACATTTTTAGAAAGTATGCTACGTAAAAACGAACCGAAGGCTACTGTTAAAATCTAATATTTTAAAAAGCAACGTCATTTTTTGGCAAAAGGAGTGTTTTTACCCAAAAGTTGGTCCGGCCAACGCCACACGAACTGGACCGGTTCCGCCAGTCTGTGTTGCTGACACTGCCCAACTCGGCATTGCACGGTTTTTAACAAGCAGTCTTTCTTGTAGTAGGTCAGATAACTGTATTCATGCATGTATGCATATCTGCAGTAATTTAATCTATAACTAAAGGTTTACAAAAGGTTGAAGAAAAATCTTTGGGTGCCTCGATACTGGGGCTGCCTGTGTGGTATGCTTTCTGTAGGACATTCTTTTGTGCATGGGCTGAACCATAGCTGAAGTGCTTATCCGTTTCGTTCGTGAGCCTAATTCATTTTCATCTACTTCCGATCAAAGCATTATTATTGGATTTAATACTTGAACGATCTTGATAGCTCACTGACTCTTTTATTATTGAGCTTTGTGAATTATCTGTGTCTAGCTGACTCTTTTCTTACAGGTTATCATCAAACTTGACCAGAAGAATTCCTAAAAGGCTGATAAAAACGAAGAACTTATTCGTTTATTTTATTTTATTTTGAATTCTGTTATAATTTGATTTGAAATTCGCAAACTATCCATTTGAAATGTTCTGCAACGATGCCATGCTGCTAGTGGCTTATGCCAATACACAGAGGCTGCTAACTTCTATCAAGCTGGTCTGGTATATATGTGTGCCTTTAACGATCCTCATGATAGAGATTGAACCATAGAAATTCCTACTACGAGATGGGAAAGGGGAGTGGTAGGATCACCCCAGCCACGAGTTCGAAGAATCTCGGTTTTCAGTACACCTTCAGGTACGTCGTCTGAATACGAGGAGAAGCTTCCAACTGTGTGTAAAGTTTGCTGCAATTATCTCGATCTGCAAGGTCTTTTCAATGGTGCACTGTTTAGAGAAATATAAAAACATGCCGTTAAGACAACAAGGCAAACTTTACACTGGGCAGGAAATCATCATCTTCCCCACTGAGTACCCAGAAATACTGAAAGGGGGTTATTCGTTGACCCTTGCAAAGATTCACTTGTTGGTAACAACCAATAAAAAGTGATCTCTACACTTAACATATTGGACTTAACTGCAAAAGAGCTCCCCCCTCTAGTCGCTTTATCAACTACGCATGTTCTGAGTTTCCCAGATCGTTGGTCCCACGTAAGGATCATACACAGGCTGCTGGGGCCCAAACATAACGGATCCAACGTCAACACATCTCTTAACAGTTACAATACCGTCGAAACCTCTTTACGTATATGTGACGCCATTGGTCAAAGGCTAAACCGACTTTATATTATTTTGATTCCCATCTTTATACAGTTGACCTTCTGCAAATAAACGAACTAAGATGAAAATGGGACAAATGATGTTTCATGAATTACCAAGCAACGCCTGATCAAACAAGAGAGGCTAGCCTTGTTTTGAAGTCGTCAGAACAAATCTCTGTTTTTGATGAAGGAAATCTAAAATTTAATCCAGAATTATATCAATATGTGATTCAATAAGGAACTAAGCAGCACAGAAAAGAGAATAATTATATTTTTCAAACATAGGTAGGATGTCTATTTAAATTGAAATATTCCACACGCTGATTTTGAATTTGAACTCGACTATAACGGATACAAATAAAAAGCAATTCTTTTAAGTTATCAGTGGTGTGGCTAGAGGGGGTCAAAATCATGCAATATATTTTGAAAATTAAAAGCTTACAATAATCCTGATACATCAGACATCTTTGATCTCTAATTTTCTTCTTGGAATTATATGATTAATGAAGTACCATTTTCTAGCTGATTACACTGAAAGGTTTTAAGCTGCTTCGAGAAGGTTTAAATTTTTTCCATCACCAAAATAAATGAAGCGTATAGCATTTTATCTGGGACACCCGGTTGGTTTTTGCATCATCCTTAGAGTTTGATGGATCAAATTTCGGTGAGGTGAATTGATGTGGAGCACTTCTCATCCAAAGTTTTCTGACTAATTTATAATTGCAATGTTAATTTACTTGAGCACAGATTTTAATTTACAGGCTACATGTGGCACCATACATAATTTTTAAAGAGCACCTCTGTCACGCCCTCAAATATTTTGAAAATTTATAGCTTTTAAGGGCTATTACACTACATTTATTATCTTCTTCGGTTAGAAATAATTTTCGAAGCTCTAAAACATAGCTCTACCACTAATAAACGCAACACGTTCATTTGAGTGATTAACCAAGATTATGAAAAATGGAAATTGTTAGATACACGTATTTTTTCTATAAGCAACTACTTTAAAAGCAAGGCAGTACTCAACAACACAAAAACTCTAGTACTTCTAGTACTAGATAGTGGAATGCTAAGCAATTTGAAAATGTTAGTTGTCATCCAATGGGCAATGAAAATCGTGCAGCAGCTTTAAAGAAGTAGGTTACAGTGGCTATTAGTACATTAGTAACCCCGGCACATTTTTGCATGTAAGATATCATTGACACTTGTCGTACAACAACTTATGAGATAGCATTCTAGCATTCTAAGAAACAAATTTTTAAGTAAAAAAGCTAGGTAATTGCTGAGGAATTTTGAGTACTCAAATTTACCCTCCAGCTAAGCAATTTCTAGTACCGAGCTCGAGCTGAAATTACTTATAAAAAATTGCGTGTATGTCAAAGTTGATGTTTCTGTCCGCCCTTAAACTTGGCTCAATTGAACCCTCCAACCCTTGTTGACCCTTTTCTGAAAGAACCCTTGAAACCCATACTTTAACCATTTACTGAACCTTTGAATAACCCTTTTGTCTTCGAAAACGAGGATTCCTCCCAATTCAATAATCAAAATGGAGAGCCGTAACATACACGTTTTTTTATAAGAAACCGGTTTATAAGAAACCTAGTACTAGAGACCCAAAAATTTGAGAAACTTTTACAACTACATCAATATCTTTAAGAAACCCTGGAAAAAAATAAGAGGAAAGTAATATGTCAACAAAACATTTTTGCTTGATAAGTTTGCTACACGTTTTTATTTAGAGGAACACAGGTGGTCGAGTCTTGAGTCTACTTGTATTAGTAAGTGGGTTTCCGATATAAAAGTGCAAAATTTTATGTTAAATGCGTATCTAAAAACAAGAAACTTTTAAGAAACTTTTGGTACTATAAACTGGTGAAAAATTAAGAAACTTTTAATAATAAGACCCAAGCTAGGTTTCTTATAAAACACGTGTAATGGTGGAAAACACGAAACAGTTATTTGGCTTTTACCAAAATCATGTGTGTCAGAATAGAGAATCTCTCTATTAACATGTGAGTTCTTGTACCGAGTCACGTGCAAATCGTACCAATATACCTCTTTATGCTCTTTGGAACTCTTAGAAATTCATGTATTTTAAAATGGAAGGTCAGAAGGTACAAAGTCATAATATAAAGAAAAGCATTTTTACGGTTTATTTTTGCATAAAGAATTCTAAAACGAAGATATGCTTTGCCTCTTCCCAGCAGGAGCATTAAGGTACCAAAATTTAAGGGGGACTACATCACACAGAACTCATACAGATGTTACTCATACTCATTGTCGAATATTTTCACTTTCCTGTACTGTCTGACACACAAGGGTTTTAGCAATATGCATGTTTTTTGTTAATTTCTTAGTCTTAGGTTATTTCTTATCATTATATCTTGATCTAAAAATGGCCAGCTTCAGCTTATTCTTAGGTTGTTCACAAATTTTGGTAAAATTCGAGGCTCGTATTCCTATTAAATTGTTTTTATAAAAAAAGACTGTAACGCTTTTACTCGACTACAGGTAAATTCTCCTCCTATGCAATAAAGCTCATTTTCGAACATTTTTCATAACTAACCCCCTCGCCCTAAGCCTGGACAATTTTGAAAATAATTTGGACTCCAAGAAAATATAGAGAAAAGAAAGAATATTGAATGCTTCATTATATTTTTAGTCATTTTTCAATGAATTTCTAGTTTTATCACTGGTTATTACCCTTTGAAGGGTTCCCTCCCGGCTACTATTTCACTTTCGTCACTTACACAGTTTGTTTACATCGTTGTTGCTGTTGCGATTGACTAACCGGAAATAATCATGCACATCGATCGACCAATCATATTTCATTCCTGAAAGTCTCAGCCAATTGGAGCCAAGGGGGAACTAATAGCAAATCGCTCTCATGTTGTTTCGAACAGTCGGTCAAAATGAACGGAGGAAAAACGTAAAGTACTAACTGGGACAATGGCCCACAGTCTAAAGCCAGACTCAACTTACAATTTATCAACAAACGAGGATGACAACCCGAATTTGCAACTATACTTTGTCAAGCTCACGGATTCCTCTCTAAAAGCTGTTGAAGAATATGTCGAGTATCAGGTATCGAGATTTTAATTTGGCCTAAAATTGATTTCATGCGCTGACTTACTTTCCATCGAAGATTTCGTTTACATGTCGTCTGAATATTCATGAGTGGCTAGTCATCTGGGTTTTATTTTCGCCGGCTGCACGAGATTACTATGAATTATTTGCTTATGTGCTTTCATTTTCAGGCGGCGGTTAGAGGCAAGCCGAAGATACAGTTTTTTGGCCAAGATGGGGTAAGTCCTTTGTCTGTGTTTATCCAGGTCGTTGCACTTTTGTTTTGGCATCAGCTTTGTTCATTGAATACCTCAAACTCCACTTAAACTTCATAAGTGATATTTTCTGAGTATTTTTCAAACACTCGGATATTCCAACAAACTTTAGCCCTTGTTGTGTTGTGGTTTCATGATTTCTACCCAAGATAAAATTTTGCCCCGAGCCGTTGTGTTATCGACTTTCCTCAAGCTCTGGTAAAATTTTTTCAGTTTCTATGATAATGATTAAGAGTTATTATTTTCATTATCCTAAATTCTCAGTTCATCTATCTACGTTTTCAATTTTCTAGGCTAAATTAACTCGATTCCTCTGTCAAATAGGGCACCGCTTATTAGCGGAAGACTTGACTTTCTGATTACAAACACTCAATATCAAGTTCAACAATACGGAGAAACCTTCGTTTCAAAAATTCTCATCTTGTCCACAGAAATAAGAAACGAGCCCTATAGATTCCTCGTTTATTTAAAATAATGAAACATTAGTTTAGTCAAGGCTGCTTTACAACTTTATTAGGTTTTCCCTTGGTTCTGACGTGTTGTTGTGCAAGTTAAACCAGCCTATTAAGATTTTAGACTCTACCTTATATGGTTAAGGGAGCTACATTGCGTCCAGACCTTTTATGGATAGTCTTTTAAGTCATCTTATAACACTAATCCAAATTAAGCTAGCTGGAAACATGCCAAATTTCTGTTTTATTCATAATTCATCAAAATGCCAAATGAGAGGTGCAGTATTTGGGCAGAAAAAATCTACTGGCCATTTAAAGTCTTAAAAATCCACAAACATGTGCAAGTGCGCTGCCAAAAACTGATTCCTCTCATAAATACTTATAAGTCTAATCCTTCTATTAATCATGTATGTTAGATATTATTTAAAGAATGAACCTTGGCTTATTCTTAAAAATCTAGAATAATGAATCTGTATTTCCTTCATTTTCAACATCCATTCAATTCTGGATCAGCTGTCAAAACTTTGAAATACAACAGAATCGAATATTTTAAAATTTCTCTTAAAGATCAGCTTTTTGCAGAATAGGTGTTTTGATAAACACAATGAAATTGTTTTAAAATCTTGATATCAGTCTCATTTCTTATTTCCTCATTTGAACTTCAAACATTGAACAGAGCACTGAAATTGATGATATGGACTTATTTGAGCCAAGAGGTCCATAGTTCAGTGATATTGTACTGTCTCTAGCAGTCATGGAAAGAAGGTTTCTTGAGTAAAAGCACAAAATTGTTGGCACCAATTTTTGGAAAAAAAAGCAATGAGGTTTACTGGGGTAAGATAGGTAATCTAGGGGCTACATGGGTTATTATTGTGATCTGCCATGAATAATCTTTGTTTATAATTTTTGTTTCCAACTCGGAATGGGTTCTTCTCGCCAAAAACTCTTTATGAAGCTCTTGAAAACTTTGCACAGAGCATAGCAGCTCTCATTTTTCAATAAAAATGTAATCGTACGAATTAACAGACAGCATCCAGCTAGTTTAGTTTAAGGACACATCAAATGTTTCATTTAGGGTGTTGTTAATCGTTTTCATAAAAATAACATGAGCAAGAAGTGCAAGTCAAGGAACACTTGTTTTTTCCAAAAATTATACTTCAGTTGAAAAACTTGTGACCAACCTCAAAACCGATAGTAGTTTCAAGATGCAAATGATTGAAAGTGAAGTAAGGGCTAGTTTTGTTTGGCTGTTATGTCATATCCACTATCTATTCACACCAGGAAATAGCGCTATCGTCAGAGACCCTGTCCAATATCTACTTCCAAGCTTCAGACAGGAAAGATTAGCTTTTAGATTAACCAAACACACACCAGGAACCAAGAAGCATATTTTTGATTCAATAGAAAGCTGGTAGACCAGTGTTTGAGGCAGCCTAAAGGCTCCTTCTTCTTTCACTATTATATATTCAGATAAGTGTGGCTGTGACTCCTATCTCTGGCTAAAGGACCGCACACCCTAAATCCATTGCTTTGATATAGAATGTCAAGCAGTTGAAGCATTGAGTGGAAGTAAATAAGTGGTGTAGTCTTGTGGTTAAGGAAGGTGCTGGATTTGTAGTCCTTGGAAGGGTAGCCTTGGTGAGTTCAAATCCTGAAAGGTTGGAATCATGAACTACAAACCGTCAGCCAACTCAGCTGTCCATCCATCTGAGATTGGTAAATGAGTGCCTAGGATATTTCTTCTTGAATATTAATTTTGGGGGCAAAAGCCACAGGTCCAAATAAGCTTCACGCTGCCATACCCCGAACTTGCGTCAATGAAAGATCAATGCTTGCTTGCTACCTTGAGGAAAGTCTTTGATATGACTGGGTCAGCATTGGTTTAATCCAAAATTTTTCGATCAAGAGGGGGGGGGGGCTAAAAACAAAAGGAATTGACCACATCCATTTTTGTCTGATATGCTTCTATCTGATGAGAGACTTGAATTATGAAGAATTATCAAACGAAAAACTTATCGTTTAGAAATGATTAGGCAGATGGATTCAAACTAGTCCCTAGGTCTTTTCCCCCCATACTTGAAAGCGCTTCCACACCATAGTGGTTTGTCTATTAAATTATTTTGTTTTAAGTTTTGGTGGTTCCCTAATATTTTCACTGAAAACAGCAAAATTTCTTTAAAATAACATATGGTCCCTCCTCATTCTTGTGGCAACAATATACTGGTTTGCAGAGCTTCATTTAAACTCATTTGATAATTGAGACGGTGCAACTTGAAGGCAGTGCTTGCTCAATGGGATGCTTGTTTTATGCTTTACCGAACTAGAGGTTTGTCACTCAAGTTGCTCTTGACAGCTGTTCAGTTTCCCAACCTTGTTTGTTCTGTGTACAAGACACTGTTTATGCGTAATGCAAGAGGAAGTTAGCCATTTCAATTCTTATCTTTTAGCTCTTTATCAAAGAAGCTTTGTTTCTTCCAAGCTATCAATTAGTTACCAGAAGCAGGAAATGTCAGATTATTTTGCTAATAGATTTGTTTTCAAAATTTAGATGTGCAAAGTTGTATAATTTACTGCACGGGAAACTTAAAGATGTTTCTGAATATGTAATAGCTTTTGATGATAAATAATGCAAGACTGGGTACCAGAATTGGTATTATTGACCTGGGTAGTCTTATCTGCCTGCTTGATTCATCAATAATGCTGGTTTCAAGAAGTTGTTTGCCATTGCCTGAGGGTTTATTTGAGTTTGACAGATCCTGTTAGAAAAGTGGCCGAGTTAGTTTCATAAGCTTGTAATCAGCTATTTTAATTATTACAGCAGATACATACCTCAAATTTCTATTGAAGATACTGCATACGAATTGCTATGAGCATTGACAGACAACATCCCACTGTATTTGTTCTTTTTAAAGATATCTGTCAAGTTGAAACTTAAAGAAATAGTCCATGAATGAATAAGGAAACCTTTAATTGAACTTATGTACCAAACAATACCTTAAATAAATGCTCACTTCAAGTTGAAATGCTTAACAGATGGTGATTCTTCGAATTTCTGGGTAAACTTGCTGCCATTCAGTTTATTTAAGTACCATTGTCCAATTATACTTCCAAATTATCTAATTATAAATTTCTCAATTCTTTACAAGAGTCATGAACGGAGGCTGTGTGCTGCGTCTAAAAATCAATCAGGGGCCATGTATCCCAAGTTTTAGTGACAATCATGATTAACGACCTTTAGTCTATCCAGGCGATCTGCTAATGTGTATTTCAACTCAATTGTACTAAGATATATTTAGCAGATACCCTATGGGACTCCTTCTGAATCACAAGGAGATGTTAAGTTAGCAAGAGCTAAGAATTTACACGCTTTATCCCACTCTCCAATGCTCAAAAACGAAGAATATAAATGCACTATGTTTTGCTTAGGTATTTTCAAGAAGATATGCCATGTGCGTCAACCCCACGCGTCATTTTCATTATAAATTTCTTCTTTAAGCACATTTGTACGCATCAGTGAGCATTTCAGATATGAAAATTAACATGTATTACATTCCCAGCTGCCTCCAATTCCCAAATCCCAGGCATGCAAAGAACAAGGCAATGCGGATTGTTTTTTGTATCAGACCACGCATGCACGACAATCCAATTGAAGATCAAGGAAGGGCTTAGTACAGCAATGTGGAATATCCCCTATTAAATAAGCAGGTTTATCATTCAACTACCACAGCCAGCATAGGTTTCGATCTAACCTTTTCCATAGGGAAGAACCATATATCTCATAGCCCTTGGGATCTCTCCCGAAACATTGCCCTACTATATATAAATGGCTTTTCATGATAAGTGATGACTATAATATGAAGTATTATGTCTGGAACAGCTTTGATAAGACTGAATGTATTTACACTAGCATAGATTTTCCCCATAAGTGGTGACTATCATGTCAAACGTTGTCTGAAACAGCTTTAATAAGACTGAATGTGATTGCAACGTTGCCCTACTAAATATCAAAGATTTGTCAAGATTAACTGCGACTATCTTGTCAAATATAATGTCCTAAACAGCCTTGATAAGACTTAATGAATATCCACAATTACAGGTTGGAGAACTCCCATTTCCTGTGCAAAATATTCCCTGGCAAAGATGATTTGGTTTGCTCATGCACCAAGACCTAAAATATTTCACGTTCTGTGAGAACATTTTTATCAGATTCTAAGTTTAACACAGGCTGACATATTGCTGTAACACAGTGGTGAATATTTGACTTGGGTAATCTTATCTGCCTAGACTTGATTCGCCACAGATGCTGGTTTCGAGCGATTACTTGCAGTGGATCATATATGCAGGTTATTAGTATAAACATGGATAGATCCTAACAGAAAACGTCTTCTAATGTTTGTTTGCAAACCAAGTTAATGTTCCTATGGCCCCTTACAATCAACTACTTTCCCTCTCTTTGTTCCAACCTGGCTATATCGTGAAATCCTTCAACTTAGTAAACTTTTATCTGTCTTTGATAAGCACTGATCTTTTGAAAAAACATAAAAATTAATTGATGCATTACTCTTTCATTCACTCATTTATTTATTAAATCAAAGGATTGCTACTTTTACAGAGCATCATTCACAACAACACAACATACTTAGACAGCGGAACTTAATAACTTTCTAAAGCTTTTTGTCTGACGATCAATCGAGTAGAACGCTACGTTTTGCGGTGCACCAATCATTCGCCTCTTTTCTGATTAGCCTGTTTCGCTCCTCCTCTGGATATAATAATTCGCTAGATTTTATTCTCAATTATCTCTCTGACGTACTTTCGCAATTCATGTCAGATGAAAGCTTAATTAGTTATTAGGTTTTGAAATTCTTTCTATTATACTTATTATTGGATATAACTGAAGTTATAACAATTGTTTGTTAGGTTTTTTTTGCGTATTTTTGCAATTCTTGTTATACGAAAAACTTTATCAGTTATCATGTTTCGATATGTTGTCTTTTATATTCATTAACATTCCTTGTCGAACAAGCATTTGAAAAAAGCTCGAATTTTCTTTCACCTTTTCTTACTTGTAACTAAGGTATTATAAACTAAAAAATCAAATTATTTTACAGGTTCTTCATATTCCTAGCAGATACTGGCCGGCATCGGAAAAAAGTCTTAATGTTCCTTCTCTACTCTTACTTGTTACAAAGTAAAACTTATTATCCCCATATTTTCGGGAACAGCAGTTTTTTAACCCTAACTACTAATTGTCCCTATTTTATCCCTAATTCTTCCATATCTTGTCCATATGATTTGGTTATGAAACTAAAAACTGAGAATATAGGGTGCTATAAAGCTTTGACCATAAATCGTCCCCAATTTTATCTCAGTTTCATTGAATACAAGCAATCCTATTGTGAAATTAGGAACCATTTATGAATAACTTATGGACGATTTAGGGACAAAATAACTATTGAAACTCTTAACGTAGAATAAGGGACAAATAATGGACAATTTATGGATAATTTAGGAACAAATTAGGGACGAAAAAATGACCATAGTTTATGGTGCAATTTCGCTATTGTTCATAAAATTTGTGAATGATAATTTTTACTGGTAACCGATAAACTGAACCATCAAATTTTCCATCAGGTCCTTCATATTCCAAGCCGACCAGGCTCAGCCAGTCAGGACATCGGAAAGAAATTCAAATTTTCCTGTTCGAGCCTGGAAAGGAATGACCGGCAAGGGATTCTGGATTGCATCCACCAGCCCAACAGTAGGGACAAGATGCTGTCTTCCTTTGGCACTCTCGACCGGAAGATCTCGGTTCTGGCTACCGACGAAGCTTATGAGTTGACGAGAAATCGAATGGCACAAGCTGATCAAGAACGGAAGGGAGTAAGGTATGTTTGCTTGTCTTCTTCTATCCTATGCTTCAACTATACTGATGATTATTGGAACTACCTCTCTTTTTAGGGCTGACATCATGATTGACATAGTTGGACATGTAGTTTTTATTTGGGTTCCTTATCCTTCCTAAGTTCTATCCCGCTGTTCCTTATCTATACCGCCTCGCATGTTAACTGGTTCCTAACAAGCCCAAAGCGTATCAAATTCGTTGCAAAACGGCTTAAATCGTCCCTCAATCGATGGGAATCGTATTGATATTTGCTTGTCTACCTCTATTAGTATATTGATGATCAATATATACTGAAACAGTACAGCTCCCTTATTTATTTCAGATTCATTCGCATGTTTTAAACCTTAAAAAGTGCGTCTTTATTTAAGGTAACTTTGCCAAGATTAGCTAGATGTTGATGAAAAAGGTTGATTGTAAACTTGACCGATACTGTCATAAAGGTTCTTTGTCACTTAAAGTATACAGCAGAAATCCAGATCATTTATTTGCAATAAGATCCCCTAAAGATCAAAGAAAGAGATTCAGCTAAAGTGTAGTGAAAAGTTGAACAAACTAATCAACAAATATAATAGGGACTGATAGATTGCACGAAGCATGAAACTAGTATTAACGGCATAAAAGATTGCTTTTTGCTTTATATTCTAAGAGGGACTGATATTCTGTTTGTTTGAGATTTAGGCTTCCAAATGTTACCATTATAGTGATATGTTACGATGCTCTGGTGTGACTAAATTCTATTGTGTTATTATGTTGTTGTATTTTCACTGATTTCAAAGGCCATGTTTGCTTAAAATCTGCTCACTGACAAATAAGCGACAACCGCTGAAATGTATCACGTGCCTGCAAGCGAGTATAAATTATGCTAGTGATTGATGACAGTACCTACTAGGCTAGTTCAATATCCTCGTCAAAGGACGTTTTTAACGAATTTTATGAATGAAATCGCTGAAGTGCGCTTATTCAAAGCGTTTTCATACCGTTAGAAATCGTTTCAAATAGTTTCCTTATCGTTGAACATCGTTGAACGTCTTAAAACGAAGCAGAATTTAATATCAAAGGCTGGCATGTTAAGTGGTTCTTATCATACCTAATACGTTTCATATTTGTTGCGGATCGTTTTGGATCGTGACAAATCGTCCCTCATGTGTTAGGAATCGTCCAAAATTTGCTGAACCGTTTAGAAATCGTTTTGAAACCGTTAAGATCGTTTTAATTCATAACAATTATTTACAGACACTCCCTTGTTGAGTGAATTCCACCATATTTATGCGTGTTGGCTTCGCTCAAGAGAAAATCGAGTTTTCCCAAACTTACGTAACACTAAGTATTATCATCGTTATCGTAACTATTATTCGCCAACCCGAGTGTGATAATTAATCCTAGTTCAACTCAATCCGTAGAGAAGGCTTAATGTTTTGTGAAAGCAAAATCTTATCTCGGAAGAAAATTGTTATTAGTTTCTGAGCAAGATTTGTTGAATTTTTGATGAGGTTTTTATTGTGGGAGATACAAACTTAAGTTTAAATATTGATGTTATCTGAATTGAGCAGCTGTACGGTCACATGGCTGAACTTAATAGTTTTGCAAATAATGGCTTTCAGAAACAGTATTTTTAAAGAAAAAACACGATTTCCACATGTTATGAGTCTGAGAAAGGAGAATTTGTTGTCTTGTGTTTGAGAGAAGAAAAGGATGTAGGTAGAAGGGATAATTGGGTACAGTTTCCTATGATAAAGGGATTAATTGGCGATTATAAATATTTTGTTAGTATTGGCTCCGCATTGATGTTCAGATTCAGACACATCATTTTGAAATAAAAACACGATTTGAAATATTTGATTCTGAATTTGGAAAAACCTACTGCCTCTTTGTTAAATAAAGGAAAGGTAATAGGTAGAAGAGATAGTTGTGGGTACACTTTCATAAAAGGATGAATAAATGACTTAGAAATACCCTGTATGTATTGGCTCCGTATTAGTGCAAAGACACGCTATTTTGAAAAAAAGATCGATATGAAATATTGAATCCCGAATTAAGAAAACCCGTTGCTCCTTTGATAAGTCATTTAAAGAGATCGTTGTGAACAGTTTCTGATGATAAAAGTATAAATAAGTGACTTGTAAATATTTTGTTAGTATTGGCTCCGTTTGTGTATTCAGACAGACAATTTTGAAATAATTAGTTTTGTCTCAGATATTTGATTGTGGAAAAGGAAAACTTTTGATCTAATAATTACAAGAAAGGAAGGGTATAGATAGACGAGATTATTTGGCACACTCCTTTGTTTTCGTATATATCTTCCTTTTTGTTCTGAAGACTTTTTCAACAGGCTAATCATTTCGCAATGTTCATCGAAAACTACTTGCCAGGTTTGATCTAGAGACTTAAAAACTGCTTTCTTGATTGATATAAGCTGGTGGCCGTGTCAATAAAGCGAAGAGCTTATTATTCTGAAAGCAGAACAATGATCCCTGCCGCACCTCGTGAGTAATGGTTGTTCTACGTCCACATGTGCTGTGGGATGTCGTCATTTAGAGTTAGGGAAAGCACACCCCCGATGTTTCACAGATGTTGCTTTACTCACGTGTAGTTGGATTTTTCGTCTTAGATTTACACTTCTTTTTTATAAGAACCAGTAAAGATAACTCTCGGCTAGCTGCTCTTAAGTATACTTTTCCATTACAAATCTGGAATATTCTTTGATACCCTTTTAAAATGTTCTGAAATGATCCTTTCTCTGCTGTTTTGTTTGCTGGTTGTGGCAAATGCTTTGCTGTGGAGTTTATGGTCTTCCTTTGTTCTACTAATTTGCCTATTTTGTATGTTCTTTTAGTATTGTCAAGCCTGTGTTTCGATTTCAGAAGACAGTGCTTAATACATAATAGTAGAGCATAAATAGACTTAATGGAAGAAAAGAAACAACAAACGAAACTACACGTTCATCTCGACAAGCCTTTTCCTGAAAATCTCAGTACAAACCCTGATAAGTGAGCACTCACGAAACAGGCTTGCAGAGATAAATGAGGAGGTAGTTTCTTGTTTCTTTTCTGCCTACTATATTCCTTTAGTATTGTGTTTATTCGTTAACCATGTGTTTATTTCCTAATATTTCTACTTTACGCAAAAATTGGCCCGCCGCATATTGTTGTTTAAGTGTTCTTAAAAGTACTAGACGCTGACAAGACAGCGTTATTAAAGATGAAACTGATGTGATGTCATCACTGGTCTCACAATAAAAATTGGATCGAGCATTTTGTTGTTTACAGATTCGAATTTCTGAAGCCAGTCGGAAAGTTTGCAGTTGATCTCTCAGATTTTGCTCCCACGAAGCTTTAGTGACTTCATCATTAACGACAGCTATTAAATCATTTACTGATTCTGCACAGCATTTCAATAATATAAAGCAATGACAACACCAAATTTGATTTTATCACGATTTTCAATCTAACGAATCCGTCCTTCCAATATGGCTGCCTGTTACTTCATTGCTCACTAACAAAAGCTCGATCCAGTCTTTATTTTTAGATAATTTCTTGTTATCTCATTTGCATGTTATCTCATTTGCATGTAGCTCCTTTTAGCGACTTAACTAGACGGTCACTCTTTCGACAAATATCGATTAACAGCAAGATTTTGGGCCTAAGTCCAATTTGATTATGCAGGGACATAGCAAGGAGCTTCGAAAAAAAGGAGCTGTTAACCACGTAAAGCGTTTACTTGTTAATGATAACCCACAAAAGTTATCTGTACTCGCAATATGTGATTATACCTTATAGATTGGGATCAAAATAGGCCATCCATAAAAGAGGTGAATGATTAGTATAGCTTTTGAAAACTAATAGTTCGCTAGGTTTTTGTTTCGTTCTCTTTCTGGCGTATTACTCCGTTGAATGTCCGACGAAAAGCCTAAGTAGTCTATCTTTTCGCTTCACTATGCTTCCTATTTTGAAGTTTTGTACTGGTTAAAGACTGTTGTGTAGACTGTCCTTCAAGAAAGGAGGAGCTGTGGCCTCCTTAGTCCCCCTTTGGCTAAGTCTATGTAATTATGTCCAATTTTTCAGAGTTTGCTCGTTTTCTTATAAAGTCGTTCTAATTAAAAAAAAAGAGTTTATTTTAATAATAGATTGATTGTCTGACAGTAGTTTGTGTGGGCGATTTATAAATAGATTTAGTTAATCTGCAATCCAACTAAACGAAGAGTATATCTTTGTTGAGATTTATGTTCAATTATGTTTTGCGTTGGATGAAAACAGTGAGTAGGGCGTGGATAATTAAAGAATTTATTCTTGGAAAGAATTTCAAATCGAAGCTTTGTAAGATGACAGATATTTAGCCCATTCATTTTATTTTACCACTTTACCGGTAGAGTAACCAATTTCACGATTTTCAAGTTCTGTGAGACAAACATCACCGAATGTTGGGCGTGGAATCAACCAAGAATTAATTAAAATCTCATTGCAAGGGGCCCCCGAATTTCAACGACTTTTCTTTTCAACAAATGGCAGGATATTTGTCTAAATGTGTAGAGCACTATTTGCTGCATCCTCCAACCAAACCATTTAGATTCGTCTCTAGAATCATCGATTGCCATATCCAAATCATTTCTGATGATCAGGACCCCTTGAAAGAGACAATTTGATCCTTGTAGTAAATTAGGGCCATCGATTGAATTCATTTTGGGTAAGAGACAATTTCAGGGAGAGACATTTTAAGCTTTTTTCGTCTCCATTGCTTTATTTTCAATTAATTTAAATTTTTTGTATTTTTCGCAGGACCAAAGAAATAAAGATTAATCACCCTAGTAAGTCGAAATTTAGTTTTGATGTCATAGAAAAGTCATCCATATGTTTTCATTTGTTCACAAACATTCCTATTTATAATTGTTTCAAATCGAAAAAACGTTGTTGACTTGAAAAACATCGATTCGACAATGGCATACATCGCCGAGTGGAAATTGAGTTTCTTAGCACAACTGTTGATGAAGTAATGAATTAGCATTGGCCTGTCATGTTGTTTTCGATTACCAACACCGTTGTGTTCGCATTTCCTTGTACTCTGATCGTTTTCATTATTTGCTTGAAATTTATTCATGTCAATGTCAGCTCACTTCTGTTGAACAATGAGAGAGTAGAGCCGTTTTTGGCATAGATATGCCCCATCAATTCTCAACTTTTACCCCAGTCATGGTGTTTTTGACCCCATAGTGTTCGCCTTTTCAAAACAGTTCTAATTCATTGAGGTTCTTAGGCCAATTTAGGCCTTGGAAATGAAAAAAATGCCTGAAGCTTCCTGGGGTTGTGGAGGTTGCCCTTAAGCTATAATGTGTGAGCTAATATAATTTATTTTTTTCAGAAAAGAAAAAATTAACAATCACTCCAGTCAGTAAAGAAATGAATAAATTAACAAAAATGAAAATTACTAATCCTTCGTTCCTGAAATCCACAAATTCCGTGAAAACTCCTTTGCAAAATGGAATCAAATCTTCTTCACAAACTAACAATACACATCCTAATTCAAAAAATTTAAGGTTTGTACTTCATCTTATTTCCTTTATTATTCATCCTCATTTCTTGTTGCTATAGTCTTTGATAAATGGTAAGATAGGGGAAGGAGTTATTTTGATACCTGAACTAGAAACGACGTATAGACTTAGTGGCATTTAAAAAATCTTATAACAGAATGGCAAATAATTTTCAGAGTAAATATTAAAAGTAGCGTTTTGGTACATAAAGAACCAAATAGATATCTCAAATATATTATATTGAATATCATGGAAGATTATAATAGCAATTAACGAGCTGTAGGACTTTACCCGTTATCCCGTAATCTTCTATGGTACTCCATATAATGTATTTGAAATATTTATGAATAATTATCAGCATATTTTCATAGTTGTTTCAGATTCATTAAGTTTGAGTAATGCACTCATTATCACTAAAAGCGACCTTTAATAAGAAGAGAGGGCATTTTGTGACATGCATTAACTGTGGTAAAAGTTTAAGATTCTGTTCAGGGTTTTTTGTCCGACATATTGTTATCTGAACTATCCTTTGCTCGAAAATTCCTGGTCATACATGATTTGATTGCTACTTAAAAGGAAGGTGTTTAATTTTTTTTATTTTTTGCAGTTATAAAGACAGAATAATACACATCCTTGCACTGCGGCCTCACAAGAAACCTGAAATCCTTTCAAGATTAATGAAAGGTAAGTCTGCAACTATTTCTCTTATCGTGGGTTTCAAGGGTCCAGGTTTCAGGGGGGGGGGGGAAGATGGGGTGCCCCGATGCTCAGAGGCTAGAGTGCTGACATAGAAAGTCAGGTACCATGGGCTTAGATCATGTTTGAGGGCGAGGAATTGGAAAATTGTGGACTGGGACTTGCCTTTTTTATCAACTGGGAAAAATCGGATTGGACTTCATTGGACCAAGACTTGGCAATTTAGTGGGAATTTCTTTATTTTCCTCATTGTTGTACCTTGTTATGATGCGTGTTATCTAAAAATGTGAAGTAGCCATCTGCTATAGTTTTGAAAATACCACCACCGTAGAAGGTTTCACATTCAAGCCTAACTTCACTTGTTTCTGTTTAATCTTGTATATTAGGACGTCGTTTCCAGCTATTCAGCTGATTTAGGCCTACTTTTCATGCCTATGTATATCGGGAATGGACATTTCGTTAAGTATTCCTTCTGATGGGTGGCTGGATGGTTTTTTGCAAAGGGCAGGGATTCCATATTTTCCTTAATTCAGTGAGGGTTTAGTGAGTATTTGGTAAAGAGTTTTGTGAAGAATTACTTCCCTATGCATGTTTTTTGGATCGTTTAGAATAAAGTTTAAAGTAACTTAAGAAAGACGCTGGTTGAGTAGCACGGTCAACATCTTCAAGGTCACCCATCAGAAGTTGACCTTCCATGACCAAGCTTAACTTAAAAGTGACTTGAAAGTTTCACATGACAAACTACAAGCATACGATGACTGATATTTGCCCTAACTGATTTACTGCAATTGTGCATGATGATGATTATGATGAAATTTGATATGTGATGTATAATGGCGATGCATGCTGTTGATGGTTTTAGGGCCTGTAATGCATGTTTGATGTTTATGTGACGATGTTTCAACGTGAGGACAGATCTTCCAATTTAACTCCCATCGCTTTCTTATCTTGTTGTGTCGAGGCGTTATCAACGAATTTCAACGAACTTTAGTCCAATTCACAGATAGGCACTCAGTGATTCAATTGTCTCGCCTAAGCGTTGTGAAACCGGCGTTTCTAGATTCGTTATCTGCCAATTTCATTACTGTTTCCATTCAAGAACAAAACGCCAGCTGCTTCCAATATCAAAAAAGGTTTACAGGCGGCCGAAATCAAATCTCATCTTACAATATATTTGATCTTGCATTTATCTATCTAAATTAGATATATTTCAATGAAAATAGATTTTTAAAGCTGTTTCCTTAGATACTGCGGAAAGAAATTGCTTTTGGTGTTTCTGTTGTCACGATTTATGAGAATTGTAAGCTCTCAAGAGAAATCGATTTTAACTTTCGGCACTTTAAAGAGTTGAAAGCGATCTGTTATTATAGAGAAAATCTTGTTGAAAAGTTTTGATTTTAAGAACTCAAAGATCTTAAGAAGAAGCAGGTACCAAAATCGGTACAAGAAAGAGGGAAAGAAACAGGACTAAAATACAGCACACTTAGGCCTTTTGGACTTGTATTCTCCCCAGAATGGAACTTATTATTTTATAAATTATAATCTTAAAGATATATAAAACGACTGACAAATATTAGCTAGAGGGATTATCTTCCATAAAAATCTTTGTTTCCATTCGTAAATAATAAGTCACACTACTATGAGGAGGACACAAGTCTGAAAGGCCTAAGTTTTCTGCAATTAAGTTCTGTTTCTTTGCCTCTTTTCTACCGCGTTTAAAGTAATTTCATCTTCATAGTAATATGTGAATGAAACATGGAATATACTTGTTGGGTATAGCTACCATACGGACTGCTGTTACGACAGATTTAGGCCTTTGCGAATTCGGTAGCAACGTGTTGCCGAGAGGTATACTCCCATGATGTATTGCGTGAAATTAAATCTGCTGTCCTCCATGGAATCGCCCAGTATCATTCATTCAAGAGCCAATAATACTCTTACAGTGTTTAATTGATTAGTGATTAGATTAAACTTTCAGCAAAACTTCCCAAAAATCTGGATGACACACCAATGCAAAAAACTAGAGGATATTTGGTAAAACTTCCACTAAAGAGGAAAATCACTGTATGATTATTATCGATAGACTAAGTGTTTATTAATTGTTTAGCAGTATAATCATAATAAACAGACAGGAAATAGGTAATCGTTCTAATATGTTTATAAACTAGCAACCCTACTAAACGTTTGGTTCTTGTTGTGCGAGTATATATTAGCCAGCCAATAGTGATTTTGATACGCAAAATAACTAGAGGATATTGGCTGAAGCTGCAACAATAGAGAAAAATCGCGGTGATTTTCCTTTACTGCAACAGGTTTAGCAAAAACTATCTGCTTAGTTTGTGTATTGGGGATTCCTCTTCAAATGTTAATCGTATTCTCAAGAATGAACAGCGAACAAAGCTTGTTAATATATTCTTAATTTTCACCTGGAAAGTTTTAGTTAATTAATCTTTGTTTATGAATAATTAACCCAAAAAACAGCGGACGGAAATTACTTTCGGCTTCTCTGACGTCACTACAGCAATAACAAGCAACTTTGTTATTAAGTAGAAAGGAAGCGTAACAGACAAATGTAAAGATATCATCATGTTTGAAATTTTCACGGCTGGAAACCACTTTATAAATTATTCAAAAAAAAAACAGCGTGAAATAATTTTCTGGCCTTTTTAACGTTAACTAACAAACAATTTTGTTATTGAACTAAAAGAAAGCTGAAAGGATATAGTGGCAGACGAAAATTTAGATATGAATAGCATATGCTTCTTGCTCCAGTGTCTGCCATTCAGTTCCATAGTTGCTATTCAGCACAAATATGGAATTACAACTCACTGAAAAATGATGAATGATGTAGCAAAAGATGCTAGATCTTTTTCCACGCAGTGCATGATGGGAACATGTTCCCCTAGCATCACCTAGCTACCAAATCTCAGTTCTCAGTGGCCTAAATGTTTTGTAGTTGAACTGTCTATGCGTTACTAAGGAGCATATTCCCATCATTCATCGCATAAAATGAGGTCCACCGTGTTTTAAAGATGAAAGACAATTTGAATTCCTGTGATGGAGAATATCAGAGTACATTAATGATGCTTTTCTTATCTAATTTTTGATTTTCCTTTTTAGAGGGAATCAGTCATAAATATAGAAACTCGTTAGCCAATGTTCTTCAGCAGGTTAGTTGTTTTGGTTTTGATTTTCAAAACACAGGATCATGGCACATAAAGTCACATCTGATATCCACTGTTCACATTGAACGAGACATGCCGTAGCCGGATATAAGCATGGTGTAGCCTGGTGGTTAAGGTGCATGACTTCGCATCCTAGAAGGGCAACCTTCGTGGGTTCGATTCCACGTATGGTCGGATGTACTACAAGCCGTCAACCAACCCAGCTGTCCGTCCTTCCGAGGTCGGTAAATGATTACCCAGGTTTACTGGGGTGATACATAACTGACAGCGTCCCCAATTAGTAGAAATGCTAAATACTTTGACATTAAAACAAAGTCAATTATTATTAAGCTCTGTTCAAAATCCTTAAACTCGATTCCTACTGGATACGGCGCAATGCGTTACGTCTCCATTCTACCCATAACCAAAGAATAAGCCCTCGAGTTTTCTTGTGTTTCAACTCAAGGCCTATCCACAACCGAGATGTTTTTCCTGTCTCAGATTCCAAATCCTTCTCTAGAGCTATGAATAATTACATTAAACGTGATCCAGCACATTACCAATGTATTCTCATGATTGTGTCACCAACGTTCAAGCGTGCCCTAAACACGAATTTCGTAACCTTGCCTATTATTAAAATAAAGCCGACGCACCAGCTCTGTCCAAAAAGGCAGGAAACCGGTTTATCATTTTTTTGGTCACAACTGATCCCCATCTCGTCTTGTAAAAGAAGGGAATTCGGTTGACTGATCATTCTATCAACTGCGAGTCACGGAAGAAAATATACCCACAAAGTTTTGCCAGTAAATCATGGCATTTCAAAAAGTAAAACTTGCTATACTGACTTTGACCCATGTTATTTATAATTTACTTATAGGTTGCTACCATGCAAGATAATGCATTCCGTCTCAACAAACATTTCTATGCAGAATTAAAGGTTTGACCTTGTTATCATTATTTCGGCGTCATTTTTGATTCAATGTCTATGTTTGTTTTTATGTTTAGTGGCTTAGCTTTTAAAAAATTTTGTTCTTGTGGGTGATTATGAAATTTCTGGAGTGAATCTCATCAGTTTTACTTATGAATACAATTTGGAGAGAGAAATATTATATCAGTATGCTTGATAGAATTCAAATACCAGAGGAGAATAAACACATTGAAAAAAGATGCGTCCTTCTGTGACATTTCGTGCTTCAGCACTCGTTAGATAACAACACCAATGGTCAATGCTGTCGATAGACTGGTCGGGCCCCAGGGTAAATTCCCCTGAAAGTGACCTTATAAGGAATAAACAAAGATGTCTCAGATTTAACGGGCCCCTAAGAGCCAAAGGCCCCCTCCTGGTCACTGCCCTAGTAACCCTCGCTTCTCGATGGTACTGCCAATTATATATGATTGGTATAGTGTGTCTGATGTGTGTGTACGCACAAACCTTGGTCACAGAAGGACATGTCTGTTTTTAATTGTGTCAATTCTGCTTTCTAATTGCTCTTCACTCGTGTATATCGAGCACTAAAGCCAGGATAGGCACTCTCTACTCGAGTTTGATACTAAAGTTTATTTCAATTCTTCGGTGTTCTTCCTACTAAATCAGTCTGTTGTTTCAGATATATCTAGGTTCCTGTTTGCCATGTTTCCAAATTACCTCTCTTATGATGATGGCATGGCAGACTTCCACCTTTTAATTTTTACTTGTATTTAATTTCAGCCTGACACGTGGCCATTTTATTCAGAATCTGAGAAGGCAACCGTCAAACGGTAGGTTAATTTTACGAGTTTCTTTCTCCTTTGAAAATCTTACTTTTTTACAATAAATGTTCAATATTGAAAACAAGAAAAATGAAAACCTAGCAAAAACATATCTAGAAATTACAGCTTACTATTGTTTTTTTATGATAAGATAAAAACACATTTCGACAAATCATAATTATTTACATGCAAAAGCTTTTCATTTTATTTAAAAACATCTTCAGTGCAGTATAACAGTAAAATAAAATTAAAAGCTTTTGGATGTAAATGATTGTAATTGTTATTTCATAGATTTATCTGGCAACATACAATTACAAAACTGTATATTTAACCAACATGATGACTTCTGATTTACTTCCATTATCTCGGTGGTCAGACTTCACACAGCATATCACAGCTCATCTCACACAACAACTACTGCTCCTTGTTTGATGTCACGTGTGTAACCATGTCAAGGAACCCAATCTAAATTAGAATGAACAAGTTCCCTTTTTTCAATAGTTAAACTCATTAACAAGAAACATGTAAATATCTAGATATCTCGTAGGCCTCTAACAATTTATCTCGCTTGCACGTTCATCATAAATTCTTTCTAACTTGTCCAGCATACTAGTGTTTCTCTTTTTTGATATTGATTCAAATTTATTTTTGTACCCCTTCGTATGATTAGAAAGTTGCGTATCATTAAAACTTGTATATGTTTATTTCATAAAGGTGTCTTGCTAATATGTCAACTCAAGAATCAAGTCCAATGGTTTCATCTACTTCTAAATCTCCACCGGAAGACAAGGTTCGTCTTGAATTTTCAAACTTCAATACTTCAAAAATCAAAATAAGCATGAAACAAAGAAACAAATAACTCCCAAAATCTCATACACTACCCCTGAAAATCCTATTGTTCTGATGGAAATCCCTTGAAAATCACTGGAAATCTTTTTGTTCTTGAAAGAATCTTGTACGCTTTCCAGGGAGTGAAATATTCCTCGCCTGAAACAGCAGGGATTGCTGAGTGGTTAGATCACTCGACCCTTGATGGAAGGGTCACTGGTTCGAAACCACCTTCTGACCTACAACAAAGTGTGAGGGGAGAATTAACCAGCTCTCTGTAATTCAAGGCGAAAAGGCAAAAGGAATCACGAGGTGTGGTCACATCGAGAGGAAGGACCAGGGTCACACTGCTTCGATTAGTCTACCTATTCAGTGGGTCCTTTGTGCTTTTCACGTAAACCAATACCTTGCGAAGATAGTAAGACTATATTTGTCTATCAACTATCAACTAACAGTACTTACTAGATTTGAATATTCCAGTCATTTCTTGAACTATCTACATGACTTTTCTTCAATGAAAGTTATGTGTTTGTGAAAGGTAGAGAAATGCTTGGCAACAAGTCACCATCAGTTGTTCTACTGACTGGTGAAAGATAACCTTGCAACAATCGAATTGACCCAAAAGAACTCGTGTCCATATTGTTCATCTGCTCAAAAAACAACCTGAAGTTAAGTCTCTCAGGGATAGATTAACTAGTTTGTTTTAAGCTTCTGTGGCCTACTATCTTCATAACGTACTGGTTTATGTACAAAGCTTCAAAGCCAATTGAATAGCTAGACTAATCAAAGCACTGTATTCATAGTTGATAAGCAAATGTTAATGTTGATAGTTTATTGGCAAATACGCTTACTTTCTCCGTTATTGGTTTATGTGCAAAGTGTCAAAGGGCTTACTGAATAGGTTTATCTATAATAGACTTATCTAAGCAGAGTATTGATAGGCAAATTCGCTTAGTATCTTTTAGAAGTATTGGTTCATGCAAAAAGTACAAACGGTTAAGTTAATAAGTAGACCATTGCAAACCTGGTCCTTATCGATGGATCACACCTCTTGATTCATTTTGCCTTTTTACCTGAAATTACAAAGCTGAGAAAGTCTCTGCTTACATTTGACTGATCTAAAGGTCAAACACACGATTCTTCGAATTGATTGATCTTGCTACTCTGTTATCCCCAACAATTTAACTTTCAAAATAATGCAAGTATTCAGTCTTTGCAAATAATAAGTAGAAATACCTAAGATGTATAGTCGAACATGACAATATTGTGTCTGCCTTCTTTTCAGGGCGTAAAACGACCGTTGATAACCGACTCACATAACCATCTAACACAGAAGAAACCCCGTGTGGCCAAACCGTTACAAGACCCCTCCACTTCATCATCCCATTTATCGTTGTTGAACAGAAAATCAGAGACCACCCCAAAAACGGAAGCCAAGACTAATCCCAGATCGACTCCAACCTTTACTGAATACAGTCCTGGCAGCAAACCGACCATAAAAGCGGAAGAATCTCCTCCTACTGTTGCATCTACCACTGAAACTCCGGAGCATTTACTGTAAGTAGATTTATATGTTCTACTGTTTATGGCCTTTTCCGATGAGCCTCTTTACCTGGGCTGGCCCGGTTTGCCGGTCTCATTATGACAACCAAAGAAAAGTACTTTTTTCCTTGCCTATCTGCAGTTGTTGATGCGATAGATCGTTATGTTGTTGTCCTGATTTTTTTTTAAAAAAGCCAGAAAATCAGAAGCAGATTGAAGTGAAAAGATGGATTAAACTTTTCGTGTAACATTCAAAAGAGTTATACGTCAGAGAGAGAGAACTAAACAAAAACCTACGTATTGTTATATCCAGATGTGGATCGAATTCGGCCAATCATAAAAGAGGTGAACGATTCGTATAGTGTAGGAAAACCAATCATCATCCACGATACAGTGAGCTGACCAATAAATTACTTAAAGAGTCCTAAGGCTAAAACGAACTTTTTCTGTCTACACAATAGGGGATCCCTGATTTTTAATTAGACTGATTCCAAAAAACCTAAGTGAAATGTAGATCTTGCTCTGCCAATTATTCGAAAACAATTCTCACTGTAAGCTTTAGCACATTCTGGGTTTTCAAGCAAATGTTGACCTATTGCAGAGTAATGTTTTAGAGTTCTTTTTTCTGTTATTTTGAAGTTCTTTAGGCAGGGATGGCCGAGCGGTTAGATCACTCGACCCTTGTTTGAAGGGTCCCGGGTTTGAAACCACCTTCAGACCTGTCACATTAAGTGCGAGGAGAGAATTAGCCAGCTATCTTTAATTCCAGATGAAAAGGGAAAAGGAATCATGAGGTGTGGTCACATCGAGAGGAAGGACCAAGGTCGCACTGCTCGATTAGTCTACCGATTCAAGGGGCCCTTTGTGCTTTGCACATAAACCAGTACCTTACGAAAATATTGAATGTATTCGCCTATAAACCTATCAACTATCAACTTTACCTATTGAAGACTGTTCTAATTTTTATTTGTTTTTCTTCAGAAAATATCGACCAATAAAATCATACCAGCAGAGATGTAAATACAAACAAGACTTCCAGGCGGAATACGGGGAATATAGGGAATTAAAAGAAAACGTTGATAGTGTATCTAAGAAATTTTTGGAATTGGACCGGATTAGAAAGCGGCATCCTGAAGATAGTAGTGAAGCTAAGGTACAGTATTACAAGGCATATTTTAGAGAGTACAGTATTACACACTTTCTCCTGTATTGAACTGAAAACCTGCAATATTAATTTTGAAAACATGCAGTAATACACACTTCGTGCTGTATTGAACTGAAAAGGTTCAACATTAATTTTGACAAGGTGCAGTATTACACAATTTTTGCTGTATTGAACTGAAAACTTGCAGTATTGGTTTTGAAAAGGTGCAGTATTACACACTATGTGATGTATTGAACTGAAAACGTGCAGTATTGGTTTTGAAAATCAGCAGTATTACACACTCTTTGCTGTATTGAACTGAAAACGTGCAGTATTGGTTTTGAAAAGGTGCAGTATTACACACTCTGTGCTTTATTGAACTGAAAACGTGCAGTATTGGTTTTGAAAATGTGCAGTATTACACACTCTGTGCTGTATTAAACTGAAAACGTGCAGTATTGGTTTTGAAAAGGTGCAGTATTACACACTTTGTGCTGTATTGAACTGAAAACGTGCAGTATTGGTTTTGAAAAGGTGCAGTATTACACACTTAGTGCTGTATTGAACTGAAAACGTGCATTATTGGTTTTGAAAATCTGCAGTATTACACACTCTGTGCTGTATTGAACTGAAAACGTGCAGTATTGGTTTTGAAAATTTGCAGTATTACACACTTTGTGTTGTATTGAACTGAAAACCTACAACATTAATTTTGAAAATCTGCTGTATTACACACTTTGTGCTGTATTGAACTGAAGAGGTTCAGTATTGGTTTTGAAAATGTACAGTATTCATCTTCGGGATATGTGAAAATATCAAGCATAGAAGAACCTTGCTTTGCTTTTCCTGCTTTCTTCGCACGAAATTTGCAAAGATACATGACCATGTTTCTTTCCAAGCCACAAGGTTTTAGTTGATGTTATGGAGTAAATTTTGAGACGTGAGGCTTTTTACCAATTACAAATCTTTTCATGAATTCAATTTTAAATGAGTAGTATTGAGAATATCTTGGAATAGGCCCTGACGTATTAATATTGTTAGAGATCTTATTCAGTGATTTACAAAGTTGTTTTATGATAGTGATAAAGTTAAGAATAATGTCATCCCAGATAATTACTTTATCGAAGTCATACTTTTGGAAATGTTACTCACTAATAGTTTATAAAGGGAGATGAAATAAAAACTTTTAAAAGGCATAGTTTGTTTTTGAATTCAGTTTATTTACTATTTTATAAACTTAGGAAATTGGGCTCTCTTATTTTTAAATCCTACTCATTTAGATACAGGAACTAAATATTTTTTTAATCTGCCCTCCTACTCCTCTTCGTTTTGATGTTGAAGTCCGGAGGGACTTCTATATTTATATGTTACCAAAGCTAAGGTGCAGTATTAGTATCTTTAAAGACCTTGCTCAGAGATGTAGAATATTTTTTAGGTAGCTAAGAATGATCCTATCATGTAATATTTATCTATTTGAACCATACTTTAGATATAGAGCGTGATGAAGGCACAGAAATGCACATCACTAAGTTAGTGGTTGTCCTGGTAGGGTATTTTATGCAATAGGGAGAGTAGGCAGTAAGTTTCCAAAATATTGTACAGTGTGATCCCTGACTCAAACTTAAGACATTGGGTATGGCAGAGGAGAGAAGATGGCATTGATGCCTAGAACCTTGAATTGTGTTATGTTGTTGTCTAGTTTTTATGTTGATGGGACATTCATCACTGCACGGATTCTAATTAAAAACTGTACGTTGTCGAATCATTTATTCCACCAATTTGTCATCCTTGCACCTTAGATTATTGCTTGTCTTCATGATAGCTGAAAGAAGATTTTTGAATTCTTGAACAATTATTGTCTAATTCTACTGTAAATCTTTGTGATCGACTCTAGACATTGTATAGTTAAGAAGCAAAAAAGAGGGACTGATCATCTTCAGTGTAAATGTTCTTCTCAATAACTAATGTTATCGATACAGCTGATAAGCCACAAGCATAACATTCAGATGATATTCGCATTAGGTTTGATATTCATATGCAGTATGATTCACACTTGGTATGATATTGAAATATGATTTGTTACAGGGGGTCTTGAAGGGGAGCAATGATCCCCATTCCCAGCACTGTATTAAAAATCCCAACGAGGCAGATAAAGAATTTTCCAATATTGACGTGTTTAACATCCTAATCCCAATTTACTTTTTCATTCCAAAGTCCCAGTCACAAGAAGTTCAGTCCCATTTTCCTAGTTGATGAAGACAAATGCCAGTTCCCGATTTACCCCTTCCTCGCCCACATCATATACCGTTGAAGATAGTGATAGTTTTAACTGTGGTATTTTGTTTTGCAGAAAGCCCAAGAAGAAATATATCGATTGTATTATGAACATCAAAAGGTTTGTCAAAATTGATAATAATCTACTGTCATTTGTTCCCTGTGTATGAAATTTTTGAATATAAAAGACCTAATGTAGCCACAATGATCATGAGAGAGTTGGTCAAGTAATTGAAACAATAGGCATGGTATTTTCATTGCATCAGCCAATGATCTTGTGGAGAGCATGACGAGAGTACACGCTGACAAAAGAAAACAATGCAAAATTATATCAAATAATGTGACTTATTTGCTAGCAGATTAGAACAAGAGTACACAATACAAAGAAAGAACATTGACACGATTTTCTACACAAAGAGATAGGAAAAAAGACTATTAGTTTCTGGACTACCCTTCCTTATGATCATCCATCCACCCAGTTATTCTGACCAATTGGTTTGCATACTGACAGCCGGTTCAATTCAAAGTCTGATTGAATTTCGCGAAATTGATATTTAATTTGTTTCTTAACTTCAGGATGAGAAATTTCACGAGATGAAACGAAGATGCAAAGAATTACACGAAAGGTTAAGTTATATTAAAAGTTTAGTTGCTGAATTCGATCAGAATTATATCATGCAACATGCTTGAGTTGTTCAAATGTTTTCAATGTGTGTTCAAGTTCGTAAGCAACCAAATAACATAATTATAGGCTAGCATTAGCTTTACAGACCCTTTACGAATTATCGATGCGAATTGAAACGATTTGAAACAATTTGGAACGATTTTATAATGGTTTCATGAGATTTTACAATGGTTTCATCTGTTTTTGCAATGATCTGAGACGATTTCTAACGATTTGCAACGGTTATGAACCGATTCGAAACGATTTCCAACAATTTATAGCAATTATGCAACGTTTAACGATTTTGCAACGTTTGACGATTTTGCACTGGTTTCATGAGATTTAGCAATGGTTTCATGAGATTTTACTATGGTTTCATCAGATTCTGGAATGATCTGAGACGATTTCTAACGATTTGAAGCGATTATGACCCGATTCGAAACGATTCGCAACGATAATTTTTGAACAATCAGCTATCCAATAAGAAAAGAGAAAAGGTGGAATGAAATAATGGAATCGCTTACTAATAAGTAAAATAAATCACAAATTGATAAGTAAAATGAATCATAAATTGATGATTAAAATTAATTTATTAACGATTGAAATACTAATGGATTGAATAACTAAGAAACTAATGGCCTAAAATAAACTAATTTATCAACGAAATTAAGACTTACTGTTTTCTACCATGGTGCTTTTTACTTTGATCCCTTCTTCGAATAGACTCAAGTAATATAGTATTTTTGCTATCAGAATCCTAGATTATTTTCACTCAATTCCATTACTAATCTAATCTACCAGCGTTGCCTTTAAAATTTGCTTGTTAAATCGATGAAATGTAGATTGAATGTTGTTATTTGGAAACATCAGATTTCAGGGTCGTACGGGGAGCTTTTGAGTGACAACCTGATGCCTCCTTATTGAGCGCCCCCTCATCTCTGTGAAAATGCTTGCTTATTTGGTCCTTGAAGCCTTAGCGGGAGCCTCTCTCACAAGGTGGACTTATTGAAGGGACAGACCCACCCCCATAAATTTCCATCCATTAGGATTAAATTATTGTGGGGACAAATTGAAACGCAGACCGAAAAATTTCACGGTTTATTCTAATACAGGCACAAGTTGATATTTTTGTAAGAATTCCGTAAGAGCTTGGAGAAAGTTGAACTTGTTCCACTTACAGCTGGCTCAAAACAATCTAGCGATGATTTAGTCATCTGTCTGCGATACTGTAAGAAATGCGTTTCTTTTTGTAGAATTCTGCCTGTATTCAATAGCTATATAGAAACCAGGCTTATCCTTCTTCATTCACAGTAATCCACGTACGACTCTTGTTAATTGGATCGTCAGAAAACTTATTCAAATTGTGCCTCTAAGATGGCCTAGATGTTGCGAACTTTGAAAATGTCATTAAATGTTGAACGTTTGTCGTCCTAAGAAAGTCAGATCCAGGGAGAATTCTCATAGTGGCGAATTGACAAGAATTTACTTTTCAATGTGATGGTTTGGCCTTTTAACCTTTAATGTGCTGGCTCCATCCTCAATCAGATCATTCCCTATCATAAAACTTATTAAAGAAGTGTGTTTTCAGAACCAATGGATAAAATTTGGCTGATCTACTTGTTACAAGTTAGTAGCCACTCTGTTTTGGGCATTCACTGTATTTTTTCGACAAAGTTTTGGGGATTGAAGTGTGTTCTTGACTTCTGAACGTGAGAATGCTCCCTTGGTTCCTAATTCAACAATGTTTCGTGTAATTTGCAATGTTGGTAAGCTAAAGAAGACGTGAGTAAGAAACAACCCTCTCCGCGAAGAAGGAAGAAAACCAATTAGAATCAAGAATCCTGATCTGGAATTAATACTAAATGCTAGAGCCATTTCCCTCTCAATTTCAAGTGATTCAAGAACGGTGCAAGACTCTCAACTTTCGTAAATAATGGCTTTGAAAAAACACAAATTCATCAAAATTTTCCTTGTTTAGTGTTAGTTGATTGAATGTAGGGAGGGAACAGATTCTAAGATTTGGTATAAAATGTGGAACTTGATTCCTGACTAATGGGTTGTCTTTCGGCCCTTCCACACTCACTCAGTCAGTCTAATTTCTCTCTTGTTACCTTGCCTCCTCCGCAGTCCCATAAACCATGTGAGGCCTAATATGAATTGCCTTGAACAAGTTGTAATTTGTAAACTTCGTATTTGGAATTAATTTTCTTAGACTTAATCGTTGACCTGGGGTTCACTTTATTTATATTGCAACGTGGGGTAAATGTGTAGATAGTTTAATATAAAGCTGTTGAGAACAAAGCTGTTTAAATTTGATGAAAGTTAAATGTGAATTTTTCGATTTGTGTCGGTAACTTTTGGATTCGGTTTATTATGTGTTATTTTCTTCAGACTGTGCGTTCTGAGAATACAAAAATAGAAATATTTAAGAACCGCTAGCTTAAACCTATTTTACTGGTTCTAATAAGAATTAAAGAGTGTACAGTATTTCTAAGTAACATCATTATAAGCAAGTCAGTACTGGACATGACAAAAACTTAAGCAAGTCAGTACTGGACATGACAAAAACTTAAGCAATTCTTGTACTGGATAGAGGAATGCTAAGCAATTTGAAAATTTTAGTTCTATTCCAACTGGCAATAAAAATCGTGCAGCAGCTATAGAGAAGTAGGTTACAGTAGATATTAGTACCCAAGCACACTTTTGTATGCAAGATACCATTGCAATTTGTTTTGCAAAAACTTGTGGGTCAGTTTTCCAATAAAGACATTCTTAAGCAGAAAAGCCTAAGCAATTGCTAAGCAATTTTGAGTTCTCAAATTTGCCCTCTAGCCAGGCAATTTTGAGTACTGAGCTCGGGCTGAAATTACTTATAAAAAATGTGTGTAAAATGGTAGTCGCAGAGACAAAGCTAGTAGAGAAACACCGCGACGCATAAAACAGACAAATACGTGTGATTATGTAAGTATTACTTATATTTCGCCCTTCTAAGCAAGGCTTCCTCAGAGAATGATTAAATGTAATTGAAAAATGGACGGTTAAGTAAGATAATTTGAATTTGGTAGGTTAGATATTATTGGTTACTAGTGGATGGTTAAAGCTTACACGCTTTTTATTTTATAAGGAACCTACCTCAAAGCCTAGTACTAAAAGATCCTCAAATTTTCTATTGTTCTCCATTGTTACAGGAAACAATATAACAAAAGAATCATTGTATTTTACCATAAATGTTAGTTGTAGGTTCCTTATAAACAGTTCCTTATAAGAAAAAAGCGTGTAGTGCCATCATTGCGGTGAAAGCTAAAAACTCTGGTTCGAAGATTTCAGCGTAGTTTTTAAGAACACTGATAGTAAGTGATAAGTGTAGGTACACTCTTTTTTTTATAAGAATACTTAATTTTTTTCTGAACCTCAATATTCTTATTTTTTTGCTATTTTGAGCCTCGGAATATTCTTAAATTATTCTTACTGCAGAAAACACGAATATAGCAATAAATTGTTATCATTGTCATAAATGCCAAAAAATGCACACCTACAGTATTACAAACATGATGGAGAACAGGACAATATCCTTATGTCCTGTAAAACAGAGCTCATTGACACTTGCATCAAAATTTAGTGTACATATTTAAACCATTCCTGGTAAAAAGCACACCAATTCAGAAGTAAAGAAACACTTGCTAAATTTTTTTTCCATAAGATCTGAGCCTCACAATATTCTTAAAATATTCTTTCACCGATTTTGAGGCTCATTATTCTTATAAAATTTATTCTTATAAAAAAAGAGTGTATGGCCTAGTAAGCCTATGAATATGATCAGGATTAGTGAATCCACACCCTATCTCAAATCCAGGAAAACTTTGATTTTCTTAATTTGCTCAGTTTTGAAACAATTTCTAAGAAACTTTTGGATACTGGAATCTCAAAATTCAGCTTGCCAAAACAAGATTGAAAACCTGTTTCTAAGAACTTCCATTTTGTTATGAAACGAGAGAACTGTTAATTTTTCCTTTTACTATTTAATAAGCGAGATATTCATATCTTTTGGCTAAAAATAAGAATAAATAAAGATATGGCTCGAAGCTTGACCTCTTGGTTTAGTCCTCATAATGGCCCTGGGCACCCAGAGACATGTCATTGACCTACCTTGGCGAATTTCACCTTTTTATACAAATCGCTCAACAGCCCCCCCCTATCGTTCAATGAACCAGTCACTCCATTAAACTTACTGTCAGCATGACTGTCAGTTAAACCTCGTTATTGATTGAGCAATTGAGGATTAATTGCTTTGTTGTCGTTTGTCAAATAAAGCCCCTGGACAGAGTGCAACTTTACTTCCGTTTTCCGAGCCTGAGAATCGTTAATCCCCCTCCGTGCTCTCTCTTTTTTCAAGCTCAATTGCGAGGTGCTCTCGCGGACTCTGACTCTCTGCTTGGTCAACCTTTGGAGAAGGCCTAAAGGCTGGCAGAAAGGGAAGAAGATGGGGAAATCAGATGGCAAGATACAGTATGAACAGGCGAAAGACGCAGGTAAAACCTTTTATTAAAAACTTTTAGATTTCGAAATTGCTCGAGGAGTGCTTTAAGATGCCGATGGGAACGTATGGCGAGTATGTTTGTATTTGTTCTCAAATTACGCAATTATTGTTTTGGTTGTGTCGTAGTTTAGCGTATTTCATTCTGTTTCTTCTTCGCAAATTAACGATAAATACACGCATTTTGTTTGATTTGTGAAAGAAATTGATGTAATGGCCGAATTAAAGGAAACTATTTTTAGAAACTGTTGCGACTGTAGGAACGATCTACTTATCCTTCCCAAAGCTGCTTGGCCAAACTTGTGAAACTACCGATATAGCTACAGCAGTTTGTTGGAATAGAAGTTCGGGTGGCAGCGTTGTAGCGAAAGCCAGCAGAAACAGGCGAGGGAGTGTCCCGTAGTGGCACTGTTGGTCGGGGATGAAAGCAAGTTTTTCCGGTTTCTCTCAAGACAAATGCTTGTTCCGACCTGCATCAATAATCTTGGGCCATTTCTAGAAACGTCGTAAAGGGATTTTTCCACCGTCTGTGCCTATTTTTGAAGGCAAAGAGGACCTCATTTTGTGTGAATGAGCGGAATTTCTTTATAGATTACAAAGAACCATCTGATAAATCATCTATTGATCTGTTGTAATCTGTGTACATTGAAAGCATACAGAATGTAGACAAAACATCAACTGTGTGGACATTCCAAGTTGATTACAGGTTTATGATCATAAAAGAAAGATGAAAATATTTACAAACAACCTAGATACTAAACTGATAATGAAAACTTGTTTGGTTTTACGGGTAATGTCGTTCTCCTGATTTTTGTGATTTCACGCAATGCTTTATGGGAATTTGCCTCTTAGCAACGCTTAGCAACCGAAATTGTAACGGCCTAAATATTTCGTAGCTGCGGTGAAAACTGCAGGTCTTTTGTTCACCTCTAATCCTTTTTGAAATAGCAATTAACTCTGGCCCAAATAAGGTGATTTTGGTGTTTCTTATAATGATGGCTTGCATGAATAGAAATATAACACTGAGGATTCTAAGCTGGAAAGCCCAACTAGAGCAAAATTTCAGGGGAGTAATAAGAGTGTAATCTTTTGGTTTCAGAAGTCTCGTTCATCCCAACCCCTTTTCTGGAATGCCACTGCTCGCCTGCTTTGCTTACAAAGCAGATGTTTATGAAATGAAATGCGAGTAAATAGTGAGAAGGAACAATGAAAGAAGCAGTTCAGAAGACAATTTCATCCAAAACACTTCCTAACTCCGTCCCAGACTCCACCCTTCTTTGCTGAAGAGGAAAGCTTTGGAATTTCACTTCCTGCGTTTCTCAAAAGACCTCATGCGAAGAAATATTCGAGTTGCGAAATTCTGAGCGAGATAACCACTTCACAACCAAAAAAGAACTGCGAATTTTATGCGAAATACGAGATGAGGATGAATAAGTAAGAAAGAGTTGCATTTGAATGAATTACTGTGACCTGTGCGACTTTTACTTAGCCATCATTGACCAGTAACAGCACTTAGCGCATGCTTTGCTGTCATCCAGGACGTGTGCTCCTTTTTTATAAGAAGGCGACAACCCATGCCAGACTAGCGGAGATTCTTTGACAATCTCTGCAATAATTCGCACCTTCTCTCTAACAAAGTCGTGCTTGATGAGAAAGAAGCCCAAAACGTTGAAAATGTGACTTATAAGCTATGGTCAAATCCAAACGTATAGTCACGATGCAGCATATTAGAAAACTAACTCTACAGGAAATTGTTCCCAAATGTGTCCATGATAACTCCATTTAGAATTGGCAACTAATTTAGCGGTTTCGACCTTCCTTGTTCCTGTAAAACAAGAATTCGACTGATAATCAATGATTTAGACATCTGCAAGACTAGAACTTATATAAAACATTAGAGGGTCTTCCTCGCGAAGTCTGTATCTCTTTGTTTTGTACAGTGCACAGTGCTCCATACAAAATGTAGAGGGAGTTTTTAGTTCCTTGGCTCTTTCCTTCTCAATAGTACATCAGCCTCTGTATTGATGTATTGAGCGCTCTTTCATGTAAATCCGAAACACAGACTTAGTAATGTAGAGGGTAATATGTATTGTGAAGAAAAGAGTCTAAGTGACTAAACTCTGCAACTCGACGGGCCTGTTTCGTGGTTTCCAACTCACCAGGAGATGCACCAATGTGCTAAAGTCTTGCTGATATACTTAGAAAGAAACTGTAAACCTTTATATAGTACATCTTGCTTAGGCTCGTACCGTTATTGAAATAGAATAAAATATGATATCTATATGCTCCTATGTTTGAAATTGATGAGAGCAATAAAAACGTTGAACTTTGCATCTTTCCTTTGAAACCTGACTTGTTTGCCAAACTTAATATTTGCCTGCTAAGCACAATGTTTTCCCTCTACACACGCTATGTTTGTCCAGGCAAGCCTAACTCCAACTGAAACGTGTTGGACGTGTTGCATCATATGCTTCTGTTCTCTCTGCCACCCGCTCCTAACCAAATAAATCTCAGAGAAGAACGAAACCTGAAGCAACTCAAATCACATTAGTTATCAGCTAATTCTTTAGAAAAGCAAAAATATCACTCCGGGCTTTGAATAGATCAAGACTGCTGCGAGTTTGAGGAGAGAAGCGAAGGGATTACAATGAGGAGTAAAAACAAAGGTTTGTCAATGAAAAGAACCGTATTTATTATTTACTTGAGATGTACATTTTGAAATGAGTCATGGAGTTTGATCCTTGAGAATTGTTCATTGACTCATTCAAGCTATCTGAAAACAGGAGACCAGCGGCCAGATAAGGTTTATTCAGCTATTAACCTTTAATTCAAACTTCAACCATGAATCAAGAAGAAATCTATCCAGAAGATGAATCGTTGGAACTCATTAAAGTTCATTTCATTTGATGATGTATACACTCTTTTTATAAGATGATAATACAAGAGCCCAATAACCTAAGTTTGTAAAATTCTGACAGAGTAATTCAAAAATAAACTATGCTTTCTAAACATTTCAATATAATCTTCATCAGTAACAGGGCCAGATCCAGCACCCACAGAAAGGGGGGGGGGGCGTAAAACATATATCAAAGGATAATGTAAGAGCAATAGGGTATTACCAAGCTAATTTTATTGTTTTTCTACCAAAATAGGGGGGGAGCGTACGCCCCTTACGCCCCCCATGGGTCCTGTCCCGAGTAAACTGTTTACTGATCAAGATTATATCGAAATGTTTAGAAAGGATAGTTTATTTTTGAATCACTCTTTTTATAAGAGCAGGCCACGCACATATACATATGAAGGTAACTCCCCTAAAATGCTACGCTTCTTAAGCACTATCAAATTTGGCATTTGCCCCTTTAAAGGAGAATCCTAGCTCCATCCCAGGAAAGTTCATAATTGTTCTTTCCTATATAATGCTTTTTATAAAACGTGCCAATCTCACTCTGTTATAAGCTTGTCCCTAAATTTCCACACAATTCAAGGTATCATGTTCTTGAAGGGTGTAACATTGAGGTATGACATACTGCATTGGACGTAGATAAAGAAAAGAGTCAGGAGTGGAAGAACCCAAATAGTTGTTTTACTGGAAAACTTGATATTCCCAAATTTCACGCCTACGGTAGCTACGGTCAAAGTCCTCTCAACTCGAAATTTGGACGTTTGCATTGCACACGCCACAAGGTTTGCCCTCTCACTTTTTGACGTGGGAATAGAAACGTTTCAATTCAATGTAATAAAATCATGCAAACACTTTTGTTTGAACGTTTTCAAACCATTAAACGTGTGGGGGAATAACAGGGTTAGTGGTGTGCAGGTGTTGGGAATGTGCAGTTCTGTAGGGGTTGTGCAGTTTTGGGCAGGGTAGTGCAGTTGTTTGGGATCTACAGTCGTATGGATCATAGCACTATATTTTCGAAACTATTTATTCGAATTTCAAAAGAATTAGGAAACATATATTAAATGTTGTCTCTATTTCTTTACGTTTTCCTAGCCACCCTCAAGTCCTGTACTGATCAAAGACTGTGTCTTGTATTCTTTAACAAATAACCAATCAGATCCCTTCTTGTCAAAGCTACTACGCTACTGAGTAGTATGGAGGATCCTTCACTCTACTGAACATCCCCTCGCTTCATTTCACTAAATTTCATTTATCAACGTTTAACTTTAATTACAAAATGAAGCTTCCCTTTGAAATTAACAGAAAGACCGTGTGATCAAACCCTCAGAACGATTTCCACAAAAGTCATCATAGATTGATTAGAACTCGGTGCATCATTCGTGCATACATTTTGCTTTCTTGATTTGATGCCATTACGAAAATTTAGGAGATAACCAAGTATTTAATATAGGGGTTCCCTCTGCTTCCCCTTATTTAGTTTGAATCTAAGGTGATTTGTGACACTTTTGGGTGCAATATGCATAACGATGATGATGATGATGGCAAAGATAATGATTTCCATATTTTATCGTTTTAGTTATCATTGAGAATGATCCTGATGCAGAGGGACAAGAATCTTGTGTTGGCCAAATGAGGGTATTCTTAATTTCTTTGTTCTTTCACCAAACTACTATTCCCTACCATTCTCAAAAATTTGTTTTGAATACTTTTCTAGAAAACGACTTTACCCTGGCGAACTTACCTGAAGTTTTTCTCAAATATTTTTGGAGTTGGAAATAATTTCTGACCCAAATTTTAGCCTGGTTTTTTGGTCATTAATAGTTTTTCATTTCCTTTCAGCGCATGCCAAGACAAACATGGCCTATTTTGTTGACAGAACTTGGAGAAAGATTTTCTTATTATGGAATAAAAGGTTAGTTTTTAAGCTTCCACTTCGGGCTGATTTTAACGAGAATTCTTGTACTCCCTGCATCGCTCACACCCCCATTGACTAAGTAACTGACTAACTGACTCCCCTGTCCTTCAGAAGGAAGGGACCATTAACCATAGGTTCTGCGCCTCTGCTGGAAATATGGCCTTTGCCTTTGGCAGGCTAGCATGTTGAATTAATTACTTACTATGTTTATAAGATATTATATTTGACTGACTCATCCATATTCTTTTTCAGCTGTTTTGGTTCTGTATTTGACGCAAGATTTAGCATTTGGCAAAGACCGTGGCAAATCCATTTATCACGCGTTCAGTATGACCAGTTACTTCACTGGTGTCCTCGGTGCCATGATTGCTGACAGCTTCCTCGGAAAATACAAGTAAGCTATTTTTCCAAATTTATTAAAACTTTTACACGGTTTTCCTTTGTACTTTACAGAGGTTCACAACAGGGTACCCTCGTCACGCCATCCACCCCAAATTTTTCAGCAAATCCTATATCCCGGAAGGGTATATTCTCTGATCCTGATCCTCTTTATCTTGCTCATTCCGGGTTCTGCTTGCCAAAAGCTATAAATTCGGTATCACATCTCTCAAAAAGGCAAGTCCCATCATCCCACCAAAACTATAGTGCACCCTCTTCATGGAAGTAGTAACAGGGGCACACTGGCCCATCGGTATACGGGGAAATTTTCTGGTGGGCCCCTAAAAAGTGCTTGTTTGTAGGCGCTTCTATGCTTAACGCACAACCAATAATTGGGCCCTAAAGTTAATTTTCCCCAGGCCCTTTTTTGCTTCCAGCACACCCTGGAGTAATACTCATCTCAACGAATGATAAGAAGTACAGTGCTTCTTTTTTTACAGAAACTTATATGGTAACTCTGCTAAGATGGGGAGTTTTCCAGTGCATACAGTATATGATTATTCAACATTTCATATTTTCATTTCATTTTCAGAACAATAGCAATATCTTTGGTTTTATACTGTCTTTCTGAAATAGCCTTGACTGGCACTTGTGTCCCAATGATTGGCCAGAAAATGAGGTAAGTATTTTCTTTTTTTTCTGAAGGAGATTTCTGTCAGTTTTTTCAGATATTGTAGCCAGACCAACTTTTCGGCCAAAACAAACGCTTTTTCCAAAAAACATTGCTTTTTAAAGCGTTCAATTTTTTCAGCAACTTTCGGTTCATTTTTACGTAAATTACTTTCTAAAAATGCACCAAATTGCAACTCCAAGAGCTTAAATGCAAATTTAGCTTGAACCGGACCAACTATAGACAGCTTCTGTCGGGCCTGTGTACTTTATTAATTTCTTTAAGATTCGGTCAGACAGCGTTTAAAACACATCTCTAAAAGCCCTGTAAATGTGCTAAACTAACCATTTACTAACTGTGTTAAAGCATACAGTTAGAAGTTTTTGGACGATTGACATAGGAAGATCGCGGTATTTCATTTAGTAATTCGTTAAACATAAGGAATAGTGAAAGAAACGGTTAATTAGAAGGATGACATCAAAGAGGCCCAAACTTTTGAGAATTGATTTGTTTTCTCTTTTCACTAATAGTAAAGAATTGAGCTTACCAAGGCTTGGAAGTTTTTCCGGTAGTTACAGTGTTGAAATTTGCTCTGACATACCTGTTTTCAAAGAAATTGTTGCTTTCTCAAGGCTGTAGTGTCAGGAGGCCTTTATGGACAAAACTTTTTAGGGGAAAAGACCAGGTACTAATGTTTCGTATATTCAAGTGTGTTAAATCCTCTGTTTTCTCAATCTTATTTTATTTTCTTTCAGTTTTTTCCCATTGATCAGTTTGTTTTTGACTGCCATTGCTTGTGGAAACATCAAGCCATGTTTAGCTGCTTTTGGTGGTGACCAATATGACCAGAAAGACGTGAGTATACATTATTTTATCTTACTGCTTTCCTCTAGAGGCATTTTCAAGCATATGCTTTATGATATTTTAGACATTCTGTTATTGTGTTTTGGTTAACTAGATCCTTCATATCAATTAAACTAGCTACAGTCTCAAAGGAATAACAGCTTTGAATGTGTCTTAACATCCCAATATCTTCACACCAAGATGGTTAAAAGATTGTAAAAGTCAATTATAGGCCTTGGGACGAGTTCTGTGCAATTACATATACCTTTACTAAGACTTGGAAATTTCTTCTGGCCATGTTTGTTATTTTGAATAATATTATTATGTTATTTCATCATTCATTATTTGTTTTGTTGATTTCTTCCAGACATCATTAATTTCGAAGTTCTTCTCCATGTTCTACATGTCTGTGAATGTTGGAGCAACCTTTTCAATGATCTTCGTTCCCATGTTGAGAAGTAAGTTTCTCTCCTCAGATTTGAAATTATTCCCATCCTTCCATTCCTTTCCTCGTCTCATTTTAAGGTTTAATTTTATTACCTTACACATTACAGATCTGAATTAGGTATAGGCACGAATCTTTTTACTATTCATTTATCATGACAACCATTTGATATTAAATAGGGCAAAGTTTCGCAGAGAAATCAGCCTTCATCATTGTACAATCAGAAAATGACTTATTTTGGATTAAAATGGTAGAACAGATACAAAATGTGTGAAGGATACATCAGACAGATAGACAAGGAAGGTTTCAATATTTCAGGGCTAAATTGCGAGCATGTTTGATGCCAAATGATAACTGAGTGTAGAGCTCATTCTCTGGACCTTGTGGTTCCAAATATTTCGTTTCGTGCAAATTTTTGAGTTTTTTGACCCGACTTCAGGGATCAAGTGTAATATTTTATTGATAAGGAGTTGATAGAAATGAGTGAATTCTTTTTTTCAAAATATCTCTGTTAGTCAGAGAGCTGTGTTTTTAATGCTTATCAAGTAATGATAAAAACAATGACATATTATTTTATTTTGCAGCCGATATTCGTTGTTACGGTGGAGATTGCTACCCAGTCACGTTTGGAGTTCCAACACTGCTGATTATTATTGCTACAGGTATTTCCCTGATGCCATTCTTTCGTTTAGGCCATAACATAGAATTTGTCAATGAATATTGAGGTATTAAACTTTCTTTTTTTCAATATACGACCGGGTAATTTTTCTGCACAAAAAGCATTGAAGCAAGGTTATAACTCTCTTGGATTGCTTTGGTCGCTTTCTCTTGCCAGGAACATTGTAAAAACACGAATTTGTAGGTAGGCGTTGCTAGCTTCTTTTCTGTTTCTTTTAACAAAATGATGCAATAGCTCTAATGCTCAGCCCAGGAAAATGTGCTGTTGTTTGGAAAGCTATATACGAATCTACTATTTGGCAGAAAAGAAACAGGAAACTACACGTTCATCACGACAAGCCTGTTTCGTGATTTCTCACTCATCAGGAGATGAACTAATCAGAAATGAGTGAGAAATCACGAAGCAGGCTTGTCAAGATAAACGTTTAGTTCCCTGTCTCTTTTCTGCAAATAGTATAATTACGCTCTACTATCATGTAGTGAGCAATATTTTCTGAAAATCGAAACACTGGCGTTATATATTAATCTAAACTACTAAACTACTCACGATGACCTGGATCAAGGTTCTTTAATCTTTGCACAGCCGAAAGTGTAACGGAGATTTCCAGAAATGAAAGTAGTTCTTTCTATAACAACTCCAAGGCATTCTATTAGCAAAAGCAAATTATTTCTTGGTTTCTCAAAGTGTTTACTTTCCTATATGTAATTTTTAATCGAAATCAACGGGAAACCATTGCTATCAGCAAATGGGATGATAGTTGCAGAGGATTTTTAATTATTTTTCAATGTTTTCCTTTCATTTCTTTACGAATGGTAATTGATTTTGTTTTCTTCAGTTTCGTTTATGGCTGCCTCAAGCTGGTATATCAAAAAAGCACCAGAAGGAAACATGATGATTCGAGTGTGCAAAATCATTACGGTAATTCACAACATGTTTATCCTGATGTTTTCAGGGATGTTATTGCCTCGCTGACTACATGATTCTTTGTATTCGTTTAATGTTTCTTTATTTATCACTCATACAAAGGACTCACGACCAAAACAGTTTCAAAACAGGGACTAAAATCTTGCAAATTTAAAACGCCTCCTTTCCAAGTTACGTCTCGTTATCAAGTTTGGGATCTGAAAGACGGGGGGGGGGTAAAATTCTGAAAAAATGTTTTCAGTTTGCAGCTATAACAGCAATTCCATTCAATGCGAAAAATTTAGACTCTTGTAGTAAGACTATGCTTCGCTCTCAAATCAAACCACTCAGAGATCCCTCGGACATGCCGGAATATTGTGGTTGAATACTCGGCATATGGTAGCTGGATAGCATCCTAAATTGTTGAAGTTTTACTAAACTTTTACTTCTACTAAATAGCTGACTATCAGATTCACACAGTTTATACACAGGGAAACAATGACTTGCATAGCACGTCTCGAAGACTGGAGCTTTTGTACATTTTGTAGTTATTACTCATATGACAAAATTGTGGTCATTTAAAAAGATGGTAAGTTAAAAGATAGAGCAAGTCTCTTGTAATATGATCGTCTTTATTTTGAAATTGAAAAGCTTCCCTCCCCCTCCTAAGTTATTCTTGCAGAAGAATATATATTTCAGAAACATTAATTGGCTTGACTATTTCAAATTAGTTGAGTCAGCTGATGAGTAAGTTGAAAATGTAAGTTTTCAAAATGTAAGTTGTTAAATGTAAATATTTTGATTTGATAGCATGCGATATCAGAAGGATCTTCGAACCGCAGCCGAGGTATTCAACATGAACACTGGCTTCACCATGCTCAGGATAAATACACGGTAGGGTGTTGTTCTTACTAAAACAAATGTGTTTCACTGGAATAGTATTCCAGGTTACCAATCTAATTAGTGATTAGAATGAACAAAGTTCTTATGAATGGATGGAGAAGTAGGAATCAAGGTTGATTTGTGTAGAACAACAGCCGAAATATAAATATTTCTTTAACCAAAAGGGAATTCAAAACTGAAAATATTTCTCAGCCATTATATAGAACTCAGAGCGATTTCCTTGTGATAACAACTTTTTTTGATACTTCTTCAACCTTAAGATACTGTTTATCAAAGTCACATATTCCAATTGATTAGACGTTCCAAAATGCTATCTGTCTATAACTCACTGAGACTGCTCTTCCCAGACCTCGTGACGTATAGTGATTGTCAAGTCAATTTCTCTGATATCAAAAAATTACGTTTAAAGGCAAGAGCCATACGTGACATACACACACAAACAGAATTTATCAGCTGGCCGTTTTCCCTGCCAGCAGGAGTTGCCTGATTTGTCTATGGATTGATTTTGGTATGGAGCAAAGTTTGATGGCTGGATGCTCTTCCTGACGCCAACTCCTTTAGTTGCCTCCTAGGACATGCAGGGAGACGTTAGATGAATTCTGACCCCCAATCACAGGGGAAGCTGTTTGACATATCTTTCACAGATATGGCCTTAGATTTTGCCATTCAATAAGATATCTTTAAAATAAACAATTACTATCGTAGAACATATGGTAGAGCTAGCTTAAACAAATAATGATGATTGTAGAGGATGTTTGAGACTGTTTTTATTCCATGCAGGTTTATTTCTTTAACAAATCTCAATAAATCGTTTTTCTTCACAGATGCGTGAAATCATGGATGTCCGAGGCTTGCTTCGAGTTCTTGTTCTGTACATTCCTCTTCCTGTCTTCTGGGCTCTCTTTCATCAACAGGTGTGTGGACATTTCGTGTTTGTTTCTACTTAGTTAATCTACTGATGCCTCTTGATATACCCCTATCTAGATCATATGCCTAATTTCAAGAAACATTTATGACTGCATTTCCTGAAGACTTTGGGTAGTGTTTTAGGTAATTTTTGTTGACTGTGCCTTGCAAAAAAAACGCTGCATGTTAAGAGAAAGGGTGGATTGTAGATAACACTGGAGGCAACACTAAAAAGGGAGAATATTATGAATTGTATCACCTTATATGTTTTATAAAAGGTAAGCTTGGATAAGTAGAGTTGAGAGAATGTCATATCTAATATGGTATGAAGATTGACTTCTGCAATTGAATAAGACGATCATCACACATTATTATTCTTACTATGTATTACTGCACAAAGCATTTTATCACGTTATAAATCATTTATCACTGTATGCTGAAATTAGATATTATCTAGAATGTTATCAAACTGTGAATTAACCCTATTAAATTTGAGGGCTTGGATCGATGTTGCAGGTATGCATACCGCATCTCGGTTAAGTCTCAAAGCCAACACCACCACAGGGACACACTAAAGATGTTTTAGAAGGCAGGAGTTTTAAAACGGGGTAGGGAAGTGCTCTAATGGGTTTTTGGAAGCACAGCTGCCAGAATATCCTGGGATGAATAGGCATCTCTGAGGCTTTAAAATGGCTTTTGGTCCTTCAATATATCTTTGAAATGGTTGATTCATAATGATTAGCCGAACAAAATAAGGTCAAATCAGTTTCCTTGCCATAAAGGGCAAAGGTTATAACCTCCTCAACCCCCTTAGATGCACTCCTGCACCTATCCCCTTTGGTCGATGAAAAAGTTAGAATTGTTCAGACTTTTTTAACGATGGACTGTGGTCAACAGACGTTCCAATAAATCACTTTCTACTAATATGGAGATGAAAGGGTAACGAGCTTAGGGTACCAATCAATGCTGCAAATGTTTTAAAGGTACCTCTAGCTTTCCTAGTGCATTTAGTGTATGCCTTTTTCTCCCAGATTACATGTTACTGATCATGAATTTCTCATTTTTAGGGATCAAGTTGGACTCTTCAAGCAGAACAAATGGATGGTGATTTGGTAAAAAGTTATTTTAACTGGTTTCAGATGGCAATCGATTTCAATATTTTATGGTTCTTCATATTATTGCTCGACAAATCAGATATTTAGATAAGTTTTTAAACTGAAAATGATTTTTGATATTTTTGTTTTTCAGGGATCTCTGGGTACGCTGAGATCAGACCAGATACAGGTAAAGAAATTTGATTTGTAAAAAGTCTTTTATATGTGAATTTCCTTCCTTTTTCTGAAGTACTGTTGGATTAATATTATAACATTAGTCATAGAGAGGAAGAGAGAGAGAGAGATGGTATCTGTTTGGCTTCCAAAACCTTTGCTATGTAGTTTTTAGTTTTCTTCTTAAACGGTTATGCCTATGTCAGTGGGTGTGCATGGGGTCAGAAAGATTACCCTTCTTTATATCCTTGCATTTAACGCTACAGGACTCTTCGCGAATCACGAGCCCAGTCATTGATCTTAGGTTATTCGCCACACTCTGGTTTAAAATATTTAATTGGCTCCTCCCTCACACGATAAAAATATCTCCCCGGCTAATCATTCTCCTAGCACTTAAGCCATGTACATACACCAATTGAAAAATTGCTCATAAATCTTAATTTCTTTTTTCCAAATCAGTATTTCCCAAATTTTTCTTTTTAGTTTTTCAATCCTGTTCTTGTGTTGATTCTGATTCCGTTTTTCGATGCTGTGGTTTATCCAATCTTCGAAAGATGCCGTTGTGGTCTGAGGTAAGCTATTTTGTGTTTGTACCTATCTTATCCTCATTCTTTACACTAGCTCGTATTTCAATACTGTTCCTTGAGGCTAGCCTTCTATGAAAATGAATGGATCACTTTTGATTTTTGTGAACGGCCCAAGACAGATATCTTTACCTTTATCTGGACTTCCAAGCCATCTTCGAAATCATAGAGTCACTTTTGTTTGATTTTGTCGAATGCTCTTTTCGTGGTGAGCAACAAAACATCGCTACGTCATTTCTGCTATCCCGCTGTAGGCAATATTACCCAATCAGGAGTAAGATTACGTAATGGTCATATCACACGTAGACGTAGGTACTAACATTCTTATAATGCAATGCCCATCTCAAATGTTGTTCAAATTCATTATATTCACATGTTTGCACCAATCTAAGAAATAAATTATAGACTAAATCATTATCTTACTTTATTCATTTTGAATTGTTTTATTGTTGTTGCTTTGCAGTCCTTTGAAAAAGATGACTGGCGGTATGATTTTGGCTGCAGTTGCTTTCGTGGTCTGTGGGCTCGTGCAGATCAAAATACAGGTTAGTTGCCGGAAAACATCCCATTCCTGTATATGATGGTTCATTGAGATGGTTATTGAAATTGTATACATGTACTGCAAGTCTGAGTTAGGCATGCTTTATTTCGGTTTACCGAAACAGTGCTTGGTACATTAAAGTAGAGCTGTATAATACTTTAAGAAGCTAAGACTCAAAAGGCCAAACTCTTCATCTCGACAATCCTTTGTGGTTCCCACTCACCAGGAAATAAACCAGATCATGAGATGTACCTGATCAGATCTACGTGATCAGGAGATATACAGAAGAGGAATGGGAAACCATGAAACAGGTCAAACTTCTGGAGGTGAAGAATTTAGTATTTTGCTACTTGCCTTCTAAGTGTATTACACATAATCTATGGAAACATCAAATAGATGCAAAAACAGTAATATCCATTGGTAGGTCGTTTTTCATACATTGTTCATTGTCACAAGTTTTAAAACTTTAATATTTTATTTAGACGGTGAACCCGGCTCCAGTATCACCAAACGCACAACAGACAAGTGTTGAGTTTATTAACGTTGCCCCTTGTGAGAGAGCTGTCATCCAACCCAACTCTTTCTTCAAAACAAGCCTTGGCTATGCAGAGGTAAATGGTCTGAATTCTAACGTTTCAATTAAAATTAATTCTTCTTACTTTTCTTCATGACCATTTTATCAATCAAGGCCTATTCATATGAGGTCGATCAACCTGGCTGACTGAGATGGCTCGCCAATCACCATTTCTCTTGCTGAAGATCAAAGAATTCCCAGTTCAACTTCTTTTCCAATTAACCATTATTAGAAAATCATGGCTGAAGCTCTGATAAAGTTAGTCTTTTTCCTAAATCAGTTCACGAGGCCTCGTTCCTTGGTTATTTTGACTGATTATCTCAATATATATTTATATATTTAAAAAAACTTGGCTCATTTTAACATACACAACTCAGGCCTCAACAGAAATTTATAAATTTAGTATATGTTTATTATATTTGTATTTATATATCTTTTGTTGCAGAGATCTAGCAGTGTATTTGGTTCATCTGGTAACACCACTTTGAGGGTTCGAATGACGAATTGTTTTGGTCAGCAAAACAAGTTTGAAGAAAAGATTAAAGTCCATCTAAATGCAACGTTCCAGACAGTTTTGCTTGGCCTTAACAAGAACAAGAACATCACAGGATCAGTGGTAGGTCGTTGATTCCATATTTTTGTTTTAGTTCTGTTAAAGAAACTTTGAAGTGGAAAACCCTATTTAATTATGGGACAATAAGCTATGTTCCACTAGTTGGTTTTCACTGCATGTAGCTCTAGTTTTCCTCAAAGCAGTATGGAATTCCAGCGGAGAACAAGTTCGAATGTTTCGTTTCTTCTGTTAACTTTCCCTTCATCATTGCTTTGTTTTCCCTTTAGAGGTATCGACGTCGAATCGACGTTGCCGTATTTCATGTGTAGAACTTCGAAATCTAATTTCTGACGTATCATTCTATAGATTATATGTACGAATTGATGTAGCAGTAAATTTCATGAATCCTTAGATTGAATCATAGAAAAACTATAGTATCTTGGAAGTTTCAATAGTAGATAAGAGTTGGTGTTCACTCCTTAAACATGCAGAAGTAGTGATATTTGACATGAAAATCACCACTTATCAAGACTATTCTTTAATATTTAGTAGGGCTTATCTTTTAATAAACCTTTTCATGAAAGAGTTACCCTACTAAATATCACAGGCTTGTCATGATAATTTGTAATTATCATTTCAAATATTGTGTCAGAAACAGCCTTGATAACTCCGAAATATATTTACTTTGCATAGGTGATATATATAAAGAATCAATGTATAAGTTTTCATATAGCACGACGTTTTGCTGCTGTTGTCCTCTTAGCTCTTTAACTCTCTAATTATTTCCATCAGTAAAATTTTCTCTATTTTCCCTTCTCATTTGATTAAATGTTTTCTTTTTCCGTTCAGGTTCATCGTACCTTTCCAGAGGTGGACATAAATACAGCAAACAGTCATGTCAGGTATGATGATTCCCGCTATTTCAAATTAATATTTAGTTTGGAAGATTTGTGTGAATGAAAGTATAAAAAGGAGGAAAAACCACTGCACATATAAGCACACTGAAGCCTTTCTAACTCTCAATATCTTCAAGATCACACTCTGCAGATACATATCGAAAGTAACGCCTCAGTGTGCTTATAGGTGTTGTGTTTTGCTTCCATTTTCAACTTTTTTCATCTGTTTTGAATTCTACCAAAAAATTTGTGAATGAAAATGGCCCTAGCAGGACAGTCAGAAAGAGAACGGAACCAAAACTAACGAAACATTATTTGTTATTATTCATTATATTTATTTATTGATTATACCCCGATGTGGATTGAAACAGGCCAATCAGAAAATAGGTGAATAGTTGGTATAATTTTCGCTTCACTATACTTCAAATTCTTCTTGCTATATTGAAGTTTTGTACCGATCAAAGACTGTACTTTCAAAAGTGAACACTTCTGGAAGTATTTGTGTCTACTAAGTAAATCTTGAAAGTTTTTGACCAATTTATTACTTGCCTTTAGACTGATTTACGCTCCTGGAGATACTGACGAGGCTGTGGATATTACCTTGACTCATGTAATGGAGAAGAAGAAAGACGTGATGTTTTCGAATTCGAGTACCGATACGACTGTTGCAACAAATACGCTCCTTGCTGATGAGTAAGTCGTTTCTTATGTTTATGCCTTTATGAATTCTGTATGGATGGTATTTCGATACCTGGTATGATCAATATAGAGATGAATAGGAAAAATCAGAAAAAATTAATCACTGAAGCATGTGTCTTACAGTTATCAGAGTAGATCTCTATATTCCTCACTATCCTCAAGTTCTGTACCAATTAAAGACTGTTAGCTATAATCAATATGGCAAATTAGATATAATGCAAATATTCTTTAAAAGAAGCTTGAGAAAAAAAGGTAATCAAAAGCTGGTAGCAATTTGAGACCTATTCAGCTCTATACTAAAACAAATGATATTCATGATTTGAGAATTATTCCTAAATGTCATTCCATCTTCTTCCTTTAGGTATGGCATCAAGATGGTGACTTTTACTAACAAAACGAAAATAAACGTGCAGGTCAGATATCTTCTTAAAACTTCAGGGAAAAAGGCAAATTGGAATTCCTTAGGTTTTGATACTTAATATGATTTGAGCTCTTCGTTTATGTCTTTGCACATCTGTGCCAAAATATATTTTTCCTGTTAAAGCTACCATCTTCAATAAATGCAGATTTTCCCCCTAGAAATCTCTTAATGAATTGCGTTTCCTTGAAGTTTGCAAAGGAATCTGGGAAAGCCAGTGGTGAATTTTCCTCATTCGAAGATGGCAGTGTTAAGGGGAAAATTTATATTGTGAATGATATCATTTGACAACTCGACAGTTTATGCGAGCTTTCTGGATTGTTAGCTCTGCAGGCCTTAAAGACAAAGCAGGCAATGCCCAGCACTGTTGACCACAGTATTTCAAGAGTTAGAAAAACGTTATCAAACTTCTCTGGAAGGTCCTGTGTAACGTTTGATGATTATAATTATGCACCAAAACCTATTTCTTGAATTTGAGTCTCCCTCAAAATTAGCTTTTTATATTTTACACAATCGTTTTTAAAGATCCAGGCCATTAAAAAAGATAGGGTCAGATTTTAGGGTTAAAGTCAATAGAAGGGGGAGCTTAGGGGTCAATTAACTTGGGTGATAGGTTCTGATGCATAGTATGGATAGCCAACGGTGTAACTTTCTCGTTTGGCCGAACTACGGGCTGTTAAGGCCTCATCATATAACGTATCGTATTCTTTACACTGGTCATGAATATATTCTTATCCCAATGTTATCAATTCTTTATTTATTTGATGATAGGCCAGCCAAAAGAAAATGAAGTTCGGGACATTCGGAACTTTCACTGTGGTTATGATGAGACACATGAAAAAAGAAAACTCTAAAGATGGGGTACGTCTTTTAACCATAAAGGTTGATTCCTTCATATTTAATGTAATAACAGAATCATGGAATGCATTTATTGCTCCATTTATCGACACGGCACATTACATAATTGACATCAAACTAACTAGGTAATATGATAAAAAATAATCACAAGGAATGCTAAACAACATTTGGCAAAAAGAAAAGTTAATCAAAATATTCCAAAATAAACAAATGTGTTGTCAGTCTTAACTTAAAAGGATTTTAAAGAATCCGTTGCTCTCGATGCATATGGCAATTTGTTGTATGGAATGTACACTGATTTTGTTAGGGAAATGGAGCGAGTAGTATTAGGCCAGATTGTATAAAGACTAGGGCAGCTCGAGAAGAAATCTCACGAGGGAAGTTGGTTTATGGGCCCTTATGAATCTTCTTACCTTAATTGAAGTATTACTCAGAACTACGTTGGTTGTTGTATCATACTACCATTGTTAAATGATCATCATTCCTGATTCAAGATTATCATTAAATAACATTTTTAGATATATGCGAAATTCTTTGTGGATGTGGAAAGTACGTCAGTGCATCGAATCTGGCAATTGCCGCAGTACATCGTCCTGACCGCTGCTGAAGTCATGTTTTCTGTCACTGGACTGGAATTCGCTTATTCCCAGGTTTGTTCGACTCTTTTTCTATCATTTGCTTGAACTGCATGAGTTTCTGTTAAACCTGACCAATGCTGGGCCTCGTTTCCAGCACGGTATGGTAGCGTTCACTGAATTGCTACACATTGTAGCATATATGTCAGCTGCTTGTATGTTCCATTACTCCCATTTGTGAACAATTGGATTTCTGTTAAAAATACTAGCTTGAAAAATATTACTTCATATATTTGGATGAGGTCTAAGTATGATTAACTCACCCATTTGTACTAGATTGAAAATCAGTGCCTTCTAGACAACCTTTGATTGTAAGTTTGACTCAAGGTGGTCTAAAAGCAACATCTTTTTATAAAATAATGAAAAAAAGTCAAGTAATGGCTAAACAATATTTAGTGCTCAATTTACAGTTATTATAATTATTCGTTGCGTTTTTGTTTCGTTCTCTATCTGACGTATTACTCTGTTGAGTGTCAGACGAAAAGCTTAAGTAATCCATGTTTACACTATGCTTTCAATTTTTCTGGCTGTATTGAAGTTTTGTACCGATTAAAGACTGTACTCAATTTTCCCTTCAACCAAGCATTTTTCAGTTTCTAGCCCAAGCTGATATTGCTCATAAAAAGATGTGTGTATCGTGGTAATTATAATTGTTGTTTAATGCGTTGATTTCTTCTCCTTAGGCCCCAAGCAGCATGAAGTCAGTGTTGCAAGCTTGTTGGCTGTTGACCGTTGCGTTTGGCGATCTGCTTGTTGTCATCTTCTCTGAAGTCAAACCAGTCAAAGGAGTTGTAAGTTTTCTCTTATTATTACAACATTAATGCAAATGCTACCCCTGTGCTTACTTCGTAGTCTCTTGACCAAGCTAGGAAAGCAAACATCAAGGATCTTCAATAAATGTGGAAGCCATTACTTCATAGGCAACATATGAACAGTATCAGGCAATCATTGTTCTTTGGCCCTAATACTACATATCTACATATTGCATCGTAGGAATACTACATATCTACATATTGCATCGTAGGAATACGCCGTATTAGCAACCGAGTCTGATGGCAGCAATATGAAATCTTGAATGCAGCTACAAAATCTTCACGCCTGAGCCATTGCAATTTTATTGTTAAAACTGGATTATTGGTCAATAAAACCAACAGAAGATGATATCTCTGAAGTGAAACTTGTCGAGAAAAATCGTAAACAGATTCAAAATACAATATTCTTGCTTTCAGTTTGCCCGTTACTTCGAAAACTTGAATATTTTGTTTGATTTTCAACTCTCTTTTTCAGGAAAAAGAAATGTTTTTATACGGCGGCCTAATGGCTGTCATCTCGATCGTGTTTGCAATCATGGCGACTTTCTACACGTACCTCGATTTCAGTGGGAAGGATGAGCCGGAGGAGAAAGCCTTGGACGACAAAGCCATCCTCGGAGAAAATGGAAACGGGGTCACACCAGCATCTTCTACTACCACCTTGTAATGGAGCCAGCGAGGTATTATGGCTTAAATCCAGCTTCTTTCATGTTTCGTGTCTTTCAGTATTTAGAAAATTGAAACTTTTTAGCTCTTACCTATAGTTATGAACTTAACAGTGTCGAGAATATGTTAAATTAGAGAGTAGGCCATCTAGACTGGTTAGAATATCATACTTATCCGGATATATATGAAGGTCCTCTTCAGTTGGTGTCCAGTAGTTGACATTTTGCTTAGAGGCTCCATTAAGATTTGGAGCCTAATTAGGTGAGTTTTGATGCTTTTTATTGTACAGTCCTTCCCTAATCTCTGCATAGGTCTTTTGGTGATTTGTGACAGTTCGTAAGTTGCACAGGGTTCATCTTAGGAAATATAATGAGAAATATAATTAGATCATTAGAGAAAATGAACTTGATCATCTAAAAACTATAAGGGAAAGGTTTTAATCGAAAAAATAGACTTCTTAATATGTAACTGAACCCTGCTAAACCCTCATTGAGCCCTTCTCAATCCTTCTCAACCCCACCAAGCCCCCATGCAAATAAACGGGGTTTAGAGGTGGGGGTTGAGCTGTCTTTCAAGTTTTTGCACAAATTTGAAGCAACTTCATGGGCTTCGTTGTTAATCCCCATTCCTCTTCTTATTAAGTTGTTAATTCCTGAAGTAGCAAATATATGACACATAGACGCAGTTAGGCGTAATAGTGAAAGTTTCTGTTCGATGTTATCAGAAAAACTACTGTGCATGTGTCATTTTCTGGGAGACATCCAGTAAATTGTCTTCATACTTACAACCCATTTACCGTGCATCATTTCAAAACAGGCCTATTCGACTTCTGTATAAAGCTCTATAAACAAATGTTGATCATTAATCTTAAGCTTTCAATTATTACCAAGATTGTTATATAAATAAATATTAAATTGTTATTATTGTTATCGTCGTAGGGGTGTACCCCTTAAATGAGTCTAATATATCAGTTCTATTGTAAGTAAGTTTTAAATTGAGATGTATTTTCTTAAAATGTCTAATTCCCTTGATATAATTGATTGTTTTTGAATTGAATAACGCTGAGCGTTTTCGCTTGAAATAAAATTGTTGTGCTTTATTTTCTTCTTGATTGCTTTTGATTGGCTTTTGGGGAAAAAGTTGTTGTTGATGTGATATAGACAAGGACTGACTCAGAGAGAGGCTTTTTTGAACGTGACTTTCCTCGATTTGAATTCGTGATGCCATTTCATCATTTTTGCATAGAAAGTGAATCCATATTAGATGTTTTTTTTTCAAGCTTCAAGAAGAAAACTGATAATTGTTCGAACAGAGAAAAATTTCTCTTGCAATGCACGGAATTTTCAATCTGGTTGGCAACTTAGGAATAAGATTTTAAGGTAAGCGCTACTTGAACAGTCTTGGACCGGTACAAAACTTCCATAAAAAGCCAGAAAAATCAGAGGAAATGCTTAAGTAATCCATGTTTTCACTATATGGTTCCGATTTTTCTGGCTATACGCTCTACTTCTTTGATATTTTTTGCTCAAAAGCAAAAATCTCGTTACCATTATGTGCAAGCCTCATTTTAGAAGATAGTAGCAGAATAATGGCAGATGTTTCGAATGAACTTTGAAATTTCAAATTTTCCGGAGTGCATAGTTAGTACGTTGATCCCTATCAGTGTGATACCTTTTACTGTTTGGTATGTAGATGTAGAAGAAATGAAAGATGTAACAGCAATTTACTCATTTGTTTTGGCACCTGTTTCGTGAAGATAGGCCAATCAACTGTGTTTGTACAGCCTTTCCCCCTTTGTGATCTTTTGTGTTTGCTGCTCTGACGGTTTCATTACTAGTTGAGCTTAAAATCAGATATTGTTCTCGATAAAGGTGTATAGTTCTTGATTATGACAAAATGACAGATATTGTGTCATATCCAGCCTGAAGATAGAAATCTTAGTTATCTAAAAACGTTTGTGTGATTGTGCACGAATAAACATCTCTTGGGAGATTCAAATTCACTCAAAACCAAAACATACAGTTGGAAAGTACAGATGTCTTCGAATCAGGCAAATACGAAACGGTCAGTTCTCCTGTTCGCGTTTTTGGCAACATCACTGATTACGACTTTGGTTTTCTGTTTATGCGTCCTCCTGCCTGCTTGGAATACCAGATATTTCATCCCAGTCTGTTGTAAGATTTCGAAGATAGTGAAATATCCTAAGAATTGTGATTGTGGGGCGGACTGCTTATCTGAATTCACTTGTGCGAGTATTTTTGTTGAATTCTCTGATTTGGATAATGGAGGATTACGACAAAGCAAGGCAGCCGAAGAAGGCAGTGTTTTCACAGATTATTCTGAAAATGACGGGGTAAGTTATTAAACATAGCCAGGAAATTTGAAAGCATAGCGGAGCGAAAACATAGATCACTTAAGCTTTTTGTCTGACACTCAACAGAGTAATACGTCAGAGAGAGAAAGAAACAAAAACGATCAACATTTCATTTACGTATTTTGGAAACTGTCAGGATCCTATAATGTGTAGACAGAAAAAGTTCGTTTACGCCTTAGAACTCTCAGAGTAATCCCATTGGTCAGCTCACTTGTATCGCAGGTGTTGATTGGTTTTCCTACACTACCAATCATTCATCTCTTTTCTGATTGGCCTATTTCGATCCACATCTGGGTATATAAAACAGTTATGTTCTTTTGTCGTTCTCTTTCTGACAAATTATTCTGTTTAGTGTCAGACAAAAAGCTCAAAGTAGACCGTATTTTCGGTTCTCTACGCTTCCAATTTTTCCGGCTAAGTAAGTAAAGAGCGAATTTGTAAGAGACAAAGTGAGCAACGGCCTAAATTATTCACAGCTGCAGTCAAGATGCTGTCATTAGTTTTGGTAGCTATGTGTTGCTAAGGGGCATATTCTTGTAATGCATTGCATGAAGTGAGATGCTTCATCTTATGCAGGAAAGTTTAATGAGTGGTTTTTCAATCTTTAGATTTCATTTCAGGTTAAAAAAACATACGATTTATTTCAGGAAAACTTTGATTCTGAATAGGATAGAATTCCTGCCTTTTTCAAGACCGAGAAAACTCGATTATCAACAGGCCTATCTATCTTATCGTTTGCGTATTTGTGTACAACTGGTGCAGCTAGGCTAGCGAGCAATGCTAGCAAGCAGTGCCAAATTGGTTGGACCACGAAGCAAGCACAAAATAGGCTACCTTACAAAATTATTTCTGTTAAAAGTGTCTAATGTGATTATCATCTTTCATTTTAGTGTTCTTACTACCCGATGTGCGATTTCAATGAAAATGCAAACAATGCCGAAGTTGAAGAATACCTCAAATCATTCATTGTCAACGAAACGCGGACATGTCACGTGAACAAAGATAACCAATGGCAAGTGATCTTAAACATGAGTCGTGGAGCCGATGTATCGGTGTACTTAATGGTCCTGGTAACGTTGATTATTATTTGCCAGTTCATATTTTTGGTTTTCGTCAGAAACATTTATGATGTTGTGACTTCGAAGCAAAGTTGCAAGATTATACAAGGAGGGAATCACATTAGTAACGAGCTCCTTATAGAGAAATTACTGCAGAAATAAAGGACAAAATTAAACACTCAACAGCCATATTTTAGTCAGCTTTGATTTTGATTTTGAATCATTCTATATACAAAATATCAAGATATTAGAAATTGCAACAAAAGTATACTGAGTGTTGCCCAGTTTGGTCTTGGCTTACAAGTGGATAATTATTAACCCTGTTACCTTTTAGACATCGAGAATCTCACTTCATTTCTTCTTTGAATTCATTTCTTTGAAATATGAATTATATAGACCATATAAACTCTATAAACAGTCTTAGATCTGTACAGATTTTTGGATGGCGAGGAAAATCGGAAACATAAGGAAACATAACAACTACTACTTAAGCTTAGCGTCTGACACTTAAAAGAGTAGTCATCAGAAAGATAACGAAAACAAAACTTAACGAATAATCATTACTAAATGTGGAAGGAAATCAGCCAATGAGATAGAAATGGGCCATTTGTTAGGTTTCATTTCCGTTCCCTTACTGACGTACTTCTCTGATGAGAGTCAGAAGCAAAGCTTGAGTAGTTAATATGTTTCGGTATGTTCCGATTTTTCTCGCCATCCTCAAGCCCTATGAGCTTGATCAACTCCAATCCAGAGAAACGTTTTTCACTTAATAAAGTAGCACGTTGATTACAATCAGTTGAACTCGTCTCCATTCCCATCTTCTTCATCAGAAGAGTCTGCCATGTGCTTGTTCATCTTCGCTAACGTGTTCCTCAGCATGCTTGCAGCTATATCAGATAGGCCATTCTCCTTCGCAGCTTCACTTCGATCAACTTTCCGTAGCTTCACTCCACTCCTTATAAACGACAGCATATCGGAGTTTAAATTAGTTCCTTTCGAGTCCGGTGATTTATTTGATTCAATTTCTGTTTTTTTCCGTAGATTTTGCCTTGCAGATATGATTTGGTTCAGATCGAGAGTTTCATTTTGTGAGTTATTCTTCTTTGGGGCTCGAGTCTCGATATCATTTGTAAATTTCTTTTGGGCCTTTTTGATTTGTTGAATACCTGTTGATGATTTCAGGGTTTGTGCAGGGGGTGGCATAGGGGGTGGTATAGGAGGTGGAGGGGGCAGTGTAGGAGGTGCAGGTGGTGGAGGGGGTATCGGTGGCGGTGGGGCAGGGGGTAAGTGGGGAAGAGCAGGAGGAGGTGGTACTGGGGGCCCTATCAAATCACCCCCGGCATCATCATTCTTTTTTACATTCATATTACTATCCACTTTAGATTTATCCTCACTTGCTGGGCCAGGTCTGTTATTTTTCTTGCCTTGTCCGTTTGAATTGACTTTTGATTTATTTTTCTCGTTTTTATTGTTTTGTTCTGACGATAAAGATGATGAGCTTCCGCTTCGTGTCCGCCGGACAGGTGGTAGATATCTCGGTGGCCTCTTGATAACTGGATCTGGATATTTCTGTTGAAAAAAGAGAGCTTTGTCAAAAAAAAAAGTCGGACGGTACTTGAAAATAACTGTAAATCTCGTGAATGGTCTTTGAAATTTCTGCTGCCCTACTTAGCTATGCACATTTAAACTGTTGCTTTGGAAATCCTCCGTTGTTGATTTGCTGAAATCCAAACATTCTGGAGAGATGAAAGATTATAAAAATTAGAAACTTTTAAAAGGCAGAAGGAAAACTCACTTGTTTAAACTGTTTCAGTCGATCGATGGTTTTCTGTCTCATTTCCTGAATAAATTCTTTCTTTTCTTCCAACTCTTGTTTCTTTCGATCTCGTTTCTGAAAATAATTAAGTAAAGTAAGAACTTAAACAAATGAAAATAGTGTGTTTGATCCAGACCTATTTAAAGAATCGATTAGCTTTCGTACTCGCAGATTTAATCATTATTTTTGATGGAAGATCCTATTTTATATTTGATTTTACAATTATCAACTTTCTAACAGCATATCTATTTAATAGAAGCTCTTATTTATTACTTGATTCTTCATCAAATTTTCAACTGTTGGTTTTGACTTACACAACGGATAACTGCTGTAGCATTCATGTCAAAACTTACAGTTCATCAACTCATTCCCAGCCTTAGCTTTTGTGCTGTTACTCATTATTTTAGATGAAGAAGTTCTTACATTCTGGATTGCATGATGCCACTGGTAATTTTCTTCAATCGACTGTTTTAAGTTTTGTTTCTGTCTTCTGTCTTCTTCACATTTCCTCTAAGAAATGAAACAAATAAAGTTACATATACTTTTTAAAATAAGCAACTTGATTTGCACCAACAAATTTGTAGCAAAAGTTGCAATATTGTTTTAATTGTTTTGAATCGAGATGATTTTTTGTGAACAAATCTTCAGTGCTGCTAATGTTAAGTACTGCAAACAACTTTTAAATAAATAATTACTTTTTTAGTTCTAAGCCATGCTCTCTTTCTGAACAAACGATGCAACTTTTTCAATATCTCCTGCTTCAACTTCCAATTTTCATCTTTTTCTGGTTGGGTCTTAACAACCCCAAAACTTCCCTCGTCAAATTCAACTGGTTGTTCCTCAAACGTTTCGAAAAACAAATCCTCCTCATTCTCATAATTTTCATTATCATCTTCTTTTTCTTCACTTTTAAACTCCTTTAATTTCATTCGATATAAGTTCTCTTCTTCCTCAACAATTTTCAAGTCCAAATTAAAGATTTCAATTTGCTTTTTGAAGAATTTCTTTTCAATTTTTGATATTTCCTCCTCCAAGTTTTCGTCGTCTTCCAAATTTGCCAGCTCTTTAGCAATTTTTCCTCTCTGTGATACTAGCTTTGTTTTCTTTAACCGCAGAAGTTGGATTTCGATATTGCAGACATCTTTTCTTTTCTTCTGAAGTCTAGTGATTGCTGAAAATAAAGAAAAAGAAAGAAATTAATAGAGTGAGCAATTGAGTTTACTTTCAACATGCTAGCACGACTAAGGCTGGGTCTAGTGTCCAGCTAGAGCATACAGTACATCACTACATTCAGTAGTAAGAGATCCCTGTGTGTTTATTGCACTGATTTGTGCTACCCCCATCTTCAATTTGTGCTGCATCTGCACTAAGATATCCCTTTGATTTAAAGTTCAGTGCTTTACAACCCCCACTGTCCAGAATCTCTAACGCAAAGCAACTGGTTCGTAGGTATATTCTACAGCCCATCATCATCATCATCATCATCATCATCATCATCATCATCATTATCATCATTAGTCCCACTGCTGGGCAAACACCTCTCACAAATTTTGCCACTCGCTCTGTTTTTTTGCCTTTCGCTTCCATGCAATCGTTTTTGTTGATGTGACTAGCTCATCTCTACGTCTTATCTTTGGTCTTGCCCAGGCCCTCTTACTGTGGATGGGTCGCCATTCAATTGCCAATTATGTCCATCGTTCATTGTCCATGCGAGTTACATGACTGGCCTATCTCCATTTGAACGATTTGGCAGTTGCACAGCCTGTACAAACTTGAAAATTAAGCTCTGCCAACTGACTGAGCTTTGTTCAAAGATAATATCAGCAGAATGCCAGAAAATTTAGGAGAAAAGATGATTTTCTCCTTATTCTAACAAGCCTTAGGTAGCCTGAAAAATCTAGTCATGTAGGCAAGGTGGAGGAGTATAAATTGTTACAGTTTTCATCAAAGAATAAGGAGCCATGTGATTTGAGGAAGGTTTATTTATGTTAAAATTCTCTACCTGATGAATTCATGAAATCCTCTTCATTGAATCTGGCTTCGTCCTCAATCATACGATCTCTGGAGTCAATTAGATAAACCATTGAGCTTTCAAAGAACTGCGTTTGGAGATCAAGAAGGTTCGCCTCATTTTCTTGCAGCTGCTTTTTCCAGCTGAAACATTCCTCGCAAAGTTTTGTCTTTTCATCCTCTAGTAATTCCATGTTTTTCAATTTATTAGTTTTTTTCTTCAATTCTTGATGAGCGACCTCTCTACAACAAAAAATTAGAAGATTTAAAAATCTAAAAAGGTACACAATAAATCAAAACAACTATTTATAGACTCTGCAATTTATAGAGTTCCTTTTTTGATGCCAATCATTTATCTCTGAACTTATAATGCTGAATCTTGTTGTAGCAAAATAGAAGAGAAGGATTGTGGCATTTCTAGTCATACAAAAAATATCCAATTACTTATGTATGGTTTTAGAAGTTTGCTTAAATACTTTCCTACATCTTTTTTTAGCGATCTATCCACAGGGTAATATATTTAAAGCCACTTGTTACTTTAGTCAGCGCAAAATAAATTGATTATGCTAGAGATGGATGATAACCTCATATCAAGAAATGGCTGTCGATCAAAATTGTAAAGAATTGCTTCGGCAAGATCTAATTTATTCTGTGCTTCATCTTCAATCTCATACAAGCTAGTCATGTCGTGAATGTTGATTGAACCTTCTCGCAGCAGAAGAACCTCATCTGGAAAGAGAAAAATAAATTTAAGGATAAGTCTAACAAAGGTGCGTCCAAAGAGTGTATGCTTGACACTGTATCAAAAGGTTATGAGTTCAATCCCTTAAGAGTCATACCAAAGACTTCCAGAATGTTTCTGTCTGCTTAGCTTAGCACTAAGCCCAAAAAGTTGGATCGTGGATCAGCGACTCTAGGGTCAGCAATAGAAGTTGTGGTTATTCTTATCTAAGAAATTAATAGCAAATTAGAGAGGAGCATTTGTGTTGCCTCTGCTTAGGGTCAACTAACTTTAATTATCTCCCTATTTGATTATCATGATTCCCTTTTGGTGATAAACCTCTCTGCTTATCACTCAGAGCAAAGAATTGGATTAAGAGTCAGTGGCTCTTATACTAGGGATAACATTTGTGCCTTGCTTTATCTGAAAAGTTAAGAGTGTCAACCAACCTATTAACAATGTCAGCCCATATTTGATTATCATTATTCACTATAGGAGGTAAACATAAGTGCCAAACATAGTTGATGATACAAACTCAGAAAATCTTTGGCTTCCTTAACAGCGTCTGAAAATGCCTTTCTGTTCAACTCCCCAAGATTTTCAAGATACTCTTCCTCAGTCACAGTTTCTTGTTGGAAGAAACTTTCCAGAAATATTTTCTCTCCAAGGATTACGGCTGCCGTTTGCAAATATTCAACCATATTCTCCTCAAAGTTGTCAGGAATACAAACTGAACTGATAAGACTCCATATTCCTTGGGATAATAGAGATGAAGAAATCAAACTGGGTTAGGGTTGTGTTATTGAAACGAGAAAGGAATGTTATGGAATTCAGATTGAATATTGTAAATTTCAATCAGAATCAAATATGGAAACAATAAGGGATGTACTAGAAGCTCAAATTGGGAGCCCCTGAGCATAGCCCTGCTGCAAGCTAATATCTATACAACTGTTTAAACCGTCAGCAAGGGATACTACTACACTCGATTAGTAAAGTTTTCAAAACTTCAGTCAATTGAGTTAAATTTGAATAAAGCCTGGTAAAATTCCCCCTTACGCAAGCTTGGGGAGGAGGTGAAAATCTTGCCTTCCACTGAAGAGTCCACTGAATAGGTAGACTAATCGAGCAGTACGACCCTGGTCCTTCCTCTCAATGGGAACACATCTTGTGATTCCTTATGCCTGGATTTTTACTCAAGAGCTGGCATTTTGCATTTTCTCTCCTCATATTGTGAACAGTCTGAAGGTGGTCTAGTTCCCGGGGACCCTTCGAACAAGGGTAGAGTGATATCAAACCAACTGGCCATGGATCAAGTATAGATCCCAAGCTCACAGTTGTATAGATAATGCAAAGGTGATATAGCTTACCATTTGGAAGTTGTGGAAGTGGAGGCAATGTTCCTTTCAAAGAAGGAAACATAAGACAAACTTGCTCATGAATGCTTAACAATTTTTGAACAGGGAATTCTGAAATAAATGTTGACGATGATGGTGTAGTATTATCTTGATATTTTCCATTCTCATTTTCTTCCTCCATACAGACTTTCCGTCCATCTTTCTTAAAGATGAGCTCAATAACATTGACATCATATATCCATCTAACTGCAAAGTTAGTCTTTTCACACGATGAGGTACTGGCTTCCTCTGCTCCATCAAGGTTTTTTGGGCCTAGGCCATCAACAGCTTCAAATTCTTTAGCCTTTTCACTGCCAGTTATGAAGGGGAAATCCTTGATCGCAACCCAATCTTCATTCACTGCAGGACTGCACATGTTGCATGACCAATATTCAATTAATTCAGCAGTTTCTTGCTTTGAAAACAGATATAGAAGTTGAGTTTAGTCCCCCCACATCACAACCTTCATTTACTAATATTGATGTAATGAAAAGCATCAGCCTCTCTTTGATTCTTATTTTTAAGCTAAAAATAGAGTTAGGGAAAAATGACGTAATGACAATGATGAACGTGTTGACATTATGCATATATGCAACATAAAGATGAATAAAGAATTAGATGATAGGCAAATACATGTACATTACATGTGCTATCTTCGTAAGGTTTATGTACAAAGCACCAGGGGTCTACTGAATAGTTTTACTAATCTAGCAATGTGGCCCTGGTCCTTCCTCTCGATGTGACCACACCTATGATTCATTTTTGATGATGATAATGTTGTTACTGTAAACTTCTTTAATAAACCTAACTTGAGTCCCAGTGCTAAGAATTTCTTAAATTTCTATTTGATTTTAGTAACAAAAGCTTCCTAAACGTTTCTTGATTTCAAATTAGCATTTTTTAGTAATGAAAACCATCTGCCCTACCCCTTTTACTCTACTCATTAAAATTCAAGAAAGGTGGAATTGAATGGCTAGTTAATCCTTGTTGATGTCTCGATAGTTTCTGTCTTGAAACACTAGAAAAAAACTGAAATGAATTTCTATCTTGTTTTGTTTTTGATTTGTTTTTGATTTGTTTGTGTCTCCATAATTTGAATTCTTGACGTCACCTGCCTCGCTTCCACGTGTGTGCTGCATGTTGCAAGAAAAGATGGCGCAGGTGAGTTGAAGATTTTTATGTTTCATAATCCTAAATAACACATTTGTTTCGAGTTACAGTTTATATTTTTATGAAAATTTGAGACGATGGAAAGCATAAGACTAGAATAATAAGCTTTTATCGAATCAATGCATGTACATAATGATTTTTTAGAGCGATTCTAAATTGCTTACTCACTCTCTAAACTCGTAGCAGTGTACACGCTCCAGCCGGCTGTGTAGCTAGCTTATATCAACTTAGTTTGTAAACTAATAGTTTACATCTATTTAGTGTATAAATTATCTAGGACTAATAGGCCCCTACGTAAAGTAATTGACCATTCCCTTATTTCGATTTTTCCTGTTCCCTCAGGCCCTATTAGGGGTGAGAGGCAGAGTGTCTCAAGCAATTTGTTTGTGCAGCTGCAAATAAGCTTGTTCGTGTGAGGTCAACAATTGGTTTGCTGACCTTCAAAGTGTTGAGCAGAAAACTCACCATACTCTTGCTGGAAATAAGGTCTGTGGCTTGCAGACTGTACTTTTTTTGAAAGGAAAGTACATCATAAGAAAGCACTACTTGACTTACCAAAAAGTTAAGAATGTTCAGTACTGAGTTTTCATACTTAAGAAAGTTTTAAAATTAGTTCCTTTCAAAAATTTGAGAAGACCAAAACTCTTGAGGATTTCCTACTACAACCAGGAGCTAAGTTTCCCCAAAGTCGAATTTTAAGATGATAAACCCTTCTATGATAATTTCCCAATGCATCTGTTGGCATTAAAACATGTATGAAAAATTCAAGTAAAATTTTTCTAAGAAGGTCTTAAGAATGTTTCAGCACTGAAATTGGCTAATTGCTTGGAAAATTCTAGTACTGGAAATGTTTGGGACTTTCTTAAAAGATAAACAATTTGAAGGACGTTAAATATATGCCTTATGTCTTTGTTTTCTTTCCCAAAAAATGTTAGCATCATATTGAAATATGCTTGTGCTGTTAGTTCAGGATGATTGGTGCTTTTGCATGGGGAATATTATTAAAGGATTGGGTTTATGCACAGGCAAGGGTTGAAATGCTATATGACTCACAATGTCATTTGGCGTTTATCATCCTATTCAGTTTAAAAAGAGATATCGCAAACTAATTCAAAGAGCTTAATTCTTATTTGCCACCCAACGGCAACCTAATTCACAAATTGAGGAAACTTCATGGCTTAAAGGAAGTTGCTTTATTATAGGTAACTAACTTGGCAGCATCGTTCAAGATCATTTCCCAAGCATCTTTAAATCCGTCACATACAAGACTTTGCGTCCAAAGAATAACAGTACCTCATTCAATAAATGGAAATGGAATTCTGAGAAAAAATGGACTCCCATCATCCATAATAAATCAGGTAGATGGTTATGAAAATTTACATTAAATTACCATGGAACCGTGCCTTATGGTCACCACATTAATATGGCCACCTTGTTATTACTGACAAATTTTCCTGTTCGAAACATACTTTTTCTTAAAATACCCTGTTGATGCGGCAACCTCATCATACCTGCCAATTTTTTAGGGCATTGGGGGCAGAATTAACAGGGTTTCAATATAAATAAACATCTACTTTGTTTATTATCAGAAGTTCCAAATGTCCAGACACTTGAGTTGCATTGAGATATCAGACTAATCCCTCTATTCAGAATTATTTCAAATGTTTCTGATCATTCAGTTAATGGATATGCTACTTTTAGGAATTTGATTTAGTTTTTTAACAGTTTACCTTAAGGCCATTGACTAATACAAGACAATTTGATTAAGGTAGGATCCGAGTAGCAGTTGGCCATGCCCCCCCCCCACCAATTTGGCCTATTTTTTTTAAGTTTTCAAATTTGAGTACATTAATTTAATGAGAAGTAAGATAACCACAGTGTATGTACCGCCTAGCTGGCAGTCAAGGAGGCAGTTGCTCCCAGAAATTTCTAAAAGTATAGATAATATAACTCAAAACTTCTTTCAAAGGAGTTTTGCCCTCTCTCACTGTGTGCAGCTCGGAGTTTGTGTACTTTGCTTTCAAAAACAGATAGCCTCATAATTGATAACTGAATACAAAAAAAAATTGTTGTTCTCAATCGGTGGAGGAATACATATAGTTTCTTATGATACTAAAATAATTTGATTATTTTCGTGGTTACTAAAAAAAGACTTAAACTTTGATTTTCGACGGAAACCTATTGTTATTTTGACAAATATTTCTGTCTCGAAGTTTTACTGGTAACTTCTTGTCACACTGCATTTTGAAAGAGTTTTTCTTCAGCTGTTCTCTCCTGCAAGTAAATAGTTTTTGAATTCCGCTACGAAGTTCAGTTCTGATATGTTTTTCAAGCGCCAGAGCGAAACCAACAATGAGCAACCGAAAGGTAACCGAATTCTTTCTGAAAAGAAAACAAGCAGATAACGCAGCAACAGCGAGCAATTTAATAGGTGATCCCAACAGTGCACCTCTATTATTAAACAAGCCAGAGGAAGAGCCTTAGAGGTCGTCAACGACGATATCTTCAGATGAGTCTGCTAGTAATGTCACCTTAACCAACTTGTCAGCTCAATTGCAGTACCCATTCAAGCCCCCGAAGTCATTCAAATTTCCAAGAACCACAGTTCACAGTTCAAAAGCAAGATCCTGCCAGCATAATTGGTTCGAGAAATTTCCATGGCTACACTACGATTCAAGGTTAGTTTTGCTGTGAAAGAATTCTAGAACGCAAGTGGCAGCTCTAGTAATGCATTGGTTTGAAGCTGGCTGTTGGGTCATTCCACATCAAATCATCAGATTTTTTTCAGTTTTGTAACCCACCCCCTCGGATTTTGATCATTTTTACACCACATTGGGAGCTCATCAAGATATGCTTCTCCTGAAAATTTGAAGTTGATATCTCATTCGGTTCCGAAACTAGAGCAATTTCAAATTTCAGCTATTTGATGAAATTACTCAACCGTGACCACCATAAATTTTTGCAATGCTTGATGTTTGAGATACTATAATTTTGTCTATTTCTGTAAGAGAGACATGAAAATTGGTATTCTGGGGTTTCTGGGGCTGAAAAAGCCAAATTTGATCTTAAAAACAACTTTACATGTACCCTTGAACCTCTGGGGGGCATCTAAAAACAAAATCGCATCCCAAAAATTAGTAAAAACTACTCCCACTAGAGGGGTGAAATTGGGCATGTCTATGACCAGATATCTAAAAACCTTTTATTTTTCCATAATCTATAAGCTATTAGGTATCTAAAAATGTATCATTCACTGTTTGTTATTTAGTTTATCAATAATTCTAGTTGATTTGAAAATTTGACTTTTTACCCAAATTTCCCTTTTTACTGTTGCGGGCACAAATGTAAAAAATGGTGAAGATCTTCAAAGAAAATAATATTACACTGACCAAAGAGTTAAGAAATCACGTTCTAGTATATATTAAAGGCAGGTATTTGATAAATATTTTTGGGGGATGAAAACCAATTCAGGTTGAAGTACACGTTTTTTTACAAGAAACCTAGCTTGGGCACCTAGAACTAAAAGTTTCTTAAAAGTTTCTTATTTTTAGATACGCACTTAACATTAAATTTTGCACTTTCCCTTGCATATTTCTTGTATCAAAGTTTTCAATTTTATTCTGTGTTCCTCTAAATAAAAACGTGTAACAAACTTAAATCAAGCAAAAATGTAATGTTGACATATTACTTTCCGGCTGAGAAAGTCCTCTTATTTTTTTGGAGTTTCTTAAAGATATTGATGTAGTTCTAAAAGTTTCTTAAATTTTTGGGGCTCTAGTACTAGGTTTCTTATAAACCAGTTTCTTATCAAAAAAACGTGTATGAGACAAGAATCCAATCATTCATTTAAACCATTTTCTAAGAAAGTGTAAGGTAGAGTTCTTAAGAAATTCAACCTTAGTGAGAAGCTTCCTACTTTTTGTGATCTTAGAGTTATTCTATTTATAGATTCTGATTGCATGTCAACAATTTTATTAATTGACTGATCATTTCCTGTTAACAGACCTGTTTGCTTTGAAAGATTGATTTTTCAAAACTACAGGAAATTCTAATGTGAAATTGTATTGACAAGGTGAGTTCAAAGATGTGTTTCAGGAAATCGTTTGACAAGAATCAGATCATGAGTTTCCTTATGTGAAATCTTGAGGGAGTAGTTTGACAACTGATATTTAGTTATTTCCAATTTACTCCAGAGTGAGGTAGTGCGAGACTAGATTCTTTTATAAGATGGATAAATGCGATTTTGGAAAACACTTGGAAGATGATTGCCATAAAACATATTTTGTGCGAAAGTCTGAAAATAAAGACTTTTCAAAAATTGAGCCAGAAGAACAACTTCTATACAGTTGGAGGGCTGGTTTGAAAAACGTTAATGACCTGAAGACAATCTGCTCCCATCATGAAGCTAAGTACGGGAAAGCATTCGAGAGCAGATTCAAAAAGTGTTGTGATGTTTTTAAGGTCCACAAAAAGTTGGTAAAAGGTGGTAATAAGGTATCACTAGAGTTGGCAAAGAATCTAGTCGAGAACCATGGTATTGAGGCCGTACCAGGCTGGCAGCTTTGTCGGAATTGTATTGAAAGGATCAACAAAACTTCGGTTGGTGATGAAGAAATTCCCATGGAAATGGATGCTGATTCGCCGGTTGATGAGGAAGAAATCAATATTTCCTCGGACTTGCAAACTGAAGCCAGATCGACACTGAATGAAAGCCTTGATTCATTGGGTGCTTCTCCCATGAAAACCCACGGCATGCCTAAGCATAGGCGTATATCATACGCCACTGAAAAGTTTGAGCGAACGGTGGTTAGGGTAAAGGAAAATTTTGCTGGTGCCATCGGTGTTGATGCTGAAGAAATTTCTTCAAAGACTAATGCAGAGACGCCATCTTCAGAGATCCGAAATAAAGCAGCTGATCTTGACAAATTAACTGAGCAAATTAAGGAGAAATTACCACAAGCTGACAAAAGACGGAAAATTCAAATGCTAACTCTGATTCCTGAATCATGGAGCATTACGTACGCATCAAAATATTTTTCAGTTTCAGAATATCTGGTTAGGAAAGCAAGAGAGCTCAAGAAAGAAAAGGGAATCTTGTCTTTGCCAGCACAAAAGATCGGGAAAATACTTTCAGCAGAGACAAGCGAAAGAGTAAAAGCATTCTTCCAGGATGACGAATATTCTCGCTTGTTACCAGGGAAAAAAGATGTTGTCAGTATAGGCAAAAATGTTTACCAGCAAAAGCGTCTTTTGCTGTGCAATTTAAAGGAATTGTATTCCATGTTCAAGGAGAAATACCCGATGGACAAAATTGGATTTTCAAAATTCTGTTCTCTGAGACCAAAGTGGTGTGTCACAGTTGGGTCAACAGGTACTCATTCAGTCTGCGTTTGCTCCATCCACCAGAATACCATCCTTTTAGTTGACGCAGCTAACACTGGTAAGACCTACAAGGAATTGATGGAGATGGTAGTATGCAGTCGAGAGAACAATGAATGCATGGTTCATCGATGTAGTAAATGTCCAGGAACAACACCACTTCGTGCGTATCTGCAAGATGCTCTTGCCTCGGACCAGCAAGAAATCCCTTTTAAACAATGGCAAAGCACTGATCGCTCAGAACTTGTCAACCAGATACTTGCTGTCGATGAATTTATTGACCTTCTGGTGAACAGTATAGACAAACTCACATCGCATTCGTATATTGCAAAGTGTCAGGCAAAGTATTTTGCGGATTGTAAGGGGAATCTCCCTGAAAATTCCCTTGTTGTAGTTGGAGATTTTGCTGAGAATTACACATTTGTTGTGCAAGATGAGATCCAGTCCTTCCATTGGAGCAAAAGCTCTTGCACTTTGCATCCGATCGTCTTGTACTTTAAGCAAGATAGCAAGCTCATCCATCAGTCATATTGTTTCATCTCAGATGACCTTGAGCATGATACCAATTTCGTCTACGAACTTCAATGTGAGTTGATGAAGATAATAAAGGCTAAACTTCCACACATAGAACGAGTGGAGTATTTCTCGGATGGCTGTGCTGCACAATACAAAAACTTTAAGAATATGGTCAACCTTTGTCTCCATAAAAAGGATTTTGGTATTGACGCAACATGGGCCTTTTTTGCAACAAGCCATGGGAAATCTGCTTGCGATGGAATAGGTGGCACAGTAAAACGATTAACTGCCAGAGCAAGTTTACAACGTCCGTATCAGGAGCAGATATTGACTACAGATGCCATGTTTGACTTTTGTAAGAAACATATACAAGAAATAGAATTTCTCTATATTTCAAAGGAGCGCATGGTGGCTGTAAGAAATGAGCTAAGAGAAAGGTTTGAGCAAGGTCGAACAATTCCAGGGACCCGATCTTATCATTTCTTCTCCCCAATTAGCGATCAAGAAATATCCTTTAAAAGAACAGCTGAAGACGAAAGCTTTAACGGCACCTTCGTGATATCAAGTAAATCAAAAGTTGCACCAGAAGAGATCATTCCCAACCTTGGCGACTACATAGCGTCTTTGTATGATGGTAAATGGTGGATAGGCTTGGTGATAGATGTCAATACAATTGAAAAGGATTGCAGTGTGAGTTTCATGCACCCACCAGGACCGAGAACAAATTTTAAGTGGCCAGTTAGGGAAGATATTTGCTGGGTCTCTTTCACCGATATTTTGTGCAAGATTGCAGCTCCCTTCACTGTGACAGGCAGAACATATGACATTTCTGGGAAGGACTTGAATTTGATAAATAATGCATTTAGCAGATAATTCATTCAATCAACATTTGAAATCTTTGGTTAAGTGAAATATCATTTTCTTTGAAGGTCTTTACCTCATTTTACATTTGGGCGTGCAACAGAAAAATGGTAAAATTTGGGCAAAAAAGCCAAATTTTCAAATCAACTAGAATTATTGATAAACTAAATAACAAACAGTGAATGATACATTTTTAGATACCTAATAGCTTATAGATTATGGAAAAATCAAAGGTTTTCAGATATCTGGTCATAGACATGCCCAATTTCACCCTTGAAGTGGGAGTGGTTTTTACTAATTTTTGGGATGCGATTTTGTTTTTAGATGCCCCCCAGAGGGTCAAGGGTACATGTAAAGTTGTTTTTGAGATCTAATATGGCTTTTTCAGCCCCAGAAACCCCAGAATACCAATTTTCACGTCTCTCTTAACAACATAGACCAATTTATAACATCTCAAATATCAAGGACTGCGAAAATTTGTGAAGGTCACGGTTGAGTAATTTCATCAAAAAGCCGAAATTTGAAATTGCTCTAGTTTCGGAACCGAATGAGATATCAACTTGAAATTTTCAGGAGAAGCATATCTTGATAAGCTCCCAATGTGGTGTAAAAATGATCAAAATCCGAGGGGGTGGGTTACATGGCCCTGATGATTTGATATGGAATAACCCTGTTCTTAAATGTTCCTCTATTTCAGCTCAGCCTTAGTTTGTACTAACCTTGTTCTTAAAGTTTGTCAAAATTTGTGGCTCGTGTTCTTATGAAATTGCTTGTATAAAAAAAAGAGTTTATTGCTTTAACTAAAGAAAACAATAAAAAAGCAAATTTAAGAAACTTTAAATACTGGGGCTGCAGACAACCTAATGCATAACGGGGATGAGTCCTCCAAAGCAACAGGTTAATTTTGGAATCGAGACGTAAGATCGAAGTATTTTCATTAAAAGTCTAGTGATCGTAATTCAGCAAAGACAGTGCCTGCTGCTAGATGAATCTGGCGCAAAAATTGTCCAATTTGTGTTGAAAAAGATTTCTCAATTATTTATTACAGGTCGGATTGTGTTTTCTGCTCCTATTGCTCAACTGAAGAGAAAAAAGGAACTCTACTCAGCGAGAATACAAAGAGAAGGCATACATCAGTGTAGGGTTCAATTCATGGAAAAAAGCGCCAAAATTTTTTGAAGAGCATCAGATGTCAGGATGTCACAAAGCTGCTGTCAATATGAAAGCTGTCGCTGTCTCGTGTCCAGACATTGTGGATCTAACCAATAAAACTAGTGGTGAGAAGAAAGCAACAGAGAGACAGCATTTGATAAACGTGATCTGATGCGTGCGTTATTTGACTAGTAAGGGAGTTGCTTTGCAGGGTAGCCTGGATAACGATAACTTTATCCAGTTGCTAAAGCTTCTAGCTTCCAAAGATCCTTCCATTGAAATGGCACTGGCAAAGTCGACAAACAAGCACACCCATAATAATATCCAAAACGAATTTTTGGATATCATGGCCCAACATGTGCTCCGCGAGCTACTGGTCGATATCAGGCAAAATGATGAATACACAGATATAGGTAACAAGGAGCAACTTACCTTTTGTGTACGATCAGTGATCAATGAGTTAGAAATTCACGAAAGTTTTCTTGGATTTTATGAGTTAAGCATTATAAAAAGTGACACGATTGTTCACACAATTCAGGATATTTTGCTCCGCTATAATTTGTCCTTAGATAATTGTCGGGGACAGACATACGACGGGGCAAGCAACATGATGGGGAAGAAATCGGGTGTGGCTACTCAAATCAAGGCGATACTAAGCAAAGCTATCGTCACACATTGTCATGGTCACTCATTAAGCCTAGCTGTCAAAGATCTGACTTCAAATTGTCAGGTTTTATACAATACGACAGGAATGGTCATTGAGATCTGCGTTCTGGTGAAGTTCTCCCCCAAACGGGAAAATATTCTTGGATCTATTGAAGAGGTAGTAGAAGGTAATGTGGAAGATCAGGAAGAAAGAAAGAGCATAGTAAGCATAGTAATGCCCTAAGTAAGCTTTCTGTCACCCGCTGGACAGTGAGAGCGTTATGCTTCAATAGAATTATTGAAAAGTATGCAAGTCTACTAGTACTATGGGATTTATGCCTGACTGAGAGGCTTGACACGGACGTGAAATCCAGAATTATCGGTTTCCAATCACAAAGTTTTGGAAAGTTTACCGACTCTGACTTATGACTCGTCGTAAAGTTTTAGACTGTTCCTGTTTGAGTTTTGTTGAAAATTGATATTTGTTAGATCTAGGCACTAATTCGGAGTTAAATATTGAGATCAAGTGTCCATTATTCAAAGAAATTAGAAGAAGTTAGCACAAGGGCATCGGGTATTCAGGGGCAATAACGTAATTTGTTTCTTGTGTTTTTCTGTTATCATGCAGGAAGAGAAAGGAACTGAGCCCCCCAGATTCCCGGCTGTTTATGGCAATGACCGGTCATTTGCCCATATACCCTATACATATACCCTATGATTTCTATATTTTACTTTTGGCCCCCCCCCCACAACAAAACTCATGGCGTGGGCCATGCTGTCCCGACGATTTCTAATTACACAGATATTAGTAAAAGTTGCTATTGGGCTTCTGCCCTGTACAACAGACTGGAACCTCTTTAAGTTGGCCTCTGCCCGAACCCCTTTATTTTTATCCTAAGTTTTTTCCATCCTATGTGATTTTCAAATAATGAACTTAATTAATATATTTTGTTTAAAGGTGAGATGCTACCAGAAGCCACCAGAAAGACCTGGTCTTTTAAAAAGATTCATTGAAAATATAAAAGAAGGAGTGACTAGAGACAAAGCACTGCAAGTACGTTTTCTATCTTTTTCTTCTAGAAATTAAATTCAATCCCTTTGAAATTTCTTAACATCTTATCTAGCTTGTTCTTAACTAATTCATAGTTGAAAAGAACTCGTTATCAAGCATATAGCTTAGTCACTAAATTGTCAGTAGCAGAATTTGACCGATTGGTTAAAGCAGGTCTATCTATACCACCAGAGCTGCAAATCCGCCTGATAAATGATCTTAAGAAGGTGATTCCCCCCCAAAATGGATTCCTACACAATCTAGATATATTACCCAAACGGGCAGGATAATTATTTCCTAATCTTGGATTATTCCCTAATTTTAAACTTTGGTTTTAAGATGTTCAAGATGAGCATGTTTGCTTAAGTTTTTGGTCATACCGAACTCAAACAAACACTTACAAATGCTTGCCACATTTAAAATCCTTCATTTGAAGACCGTTGGAAGACCTTTGGTGATAGGCCAATTTATTCTAGGGTGTATGAAATACGTGATGTCCGGGAAGAGGAGTGCAAAAAAGTGACATAAGAACAGCGCTGATTAAATAACTTAAAACAAATTTTCGGAGAATGAGACGCCCTAGTAACTGATTTTGTAAGGGTATTGGCCATTGCCCCTGTAAAATGAAAAGGCCTGGATTGTAGACCATAAACTCATATGGCCTCTGACAGCCAGGGGGCTGGATTGTTCATGGCCTCCAGCATTTTCTCCAAAGTTACCTTTTTCAAAGTATTATGAATCGAAACCAATGGTTGGCCTCCCACTTGCTTGGTTTTGTCAGAGGCCCTGATAACTTATTGGTTATTTTCATCATTTCTTCTTAGGAAAATTTAAAGAAATTCCAACAAGAAGCTAAAAAATATGAAGAATCAGAAGCGTTAAAAAGTGCTAAGGAAAGAATGTCACTGGTTGGGAAAATCAAGGTGATAATATTTCTTCGCTTTAGCATTTTCGGTTATCATTGCTTTATCCTTCATAGCGAAAAACCCTTGAGAACAACAGTCATTGATAAGACAGACAATGTTAAAGTTCTCTATTGCTTTTGTGCTATGATATTTGAAATCTTTGATTAATGAGGTTGATAATGATATTGATAATAAACTTTATTTAAGTGTCAAGGTATTTAGAATTTCTACGAATTAAGGATACTGTCAGTAATTACCCCGAGAAACCTGGCTACCCACTACCGAACTCAGAAGAATGGACAACTGAGTTAGCTGACGGCTTGTACTTCATGATTCCAACGGTACGTTTATTCGAACCCACAATGATTGCAATTCCAGGATACGAAGTCTGGCGCCTTAACCACTAGGCTGCACCACCATTACTTGATGAAAATTAATTATCTTGTTTGCATTTCTAAAGAAATTTGCTGATATGCTAATCATTTTCCGTAAATTTCTCCGTTTGACTCTGTTGTCTTTTTTATTAAAATGGGGGCTCACAGAGAAGGGTCTGAAGACATGGGATGTAATTGAGAGGGTTGGTAATATTAGATAAAACCAATATGCAAGCTCCTCCCCTTTTGCTTATTTAATTATATTTTTAATTACATAACTCTTAATTTAAGAGTTTCCTTTTTTAAACTAAAATAGTACATTTAATAGAACTTCAAAAAGAAGATAATTATTTTCTCAATTTTGTCATTGATCCTTCCAGGATAATGTGAAACCATATTCAGACAAAGTTACAGAAGGCCTCAAATCATCAACGAGAGTCATGTCTGCTACTATGGGCAAAGTAAGTGAGATTCTTTATTTTGTTATTATCAATCATAATGATGTGAATTAAATACAAACATTAATGGTCTATTCAAAGGATTTTGATAGGGCTAAAGTGAAAATATCATTCACTGTTATTGTTAATTGAAAGGATTTGTAATGGTAAGAAATCCATTCTTCACACACACGCACAAACAGAATTAATATTTCAGCTGTTTCATGGATTTATCATCCATGATTTTGGTTATGGAGCAAAGTTTAAATGTCAGATGCCATTCCTGGTGCCAACACTTTCAGTAGCCTATTACCACATGTAGGGATGAATACGGTGGATAAATTCTGATCCCTAACTATAGGGGAAGGGAAACAATTCTTCAAGAATTTGCAAAGATTAAAGTTTACTCTCCTTTATCAAATGTACCATATGTGTATCCATTTGTCTGAAAAGTACCTAGCCTTGACTACCCACAAGATTCATGTCATAAAGTTTCTTCATAGGTGATTTCCATTTGCAGCTTTCCATAGCAACTTACTCCTATTTCAGGTATACAAAGATGCAACAGAAAGCGACATATTCAAGAAAAGTCAAGAAATTTCAGGAGAGGTAAACTTGTTGTTTAATTAGAGAGTCTGAAGACGAGAAGGCAAAATGAAGCATAAGTAGCAGGGATGGCCAAGTAGTTGGTTCAATCAAAGCTTGCTCAAAGGATTGTGAGTTCAACATCCCCTTCAGACCTGTCATGCAAAATGGAAGAATTTGAGAAGAATTTGCCAGCTCTCTGTAATTGCAGGCAAAGGGCAAATTGAATCACCCGCTATGGTCACATCAAGAGGAAGGACCAGGGTCGTACTGCTTGTTTAGTCAACCTATTTGTGCTTTGTACATAAACTAATACCTTTTGAATATAGCAAGTGTATTTGGCTATCAACTATCAAGGCACTGCTTCAATAAATCTACCTATTTAGTTTGCCCTTAGTGGCCTGCACAGAAACCGATACCTTATGAAGAAAGTAAGTGTATTTGTCTGTCAACTATCAATTCACTGCTTTGATTAGCTTACCTATTCAGTTGGCCCTTTGTGCTTTGCACATAAACCAATACCTTGTGAAGATAGTAAGCATATTTGCCAATCAACAACATCAACATCAACATTTGATAAAGAGGAATCCAAGAGACAGATGGTTTACTTTTGTAGAAGCTCTTTTTGAATATGATCACCATCATCCATATTGTTTGCTCCATGTATAATAATGGAGGCTAGGGCAGATATATTAAATACTGAATTACCAATTCTACAGCTTGGAAAATCAGCTAAGGAGACAGCAGAAAAACTATCAAAACAAGGTGAAGAAGTTGAAAAAACAGAAGCCTTCAAAGCCGCATCTAAGGTGAGAGACCTTTACCCAAATAACTAACTTCTCAATATTTTCTAGATCTACACTGTGCCTTAGTTTCCCCCAACTAGATTTGGGCTTGTGACTTTTAAGACACTATGCCTACTGTGCATTTTTAGTTTTCATGTGCACTAAGCTTATACATATTGATAATGCATTGAAATTCATAGATGGCTGTTATTCAAAAGTTTATTTGAACACTTTTCTTCAGTGAGATACATTAATGGTTTTTGAATCTTTAAAAAATTTATGGGGCTGTCAATATGTATACATATGTATCACATGTTCAGAATTCTGAATTCTTTCAGAGTTCATTCTTTGGTGATTTCCCCTCATTCAGTGTGGTCCCTGATGAACTACCCTGAAACGAGCACTCCTTCTCTCAAAGGATTACATTTGAATAAGGGGCAGGGTCTTCTTTGAGAAGTATGATCGATTTGATGTGAAAGCAATAATTATCAACTCTTTTTATCGTTCTGATCTTTCTCAAAGGCTTACAAAACTGTTGAAAAGGAATTATTTGAAGAAATTGCTGAAGCCTCGAAACCATACCAGAGACCAGGTAAGAGTAGTTTCATTCATCTCAAAAACAGTTCTGTGTTTGCTTGAAGTTATTCTCGATCCGTGGAACCCAAGTTTGTAAGGCTTTTAAAATTGATGCTTGTAAACAAGATTTCACTCTGAGAAACTATCTGACAGATTATCCCAGAGGTTGTTGTTCAGAATTCATCCCTTGTATCCCTGCATGCTGTAAGAGGCAACTTAAAGGGTTGGTATCAGCGAGGTCATCCGGCCATAAGAAAATTTGCTCCAAAACCAAAATCATGGATATTTCTGAAGATACATTCATGGACCAGTCAACTCCTGCTAGCAGAAAAACGGGGTCTGTTTGTGTGTGTAAACTATTTCACGGATTTTATGAACCGAAAATCTATATAAAAGCACAGTATGTGCTAAAAAGGAAATCAAAAGCCCTTTGCAACCTTAAAACCTTGCTAAGATAAATTAATTATTGTTTGTTTCATTTGCAGAAGTACTTCGGAGGCGGACTTTGCCTGGAAAGAAAGCAGATGCAGAGAAGGAGAAAAAAGAATTTGAAGCTAACGAGTGAGTAGTTGTTCATATCTTACATTTAAGACAGTCTTTGATCGGTGCAAAATTTAAGGATTGCAAGAAAAATTGGAAACATAGCGGAACATGATAACTACGAAGCTTTTTGTCTGATATTTATCAGAGTAGTACGCCTAAAAGAGAAAGGAAGAAAAACCCAACGCATTGTTGTATCCAGAGGCGGATCGAAATTGGCAAATCGAGACATTGGCATTTCACGAAAAAACTAAGTGTGTTAGATCCTCTAAAATGGGTTGGGATTGCATTCCTAGTTTTAGACTAGCTTAAATTGTTTTTACTGCTAATACGCCACTTGGACTAACCGCGTTTTTGGAGGGCTGGGTCAAGTTCTAGGGTCTAAAAAGCTAGTTTCGATATTTCTCAGTCAATATTGACTATTTTCATAAACAAAGGAGGCTGAATTACCATGAGCCATGTTTGAGAACACTCTTGAAGGGCCTGGTTGTACCAGAAACAAAGCTAAAGTGACCTATCCTTAAAACAAATAAAAAAATTTAAGTGCTGATAAAAAAGTAGCAAATTGCAATAATTTGGTGAAATTTGATATCTTATAGCTGATTGCATAATGCTTATATGAAATAGTGAAATAGTGTTTCATCCTTGGTTGTAAACTGCAAAAGAAGAGCTTTTTACACCCTAGAACTTTAATCAGTCCCCTAAATACGCTGTTAGTCGATATGGTGTATTAACATATCAGCTCTTGAATTTGAAGATCAGTCTTATTTTCTCTTATCATTTTTGCTTATTAAGGGTCTTTTATTGATAAGGCATGGTCTAACAGGGGGCCTGGTGATGGCATATGACAATTGGAGTAGTCTGCTCTGGTAAAAATAAAATGCTTATGCAGGGTATTTAGATATTCTCTGATGTGTACCCCTTGCTATACCAGATCGATGTAAGTATAAACGTGGAAACGAAACGGCCTCATTTTCGCGTATTTATTCCATATTTATTTGTTATTTCATTAATTCATGTTTCTAATTTGCTAGGGATGCGACTGGAGTAGTTCTGCATGCTGAGTCAAAATGGTCGCAGCAGTGGAAAGACTTTAAAGACAACAATTCTGTCGTCAACGGTGAGATCCGAGTTTCGCTCTCATCCCAAATTTGATACCCGGGCGTTTCTAGTTTGATTGGTGGGCAGGAATATTTCGAGTGATTTATTTTTTGGGTACTCAGCTTTTTGTAAATGATTTGCTCCTCGCCTACTTTATCGAATAGGTTTTCTTCATCCCTTTACTTCATTGTTCTCCCAAGTGTCTTGATTTTCTTGATCAGGGGGAGTTTTGTACCCTGGGCTCTGTAGTAAGCAAATGATAAGCAAGCAAGAAATAATAAGCATATATGTGTTAACGCCGGTGGTCTGATGGCAGCTTGAAGCTAATTTGAACCTGCACCTTGTGGGCTTAGAATTGATTTTTTAGAACGAATACCCTGGGTACTCATTTACCGACCTCAGAAGGATGGACAACTGAATCGGCAGACGGCTGGTAGTTCATCGTTTTGACCGTTCATGGATTCGTATCCACAAAGGTTACCCTCCAAGGATTAGAAATCCAGCATCTTAACATCTTATTAGGCTACACCACTATATAATCAGCCCCAGTGGCTGAGAACGTTTGCTAAAACTCCGATAACCACTGGCAGTTTCAGAGATGACTTTTCCAATTAATCTACTATTATCACCCATGTAAATGTTTACTCGTTTTGATCTTAGAAACTTATGATTATTATTGCAGGCCTTTTCACGCTAAAAATGAAATACGATGAAAGTGATAATTTAATGATAAGAGCTTCAAGAGTTGTTACTGATAAATTCGCTGATATATTTAGTAAGTTTTGGTTTTCATTATTTTCACCAATTTGTATATTTCCCCTCCTTTCCGATTACTTGTGTTACGTTCTATAATTCCCTTGAATGTGGGCTGGCAGTGGTGGATACTTGATTGGGCCTAGGGGGTATGGTTGCTCCCCCAATAGTCTCAGAAACAATATTTTTTTCTAAAATTATTACGAGATGCCACATAGTTTATTTTGATGATAGGTTTGCCCCCCCTAATAGTTGCCAAAGTATCTGCCACTGTGGGCTAGGTCTTTATTTTTGTGCTGTTGTATCCACTTTTGATAAACATCACTAGTGCTGTAAAAACCCGTATTTGGGAACCTCTTAACTTCAGATTAACCCTTAAAGGGTCTTCGTTGTTAAGGGCATTCTAACAAATTTTTGTTGGGGTTTGTGGTCTGATCTGAAATAACATGGTAATGCATTGTTACCACTCTTTTTCTTTCACAATATATTTCATATTTAATCATAGGACGTCTGTGGACGATTTTAGCTATCTGAATTGCTGAGAGTTTATAGAAACCTATTAAAAAATGAAGCAAAGCCTCTAGGTAGGCATTGCACTCGTATTGAGGACCGTCCAATTATTTTGTGAGAGGTTCGAAACCGTTTTTACAGGCTTCGTTTCATTTGAAAAACTGATCCATTTCTCGGGTCCAATGCATTCAATAAAATATCATTGTCATTTATATAAAAATCATTTAAATTTTTAGGGGACGTCTTTTCACAATCTGAAATGGCGCAGACATTAGCAGAAATAACAAAAATAGATCGAAATTTTAACAAAGATAATTTTATAAAAGAGTGCGAGCGTGAAATAATTCCAACTGTTTTAGAGGTAAGTTTTATTGAAACTTGAATAGTATTTAGCGCAGTGTCCTGCATCTTTTGCAGATCTTCGTAAGAACAGTAGCTGTTGATAGTCGATTGGCAAATACGTAATGTATTGGTTTATGTGCAAAGCACAAATGACGCACCAAATAGGTAGACTAATTAAAGAAGTGCATTGATAGTTGATAGGCAAATACGCTTACTGTCTTTGTAAGGTATTGGTTCATGTTCAAGGTATTGAATAGGTTGACTGATCAAAGTAGTACATACTTCTTCTAAGGTATCGTCTATTCGGCTAAAATTTCGTTGATCTTATTCGTTGCAGGCTTTTATTAGAGGTGATGTTGAAGTTTTAAAAGATTGGTGCCATGAAGGTGTAAGTATTGTTTTTGAATTTCCATTTTTGATCTTTACCAACTAACAACTGTTTCCACGTACGTTTTAGGAAATATTTGTAGTTTTGCCTCCCTAAAATTTTAAAACAAGCGAGACATCTTAAAGCTACATGGAGAACCTGATCAGCATTTCTAGTGGAGAAGAGGATGTGTGCCTCGTGTATGTTAGAAGTCATAATTTTTATCAACTTTCATCATGGACTTGTTGGCTTGTAATAGATACTAGTGCTTAAAGGGAGCTTTTATAAATCTGCTATTTGGCTCTCCACTATTTGGTTAGAGTAAGAGCTATTTTGATATGAACTATTTGGCTATATGCTATAGGCGATGTGGTATTTGGATAGGGTTGGGTCATCGTTAGAGTTAGCGTTATTCAGCGATAACAGGCTTTAATAGCACAAGCGAACGCATAAAATCGTCAAAAAAATTTTCTTCAAAATTAGCTAAGAATTGGAAGAAAGCCTGATGGTTAGCCCACGGTTTTAGACCTTATATGTTGAAATTATGATGAAATTGCTGATTTTATTGATGGTTGATATTTTGTTATAGTCGTTCAACGTGTTATCAGAGCAAATCAAACACAACAAATCGATTGGAAAGAACATCGACTCGAAAATCCTGGATATCCGAGATGTTGATGTAAGCATTTGGTTCTGATTGTTTATTATCATGTTCGACTTTTAATGCTAACATCAACAATACTTTCCTTCAAGTGAGAGTTTTAGTGCCGTTAAGGAGGATCTTAATCCGTTGGATAACAGGTGATTTTTCAAGGTAGTGACTGTAGGTGGGCTAATGGCCAGGGGTGGAAAATATAGCGCACCACAGAACCAATGGTCTCAGAATTTCAAAGATCCAAAAAGAAAAGTAAGAAAGAGGGGAAGAAAGAAAAAAGGAAGTAGAAGAAGAGTTAAAAGAGGAAAAGAATGACAAAGAAGTGGAAAACGAAAGAAATTGTGAAAACTTTAAAAAAAGTCAGGTTTTTTTTATATTTGAAGAGCTTGTTTAGTGATTTTTGACCATACCCGTTTTCTTCATTTATTTTGATATGCAAATATAATTTTTTGAAATTTCCTACGGTCCCAGAAAGGAAGATATTTTTCCTTTTCTGCAAACTGCACCAGTAGTTGCCTTACCCAGCCTCAGCAGTGAGGGAAATATCACTTTAGCTCCATTTGTTAAAGTCGAAATTTGGCCCTTTTTAATTTTCTTTGACAAAGTTTACTATAAAGCGAGACAGGAACAGCACAAGACGAACAGATAAAACGTAGATGGATTAAATATTATATATAAAAAGTATTGTCAATATTTCGCCCTGGCATCTTCAGGCCAGGTTTCTTTGTGTCCTGGAGAAACCCTGTATGCCAGGGCGAAATATCGACGCAAGTATCGAAAAGGATCCGGCACAAAGCCTAGTATTGTGGACTTCCTTCGTTTGAAAATTACTATCTTTGCTGAAGATTTTAATCATCCTACTACACACTGGAAAGGCTTAGCATTTTCTTCAGTTTTTCTATTCATCAACTCACAGAAATAGTTTCATTGCATTTCGAAATTAAGCTTGAAGTAGCTCGCCACGTGACTTCAGAGCAATCTTGACCAATCTCCCTTCGTTGATTTCAGCTGGCAGTAGCTAAGATTATGGAGCAAGGTCCAGTTCTCATTATGACTTTCGTCGCTCAACAAACCATGGTAGTTAGAGATTCAGGGGGACGAATTATCGAAGGAAAAGAGGTTAGTTAATTGTGAAATTTGCTTTTACTCTCATATGATCACCCCGTTCAGGGCTTCTTTTCGTGATATTTTTAATAAGAGAGGTTGTGGTTAATACTAACGCACATTGCTTTAAAAAGATAATAGCTCTTCGTTTCATTTGCACGCCACCCCTGCAACTGAACTCCTTGACCTGTGCTTGAAGTCATGTATTTCATCCTTCTCAAGAGCCATGTGTATATTAACCTACATTCATAAGGCTTTGTTAGTGGCGTAGATATGATTTTTTTTAGAAGGGGCAAGGTTGAACATTTTCCAACAAATATTTTATCTTAGTTCTCTAATAAACGGACATGAACCTCTGACGCAGGGGCGCTCATTCAAAAACGCTTATGATTTGAGGCATTTGTAAGTTTGTCAATTTTAAATCAATGTGCTACACTTAATATTTGTGTGTCATTTGAGTTGTATGCCAAATTTGAAAGGAAAATTTGAAATATCATTCTCATGGCACCCGTAAATTTTGCTTTATTTTTCCGCCAAGATTAGACATTTTCCGAAAAACTGGCTATTTGGATCTATAGGGGGGGGGGGGGGTTCTCTGCCTCTCCTGACCCAATTTATCTACGCCACCAGGCATTGTGTAGCATAGGAAAATGTATCCCTACGCCTCTGGTATGCCTTGACCAGGATTTGAATCTAGGACGATACGATTTTCACAAAGGAAAGGAGTTCCTCCTTCATTCAAGTTGTTTTGCGCATGCGCTTCACAATTCAAACATCTCAAAACATTTAATCATAAATCAAGGTAATATTGACGTAATAGCTGATTAATTCCTAAATTCACTCTCTAGAGATGGTAGACTATTGGTTCATTTTAACGTAATTCCATGACAAGCAACACATAGAGATCATCTGGGAATTTATGTCTGAAACTTTCTGGGAATTTATGTCTGGAATTCCTCCTCTATGCACGATTTAACGATACTCACCAGGGAGAACAACTTATACTCTCTCTGATGCCCACCAAAAACGAATACGCTATCAACTGTGTTAAATCACCCGTGATGATATGTTTTCCCTGCGTTAGACTATGCTTTTTATGAATTTATGTCATAACTCATAGTGTATTTTTATCTAATAAATTCGATTCACAAGGCATGGTCTAAGACTGGTAATTAAGTTAAACCATAGCAGGCTTTTTCAATTGACATATGCCTCCACCGGGTCTCAAACCCGGGTTTGTGGGGACACAGGCGAGCGCGCTAACCACTGTCCTAAACCAGGACAATAAGTTAGCACAATAAGTTACCTTTATGTGTTCACAACTCCAGGCTTATCCACGGTGAGGCACTAATTCGTGTTTCAGATTATATCCTTCTTCAGAGCCGTGTTGTATTGATTTAGAAGGCTAATAGCTTTTGTTTAAATCAGTTATTTTCTTGCAGGACAATATCGAAAACATTCACTATATATGGGCCATGTGTAGAGACCAAACAATTTATGATCCAAGGCAAGCTTGGAGAGTGTTAGAATTCGGTATTCAGCAGGCCACTCCGTGGGTTTAGGCCTCGTATTGTAAGTATACTGTATGTTGTGAATTTAAAGGGTTTTCAACGACTCCTTGCGATTTGAAACGAATTACCACCATGCAGAAACGATATTGTTAAGATTTAATGACGAGTGAGGCCGATTTACTGAAAAAAAGCTATATTTGAAGGTATTGAACATTTTTCATACATTATGAGAATATCGCATAGTATTGTTGAAATCTTAGGGCTTTATAAAACTGCTTCGATTAATTCATGTAAAATAACATGACCCTAGAATTCATAAAATCGTTTTCAATTCGTATATTTGAACAATTTAGGAAAATGATTTGTTTTCAGTCAAAATTGACACAAAATAAATCATTCCAAATACCAAGGACTCTTCACAGAGCCATATTAGGCTATGATAGGCTCAGAAAACCCGTTAAGTCACCAAAAGTGAAAACATTTACCTTCAAAATCAGCCAAAAAGTTATAAAGCCTGATGATTAGCCCATGAGTTTTGGTCAAGACTTGCCAAAAATAAATAGGCCTAAAAATGCTTTTGATCGACTTAGGACTGTTCACAGAGACATATTAGGCTATAATATGCTGATAAAACCCATAAAACCTTTTTCCTTCTAAATCTGCCAAAAATTGAAAAAAACCTGATGGTCAGCCCATGGTTTTTGGTCCACATTTCCCCGAAACAAATTGTTCCAAATAGGCTTTCAATCGACTCAGGACTGTTCACAGAGCCATATTAGACTATAATAAATTTAGAAAAAACCTTTTTTGAAATTGCATTTTTATTTATCCGTTTTCAAAAAAATCTGCAACCACACGATTAGCGTTACCAAAAAATCTCCTTCCATACGGATACGAGAAATCACTCATCAAAGGTTTTTGTTTTGACTGTGCAAAACCAAGCTGGTAACATTATCGTTTTTGAAAAGATACGTTTTCGCCGTCCGCACGATAACATGAAAACGGAGTTTTCAAAAATATCCACCCCAAAAACTCCGGCTACGCGTAGACGGAAGGTCAAAACGGATAAGTAAATATGCGTTTTCAAAAATATCCGTATACGTGTGGACGGGGCCTTAATCAACTCAGGACTGTTCACAGAGCCATATTAGGCTATGATAGGCCCAGAAAACCGGTAAAATCACCAAAACATTTTCCTTCAAAATCAGCCAAAAGTTGGTAAAAAGCCTGATGGTTAGCCCATGGTTTTTTGTCAAAATTGGCCCAAATTAAATCGTTCCAATCAGGCTTTTAATTGACCCAGGACTGTTCACAGTGCCATACTAGGCTATAGTAGGCTGTGAAAAACGGTAAAATCACCAAAATATTTTCCTTCAAAATCAGCCAAAAGTTGGAAAAAAGCCTGATGGTTAGCCCATGGTTTTTGGTCAAAATTGGCCCAAATTAAATCGTTCCAACCAGGCTTTTAATTGACCCAGGACTGTTCACAGTGCCATACTAGGCTATAGTAGGCTGTGAAAAACGGTGAAATCACCAAAATATTTTCCTTCAAAATCAGCCAAAAGTTGGAAAAAAGCCTGATGGTTAGCCCATGGTTTTTGGTCAAAATTGGCCCAAATTAAATCGTTCCAACCAGGCTTTTAATTGACCCAGGACTGTTCACAGAGCCATACTAGGCTATAATAGGCTGTGAAAAACGGTAAAATCACCAAAATACTTTCAATCGAGATAATTTGTGAGAATGAAAATGACCCGAGTAGGACTCGAACCCACGACCTCTAGATTTGTACTCTAGAACGCTAACTGTGCCACCGGGGCTACGCAGTGGTAGCGTTCTAGAGTACAAATCTAGAGGTCGTGGGTTCGAGTCCTACTCGGGTCATTTTCATTCTCACAAATTATCTCGATTGATTTTCCAAATCCTGCTTCTCCTCAAATATTTTTCTTCAAAATCAGCCAAAAGTTGGAAAAAAGCCTTATGGTTTTTGGTCTAAATTGGCCCGAAATAAATGAATCCAAATAAGCTTCAATTTGTTAAAAATGATACAAAAGTAATACCCCTGTCATTTAGAAAGCTTGGGTGGTCAAGTGAACTAAGCCAAGGGCTACATATTCAGATCACGGTTCGATTATTTGTAAGGTAAGACTTTTGATTTTTAAGATTCTTAATGTTTGTAAATGAACAAAAGCAATACTTTGTACGCTTTACAGAACCTGTAAACGTACAAAGTGCATGGCAATGCTTTCACTTAGAAGAATAAGGTAAGACTTTTGTTTCTCAATGCATATCATATGTTTGATAAAAATGGTATGAAAATAGCACCTTTCTCATAAGGAAATCCTGGATGGATAAGTGGACTAACTAAGGGCTTACGAACTTAATCTTACGAACCTGGTTCGACCCCTCTTAATTTAAATTAATTGTTTTTTAAGATCTTTAATGTTAGGTAAAAATGACACTTTTGATTTCTAAGATTTATGTCTGGTTAATATGGTACAATAGTGATACACCTCTCTCATAAAGAAAGCTTGTGTGGCCACGTGGCTTAAGCGAGGGGCTTCAGATGTTTTGACTGTAGTCCGACTCCTAGGAAGGTAAGACTTTTGATTTCTAACCTCCGAATAAAAAGTGATATCAACTTCAAACCTATTCTGATAGTGAGCTCCGGGTAGCTTGCAGGTAGAGTGCTTGTATCACAGTCGAAGGGTCGAGGGTTCGATCCTGAGATAAACATGGAGGGAACCATCCCCTGGCGACATTCCAGAAAGTGGTCTTGGCTCCACAGAATTGTCAAGAGGGGCGTCAGGGGTTTGGGGGTGTTCCCTGGCGGCCCCAAGAGATATGAACCAGGGGATTTTGAAATGAAGAAAGAAACTAAACTAACTATAGAAACTGAGCATGTAAAGAAACTAGTTTGTTTGACAGTTTCGTTTCTTTCTTCATTTCAAAATTTCAACAAAGTAAGTAAAGTAACTATGTAAGTTGGATGATTTCTTTATTTAGGTTAAATAGTTTCTAAGAAACTTACAAACTGAAGAGATTAACAAAGAATCTTCTTTAATTTCTATAGCAAGTTAGTTAACTAGAAAAAACTATAGAAACTAAGTACAGAAATTGAACAGAAAACTGAAAGTGTCTATCGCAGTTTTGCTAAGTAACGAAAGATGCTTCGTGAAGTTTACTCTCTGCATTACTCAATTCTTCTATCGAATTTGAAAATTTGTTCAAAACCCCCCTGCTTCCCTCTCGACAATTCCTGTGGAGCAAACGCCACTTTTTGGAATGCCAAGGGGATTTTGGCTCGCTTCAGGATACAACCGTATATCTCAGGATCGAACCCTCGACCCTTCGACTGTGATACAAGCACTCTGCCTGCACACCACCCGGAGCTCACCGACAGATTAGGTTTAAAGTTGATATCATTTTCATTCAGACTCGAGAAATCAAAATTCTTACCTTACCAGGTATTGAACTACGGCCAGAGGATCTACTCAATAAAAGACACTACTATTGTATCATTTGCACCAAATACAAGGAATCGAACCACGCCGGCACAATCAATGCCTTTTGCTAAATCCATTCGGCTTTGTTGATAAAAAAGGTTTTACTTTAATGTCATTTTTATAAATCGTATAAATCTTAGAAATCACAAGACTTACCTAACGAGAAATCAAACAGCATCATTTTTGCTGGACATAATAAATCTTAGAAATCAAAAGTGATACCTTACGAAGACTCGATCTGCGGTCCAAATAGCTATTAACTCAATAGTCTTACCTTTCGAGGAGTCGAACAAAGGTCTGATCATCTAAAGCCCTTGGCTTAGACCTGTTGGATATACAACCTTCCTTCATAGAAGGAGTATTAGTTCTGCGTCATTTTTACCATCATCATGAATATTAGAAATGAATAATCGTACTTTTTTGAGGAATCGAACAGCGATCTGATCATCTAAAGCCCTTGGCTTAGACCCGTTGGATACACAACCTTACTTCATAGAAAAAGTATTACTTTTGCGTCATTTTTACCATTATCATAAATATTATAAATGAATAATCGTACTTTTTTGAGGAATCGAACAACGGTCTGATCATTTAAAACCCTTGGCTCAGACCACTTTGCTACACAACCTTTCGAAATAAGAGCTGTGTTACTTTTGCGTCATTTCTACCAATATAAAAGTCTTAAAATCACACATCGTACTTTTCGGGGAATCGATCAACGGTCCGAACAACTAAAGCTCCTGGATTAGTCCACCCGCCCATCCAAGCTCTCTTAATTGAAGAAGAGAACTTCCTTCTAAGTGGAGTTGCATATATGACAGTAAGAAAGAGGAAAATAAGAGGCTTCGTGATTTTTCATTTATTAGATATATATATAAAATCATGCAGCTTGTTATTTCCCTCTTTCTCATCAAGTTATATTTGCCCGTACAAACATATTCGAATTTATGACATTGCATTGACTCCTCTCATCAAGAAAGCTTGGGTAACAGTGATTTGACTGTTTGACTGGCACAAAACAACAACTATAAAGCAAATGATGCAAATCAAAATTCTATATTGACTATACAAATTACTCAACAGAGACTTACGTCGTTGGTTACAATCCTCTTTTTACACAAAAGCATTTTGATATTTACATTTAGGCCTTCAAGCTGTGGTCCTAGTATCGTCCTCTTCCTCTAGTAAGTTTTCGTCGGCGTTTATTTCACTTGTTTCCACGGGTCCGGTTACGTATTGAGCTTTTCCCTCGCCTTTCACCACGTTTTCGTCAATGTATACGCCGCTGATGTTGGAACCAGGGACGTCGAACATCGGGTCCAGAAGAATTTTTTCCTGAATGACAAAACCGAAATCTTCTTCCTCTTAAGTTTTTAATTGAGAGGTTCAAACAAATTGAGATTGGGAATTTTCATTAATCATTGCCCTGACACTAACCCTACCCTTAACTCTGACCCTTAACTCTAACCCCTTAGCTTTGAACCCCTGACTCAGCCTAAACCTAACTGTAACATCTAATCTAACTGTGACTGTAACACTAAACCTGACCCAAAACCTCACCAGAGCCCTGACCCTGATTCTAACTCTAACCTAAACCCAAAACCTAACTCTGACTGTGACCCTAAACCTAACCTAACCTAACCCCGACACTGAACCTAAACCTAACCCAACGCCAACCCCAAACTCCACCCTTATCAGTAGCTCTATAGCCATGCAATCTAGCTCTAATGGACATAATTGAATGAGGAAGAAAAACGGGAACAAATAATGATATGATCGGGGAGCAGTGGAACTAACACTCAAACTTGGAAGAAATATTTCTATTAGACTTCCCCGTTCACAAAATACCGTATATCTTCTGGAAGAAACCTATCCGCGGTGAATTTTGCTGGATAGGCCTTATGTTTACACTATGCTGTTTGTCTTTGCCTTCTTTAACAAGAAATCCTCCATCTTGCTTTGCTCCGAAACCAAGAAGCAAAGTACGGAGCGGAATGCCCCATTAAAAGTATCCACACCACACTGAAAACTTCCGGAGTGTTTTTAATTCCACCTCCAGAACGGAATGTTTCACCCCGATTACTGGAAAGTTTCGTACTTGATAGTTTTGGGGGTTGTGTGAATAAAAGCCCTATTCGGCATGACAATCCAGAAAAGCTATCCAGTACAGCGTAAACGGGGTACTGCCTGCCCCTCTGCTCCTATGATATCAAACTGTGGATCAAATCAACATTATTCATTCATTTATATTTTTGTAACTTAACTTGTTACTAGTATTCTTTGTAATGAAATGAAGAGCCCCTCGAAAACAAGTCTATTTCTATTGTAAGGTTGTCCCTTCTTAGATATTTGAAAAATGAAAAATATGAAACTCACCATAATGGCTTTTAGGCCCCTAGCTCCAGTCTTTCTTTCCATCGCAATGTTTGCTATTGTCTGCAGTGCATCAGGGGTGAAATGCAAATCAACCTAGAAATATTATTTTTTCAATGTAAATGAGAGCTGAGGTAATCAAGAAAGTTTATCAAAAAGAAGTTTTGGTTAAAGAGGGATATGGATACGTTTGTTTGAATATTCAAGGATTTCTAAACTACACAGTAGAGTGAGTGGTTCGGTCACCACCTCAAAGGCTACCCATCCAGATGTTGACCTCACAAGCCAAGCTTGATGTCAGTTGCAATAATGCTTAACCCGCTTGGCCACTCACCCAAGTATATACCGTTTTCACACTGGAGGTTACACCAGCTTAAGCTAACTCAGGTTTATAAATTGAAGATTCTAATAAGCGAATTCACTAGTTCTAATGTCTTGATTGGCTGTAGAGGAACCTAGAGTTAATGAAACATGGTCAACCATGTCAGTGTGAATGCGGTATTTAACCAATGGCGGGAGCAAATCCACACCAGTGCAACGTGGAATTGCACCAGTCAGTTTTCTGCAGTTTACTATATTCCATATATCTTGCCCCATAAATGTTTTGGTGAATTTTAATGTGGATGTGAATGTTGAATACTTCAATGTAAGGGACCGTGCACAATGATCGGCTATTTTTCGGCTATCAATATTCGGCTAAATTCGGCTATTTTTCGGTAAATAGCCGAATTTTGTAAAATTTTAGCCGAATTTTTCATTGCCGAATTTTCAAAATAGCCGAATTTATGGAAAATTCGGCTATTTTTCGGCTAACTTTCGGCTATTTTGATTAGCAGAATGTTCTCATCATGTTCTAATCTATTCAGGTCTCTCGATGCTCGCTGGTGTTGCTTAAGAACAAAGGTGCCAAATAGTTTTTACGAAATTGAATAGAGAGGATCTTGTTTACTATCGGAGATTGTGTGAATAAAAAGCCGAAAGTCCCACGAGTGCATGCGTTTGTGATTAGAAGGTTTACTTTTTAAGAAATAAATTTGCCAAATCGACATACAACTTTAGTCGCTGAGCAAGAAACGTCCATCATGAATTTCCATAAAAAGCATTCTATAACAAACCGTCTGCAGGCCAATAAGAGACTCCTCTTATAAGAAAGCATTTAGGAGGAACCTCGGCAGGTGACTGGTTGTATCGTTTGACCAGTATGCAATGCATTAATTTTTTTAAGAAACTATGGTAAATCTTCGTACCAGAATTTCTTAGATTTCACCCTAATTATGGCACGAAAAGTTTCTTAGCTAATTTCCTAACATAAAAACCTTATTTTCCTTCATATACCTTCGTTTCTTTATTTTCTATCACTGCGTAAAATGAATGGATGTAGAGAAGTAAGAATAAATGCAAATTTTACTGCGAACAGCAAAAATATCTTATTATCTGTAACTAAACTGAGCTAGAAACAAAACCAAATACCTTACAAGCTGTGCGATAGCATGTGTGGCAGTTTGTTTTCTCGTTAGGAAAAATATGAAAAGTTGCTTGACTTTTTGGTTCACAAGCCCTACGGTTTCTTATCCGCGGTTTCTTATAAAAATAGAGTAAATGCAACTGAAGTCAACCTTGGTCTTAAAAGAAAAAGATATACAATACGAATTTCTTTCACTTTCTTTTTGCGTTGAAAAAGTCTTTTTGATACAACTAGCCATAGCAGCTAGCGATCAACAAAAAGTGCATATAGCGCATGGAGATTGTTTATAAAGCAAATCCAGCTTTCGTGGGGAATAAAATATTTGAAGCATTTTTCCAACACAATATTTTCTATTCAGTTATTGTTTGGAAGTGTTGCTCTTTCAAACTTCAGAGCCAAGGCGACACAATCGTTTGGATAATTATAAAACAAGAGAAACACTGGAAGCGATCTCGTGGGATTTTCTATTCAATTGTTTATTTCAGCCATAGCCGAATTTTAGCCGAATTTTATCCGAATTTTAGCCGAAGTTTAGCCGAAGTTTAGCCGAATAAATTCGGCTAAATTCGGCTACGTAGACGAATTTGTAAAAAATATAGCCGAATTTTGTTTTAGCTGAAAAATCAAAATTCGGCTAAATTCGGCTAAATGCATAGCCGATCATTGTGCATGGTCCCTAAGTGATTTGACTGAGTTCATTTCCGCTAAATCATATTAATACAATGCATGAGTAATTGAAGAAACTGATTGGTTAACCAAGTAAGATTGATGATTGTGTATAAAAACTCAAACTTACATTGTCCATTGCGAATAGATGTTTGTATTGTGGCACAAGTGCATGTTTCGGTTCTTGCAATATCCGGATGAGAGAGGATTCACTGAGTGAATGAAGAGCCACCAGGACCGGCAGACGGCCTACAAATTCTGGAATCATCCCAAACTCAATCAGGTCGCTAGCTTGCACTTGGAATAGAAGATTATCTTTCTCAGCAGCATCATCTTTGGTATTTTTATTCATTATATCTTTCAAGTCTAATTTATCAGTTTCTGTTTTTGAAGATGCTGAAGAAGAGCTGCCAAAACCAAGCACCTGAAATATGAAGAAATAAGATCAATATTATATTAGAAATAGTATCAACTAAGGGCCTGTTTACCTACTGGAAGCGACCCCTTCCTAAGACTGTCATCATACCATAAGGATCAAAACTCTCCTTTACATGAAAATTTGACAAGCTAGAGTGAGCCTTAAGAGGAAGAGTAAACTTGTAGTGGTTTTTGTCTGTGAATAACAACAAATTAAGGCTGATAAAGATAGCACTTCCCAGGGTCTACCTATCTGGAGCGTTTACATGGCTTAAATCAACAAAATGCGGGCCCTTGGGTAGGGAGTCCACTACCCCCAGGGTGTCTCTACATAGTATGTAAAATAAACCAGGGAGAACAATGACAACAATGGATGCGGCTGACCCTACCAAACAAGCCTGCTTATTGCATCGAAGTAAGAAATTCCACTTGATGTGAGGTTTGGGATTGGGTGCTCTTGCTTGTCTACCCGACCATTGACGCAGCCCGTGCTATTACTTTCAGAACACTGGTGATGTTTCGCAATGTTTCAGATTTTCCTTGCTTTTTTGAAGAATATAAAACGTAGACAGTATTTTCAAAACTGAAAAACTACACAAAGACTTGCCTTGTCTGTTTTCCTTCTTGTTATGACTTTTTCTAGGCCATTAAAGGCCCCTGATGCCACAAAAAGTATGTTTGTTGTGTCCACTGGAACACTTTCCCCTCTCATTTTCCTTGACGTCCTTTCTGGCACATTCACTATTGTTCCTTCCAGAATTTTCAGCAAACCCTGAAAATATTCATAAATGTTAGGCTGGGCGTGTAAAGCAAGTCTGAATTTATTCTGCAAGTGGAAATCCATCTTTCATGCTGTTCTTGAAAGACCTGTCGTATCACAAATTATATGTATGTTACAAATGAAAGTACAAAACTATTTCAGGCTTTTTATTAAGATGCAATGATGTGTGTAGTTACATCAAGTGACAGGATTTCTAGCCCAGAGGTTGCAGAAGGAGTGGGTGTAGAGTCGATAGAAGAGTTGTTAAGGAGATAGTGTTTACCATAGTTTGGGCATTTATTGAGAAGGAGGGAGGATAAAAGAGGAGGACAAGGGAGGAGACAACCAGCAAGGCGATGGAAGGATGTGGTTAAGAATGACATTGAGGTTGGAGAAGAGGATGGCAAGCAAAAGAGAGAATAGGAGACAAATTCATGGACCGGTCAACCCCCGGAACCATTGGTAAATACTCTTACTGTTGTCGTTATTTAATTATTAATAGCTACACTAATTTAACAGTACAACCCTGGTACTTTATCTTAATGAGACCGCATTTAGTGATTTGTTTTGCCTTACAGCAAGAGGTAAGGAGAGCATGAAAATATTTTCTGTTCTACAGATGGGTTTGAACCCACAATCTTGATCAAAGGGTCGTCTAGTCGGCAGTAATTTTCAATTTCAAGACTTCTGTATTATATATGGGTGCAATAAACAAACTAGGACGGTAGGACCTTTTACTACAATATGTGAAGAACATTCCTAGAAACAAGGCCTTCCCTAGTCAGGCTAGCAGGTTAAACAGAAACACACTTCTCTAAAAATTGTGATAATTGCAAAATTCTTGCAAATTGTTTGCATCATTGGCCTAACTAGAGGTTAATTTAAAATCTACTCACCTGCTGCACCCCTTCACCCCCAACATCTCGAACCTGATGAAACCCAGCGACACAACTTATCTTGTCAACTTCATCCAAAAATACAATGCCTGAAAACAAAAATCAACAAAATTAGTTTTTAGACCTATAAATAGTGCTGTTGATGAGGTTGTTTTAAAGGCCTTGCTGTTATGGTTGTTCTTAATGCTCAGTGGAACGCTATTTCCGGATAATCTAATCCAATATATTTTTTAATATTTCTGTACCCCAGCTGTTGAACGAAACCACAACAACAAAAAGGTTATTCTAAAACAACAAAGATGTGTACTTTCATATGTAGTGATGTAGAGCATGCAACCGTGCCACAGCTGGAAGTAAGACTTCTTGTGGCCTTTCATAGGCTAGCACGTTAAACAAAACTCAACTCATAAAAGCACTGTTACCTTGCTGGGCCTTTTCCACGTTGTAATTGGCTTCTTGTAATAATTTGGTAATGACTGACTCAATATCTTCACCGACATAACCGGCCTGAGTTAGTGACGTGCAATCACAAATTGCAAATGGAACATCTAAACATCTTGCAATGGTTTGCGCCAGAAGGGTTTTACCTTGAAATAAAGCCAAACGAAAATTACTATCAGAACAGACAGGATAATTTCAAAAACCATTTTAAAAACCATTCAAATATTCCAAAGTTTTTCTTATTTATTCTAATAGTTGATTAAACTGAAACGATTGAGGCAGGATTTGAACAGAGCCAGAAATTATTAAGAGAATCAGATATGTTTCAACTCAATATATTTTTGACAATCAGTATTTCTAACATATGCCTTGAATAGGTATCAAACATTCAGATATTTGAAATGCAAGCACAAACCTCTGGTTTTCTACATGCAAAACAAAGACCTGGATCAACAGTACCTAGCACTATCTATTCACTAAAAATATACCTAAGAACTTAATTAATTTCCTGTTTTTTATTAGATTAGATTACTAATTTTAAGTTGGTTGTGTGTATAAACAATAATTTATAAGTTAAGGCCCCCCTATTGTTGTTTCAAGACAGAAAATACAAACTCATTTCCAAAGACACATGCAACATATTTTAAAAAAAGTTTCTATTGAGCCTCTATACTCCATAAACTGGAGAAATAAAGAGAAAGTGATAAATGAAAATGTATACCTGATCCTGTTGGTCCAAGCAGCAGTATATTACTTTTGTCAATTCTAATTTGTTCTTCGTCTGATTCTAATATTTCACTTCCTTTTTGCCAATTATTTTGGTTTTCTTTTATATTTTCTTTTGACTGAAGACTTGCACCTAAACCATTATTTTGATTGAAGCCAGCAGAGAGTTGGAGAAATTCTGAAATAGTTAGACAAATGATGATAAATAAAAGTATTGTAGAAGCTCTTTTTCTATTCAAAATCTGAACAAAAACCTGTTTCTAATTTATTTATTACTTTTTTCACAGTTTGTTTCCACTCATTTTCAACTCATTCCCAAATAACTTCCGAATTGTAAAGCAAAAACGGCAATCCAAAAAGACATTTCAACTTTAAGAACCATTCAGTTGAAAAAGACCAGAAACAGGACATCAATCAGCAGGCCTTTTCAGGAAAAATAGACCATTGGGGCAGCCAATTGCTCTAGTAACCCGGCATTACAAGGGCGATCGCCCCATAAAAGTTTTCCGTTTTATGGGTTCCTTCACAGCTTAGAGATATCAACCTAATAGAGGATGATTTCCATATCTTAGTCGATAACCTAGAGTTTTAATCTTTTGTTTTTAGATGTTTGGGTACAAAAATGTTTATTTTGGTTTGTGGTCACACCAAATTCAAAAACTTATATTAAAAAAATGAAATTGAGATAACAGAAAATAGGAGTGGTAAATAAAAGCGAGTTCAGAACGGGGCTGATTAAATTTCTTATCAAGAAGTTTTCAGACATGAAACATGATTTCACAAGGGCGGTGAAAGGCCTTGATAACTGGCTTGGCAAGGGAGTTGGTGAGGTTAATTGCCCTCGTAAAACGAAAAGGCGAGCAATCAGGAATTTAGAACATTAAGAAAGTAATTCAATTTGACAATCGATATAAAAATTATTTACAACATAAAGGCCAGTAGTTACTGTAACAGAACATTTGGACTTTAGCCCAAGTCATTTTCACAAATTAGAACTAAGTGTCCAAGGGCCTTTTAAACCAAAATGAAACAAGACATGCAAAGGGGAGAAATACTTCCTCCTTGTTTTAACTACTTTCTACCTGTTTCCTACTTTTTTCCTACTCATTTCTTATACCTCTTTCAGACTCATTTCAGAAAGTTACAGAAATATTCAACTTGCCCCATAATCATTTCTTCCTGTTTTCTGCTTCTTCACTGGCTTCCAACTCATTTCTTACCTGCTTGTCAACTATTCCTTTACCACTCCTTAAAATCCTTACCTTTTGGTGAGCCAGTAAAACTATTGCCAAAATTAGATTTTGTATCCTGTTGGGACGTTTTATTTGCCTGCATGTTCACTTGGAGTCTTTTATAATGGTTGTAAACTGCAACTGACAACACCTTTTTGGCGTGATCCTGCCCAACAACATAGTTGGATAAGTATTCATAAATCTAGGAAAAGAGCATTACGTCATTTAAAACAGCTTCTGCTGTTTTAAGAAAGTTACAAATGAATAAGTGAGTCATAGAAACAACAAATGTGGCATAAATTAGGTACAAGGGAGAGATTTCTTGATGGACAATTTTCACAGGGCTACGTTGCTTTTTTTAAAAAGAAATAAAACCGGATGTAGTCTGAATTAACAGTCTGCATGAATGTATACATTCTACATGAATTTAGATTTTCAAGCTATTGCTAAATGTATGTTTGCAACAAAACAACTCTTCTTCATAGTTCAAACAGCCATTTCTTCAAAATACAATTGTCCCTCATTAACATTTGTCCCTTAGCTCTAGAAAAAACAGAATGGATTAGTAGCCCTAAGAATAGTTAACCACAGTGACTTGATTTAATGTGACTCTAGTCATTTGTTTTACAAGCTCTAGTGGTTGCATTACCTGAGTGCTTGTAAGAGTAAAGAGTGATCACTCTCCTGGTCAAACCAAAAGGTCTGCTTCTATGATTTGTTACATTGGGTGCCCTAGATGATGTACACAGATAACTCTGTTGGAGTAAATCTCACCTTTCTTGGGGGTGGGGTACTTTTGATCCCCTTTCCTTTGTCATCATCAGGTTGTTTTGGTTCTGATCTCAACGAGCGACGAGAATCCAATTCTGAGAGCACCACAAAAAAGTGATGACATTTTTCACATTTTACAAAACGAGTTGAAGCTGCAAAAAATAAAGCTGGTGAAAAGAACTTTGATTCAAAATTTCATAATTGAACAACAGACAGTTTAAATTAAACCCATCAATACTGATTTTAGATATTTTCCCTCTTCCATCATAGTTTATCGAAATACATGGTTAGAAAACCCTATTGCTGTACGTCTTTGTTTCAGAGTTGATGTTGAGCAGTACTTGAACGTGCACAACGTATGTCTTATCCTCTCCCTTTATTGTTAAAATTTTACATGTAAATATTATTTAATATAATTTATATAAATATGATGCTGAATATTGTAGAATCTTTTCTGAATGATAAATATTTCTGGCTACGAAACCAAAAAAAGCGTTCTGGTCTTTTCACTCAACCATGACCTTGTTGGCTAAAACAATGGCAAAACAAAAGACTCTGCACTCTCAGTTTTAAAAAACTTGCACAAAAAGATACAACAATAGGTTTCTAAACCATATATTTCGATAAACTATGCTTCCATTGAGGTAACAGCAGTTATAGATCACTAATGTGTAAACTGAAAGTTGTCAGTTCATGTGACAATATGATTTCAATTAAATTATCTGATTGAGAAATTAGTATGAATTTAAAAACAAATACTTACAAACAAAAGTTTCAACATGGGTACAAGGTTTCCCACATTTCGGACAGCAAAGTTGTCCATCTTTTCCTTTACCAGGTCCTTTGCTGCCACCGGTGCCTGACGGCGGGTTCTCGTCAGATTGTTTCAAACTTTCACAAAGCCGAATACTCAAGGCACTGCTCACTGAGATATGTCTGAGTTGGCTAAGGCTTTCAAAACTTCTATGAAGCCCAACTACAACAAAAATAAAGAACCATTGACATTTTTTAGACTCAAAACTGCAGAAAATTTTGCCAATTCTACCCTGCTAAAACAGATGAACCAGGTAGGGCAATATCTACTAGGAGGATGTAATTTGAAAATCAAAATCTAATTTCCTTTCTAAAAATATGCCTGATGTCCTTATCTGCCCTGTGAAATCGAATCAATTTTGCCTTGCTAAAATCAGCTGTTTTCTTATTGAGGGGGGCTACCCCCTTAACCCCTTTGAGTCCCCCTCTGGCCAAGAAAGACTGGTCTAGTCTAGCCAAAATAAATTACATAATTTTTAATTTTTGATCAATCAGCATCCAATCATTCAAAACATCTTGTCTTATAAACAAGGAAGAGCTACTTTCAAAGTTTTCCTTACTTAAACTGAATTAAAACTGAGAGATCTGGAGGATCTTAATCATGAGCCAGATATCCAGGAAATTTGTGGAATGATGTCGTGCCAAGTCAACTTATAGGGAAGTTTCGCTTCATCGATGATTGAGGGCCTAAGTTAAAAGACTTACCAGCTTTCCGCCCGGCCTTGACAGCATAAGTTCGGCCATTATATTTCGATCCATGCCATAATAGAGCACTTCTCAGACTAATATTTCGTCCAATTCTCTGCATGATGATTTCATAAATCACTAGATCCTCGTAAAAATCAAATCAAAAGTTTACACTGAACGTAATATTAGTTTATTGATGTACTCTCCCTTAGCTTTCTTCTCAAAACAAAATGATGCTGTTTTCGATTGTTGTGCAACTTGCTTGGAAAAGAGGCTGACACACGAAAGGGTATGGGTCGAGTCGAAAAATAAATTTTATCCATATTTGGAAGCAGGCTGGGTAAGAAGAACAATAACTAACCAGGACTATTAGGTGGCAAATAGTCATTTCAACTTAATAAGAGCTCCCTCCTCTTATTAACGTCTATGCTTATCTAAAATCTCGGCTGGTTATTCTGTATTTTGATATTCCCATTTGCATTTTTCTCTAGGAAATGCATTGTATTCTAAAGAATGAGACAAAATAGATGTATTGTGTTTTTTGATAAAAAAGCAAATCCCTTTTTATAGAATTCTAAAGTGATGACGTCACAAAAATCTATTTTTAGAATTTTGGAAGTTTGGGTCCATTATGTGAAAAAGCTTCCAAAATAACATCAATTGGATGCAAAATCACCTCTGTATGTTGAATATTAACTGAGATATAACCATTTGAAAAATTGACTTTCAATAGGAAATCCCTGTAATTTTCGGCCAGTTCATAAGTTTATGAACCAGTCAAAAAATACAGGGATGTTGTATTGAAAGTCAATTTTTCAAACGATCATATCTCAGTTAATATTCAACATACAGAGGTGATTTTGCATTTATTTGATGTTGTTTTGGAAGCTTTTTCAGATTATGGATCCGAACTTCCAAAATTCTGAAAATAGATTTTTGTGACGTCACACTTTAGAACTCTATTTACACTGCTCCCTAACTGAATTTTTTTTCTTATTTTAGGAAAGGTAGAAAATTAAGGAAAGTGTAAACGGAATATTTGAATGAAAATATTTTCCCTTTCATTGGTACAGAAGCAAATTAAAACTGATTAGAGGTCATAATTTCACACAAATTATTGATTGGCTTTCCAAATAATTATGCGAGTCGAAAATCATGGTCAGCGGCTTCTCTTTTCAGCATGACGTCAGAGCGAGGTGGTTTCTTTCGAAATGAAATTCAAAATCGAAAAAGAGAAAATGAGTCGAAGAGCAGAAAGTAGAAAAATCAGAGAGATTTCTGAAGGGAATTTCCACAGCATTCATGCATCGAACAAAGCGGAAAAATTCAAATTCTCCAAACTAACACAAGGTAAATCTAATATCTCGAAATTTTCAATCAAAAGCTACTTTACCTAGACTTTTATTTCTTTAGACTTATGAATTTGTTGTTTTCTTTCTCGGGGAAAGTTTCCAATCGTTCGATCGTTCGGTAAAAGATTTTTCAGGTAGACATAGACAATGCCAAGTACTTGATACAACAGTTTAAAGATTCATGAGTATCACTTTTTATTTCTAGACACGATGAACACTGTAGCAAATTCTAAATGTTGACAACTTTTCTCTTCCAAAAACCAAAAACTTAAACTTGAATAACGGATCTTCAGGCCTAAATACAAACTTCTAAACTTGACTGCGAAAAAAGATCTGTAAACCGAGAGACAGCAAGTCTCTAACCTTATTACACCAACTCAAATTATAATAAAGTTCACTTAAAATGAAATGTAATTAGTTCTAACTGAATTTGCTTTACTTTAAAGGAATCGAAAGTTGTCGAAACGCCCAAGCTCAACAGTACAGAAAAGAAGAGAGAGAATTATGGAAAACTCTGGAAAAAATCAATTTGGAAAAGTCGAAACATGTATCAGAAGAAGAGCAGTACTTTTCAAACTATTCACCGGGCGATGGGATTGCTATGATCTCTCTTTGTGATCTGTCGAATCAAAACGATCAAAACGAATCTTTGGGCAATCAAGATGCTGATGGGGGGAAAACTGAAGCTAATTGTCTTCTCGAAGAAAAGGAGGAAGATGTCGCGTCGAAATATTATGAAAATATTCGAAAAATACAAGATGCTGAGAAAGGTATGAAATATCATCGTTAAAAACAGTTTAATTTCATTCAAATGTCACTCGTGAAGTTTTCACATTTTGAAATCAACACGACATGGGATAAATCACGTGACCGTCAACGGCACATACGTCATTGATGAATGAATCTTTATTGTTTTATTATGCTTTTACTCTTATAGATTTTCATGTTTATCGATTTTAACACTTATAGCCATTGCAGTTTTTTTTACTTTTTATAAATTTATGTCATTGTGAAATGAATTTCCAAAATATTGCTGCCACGTACCAGCTAAGCATAGGTTTCAATTTTGATCAGGGTTTTTCAGGACCAGCAAGAAAATTCAAAAATGAAAGTAAAGGCTTACAACTTAAGTATTTACTTCTCAGAAACAGATTGCACGAATTCAAAAAACAACATCCAAGCAAGTGAATTCGAGCTGAAACTACCTCAACACAGAAAAATCAGCGCGAAGCAAGAGGAAGCAAGCAATACAAGCCTTTACTACACCCCTCAAGGATGGGGCAGTGTTCACAACACGAACCACGAGCCCCCGCAGAAAGGCAACCAGCGAAGGAGATTTTCAATCGAGTCACACGAAATAACGCCATTTTACATGAAGAAAAAATACGAACGACATGTTGATGACACCAACCGTCCGTGGACAGACGCAGCTATGCAGCGGTTTCTGCGGAGGAGACATGCGCTGACCCTTGAAGACGAGAGGTAATACTTGCAGCATGCCCCTTACACTATTATAAGATCATAGCCTATGTATTAACTTTGCACATGCGTAGTTCATACCACATGGCATTTTTAATTTCTATATACAAAGCGGTAGGGCAATTCACCACTGGCCTTAAAATTGGCACATCACTGAAACACTTTTACCCCACCACTTTGGTCCCTTTTCATTCAGTAAAATTAGAGTTTTTATACACTTTTTATATCTTTCGAATAAAAGATTTCTAGTCTCGATTTTCGGATCACTAATTCAATTTTGAACTGTCAGCAGACATCATGTAGGTAAGTTTTCGGAAAATATGGAAAGTTTAAGTTGCTTCAAAAGTTAAAAACTAGAGAAAAGTGTAGATTCGTTTTACTCTAAACTGTCTGAAGCAAACTTTTGAGAGGGTCTTTTTTTTGATAGATAGAATAGATAAAGTATTCCCTATCAGATTGACAAATCCTTAAAAAATGCACTGTGACATACCATCATAAGCAATGCTACAAATTGTTCCAGACTCTGCAAAGCAACTTTACAAGAAATATGTACAAGTCTGTAACAAAGGCTAGCATGCTTGAGATCAAAGATGCTAAGCAGTTAATTTTGTTGTCCATAGGTACATGCGTGAGTGGCAGGCCAAAGCACCCAGTGCGGATCTAGGAACGATCACGTTCAGAACCACGTCAAGCACAGACCGGAGATGGCTGTGTGCCGATGTCAAGAAGGAACGGGAGAAGGCGATCAAGAGACAGTCGTCTGCTAACATGGAGAATGCCTACCAACATCGACCCAAGTCAGGTTAGATCAGTTTCATGCTTGATCATGCAGGGAATAGGAGCCGAGGCACGTGCCACCCCTAAAATTTCGCAAAAACAATGAAATTCCCCTTTTTCCTTTCACAAATCGCCTCTCTTCCTTAACGAAAATAATGCCCTTGAAGCATCGTGCTCCCCCAAGATTGAGATTTTTACAACGCTCCAGCGATCATTGTTAAATAGAAATACTAATTCGTAAAGAATTCACACTGCGACCTTATACTCCGTCGTGGCTATGGCTGATTCGCGTTTCCCTATCAGTATAGAATCTTTTATTTTTTCAATTAAGTTTTTCCAAACGAGAACACACGGGAGAAGCGTAATGCAACACTTTAAAATGCGTCATAAATCTAGAAGAATAGGCTGAGTTTTAGGTAGAAGATAGCTCTTCAAACGCAGTTTACCAAAAGGTGTGGTTATAGCACGACAAAATATTGTGCACTTTTATCATCGTGAAGTGAGTCACTGATCACTCACATCATATCTCTGCTCTAGTTGACATTCAGCTGGCATAGACAACGGGAGAGAATACCTGATTTGAACGGATTGTGTTGACGTAGAGATTTGCAATCTAGGTTGCTCTCAATGCAATCTCTTAAAGACCGTATATAGGAACAATAGCCCTAACAACCAAGACAATATAAGTCTTCAATTTTGTCGCATAACAGATATTTAGCTCAGTCAATTCATCATCATTCAAATAACATTTTTATCACATTATTGCCTAAAGGCCGGTTTACACGATCATATTCAGGTAAAATTTCCATGCAATTCACTTCACATTTTTCGTCTTGTGAGAGGATGTGATCGTGTAAACTATCTTCCCAAGTTGCTTGAAGTTGCTTCAAGTGTCAAAAATTAATCCCTTTTAATTGGCCATCACAGATTTTTCATTTGAACGCTGGTCAAATGAAAAATCTTTGATGCAATTTTTTCAAAGACGCCGACAAATTCAGCGCGAATACATGAAGTAACTTTCGATTTTGGCGCGCATTTTCTCGGAGTCATGTGCACACTTTGCAACAGACATCATCAACGGGCCTACGCGGTATAGCTAGTACACCTCTTCAAGTCGATTTTATTTGGGAATTTCATTTCTATATCTGATCTGATTGAGATTGAAGACGAGGAAGATGAAAAAGCAGTTGCGAAAAAGCAGACGCCTTCGCCTTTGTGAGTAGAGAAATGGGGAAATAGCATTACAGATTAAGAAAAAATTAATAATTATACGCCTACCCTTTTTCTTGATTTCTCCTTTCCAAGAACTTTTGGAAGTTAGGACTGATATGGGTTGCCATTATTCAGCAAAGTGGATGGAGAACGACTTGCAAGCATGCGACAACGGGAGAGTGCAGCAAAGAAAAGGAGTAAAATGTTCACGTTCACATGACTCCGAGAAAATGCGCGCCAAAATCGAAAGTTACTTCATGTATTCGCGCTGAATATGTCGGCGTCTTTGAAAAAATTGCATCAAAGATTTTTCATTTGACCAGCGTTCAAATGAAAAATCTGTGATGGCCAATTAAAAGGGATTAATTTTTGACACTTGAAGCAACTTCAAGCAACTTGGGAAGATAGTTTACACGATCACATCCTCTCACAAGACGAAAAATGTGAAGTGAATTGCATGGAAATTTTACCTGAATATGATCGTGTAAACCGGCCTTAACAGTTGCATTTAATTTCAGGCCTGAGACGAATAAGTATGGCATTAGAGCGCATGCCCAGTGACGAGAAGCTGAAACCAACCAATCAGACGCCGAGGTCAAGGAAGAGCATCAGCTACTCACCAAGACAAGCCCTTGACTCAGCCAGATCTCTGACAAGGGGAGGCAGGAAATTCTCCCTTCCTATCGACCCAGAAGCTTCGAATGAGAAAATGCGTTTGCAAACACAGCGTAGACATACCGTGGGAGAGATATTCAGTCACGATTCACTGTTCAAAAGGAAAGATTTGCCAGATGTCAAAGACTTCAAGGTTGGGGTGTTTATTTATAAAAGTAGTATAGAAATCAGAGTGATTGGATGTCTATCTATAAAAATAATACATCTCAATAGCATAGCTTGGTTTGTATCTGCGCCACAGTGCTTGATGTACGGAAATAAAGATGCATGATATATAATAAACAAGAAGGAGACTGGCTCTCCGTAACTTGAAAGTTTCATGCTCTCGCAATCATCAGATAGACTTTAATGCAGCATAGTCTGTCTCATGAATAAAAAGTATATATGTGTTATCATAATCATTCTTATAACAATAATAGTCATTCTAAACCTCATTATCTTACCGTTATTCAAGAACATCTCTTTTCTTTCACAGAACCTAAAAGATCTTGACTGCTCCAACGAGCTGGTTTGTTTTGATGACAAAGGTGTCGTGTTTCCAGCCTTCCAAAAAGGCCGGGAGTATAATATGAAGGAATATCTGGCCTTGCGGAAATGCAGATATCTCAGACTGTCGAAGCTGAACTGGGAAAGCCTCCAGTGGCAGTCGAAGCACCAACAATTACTTGACATGTAGATTCATTGTAGATTATTGTGTTGGATTATGTTGTTTGTTACACGCTGTTTGTTCTTTGTTGATGATAAAGTGTATTGATTTACTATGGAATTAAAATGTCTTTATAGTTGAAATGTTGTACGAAATAGGTCGGAATATCTCCAGTTGTACGTTAACTTAGTAAAGTTGCTTTTTTATGACTAATTTCTGAGACGTTTATCCAGGGTTTGAAAGCTTCCAGATGAGATAAAATGAGCTATTGTTGGCAATCACCGCTTAATAAACTCAAAGAGCGTTATAACACACAGGGACAACCAAGTTGAAAAAAGGCGAAATTCACGAGAGAATTCTATATAAATAATAATGACTAGTATAAATCCATACAAAATCCAGACACATCGTTATCTGAAAGTCCTTATACAAAATATTTATCTAAAGACCAAAACAAAACTGTTTATAAAGTTGATGTTCTAAGTAAAATGCTAGGTACTGGAAAATGGCCTAGTTGGTGAGTACTCTCGTGAGTACCTAATAGTATGTTTTTTAGTTAGACAACAAGTGATGATGGTTCTTATAGCAAGCAGTGATTTGAATTCTAAGTTTCTGAGCTTATTTGATAGCAAGCCTAAGTTATCCAAGAAATATATAAGTTGATGGACAAGGCTATCATTTGGTGGCAAATATAAACTTATCAAACCTTATACTTTCAAAAAGCTCACTTCACGAGGGGATATTTAAAACTTATTTCATGACAGGATGGAAAAATATCTCAGTGAAAATTTCAGCTCAAAGTTCGTTTGAAAAAAATACTTTAAAACCTAAAGTTCAGTATGAATACTTTCCTTGTCTTGTGGAGAATTTTCGAAATCATTGTCACTGGATTTACCCACGTCAGACTCTCCATCGTTATACCCATCGTCAATCGCTGCTTCATCGCCTTCAGGCACGACATCGTCTTCTGGGTACCCATCATCGCCTTCTGGATATCCATCGCCCTCGTCGCCACCATCACCTTGAATAATACAATAAGATTAATAAAGTTGAAGATGAACCCTAGTAGAATAAATTTGGAGGATAAAGTTGAGCAGTAGTTTTAAAGAACAGAAGATAACAAACCATATATTGCTTAGAATACAATTGGTCCCTTTCTAAGTTCAAAAACAAGTTTTAGTTACCAATGTTCTCCGTCTTGATTAACCTCATATGCTCCAATGTTTTCTGGCTCATCTCGAGTTTTGTACAGATCACACAGACTGTTCTAGTAATTGCAGAGAAATGAAAAAAAACATTCAGAAAGAATAGCTCTCCCACCTTCATCGTATGTTGGAGCAAACATTTTGTTCAAACTTTCCCAATCTTTGTCATTTAGGCCCTCGATGTCTTCAAAGGTTATCGAATTGTCTTTGTTTACATCTACCAGTTTCAAAACCTAATGAATAATTGATAATTTTGAAATGTTAAAGGAAAAGAATATCGTGAAATGAAAAATCTCTGCGAAGATACTTTAATGACAATCGAAATGTATTGATACCAGGAGTAGTATTTAAGATTTTTACCTCTTGATCTTGATTTGGCTGGATTTGAAAATTCATCTGCAAAAAGATTTGAGATTAGATCATTAGAAAGGAAATGATTTGCAAAATATACTTTAAGGATATGATTGAGTAGTAGGTTTAAAGGACAGAACAAATAGAATATGTTGTGATTGCTTAGTAGAAAATGTGTCCTCTTCTAAGTTCAAAAACAAGTTTTGGTTGCCCCTTTCCAACAGTTTTTAATACCCCAATCTTGAATAAGTGCCTTCTAGAGTTAGTGCCCCTTTCTTAGAATCCAGTTTTAAATAAGCCCCCAGAGGCTTAATCAAGTTATACAGTGTTCAAACTGATTACAGAGTCCCTATCAACTGTGTCTCCAGCAACTCTGTCCTTTCTAGGGGATAATCAGTTAACAAAATAAAACTTGATCAAAAAACTTACTGCAATAAAATTCAAAAACTTTTTCTTGCTCATTTTCTTCTTTTCTTTTACTTCTAGACCAATAATATGCCTGCCAATCAAATGGGAACACAGCCTCAAACCAGGCTCACAAAAGATGGCACATGGCCTCTTATGACCCTATGGGTTATTTTAATGTTTCATTTAGCTTCAACTCTATAGATACAATCATTATTTAATCATATCAACCTTTTAGGTGGCATATGTCCATCATATGGAATTAAGCTGAGAATAAGTACACAAGAAATGAAGCGAGGTGGAGTAAATATAACTAAAATGTGTTATGTGAATTTAGATTCAAAATCGGTTTCAGTTTCATCTCACAGGGAGAGAAAATTTGCATCCATGTTCTGAACAATATGGAGATGTAACATATAGAAAAATGTTCAACGTTAACAAAATGACACTCTATGGCATTATCGTCCTTTTGCTAAGCTTAAATTCTCAAAAGTATACTACTGAAAACAACTTACTTTATTCCTTTACTTGATTTCAGCGGATAGTCAGTAAGTGGAAGACGGGAATCTTTCCAGTCTCTTCCCTCACAGTCAGTTGTGTTGATGTGCTTAGAATGTGAGAACCAAACATTGACAGCAATATTTCTATCAAATGATTTCACTTGATGGTAGAACCTACAATAATTAAAGAAACACTCTTAAATAAGGGACCTGAGCTGAGATCAGAGTTTAGGGAATGAGACTGGAATTACTCCAATCTGAAAGTTTGGTATCTCTTATTATATTCTGGTGTAGAATTCAGGTCTTTAATAAATTCAGGACTCTGGTTTACAACTAAGGCTCAAAGTTGGTATTAGGTGTAATCTAGTAAAACGGGACTCTGTCATCAACATCTACTAGACAACCAAGAAGGCTCAGCCTTTGGAAAGCCTTCTCTTGCACTTAGGCAATGACTGGATCAGATTTGATAGTAAAGACAGATGATAATGATCTTCAAGCATGATAAAGTGATGAATTTAGATTTAAGAACCTGTATGGAATATAGAGACAATCTCCAGGTTCCATTTTTGCTTCCCACCAGGGTGCCTTTGCTAAGCCAGGATATTTGTGTAAATCAACTGCATCTGGGTCCACAAGACTATGGCCTCCTTGAGGGGCATCTATCTTAACAAATTTCTCATACTTCTACAAAAAAGAACAGCAAAAATTTGAAGAATGGATTATAAAAAATCAACAAAAAGAACTAAAGCATACATCTTTGGACTCAAGCCAATTAATTCTGTTTAGACACGGAGTAACGTGAACAAATGTATGCAAAATTTTCCCAGGAACTCTCATAAGAAATTAGTATTTTAACAACATTTTAATTGTTTTTAGATTGCTTTTCTTTTACACTTGTAAATAAAATTTAAACTTGACGTCTTCTCATTTTACTTGTATATAGCACTGAAGATGAACATACTCCGAAAAGCTTTTGCATATCGTAATTTTTATCTATGAATATATGCTTTTAATTCTTGAAAAAAAAATGGCAAATGTTTTTACTCTTCATAGCTCCTCTTCATCTCTCTCCATTATAAATTATTCCATTATTTGTAGCACAAGTATCTTAGAGGCTCTCTTTTATTCACTGTTACAACTAGTAGCCTCTCTAAAGAAACTCACTAATCAAAAATAATGATTTAAAAAGCTTGATTGATTCCTCTATTCAAGGAAATCATGCATTATCAGATGGATCTGTACAACCTGATGAATCCCAGTGAGTAATGGGGAAAGCTACTGCAAAAAATAAAAGCAAGTTGAAGGCATGAGTAAGCATGTGTTGGCCTGTGGTGGGTCTCCCAGACAAGGTCCCACGTTCAAGACTGGGCCAAGCAATTACTTTACTATTATTATATGATTAATTTACAATTGTGGTAAATGAATCATGAGAGATTATTTACAGCGTGTTACATAGAATTTGCGACAATATGTTCCAACATTCCATTCCTGATGAATTCACTCAAGTATATAATGAAATATATTTCAGTCTTAAATAACTATACCTTATCGACAATATAGAGTTGTTTTGTACCACTGAATAAACAATTGATATTCTCAAAGCCATCGTTGTGTAATACTGAACTTGTTCCGCCACTGGAGAACCACATGATGATATCTTGAAGTAAATGGACGTAACCACCGCAAGATAAAATGGGTAGGAGAAGTACGTCATCTGAAAAATAATAACTGTTGATTGCACTTGAAGGAATAGAGGCACATTCCATATACTATTGAAGTTCCCCTTCACTTGAAAATCTACAAGGTTTCTAAATACTGAAGGATACATGAAGAAAATATCAAGCTGAGAGAAGGAGAGGGAGGGTAAAACCAAATTTGAGGAAATATTTGAGGAAATTCTTCAATAAAAAGTGGCCTATATAGTTTTTAATTTTCTAGGGAGGCTGCGTACAACAATACCCACACTTTAAAAGTATTTTCCTTTGGCTTCTTTTGAAAAGGGAAAATTTACTAAAAGAAGAACAAATATAATCTTTGTTACAAAGTAACTCTCTACATGCAGGTAGAGGCTTCAGTATAAAAACTTTCTTTGATTAGTACAGAGCTTGAGGATGGCAAAGAAAATCGGAATAATAGAGCAGCATAAAGATTGAAATAACCTCTCATTTCTTTCTGTATACTGTGCACCATGTAGATATCTTCTTTTTTGTACTTATTCACAAAATCTTTCATACTGTAAACATAAGAAGCCTGCGATCTGTTTTCTTTCTTGCCTTCTTCAATGTCCATCCTCAAATTTGCGTACTTTGTTCTTTATGATACATAAAATGGAAAATATAAAGTTTTATGTCAGGAAATATTTATGTCCAAAAACCTAAGCATGTATGACAGAAATGTTACATTATCCTCATTTCTGATATGTATGTTTTCTGATTTACTTTTGGTTTCAACAAACTTATCTTAACTCAACTTAATCTGAAGGACAATGTTAATGCTGTCAGAGGCGAGTGGGATAGCACTTAGTTGCCTCTCAGTCTATCATGGCCTTTATTTGTTTGTTCATGTTTTACTTGAAGCTGACTTACAATAGGTTGATCAATAATTTTTCCTAATTTCTCTTGCAGGAAAACCTCTAACAATGGGGTTGCACTAAAAGAAAATGTCCACAAATTACAGAAAACTTCTCATTATACAGGTGTGGGTGGAAGGCTTGGCGGATTGGTGTATTTTGTTTATTACAAGCAGCCGATTTTGTATTTATCAATTTGACAGAACGGATTTTCGTATTTTGTTTTCTTGGCGGATCACGTATTTTTCCGATATTTTACGACGTATTTCGGACGTAACTATCGTTTTAAATGGATTTGTGGATCCTTTCTGTCCTGTGTGGATAGTAAAATGACTGCGTGGTATGATTGAAGGAGAATGAGGAGAAGATATTTTTTGTTTCAAAGTCAATCTCGTCCCCCGCCCCTCAGAGTTCGTTGCTCGGCTTCCTGCGTGATGAGCGTATGACCTAAGAACACCCTGCGAACGAGGTTGTTTCACTGTGAGCATGCAACTCCTGCCTTGAACGAAAACAAATTTGTATCAGAAGAGCTATCCTTGTCATAACTTAACAGCTGACCGTGACACAGGCAATAAAGGTGCTTTTGAACAGATTAGAAGCAGCATTGAAAAAGAAGAAGTAGATCCCAGCGCCACACTTTTAACAATTCTATCAGATTGCCCACATGTTGGAAAAGTTTCAAGGGTTCCTTTGCTAACTGGTGGCTGAAGCTTAGCAGTGAAAGAGGGAACATTGCATTGTTGTGCCCATTGCGTAACAGTTCCTGTGTAAGCACTATGTCGGAAATGAGAAGGCATTATCCCCAAAAACGATCATGTGAAAAATAAAGATTGCCAGGATCCATCTGCTGTCTTGACCTTGTGTAGTCATTCACTCACCTCATCTCTATCAAAGATAGGATATGCATGCCATACAATAATTCCAGAGCTTGATAAGTTTACGACTGACAACAGATTTAGGTTTACACAGTTGTGTTTGCGTTGTAATTATCTACTGGTTAGAGACGGTAATAGTGTAAGGAAGTTGTGAGAATTTACAATCATGGAGTTTGAAACGGAATTCTGAGTGTATTTCTTTGTAGTGTTTCTTGACCTTTAGTATAAAAGAATTAGAGTAGATCGGAATCTAGAACAGGTATGCACCCATCACTGTTCAGTGTCTCATTGGCAAGTCATGGCTTGCTCGTTTTCCTGTCGTGGGACAGCAAGCGTGGTTCATCCACATTGTACCATGCACGCTTGCACAACTCAGTTGACAAAATTACTGTTATTGCCAAAGATTTCCCATCTAATCAGGTGCATTGCAAAGGGGGTGAAGCATTTTTAAGCTCGTGTGATGGGCCAGTTCTTTTATATAGGCTGGAAGATAACAAACTGAAATTGGTTGCAAGCAAGGTAACCACAAAGGAACGCCAGAGGTGTCTCGAAGAACGGTTTCACTTCTACCTAACTGGAACATTGGCTGAGGTTTGTGAAAAGGCAAAGAAACTTTTGAAGAGAAAGGAGGACAAGTATGAAGCTACAGGCTGTAAGAGGGAACAGATAAATTTCCTAAACGCTGATACATGTAATCATATTCAAGCTATTGCGATCGTGGATGAGAAGCTGTTCTATTTTGCCGACCTGAGCTCAAAGAAAGTGGTATCAGCTTGTTTAAAGTACGATGGATACGGTATTTGTGGCAGCAACATTGAAGAGATTATTGATTACCAAGACAACTGGACATCAATTTCAAGTATCTCTGTCAATGACCAAAATATCTGTGGCCCACAGCGAAGGAATTAGCATTGTTAATCTTGCTACTCACTCCCATGAAATGGTCTATTATGCTAAGAGCTGTAATTGCGTCTTGACACCTTACAAGAAAGGGGCACTATTTAGTGATCGGAGTCAATCAAGCATTTCAAAGATTGATCATTAATCTTTTCGCTGGCAGCAAAGTAGAGGGTTGCCAAGATGGGCCAGCTGAGAAGTGTCAATTCAAACAGCCCATTGGCATCTGTATCAAATTTGACACTGTGGTGTATGCTTGCGATGCCCAGTCAAGTTCTGTGAAGCTGATCACACCTCTTAATGAGACAGCAGAATTGCTTGACGATATTGGCAAGCTTTATAATGCTTTTTCCGTCCACAAGAAAGGACAGTCATACACACACATGACACTTTCAGAAGCATTCAGCAAAGTGCAACAGTGCAAGCACGTTTTTATGGACTTTGAAAGAGCAGTTCGTTCTACAGAACATTTGCCTAATACCCAACATGGGCCACATGGAATGGTTTCTGCAGCTACGATCAAGTCTTTCGATATTCTAGCTTTGGGTTTGCAGAGGTTAGACTCTATAATGTTGTCTCATGGAATTGAAGGCACCAATCTACTCAGCTGCATGACGTAAGATGTGGAACATCTACATTCAACAAGCCACATTAAACAACCTCTACTATCAAAAAAAGAATACTGTAGGGATTACGGCAATACCATTAGAAAAAATGTATCAAGCGCTTGTCATCATCAACTTTTTACTATTACACAAGCGAGAAGGCCTCGTGGTACCCAAAGTGAGAGTATGATATTCATTCATTCGTCAGCCCTACCTTTGGTTTCCCCACTAGCTCAGATAACCATGGATGAAAAGTCGATTGGTGAAATGCGAAATTACGCTTGCACGTATGGCGCTGCTGTGTGGCAGAGAACAACTCGTCAAGAAACGACAATGGCAAAACATGGCACTATGCCAGAGATGCATCACGGAAAAAACTAACTTTGCAAGTCATAAAAATGCAGTGGTTGACGCACAGCAAACTGAAAGCACTGAAAATGAAGTTGAAGAAACTGAACTCGGGTACGATTTAAGTAATGATAAAGACTATGGTGATGAAACAAGTTCTGAGTTTGACGCAAGGTCAACGTTTCTGGTTGGAGTTTCCACTCGATGTGGAAGAGCTCTGAGAATTAATGGCAAATACATATCATAAATGTAAGTGACCAGTGGAATCATTAACACATTAACATCAGATTTTCGTATTTCATAGAAAAAATTTGCGGATTTTTGTATTTATTCATCAAGAGTAGGCGTATTTGGGTATTTGAATACCCCCTTTCACCCCCGTACAGCTTCTTGTGCTGGTTATGCTTTTTGGGGATTATAAATGCATATGATGACTAAGGTATGTCTTGGTTGGAAGACCCAAAAGAGTCGAGTGATTGTCATCACACAGTGTGGTGTGGTGATGGTATGAATCCATTAGGGCCAGACTGATAACTTTGCAAAGTGCGCGCGGGAGATGCGCGCTTGGCCATTGTTTTAAACGATAAACCATTGTTCTTAAAGGAATTGCGCTGCAGGAGATCTCCCACCCGCAAGACATAGTTAGCAGTCTGGCATCAGGGCATCAAGCATTCAGGTGATTTTTCTTACCTAAGATACTCATCATCCCAGTTCTTAAAAGCAGGCATATGCTTGGCAGCTCCCTTGAAGACTGCTGGTCTACCAGGCTTGAGGTATTTCTGAAAAAACTCGAGCGGACTAGGCAGTTCTTGCAAGACATCTATGTGGCCTTCTTTCTCTCTCTGATTTCCAAGACGTTGCAAATGCCCAGCTAGCTCGCTGCACGATGCAGTGTTTAGCATCAAAAGTGCGAGTAATACTTCTAAAATCATATCTTAATCAATGAATGATTTCCACGATTGTTACACGTAGCATGAGAGTTCTCAAGTCTGGAAGAAAATCTGTGGAGTTTTCTTTCTTTAGATAAACTCATCACAAGGAACAGGAAGTATTTACTCATCCAAGGAAACAGCAGCAGAAACATGCACAGTATACACAGTATCGATTATGCAGCCTCTCTCTCGTATACTACGTCACTTTAGCCTCACTTTCAAACAAAACCAAAATAATATTTTCACGCCCAGTTTTCCCGCTCAAAGTTGTAACTGTCGAGGAGTTTGGTAAATTCTCAAGACTTCCGTTGGAAAAGAACTACTTTTTTTTTACAATGGCTTTAGAATACAAAGACAGGTACCTATCAAGCAGGGCGACGATTTCAGTGCAGAACCGAGATCCAGTTACCCTCCAGAAACTGATTGCAAATGGTGCATCTTTAGATGTAAAAGACAATCGAGGCTTTTATCCGGTAAGTTAAAAACTATACTGATTATATTCAAATGACTTTATCTAATTCTTCTGTTGTGAATAAGCAGGTATTCATTTTAGGTGACTTCAATATCAATCTTCTCAATTATGACTCCCACACTCCTACCAAGGATTTTGTCAGTCTCCTCCTTTCCCAGCACTTCCTTCCTTTCATAATACATCCAACCCGAGTTTCTGAGAATTCTTCTACCATCATTGATAATATTTTTTCAAATGTTTGTGATTTTGACACTAAAAGTGGAAATATTCTAACACAAATTGCAGATCATTTCCCTCACTTTTTGATTGTCGAAAAAGCTGGTATCACCAACAAGTCTACGTCTTATTTTCAACATGATTATTCAAACTTTAATAAAGAAAGGTTTCTCGCAGACTTTAGCAATCTCAACTTTGACTATTTAAATGATGATCAGACTAATGTAAATACAAAGTTCAATAGATTCCTTGCTACCCTTGATGATATTATCAAAACCCATGTTCCATTAAAAAAATCAACTAAAAAGGATTTAAAATTAAGAAACAAGCCTTGGATAAACAGTAGAATTCAAAAAATGATGCGTCTGAGGGACAATATACTAAAAAAGATTAGGAAAAAACCTGATGCTTCCCAAAGACTTCTCTACAAAAAATTTAGAAACAGAATTGCTATAGAATTGAAGAATAGTAAAACAAATTATTTCCAAAACTACTTTCATGAAAACAGCAAAAATATGAAACTTTTATGGACTGGCATAAAGTCAATAATTAGCGTTAAAAATTCTCGAGAAAATATCATTAGGAAGCTCAAGGATGCAGATGGAAATGTAGTAACAGATTCTACAACAATGGCTAACATTTTTAATAACTTTTTTGTGAATGTAGCAGAAGATGTGAAAAAAAGAATACCAAGATCACCAAGATCTCCCTTAAATTATCTTGAGAATAAAAACCCCAACTCATTTTTTGTAGCTCCTTCAACTGCATATGAGATATCTGATATAATTGGCTTGTTGAAAACCAGCAAATCAGTTGGCCCAAACAGTATCCCCATAAAGTTATTAAAAATCCTTTCTATTCACATTTCTTTTCCTCTGTCTCAAATTATTAATGAGTCTTTTCACACTGGCATTTTTCCAGACAAAATGCAGCATGCAAAAGTAGTTCCTTTGTTTAAAAAAGGTTGTCCTGTGACAGCTTCTAATTATAGACCTATATCTCTCTTATCTGTTTTTAGTAAAATTTCAGAGAAACTGATGTATAAACGTTTATATAACTTTTTGGAAGTCAATAAAATCCTTTATGATCTTCAGTTTGGTTTTCGAGCTTCTCACTCAACAGATCATGCATTGATTAGTTTAACAGAATCTATTAAGAATACTCTAGATAACAAACACTTCGGATGTGGAATTTTCATTGACCTTCAAAAGGCTTTTGATACAGTTAATCACAAGATTCTCCTTGATAAACTAGAGCATTATGGTGTACGAGGTACTGCTCTTGCATGGTTTAAATCGTATCTTAGCAATAGATGTCAGTATGTATCTGTAAATGGTCATAACTCTAGTTATCTTAATGTCTCTTGTGGTGTTCCCCAGGGATCCGTCCTCGGTCCACTTCTTTTCCTTATCTTTATAAACGATCTTCCAGCATCAACTCGAAAGTTATCTTTTTATCTCTTTGCTGATGACACAAATATCTATTTTGAATCTGACAGTCTTAGTAAGTTAGAACAAGTGGTAAACAAAGAGCTCAAGAAAGTTAAAAAATGGCTTGATTCTAATAAACTTGCATTAAACATAGACAAAACAAACTTTGTTATTTTTCACTCTCCTCAAAACTCTTTAAATAAAACTGTCAATATTAAGATAGGTAAGCAACATGTTAAACAGGCTAAATATGTCAAATTTCTTGGTCTTCTTTTGGATGAAAACCTTAGTTGGAAATACCACCTGAGTGAACTGTCGAAGAAATTAGCACGGACGAGTGGCATATTCTTTAAGATCAGACATCTTCTACCTACTAATGTTCTAGTTTCTCTGTACTACTCTTTGTTTGCTTCTTTTCTTCAGTATGGAATTACTGTCTGGGGACTTACTTACGATACCTATACCAAACCAATATACCTTCTTCAAAAGAAAGTTGTAAGATCTATTTTATTTAAGCATTTTTCAACCCCATCTACACCTATTTTCTCTGAGTTAAAAATCCTCAAATTAAATGATCTACTTCAACTCAAACTACTAACTTTTGTGTATGAATCTATCAATTTGATTTCTCCTACTCCATTTCACCATTTTTATGAAACACTGCCAACTGTTCATCAGTATGATACAAGACAGGCTCGCAAAGGCGACATTTTTATGACACATAAGAATACGTTGCAATATGGTTTGCGGTCTATTAGATATGCAGGTGCTCAATCCTGGAACAACATCCCATCTAATATAAAACAATCCAATTCAGTGATGATTTTCCGCCGTGATCTAAAAAGTTTTATATTCTCAGTCAATTACCAGTCGTGAATATTATTTTAAACTTAGGAAGATAACGACCCCACTCAAACTTCAGAAAATCAATATTAAGCTTTTAACCTAGGGGGTGATCTCTCCTCGATTAGTTTACCTATTGAGAGGTCTCCTCCTTTAAGAAGTTCCCCATCGTACAAAATTTTATCTCCTTATGTTAAATTAAAAATCTTTCATTTGTCAGTATTTATTGTAGTGTTTTGTAACTTTTTTTCCATCTTGTATGTATGTAATTTAGAAAAATTTTGTATGTTGTGGAATTTTAAAATGAAAATGAAACTGATGAAACTGAAGTTTATCGCAAAATACACGCATTTTTTTAAAAGTGATTTTAGATTTTGGCTCGAGCTCAGTACTAAAAATTGCTTAGCTGGAGGACAATATTGAGTACTAAGAATAACTTAGCGATTGCTTGGCTTTTTTAACTTTAAAACTTGCTTCTTAGAATACTATCTCACAAGTTGTTGTATAACAAATGTCAATGGTATGTTGCATATAACAGTGTGTGGGTGTACTAATATCCACTGTAACCTACTTCTCTAAAGCTGCTGCACGATTTTCAAATTGCTTACCATTCCTCTATCCAGTACTAGAATAGCTTAATTTTTGTCTTGTCAAGTACTGGCTTGCTTATAAAGCAGTTACTTTAAAAAAAGCGTGTATGATAACAGGATGAACTAAAAAATGATAAAAACATAAAAATAAAACCCCCACCTATACTTAAGAGAAATAAATTCTAGCATCAGTGGAGTGCTGTTCAAGGCCTGTGAACACCAATTACATAACAAAAACTATTCTTAAAACTTGCAATTTACCTTTACTTCAAAAGTGACATGTATGCCTGAGTGGTTAGTTCATTCAAGCCTTAATGATGGCGGGTTCAAACCTGCTTTCGGACCTGACTCTGGGCAAAAAAATTCAAGGTTTGGGTAGATCAAGAGGACATACCAGGGTTGCACTGCTCAATTAGTCTCCCAATTCAGTGGGTCCTTTGTCTGTGCTTTGCCAACCAATACCCTTCTACTAATCGCTATCAAAAAATTACCATAAAAAACACTAGAATAAGACCAAAAGAAGCTGAATAAAACAGTATGTTTATTAAGTGCAGTTTCATTTCAATAAATCTCATGATAAATTCATGTTTATCATACTCCAGCCTAAAAGAATTAGATCTAATATCCTTCTCCCAGTCTACAGTGCTCTTTAATTCTTCTTCATTTTCAAACATTTAAAGGTTTTTGACAAACACCTCTGCAATATCATGAGCCATGGATAAACCAGAACAATGGGGTGTTATCACAACATAGGGGAAACTCCAGGGCTTATTGGCTTTAGGCAAGGGTTCCTTGTTAAAAACATCCAGGGTAGCACCCCCAATCCAGCCTGACTCCAGAACAGAAATGACTTCACTTGCTAGAAATGATATTTTCCCTACCAATGTTGATCAGTACTGTTTTCCTATCTTTGGTAACTCTCAAAGATACCATTTGACAATATTCTGTTGGTCTAGGTGTCTTTTCCTGCATACATAATCACTTTGGTGTAAGATCTCAGGCAAATCCTCTCGACTGCTGTAATATGTGTCAATGCAGGGAAGCTGCTCCTCATCAGGCACTTCCTGAGATATCAAGCCATATACAGTCATTCCAAATCCCTTGCACATTTTGGCAACATGTTTCCCAATTTCAGCGACCCCAAGAATGCTAATTGAGAGTGAGTTTAGCAGTCAGTTATGGTGGAACTTGATCTCTTCATTCAACAAGCTCTTCTCCTGGCTTTTGTACGTCCCTTTGAAGTTCCTCTCATGTGCTATTATGTGGCCTAGCACATATTCTGACATGTGCTGTCCAAATTTTCCTGCAAACCTTCAAATTCAGAAATAGAACTTCATTCATTTTTATAAGTGAATCTTGCTATGAAATCTTTCATAGCAAGCGATTCAGCAAGAATTTTTGCAAGACATTGTTTAAACGGGAAGCCCGAAATAAATATTTTTCAAGAGGGAGCTGCAGTCAATAAAGCTAAGCCCCTTAGAAATAACAAATGAGCTGCAGTATTTAGTTGGCAAAGAGCGTTGCTTAGGCATATTCCTACAACACACCTGCCAAATTCCTCAGTTTAAAAACCAGGGAAATATTTGATTTTTGCAGCCTCACATTGTTTTTCATTGGCAGTACCTTTGGCAGAACCAGGATTCTCCTGGCCTGGGAAAATCAGAGAAATTTGCAAATTTGTTTTTAATTCATTCAAGACTGCATTCTTTGTTTTTAACCCAAAGCACATAAATTTTAGCAAAAATTCTAACGAAGATGCGACATCAAAATTGCTTGCCTATTTTGCAATTACGCTACAAAATAAAACATTTTACACTGAAATTTGTTTTTTCAGCCTTTTCTGATCTTTTTCAGCTTTGAGTTCCAAGCTATTGTCAAGATAATGTGCAAATTCTGTTTTAACCTTGCAAATCTGTGCAGATTGCTAGTTTCAGAAATTAGTTGCACATATGACTTTGCCAGGACTCAAAGTTACACAGAGAGTTTATTCTGAAAATATTATTTTGAAATTGTAATAAAATGCAGCCTGGAAATCATTGCGAGAAATGAGAACTGCCATCTTTCTAGGGAATCATCTAATTTCCAGTTCAATAGTTGCAATGAGGGTAGATGGAATTGTCTGCATCAGATAACTACCTTACTTTACTAGTTTGAAGTCTGGGTAGGCCCTGCATCTGCATGGTCAATATGGTCGAACAAGAAGTCAACCCCAGCCCATGTAGTCTGAACCCATTTCAAATTTTTCAGATTCGGATGGCAAACAACAGGGCCAAGAATATTCAAATCTGCTACCACAATATCCGAATCTCCAACCAAACTTTCTGCCAGAGCGTCTAGATCTGCTCCATGACACTTGGCTGACAGAGCTTCGTCCAGAACATTAGATTAGGCCCTCTGTTCTGTGATTTGAGAAGACAACCTCGGAAGTCTCTTGACGATTTCTCTTGCTACGTTTGGTATTTCACTGATGACGCTTATCTTCAGAGGTTTTTGGCTCATAGTTGTCTCCTTCAAAAGTGATTCGAGGCTCTTGATGAGGCTAACAGGACGAGATTTGATCTGGTTTTGGCGTTCGAGGTTCCAGCAGCACAACAGAATTGGATATACTGTTGTTGTTGTTGTGGTTGTTGTCGTTATAGATGTTTATACCACGTGGTTCAATGCAAGAAGTTAGAAATTTCTGACCACTCGAGCGAAATGCAAACTTGCTAACACGAACACAAAAGTATTTACAACTTCTCTTCCAGAATGTCACACCTCAGGGCCGGATCCAAGGGGGGGCGTAAGGGGCGTACGCCCCCCCTATTTTGGTAGAAAAACAATACAATTAGCTTGATAATACCCTCTTTCTCTTACATTATCCTTTAATTTGTGTATTACGCCCCCCCCTTCTATGGGTGCTGGATCCGGCCCTGCACCTTGTATCTGTGATTTCAGATTACGTGGACTTCTTTCGACGATTTCCTTTTGTCAAGACCGGTTATTTCTTTATACAATTGTTGTGGTTTTAGGCTCAATATTTCTGACTTTGAACTTATTAATTCGAAGCCAAAAATGTCCTTGCCAACCTGTTTCGTTTTTTTCATCGATATCAAGTCAACCAAGCAGAGAGAAACTTTATCTGCTAAAACTAAAAAGACCCTATGTAGTACGTTAACATGGCAGTGATTAAAATAAAATAAACCAATATTTCTCTCCTGAGGAGAGTGTCTAGTGTCCATAAGGGACTACAACACTTGGTAAACACAACACTATCAACGACATCCTAATTGCAAGATATGATGGCAGGTTCTATCCTTTAAGAAGCTGCAAGAAGCCTTAATTTCTACAGGGGCATGACTGCATGCACGGTACCGCACTATATTAAGTAGTGCACGACTCATGAGTTTCTATTGTTTGATAATGCTTTCATTTGTGCAAAGAAGTTAATGAAGAGATATCGTGGACAAAATGATTGCTCAAAGATCTTGCCATGAAGCGTGGATTGTGCCATGAATAACAATAATAATAATGATAATAATAATCTCTTTATTTACAGTTGGTGAGAAGATAGCTAATGTACACAATTAATAATGTACAAGCTGAAGTAATCTCAGATCCAACCGTGGCCTTTCGCTTTCATACGACACGATCCTATCCAATCATTTTGTCCACGGTATGACTCCATAGAAGCTCTATATTTCGAAAAAGACTGCTCTAAGGACAAACTCCAGAATGAAGTCCGGGTAACCAGGTTGCTCTATTTGTGAATGAAGAGTGCGAGAGAAACTTTCAGTTTTCCCTGAAATGATATTTTTGCTTTTCAGTTGCACGATGCTTGCTGTGAAGGGAGCCTGGATTGCGTGAAATCACTGACTGACTGGTCGAGTGTGAAGAACTGCATCAACACTGACGATTTTCAGAGTTACCTGAACGAGAAGTCCTTTGAAGGGTATACCCCCGTATTTTTGTCAGCCAGAGGGGGGAAATCATTGGTATTGAGGCATCTTTTGCAGCTGGGGGCATCTGTTGATGCCTGTGATCTGGGGAGAAAAACACCACTGGCTATCGCTGCAGAAAATGGCAAAGAAGAATGCGTTAAGGTGCGAGAATGACCTTTGATCGGTACATCACTTCAGTGGAAAAACGAGTTGCAAAACGTAAACCTACCTAAGCTTTTCGTCTTACAAACATCAGTGTATCATTCCAGAAACAGAGAACGAAAAATAAAACCTAATATATTTTTATATACCTAGATATGGATTGACATTGGCTTTAAAAGGTTAGAAACTCTTAAACACGATTCTGCTATCATATTATCATCACTTAAGGTGAATCTCCACTAGTCTGAGAAAGTCGAGCGATTCTATTTTTATCGCTTTTACTCGTGCACGGTTTATGTCTGATAAATACGGCGGAAAAGGTCGAGTGCTTCAAAATAGAAACCATTCCTACTTTTTGTAGAATCGCCTCCTCTCAAAAAATCGCGGCGGAAAATATCGAATCGCGCGACCTTTCTCGCCTAGTGGAGATTGATCTTAGTCAACAGTTTAGACTGTACTTTAAACTAAAGGGAGGAATGTTTTGCATCATCTGCAGAGCAAGGTCAATGTTTCACTAGGAATGATTTGGAAGTCTGTTTGCATTAAAGCTATATATTTTGTAAATAGAACAGAAGGAGTTCGTTTTCCAAGCTGTTATCTTTCTCTGTTTACAAGCCATCCTGAGATAGTACCATATAAGTTTGGACTCGAGCATTTGAGAACAAGTTCATAGAATCTGTCAACGATGATACTATCTCTAATAACACTATTTTCCCCTTTAATTAGGTATGTTTGGAATTCGGTGCTGATGTGAACGCTGCGTCACTGTTCGGGGAAACCGCGCTTCACCACGCTGCCTTCGAGGGACATCTCGCGTGTTTTCAGCACTTGCTTGCAGCCGATAACATAAATGTGGACGCTACTACAAAGGATACTAAGATGACACCTTTAATGGTTTCGGCCATGTTGAAACGAACTCATTTCTGCAAGCTCCTAATCGGAAAAGGTGTGCAAAGTAACCTGTAATTCCAGTTGATAACCAATGCAATTTTATGCCAAATGTAATGGTTATTTTATGGGTCAGCTGGCTATATTGCCGGTGATGATTGGCTTTCCCATACCATTACCAATTACCTCTTTTCTGATTGGCCTATTTCGATCCATATCTTTGGTCGAGATATGAGCAACGGCTTATCTTAGAGAAAGCAAAGGTTGGTGATTGCACATGCGCACTTCACCAACTTTTGAATCAACAAGATGTTATTGTTCCGAAATATTTTATTTCAAACGATTCTGAGTTTAATAATTCGTTAGATTTTTATTTGGTTCTCTTTTCTAACTTATTACTCTGTAGAGCCCATGTTTTCGCTATGCCTTCCATCTTTCTGGCTATCTTTTTATTTTATGCCAAACATCATTGACGACTTGCAATTACATCCATCTCGAGTAGAGAGTGCCTATCGTGGCTACAGTGCTCGATATACACGAGTATAGAGTAACAGAGTAACAGAAGGGCATGACTGTTTTTTTATATTTTATGTAGATATCATTACTAAAAATTGGGAGAAAAAAGAGGCAAAGAAACACAACTTTTATACAGTACGCTTAGGCTTTTCAGACTTATGTCCTCCTCAAAGCGTGACTTATGATTTTTTAAGTACAATAGAATCCCGATAACTCGGACATGCGATAACTCGAACTTTCGCAAACTCGAACAGATTTGGCATTCCCCCTGAACCTTCAACACTACTTACATATGAATATACCCCCGATAACTCGAACCCCCGATAACTCGAACATTCGCTAACTCGAACAATTTTTTCATACCCGCTGCGGCTAATATCTCTCGATAACTCGAAATTTTTGTGCAAAAGAACTAACAACAGCAATGACAACGATATTTTAATCACAAACTCTTCATTGAATCAAGCTGTTTTTTGAATAGAGACAAAGTTCTTATGTCCAGTGACTTCAAGGCTGCATGTGACAATTAAACCCTTTCCATCCCCCTGATTGTACTTCTTTCCAGTGACTTTGGCAACGCACCTAGCTTCTGATTGTCTTCGAAGAAAGTAGAAAATTGTTTTAGAAAAATGGCCAGCATCTCCTTTCTTCAGGTGTCCCACAATATCTGCACCTTTCAGAACACAAACAACATACTTATCTAGAGGATTTTCAGGTTCAGAACGGACATTCAGATATTCATTTTGCTTTGACGTCCAAATCTCCTTATACACATGGTGTCCTGTGATGTGTGTTTCATTTTGTAGAACAATCGTTTTCAATGAAAAACTTTCAAGTTCAAGTTGCATTATCGTTCTGTTTAGTTTCGCTATAAAGATATTGTTGTTGTTGTTGTTGTTCTCTTCATAAAATCCCGATAACTCGAATTATTGGCTGATTTTCTAAAAAGTTCGAGGAACATTTGATTACTCGAACTATTTTGATAGTCCCTTGCATGTTCGGCTTATCGGGATAAGCCACACTCTGAAGAGGACATAAGTCCGCAAGGCCTAAGTGTGCTGTATAAAAGTTGTGTGTCTTTGCCTTTATTTTTCTACCAATTCCTGTTTTTAATGTGTTAATGCTGCTGTACGACCTATAGGTAGGACTATATTTAAATATATTTTAATGCAAAATATCATTTCATATCAATGATAGGTGCAGATGTTAATAAACCCAACATACATGGACTGACGTCATTACACTTTGCCTGCACGAAGGGCAAAGATGAAGAGTTGACAGAAACCCTTCTCCAAAACGGTGCAGATATAAACGCACACTGTATACCCGAAACAGCCGGATTGGAAACACCGCTTGAGCTGGCGATTTATACCAGTTCGTATCCCTGTGTGAAGGTTCTACTGGAACATGGTGCCATGGTGAAATTTGGAGAAGAACCTCATTTTTCTATTCTACAATTGGTGGATTCGGCTCTGGACATAGAGGTGATACTGCATTAAATTCTGAATCCAAATTTGATTTGAAATCTTCGTATTTGGCATGATTATTTGGTATATTTGTCTTCCTGTAGACTGATTCAAGTCACAGTCCTCTAGACTGCAGTTCAGTGATTATTGTAAGGTGGATTTGATGATGGTTCTCGGAGTGGTAAAAACTATTTTTGTTCTGTAAATTGTTGCCCGCTGCGTCTCTTTGAAGATACTGCCTTACTAGATGACATCATTAAATAAACATCTTGTTTGGTATTAAGAAATCTAGCTGGGTTTCTAGAATCGACAGAAAACTAATGAAATTCGTAATAAACAGGACATTCATCGTTATCCAATCTAGGAGGCTTACTTTAAAAAACTTTCTGGAGAAAATAATGCGCACTGAACCCTTTAACATTTTTCTTTCACGCAGAGCCTCTTCTCTCAAACTTATACTTTTAGAGTTGTAAACGTTCCTTAGAATGATCACTGCTTTGTTTTAAACTCGATACAAAGTGGTTTACAACCAACGCTGTCTATTATCTCCAACACGAAGCAATTAGTTTGTAGCCAGGCAAATTCCCTAGAATCTGTGACATGCTTGTCCGTTTTTGCAGAATGACAGAGCACGAATCGTGAAAATTCTACTGGAATATTCAGAGGACTTAAAAGATAAACAAGAATTGTGGATAAACGGATTCATCTGGAGGTGTATCGAGGATAATGATTTGGAGATGATGGGTGTTTTTATGGACAAATATGAAATTCAGAACAACCCTCAAATTATTCAGCAGATATTGACGAGTGCGATACGATTTCGTAACTACGAAGTGATCCATTTTCTCCTTGAACGAGGTAAAGTGAGCGAAAGGGGAGGACCGCGCGGGATTCTTTGAGACTTGGTTCAACATCTTAATTGCATTTCCAAAGTTTCATTTCAAGGCGGTAGGAATTGAACTCCAACCCCTTGGTTAGAAACCAAGCTACCACCTACATTAGCCATCTAGCTACTTATTCTCTGCTGGTAACAGACGTTTCTGTGTACAACATAACCATACTTTTCGCTGTATAAGTGAAAAATCACAGTTTAGGAATGAAAAAAAATCAAATAAGGTTGTATTTGTTTGCCGTTTCGCTAAGGCCATTTAGGCCAGTAGTCAGTCGAAACGATAATTTCGAATTTTCAGACCAGGGCCGATAACTCGGGACCAGTCTTCATTCTATTATTTTACTTTCATTCTGTTGTTTTCAATTACATTGATCAACTACCATAAGTATGAAATATAAGACTATGAAATTATACTTATAATTTTTTGCTTGTATTTTTTAGGCGGGAAAAATCCTGAATTTCCATCATTTTGGATTTCGATGATGATAAAGATTTTGAGAACAAACTTAAAGGACGACAAAAAACAGAATGCCTTAGAAATTTTAGAAGGCTTGCTGAAGCTGAACACGAGGCCAGTCTCCATGGGTGCAGAAGATAACGTTGATAGGAGAGTGATTCAAACCATTCTAAAGTATGAAGTCCTGACTGAAGATCTTGCAAAAGGAGTGCGTGATAGACATGTGCATTTACAAGGGATAGGTGAGCAGCTCAAATTATTTAAAGTATTAGGCTTGCCTAATTCTACATTAATGTTAGAGTAATTAAATAAGTAGACTAATTGAAGTAATGCAATGATAGTGGATAGCCAAATACGTTTATACTATCTTCAGGAGGCATTAGATCCCATTGAATAGCAGTGCAGTGATGGTTGATAGGTAAATACGCTTACTGTCTTGGTAAGGTATTGGTTTATATGCAAAGCATTGAATAGCTAGACTAGTCAAAGCAGTGCATTGATAGTTGATAGGTAAATACGCTTACTATCTTCGTAAGGTATTGGTTCTCGCACTAAGCATAAAAAAGGGTCCACTGAATAGGTAGACTAATCAAAAAGTACATTGATGGTGGATAGACAAATACATATAATATCTTGTTAAGTGCTAAACCAGTAAAGAAACAAATCAAGCCAAAATATCAAGCAATAACAACAATTATTGTCTAACCCACAGATTGGATTCCATCATTGAAGCATTACTGTCGAGTGAAAATCAGAAGAATGCTTCCCCATGCACCGCATAAATCAACATTCAAGGAATGTACCTTACCTGAAGAACTAGTAAAGTATATCATGTTCGAATGATGAGATTTGTTGAAACAGACTTTTGCATGCCTACCTATGAGCAGACTCTACGAAAACTTGACGAATGCAGAACAATTTGTACTTTGTAGCTACTACTGTTTTGAGATCTAACATGCCTACCACCAATAAATAAAAATTCAATATTTCTAGTTGTTTATTTGAATTCTGTATAAAGGGTTCTGAAGGGGTCTGATCTGATCCCGATTCCCAGCACTGAAATAATCAAAAATCCCGATGAGGAAAATAGAGAAATTATTTACTTGGAAAATGAAATTGGATTTCTTGGGACCGGATTTTAGTATGAAAAAGTAAATCGGGATTGAGATTGTTAAACACGTCAGTATTGGAAATTTCTCAATTTTCCTAACTGAGATTGAGATTGTTGATTATTTCAGTGCTGGGAATTTTGATGATTACCGCCTTAAGAACCCTCTTACATAATCAAACGTATCAGACAGCATGTGGAACAAAACATTCTCCAATGAATGGCTAAAGAAGAAAGTTATCACCGAAACACTCGATTAAGATCATAATAAATGATTTATTGCTAAAATTCTAGCAACTTCTCAACTCCGTTTATTTGATGAAGGAATTGCTTGAACTGTTCAGTGTCATAAATTCGTTTAAAAACATCCGATTCTTTTAATGCAACGTGAAGTGACCTCCAAGTACATTCCTCACTAGTTGTAGTTCTCAGAAGTATCGAGGTTCAAAAGACGTGTAATAGCAAAGTAAATGTAACACAGCCACTTCTGAAGGCTCTTGAACATTTCCGGAAGCATCAATCACCGCTGGCCAGATTTCCAATCAAAACTGACGTAACAAACGTATCTAAAGCAACGCCAATCAACGGTATAAACACCCCTGCGCAACAAATTTCATCGTGAATTTTATTCATTCTGAGCGATCACAATCTGCGATAGCTTGTTTTATTGTCACTTGCGAATCAACCTTCAACTTCGAGCTGTGCTGTTTGAAAATCAACATGGCTTACTCACAAAAACTTGCTATTACTCAAGAGGCTTTTCGCCTCGCCGAGGTACGTCCATTTAACCGTTTCCAGATCCTTTTATCCAATACCCGTTAAGCACAGATTTGCCAGCCTCAGGCAACAAAGTGCCGAAGGCTTCAAACAAACTAAAATAACAAAATAACAACTTCGTTGGTTAAAGTAAATAAGAATACAAACTTTACGAGTCGGAATTCGAAAATCGAGGAAGGAGAATTCCAATATCTTAATGATTCGAAGTTTGAGTTCGAAAAAATAACGATGGCCATTGTTCGAATTTCGGCTTTGCTGAAATGTTTTTGAAGAACTTTGAATAATAAATATTTGGAAGCTTTATGAAAATGGTTCAAAACTGGAAATTAAGGGAGCTAAAAGCAGTAGTAATAAAAAATAAATGAATGGGTAGGTGAATATTCAAGAATTATTTAGAAAAGTCTTTATAATTTTAGTTTTTTGGGCCTAAAAATCCAAAGAGAAAACCGGTTCGAACCGGTTCAGAATTTTTGTTTACGATTGAGTTGCTATGGACACAGTTGCATCGATCCAAACTGCTGCATCCATGCCAACAGCCTCGACACTAAAAATAGAACCGAGGTTGATTAGTGCCGTTATTCGCTGACCACTCATTTTGTTCTTTGGTGAATAAAGAATGCTTTTAAAGCGAGTAGACTTAGATAGACAAAAGAGGGTATTGGCTCAACAAAGCGTAATATGCATGATATGTTTAAAAAGAACAAACTATTGATTTACCAACACGACGCATCTTTGATCCACGAAAGAATATTAAAGATTTTTCTCCTATTTCGTAGAATTTTGGGCAAGAAAATCAGCAACGTCAAGTCCTCGAAATAGAGCTTGTGTCTGCTGAAAAGGTAAGTGATTCTTGCTTTGACTTGAATCTACTTCCTGAAAAATCTCCAGGAATTATAGATGAGTTAATTCTTGGAAACGAAATCGACCCAGAAGCGGCGTTGAACGAGCAATCGTGTGATGTTAGCTTGCTTGGTGATTTCGAGCTGTCAGAGGATATTGGTGGAGCAATGGCGAATATTGTGGATTGCAATACAGGTAACGTTATGCAGTATGGCATTAAAGGTAAGTCAGTTGCGTGTTTATTTAGAAATGAATGTTTATCAGGAGATGTGGAGACAAGAAATTACTCCACTATAACTGAAGACGAAGAGATGACCGAAGACTCAAAACAAGAGGTTGCTGATAGTAATGATGGTTTAGGAATGCTTTTAGATTTCCTGGGCTTGAAATATTCTAATAAAATGGGAGAGAGCTTAGTAGTAAGTGAGACTAGAAAGGAACCCGAAAAAGTCTGGGAAAAATTAGGTTATGATGAAACGAATGCATATGTAGATGATTTCTCTGATGAAAGAGGTAAGTTTGTTTCAGGAACTAAACTTGCAAAAAATAAAGGTGAGTCAATCGAGCTTTCAGGTGATATTAAGTTGTTGAAGATTGCCAAAAATATAGAGTCTCTTACAGAACCTCAACTGGAAACAGGTAGTGAAATGACTTCAAAAAACATCAATGGTTTTCGTGATTCTGAGGTTAATGATCTTAGTGACTCAGATTTTGCACGGATATTTGATAATTTTTGTGAGGATATCTCAATGGAAGGTAGGTCAGAATCCATAATTACACCGAATGGTATGGTAGGAAGTATTGACAGTGCTACGGTTACTTGTACAGAAAATCAACTGGATACAGGTAAAGGAGCTTCAGAAAAAGTTAATGGTTTTCATGATTCTCAAATCAACGATTTTGCTACATTTGATTTTGCATGGTTAATTGATAATACTTTAGGTAATCACCAAGTCAATGGAAACGCTATAGAAAGTATTGGGTCAGATTTTGCAATACCTATAGTCTCGGAAACAATCAATTCTGATGATGATTGTCTCGACGATCTTTACGATCCAGAATTTGCAGCATTGCTTGGTAAGGCCGGTAGTCAAGATGTCAATCTCGCCACTATAGAAGATGGATCGCAGGTGAGAGTAGATAGCCCTGTTTTAACCAGTAAGAACAATAACATCGAAGAGCAAGTTGATACAGGAAATGAAATATCAAAGATTCTAGATAAAATTTATAATTGTAATGAATTTGATGAAATTGATTTGGACTTCGTAGCATTGCTTAATAAGACTGGTAGTCAAGATTTCAATATTGCCACAATAGAAGATGGATCAAAGGTAAGAATAAATGGCCCTGTTTTAACCAATCAAATAAGCATCACAGAAGAGCAGCTTGGTTCAGGTAACGAAATATCAGAGATTTTAGATAAAGTTGACAATTGTAGTGAACTACAGGAACTAGATTTGGATTTCGCAGAATTATTCGACTATGTTTTAGGCAATGGGCAATTGGAAGCAAAATCTTCAAGTGGAGATGTGCAGTCTGTATTAACGCAAGAAAATAATAAAACAAGAAATATAAGCTCCATAGTTTTTGAAAATTTGCAATGTCTCGATGATTTTGATGTTAACGATGAAATTAATCTGAGTTTTTCACGATTGTTTGATAATGTTTTATGTGGTGAGAACTTAGACACAGATACCGCGAGTGATAATACGCAGTCTAAAGTGACACCAGAGCATTACAGTACAGGTAATCAATGCTCAATGATTTCGAGTGGTTTTGATGACTTTGATATTAACGAGCTTTTTGGTTCTGATTTTGCAACATTGACAGATAATACTTGTAGTGATCAATATAAGGGCGAGATCTCTATCAGAAATGCACCCCAGTGTACAATAACACCATATGTTCATGATAATAATGATAACGCAGTAACTTCTGATGTGACGGTAAGTGTAGATTCAGGCAAAGCAGATAAGAATTCACTCTCTGAAACTGAATTGGCAGTTCTTTCATTAGAAAATGATGTATATGACGGCAATGGACAATCTACTTTCATTAAACTAGATGTGAAATCACCTTATCCCTCTGGGCCTAGTTATCAAAGTTTTCAAATCATAAGTAGCGTTATTGAGGATGAGCATGATACTCCCTCCGAAATGGATTCTGTAGCAGGTAATACATCTAAAGACAATTTCGATTCGGAGAAATGTCTACAGGTAAGTTCTGATTTGGATTGTGATTGGGCTTCGAAAAAACCAAGGATATCAAAACGTCGTGCTGACAAGGCAGCAAAACAGGTTCGTACAGGTCCAAAAAGAAGACATGCTAAACAGGTAAGTAAAGTTCAGCATCCAGTTAAACAGGTTAGTGCAATACCCTCTGTTCATAAAAATACTGCAGATCGACAGAACATTCTGGTTCTTCCTGATATTGTCCCTAGTAACATGGAACAAGCTGAACAGGTAAGTTGTTCTGTAAATCCAGTTAAAAAGGTAAAGGTAGCTAAAAAACCTGCTAAACAGGTCAAGCCAGTTGATCAACCCGCTGAACAGGTAAATGTAATGTCAATAGCTGATAACTATATGGGTAACAACCAGGGTATACTAGTTCATGTTGATAATTTCGATTCAGTTTTAAAGTCTCGTATTCCAAAGACTGCAAAGGAATTTATTGAAGCAGCCAACGAGGTTGCTTTATATCTGGCTGAAAAGAAAGCCATGCTCAAAAAGGCATCACGGAAAAACGCAGCCAAACCAGGCACCGGACGCAAAAGAAAGCGTGCGAATGAACCATACGAATTAGAAGTTCCACTGCCAATTAGGATTTATTATTCAGCCGGGATTATTCCATGGGACGAGAAAAATAGAACCAGAGGTCCAGCAAATGATGCGCACTGCCAGGTAAGAATTCCGGATGAGGTGAAAGAGAAAGTTTTAAGGTATCGTAGATGGTATCCAACAATGTGTGATAAGCTTTATTGCTTTGAAAACCACACACCACATGTTACTGATTTAAAGCTGTTTGGCTGCTGGGAATGCATTAGGAAGTACTATAATGAAATTTATAAGTGGGGTGCTATGGACGGATACATCTATAGAAAGAAAGCATAAGATTTTATTTCTTGATCAATTTTATCTTCACTTAGGGATGTATCATCTTGATTAGAATTTAGAAATGATGTTTTGCTTCATTTAAAAACGTATATACAACATGTTAAGATATGATAATTACTGATAGTTGTTGAAATGTGGTAATGCTTTAGGTTATAACATAAAAAAATTTATAAGTGGACAGTTATAGATGGATATATTTTAAGAAAGAAGGCGTGAAACTTAATATCTTAATTAATGTTATGTTCACTTAGGCATATAAATGTTGATTAAAACTTTTGAAATTATACCATACTTATTACTAATTTGTAATTATTTGGTTGTTGGAAATCTTTTAGGAAATATTATAATGATGTTTATCAGTAGGCTGCTATGATAAATTCTATCTCGAGTAAGAAGGTGTAAGACTAAATATATAATATAGTTTTAAGATTATTTCATACTAAATACTTATCTATAGTTAATTTGTTGTTGAAAATCCTTTAGAAAATATTAGTATGAAACGTATAAGGCTGCTATGTGATGATATTTTTCGAAAAGAAGGTTAGTTAAAAAAGCCATTATTATTGTTAATTGTTACTTCATCATTTGAAAATGATCTAGTCAGGGTTAGGGTTCGTTAAAAGGTCTGGTCTATAGAATAAAGATAAGTAAACTATGTTGGTGTCATTTTTCTGCCACATGATAAAGATATTCATCGATTGAAATTGTTTATTTAGTAACTGATTAACAGTACCTGGGATTGCATCTAGAAGTATTGGAATGAATCGAAAGTAAGGCTGGGTTGAACAGTCTTGTTTATAGAAAAAATTAAAATAAACCAACTATTGATGCTTATTATTGTCATGAATAAACACGATACTTTTTCGGCGCGACGTAAGTATATGCAAGCATGATAAAAAAGTTATAACATTCGTTGTTTAGAATTCTTAGGCACTCTGATAGGCACAAACTATATCTACCCATTTTTCTTTTCGTCGATTAATCTTGCAGCAGTTTTATTCTCTTTGCTTGCACACAAACAATGTGTAACCGTACATCGTATGCCCAAGTGTACGAGTTGCTGCACAGCTAGTGTGGTGATAACCGGGAGGGCACATTGGATCTAATGATCATATCGATTAATCATATCAACTATGCGTTTCAAACTTGTACAAAATTGATACAGAATTGAGACGACGATAGTGTAAGCATTAATTAGGGATTTGAGGTAGGGTAATCTTCCTCTAGCATTGAGAGCTATGTTTTAATGCATTAAATTTTAACGTGGAGTTGCTCTCAGCAGTATTTTTAAAAATTCAAATCTGCAAGTTAAATAGAAAATTTAGTATAAAGTATAATAGATCAATTACAAAATCGCCATTGGAAAGAAACAATGAAAGACCTGGGAGGGAGATAAACTCTCTCTGAATTATTGACTATGGTCCCATTGATGTACTAGAGTAAAAACTTGATTAATGAATGCAAGCTTAGACCGTGAAGAAGCTGTTAATCCACAGAAGCATAGATTAACACGTTAGGAAGAGGATAGTTAGATATCGAGAATTCGATAATGAATTATTATATATATTCAAAGTATGTCATATTTTTATATAAATGCTTCTGACCATGAAAGGTGATTTCAACCGTCTACAGATTCTAAATGCGCAACAACGCTTTGGGCCCTCTGCACGCAATTTTTCAAAACTAATGCTAAGTGATTTCAATGGCCGTCAAATGATTTGAAAATACAGAGGCGTCATCAAGGTACACTAAACAGTTTCCCTAACGCAGACCACTAAGCAGAAAGCACAACATCGCTCGAGCAGTGGCGGTTTTAGGAACTGCGAGGCCTGGGGCCGAAAAAATTTGCGGGGCCCCTACCCCCGGTAAAAAATTTGGTCCTAATATTATAAAATTATTATCAAACATGTGCTTGATACATTGTAGAAAAACGAAATAATAAGTAAAACAAACAGTAAAGTAAACCTTATATATTTCATTATGAAGGAGAGAATTTTCTATCTTATGAAAGATGCGGGGCCCCTTTTTTGTAGAAAAAGTGCGGGGCCTGGGGCCATGGCCCCTCTGGCTCCCCCCTAAATCCACCACTGCGCTCGAGCGCCGAAACCGCGAAAGAGAGTTCACTAAAGTTAAGGGTACAGCTGAAAATTAAAATAAATCGCATTTTTTTGTAAAGGCTGGTTGTTCCTTGCTATTTTCAACGAGTGACTAGTACCGACTTGAAAAGACCATAGCACTAGAAATCACAGCCCACCCGTAATCAAAATACTTTCTGATAATACATTCTTGCAGTAATGAACGTAGCTTGCCCCCGTCAAAACAGTTTTGCTTATCATTCGAGATATTTGGGAGAATGAGAATGACCCGAATGGGACTCGAACCCATGACGACATCTAGATTCACACTTTAGTGTGTCAGCACTGTGCCAATGGGGCGATGAGGAACGTAGGCTATTTCATTCACACAAATTACACCACCACTCACCAAATCCAGAGACGAACCTATATGGGCTCTTTAACAACTTCACTGGACCTGCCAAAGGGTGACGACGTTCTCACACCAGGAGGACCATCGCAGTCCCACAACTTGATAGAGTTGCAGGAGTAAACTTGAGGAGAAGCAGGAGTAGGAAATTCAATGTACATAATTTGTGAGAACGAAAATAACCCTAGTAGGACTCAAACCCGCATACTCCAAATTTGTACTCTAGTGCGTTACGACTGCGCAACCGTAAAAAATTACACCACCACTCACCGAATTATCTCACAAATTATATCAATTGATTATCACAAGAACTTGTGCTTCTAGTTTTTCCCTATAAAACTGTAAAAAAGAATGCATTACATTAATATGGATAAGAATGAAATTTTGTATCCCAGTTAATTCGCGGAAGATTCTGCAAGCGTTTGTTCGTAAGGTGTCCTACCCTATTTGTTTATGATTTGCTGGTTTGCGATATCTGTGATATGCCTACGACAAGTATCATTATTTTAGCAGATTGTTTCTATTTTGATTTATACATAGTCACACTATGATTTACATAGGAAACTTTTGTCCGCGACAGTCTCTGGTTGGTGTTTCGCTATTTTTTAGCTGTTACATGCATAGCTACACGCATTTTTTATTATTCTATTCCCTGCAGATTGTCTGTTTGCTTTTCAACCTCGCATTTATTGTTTAGAAGACAATATTTTTAGGTCAAGCATAGAAATATGTAGTTCGGCATTCAATCTTTTGTATGTTTGCTTTCCAGATACAATAGGTCTGGAAATCTTTCAATTTGGTTTCGCTGCTGTTTAAAACCAGAACTCTGTCACGATGTATTTCTATTTGGACGCAGCAAGCAGCAAAGGCGTGGTGAAGTTTGACGTTTCGTTCGGCTGTCTAATCCCTTTCACCGGCCCGCCCACAACCAAAACATTGTATCACGTTTCCTTCTTTTTTCATTTCATGTCGGGGATTTTCCGTCTCTGTCATGGACATTAAGTGCACTGGTTGGCGGAGAAAATATCTTAAACATTTTTCTCTAACCCCAAACTATTTACGATGCTATGGAAATGCAACTTTGGCCACTGCATTTGAAATCCCAAACTTGGGGCCCCGATGATGAGAGAACACCGCCTTTGGGCAATGGCAAATTTTATATTTGTGACAGCTTATAAATCTGAGGGACCTCGCTAATTTTGTCTGAAGCATGAATTAACATTGCATCACATTAGTGTGGAATGTCTGTGGATCTGCCATCCCATGATGTGTTACAGTGCAGTTCTTGCGTGCCTGTGTATACCCAATGCTTTTGCGTGCCTCTGATAGTTGTTGATAGTTGATAGGCACACACGCTTACTATCTTCGCAAGGTATGGGTTCATGTGCAAAGCACAAAGGGCCCACTGAATAGGTAAACTAATCGAGCAGTGCAAAACTGGTCCTTCTCTCAATGTGACCACACCTCGTGATTCCTTTTGCCTTTTTGCCTGGAATTACAGAGAGCTGGCTAATTCTCTCCTCAAACTTTATGACAGGTCTGAAGGTGGTTTCGAACCCTGGACCCTTCGAAGAAGGGACAAGTGTTCTAACCACTCGGCCATCCCCTCAAAAACATGGACACTTGCCGTTCGTTTCATAGAACCTCTCAATGCTTCACAATATGGTCCCAAAGCTGGAGCACGATATTTAGATAAATGAGATCAACCAAGAATCGATCAATTTGTCCATCTCTTTTTTATTTCAAATATATTCAATGTTTGTATTTATATAGCATCCAAAAAACATACTAATTCAAACCAAATACTATATACCAAATGAAGATTAAAACCTACATTACAAAAAACACTTTAGAAGCATTTCATTGCCTTGGTGCAAATATGGCACATGCAACTTTTATCCCCCCGTGTCCTTACGCAGGATGCATGGCACACCTTTTTTTTACGATTTTCCCACGTATGAAAGATTTTAATTATTCTCTGTTTTGTAAGTCTCTAAGTTATGTATCGTGTTTGCTCCCCCTCTTTATAAAAGTCGTTCAAACGCTAAATTAGGAGGCAATAGGTAAAGTTGAATATGACCTTAGAGTTAAAGAGTACTTGAGATTCTACTTCACAATTGTTCTGACGTCACATAGGAGTCACATTGAGAACGCATGCACTAGTCACCAAGCGCCAGTTGCATGTCGAGTTTTCCAAGCATCATTACGCACGCGGTATTCTATGAAGAAAAGTGAAATTTTTATCAAAATCGCATCATGGAAAAGGACGAATTAGATGTAGAGCTTGGCACTTAGAGAAGAAGAGGAAAGTATGGCTGAAAAACACGTGAGAATGATCTCCCTTTTGACGGCTATGAATGAAAATATGCAGACAATGGGCAAATCGCTCAAACGCCTTCATGAAGGGCCTAACAGGCCTAACTTTGGCAATGCAGAAGCTGCAAAAAAGCCAAAAAGGTGTTCAGAGGCAACGGCCTCAATATCAGATGACACATTGCTTGATGAAATATCAAGACACCTTGAAGGGGAGGAAGAAACTTCTGGACCCCTGCCAGCCAAGCTGGCAGAGATTATTGAAAAGAGGTGGCACAATAAACCCCTCAAATAAGTTGACAGAGAAGCTAGAGAAATATCTCAAGCCAGAGAACTGCAAAAAACTTGCAACTCCAAGGGTCAACAAAAATATTTGAACCAAACTGGGCAGAGAGGTCAAAAGCAGAGACCTAACATATTCCCAGCCACAACAAACACTCGCAACTGCGGGAAGGGCTATTGCCCAGTCAACAGTTATGCTTCTGGAAGCCAGAGCGAAAAATGTGCAGCCAAAAATAAGTGATCTTATTACAATAAATACTGACATACTGGCTTTATTGGGTCACGCAAGTGCGGACCTTGCACAACTCAGACGAGATAACATACGTCTGTCATTGAGTGAGGATTATGTTTCCCTCTGTTCGCCACAAGTCCCTGTGACAGAATTTCTCTTTGGGGATGAAGAGGATTTGCAACAGAGAGTTAATGATATAACAGCCTCTAACAAAATAAGCAAAACAACCACCAAAAAAGACTTGGCTTCTAAACATTACCATGGCCAGAACCTGTACAAACAGTCAGGCAATAAGTCTTTTTTAGGCCAGGGCTACCCGGAACGGAACCACAATCCACAGAGGCAGAACATGTGAAAGAATCAGTCCTCCAGAGGACGAGGAGGAAGGGTGATGAGCAACAACTCACCACAACAACCATTGAAGTCCAATACGAAATACTGAATAACTTGCAAGTAAGTAATTTTGAACAGCAAGTTGACGTTTTAATAAAATATTTAGAGGCTAGACAAACTAATTTTGAAGGTGAATGCATCTCCTCCTTCTTGCCTTTGTGGGAAAGCCTCACCAAGGACCCCGAAATACTGCAGATTGTGTCAGGGTTACCTATTGAATTTGATGAAACAGCTTTCCAAATGGAAAGTATTTCAACTAATACCTTAATTCAGAACCAACTTGCAGTTGATAATGAAATTGAGTCATTGATCAAAAAGAAAGTTATCAAACTTGACTCTAAAGAACAGGGTGATTTCATTTCACCAATCTTTTTGAGACCTAAGACAGATGGTACATTCAGAATGGCACTAAATCTGAAGAAACTGCACAAATTTGTCAAATACCATCATTTTAAAATGGATACAGTTTGGACAGCCATTAACATGATGAAGCCAAACCGTTTTATGGCATCTATTGATTTGAAGGATGCTTACTATTCGGTTCCAATTGACCAAGAACACCAAAAATTCTTAAAGTTTCTTTGAAGGGGCAAATACTATAAATTCCAGGCTTTCCCAAATGGCCTCGCCCTTTGTCCTAGAAAATTCACCAAACTACTGAAACCAGTTTATGCTTTTCTACGCAGTTTGGGACATTTATCAGTAGCATACATTGATGACTCATATTTACAAGGTGCTACATATAATGAGTGTCTTCAAAATGTAATAGACACTATAAAAATATTCGACAGCCTTGGGTTTGTTGTTCACCCATCCAAGTCTGTGCTCAAACCAGAGCAAAGAGTCACCTTCCTTGGTTTTGTACTTGATTCTATAAAAATGCGAATATATTTAACTACCAAGAGGGCAACTAGCATATGCTTGTTGAAAAATCCAAAACCTTCCATAAGGGATCTCGCAAGAGTAAATAGGTTGATAACAGCTAGCTTCCCAGGGGTCATGTATGGACCATTGCACTACCGTGCATTAGATGTCAACAAAACCAGGGCATTAAAACATTCAAAAGGGAATTTTGAATCTGTTGTGATTTTGTCAGAAAATTCCATCCAAGAACTCCATTGGTGGTCTGAGAATGTGTTAGATTCATACAATGAAATTTCACATGGAAACCCACAAATTGTCATCACTAGTGATGCCTCAAAAATTGGCTGGGGATGTACATGTGGGGAACAGGAAACAGGGGGAAACTGGACCCCCCAGGAAGCCTTGTCCCATATCAATGTCTTAGAACTTTGTGCTGCATACTTTGCACTTAAAACATTAGCTGAAACAATATCAAATAAACACGTAAAACTCATGGTAGATAAAACGACAGCTGTATGTTGCCTAAACCAAATGGGCACCAGCCACTCGTATGAGTGCAATGAACTCGCACAAAAAATTTGGCAATTTTGTATCAGCCACAATGTGTGGATTACCACTGCGCATATTCCAGGCAAAGATAATATAGGCGCAGATGCAGAATCACGGAAAAATAGGAGAGAAACAGAATGGGCATTGAATAATGATATCTTTTCAAACACAATCTATCGGGTTAATGTGCATTCAAATATTGATTTGTTTGCATCTAGGATCAATCATAAGATAAAACCTTATGTTGCATTTAGGCCAGATCCAGGTGATGTGGCTGTTAATGCCTTCTCCTTACCATGGCATCAATACAAATTTTATGCCTTTCCACCTTTTTGTATTATATTAAAAACCTTACAGAAAATTGCTCAAGACAGAGCAACAGGTCTGATGGTTGTGCCTCTTTGGCCAGCACAATCATGGTGGCCGTATTTTACAAATATGTTAATTGATCACCCTATATGCTTGCCTAGGAAAAAACAGACACTATGGCTGCCAGCAGAACCTCAAAGGATACACCCTCTGCACAAACAGCTGACACTACTGCTATGCCATTTGTCAGGGGACTGCTGCAAGGTAGAGGACTTTCAGAAAATGCTGCAAACATCATCCAACAATCATGGAGACCTGGTACCACAAAGCAATACAAATCATACCTACTTAGATGGGAAAACTATTGTCGTGAGAAGAAAATTGATTCACTTGCTGGAACTGTGATTGATGGCATTAATTTCTTGGGAGAGTTATATCAAGAAGGATTATCTTATAGCTCAATAAACACTGCACGCTCAGCACTTTCTGCAGTAATATCAATTGCAGGAAATGTGAATTTTGGCAACAATGCCATGGTTACTCGATTTATGAAAGGTGTATTTTGCTCCAGACCCTCGCTGCCTCGGTATACGGAAATATGGGATGTGTCATTGGTACTCCGTTATATTAAGAAGTGGCAACCGTTAGCAAGTATTGATCTAAAAACACTGACGTTAAAACGGTTACATTGATGGCGTTAACATCCGGCCAGAGATTGCACATTGCAAAGTATCTACCAACACTATCAGCAGATGGTTTGAGGAAGTTTTGAAAATTTCAGGGATAGACACGTCAATCTTTACAGCACACAGCTTCAGAGCTGCAGCCTCATCAGCAGCAAAATCATCAAATGTTCCAATTGATAAGATCATGGCTATTGCGGGATGGCAAAGTTCAGAAACATTCAGAAAGTTTTATGACAAACCTATTATTACTGATAAAGGAGGTTTTGCTAACAGCATTTTTTGATATGTTATGGAGATAGTTATGTTGTGAAACAAATTGCATTACTCCATGTCCACCTGCTTTAAAATCTCAATGTGACTCCTATGTGACGTCAGAACAATTGTGAAGTAGAATGAACAAATTGAACGAGACTTACCTGAAAGGGGAGTTGAAGTTCGATTGTGATTCTACGAACAATTGTTCAGGAACATAGGAGTCACCCACCCTTTTCCTTTAATAAGTGTGAATAACCCACCCGAAACAATAGATATTACGGTGGACATTTCGCTCTTTAAAAACTGGCGCTTGGTGACTAGTGCATGCGTTCTCAATGTGACTCCTATGTTCCTGAACAATTGTTCGTAGAATCACAATCGAACTTCAACTCCCCTTTCAAGTAAGTCTTGTTCAATTTGTTCATTCTACTACTATTTTTTCGGCTATGTTTCCGACTTTTCTGTCGCTTGCATTAACTCTCACTTGTCAATTCATGCTGCCCTAATTTCCCGTCAAATATCCAATTTCTTTTTGATTGTGGATAGAAAATATGCTTTCTATCTTCAAAATATAATTTTGTGACGATAAGTGATGTTGACTACTCCCTGTTATATAGATTTGGCGTCGTTGGCATAGCATCAGCCGTCCCTTACAACAAGTTGAGATGGTATGGACATTTTGTCACAATGAAGGCAGCATTAGACAAGCTGATGGTAGATGAAAGGTATGGTCGTGGTAGGCCAAAGAGAAGCTAGGCTGATAATGTACGGGACAATCGTAAAGCTTTGAAAATAACTAATATCGATCCAATTTACAGACTTCTGCTGTGAAGGAAAGGAAGAAATACAAACTTTGTTCGACCCCCTTCAAGGAGAAACGTCACCTAAAACAAATTATCATGATAATGACAAAGATTTTTGTACAAGTCACGCATTTAATTTTTTTAAAAAACAGTAATTTCACCAAAGTCCCCGGTAATTATAAGTATGACGGCTCTTGATCAATCATCTACGGTAGATTCAGGTCGATTTCTAATTAATTACTCACCTCTCCATCCAAACAATGATTAAATCTCTGACATGCAGAAAAATTTAAACTTCACGTCACTACGCTCGCTTCTTGTTTTTCTATCTTATCTCATGTATGTGGAAGACACTTTCACGACTGATATTGGAGTGTTCTAGATTTCTAATGATTTTTCTAAGTTTTGCAAATAAACATTTTTTTTCATTTCATTTCATTTCATATATATTTAAAGTTGGTAAATACATAGTAATAGTAATTTCTGGAAATACTGATACTAATTAAAACCAACTGTCAACCTAAAATTAAAACTTAATTACAACAAATATAAAGACAATTGTGGAGAAATTAAAACGATCCTCTTGGCCTATGTGCAGATATGGCACGTGCAATTTTTGCCATCCCAGTGGCGTATTTCTTTCTTAAATTTTTTTATTGTACTTACCCCTTTTACATTGTCCTTGAGACTGTTCCATAGCAGACTTTCTTTAAAAGAAAGTGAGCTTGTTCCAAACATTAGAGACTTTGCAGCAGGGAGCTTACACAGATCTTTTTTACGTAAATTGTACGGTAAATCCTTTTTTATAAAGAATTCTGCCATGTATGCAGGATTTAAATTATTCGATGTTTTGTAAATTTCTGTCATAAGGGCTTGTAAATTCTTTTGGTGTATCGTTTTTGCTCCGCTTTTCTCTAAAAGTTGTTCGAACGTAGATTCATAATCATCGTATAACACTCTCAGGGCCCTTTTGTGTGATTTATTTATCTTATGATTTGCAGCTTTGCTGCAAAATAACCAAATTAGGGGGCAGTAAGTAAAATTCGATATTACAACTGAGTTAAAGAGGACTTGTGATTTTTGTATTCCAAGGTATGGTCTGACTCTCCGAAAAGCACTTACTTTCTGGTTTACCTTAGTACATATTTCTTTGACATGTGTTTCAAAAGTCAATTTTCTATCAATATTTACACCCAGGAGTTTTACTTCTTCGTTTTGTGAACGTTTCGTTTAGAAACATATTTCGCTCGCTATGCTCGCAAAAGCATTTCTTGTACAAATCACAAATTATTATTATTATTATTATTATTATCTATAGTTTTACAATTAAAATCGAACGGTGGTAGACTAACATCATCCACCATTAAAAACATTAACTTACGGAGACAGTTGAACAAACGTGGACCACAGACACTGAAGCTATTGTGATTAAGTGTCCGCACCGTCGCAGTTGCTGTTGTCTTTGTCACAGGGACAGTGCAGGTTCTACCATGTCTGGCATTATTGATGTAATGCCAAAATTAGGGACCAAGTTTTGTAGAACTTTCCACACATACAAAATTTGATATCTTTCTCTACGGCGTTCTAAAGAGAAGATCTTTAGCTTCACTAGTCTTTCCTAATGTTTTCCGTCTAGATTGAATATCTTTCTGGTGAAGATCCTTTGAAATGATTCAATTCTATAGATTTCAGAATTTTTGGTTGAGCTCCAAAGCTGAGAACAATATTCAATCCTCGAGAGAACAAGTGATTTCCACAGTGTTATCATCAAATCCTTAGATTTTGACTTAAATGATTTCAGTATCAATCCTGTTGTCTTATTTGCTATTCGATGACACGGTTTATGTGGCCACTAAAAGTAGCATCATTGCTCATAATCACTCCAAAGGTCTCTAACAGAGTCTTTCTGGTCAATTATTGTTCCAATACTAGATAGGTAGCTCGTAAGGGTCTTGAGAGTTCGTCCTTACCCACCTTAGCTCCTCGAACTTTTGCCCATTGAGCTGAATATTGTTAGAACTAGCCCACTCATAAATATTGAGCAAATCCCTTTGAAAATTCGATGTATCTGATACATTTTGGACCTCACTGACTACACGTGTATCATCAGCAAAACTTTTTAACATGGAGAGCATTAGACATGGATCTATATCCTGCATGAGTATGTTGAAGATCAGAGGGCCCAAAACGCTTCCCTGTGCTACACCTGATACGAATGGTGACGGACTTGAGTAAGCACCGTCCACTACCATTGTTTTGTGTTCGGTCGTTGAGAAAGGATGATGTCCAGTCATAAAGCTTAACAGTGATGCCTAGACAGTTGATCTTGCCGAGGAAACTCATAAATCCACTTTATCGAAAGCCTTGGTAAAGTCAAGGTAAACAACATCCACAGTTTTGCCTTCTTTGAGTAATGAAAATATCTGATCAGGATTTTGCCCTGAAATAAAGCAGTCGTGTATCTTTACATCTTATCATCATTTTGTTTTTGTATTTGTCTTACAATTTAATCAATGCCTCAGCTTCCCAAAAAACTAACCAACCAAGTTTAGAGCTCGCAGAGCAAATCGCCTTAACTATTACAAAAATCTTTTAAAAATTGCTGCAGAAATATCTTGAAATTCATTAGAAAACTTTAATCAATCTTTTCTAATTTGCAGCGATAATTTGTGGATTCTCAAACTCTCTTAGTTTTATTGATATTTTTGATTTTCGCATTTTCTTTTACAGGTGCAAATATTCAAGGTCTCGTATGAAAATATAATTTGGTTTGGAATTCAGTGTACCTGAAAGCAAATGTTGTACAAATATCGTTTACCCTGTATAGCCGTTTCCAGTATTGCTGAGTTGTGGAGTCGTGTTTGTCCATTAAAAACCCTAAAGCAAGGTGAGGGAAATGAGTGGATTTACGCATACGATTTCGTTTCATATTCGTTGCAAAATTTTCAGTATAATTCGAAAAATTTACAAACGTCTCTCAATAGTTGTTGATCGTCCGAAATTTATCCAGTCGTTGTGAAAACCCTTTCAGAATTGTAGCAAGCTCGTTTCATATTCGTCACTAATTGTTTCCAGCAATTTGGAAATATTTGTCTATTGTTTCTTAAATCGTTGTGCATGTAATACTCCGGTATTTCTGCTGGGTATCATTGCAGACATCAGGACTACATCGAGCACACAAACTTATCAAAACTTCAACGTAGCAATAATCACATTCCTATTCACTAAACTGTATCTTAGGTTTGCGAATCCTTGTCTGTTCAGGAGTATATGCGAAGAGCGAGTGACTCACATTGTGTACTTGTCATCATACTAACCATGTACCTGTCATCATATACCTGTACTTACAAACAACCACATGACATGATATGACGTCATGGGAGTGAAATATAATATTTCATGGTTGGGTTTCAATATTATTGCAATTTTGCATCAAATTCGTTGGAAATCGTTTCAATTGGTAACGATGATCTATAGACAGTCCCTTGCTCACACCATAATTCTGTTTTATTCAACAGTGAACCAACTGCAAGTTCTGCTGGAAAGATACCTCAACAGCCAAGCGTTCTTCCATGCAAGCATTGCCTTATTGCAGTGGTTTCGTAAATTCACCAACAATAACCGATGTACGTTAAACGTGAAAACCATCACCTAGCACATGAATAAATGAATAAATATATGAATAAATGAATGAATACGATGAAAAGAAGTCATTTCCAATAGACGCACATTAGGAATTTTGGAGAGAAATCTTTGGGCCTTGGCCATCGTTACAAATTACATTGCTAACCCACCACTTGGAAACTTAATTGTTAGACACTGTAGCCTGCCAGATAGTAGAGCATGGTTTAAAAATTCAGATTGTTTCAGAAAATGATATTGATTGAAAAGATTTAGTATTTTATGCAAATAAATTGGCCGTCCTGTTGAACATATTTTGAATTCTTCACCTACTTCTTCTCAACCAATGAAAGACTAGGTAGCCTGGTTTTGCAATATTCAATTTCTGAGAGGAGGGTAGCACTGTATTCCATGTTTATTTTGTTACAAAACTGCTTGACATAGTCGGTTAACCTGCATTTAGCCACATCGAGCCACACCGAGCTACTAAAATTTGTTTTTTACTTTTGGTAGGCATATTTACTGAATTTGCACCTCAGTGTGCTCGCAGGCAGGGCGTCCGACGGTATCTGAAAAGTGGGGGAGCCAAAGTTTCATACAAAAAATACCAATTACGTAGGCTCGCATGCAATGACCGTAAGGCTGGGGGTCCGAGGGGCGCTGTAAGCCCCCGGAAGCTTATGAGATTTTGTCATCTTTGAGCCCTTAAAATGGCTTAAGATGCTGAGAATTCTCCTTGTGCGCTATAATAGAAAACACCACAAATAGACATACAGCTTCCGAATATCCACCCATTAGCAGGAACAAATGACAGTCCGCAAGCTCTAAATTTGAATGAATTGTGTTCACGTTTACCGAAACATCATTTTTTTCCTAGAACAAAATGTGCCTTTTTAACTTTCTAACTAATTCAAGATGATGATGACATTCTCAAATAACATGAAAAATGAAATCTGCAATTTCTCTCGTTTTGGTGAGAACTTGACCAGCACACATATCTCTCCAACAGTCCTAATGGTATTATTTAGTATCTTCCTTGTTGAGGCAAGATCCTTCACAGCTAAACTCAATGAATGGCCATGGCAATGTGTGACTAAGGCTTTGGGCTGCACAGCAGAAATTTGGGTTGCAACACCTGACTTTCTACCCAGCATGTTGCTTGCCCCGTCATACGTTTGCCCTCTGCAGTCAGCCAGGGACAGCTGCATCCTAAGCAGTGCATCTTTAATAGTTGGCACAATAGTATTGCTTTTGATGTTGTCGATTTCGTAAAATCCTAAGAAATCTTCATTGATTTTTAGGCCTGAGTCAACTGAACGGACGCAAAACGATGTCCGTGTATTCGTCATACATTATTGCGAAGAACCCGTTTTTTCTGACGGCATCTAACTTTTTGGAAACGACTTGATTGGCCATGATTGATAACAACTCATTTTGAAAATCAGTATGAGTATACTTCGTCTTGTTCTCTCTGTTCTCCAGCAATCTTTCAGCGATGCATGGGTCATCTTTGCCTCTCAATAGCATTAACTGGGTAAAATTATCATTCTGCTGTTGCTTGTTTCCTTGAAAGGCCATACCTTGTCTACCAAGAAATTGTACACACTTCATGATTTTGTAGAAATAACGACGTTCTTCTAACCTTTATTTGACCAGGTGATCGTTTTGTCATTTCCACAACGTCTCCACATTGAGGGGCAATCACGTGGAAAGAAAGAGCCGTTTTATTCCATAATGACGCTTGATTCTCCTCAAAACATTTTGGAGCTTATTTCCATGAACAGAACCCCCGAGATATGAAGGCGAATTCCTTCATCTTTTCACTCTTTAAATTACCTTTTTTTCTTCCGTTGCCCAAATGAAGCACAAGACAGAGTGACTTTCTTCATCATAATGCAGCCACTTCTAAGAATCGAACCAGGATGATTGGCATGACCTCTCTCTTGAACCAAACTTTGTTTTTGGGAACTTAAATTTTTTCCCCGGATGACATGCTTTATCTCTTACGACTATAGCCGTTGACTCCTTGTTTGAATTCGATGGAGATGCAGATGTAACGGAATGATCTGGATTTTCCGACTCGACGATCGATTCATTCTTAGCAGCTAATCAATCTGAGTCATCTCTGTGCGCTTTTGCAAAGAGTCCGTAATTTTTCTTGATTTTGACATCCTGACAATGAAAATTTTAAATCTAAAAACATCTTAAAGCTGGTATTGTGCATTAAATTTGTTTACTTCGTTTACTTTTGTGTAAGACTGCTACTGCAATCAGTGGTGTGGCGAAAGGGGGCAGAGGTGGACACTTGCCCCGGGCGCCGGGTCTAAATGGGCACTAAATCACCAAATTTGGAGGTAAAAATCAAGATTTGAGAGGAAAAACCCCCTGAATACCGACTATAATGTCTCTAGGGGACGCTAAAATTATGCTTGCCCCGGGCATCAATCATGCTAGCTACGCTACTGATTGCACTGCACTTTCTTATAAATGAGCGCGTAACATGGTAAGAGTTTTAAATCTCGGCAGATTTATTAAAGTGCACGTTTTTCAAAACTTAAATTTATGCGGATAACGCACTGATGTGGGACTGATCCCTTGAGTTGCCAGCTTATGCATTAGAAAAAAGTGTGTTAAATCTCACAACAATGTAATGTCAACGCTACAGCCATGTTTCTTGTCTACCTTATAACACCAAACTAAACCACATACCTATTTAAGCCACACAACAAAGAAATCGTCTTAATTAAACGCGGCTCAATTAATCTATACACATTTTCACAGTATAAATAATACACATTTTTCACAACTTAGGTACATTACGGGTTACTTTCATCTAATTCTGAATACTTTTGACAAGTTCTAGGTGCTTTTATCCAATACTAAAGATACTTTTAAAAAGTACTGAATCTTTTCTGTAAAAGTTTTGCTGGGGTCCCTCTGAATCATGAATATACCTTTAAAAACAAAATCTAACTTCTGGAAGGCCTCCTCCTCACTCCTTTCCTTTACTCTGTGATACTAGTCTAAGGCATTATAAAAAAATTGTAAACAAATTTTATAACAGCATAATTCGCAAAAAAATTGGGGAGGGCAATGCCCCCCCCCCGGCCCCCCCTTCGTCGAGGCCCTGGCAGAGAGCTAAAAGAAGAGATGGGGGTTAAATTTGATCTTCATACAATACAGCAATGCTCGTATGTTGATATTCCACACCTTGAGAAAAATATAATTTTCTTATTTGGTTCATAGAACATTAGATCATGGCTTTAGTAATTGGCAGTATAGTGTGTCCTTTCCATATGAATGACCTTAATATTTACTGCCCATGCGTGAACATCAATCCACAAGTACAAATAAATTTTAGAAGAGTTGGATTAAAATTTCACAACATTCAATGGTAAGACCGTACTTACTAGGATCATTTCTGTAGTACGCGTTCCGTCTTTGTTCTCAAACACAGACAACACTTGCAGCCACGATGAAGAGACAGAGCGTTCCTCCCTGAACAAGAAGTAAGGCAAAAGTAATATCTCTTGATATTTGCTTATGTCGATTGATGATTGCTCCTGCGGTACTTTAGTTACTACAAAACGGGAGTTGCGCATTCTGAGTGGTTTATTAACAGTGAAAAAAAGTTGTGAACGGAAGAGCTTTGTTCTGCAAAGGCTATGCATCTATGACAAAGCTAAAATTTTTGGTTTTCTCTGGAAATAAAGGCACGGTATAGCGAGTCACCTTGCTTGCCAACCGAATGACTACCACTGTCAGCATTTGGATGACACGATATGGTCGAAGCAGCTCTCCTCTAGATGTGTTTCCTTTGAAGTTGAGTTTTCCTGGTCCGAGGGTCATAGTGTCCCCAAAAAATCGGCTTTTTAAGTTGTTTTCTATAAGGTTGCTTGAATTTGCATCGGATTCTACTAATTTTAAGTGGAGAGTTCCGTGAAGCAAAACAAAATGAAATTATAGCAAGAGTTTAAGCTTAGTGCAACCTTGATATTGCTGTTGAACATCAAAACAAGGAAAGGATTTTGCAATGGCACGCGACATCGTTCGTGAACTCGGAAATCATTTAACTTGTGCAGAAACCATTTCAAGAGAAGTCCAGAGCTAATATGTCATGAAACCAAAAATCACCCTGACTTCACGAGACCACACAGGGGCGGATCTAGGGGGGTACTAAGGGTGCTCGAGCACCCCTCAATTTTTACTAAATAACCTTTTTATAATCAGCTTTCGTGTGACGTCACACGGACCCAATCTAAAGAAAACTTTTTTCGTTTTTTCTCGGCGAGTTTCAACTTTGGAGGCTTATTGTGAGAATAAGGTTAGAGATATCAAAAAAATGATTGCAAATTCGTTCTTTTCAGGTCAGAATTGGTCTATTCATCCAATAAAAATATTTCACTGGATTGGCTCTTTAAGATCAAATTGATAAGATGACAAAGTGGAATGGCAAGTTGATTATAACCATCTTTAATCAAAGTGGCAGGTATATCATCAGGACCAGTGGCTTTTGATAAGTTTAGAGACCTCAGCATCTTTTCTATGGTTAGAGTTGTGGTAGGTTTGAAATTGAACGAGTACCTCAAATCAATATGACTGGCAAGTTGATGATTCTCAAAGGTTTTCCAGATTCGGTTCTGTAATGAACTTGAGCTAAAAGAAGAGACCGGAGTTAAAGTTGATCTTCATGAAATATAGCAATGTTCGTATGTTGATATTCCACACCTTGAGAAAGAGATAATTTTCTTATTTGGTTCATAGAACATTAGATCATGGCTTTAGTAATTGGCAGTATAGTGTGTCCTTTGCATATGAATGACCTTAATATTTACTGCCCATGCGTGAACATCAATCCACAAGTACAAATACATTTTAGAACAGTTGGATTAAAATCTCACAACATTTCATGGTAAGACCGTACTTACTAGGATCATTTCTATAGTACGTGTTCCGTCTTTGTTCTCCAACTCAGACAACACTTTCTGCCACGATGAAGAGACGGAGCGTTCCTCCCTGAGCAAGAAGAGAGGCAAAAGTAGTATCTTTTGATATTTGCTTATGTCGATTGATGATTGCTCCTGCGGTACTTTAGCTACTACAGGACGGGAGTTGCGTATTCTGAGTGGTTTATTAACAGTGAAAAAAAGTTGTGAACGGAACAGCTATCTTCTGCAAAGGCTGTGCATCTATGACAAAGCTAAAATTTTTGGTTTTCTCTGGAAATAAAGGCACGGTATAGCGAGTCACCTTGCTTGCCAACCGAATGACTACCACTGTCAGCATTTGGATGACACGATATGGTCGAAGCAGCTCTCCTCTAGATGTGTTTCCTTTGAAGTTGAGTTTTCCTGGTCCGAGGGTCATAGTGTCCCCAAAAAATCGGCTTTTTAAGTTGTTTTCTATAAGGTTGCTTGAATTTGCATCGGATTCTACTAATTTTAAGTGGAGAGTTCTGTGAAGCAAAACAAAATGAAATTATAGCAAGAGTTTAAGCTTAGTGCAACCTTGATATTGCTGTTGAACATCAAAACAAGGAAAGGATTTTGCAATGGCACGCGACATCGTTCGTGAACTCGGAAATCATTTAACTTGTGCAGAAACCATTTCAAGAGAAGTCCAGAGCTAATATGTCATGAAACCAAAAATCACCCTGACTTCACGAGACCACACAGGGGCGGATCTAGGGGGGTACTAAGGGTGCTCGAGCACCCCTCAATTTTTACTAAATAACCTTTTTATAATCAGCTTTCGTGTGACGTCACACGGACCCAATCTAAAGAAAACTTTTTTCGTTTTTTCTCGGCGAGTTTCAACTTTGGAGGCTTATTGTGAGAAAAAGGTTAGAGATATCAAAAAAATGATTGCAAATTCGTTCTTTTCAGGTCAGAATTGGTCTATTCATCCAATAAAAATATTTCACTGGATTGGCTCTTTAAGATCAAATTGATAAGATGACAAAGTGGAATGGCAAGTTGATTATAACCATCTTTAATCAAAGTGGCAGGTATATCATCAGGACCAGTGGCTTTTGATAAGTTTAGAGACCTCAGCATCTTTTCTATGGTTAGAGTTGTGGTAGGTTTGAAATTGAACGAGTACCTCAAATCAATATGACTGGCAAGTTGATGATTCTCAAAGGTTTTCCAGATTCGGTTCTGTAATGAACTTGAGCTAAAAGAAGAGACCGGAGTTAAAGTTGATCTTCATGAAATATAGCAATGTTCGTATGTTGATATTCCACACCTTGAGAAAGAGATAATTTTCTTATTTGGTTCATAGAACATTAGATCATGGCTTTAGTAATTGGCAGTATAGTGTGTCCTTTGCATATGAATGACCTTAATAATTACTGCCCATGCGTGAACATCAATCCACAAGTACAAATACATTTTAGAACAGTTGGATTAAAATCTCACAACATTTCATGGTAAGACCGTACTTACTAGGATCATTTCTATAGTACGTGTTCCGTCTTTGTTCTCCAACTCAGACAACACTTTCTGCCACGATGAAGAGACGGAGCGTTCCTCCCTGAGCAAGAAGAGAGGCAAAAGTAGTATCTTTTGATATTTGCTTATGTCGATTGATGATTGCTCCTGCGGTACTTTAGCTACTACAGGACGGGAGTTGCGTATTCTGAGTGGTTTATTAACAGTGAAAAAAGTTGTGAACGGAACAGCTATCTTCTGCAAAGGCTATGCATCTATGACAAAGCTAAAATTTTTGGTTTTCTCTGGAAATAAAGGCACGGTATAGCGAGTCACCTTGCTTGCCAACCGAATGACTACCACTGTCAGCATTTGGGTGACACGATATGGTCGAAGCAGCTCTCCTCTAAATGCGTTTCCTTTGAAGTTGAGTTTCCCTGGTCCGAGGGTCAAAGTGTCCCCATAAAATCGGTTTTTAAGTTGTCTTCTTTAAGGTTGCTTGCATTTGCATCGGATTCTACTAATTTTAAGTGGAGAGTTCCGTGAGGCAAAACATAATGAAATTATAGCAAGAGTTTAAGCTTAGCGCAACCATGATATTGCTGTGGAACATCAAAACGAGGAAAGGATTTTGCAATGGCACGCGACATCGTTCGTGAACTCGGAAATCATTTAACTTGTGCAGAAACGATTTCAAGAGAATTCCAGAGCTAATATGTCATGATACCAAAAATCACCCTGACTTCACGAGACAACACAGGGGTGGATATAGGGGGGTACTGAGGGTGCTCGAGCACCTCCCAATTTCCACTAAATAACCTTTTTATGATCAGCTTTGATAACTCTGTATTATTGTTTTTAATCATCTTTAGGAGGCCCATGATTATGTTCTTAACATCTAAAGTTCTGATTCTTCTTGCAATCTATAAAAGTCTTGCAAAATAAATTCAACGTCCGTTATTGTCACAGTTTTTGAGTCCTATCATCTAATGATTTAAATATCCAAGTTTTTAGTCCGTGTATTAATCTTCCATCTTACTTAAATGCAAGACTTGAGCGGGAGCATCCAAAAGTGCTCTTAGCCAATAAGAATCGCCCATTAGGGTTCTCAAGAGTTGCTCCATAAAGTATACTAAAGATACAAAGAAACCACATAAATTTTCATTGATAAGGTGTTACCGATATTCGGATTAAAAGTTTAGAGAGCTAACCATTACACCATAAACACTAGTTCTGTGCTGTATTTGAATGAAAAAATTCAGACCTCTATGAAATATGATAAAGGAATAACGAAGCAGCTTACTGTGTTTTAGATTAAATAGTTTTCCATTAATGTTGCTGGAACAAGTTTCGAATATCCTAAAAGTGTACAAAATTTCTTTCTTTCTTTATTATGTGAGTGGCTTGATCAAACAACGCGGCTGTAAGCCAAATCTTGTAGCTTTTAACCCTATTATGGCTGGGGGGGGGGGGCACAAAGTGCCCGCGGCAAATTAAAAACGTTGTATCTCCAAGAAAACACGCAATATTCTACTGGAACCTGTTTGACTTTTCCTCAAATTTATCAGAAAACTTCAAAAAATTATTTTTGTTACCATCACACCTTCGCTGATCACGTGACACCTTTTTTGTCAACAAGGGGTCAGGTGTTAAAATATTTCAGGGACTATATTTCTGCAAGTATAACTAATAGAGACTTGCTTGAAGCACTATTGGCTTTGTTTTGACAAGGGCTTTTGAATGATGTAAAATGTATTAGTATTTGCTGACGTAAGCAAAATTTAAAATCAATGACGTCATCAATGTTTATGACGTCATATCTATAAAAGATAATTATTTTTTTCATTTGAAATTCCTTTTTTGGCGTTCCTGAATAGAGATAAACTAGAAAAAATTATATTTTTCAATCTCAATAGCTATTTTATTGTATTTTTCTTCATTGTAAAATTCATCGACTTGAACATTTATGAAAAAAATGGTAAAAATATAACAAAATATAAAATAATGTCAAAAGAATTCATAGATTATGATTTGAAAGTGCTTTTTGTTCATAAATAGACCATTTGAGAGGCAAAAATACAATAAGGATAGCTTCAATAACTAGCTAAATGCCTATAAATAGTTATCATGATTTTTCACACTTATGACGTCACTGTGACGTCATTGGTAGCCATTATGGTTTTAAAAACACCATCAATCGACTGAGCAAGTAAAGTTCTATAGTTCTACCAAATTTCAATCTTTTATCGCGTTCCTAACAAGAATTATAGGTAGTACAAAGGTAATACAAGGGTCCAAAAAGCCCAGTAGTAATAGGGTTAAGTCATTTGCAACCGAAGTATTGCAGTAATTGTGAATAGCTCGACTTCAAACTACTAAATTTTGCAACTTTTAAAGCGTTACTGACGGATGACAAAGAAAAGAATTTATCTGTTCATCGCTTCCACTGCTTCTTCCACTCCCAAATCAAAACCTGGTGCAAGTTCTGCCAAACACCGAATCATAAAACAAAACAGTTCGTTCTCCTCGAAACAGCCGAACCATGAAAAAACGGCCGAGTTTTACGGCGAGAGCTCAATCTCAATTTGCAATACAAAATATGGGGTCGGTGTGACGTCACACGGACCCCATCTAACGAAAACTTTTTTTCGTTTTTTCTCGGCGAGTTTCAACTTTGGAGGCTTATTATGAGAGAGCAGTTAAGGATATCAAAAAAATGATTGCGACTTCGTTCTTTTCAGGTCAGAATTGATCTATTCATGAGATAAAAATATTTCACTGGAGTGGCTCTTTAAGCTCAAATTGATAAGATGACAAAGTGGAATGGCAAGCTCTTTAGAACCATCTTTAATCAAAGTGGCAGGTATATCATCAGGACCAGTGGCTTTTGATAAGTTTAGAGACCTCAGCATCTTTTCTATGGTTAGAGGTGTGGTAGGTTTGAAATTGAACGAGTACCTTAAATTGATATGACTGGCAAGTTGACGATTCCCAAAGGTTTTCCAGATTTGGTTCTGTAATGAACTTGATCTAAAAGAAGAGACTGGAGTTAAAGTTGATCTTCATGAAATATAGCAATGTTCGTATATTGATATTCCACACCTTGAGAAAGAGATTATTTTCTTATTTGGTTCATAGAACATTAGATAATGGCTTTAGTAATTGGCAGTATAGTGTGTCCTTCGCATATGAATGACCTTAATATTTACTGCCCATGCGTGAACATCAATCTACAAGTACAGGGATATTGTAGAAGAGTTTGATTAAAATTTCACAATATTCCATGGTAAGACCGTACGTACTAGGATCATTTCTACAGTACGCGTTCCGTCTTTGTTCTCCAACACAGACAACACTTGCAGCCACAATGAAGAGACGGAGCGTTCCTCCCTGAGCAAGAAGTAAGGCAAAAGTAGTATCTTTTGATATTTGCTTATGTCGATTGATGATTGCTCCTGCGGTACTTTAGCTACTACAGGACGGGAGTTGCGCATTCTGAGTGGTTTATTAACAGTGAAAAAAACTTATGAACGGAAGACAAGCTATGTTCTGCAAAGGCTATGCATCTATGACAAAGCTAAAAGTTTTGGTTTTTCTCTGGAAATAAAGGCACGGTATAGCGAGTCACCTTGCTTGCCAACCGAATGACTACCACTGTCAGCATTTGGGTGACACGATATGGTCGAAGCAGCTCTCCTCTAAATGTGTTTCCCTTGAAGTTGAGTTTCCCTGGTCCGAGGGTCAAAGTGTCCCCATAAAATCGGCTTTTTAAGTTGTTTTCTTAAAGGTTGCTTGCATTTGCATCGGACTCTACTAATTTTAAGTGGAGAGTTCCTTGAGGCAAAACATAATTTATCCCTTTGTAAGTCCTAGACACTGGGGAGTGGGCTGTGGAGGCGCACAAGCTTTACCTACCCAGATAATAACATTCTCTAAGTCGTTGACGTAACAGGGAACATGATTCCAGCCCAACGAACACACTTGTGTGTGCACCCAGTCACCGACAACTAAAAGCGAACTTATCTCTCTTTTTACCTAATGGCCCAACCCACAACCCAAAATCAAAACAAACAACCCAAAGCTACATTAAAAAGCATGCTAGAAAGATTTTATCCAGAACAGCAGCATGGCACCACTGTCCCAGACTGAAATTTTAAGATAGAGAAAAAATAAAGACCAAAACCTAGTAAACATGGCAAAATATTCCAATACCCTGCCGTAACAAAGCATAAAATGCTAATAACCCTGCTGTAAACATGGCAATATATGCCAAAACCCTGCTGTAACATGGCAAAATATGCCAACACCCTGCTGTAACATAGCATAAAATGCTAATAAATCTGCTGTAAACATGGCAAAATATGCCAACACCCTGCTGTAACATAGCATAAAATGCTAATAACCCTGCTGTAACATGGCAAAATATGCCAACACCCTGCTGTAACATAGCATAAAATGCTAATAACCCTGCTGTAAACATGGCAAAATATGCTAATAATCCTGCTGTAAACGTGGCAAAATATGCCAACACCCTGCTGTAACATGGCAAAATATGCCAACACCCTGCTGTAACATAGCAAAATATGCTAAGAGCCCTGATGTAATATAGCTATATATAGCAAAATAAACTAATAACCCTGATGTAACATAGCAATATATGCTCAAAAACCCTGATGTAGCATAGCAAAAATATGCTCAAAGCCTAGCTGTGACATGGCAAAATATGCTAATAACCCTGATGAAATATAGCAAAATATGCTAATAACCCTGCTGTAACATAGCGAAATATGCTAAAAAACCCAGCTGAACATGTAGCAAAACCCTGCTTTAAAATTGCAAAATATGCTAATAACCCTGCTGAACATGTATCAAAATATGCTAATAATACCTGATGTAACATGGCAAAATATGCTAATAACCCTGCTGTAAAATTGCAAAATATGCTAATAACTCTGATGAACATGTAGCAAAATATGCTAATAATACCTGGTGTAACATGGCAAAATATGCTAATAATACCTACTGTTACATATCAAAATATGCTTACAACTCTGCTGAACATGTAGCAAAATATGCTAATAGCCCTGTTTTAACATTGCAAAATATGCTAATAATACCTGATGTAACATGGCAAAATATGCTAACAACCCTGCTGTAAAATGGCAAACTATGCTAATAACTCTGCTGAACATGTAGCAAAATATGCTAATAATAGCTGATGTAACATGGCAAAATATGCTAATAATCCTGCAGTAACATAACAAAATGTGCTAATAACTCTGCTCAACTTGTAGTTAAATAGGCCAAGAATCTTTGCTGAACAAGTAGCAAAATATGCTAATAGCCCTTCTGAACATGGCAAAAAGTGCTAATAATCCTGCGGTAACCCAGCATAATATGCTAATAACCCTACCACAAACATAGCAAAATAAGCTTAAATAGCCCTGCTGCAAACATTGCAAAATATATGCTAATACCCCTGCTGTAAACAATAAAAAAAATATATGCTAATAACCTTGCTGTAAACAATGCAAAAATATGCTACTACCCTCCTGTAAACCTAGCAAAAATGTGCAAATAACCCAGTTGTAAACATAGCATAATATGCAAATAACCCTGCTGCAAATATTGCAAAATATGCAGATAACCCTAATGTTAACATAGCCAAATATGCTAATAACCCTACTGTAAACAATGCAAAACATATGCCGATGACCTTACTGTAAACATTACAAAATATGCTAAAAGCGCGGCTGTAACATAGCAAAATATGCTACTAATCCTCCTGTAACCATAGCCGAATATGCGATTAACCTTGCTGCAAACATTGCAAAATATGCAAATAACCCTAATGTAAATATAGCCTAATATGCTAATAAGCCTATTGTAAACAATGCAAAATATAAGCCAATAACCTCGCTGTAAACATTACAAGCATATACTAATAACGTGGTTGTACCATATCAAAATATGATATTGTAATACCACTTGAAGGGGGTATCACCTGTGTGGGTTCGTGAAGGCGTTACGAATATAAAAATATGAAAATGAGTAAACTTACGACCTTGAAGTCTTTGTATCTTTGTAGAATCGGACACGACACGAAGGAACGGATTTTCTTGGTCAACGCTCTTTGATAAAAAAACCACGATTTACAGTTCTTTACAATATCACACGGAGCAGTTCCGCTCAAAGCAGTTCGGCTTAAAATTATCTTAATACACAGAGCAGTTCGGCTCAAACTTACTTGAACTAACTTGAACTTGAAAACTATCTTAGAAAACAAGGGCGGGAAAACTAATAAATACAATAACCTAACGGAAGTGAAGAAAGTGACGGGAAGGACCATATAGGGTAAAAACTGCGGGTAACTAATTAAATTGGACCAATGGCAAAGCGTGGATAACTAAATAATAAACCTAAAAGATGCGTGTGTGACCTAGCCAGTGATAATTGGCTCCTACTCCTAATTGCTAAATGATCTCGTGTGCAAACTTAAAGCTAACAACGGATAAAATAAAAGAGGTGTTCGTGTGTGAACAAACAAAAACTAACGAAACTAATCAATTGTCAAACGTTTCCAGTCACATGCGCAGCAGCATGCGCGTCATCATGTCTAAGAAACCATATCGGTATCACAACAATATTAACCCTGTTGTAAACATTGCAAAATAAGCTAAAATAGCCCTGCTGCAAACACTGCTTGCTATGAACATGGCAAAATATGTTAATAACCCCGCTATAAATATTGCAAATAACCCTACTCCAAATATAGCCAAATATGTAAATAAGCTTGCAGTGAACATCGCACAAAATATGCTAATAACCCCACTGTAAAAATTGCAAAGAACCCTACTGTAAATATAGCCAAATATGCTGATAACCTGGCTGTGAACATTGCACAAAATATGCCTTGCCATATAATAACCCTTGTCAACATAGCAAATACGCTAATGACCCTAATAACCCTACAGTGAACATTGTAAAAAATATGCTAATAAAAATAATGTAATAAAGCAAAATATGCTAATGACCCTATTGTAAATATAGCTAAATTTCTTGCTAACCCTGCTGTCAATCATAGCAAAATATGCTAATAGCCCTACTGAAAATATAGCCAAATATGCTAATAACCATGTTGTAAAAATTGCCTAGTATGCTAATATCAATGCTGTACATGTTGCAAGGATATGTAAATTTATAACCATGCTGTAAACTTTGCAAAGATATGAGTATTGATAACCATGCTGTAAACTTGCGAGAACTTTGTACCAAATCATGTTATAAACATTTCCAAATATACTGTAATGAACTTGCAAAATATACTGAACTGTAATGAACTTGCAAAATATGTTAATAACCCTGCCGTTAACTGTAACCAAGTGTTGTAACAAACATGCACTGTTGTAGCATACATAATGATCGCCTATGCAATAACCCTGCTGTGGCTGCAACAAAAATGTTACTTAATCCTTCTGCTACATATTTAACAACATAATGCTTGTAGACAATAACCCTTCTGTAAACTGTAGCAAAAATATTACTTAACCCCGCTGAACAAACGTGCAACAACAAAAGTGCTGCAATAAAAAACCTGGTATAAAGCAGAAGCGAAAAGATTGTTTTTTTTAACTCAGTAGTAACATTCTACGAGATATACTGACAAGGATCATATGGAGAAAAAACCCTTACTGTAGTTTGCTCTCCTATGATAATCTTATGTTTTGGTGTCTAGTTGCCACTCCCAAGGCAAGAAGGCAGGAGAGGGTGGCCGTCCTCTTAAAATCCGAATATTCTTAAAAATAATGTCCTAAGAAAGATATAAAAAAATCAAATACTGGCTTGTTAGGTATATAAAGTGCTAAATTGTCAAGAACCGTACTATATTCAAAATATGACAATTAATTCTAAGACTGGGCAATTTTAATGAAAATCTGAAGGTAATGGTATGGTTGTGTAAAACAACCCTAAAACAAACAAAAATGGAGATGATGACCCGGGTAAATGAGTAAGTTTGATTGCAGACTCAAAATTTAGGATTGAGTTATTCCGAATTCAATGATCCTTAGTTACTTATTAGTAGTTACTGATCCAACAGAAAGTTCGCCCACAAAAAGCGTTATTCAGAGGTGACAGGAAGGAACACAATTGGAATGCCTGCTGAGGGCAAAGACCAACAAATCTCCCAAGGTGATAAGGCGATTAGAGACATCAATCTTAATCACCAACAACAAACACCGAAAACACGCATGATCGCATGATGAACACAATAGCAAATAAGATATCCAAATCGCATTAACAAGCCAATAAGAACCCCGCCGTACTGCCAAGGGCAATCTTGTTTTTCTGTTGTGAGAATATAGCGCTGCTCTCAAGATCAAGTCTATCTTTCAATAATTCCCTTACTTTATCTTCGAACTGAGTATTACTATGCAAAAGAGAACAAGGTAACCAACAAAGCGATTTAACATTAGAATATTTAGATCTAAAAACGACAAAACGCATGGACAACATTCAAGCAGCCCACAGCGCCCACGTGCGTTTGCACCCAACTTCCGGTTCACGAAGGAGCACTCAGCTTGCTGGGAACCACCCCTAAAGGTGGACATTGGTGGAATCGGATAAGGCTTCCCAATCACTAATTCTACGGCATTAGTGGAATAGGATAGGATTAGGCTCCCCCTATCACAAATTCTACGATTCGTAGGAAAAGCCTCCAAGTAAAACAAATACGAAAATTCAGGCCGAGTTTACTATTAGTTACCAAGATAGAAAAAAATATCGGAATGTTCTCACCGGGCTTTAATGTAAGCATGAACTCTTCTTGATCGGCATGCCACCACAAACAAAAGCAGCGAGCGAAGCGCATGAGAATCCAGTCAGAATCCATTCAATCTTTCTTCCACGTAGACCAGTGACAATACACGTGAGCCAGAAAATTCGAGATTACCAAACCACAACAACAAAGTTTCTTAAATTGCAACAAATTATAACAGCCAGTAATCCAAATAAACGTGAACACAAGTTCAGAACTATTTGAAAGAACAGCGAGACTTGGTTCTATGCTTGGTCAGTGTAGAACTCAATTGCTGATCAAAACAGCATGCCATAGAATCAATGCTGCAGCACATGGAACAAATTAACACCTTCCATATAAGGTAGTCACGATAAACTCGGAGAAATAACTGAGCTGTAAACAAAAGTCCCAGGGAAAAACCCAGGCAGCAACAACAACCTTGTCGATGATCTGTGGAAAAACCAAACACTAGGACCCTAGACTTACGGGAATAACTCAAATTAAATCTGCATATAATTTACATGAAATTATAGCAAATGTTTAAGCTTAGCGCAGCCATGATATTGCTGTGGAACATCAAAACGAGGAAAGGATTTTGCAATGGCACGCGACATCGTTCATGAACTCGGAAATCATTTAACTTGTGCAGAAACCATTTCAAGAGAATTCCAGAGCTAATATGTCATGATACAAAAAATCACCCTGACTTCACGAGACAACACAGGGGCGGATGTAGGGGGGTGCTGAGGGTGCTCGAGCACCCCTCAATTTCCACTAAATTACCTTTTTATAATCAGCTTTGATAACTCTGTATTATTGTTTTTAATCATCTATAGGAGGCCCATGATTATGTTCTAAACATCTAAAGTTCCGATTTTTCTTGCAATCTATGAAAGTCTGGCAAAATAAATTCAACGTCCGTTATTGTCGCAGTTTTTGAGTCCTATTATCTAATGATTCAAATATCCAAGTTTTTACTCCGTGTATTAATCTTCCATCTTACTAAAATGCAGGAGCAGGAGCAGGAGCACTCCTCTGATTTCAAGAAGTCCTCTTAGCCAATAAGAATCGCCCATTAGGGTTCTCAAGAGTTGCTCCATAAAGTATACTAAAGATACAAAGAAACCACGTACATTTTCATTGATAAGGTGTTACCGATATTCGGATAAAAAGTTCAGAGAGCTAACCATTACACCATAAACACTAGTTCTGTGCTGTATTTGAATGAAAAAATTCAGACCTCTATGAAATATGATAAAGGAATAACAAAGCAGCTTACTGTGTTTTAGATTAAATAGTTTTCCATTAATGTTGCTGGAACAAGTTTCGAGTATCCTAAAAGTGTACAAAATTTCTTTATTTCTTTATTATGTGAGAAAGTTTTAATAAAACTGTTGCAGTAGTAAAAGTGTATTAAATGTTTTATGCTGAGTTTGAATTAATTTAGTTAACTAGATCATGGCTTAGTAAATACATTTGGTCTTATCAAGGCTATTTAGGACACAATATCTGACATGATAGTCACCACTTATCATGACAAGCCTTTGATATTTAGTAGGGCAACGTTTTGTGAAAGATCCATCTCTCATCATCGGGCAATGAGAAATGTGGTTTCTTCCCTATTGATGCTATGGTCGGATTGAGAGGTATGAATACTGAGCGAACCTAAGAGGAGGTTTTTGAGATTTTGGCGCTTCATTTTCAATATCTGTGGTGCCAAAATTGCGTTTGACATTGTTTAAACAGATTTCTGGGATTATGCATGATATCTGATTAATACAAGGAGTTGATAGAATGGAATAGTTGCTTTATTTCACTAGTCTATTTTTCCATTTGTTATTCTCATCTATCATTGAGATATACCAATCCATCTGGTGATCTTTCGTCCAATAATGATGGACAACATCACTTTCTCATATTGGCCATGGGTCACCTTTGCCTTATGTTGTTTGACCCTGATTCCTGTTTGTCTTTTTGATTGTCCTATATAAGATTTGGGACAATCTTTGATTGGCATTTTTTATACAACATTAGATTTTCAAGATCGTCAACTTTGTCTTTTGGTATTGAAAGTGACTTTTTCAGTGTACGAAGGGAATAAAAAGAACACCTTATGTTTTGTTTAAAGAAAGAAGGACGGATCTTTTCACTTGTCCCTCTGATGTAAGGCAGGCTCATAAAACATTAGATCATGGCTTTAGTGATTGCCAGCATAGTGCGTCCTTCGCATATGAATGACCTTAATATATACTGCTCATGCGTGAACATCAATCCACAAGTACAGGGACATTGTAGAAGAGTTGGGTCAAAATTTCACAATATGCAATGATAAGACCGTACTTACTAGGATCATATCTATAGTACGCGTTCCGTCTTTGTTCTCCAACACAGACAACACTTGCAGCCACGATGAAGAGACGGAGCGTTCCTCCCTGAGCAAGAAGTAAGGCAAAAGTAGTATCTTTTGATATTTGCTTATGTCGATTGATGATTGCTCCTGCGTTAATTTAGCTACTACATGACGGGAGTTGCGCATTCTGAGTGGTTCATTAACAGTGAAAAAAAGTTGTGAACGGAAGAGCTATGTTCTGCAAAGGCTATGCATCTATGACAAAGCTTAAATTTTTGGTTTTCTCTGGAAATAAAGGCACGGTATAGCGAGTCACCTTGCTTGCCAACCGAATGACTACCACTGTCAGCATTTGGGTGACACGATATGGTCGAAGCAGCTCTCCTCTAAATGTGTTTCCTTTGAAGTTGAGTTTCCCTGGTCCGAGGGTCAAAGTGTCCCCATAAAATCGCTTTTTAAGTTGTCTTCTTAAAGGTTGCTTGCATTTGCATTGGATTCTACTAATTTTAAGTGGAGAGTTCCGTGAGAAAAACATAATGAAATTATAGCAAGAGTTTAAGCTTAGCGCAACCATGATATTGCTGTGGAACACCAAAACGAGAAAAGGATTTTGCGATGGCACGCGACATCGTTCGTGAACTCGGAAATCATTTAACTTGTGCAGAAACCATTTCAAGAGAAGTCTAGAGCTTATATGTCATGATACCAAAAATCACCCTGACTTCACGAGACAACACAGGGGCGGATCTAGGGGGTACAAAGAGTGCTCGAGCACCCCTCAATTTCCACTAAATGACCTTTTTATAATCAGCTTCCGTGTGACGTCACACGGACCCCATCTAACGAAAAATGTTTCTCGTTTTTTCTCGGCGAGTTTCAAATTTGGAGGCTTATTGTGAGAAAACGGTTAGAGATATCAAAAAAATGATTGCAAATTCGTTCTTTTCAGGTCAGAATTGGTCTATTAATCAAATAAAAATATTTCACTGGAGTGGCTCTTTAAGATCAAATTGATAAGATGACAAAGTGGAATGGCAAGTTCTTTATAACCATCTTTAATCAAAGTGGCAGGTATATCATCAGGACCAGTGGCTTTTGATAAGTTTAGAGACCTCAGCATCTTTTCTATGGTTAGAGGTGTGGTAGTTTTGAAATTGAACGAGTACCTTAAATTAATATGATTGGCAAGTTGACTATTCTCAAAGGTTTTCCAGATTTGGTTCTGTAATGAACTTGAGCTAAAAGAAGAGACCGGAGTTAAAGTTGATCTTCATGAAATATAGCAATGTGCGTATGTTGATATTCCACACCTTGAGAAAGAGATGATTTTCTTATTTGGTTCATAGAACATTAGATAATGGCTTTAGTAATTGGCAGTATAGTGTGTCCTTCGCATATGAATGACCTTAATATTTACTGCCCATGCGTGAACATCAATCCACAAGTACAAATACATTTTAGAAGAGTTGGATTAAAATTTCACAACATTCCATGATAAGATCGTACTTACTAGGATCATCTCTATAGTACGCGTTCCGTCTTTGTTCTCCAACACAGACAACACTTGCAGCCACGATGAAGAGACGGAGCGTTCCTCCCTGAGCAAGAAAATAGGCAAAAGTAGTATCTTTTGATATTTGCTTATGTCGATTGATGATTGCTCCTGCGGTACTTTAGCTACTACAGGACGGGAGTTGCGCATTCTGAGTGGTTTATTAACAGTGAAAAAAAATGTATGAACGGAAGAGCTATGTTCTGCAAAGACTATGCATCTATGACAAAGCTTAAATTTTTGGTTTTCCCTGGAAATAAAGGCACGGTATAGCGAGTCACCTTGCTTGCAAACCGAATGACTACCACTGTCAGCATTTGGGTGACACGATATGGTCGAAGCAGCTCTCCTCTAAATGTGTTTCCTTTTAAGTTGAGTTTCCCTGGTCCGAGGGTCAAAGTGTCCCCATAAAATCGGTTTTTAAGTTGTCTTCTTTAAGGTTGCTTGCATTCGCATCGGATTCTACTAATTTTAAGTGGAGAGTTCCGTGAGGCAAAACATAATGAAATTATAGCAAGAGTTTAAAGTGGGGATGTCGTGATTTTTTTAAATTTGATATTTGAAAGAGAAAGTTATTCTAAGACTACTGCGAAAAACCCGAAAACGATATTTCATTTCGTTCTCGAGATATTTGGAAAATAGTGTGCCAATTTTGAGGCTAAAAAACCACGTGACACGAAACGCTTCGTTTTTCTCCATTTTGTCCCTGTGACGTCAGTTGTTGTGATTCAAGTTTGACAACATAAACGAACAGTATGGAGGAGGAAGCACGTCCGTCACTTCAGACGATTTAAACATCACTTGTTGGTCGTAAACATTCCGAAAAGTGATTTAGAAGAAAGATGAGTACCTCCTGAAGTTATACAATATCAAGTTGAGCCTTATGGAAGCCATGCAAAGAGAGAAAACGATTTTCTGGACCGAGAAAGAAGCGAAATTGAAGATGGGCTCAAATTGTCAAATGAAAATGCGAGCGATGAAGCCTCTAATCGTTTATTACCTCGTGACTGAAAGGTTCAGGTATCAAAAAAGGCAATTACGAGTATGAAATTAATTTTTGAATTAATTCTAATCTATTAATTGACATTCGTGGAAAGGAATACAAACTGTTTTATTTCTGGTTCTATGAAAAAGGCACTTCCGCCTTCGCATATATGCCATACGGGCGGCCTAAACAAAACAAACTCTAGTCCAGTTGGTCATGTTGGGTAGTCATACCATCAAGAAAAAACGAAGCCTCAGGGATGCTTATTTGAATTTAACACTTCTGAAAATTGATTTGCCTTGTGTCATGAAAAATCTCTCAGACATTCTTGTACTTAACTGGTAACAACTAATGCAATACGGATATTATCAGCTGTGTTTACCTGAATTTAGTCAACTTCAAAACCCCAATTTTTCGGATATCACTCAAGTTTAGAGGGAAGGCAAGACTTATTAGATATTTTTTCATTTTTTATTACGTCTCGCCTCTGATAATTAATTAATTCAAGGTGTATCTATTTTGTTCCAGTTTGTATTATTATGACAATGATGGGTGGTTGATAGTTCTGAAGAATTTCAAAGGTGATAGGGTCAGGAAAATATACATATTTTTGAAAAGAAATATGTTACCCAGGGCTTTCAAAACGGAAACAATTCTAAGAAACTTTTCTGATTTTTTGAGATAAGAGCTTAGGGGGTCAGGAGCATAGCATAAAGTTGTAAGTATATGCCACTCATATATTAAAAGTTTTCCAAGCATAGGTACGATTTTTCTCTCAAATTGCATAATAATGGGTATGAAACTAGGAAATAGCTTTTTATAAAGGTTGGTCAAAATGTTTTCCCTAAATGATGAACACTCATAAGAAATAGGATACCTTTTCAATGTCTCATTCATAATGTTCATTTACCATAAAATGGCTACCATAAGTTGGTAAAACGTTGTGTATTTATGGTAATCATAATAATGATAAGTTGGTATGCTTTTCAGATCTCAGCAGCAAACCCTGGTGGCCTGTCCAGCTGTGGGTGATGCAGCCCCTCCAAAGTACCTTACAATCAAATAACACTAAGCAAGAGCGAATTCATAGATGACTTGCTATTTTGCCAAAGAGTTTTATCTATGATTTTGGGGAGGAAGGTATCCAAGTAGGATATCTGGAAAGGATTCTACACGGTTTTTTATAACAAACCTAGCTTGGGTCCTAGTACTAAAAGTTTCTTAATTTTTCACCAGTTTCTAGTACTAAAAGTTTCTTAGAAGTTTCTTATTTTTAGATACATTAAATTTTGCACTTTCCCTTGCATATTTCTTGTATTAATGTGAAACCCACCTACTGAAACAAGAAGACTCGACATCCTGTGTTCCTCTAAATAAAAACGTGTAGCAAACTTAAATCAAGCAAAAATGTATTGTTGACATATTACTTTCCGGCTCAGAAAGTCCTCTTATTTTTTTGGAATTTCTTAAAGATATTGATGTAGCTCTGAAAGTTTCTTAAATTTTTGTTGCTCTAGTACTAGGTTTCTTATACACCGGTTTCTTATAGAAAACACGTGTATTGTTACTGGAATGTTCCAAAAGGAATACAAATATTTTTTCAAAACCATAGACCTAAGAAATTTGGCTGAAGCACCCCCTTTCAAATGTTTCCTGAATTAAAATGAATAATTTAGTTTTCATGAGTGAATTTTCATTTCCGGTTTCTTATAGAAGATGAGTGTATTTAGATTTAAATGTTTGTATCTTTGTGTTATTCAAAGGTAACTAAGGCTGGTAATTTGACTCTTGAGTTTATAGAAAATCGATGGCTATAACCGCATTTTCTAGAATTAAATATTGTGAAACAGCCAGAAAAGCTAGTTAATTCCCCTCAAAATTAGGTTAGAAATTCGGAATACTCAAAGCCAAAAGCTAAGTTTCCTTTTAAAAAAACGTGTAAACAAGAATCTTAGGATTTTATTTGTTCAAGTAGAAGAAAGTTAAAAATCTTTCAAAGGAATTTCTAAGATGCAAAAAAACGTGTACACGGGCCACTTTTTCGAGGAAGGACAACATGACCTTTCCTTATGTACTTATGTTTCCTCTTTTGCTTTCCGCTTACTTGGGCCCTTTCTATCTTTCTAATCTGCACACTTTCTTCTCAATAAAGCAATAAACCGACCTTTCTAGTATTTTAGGACGTGGAATGAAAATTATATGTCATAAAACTCCATCTTTCTATAAATTGTCGAAACAATACACCATATATAAATAGTTTTCCTTTTTACAGATCGATTTCTGGAAGCACTTCCTACTTTGATGGTCTATGCAACCAAAATACACTCGTAGTTCGCACCATCGCTTTGAGATGATAATTCAAATGGAATAGTTTCTGAAATAAGATATCTCTATTAAAGAATATTTGAAATTATCATAACCCTTTTATTTACACTAAAGTACCTGTAGAAAGGGTTTAATGACCGCGCAAAGTAAGTTGTTCCGAAGCCACTCCATAGGGATTTCAATGTGTTTTGAGAATCAGCTGAGTTTGGTACACAACAACTGACGTCACGCGGCGCGTTGGACCAAAACGAACTGTTTTGCGCAGGGAGTGTTTGGGCTGATCACTTTTTCGTCCGTAAACTCAGAAACGAAAACTCAGATTTGACTCGGGTTTTTTGCTTCCTTAGTTAAATTACCAAAGCTAACTACTGTGAAATTTAAAAAAATCACGACACCCCCACTTTAAGCTTAGCGCAACCATGATATTGCTGTGGAACATCAAAACGAGGAAAGGATTTCGCAATGGCACGCGACATCGTTCGTGAACTCGGAAATCATTTAACTTGTGCAGAAACGATTTCAAGAGAATTCCAGAGCTAATATGTCATGATACCAAAAATCACCCTGACTTCACGAGACAACACAGGGGCGGATTTAAGGGGGTACTGAGGGTGCTCGAGCACCTCCCAATTTCCACTAAATAACCTTTTTATGATCAGCTTTGATAACTCTGTATTATTGTTTTTAATCATCTTTAGGAGGCCCATGATTATGTTCTAAACATCTAAAGTTCCGATTTTTCTTGCAATCTATAAAAGTCTTGCAAAATAAATTCAACGTCCGTTATTGTCACAGTTTTTGAGTCCTATCATCTAATGATTTAAATATCCAAGTTTTTAGTCCGTGTATTAATCTTCCATCTTACTTAAATGCAAGACTTGAGCGGGAGCATCCAAAAGTGCTCTTAGCCAATAAGAATCGTCCATTAGGGTTCTCAAGAGTTGCTCCATAAAGTATACTAAAGATACAAAGAGACCACATAAATTTTCATTGATAAGGTGTTACCGATATTCGGATTAAAAGTTCAGAGAGCTAACCATTACACCATAATCACTAGTTCTGTGCTGTATTTGAATGAAAAAATTCAGACCTCTATGAAATATTATAAAAGGAATAACGAAGCAGCTTACTGTGTTTTAGATTAAATAGTTTTCCATTAATGTTGTTGGAACAAGTTTCGAATATCCTAAAAGTGTGCAAAATTTCTTTCTTTCTTTATTATGTGAGAAAGTTTTAATAAAACTGTTGCAGTAATAAAAGTGTGTTAAATGTTTTATGCTGAGTTTGAATTGATTTAGTTAACTAGATCATGGCTTAGTAAATACATTTGGTCTTATCAAGGCTATTTAGGACACAATATCTGACATGATGGTCACCACTTATCATGACCAGCCTTTGATATTTAGTAGGGCAACGTTTTAAGAAAGATTACGTGCAATGAGAAATGTGGTTTCTTCCCTATTAATGCAAAGGTCGGATCGAGAGGTGTGAATACTGAGTGAACCTCAGAGGAGGTTTTTGAGATTTTGGCGCTTCATTTTCAATATCTGTGGTGCCAAAATTGCGTTTGATATTGTTTAAACAGATTTCTGAGATTATGAAAAGCGAGGCTGTGCGAATGGATGTGAGCCTGCTCATTTTAAAGCTGCGTTTATTTATCGATAATTTTATCATTTGAAATCAAAACAACAAAGACACTACCACATAAATTTAAGATTTAGTATCTCAAGAGTTGGAAATCATTTTGCAAAAGCATACAACAAGAATTTTCTTCGGAATTTCTCGGAGTTGACAGCCGTGCCGGGAAATGGCCTAGGCCTAGGGCGTAATTTAAAGAATGTCTGTGAGTCTTTCGACGTATGAATATTGCCTGAGGAAGTCACCAACAGTTGAACTACAACGAGACAATTTGTTGAAATGTCATGCTTGCTGTTTTGGATCAAGATCTGACAAACAGCCATCAGGAAGTCGATGTACAAGATCAAGATGTAGGCCTATCAATAACTCTGAGGAAGATGGCGCCCAAGAAAATCAAAATGGCGTACAAATTGAGAATGAACTCATTAGCGGCAGCACACCTCCCAATGTTTTTCTTAACTTGGGAGTTGTGCTGCGGCTAATGGGAATTTGAGAACGTGCATCATCAGTTTAACAACTGCGAGAGGTCGAGGGCAAACGAATTGAAGCTTGCAATCAGGAGAAACATCGCAAACAAGTACAGTTGGGAAATAATAAACAAGACTACGGCCTCACCAGTGTACAAGAAGCTGTTTCAATTGATTTACCAGCCATTCAGAATTTTCCAAAGGAACCTGGGCAACAATTCTGGGGAAGTATGCCATGCTAAGAATTTAAGAAGCTGATAAATGACATATACAACAAGATAGTACACTTTAAGAGAAAAATCTTCAAGATTCCATCAGGAAAAGCTGGCAAGGATTTTGTTAGAGAACTAGGTTTTTGGATCAGACAATTTAATTTAACCAACTCGGATCTAAATTCGATTGCACTGAAAGCCTTTATGATTTTACCAACCATCTTATTGCACAGGCCCGTAGCAGGGGGGGGGGGATGAAGCGGGAGGCGCATGCGTTAGATCTTCGGACATGCAGCTCGTGAAAATGGCGAAATGACTTCGCGCCTTGAAGGAGATAATTGGTGAGTTTATTAGTTGAATATCTTTCATTTATCTCCTTGGAATGTATTTTGGGATTTAATTTTTCAATAGTTATATCCACGAGGTAAAACTCCGCGAAAATACAGACAGGAAAATTGTGTTTGTTAGCAGTTATTTGTTACATTGCAGTGGTATCGCAATGAGGCCTAGATTTTTATCAAAAAACGCAAATTTTCAAACCCCTGTAAATGGTTTTTTGGAAGTGACGCTTGAACCTTTTTTGAATCAGTTTGAAAGAAAAATGATTATTAAATGTTTTTTTTTCGGTGCGGCAGATAGCGTCACTCTACAAGACCTTTAAAAATTGATTTGAAATAGGGGCCTTTTTTGACTTACCATAAGATGATCCTCTCTCTGTGTGCGAACAAGAGGAGACATGAGTGATCGACCGTTTCTATATTATGCTCCCTTCTGGTATTTTACTAAAAAATCATACCTTTTTAATTGTTTCGAATGTATTTTAGTTACAATTTTTTTTCTGATTTGGCTACAAAGGACCGGTGGCCTTTTTGAGTTATTTTAAATTGTGTAGGAGAATCCTCAAAGTTGTTGCATTTGATTTCCAGGAAAATTATTTGACTGTGTTGTCCTCATAATGGCCTCTAAAAGAGTCATCATACCTGAAGGTGATACACCTGGGAAACCAGTTGTCAAATCTCAACGGGGTGGTGATTCAAGGAGGTCATTATTTCCAAGTGAAATTCCTATTGTGGAACAAAGAATTCGAGAGAAATTGCGAGGTAAGCCTTGGGCTGACATTGAAATGAAAGCCTTGGTTCAGTATGTAGCCTTGTTTTCAGATGCTGATAGTTGGCCAGTCAGTAGAAATAAAGAATTCTGGACTAAATGTGCTTCTTATATATCTGAGCAATCCAGTTGTCAAGTGAGATCATGGTCAGGTGTATTGACACAAGTTCAAAAAAAATGCAAAGGGAGATTCGGAACAATATCTGAAGCTGAAGATTTTTATCATATCGACTATGAATTGGACGAGAAAATACCCAGTCAAAGATGTGGTGATAGCGCTAAAACACCAAAAAGAGATAGCTTCACTCAAACACTTCCATTTTCTCCTTCTTTGATAAGAAACTCTCCTGTTACTCTTGCTGGGGAGGAGAGATGTAATGCCCAAGTTATTTCTGACACCTTGAAAGGTTTCAAGCAATTAAGTACTGGTCTTCAAGAACAATTATGCACAGCTCTATTTAAAGAACATATTGATAATTTGCATCCTAATAAAAATTTGTCCAAAAAATTTCCATCTGATTTTCTTAAATTGTGCATCACAGCAGCAGATAATTTGGATATGAATGAAAAAGACAATTTAACCTACCAGTTCATCAAGTGTTTCCAATTGAGAGAGGATGGAACATCAACTAGGCTTCCCATAGGTCATATGCCTTATGGTTTAGTAGATTATGTAGTCAGATTTTATTCTCTTAACTCCACAAATAATTTGAAGTGTGAGGCTGATTATGTGGCATGGCAACAAAGTATGTATTCCAGGTTTGGTTACCAATGGACAAGCTTACATAGGGGTCCATGTTGGGAATATGCTGTTCCAGAATCATCTTTGGATACCTTAAAAGATAGTGGTGTTGTTAACCAAAACGATGAATCTGTTTTGCTATCAGAAGCAGCTGTATGCAACACTGAGATGCTCGAAACAACAGAATCTCAAGTTGATCTTCTAGCAGCTGCCATTGCAATGACAAATTTTGATGATAACCTTCCACTGATGAAAGAAACAAGCTCAATTGAACCAAAATCTGTTAGTTCTTTGTGGTCACCTGCATCATCAACAGCCAGAGAAGAAGAAGAATTTTGGGGATGTTCTGAGCAAGATGCTATTGCAAAAGATGTAGTTGCTAAGAAAAATCTAGTGGGTGTCAATAAGCAATATTCCAAAAAAAACCCATATGTCTTCCAAAGTATGCATGCCAAGGTAAATATTCCAGGTTTGAGCCTTAGAAGTATCCAGAGCAAAATACAAGTTAGTGGATTTCAACGTAATTCACAGCCTCAAGTTAAAATGTTGCAGCAAGTTGCTAAAAATAAGGGTGAAGGTGGTAGATGGTGGATTAAAGCTGATGGGTGTGATATCAAAAAGGGTTTGTGTGAGTCTGTGAAGCATGTATGGTCTGGCGATTGTGACCTTGGGGATGGAAGCCTACAGAAATTGTATAAAGAATATGTTGGTGCAAGGGAATTTGTTAATAGTGTAGGTTTTGGACAGAGAAAGGGTAAACTTTTGGAAGATCTTAGTAAAATTTTAATTGATCTTGAATCAGACAAATCATTTTTGGATCTAGGTGAAAAGGAATCTCGAGAGAAATATGAGAAAAGGATGAATGCATCAAATGCTAGTCAAGAGCAGTTGTTTGCATTAGCATGGGATGTTGAAGGTTATAAGAAACTAAACCTATTAAGAGAAAGCCATAAAGAAACTGCATCCACTTTGTTGAGTCAGTTATTCTTACCAGACAATGAACAGGGTAACATTCCAAGAAATATCCAAAAATTGAAAAATGGACTCTTAGAGTATCTTCAGCAGCTTTTTTACAGAAAGAGATCAGTGGCAACACATTTACTAATTTTTTTGATATCTGATGAGCAAAGACAGCACAAACCATATGCTATTCCAGTAAGAGTTCTTCCATTTGCCTCCATGCCTGATAATAAGATAAGAGAGCTAAGAGATGAATTGATAAATGCTATGACAGTGGAAGGCTTGAAAGTTGTTGGATTTGTTACTGATGGTGAATGGAACTCATTGCGCACACAAGGTAAACAACGGGCAGTGTCTGTTATTCAGTTGATGATGGATTCAAGAAAAGAAGCACAAGGCACTAAAACTGAAGATATTAAAAAAATGTTTCAACTCCAATCCGGTGTGATAATTCATGCACATGAAGCTATCCCAAGTCAGGATGTCTTTTGGCTTGCTGATGTTATGCAAGAAAATAATTTGCCATTTGAAAATGCTTTATTCCTTCTACGAAGAAAATTTTTTCCTATCTCATACGACTACTGCTCTTGGAACCATGGAATGGATGACACTGTGAATTCTTGCCTTAAAGCTATATTTGCCCAGTATCTGTACATTCACAAGATAAATGAAATGTTAAAATTAGGAGTGGATTTTGTCAACAATGCTTATTTTCCAGAAGAAGATCCAAATACAGGTGAATTTATTCATGAAAGAGAAGATCATTGCCATTTGCTGAAAAGATTAACACGCTCATTTAGAGAAGGAAAAGTACAGGATATTGATTTACAGAAATTTGTTGAAGCGCTCTCTGACCCCCTGACTGGTTTGACAAAACAAGCACTTACTGGAGAACGAAAGCAGAATGTTGCTGATTCTGAAAAATTCTTTTCTTTAGGCGTTTTGCAATTCATGCAAAAGAAAGACTATTCTAATGAGGCCAAAGTAGTTAGTATCATTAGGAACTGGCACAAAGCAGTAGATGGAAGAGGACTGGATGAAGTGACAAGATCTGAATATGTCAATGAAATGCTTGAATGGCTATTGGAGGCTTGGTTTCCTTGCTTTGAAAAAGGTTCTGTAGATTTCCGAAAACTTGATGTCTGCAGAAGAATTTCAACTGACAAAATCAGAGGCTTAACAAGAGAAACAATAATAGGTCTGCTTGCCAATCTGACAAGTTTACAATTGCGTCGCAAGGAATATGCTGTAAGGGACATTAAGTCAGAACATCCACGAGCTGGAACAAGTGATGATGTAGAATGCTTTATTGCATCTCTCCATGACCTTCTAGGTCCAATTTTCACTGTTCATGATTTTTATGACTCTCTTCCAAAAATCTTGAATGAATATGCCAAGAGAATTGATGACAGCAACCCATTCTACTACTGGACCGGCAAAAGTAATCGTTTTCAAGATTTTCCTCTACCTTCTTTCAACAAACCATCCCCCAGCGGCATTGAGAGATTAGACAAGATCAAATTATCAAGAAGAGCAGATCCAGGTGTATTCCTTGCCAATCGAGCTAGCCTTCCTGTCCATGGATCAATTACCAAGAGAGCACAGTTTCACCGATTACCTGAACGCTTACCAAATCCTCCGACAATCTGATTCTTATAGACAGATCCCTACATATTAGAAGTTTGAAATATTTTAGGAAGAAAACCCTTGTCCCTGAGTACAATCATTATTATTTTGAATTTTTTGCTGAAAAAGAACTGTTCCTGTTTGTTTCAAAAGAGCTGTTGGCCCAGAACTACTGTGGATTCTTCTGATATTCGTTGCTGAATATGTTAAATTTTAATTGAGTAATTCAAAAAAGTTGGATTGGAAAATACTTCTTTAATGAATTTTTTAGATACATTTTTTATCAAAGATTATTTTGTTTGCAATGGTCAAAGATTGAAAGTAGATATTGAAATGAAATCCTGCTACATTGAGTGGGTGGCACCCCATGATACCCCTACCTTTGAGTAGATAATACAGATGACATTTATTATCAGCTGGGGGACAGGAAGCGAGTTTTCAAGATGTGGATGTTTAGGCAAATACTGCAATAAAAAACTTCTTGTTGTTATAGATGTTAAATTCATTTTAATGTGAAAAAAATTACAACAACTATTAAGTTGACAAATTATTTACATGTCAAAATGTTTTAAATGTCAAAGATTTTTTGCTTGGGTTTTCCATTTTTATAATTCAAGGAATCCCACCAGAATAATAGGCAATATGAAGAACTCTGGAGAAGAAAACGAAGAAAACTAATGTTCAATGAAACTTCGATTTTGTTGCATATGATATCAACATTAATTATAATCAGAGGCAGCTTCAATGACAACCCTCATGTATGAGCCAATATAGATGCAATAGCTGTTACACAATAACAACCCTCCATAACGGGAACAGTTATTTGTCAGCAACAAGTTCATAATAATCTTCATCATTAGCGACAGTAGGCAAATGTCGGGGCAGCAGCTTTTGGTAAATAGAGTACTAAAGTGTGACGTCACAAAAAATCTATTTTTAGAATTTTGGAAGTTTGGCTCCATAATGTGAAAGAGCTTCCAAAATTACATCAAATGGATGCAAAATCACCTCTGTATGTTGAAAATTAACTTTCAATAGGAAATCCCTTTATTTTTTGGCCTGTCCATTTATGGAGCCAAACTTCCAAAATTCTAAAAATAGATTTTTGTGACGTCATCACTTTAGTACTCTATAATAACTCTCAATAATAACAATGAACAGTTATTTGTCAGCAACAAGTTCATAATAATCTTCATCATTAGCAACAGTAGGAAAAGTGTTGTGGGGATCAGCTTTTGGTAAATAATAACTCTGAATGCCAGACAGGAACAGTTTTTGGTCAGCAAGAAATTCAAAATTAATAATCATGGTAAGTTAAAATTCTTTAATCAGTTAATGGACACCTTTACTATGACGAACAACAGCTTGATCCCATGGTCCTGACTTAGTAATATTGATTGCTAGATAATAGCCAATGTCCGAAAAAACCAAAGAGAAAGATATATGCTTTAGTGAAACTTTGTAAATGTCCCCAGATGTTAACAGGGGATGGATGAATTTGGTCATCTCTCTAGCAATGTAACCAACTGATTTAAATCCTTGTCCATAGTCGAGTTGTACAAGGATGGCATTCTTGTCAGCAGGATTATCTGGTTCAGGTTGCAATGATCCTTTGATTTCACCCTTCAAATTATGCAAATGGTGATATGCTGCCTTAAGACTTTGATGAAAAGCGAAGTGAAATTTTGCACCAAAAACTTTGAAAGAAGCGGTTGATGGGCTGATGTCAGGCAAAGAGGCAAGTGGTTGGTTGTTTGGTTGTATTTGGGGATTACAAGAGATCTGTGCAGCTTGATCTTTAAGAAAAAGGTCTTGTCTTGTTTTAAAAATAAATAGTGAATATGTGTTCAAAGGAGGCTGATTTAATAAAACTTGGAAATAGGCATGAAGTGTCAAATCCCTGGGCGAAATATTGCCAAGTACAAAATCAATGATATCATGAAGGAGTATTTTACTCTTCAGCTCTAGAGCTATATCTTTATCAACATTTTCTGGGATTGGGTTCAAGGAAACAAATTGGTTTGTAAAAGGATCATAAACAGTTTGGTGGTTGAAATTGGACATGCTTCTTGAAAACTCCTCAATATAGTTTGCAGGGACTCTGTGGCCTTTCTGGGAGATTGCTTCAATTATTTTATTGCGAGTAACAAATGCTTTAGTAAAGTTATAAGCCTTCTTGATCCCAACACCTCTGATGGTTTGAATGTAATCACAGCCGGCTAGTATGGACATTGTCTTGAACATATTAAATGTAAAATCATGAAACATTGTAGGCAAAAGTGATGGGTCAAAAACACGAGATAGTTCCAAAAGCTGCCCCTTGTTAGCATTAAAATCAATCTTATAAATAACTTTCGTAAATGAGGGGTCTCCAAATACAAGCATGTCAGAATCTTCAGTAATTATGTAATCAATGAGACCAATTTTTTGCAAATAAGTAAGCTGAGAATCACTTTCGAATGGTGCTACAATGCAATCAATGCCAAGATTTCTACAGCGTTTCATAGCTTCTACTGCATCATCATGACAAATTGACGTACACTGCTTAAAATAACGAATAGCACTCGCCCTATCTCCTCTGGCCAGTGCTTCTTTACCCTTGTCACGATACTCCTCTCTGACTTTCCTCCGCATCTGGTTTTGACCACATTTCATATCTGGAACGCAGCCATCAAAAACGAGTACAGGACGAATTTGTAACCTTACAAGATCCTCCACACGCCTCACAAGATAACGGATATGGTCATCACAAGGAAGTTCCATTGCAATCTGGTAAGGACAGCACTGGGTTCCCTTGTATAACCAAATATAAGCATCAATGCCGACAACTTTTCTTTTCAAAGATTCCAAATCAACTTCTGTCAGATAATCACTTAAAAAACTTAAAAGATTACGAATTCCCATTTTAGAAAATTCAATTTGGAAAAGCAAAGACGATACGCTGGATATTTTTCAATTACGTTAGTGGCTAGGCCGTGAGGTCTTTGCTTTGTAAGAGTTGAGAAAGAAATGAGCTGCACAGCTCGACTCAGCCTCAATTCGGTTACGCATGCGTCTCCCGCTTCATCCCCCCCCTGGGCCCGTAGCGTGGTTTTTGAGATTGGGGGGGGGGCAAAATTTGGCGCCGAAGGCGCCAGGAGGCTTAGGGGTTTGGGGGCCAAGCCCCCAAAGATTTTTTTTAGGGCCACGCCCTCTACCTTGCTGGAAACGCCCATTTTTTCTTGATACATTGTTTCTGTTTATGTTATTCGCTCGGTTTTGCAAGTTAATATTAGATATATTATCTGAGAAGTTAAAGTAATAAGTCGAAATCATAATAAGTCAATGCATTCCGTCGGCAATCTCTCATCTGTTTGTGTTCCAACGTGGTGGAATTCAGCTTCCTTTACCTTGTCCGAGTCTGAAAATTTTCCAAAAGCTTGTTTTCTGCTGTCAATGGAGTCGGCAAACTCGTTCGCCATCTCAATTAGGTCCAAATACTCAAGTTTGTCTTTATGCACATGCAAAATCATTATATGATTCAACCTGTTGTTTGTCGTGGTAGACTGAAGGTAGCTACGTTTTGATTCTCTTTAAAGCCGAAAAAGACCTTTCACTAACTACGTTCGTGGCTGGAATCACCAGCAAAAGCTTTCCAAGATGTCGCACTTCAAGGAGAATATCTTTTCTTAATGCTTCTAATTGCTGTAGCAGATCGGTGAGATTCTGAACATTGAATTCATCTACATCGAAGCCCATCGATTTGGCAGTTGGTGCGAGTAGTTGGAGTTGAGTTTTAATTGAAATTCATTGATTTCATCTCCATACAGATTCTTTCTTCTAATTCTTCACCTAGCGACTTTCCAGAAACTGCCTTCAGCATAAGTTCTTGCAAATTTCGATTGCGCCGATAGTCTTCATGATTGAATCGTGTCCTGATGCTTTCAATAGTCGCATCAAAAGCAGCGAAATAAACCGTGCGGTAATTATCTTTGGGGGTCGATGGAAAATGTGCATTTAAGGGATTACCCGGGTCGAACCTTGCAGATAGCCTTCTTTTTCGCGGTAACTTAAGCTCATCCGCTTGTAGTTGCTCCTTCTTCAGCATTACCTTGTCCAAAAACAAACCAAAAGACTGATCATTTCTGTGATTGGTCTGACTCCCCTAAACGGGCTAAACGATCTTCGGATCCAGATTCAAATTCTTGATCAGGTGCAATGGGCCTGCTGGAAATAAAAAAGTCTTATTTTAAACTGGGGGATCAGGATCGCAGTTAAAATAACGAATAATAAAGAATAGAATGAATAAATCTTTTTTAAATTTTATTCTATACTTAAACTTTCTTAGAGCTCAGCCAGGAAATCAGTCCACTTTTTTTGTTGCTTTCTGGCCTTTTTACCATGGCTTATAGCGATGAGATTTCTAGTTTAATTTAGTCGCACTGTTTCTTCAATAGCCTATAGATTTATTTGCGTATGCTTCGAAAACAGAGGTATAAAGTAACGTGGATCATAGGAGAGAGCGAAGCAAAAGAAAGAGAGAGAGAGAGATGCGGCTTTAAAATAGGATTTTATTCAGTGAATTTGAAGCTACCAATAAAATAACAGCAAAAACAAAACAAGTTGACAGGTTTTTCACTTCCCTGCTTCCTCTCACACTGTTTTCCATAGAGTATTGCTTCCTAAATGTGAATTCTTACAGAAAACATTGTAAATAAAGTAAATAAACTTATTGTAAATTGAATCAAACAGGTGGTAAAGCCCCAATGACCAACTGTATGGGTTGAGGTGGAATGTGTGTGTAGTAGGTGCAGCAGTCTGACCCATAAAAAGGATTATGAAGGTACACAACCTGATTTTTCCTTCCAATTCCACAAAATATGGACAATTTCATAAATTTTTGTCTGGAAATTATTGGAAGGGGCAAATGCCCCCCCTGCCCCCCCGCTTTCTACGGGCCTGTATTGCAAAAACCATCCGCCAAGTCAAAAGCAAAAGACCAGTCAAATTGTTTGACAAGAAGACTTGACTTATGGAAGAAAGGAGAGATATATTTACTCATGAGAGAAGTCAATATGATCCAAAGAAAATTCATTTCAACAATGAAACCACGACCATTTAACGAAATTTCTAGAGTTTTAACTCAGCTTTGAAATTTCTAGAAAAGGAGTCTGCCACTCCCTGAAGAAGTTTTGAATGAGTTGAAAAGAAAACATTCAAGGTCAGAACCAGTCGAAGAAGGAAGCTTATTATATGGCCCCATAGATTCTGTGGGGCGAGCAATGGTAGAAACGACAGATGAAGATGCCATTTTTACAGCAGCAATGCACACAAATGGCTCAGCCGGTCCTTCAGGAATGGATACGGAATTGTATCGACCTATTCTATGCTCGAAGAACTTTGGTGAATCAGGAAAAGAGCTAAGAAAACAAATCGCCTTGATGACACGAAACCTCTTGACATTAAATTTCCATCCAGAGCTTTTGGAAGCTTATTTATCATGCCGTTTGATACCACTCGATAAAGATCGGGTGTTAGGCCTATAGGAGTTGGAGAAGTTTTAAGGCGGATAATAAGTAAGACAATCGTGTAGAATTTTAAGACTGAAATAAAGAAGTCTGCAGGTTCACTACAAAGATGTGCTGCTCATAGCGCGGGGGCCCGAAGCTGCAATTCACGCCATGAGACAAATATTATAATAGATGCCAGTAATGCCTTTAATAGAATGAATCGGGCAGTTGCTCTACATAACACTTTTATCAAGTGTCCAGCCATAGCAACTTATCTCACCCACATCTATCGTCATCCGTCAAGGTTATTTATCGCAGGTGAAATCTGATCTCAAGAGGGAACAACTCAAGGGGATCCGATGGCTATGCCCTGATATTCAATAAACACTACCATTATTATTGAGAAATTGAGAAATGAAATTGCTGCAGTGAAACAGATCTGGCTTGCAGACGATGCATCCGCAGGAGGCAAGTTATTAGATCTCTCCCGATGGTATAAATTAATCATCAGTGAAGGAGAAAAGCATGGTTATTTTGTAAACAAAGGGAAATGCTGGTTAATTGTCAAGAATAAAGCAAGAGAAGAAAGACCAAAACAAATCTTTGGAACATCAGTTGATATCACAACAAAAGGTCAGCGCCACCTAGGAGCAGCTTTGGGTTCCCAAAATTTTAAAGACGAGTACTGCAAATCCAAAGTAGAAAAGTGGTCAGAGGAACTCAAGAGTTTATCAGAAATTGCAAAATCAGAACCACAGGTAGCATATACCGCGTTAATTAAGGGCTACAAGTCAAAGTTTACTTACTTCATGAAAACTATCCCAGACTTCGAAAACTACCTGCAACTAATTCAAGAAATACTTGACAATACATTTATATTAAACTTATTTGGCAGAGACACCCCGTTTCCGAAAATGATGGTTCACCTGTTTTCGTTACCACCAAGGGCAGGAGGGCTAGGATTACCAAGGCTGGAACAGGAATCAAAAGAACAACACCAAAGCTCCAAAGTAATAACTAAAGTCCTCACCCAAGCCATAATGGAACAAGAAATAACTCTAAAGGAAAATCATGAAAACTTAAGAGAAAACATCATAAAACATAGGGGACAGAAACATGCAAACTTGAAAGAGAAGGTTCAGCCGATAGACACACAGTTACCTCCACCACTTTTGAGAGCAGTAAATCAAGTCCGAGATAAAGGGGCTAGTTCATGGCTGTCAGCGCTGAGGTTTTGACTTGAGTAAAGCTGAATTCAGAGATACACTGCATTTGCGATACAATATACCATTAGCGATGATCCCGACAGCTTGCCCATGTGGTCACGCCCTGACGTGCAAGAAAGGAGGGTTTGTTTCGATGCAGCATGACAACATAAAAGACACTTGCGCTGTCCTTCTAGATAAGGCCTGTCATGATGTGGAAGTTGAGCCTCATTTGACAGCAATCGACAACGAACAATTTCACCTCAGTACCGCGAATACCAGTAACGAAGCACGTTTAGACATCAAGGCAAAAGGATTTTGGAGACGCGGACAAACGGCATTTTTCGATGTGAGAGTAAAGTCCAATTTCCAGTGAGAAAAATCTCTGCAAAATGCGCATTATTTCTTGAGAAATAATTCGCAGGCATGCGCAAGAAAAATTTCGCCAGTTCACAGAGAAATATTTCTCAGAGAAGAAAAGTTGAACTGAGTTCAACTTTTTGCGAAGTTCGCTTGCGAAATAATCATCTTGACCAATCAGAATGCATCTAATGACTTGCGGGACAAAGGGTCAACCCATGTTTGCCCCGCGAGTCATTAGATGCATTCTGATTGGTCAAAATGATCATTTCGCAAGCGAACTTCGTAAAGGGTGGAAATCAAAATTTCTTGAGAAATATTGCGCGGGAAATATTTCTCGAGAAATTGTGCGCATTTCGCAAAGATTTTTCTCACTGGAAATTGGGCTTTACGCATGTGAACTCCGCAAGTAACCAGAATCTCGAAATGAAAGAACTTTTTAAGAGGCATGAAAATTAGAAGAAACGATCTTATTTGTGTAGAGTCCTTGAAATTGAACACGGCTCCTTTAAACCATTGGTTATGGGCACCAATGGGGGCATGGGATCGGAATGTGAACGGTTCGTAAAATGTCTCGCTGGTAAGCTAGCTGAAAAGCAAAATGACTACTACACCTTTGTAATGAGATGGCTCTAAACAAAGCTTTCTTTTTGCAACTTAAAATCTGCACTGTCGTGTGTTAGGGGATCACGGTCTCTCTTGCATAAAGAAACACTCAAGAACACAATAAACGATTTAAACTTAGCTACCAAAGAAGCAGATATTTGCTAAGCATTTTTAAATCAGAGGGAAGATTAGGAACTTTTTACTGGGGTCTGATTTTAGAAACATTCTTTTTAAATGGTCTTTGGGGAATTCTTTTCTGTTGTATTTATTATACTAAAGGTTTAATTTATTATTTATTCTTAATCTTTTAATTAAGTAGGACAAATTTCTTATCGTTTTTAGTATTGCAAATAGTTTTTGATAAGTATGCATTTTCAAAAGTTTTAAAAACCATCCTGAGCGAACCTCAGAGGAGGTTTTTGAGATTTTGGCGCTTCATTTTTAATATCTGTGGTGCCAACATTGCGTTTGATATTGTTTAAAAAGATTTCTGGGATTATGCATGCTATCTGATTAATATAAGGAGTTGATAGAATGGAATAGTTACTTTCTCTCACTAGTCTGTTTTTCCAGTTCTTATCGTTATCTATAATTGAGATATACCAAACCATCTGGTGATTTTTCGTCAAACAATGATGGACAACATCACTTTTGTCATATTGGCCATGGGTCACATTTGCCTTATGTTCTTTGACCCTGGTTCCTGTTTCTCTTTTTGATTGTCCTACATAAGATTTGGGACAATCTTTGATTGGCATTTTTTATACAACATTAGATTTTCAAGATCGTCAACTTTGTCTTTTGGTCTTGAAAGTGACGTTTTTAGTGTACGAAGGGAATAAAAAGAACACTTTATGTTTTGTTCAAAGAAAGAAGGACGCATCTTTTCACTTGTCCCTCTGATATAAGGCAGGTTCATAAAACATTAGATCATGGCTTTAGTAATTGGCAGTATAGTGTGTCCTTTGCATATGAATGACCTTAATATTTACTGCTCATGCGTGAACATCGATCCACAAGTACAGGGACATTGTAGAAGAGTTGGATTAAAATTTCACAACATTCCATGGTAAGACCGTACTTACTAGGATCATGTCTGTAGTACGCGTTCCGTCTTTGTTCTCCAACACAGACAACACTTGCAGCCCCGATGAAGAGACGGAGCGTTCCTCCCTGAGCAAGAAGTAAGGCAAAAGTAGTATCTTTTGATATTTGCTTATGTCGATTGATGATTGCTCCTGCGGTACTTTAGTTACTACAGAACGGGAGTTGCGCATTCTGAGTGGTTTATTAACAGTGAAAAAAACTTATGAACGGAAGACGAGCTATGTTCTGCATAGTCTATGAATCTATGACAAAGCTAAAATGTGTGTTTCTCTCTGAAAATTGAGGCACGGTATAGCGAGTCACCTTGCTTGCCAACCGAATGACTACCACTGTCAGCATTTGGGTGACACGATTGATCGAAGCAGCTCTCCTCCAAATGTGTGTCCCTTTAAGTCGAGTTTCCCTGGTCTGAGGGTCATAATGTCCCCATGAAATCGGCTTATTAACCTGCTTTCTATAAGGTTGTTTGCATTTGCATTGGATTCTACTGCTTTTAAGTGGAGAGTTCCGTGAGGCAAATATAAAAAAAATTGTAGCAAGAGTTTAAGTTTAGCGCCACCATAATTTTGCTGAGGAACATCAATGCGAGGAAAGGACTTGGAAATGGCAAGTGACATCGTTTGTGAACTCGGAAATCGTTTATCGTGGCAGAAACCATTTCAAGAGAATACTGGCGCCAATATGTCATGATACCAAAAATCCCCCTGACTTCACGAGACAACAAATTGCCACTAAAAAAGCATAACTACAGTGGCCAGTCAGACTTAATATTGTCTCACAATTAACAATTCACAAGGCGGGTCATTGCGTCATGTTGGTATTTACTTTCCTCGACCAGTTTCTAATCATTGACAGCTCTATGTTGGAATGTCAAGATCCCATTTGTTCTTTCCTCAAAGTGACTTGGTAAGGTTATTTCAATGCTTAAGGCTCTAGATCTCTCATGATTATCACGATAACGATTACTATGATTAAGGCTCCGTCAACACGTATACGGATATTTCTGAAAACGCAACTATTTTTGTCCGTTTAACAATAAATCTGCGTCCACACGAGCAGCGTTTTCAAAAATATCTACGCCCACACGAAAACGCAAAACTTGTCAAAAATGACAATACTCAGACATTAGCATGCGCATATCGTTTGGCACCAAAATACATTATCAATCTTGTACCTTGAAGAACAATACTCGCTTAGGCCTCTAGTTACAAATGTCAAAAACAAGCCTAAAAGTAAGACCAATAAGATGCCTGAGTAATTTATTTGGACCGATGACGAGGTGGAGTTTCTGTTAAAAATAACAAATGACTAAAAGGTTTCGAAGACCATGGAGAGTGCTGACTGGAAGTCATGCCAGAGCAAGTACTTTGACGTTTTAGCAGCTTTTCAAGAGCTGTACCCTACAAAAGAAGATGCTAAGCAACTTGGAAAAGATTATCCCCACTCAAGTGAAGATTTGACAAGGCAATTTTAACCTCAAAGTTAAAATCAGCTCGATCGAAATACAGAAAAACAGTTGATTCAGGTCGTAGAATCGGTCATGGGAGAGTGGTATTGCTTTATTTCGAGCATTGTAAGCAACTTTGGGGTGGATCACCAGCAACAACCACTATAAAATCTGGAATTGAGTCTGTTGAAATCGATGATTTGTCTGAGTTGAGCATGAGTACTAACTTAGCATCCTCCAGCATTAATTCAACTTACGTCTACAACTAAGCAGACTTTTTAGATAGCCTAGATGCTTCAGAGAAAACAGGAGAAAGTGAGAATGATCAAATTCCTGCTGCATCAGTCGTCAAAGAAAGACGAGAATTGCTTAAGACCAGACTTACTGGTTGGTTACAAACAGGAAAGGCTCAAAAGAAAGCTCCCATTTGAGAGTCAGCTTCTCACCTGTGCCCAAGAAGAACTGAAAATGAAAAAAGGCTAATTGATATGATGGAGACAGCAGAAAAAAACAATGGAAACAATATAAACAAACTAACTTCAAAAATTGACAAGCTAAGGAACTCAATCACCGAAGGATTTGACTTGTTGAAACAAGTAATGACACACCAGCAACACTATTATCCTGTTGTACAGTCCCTACAACCAGCACACAGCAGCAATTACCAGTATGGACATATGCAGACAATACAACATGACACCAGGCCAGCTTTACAGAGGATGAAAGGTGGTAATCAGTTTTTTTTACACCATCGCTGTACCAAGAAAACACAGAAAACAATGAATCATTATCATGAATTTTGTTTATTAAACTGTTATAAACCTTTAAAGCTGTTAACATGATTAATCGTATATATTATACTGTTCATATATATACATCCAGTTTCAAGGATCAAGGACCTTAAGGTCAGTAATCGTCTTACCCTTTTCCCCTTAAGCTCATTGCACTCAGTTCTATAATTATTGGCTTGATTTGGTGGTTGAGATTCTTTGTCATATTTCATGACTGCTGCAACTCTGCATTCATCAACTGTCTCTTTTTTGGCTTCACAATAGTTATGAAGCACAAATATATGATGCGGGAAGGTCAGCCATGTTCATGTCCATTTCTCTTCTTAATGCTCCAAACCTTGCCTTCGGTCACCTAAATAAGCATTCAATAACCATTCTGGCTTGGCACAAGGAAAGTACTGTTCCAGAGGGGTGGCTCCACCACTAGCATACTCCTTCATGAAGAATTGCAATAAAGAGTATGCAGGGTCCCTTAGAAGAAACACTGGAATGGAGTCCTTATCTTCAACAATCTGTATCTTTAAATGCGGAATCCTTCAATCCTTTAAACATGTATTCAGCTTTGAATTGGCAAAAACACGAGCATCATGAACACTCCCAAGCCACTAAACCACAACATCAATAAATTGATATTCTTAATCACAAGTGGCCTGGATATCCAATGAATACCTGCTTTTTCTGTTCATGTAGTCTATAGAATTTACAGTTGGCTGCTTGATGTCTATGTGTGTGTCATCTATAGCTCCTAAGCACTGTGGGATACCATAGACAGAATAGAATTTGGAGACAAGTTCTTTGGCTTCTGGTTCAGTGAATGGCAGCTTGATGTACTTTGGACTTAAGTGGACTGTGATTGCTTTACAAACTTCTCTGACAATTTTTGACATAGTTTGTCGAGACAGACCAAAAGCATTGGCAGTCTTACACTGTCTACCTTCATCACTTAGGTAATAGAATGTACATGCAACCTTTTTCACAGCATCAACGGGCGACCTCATTATTGTTTCTTGACCTTCAATGTGAGGACGGAGAAGTTCACTCAGGGATTAAAGTGAAACCCTCGACATACGAAAGTTCTCACGCCACTCTTGACAAATGACTACCTCGTCTACAAAATTGTCCCTCCAGGCACTTGTTCGGCCTGGCCTAATCAAAAATCTTCTTTGACGCAACGGTTTATATCGTCTTATGGAAGTGAGATGAAACGAGTTTGACGAAAACAATAAATAAGTACGGTTTAGCTGAACACAGGAACACCTGGTATCAGCAGAGAATAAGCAGTGAGATAATGCAGGTGGTAGGAATTGAACTCACAACCCCTTGATTAGAAAGCAAGTGCCTTAGCGATTGTGCTATACAGCACAAAAGCTAAGGCTGGGAAGGAGCCAAGTTTATCCAGTTGATAATTATTTGATTTTTTCATTTCTCAACTGTGATTCAGACTTACAAAACGGATGAATATGGTATAATTGGTATAGCACAATCGCTAAGGCATTTGTTTTCTATTCAAGGGGTTGTGAGTTCGATTCCTACCACTTACATTATCTCATTGCTTACTTTTTGCTGATACCAGGCGTTCCTGTGTTCGGCAGAACCGTACTTATCCGTTCTGAGTATGAGTTGACCAACGATATCGCGTGCCATTGCAAAGTCCTTTCCTCGCATTGATGTTTCTTTCCTCGCATTGATAAGAAACTCGTTATACCGTGCCTCAATTTTCAGAAAAGTCATAAATTGTCATAAATTCATACACTTTGCAGAACATATCTCGTCTTCCGTTTATAATTTTTTTCACTGTTAATAAACCACTCAGAATGCGCAACTCCCGTCCTGAAGTAGCTAATGTACCGCAGGAGCAATCATCAATCGACATAAGCAAATATCAAAAGATACCACTATTGTCTCTCTTCTTGCTCAGGGAGGAACGCTCCGTCTCTTCATCGTGGCTGCAAGTGTTGTCTGTGTTGGAGAACAAAGACGGAACGCGTACTTTTTTTTTTTTTTTTTTTTTTTTTTTTTATAGTGACCTCCCTGATGAGCAGTGGAGGCCACTTACGTTTCACAATTCAACATATATACAATAAAAAACGGGAGGGGGTTATTACTTCGCACTTTACTGACATACATTACATTTCTAAACTTCACTTTTTTGGTAGAATTCTCTTAGAAGTGGCTTATGATTTAGCACGTGAAAATATAGTTTACGCAACCGTTCTGGGCTTCCATTAATATTCAGTAAGTTCACTATTTCTTCGTGTGTGTGCTTTCTGATTTCCAAATAGTCGTAAACTTGTTTTTGTTCCACTGAAAGGCTATTCCTCAATTTTGCTTTTCTTTCTTTCAACTCTCTTTTCATTCTTCTTCTCTCTTCTTTTTCGGCTTCATCACTATTGACAGACAGTGAACGTTTGCAGGTACTGCCCGCCTCACCAGAGGAAGCGCTGCACTCAGACATTGTTTCAGACTTTGGGATTGGTACCTGTACTACGGGTATATTTCTCATCCATTCTGGCTGGCTTTCATTTGCTGCCATTGCGCTCTCTGAATCTTTAGCCTTGGCCTTTAAGACTGATGTTGGTACGTTACTACCCTTTGGCTTCTGCACCAGATCCTCCACCACTTCTTGCACGTTCATTGCTGTTGTCTCGTTCTCCTCTTCAACCTCGTTTTCTGCCATACTAGGATACCAATACGTCGGGCAATCTCCCAGAGAGTGATCTGGCTCTCTACAGAGGGAGCATACCCTCTGCTTCGGACAACCTCTCTTTACGTGACCTGGTCCGCCACAATTATAACAACGGACCTCCTTACAGGCTGTTGCCAGGTGCCCAACTTTGTCACATTTTCTGCACGTCCTTGGCTGACCGTTGTACCGAAGCATTACGGTATATGCCCCCACCTGCAGAAAGCTAGGGATATGCTTTTCCAGTTCGATACATACTGTCGTTACTCCGTTTTCTACTTCCGTGCCTTGGATCTTGTTCCTTCTCACATATTTTACTCTTCCATACTCCTTTAACCTCTCCTCGTAGAACTCTTCTGCTATTTCGAAGGGCGAGTAGAACACTGACACAAATGTGGTATTCGTGTCAGGGTCCTGCACGCCTACTTCTGTTCCGCCGATCTTGACTTTTTCTTCTCTCAATATCTTCTCCTTTTGTTCCGGGGTCTTTACTGTCACGAGATAATCTGCGAACTGGGTCTTCTGGATGCTGTAGGGATCGTATTGATCCTTTAAAGCATCCAGCACCTCTATCGGCGTCACCGATAGTTCCCGCGTCTTTAAGATTACGGACCAAGGTCTGTACCCGAAATCCTCCTTCGACTTTATCTCCATGATGATTTCGGGCGACGCGACTGCACTGTAACTTTTCGCCATTATGGCCTTCTACAATGTCCCTGTACTTGTGGATCGATATTCACGCATGAGCAGTAAATATTAAGGTCATTCATATGCGAAGGACGCACTATGCTGCCAATTACTAAAGCCATGATCTAATGTTCTATGAACCTGCCTTACATCAGAGGGACAAGTGAAAAGACCCGTCGTTCTTTGTTTGAACAAATCATAAGGTGTTCTTTTTTCCTTCGTACACTAAAAAAGTCACTTTCAAGACCAAAAGACAAAGTTGACGATTTCGAAAAGTCTAAAGTTGTATAGAAAATGCCAATCAAAGATTGTCCCAAATCTTAAGTAGGACAAATAAAAAGAGAAACAGGAACCAGGGTCAAAGAACATATGGCAAATGTGACCCGTGGCCAATATGGCAAAAGTGATCTTGCCTATCATTGCTGGACGGAAAATCACCAGATGGATTGGTATATCTCAATGATAGATGAGAATAAGAAATGAAAAAACAGACTAGTGAAAGAAAGCAACTATTCCATTCTATCAACTCTTTGTATCAGGGGCGGATCCAGAGTGCCGCCACAGCCGCACAGGTGGTAGTCAACTTTGACGAAAATAATTTTTTTCAGTAAGATTATTCATACGCAAATTAATTTTTTTCAGAATGTCTGGAACCTGTTTTCCATTATAACTTGTCTCGTGTTCTTCTTCATTGAAATAATAGGAATTCCTTCACTTTCAATGACAGATATTTATATATTTTGAAATAATTCCCAAAAGTTTGTTGCGTTACAGTGTGCCAGCTTCTGAACCCTCTTTCGCTGAATTTGTTGAATTTAGTCTTGATTACTTGGCTTTATTGAATTAAATTAAGATCTGTGCGGCCGTTGTTACGAATTATAGATCGCCCAGAGTTCACCCCACTGTCAAAATTGTATTGGATTTCCTGCCTTTACTCAGCATAGATCGCCTCGACTGCCACACAAGAACAAAAGGAAAGTCTTTTGGTTTCAAAATCCTTTGTCAAATCGTGCGCGCGCCTGCGTCATATTAATGCAAATACCGCCTAATAATTTATTACCGACGTCCCTTACCGTCCCTTACCGACCTCCCTACCGACAGAGTCGAGAAATGAAGTGAATTTTTGAGTCTTGATTTTGAACTGAGGAAAACTTTCATGGCCTAGCAATTTCTGCACATAAAAGTGCCTGTGGATAATTTGAAAAAGTAGGATTCATCAAGAAGGGAAAAAACTTTCATGTTATGCTCAGGATGTGAATATGAAACTCTAGCAGATTGCATGTTTGTTTTGGGCAGAAAAGGAGAGTTTCTTGCTCGAAGGTACCAAGACATCAAGTAAAGTTTGTCCGTTTTGCGCACGACTGAGTGTTTTAATTACAGTCTTACGATACAGGAAAATAAAGATTCTTTTTCAGTTGTATGAGAGATGTCTTACGAAAAGTTTTGCTGTGGTAGCCTCTGCCCGCGGTGAACGTGGTTCAATCTCTTTCATGGCGAACTTTATTCTAATTCTTTTTAACTTTTTCACAAATAGAGAAAATATCGAGAATTCTATAGCGTTTAAGTATAATCATTTATTTCATCTAACAAAGGTCTGAAACAACAAGTGTGTTATCTTTTATGAAATTTCTACTTCAAAAGGCGTCGTAGGCTGGCATGAGGGCTGGCAAGAATCCTCAAACTGACGAAAAAATATGCGTGTCTAGGGTTCAGAACGGCGATGCCTCAAAAATTTTCCAGACCCCCTAATTTTAGCCTATTTGTGCGGCAGTCAAATTCTTCGCTGGGTCCGCCCCTGCTGTATTAACCAGATATCATGCATAATCCCAGAAATATGTTTAAACAATATCAAGAGCACCGAACGCAATATTGGTACCACAGATATTAAAGATTAAGCGCCAAAATCTCAAAACCTCCTCAGAGATTCGATCAGTGTTTACACCTCTCGCTCCGACCTTTGCGTTAATAGGGAAGAAACCACATTTCTCATTGCCCGATGATGAGAGACGAATCTTTCCCAAAACATTGCCCTACTAAATATCAAAGGCTTGTCATGATAAGTGATGACTATCATGTCAAATATTGGTTCAGAAATAGCCTTGATAAAACCATATGTACTTTCTCAGCCATGATCTAGTTAACTAAGTCAATTTAAACTCAGCATAAAAAACTTAATACACTTTTACTACTGCAGCATTTTTATCAAAACTTTGTCACATAATAAAGAGAAAAATAGAAATTTTGCATACTTTTCGGATATTTGAAACGTGTTCCAGCAACCTTGATGAAAAAATTTTAATATAAAAAACAGTCAGCTGCTTCTTTATTTCTTTATCATATTCAATGAGGTCTAAATTTTACACTCATACACAGTTCAGTTCAGTTCAGTTCAGTTTCATTGATTTTAAATTCCACTACATACAAATTACTCTATAAACTTACAACAATTAAATAACTACAAATTAGATTAAGATACAATAGAGACATAAAAAAGAAAAATACATAATACTAGAGGATTAGTATGAAGGGGCACTCTTGAGGAGGAGCTCTCTCAGTAGTAAAGCTAATCGAGGAGAGAGCACCCCCTTACCAAATGTTCCTAAAAATTATTTTGGGTAAATTTATGGGTAACACAGCACATAACTGGTGTTTATGGTGTAATGGTTAGCACTCTGAACTTTTTATCCAAATCTCAGTTACACCTTATCTATAAAAATGTACGTGGTTTCTTTGTATCTTTATTATACTTTATGTAGATTGAATTGCACATTAATAATTACAGTTTATAAACGCTCTCGTGGTGTAAAGGTTAGCACTCTTAACTTAGAATCCAACTACCCGTGTTGGAATTCCAGCAACACCTTCTGATTTATAAATAGTTAGACGGTTTTTTATTTTTTATTATATTCCATTGGGATGAAATTTTACATTCTACTTCACAATTGTTCTGACGTCACATAGGAGTCACATTGAGAACGCATGCACTAGTTACCAAGCGCCAGTTGCATGTCGAGTTTTCAAAGCATCACCACGCACGCGTTATTTTATGAAGAAAAGCGAAATTTTTATCAAAATCGCATCATGGAAAAGGACGAATTAGATGTAGAGCTGGCACTTAGAGAAGAACAGGAAAGTATGGCTGAAAAACAAGTAGGAGTGATCTCCCTTTTGACGGCTATGAATGAAAATATGAAGACAATGGGCGAATTGCTCAAACGCCTTCATGAAGGGCCTAACAGGCCTAACTTTGGCAATGCAGAAGCTGCAAAAAAGCCCAAAAGGTGTTCAGAGGCAACGGCCTCAACATCAGGTGAATATGATCCTACTCCCGACTTGGGAGAGGACTCTGACAGTGAACAACTGTTGGATAGGCCCAACACCGATGAAAAGGAAGAGAACGTGCCCGATGACACATTGCTTGATAAAATATCAAGACACCTTGAAGGGGAGGAAGGAACTTCTGGACCCCTGCCAGCAAAGCTGGCAGAGATTATTGAAAAGAGGTGGCACAATAAACTGGCCCCAAATAAGTTCACAGAGAAGCTAGAGAAATATCTCAAGCCAGAGAACTGCAAAAAACTTGCAACTCCAAGGGTCAACAAAAATATTTGGACCAAACTGGGCAGAGAGGTCAAAAGCAGAGACCTAACATATTCCCAGCCACAACAAACACTCGCAACTGCGGGAAGGGCTATTGCCCAGTCAACTGTTATGCTCCTGGAAGCCAGAGCAGAAAATGTGCAGCCAAAAATCAGTGATCTTATTACAATAAATACTGACATACTGGCTTTATTGGGTTACGCAAGTGCGGACCTTGCACAACTCAGACGAGATAACATACGTCTGTCATTGAGTGAGGATTATGTTTTCCTCTGTTTGCCACAAGTCCCTGTGATAGAGTTTCTCTTTGGGGATGAAGAGGATTTGCAACAGAGAGTTAATGATATAACAGCCTCTAACAAAATAAGCAAAACAACCACCAAAAAAGACTTGGCCTCTAAACATTCCCATGGCCAGAACCTGTACAAACAGTCAGGCAATAAGTCTTTTTTAGGCCAGGGCTACCCGGAACGGAACCACAATCCACAGAGGCAGAACATGTGGAAGTAACAGTCCTCCAGAGGACGAGGAGGAAGGTTGATGAGCAACAACTCACCACGACAACCATGGAAGTCCAATACGAAATACTGAATAACTTGCAAGTAAGTAATTTTGAACAGCAAGTTGACGTTTTAATAAAATATCTAGAGGCTAGACAAACTAATTTTGAAGGTGGATGCATCTCCTCCTTCTTGCCTTTGTGGGAAGGCCTCACCAAGAACCTCGAAATACTGCAGATTGTGTCAGGGTTACCTATTGAATTTGATGAAACACCTTTCCAAATGGAAAGTATTCCAACTAATATCTTAATTCAGAACCAACTTGCAGTTGATAATGAAATTGAGTCATTGATCAAAAAGAAAGTTATCAAACTTGACTCTAAAGAACAGGGTGATTTCATTTCACCAATCTTTTTGAGACCTAAGACAGATTGTACATTCAGAATGGTACTAAATCTGAAGAAACTGAAAAAATTTGTCAAATACCATCATTTTAAAATGGATACAGTTTGGACAGCCATTAACAAGACAAGGCCAAACTGTTTTATGGCATCTATTGATTTGAAGGATGCTTACTGTTTGGTTCCATTTGACCAAGAACACCAAAAATTCTTAAAGTTTCTTTGGAGGGGCAAATACTATAAATTCCAGGCTTTCCCAAATGGCCTCGCCCTTTGTCCTAGAAAATTCACTGAAACCAGTTTATGCTTTTCTAGTAGTTTGGGACATTTATCAGTAGCATACATTGATGACTCATATTTACAAGGTGCTACATATAATGAGTGTCTTCAAAATGTAATAGACACTATAAAAATATTCGACAGCCTTGGGTTTGTTGTTCACCCATCCAAGTCTGTGCTCAAACCAGAGCGAAGAGTCACCTTCCTTGGTTTTGTACTTGATTCTATAAAAATGCGAATATATTTAACTACCAAGAGGGCAACTAGCATATGCAATACATGCAGCAGCTTGTTGAAAAATCCAAAACCTTCCATAAGGGATCTCGCAAGAGTAATTGGGTTGATAACAGCTAGCTTCCCAGGGGTCATGTATGGACCATTGCACTACCGTGCATTAGATGTCAACAAAACCAGGGCATTAAAACATTCAAAAGGGAATTTTGAATCTACTGTGATTTTGTCAGAAAATTCCATCCAAGAACTCCATTGGTGGTCTGAGAATGTGTTAGATTCATATAATGATATTTCACATGGAAACCCACAAATTGTCATCACTAGTGATGCCTCAAAAATTGGCTAGGGATGTACATGTGAAGAACAGGAAACAGGGGGAGACTAGACCCCCCAGGAAGCCTTGTCCCATACCATTGTCTTAGAACTTTGTGCTGCATACTTTGCACTTAAAACATTCGCTGAAACAATATCAAATAAACACGTAAAACTCATGGTAGATAACACGACAGCTGTATGTTGCCTAAACCAAATGGGCACCAGCCACTCGTATGAGTGCAATGAACTCACACAAAAAATTTGGCAATTTTGTATCACCCACAATGTGTGGATTACCACTGCGCATATTCCAGGCAAAGATAATATAGGCGCAGTTCCAGAATCACGGAAAAATAGGAGAGAAACAGAATGGGCATTGAATAATGATATCTTTTCAAACGCAATCCATCGGGTTAATGTGCACCCAAATATTGATTTGTTTGCATCTAGGATCAATCATAAGAGAAAACCTTATGTTGCATTTAGGCCAGATCCAGGTGCTATGGCTGTTAATGCCTTCTCCTTACCATGGCATGAATACAAATTTTATGCCTTTCCACCTTTTTGTATCATATCAAAAACCTAACAGAAAATTGCTCAAGACAGAGCAACAGGTCTGATGGTTGTGCCTCTTTGGCCAACACAATCATGGTGGCCGTATTTTACAAATATGTTAATTGATCACTCTATATGCTTGCCTAGGAAAAAACAGACACTATGGCTGCCAGCAGAACCTCAAAGGATACACCCTCTGTCTGCACAAGCAGCTGACACTACTGCTATGCCATTTGTCAGGGGACTGCTGCAAGGTAGAGGACTTTCAGAAAATGCTGCAAACATCATCCAACAATCATGGAGACCTGGTACCACAAAGCAATACAAATCATACCTACTTAGATGGGAAAACTATTGTCGTGAAAAGAAAATTGATTCACTTGCTGGAACTGTGATTGATGGCATTAATTTCTTGGGAGAGTTATATCAAGAAGGATTATCTTATAGCTCAATAAACACTGCACGCTCAGCACTTTCTGCAGTAATATCAATTGCAGGAAATGTGAATTTTGGCAACAATGCCATGGTTACTCGATTTATGAAAGGTGTATTTTGCTTCAGACCCTCGCTGCCTCGGTATACGGAAATATGGGATGTGTCATTGGTACTCCGTTATATTAAGAAATGGCAACCGTTAGCAAGTATTGATCTAAGAACACTGACGTTAAAAACGGTTACATTGATGGCGTTAACATCCGGCCAGAGATGTCAGACTTTACAGGCGTTAGATATTGATCATATGGTAGTCGCTCCAAGTTACTGCAAATTTGAAATTATACAACTGTTAAAGACATAAAAACCAAATAAGCATTTGGGTCAGCTGAACTTTATTACGTATGCTCCGGATGAGAATTTGTGTGTTGTCAACTGTCTTAAAGAATACATAAAAAGAACAGAGCCTCTACGCTCAGGTTGCAAAAGCCTGCTTATCAGCTATGTTAAGCCACATTGCAAAGTATCTACCAACACTATCAGCAGATGGTTAAAGGAAGTTTTGAAAATTTCAGGGATAGACACGTCGATCTTTACAGCACACAGCTTCAGAGCTGCAGCCTCATCAGCAGCAAAATCATCAAATGTTCCAATTGATAAGATCATGGCTATTGCGGGATGGCAAAGTTCAGAAACATTCAGAAAGTTTTATGAATAACCTATTATTACTGATAAAGGAGGTTTTGCTAACAGCATTTTTTGATATGTTATGGAGATAGTTATGTTGTGAAACAAATTGCATTACTCCATGTCCACCTGCTTTAAAATCTCAATGTGACTCCTATGTGACGTCAGAACAATTGTGAAGTAGAATGAACAGATTGAATGAGACTTACCTGAAAGGGGAGTTGAAGTTCGATTGTGATTCTACGAACAATTGTTCAGGAACATAGGAGTCACCCACCCTTTTCCTTTAATAAGTGTGAATAACCCACCCGAAACAATAGATATTACGGTGGACATTTCGCTCTTTAAAGACTGGCGCTTGGTGACTCCTATGTTCCTGAACAATTGTTCGTAGAATCACAATCGAACTTCAACTCCCCTTTCAGGTAAGTCTCGTTCAATTTGTTCATTCTACTACTATTTTTTCGGCTATGTTTCCGACTTTTCTGTCGCTTGCTTTAACTCTCACTTGTCAATTCATGCTGCCCTAATTTCCCGTCAAATATCCAATATCTTTTTGATTGTGGATAGAAAATATGCTTTCTATCTTCAAAAGATGATTTTGTGACGATAAATGATGTTGACTACTCCCTGTTATATAAATTTGGCGTCGGAATAGCATCAGCCGTCCCTTACAACAGGTTGAGATGGTATGGACATTTTGTTGCAATGAAGACAGCATTAGACAAGCTGATGGTAGATGGAAGGCGTGATCGTGGTAGGCCAAAGAGAAGCTAGGCTGATACTGTACGGAAAAATCCTAAAAGCTTTGAAAATGACTAATATCGATCCAATTGACAGACTCCTGCTGTGAAGGAAAGGACGAAATACTAACTTTGTTCGACCCTCTTCAAGGAGAAACGTCACCTAAAACAAATTATCATGATAATGACAAAGATTTTTGTGCAAGTCACGCATTTAAATTTTTTAAACCACAGTAATTTCACCAAAGTCCCCGGTAATTATAAGTGCCACGGCTCTTAATCAATCATCTACGGTAGATTCAGGTCGATTTCTAATTAATTACTCACCTCTCCATCCAAACAATGATTAAATCTCTGACATTCAGAAAAATGTAAACTCCACATCACTACGCTTGCTTCTTGTTTTTCTATCTTATCTCATGTATGTGGAAGACACTTTCACGACCGAAATTAAAGTGTTCTAGATTTCTAATGATTTTCCTAAGTTTTGCATACCAACATATTTCGCTCAGTATGCTCGCAAGCATTTCTTGTAGAGAACACCAATCATTATCATTATTAGTATTATCTATGGTTTTACAATTTTAATCGAACGGTGGTAGACTAACATCATCCACCATTAAACACATTAACTTACGGAGACAGTTGAACAAACGTGGACCACAGACACTGAAGCTATTGTGAATAAGTGTCTGCACCGTCGCAGTTGCTGTTGTCTTTGTCACAGGAACAGTGCAGGTTCTACCATGTCTGGCATTATTGGTGTAATGTATGCCGGAATTAAGGACCAAGTTTTGTAGAACTTTCCACACATACAAAATTTGATATCTTTCTGTACGGCGTTCTAAAGAGAAGATGTTTAGCTTCACTAGTCTTTCCCAATGTTTTCCGTCTAGATTGAATATCTTTCTGGTGAAGATCCTTTGAAATGATTCAATTCCATAGATTTCAGACGTTTTGGTTGAGCTCCAAAGCTGAGAAAAATATTCAATCCTCGAGAGAACAAGTGATTTCCACAGTGTTATCATCAAATCCTTAGATTTTGACTTAAATGATTTCAGTATCAATCCTGTTGTCTTATTTGCTATTCGATGACACGGTTTATGTGGCCACTAAAAGTAGCATCATTGCTCATAATCACTCCAAAGGTCTCTAACAGAGTCTTTCTGGTCAATTATTGTTCCAATACTAGATAGGTAGCTCGTAAGGGTCTTGAGAGTTCGTCCTTACCATACCTTAGCTCCTCGAACTTTTACCCATTGAGCTGAATATTGTTAGAACTAGCCCACTCATAAATATTGAGCAAATCCCTTTGAAAATTCGATGTATCTGATACATTTTTGACCTCACTGACTACACGTGTATCATCAGCAAAACTTTTTAACATGGAGAGCATTAGACATGGATCTATATCCTGCATGAGTATGTTGAAGATCAGAGGGCCCAAAACACTTCCCTGTGGTACACCTGATACGAATGGTGACGGACTTGAGTAAGCACCGTCCACTACCATTGTTTTGTGTTCGGTCGTTGAGAAAGGATGATATCCAGTCATAAAGCTTAACAGTGATGCCTAGACAGTTGATCTTGCCGAGGAAACTCATAAATCAACTTTATCGAAAGCCTTGGTAAAGTCAAGGTAAACAACATCCACAGTTTTGCCTTCTTTGAGTAATGAAAGTATCTGATCAGGATTTTGCCCTGAAATAAAGCAGTCGTGTATCTTTACATCTTATCATAATTTTGTTTTTTGTATTTGTCTTACAATTTAATCACTGCCTTAGCTTCCCAAAAAACTAACTAACTAAGTTTAGAGCTCGCAGAGCAAATCGCCTTAACTATTACAAAAATCTTTTAAAAATTGCTGCAGAAATATCTTGAAATTCATTAGAAAACTTTAATCAATCTTTTTTAATTTGCAGCGATAATTTGTGGATTCTCAAACTCTCTTAGTTTTATTGATATTTTTTGACTTTCGCATTTTCTTTTACAGGTGCAAATATTCAAGGTCTCGTATGAAAATATAACTTGGTTTGGAATTCAGTTTACCTGAAAGCAAATGTTGTACAAATATCGTTTACCCTGTATAGCCGTTTCCAGTATTGCTGCGTTGTGGAGTCGTGTTTGTCCATTATAAACCTAAAGCAAGGTGAGGGAAATGAGTGGATTTACGCATACGATTTCGTTTCATATTCGTTGCAAAATTTTCAGTATAATTCGAAAAATTTACAAACGTCTCTCAATAGTTGTTGATCGTCCGAAATTTATCCAGTCATTGTGAAAACCCTTTCAGAATTGTAGCGAGCTCGTGTCATATTCGTCACTAATCGCTTCCAGCAATTTGGAAATATTTTTCTATTGTTTTTTAAATCGTTGCGCATGTAATACTCCGATATTTCTGTTGGGTATCGTTGCAAACATTAGGACTACATCGAGCACACAAACTTATCAAAACTTCAATGTAGCAATAATCACATTCCTATTTACTAAACTGTATCTTAGGTTTGCGAATCTTTGTCTGTTCAGAAGTATATGCGAAGAGAGAGTGACTCACACTGTTTACTTACTAACCATATACCTGTCATCATATACCTGTACTTACAAACAACCACATGATATGACATGACGTGATGGGAAGGGAGTGAAATATAACATTTCCTGGTTGGGTTTCAATTATTGTTGCAATTTCGTATCATATTCATTGGAAATTGTTTCAATTCGCAACGATGATGTATAGACAGTCACTTGCTCACACTATAATTATGTTTCGTTCAACAGTGAGCCACTTGCTTTGTTAATATTTGCGATAAAATTACTGACGCTTTGGGGATGGTAGACAGGACTTGAAGCCGGAACCTTGACCACCATAGGCCAACGGGCTAACCAATGCCCAACCCAACCAATGTCATCATATTAACCATGTACCTGTCATCATATACCTGTATTTACAAACAACCACATGACATGATATGACGTCATGGGTGTGAAATATAACATTTCATGGTTGGGTTTCAATATTATTGCAATTTCGCATCAAATTCGTTGGAAATCGTTTCAATTGGTAACGATGATCTATAGACAGTCCCTTGCTCTCACTATAATTCTGTTTTATTCAACAGTGAACCAACTGCATGTTCTGCTGGAAAGATACCCCAACAGCCAAGCGTTCTTCCATGCAAGCATTGCCTTATTGCAGTGGTTTCATAAATTCACCAACAATAACCGATGTACTTTAAACTTGAAAACCATCACCTGGCACATGAATAAATGAATAAATATATGAATAAATGAATGAATACGATGAAAAGAAGTCATTTACAATCGACGCACATTAAGAATTTTGGAGAGAAATCTTTGGGCCTTGGCCATCGTTACAAATTACATTGCTAACCCACCACTTGGAAACTTAATTGTTAGACACTGTAGCCTGCCAGATAGTAGAGCATGGTTTAAAAATTCAGATTGTTTCAGAAAATGATATTGATTGAAAAGATTTAGTATTCTATGTTAATCAATTGGCCGTCCTGTTGAACATATTTTGAATTCTTCACCTACTTCTTCTCAACCAATGAAAGACTAGGTAGCCTAGTTTTGCAATATTCAGTTTCTCAGAGGAGGGTAGCGCTGTATTCCATGTTTATTTTGTTACAAAACTGCTTGACATAGTCGGTTAACCTGCATTTAGCCATATCGAGCCACACCGAGTTACTAAAATTTGTTTTTTACTTTTGGTAGGCATTTTTACTGAATTTGCACCTCAGTGTGCTCGCAGGCAGGGCCTCCGACGGTATCTGAAAAGTGGGGGAGCCAAAGTTTCATACAAAAAATACCAATTACGTAGGCTCGAATGCAATGACCGTAAGGCTGGGGGTCTGGGGGGTGCTGTAAGCCCCCGGAAGCTTACGAGATTTTGTCATCTTTGAGCCCTTAAAATGGCTTAAGATGCTGAGAATTCTCCTTGTGCGCTATAATAGAAAACACCACAAATAGACATACAGCTTCCGAATATCCACCCATTAGCAGGAACAAATGACAGTCTGCAAGCTCTAAATTTGAATGAATTGTGTTCACGTTTAAGGCTTTGGGCTGCACAGCAGAAATTTGGGTTGCAACACCTGACTTTCTACCCAGCATGTTGCTTGCCCCGTCATACGTTAGCCCTCTTCAGTCAGCCAGGGACAGCTGCATCCTAAGCTGTGCATCTTTAATAGTCGCCACAATAGTATTGCTTTCGATGTTGTCGATTTTGTAAAATCCTAAGAAATCTTCCTTGATTTTTAGGCCTGAGTCAACTGAACGGACGCAAAACGATAACTGCTCCTTATTAGAAATGTCCGTGTATTCGTCACACATTATTGCGAAGAACCCGTTTTTTCTGACGGCATCTAACTTTTTGGAAACGACTTGATTGGCCATGATTGATAACAACTCATTTTGAAAATCAGTATGAGTATACTTCGTCTTGTTCCCTCTGTTCTCCAGCAATCTTTCAGCGATGCATGGGTCATCTTTGCCTCTCAATAGCATTAACTGGGTAAAATTATCATTCTGCTGTTGCTTGTTTCCTTGAAAGGCCATAACTTGTCTACCAAGAAATTGTACACACTTCATGATTTTGTAGAAATAACGACGTTCTCCTAACCTTTATTTGAACAGGTGATCGTTGTGTCATTTCCGCAACTTCTCCACATTGAGGGACAATCACGTGGAAAGAAAGAGCCGTTTTATTCCATAATGACGCTTGATGCTCCTCAAAACATTTTTGAGCTTATTTCCAAGAACTGAACCCCCGAGATATGAAGGTGAATTCCTTCATCTGTTCGCTCTTTAAATTGCCTTTTTTTCTTCCGTGGCCCAAATGAAGCACAAGACATAGTCACTTTCTTCATTATAATGCAGCCACTTCTTAGAATCGAACCAGGATGATTGGCATGACCTCTCTGTTGAACTAAACTTTGTTTTCGGGAACTTAAAATTTTTCCCCGGATGACATGCTTTATCTCTTACGGCTATAGCCGTTGACTCCATTTGAAACCGTTTGAATTCGATGGAGAGGCAGATGTAACGGGATGATCTGGATTTTCCGACTCGACGATCGATTCATTCTTAGCAGCTGATCCATCTAAGTCATCTCTGTGCGCTTTTGCAAAGAGTTCCGTAATTTTTCTTGATTTTGACATCCTGACAATGAAAATTTTAAATCTAAAAACATCTTAAAGCTGGTATTGTGCATTAAATTTGTTTACTTCATTTACTTTTAGGTAAGGCTGCTACTGCAATCAGTGGTGTGGCGAAAAGGGGCAGAGGTGGACACTTGGTATTCATGAAATATAGCAATGTTTGTATGTTGATATTCCACACCTTGAGACAGAGATGATTTTCTTATTTGGTTCATAGAACATTACATCATGGCTTTAGTAATTGGCAGTATAGTGTGTCCTTTGCATATGAATGACCTTAATATTTACTGCTCATGCGTGAACATCAATCCACAAGTACAAATACATTTTAGAAGAGTTGGGTCAAAATTTCACAATATTCCATGGTAAGACCGTACTTACTAGGATCATTTCTATAGTACGCGTTCCGTCTTTGTTCTCCAACACAGACAACACTTGCAGCCACGATGAAGAGACGGAGCGTTCCTCCCTGAGCAAGAGGAGAGGCAAAAGTAGTATCTTATGGTATTTGCTAATGTCGATTGATGATTGCTCCTGCGGTACTCTAGTTACTACAGGGCAGGAGTTGCGCATTCTGAGTGGTGTATTAACAGTGAAAAAAACTTATGAACGGAAGAGCTATGTTCTGCAAAGGCTATGAATCTATGAAAAAGCGAAAATTTTTGGTTTTCTCTGAAAATAAAGGCACGGTATAGCGAGTCACCTTGCTTGCCAACCGAATGACTACCACTGTCATTATTTGGGTGACACGATTTGGTCGAAGCAGCTCTCCTCCAAATGTGTTTCCCTTGAAGTTGAGTTTCCCTGGTCCGAGTGTCATAGTGTCCCCAAAAAGTCGGCTTTGTTAGTTGTTTTCTATAAGGTTGCTTGCATTTGCATTGGATTCTACTACTTATAAGTGGAGAGTTCCGTGAGGCAAAACATAATGAAATTATAGCAAGAGTTTAAGCTTAGCGCAACCATGATATTGCTGTGGAACATCAAAACGAGAAAAGGATTTTCCAATGGCACGCGACATTGTTCGTGAACTCGGAAATCATTTAACTTGTGCAGAAACCATTTCAAGAGAATTCCGGGGCTGATATGTCTAATACCAAATATCACCCTGACTTCACAAGACAACACATTGCCACTCAAAATTCCATAACTACAGTGGCCAGTCAGACTTGATATTGTCTCACAATCAACAATTCACAAACCCGGTCGTTGCGTCATGTTGGTGTAGCTCTATGTTGTTATATCAATTTCCCATTTGTTCATGGGCCTTCAGGTTTTGTTATTGCAAGGATGCCTCACAAACAATGTTTTACATCATGAATTACTCACTTAATCGGTAGATTCAAGATATCATGATTGAATTTTTGCAGAGCCAATATATTCGGCAGTGACTTTTTGCTGAAAATTTACCTCCTGAATACGCACGATAAGAGACTTGAGCGATTATGTATAAATAAACAATCATGATATCATGGTTTTAATCCTACTCCTACTTTTTTACATCATGTTAATGCTTCATTCTTGTTATTTCTTCTTAAATCTATTATCATACGAATTGAGGCTTCGCATAACAAACGGAAGAAAAATGAAATTCAAAGTAAAATTTCATTCCCATAGAATATAAGAAATAAGTAGAAAACCATCTACATATTCATAAATTAGAAGGTGTTGCTGGGATTCCAACACAGATAGTTGGTTGCTAAGTTAAGAGTACTAACCTTTACACCATAAGACCGTTGATAGACTGTCGCTTTTAATGTACAATTCAATCTCCATTAAGTATACTACTGATATTTGGATAAAAAGTTCAGAGAGCTAACCATTACACCATAAACACTTGTTCTGTGCTGTATTTGAATGAAAAAATTCAGACCTCTATGAAATATTATAAAGGAATAACGAAGCAGCTTACTGTGTTTTAGATTAAATAGTTTTCCATTAACGTTGCTGGAACACGTTTCAAATATCCGAAAAGTGTGCAAAATTTCTTTCTTTCTTTATTATGTGGGAAAGTTTTAATAAAACTGTTGCAGTAGTAAAAGTGTATTAAGTGTTTTATACTGAGTTTGAATTGATTTGGTTAACTAGATCATGGCTTAGTAAATACATTTGTTCTTATCAAGGCTGTTTAGGACACAATTTTTGACATGATAGTCACCACTTATCATTACAAGCCCAGGGGTGGATCCAGGACTAAAAGTTAATAGACTTACAAACAAAAATCCAGATTGGGGTCTTGGGGGCGCTGTAAGCCCCCCAGCGGGTCCAGGGTAGAACCCTGATGGGGGTCTAGGGGGCAAAGCCCCCAGAAGCTCCTAACATTTGAAAGTTTTTAGGGCATGAAATTGGCTTAGAATCTAGCACATTTTCTACACTGTAGACCAAAAAGTGTCATAAGAACTTTGGATAGAATCATCTAGGGACTTAAGGATACTTCAAGCTCCTGGGCATCGAAGGGTGGAGTGTTCAACCAGCCTTTGGAAAATTTTCAGGATACCCTCATGATACACTAAAATTAATTGAAATTAATAAAACTCTGCTATAGTTTTATTGATAGGAAGATTGATAATGATCATCAGGTTGGTGAGGGCTCTAAGGGGATCCATTACCTTCACTCAGGACAAGCAAAAATGAGCAAAGAATTGCCTGCTAGCCCCAAATGTTGTTGGGGTTTTATGAAAGGTTTCTTTGTTGGTAAATAATTTTAAGAAAAGATCTGTAAGGTTCTTATCTGTACAGTCTGTGGTTTTATTGCTCACGGCTTAGGCCTACTTGATTTAAGACCAGCCTTTCCTAAGGGGCAAGGATGGCAATTAGCCTTCCAAATGATTGGCTAGGCAAGGAAGGCGAGTCTATTCTACTTCAGTTCAGTTTCAATTCAAGAACTATAAAATTAAATTAATTGAGCAAAACTGTTTACAAAGGTATTGGTAGGTTTGGTGTTGGTCTAATCTAAGATTAAAGGAGGGTAAAAGTTTTTAGGCCACTCACACACACCAAATTCTTCAAGTTTAGGTAGATTTAGGCCTAAAATAAGAAGAATTATAAAACGAGAAAAAGCTTACTTGCATTACGCCTAGCTATTCTTTATTGTTTGATTTGTCTGTCTTTTGGGATTCATCTTCAATCCTGTATTTCAACTTCATTTCACTTAGACCACTAGCTTACATACAAGATTCTTTTTACCAAGAAATTATGAAAATGCCCGCCAAAACAGTTGCTTGAGTAGATTGCAAGGTAAAGCTGGATGATTCTGCGGGGGCGACCGACTTACGGATCATTTTTGACCGACTTACAACGCAATAATGACCGACTTAACAATCAGATTTGAGCATTTCATTGTTCAAAAAACAATAAAAACAATGGGATTTAACCGTATTGCACAAGAATCTCGAAGATACCCCCGCAGACAGACTTACCAACAAGAATTGAGGATTTCAACTCAAAACAAAGGAACAAATTGCAGCAATTGTTCTACTTTCCTTTTTTGGAACAGTCTCGAGTCAAATAACTCTCCTATGAAAAAGAGGCCATTCTAACATGACTGATTGAGATCGAGTCTTGAAGCTATGAAGCTAAAACGAAACAATTTGAAAATTAATATCATCAAACGTCGAGCAGTTCATTATTTGATTTTTCATTTTTACGCAGAAGGAATTAAATCAGGGAAAGTTAAACCATTTCAAATTTTATTTTTCTCTCGTAAGTCTCGTAAGTCGGTCTGGACCCGCCCCTGAAGCCTTTGATATTTAGTAGGGCAACGTTTTGGGAAAGATCCGTCTCTCATTACGGGAAATGAGAAATGTGATTTCTTCCCTGTTAATGCAAAGGTGGGATTGAGAGGTGTGAATACTGAGCGAACCTAAAAGGAGGTTTTTAAAATTTTAGCAGTTCATTTTTAATATCTGTGGTGCCACAATTGCGTTTGATATTGTTTAAACAGATTTCTGGGATTATGCATGATATCTGATTAATACAAGAAGTTGATAAAATGGAATAGATGCTTTCTTTCACTAGTCCGTTTTTCCAGTTCTCATCTTCATCTATCATTGGGATATACCAATCCATCTGGTGATTTTTCGTCCAACAATGATGGACAAGATCACTTTTGCCGTATTAGCCATGGGTCACATTTGCCTTATGTTCTTTGAGCGTGGTTCCTGTTTCTCTTTTAGATTGTCCTACATATGATTTGGGACAATCTTTGATTGGTATTTTTTATTGAACATTAGACTTTTCAAGATCGTCAACTGTGTCTTTTGGTCCTGAAAGTGATCTTTTTAGTGTACGAAGGGAATAAAACGAACAACTTATGTTTTGTTTAAAGAAAGAAGGGTGGATATTTTCACTTGTCCCTCTGATGTAAGGCAGGTTCATAGAACATTAGATCATGGCTTCAGTAATTGGTAACATGGTGCCTCTTTCGCATATGAATGACCTTAATATTTACTGACCATGCGTGAACATCAATCCACAAGTACAGGGACATTGTAGTAGAGTTGAATCAAAATTTCACAGTCTGCAATGATAAGACCGTACTTACAAGGTTCATTTCTGTAGTACGCGTTCCGTATTTGTTCTCTAACACAGACAACACTTGCAGCCACGATGAAGAGACGGTGCGTTTCCCCCTGAGCAAGAAGAAAGGCAAAAGTAGTATCTTTTGATATTTGCTTATGTCGATTGATGATTGCTCCTGCGGTACTTTAACTACTACAGGACGGGAGTTGCGCATTCTGAGTGGTTTATTAACAATGAAAAAAACTTATGAACGGAAGAGCTATGTTCTGCAAAGGCTAGGAATCTATGAAAAAGCGTAAATTTTTGGTTTTCTCTGAAAATAAAGGCACGGTATAGCGAGTCACCTTGCTTGCCAACCGAATGACTACCACTGTCATTATTTGGGTGACACGATTTGGTCGAAGCAGCTCTCCTCCAAATGTGTTTCCCTTGAAGTTGAGTTTCCCTGGTCCGAGTGTCATAGTGTCCCTAAAAAGTCGGCTTTTTTAGTTGTTTTCTATAAGGTTGCTTGCATTTGCATTGGATTCTACTACTTTTAAGTGGAGAGTTCTGTGAGGCAAAACATAATGAAATTATAGCAAGAGTTTAAGCTTAGCGCCACCAAAATATTGCTGAGGAACATCAAAACCAGGAAAGGATTTTGCAATGGCACGCGACATCGTTCGTGAACTCGGAAATCATTCAACTTGTGCAAAAACCATTTCAAGAGAATTCCGGGGCTGATATGTCATGATACCAAAAATCACCCTGACTTCACAAGACAACACATTGCCACTCAAAATTCCATAACTTCAGTGGCCAGTCAGACTTGATATTGTCTCACAATCAACAATTCACAAACCCGGTCGTTGCGTCATGTTGGTGTAGCTCTATGTTGTTATATCAATTTCCCATTTGTTCATGGGCCTTCAGGTTTTGTTATTGCAAGGATGCCTCACAAACAATGTTTTACATCATGAATTACTCACTTAATCGGTAGATTCAAGATATCATGATTGAATTTTTGGAGAGCCAATATATTCGGCAGTGACTTTTTGCTGAAAATTTACCTCCTGAATACGCACGATAAGAGACTTGAGCGATTATGTATAAATAAACAATCATGATATCATGGTTTTAATCCTACTACTACTTTTTTACATCATGTTAATGCTTCATTCTTGTTATTTCTTCTTAAATCTATTATCATACGAATTGAGGCTTCGCATAACAAACGGAAGAAAAATGAAATTCAAAGTAAAATTTCATTCCCATAGAGTATAAGAAATAAGTAGAAAACCATCTACATATTCATAAATTAGAAGGTGTTGCTGGGATTCCAACACAGATAGTTGGTTGCTAAGTTAAGAGTACTAACCTTTACACCATAAGACCGTTGATAGACTGTCGCTTTTAATGTACAATTCAATCTCCATAAAGTATACTACTGATATTTGGATTAAAAGTTCAGAGAGCTAACCATTACACCATAAACACTTGTTCTGTGCTGTATTTGAATGAAAAAATTCAGACCTCTATGAAATATTATAAAGGAATAACGAAGCAGCTTACTGTGTTTTAGATTAAATAGTTTTCCATTAATGTTGCTGGAACACGTTTCAAATATCCGAAAAGTGTGCAAAATTTCTTTCTTTTTTTATAGACAGGGAATTTACCATAACATTCTAGCAAATCGGGTTACCGAAAATCTGAAGACAGTTTTGGAATCCTTGAGGGAAGGCGGTTATTTTAAGCCTCAGGAACATTCTGGGAAATGAGCCATTGTGACGTAATTGATGACGTCATGTGACCACAGTCACAAAAAATCCGACCTCCGAATATTCGGTCGTTGATCACATCATTGGAAAGAGCATCAAAAACTGAGCAAATAATTGTATTACACTGATGTTATTTGACTTACCCTTCAAAAGATATAACGTATCGAAAAATTCAAAATGGCGGATAGAAATTTAGTGTATCAGTCTGTTTGTTTCGATTTTTTCATCGGAATTTAATGAGGGAACGGTTTTTCTTAATTGTTACTGTATAGAAATGAATAAAACATTTCAATAGGACCCACTAAGTTGAAGTTTAAGCTAAGCTGAATAGAGTTATTGAATTTATGATTAAATTCCATTGTCCGTTTATGGCAGCCCGTTGGCAGACGAATCGTTACTTGAAGAGAAATCATACATTTCCCAAGCATTCTCCCGTAGCATTTTCTCCAAATCCTTACCTCTGTCCTTCCTTTTCATCTTGAGTAATGCATGTGCAGTACAGTGAAGGTGTGTAGTACAGTAGAGGATATTCAGTACGGCAGAGGGATATCATCAGTGCAGCAGAGATATCATATGCGCGTATACGATGGGAGATATTTTCAGTACTGAGGAGTGTATTCAGTTCATTAGAAAGATATCATCAGCACGATGGGTGGATATTATAAATGCTATTGAGGAATACTGTCGGTAATCGAAAGATATTCAGTGGTAATGAGGGCTATCATGAGTACAGTGGAGAGTATTCAGTAACAATGGAATATCCTCCATCAACTCTACTGAAGATATTCCTTTGCCCTACTCATGATATGCCTCTACGTACTGATGGTATTCCTCCGCTGTTCTGATGATATCACTCCTCTGTGCTGAATACCCTCCACAGTACTAAAGGAAAGGTTATTATTATGTGAGAAAGTTTTAATAAAACTGTTGCAGTAGTAAAAGTGTATTAAGTGTTTTATACTGAGTTTGAATTGATTTAGTTAACTAGATCATGGCTTAGTAAATACATTTGTTCTTATCAAGGCTGTTTAGGACACAATATTTGACATGATAGTCACCACTTATCATTACAAGCCCAGGGGCGGATCCAGGACTAAAAGTTGATAGACTTACAAACAAAAATCCAGATTGGGGTCTGGGGGGCGCTGTAAGCCCTCCAGCGGGTCCAGGGTAGAACCCTAATGGGGGTCTAGGGGGCAAAGCCCCCAGAAGCTCCTAACATTTGAAAGTTTTATACAATAAATTTATAATAAAACTCTGCTATAGTTTTATTCATAGGGAGATTGATAATGATCAGTAGGGTGGTGAGGGCCCTAAGGGGATCCATTACCTTCACTCAGGACAAGCAAAAATGAGCAAAAAATTGCCTGCTAGCCCCAAATGTTGTTGGGGTTTTATGAAAGGTTTCTTTGTTGGTAAATAATTTTAAGAAAAGATCCGTAAGGTTCCCATCTGTACAGTCTGTGGTTTTATTGCTTACGGCTTAGGCCTACTTGGTTTTAGACCAGCCTTTCCTAAGGGGCAAGGATGGCAATTAGCCTTCCAAATTATTAGCTAGGCAAGGAAGGCGAGTCTATTCTACTTCAGTTCAGTTTCAATTCAAGAACTATAAAATTAAATTAATTGAGCAAAACTGTTTACAAAGGTATTGGTAGGTTTGGTGTTGGTCTAATCTAAGATTAAAGGAGGGTAAAAGTTTTTAGGCCACTCACACACACCAAATTCTTCAAGTTTAGGTAGATTTAGGCCTAAAATAAGAAGAATTATAAAACGAGAAAAAGCTTACTTGCATTACGCCTAGCTATTCTTTATTGTTTGATTTGTCTGTCTTTTGGGATTCATCTTCAATCCTGTATTTCAACTTCATTTCACTTAGACCACTAGCTTACATACAAGATTGTTTTTACCAAGAAATTATGAAAATGCCCGCCAAAACAGTTGCTTGAGTAGATTGCAAGGTAAAGCTGGATGATTCTGCGGGGGCGACCGACTTACGGATCGTTTCTGACCGACTTACAACGCAATAATGACCAACTTACCAATCAGATTTGAGCATTTTATTGTTCAAAAAACAATAAAAACAATGGGATTTAACCGTATTGCACATGAATCTCGAAACCCCCCCCCCCCCCCCCCGCGGACAGACTTACCAATAAGAATTGAGGATTTCAACTCAAAACAAAGGAACGAATTGCAGCAATTGTTCTACTTTCCCTATTTGGAACAGTCTCGAGTCAAAGAACTCTCCTATGCGAAAAAGAGGCTATTCTAACATGGCTGATTGATATCGAGTCTTGAAGCTATGAAGCTTAAAGTGCCTCTTCACCTTTTTTTTGACTTCACGTCATTCGATAGATCTAAATACGCTGATTTCGAGAATGAAAAATGAAAAAATATTTGCAATCAGAGGTGTATTTGTTGAGCTAGGGGCAGTTTTGTGCCCCATCGTGGTGTTACACGAGCAGTCTGGGAACGAGCGAATCTCTGATGTCATAGTGGTAAGGCGCATGCCGACCACAATCACATGATCAACTGTCACGCAGGCGCTGCCCCGCAATGTTTTCACTCTCTTTCGAGGATTATCAGGTCTGTCAACTAATAGGCCTATCTTTTTCGCGATGTCTTCCTCTGAAGAAAACAACTTTTAGGATTCGAGCAACTCAGAATATGCCGTAGAGGCGTAGGAAGAAGGAAGAGAGTTTCTTCGCGCAAATAATTCAACCAAGAGCGCTGTTGAAAGCAGTAGTAGTGCCGATGATGATGGCCTACATCAGTTCGACCTTATCGCAGACGAGCAGTCCATCGTCAATTACGAAAGGGAAGTGGAGAAAGAGTTAGAAAAAGACAATGAATTGAACAGGCGATTTGAGGAGATAGAGCCTGTGGCGTCTTGGTAAGTAGGCTAAGGCATTTTAATAGGCCAGTCTTTTTTCTTTGTTTCTGATATAATTAATTTCTTCACCAATAAACAATTCATCAACTAAGTAGGTAGAGATAAGAAAGTGTAAGGCAGGTATACAAATTAGAATTCGAAGCTTTTGAAGGAGCTTCAGTAATCAAACTGGAGTTAAGAAGCACTTTTTAGAACCACCTATCTTCTCTGCAACCTTTCTATATTTTTTTTTGTTTAAAACATCATGAAAGACAGTAAGTACCAACCATCACCCTAGCCTAACATAATCATTTAACTGCCCTTATCATACATTCTTGAATTTCAAATTTAGAATTGTCTTCAGGCTTGTGCCAACCATAAAATTTATGTTCATCTGCCTCTTCCAGGCCTGGCAGAATCGGTCCGGTTGGTGCAGTGTTGGCTCGACCAACTTTTTGGCCAAAATATCCCTTTTGTCAAAATGATATTGGTTTTTAGAACATTAGATTTTTACGGTAGCTTTCGGAATATTCACGGGGTATGGCCCCGGGCATAAGAGGTTTAGCTTGAACCGGACCAACTCTGAAGAACCCCTGCACCGGGCCTGTCTTCTATAAGTTTCAGGAATCTTTTGCTAACTTGTTACCATTTTTTGATTTTCCAAATAAACTTTTACCTTTTTTTTCTTTAGGGCAAGCAATATGTATTTTAAATTCACTGCACTAGTTTATCAAATATCAATCTATCATTATAGATTTCTACAAAGTGTATCCTATTGTGAATTCATCCGCCTGATGCATGGATATTTGGGAAGGAATAAAAGAATCCCACTATCTGCCTGTGCATATACAGCAATTTGAATAGCACTTCCAGTTGAAGCAGGCAAACTGACTGGTTATATCAAGGAAGCAGCAATTGACTCAGATTAAATGTATTATTTCTTTGCAGTAATAAATGTATTCCTGGATTTATTTTTACTTAGTATTATTTATTCCTTGGACAATCTATAACTATTCAGTTGTTTCCTATTGCTTATGAATACCAAGTTTCATTGCTGTATCTCATTGCTAAGCAAAGTTATAGTCATTACTTCAGGGACCTGGGAACTAGTACCCCATTCTAAAAATAGCAATAGGGGGCACAGCTTGAAGAAGGCTGACAGTTCATCTTTTTCTGTGCATCGTATTGCGTATAAAAACCAAGTTTCATTGTTGTGTTGATAAGCTGAGCAAAGTTAATTGCATTGAGAACTTTAGAGATATAGAACAATAGAGCATTGCACCCCATTCTAAAAATAGAATGGGGGCACATTTGAGAATGAAAAGTACCCTGTCGTCTTGTCCGCATCAAACTGTCCATGTAAACAAATTTTCATGCATATATCTCTATTTTTACTATTTTTAAACTATTTTTTTATTATAAGGCTTCAGTATGGGAAAAAAAATTGGGTTCCTACTATGACGTCACGCCCCGCCCTCGGCCAACGCCTATATGTAACATCGTTTTTTACGAAAAACCCCAAATTTCACGACTTTGAGAGATCATAACTCAGCAACCACAACTCTGATCGTAAAAATTTTTTTTGCTTCAGAATCAGCGCATCGAGCTCTATCACATTACGCAAAGAAAAAGAAAAGGTGAAGAGGCACTTTAAACGAAACAATTTACAAATTGATATCATCAAACGTCGAGCAGTTCATTACTTGATTTTTCATTTTTACTCAGAAGGAATAAAATCAGGGAAAATTAAACCATTTCAAATTTTATTTTTCTCTCATAATTTTTACAAAAGTTTTTTTATTTCTTTTATTCTCAAAAAAGTTGACCGACTTCCGTAAGTCTCGTAAGTCGGTCTGGATCCGCCCCTGAAGTCTTTGATATTTAGTAGGGCAACGTTTTAGGAAAAATCCGTCTCTCATAACGGGCAACGAGAAATGTGATTTCTTCCCTATTAATTCTAAGGTCGGATTGAGAGGTATGAATACTGAGCGAACCTCATAGGAGGTTTTTAAGATTTTGGCGGTTCATTTTTAATATCTGTGGTGCCAAAATTGCGTTTGATATTGTTTAAACAGATTTCTGGGATTATGCATGATATCTGATTAATACATGGAGTTGATACAATGGAATAGTTGCTTTCTTTCACTAGTCTGTTTTTCCAGTTCTTATCTTCATCTATCATTGAGATATACCAAACCATCTGGTGATTTTTCGTCCACCAATGATGGACAAGATCACTTTTGCCATATTAGCCATGGGTCACATTTGCCTTATGTTCTTTGACCCTGGTTCCTGTTTCTCTTTAAGATTGTCCTACATATGATTTGGGACAATCTTTGATTGGTATTTTTTATACAACATTAGATTTTTCAAAATCGTTAACTGTGTCTTTTGGTCCTGAAAGTGACTTTTTAATGTACAAAGGGAATAAGACGAACACCTTATGTTTTGTTTAAAGAAAGAGGGACGGATCTTTTCACTTGTCCCTCTGATATAAGGCATGTTCATAAAACATTAGATCATGGCTTTAGTAATTGGCAGAATAGTGCGTCCTTCGCATATGAATGACCTTAATATTTACTGCCCATGCGTGAACATCAATCCACAAGTACAAATACATTTTAGAAGAGTTGGATTAAAATTTCACAACATTCCATGGTAAGACCGTACTTACTAGGATCATTTCTATAGTACGCGTTCCGTCTTTGTTCTCCAACACAGACAACACTTGTAGCCACGATGAAGAGACGGAGCGTTCCTCCCTGAGCAAGAAGAGAGGCAATAGTAGTATGTAATGATATTTGCTAATGTCGATTGATGATTGCTCCTGTGGTACTTTAGCTACTACAGGACGGGAGTTGCGCATTCTGAGTGGTTTATTAACAGTGAAAAAAACTTATGAACGGAAGAGCTTTGTTCTGCAAAGGCTATGAATCTATGACAAATCTAAAATTTTTGGTTTTTCTCTGAAAATAGAGGCACGGTATAGCAAGTCACCTTGCTTGCCAACCGAATGACTACCCTGTCAGCATTTGGGTAACACGATTGGTCGAAGCAGCTCTCCTCGAAATGTGCTTCCCTTGAAGTTAAGTTGCCCTTATCCAAGTGTCATAGTGTCCCCATAAAATCGGCTTTGTAAGTTGTTTTCTATAAAGTTGCTTGCATTTGCATAGGATTCTACTACTTATAAGTGGAGAGTTTGTTCGTGAACTCGGAAATCATTTAACTTGTGCAGAAACCATTTCAAGAGAATACCGGGGCCAATATGTCATGATACCAAAAATCACCCCGACTTCACGAGACAACACATTGCTACTCAAAATTGCATAACTACAGTGGCCAGTCAGACTTAATATTGTCTCACAATTAACAATTCACAAGGCCGGTCGTTGCGTCATGTTGGTGTTTACCTTCCTCGACCAGTTTTTAATCATAGACAGCTCTATGTTGGAATGTTAAGATCCCGTTTGTTCTTTCCTCAAAGTGACCGTGTAAATTATTTGGTAAGGTTATTTCAATGCTTAAGGCTCTAGATCTCTCATGATGTTGTTATACGACCCTTGAAGGCTGGTCCTCACTTCGCCATCATCACGATCAACACGATAACGATTACTGCGATTAAGGCCCCGTCAACACGTATACGGATATTTCTGAAAACGCAACTATTTTTTTCCGTTTAACAATAAATCTGCGTCCACACGAGCAGCGTTTTCAAAAATATCTACGCCCACACGAAAACGCAAAACTTGTCAAAAACGACAATTCTTAGACATTAGCATGCGCATATCGTTTGGCGCCAAAATACATTATCAATCTTTTACCTTGAAGAACAATACTTGCTTAGGCCTCTAGGTAAAAATGTCAAAAAGAAGCCTAAAAGTAAGACCAATAAGATGCCTGAGTAAATCTATTTGGGCCGATGACGAGGTGGAGTTTCTGTTAAAAATAACAAATGACTACAAGGTTTCGAAGACCATTGTGAGTGTTGACTGGGAGTCATGGCAGAGCAAGTACTTTTACGTTTTAGCAGTTTTTCAAGAGCAGTACCCTACAAAAGAAGATGCTAAGCAACTTGGACAAGATTACCCCCACTCAAGTGAAAATTTGACAAAGGCAATTTTAACCTCAAAGTTAAAATCAGCTCGATCGAAATACAGAAAAACAGTTGATTCAGGTTGTAGAAGCGGGCATGGGAGAGTGGTATTGCTCTATTGGGAGAGTGGTATTGCTCTATGGGTGGATCACCAGCAACAGCCACCATAAAATCCGGATTTGAGTCTTTTGAAATCGATGATTTGTCTGAGTTGAGCATGAGTACTGACTCAGCATCCTCCAGCATTAATTCAACTTACGTCTACAACTAAGCAGACTTTTTAGATAGCCTAGATGCTTCAGAGAAATCAGGAGAAAGTGAGAATGACCAAATTCCTGCTGCATCAGTCGTCAAAGAAAGACGAGAATTGCTTAAGACCAGACTTACTGGTTACAAACAGGAAAGGCTTAAAAGAAAGCTCCCATTTGAGAGTCAGCTTCTCGCCTGTGCCCAAGAAGAACTGAAAATGAAAAAGAGGCTAATTGATATGATGGAGACAGCAGAAAAAGACAATGCAAACAATATGAATAAACTAACTTCAAAAATTGACAAGCTAAGAAACTCAATCACAAAAGGATTTGACTTGTTGAAACAAATAATGACACACCAGCAACCCTATTATCCTGTTGTACAGTCCCTACAACCAGCACACAGCAGCAATTACCAGTATGGACATATGCAGACAATACAACATGGCACCAGGCCAGCTTTACAGGGGATAAAAGGTGGTAATCAGTTTTTTTACACCATCACTGTACCAAGAAAACACAGAAAACAGTGAATCATTATCGTGAATTTTGTTTATTAAACTGTTATAACCCTTTAAAGCTGTTAACATGATTAATCGTATATATTATACTGTTCATATAATGTAAACATGTATCACAATAGCAGTAGATAAATGCATAAAAGAAGATAAATATGCAGAAAAACGAATCAATTTGGTACCGGTTTCATCCTATCAAGAGGAATCTTCAGCCTGTTTGGAGAACAGGCTGAAGATTCCTCTTGATAGGATGAAACCGGTACCAAATTGATTCGTTTTTCTGCGTATTATACTGTTCATATATATACATCTAGTTTCAAGGATAAAGGACCTTTGTCAGTAATCGTCTTACCCTTTTCCCCTTAAGTTAATTGCACTCAGTTCTATAATTATTGGCTTGATTTGGTGGTTGAAATTCTTTGTCATATTTCATGACTGCTGCAACTCTGCATTCATCCAGTGTCTCTTTTCTGGCTTCACTAAAGTTATGAAACACAAATATATGATGCGGGAAATGTGTGTGTTTTGCCTTAGGGAAAAAACATAAAAATGGTGGCAACAATATGAAATAAATAAAATAAAGATTTCAAAAGGGGTTAAAAGGGTAGTCCCAACCATCATCCTATGCTACCTATACCGCCCCAGACAAGTACCCAGGAGTTGATTTATGAGTATAAGTTGTTTTATGGATTTAATTGTTTAAATGTTATTTTCTTGTGATATATCATACATAGTTTATAGGTGCAAATCATCAGCCGATATCCTAACACAGACATTTCGGGGCACTTAAACCGGAATGTCGTTGGGTGTTAGGTGCCCCAAGCAGACTGGCGTCCCAGTCCACCATTGCACCTTTGATTAGGTTTAGTTTGCCATTGTTGGTTACGATTCATTGGTTTTGGGTTTCAAATTTAGAGCGGACCAGTATATCTTTAGTATTTTTATGTCTTTTTAGTGCTAAGAAAGGTGGTTCACTCCATATTGTATTAAGGGTTTCGTCATTTGATATTATTTGCCAATTATTTTTGAGAATGGACCCAATGTGGATGGTTGTGTTGTCATATGGTATTATGAATGGTAGGTGTTTGTTGTTCGTGTCTTTGGTCTGTTTTTTGTGTAATAATTCACTTTGGGTGAGTTTTTCGACTTTCTTAAATTGTGTGTATATTTCAGAAAGGTTATACCCTCTCCTAAGCAAATTATCTCTAAGGGTGCCCAGTTTTTCCCTTAAATTTTTGTTATCAGTGATGATTCGGCGATATCGTAGTGCTTGGCTGTAGATGATGCCTCTTTTGCAGCTTTCTGGGTGGAAGGAATTGTTGTGAAGTAGTGTGCATATATCATTTGGTTTCACAAATAGAGTGCTTTCAAGAAGGCCAGTTGAGTTGAAAAAGATGGTTGTATCCAGAAAATTAATGCTGGAATTTGATATCTCTGCAGTGAATTTTATGGTTGAGAAACATTGGTTGCAGAATGTTAAGAAGTCCTCCAGAGCTTGTGGGCCATGTTTCCATACCATGAAGATATCATCGATGTATCTTTTCCAGATGATTGGTGTGAGATTATTGGGTGCATTGGTTAGAATGTGTTCTTCGCAGTGTTTCATAAATATATTCGCAAAGTTGGGTGCAAAGGGAGACCCCATTGCTGTTCCATGGATTTGTAAATAGTGGGTACCATTGAACTCAAAATAGTTTCTCTTGAGTATAAAGCAGGGGCGGCTGGGAGGTTGAGAAAACAGGTATTCAAAAAAAATTGAGGCAACACCCTTTGTCGACCACGCCCCTTTCCTCAGGCAGTATAGTCTATTTTGTATCACAGAGAATAAGCCTTTCAATTTTCACGTCAGTTTTAAAAAAAGAACACCATTTCGTTATAACTAAAGCTTCCTTATAATCTGCATCACAAAATAATGTTTTGTCGTCTGCAGGCTTCCTATCAATCAATAAGGGTTAGGGCCGATAGTGAATCCCGTCTTGGCGGCTATTTGCCCTTGGAAGCCGTAAGAAATGTGTGGTATTCAAACTTCGTTTTGAATACTAGAACACGGACAGGGGCTCTGAAGGCAAATATTCCCGTCGATCAACTTAGTTCAAAAAACCAAAAAATAAATGAATTTGCCTTGAATTCTTATACTCATACTCATAATATTTTATTTTTAACTATTTCACAACAATATTGATTCCCATGAATTAAAAATTGTGAAGTTGTTAAGTTTTGTTATTAAATCTTACTGAAAGGCAAGGTTGCCCATCATTTTCCAAACTGAGACGTTGTTCATGGTTTAAATGATCTTCTTGTCGTGCCCTTAACGTAAAAAATTATCTGCAACCCCTCACCAATACTACCCCAAGCATACGTTCGATTATCCAGAGGGAAATATGTGATAGACTCGAAATGACCAACTTATTCGCGTGAGTATTCAGCGGGGTATTCAGAATGAGAAATGAATACCTTCTCTCTGCTTTGTAGTGTGTTTCAGAGGGTGGAAAACAATAGGTACTGACGTCACTTTCTCGAGAAAAGGAAGGTTTAGTATTCAGAATCAAAATTGAATACCCTACAGAGACCGACCTCAGAAATTCAACACCTATGGAATTGACAAAGAAAGGATTCGTGATGGATTAACAGCTCATTCCCGACCTTTTGTTCGTTCTGTTTGAAGCAAAGTCAAAAACAAATATTGTTAAATGATTTGTTCGTGATGGACCTGCCTGATCCCAGGCGTTGCTATTATGACATTACTTCATGGGATGTTTTCTCCTCCGCAGTCTATTTTCTTTCTCGAGATTTTCAAACGAAGAAAATGGTTTTTTTTTCTTTGCTGAAAATATTTAGGTATTCAGTGAATACCTTGAATACCCCTCTCCGCCGCCCCTGGTATAAAGGTAAACATCTGTTTCAAGTGGTGCATGGGTAGAGGTAATCTGTCCTGGTAAAATTGTTCCATAGCTTGTAGACAAAAATTCATACCCTCATCTTGGGGAATGTTTGTGTATAGAGATTTGACATCAAGTGTGACCAAAAGATCACCAGGTTGTATGTTTAGTTCAGGGTTTAGAATGGTTTGGAGAAAATGATTTGTGTCCTTGATATAAGATGGTATGAGTTTGACAATTGGTTTAAGGTAAAAATCCAGATATTGTGATAAAGCCCTGGTAGGAGATTGACATCCTGAGATTATAGGTCTACCCGGGCAATTTGGCTTGTGTATTTTGGGTAACATATAAAAGGTTGGTGTTTTGGTTTTAGAAGTAGGGGATAAAAATTGATGACATTTTCTGTCAATAAGTTTTCGTGATTCCAAGTGAGTGAGGAAAGTTTCAATTTCCATGGCCAGAATATTTGTGTAATCAAGGGGTTGTTGGGCATAGTTAGTGGCATTACCCAATTGGTTTTGAGCTTCATTAAGGTAATCCTGTGTAGGCCAAAGAACTATTTTGCCCCCCTTATCAGCAGGTTTAATAATAAAGGATTTGTTGTTTTTGAGTTCTTTCAAGGCTAGAATTTCATCTGGGTTGAGATTCGGTGGATTTTCAGTTGGATTTTGGATAAGATTCAGGATATCTTTTCTGTTCTTTTGAAAAAAATCCTGCAAAACTTTGTTCTTGCAAATTGGTGGTTGCCAATTGGATGGTTTACGGAAGGGGTGTGTCCCTGTTTGTATAGGGTGAGCATGAAAATGAAAGTGGATCAGCATGCGTCTCTCAAAATCATCAAGAGCCCGGCATATTTCAGATTCAGAGACCCCCTCAGGAGCCCCAACAAAACTCATTCCCTTGTTCAGTACTGTTATCTGGTTTGGAGTGAGTGAAAAATTTCCCATATTGTATATATTGTCGATATTGGTAAATGATTTCTGGATAATATTTTTGTAAAGTTGTTTTTTGGTTGCATTCTTTTTTAGTTTGCAAGATCCATGTTTGAAATTTCTGTGAGGTTTGGTCAAACCCCGAAGAGTTGTCATTGACATATTGTTCCAAGATGTGTCTAAGGAGAAGTATACCCCATAAAAAATTGTTGTAAGTGATTGGTGGCAGCAAGTGTAGAGATAGGCAACCCGCAACCACAGAGACCTGCCCAGGCATCCCAAAAGCAGACACGGCACCCCACACGCAGACGCCCCCAAGAACATCTACCTGTAGAGTACCGCCCCACCCATAAGACACCACGACAAGACCCGCAGCCACATCCGTGCCAAGCCCAACCTGCATAGACCAAACACTGAAATGAAAAAGCTGAGGAGGAAGTATGAAAAAATAAGAAATAGTGATTTGGTGATGAAAATGTTAATAGAGAAACACAAGACAATTAAGAATATGTTAATAAATTAGTAGATTAGTAGTTTCTGGTGATTCTTTTGTGTTCATTTGTGTTTATTCTTTTTTCATCTGCGACGGTGGCTTCTGCTCTTGCTCACTCGTCCCCCGTGTACCGTTCTGATCCTCTGATCATATTCCCGTGATGGGTCCCGATTGGAATGGTGTGTTGTCGGCTGTGGTTCGTTGGTCCTGTAATGTGTTCGCTTCCGTTGTTGGTTCTTGTTTTGTTTGATTCGGTGAAATTTGTTGAAGGCAAGTTTCTTCGCTTGGGTTTGTATCTTGTCAATGGTTCCATGAGGATGTATTTCTTTCGCCTGGGCTACCAAATCATTGAACTTTCGTATCTCATTGGCAGCCAGGGTTGAGAAGTTGTCTCTATGGATGAGACAAATTTCCTCCTTAAGGCGGTGGATTGCCTCATCCATTCGCCTAGAGCACGTCTGCGTCAGTCCCCTGTGTGGATCGCCACGGAAAGTGATTTCAGACATAGATGGAAAAGGGCCATCTGTGATGTGATCATCAAACACAGTGACCCTTGAAAGATAATAAAGGTGAGAATGATACAAGGGTACCAGATCATCCACCAAAAAGAATGGTCTTATTGGGGATGACCTGGCAGAAGAGGAAGTAGATGAGGATGACGATGACGATGACGATGATGAAGAGGAAGATGAATTGGATTGTCTTGTGGTGGATGAAGGAAAAAGATTTGTGGGCAAGATGGGTCTGGATACAAAGACATTTGGTGAAGTGGGAGGAGAGACTGGCGCAGAACGTGCCCCCGGCCTGGTTGGTTTGGTTGGTTTTTTAGCTGTTTTCTTCTTCTTTCTTCTTTCTTTTTCCGGTGTGGTTGTCAGGAATTCGGAACCCGAAATGTTATCCATAACTAAGTCCTGAAGCTCTTCGGTTGCGGTTGGTTCGGCTATCATCGTTGGTAGGTTTTCTGGTGTTGTGGTTGCTTGGCAGTTTGTGGATAAGCTTGCCATCACTTGTGGAATTAAGGTTAGAAATTAGGGTTAGCAACATATTAGAAAGAAATCAAGGAAACAAGGAGAACAAATTAAGGATTAGAATATGAAAGGAAATGATATAATGTGGAGGATGAAAAAGTATAGTGGTTGAGGGAAAATTGTTAAAAAACGAAACATGGGTACAAGAAGTAGAGAGAAAAGGAGTTAAAGAACAATGGCATGAAAACGTGTGTGGAGAAAATTGGTGAAAGTAATTAAAATACCAGGAGACGAGAAAATGTGTGTGTTTTGCCTTAGAGAAAAAACATCAAAATGGTGGCAACAATATGAAATTAATGAAATAAAGATATCAAAAGGGGTTAAAAGGGTAGTCCCAACCATCATCCTATGCTACCTATACCGCCCCAGACAAGTACCCAGGAGTTGATTTATGAGTATAAGTTGTTTTATGGATTTAATTGTTTAAATGTTATTTTCTTGTGATATATCATACATAGTTTATAGGTGCAAATCATCAGCCGATATCCTAACACAGACATTTCGGGGCACTTAAACCGGAATGTCGTTGGGTGTTAGGTGCCCCAAGCAGACTGGCGTCCCAGTCCACCATTGCACCTTTGATTAGGTTTAGTTTGCCATTGTTGGTTACGATTCATTGGTTTTGGGTTTCAAATTTAGAGCGGACCAGTATATCTTTAGTATTTTTATGTCTTTTTAGTGCTAAGAAAGGTGGTTCACTCCATATTGTATTAAGGATTTCGTCATTAGATATTATTTGCCAATTATTTTTGAGAATGGACCCAATGTGGATGGTTGTGTTGTCATATGGTATTATGAATGGTAGGTGTTTGTTGTTCGTGTCTTTGGTCTGTTTTTTGTGTAATAATTCACTTTGGGTGAGTTTTTCGACTTTCTTAAATTGTGTGTATATTTCAGAAAGGTTATACCCTCTCCTAAGCAAATTATCTCTAAGGGTGCCCAGTTTTTCCCTTAAATTTTTGTTATCAGTGATGATTCGACGATATCGTAGTGCTTGGCTGTAGATGATGCCTCTTTTGCAGCTTTCTGGGTGGAAGGACTTGTTGTGAAGTAGTGTGCATATATCATTTGGTTTCACAAATAGAGTGCTTTCAAGAAGGCCAGTTGAGTTGAAAAAGATGGTTGTATCCAGAAAATTAATGCTGGAATTTGATATCTCTGCAGTGAATTTTATGGTTGAGAAACATTGGTTGCAGAATGTTAAGAAGTCCTCCAGAGCTTGTGGGCCATGTTTCCATACCATGAAGATATCATCGATGTATCTTTTCCAGATAATTGGTGTGAGATTATTGGGTGCATTGGTTAGAATGTGTTCTTCGCAGTGTTTCATAAATATATTCGCAAAGTTGGGTGCAAAGGGAGACCCCATTGCTGTTCCATGGATTTGTAAATAGTGGGTACCATTGAACTCAAAATAGTTTCTCTTGAGTATAAAGGTAAACATCTGTTTCAAGTGGTGCATGGGTAGAGGTAATCTGTCCTGGTAAAATTGTTCCATAGCTTGTAGGCAAAAATTCATACCCTCATCTTGGGGAATGTTTGTGTATAGAGATTTGACATCAAGTGTGACCAAAAGATCACCAGGTTGTATGTTTAGGTCAGGGTTTAGAATGGTTTGGAGAAAATGATTTGTGTCCTTGATATAAGATGGTATGAGTTTGACAATTGGTTTAAGGTAGAAATCCAGATATTGTGATAAAGCCCTGGTAGGAGATTGACATCCTGAGATTATAGGTCTACCCGGGCAATTTGGCTTGTGTATTTTGGGTAACATATAAAAGGTTGGTGTTTTGGTTTTAGAAGTAGGGGATAAAAATTGATGACATTTTCTGTCAATAAGTTTTCGTGATTCCAAGTGAGTGAGGAAAGTTTCAATTTCCATGGCCAGAATATTTGTGTAATCAAGGGGTTGTTGGGCATAGTTAGTGGCATTACCCAATTGGTTTTGAGCTTCATTAAGGTAATCCTGTGTAGGCCAAAGAACTATTTTGCCCCCCTTATCAGCAGGTTTAATAATAAAGGATTTGTTGTTTTTGAGTTCTTTCAAAGCTAGAATTTCATCTGGGTTGAGATTCGGTGGATTTACAGTTGGATTCTGGATAAGATTCAGGATATCTTTTCTGTTCTTTTGAAAAAAATCCTGCAAAACTTTGTTCTTGCAAATTGGTGGTTGCCAATTGGATGGTTTACGGAAGGGGTGTGTCCCTGTTTGTATAGGGTGAGCATGAAAATGAAAGTGGATTAGCATGCGTCTCTCAAAATCGTCAAGAGCCCGGCATATTTCAGATTCAGAGACCCCCTCAGGAGCCCCAACAAAACTCATTCCCTTGTTCAATACTGTTATCTGGTTTGGAGTGAGTGGAAAATTTCCCATATTGTATATATTGTCGATATTAATTAATGATTTCTGGATAATATTTTTGTAAAGTTGTTTTTTGGTTGCATTCTTTTTTAGTTTGCAAGATCCATGTTTGAAATTTCTGTGAGGTTTGGTCAAACCCCGAAGAGTTGTCATTGACATATTGTTCCAAGATGTGTCTAAGGAGAAGTGTACCCCATAAAAAATTGTTGTAAGTGATTGGTGGCAGCAAGTGTAGAGATAGGCAACCCGCAACTACAGAGACCCGCCCAGGCATCCCAAAAGCAGACACGGCACCCCACACGCAGACGCCCCCAAGAACATCTACCTGTAGAGTACCGCCCCACCCATAAGACACCACGACAAGACCCGCAGCCACATCCGTGCCAAGCCCAACCTGCATAGACCAAACACTGAAATGAAAAAGCTGAGGAGGAAGTATGAAAAAATAAGAAATAGTGATTTGGTGATGAAAATGTTAATAGAGAAACACAAGACAATTAAGAATATGTTAATAAATTAGTAGATTAGTAGTTTCTGGTAATTTTTTTTGTGTTCATTTGTGTTTATTCTTTTTCATCTGCGACGGTGGCTTCTGCTCTTGCTTACTCGTCCCCCGTGTACCGTTCTGATCCTCTGATCATATTCCCGTGATGGGTCCCGATTGGAATGGTGTGTTGTCGGCTGTGGTTCGTTGGTCCTGTAATGTGTTCGCTTCCGTTGTTGGTTCTTGTTTTGTTTAATTCGGTGAAATTTGTTGAAGGCAAGTTTCTTCGCTTGGGTTTCTATCTTGTTAATGGTTCCATGAGGATGTATTTCTTTCGCCTGGGCTACCAAATCATTGAACTTTCGTATCTCATTGGCAGCCAGGGTTGAGAAGTTGTCTCTATGGATGAGACAAATTTCCTCCTTAAGGCGGTGGATTGCCTCATCCATTCGCCTAGAGCACGTCTGCGTCAGTCCCCTGTGTGGATCGCCACGGAAAGTGATTTCAGACATAGATGGAAAAGGGCCATCTGTGATGTGATCATCAAACACAGTGACCCTTGAAAGATAATAAAGGTGAGAGTGATACAAGGGTACCAGATCATCCACCAAAAAGAATGGTCTTATTGGGGATGACCTGGCAGAAGAGGAAGTAGATGAGGATGACGATGACGATGACGATGATGAAGAGGAATTGGATTGTCTTGTGGTGGATGAAGGAAAAAGATTTGTGGGCAAGATGGGTCTAGATACAAAGACATTCGGTGAAGTGGGAGGAGAGACTGGCGCAGAACGTGCCCCTGGCCTGGTTGGTTTGGTTGGTTTTTTAGCTGTTTTCTTCTTCTTTCTTCTTTCTTTTTCCGGTGTGGTTGTCAGGAATTCGGAACCCGAAATGTTATCCATAACTAAGTCCTGAAGCTCTTCGGTTGCGGTTGGTTCGGTTATCATCGTTGGTAGGTTTTCTGGTGTTGTGGTTGCTTGACAGTTTGTGGATAAGCTTGCCATCACTTGTGGAATTAAGGTTAGAAATTAGGGTTAGCAACATATTAAAAAGAAAACAAGGAAACAAGGAGAACAAATTAAAGATTAGAATATGAATGGAAATGATATAATGTGGAGGATGAAAAAGTATAGTGGTTGAGGGAAAATTGTAAAAAACGAAACATGGGTACAAGAAGTAGAGAGAAAAGGAGTTAAAGGACAATGGCATGAAAACGTGTGTGGAGAAAATTGGTGAAAGTAATTAAAATACCAGGAGACGAGAAAACTAATGTGTACAAAGAAACCGAAAATCATGGATAAGAAAGGAAGATAATTAAAATAAATAATGTTTAGATGGGATAGGAGTGAGGATGTAAAAGTTTAGAGCGGATATAAAATGAAACGAAAGAAGGTATGAGAGCAAGATAGGAGAGGGCGAACGTGATTAAGAAAATCAAATGAATCAGTGAACATTAGCAGTGAGTAGATTATTTGTGTAAGAAACAGTGGAATGTGAAACGCAGGTGAAATGAGAATAATGAAAGGTCAGAGGTCAAAAAATAAAGATTAAGAGAATAAATAGAAGTAGAATGGAGAGGATAAGAAAAAAGATAGAAGGAGAAAATGGTGACGTGAGGATGAGAACGTAAATAAAAGATATTAGTAAATAAAAAAAGAAACCCAAAATGGAACCTGAGGGAATAATAACGTTACATAAAAAAGAGTGGTAAAAAGAAACTCACCGGGAACGAGATCAGAGTGTGAAGCCATGTTGAAGTATCGGATTGAAATCTTGAGTACCGTATGAGGGAGACGGAGAAAGCAAGAGGGAGAAATTAGGGAGAAGCATGCTGAAAAGGAGTAAAAAGGGCCTGGGAGCCAAAACGGAAATGGGAGAAAGCGCAGAAAAATTGCGCACAGATAAAAAAGCGCGCGGACGTAGTGCAAAAGTGTGCTGCGCAGGAGCGTAGTGTAGTTTCTGTGTTGTTGTTGTATAGTTGTTGTTGTGGTTGATGTTTTGATCGGATATTTCCAGATGAAGGTGGAGAAGGCCATTTATTGATCATGATTTGGGTATTCAAGTGACTATGTCAGTAGTATGCTGATAATTGGTTTATTGCATGTTTTAATGGTTGCAACGTTTATATCATAAATCAAGGTACCCGCAGAACAAATCCAAGGAAGCACAGGCAAGCAAAAAACAATGGTGATAACTTTTACATTATTCGACGGTTTCCCCTCATCAAAGTCAATGTGTGTGTTTTGCCTTAGAGAAAAAACATCAAAATGGTGGCAACAATATGAAATTAATGAAATAAAGATATCAAAAGGGGTTAAAAGGGTAGTCCCAACCATCATCCTATGCTACCTATACCGCCCCAGACAAGTACCCAGGAGTTGATTTATGAGTATAAGTTGTTTTATGGATTTAATTGTTTAAATGTTATTTTCTTGTGATATATCATACATAGTTTATAGGTGCAAATCATCAGCCGATATCCTAACACAGACATTTCGGGGCACTTAAACCGGAATGTCGTTGGGTGTTAGGTGCCCCAAGCAGACTGGCGTCCCAGTCCACCATTGCACCTTTGATTAGGTTTAGTTTGCCATTGTTGGTTACGATTCATTGGTTTTGGGTTTCAAATTTAGAGCGGACCAGTATATCTTTAGTATTTTTATGTCTTTTTAGTGCTAAGAAAGGTGGTTCACTCCATATTGTATTAAGGATTTCGTCATTAGATATTATTTGCCAATTATTTTTGAGAATGGACCCAATGTGGATGGTTGTGTTGTCATATGGTATTATGAATGGTAGGTGTTTGTTGTTCGTGTCTTTGGTCTGTTTTTTGTGTAATAATTCACTTTGGGTGAGTTTTTCGACTTTCTTAAATTGTGTGTATATTTCAGAAAGGTTATACCCTCTCCTAAGCAAATTATCTCTAAGGGTGCCCAGTTTTTCCCTTAAATTTTTGTTATCAGTGATGATTCGACGATATCGTAGTGCTTGGCTGTAGATGATGCCTCTTTTGCAGCTTTCTGGGTGGAAGGACTTGTTGTGAAGTAGTGTGCATATATCATTTGGTTTCACAAATAGAGTGCTTTCAAGAAGGCCAGTTGAGTTGAAAAAGATGGTTGTATCCAGAAAACCTGCTGATAAGGGGGGCAAAATAGTTCTTTGGCCTACACAGGATTACCTTAATGAAGCTCAAAACCAATTGGGTAATGCCACTAACTATGCCCAACAACCCCTTGATTACACAAATATTCTGGCCATGGAAATTGAAACTTTCCTCACTCACTTGGAATCACGAAAACTTATTGACAGAAAATGTCATCAATTTTTATCCCCTACTTCTAAAACCAAAACACCAACCTTTTATATGTTACCCAAAATACACAAGCCAAATTGCCCGGGTAGACCTATAATCTCAGGATGTCAATCTCCTACCAGGGCTTTATCACAATATCTGGATTTCTACCTTAAACCAATTGTCAAACTCATACCATCTTATATCAAGGACACAAATCATTTTCTCCAAACCATTCTAAACCCTGACCTAAACATACAACCTGGTGATCTTTTGGTCACACTTGATGTCAAATCTCTATACACAAACATTCCCCAAGATGAGGGTATGAATTTTTGCCTACAAGCTATGGAACAATTTTACCAGGACAGATTACCTCTACCCATGCACCACTTGAAACAGATGTTTACCTTTATACTCAAGAGAAACTATTTTGAGTTCAATGGTACCCACTATTTACAAATCCATGGAACAGCAATGGGGTCTCCCTTTGCACCCAACTTTGCGAATATATTTATGAAACACTGCGAAGAACACATTCTAACCAATGCACCCAATAATCTCACACCAATTATCTGGAAAAGATACATCGATGATATCTTCATGGTATGGAAACATGGCCCACAAGCTCTGGAGGACTTCTTAACATTCTGCAACCAATGTTTCTCAACCATAAAATTCACTGCAGAGATATCAAATTCCAGCATTAATTTTCTGGATACAACCATCTTTTTCAACTCAACTGGCCTTCTTGAAAGCACTCTATTTGTGAAACCAAATGATATATGCACACTACTTCACAACAAGTCCTTCCACCCAGAAAGCTGCAAAAGAGGCATCATCTACAGCCAAGCACTACGATATCGTCGAATCATCACTGATAACAAAAATTTAAGGGAAAAACTGGGCACCCTTAGAGATAATTTGCTTAGGAGAGGGTATAACCTTTCTGAAATATACACACAATTTAAGAAAGTCGAAAAACTCACCCAAAGTGAATTATTACACAAAAAACAGACCAAAGACACGAACAACAAACACCTACCATTCATAATACCATATGACAACACAACCATCCACATTGGGTCCATTCTCAAAAATAATTGGCAAATAATATCTAATGACGAAATCCTTAATACAATATGGAGTGAACCACCTTTCTTAGCACTAAAAAGACATAAAAATACTAAAGATATACTGGTCCGCTCTAAATTTGAAACCCAAAACCAATGAATCGTAACCAACAATGGCAAACTAAACCTAATCAAAGGTGCAATGGTGGACTGGGACGCCAGTCTGCTTGGGGCACCTAACACCCAACGACATTCCGGTTTAAGTGCCCCGAAATGTCTGTGTTAGGATATCGGCTGATGATTTGCACCTATAAACTATGTATGATATATCACAAGAAAATAACATTTAAACAATTAAATCCATAAAACAACTTATACTCATAAATCAACTCCTGGGTACTTGTCTGGGGCGGTATAGGTAGCATAGGATGATGGTTGGGACTACCCTTTTAACCCCTTTTGATATCTTTATTTCATTAATTTCATATTGTTGCCACCATTTTGATGTTTTTTCTCTAAGGCAAAACACACACCAGAAATCATTAACCAATATCGACAATATATACAATATGGGAAATTTTCCACTCACTCCAAACCAGATAACAGTATTGAACAAGGGAATGAGTTTTGTTGGGGCTCCTGAGGGGGTCTCTGAATCTGAAATATGCCGGGCTCTTGACGATTTTGAGAGACGCATGCTAATCCACTTTCATTTTCATGCTCACCCTATACAAACAGGGACACACCCCTTCCGTAAACCATCCAATTGGCAACCACCAATTTGCAAGAACAAAGTTTTGCAGGATTTTTTTCAAAAGAACAGAAAAGATATCCTGAATCTTATCCAGAATCCAACTGTAAATCCACCGAATCTCAACCCAGATGAAATTCTAGCTTTGAAAGAACTCAAAAACAACAAATCCTTTATTATTAAACCTGCTGATAAGGGGGGCAAAATAGTTCTTTGGCCTACACAGGATTACCTTAATGAAGCTCAAAACCAATTGGGTAATGCCACTAACTATGCCCAACAACCCCTTGATTACACAAATATTCTGGCCATGGAAATTGAAACTTTCCTCACTCACTTGGAATCACGAAAACTTATTGACAGAAAATGTCATCAATTTTTATCCCCTACTTCTAAAACCAAAACACCAACCTTTTATATGTTACCCAAAATACACAAGCCAAATTGCCCGGGTAGACCTATAATCTCAGGATGTCAATCTCCTACCAGGGCTTTATCACAATATCTGGATTTCTACCTTAAACCAATTGTCAAACTCATACCATCTTATATCAAGGACACAAATCATTTTCTCCAAACCATTCTAAACCCTGACCTAAACATACAACCTGGTGATCTTTTGGTCACACTTGATGTCAAATCTCTATACACAAACATTCCCCAAGATGAGGGTATGAATTTTTGCCTACAAGCTATGGAACAATTTTACCAGGACAGATTACCTCTACCCATGCACCACTTGAAACAGATGTTTACCTTTATACTCAAGAGAAACTATTTTGAGTTCAATGGTACCCACTATTTACAAATCCATGGAACAGCAATGGGGTCTCCCTTTGCACCCAACTTTGCGAATATATTTATGAAACACTGCGAAGAACACATTCTAACCAATGCACCCAATAATCTCACACCAATTATCTGGAAAAGATACATCGATGATATCTTCATGGTATGGAAACATGGCCCACAAGCTCTGGAGGACTTCTTAACATTCTGCAACCAATGTTTCTCAACCATAAAATTCACTGCAGAGATATCAAATTCCAGCATTAATTTTCTGGATACAACCATCTTTTTCAACTCAACTGGCCTTCTTGAAAGCACTCTATTTGTGAAACCAAATGATATATGCACACTACTTCACAACAAGTCCTTCCACCCAGAAAGCTGCAAAAGAGGCATCATCTACAGCCAAGCACTACGATATCGTCGAATCATCACTGATAACAAAAATTTAAGGGAAAAACTGGGCACCCTTAGAGATAATTTGCTTAGGAGAGGGTATAACCTTTCTGAAATATACACACAATTTAAGAAAGTCGAAAAACTCACCCAAAGTGAATTATTACACAAAAAACAGACCAAAGACACGAACAACAAACACCTACCATTCATAATACCATATGACAACACAACCATCCACATTGGGTCCATTCTCAAAAATAATTGGCAAATAATATCTAATGACGAAATCCTTAATACAATATGGAGTGAACCACCTTTCTTAGCACTAAAAAGACATAAAAATACTAAAGATATACTGGTCCGCTCTAAATTTGAAACCCAAAACCAATGAATCGTAACCAACAATGGCAAACTAAACCTAATCAAAGGTGCAATGGTGGACTGGGACGCCAGTCTGCTTGGGGCACCTAACACCCAACGACATTCCGGTTTAAGTGCCCCGAAATGTCTGTGTTAGGATATCGGCTGATGATTTGCACCTATAAACTATGTATGATATATCACAAGAAAATAACATTTAAACAATTAAATCCATAAAACAACTTATACTCATAAATCAACTCCTGGGTACTTGTCTGGGGCGGTATAGGTAGCATAGGATGATGGTTGGGACTACCCTTTTAACCCCTTTTGATATCTTTATTTCATTAATTTCATATTGTTGCCACCATTTTGATGTTTTTTCTCTAAGGCAAAACACACACATTGACTTTGATGAGGGGAAACCGTCGAATAATGTAAAAGTTATCACCATTGTTTTTTGCTTGCCTGTGCTTCCTTGGATTTGTTCTGCGGGTACCTTGATTTATGATATAAACGTTGCAACCATTAAAACATGCAATAAACCAATTATCAGCATACTACTGACATAGTCACTTGAATACCCAAATCATGATCAATAAATGGCCTTCTCCACCTTCATCTGGAAATATCCGATCAAAACATCAACCACAACAACAACTATACAACAACAACACAGAAACTACACTACGCTCCTGCGCAGCACACTTTTGCACTACGTCCGCGCGCTTTTTTATCTGTGCGCAATTTTTCTGCGCTTTCTCCCATTTCCGTTTTGGCTCCCAGGCCCTTTTTACTCCTTTTCAGCATGCTTCTCCCTAATTTCTCCCTCTTGCTTTCTCCGTCTCCCTCATACGGTACTCAAGATTTCAATCCGATACTTCAACATGGCTTCACACTCTGATCTCGTTCCCGGTGAGTTTCTTTTTACCACTCTTTTTTATGTAACGTTATTATTCCCTCAGGTTCCATTTTGGGTTTCTTTTTTTATTTACTAATATCTTTTATTTACGTTCTCATCCTCACGTCACCATTTTCTCCTTCTATCTTTTTTCTTATCCTCTCCATTCTACTTCTATTTATTCTCTTAATCTTTATTTTTTGACCTCTGACCTTTCATTATTCTCATTTCACCTGCGTTTCACATTCCACTGTTTCTTACACAAATAATCTACTCACTGCTAATGTTCACTGATTCATTTGATTTTCTTAATCACGTTCGCCCTCTCCTATCTTGCTCTCATACCTTCTTTCGTTTCATTTTATATCCGCTCTAAACTTTTACATCCTCACTCCTATCCCATCTAAACATTATTTATTTTAATTATCTTCCTTTCTTATCCATGATTTTCGGTTTCTTTGTACACATTAGTTTTCTCGTCTCCTGGTATTTTAATTACTTTCACCAATTTTCTCCACACACGTTTTCATGCCATTGTCCTTTAACTCCTTTTCTCTCTACTTCTTGTACCCATGTTTCGTTTTTTACAATTTTCCCTCAACCACTATACTTTTTCATCCTCCACATTATATCATTTCCATTCATATTCTAATCTTTAATTTGTTCTCCTTGTTTCCTTGTTTTCTTTTTAATATGTTGCTAACCCTAATTTCTAACCTTAATTCCACAAGTGATGGCAAGCTTATCCACAAACTGTCAAGCAACCACAACACCAGAAAACCTACCAACGATGATAACCGAACCAACCGCAACCGAAGAGCTTCAGGACTTAGTTATGGATAACATTTCGGGTTCCGAATTCCTGACAACCACACCGGAAAAAGAAAGAAGAAAGAAGAAGAAAACAGCTAAAAAACCAACCAAACCAACCAGGCCAGGGGCACGTTCTGCGCCAGTCTCTCCTCCCACTTCACCGAATGTCTTTGTATCTAGACCCATCTTGCCCACAAATCTTTTTCCTTCATCCACCACAAGACAATCCAATTCATCTTCCTCTTCATCATCGTCATCGTCATCGTCATCCTCATCTACTTCCTCTTCTGCCAGGTCATCCCCAATAAGACCATTCTTTTTGGTGGATGATCTGGTACCCTTGTATCACTCTCACCTTTATTATCTTTCAAGGGTCACTGTGTTTGATGATCACATCACAGATGGCCCTTTTCCATCTATGTCTGAAATCACTTTCCGTGGCGATCCACACAGGGGACTGACGCAGACGTGCTCTAGGCGAATGGATGAGGCAATCCACCGCCTTAAGGAGGAAATTTGTCTCATCCATAGAGACAACTTCTCAACCCTGGCTGCCAATGAGATACGAAAGTTCAATGATTTGGTAGCCCAGGCGAAAGAAATACATCCTCATGGAACCATTAACAAGATAGAAACCCAAGCGAAGAAACTTGCCTTCAACAAATTTCACCGAATTAAACAAAACAAGAACCAACAACGGAAGCGAACACATTACAGGACCAACGAACCACAGCCGACAACACACCATTCCAATCGGGACCCATCACGGGAATATGATCAGAGGATCAGAACGGTACACGGGGGACGAGTAAGCAAGAGCAGAAGCCACCGTCGCAGATGAAAAAGAATAAACACAAATGAACACAAAAAAAATTACCAGAAACTACTAATCTACTAATTTATTAACATATTCTTAATTGTCTTGTGTTTCTCTATTAACATTTTCATCACCAAATCACTATTTCTTATTTTTTCATACTTCCTCCTCAGCTTTTTCATTTCAGTGTTTGGTCTATGCAGGTTGGGCTTGGCACGGATGTGGCTGCGGGTCTTGTCGTGGTGTCTTATGGGTGGGGCGGTACTCTACAGGTAGATGTTCTTGGGGGCGTCTGCGTGTGGGGTGCCGTGTCTGCTTTTGGGATGCCTGGGCGGGTCTCTGTAGTTGCGGGTTGCCTATCTCTACACTTGCTGCCACCAATCACTTACAACAATTTTTTATGGGGTACACTTCTCCTTAGACACATCTTGGAACAATATGTCAATGACAACTCTTCGGGGTTTGACCAAACCTCACAGAAATTTCAAACATGGATCTTGCAAACTAAAAAAGAATGCAACCAAAAAACAACTTTACAAAAATATTATCCAGAAATCATTAACCAATATCGACAATATATACAATATGGGAAATTTTCCACTCACTCCAAACCAGATAACAGTATTGAACAAGGGAATGAGTTTTGTTGGGGCTCCTGAGGGGGTCTCTGAATCTGAAATATGCCGGGCTCTTGACGATTTTGAGAGACGCATGCTAATCCACTTTCATTTTCATGCTCACCCTATACAAACAGGGACACACCCCTTCCGTAAACCATCCAATTGGCAACCACCAATTTGCAAGAACAAAGTTTTGCAGGATTTTTTTTCAAAAGAACAGAAAAGATATCCTGAATCTTATCCAGAATCCAACTGTAAATCCACCGAATCTCAACCCAGATGAAATTCTAGCTTTGAAAGAACTCAAAAACAACAAATCCTTTATTATTAAACCTGCTGATAAGGGGGGCAAAATAGTTCTTTGGCCTACACAGGATTACCTTAATGAAGCTCAAAACCAATTGGGTAATGCCACTAACTATGCCCAACAACCCCTTGATTACACAAATATTCTGGCCATGGAAATTGAAACTTTCCTCACTCACTTGGAATCACGAAAACTTATTGACAGAAAATGTCATCAATTTTTATCCCCTACTTCTAAAACCAAAACACCAACCTTTTATATGTTACCCAAAATACACAAGCCAAATTGCCCGGGTAGACCTATAATCTCAGGATGTCAATCTCCTACCAGGGCTTTATCACAATATCTGGATTTCTACCTTAAACCAATTGTCAAACTCATACCATCTTATATCAAGGACACAAATCATTTTCTCCAAACCATTCTAAACCCTGACCTAAACATACAACCTGGTGATCTTTTGGTCACACTTGATGTCAAATCTCTATACACAAACATTCCCCAAGATGAGGGTATGAATTTTTGCCTACAAGCTATGGAACAATTTTACCAGGACAGATTACCTCTACCCATGCACCACTTGAAACAGATGTTTACCTTTATACTCAAGAGAAACTATTTTGAGTTCAATGGTACCCACTATTTACAAATCCATGGAACAGCAATGGGGTCTCCCTTTGCACCCAACTTTGCGAATATATTTATGAAACACTGCGAAGAACACATTCTAACCAATGCACCCAATAATCTCACACCAATTATCTGGAAAAGATACATCGATGATATCTTCATGGTATGGAAACATGGCCCACAAGCTCTGGAGGACTTCTTAACATTCTGCAACCAATGTTTCTCAACCATAAAATTCACTGCAGAGATATCAAATTCCAGCATTAATTTTCTGGATACAACCATCTTTTTCAACTCAACTGGCCTTCTTGAAAGCACTCTATTTGTGAAACCAAATGATATATGCACACTACTTCACAACAAGTCCTTCCACCCAGAAAGCTGCAAAAGAGGCATCATCTACAGCCAAGCACTACGATATCGTCGAATCATCACTGATAACAAAAATTTAAGGGAAAAACTGGGCACCCTTAGAGATAATTTGCTTAGGAGAGGGTATAACCTTTCTGAAATATACACACAATTTAAGAAAGTCGAAAAACTCACCCAAAGTGAATTATTACACAAAAAACAGACCAAAGACACGAACAACAAACACCTACCATTCATAATACCATATGACAACACAACCATCCACATTGGGTCCATTCTCAAAAATAATTGGCAAATAATATCTAATGACGAAATCCTTAATACAATATGGAGTGAACCACCTTTCTTAGCACTAAAAAGACATAAAAATACTAAAGATATACTGGTCCGCTCTAAATTTGAAACCCAAAACCAATGAATCGTAACCAACAATGGCAAACTAAACCTAATCAAAGGTGCAATGGTGGACTGGGACGCCAGTCTGCTTGGGGCACCTAACACCCAACGACATTCCGGTTTAAGTGCCCCGAAATGTCTGTGTTAGGATATCGGCTGATGATTTGCACCTATAAACTATGTATGATATATCACAAGAAAATAACATTTAAACAATTAAATCCATAAAACAACTTATACTCATAAATCAACTCCTGGGTACTTGTCTGGGGCGGTATAGGTAGCATAGGATGATGGTTGGGACTACCCTTTTAACCCCTTTTGATATCTTTATTTCATTAATTTCATATTGTTGCCACCATTTTGATGTTTTTTCTCTAAGGCAAAACACACACATTGACTTTGATGAGGGGAAACCGTCGAATAATGTAAAAGTTATCACCATTGTTTTTTGCTTGCCTGTGCTTCCTTGGATTTGTTCTGCGGGTACCTTGATTTATGATATAAACGTTGCAACCATTAAAACATGCAATAAACCAATTATCAGCATACTACTGACATAGTCACTTGAATACCCAAATCATGATCAATAAATGGCCTTCTCCACCTTCATCTGGAAATATCCGATCAAAACATCAACCACAACAACAACTATACAACAACAACACAGAAACTACACTACGCTCCTGCGCAGCACACTTTTGCACTACGTCCGCGCGCTTTTTTATCTGTGCGCAATTTTTCTGCGCTTTCTCCCATTTCCGTTTTGGCTCCCAGGCCCTTTTTACTCCTTTTCAGCATGCTTCTCCCTAATTTCTCCCTCTTGCTTTCTCCGTCTCCCTCATACGGTACTCAAGATTTCAATCCGATACTTCAACATGGCTTCACACTCTGATCTCGTTCCCGGTGAGTTTCTTTTTACCACTCTTTTTTATGTAACGTTATTATTCCCTCAGGTTCCATTTTGGGTTTCTTTTTTTATTTACTAATATCTTTTATTTACGTTCTCATCCTCACGTCACCATTTTCTCCTTCTATCTTTTTTCTTATCCTCTCCATTCTACTTCTATTTATTCTCTTAATCTTTATTTTTTGACCTCTGACCTTTCATTATTCTCATTTCACCTGCGTTTCACATTCCACTGTTTCTTACACAAATAATCTACTCACTGCTAATGTTCACTGATTCATTTGATTTTCTTAATCACGTTCGCCCTCTCCTATCTTGCTCTCATACCTTCTTTCGTTTCATTTTATATCCGCTCTAAACTTTTACATCCTCACTCCTATCCCATCTAAACATTATTTATTTTAATTATCTTCCTTTCTTATCCATGATTTTCGGTTTCTTTGTACACATTAGTTTTCTCGTCTCCTGGTATTTTAATTACTTTCACCAATTTTCTCCACACACGTTTTCATGCCATTGTCCTTTAACTCCTTTTCTCTCTACTTCTTGTACCCATGTTTCGTTTTTTACAATTTTCCCTCAACCACTATACTTTTTCATCCTCCACATTATATCATTTCCATTCATATTCTAATCTTTAATTTGTTCTCCTTGTTTCCTTGTTTTCTTTTTAATATGTTGCTAACCCTAATTTCTAACCTTAATTCCACAAGTGATGGCAAGCTTATCCACAAACTGTCAAGCAACCACAACACCAGAAAACCTACCAACGATGATAACCGAACCAACCGCAACCGAAGAGCTTCAGGACTTAGTTATGGATAACATTTCGGGTTCCGAATTCCTGACAACCACACCGGAAAAAGAAAGAAGAAAGAAGAAGAAAACAGCTAAAAAACCAACCAAACCAACCAGGCCAGGGGCACGTTCTGCGCCAGTCTCTCCTCCCACTTCACCGAATGTCTTTGTATCTAGACCCATCTTGCCCACAAATCTTTTTCCTTCATCCACCACAAGACAATCCAATTCATCTTCCTCTTCATCATCGTCATCGTCATCGTCATCCTCATCTACTTCCTCTTCTGCCAGGTCATCCCCAATAAGACCATTCTTTTTGGTGGATGATCTGGTACCCTTGTATCACTCTCACCTTTATTATCTTTCAAGGGTCACTGTGTTTGATGATCACATCACAGATGGCCCTTTTCCATCTATGTCTGAAATCACTTTCCGTGGCGATCCACACAGGGGACTGACGCAGACGTGCTCTAGGCGAATGGATGAGGCAATCCACCGCCTTAAGGAGGAAATTTGTCTCATCCATAGAGACAACTTCTCAACCCTGGCTGCCAATGAGATACGAAAGTTCAATGATTTGGTAGCCCAGGCGAAAGAAATACATCCTCATGGAACCATTAACAAGATAGAAACCCAAGCGAAGAAACTTGCCTTCAACAAATTTCACCGAATTAAACAAAACAAGAACCAACAACGGAAGCGAACACATTACAGGACCAACGAACCACAGCCGACAACACACCATTCCAATCGGGACCCATCACGGGAATATGATCAGAGGATCAGAACGGTACACGGGGGACGAGTAAGCAAGAGCAGAAGCCACCGTCGCAGATGAAAAAGAATAAACACAAATGAACACAAAAAAAATTACCAGAAACTACTAATCTACTAATTTATTAACATATTCTTAATTGTCTTGTGTTTCTCTATTAACATTTTCATCACCAAATCACTATTTCTTATTTTTTCATACTTCCTCCTCAGCTTTTTCATTTCAGTGTTTGGTCTATGCAGGTTGGGCTTGGCACGGATGTGGCTGCGGGTCTTGTCGTGGTGTCTTATGGGTGGGGCGGTACTCTACAGGTAGATGTTCTTGGGGGCGTCTGCGTGTGGGGTGCCGTGTCTGCTTTTGGGATGCCTGGGCGGGTCTCTGTAGTTGCGGGTTGCCTATCTCTACACTTGCTGCCACCAATCACTTACAACAATTTTTTATGGGGTACACTTCTCCTTAGACACATCTTGGAACAATATGTCAATGACAACTCTTCGGGGTTTGACCAAACCTCACAGAAATTTCAAACATGGATCTTGCAAACTAAAAAAGAATGCAACCAAAAAACAACTTTACAAAAATATTATCCAGAAATCATTAACCAATATCGACAATATATACAATATGGGAAATTTTCCACTCACTCCAAACCAGATAACAGTATTGAACAAGGGAATGAGTTTTGTTGGGGCTCCTGAGGGGGTCTCTGAATCTGAAATATGCCGGGCTCTTGACGATTTTGAGAGACGCATGCTAATCCACTTTCATTTTCATGCTCACCCTATACAAACAGGGACACACCCCTTCCGTAAACCATCCAATTGGCAACCACCAATTTGCAAGAACAAAGTTTTGCAGGATTTTTTTCAAAAGAACAGAAAAGATATCCTGAATCTTATCCAGAATCCAACTGTAAATCCACCGAATCTCAACCCAGATGAAATTCTAGCTTTGAAAGAACTCTAAAACAACAAATCCTTTATTATTAAACCTGCTGATAAGGGGGGCAAAATAGTTCTTTGGCCTACACAGGATTACCTTAATGAAGCTCAAAACCAATTGGGTAATGCCACTAACTATGCCCAACAACCCCTTGATTACACAAATATTCTGGCCATGGAAATTGAAACTTTCCTCACTCACTTGGAATCACGAAAACTTATTGACAGAAAATGTCATCAATTTTTATCCCCTACTTCTAAAACCAAAACACCAACCTTTTATATGTTACCCAAAATACACAAGCCAAATTGCCCGGGTAGACCTATAATCTCAGGATGTCAATCTCCTACCAGGGCTTTATCACAATATCTGGATTTCTACCTTAAACCAATTGTCAAACTCATACCATCTTATATCAAGGACACAAATCATTTTCTCCAAACCATTCTAAACCCTGACCTAAACATACAACCTGGTGATCTTTTGGTCACACTTGATGTCAAATCTCTATACACAAACATTCCCCAAGATGAGGGTATGAATTTTTGCCTACAAGCTATGGAACAATTTTACCAGGACAGATTACCTCTACCCATGCACCACTTGAAACAGATGTTTACCTTTATACTCAAGAGAAACTATTTTGAGTTCAATGGTACCCACTATTTACAAATCCATGGAACAGCAATGGGGTCTCCCTTTGCACCCAACTTTGCGAATATATTTATGAAACACTGCGAAGAACACATTCTAACCAATGCACCCAATAATCTCACACCAATTATCTGGAAAAGATACATCGATGATATCTTCATGGTATGGAAACATGGCCCACAAGCTCTGGAGGACTTCTTAACATTCTGCAACCAATGTTTCTCAACCATAAAATTCACTGCAGAGATATCAAATTCCAGCATTAATTTTCTGGATACAACCATCTTTTTCAACTCAACTGGCCTTCTTGAAAGCACTCTATTTGTGAAACCAAATGATATATGCACACTACTTCACAACAAGTCCTTCCACCCAGAAAGCTGCAAAAGAGGCATCATCTACAGCCAAGCACTACGATATCGTCGAATCATCACTGATAACAAAAATTTAAGGGAAAAACTGGGCACCCTTAGAGATAATTTGCTTAGGAGAGGGTATAACCTTTCTGAAATATACACACAATTTAAGAAAGTCGAAAAACTCACCCAAAGTGAATTATTACACAAAAAACAGACCAAAGACACGAACAACAAACACCTACCATTCATAATACCATATGACAACACAACCATCCACATTGGGTCCATTCTCAAAAATAATTGGCAAATAATATCTAATGACGAAATCCTTAATACAATATGGAGTGAACCACCTTTCTTAGCACTAAAAAGACATAAAAATACTAAAGATATACTGGTCCGCTCTAAATTTGAAACCCAAAACCAATGAATCGTAACCAACAATGGCAAACTAAACCTAATCAAAGGTGCAATGGTGGACTGGGACGCCAGTCTGCTTGGGGCACCTAACACCCAACGACATTCCGGTTTAAGTGCCCCGAAATGTCTGTGTTAGGATATCGGCTGATGATTTGCACCTATAAACTATGTATGATATATCACAAGAAAATAACATTTAAACAATTAAATCCATAAAACAACTTATACTCATAAATCAACTCCTGGGTACTTGTCTGGGGCGGTATAGGTAGCATAGGATGATGGTTGGGACTACCCTTTTAACCCCTTTTGATATCTTTATTTCATTAATTTCATATTGTTGCCACCATTTTGATGTTTTTTCTCTAAGGCAAAACACACACATTGCAATAAAGAGTATGCAGGGTCCCCTAGAAGAAACACTGGAATGGAGTCCTTATCTTCAACAATCTGTACTTTAAATGCGGAATCCTTCAATCCTTTAAACATGTATTCAGCTTTGAATTGACAAAAACACGAGCATCATGAACACTCCCAAGCCACTAAACCACAACATCAATAAATGAATATTTGTAATAACAAGTAGCCTGGATATCCAATGAATACCTGCTTTTTCTGTTCATGTAGTCTATAGAATTTACAGTTGGCTGCTTGATGTCTATGTGTGTGCCATCTATAGCTCCTAAGCACTGTGGGATACCATAGGCAGAATAAAATTTGGAGACAAGTTCTTTGGCTTCTGGTTCAGTGAATGGCAGCTTGATGTACTTTGGACTTAAGTGATTGCTTTACAAACTTCTCTGACAATTTTTGACACAGTTTTTCGAGACCGACCAAAAGCATTGGCTGTCTTACACAGTCTAACTTCATCACTTAGGTAATAAAGTGTACATGCAACCTTTTTCAAAGCATCAACGGGCGACCTCGTTATTGTTTCTTGACCTTCAATATGAGGACGGAGAAGTTCACTCAGGGATTAAAGTGAAACCCTCGACATACGAAAGTTCTCACGCCACTCTTGACAAATGACTACCTCGTCTACAAAATTGTCCCTCCAGACACTTGTTCGGCGTGGCCTAATCCAAAATCTTCTTTGACGCAACGGTTTATATCGTCTTATGGAAGTGAGATGAAACGAGTTTGACAAAAACAACAAATAAGTACGGTTCTACTGAACACAGGAACACCTGGTATCAGCAAAGAATAAGCAATGAGATAATGCAGGTGGTAGGATTTGAACTCACAACCCCTTGGTTAGAAACCAAGTGCCTTAGCGATTCTGCTATACAGCACAAAAGCTAAGGCTGAGAAGGAGCCGAGTTTATCTAGTTGGTCAGATAATTATTTGATTTTTTCATTTCTCAACTGTGATTCTGACTTACAAAACGGATGAATATGGTACCATTGGTATGGCACAATCGCTAAGGCACTTGATTTCTAATCAAGGGGTTGAGAGCTCGATTACTACCACCTTCATTATCTCATTGCTTATTTTTTGCTGATACCAGGCGTTCTTGTGTTCGGCAGAACCGTACTTATCCATTCTGAGTTGACCAACGATATCGCGTGCCATTGCAAAGTCCTTTCCTCGCATTGATGTTTTTTTCCTCGCATTGATAAGAGACTCGTTATACCGTGCCTCGATTTTCAGAAAAAACCAAAAATGTTAGCTTTGTCATAAATTCATACACTTCGCAGAACATATCTCTTCTTCCGTTCATATTTTTTTTTCACTGTTAATAAACCACTCAGAATGCGCAACTCCCGTCCTGTAGTAGCTAAAATACCGCAGGAGCAATCATCAATCGACATAAGCAAATATCAAAAGATATAACTATTGCCTCTCTTTTTGCTCAGGGAGGAACGCTCCGTCTCTTCATCGTGGCTACAAGTGTTGTCTGTGTTGGAGAACAAAGACGGAACACGTACTATAGAAATGATCCTAGTAAGTACGATCTTATCATGGAATGCTGTGAAATTTTGACCTAACTCTTCTACAATGTCTCTGTACTTGTGGATTTATGTTCACGCATGAGCATCAGAGGGATAAATGAAAAGATCCGTCCTTCTTTGTTTGAACAAATCATAAGGTGTTCTTTTTTCCTTCGTACACTAAAAAAGTCACTTTCAAGACCAAAAGACAAAGTTGACGATTTTGGAAAGTCTAATGCTGTATAAAAAATGCCAATTAAAGATTGTCCCAAATCTTATGTAGGACAATCAAAAAGAGAAATAGGAACCAGGGTCAAAGTATATAAGGCAAATGTGACCCATGGCCAATATGGCAAAAGTGATGTTGTCCATCATTGTTGGACGAAAAATAACCAGATGGATTGGTATATCTCAGTGATAGATGAGAATAAGAAATGAAAAAACAGACTAGTGCAAGAAAGCATTTATTCCATTTATCAACTCCTTGTAAGTATTAACCAGATATCATGCATAATCCCAGAAATATGTTTAAACAATATCAAGAGCACCGAACGCAATATTAGTACCACAGATATTAAAAATTAAGCGCCAAAATCTCAAAACCTCCTCAGAGACTCGATCAGTGTTTACACCTCTCGCTCCGACCTTTGCGTTAAAAGAGAAGAAACCACATTTCTCATTGCCCGATGATGAGAGACGAATCTTTCCCAAAACGTTGCTCTACTAAGTATCAAAGGCTTGTCATGATAAGTGGCAAATCCTTCATCTCCATCCGATGCCTTCAAATAGACACGAAGCGTCCAGCTCCCAACAGAAGTAAGGCTATGCAGCGCCTTTAGGCCTAGCCAGAAGTTTCCTCTCAAGTCATCAAAACCTCGTTCATATGTTGCCCAGTCTCTTTCAAAGCTAACACTACTGCTCTGTCTCCTTTGGAAGACAATCCACCCCCCTCCGTCTGTAGCCATGTCACAGTAAACATCTATCGCTGACTTGTTAGGCAAGGAGAGTTTCACAATGCCACTGAATTGCATACCAGCTTTCCTTGCTTCCTCGCAGTCCTTGAATACTGCAAAACGGAATAAGCAAATATTAGTTTTGAATAGATAATCAACTAGGCTCATTTCTGGCTTGAGAAAGAAAATATTGGTCAGTCCATTCTTTCTTTAAAATAAGTGGGGTGCACCTTATAAAAAAAGTATGATTCTACTGTTGGGAAACCATTGGCGTCCTCCGAAATGAATTTTTCCAACCGTATCTCGGTTTGCGTAAAAAGTCTAGCTTTGGATGTTAGGAGTAAAGGCCAAAAGCCTTTATAATTTCTCTAGGTGAAATATTACAGAAAATATCTTGAAGAACTTGAAAGAGGTTCTTTGCATTCATAAGATTGCTTTCTTTTTGACAGAAGCCTGATAGCTTACAACTTTGAAAACTCGTGATTTATATATTCATTGGGTGTAATCTCTTTTACCTCTTTGTATAGGTGCAGCATCTCCCTTTTGCCCGACTGCCCCCTTTTTGCCTTTTGCTCCTTTTGCTCCGGTTGATCCAAGATCACCTTTGTCTCCTTTTGGACCAACAGGTCCAACATCTCCCTTTTGCCCCACTACTCCTTCGTCACCTTTCACTCCTTTAGGCCCAGCCAGTCCTGCTTTGCCAGGCTGACCTCTAATTCCTATTTCCCCCTTTGTTCCAATCTGGCCTTTTTCACCAGACAGGCCCTTGTCTCCACGCTGGCCTTTTTCTCCATTTTGTCCTTTTTGTCCAATCTGGCCTTTTTCTCCAGACAAGCCCATGTCTCCACGCTAGCCCTTTTCTCCATTTGGTCCTTTTTCCCCCTTCTTGCCCCTTTTCCCTCGCTTGCCTCTGGCTCCAGGTGGACCTCTGAGTGTAATTACTGTTGTACCCAAAGTTTTGTTATTTGTAACTGACAGAGAAGTGGACAAGTAGATGTTCCATGGATTATTTCTCGCCTTTTCATCTGAGTTAATTGATCGCTTGTTTCTTGATAGGATGAAAGCTGTTGATTGAGAAAACCGTGTTTAACTAATATCCTGCAGAATTTCATACCTAATAAGACTGCAAGACCAATAAGTGAGGGAGTGAGATTTTATTTGACTTCAAAAGAGTTTTACGAAGTAACCATGAGAATATCTAAGATCAGCTAGCTTCAAAACAATCTTACTGGTTCTTATAAAAATATAGCCAGAAATATCGGAAACATAATGAAACGAACACATAGATTACTTAAGCTTTTTGTCTGACGTTTTCGTTTCATTATGTTTCCGATATTTCTGGCAATACTGAAGTTCTGTACCATCCAAAGACTGTTTTTATAAAAAAGAGTGTATTACCTACCAGTGTTATTGGTAAGAATTTGCTGCAGATTAACTGCTGAACCCGTATTTGCCTCCAATATGGAAATGCGTTTTCTCAATTTATTTGTGGCAAATCTGCTTGTAGCTTCGTAGGCAAATAATCTTTTCTCCAGTTCTTTCAACAACTCTTGAAAAGAATAAGAGTCAATCAAAATTTTTTCTCCAACAATAGAATCAATAAAACAAAATTGTGGAAATGATTGTGTCCTGTGTGGGATTTGAGCTCAGTCACAACGTTAGGATCTGCGTCTTATTCAGATATGGTGAGCTCCAATCCTACATGGGTCATTTTCATTAATCATCATCATCATCATAAAACAAATGCGCAACTACATTGTTAGGTATGGCTTAGGTATGACAGCTAAGTAACAAAAAAATAAAGTAAAAATAGAAATACAGTCAAAGTAGTACTTGCAGCTAAGGATTGTATACCTCCTAAGACTTGTGCATGCCTAGATCAATCGTCCCACAAGCATAGTGCAATATGAAAAAACTTAATGTAAATATGGGTTGGTCTTATGAAGGCTGTTTCTGACAGATTATTCGACATGATAGTCACCACTTATCATGACAAGCCAACTTATCATGATAAGTGTTGACTATCATGTCGAATATTATGGGTTGGATATCTTTCAAATTTTGTCAATTTCATCAACTCATCCTGTCAGTAAGTAAATAAAAGTGTGAGTTTATAAATGAATAATGGTTTTAGATAAAGAATTTTAGAGCGTATACTGTCCGTAGCTGCAAGTCACTGATAAGCTCGGATATGCTGATGAATGAGGAACAGCAAAAAAAAAGCGGGTCCAGTAAATTTTCAAAATTATTATTTGAAAGTTGAAATTGATATATTGATATATTTTTATCATTCTATTTCTTATAATTATTTAGAATTGATTAAAAAATTTAAATAATCATATTAGGAGCATTGATAGTTTTCAATTACTTAGATAAAGATGAAATCAACTGTACGAAGGTGAGCATATGTACTTAGCTGTATTCTGAGGCCACCCCCGTTTCAGCGTGTGTTTTTTGAGCGACTTGTCGAGTGGATTTTTATGGCAATAACCAGTGGCACAGATACGGGGGTGCATGGGGGGCGACGGTCCCCCCATTATAGCTTCCGAGCCATTTTGTCGGAAAATTTAAGGTTTTGTCGGAAATTTTTTCAGAAATGTAGATACAGTAGAATCCCGATAACTCGAACATGCGATAACTCGAATTCTCGATGACTCGAACAGATTTGGCATTCCCCCTGAACCTTCAACACTATTTACATATGAATATACCCCCGATAACTCGAACCCCCATAACTCGAACATTCGCTAACTCGAAAAATTTTTTATACCCGCTGCTTCGTTTTTCTCTGGATAACTCGAAATTTTTGTGCCAAAGTACTAACAACAACAATACCAACGATATTTTAATCACAAACTCTTCATTGAATCAAGCTGTTGTTTTGCAATAGAAACAAAGTTCTTAAGTCGAGTGACTTCAAGGCTCCATGGGACAATTAAACCCTTTTCATCCCCCTGATTGCACCTCTTTCCGATGCCTTTGCCAAAGCACTTAGCTTCCCAATGACTTCGAAGAAATTAGAAAATCATTTTAGAAAAACGATCAGTATCTCCTTCCTTCAAGTGTCCCACAACGCTGCACCTTTCAGGACACAAACAGCATAACTATCTAGAGGGTTTACAGCCTCAGAAAGGACATTCAGATAATCATTTTGCTTTGGCGTCCAAATCTCCTTCAATACTTGGTGTCCTGTGATGTGTGTTTCGACAGTTATAGTAGATGCGATGAATATTGGCAGTTCATTTTGTAGAACAATCGTTTTCAATGAAAAACTTCCAAGTTCATGATGCATGGATAACTCGTTAATTCGAGAGCCTCGATAACTCAAACATTCGTTACTCGAACTATTTTGATCGTCCCTTGTATGTTCGAGTTATCCATAGCATTTGATTTCCCGATTCATGTTTTTCCCAACTGTCATCTTTCATTTTTAAACTCTTTGTATATTCAGCAGAAACTTCTTACCAAACAATTACCTAAATTCGGGCGAGCCCTTGTGGACACACCCAAAAACACATCTTTTTGTCGGAATATTTTGGTCTTTGTCCCCCCCCCCCTGCTAAATATTTCTATCTATGTCACCGACAATAACGTAGAATATCAACTCGTAAGCGGTAAAAATTTAGATTAACTATCATAGATTTGAGAAATATAAGAATGGTAACATATACTGTTAGTGTTTACGGCAGTAAAACAAAACCTTTAACGCTATTCTTCACAGATTTCTTTTCGTTCCGCCAATTTCAAGACATTTGAGCTCTTGAATTTTCGATTTCTATTTTCTTTTCAGTGAATCGATTGGATGAATTATTAGTAAACAAATGCTCTGATTGGCCAGAACATTTTCCACCTTGCTGGCTGCCATAATTCTGATAAGCCATCTCCAGGTATTGAACCCGTGACCTTACTTACAAAAGAAAGCATAAATATGTATAATAATAATGATAATAATTCAAATAAAAACTTCATCTTTAATCGTTTCAACATAATATGAAATAGTAACGATGATAAGAGAGCCAAACTTTCTAAATTTATATAAAATAATCAAGAGAACGATTGAGAAATAAATTATACTTCAAATGTTTCGCTAATATCTTCATGAGTAGACTTTATTAACAAATATTGAAACATATATTTTTAAAATGTTCAAAATAATTCTTATAAAAAGTATTTTTGCTTACTTCGTGCTTGAGGGTGCATGATTTTGTCGCTATTTGCATGGTTGTTCTCAACCAGTTCCATTCTCAACTCCAACCTCTTCAGCGTGCCAGAAAGTTGACCTTGTAAAACCATGTTATAACTAATCAGTGAAAGCAGTGCCATGCAAAAACAAGTAAAGACGGCCCAACTTTGCATGGAAGTCTTTTTAGGCTCCACCATTTCGACTATTTTGGTCATGTCTACCTTCCTCGTAACTCAAAGCAGTCTGTCTGTAGGAAGTTGATTTCCTGAAAATATTCTCTCTCAACTCTGGAGATAACAGCTTTTAATCCTTTAATGCATTTTCACACATACCGTTGTTCCAAAACAATAATGGAAAACTATTTCCTGTCACATGATAGATTCTACCTTTAGTTTGCCACAAATAGACAGTGCAAGAAAAATAGAAATGGCACTGGTCCATTGATCGGAAGCAAAGAAATTTTATTTTTTCGAAAACATTGCGTTAATTTACTAAATTTTGGGAAACTCAAGTCGAATTCAAAAATAGGGGAACTTGATTTCTGTGTAACTGGATGGTTTACCATGGTAATGTAGCATCTTTTTCTGTGCCTTTTTATTTAGAGTTTTACTTAGGTTATATTTATAATACAGTACATCCTCGATTATCCGAACAGGTTGAAATCAATTTTTTGCTCGTCCATTCGGATATGCGAAAAATTCGGATAATCGAGGAAGACAATTTTACCCATTAATCTTGCTGAGCAACTCATTATTACCACCCCAAAGCATCGTAGAGTGCTCAAATGAAATACCAATTGAAAAGATTAGAGAAATTATTCTTTGCCACAATAGGGTCTTCTCTTCAGGCTAAAACATCAAACCTTTGCGATAAAACGGGTAAGTCTCTCAAAGACAACGAAATCTTATCAAAAGTGAATCCCAAGGCTACTATTTTCAAATTTAAAGAAATTCAGATAAAGGAAGTACTGGCGATTTTAAAATCATTGAAAGCATCAAAGTCAGCTGGTCCAGACAACTTACCCGCGAGGCTAATAAAGGACGGATCAGATCAAATTGCCGCACCCCTTTGCTTCCTGGCAAACTTAAGTCTACAATTTTGCCTATTTCCAAACAGTGAAAAATGTGCCAGAGTGACACCTGTCTACAAATCCGGAGAAAGAGCAACTTTCGACAATTACAGGCCAATCTCTGTTCTCAATGTCTTTTCAAAAGTCTTAGAAAGAATTGTGCATAAACAGCTTTCTGAATATCTCGAAACCAACAAGCTGCTGTCTGACGCTCAATTTGGCTTTAGAAGAAACAGATCAACGCAACACGCTGTTACCCTCTTCCTTGATCATATTCGAAGTAACATGGATGCAAGTCGCTGCACAGGAGCATTGTATATGGATCTACGCAAAGCCTTTGATACAGTTGACCATGGCAACTTACTGTCAAAGATGTCACATTATGGTATTAACAACATAGAGCTGGCATGGCTAGAAGATTACCTTTTTAACAGGTCTCAGTATGTTTGTTATGATGGAGTAAATTCACAAACTGAGCATTTAACGTATGGAGTCCCCCAAGGATCAATCCTTGGCCCCCTCCTGTTTGTTATCTTGATTAATGATCTACACCTTGTGATGGATAAACGTAAGATCCTGATGTACGCTGACGATACAGTAATATTCTATTCGGATAGATCTGCAAAAACTGTTGAAGATGTCATAAACCGTGAAGCAGACCTTACTGGAAAATGGTTTAAGGACAACAATCTAATAATGAATCTTAAGAAAGGCAAAACTGAATTTGTCATGTATGGAACAAGTCAAAAGTTATCAAGACAACCATCGTGCCATATTACAATCGAGGAAACAGACATTAATCAAAGTAACAGCTATGAATATCTTGGTATTACCCTTACCCTTACCCTTACCATCATCTGTCTCTGCAACAACAAATTAATAAGATCTATAAGAAAGCCTCAAGTCGCTTGAAACTGCTGCAACGAATTCGACCAAATATCAGCCCACACGTAGCAGAAAAGATATACAATGTAATGATAAGGCCAGTCCTTTTATATTGCTATCCAGTGTATATAAGCTTGGGTAACAACGCCAAAGCTAGACTGCAATCAATACAAGACAGAGCCCATAAAATCGTGGCCAGTGATAATAACATATCTCTAAAATGGGACAGCCTCGAGCAAATGCGAAAGAAGCGAATCTCCATTGATGTTTTTAAATCAATCAATGGAATTTGCACGGAGTCCCTAATAGACCAGGCGGAGAGAGGGGGTAGGGTCCCCCGACGGGGAAATTTACGGGAACTAGTGAACTTGGTCAATTTTGGGGCGCTGAGTTCAAAAATCGTTGGTATACAGGCGATGGGCGGGGCCTTCAGCCTCGTTTTCACGTTTTATTGTCTCATTTTCATGATAATTCCTTTGATGCATCCAAAAAGGAAAAAAATCATAATAAGCCTAGATAAAAGAGGATATATACAGCCATTCTAGTCTTTAACTATTAAGTAGACAAAAACAGTTATTGGGCGTGGCTTTTAGCCTCGTTTTCACGATTTACAGTCTTGCTTTTACGATAAGCATTTTAAACATTGTGAAAGTAAAAACATCAAAATCCTTGATAAAAACGGGCAATTACCTTAAGTTTGTGCGCTATCGAACTCAAGGCATTGAGAACTTTTGGTATACCCTCCAGCCTCGTTTTCATCTTTTATAGTCTTCTTTTTGAAATAAACAATTTAGTCATTGATTGAACGTAAAACGAAGAATAAGTTAATTCAGTTTACCAGGCTCATCCTTTTGCTAACTTTTGCTAACTATAACAAGGTTATCTAGGCCTTTGGACCACTTAATCATGGCTTGTATCTTATTTGTGATAAGACAGAACGACTGAATAGCTAGAGAGTTACGAGGTATCTACAAGTAAACTTTTAAAAACATGGTTAGTCTTCATCATCTTCGACACATCATCAGAATCTACTTCAAAATCACTTTGCACCACATCATTCCTGTCTTCATTTTCTTCGTAGTTAACAAGCAACTTGCAAATAGCATTGGGGTAACGAATTCCCTTCCAAATCACTCCGCTTCTCTAATCCCAGCCATTGCTTGATGGGTGTCAAGAATTCAGAGTGACGTTATATTTCCTATACTTGCTTTATTGGCTAGATTAACTCGTTCGTTACGTTTATACCCCGCTTATAGTCTACCAGACTACGTTAACGCAACGCAATGTAAATTGGTTTATAACTACATCTAACTCGAGAAGAGAGTGGTTATCCTGGCTATAGTGTTCCATATACTTAATAGAGCAATCATAAAGAGACGTAAGCATGAAACTCAGAGTAACAGAAGGACATGTCTGTTTTTTAATGTTTTCATTTTGTTTAAGGTATATAACTATGTATATATTGAAGCAGAATGAACCCGTTAAAAAGCAGACATGTTCTTCTGTGACTCCGTGTTTCGTGCTTGTGCACTCATAAGACAGACTATAGCCTTATAAATTGCTCTATACTAATGTATATTGAGCACTTTAGCCAGGATAGGCACTCTTTTCTCGTGTTAGATATATATTGAAGCATAATTCTCGTATCTTCCTTACTTGTTTTCCACAACGGGTCTTCTAGGTCGAGTATTAAGTGATCCGTATTCCTGAAAATTGATGCAACGTAATTTGTACACATGATGTGAAGCTTCACATTCAATTGACAAGGGGGTCGACGCTCAACTTTACTATTTTCTTCTTTTTCTCAATTTTTTTTGCTAGCAATTGAATACCGCAGCTGGTTGACTTATGAGATCTTTTGGTTTTCATAAAACGTGCAGTCCAATATCTCCAAACCTTGCATAGTGCTTTTAGATACAGTACGACTTCCCAGGTCTGCAAATAAACGAATGAATTCTTGGCGTTTCAACATTGCTTTCCAAAGTGCTAATTTACCTTTCCTACTGAAAAAGCTTGAGACAAGTCTTTGTCAGAGAAGGTTTTTTCCTCTGGACACTCATTGACGATGACGTTTCATCTACAATTTTCCTGCTTTTCCCTGCAACGTTATCGATAAGAATAGGAGCCCCATTGAAGTCATGAGCCATGAGCAATTTAAGAATATCAATATCCCGGGTAGGAGATCGAACCATTATTGCTTCTTCAACAGGGACGCTAACTGCTTGCGCCATTCACATTTGCACGTTTTATGGGAACCAAAACATCTCATTAGTCAACGAGCTAATATATTTAATTTTCTAGTAAAAGAATTTGAGAAAGAGAAGAAAATAGCAAACTTGGGCCTCTTGCCGCCTTGCCAATTGAATGTGGATCTTCACATCATGCAAGCAAATTACGTCGAATCGATTTTCAGGAATACGGATCGCTTTATGCTCGACCTAGAAGACTCATGGTGGAGTACAAGTAAGGAAGATACAAGAGTTATGCTACAATATATACATAGTTTTAAACCTACACCAAGAAGAAAGAGACTAAAAAGACAAAACTTTTTTAAAGTTGCTTGTACAATATAGCTCTACTCTATCTCTGAAACCGCTTGTACAATATAGCTCTACTCTATCTCTATGTATCGACCACTCTCATGGGAAACTGACCCACAGACTTCGTAGTTATAAACCAATTTACATTGCGTTGCGTTAACGTAGTCTGGTAGACTATAAGCGGGGTATAAACGTAACGAACGAGTTAATCTAGCCAATAAAGCAAGTATAGGAAATATAACGTCACTCTGAATTCTTGACACCCATCAAGCAATGGCTGGGATTAGAGAAGCGGAGTGATTTGGAAGGGAATTCGTTACCCCAATGCTATTTGCAAGTTGCTTGTTAACTACGAAGAAAATGAAGACAGGAATGATGTGGTGCAAAGTGATTTTGAAGTAGATTCTGATGATGTGTCGAAGATGATGAAGACTAACCATGTTTTTAAAAGTTTACTTGTAGATACCTCGTAACTCTCTAGCTATTCAGTCGTTCTGTCTTATCACAAATAAGATACAAGCCATGATAAAGTGGTCCAAAGACCTAGATAACCTTGTTATAGTTAGCAAAAGTTAGCAAAAGGATGAGCCTGGTAAACTGAATTAACTTATTCTTCGTTTTACGTTCAATCAATGACTAAATTGTTTATTTCAAAAAGAAGACTATAAAAGATGAAAACGAGGCTGGAGGGTATACCAAAAGTTCTCAATGCCTTGAGTTCGATAGCGCACAAACTTAAGGTAATTGCCCGTTTTTATCAAGGATTTTGATGTTTTTACTTTCACAATGTTTAAAATGCTTATCGTAAAAGCAAGACTGTAAATCGTGAAAACGAGGCTAAAAGCCACGCCAAATAACTGTTTTTGTCTACTTAATAGTTAAAGACTAGAATGGCTGTATATATCCTCTTTTATCTAGGCTTATTATGATTTTTTTTCTTTTTGGATGCATCAAAGGAATTATCATGAAAATGAGACAATAAAACGTGAAAACGAGGCTGAAGGCCCCGCCCATCGCCTGTATACCAACGATTTTTGAACTCAGCGCCCCAAAATTGACCAAGTTCACTAGTTCCCGTAAATTTCCCCGTCGGGGGACCCTACCCCCTCTCTCCGCCTGGTCTATAATCAACATCTTCAAAAAATTCGATCATGGCAAAAATACACGTGGTAATAAGTCTCTTCTCGTTCTACCAAAAGTGAAATGTGAATCCGGAAGGAAAACTTTCGCTTTTCAAGGAGCGACTATCTACAACAACTTACCAAGTGATATAAGAAATGAAAAATATTTTATCAACTTTAAAAGGAAAATAAGAACACATGATTTTTAAAATCCAAGCTGACTGCTTCTAAGTTTTTACTGTTTTACCCTTTACACTTGTAACTTTTATATTTTACTTTGAATACTTTAATTTAACAGGACCCTTAGTGATAGCAGTAAAACCTTTACTGAAAAGGTAATCCTGTATAAATATGATACATTATTATTATTATTATTATTAAATAGACAAACGTATGCCTCAGCTGAGAATGATAGTCAAAGGTTATTTGTGGTAATTCTTATACCAATTTACCAAATTGAAACTGATGTTTGACATTGATGTTTCTTTGATTTTAACATCTAAATTTATGTGAAAAGTAAAACAGACAACAGATTATTTATTTAGCTAATCGAAAATTAGTTTGGAAACAATTAGTATATTGGCGTCCGGATGATTGAGGTTCGGATAATCGAGGTTTGGATAATCGAGAATGTACTGTACCTCCTCGGGTTCTGCAGGCAAAGAGGGGAGGGAAGATGATCTGTTGTGAAATAAACATTCGGTAATTTTTTCAATTCTTTTCAATATTTATTCTGATCTTTAGAATGAAGTTAGAATAATTAGAACAATTAAAACTCAAAATCAAAAATGCTCATAAAAACTATATTACATCGAATTCTAATAAAATCACCTACTAAAATAGACCTTGCGCCTTTTAAATATTAAACTATAGATCAAATAGAGAGTAAAAGAAATCAAAAGGAACTTGAGTGCTTATTTCATTCATAACGCCTGAGTATTTTCTATTTCATTTTAAGGATAATTCTGAGGCCAGTTTTTTGTGAAAAGTTTGGCATCTCTTACTTATTGATCCATTTATTTCAAAAACAAGGGGCATGAATGTACCATGTTCAATTCCGATAATCCTACTATCACTCGCTCTTTCGCATTTAAAGTTCCGAACTCTTACATCAAAAATCATATTGTCATGCGACGTGTAAACAAATCCACCCTTCTTACAGTAAATAGCCTTGATTGGATTGAAAGCTTGTTGGCAAGGACATTTACTTGGTAGTCCTTCTATTTTCATATCATATCTCATATACAGCGAGTCTCAAAAGTCTCCTTCATTCAATGTGTGCCCCTTATCATATAACAGAGGGAAATCCAGCCATTCAAAGGCTCCCTTTAGGCCGCCGGCCAAGATTTCCAGGGAGTCTTAAAAAAGTGTTCGCATTACATCTCGCGGTACTACAATCTGACTTCGTATTATTTTAGCTTAGATATTGAAGAAACCATATCTAAAAGTTCCCAGAGTTCCCACCTGCAGTTTTTTCAGAAAACGCGTTGCAATATGCGGGCCAAAGCTCCTCCGCAGAGGTCACTCTGAACAACCACAAAAACACCATGTTAAATATTTTTCGACATCAGTTTAGGGATAATATGAAAGAAAACTATATCAGTGGTGTAATATCGTTTCAAAAACACAATAAAACGTAATAAAAAAGGCCTGACAGGCATTTGGAGGCTGCGGAGGCAGAACAATTTTCCCAGAATAAAAGAAAAATCTGTAAAAATGCAAATATTTTACGTACGTGGTTTTTTTCACTTGAAATCCCTCAAAGAAGAAACCCTTAGAGAGTCGATAATAATCACTAAATAAATGACTGGTAATGTTGTAAGGTGGGGAAAGCTCCCCCACTTTTAGCTAAATTGTAGGAAAAAGGAAATTTTTAGCGATTTTGCCAGAAAACTTGGCTTCTGTCGAAAAATTTGCTTTCTGTCGAAACACTTGCTTGGTTTCTGTAATTAAGCTCTCCATTTGAAAAGTTATTTACCACCTGCGACTGGAATCGTCGGTGTTGAAGGAGGTTGAAGGCATTTGCTTATCATTGTTTGCATGAGTATGAACATGAACTAACCCATGACCAGAAATAATTATCAGAAGATCATAAATTAATTGCATGATAGTTATGTAGCAGAAGCTGAAAAAAGCATGAAGGATGCTGCTGAAGAGGTAAAAGAAAAGGAGGATTCAATCGATGTTGCTGCAAGCTTTGATGGATCATGGCAAAAACCTGGCTTCGCATCCCTAAATGGCATTGTTTCTGCGGTGTCTGTGACACATTGCAAAGTGTTAGACTTTGAGATCAAATCAAAGAGATGAAAAGGATGTGAGACCCATGAAAATATGGACAAATCATCTGAAAAATATTTGAACTGGAAACTCGAACATTGTCTTGAATGCGGAACAAACCATGTTGGCTCATCAGGTTCTATGGAAGTAGATGGTACGATGGCTATGTATGAAAGATCAGTGCAGAAAAATGGTCTAAGATATGTGTCATTCATTAGAGATGGGGATTCATCAACCTTTCAAACAGTGTCCGATGCAAAGCCTTATGGGAATGATGTATTAATAACAAAGAAAAAGTGTGTGGGCCATGTTCAGAAGAGGTAGGGAACTCGGTTGAGGAAGTTGAAAAGTTCCTACACAAAGAGAAAGCTGTCTGATGGCAAATCTATTGGTGGTAGAGGCAAACTGACAGACAAGATGATAGACACCATGCAGAATTACTATGGTCTTGCTATAAGGCAAAATAAGCACAACCTCCAGGGTATAGGATCAATGATGTAAAAGCTGGTCTCTATCATCTTACCTCGTCAGAAGGAAATCATCAGCACAGTCTGTGTCCTAAGGCAGCAATTCTTGGTGTGGATGGCAAAGAGATGTGGCAAATAATGCCAATACCTTCAAAGCTAAACATGCCCTTCCTCTTGCAATTGTGGAAATAGTAGTGCCAATTTATAAAGCATTGTCACAGGAAAGTTTGTTGTCCAGGTGTTTGAACTCGTACACACAGAATCCAAATGAGTCACTCAACAACCTTTTTAGGAAAAGATGCCCCAAAAAAGTTTATCAAGGGAAAAAGGTTGTTGAGTTATGTACTGCAAGTGCTTTAACACAGTTTAATGATGGTGCATCAGAAGTTTTGAAGCGCATGGGGATTGTGCTTGGTTGACACACTTAATGTTCAGTCATGTGTATTGTGTTGTTTGTTCTCGTGTATGTTTTTTTGTATTTTATTGTGTTGGATTCTATTATTAAGAACTGATTGAATGTGGCCTCAAGAGAACTGAACGTTTTGCTTATCAATGACTTTTAGAAGGCAGTTGAGATGATTAGTTGTGAGGTTGAAATATTCTGGCAAGTTGAGTGATAAACATGTCGTTCGTTTATTTTATATTTATCTAAATTTTACTCTTAGCTAAGCGCTCTTAATGCCATTTTCTTACTCGTGACAATTGGGGGCTCAGCCGGGAAACGGCAATAAAACGACAAGCAGTAAAATGAGAAGTTTTCAAGTATTTTCAAGCTGTTGGGGGCTGAATTTATGGTGTTTTAAAAGTGCGTGTTTGAAGAGTGGTTATCGGGAATCAACAAAATCTCGCAATGTAGTGGTAAACATACAAGGGAAACTTCGTTTGCAAGCTGAATGTTTTAAACAGAGTGACATAGCAGCAAAGTAGAGTCAATAACTGATATGGATAAATTAATGCAGTATGGTCGAGAGCTTGGGCTCGAAGGAAGAGATTTACAGAAGTTTATAGAAACGCAGCAGAGTATCGAGAGGGATGAGCGAGCAGAAAATCGCAGAGTAGAATTGGCGAAATTGGAGTTCCAGGTTGCTATAGAGAAGGAGAATAAGGAGATTTTAGAGAAAGAGTGGTTGCGAATTCAAGCAGTTTTAGAGCTGAAGAACGAGGGGGTAGATATGTCGTACGATTTGCAAGGCATGGGTGGTAGACAAAGAGCCAAGAACCCCAAGTTGCCTGCATTTGTTGATTAAAATGATGATGACTTGGATAGTTATTTGAAGAGATTTGAGCGGTTTGCAACGATTAATGGATGGGAAAAATATGAGTGGGCGACGGCTTTAAGCGCCCTGTTGACTGGAAAAGCACTAGATGTATATTCAAGAATGCCAGAGGATACGGTATTAGACTATGATAAAGTTAAAGAATCATTACTTATAAGATATCAACTAACAGAAGAGGGTTTTAAAAAGGGATACAGAGAATCAGACCCAGAAGAGGGGGAGACTCCTGCTCAGTTTTATGCTAGGATTGATGGATACTTAGATCGTTGGGTCGAGCCTTCAGAAACTGAAAAGTCTTACCAAGGATTGAAAGAGCTAATAAATAAAGGACAGTTTATAAGTAGATGCCAGCAAGATTTAGCTATTCATTTGAAAGAGGTTGCCCCACGTGACCACAGTGAAATGACGAAACATGCACAGCAATTCCTGAGTGCACACGGGAAACAACTTGCTCGTAAGAAGAATAGAGTGGGACATAATTCAGAATCGACAGCTGGCTTAGTCTCAAGTAACACTAAACCAAAAGTGTTTGGGGAAGTCAAATGTTTTATTTGTCATGAAGTGGGACATAAAGCATTCGAGTGTAAGGATAAGAAGAAGCTTGAGCGGAAGTGTTATAACTGTGCTGGCCTAAACCATGAAGCAAGGCATTGTCCTTCTCCAGGAAAGGGTAGCAAGAAACCTCCAATAAAGGTGGCAGGATCATTGTCTATCAAGCAAGAGATAATTGATAAAGGAAATACTGAAACAGAAGCAGCAGCAACAGAGGCGGATATCGAATCCTGCATAACTGGAGACCAGCTTACTATAGGGTGTGGCAAAAGAATTCCAATTATTAAATCGGCGTGTACGAAGCCAACAAAAGATAGTGAGGATAGTATGCCAGTGGTAACAGGCAGAGTAAGTGACAGATCAGTGAGCGTATTAAGGGACACGGGCTGCAGTGGCGTTGTTATTAAACGAGCCCTGGTAACAGAAGAAGAATTAACAGGCAAATTCGGTTACATGCTTTTGATTGACAAGACTATTAGAAAAGTACCTATCGCAAAAGTTTTCGTTGACACACCGTATTTCATTGGAGAAACAGAGGCTCAGTGTTTACCGGATACAATGTTTGACGTGATTATTGGGAACATTCCGAATGCTGGGAGACCTGAAGATCCCGACCCATCTTGGGAGACAGCTTGTGCTGTGACAAGAGCGCAAGCTAAGAAAGGACAAGGTACTCCTCCACTCAAGGTACCTGATGTATCAAAGTTTGCAACAGTTACAAGAGAAGAGCTAATAAAACGTCAACATGAGGACAGTTCACTAGAGAGGCTTCGAAAATTTACAACGCCAAAGATAGAGGGAGATCAGTCTGTGCATTTTGAAGAGAAAAATGGAATTCTGTATCGTGCTCATAGCCACCCTAAAGTAAATGGAGGCATTGAAATAAGACAGGTAGTTGTACCAAAGAATTTGAGCAGTCAGGTCATCGAGTTGGCGCACAGTTCGTTAATGGGAGGTCATATGGGAATAAGGAAGACAAGTGACAGGGTACTGAGTAAGTTTTATTGGCCAGGCCTTAAGGGTGATGTTACAAAATTCTGCAGGACATGTGATATATGTCAGAAAACTGAGAGCAAAGGTAAGACACCAAAAGTGCCTCTACAAAAGATGCCCTTGATAGATATACCATTTAAAAGAGTTGCGATTGATTTAATCGGGCCCATCTTCCCTTCTTCAGAGAAAGGTGATCGCTATATCCTGACTATGGTTGATTATGCTACGAGATACCCCGATGCTGTACCATTAAAGAATATTGATACAGAAACTGTTGCAGAGGCTTTGCTTGACATGTACAGCAGGTTAAGCTTCCCAGAAGAGGTTTTGAGTGACAATGGTACACAGTTTATATCAGAATGTATGGAGGAAGTTTCAAGATTACGTAGTATTAAGCAGCTAACATCAACGCCATACCACCCCATGTGCAATGGCTTAGTAGAGAAGTTAAATGGAACCTTGAAAGCCATGTTAAGGAGATTGTGCAATGAACAGCCGAGACAATGGCCTAGATATATAAATGCTGTATTATTTGCATACAGGAAAGTGCCAAAGGAGTCAACCGGTTTCTCACCATTTGAATTGTTGTATGGGAGAACAGTGAGGGGACGCATACAAATATTAAAGGAGTTGTGGAGTAAAGAAGTGGAGGAAGATGAAGTTAAGACCAGTTATCAGTACGTAGTAGAACTGAGAGAGAGGTTAGATCAAACCCTAAAGATTGCGAAAGAATCTTTACAGAATTCACAAGTACGGTACAAGAAGTACTTTGACAAGAAAACCAAAGAAAGAAACTTTCAACCGGGTGAGGATGTGTTAGTTCTGTTACCAACTAACAACAACAAGCTTCTTATGCAATGGAAAGGCCCATATAAGGTGGAGAAAATAGTTAACAAGAATGACTATGTGATCACAATAGGTTCTAAATCAAAAGTATACCACGCTAACTTATTAAGAAAGTATCTGAGGAAAGAGGAGAAAGATGATGCAAAGGAGGCAAAGAGTAATGAGTTTTTAAAAGTAGCTGCGGGGGACACAGGAAAAGAATCAGAGGAGGAAATGTTCTTTGAAGATAATTTGATAGAGATAAATTATTTAAGTTCAAAGGAGAGTTACAAGGATGTAAAGGTTTCACCAGAGCTTGCCAAAGAACAGTCAAATGATTTAGAGTCGTTAATTCAGGAATTCAAGCCGTTATTCACTGATAAACCAGGATCACCAGCTTGACAGAACATTCAATTATGTTAACAAGTGATGTACCGGTTAGATCAAGGCCGTGCCCTGTGGCATACGGAATCAGAGAGTCACTTAGGAATGATATGCAAGAGATGAAGGACCTTGGTGTCATTAGAGACTCGAATTCACCTTATGCATCACCTGTCGTTATCGTTAAAAAGAAAGACGGTTCTAACAGAATTTGTGTGGATTATCGAAAACTTAACAAGTTGACAGTGTTCGATCCAGAGCCTATGGTAACATCTAAAGACCTGTTTAGAAGACTCAGTGAGGATAAGTATTTCTCTAAGATCGATTTGAGTAAAGGATATTGGCAGATTCCGGTAGCTTAAATAACTGCTTTTGTGACTCCGGACGGGTCATATGAATTCTTAAAGATGCCTTTCGGGATGGTGAATTCAGCTGCGACACTAGTAAGAGCAATGAGGAAATTACTTGCAGGTTTAGACAACGTAGATAGCTACATAGATGACCAGTGGCGTTCCGTGAGTTCAAAGACAGGGTATTCTGTGGATACCTTTTCTGACCACACCCAAAAATTCTAACAAGGACTGGGCCACGCCCTAATAAAATTTAATAGATATCAAATTATTTGATATTCGCTGCTTTACTTTAGCTTAAATGTTACAAAATTAGGAGTAGTAAATTTATGCAAATAAAACTTCATTTAAAAAATAATATCACTATAATATCACACAAAAAGTAGGATCGATATCCCAAACACAACCCATACACATCAGATTGATACTGTAAGGACCATCTAAACAGAAAAAACGATATTCTGATAAGACTACCCTAACTATCAACTATAGAACGGATGCTCTGACAAAGAGTGAGAAGATTTCAGGCCTATCAGTGTGGCCTTATTATAGGCCCATATAGCTTACAACAACAAAAGTAAGATATAAAATATTCTTTACTTAACTTCAATCTAGTTGCTTTCTGTCTTTTGCAACATCAGCATTAAGTTTCTAAAAGTTTCCTTCTTTCTTGCTTAGACTATTTGACAAATTATTTTCTTCCCTTTATTCGATTTGTTTATGTCGTTTAATCGATATGGAAAACGCGCCTCGTGAACTTGAAGGTATTTACCAACACAGTGTGAGAGTTAAATAACAGTTAAATAAGGAAAGGAGATTGCGTGTACGGGTTTTACAGCGCCAATTTCAAAAACGAAATTCGACCTGAGGTGGACGCAGGATCTTAATGTGCGTCTTTTGCTAGTACAAACCTATAAGACTTGCCGCTTCAGTGATTTCGCCAACATGGATTTTGATTGGCTAAAGGGGCTTCAAGGTTCCCTTCGGGGAACTTAGGTCAAAAGCTTAGAAAAGTATCTGTCCGCTCTACAAGCAGGTTCTAAGAGTGAGGTCAACAAATATTCCTCTGAGGCCGCAATATCAACGGCAATTCATTGTCAAAAAGACATACAGACAATTACCAACTATCAAAAAGCCGCCTACTGGCCGTAACCTGACGGAACGCCACTGTAGATGACATTGTGATTCATACGAGAACATGGGAGGAACATGTGCAAGCATTGAGAGAGTTGTTTAGTCGTATGTTGAGATGGAGGATTACTGCAAGACCTTCAAAATGTGTCTTTGGAGGCGAGACAATTGACCTTATCGGACATCAGATTGGGAGGAGTGAACTCGGTTTACCTGAAGAGAATGTTAAGGCCTAGAACAAGGAAGGAGGTGAAGTCCCTCCTTGGACTTACGGGATACTACAGGAACTTGATCCCTAACTACGCAGCAATCGCATCACCGTTATCTGATTTGACAAAGAAAGGTTTGCCAAATGTAGTAGAGTGGACTGACGCACACGAGAAAGCATACGAGACGTTAAAGAATATGACAGTAACAAAACCAGTTCTTCGCTTACCTGATATTTCAAAGCCATTTGTGTTGAGAACTGATGCATCAAATACAGGAGTCTGTGCGGTGTTACTACAAGATCATGAGGGTCAACTATTCCCAGTTAGTTATGCAAGCAAGAAGTTATTACAGAGAGAAGTAGCTTACTCGACAATCGAAAAGGAGTGTTTTGCCATAGTATGGGCACTAAAGAAATTTATGCTTTACCTTTATGGAACGGAATTCATCATACAGACAGATCATAAGCCGTTAGTTTACCTCAACAAGACTAAGTTCGTTAATGACAGAATTATTTGATGGGCAATGTTTATTCAGAACTACAAATTTAGGATTGAGTCGATCAGAGGATCAGAGAATGTTGAAGCAGACTTTTTGAGCAGGGTGATATAGAGACATACAGTAAGAGATTGGAGAGTGATAGAACACTCGAGTTACATGCTGAACACAAGTTAAAAGTTGAAAGAAATCAAAGATGTCTCTTGAAGAATGGAGGTGTCACACTTAATGTTCAGTCATGTGTATTGTATTGTTTGTTCTCGTGTTTGTTTTTTTGTATTTCATTGAGTTGGATTCTATCATTAAGAATTGATTGAATGTGGCCAAAAGAGAACTGGACGTTTTGCTTAACAATGTTTTTAGAAGGCAGTTGAGATGATTAGTTGCGGGGGTTGAAATATTCTGGCGAGTTGAGTGATAAACATGTCGTTCGTTTATTTTATATTTATCTAAATTTTAATCTGAGCTAAGTGGCTCTTAATGCCATTCTCTTACTCGTGACACTGGTAAAAATACAATGGCCACCATATTGAAAATTCATGAAAATCGTCTGAAGAAAGCGGAACAAAAGTCAAGTGAACGGGTGATAATGACGAGGAAAAAACTTAGAGCCATAAAAAGGGACATTGGGACTTTAATAAAGAGAAACAAGGCAGCATCTATGAATCTGGTGCATTTTAATAAACTCATTTTTGGACTTGAGAAAAAAATAACTCAGTTTTGTTGTTTGTTGAGCTTTTTCATTGCTTTCTGGAAAACAACATTTTTGCAAACTTGTAACAACATATTCCTGCCCCTGCCTAATCAATTCACCTGAGACTTTTAGGATATGTTCCTTGACCATAGCTCTAGTGATTGAGAGTATCTGGACTTTGATAGGGCCTATGGAAAAAAAGTTGTAGATATCCAACTCCCATTACATATTGCATTTTTTCACTATCCACGGTATATTTTCTATTTTTATAGCTAATTTCTTAGTGAAAGATAAAATTCCCCCAAGCACAAGATTTATCTAAATTTACTTCATAGAAAAAGTTGCAAAACTCTGTGTGAAGCAGGATGAAAAATATTTTGTCACAAGCTTGCACCACCTCTTCGCCATTGTTATTGCCGCCATTTCACCTAATTAGCATATTTGATTGAAATGACAAATTTTCTGTAAAAACAATATTTAACTACATATACCTGCCAAATTATACCAGAATATCTATTAAATTGAGCAAGTTTCCACAGTTGGGGGTGTCACCCCAATACACTTTTACTACTGCAACAATTTTAATAAAACTTTCCCACATAATAAAGAAAGAAAGAAATTTTGCACACTTTTCGGATATTTGAAACGTGTTCCAGCAACGTTAATGGAAAACTTTTTAATCTATAAAATAGTCAGCTGCTTCTTTATTTCTTTATCATATTTAATGAGGTCTAAATTTTACACTCATGCACAGTTCAGTTCAGTTCAGTTCAGTTTCATTGATTTTAAATTCCACTACATGCAAATCACTCTATAAACTTACAACAATTAAATAACTACAAATTAAATTAAGATACAATAGAGACATAAAAAAGGAAATACATAATACTAGTGGATTAGTATGAAGGGGAATTGTTGAGGAGGAGCTCTCTTAGTAGCAAAGCTAATCGAGGAGAGAGCACCCCCTTACCAAATGTTCCTAAAAATTATTTTGGGTAAATTTATGGGTAAATCAGCACAGAACTGGTGTTTATGGTGTAATGGTTAGCACTCTGAACTTTGTATCCGAATCTCAGTTATACCTTATCTATAAAAATGTACGTGGTTTCTTTATATCTTTATTATACTTTATGTAGATTGAATTGCACATTAAAAACTACAGTTTATTAACGGTCTCATGGTGTAAAGGTTAGCACCCTTAACTTAGAATCCAACTACCCGAGTTGGAATCCCAGCAACACCTTCTGATTTATAAATAGGTAGACGTTTTTTTATTTTTTATTATATTCTATTGAGATGACATTTTACATTGACTTTCATAGTTATTAGTCAGTCTTATGGCGCAATCATTGAAAATTTTACATGAGAATTTACGAATCGAAACGACTGAGAGAAAACAAAATTTACCTAAACAATACAAAGACAGAATAAGAGAATCACAGTCCGTGTCGTAAAAGAAAAAATACATGGCCACAAGCCAAACGAAAACTTGATATCAGGTGATCTTAGATTTGTTGAAAACTTTTATTTTTCTCCAGAGCTGTTGAGAAATAATGAGTAACAATGAATAACTATAAGGATTAAATCACGAAAGCAAGACTAGTCTCCATCTTAGTCTATAAAATGATAAAGATACGGCATGAAATTATGACTAAGTTTGTTGTAAGGAAATGATCTTATTTTTGACGAAAAAACTTCTATGATTTCTTATAAATTTTGTTCACGGTATAAATTTTGTTCACAGAATTAGAGTTGCAAATACAGAAACTTTTAAGACGGTTCCCAGGTGGCGCATGTGCAGTAGCATTTTTCGGTAACAGAATTGACGCTGCATTGACGTCCGGTTGTTGGTCCAAAGTACAATGTTCATACGGCCAGTGGCGTAGTCAGGGTGATAAACTTGGGGGGGGGGGCAAGATAGCAAGCGAAGCGAGCAAGGAATTGGGGTCCGGGTGCTTGGCCCCGGGAAAAGTTTTTGGGCCACGCCCTTCAGAACGTCGGAGAACGCTCCTTTTTGACATACAAAGCACAAGACGTACTTAACATTTAAGCTTAGAGGAACTGTATGTGGTGACGTTTACTGGGCTTCAATCTTCAGTACTTTAATATTTTCAAAGCTGAATGGTGATAGCCATTTCTTTATGAAACGTGAAGGAAAATCTAATTTGAGGGACACAAAGAATAAATTCTTCTTTAAAAAGTTCATTTAAAACTTTAGTTCCAATCGAAAACAAACCTTTGAGCAACAAATCTAGGTTTTACCAATAAGTTTGTGTTGCTTACTGGATGTCCCAAAAAAATGCAACAGATTCAAAAATTTCTGCAAAATTACAAGCGTGGTATTATTTGCAACCTCACAGCATTACATTCAAGCATAGAATTTGATCAAGAAATTATTACAAAGGGATCCCTTGATGATTCATTAGTTTCAAGGGAGTTCTAAGAGTTCATTTCAAATTGAGAGTATAACTCTATAATAATGGCCAAGTCACTTTAGAAAAAACAACTGATAGCTTCCTATCAGCTTGACGAAATTTTCATAAAAGTGTCGTTCAACGTTCAATTAACTTGTGTGTTTGCGTGCTGGTCAGCAATCTTGGGTAATGGCTGGGTCATGTTTATATTTTGACGATATAATCCCCTGTTGCTAATGTAGCAGCTCTGGTTTTAACCCAGGGGTAATTTTGAAGTTTGCTGACCTTTAACCTTACAACAAAGTCACCAAAAATACTGAACATTGTATCAAAATTGATTCTGATAATTGTAGAACCAAGTCACCAAAATACTGAAAAATAGATCAAAATTCATTATTAGTATTGCAGAAACGGAAACGCACAGTGCATTGGTTGTATTGGTCCTATTAGCAATAATATGATATCTTGGTAAATTCTGTTACTTGGGATGGGAAAGCAGGGACCAAACGTATATGTCAGCTGGTATCTCTGTTTCCGACACTCTTTCTGATATGACACTAAACCCAGAGAAGCACACAGCACGAAGAGATACGCATTCAAACTGAGAAAACCAAAATGACTATCCTCGCTCTCACTAGGTTTTATTAAAAAAAACGTACCATGAGAGCGATAAATTAACGCTAAGAAACTATACGATATTCTTTTAAAAGACATCCGTTTCTTGTTGGATCACAATGGCACGAACAATTTTGATGATTCTCAAGGCATTTTGACTTTTCCAAACCCGTCCCAAGAAGAAAGGGATGACCCTCAAACAATAGTAACTGGTGTGGTCAATTATCAAAATTGCACTGAAGGCCCTAATAATCTTGAAGAAGCTATCAGGACACGTGCTTATGTGACTGAAAAATATATTATGACTAAAGAAATTCCTTTCGGAATATTTATTTTTTTCAAAAATATAATCAACCTACCTATCCCCTGAGTAGCTGATTTTATTGCAGATTTGGACTGTTCTCAGACACCAACTTTTTGATCATTGGGGGGCCCCCTTGCCGGGCCCCCTTGCCCCCCCCCTGGCTACGCTACTGCATACGGCTGACCATCATCAGCGACCAGGTCAATTACTTCAACACCAAATGGTGTTGGTGCTCTATATTTTGTTATCACATTGTTGGCTGTAGAAGAAGGGTACGAATGTTAAAAAAAAATTTTAAAATGATAACGAGAAGGCTGTGGAAAATTCATCTTAAGAAGCAAAACATCCTCCAAGCTGATAAATACCCATAGAAACCCAATATCTAAAGAAAGAACAGCTTTGTTTATGAAAACAATTTCTACACCAATAAAAAGGAAATCCCTTGATTACATTACATGAATTATTTCATATTTTTCATGCACTTATAAGATGGCAAGAACTCGAGGAATAAATCGCAAGAAACCACAAAAATATTGAGGAATTGGCAAAGTCACGTCCTTGGCTTGAGTTTGAATTCAAAGAACCAATCAAAAACTTTCAAATGCAGCGTTCGAATGTACGCGTCAAATCTCTGTCTTTAGAAATCCGAGGTCAGTTGCTTTCATTCAAGCTCAAAGTAAGTTCTGTTTTATCATTCTCCAAATCCTTTTTTATTCTTATAGTTTTATCTTTATAGTTTTAGAATTAATTCATGTCTTTCCATTTCCGAATACTTAGAAGGTAAAGAATATAAAGATGAATGTAAGTACTCAATGTAATTGAATATTCAACAAGGGGTTTTTAAAAACAGCTGTAGCTTTCGAATTTTGCACGCTTCCCAAATTTTGTGAATTATGTCGAGATACTTGTAAGCTGCCTTTGTTTTTCAGACAACAAGTGAAACAGAAACTGTATTGAGGTATGTATAACACTAGAATTAACAATAATTATTATTTTATTTGCGAAGAATCTACTCAACCAAGATTTTACTACAGTATTTTTTTTGTTTTTAATGCCTTTTCAAGGTCTTATACAAGAAATTTTTTATGGAGGCTTCTCTTGCGAGCTTTTTGCATAAACATTTTCAGTCGCCTCAAGCCCCCTAAAATAAACCCTTCAATCGTCCTCTTTATCCTTTTTTTATGAGAGAAAAACTTAGAATAAGTATTTTCCATATCAGTTTAACATGTATAGAAAGGAGATTTGTCATTTTCATATTCTTAATTCCTTTTTTAAGGTTTTTACAAAAAATGTCCTTGCGTGTTTTTCTGGCCTGCATTTTGCTTGAATGTATTGAGCTTGGTTAAGCTTCACAAAAAAACGATTCAAACTTAATCTTTATCAATTTCTTATCTGAAACCACTGAAAATGATTACTATCCATATCAGTTTAAAATTAAAAAGAAAAGGTTTTGCTATTTTTCATGTTTTTAATGCCCTTTTCAAGGTTTTTACAAGGAGTTTCCTTGCTGGTTTCTCTGGCCCGCTTTTTGCTTAAAGAGCCACTCCAGTGCACTTTTTTTATTTGATGAGTAGACCAATTTTGGCCTGAAACGAACGAATCCGCAATTATTTTTTGTATATCTCTTACCGTTTTCTCGCAATAAGCATTTGTATAACTCTTATTGAATTGAATTGTTTTTGAATAAGTTTTCGGGTGCTTTTCGGATTGACGTCACACGGATTTTCGACACTCGAGAAATTTCTCGTTGTCAACTCTCGCTTCCGTCGTTTTTCATGTGCGAAAGTGAACAGCTCTGACCGCTACTAAACTTCATCACCTCAAAAAATGCAAAATGAGAATTGCAGCGAGAACAGACCATCCAATTCGGGAAGGTTGTCTTCAATCTTCAAACAATGTTCACATTGAAATGTCTGCATACTATGCTGAGTCAACTCTCCGCATCTGGTACAAACAAATCGCATACGGCTTATTGTGGACTTGAGATCAAGAAGGGAGGATAGAGTAGAATGGTTTAGGCCAATGCCAGGGGCCAAGCGTGACAGGCCATGGAGCAGCAAGCAGCAGAACATCAGAAGGAAAGAGAAACTGAGGATTTTTTTACAGACGCAAGACAATGACAATCAGAGATGTGCAATGGTTAGTTCTTGTAAAGTGTATTTCACTGAAAAATGTAGTCTACAATTAAGATTTTGCATAGACTTTAAACAAGCAATTTCATTTTCCACATGAACTGGCAGGACATACAGCAGGCAGAGAGCTAGGGGTTCAGCTTCCATCTATTTCCATAATAAAAGTTTTATTTTGAATTGATAGTTTAGTAGCATACACGTTTTTTTATAAGAAACCTAGCTTGGGTCCTACTACTAAAAGTTTCTTAATTTTTCACCAGTTTCTAGTACTAAAAGTTTCTTAAAAGTTTCTTATTTTTAGAAACGCACTTAACATCAAATTCTGCACTCTTCTTCGCATATTTCTTGTATTAATGTGAAACCCACCTACTAATACAAGTAGATTCAACATCCTGTGTTCCTCTGAATAAAAACGTGTAGCAAACTTTTAAACCAAGCAAAACTGTATTGTTGACATATTACTTTCCGGCTCAGAAAGTCCTCTTATTTTTTCTCGGAGTTTCTAAAGATATTGATGTAGTTATAAAAGTTTCTTAAATTTTTGGGGCTCTAGAACTAGGTTTCTTATAAAAAAAAACGTGTATACAAGGACGTAGGGGCCAGCCCAAGATTTTGCGAAAAAAGATATGATGTTGTTACTTTAGTTACAGAGATGGGCCCTGGTGCTTTATGAATAAAGTACCTTTGAAGTGTTGTACCCCCCCCCCCCCAAAAAAAATTTGAGATGCTTTCTAATTTCTCTGAGCTTACTAATTTAATTCAATTGAAAGTCTATGCCTTGCCTATTTTACACTTGGATGGATGCATCTCGCAGAAAAACATCTGTCCGTAGAAGATATATGTGATAATATTTTTGTCACCCTGCTTGAGGGGTTGTCAGGGGAGTGACCAGATTCCAGCCCTTTTATTAGGATGGGCAAGAGAGATAACATGCTTTTATATTCTCATCACTTCTATCTTTATTTTGAAATATATAACTCTTATAATTCTCCTTTTTAGGTTTTCATACAGTTATTACAAGATAATGATGCCAGAGAAAGTAGTTTTGATATCATGATGTACTTCAAAAAAATATGAACTAGAGTTGATACAATTCTGGATGATTTTAGCCACTGGATTCATGTTTTTCTTTTTGTTGACTTCATCCCTAAAAGAAATTGAAATATTTTATCTATTGAGCACCATTACAATAAATATTGCATCTGTTAATTGTTTCCTGGTGTTTTTAAATAGTTTAGAAAACCATAAACAAGTAATTGAGCAGGGGCATCGTGGCCGGGGGGCAAAGGGGGCCATGTCCCCTCCTATCAGAGCAAAATCTGTAGATTTTCCGGAAATTTTTGCGATTTTTCCACTTTTTCGGAAATTGTTGAGCATTTGGTCCCCTTTTTGGAAATTTTTCGTGTTAAGCCCACCCTAAAATTGAGGTCCCACGTCACCCCTGTAATTGAGGTGTATTGACTTCATTGTGCAAGATTTTCTATGCAAACAAAGCAAAGGAAAATAAGCAAGGGAAAATATGGCAAGAGGGAAACAGCTTAAAAACAGATTAGATTTACCTTCCCCCAGAAGTACAAAATGGAGGGGGCAATTAAACAGGTTGGGTATTCAGTTGGCACCCTTTAGTATTACAATGCTGAATTCATGAAAATATAGAAAGGTCTCCCTTACTGCAGTGGCATAAGCACCAAGCCCCCAACTTTCAAGCCAGAAATTATGCCCCTGTCACATGTCTCAGAAATTTTGCTACTTTTCTTTTTTGGATATCTGATTTCTCGCTAAATTCTTGTTGAATAGAGGCCATGAGAGCCAAGGTAGCTGCTTTTAAGTCTAAACCCTCAATTTTGACCCCTGTATGTAAAAGCTTCCTTTAAAAGGTGTCATTTTTTCTTATGCTCCTCCATTTTCCACACGCCCCTGGCCCTCACTTTCGGGTAATTTCTAAGTGGGGAATTACATTAAAGTCAACAGAATGAAACTAGACAAACTTAGGCCTACTCACCCATCTCTAAATGCCGAATGTGTCTCTGCTGTGAATGGCTCGATCAAACAACGCGACTGTAAGCCAAATCTTGTAGCTTTTTAATCATTCGCAACCAAAGTATTGCAGTAATTGTGAACACCAGCATAGCTCGACTTCAAACTACTAAATGCTGCAACTTTTACAGCGATACTGACGGACACGAAGGAATGAGTTGATCTGTTTATCGCTTCCACTGCTTCTTCGACTCGCAAATCCAAACCTGGTGCAAGTTCTGCCAAACACCGAATCACAAAGCGAAAAAAGTCGTTCTCCTCGAAACAGCCGAATCTCTCGACGGCAGTTTTACAATAGATCGGAAAGGCGAAGGGGGTGCCTTTGTGACGTCACAAGGGCACCCCTCACCGAAAAAATTTGCTCGTTTTTTTTCGGTGAAACTCAACTTTGGACGCCTATTAAAGCAAGAAAATATAATATTTTTCAAAAAAAACTTTACGATGGCTTCAAACTCACGACTAACTACCATATTACGTAAAAATCTCAGAAATGTTTTTTTGGCTGGAGTGGCCCTTTAACTATTTTGAGCTTGCTAAAGCCTAAAAAAATTAAGTATTCAATTTTTCTCTTTATCCTTTTCTGATAAGAAAACAACTAAAACAAACACTTTGCATATTGATTTAACAATTAGAGAAAGGGGTTTTGTAATTTTTTTACGCCTTTTTTAGGGTCTTTTTCAAAGGGTTTCCACAAAGGTTCCTTAGGCCGGCTTTTTGCGAAAAAATTGTGGTGCCTTCAACACTAACAAAAAACTTCCTTTTTATTTCTTATATGAGAAATACTAGAAATAAAAACTAATCACTGTAGGAAAGGGTTTTATTATTTTTCATATCTGTTACGCCCTTTTCAAGGTTTTTTTCAAAACATTTCCACGGAGGTTAGTTGAGCCCGTTGTGCTAAAAAATTTCAGCTTTCTTCACTCTTAAAAAAAACCATTAATACTTACCTTTTATCCATTTCTTACATGAAAACCACTGAAAATAAACAGTTTCCTAAATCTTTACATGAGTAGAAGGGTTTTGTAACTTTTTATGTCTTTTACGCCTTGTTCAGGTTTTTTTTAACCCTACTACCATAGGGGGAGGGGGGTACAAGGTGCCCATTACTAATGAAAATGCTGTACCTGTAAGGATAGACAAAATATTTAACTGGAAACTGTTTGAATTTTCTCAATATTATCAGAGCACCAAAAAAAAATTTTTCTCACTATGAAAAATTTGTTGACCACGTGACACGCCATTTGTCAAAAACAGTCAGGTATAAAATTGTTTGAATGCTCACATTTCTGCAACTATACTACTAGAAAGGTTTTATAGGTAAAAGTATTATTCGCCTGGTCTTGATAAAAGCTTTTGAATGACATATAGTTTGTCAACTGCTATGATGTCATGTCTATAAAAGACACTCATCTTTGTCATTTGAAAATCTTTTTCTGTCTATTTGATTATAGATTGAATCGTAAACAGTTAATTTTTCAATCTAAAAGGTGATTTTCTCTTACCCTTTTTTCATAAAAGATCTTGCCGATCTGAACAGTTATGAAAAAACTGATAAGAAATATTAGAATATAAAAAATGGCAATAAAATTGATAGATTATACTTTTAGTTGCTTTTTGTCCATACATATATTATTTGAGTGGCAAAAAACCATAAACATAGCTTTAATTGCAAGCTAAATGCCTAAAACCATTAACGTGATCTTTTTGAATTATGACATCACTATGACGTAATTGGTGACCAATATGGTTTTAGAAACAACAGCAATCGATGTACTGTGTCAAGTTTTATTGTTCTACCAATTTCCATTACTTTATCGCATTCCTTACAAGAATTATGAGGGGCCATGCCCCCCCGTATTGCAAAACTCCAAAAAACCCACCAGTAATATGCTTAAAGAAATGCAAAAGGAATTCACTTACAAATTTCTTAGGCTGAATTTTATTTCTATGCATTGCCTATTATTGGCCAAAGGAAATTTCCCAATATTCCATATCCGAAGAGGTTTTTGAATTTGGTATTATACAAATATATCTATTGTTATATATAGTTGTTATATAAATGCTTTTATCATTTCAGATACTGATAGAGTTCATATGTAGTTACGAAATACGTTACATCTTTGATACGCTTACAGGTAAGTATTGTCATTCATCTTGTAAGCAATTTATTATTGCTTTTTAGTCTACCTAGTGCATCTCTATTTTTGATATCCAAACTAAATGTATAATCTAAGCCCTATTGTTCATGATATAGAGAGGTATTTTGGGATATCTAATAGTTATTGCTGTAAAAAGGAAAAAATTCGTGATTGTCATCCCTAGGTTACATGAATCATATGGGGTATTAGGCATATAAAGTATTGAAATATTGACAAACGCTTCTAGTAAAGAGGTGTTATTTTTGGAGTGGCTTTTGGAAGACGGAACTCCTTTGCCCCAATAACTTTACACCAAGAGAACGGAAACACTTGATTTTTCTGAGTGTTTCAATGGGAGTGGATTGCACATATAACCCTGACACAGATCTCGTAGACTATTTGTTTTTCATAAGAGTATGAAGCACCTGTGAGGAAGTGTCCTGTATGCCCAGGCCCGTCGGATGTCCGTCTCCTCTTTCTTCCCCCCTTTTTTACCTGGTGACTGTTGGCTGCCCTCAGCTCATTACGTTGTCTTTAACTGATCTTCATTCAGACAGTCTAGGTTTGCATAAAAGAGAAATGGAAAGGGAAGTGTTTGATACAATACATATAAGAAATATTCTGAACTGCTATATGCCATCTTCCCTAATTATTTTCTACATTATTTCAGAAGCAGTTGTACAGAAAAGATTGAAAGTGAGTGAGTTTTTACGCATCTTAATGATTTATAACCTACACAATTTTGGAAGCAATGATCAATGAGCCTATGTCTCAAGTTTAATCAGAATTCTTATAATAACTTTTTTATAAGAAACATTAAAATTGAATAAAAATAGTTCAAAACACAACACGAAAGGACATTTTTATCGCGAAGATGTATGAAAGATGATAAAATTTCGAATATGCTTATATTACGCATTTGACGAAGAAGTTGTATTTCCTCTAACCATGTACCCAATGCTTTTGAATTATTCAATATACCACGTCTTAATCAATAAAACTTATTTTGGAGCTCGGCAACATGAAATTGAATCCATCTGATGATATACTAAGTCCTGTATATAGTGAGGGCCATACGCATAAAAATACTTCAGTTGATGATAGAAGCATGAAACTTGGTACAATAGTGTATCATCATATTTTAATCAATGTTTTTGACAGAGACACGCCCAAAGAGTCACGTGACTGCTGATGTCAGCATTTTTTAACTTAAGAATAAATTTTATAGAATCAACATACATCATTCGAAAGTGAATTGAATGCTGAATCCAAAAATGTATTACACTATGCCTTGAAAGCGACTTGTTTTCGAGATATCTACACTCAAAGACTCTGTGATGACGTCATCGATTTTTCTTTTTCACTCTGTTTTAGCCATTTATGGGTCTTTTACAGTTTCCACTGAAAATAAATTCAATTAGGGGCTCAAAATATTGTGATTCTTGACTAGTTACTTAAAATTATTGAATAAAAAAGGAATTTCCAATCACGGGGGCCACATAAATTCCAAACAGTAATTACATAAACACATATATACTGGGGGTTCACTTTTTCTGAAACACTTAATTCGTTAATTCGTTATTATTCATGATTCGTTATTATGGAGTTAAGTCGTTTTTGTGAAGTACCAACTGTAAAAAGCAACCAAAATGGAGGGTAACCAAAACATAATGTTCAAAAGCAACAGAGTTCGACGAATCTTATGAATTAACAAATGTTCTCGGGAGCATTAAAAGGCCCCTCTTATCACATCCTCCATTACATCTGCAAAGCTCGGTGCATGGCATATCAGAAAGTTTGCATTGACAACGTTTATGGCAGCTCTTTTGACATGAAAATTTGATAAGCTCTTGGCATGTATTTGATGCTTCTTCCAAGGTTATCCAGTGAGGAGAGAAAGTACCATCTTGCTCTTCTTTCCACCTCCATTCTGTAAACTCTTGGTCTATGTATGATTTTCTTGTCTGCACTGCACCAAATGCTGAAATAAAAATGACGTAATTTTACTAAAACTTGAATATACATACCTTGGAATTAGCTTTGGATTAATTGTTAAATTATTCTTACTTGCTCTGTTACATTGCACGTAGAACATGTTGTCGCAATGCATCGAGCGTCGGCGGAATAGATTCTATGCTTCGATTCTTGCTGGTGAACAAAACTCTTCGACACTCATCTACATCGGAACATGCGCTTGTACGATCATAACAGAAGTATCACGAATCTCTCCAGAAGTTTGAAATTGCTATCTTCAAGATGAGAATTTGACGACAAGCGGAAAAGAGACAAAGAGTTGTTAAAAGCATATTCACAAAAATTCATCAGACAACGGTTATCTTATAACGATAAAGGAAGTCCACTTTTAGGCTCTGTGCCGGATCCTTTCGAATGCTTGCGACGAAGTAGAATGAATAACGAAAACAAGAACAACGCATGACGACAAAACAGAAAAACGAAAAAATTAAGTAAAGTGTTGTCAATATTTCGCCCTGGCATACAGGGCTTCTTCAGGACGGTTATTTTGTTCAAAGGTACTTCTGTCACAGCAAAGTCTATTGAAATTATTATAATAAAGATACTTTATCTACGCTAACCTGACAAATGCTCTGGTTACATCAGGATATGACTTCCAGACCTTCCAAGCAGTTTTCTTACCACGCCCTGCAAACATTAATACGGTGTCACATCCGGTTAGAGCGAACCAAAACGGTAATCCTCTGCAAACTTCTTCGCCTAAAGCGTTTGCATAATCATGAATAGGCAAGTATCGTTTGGATTTCCAAACACCAAATTCTATCCATGCTCCCTGAGGCCCAATGCAAAGAATTGGTAAAGTGGAATGACAACGACATCAGTATCAACTGTCAGGATGGAAATTTTTCTAAAACCTGCAGAAGAGCCATCAGCTACATGAAGAACGACACGTGTATCTGCTTCTTCGTGATTGCATGGGTCGATCCCTTGTTTATCATGAAGAAGGTTGGAGAGAACGTGGTCGAGGGATTTTGAAACAATGACTGGATGCGTTGTGTCAATGAATACTTTCTTAGAGAAATGGCCGCCCGGAAAGACAATCAGTTCAAACCATTTGCCGGTGAGCACTTCATAGTTATGGGTAATCCGGCACTGATCCCTGCCATCTCGAGCCACATCTTCAATGCAGAACTGTGGAAGCGGTTCGAGATCGTTATTCTTCGTAACGTTATCAGACAGGACGACAAAACGTTCCAGGATCTAATCTGAAAAATGCAAATTGAAGCTGTACCACAGAGAGCGCTGGTCAGACGTTCTTACCATCAAAGTTGCTGCACGTTTTCTACTCTTGAAGAGCATCGACGTCGAATGCAGCTGGATAAACGGTACACTTGTCTGCTGCACAGGATGGCAGAGATATAAACAAATAAATCAATGAGGTCTCCATTTCATCATCGTAAAACTAAACTCCTCTATTCCGGGTCTAAATTACATTTGACACTCGGTTGGCAAGTCTGAGGAATTGAGATAACAAAATAACATAAATGAAAACATCATAATCATAATAATAACATTTTAGAATATAATTTGTTACAACCCCTTCTTTCTTGATTTGTAAACACAACATGTAATGTCCTAATAAGTAATAAGAGTCAAAAAGCTCGATATAACTCCAATAGAGTTAATAAAAATGCTCTTATTTCTCGATAAAGTCCTTTGCATACCGTTGATTCGGCCTAACCATTCTCCCAGATCTGGCGAAAACCCTAGACAAATCTGCCGAATTCCGCACCGGAGGTCTCTGTTGTTCTGCTGATACCGTCTGCTCTGCAGGTTCTGTTTGCTCTCTCTGCTCTGCCGCTTCTGTTTGCTATGTTTGCTCTACTGGTTCTCTCGGCTGTTCTTGCTACAGTATCAAAATATTGCACCATCTGCAGTTTTTACAATATAACTTCTTGGTGCACTGTGTTGCTTCGTTACAATCGCATATTGTAACAGTCCTTGTGGGTGCAACTGCACTCTAAATTGCGCCCCTTAATCCAGTGGCTCAAGCTCTCTCTCTTGCATTGATGTCGTAATATCTTTTCTGTCTTGACTTACTTGACTTATCAGCATGCTTCAGAGAGCCTTGCCACATTTGTGTTGACAGTTTTCTTCCATCTGGTTCGATCTTTCGCTTAACGTTCTGCTGTTAGTAATGGGAGGTTGGTATCAAATCTGATTTGGTCAGACCACCGCTTAGGAGATCTTCCACGAGGTCTTTTGTTCTTTGAGTCGTCTTGGTAGACCTTTTTAACATAGCTTGAGTCAGGAAATCTTTTCAAATGTCCACACCATTTCAGTCTTCGCTTTCGGATGATGTCTATAATTGTTTTCTTCACTCCTAAGCTCTTTCTTATGTCAGTATTACGTATGCGGTGATGCAAGCTGACGCCAAGTATGGTGCGGAGAAATTGCATTTCAAAGACCAGTAGTTTTCGTTCATCCTTAATTGTGATAGTTCACGTTTCACTGGCGTAGACAGCGATTGCTATGATGAGTGCATAGTAAAGACGCACTTTTAATTCAATTAAAACATCTCTCCTGCACTAAATATTTCGTTTTAGACGTCCAAATTCACAAGATGCCAGACCAATCATTTTCTTGATCGTCAGAGGATCCAGGGACTACAGATCCGAGGAATATGAATGATTTGACCTTTTCTACTATTTCATTGGTGATCTTAATTTCCAGTGGGGAGTCAGAGATAATTTTGCATTTATCAGCATTTACTTTCATACCCCATTTGTTGCATTTATTAATTAGTTCTTCAGTGGAGTTGGATAACTTTTCAAAAACAGCTGCAATTAAGGTTGGGTCATCAGCATATCTGACATCAAATGAAACTTCTTGGGTTAAGAAAAGGCTTTGTTGTAGGCTTTTCAGCTCTGACATGACAAACTCTAGGAAGATATTAAAAAGTGTTGATGATAATATGCATCCTTTACGGACACCTACTTTAACTTCAAATCATTTTGTGAGATGACCATTGATAATTATTGCACATTCAGTTTCTGGCCTCCAGCCTTGAACACTTCTGCGGTGAACTAGTCAATTCCAGGTGTTTTTCCAAATTTCATTGCCTTTATACCTTTGCGAATGTCTTCTCTGCTGGGTTCAGGTTCATCAGATGTTCTATAGTTGGGAACAGGGATGTCTTCAGTTGCTTCAGGGTCACGGTTAAACTCAGTACTCAGATGATGTTCAAAGTGGTCTTTCCAGCATTTAAGCACTTCTTCAAGTTGATTATGAGTCTTTCCACTTTGGTCTTTCACAGTAAGTAAAGATTTCTTTGGTTTTCCCTCAAGTTCTCGTACGGTTTTGAAGAGATCGTGACTATTGTTTGCAATACAGTCTCCTTCCATTTTAATAATCTTATTCTCCAAGTTTTATTCTTTTAGTTTTCTTACTTCTCTTTCCACTGTTTTGTTGATAGCTTGGTATTTCTTTCGATTAGTTAAAGACTGAGATGTACTCAGCATTTGTAATCGTGCCTTTTCTACGTTGTTCACAAAGATCTCTCAAATCTTCTTTCATTCCTTCAACTGGTTTCCTTGGCTTAAAGCCTACAACATCTTCAGCTGTTGAATATGTTGCTGTTTTAAACTGGCTATATAAATCATCAATGTCTGTTTCTAAGTTAAGTAGGGGCTCAAATGAGCCTCCAATTTGTATGTGGAACTGTTGTTGGAATGTGCTTTCCGTTAACTTTTCTACATCTAGTTTTCTCATTCGATTTTGATGTTTATTTTGTTTGGTCTTTTGCTTTGTAGCAGCATTGAAGAAGCAAGTAGACATTAGTAACAGGTGGTCTGAGCCAATTTTTGCTGACTTAAATACCCTGCAGTTTTTCATGCATTTCTTGATCCTCTCTGAAACTGCTATGAAATAGGTCTTCCCTTTTTGTGATGTTTCTCCAGTGATTAACATTTATTTCTAGATTGAATTTTAAAATCCCCAGGTTTTCACTAGCTTTTGGGCCAAGTATTGATTTTTCATTTTTTAAATCAGCAACAAAAAACTCTTATATTATCTCTTGATTTGCTCTTTCACATTTAAGATAACATTTTTCTAGTGTTGGGATAGTAGCACTGTAACCGAAAAGTGTTTCATTTGTTTTCTCAAGCTTGCAATTTCTGTCTCTCATTGGTACAATCGTTCTGAAAAGTTCAGATGATTTGACACTCACTTCAGCTCCTGTGTCAATTTTCATTTTTGTCTTAAACCCGCCCAATCTTGACATATTTCTCATTTACGCTATTATTATTCACTTGGTTAACTGACTTGACCACAGTGACTGTATCTAGATAGTGTGTGTTATCATTATCATCACTACTGGGGCTTTCATTTGCATGAACTTCATATAATTTCTTGGATTTACACACACTTGAAAAGTAATTCTTTTTCTGAAATTTATGACAAAACTTGCCAAATGCAGGACTTTATATTTCTCGTGAGCTCTTCTACCATCATAGGTGCAAGTCTACGGTGGAAAATTGTATTCACATTTGAAATAGCAATCTAATATCCATTGACATAGGACTTTAATAGTCCATCATTGACCAAGAAAATAATATTTGCTATCATAACCATGTCCAACTGTTATTAGCTTTCTAAGCTGTTTTTATAACTTTATACTACTTTGAAGTAGAATTTCGTGTATTATTATTTGTATATAGACTGTTAAAATCATTATGCCTCCCAATGAACATCAAACACAAAGAAAAAAATCACTGAAAAATGCAACACTACATTGACCAAGACGTTTGTTGTCAGGCTACAATAACATTCACGTAAATTTTTCCTCCAATTTCGCTCAAAGGAGATAAGGCTATTCGCATTAAAGTTAAAGTGCCTCTTCACCATTTTTTTCTATGCGTAATTCGATAGAGCTTAAAGCGCTGATGCTGAGGCAAAAAATTTACGATCAGAGTTGTGGTTGCTGAGTTATGATCTCTCAAAGTCGTGAAATTCGGGGTTTTTCGTGAAAAACGATGTTACATTTGGACGTTGGCCGAGGGTGTAGCGTGACGTCATAGTAGGAGCCCAAATTTCTTTCCCATACTAAAGCCTTACAATAAAAAATACTTGAAAAATAGTAGAAATAGAGATATACACTTACGTATTAAAAGAATTCGAACAAGGACGAGAAAATGGTGGCTTATTGTCTCCTCCCTCCCTTAGGCCCAAAAGTTTGTTGATAGTTTTAATCCTTTCCCCAGTCTCCTCATTCAAAATTTTCGCGCCAAAGTAAAAACAATTGCTCGCGTCATCTGAAATGGTCAAGTTTAGTTTGCTGTGAGGGTTTTGAAAAGTTTTACAGTTGTAGAAAGATTATTAGGCCGGTAAAAAGAATTTCAAATAGAAAATCAAAGTTTATCAAAATATCAGTCATAAACTCGGGATTTTTCAGAAGAAATCTTGACAAAAAATGGCTTAAACGAATGTTGGTGAGTTTACGATTCAGAATTGAAATTCAAAGTTCGGGAATCCTTCGTAAAGTTATGGGATAAAAGATATTAACTCGGGGCCGTTGAGGATGAATGCAAAATTCAAAAATTTGATTTCTGATCCAAGAAATAAAATTGTATTTATTTGGTTAATGTCTGATGGAATGCGGTCCAAAATTTTATGACTAAGGGTCCGTTTCCTACGCTTTGAATTTATATTAAAGTTTCCAGTAATTCTGTTGCAAAACCAATTCATTTTAACTGTTTTGTACTTTTATTCAATATCTAATGAATTTTGTAAAGCCTCTCGTCCGTTTTCACAGATTTGCTCAGGTTTTTATTCCGCATTTTTATCCTCAAATTATTATGAAATAACATCATTTTGAAGCTTATTTCTTACTACATATGATGAATTGCAAATAAAAACAAAAAAGCCCGAGATTCCCTCAAAACTCGAAACTTTTTATTCATATACTCCCATCTCTATTTGAGTCTTCCAATTTATCAACGGTCGCTGAAAATGTAGGCCTGAAATGAATTAAAGACTTGAAAATCTCATTTTAATTGTTGTTGAAAGAAAGCTAAGGTCCATTGCTTTCATTTTATCCAAAAAATATCACTCCTATATCATGTAAAATGTTCTTAAATGGCTTTGTAAATCTGGGCCTAATTTGAGTTCAAGACGTTTTGGTGGCAATTTCAACCTCTTCGTTCGAGTACTTTTAATAGTCAAGTGTATGCTTGAAAATCTGTTACCTTTATGAATTGTTACATGTGCATACATAATGGCAACCCGCATTTGCATCTACACAAGGAACGATACACGAAATGTGAAACACGAAATTCAGACTAGCAACCTAAAGTTGAAAAATAAATTTGCTATCTGAAAATTTGAAAACAATGCACAAAAATACAAACCGAAAAGGACTTATCCCTACATAGCAGTGCAGCATTGATAGCAGAACTCTATGAGAGTGATACCTTTGAAAACACTTAAAAACTACTACAGATCACAAAAAATTCTCTTACAACAGAATCTTTTTATGGAAGTACGAATAAATGGATTCAAGAACTACTTCTCATAAGTAAATATATGCGTGATACACCAGTTACCTAGACTATGTGAGAAAAATAGGTACAAAACTATCAGGTTATATGCAGTTGCTCCTCATCTACTACAGCTAATCATATAACATAGCATTCCTTTTATAGGTATAGCCACAGATCTGGAAAGCAACAGAGAAGCCGCTGTGCAAAATAATGTGGCGAACCATCCTCCACACGTTTTGTGACCGTGCATCATGCTGGTAAATTGCAGGTAAGATGAATTCGAAACAATGTATTAAACTGATCACTGATTGGAACTACCATACTAACATAAATAAGTGCATATCATTGAAATCTTTCATTGTATAATGAATATTACAGTAATGATAAATATTGAAGTCAGGAATGTAGAATTTTTATACCTGTCTAAAGTGCTGTTTGTAAAACTTTTTTTCTCTTTCATTCAGATGATTCACCAGCCAGAAGGTCAAAGCAACAGCAAATTCAAGAGGATGGTTGTCGCCACATTCGCACATTCGAAACACGTAAAGTTTCAATTCGAAAATCATGAGAGTGGATGTCTTGAAAACCTGAAGTAAGTTGACCTTCATAAAAACATCTTTCCTTTTACAATCTATGACACACCACATTGTGCTGTAAATTTTTCCATATACCGCCAAATGAAATAGTCCTGTTTATGCTCGAGGCAACACTATTCCATATCGTTAAGTGAAGCACAACCAACCACAACATGATGATCCTAAGTAAAATGATTTACTATTAGACTTACTGGAAACTAAAATGTTTCCTTTGCTTTTAATTCACAGTGAGTCAAGGGAGGTATGGTTTAAGACCATAGACACGCCAGCCACAAAAAACAGCCAGCTACAAAATGCAGCCAGCCACAAAAGAAGAAGCAAAGGGAAGAAAGGATGGAACAGAAATGATCACCCATATCAAACAAACGAAAGCTCCCTGGTAGTAGTAACCAAAGACCGTCGGGTCTTGAACGATTTCATGAAACAATACCTGCAATGATTTACATCAGTGCAGGATTTGTGTCACGACATCATTTTTTATAAGCAACTCTGTAAATACTAACCAGAGCAGGAACTAATTTCCACTAGCTTTTTTCTTATCATTTGGACTTTCCATAAACAAAATCAAAAACTGGACATATTTTTCTACAACCTCTAGAATCTTCTAGTTGCTTATAAAAAAGTGATCTGAGTTGTTGTTATCAGGAAGCGATGACCAAGTAATTTACATATAAAGCTAATACAAATACCCTGTAACAATGGAATGATATGAAACCCTAAGTGATCTGGCAAGTCCTTTCAAAATTGAAAATCCCATATATGAATATACTTGTAATGGAACAGTCTTTGGATGGTACAGAACTTCAGTATAGCCAGAAAAATCGGAAACATAATGTAACGAACACATGGATTACTTAAGCTTTTCGTCTGACACTCACCAGAGTAATACGTCAGAAAGAGAACGAAACAGAAACCTAACTGATTTATATACCCAGATGTGGATCGAAATAGGCCAATCAGAAAAGAGTTGAATGATTGGTATGGTGTAGGAAAACCAATCAACACCCGAGATACAGTGAGCTGACCAATAAGATTATTTCAAGAGTCCTAAGGCGAAAACGAACTCCTTCAGTCTACACAATAGGGGATCCCTGGTTCTCATGTAGACAGATTCCAAAATAATTAAGTGAAATGTAGAACTTGCTCTGCCAATTATTCGAAAGCAACTCTCACTGTAGGCTTTAGCACGCTCTGGGTTTTCAAGCAAATGTTGACTTATGGCAGAGTCATGCTTTAGAAACATTTTTTTCAGCAGAGTCATGTTAAAAACATTCTTGATTGGCCTATTTCGATCCACATCTGGGTATATAAATTAATTAGGTTTCTGTTTCGTTCTCTTTCTGACGTATTACTCTGTTGAGTGTCAGACGAAAAGCTTAAGTAATCTATGTGTTCGTTTCCTTATGTTTCCGATTTTTCTTGCTATACTTGTAATTGTATGTAATATGTAATATGTAAATTAGTAATATGTAAATTACTTTGCCATCAATATTCTCTCTAATGTGCTAAATAATAAAATAATGACATCACTTTAAAGGATATAAAAATCTGATTTTTAGTACTGGCATCGCTAGCAGAGTCCGTTCTTGTTTCAACGGTGATTGATAATATGTTAGAAAATGATGGGGAGAAAAAACCTACTAGATTGATGAGAGCTGGTAATAAAAGGAGGGTATTATTAGAACATATATCAACAATGAAATTAGCATTAGCATGGGCCGCAGCTAAGCAAGCAACGAAACAAGGTTGAAGGGAAATAGCCAAGAATATTACTAAACAAACTGTAAAGGAACTAGCCTTAAGTAGAGCAATAGCTGCAACCAGATTTGGAGTTGAAGCAAGTTTAAGAAAACTGACTGGTGTTGAAAAAGCACATTAAGGCCATATGCGCTGGTAACACTCATATGGCACAACTCGTAAGTAGAACCCCGGCAACTCGATGTGATAGATCTATTTAGACCTTTTGTAACGTTAAGATATCATTAAATAAAGACAACTGAATTTGGCAGCAATTGGGGTCCTACCTTGTAAACAAAATTAGAACAAAACAACAAGCTATACGCCCTCTGCTCCTTCATTCGGTTGAGGGATTAACAGTAATCCCTAGACCAATTATTGAAACCTCTTCTCCTTCATTCGGTTAAGGTCGTGGTTGAGACTGTATAAGAAGTTTCTAAATAGCTGCTGGTAATACCTCTTCTCCTTTAGTTCGGTTTGGGAACTATCAGCTGCTATAACGAGGATAAATAATTACAAAACCCTAAAATTTGACCTAGAATGTTAAAATAGGCTACACAATACTGCCACCATTTTGTGAAGGCGGCCAAAAACAACTGGGTAACCATTTGGCGAACGACTAATACGACCTAGATGGGTGGGAGGGTGGTAAAAGTCTGGAGTTAGACCAGGCGGAGAGAGGGGGTAGGGTCCCCCGACGGGGAAATTTATGGAAACTAGAGAACTTGGTCAATTTCGGGTGCTGAGTTCAAAAATCGTTAGTGTACAGGCGATGGGTGGGGCCTTCGGCTTCGTTTAAACGTTTTATTACCTCATTTTCATGGAAATTCGTTAGATGCACGCCAAAAGTATAAAATCACAATAAGCCCAGATAAAAGAGGATATATACAGCCATTATAGATTTAAACTATCAAATAGACGAAAACAGTTAATGGGCGTGGCTTTTAGCCTCGTTTTCACGATTTACAGTTTTGCTTTCACGATAAAGCATTTTGAACATTATGAAAGCAAAAACATCACATTCCTTGATAAAAAGGGGCAAAAACCTTAGGTTCGTTAAGTATGGAAACCAAAGGCATTATGAACTTGGTGAATGACCTTCAACCTCGTTTTCATCTTTTTTAGTCTTCTTTTTGAAATAAACAATTTGCTCATTGGTGAGAAAAATGAAAAATAAGTTAGACTTGGTTCACCAGGCTCATCATTTTGCTAACTCTTGCTATCTAGAACAAGACTATTTAGGCCTCTTGACCCCTACATTTAGATTTTATTTTATGTGTGGTAGAACAGAACGACTGAATAACAAGAGAGTTACGAAGTATCTATTAATAAACTTTTAAAAACATGGATAGTCTCCATCTTCTTCGTCACATCATCAGAATCTTCTTCAAAATCACTTTGCAACCTATCATTTTTGTCTTCATTTCCATTGTGAGTAACCTCGCAAGTATCTTGCAAGCAACTCGCAAGTATCATCGGGGTAACGAATTCCGCTCCAAATCACTCCGCCTTTCTCATCCCAGCCATTGCTTGATAAGTATAAAAAATCCAGAAAAACGTTATACTCCATACACTCGCTTTATTCGCTAGATTCACTCGTTCGTAACGTTTGTATTCCGCCGATAGTCTACCAGACTACGTTAACGCAACGCAATGTATATAGGTCCAGAAGTATGTATACTGAAGCATAATTCTCGTATCTTCCGTATTATTCTCGTATACCGACGATTTTTTAACTCAGCGCCCTAAAATTGACCAAATTCACTAGTTCCCGTAATTTACCCTGTCGGGGGACTCTACCCACTCTCTCCGCCTCGTCTAAGTTCAACCTTCTTCAGCACGATGCAGAAAAAGATGTCGTGATGGAACGCAACGGGGTGTATAGCTAGACTAGGGGCCTGAGGCACAGGAACACTTTGATGTGGCAGTGAAAAGGGAGAGCAATACGGAAAAAACACTTTAAATGTGACATATGTCATTAAGCTGCATTTACTAACGTAAATGCCTGTATTTTGGGGGAAACTGCACTCCATACAATATGGAGAGTTTTGTCATTTGGGTCTTGTTTCTTAGTGTTTATAGCTCTACTTTATGTATTGAGCATTTTCATGGTAAACCGACACACAGACTTCGTAAAGCAACTATTTGATATCTAATATTTCTGATGTCACATTCAAAAGATTTTTTCCAGAAGTGGGGAAATTACTTCACGTCACAGATTCTTCTAGAAGCAACAAATTCCTGCAGTCTTCTTGCTTAGACTCATTTGAAATCAAAACTAAAGAGAATTTCCCATAGGCGTGCCTGAACTTGCCAATTCAAAACCGAAACTGGAAAATCCCCTCACATTAATGGAAAATTCCTGTAATCTAATTGATTAACGAACATGACTCAGAAAAAATCCATGCTCAAAGGGAAACCAGTTCAGTTGCAACAGGTTATCTTGGTGTGCAGACCTTAAAAACTATGGAAGGAATTTACAAAGTTAGAAATGAAAAGGGGTGATGAAGACATCATATCAAACCCAAGCCGGCTCCAGCAAACGATTGTTAGTCATAAAAGATGCAATTAAAGATGCGTTGGCTACCAAATCAATGGCTATTTCTCATACAGTGCTTCTTCGAAATAGTTAGTGATAACATAAAGTAGAATTCAAATTCAAGGAGAGGAAGCTGAATGTCTGTTCAACAACGCACACATTTAATCAAACAGAATGATGGTAGGACCACCAGGTTTTAACACTGTTCCAGGGCCCACGCCACCGGGGGGCCACAGGGGCCATGCCCCCCCCCCACAAATTTGGCCAAAAACTTGTTACATTTTCAAATTTGAGTAAATAAAGCAACAGCAGAGCGTTCATTCTCGTTAGCACAGGTAGGAAAACATTTCTGCGATCATCAATGACACAGAGAAGATAACTCTTTATCAATTTTATCTGAATACAAACCACTGGTAGATGATCTGTTTCTAATCAATATTGCAAACGACTTTGTAGAAAATACTAGCCAAATCGAATAAAATATTTTTGGAAAGTTTACTGACTCTAACTCCAAAATCGTGGCTAGTGAAAGTTTTAGACTGTTGCTGCTGTTGGTTGAGTTTTGCTTTGTTATTAAAGTGTTATTCGTTATTGGGTTTGAGTCTCCATTATTAAAAGAAATATTTTTATAGTCCCTATATTTATTTTCCACATACTTATTGTCTACATGCTTTGGACATGAGAGTGCTATAATGGCTTTTTTTATTTTGCTGACGCATTCTGTATTCAGGCGCTGTAACTTCCTGTATTTTTCTATTATCGTGCAGGAAGAGAATTTAAAGGATTCTAAGCCATTTTAAGGCCTTAAAAGTAGTAGGATTTCAGGGGTTCCTGGGGCTCTGCCCTCTAAACCCCTGCCAGAGCCCTTCCTGGACCTACTGGGGGGCTTACAGCGCCCATCAGACCCCCAGCTGTATGGGGTTATGACCTAAGGTCATTGCAGTATACTTACGTTATACCTAGGATTTTCTCTACAAGTTTGTTTCAATTTTGGCCCCTCCACCACAAAATTAATGGCGTGGGCCCTGTGTACACTGAAGTTTTGAGTACAGATGAAGCATATGAAGGTAAGATTGTCTACATGCAAAAGAATGGTAAGTTCCCTGTACAGCTCTGTCTAAGACGGAAAAATGAGAAACCTTTAAAGGTCAGAATAAAGTTAAAAGCAGATATGCTGAAGACATTATGTGGAAAGCTTGCTGATCTAAAAAAGGCTTACACCTCCCTCCTGAAAAAGACCTAATTATTTGGCTTTACTATCTTAAAGTAATTAACATGCTGGGGAGAAGAAGAAGGAACAGCATATGCTGAGATTCTCTTGAAATACGTTTTCAAAAAAGCAAAAGAGTACGGTCGAAAATACACAACTATAGAAATTTACTCTAAATTAATTGATGGTACTTGCCACAACCAAGATTTTTTGGTTCACAATACTTTCAGGTTTTTTTCATTTCTCATCAGTTATTTCAACACTAACATATTGAGGGGGAAGGATCGTTGAAGAAATCAATGTTTCATGAGTTGAAGAAGAAGAATGAACGTCGAACTCAAACAATCAAACCAATAATTAAAACTTGCTGTGCTTGATGCCCACGATGCAGCTTAGTATAGTTTCAAATTGGTTTGGCAAGACAACCTCCTTTTTACTTAAATTTTGTCTCTAACACTGCAGCTGCGTGACCTTTACTGTGTGCGGTGATATCATGTCACTCATTTTTTATACAAGGGTTTCAAAGTTGATCACCGGTTAAAAAACCCTGTAAGATTTCCCTAGAGCCCAGTGACGCTAGTCTTCTATAGCATTTCCCAAACCCTCCCTGGACTATAGAAAATTTCTGAGGGTTTTTGAATCGCTGATCAACTCTGAAACCTTGTATTTCTCAAGACAAGATTTTATATACCCATAAAACTTAAGAAGAAATGCAAGTCAATGAAGAAGAAGTACCATCTATTTTGATAGTTCGAGGCGAATACCCAAAACTATTAAGAATAAGATGCTGATAAGATAAAGTAAAGAACGTTCTCACCGAGATCTGTAGACGCAGGATAACAAAGAGGCTTGATTGTGCTTTTCTCTTGTGATTTACCCGTAAGAAGCAATTTACACCAACGTTATAACCAACTATAAAACCAACTTAAACGTGGAATACCAACTATATCACCAACTAACTAAATTATCTATGTACAAGGTTTTTATATCTACAGTGAAGGAAACGGAATAATATTTAGATAAAAAAGATGTAAATGAGATAGACCATAAAAAGGAAGGGCATGGTAAATAAGTAAACACTTAGTCAGAAAGTTAGGCCTAGAACAATAGCTGAGATTAGTGACGTACTATGAGAAGGTTAGTGACTTAGTATGGAAGTAAAAATTGAATGAGAAGAAAATAAATGAATGGCTATAGGGCTATGAATGAAAAGTACCAGAGAAAGATATACTTGAGTATAGCAATAGGGCCTAAGTAAGTTTACACTACACTATAATCAGCTACAGTTGTTTATGCGATTAAGCAGTTAGGTGAAAGCAGTGGCGGTGCGTGAGAAATGTTTTTGGTGGGGCACAGGTAAAAAAAGTGAGGGCCAAATTTTTTTTACTTCGTGTTTTTCTTGGGCAGATAATGAATTAAACGTAGTAACGGAAGTTCTTTAGACCATATACGATATTCATTTAAAATAAATCAATATTTGACGATAAATCAAAAACATACTTTGGTCTCTTTCTTAAATTCCTATAATCTTGTTGCTAGAAGTTCTATATGGGCTGAGAACTTACAGATTCGCTTCCTACACTGCTTCCCAAAATTTGTTCACAAAAGATTAGAGCCGAATAGATGAAGTGCATGGCATTTGTGATGAGAGACATTGTTATTTGTCATCAGACTTGCATTGTCGCGTTATCAAGAGCATCGAATTTATGAGGTTTTCAGAATTGAATTGAATTTAAAACTTACTTCGGTCTCTTTCTTAAATTCCTATAATCTTGTTGCTAGAAGTTCTATATGGGCTGAGAATTTACAGATTCGCTTCCTACACTGCTTCCCAAAATTTGTCCACAAAAGACTAGAGCCGAATAGATGAAGTGCATGGCATTTGTGATGAGAGACATTGTTATTTGTCATCAGACTTGCATTGTCGCGTTATCAGAGCATCGAATTTATGAGGTTTTCAGAATTGAATTGAATTTCAGGGCAATTTCAAATAGGCCCCGCTCATCACAGAAAGTCTACTGCTATGGGCTATTCAGTAGCAACATGAAGAAACCAAACTCTCAAAAGTGATTGGTCAGAGATTACGTAATGCGGGGCCAGCCCCGCCATGAGATGAGATTAGAATCTGATGTTCGTGTTTCCTGAGTCGATCAAAGTATCGTGGACAATTGGATCTATTCATGTAATTTAACCTTGTTGACACTTGGTCTATTCAATAGTGATTTGTGGCTGGGCAGCTATTTCTTAGAATTTAGGGCATCAAAGTCGGTATTGTGTTGTGAATGGAATGCGTGCGTGAAATCTGAAACTGAATACAGGCCAAAAATGATATTCTGTGAAAGTTTTCAAACGATAAAATGGTTACAAAAAAAATCATTTTGTGAAAATGCCAGGTGGGGCATATTGGACGCGCCGCCACTGGGTGAAAGGTATCATGATCAAATCCCTGAGAGCAAGGGAATTCTATATTGTTTCTTATTCTAAGCCTCAATATGTATGATAATAGATTTAAGATGAAAAAACAAGAATGAAGCAATAAAACGATGTAAAAAGAGAGTAGGATTAAAGCAAGGATATCATGAAGGTTTATATACACATAATCGCTCAAGTGTCTTATCATGCGTAATCAGGTTGTAATGCTTTAGCATAAAAACAGTACCAAATAAATTGGCTCTTCGAAAATTTAATAATGATATATTTCATCTACCGATTAAGCAAGCACTTCATTGTATATGATATTTTTTGAGAGGCTTGCCTTGTAACGAGAAAACATTGATGCCATTGAACAGACGGGATGTCGAAATTCCTACAAAGAACTGTCCACGACTAAAAACTGTTCAAGAAAGGTAAACAAAAAGATAATGTAATAACTGGTCTTGTGCTTTGTTGATTGTAAGGGAATGTACCAATCTGACTTGCAAATGTCATCGTTCAATTTTGACTGAAAATTTGAAGCCATGATAATATTCGTTATCATATTATATTGACCCCAGTATTCCCTTGAAATTATTTTCATATAATTAAGATAATTTCTGAGGTCACAAACGATGAGACGTGTGTTATTGCAAATTCCTTTCCTCGGCTTGATGTTCCTCAGCAATATCATGGTTGCTCAAAGCTGAAATTCTGGCTATGATTTGATTAAGTTTTGCTTCACAGAACTCTCCACTAAGAAGCAACTTCACTTAATCAACCGATGATAGAATCTGATGCGAATGCAAACGACCTTATCAACCAACTTAAAAAGCCAATTATTATGGAAAGATTATGACCCTCGGACCAGGGAGACTTAACTTCAAGGGAGTAGCACTGGAAGAAAAGTCGTAGTCATTCAGTTTGCAATTAGGGTGTCTCGCTATAGCGGGGCTCTACTTCCAGAAAAACTAAAACCAAAGAAAACACCTTATCTACCGTTCAAAATGTTCCTTGAATTCTTAATAAACCACTCAGAATGCGCAACTCCCGTCCTGTAGTAGCTAAAGTACCGCAGGAGCAATCATCAATCGGCATAAGCAAATATCAAAAGATACCACTCTTGCCTCTCTTCTTGCTCAGGGAGGAACGCTCCGTCTCTTCATCGTGGCTACAAGTGTTGTCTGTGTTGGAGAACAAAGACGGAACACGTACTATAGAAATGATCCTAGTAGGTACGGTCTTACCATGGAATGTTGTGAAATTTTAATCCAACTCTTCTACAATGTCCCTGTACTTGTGGATTGATGTTCACGCATGAGCAGTAAATATCAAGGTTATTTTTATGCGAAGGACGCACTATGCTGCCAATTACTAAGACCATGCTCTTACTAAATCAATTCAAAATCGGTCTGAAATAAACTTAATACATCCTTACTACTTTAATAATTCGATTAAACCTATTTAAGATAACGAAGAAAGAAAGAAATGTTGCAAACTATTCAGATATTCGAAACGCGTTCAAGCGATCTTAGTGGAAAACGCTTTATTCAAAAAACAGTTGGCTGCTTCTCTATATGAGATTAGAAAAAAACAAGGTGCTTTAAATCATGCTATTTGTCTCAAGAATCCTTATCCCCTAGAGTCAATTTACAAGTTGATGTCCAGGTTGGTGTCAGCAATAACATTGTTGGTCATTGTCAGACAACATCTACTTGTGCTAATTCATCCAGGTGCAACGGTCTCTTTTGTTGACTACATCTGTTTCTTAAGTTGGTCGTCATTAGCCTCTTTAAATGAAATCTCTCGATCAGGAAGGTCGCGACTTCTCCCTCCCGCCCTGTCCCTCTTTCTTTTGGTTTTTGAGTATTTTAGTTGTTTTTTGTTTTAATTGGACGTTGACCATTCGATCTTCGACCCAGGTGAACCAGCCGGAATTTACGGTGTAATTCGGTATCACCGATCATAAAATTACCCTTTGCTCAAGCAAAATGGGTTGGCCGGTTTGCCAAATAGCCCAGTTTCTTGAGAAACAAATAATTCTTGATTATATTTTATGGTATTTATGGTCTAATGGTTAGCACACTGAACATTGTATCCAACTCCGAGCTCGAGTCTCAGTATCGCCTTCGTATCCATAGAAATAAAGGAAGTTTCATTTTCACGTTATTATAGTTTATGGATATTGATTTATCCATTAAAAGACACAGATTTTCAACGTGTTTAATGGTGTAATGGTTAGCACTCTAAATTTTCAATCCAGGTACCTGAGTTGGAATCCCGGTAACACCTTTTTATCTATAAAAATGTTTATGGTTTATTTGTGTCTTTTTTCAATGAGGATGAAATTGTAGATTGACTTTAATAGTCATTAATCAGTCTTATGGTTCAAAACTTTACATGGATACTCATGAATATGTAGCCTTTCAAGGCTCTTAGAGAAGGCTCGGATAGAAATCAAGCATATGTGTGTCTTCACTTTTATGGAAAACTTGAGGAGAAGCAGGATTTTGAAAATCAGTCGAGATAATTTGTGAGAATGAAAATGACCCGAGTGCGCAGTGGTAGCGTTCTAGAGTACATATCTAGAGGTCATGGGTTCGAGTCCTGCTCGGGTCATTTTCATTCTCACAAATTATCTCGATTTTATGGAAAACTCAAGACTGAATATCACATGTTACCAGCGTGTTCATATCGAAACATACAGGGAATCTCCTGTTGTTACTAATGAGATTAAAAAAAGCAAGGTGCTTTAAATCATGTTATTTTTCTCATGAATTCTTTTCCCCTTGAGTCAATTTACAAGTTGATGTCCGGGATGGTGCCAAACAATTACTAGTTGGTAAAAGGCTGATGTCTCTCCAATTTTTTCAAAATATTTTCGTGATGGAATTTTTCCAGAATACAATACTGGACTTTGTTTGTGTCAGTTTGAAGCTTAAGTTAAAGATAAATGGTTTGCGGAGCTAGTCTAGCTGAGAGAGTTAGAAGGGCTCAACTTCTTGCCTGCTCTGAATACACGTAATCAAAAAAACGTTTAGTTTTAATCGAGGTTAATCACCCATGTGGGTTATTGTTGATTGCCATTGTCAGGCAAATGCTATGTGCTGTTGTTTGCAGTTGTCTGCAGTTGGGGGTCTGGTGGCTCATAGACAGATATAGTCACTGTGCAGGCATAAATCACCCTTAAAGTTTTTTTTTTTTATACATCAATCTAAAATCTTACAATAACAGAACATGGTTACAGGACGACACCACAAGGAGAATGAGAATACATTGCAACCCTGTGGCTTTAACATTTAACATGAAACATTTAACATTTACACGAAGATATTACAGCATAAACTACAAGCTACGAAAAGAAATGAAATGATACAAACATGATACAAAGGTGGGAGGAGGAGAGGAAATCTCATTGAAATGACTTAAGAAAATCTTTTTGATGATTCGATGAACTCAAGAGTTGCTTTAATGATCGCTTTATTTGATTCAAGGGTAACCTTTCATCACCGTACAAGATTATTGAAACTAAATCCTCATTGGAAAGGTTCAACAAACCGCATTAAAGCAAAGTTGCTTGTACCTGGCTGAGGAGACTATTTCTTTGCAGATGGTATGAGTGGCAATGCAGCAAGAAATGTTCCGTGTCCTCAACGCCATCGTTTATAGGACACACTGGGTTTAATGTGTCATTGACATTGTGCCTAAACTTGTGAAGTTTAAGTGCACTTAACCCAACTCGAAGTTGTACCCTTCAAGTTTGCAGACAAGCAGCATGTGAGAGCTTGCCAAAATACCCTCCCTCCCTTTCCTGGGGTTAATTTCCCTGTAGGCAGCAATAGAAGCTCTGTTGACTAGTTAGTCAAATTTGCTTAACCTTTCTTGTTTTTTCCTGCTGGTAACGTTTTTCTCTATCCCCTCTTTTTCTCAACGCACCTCTATTCGCGGTGGCACTGTCTATTGTCACCAACCTTAAAAACTCGTTTTGATCAGGCAGTATTAGGCAACATGCACTGATCTCAATATAAAGACTGGATCGAGCATTCTTTGGTTTCTGGAGTTGAATGTTTGAAGCCAATTGCTTTGAGTATCATTTGGCTTCCCAATATGGCTACCAAAGAAATTACATTGACTTGATTGTTTGTTAATAATGGCTGCACGATTTTTCCGTCTCGAGTTGATCATTCATAACATTCCAATAATCATCAAAGAAAAAGGCACGCCCCAGTGGAATCGCGATTTAATGAATTGGGCATCCCAATATGGCCGCCAAGGACTTCAATTTAGAACATCCGATGCTCAATCCAGTCTCTATTTTGAGATCAGTGGCAGCGTGACTAGAGAATTAGGGGGCATTCTCTGTCGGTGGTAGTTATAGGGAATGGAAATCCTTTTCCCTTCTCCAGGCACCGGCCTTTATCCTTGGGCGGCTTTTCTCTGTCCGGGTCCTGGGAGGCTGCTCAGGGTGGCTATTGCACAAAGGCCAACTTCCTGATATGGGTCACAGGATAAGGATTTACGAGGACTGACTTATAAAATCAAAGGAATCCACAATACATGTTCCTTGAATTGGAATGTTGGCACCTGAAGTTTACAAAACTACAACAAGTTCCTAAGGTTAGAACAACAAATTAAAGTACCAGATATTTAAAGCTCTTGTGAAGCAAGAGCTGTGATGAATCAAAATTTGCTTCCCTCCGTGTAATCCCTTAAGCACAGTGTACCATGGTATAACCCATCTAGGAAAGAAATGGAAAGAAATATCACTTATAAATGGGAATGGGGTCGACTCGATTTCCTGATAATTGCTGTAAGCCATGCTGCAAGACCCAGACAACAGACTAAAGAACATCGGCAATTGCTTTCCGGTTTTTCCCTGCCACTGTCCATGGATTGACTCATCGCAGGGGATCAATACAGATTGCAGTTATTTGCTAGTAGAATTGATAGTCGGTCCTGGCGGCTCTGCAAGTGTTTAAATCGGCTTTTTCTCAACATCCCACAGGCTTTCTCAACAGACTTGTATTATAGCTACCCTATGAAAAATTCATGACAAGTGATTTGGATGAATGGACTCACTTGAGAAGAACTAGGCTTTCCAACTTTGGCAAAAAAATTCAAGGTTCAGCAGTGGCGGCGGCAGCCGCCAAGAAGTGGAGGGAGGCATGTGAAAGACGAGGCACCCGGGGCGGAGCCCACGGACAATTTTTTAGGGCCACGCCCTTTCAAAACCAGGGAAACGCTCTTTTCAATGCTGGGGAATGCCTTTTTAAATGCTGGAAACGTCCTTTCACAAAAAGCTCTATTTACATTAGGAAATTTCCTTTGATCAATTGATTGTCAAAATCAACGATCGAACGAGGCTGTCCCAATCTCAGAAGTCATGAATGTATAGAAATTGATAAGAATTTCTAATAAAGAATACTGGGTAGCTATGACATTGAAATAATCTTGTGACACAATTCACAGGACGTAAGCCTACCCCCCTCCCCATTTTCTCATCGGATTTGCATGGATCTCAGATACCATCTTTCTGAAAAAGTATCCTGGCGCCGCCACTGAGCTTCAGTAACACAGTCGGTTAGGGCGTCGTACTTATAAGTCAGTATTGATTGAGAATACAGAGGCCGAGAGTTTTAGCCCCTCTTGAAGCAGTTGTTTTGCTTAGGTTTGGATGCAACTCTTTAGAATGGAATCATGAAAGTCATTGATCTTAATCATGTCAAAGTAAATAATCTTAATCCAGCTTTTATGCAGGACTATTTTTTGTCAGAGACAATGAGTATTATCTTCAATCAAAAATCAATCTAAGATTCCTAAGATTAAAACGACCTGTTAAAGAAGTTAAAATCAGCCTAAGAATTGAAAGATCTGATCAAAACTTGGTCTAATGAGGACAATATGTCTGTGACGTGTCGCTAAATTCATGGAATTCTTGAAGTTGCTCATGTTAGTATAAATTGGTGTATACTCACTATTGTTAATACTAACCCTAAATATTGTCTATAGGTGAAAGCACAAAGGCTCTTTAATTGGAAAGTAGATTATTTTGCCGCATAAGACTCTGATGGCTTTGTCTGAAAATATTTATCAAAGAACGAGAATTCATTAAAGAATATAAAGTTTCGAGTATGATTCCCCGTCAAAGCTTAATTTTATTGGTTCAGATCACTAAGCCCACCAATTTTACTGGAAATTCATTTCTAGTATGTTTCTAAGTGCTACTAATATAGAAAATATTACTTTTGACTGCTACTTGTCAAACGCACTGAAGTGTTTCTATTATCAGTATAATTGATAACCCGAGGCTGGTGTAAAATCCAATCCACCTAGGTGAACTTAATATTCTTACCTATGCTGAGGAAGTAAGTCGGTTCCATTCAATAGAGGGAGATCTTGTGAGTAAGTTAGATAATTTTGACTCCCCTCCATAACAACGCCCACTAAAGATTACATCTCAATCCACTATTTTATTTAAGCCCGTGAATATATAGCAGTGAATGGTTTCGAAAATGTAAGAATCCCTAGCAGCAGATACTACTTTAGGTTCATTAAAACAGCTTGTATGTTACCTTGAAGAGATTTCAAATTAGGATTCACATAAGATATAATAACATTAACGGGGAAAGATGCTATCAAATTTGGGAAATTAGCTCAATTTGAATTACAAGTCAGTATTTGGCAGTGTTTTTCAACCCTTGTTGCGCAGTTTTCGGAAGAGATTGTGCAGTCGTGAGTTTTCAGGGTATAGTATGATGAAGAAGAACTTTGTTACTTGGTCAAAAAGGAAGTTTTTAATTGCTTAAGTAAGACCTAAGCTATATAAGAAGCCACAGGAAGAAGTCAAGCGTGTTTTCCCCTTTGACTGTAGATCTATTGTATATGAAATCAATCATTTTTATTATCTCTTATCAAACCTTAGTTTGCTAGTGACCAATTTAGTTGTGATGATAAGAAGTCAACTTACATAGAAACAACAGTGCTTAAGAATACCACTCTTCAATTTTAGTTGAAATAGTTTAAGATATGATGATGGAGCCTATGTATATCTGTCAAGATTAGCAGCTTATCATGACATAAATGATATGAAAATGAAGTACAATGTGCCAACCCGTGTGTACAGTATATCGGCCAAGATAAGCAGCATATTTCTGATATTTAGAGCACACGATGAATGTGCCAGCCCGTGTGTACAGTATATCTGCCAAGGTGAGCAGCATATTTCTGATAATTAACACACACGATGAATGTGTCAGCCCGTGTGTACAGTATATCTGCTAAGATGAGCAGCATATTTCTGATATTTAACCCACACGATGAATGTGTCAGCCCGTGTGTACAGTATATCTGCTATAAGATGAGCAGCATATTTCTGATATTTAACACACACGATGAATGATTCATTCATAAAAAATGATTAGACTATTCACTGTGGATATAAAGCAAAGTCAATACTTTCTAGCAGACTTCGCATTAAGCCCACTGACTAGTTTAGATGGTATTTTTTCCCTTAGGGGGAAGCAGTGTGCATATACCGGTGAGTGCACCTTGATTGGCTTCCCCCATTATGATTTGCTATCATTTGGCATTTTTGCATACGTGCATTTTGATATTATTCTTACTGAACTCCATTTAGGCTATTTTTAGTTTTTGGGCTGGGAGACGTTAAACACAACTTTTTATTTCTTTCTTAAGATAAAGGCACTAGACCACCATAAATATGCTAAAATCTGTCCAGATAGTCAATTTTCAATTTGTGTCTCTATATACCCCAAAATGTGTAGGGAATCAGATGAGGTTACCTTTTTTGACAGACTTTTGTAGTTTTTGTGAAAAAGAAGAATTTTCTAAGAGTACTTTGAAAAATATTCCATAGCAACCACTTAGCAACATAATTACCCCGAGGTAACTCCCTTTTTTCTCTACCCCTCCCCCTCAAGTATTACAATCCCTTGGTTCCCTGTGTTACATGCACTTGCGCAGAACGTCTGAAAAACCACAGGGGAAACACAAGGGTCTTCTCGGCCATTTTCATGTGTTCAGTTTATTCAGAGTCTCGATGTAAGTAACTCTTCTATTGATCATTCGAATTCAAATATTGAGTTTGAGGCGCCTGTTGTTAATGTTGATGGGCCTACTAGCAGTAGCACTAGCACCAGCACAAGCAGAGGCAGTACAAGTTTAGCTGATGACAAGGAGATATCAACAACTTGCTCAAGTGCCAAGAAACTACGCCGAAACATTGAAACTGAAGAACAAGATGCAGATAATTACTACATTTTGATGTCATTTTCAATACTAAGAAGTGTGTTGGCTAAATGTAAATGTGAAATATGTCATGAAAGTATTGAACTTGTTGATTACGAGTCCCTTCGTGCAGGCCTCTCACACAAGCTATCTCTCCAGTGTAAAAACTGTGGTGTTATTGAGACTTTTCATTCATCATCAACTGGAAAGAAAGTCGACCCTGGCTCTGGAGCCAGAAGAACAATGTTTGATGTAAACCTGAGATCTGTCTTGGTTTTTCGGGAGATAGGTAAAGGCTATAATGCCATGAACACTTTTACTGGACTCATGAATCTTGCTAAACCTATATCTAAAACACAGTATGATAAAGTCAATGATAAACTATTCCAGGTTTACCAAGATACTGCTCTCTATAGTTGTGAAGAAGCAGCAACTGAAACAATACAAAAAGATAGATGAAAAAGATCCTTATGGCATAACTGACTGTCAAGTTTCTGTAGATGGGAGCTGGCAGAAACGGGGGCATACATCCCTAAACGGAGTCGTTACGGTGATTTCTAAAGAGAATGGAAAGTGTTTGGATCATATTGTGTTGTCAAAAAAATGCAAAGGATGTCAAACTTGGTCAAATAAAACAAGTCATCCTGGTTATAATAGCTGGAAGGCAAACCATGATTGTCAGATCAACCACAAAGGATCTTCTGGCTCAATGGAGAGTAAAGGTGCAGTCGAACTGTTCGGCAAGTCTGTCGAAAAGCACAATCTCCGGTACAAATGGTATATTGGGGATGGGGACAGTTCATTCTCAGATGTTCAAAAATCAAAACCATATGGTGATGATGTTCAGATTCAAAAAAGAGAGTGATTGGCCATGTACAGAAGAGGATGGGTAGTAGGTGCCGGAATTTGAGACAAACTCTGAAAGGTTCTGTCTTGTCTGATGGAAAAAGAATATCTGGTAAAGGCTGGTTAACCGATAAAGCCATAAATACACTGCAAAACCACTATGGCATGGCAATCCGACAAAACACTGATAATCTATAAAGCATGAAAAAGTCAATTATTGCCATCTTAAACCATAGTTCAGATATAGATGATGATAAAGAACGCCACAAATACTGCCCTCGATCACAGAATACCTGGTGTAAATGGTGACAGGATCAACCAAATTCCACACAGAGCTACAAAAAGAATGTTAACCTGCCTTTAGCAATTAAAAGGAAGCTAGAACCAATTTTTCGGGACCTCAGCCAAGATGAACTTTTGGAAAAATGCCACTACGGACAAACGCAAAACGAAAATGAAAGTTTAAACTCTGTAATTTGGAGAAAATGCCCCAAATCCGTATTTGTGTGCAGAAAGGTCCTGGAAATAGCTGTTTGTTCAGCAGTAGTTGAATTTAATGATGGCTATTTTGACATAGCTTCAGTGCTGAAGAAACTTGGTTTAAAAAGTGGTAGATGCACTTCCGATTTTTGTTTGCAATGGGACAAGCAACGGATCAGCGGAATGAATCAAGCCTCAAGTGAAAAGGCGAAAGCAAGAAGAAAAAGTTGAGATGTTTAAAAAAAGGATTCTTAGACAAGGAAAAGGAACAGGAGGGGTCAGAATCATATTCAACAGGTGCATTTTAGGTGCATTTGTTGAGATTTGTTTCAGTTCAAATTTGTGTTAAACTTTATTTTCGTTTTTCTCCATTCGTAACTTTCGCGTATTGTTCTCTGCTATTATCAAAATATTTCCCAAACTAAAAGTCTGATGTTAATGAAACTTGGGACAAGTGATATGTAAGCAATGTGAACCAGAAACAGAGAGGGTACAACAAATAGTGGTGCAATTAGCATCGGATGAAAAATGGCCAATCATGCCAAAAAAATGAATTTCTTGAATAAATTAATTTCCATCAACCAATATACATCTAGGCAGTTCTTTTAGGCGCATAATGTGATGGAAGCATAGCTGAACAGTGTGGTCAAATTTGTTTCTTAATATCAGTTAAGAGTCAGAAAATATTTTGATAATGCCGGGTACTGTTTTGTGACACAACAACAACAACAACAACATTTTGGGAAATAATAAATTTTTGAATTTTTATATGAAAATATGTTTTTAAGTCTCCAAACTATATTTCTGATGCATAGATGTGGTGATCTAACAAAGTTTACAAAATTTTGAGTCCATGGTTGTCTAACGCCTTTTTAAGATACTTATTTTGTTTGGCTAATATAAAGTTCCAATTCTTAAGAAAAAATTGTCCCCTCAGATTTAACAGATTCACAATTTGGCAAATTGCATTGTTTTTCGATGGCTTTTGGATTAGATACATTTTTCATTCGATACCTCTACACGGAGAAACATTGTTTATATCACTTTCTTAAGATAAACTTTTAGCAATACATAGTTAGTTCAATGTCAGATATTTTCGAAGGATAGGTTAACTTCAAGAGAGCAATGTTGTTAATAACGATTGTAATTCGCTGTTAAGGGAACAACAAGTAACACAAATATCCTACGACAAAGACTGCGGATGCTCTGTGATTGGGGTCACACTTCGTGTTCTATGGCAGAATTTACGTTGTAATTCTTCATCACAAATCATAAGATTACCCTTTGCTCAAGCAACATGGGCTGGCTGGTTTGCCAAATAGCCTAGTTTCTTGAGAAACAAATAAACTATGCTATGATAGTATAAAATATGAAACCTTTACATAGCACTTTCCCCGTTATCAATGGGTAACGAATTCTCCAAGCCTCAAAGGGGGCTGTATATTCTGCCTCAACCAAGCTGGCGGATGGAGTCGCGCCTTGTCTTCACCAATCCCTCCCTCTTGTTTAGGCGTGGTCTCTACCGGTAAAATATTGATGTCCATGGTTTCTGGAACAGGGCAGTTAGGGACCGCCTTGCTTCTTGGAAGCAGACAAAGCTTAATGTTGCCATGATTAGCAACAAGTTTCAATCTACCTCTTACTATGCTTTTAAGTCCTGGGACAGCGCGACCAGACTGATTTACCAGGCAGAAAGTGTGTCCAGGTTCCAGAACTAGAAAACTGTGCTTACTCTCTATTTTTAAACTGGAGTAAGTGTCTCTGGGAAGATTTGGTAACACTTTGTAAGGCTTTGCCAACTGAGTTGACATACTCTGACTGACTAAAGGGGTGTTTTAAAGGTAGTCCTTGATCAACATTAACCCTATTACTACCGGGCTTTTTGGACCCTTGTACTACCGGGGGGGGGGGCACATTGTGCCCGCCCCCTATAATTCTTGTTAGGAACGTAATAAATGCTTGAAAATTTTTAGAAATATAGAACCTTACTTGTTCTATCGTTTGATGGCGTTTTCAAAACCATAATGGCTACCAATGACGTCACAGTGGCGTCAAAAGTCTGAAAAAAACATGATAACTTCTTATAGGCATTTAGCTTGTAATTGAAGCTATCCGTATAACTTTTTACCTCTCCAAGGGTCTATCTATGAACAAAAAGCATTTCAAAATCATAATTCATCAATTTAATTGACATTTTTCTATATTTTATCATATTTTTACATTTTTTTTCATAAATGTTAAAGTTGATAAACTTTACAATAAAGAAAAATAAGATGAACAAAACATTCAGATTGAAAAATAGAGCTTTTCCATTTTATTTCTATTCAGGAAAGCCAAAAAAGAAATTTTTTATGAAAAAAATAATGGTCTTTTATAGATATGACGTCATAAACATCGATGACGTCATGGATTTTAAATTTTGCCTACGTCAGCAAATACTGATAAATTATATATCATTCAAAAGCCCTCATCTAAACAAAGACAAACGTGCTTCAAGCAAGTCTCTATCTGGTATAGTTGCAGAAATATGGGTCCTCAAAAGTTTTTACACCTGACCGCTTGTTGACAAAAGAAGTGTCATGTGATCAACGAAGGCATGATAGTAACAAAAATAATTATTTTAGGTGCTCTGATAGTACTGAGGAAAAGTCGAACAGGTTCCAGTAGAATACAACGTACTTTTTAGGGGATAGATCATTTTTAATATGCCGGTTGTAATAGGGTTAAAGAGTTCCTCGGATCACGACCAAAAGCCATTTCGTAAAGAGTATAAACAGTAGATTCTTGGCTACTTGTGTTGTAGGCATAAGCAATCATTTTTACCTAGTATTCAGTTGTCTTAGTCATCCTTGTGCCGGGGAATAAAGATGAAAAAATGCTTTGGATGATTCTGTTTTGACGCTTAACAAAACCATCAAATTGTATATGATAGGCCGTTGTCCTAGACTTGTGAATGCCCATTAACCTGGTAATTTCATTCATGAGATTACTTTCGAAGTTTCTACCCTGGTCAGAATTAAGAATCAGGGTTGGAAAAAATTGACTAAAGATATGGGTGACCAAAATATCAGCAACAGTGGAGGTTTTCTGATCTGGTGTAGGGAACGCTTCACATTACTTTGTAAAATGGTCCATGACGACTGGCAAGTGCCTATTACCTAGAGAGCAGTCTCAGGTCAGGGGCCCTGTAGTCTACGGCCAAAAAAACAAGGGTTCATTGACTTCAATAGACTGCAAGGGAGCTTTGTTATTATTGTTATACAGCTCATTCTGTACACAACTGTGATATGACTGAACATAATCTTTAATGTGAGTGGCCAATTTGGCCTAGAAAAATCTACTACGAGCCCGAAGGAGGGTTCGCTTAACCCCCAAATGTTCTGAAAAGGGAGAATCATGTTTAACTTACAAAAAAGAATTGATTAGACCTGTTGAATTAACAAATACACATTCAAGATGTGAATAGTTGGAAGTGGGCACTTTCTTAACAATTAAGCCATTTACTAGGAGTAATGATTCCAAGTAGTTCCACAAAGACCGTAAACTGGGGTTACAAGCTTAAAGAAAGTAAGGGGCTTTGGGAAGATCATTAACCTTCAACTACTGGCATAGAATATTTAGTACTTCCTTACTACTGTAATAATTTGATTAAACTAAAGTATTTGAAATATCGAAGAAACAAAAAAATGTTGCAGCAATCTTTGAGGAAAACTTTTAATCAAAAAAGTTTAGGCTTTTCTTTTAATTCTTTACTGTATTTTTTAGTATTTATCGTGTAATGGTTAGAACCCTGAACTTTGTATCCAGCTATCCGAGCTTGGATCTCCGTTTCACCTTCTTATCCATAGAAATAAATGTTTTTCTTTTTATCTTTATCAAATTTAATAGATATTAAATAATTCATTTAGAGACACAGTTTTCAACTGGTCTAATGTTTTAATGGTTAGCACTCTAAATTTTGAGTCCAGCTACCTGAGTTGATACCCTTGCTTGCTGGAAGAATACAAAGCTTGATATCGTCATGATGAGCAACAAATTATTTTATGTAATAAATATTGGATAAGAAATAGCCACTACTGGTGTTGACGTATTACTGCATCATGTTTGCATACGATAATTTAAAGTCTGTCATATAGAATGTTAGAACTGAGCTAAATACCATTCTTTAGTTATGCTTTGCATCATGTTTCAATTACAAACTGGAAAACTGGGAAAACACCTTAGAACATGTCTTTGCAACAAGGTGTTTATCAAACATGTTATATTTGCTTTGGAGGTATTAAGTTTTTACATTTTACAGCAAATGTTTTCAACAAATTATTCTTACAGAGTACTCTAAGTTGTTGTCACATACGAGGTATTATGTCGTTATCCATGTTACAGCAGGGTTATAACATATCGTATCTCAGTCAACAGCAAAAAATATTACGTATTGCATTTTATATACTATTTTCTTTTTTAGCCTGTTGCAGTAGAGTTTTAGTAATATATTTCTTTACACTCTTCCGCAGGGTATTGCACGTTAAACTTTCCATCATCATGCATCCTACAGCAGGGTTAAGTAACAAATTTCTCACAATTTACAGCAGGGTTATTGTATGCAATAAATTAGGACGATATACATATTGTAACAGAGTTTAGGAACATATTTTATTACAGTTTATAGCTGAATTATCTTGAAAGATAGGTGTTGGACGTTGCATCAGGGTTTAATAATATGTTTTGTTACCTTTCACATCAGTGTGATCAATTCGATACAACATGTTGTTATGCATATCACAGCCGGGTTTAGGAACATATTTTGCTACAGTTCAGCTGGGTTATCTTAAATGATACGTCCTGGTCGTTGTGCATGTAATATTTTAATGTATGTTAATATATTCACGTTACATGTACATAATTAGCATGACCAGTAAGCACATGTTTAGGCCGCACACACAGTTCGGAATTATTCCAGCAGCCGAGCGGTCACAGACAAAACCCACGATATTATATTAGTGACGAGAATGGCTAAAGGCAACTTAAAATATCTGTAAATCAGCAGGTAAGACTTGCAACACTGTATCTTATCAGATGGCGACAGCTGGAAGGTTAGCTGTTTCTCCTCTTGCTCCGTTTGATCCCGTTTCAGATCCACATTCGGTTGGACACCTATGGGCGCTATGGGAACATCATTTTGAAACGTATCTGATTGCCATAAATATTACTAACGATGCTCAGATACGTGCATTAGTTTTATACCAGGCTGGTGAAGCTACACAAGATATATTCAAATCCTGGCCTGTTGTTGAAAATGAAGCCCAGGACTACAAAACCGCTCTTGAAAAACTTGATAATTATTTTCTGCCGCAGGAGAAGGTCGATTTCGCCATATCTTAATTCCGCAAGGACAAGCAAAACTTCTAAATATTCTATTCAAGCAAATATTCTAAAATTTGGACCATGGGGTCAATGTCCATTCTTGATCAATCTAAGGTTGCTCATTTCGAAAATCGGGCTTATTTTTTTAGGTCCCACTGAACTTCTACTTCAACGAAACTAGTAAAATCAACATAAAATATTATGTAATTGCTTATCTGCGTTCAAGAGGTCATTTTGGTTATCGTATTCCCAGTTTTCGTCATCAGAAGACTCGTCCGTCAACGCATCCTCGAACACATCATCATTCGATCCGTCGTAATCATCTTCATTCAGAAGCATCCAGAAGCAGCTATTCACTATTTTCAGGGAAGGCCTCGGCCCTCCATGAAGTATTACCTCTTGCATTCAACCCATGAGCCATGTCGTATAAGATTCTCAAGATCTAATTCCAACTGGACAGCATTTTGTATATTTTTGCTATATAAGCCGCTCTTGCCATATACAGATGTAGATCAGCAGCACATGGTGGCACTTAACTCCAGAAACACAATGAGCGGGCGTTTTTGACCTTTTTTCGATAAGGAAAGAAGTCATTTTGAAAGCGATGCTAAAGCAGCAAGACTTTATCAACGCTCTCGCAAGGCTTGAAACAGACGTCCATCCCAATGCAGATGAGATCGAGCTCCTTGAGAAGTTCACATGCTGTCTTTATGGTGTTCGATCTGTTACCAATGTCACAAAAATTCACAAAAAGCAGTTGAGGCTTGCCTAGGCCTAGTCAACAGGATGGCCCACCAAAGTCAGGAGACAATAACATAGAAGCGTATGCCAAACTCAAGCAAGATATTAAATACCCAGGAGTATCAGTGGCGCATGTAAATATACGAGGCTTGGTAAAGAACCTCAATGAAGTCAAGATATTATTACAACATACACAATTGGATTTACTCGCAATAACTGAAACGCATCTCACCGATCGTATTGATAATCCAGAAATATGCATAGATGAGTACGAAATAATTCGCCGAGACCGACGAAATAGACAAGGTGGAGGCTGTGCCATACACTATAAACACTATTTAGATATATTAGAGCTAAGGAAATATGACAGCGATAAGGTGAAGGCTTTATGGATTGAGCTAAGACTGTGTTCACAGAGATTAGTTGTGGGAAAAGTATACAGACCACCTGACCAGGCAAATGTTTATGAACTGATACCAACAATACTTGAAAAGATATGGGCAACAAGATCAAATGTTATGATTACCGGAGACCTAGACTGTGATTTAACACCAGATCACGAGAACGATAAAGGAAGGAAGTTACCGATCATCCTTAAGAATTTTGATTTGAAGAACACAATCAAGAGACCACCTGATTTACACAGTCAACGAGGACTACGATCGACCTAGTAATTGTGATACATCCAAAGTAAAGAACAGTGGAGTACTCGATGTCAGTATAGCTGACCATAAGATAGTATATGCCAAGCTAAACCTAAAACGGAAAAGATTACCACCGAAGACAATATACGTAAAGGATTACAAAAGACTAGATAAGAGGGCTTTCAAAGAGGACATGCGAAATGGCCCCATGATGGGTTTGTTCAATATTTGATGAGGTTGATGACGTCACATATACCTGGTCAAAAATATACGATGGTGTGGTGGAAGAGCATATTAAAAAGAGAAAAGCAAAAATAAGGTCAGACCCTTTACCATGGGTTGACAGCAAGATGAGAAAACTTATGAACAAACGATACAAACTCTTAAAGCAGTGTGATGGAACTGATAAGACATCAGAGTTATGGAAACAATATACAAAAGTCAGAAATCAAGTAACTTCCATGTTAAGGAAAGCAGAAGCAAAATACTGGCGAAATATACTGGCAAGTATCAGCAAGTATTCGAGGGAATCGGAATGATTGAAGGAAAAGACAGTGATGGAACAGGGATTTACGGAAATGTTCAGCTTGAAGCCCGAAGCAGTACCGGTAGCCCAGAAGGTCAGACCAGTACCATTCTACTTACAGCAACCGTTGAAGAAGTGGCTTGATTGGTGTGTCAAAGAAGACATCTTTGAAGAAGTACCCCTCAGAGAACCTGTCACGTGGTGTTTGCCATTGGTTGTTCAACCGAAGCCCAGATTTGCAAACTTACTGCCTGAGGAATTGTAACCAGACATGATCTGAGCAAATGTCGATTTGCAGGTACCGAATCAGTTTATGGAAAGAAGTCGAATAACCCATGGATCAATCATTGAGGAGTTCACGCACAAGTTCCTTGATTGCAAGGTGTTCTCGAAATTGGATATGAAGCAGGGATATCATTAGTTGTTGTTGCATCCAGATTCCAGACAAGTTGCTACTTTCTGCACACCGTTGGGGAATATGCGACCGAAACGACTGATTTTTGGAGCAAAAGCATAACAGGATCTTTTCGATGAGACAATTTTCCGGATATTTGGTGATATCCCGAACTGCCTGAACCAGAGAGATGATATACTAATCGGAGGAAGAGATATGGATCAGCACAACCAGATTTTTGAGATGGTTTTATGAAGAGCCTTGAACTATGGAATAACATTCAACTTGGGAAAATGCAAATTCGATGTTGAAGAACTTGAGTTTAATGGATATCGATTTACGAAAGACGGTTTGAAGCCTACCCCGGACAAAGTCCAAGCAGTGAAAAAGTGCAAGCCGCCTGAAACGAAAGAAGCCGTGAGAAGTTTATTTGGCATGATTGGCTATTTGTTGAAATTCACACCTAGATACTCCCCCTTGACAGCACCGTTGAGAGAGTTGACAGAGAAGAATACCAAATTCAGATGGGGACTTGAGCAAATGGAAGCATTCGATCAGTTGAAAAGTAGCATCGCCAGTGAAGATGTGATGGCATATTTTGACTCCAAGAAACCTATTACAGTCAGATGCGAAGCCAGTTTCCATGAAGGATTGTCAGCCGGATTGTTTAAGAAGACCAGTAATGGAAATCAGCCCGTCCATTTCATCAGTCAAACCATGACGAAGACCGAGCAGCGGTACCGCCAGACGAAAAAAGATGCATGGGCGAAGAAACGATTCAGAATGTACCTATTGGGAGCACCCAGATTCAAGATTATTACAGCCCACAAGCTGTTGCTATCACTGTTTAACAAACCGACAAGTAAACTGCCACCGAGAATTGAGATGGGTGATAGACATGCAAGACGTCGATTACAAATTAGTATATGAACCCCGTAAAAACGAGAAGGCACATTGCATTTTATATCAAGATACCCGTTACCGAATACCGAAAAAGATACCATTGAAGCATCTGTGAGATCTGTGCCGAAAACAGAGAACGCGATCATAATGGACCAGATCCAGGAAGAGACGAAAGCGGATGAGCAGCTTCAGAAACTGATGAAGAGCATACAGTTGGGAAACTGGGACGTTCATCAACATGATCCAGAAATTACACCTTTCTTCCAAGTCAGAAGTTAACTCTACACGGCAGAAGATGTGGTTTTTCGATTGAATCAGATTGTCATCCCAAGAGACCTGTAGAGGAAAGTGGTAAAATCAGCGCATAGTCTGGGACACTTCGGCATGTCCAAAACCAAGCGGATGCTCAGAAAGAAGTATTGGTTTCCGAAGATGAATGACATGGTCGTATCGATCATTGGCCAGTGTTTCGAGTGTCAAGTGTCACGATATGCTTATTTAGTGAAATTCATGTATTACATCACTCGTTAGGTAATAGCTATTTTCATCGTTCGGTTATTTCCCCGTGCATCATGATTTCGTTACGTAGTTTGGGCATCCCCTGCTTCATTGTTTAGGTTTTGTTTATCCTAGTGAGTTACCCGTAAACATTACGTAGTTTTATATTTGGCCTAATATTTTACCCGTTCTAGTAACATTCGTAATCTTTTTGTAATTCTTACATTTAGATTTGCTTAGCCATGCTTTTTTTACATATATTGTATTAGTATAAATACGAGTTCATTTAGTTTGTAAAAGTAGTGTTTTAGGCTGAGGCATTGGTTCGTGAGAAAGTACGTATCGCCGTAGTACGTAAGTTTCTTTGTAAAAGTTATACGTTTTTATACAAGATATATTGAATTATTCTTAAGTTGCTACAGACAGAGTTCTGCCTATTTATTAGTGTATGCCCGGGTCTGTGACACAAGTAACTACCAGGCAGGTGAAGATGACAGTCATACTTGAGAAACCGTGGGAAGTTGTTTGAGTGGATTTAGGAGGACCTTTCCCGGATGGTCATTACAACCTGGTAGGAGTTGATAAAAGAACCAAATACGCAGAAGTCGATACTATCTATTCCACAGTAGCGAAACCGACAATGAAGAAGTTGAAGAAGATGTTCGCAACACACAGGACACCGAAGCGGATCGAGAGCGATAACCGACCACCATTCACGTCGAAGAAGTTTGCGGAATTCGCGGAGAAGGGGGGATTTCATCACTACCGCCGTGTAACACCCGATCATCCCAGAGCTAATGGAGAAGCGGAAGGCTTTATAAAGACCCTCAACAAGACCAAAGAGATTGCAAACCTGAAGGGTGAAGACCGTGAAGTTACCATTCTGAATATGTTGACGATATATCAATCAACTCCGCATCCAGCCACCGGAATACCCCCATATGAAGGAATGATGAATCGCAAAGTCAGAACGAAACTTGATTACCAACCGAGTACAAGCGAAGTCCCGATGCAGAGGAACGAAGTGATTAATCAACGCGATATGCAATATAACATGAAACAGAAGTCGAACGCAGAAAACTGGAATACCCAACATCATAACATCAGTATTGGGGATTATGTGCTTCTCAAGCAAACAAGGAAGAACAAATGGTCAACCACGTTTGAACCGCCATTCTAAGTGGTTTATCGAGTTGATGGATCAAGTATAGCAGCAAGACGAGTCACGGATGGAAGAAAGGTATATCGTGATGCCATTATGTACGAATTGGTTAACTCCGTTGCTCAGAACCTACATCTAGAAGAACCGTTTGCAAAACAGTTGAACCCAAGACATTGGAGAGAAGAGTTATTTTTGAAGATTCCGACGGAAGAAAATCTACCTCCAACACTGGTAGCGCAGTCAGAGCAGCCAGTCAAACCAGAACCGGAACCGGGCCCAGAGATTCAAGAGCCTCAGCTGGATGTCAGTGTGCGATCCCGAGGAACACGGAAGAGACCAGCATATCTAAAAAGTTATATGGAGAAATAGACAGAAAGATTCAAACAATTATCATACGGTTGTAGTTTTCCAAATTTCAATATTTATCTTCTTTGTTTTGAATTGTAACTTTACTTCTTTTTAAGTAGGGGAGAAATGTAATATCTTATTGTTTACAATTAGCCTGTTGCAAATCTTCCTGTTGACATTTGCATATTTTGAATAACAACTTTATCATTGGTTGATAATTTCTATAGACATTACTCTCATTGGTTTAATCATTTAACTGTATCATCCTTGATATCTAAACCTGTAACACGTTGTTTTTACTCATTCCTTTTTGCTGCATTGATTTGAGAGTGTATTCTCTCTGAGTTAGGCCTTAGGCCTACTACCTGTATGAAACAGAGTTATTAAATCACTCATTCAATCCAAACCTAATGATACTGAGAGGATTAAACTGAAAGAGCTTCATGCCGTTCGAACAAAGTGTATCAAAAAAGATGGTGTGGAAACCTATTTTTGTATCTTTTTGTAAAACTTTTTCAAAATTGAGAGTGCACAGTCTTTTGTTTTGCCATTGTTTTAGCCAACAAGGTCATGGTTGAGTGAATAAACTAAAACGATTGTTTTCCAGTGGCGGCTGGTGTAATAGGGCACTTGGGGCAGTGGGCCACCTGAAATTTTACAAAAAATAAAAATTAAAAGAAGTAGGCCTATTTCTTCAAGAAATTCGATAAATGGTTTTTATTTTACATGAATAAAATTATTTTTAAATTAAATTCCCAAATTAATCAGCTCATTGAAACCGTCTGTTTTGTTTATGCTGTTGAGTCGGCCTCTCTTCTCTCCATTTGTTTTTCATGCGGTGAGGCCCGTTGTGATTTCTTTGAGATGTCCGCTTGTTTTCGTTCTAATTTCTGATTCTGATTCTGGGCAAAACGAATTCTGCCCCGCTCACAACGTCATTGCTATGCGCACAACGGCTTTTTTGTCTTGTCATGTGACCCATTAATGTTCGCTAATTGGTTAATTTTCACAAAATTTTGGCAACTCTTTTTTCGCCCGGCCGGCACAGCAACAACAACACCGTTCGGTTGCTTGGTTGCACTTGTGTTCTTCGCCTCAAACAAACTGTACATGTAGGCCTATTATAGAGCAGTTATGAAAGGGATTTATGAATTATGAAATCAAATCGATATGAATTCTGTTAAAGCTCTCCAAAGTCAATCGTTCTCGAAACTAACATTTGCAGAAAAATTAGAAGTAAAGAATCTAGGGCCTGATCGACCAGATTTACTGACGAAGTCCTCATCTCGAAGTTTTTCGAGAAATTGGTATTCCAGATACGATTGGCTCACCGGTTGCAGTGAGTCTTGCAAAGTTTACTGCTTTCCTTGTCTTTTGTTTGGAGGTTCCCAACGAGAAAAGTCTTGGACAAAGTCTGGGGAAAGCGACTGGAAACATATTTCCGAAAAAGCAAAGAAACATGCAAAATGTAGCTGTCCCGTTGAAAACTGTTCGAAGCTTGTATTTTGGGCAAATCAAACATCGCCGAACAACTCAGTGAGGCATATTGTGCAAGTGTGTCAAGGCACAACATAGAAGTGGAGAGAAATCGTCATGTACTTTCAAAAATTATCGATTGGATAAAGCTCTGTTGAGCTTTTGAGTTGGCCTTGAGGGGCCATGACGAGTCAGATAGCTCGGATAATCCAGGAGTTCTTCTGGGACTGATCAACTTCACCGCATTTCTGGATTCGGTTTTAAGCCAATATCTAGAATCTGCCACAGTATTAAAGGGAACTTCAAAAACAATTCTCAACAAGCTTTTAGATATCATGCTGAAAATCACAAAAGCTGAAATTTAGTCAGAAATAAAAGATGCCAAATTTCTTGCTGTTATTTCAGATGATATAACTGATGTTTCAAACCACTCACAAAACGTTGTTGTTTTTAGAAACCTTGTATCTGGCCAGGTAGTAGAGAGCTTTTGGTCTTTAAATTCGTTGCAGCGAGGGAATGCAGTAGCAATATTAGAGAAAATTCTTTCCTCTTTAAGCAATGCTCTACCAGATGAAGATAAGTCCAAGCTCATTGCACAGTGCTATGATGGTGCATCTGTTATGAGTAACCGTGAAAGAGGTGTCCAAGCAATCGTGAAATAATCGTATCCTAACGCACATTATGTCCACTGCTATGCGCATCAAGTTAACCTTGTACTTCAACAAGTAGCCTCACAAATCAGTCAGATTCGGTTGTTCTTTGCAAATCTGAATGGATTTTCGATATTTTTCTCACGATCACCAGCAAGAGTAGCCTATCTCGACAAAAGTGTTGGAAGAAGACTACCCAGGGCAGTACAGACGAGGTGGGATTTCCAAAGCAGAATCGTCGCAACTCTGTCCCAGTACAAAGAGGATCTGATTGAATGTTTTGAAGACATCATATCAAACTGGCAAGGAGATCAGATTACTGTCAGGGAAGCAAATGGGCTTTTGAAATGTCTTGAGGATAGAGGTTTTCTGATCTACCTAGAGTTTTTTAGCAAGCTAATGCCACATGTAGAAATCCTCTATGCACAACTTCAGAAACGTCAGATTGGTCCTCTTTTCATCCACAATTGTATGAATAGCTTTGTAACTGCCATCAACTCAGAGCGAAACAAGATGAATTTGATCTTTCCTCATATCTCCGAAACCTTCCCTGCTGCAAAAAGACCAAGAACTGACAGTTTGGATGAAGAGAAATCACGCATCCTAAATGAAGTGTGGGACATCATAATCTCCCATTTTCGTTCACGCTTAGAGTTTTCAAATCATCACGTTGCTGCGACCTTGCTCAATAGTGAGTCATTTCCCAAGTATGAAAAGAGTTTTCCTTTGCAGACTTTGAAACATACTCTGGAAGCATATCCAATACTGGACGAAGTCAAACTGAGGTCTGAATTGTCAGTGATTTATTCTTGACCAGAATTTCGACAATGCTGTGGAGCAGTGGCCTTGCTTCACTTACTGCAAGAGAGCAATCTAACAGCCACATTTTCTGAAACAGTTCAGCTTCTCGCGATTCTGGCAACAGTGCCAATGTCATCATGTGAAGCTAAGAGATGTTTCTCAACTTTGAAGAGAATGAAGACATTCCTCAGAAACACTATGCTTGATGGACAGACTAAATGCATTGGCTACGCTATCAATGGAAAAAAACTGATAACAGAAAAACAAAACTTTAACCAAAAAGTTATTGAAATGTTTGCTCATCTAAAAGATGGAAGAGCGAAATTTCTAGATAAGTAATAATTAGAATGCCATTTGAAATACGTCATGTTTTTATACTAAACTTATGCTGCTCAAAAATTTAAGAAATTCTTATAATAAATTCAAAGCAAAATTAAGTAGCTTTAAATTCTTTTTTCAGGAATTTAGAAACATTCAGATATTAAAATTGCATTTAGATATTTCCTCAAATGAGGCAAAAGGTGTAAAAGTTTGCTAAATGTAAATCATTCACAAAATTTCCCTGACTAAGAGAATCAAGTGCTGGACTAAGGCAGTTTTAGAAACAAAAAGGAATGTTTGGCACTACAGTAAATTAAAAATTTTAATGTCAAGTTTAGTTCTACCTAAGAGCCCCTTAATAGACCTAAGTTTGTTATAAAAACATGCTATTCCGGTTATCTGCGTGACGGTACTATATATTTTTTAGATTCTGCATTCTTGAAGAAGATTTTTTACAGGATTTTTAGAGCATTTTTCTGAATTCTTTTTAACCAAAGAAATATTTTTTGAAGCCTGGGCCCCCTTTGGAGATTATCCCCCCTTTGCTATAATAATATATTTTCGTGTGGAATATGTATAGGAAATATGTCACTGTCTCAGTTTCTACTTGATTTGTGTAACATATGCAGGATGGCAGAATCTTATTCCTCAGCCATTTTAAGGTATCAGAAATGGCAAAATCTCAAGAGCCTAATGCACGCTGCTGGCGGCCTGTAACTTAATTTCTCGGTTAAATTTTTTTACTCTTGCCCCACCAGTCTTCAGAACCACCAGCCGCCACTGTTGTTTTCGTTCTCCAGCCAGAAATATTCGTTATTTAAAAAAGATTTTATAATATTCATCATCATATCTATGTAGGCAATATTTACATGTAAAATTTCAACAGTGAAGAGAGAGGATAATACATTAGTTGTGCACGTTCAAGTACTGCTCAAATGAACTGTGAAACAAACACGTACAACAATAGGTTTCTAAACCATCTTTTTCGATTAACTATGGTTCGAAACTTCTTCCCATTCTACCTGAGATAATGGGAATTTTAAAAACTAGTCTCGGATTCTTCGCTTACAATTTACAAGATCAAACCATGTTTAGGTCAGCATTCTTCAGCTTTCTCCAATAATCAGAACTTTGCTATCTCAGCAAACATTCTTGCAATAGCAATACGAAACTGCTGTTAAATGATGTATCGTTCGTCGAAAATCAGATCAAGGTATCAAATCTATATAGCAGGACAAATTTGAGCAAATTTTAAATCAGTGGGAACTACCAAATGAGATCGCAGAGGAAATCGTGGACTGATCAACAAATCTTCAAAGATATGAAAATGAGGTATAAATATCTGGTTGAATTGCTAGAGGCGATTGGTGAAAGAAGGTGTGACGCAGGTAAGTGTAATTTGAAAGGCTTGATGTATTAGAGTAGCATTGCCATTTATCGATAACGCAAACATAGATATGCTAATCACGTAAACCGTAGTTATTTTCATCCAAACTCTGAAGAGACAGGTATGCTCACCAATAATCTTTTAACAGCTTTAGGCTATTATTGACTATCAAAAAATGAGGGTAGCAAGCAGGCTCCAAATGGTTAAAACATTAAAAAATGCAATTTTCTGATTAGTATTTTTTCCCTGTGACCTCTCACTAGGATTAACACAGACAGGTGTAACTTGTGCTCCTTCCTCGTTATTCTTTAAAACAAACCATTAAGCCTTTAGGTAGGAAGCAGGAAGCCTAATAATCGATATCTATGCTTTGAATCGTAAAGCAACATTGATATGGAAAATTCTAGATTGGAGCTTAAAGGGCAATTCACTCTTTAGACATCTCATGCACTTTTTTTCTTTTAGAAATCCAATGATTCTAAAAAGCCTCTAGAAATCCTTTGATTCTTGAAAAGCACGCTATGAAAAATATTGATACGCTCCTCGGACAAGTTTTTGCTAGTAATAGACCAACAACTCATTATGTCATCCTGAGGTAAGGATGGACCTGTCTCAAGGATTTGTGAAATTCAATATATCTTCATCTTCAATTCATACTCAAAAATATTCCAATCAAGCTGCTTTCCTAATGTGGTAATTGTACTTCCTAGAAAAGGAAATTCTAGTAGCGGAGATCAGTGTCATATTCAAAAGATTTTGTTGAAGCGGGGAAACTAATGGATATCTCAATAAAAGTATTTTATACCAAATCCGCACCATCATATGCTACCTTATTTTTGGCTGCTTTGGAACAAAAACTACTAGAACAAACACAATATGAGGCCTTGCATATGGTGGCGTTATATTGATGATGTATTTTTGGTGTGGATGCACGGGGAGGAAAAGGAACAGGCTAATTTGTTTACTTTCTTAATTCGGCTCACCATTCCATAAATATCATAGTTGAATATTCCAAGGAGATGATGAACTTTTTGGATGTTCAGGTAATCAGGAAAGATAACCAAATAGTTACAGATCTATATACGAAACCATCTGATACTCATCAGCTTCTATATCGTTGTTCTTGTCATCCAAACCATACTAAGAAGGGGATTCCTTATGGACAGGCCCTTTGCACTCGCCGTATCTGTTCAGACAACTCATGTTTTGAAAGGCATTTGGGAAATTTGGAGAAACTCCTTCTGGATCGGGCTTATGATAAGGGGGAAACTTAGGGACAGTTTAATAGGGTAAAGGGGTTAGATAGGAATAACCATCTAACTCGGAACCAAAAAACCGAGATGATACGGCAATACCCATGGTTTTAACTTACCACCCAGCATTTCATAAATTATATGATATATTGAAGAAAGGCCTGAATGCTCTTTTCGCTGATAATGAGCATCAACAGCTCTTCAAAAATAAGATTTTTGTTTCGTTTAGAAGGGCAAAAAAGTTGAGACACCCTAGTTCGAGCCAAAGTGTATGAACCCATGGATGAACAAGCTGAGAAGGGAACTTTCAAATTTAATGGCAGGAAAAACTGTCAAGTCTGTGCACTCATTATTGAAGGGGGGAGTTTTTAACTTCATAACGACTCTCGGTCTTTTACCATCTCCTCTGGGATTTCCATTGCAACTCGGAAAAAGTAGTCTACTTGTTCCAATACGATTGCTGCAAGAAAAAATATGTTGGCAGCACAAAAACAAAGTTCCGTTAAAGATTCAACGTTTACCAATCCTATTTTCGAACTTATGCACGTAAATACAGTGAGGGCAGTCTTGGCAGGGATAAGGCTGTACCACAGGCGGATTTCCTTGGATATTTTTTCAGTGCGATACATCAGGTTGCATTTTCGATTGGTATAAAAATTATCCATGGGGCTTCGGATATCTATTGTCTTTAGAGAAAAGAACCATTTTGGCGATACAAATTGGAAACATTTGCACCTCATGGCCCCAATGAAAGAGCAGCTGATATTGAATTGGATGTGTTTACCTGTGGAACGACCTAAAGGCATTAAATTTGAAGAAATAAGTCTTTGGCATTGCTTGGGAGCACGCATTCTTTCGTACTTCATGTTGTTGTGCACGTGGTGTCAAGGTGGAATTCCCTGTCTTGCTATCTAGGGATTTTGTAATAGGCAAATCCTAGGAGTATCGATAGAGGGCGTGCTCCTTGCTCCGCTTTGGACTTTACATAGAGCTTCTATTCGAACATCGACAATTAGAGTTCCAGCAATGAATTTGGTGGGAAACTTTGGCAATTGAAGTTTTTGCGGGAAAGTTTACTCTGGATTTTATAGGGGTTTTGTTTTGCAACTTTGTTTTCTTAAGAGATATCTTTGGGAAATTCTATTGTTTTTATGCAAATATAATCACCATGTATTTTAGTCAAATTCTTTTTAGGCTTAGAAATGTCGCTTAGGTATTTTTATTAACAATAGGCTCTTTATCTTAAGGGGAATCTTGGGGAAATCTTATCGTGATTTTATGTAAATATTTAAGTAAGTTTCACTTTTTATGCTAGTTTTTATCCTATAAATACTTGGCTGTCCAAATGTTGTGAGTATTAACGAAGATTTTACATTGAAATATTTGCCTTTTAACAGTTGTGTTTTGCTATAAATTTTAGTATTACTAGTGATGAATATCGTATTATGAGTAAGTAATTACAAAGTTAGGAAGCTCCTCTCAGGTGTCAGACAATCTCGTCAACGGTTTAGAGAAGTTTGTCTGTGTGCTATATGAAAAAAAGAAAATATCTTATGGGAATCTGCTGCAACACAATATATTCGTGCAAATGTTCGAAAGAGGAAAGATCATAGATCTCAGTCTCTTGTCACCATGTAAAAAAACTTCAGGCTTCAAATTCTGAGTGCAAATTATGTCCCTATCATTTTCAGGAAAGCTAATAGTTTGATGCTTGAGTTGAACGCACCATTAGATCATGGTTGAAATGAAGAAGGGTGGGTTCGTTGGAGTGATACCAGGTCCCTGAAGATTTTGCTGAAAAAAGTAGAAGTCAACGAAGACCTGAAAGCTGAGAGTGTCAAATGCAGTGACTGTGACTACGAAGAATATTTTGAAGAACTGTGAAACATTGTGACTTTGTTTAAACGATCTGCTTGCATTTCCATTAGTGTTATTAATTAGTTAACAATAATCAATATCAATCAGTATCAATCAGTACCATTAGTATTAGTATTAATATTAGTACTAGCAGCTATGAATATTATTATTGAGTCTTAGTATGACTATGAGTATCAGTATTAGTATAATTATTAGTTTGGGTGTTAATATGAGTATTAGTACTAGTATCAGCATTCAGTAGTACAGTACATCCTCGATTATCCGAACAGGTTGAACTCAAATTTTTGTTGGGCCGTTCAGATACGCAAAAATTCGGATAATCAAGGAAGAAAATTTTACCTTCTAAACTTGCTATAAAGGTTATTATCATCGTTCTGAACAGTCACAGGATTCTCAAACTGAATGCAAATTGAAAAGCCTGTTGAATATTTAAACAACGATTTGTAATAACGTGTTGTCAAAGCTCCTAGATTTTCCTGTTTGATGTCCTTTTAGCGGTTTGGTTAAATGTAAACACGAATGTAAAAATAAATGTGCTAATTTTGTGCTTCCATTGGATATGACTTTTATATTTGGCAACAGTTTGACCTTGATACAACGGATATTTCGATTGGTTTCTCAAGAACTAGTTTGCAAACAAATTTTTTAATGAAAACTTTTGGCGTTAGGATAATCGAGGTTCGGATAATCGAGGTGTGGATAATCGAGGTTTGGATAATCGAGGATGTACTGTATTCGTTCTTGTATTAGTATTTAGTGTGAGTATCGGTATTAGTATTAATTTTAGAATTAGTGTTTGTTTTAGTACTAGTATTCGTATCAGTCTTAGTAGTGGCCACACTGAGGAAGGTTGTATAACCGAAAGCTATTCTAACTGTACAGGTCTTGTAAATATTTGTATTAGTGTTAATACTAGTTTTAGTAAATAAAAAGAACCACCATCAAAAATAGCAGAAAACTAGATAGAAAAACAACACTGTTGAAACACTAATATTTCGATATTAAAATCTTCGTCAGTAATCAAAACGGGCGGACAACCAAGTATTTAAAGGATAAAATTAACATATTAAAACAAAATTTACTGAAATATTTACATAAGATAAAAAGCCTATAGTAAATAAAAATACCTAAACGAGCCTTAAAGGAATTGAATTAAAACACAAGTTGATTTTATTTACAAAAAAACGATAAGATTCCCCAGAGATACCTTTTAAAAGGTATTTTATGTAAATATTTCAGTAAATATTGTTTTAATTGACGGTTAAACGTCAAGTTTGAACCGAGGTTAATCATTCGGGCCCGCCATTGCTTCACCTCTGGGAAATGCAGACTTAGCCTTGCATGGTCAGCAGTACGGGAGCCGTTGGCGCAGGCATTTAAGACCTCGCTTCGAAGCCAGTTTGCCCTTCGAACCTTGCAGATAACCAACATGGCGGCGATTCAGTGAATCCTTAATGTTAGAGAACGTAGTTTCTCTGTCAGTCGTAACTTTTGGCCGTCAAAGTCGTATTGGTTGAATTATCCATCTGTCGGAAGCCGTGGTTGTTAATCAGAGAAGTGGCTCCCACGTTCGTGTCTCGTTGGCTGTAGCGAAATAGGCCCCAAGAACTGGAAACACGTTTTCTCGCAGGAGAAGAGGTCGAGCTCCTACAGCATCACTTTGGTGAGATCGTTTCGTTTTACCGTATCTACTACTTGTAAACATAGACATTATTGTGGAGTTTGGGGGTTGATTTGGAAACGATGGAGGAGCAGAGCAACCCTAATATCAGCTCAGCTCAAACCGAGTTTGTATCACGTCAAGAAATGAACGAAAACTTTTCGAAAGTATTCAATATGCTGGATCAATTGGCAAAAAAGGTGGTTTCTTGTCCTACTCCCCCAGTGGATAATAGTCCTACTTTGGCGGGTGAGTGTGAAACGGGCCCCGGCGAAAACTCACCGGCTTCTGTAACTGCCCCTTCCTTTATTCCAGTGGCCACGACAGCAGGGTCCATTTCTACCCCAATGGTTCAGGGCATTCAGCGTATGGCAGGCCTAGGGGCTACCTCCCCCTCACTGGCACCGGGGGGGTGAGGGCCTTACAGTAGACGATAAGCCAGCCCCATTAGTCTCGGTCTCTTCGGGACTGCCACCTGTCCCGGGGTACTTGGTAGAGCGGATCAAGAACAGGAAATTTGTAGAATTTATGATGCTGCGTCCAATAAATCTTAAAAAGCTGCCAGCAGAGGAGCCGGGGCCAGCCCAACACTTACGACTCATTCGCACAGTTTTGTATCCCATCCGTACCTTCATTGAATGGTTCGAGGCTTGGGCAGTGTTTTTCTGGTGTGCTGGCCACGACAGACCCGCAATGCTTGTCGGGGTTAATTGCTTACTTCTTATTGATATTGGGGGCAAGTAGGGATTTCCCCGGGGGATGGTTGGATGGAATACGATGCTGCATTCCGCCGCCAAGCCGCGGATAGTTCGGATCTTAATTGGGGAGAAGCCGTGCCTACCCTCTGGATGACAACAGTAGTGGCTAAGGCCAACCGCAATCCGTCAAGGCAAAACAGATGGCAAGGTAACACTCGCATATGCTACCAATGGAATTCAGCTAATGGTTGTTCCTTTAGTCAATACCGTTTCCTCCATGCATGTTCCTCCTGCAGGGGGAATCATAAGTCACGATTCTGCCTTGTAGTTGGGGGGCCAGGTAGTTCGGCCCGAGCTGAGTCTAGGGCGTCAAAGAGGGACCGTTCACCATCTCATGCTTGGAAGACAAAGTCTCGGAAATGACTAGAAGACCGGGATAGGACTTTCACACTTGATGGCGCCAACCATGCCTTGAAAAAACCACAGTTGAATTTTGATAGTCAAATGTCAGTTATTGGGCTCCACCCGTGTGCCCTGACACCACTTAACTTTTTTGTCTGGTCGTTCTTACTGAGTAGTATCTCCCATGTAGATAAAGGGTGTGCTCTCAACAGGATACGGTCAGGTTTCAGGCTAGGTTTTCAATCAGGGACGTGTATCTCGTCTACTCGTAATTGCAAGGCAGCCTATTCTGGTCCCACACTCATAGAGGATTACTTGGCAGAGGAAGTCAAATTTGGGTGCGTGGCCGGCCCATTTTCCTTCCCACCGATTGAGGGTCTGCATATCATTCCTAAGAATACCCCTGGAAAATATAGGTTAATTACGGATTTGTCCTTCCCACAGGGACATAGTGTTAATGATTTAGTTCCAGACCTGGAAGCTCAAGTGTCATTTGATGGCATCCCAAAGCCCCTCAATATGCTGGCCATGGCCGGTTGAGGAGCCAGCATGGCTTAGTTTGATATCAAGGCCTATCGCCTTTTATTTGTCCACCCATCCCAGCGGCAGTTTTTGGGCATGAAATGGCAGGGTAGGTTTTATGTGGACCTTGCGCTACCGTTTGGCTTGCGCTCAGCGCCCCGAATTTTCACCCGGTTTGCAGACGTGCTGGTAGGTATTTTTAAGCAAAGAGGAGGGGTTCAGTATATCAGCCATTATTTAGATGACTTTTTCTTAGTCGCCCCTTCTGGCACTACCGATACTGAGTTGAACCTCCAACGCTGTTTTGCCTTGGCCGAGGAACTAGGCGTCCCAATAGCTAACGAAAAAACAGAGGGTCCCTCAACATCTATTACCTTCTTAGGTTTCATCATAAACTCAGTAAAGGGGAAGTTACGCCTCCCTGAACAGAAGCTTGCCAAGACGCTGTCAGCACTTTGTGCTTGGAAGCACAGAAAGCATGGTGCCAAGCGTGACCTGTTAGCTCTGATAGGCCTTCTTCAGCATTGTTGTCAGGCCTTGGAGCTGGCCAGGCCTTTCCTGCGGTGGCTTATTGATCGCTTATGCACCGTGCGGGCCCTGCACCACTTTGTTTGGCTCTCCACCTGGGAACAGGATGACCTACGGTGGTGGATAAAAATGCTTAGGGCTTGGAACGGTAAGAGCCTCCTCTTATTCCCAGGTCTGGAATGTATGCCAGATTTTTCAATTGCTTCAGACGCAGCTGGGGAACAGGGTTTTGCCACCATTTTCGGCCGTCAATGGTTTACGGGGGCTTGGTCACAAGACTGCACTTCCCTTAAAGGGGACCTGCAAAGGTAAAAAAAGTTTTGCTATTAACAAACTATTACGGTAAATTCACATACGGGGAGTCCGAATTCGGCATTAAAAATGCATTATTTGGAATAGTTTTTGAGTTATGACAGCTGAAAGTTGGCGATTTTGTATGTTGGACGCCATTTTGTTTTGAGGACGGGTTTGCCCGCGTTTTCTCTCTGACGTCAGAGGTGAATAAAGAAATGAGAAGCTCGATGGATCACACTGGAATTGGTATTGAAATACGCTCGATAAAAAGTTGATTTACGTCGCTTTTTCGTTAAAAAAATGGAATACAGCGATGAAGGATTAGAATATGGAGCCGTTGATAACCATGAAATAAAATATTCAGCCGTATATGTTCTAACCGTTGCCTAAAAACAGACAAGAAGAACGGTCCTCGAATACCGATGAGAGCAGCGCCAGCGAAGGCAAGGTAGAAGAAGATGTAAATATTTAAAGAATTGTCAACGTTGATTGGTATGTTTTTTAGTAAAATTGTTTCCATTACAACTTATACAAAACTTATATAACCAAATTTTTATCTAAAACTCAAATAATGGGTGAATTAATAATATATTTATAAAAGTACAAGACGGAGTATTTAGGCCCAATTTAGGCCATCCACTCAAAACATTCAAATTTTTTGCTCTTTATCAAAATCCTATTTGTTTAAATTGTTTACTGATTTTAATTGTTTAGGTGTACTTGTGGTAAATGTTAGAAGGAATGATAAGAGGAATTGAAAGCCTTTGCCCAAAGAAGTGCAAAGAACTTCGACCAAAGCAAAGGAATCAAACTGCGAGTGCATTACAGAAGTTAATGACTTTGCTCCAGTTTGTCTGAACCTAGATGTCGTTGAAACAAGCTATCTATCACTTTTTTTCAAGAGCAGAGTTTGAGTTAAAAAGATATGTATGCTAAAAGTATGTATAAAAAATGAAAAAAAGAGGGTAAACAAGGAAAAGATAAAATTATAAAAAAGATGAAAATATATTTACATAAGGAGAGAGGGTAGTCCCAACCAGCCAGCCCTGCCATTGTCCCCTCTACAGCCCCCCAGCCCCAACCAACTCAGCAATGCCATAGTAGTAAGGATTTAGTAGGTATTTTAGTATTTTGGCACAAGATTGCATTTACCATTTAGACTTTCATTTTTTCTTTTTTCTTTAACTGATTATAGAGTTTCTTAGGAAGAGAGTGGTTATCTTTACGTTTCCAACCGTCTGTCAAATAGTATAATTGCCATTAATCCTGGGTTTTTATAGATGCAAATCATCAGCCGATACTCTAGCACAGACATTTCAGGGTATTTAAATCAGAATGTCTTGTTGTGTTAGGTGCCCTAGCAGACCCGCGTCCGGGACCGCCTTTGCATCTTTGTTATGTTTATTGCTATTTTTATTTATGGGTTTATCTAGTGAATCTAGAATGAACTAGGACATCCTTGAAGTTTTTATGCTTTCTAAGTGCCAGGAAAGGAGGTGTGGCCCAAATGTATTTTAGAGTTTCATCCTTGGTTATCAGATGCCAATATTGCTTCAATATTGCTCCAATTTGAATGGTTGCGTTATCAAATGGTAAAATAAAGTTGGTGTTTTATCCTTGAATATTAATTCATGTTGAGTGTGCTACATAGCTTTGCTTAATCGGTTCTGAATATTGGACAGGCTGTAACCCCTCCGAAGAAGGTTATTCCTCAGTCTGTTTAGTTCTTCTGTCAGTTTTTCATTGTTTGTGATGATTCTTCCAAAGCGCCATTTTTTTAGGACTGAGTGGAGAGCTGAGGGACAGTTGTGTTTTGCCTTGAATTTCTTTTAACCCTTCACATGCCTTTTTCCTTTTGGTGACCCTCTGTCAAAAATAATCTTTCAATCTCTCATTAAGCCTAAAGACTTCAAAAATTTTGGGTCACGCTGATAACTTTCTTCAGTAAAATGGTCTTAGCAAAGACGTGAGTATGGTTGCAGAACAAATTTGCTAGCCTCATGTTCTGTATCCATATTTTTTGGAGGGCTGCATTCTTTGAGAACTTGTGAAAAGTCACTTTCTTTTTCAGTAAATTGTCTTGATTTTTTGTTTAATTACTTAACTTATTGAAACAATTGTAAGCTGCGCAACCCACATTGCAAACATAAACTATAAATTTCAGTAATCTAGATACCTCTTATTGATACACATGACGTGAGGAATCATGTGGGCTAGGGAAGTTAGAATATGATTACTGTTTTGGGTTATAAACAGCGGAATTCGGATGTTGTTATCTATGATATTGTAATAACAGGGTGAAAAATGTTTTTCCAGTATTAGAAAAACAAGGTATGGGGAAAGTGGAAGAAAAACATTTTCAAGAAGATGGAACAAACTTCACGATCGTTTTCTTCACACATTTCTTTCAACTTCAAAAAATATCAACAATAAACAAGGGTAGCTAGGGTACCAAATTATAAGATGTAAAATTTAAGGCTTGTGTTCTTATGAAATTTTTCTTATAAAAAAGACAGTACTCTTAAAAAAAACAATTGAAAAACATATTCTATAAGAAACTTGCCTGGATCCCAAGTATCAAAAGTTTCTTAAATTTTCTGTCGTTTTTTGTTTTCTCATCATCATTGTCATATGGCAAAAACACTATTTTCAGGTATGGCAGCTAAGTAAACAAATAAAACAAAATAAGAATATAGGCAGAAAGTACCAAAAATAGAATGATAATTACAAGTAAAAAAAAATCGATAAAGACTAGGGTCTACTGGGGTAAGAGGAGCAACACGGGGTAAAATGAGTAGTTTTATAATCTTCTATAAATAACTTCATGTTGATCATTTTGCTTTTTTTACACTAATACTCTTAGAGGATCAAAAATAATCAGAACTAAAACTTCATAAAAAGTGAGATATTGTCAACTTTGGCCATGCATGTAAGCTTAAGCAACTACTCATTTTATCCCGTGTTACCCATTTTACCCCAGTAGACCCCAATAAGTACAAATGAAATTAGAAATAAAAAGATAAACAAAATGAAAAGTTGATAATAACAAAACATAAATAAAGTCTAATTAATTAAGTAATTGTGAACAGAAATTAGTAAGTAAAATAAAATTATGGGCTACAGACTTTAGATGTAAACATTATTTACATTTGAACTTTTGGGCCTTCTTCAAAGTTCAACTTCTTTCGAGCGAAGCTTGCCCCTACTCCCTACAATCCCACATGCAACCCCTAACCAGCCTTCTTACCATTGAATATTTGTAATATACTCTTATAGCAATCTATATATCGATATTTAAACGTGAATAGGCTAAGCGAAAATATTTCGCCCGGCAAAGTGAGTTTTCTTTGAGTCGAGTCCACGCACACCACACCACTTTTAGATGAGCTATGAAATCCATTCTATTCCGTAAAAATTCACACCGATATCTTTTTTGAATCGCAGTTTTATCCCTAATTTGATATTTTGGCTTTAAAACGTATTTTTGTTGTTTATAAAGCACCTTTGCGCCGTAAACCGAGCGATGATTACTGTTACTTCTGTATCGAAATTACTTAGGCCCGAATTTCATTATTCACCTCTGACGTCAGAATCGAAAACGAGACTGAAATGAAAAAGTTGTCCCGCGCGTCAGAAAATGCACTTTAAATCGCTTCTTACGGACAAACGGGGCTTCAATTTCAAAAAATATTTTCTTTTCGTACCCAGGACGTCAAGGGCTTTCGATTAAACACAACTTGCTTTACCTTTGCAGGTCCCCTTTAAAGTGCCTCTTCACCGTTTTTTTGACTACAAGTCATTCGATAGATCTAAATGCGCTGATTTCGAGAATGAAAAAACTTTTGCAATCAGAGGTGTATTTGTTGAGCTAGGGGCAGTTTTGTACCCCATCGCGGTGTTACACGAGCAGTCTGGGAACAAGCGAATCTCTGATGTCATAGTGGTAAGGCGCATACCGACAACAATCACATGATCAACTGTCACGCAGGCGCTGCCCCTCAATGTTTACACTCTCTTTCGACGATTATCAGTTCTGTCAACTGCTAGGCCCATCTTTTTTGCGATGTCATGTCTTCCTCTGAAGAAAACAAGTTCTCAGATTCCACCACTTCAGAATATGCTGTAGTAGCGGAGGAAGAAGAAAGAGAGTTTCCTCGCGCAAATAATTCAGCCAAGAGCGCTGATGAAAGCAGTAGTTGTGTCGATAATGATGGCCTACATCAGTTCGACCCCATCCCCATCGCAGACGAGCAGTCCATCATCAATTACGAAAGGGAAGTGGAGAAAGAGTTAGAAAAAGACAATGAATTGAACAGGTGATTTGGGAAGATAGAGCCTTGGCGTCTTGGTAAGTAGGCTAAGGCCTTTAATAGGCAAGTCTTTTTCCTCTGTTTCTGATATAATTAATTTCTTCATCAATAAACAATTCAACTAAGTAGGTAGAGATAAGAAAGTGTAAGGCAGGTACAAATTAGAATTCGAAACTTTTGAAGGAGCTTCAGTGATCAAACTGGAGTTAAGAAGCACTTTTTAGAACCACTTATCTTTTCTGCAACCTTTCTATATGTTATTTGTTTAAAACGTCATGAAAGACAGTAAGTACCAACCATCCATCACCCTAGCCTGACATAATAATCTAACTGCCCTTATGATATTCACGGGGTATGGCCCGGGGCCCAAGAGGTTTAGCTTGAACCGCACCAACTCTGAAGAGCCCCTGCCGGGCCTGTCTTCTATAAGTTTTAGGAATCTTTTGCTAACTTGTTATCATTTTTAATTTTCCAAATAAACTTTTACCTTTTTTTTCTCTAGGGGAAGCAATATGTATTTTAAATTCACTGCACTAGTTTATCAAATATCAATCTATCATTATAGATTTCTACAAAGTATATCCTATCATGAATTCACCCGCCTGATGCATGGATACTTGGGAAGGAATAAAAGAATCCCACTATCTGCCTGTGCATATACAGCAATTCGAATAGCACTTCCAGTTGAAGCTGGCAAAATGACTGGTTATATCAAAGAAGCAGCAATTGACTCCGGAATAAATGTATTAGTGGACTTTATTTTTACTTAGTATTATTTATTCTTTGGACAATCTAGTACTATTCAGTTGTCTTCTATGGCTTATAAATACGAAGTTTCATTGCTGTATCTCATTGCTAAGCAAAGTTACAAAGTCATTACTTCAGGGACCTTGGAACTAGTACCCCATTCTAAAAATAGCAATAGGGGGCACAGCTTGAAGAGGGCTGAGAGTTCATCTTTTTCTGGGTATCACGCTGCATCTAAATACTAAGTTTCATTGCTGTATCTCACTGCTAAGCAAAGTTACAGAGACATTACTTCAGGTGCCTCGGAACTAGTACCCCATTCTAAAAATAGCAATAGGGGGCATAGCTTGAAGATGAATGACAGATCATCTTTTTCTACGCATTGTGTTGCGCGTAAAAACCAAGTTTTATTGTTGTGTCAATATGCTGAGCAAAGTTATTGTGTCGTCTTGCGCGCATCAAACCGTAAAAGTTAAGAAATTTTCATGCATATATCTCTATTTTTACTATTTTTTAACTATTTTTTTATTATAAGGCTTCAGTATGGGAAAAAAGTTGGGTTCCTACTATGACGTCACGCTCTACCCTCGGCCAACGCCTACACGTATGTGTAACATCGTTTTTTACGAAAAACCCCAAATTTCACGACTTTGAGAGATCATAACTCAGCAACCACAACTCTGATCGTAAATTTTTTTTTGCTTCAGAATCAGCGCATTGAGCTCTATCAAATTACGCGAAGAAAAAAATATGGTAAAGAGGCACTTTAATATTGCAGTGAAGGAACTTGCCCTATCGTGTTGGCTGCCCTGATATGGGGGCCAGCTTGGGCTCAAAAGCACATACTGTTCGAATGCAACAATATGGCCGGGTGGCGCTTTTAAAGCAGGGCAGTTGCAAGGACCGGCATTTAGCTTTTCTTTTGCAGGAACTAACCCTTGTCGCAATTCAGCGGTCCTTCTCATTTACGGCTGTTCATGTACCAGGCAAGCGTAACGCTCAGACTGTTGCCTTGTCTCGTTTTAATTTCCAGGTGTCCCGCAATGCAAAACCAAAGGCGGAGTTGCTCCCGGTGCCAATTCCCCAGCCACTCCTGAAGAAATTAGTGTTTCCGCCTTGGACAGGACCTGGAAAGCACTGCTGAAGGACTCATTGGCGCCAAGCACTAAAAAATCCTATGCGTCGGGGCTGAAGCTATTTTCTCAATTTTGTGGGTCTAATAGCTTAGTGTAGCCAAATGGATCTCCTTATCCTGCATCGCAGTTGACTCTCTTGCACCGAGCAGGCACTATAAAAGTTTACTTAGCAGCAGTACGAGCTGGGCACATCTAGGGAGGCTTTGGAGATCCCCTTTCTAGCGCATTGCGAGTACCCATGGTCTTAAGGGGGCTTCGTCGTTCCCAGGTGGCTTCCAACCGCCCTCCAAAGCAGCCCATCACGGCCCTGTTGATGTATGCCACTAGGCAACAATTGGATTTATGTTCTTTCGACGAAATCATGCTATGGGCGGCCAGTTGCACAGCCTTTCTTGGTTTCCTGCAGGCATCAGAATTCACAGTTCCACCCTCTGGGTTTTGTAACAAGATCCATCTGTCGTTAAAAAGCGTCTCGATGGATAAGAAGCCGGCGCCATCAATTATATTCTTGTACCTGAAAGTGTCCAAGACCGATCAATTTGGTAAGGGCTGTTCCATTATTCTCGCACGTGCTCATAGCCAACTTTGTCCTGTAACAGCGCTGCTCTCCTATTTGCGTTTGCGCGGCCCAGCGGATGGCCCTTTGTTTGTATTTAAGGATGGCTCTCCCCTTTTGCGGAGTAAGTTAAACCACCATTTGCAGCGTATTCTTGCGGCAACTGGCTGGCCAGGCAAATTTACTTTGCATAGTTTTCGGGTGGGGACAGCTACGTCTGCTGCTGCGCTTGGTTTTCCAGACCATTTGATTAAGACGTTAGGGCGCTGGACTAGTGACGCTTACCAGATCTATATCCGTCTGCCTCAGTAAAAACTTCAGATGGCGTCAGTTGCCCTGGCAACCTCTAAGGCTTTGGGTAGCCTATCACCCGAGATTGTTTCTGGTTGAGGTCTTATCCTCCCAGGCGATAGTGCTAAACGCTAAGTTCCCTTGATGGTCATTCGTTTTTAGTTTTGTTCAGGTAGTCATGTTGAACCTTATCCTAAGTATTGTCTTAGATTAGCCCTTCACAAACTGGACAACCTTCTCAATTTATGTTTTGGTTTTTGTTTGTTCTGTATTGTGCCTATTGCCTTCATCCTCGGAGCAGGTCAGCGGGCCAGTGATCCTACGTCCATTGGTGGTCCCCACTCCCTTGGCGGTCCCCACTCCCTTGGCTGTCTCCACTACATAGCTGGCCAGGTCCTATCAGCAAAGGTCCCACCTGTCAGCAAGTTTAAGTAGCTGCAAGGCACTTGGGTGTCCTAACCTTCATTGGTATTAGGGTTGCAGGAGCAAGAGTCCCCATAGCGGAATAGCGGTGCATATTCGGTTAGGCAATGGTCCTACTGGCCAACATGTATAGGTAGCGGCAAGGCACTTTGGTGTCCTAACGTTCAATTGGCAGTTTGTTCGCTGGGGGAAATGGTCCCCATTTCTATTAGCAGCGCATATTTGGTTAGACAATGGTCCTACTGGCCAACATGTGTAAGTAGCGGCAAGGAACATTGGTGTCCTAACGTTCAACTGGTGGTATGTTCGCTGGGGCAATGGTCCCCATTTTCCATTAGCGGGGCATATTCTTTTAGGCAATGGTCCCACTGGCCAACAAGTACAGGTAGCGGCAAAGCACTTCGGTGTCCTAACCCTGAATGGGTAGTCTGGTCGCAGGAGCAAGGGTCCCCATTTCCATTAGCGGTGCATATTCGGTTAGGCAATGGCCTACTGTCCAACAACTATAAGTAGTGGCAGGGCACTTCAGTGTCGCAACGTTTAATAGGGGGTATAGTCGCTGGGGGTATGGTCGCTGGGGCAATGGTCCCTTTTTCCAGAAGCAGTGTATCGTCGGTTAGGCAACGGTCCTACCGGCCAACTAGTATACAAAGCTGCAAGGCACTTCGGTGTCCTAACGTTTAATTGGTGATGTGGTCCTTGGGGCAATGGTCCCCACTTCCAGTAGCGGCGGTGCATGGCCGGATAGGCAATGGTCCTACCCTCCAACAAGTACAGTAGCAACGAGACACTTGTGTGTCCTAACCTGCAATTGGTAGTATGGTTGCTGGGGCTATGGTCACCACTTTCATTGGCGGTGCGTGGTCGGTTAGGCATGGTCGTACCTTCCAAAAGTAGCGGTGACAGGGCCTTCGGTGTCCTTACCTTAATTGGTAGTATGGTTGCTGGGGCAATGGTCCCCACTTCCATGTTGCGGTGCGTGGACAGTTAGGCAATGGTCCTACCATCCATCAAGTATTCCTACCCCCTTTCTTTCTCCAGCTCTGCTCTTTGCAGTCCGTCGGGTCGCCTTGACCTATAATTTTCTTGTTCGTGGATCGTGGTGTTTTCAGTCTTCCAGGCTATCAGCTAGAGTAGGTTAGAATAGCTAGGTTGAGTATAGGGCCAGTACTTGGCGGACACATGGGGTGTGTCTGTGGGCTGGAAATCCTGTTTTCCTTTTTCTAAGCACTGGCCTTTGTCCGGGGGAGGTATGTACTGTCCAGGTCCTTGGAAGCTGCTCAGCGCGGCTATTGCACTAAGCTCAACTTCCTGATATGGGTCACGGGATAGGGATTAACATGTTAATTTTATCCTATAAATACTTGGACGAAGATTTTAATATCGAAATATTTGTGTTTTAACAGTGTTGTTTTTCTATTAGTTTTAGTATTAGTATTAGTACGAGTATTAGTTTTAGTATGAGGTATGAGCATTAGTGCTGGTATGAGTATTATTATTAGTTTTAGTATTACTATTGTAAGTATTAATTGTTAGTTAATAATGCTGCATTACCCTATAGAGGGAAACTGTGGCAACTGTAGACTTTTGAGCACTTTGGCCTGTTTTGGTGCCCCTGGAAACAAAGACATTGTATGATTTTGCAATATTGTCATCATCAAAACGAGGCTGTTAACCACCTTAACAGTTCTAAATTCAATTTTGAACATTCACGCCCAGGAAACATGCTTTATTACCCTTTAGATGTTTGCTATCTCCACTTAACACTGCTTTCTCGTTAGTTCGGTCAAGATTTATGAAAACGAGACTTTAAGCACGAAAATGAGGCTTATAACCCCCCCTCCCCAAAGCTCCGTATAACATCGACTTTTGAAATCAGCCCCGTCAAATAAACCAAAAGTAGTAGATTTCATAAATGTTCCCCTCGAGTGAATATTCCCCTAGTCTCTGCCTGGTGTATTATATTTGTTTTATAAACTATTTCGCAAGCTCCAGCAAATACTACATTCTGAGATTGTCTTTTGCAGACTCCTGTCAATTCGATTGTTCTTTCGACAGTTCTATTGCTCTCTCTGCCCACAAGTGATGGTATGAAAGTTTCTTTCGCCATAAGCTTCTCTTTCAACAAAAAAGATTCTCAAATGAACTAGAAAAAGCTGAAATGGTACCGGTAAAAGCTAAACTTTTGATTTTTAACAAAATATTGCACATCATTGAAATTTCTTTCAAGAGCAGTGTTTGAGTTATAAAAACATTTATGCCAAAAGTACGTAAAATGAATTGACAAAGAGGGTAAACAAGGAGAAGATGAAATTATAAAAGAAATGAAAATATACCTATATAAGAAGAGAGGGTAGTTTCCACCACCCAGCCCTGCCATTGTCCCCCCACAGTTCACCCAGCCCCAACCCCCCAACTAACTTAGCAATGCCATAGTATTAATAAATCAGTATTTCAGATATTTGGAACAAGATTGCATTTAACATTTAATATTTTATTTTTTCTTAAACTGATTATAGAGTTTCTTAGTGAGAGGCTGGTTATGTAGATATTTCCAACCGTCTGTTGAATAGTCTAATTGCCATTACTCCTAGGTTTTTAAAGATGCAAATATCAGCCGATACCCTAACACAGACATTTCGGGGCATTCAAATCAGAATGTCCAGTTGTGTTGGCAAGTCCGCGTCTGGGACCACCTTTACATCTTTGTTAACTTTATTGCTATTTTTCATTTTTTATCTAGTGAATCTAAAATGAACTAAGACATCTTTGACGTTTTTATGCCTTTTAAGTGCCAGGAAAGGAGGTGTTGTCCAAATGTCATTTAGAGTTTCATCCTTGGTTATCAGATGGCAATATTTCTTCAATATTACCCCAATATGAATGGTTAAAGGCTAAAAATTTGTTTTAGATATTGGATTCGTACTGGTTATTTCTCTGCTTGTCATATTCTAGAGTCTGTGAAAAAATCTTCAGCTCCTCTTTCCTTCTGATGGTTTGCTGTTTGCTGTCTATGGCCTGTCTGGCCTAAACCAATCAACTCTATCTCCCTTCTTGATCTCTAGTCCACAATAGTCCATTTACAGTTTATTTGCACCAAAACTTCAGCGTAGTTGACTAAAGATATAGTAGGCAGAAACTCCAATGGGAACTTTCGTTGAAGATCAAAGACAAATGTTCCTAAATCGATAAACTGTTCTTACTGCAACTCTTATTTTGCATTTTTTGGGGGAAGAAGTTTAGTAGCGGTCAAAGCTGTTCACTTTTGCACATGAAAAGCGACAGAAGCGATTATAGACAACGAGAAATTTCTCGAGTGTCCAAAATTTGTGTGATGTCAATGCGAAAAGCACCAAAAACTTTTTGAAAGACAATTCAATTCAATAAGAGTAATACAAATACTTCTTGTGAGAAAGTGGTTAGGGATATACAAAAATGATTGCGGATTCATTCTCAGCACATCTGAATTGGTCTATTCATTGAAGAGTTTAATTCAAAGCAAGAACCAAGCAATCATTATTTTCCTCCTACCAGGTAATACCCTGACTAATTGAGTCGTTATTCGGCCTACTTTGTCTACTTCTTTAACTAAGTAGTTGATATTAGTAAATTCTTGGCCAGCTAAAGAATTTGCATCCTCGTTTCCTCCTGCCTTTTATCTACGTGTATGTTTGGGCTTCATCCTACACAACATGATTAAAATAGCAAAACAAAATGTATAAAAGCTATCGATATTAGGAAGTAACACAGAATAGTTAAGAAACTTCTCACCACTCGTCTGGGTAAATGAAATCATCTTCGGAATCTTGTCCCAGGACTAAAACCATGATTTTAGGATGCACAGAATCGCAGTCCACATCACACCAAGAAACAAACCAAAAAATCCAGTGGCCAGTGTAGTTATAACCGACGGCAAGTAATTCTAAGAATAGCATTTAAGCAAGGCAATGATGCAGAGATCAGACTGTCCGTTGTGTGTAGTGAGGTTGCAAGAAACTGCCCATCTCTAATTTTACATCACATAGGCATTGTTTGAGATCGGTATTCCTCTGTGTCCAAATCCCTATGTGACCGAAACCAAATCATGCAAAGCTCAGAGCAGAGGATTACATTATGAACTCATATGAATCTTTAGCATTGTTCCCACCATAACCTTATTGACAAGGTCACTTTGGAGGCTGTCCTGTTTCAGATGGTTTGCAATGTGCTAGAGTGATGTCTTTGGCAAGAGGTATCAAAATGGGTAAAAACCAAGAATTGACAAGCTGTTTTTAGAAAATGTGCAATACTTCATGCAAAAAGTCACGAAATTGATGTTCCAACCTTGACAGTTCTCCAACACTAGATATTTCTAAATGTTGGCCTGAAATTGGCTAGTATCATCAGTAGAGCCTGCTTAACAAGATAAACCTTTAAAATGTTTTTTTATCTTCTTTGTTTTTTTAATCAATTTTTCAAAAAAAGCTGCGGATATTCTGGCTTATTACTGATTTTAGAAATACGCTGTCTTGTGTCATACACACTGTGTGTGCATGTTCATAGGTTTATCTTGTAGAGAGGACTTTACTCTACTTCTCAGCCAAAGTCCATGTAAATAATTTCAACAACAAATTTTCTAGAGTCGTCAAAAATTCAATTTTGGGCGAAAAAGTAGGTTTTGAGAAAAACAAATTTAAAGTTTTGGGACATCACAAATTTTAATACAATTACAGGATAAACTTATAGTGTTCTCAAAATGCACCAAAGGCATAAACAGTCCCCTCTGCTTCATTCTGTGTCTCTTCCACTGCTTTCCTTGCATTTTTCTAGCTTTTGCGAATCTTTTTTTGAAGGTTACGGACATGCATATCAGTTTCCCATACTATTTTACTGTCCAGGTTTTTCAATGCACGTCTTGTGTTCTTTTCTAGAATAATTCCTACAGCATCAAGAACTCTGCGTAAAGCTCTTAGCCCATCATTGAACAGTAGGACTGAACTAGCTGCTGCACAGTCCAAGTTGTCCCTACAAGAATATCTGGATCTAGGGTACCTGTCCCAAATAAGGTGATTCAGGGCTTTGCAGCTATTTTGAGTGTAGCCACCCAAGCACCCTTGTAGCAGCTCTTCTTTTGACAGTCGTTCATAAACTGGCTTTATGACGTCAAAAACTGCTGTGGGCAACGGCTTGGTATGGTGGAAGTCTTTTCCATCTCTCTCCGCTCTGATGTATTTGCACCAAGTGTCGTCTTTATTTGGACGAAACTGGTGCATTGGGGCTTTCGTCAGTGGATGAGGAATGATAGAGGCCTGCCTAGACTTCCTTTTTCATACCATTCAGGTCATCTTTATGCCTGCGTATTGCTAAGCCATAATAGACTTGTAATTTGTCGATTCTCTCTCCTATGAGTCTACCTTGGCCTCTGATACTTTTTCCGTCTGCGAGCTTCACTGCCCCATGTTGGCTTTTTGCCTTTCTCAAGGCTGTACCCATGCGTTTTTGAATATAACCAACACATTCCAACTTCAATATATCTTTTTCTTTGTATGGCTTGCTTGCCTTTACCATTGAAAAAGACTTGCTATCTCCATCACCAATATAACCAGTATATTGGAGATGGTTCTTTGCCTCTGATCTTTTGAAAATCCTTTGTACTCCTTCTGACTTTATTGCTGGGGCAGAGCGGACAAAATTGATGGCACATTTATGTTCAGCAAGCCATCTCTCTTTTTCCTGGGACTCCGGCTTCGATTTCCATCTGGTACAAACAGAGCAAGATCGATTTAGTGTTTCATAGTCAAGGCATTTGCCTGTCACTGGTGAAATTGCTGTGAAACCTTCTTGCAATGAAGAGAAACCCCTTTTTCTCTTTGTCCCATCAAACATAACTTTACACTCAATCACCTCATCAGTTGGCGATTCTGCAAAGGAATGTTCTTCATCCGCAGCCTTTCTCATGCTGGCTTCGGCTTGCTCTTCACAGGCATTTTTCAAAACCCCAACACTATTTGAATAGGATTCTTCATCCATAGGACCGGTTATGTTTAGTAGGCCGCACATTTTTACGAGGGATGTCCGGCCTCCACCAGTCTCATTCATTGCTAGCACAGCCCTCAAGTTTATTTCAAGGGATCTTGATCCTTAAGCGCAAGGAGAACTGTAAGTCTCAGTAATGTGCTGACAGAATTCACATTCTAAAACGATGAAACTAGCCATTCCCATCTTTCTTGCCTTGTCCTCGTAAAGGGATAGCTGTCAAACCTTACACTTTGAGCAGACACATGCCTGAGAAAACAGTGACTTCAACATCTCGAAATGGATCAGTCGAAATCCATCATCAACATCGTCATTGGACAATCCTTCTTGCGACATGGCAATCTTTTTTCGGCTGGGACCAATGTCCTCTACTATGTTTCTGGGACCAGCAGTTGCCTGAGATAAAAGATAGATTCATAGTTAGTTCTCCACAGAGCATATAGACCAGAGGTCAGAGGGAGAGCATTACCACCCGAGCTGGCAATTTACCAGACCAACTTTTTCTGACTCAGTTTATTGTGTAGATTACGAATCCGGGTGTTGCTTTTCCGGTTAGGTGGGCGTTTTCTAAGTATAGAGGCTAATATAGAGAGTATACTGGAAACAGGCAACTGCTTGATCTTACTGCGTTTGCACTTGATGCTGCAGTTAGAAGCATTTGTTTGCACACTCTATGGAGAAAGGCGCTTAGAGTCTGTGAATGAAGCAAGGCAAGAAATATTTTCGCGAAGTTTTGAAAAGAACAACAAAGTGATTCAGTTGTCACTATTAACACCATGCAAATGTAGCCTCGAGAAGCATATCGCTCGCGCCAATTTGGCAGCCAGAATCTGGAGACAAGCTTCATAAAACATCATCAATGTGCAAGAGACAGTGAATCACGGCTGGTTGGAAGATATGTCGATTGACTGGGTAACTGAGCCATATCCTGAGGATATTGCTGTGTTATTGATAAACGATGGAGAAATGGGAGAAGAAGAAAAGAGTAATTAACTGTTAGTACAATATTCAAATTCTACCTCAAAATGAGGCAAAGATGATTTGAAGCTTTTGGGCAACAGTGCAAAATCTGATAAAATCCATACATATTTTACCATTTAGAGATATTTCCCACCTTAATACCTTAATAGGGAGCAGAATATCACCTGAATAAGTTGTAAATTCACTATTTATGCATATACCTTACCTTTAAACCATTTAATAAAACTTTCAAGACGATATCGCAGATCATGTAGGATTTTTAGAGGATTTTTAGAATATTTTCGGTAATTTTGACTCCGACCCCCATATTTTGAGCGCCCCCCCAATCAACCAACAAAACAACTCATAGATCTTAATCTATGCAAAAGCAGAGCTAGAAAAGTTACACAGTACCATTTTCCAGAAACAGTTTTAAGATTATACTAGAATTAAGACATTTCCAATAAATTTGGACTTGACCCTCTTTACTCAGAAAACGCCCCCTAACCGGAAAAGCAACACCCGGATTCGTAATCTACGCAAAAAACTGAGTCAGAAAAAGTTGGTCTGGTAAATTGCCAGCTCGGGTGGTAATGCTCCCCCTCTGGCCTCTGGTCTAATACGGGGAAAAGTTTATGGTAAATCAACAATCATTGCAGGAGACAGAAAAAACAACCAGAAGTAATATTAGATGGAAGCAATTTAGAGAATTGAAGTTGCTGATAATAGACATTTCCCGAATTAGGTTTGGAAAAGAGGCCATCATTGAATTCCCATTACGCGTGAGGGATTCAATGAAAGAAACTTCATTCATTGTTTAACTGCAGTGAAACTGAATGCAAAACTTTTGGTATTGAACGCTTGTGGGAATTCTCATTGCAAATAATCGAGGCTGAGCTTGATTTGCTTCAGTTTCAATAGAAATGCAGCAAATTCGGGAAAGGTCTATTAGACAACAACAAAAAATGAAATTAAATCACAGTCAAACAATAGGCTAATAATCACTGCTTAGAGAGAAGGAAAGCTGGAATGAAATGAATAGGCCTTGTTTTAGGAGACCTTGATTTACTTTCTATGAAGGCCTAAATTCATAATCAAAACAAGCATGATAAATATAAAGGGAAGTTGAGAATTATATTTACCTCGTTCTCTTTATTCAATGGGCATTCTTGTACTCCAACAACGACTGGTTCATCGGCATCAAGGAAGGAAGCAAGATCGGCTTGCTTCTGATTTTGTGGTTCTTCAATTTTTGTAAACTGGTTTCCACGAAATCTCCTTACACGTCTTCTCTGGCTGCTTTTTTTCGGTTTTACGTTCGATTTATCTGACGACCACATATCAAATTCGATGATACGACTTTCCAACTCAAAAATTCCAATTGTATACGCAAGGTATGAGAGAAAACAAAGCTTTCTTTCCACGGTTTTCAGTTTGGATTCACCTTCACAGCTTTGATTCAACGGAGAGAATTTTCATCTTACATTTTGTGGTTGATATGAAATGGTTCTTGTCAATAGCAACGTTTAGAATAACACCCTCTGATTGGCCAAAAACGGAAGTACAGGTCAGAAGTTTAGAGAACAAAGGCCTTGTTTCATTGCCTCACACGGATTGGATAATTTCGGTTTCTTAAGTTGCCTATTGGTCAATAAGTACAACTCGAAGTTTTCTTTTGCAGGAAGTGTAGGACGATGAGTAATACCGGATGTGAGTCAATCAGGGCAAAGTTCATGTCATGAGGAATCTGTCAATGCTTGGTTCGTTGCTGTAGGCCTAGTAAAACCGAAAATATGGCGACGGAAAGTCAGATCGTTTTCAAAGTAGAAATCGACTATTTCGAGTTAGGGTAGGAGTCATTCCAAGGGGGTTTTCTTCCCTTTTTATAAGAATCACAATGAAATAACAAAAAAAATCTCATTTTTTTGACTTTTCAGTCCCCAAAGTGACCTTTTATTAACAAACTGTGGCCTGATACACAAGATATCATTTTGACCATTGTTGAACCTAAGGGTATTTGAATGCAATATTTGCTGTATCGCCTATTGGAACCTATTTGCATCTTAAGATTCCATTGTAACAAACCATCATCCAGGATATTTAAACTATCATTTTGTGACAATGATCTCGACACTTCCCATCAATCAGCCTTTCGTTCTGGTCATTCAACCATTAATCCATTGTTACCCATATCTCACCCAACATATTCTGGTTTTGAAAAGACAAAGTATGGCACGAGGAATTATTGTATAAACTTAAATGCAATGGTATTTCTGGGAATCTCCTCAAATTAATTCGAAATTTCCTCTCAAATTGAGAGCAGCAAATTTTGCTAAATGGTAGAAATTTTAGAATAGGCTTACATATCAGCGGGAGTACCCCAAGCATCAGTTCTAAGACCATTTTGTTCCTTGTGTACATTAACGATCTTGTCAGGAATGTAAGGTGAGATGTAAAGGTCATTGCTGACGACACGTCACTTTTTTCAACTGTATTTGATGAATCTAGCACTGCACAAGAACTAGTTAGGGATTTGGACAGAGTACGTCTATATGCATGGCAATGGAAAATTAAATATAATACAGACAAAACAGAAGTGGTCATTTTCTCTGCTAAGCGCTTTAAACCAACTCACCCGCCCTTGCCCTTCGGCAGTGACGACGTAGTAAGGAAGATCGAGCACCAGCATCTTGGCATGGTTCTCGACTCAAAGCTAGACTTTCAGAGTCACATCGTGAAGGGGGACGAGCAGGGAACGCCTTAACAAGGAACTTGGTTGGGAGAACTTGTATCATAGAAGATGGTATACACGATTGTGTTATTTCTACAACCTGATAAAATCCCATTCTTCTAACTATTTGTTTGCTGAAGTTGCTCCTGAAAGTAACATTAGTTTTCATTTCCGAGATATGAGAAGTTTTCATCAGAATTTCACAAGAACTGCACGATATGCTAATACTTACTTTCATAATGCACCTTTTTAATTGAACTAATTTGGTTGTGATATAATAAACTGGACATCAGTTGCCGAGTCTGAAAATAAATCACTTGCAACGATAAGACCAAATAAGAACCCTTTTTATGTTATACATGAAATTTTTGGTACTAGACAATTGTCAAAATTACGGTTTCAAGTGTGTTTCTGTGTTTCTGTGTATTGTCAAGCCAATAACTATCAAAACACGGTTACGCAACAAGCTTGTCTAATCTTATACCACACGTTGTTTACGAACAAGCATGCATAAGTAAAGTGCCTTGGGTAATGAAAATAGTCGGAAAGTATAACACAACACCTTCCTTTCTAAAGTTCATACAAAACTATTTGTTTTCCATATTTTCACGTGCCTTGACTGATGGTTTTATAATCCTCTTCGGTCTGGTAAGAATGTTCAAAGGTGGGATTACTGGTCTTTCCAAAACTGACCTTGGGCTTAGCTGACAGAGGGTGGTTGCTGTTGTGACTGAAGTTGGTGAAGGTGGTAAGGGAGTGATCTGAACCCTGATGCGCTTCATTTCTGATGCAGGTGTTGCTATAATGTATCGTCTAGGACTTTCTGACTTTTCAACAACAACGCCGGGTTGCACATGACTCTTGATTTTTACTTCCTGTCCTGTGCACAATGGAGGTAATGGGTTCGCATGTCGTCGTGCATTGTAATACACTTGCTGCTTTCGCCTGTATGATGTTTCTCTCTCATTAAACTTGCCGAAATCTGGCCACGTTGGCTGAAGCTGTGCATGGAAAACAGGAATTGTTGTTCTGAGCTTCTTTCCCATCAAAAATTCTGCAGGTGAGAAACCATTCTGAAGTGGAGTTGATCTGTAAGCTAGCAATGCCTGATACTTGTCTTTTTCCTTTGTCCAGATGTTCTTAATTGTTTGCACTGACCTCTCTGCTTCACCATTTGACTGAGGGCAGCATGGCCTGGATTTGCCTAGTAGAATGTCTCATTCTTCAAGAAAATGTGCGAATTCACTGCTATGAAACGGAGGTCCATTGTCTGATCTAATCTCTTCAGGTATCCCATGTCTTGCAAATACGTCCTTCAATGTGTTGATTACATCAGGTACCCCTTTGCCTTTGTTCATATCTGCAACTTCAACGTTTCTAGAAAAATAATATACTACCAACAGGTAATCAGATGCCTTGGTATGAAAGAAACCAATACCCACAAGCTGCCAAGGTCTTTCCGGAAATGCTGTGGGTTTTAATGGTTCAGGGGTATTTGTTTTGTATCCTGCACAAATTCCACAAGATTTAACCATATCTTGAATTTCTCTACTAATGCCTGGCCACCAAACTGACTGTCTAGCTCGACTTCTACACCTCACTATACCTTGATGTCCTTGATGAATTTTATCTAAAACATCAAGTCACATTACAGAAGGTATCAAAATCTGCATAGATTTTAATATGAAATTTTGAACTACAGAGAGCTCCCCCCTAAAGTTCCAATAAGGTTTAAGAGAATCAGACATTTTATACTTCTTTGACCATCCTTCAAGTATAAATTCTTTCAGTTTGCAGCGGACAGGATCATTCTCTTGTGCATGGATGATTAGCTGCAGCCTCACATCGGAAAAAGGCAATGCTTCAATCAGATTTGCTATATACAGCGTTGTCTGATCATGATTTATCAGGTTTTCTGTAGGCTACTCAACTGCTGACATACGTGACTGTGTGTCTGATGTGTACATTTGCTTGCCAGGAACATGCATCATTTCCTTGATCTTAAATCGCAGGAGCCGCATTCTGAATCTCTGCTTTCTTGGAGGAAGCTTCCCCCTCTACGTATGTTGTCAACAAGGGAATCGACGGCTTGTGATCAGTTTCCCCAATGATTTGTTTTCCCAAGATGCAGTCACTTGATCGCTTAGATGTCCAAGTGAATACAAGACATTTCTTCTCGATCTGACGGTATCGTGCCTCTGTAGGCGTGAGTGCTCTTGAAACGTATGACACTGGTTTCCAGTCCTCATCATCTTGCTCTTGGAGAACAACACCGCCAATGCCATAAGAATATGTGTCTGCATTAATTTTTATTTCCTTATTTGGATCATACAGAGCTAAGATAGGAGGAGATACAAGTGAATGCTTTACTTTCAGAAAGGATTTATCTTTTCCTGGGCCTCTGATTACGACTGATTATCTTTGCAAAGTACATTTCTCAATGGTTTTGTTTCACTTGCCAAATGACTTTTGATTTTACTGAGATGACTGACCATTCCAAGAAAAGATCTTAATTCTTTCAAGTTTTTGGGTTTCTGCATGGAAGTAATTGCATTTCCTTTCATAGGATCAGCAAAAGAAATGATGTAGCCTAAAACTTTCAAAGTTTTCACATTAAATTCACATTTTTTCTGATTCAATGTTATATTAGCTAGCATTAGCTAATTTATTCAGGACCACAGTTAGTCGTTTGTCATGCTGTTTTTGATCAGCAGCATGGACAATCATGTCATCAATAAGTACTTCAACACCTTCCAAACCTTCAAGTTTTTCACTCATACATTTCTGGAATTGTTCACTTCCAGTAGAAATATCATATGGTAGGCAGTTGAAACAGAAACGCCCCCAGGGAATCAAAAATTTTGTCAATAAATAAGATTCATCAGATAATTTACGTTGTCAAAATGCACTGTTAACATCCATTTTGGAGAAAATCTTTGACCCACCAAATTTGGCTAAGGTGTAGTCCACAAAAAGCAAGGGGCGGACTTCTCTCAAAATGTTTTCATTCAACTTTGTGAGATCATCAAATATGCGCACATCACCACTCGGTTTCGGAACAACAACCACTGAGGTGAGATGGGTGTGCACCACTGAGTTTGTTCATGGACAGAGGAAATTACTCCTATCTCAAGCATTCTCTCTAATTCTGCCTTAGTTTTCCAAAGAAGTGGAAATTGTACTTTTCTAAGCACCATCAAAGCAAAGGCTCATGTATCAACTGGACTTTGTATTCACCCTCTAGTTCTCAAAGACCTTTAAATAGAGAAGGGTAACTTTGAATAATATTTTCCGTATACTTTTCATCAATTTTATTGGCGTTAGTTGATACTGTTTCAACTTTTTGAATTAAATGCAATTTAGAACTAGCCATTCTTTCCAACAGGGGTGTTTGAGCACCTTCTACAACATAAAATTCTTCTTTTAAGGACTGGCTGTTTGCACTGAATTTTCCCATAAATGTTCCTGAACATTTGATTTTGTAATTACATGGGCGAAACAATATTTTATTTGTTGGCTCCAATGTTAGACTTTCCTTTTCAGCAAGCTTTTCAAACAGTGAAAGAGGAACGACAGAAACATCTTCCCCTGAATCCAGTTTAAATTTCAGCTTATTTTAGTTCAAGCAAACCTATCCCTGCGAAGGCAAATCATGAGCACAACTACTTTTCACTGCATCAATGTACACTTCACCCAGAAATAAATGGTAATCATCATCGGCAGAATAAATTGGAAAGATCTCAACTGAGACTTCATTGACTCGTTTGCTTGCCTTTTTCCAGTGTCCTGTATTTTCCACATTGTGAATTTTGCGCCGGACAGTGAATTCTTTTATGAAAAGGACCAAAACATCTTTCACATTTCCTTGCATCTGGTATCCAAGAAATTTGTTCCCTCCGAGTTTCTTGTACTTTTTTTCTCCCCTCAACGACTTTTGTTGATCTAGTCTCTGCCTTGTGTCTTTTGCATCTCTCAGCATGTTAATGTTTGGCACGTTAATCTTGGATTTTCGGGCCTGGAGCATGGCGGACATGCTTTGAACAGCTCCGCTGTATGGGCTAGTTTTTGCTATGAAAATATACTTTATGTGCATTTGAATATAAGCAGTACTATATTAAAAGGATGAAGAATTGTTAGTTCTGTTTAGTTAATTTACTCACTCGTTCGTTCGAGTGCGGCAGTTGAGTGGCCTAAATAACTGAAGTGGCCTAATGGCAAGCCGCCAAACTCGATCACAGTCGGTAAAGCAAGCTGATGAGATGAGCCAATCCAAAATGCCGACTGACAATGAAATGCAAAGTTACTTTGACTCCAAATTTGACAAATTATTATAGGACATGGCAACAAAGAGCTGTGTGGATAAAGTGTTGCAGGTGATCAAAACACAAAAGAAGCAAATAGAGGAATTACAATCAAAGACTTCAGTTATGGACTCTCTGATAACTCAGTTAAGAAACAATGTTGATGACCAAGAACAGTACCAACGTCGGTTGTGTCTAAGAATAAGCGGAATACCCACCCCACAAGCAGGCGAGAGTGAGTCGGGGGAAGATTGCCTTGAAAAAGTCAAATCGCCATTCAAAGATCAGCTTGAGCTAGACATTCCTGATACAGTCATCGAGCGGGCTCATAGAATTGGCAAGGCACGAGTTGTAGATGGTAGAAGATATCGACAGGTGATTGTTCGCTTCACGACATGGAGACACCGAACTCAAGTTTACCGGGCCAGAAAGAAGGCCCAGAGCCACAAGATAAACCAGGATCTAACGTATTACCGTTCAAAAGCCATCCAGAGCGCAAATTCTTTGTTGAAACCTAAAGGTAGTAGTTATTATGCTTTTGCTGATGTAAATTGTCGCATGTGTGCAAAACTTGGCGAAGAATTCTACTATTTCACTGATGGAAACGACCTTCTTTACAAGCTAGGTATTATGGACCATTCAAACACTAGTATTCTCTCAGAGTTTGATACATATTAAAACAGTTTTCTTATTCCTTTGACTATAGTCTATTGGCTGATAATCCCATCTTCTCAGCCCATGGACCATCTACTTTTGAGTTTTATTGTGTTAGACCATTAGTTACCTATTTATTTATTTATTTACTTATTTATTTTTTGCTCCATTTGTAGCTAGTGTAAATTATTTGAGTTACAACCATTTTTCATAGGGAATGCAAATGCTTACTTTTCAATACCAAATATTAACTTATCAGCTTTCACGCAATCAATGCAAAAGAAATTCTGCATCTTACTTATCTTACTGGGGATGAACATCCCTTTAAATCTCTATCACAGTACTGATATAAAAACTGTATCACAATACCTTTTCAATGCCCTCAAAATGAAATTATTTGTTCAAGCAAAACAAAACCGCCCTGCTTTAGAAACATCACCTGTTTTTGTATCTCTTTCTTTTGTTTTTTAGTTTTTTTTTTTTGCTTTTTTCCCTTAGTTTTTCTTACTTTTCTTTAGGTGACCAGATGCCCTCCTCTCTTCTTAACAGAACTAATTACATCATTGAACAAATTGACAATGGCTATTCGTTTACAAATAGACAAGTTCCATTTCCTTGTGGGATATGTGGAAAAAATGTGAACCAAAATTAAAATGCTGTTCATTGTGATCAGTGGATTCATATTAAGTGCAATGATATTTCCAAATCAGAATATGAAACTCTTCAAAATGAGCCTGATAGCAATCATTGGATTCGCATTAAATGTACCATCATTGAAAACTCGTTTTTATTTCCATTCACATTAGGATCAGATGAAGTCCTCTTAGGATTAAATGGTATTAGCCTGCCTTCCTTTGAAATTGCTTCTCAACTTACTAACTTGCCCAATTTGTCAGATTATGACTCAGATGAAAATTATAGTTTTCATATTAACTCTCAGTATTGCTCTGTGGAAGATGTTTCTTCAATGCCCGAGTCTGACAAGGACCTCTCTATCTTCCACATGAACATAAGAAGTCTTGGTCTCCATATTGATGAACTTCATGCTCTTTTATCTTGTCTTGATGTTAAGTTTCATGTAATTGGTTTGTCTGAGATAAAATCCTCATTTGGTAGCCAGGTCCAAACAAATCCTGAGATTTCAGGGTACCAATTTTACAACACTCTATCTCATAGCTCTGCTGGGGGGGGGGGGGGGGGGTAGGTATTTATGTTAAATCAGATCTCATTGCAAACAAAAGAGATGATTTATGCATTAGTAATAATGATTTTTAAATTATCTGGATTGAGATAAAAAATTCCAAAACAAAAAATATTCTTTGTTGCTGTGCCTATAGACATCCTAGTTCTGATATTTCAAAGTTCGTTGAATATTTTCAGATTACACTCACTAACCTGGTAAAGGAAAATAAGCTCGTTGCTATAATGGGTGATTTTAACATTGACTTGCTCAAATATGATAGTAATACCAATATAAATGATTTTGTCAACATGATGTTTTCTTTTCATCATACTACACCCAACACGCATAACTGAATGCTCTTCAACAATTATTGATAATATTTATATTAATAATGCAACTGAAAGTAACATTTCTGCAGGTAACATTCTATCTCAAATCTCTGATCACCTTCCACAATTTGCAATCGTGGCAAAGAATGCACCCGACTACAAAAACTCTTCTTATTTTGCCTATGACTATAAGAACTTTGATGGAGCTAAGTTTCTTGCTGATTACAAAGAGACTGAGACTTCTTTCCTTAATAGTGATAGCTTAGACCTAAATGATAAATTTGAAACTTTTCTCTCTGGCCTTAATATTCTCATTACCAAACATTGTCCCAAGAAAAAGCTAAACAAAAAGTCACTTAAGCTCATTAAAAAGGCATGGATTAACTTGAGAATAAAAAGAATGATGAAAATCAGAGACAATTTATTCAAGCTTTTTAAGTCAACTAAATCAATATATGATCTAAAAGCATACAAACAATTTCGAAATCGTGTGGTTAATGAATTACGAGAAAGTAAGAAGGCATATTACCATAAGTATTTTGATGATCATAAAAACAACATGAAGATGCTTTGGAATGGCATTAAAAGTATAATAAGCTTAAAGTCTGGTAATTTCAATAGTGTTTCCTATTTGAAGGATAAAAATGGCTCTGAAATCACAGATCCAAAGAAAATAGCTAATGAATTTAATAATTATTTAATAAACGTTGCCAAAAATATATCAAAGAAAATTCCAAGGACGCCTAAATCTCCCTTAGATTACTTATCAAATCCTATAATGGACTCTTTTTTTATATCACCCTGTACACCGGAAGAAATATCATCTCTGATCCATTCTTTGAAAAAGGGCAATTCTAGCCGGCCAAACAGCATTCCAGTAAAACTTCTAAAGATTCTTGATGATCCCATCTCAAAACATTTATCCATGCTAATTAATGAATCTTTCATTCCCGGGGTTTTTCCCAATAAGCTAAAAATTGCTAGGGTTATCCCAATCTTTAAAAAAGGACTTCTCACAAGTAAATCTAATTACAGACCAATCTCACTGCTCTCCATATTTAGCAAAACTTTTGAAAAACTAATGCACAAGCGTCTCTATGGGTTTCTTGAAGTCTGTGAGGTACTATATGGCATGCAATTTGGTTTTCGCACAGGTCATTCTACTGATCATGCACTTATTAGCTTAACTGAAACTATTAAATATACGTTAGACAATCAAAGGTTTGGTTGTGGAATCTTTATTTGACTTACAGAAGGCATTTGATACAGTAAATCACACTATTCTTATAAAAAAGTTAGAACATTGTGGAATCAGAGGTACTGCTTTACATTTGTTTCAATCCTATCTTAGCAACCGTCAGCAATATGTCTCAATTAATGGTTATTCCTCTTCTTTATCAGACGTATCCTGTGGAGTCCCCCAAGGCTCAGTTCTTGGGCCATTACTATTTTTAATCTACGTAAATGATTTGCTAAACTCTTTGTAGTGTCTTTCTTTTTTCCTTTTTGCTGATGACACTAACATTTATTATGAGTCAGATGATCTCCAATTGCTCACTAAAAGAATTAACCGAGAACTGAAAAAAAGTTAAGCTTTGGCTGGACTCAAATAAACTCTCTCTTAATGTTGACAAGACGCATTTTGTGCTATTTTTTGGCCCAAGGAAAAAATTAACACACCCTTGCAATTTGAAAGTTGGCAAGCAGAACATCAAAAGGACACAATATGTAAAATTTTTAGGTGTACTTATGGACGAGCATCTGTCCTGGAAAATTCACACAACTGAACTTTGCAAAAAATTTCCAGAACTGCTGGTATTTTCTTCAAAATGCGACACTACCTTCCAATGCCTGCACTCCTCTCTCTCTATAACTCGATATTTCAATCATTCCTGACCTATGGGATTTTAGTAGTGGGCTTGACATATAATTCTTACTTGGAACCACTTTTTCGTCTTCAGAAGAAATTAGTAAGATGTATTAAGTTTGAACCCTTCACATCTCCAAGTACGCCTATTTTTCAGTCGTTAAAAATTTTGAAGCTTGAGGATATCTTGCACTTAAATATCTTGACATTTGTTTATAAATCCATCAATGAAATATCTCCTTCTTGCTTTCACAATTATTTTCAACCTAATGCAGCTATCCATAAGATTGGGACTCGTCAGGCTTCTAGAGGTGATATTTTCAAATCAGTTGTAAATACCTCTCGTTATGGTCTTAAAACAATCAAATATTTTGGTTCGAAACTTCGGAACACTATTCCGCTGTTCATACGTGTTTCAAACTCCGTTTTCGCCTTTCGTTCAAGTTTGAAAACATTTTTCCTAAATACTTATTCCCAGCGCTAAGATAAATTGAGGTCCATCTGGTCATCTCCTTTTTATTTGCTTTTTAGTTTTGAAATTTTTATAGTTTCTGTGTTGTTTTTTGTTTGGGGAGGGGGGCTCTCTCTCGATTAGTTTATCTACTTAGAGAGCTCCTCCTTAGTCATTCAATTTTAAATACAATATTCTTAGTATCTTCATTTTGTATTGTTAATTTTGTAATTTGTAATTTCGTGTCTATGTTGCCTAATGTATTGTAGTTTAAGTGTATATTGTATTTCGGATTGAATGATAAAATGAAAAAACTGAAACTGAAACTGAAACTTGTGAAGAGCGAACGGGTTATCAAACTTTGTTGTTTTCAGACAACGTCCTTCTGGCGAACCTAATTTAATGCTTTCTCCAAGGTCAAATCTGACTCCAGTTAAAGTCTCTCCGACAAGGCTTTGACCCTTATTCCAACTACGATTCTGTCTCAAATTAACTCCTCGCGTACAGTGGCATTCCTTGAGTTCCAATACAGGGTATTCTGTGGATAATTGTTTTCGACCACACCCAAAAAATCTAGTAAGGGCTTGGGCACGCCCTAATAGAATTTGAGGAATATCAAATTAGTTTATTAGTTGACTTTTCTTATTTTTCTGTTTGTGCTCGAGCACAATTTTATCTATTTTTAACTACAAAACTGACAATAGAAATTCAAGAAACTCTCGGTACTGGGCTACAGCAATTTTCTTAAAGACATACATGTAAAAATTAATTTAAAAAGTAGGATCAATAGCCCAAACACAAACCCATACACATCAGCTTCATACTGTAAAGACCATCTACATCTAAACAGAAAATATTATATTCTGACAAACTACAAACTATTATAGAACGGATGTTTCATCAAAGAACAAGAAGATTTCAGGCCTCTCGGTGTGGCCTTATAGGCCCATATACTGTAGCTTACAACAACTATAGTAAGATATAAAATACTCTGTAATTAACTTCAACCTAGTTTCTTTCTGTCTTTTGCAACATGAACATTAAGATTCTTAAAGCTAACCTTCTTTCTTGCTAAGACTATTTGACAAATTTGTTTCTTCCCTTTATTCGATTTGCTTATGTCGTTGAATCTGTATGTGAACCTGAAGGTATTTACGAAGAGTCAAGTTCAAGCAACAAAGTATGGCAGCTAAAGAAAACATCTTCCCAACCCGGATGAATGTGAAAAGCTTATCCTAGACACAATAAAAAAGATAAAGAAAGACAGAAAACGCGCGGATTCGAAACTTATCTGCTCGATGCTGGGAAAGTCAATGGGCCTAAACCAAGAAACTGTCATGCTACAAATAACAATGCTCATTGCAACAGGAAAAATTGTGAACGCATCAAAAAATGATCAAGAGTCACTAAAAATTAATAAGTCAATCGTTATATCAGGTCTGACTGAAACTGCTGAGGGCCAGAGTACTGAAAAAGAGAAGACACAGAAATTATTAAGCGATGAAAACAAAGTGATAAGGTGTCGAAATGATCTCATAGAAGTAGCAGATAAACCTTTGCTAGTAACTGACAATAAGAATAACAAGAAAAACCCTATATTTCAAGATGCTGATGTTGAAATCATAGAGCCAGTTGTAAATTTTCCAGAAACAACTAGACTCGTGAATGCAGAGAAAGCAGTCAAGCGATTAAAACTAATTGAAAACGGAATGAAAGAAGTCATAAACTGTCTAAAGGCAATGGAGGCTAAACACAGCGATCCTATAGTATATCAAGAGTTTGGAAGCTGGAAAGGGAAAATACAATTTTGAAAGAAGAAAATCTCTCCCTCAAATTCATCAACTCGGAACTTAGAGAAGCTTTTGAAATGAGGATAACTAATACCGTAAGTCCCTGGTTACCTCCAAAGAAACCCTCCAAAGAAACCCTCCAGAGCCAAAGTCCCTGAACAAACACAAATAAGTCTAAACAATAGATTTCAAGGACTACAAGCTCCAGGAAAAAGAGGTCACGAATTCTCTGACGTCAAAAAGTCACCAAACACTGGAATTCTTAGAAGAGCGCTACCTTGCAGACATCTGCTCAAAGCGAAACCTTGTTACGCAAAATCGTTATAGAGGACTTGTAATGCAAAGTCGATACAACCCATTGATAACAGATGATTCTCAGCCCCAAAGAAACACAGTTAGAAATCCACTGGTCGTGCCGTGAGAACGAAGCTACAAAGATGTGTTTACTCAAAGTAACGGATCCAACGAGAACATTTTCAAACAAGACCAAGAAAATACTCACTGGGAATGAATATCATCCAAGAGATCGCAAACCGTGGATAGTCATTTTCAGTGATTCAATTGTTGGGAGTATTTAAAGAAAGAATTTGAAAGGGAAAACCAGAAATCACTTTGTAACAAAAAAGACTTTAAAAGGAGCTACTACAGAAGATATGAAATCCTATATCACTCCTAGCATAGATAAACAACCACACGGGATGATTTTGCATTTCAGAACGATTAGCATTTGAACATGGAATGTTGGAGACACTGGACCGAGACGCATTGTTGTTATTTAGTGGAGTGACCACGGAATTATAGAATTCCTTGCCACAGAGAACTGTCAGAAAAGAAACGAGAAAATGACAACCCTAAGCTTATTATTATTGCAGAATAAACACAACTTATCCAATTTCATTTATCAGGAATTTTCATAATCCTTATATCAAAATAAATTTCTTCTTTGTCATTTCAAGGATATTGTTTTTTGACGATTTTGGGGTGACTCGGGAGGGTGGAGAATATTCCCTCAATATTTTCTGCCCATGGCAAATATTGAGGGGAAGCTGGGCTGGTTCATAGGACGAGACCAGCTTCATATTGTAAATTCAAAGAGAAGTAGTGGAAACGAAAAAAGGATCGAAATTTTTCTGGTAAGGAAGCACAAAATCGAAAAATAACTGGCCAAAGCCCAGAAACCCAACCCGGATGCACCCCACAAACCACCAAACCAAGGAGCAAAAAAAACGTTATCTTAATGCCAGTAAAATCAAGTATTTTAGTGGGGTTAAAACTAGCCCGGGCGTCGGCGTTATTTGTATCCTTGATTTCTTTGGGTGATTGATAGTCGCAATCTGTATGGTTTTAGCACATTGGCATTATTGGAAATTGGATATTCTGTTTGCTATTCTGTTGATCGTGTTCGATTGCAGCTATTTGCATGGTCTTAGGCTAATTGCTTGTTGGGTAATTCGCATGTCTGTATTTACATATGTGACATCGCTGTTGTTGTCTAGGATAACGGTTTGCGTATAACTAGGGTTTATTTCTAGGATTCTAGTCATTCAAGTTTTGCAAGCGTTGCTCGTAGGTTAAATATTTTCTAGGATCAGAGTTCTAAGATTGGTTGGTAGTTTTTCGTTAATCAGTACTAGATTTTTACTTAAGTCTATTTCGAACTTCTGTGGTTACTTTCGCTTGCAACGCAGAATTTAGTGCTGTTAATCAAGATAATTTGTTTCGCTGTGAACGTCGCTAAACACTGGGGCTGTCCCGGGAATTCCGAAAGATTGCTGCAGGCCTACTATGTCTTTCACGTGGTTTCGTCCACCAATTCGCTCAATCAACATTGGATGATGGTGAGGTCTTTCTTAATTTTTGACGTGCCGACAGTTGTAAACTCTGTTTACCTATGACTTTTCGTCTTTCCTCAACAAGGTATGTTCATTTTACTCCTACTTTGAGCAGTCATTAGTCTTATTAACTGTTTACTGGGTTGGCCCTAAACACGTTACAGTTCTAGCCAACGTTGCCGTTTTTGCAGTAACACTTTGAAATTATTAAGTATCACAACTCTGTTATTCTGACAATTGCCATTTTCTCTCCAGACTCTGTTAATTTAATGTTAGGGGATAAATTACTACTTATCAGCAAGTAAGCAATATAAGCTTGCTTCATTCCATCTATCATGATCAGAGGTTGATTCTTATGTATACGGTTTTTCTCCATTGCTAAAATTCAAGATTTTGTTTCTGTTGAGTCAACTGGTAGCTAAGCTATTGCTAAATTTTGGCTCAACATCAGGAACATCAGCGTTATTCTTATTGATCTCGTTTGAAGGGAAGCCTTCTTCAAATTTGAAGTGAAGGTCTTAAGCTAAGGACAGAGGTTTAGCTTCATTTTTTTTTGTCAAGTTATCAGTCCTGTACAGCAAGGGGCTCAATGATATGCTTGATAAGTACAGGGCTTTAAATCATTTCGATATCAAGCATAATGAGATGACTCTATGTCTCCATTTGAAGTGTTTAGATACGTTATATGTGTCAGACGCTATAGGCTATGGGCTTTAGGAGCTTGGCTTTGGTGTTTCAGCTGAGTTCCCGTGTAACTTGCATGCAAGGAATTAGTGGTGTTAATTCTTTTAAACTTAACGTTATGGGTTCCACTATTGAGAAACCTGGTGGTACGGCATGCGTGGCTGTTGTTTATGTTCATACATTCCCAACGTTCCTGCATACTTATGGATCATCAATTTGACCTTCCTCCTGTGAAAGCATAACCTATAGTAATTTAAACATTTTCTTCGGTCGCTCGCATCCCTCTGATTCAGTAAATAACTTGTACGCATGTGCATCTCGTGCTTAACCTTTTAAGATTTCTGCTGGTGCTAGGTTTATGCAAATAATGTAAATATAACAGACATTTTTGTCACCTCGAAGAACCTTGCCTCGATTTTCAGGTTTTTTATGGACAGGGTCGTGCAAGGGGTCACAGATTGCAACGTTCATTTAAAAGCTAGGTTTATTGTTCAGTATTGTTCACTTCGAGTTTTGCAAACGCAGGCTTGGTTTCTAGAAGAAAGGAGAAAGGGTCAAATGTCTTTCCTCGCTTATTTGTACCCCCTGTGATTTGCGGGGACTGGAACTAGTCCTGGAGGGGGTTGGCGCTACCTCGTGGGTGAGATCATTCATTCGACAGCACTTGCCAAGAGATTACCGCTCGTGTAATTTTTATACTTCCTGTGTTGAGACAAAGGCCTTTAGCGTATTGAGACAAGTTAGATTACAATTTGCAGGGGGGGTGTGGGTTCTCTATCAACTTTGTCAAATAAATGGCTGTGTATAGTGTTGATTTTCTGCGATGGGTCGATCTGTGGCCGGCGGCAGGGAATTACCGGAAACAGTTGTCGATCTGTTGTTTGCGTTATATTAGTGAAGCTTTTGCATGCAGTAGTAAATGGATCCGGCCCCGCTCTTTTTATAAGTAAATCAGTGCTCTTTCTCGGTGGGCTTGAGGGAGGCCTTGAGATGGTGAGGGAAGCAAGTTTCAATTAACCACAGTTCTTGCTTCGCGAGAACTTACAAATGTAAATTAGCGGCCATAGGTATAAGCTTACAGGGGAGCTTAATGGATAAATCCCCCTTTATTGGAAGGCTTGTTATGAACTGTGTTTTTATAGTATTTGAGTTACTTTGCTGTATGATTTACCTCCCTCAATGCTTTGCTCTTACAGTACCTAATCCTAGTTGGTGTTTCGCTGTATTCAATTGCTAGGCGCTCAATCTAGGTTACTTATTGTCAAAAATTTTGAAATGGAAAATTTTATAAAGAGGTACGTTTGCAGGGTTAGATGCTCTCTGTGAGTAGGAAGCGTTATTTTTCCAACGGAGTGTGTCCCAACATGTGCCTATATCAGTTATCAGTATTTTTACTTGTGAATGGTTTTTCCATCGTTTAGAATCTAGAACTATTCTGAAACTTTGCAAAATCAAGTGGTTTAGCTTGATACTTTTCTAGTATCGTTTTTGGTTAGTGCTGCAACTTCAGCAGCCTTTTCTGAGTATTTAATGGAACAACCAAAACGTGTCTTAAAATGCAAACATCTTTTTTTTTAAACTTCCTGTTGCATATTCACTTTGGTCCGCACGCAGCCATATGTTTACCCTATCACAATTAAGTTTTGATTTAGGTTTACATAGGCGTATTTTATTGAGAATACAAATAATTTGCTAAGTGTGCGTTATTTCCCTGTCATTTATTTTTGTGTGGCATTAGAGTTGGTTTGGCTGATTACTAACTATAGGGTGCCTTTGTGAAATGACTTATTTTTATAAGTCTCCTTCATAATATTTCGGCTGAGGAGTCAGCAGTTAACACTGTGCAGCGTCTATCAGCGTAGAAGTTCAAGGTTATACTGATTTGAGGGCAACAGAAAATTTATTCAAAAGCAGGAAATCATCTTTCTAAGATATATGTCATAATTATCGGGAAGGGCAGTTTACAGGGCTTACTCGCAGTTCAGGGTAATTGGTGCAGTAACAACAACTAGCTCAAAACAGTTGGCTTTCAATCAGCTTTCCAGTTTTCAATTTGCCTGGTTCGTAATCTACGGCTATACTTATGGGCAGTGGTCAATTGTTTAAAGGCAGTAGAAGCAAATTTTGTTCAAGATAGGGCAAATTTTGGTTTATATGTCCAATCCAGACTGATAGCTGTGTAATTTGTATAATAGCAGCAAATAGCACATATAAAGAAGGATTTTTTATGTCAACCTCTTGATAAGGCTGCTTTGGTAGAAGTACCAAATTATGTTTATTTGTGTGTAGTAGCCCATTGCTAAAAGGTATTAGGAACAAATTGTTTTCAAGATAGGTCCAACCTGGTTGTGCGTCCAGTCCAACGTGCACTATTTATATTGACAGCAACTATTCAAGGACAATCAGTTCTAAATCAGCCTTCAAGTTAAGAATGCATTGTTTTCAATTCAATGGTATGCTTACTTGTGCAGCAATTGATGGCTTAGGCAGTGTAGTGAATAGTGTGTATGAGATAGGGATAATGCAACTAGGATCAGTTGTGCTTAACTCATAGCTGTATTTTAGGAATATTAGCATTAGCAGCAACTAGCTAAAGGCTAGAAGTCCAATGTTCTGTTTTTTATTTGTTGCAGCAGCTAGTCAACGTAGGACAAATGGTTCTCTGTTTGGGTGACCAATGGTGCTTACTCAGAGCTGAGTCATATACACAGTAGCAGCAACTGGCTCAAGGTTGAAACGTGGCAGCAGCAACAGCTAATCATGGCTCCCAGTTTAGGTTCATTGTTCTGTGGTCGAGCGACCATTAGTGGCTTACTCAGGGCTGAGTAATATGTGTAGTAGCAGCAACTGGCTCCAGATGAAAACGTGACAGCAGCAACAGCTAATCATGGCTCCCAGTTTGGCTTCATTGTTCTTGGTCGAGCGACCAGTAGTGGCTTACTCAGGGCTGAGTAATATGTGTAGTAGCAGCAACTGGCTCCAGATGAAAACGTGACAGCAGCAGCAGCTTATCATGGCATCAAGTTTGGGTTCATCGTTCATTGGTCGAGCGACCAATAGTGGCTTACTCAGGGCTGGGTAATATGTACAGTAGCTAGTGGCAGCAAATCGTGTGTCCGAGATAGGGCACATGATTCTTGGTCGAGCGACCAAGTGCTTACTCAGAGCTGAGTAATGTGGCAGTGGCAGCAACTGGCTTAGAACAAAAAGTTTTATGTCAGTAGAAAAAATCACTAACCACTAACATTTGGCTTTTTAGTTACCTTTTTGGGGTTGACGCTCCTCCACCTTTGTTCGTTTTATTTTGGCATTTATGAGTGTTTGTAGGCTGAATGCCTTTGCTCATTGTTTCCTGCTCTGCATATGGCTTTTAATTTGTCTTTCTAATTTAAATTTTTTGGGGTCGGGAGAGAATTTAGGTAAATAGGTTTTTCGTAGAATCACTTTTATTCTTCCAAATATTTCTTCTACTTGTTCGGTTGGCGATTGTGGGGTCAACACTCATGTTTTTCTTTCTGACAATTCAGCATTCGTGTTTCTGTGGCGGAAATTTGGCTATTTCGGATTCAATCGCCGACCGTAACAAGCTGTAGTGTAGTCGCAGGCAAAACCGGGCCAATGCATCGCACGCCCAATTTTTCCTGCAATTTTACAAGTTAGATTTAGTTATTTGATTAGGACTGATTAATAACACTTTAATTAATAAGATTTTATCCTAGGATCTAAATTGTGGTAGGGTTGGTTATTGTCCGGGATATGTTTTAACGCAATTTAAACATATGAAGAAAACGTTAGTTTCTTTCGAAAATTATTAGAAATCAACAACGCCCATAATGAGCTTGGTCATACACCAACCACCCAACAGGCCCACTAGCTAAATCTGAGCTGTAATTACAAATTATTAGAGTCCTCTGAAACCATGGTTCTCGAGAGGCAACAACCGAATCCGATGTACGTATATACATTTTATAGGCATCACTGGACCATCTACCTAGGGTTTGAATCCAAAAATCTGGTATGCCTACTTTAGCTGCTGTTGTTGCTGCCCTGATTCGCAGTGTTGGCGCCAGAGGGGGGTTTGAAAAAATTTGCCCCTCTGTCGGAAGTGCTAGCCCCTTTGTCGGAGGAAACCTAGCGCCACCACTGCTGATTCGGAAGCTATGGCCCGTAAAATCACCTGAAACCTTGCAAAAGGAAAGCAAGGATCTAATTATTTGGGAAAGAAGCTCCCTAGTAAGAGGAGAACGGTCCTGAAATATAAACAGGGGCCCTAACTGCTCACCCCGAAGGTGTTAGTACCTTAATAGGGCTTCTACAAGGCACAGAGGAGAATTGTTGCGTCCAAATATGCCCATACAGGATTCCCTAAATGGGTCTGCTTTCGATATCTTAATCCTAAGTCTGATGAAATTGGGGAAAGTCATGGAATCCACAGACACATTAGATATCTGTAAGCTATCGGAAGCATTAAAGTGGGGGTGTCGTGATTTTTTTAAATTTGATATTTGATAGAGAAAGTAATTCTAAGACTACTGCAGAAAACCCGAAAACGATATTTCATTTCGTTCTCGAGATATTTGGAAAATAGTGTGCCAATTTGGAGGCAGAAAAACCACGTGACACGGAACACTTCGTTTTTCTCCATTTTGTCCCTGTGACGTCAGTTGTTGTGATTCAAGTTTGACAACATGGACGAACAGTATGGAGGAGGAAGCACGTCCGTCATTTCAGACGATTTAAACATCACTTGTTGGTCGTAAACATTCCGAGAAAGTGATTTAGAAGGAAGATGAGTATCCCCTGAAGTTATACAATATCAATTTGAGCCTTATCGAAGCCATGCAAAGAGAGAAAACTATTTTTTGGACCGAGAAAGGAGCGAAATTGAAGATGGTCTCGAATTGTCAAATGAAAATGCGAGCGATGAAGCCTCTAGTCGTTTATTATCTCGGGACTGAAAGGTTCAGGGCTCAAAAAAGGCAATTATGAGTATGAAATTAATTTTTGAATTAATTCTAATCTATTGATTGACTTTCGTGGAAAGGAATACAAACTGTTTTATTTCTGGTTCTATGAAAAAGGCACTTCCGCCTTCGCATATACGCCGTACGGGCGGCCTAAACAAAACAAACTCTAGTCAAGTTGGTCATGTTGGGCAGTCATACCATCAAGGCAGTATGAAGCCTCAGGGATGCTTATTTGAATTTAACACTTCTGAAAATTAATTTGCCTTGTGTCATGAAGAATCTCTCAGACATTCTTGTCAGACATTCTTGTACTTAATTGGTACAACTGATGCAATACGGATATTATCAGCTATGTTTACCTGAATTTAGTCAACTTCAAAACTCCAATTTTTCGGATATCACTCAAGTTTAGAAGGAAGGCAAGACTTATTAGATATTTTTTATTACGCCTTGTCTCGCCTCTGATGATTAATTAATTGAAGGTGCATCTATTTTGTTCCAGTTTGCACTGTCATGACAATGATGGGTGGTTGATAGTCATGAAGAATTTCAAAAGTGATGGGGTCAGGAAAATATACATATTTTTGAAAAGAAATATGTAACCAAGGGCTTTCAAAACGGAAGCAATTCTAAGAAACTTTTCTGATTTTTTTGAAATGTAAGAGCCAAGGGGGAAAGGAGCATAGCATAAAGTTGTAGGTATATGCCACTCATATATTAAAAGTTTTCCAAACACAGGTACAGATTTTTCTCTCAAATTGCATATTAATGGGTATGAAACTATGAAATAGCTTTTTATAAAGGTTGGTCAAAATGTTTTCCATAAATGATGAACATTCACAAGAAATAGGGTACCTTTTCATGTCTCATTCATAATTTTCATTTACCATAAAATGGCTACCATAAGTTGGTAAAAAGTTGTGTATTTATGGTAATTATAATTATAATAAGTTGGTATGCTTTTCAGATCTCAGCAGCAAACCCTTGTGGCCTATCCAGCTGTAAGTCATGCAGCCCCTCCAAAGTAGCTTACAATCAAATAACACTAAGGAAGAGCAAATTCATAAATGACTCACTATTTTGCCAAAGAGTCTTATCTATGATTTTGGGGAGGGAGGTATCCAACTCTAGGATATCTGGTAAAATAGAAAGGATTCTCCAATTATTTTTAATAAGAAACCTAGCTTGGGTCCTAGAACTAAAAGTTTCTTAATTTTTCACCTGCTAAAAGTTTCTCAGAAGTTTCTTATTTTTAGATACATCAAATTTTGCACTTTCCCTCGCATATTTCTTGTATTAAAGTGAAACCCACCTACTAATACAAGTTGACTCAACATCCTGTGTTCCTTGAAATAAAAACGTGTAGCAAACTTAAATCAAGCAAAAATGTATTGTTGACATATTACTTTCCGGCTCAGAAAGTCCTCTTATTTTTTTGGAGTTTCTTAAAGATATTGATGTAGTTGTGAAAGTTTCTTAAATTTTTGTGACTCTAGTACTAGGTTTCTTATACACCGGTTTCTTATAAAAAAACGTGTATTGTTACTGGAATGTTCCATAAGGAATAAAAATATTTTTTCAAAACCATGGATCTAAGAAATTTGGCTGAAGAATCCCCCCAAAGGTTTCCTAAATTCAAATGAATAATTTAGTTTTCATGAGTGAATTTTCATTTCCTATTTTCTATCAGTGCCAAACATGAATTGGGTTTAGAGAAGCAAAAATTAAATGCAAATTTCATTGCAAAACAGCTAAAATATCTTATCAAATGTAACTGAACTGAACTATAGGAATAAAACTCTGTGGGACAAACATATGGAAGTTGTTTTTCTTGATAAGAAAAATAAGAAAAGTTTCTTAACTTCTTTGGTTCCAACAAAATATCCTACTAAAGTTTCTTAAGGTTAAGAAAATCTGGCCCTACGGTTTCTTATAAAAAAAATGAATTTATTTAGATTTCAATGTTTGTATTTTTGTGTTATTCAAAGGTAACTAGGGCAGGTAATTTGACTCTTGAGATAATAGAAAATCGATGGGTATAACTGCATTTTCTAGAATTGAATATTGGTAAATATTGTGAAATAGCCAGAAAAGCTAGTTGATTCCCCTCAAAATTAGGTTAAGAATTCGGAATACTCAAGGCCAAAAGCTAAGTTTCCTTTTAAAAAAAAGTGCAAACAAGATTCTTAGGATTTTATTTATTCAAGTAGAAGAAAGTTAAAAATCTTTCAAAGCAATTTCTAAGATCCAAAAAAACGTGTACACAAGCCACTTTTTCGAGGAAGGACAACATTACCTTTATGGTACTGTATGTCTTGGCAATTTGTTTCCTCTTTTGCTTTCCGCCTACTTTGGCCCTTTCTAATCTGCACATTTTTTGCTCAATGAAGCAATAAACCGACCTTTCTAGTATTTTAGGACGTGGAATGAAAATTATATGTCATAAAACTCCATCTTTTTATAAATTGTCGAAACAATACACCATATATAAATAGTTTTCCTTTTTACAGATCGAGTTCTGGAAGCACTTCCTACTTTGATGGTCTAGGCAACCAAAATACACTCGTAGTTTGTACCAACGCTTTGAGATGATAATTCGAATTGAATAGTTTCTGAAATAAGATATTTCTATTAAAGAATATTTGAAATTATCATAACCCTTTTATTTACACTAAAATACCTGTAGAAGAGGTTTAATGACCGCGCGAAGTAAGTTGTTCCGAAGCCACTCAATAGGGATTTCAATGTGTTTTGAGAATCAGCTGAGTTTGGTACACAACAACTGACGTCACGCGGCGCGTTGGATGTAAACGAACTGTTTTGCGCGGGGAGTGTTTGGGCTAATCACTTTTTCGTCCATAACTCAAAAACGAAAACTCAGATTTGACTCTGGTTTTTTGCTTCCTTAGTTAAATTACCAAAGCAAGCTACTGTGAAATTTAAAAAAATCACGACACCCCCACTTTAAGATTCCGAGTAACGGTGAATTCGCCTGATCTTAGAAATCGAAAAATTACCGTGCAAAAAGCTGCTCAAAGCATACAGTGGTCAAAACGGCTACAATCTAACCTAGCACGAAACTGCATTAACAAATTGGGGGTAATTGGGCAACGTAAGTGACGGGGGCTCCCTGATAAACGCTTTAGACCCCTAAGAACGAGCTGTATCCTTGGCTTATCTTCAAAAGGGTTAGAAAAGCCCCGACAAATATGCAAAGACCGCACGGCGGACAGGTAGCATTTTATTGTGGACGGTTTGAGAGATAAAGCTAAAAAGCCTACAAAACGCAGCAACGTGGATTTTAAGGCAGGTAGTACACTCAGATTCTCGTTAACTAGATTCAAATCCAAACACAATTTGAAAAAAACGTTGACCACTAGAATAGGTTAACTGTGTCGAGCGCGATAAACCGAATGCCATCAAGGATTGCCAGGTATGGTCTATGGAGGGTATAAAAGGCTGTTGAAGAAAGGCAGATTGACTTTTGTAGGATTTTTCTCGGCGTCCGGGCATATTCCTCGGAAATCCTGAATTTTAAACTGGGACAAACTATCAGCAGCTGGATTCTGCTTCCCTTTCACGTGTTGGGTTACGAAGTCGAAATTAAATTTTACTGCGAAGCTGGCCAAGGTCTGCAATAGGTTTAACAGGTGTTGGTCCTTGGCTGTTTTATTTGATAACACCTGTACCACTGCCCAGTTATCACAATTGAAACGCACTCGTTGTTGACACCATGAATGACCCCATATGCTGGCAGCCAGGACTTTTGTTATTAACTCCAAAATTGAAATGTCCGGTAGTACAATATTAGGCCAACGTAAGGCGAACCAAGACTTTCCAAGCAAACGCCCCACATCCTATAGATTGCGCAGAATCAGATGACACTTCAAAATTGGCTGGACACATCCAATGTTTCATTAAGAAAAAGCTCTTTCCATTCCATTCGGATTAAAGATACGACCACCACTCTAAATCACGCTTTATTTCTGATGTGAGATGGACTCTTAAATTCAAATCGTCTACTGTTGTTGAAAGATTGATTAACCGTCTAAGCAACGGGCGAGCCTGCACAACAACCTTACAGCAATGTTGAAAGTATCCAATTAGAGATAAAAGTTTACGTTTTTTCCTGAACGTTTTAATAGCCATTTTGACACCAAAGTTTCTGCTTTTTTCAGCTTTTCTACTGGCAATCGTGCTTCAAAATTGTCAGAGTCTAACTCAATACCTAAGTAGGGTAGGGTAGTCGAAGGGCCCACTGTTTTCTCTGGGGCTAGCAGAACACCTAGTTCTGAACAAATGGTTTTCGCTACGTTTAAGTTGTCACTGCACGCCGTGGAAGATGTAGGTCCAGCCAATAAGAAATCGTCTAAATAGTGAATTAAAAACTGAATAGGGGTACGAAATTTTAATACCCATTCCAACATATCTGCAAAGTCATTGAATATTTTGCACGCAGACCTAAGTCCGAAAGCCAAACAAAGGTCCATAAATATTTTTCCCTTCCAGTGCATGCCAAATAGAAAACGGTCTTCAGAATGTATTGGTAAAATTCGGTAGGCTGACTTAATATCAAATTTTGCTAATAACGCACCCCGCCCTATTTGCATTATTATGTCAATTGCATCATCTACTGAGCTGTACTGAACTGATGCTTCGGAGTCCGCCATAAAATCATTTACACTGTTATTCTTTGGAAAAGATAAATCAACTATCATCCTCTATTGACCAGGTATGGGCTTAGGAATCAGACCAAAACGATCGAAATGAAGACCTTTTACGAAATCTTCTGGGAACGGGCCAGCCAAAGAACCACGAAAAAGTTCTTTTTCAATATAATTATCAACCACACTGGGATTGGCATGTGCAGAACGCATATTTTCATTTGCTGAAATCAACTGTCCAGGGAAACAGCCCACTTAGAAACCAAACTGGAGACCTTGAAGAACCCAAGAGGCTCGAGGATCTTTGCAATAACGTAACTTTTCTTGCCAAACTGATATTTTTAATGGGGGCTTTAGATGAGCATGAATGGATTTCTCACCAAAAGGTAAACACGAGTCTTTTAAAGAAACGCAAGAGTTTAAGTAAACACAATTGTCCTCTGCACGTTGTTTTTTTTACAAATAGAGGCTCTTTATTACGTGCAATCAATTCCTATCTCTTTCTTTTCTTTGGAGGTGGAGATGGTGATGATTTTCGGTCTCCTGCAACGTTGTTGTAGCCCCCGGGACACTTTATTTTAGGGTGGCCTTCCTTTATGCAACTGATACATTTACATTTATACTGCAAATGCCAGACTTGTTATATTCAAAGCAAAAGCGAGGACTCGGATTGAATGAACCAGCACCTCTACTCGATTGAGAAAATGCGTTTGAAAATGGGGTTACACGAGGTGAACTGCAACACTGTACCCATATTGCTGGATCCAAAACTCCCCACCTTTTATCTGTACAAACCATAGCATTTTGTCGAAACAGTTTGTCGTATTTTTGCCAGTCAAAACCAGGCCTATTTGCTGCCTCTGAAATAATCAGTACTCTAGTAAGTCCGGTAAGCGGTTTGCATTTATTTTGCCAATGATACAGATACTGGAATAAACTGCCCAAGCGGCACTCCAGTCTCGAAAATTTTGAATTGATAAGTTTTGCAGTGGGAATTCTCGAGATTGATTGCATTGAAATCATGTGCTGTGCCTCGATGACCGACAAATTTGACGGCAGTAAAAGCTTAAAATCAATGAAGTGATTTTGGGCCACCAGGCTAGCAAGTTCCGCAGGAACAGGAGGCATAGATGGTATTATCGAGAAAGGTGACAAATATAGTGGCGGCTGTGGGTATTGTTCAGGGTAGAGCGGCCAGCTACTCACTCCGCCTTCAGAATTACCAACATTAGAATTTTCCTGAACACTGTCATTTTGGCTGGAATTTTGAGCAGAAGGGATAACCCGAGGCTGATTTGTACTAGCAACAAACGAGTAATAACTATCACGAGAAATTGGTGGCATAAACTGCCGCAAGAACTCCGGTGCCGGTGTTCTAAAGGCAAAACCAGAAATACCTGCGTTAAAGGAAGTTGGATGTGCTCCCAAAGACATTGGTGCTGAAACAGGCAGAGAACTTCAAGGCCGTTCGACATCTTGCAAAAGCATGTTTGTAAAACTATGTGGTCGCTGGTTGGAACTCGGCTCTGTGAGCCAAGCGTTTCCAGACAGTGAAAAGGAGCTGCTCACACTGCTCTCGGGCCTTTCTTCTATGAGGTGGTTTTTTGAAAAATGTTTTGAAAAGTTTGCCCTTTGCAGACCAGCGACCACTTTGGTTGAGGCTTGAGCTTGAATAGGATTCAAACCGAAAAGAGGAGGATAGTCATAGAAGTAAGCACATGTTCCAAAATTTCCTAATAAGGGCAAAATATGCCAATGCAAGGGCTTTGCACACCTGAATTCACTGAACACAAAGTTGGTCCCTAACCCAAGGTAATTCCATTGCAATATCCGCACAATGTTGTTAAATTATGCCTTCAAATTAGAATGGGTTATAATTCGCCATTGTTATTCACTCCATTGGTAAAGGTAATACCAAAGGCATTCTAATAGACGCAATGTGTGAATTAAACTCTATGCTTGCAGCTTGGTTAAAGCCAATTGAAAACATCGAGGGAGAACGTTACTATACTTAATTGACAATGACAACCAACATTCCATTAATCTGTGTAACAAAGGCAAAGATGAGGTAAGACAAAAAACATTTGAATAGGCCCGAAGTTAAAGGTTCTGAGTTAAATTCCATCTTTTGTTGAAGCCTATTGAAAACTGCAAAACAAAACATTATGATTAACAATTGGCAATAACAACAAACATTCCACTTGCATCTGTTAACCAAAGACAAAGAAGCCTTTGTCTCCTGAATAATCTAAAGCATGCTGCACACGGAGAGGAAAGTACTTAGCAAAGTGGCATGAATGTCATTTGGCTCAGGAAGACTCTCGCCCTGTGCAGATGAGTTTTGCTGAGGAAATATTCATTTGTATAGCTGAGATGCGTGCCAAAATTCTCACTGTCTGCGGGGTCTTTGAGAATTTCGCTCTCTGCCTTGAGTGCTCATGTGCTCGCGTTGCCATGGTATCGACCACAGATCAAAACAAACAAGGTGGCGACTTAAAATTTAGTCAAAGATGTTGTTAACGAGGAAAAACTCATTGGTTTGTGGCCTGACTACCCATGTATGTACGACGTGAGGTCACCAGACTTTAAAAATAGAGACAAAAGGGAGAAGGCTGTTACTGAAATGGCTTAGAAGCTGGAACTAACAGGTACGTAAAAGTCAGAAACTTTTAGCATGTTTTTTCACTAAAATAGCAGCAGAGCTTAAGCCTTACTTATGCCCTTGTATAACCATCTACCTATGGTGATTGATCGGTTTGATGAGCACTTTTGATTGAAACGTAAATTATATAATATTTTGCGAACATTCTTTAGATACAGTTAATATGCTGTATTAAAATGAAGAATGAGAAGATACAGAATTATGAAGATAGTCCTTGGCAATAATGGATGCAAAGATACCATTTCTTTTTAGGACTAGGGGTAAACTGGGTTCTCATATTACCACAGATGATTAAAAAAGCATCCATCTAAAATAAAAGGCCGGGGTTTTTTCAACTAAAATTATACAACCCTGCATTCAAAAAATGATATCCATAAATAAGTCAGAAATTGCATTTTGTCTTCAAACCACAAATTTTTCTTTTTTAAGGGGACTGGATAAGGGTGAAATTGAGAACTTTGAAAAATGGATACACAAAACTGAAAAAAGCCCCAAGCAGTGGAAGTGCACGGAAGACAGCAGGGAAGAGGGCCACATGGCTCCTTGAAAAACTTCAGTTCCTGGCTCCACATGTGGCATCAAGAAACTCAATTTCTAACATTGATGTGGTAAATAAATTCACAATTGTGATCAAAAATTGGAAAGTCTTTAAAATATTTAGAATGGACATAAAGCAAAAACAACAAGTTTTCATAAGTATCTATGTCATACATTTCCTATACAGAAAAAGTTTTTGATATATTATTTGTTCAGCAAAAATTTTCAGATCATGTACTGCCATGGCACCTTTCCCTGATCAGACATAAAAAAAATCGGTGAGATGAAGACGTTGTTCTTTTGATATTTGCAATGGATTCCTATCAGAACTTGGAGCCAAATCAGTTAAGGATGTATCATTTCTCCAAGCTCCAGAATTAAGTTGGTGATTCTCAAGGTCTTCAACATCACAGACACTAGTATACCATGTTTTGTTTTTTCCACCATTTAATTGTGGAGGTAGGATGCAGCCCGATTTATACGAGACACTGTATCTGGGCCAAGATTGATAGAGCTAAGGAAAACCCGAAAGCGATTTGCCAGTATGCCGAAAGCATTCTCTGAAACTCTTCTAGCTCGTGACAAACGGTAGTTGAAAACCCTTTTGCATGTGTCAAGATTTCTGTGTGGGTAAGGCTTTAGTAAGTGCTCACATTAGAAAAGCATCATCACCGACTATATGATAGGATACTTTTGTTTGGCTGTTGGGCATAATGATGACAGGTTCAGGCAAGTTCAGAGAACCATTGAATAAGGCTCGCTTTAGTGTCGAGTCATTGAAAACACCAGCATCCCCTGCACGTCCTGCAGCCCCAACATCCACATAATTGAACTTATAATTTGCATTAACCAATGCCATGAGTAATACACTGAAGAAATGCTTATAATTGAAGAACTCAGAGCCACTGTTGTCAGGTTGCTGTACAGCAATGTATTTGCCATCAATTGCCTCTATGCAGCATGGGTAGTTCCACTGTTGTTGGAATTCCTGAGCTGTTTTCTGCCACTCTTCTGTTGTTGATGGAATCTATAAAAGAAATGAATTTTAAGGTGTATATTATCTTAATTTTTTCAGCCACCATCACTGAATACTTCTGACACCAGCATAAATGAAGTTGAAAATTTGGATGATGAGGTAGAATCCCTTATACAGATGAAAGACACCCCCAGAGCAAAGTGAGGCACTGACTTCTTCAGTAACACCAAAAACTTCAAAAGCCAGGGGATCATCTAGTAAAAGACAGCATGAAGAGGACAAACTAGTATAAAAGTCTTGCACAATCGATTTCCAGCAAATTAAGTAAGAAAAGTGAGGGGAGCAAACAAAATCCAACCACGGCATTTTCTAACTATATTGCATCTAAATTGTCTGAGCTAGATGCAAAGACTAGAGCTGTAGCTCAGCATAAGATAAATGACATTTTAGTTCAAGCCCAGATGGGCACTTTGATGGACAATGAAGCAAGAAAATTCCCCCGCAACAGTACATGACTCATCACTGTGAGACAAGGCCCTTGAATTTTCAAAACCCATCTCAGTCTATTGGATTGCGACAAGGCTACCAGCATCAGGAAAATGACTGGGCCGCACCAAAATCACAACAACCTGACAGAATGGCCCAAACCAGAATGCACCTGATGTCACTAACTCAAGGAGACTTCAATGACACTAATGAATATTCAACAAGACATACACCTTTGTGATAATTAGATAGATGTGACTGTTTTCTATGACCTCTTCATTGACTTATATTATATCTATTATATCATTGTTCACAAAAAGGTCATATTTTAGGAGAAAACATACTTTTAGATATTGATCCTTCATAACTTTGTGAAGTGCCTCACAAATTTCTTTGATGATGCCCAAAACAATCCGCTCTCCCAATCTGTACTGAAATGCCAAACTTCTAAAGCTCTCCCTGAAATCAAGAAGACATCACAATGCAAATAATTGGGAAATTTATTGTTTAAAAGCAATTTATTATCGAAAACAGTATTTTTTTAACTTAAGATACTTCATACCCAGATTAAAAGTTGACAAGCCTTTGCTGAGGGGCAGCCCTCTTTATTTGTGCTGACTAAATTGTAATTTGTCAATCAGTATGTAGCTTGCGTACAGATTTTACTTTTCAGCTGCGGAGGGCCAACAGCAAAATCAATTACCGGAAACTCCCGCTGTACGGTTTCTCCCACCTAGACCCTAGCTGAGAATAAGGAGCCCTGTTAACAAAAAGATTGTACAACACTTACCTATTGCAAGGAAGCGAAGGGTAACAGAGAGCCTCTCAGAGGGACTTATTGATGGCCTCATTACGCTATCTTCTTTGGTTATCAGATTACCAACAAGCTCAAGAACTTCACGAAACGCATCTCGATCAAGCCTGTGGTACTGGCAAAAGCTCTCCACATCTTCCACATCTAGTTCACAGATAAGCCCAGCATATACACCCAACGCATTCCTCCGGAGAATCCAATTTCTCGCCCATATTTTTCTCTTACTTGCTTGTTTTCTTTGTCGCCTTCTTCAAACTAAATGTGCCAAGAGGAGCACTTCTTCTTCGAAATCTTCTTCCGATGTAGAATCCGCCATCTTGTTTGTTTTGATCTGTGGTCGATACCATGGCAACGCGAGCACATGAGCACTCCAGGCAGTGAGCAAAGTTCTCAATGACCTCGCAGACAGTGAGAATTTTGACACGCATGGCAGAAAATATCAAACACGATAGATATTTTTCTCAGCTATACAAATGAGTATTTCCTCAGCAAAAATCATTCGCACACGGCGAGAATCTTCCTGAGCAAAATGACATACATGCCACTTTGCTGAGCACTTTCCTCTCCGTGTGCGGCGGGCTTAAAGAAGGAAAACCCTGAAACAATAGTAAGTATTTTAAATACAGCTATGAAAGCCTGAAGCAAAATTAGTAATGTCGCAGTATCGTGTATTTTTGCAAGGGGTGACACTGATGAAATGGATGATAAAAGAAACCTAGTAAATAAACTATTGAGAAAGTCACTGATGTCAAAAGATATGAATTTCATTATGCATGATAATGTCGATGAAGACTTGAAGAACTGCTTATGGAGAGACGGGATTCATTTGAATGAAAAAGGGAGTACCCTATTAAGCAGAAATTTTATAACTTTCTTAAATAGTCCGTGACTATTCTCAACAGAAACAGTTACGTGTGAAAATTCAAAGACTTTTTTAAATCTTAAACATCCACTAGTTGAAAAGACCCCCTTTGAACATGCCTCTGACCTAACCCAAAGTTGGTTTTCCTCAATTGGTCAAAACGAAGACAAGCCAGAAACAGATAGCTCCCAATTAGAATGTGACCCAGATATTATAGAACAAAATGATATTGATCGCTTTTTCAAACTTAGAGCGACATACCCTAACAATCCACTAATTGGCTTTTTAGATATAAATGGTATAAGAAATAAAATTATAGACTAACGTGTTATGATGGAAAAATGCTTGCCTGATATTTTAGTAATTGAGGAAACGAAATTGAATGACGAGTTCAAAACTGAATCATTGTTGCTAAATAATTTTAAAAAGCCCCTGCGTCGTGGATAGAACAAAATTTGGAGGAGGTATTTTACAAAATATTAGAAAAGGAGTTATTTGCAACGGATTGCAAAATTTGGAACCTTATTAATGGAATTAATGGAAGTAATATGTACGGAACTAACCATAAGCAAAAGGAAATGGTTGGTGTATAGTATTTACAGGCCACCTGACTCTAATAGAAATACCCTTTTTAACAATTTATCAACTTCACTAAATTTTGCCTTAGACAATTATGATAATTCAATCATTTTGGGAGATTTGAACATAGATACCCACGACCATCTAAACCCAGGATAAAATACAATGGAGCAATTCTTTGATGTTTATGGGCTTTCAAATTTAGTAAAGGAGAAAACGTGTTTTACCAAAAACCATAGTTCTTCCATTGACGTATTTCTAACCAACCAGAAATGACAGGCCTGGCCTTAATACCAAGGTCACGAAATGCAATGCAATTTTGAGAAAAATTTGCGAAAGAAACAATTTACACTGCATAGATAATAACAATATCGACGAGTCATGCCTGGGAATCAAGAGACTTCATCTAAATCGAAAAGGTAGCTCATATCTTGCTAACAACTTTAAAAATGACTTAAACAAATTGTGAATTTTTGAAAATCTGGGGGAAGACAACGATTTAGATAACAGGCCAGTCGAATCCTCCAATGAAAAAATAGGCCACAATACTGGAAAGGTGGGCGAAAAGGTATGGTTTTAGGATCTCTAAATATTAACAGCCTTTTGCTCCATGTGGACGAAATTCACACTGTTTTAAAAGAAACAGGCATACATTTCTTGGCCCTTAATGAAACAAAGCTTGACGATACCTGATCAGATGCAATATTGAATATAGACAGGTATAAATTTGGTTGGCACGACCACAGTCGCAATGGTGGAGGTGTTGCCTTTTACTGCAAGGAAACCTTTCAATGTGCAGTTAGGGATGACTCCCCAAGATCAACACTTGAGTTGATCTGTGTCGAAATCACACCTCCAAAAACCAGACCTTTCATCATAATCTTATGGTCTAGGCTATCAAACAGTTCCATTCAAGATTTTGACAAACTTGAACAGGTTCTTCGATTCTTTGAATCAGAGGGTAAGGAAATTATCCTTCTGGATGATATAAATTGCAATTCGCTTCATAGAGATACCGAATCTAGAGTAGATCATGTAATACCTATCTTAGATCGTGTAATCTCTAATCACGTTAAGCGGATTGTAGACATCTATAATTCGTTTAACTTAAAGCAATTGATTAAAGAGCCAACTAGAGAAACGAAAGATACCTCTACGCTAATTGACCACATTGCAGTTAGCAATACCAACAACATCGTTGAGTGGTGCAACGTAAAAACTGCCGTTAGCAACCACTATTTACCATATGCTATCAGGCAATTTCAAGCTGGCTCTAAGCGGCAAAACAAAGTCATCAAAACCAGGAGAATGAAGAATTTTGATGAAAACGCTTTCCTGCAGGACCTGGCACTCATTGATTGGAAAACCCATCTGAGATCCTAGGCTGACATTAGTACAATTGTAAATAATATTACTTCTCTGGTATCAGGGCAAAACAAAAGTATGCACCTCTTTTAGAACGACGAGTGTCTGATAGGTGTACCCCCTGGATCTCACAGAATCTCAAAAATCTTTTCAAAACTAGAGACAGAATTAAATCTTCTGCTGTAAAAAACAAACCCGGGATTTTAATGTCAGCCTATAGACAGCTAAGAAATAAAGCGACTAAGATGAATAGAGAAGCCAAATCGGCCTACTTTCCAGACAAAATACAGGCCTCTCAAGGTGATCTGAAAGAAACTTGGGCCACTATTAATAGATTGGTTAATAAAAGATCTAAAACCACGAATATCGCAGCTCTAGAAGTTGACAGGCAGACTATTGACGACCCTGTTGGTATGGCTAACTCAAGGATCAACTTTTTTGGTAGTATCGGCGTTAAGTTAAGTAAGGACATTCTCAATACAAAAAACGACCTTCTGAATTGTGACAATGACATCAACCCGACAAAAGCCACCTTTTTGTTTACACCTATAGAATCTGAACACGATATCACAGCAATAAACAAGTTTAAGACCTCCAAGGGACAAGGCCTGGACAAAACTTCCAGTTTCTTTTTGAAAGCGAGAATGCCCGTCTTGGAAGAGCCTCTTGCAGAGGTCTCTTACTTGTCCCCCTTTACCGGAGTGTTCCCACACACGTGAAAAATTGCTAGAATAGTGCCTATCCATAAAGCAGATTCAACCGCTGAACGGTCAAATTATCGCCCCATCTCAGTTCTACCAGTTTTGTCTCAGCTGTTTGAAAAACTTGTCTATGACGAGTTGTATAATTACTTAATTTCAAATGAAATGTTGTTTTCCCGACAATCAAGTTTCGGAAAACAGCATTCAGTGCTCGCTTGTTTGCTAAAATGCACTAATGACTGGTACCTAAACATAGACAGGTGACATTCATCGACTTAAAAAAAGCCTTTGACACCGTTAATCACGATACACTATCGAAAAAGCTGAAACTCTATGGCGCAAGAAATAAAGAGCTTGACTGGTTTCTTTCCTACCTGTCGAACAGGATGCAATGCTGTAAGGTAAATGGAAAACTTTCCACGTATGAAAAAGTTACGGGTGATTTCCCACAAGGCTGGGGCCACTTCTTTTTATCTTAAACATAAATGACCTTCCTCTGTCGCTAAAACACTCACAAGTGAACATGTATGCAGACGACACTAGCATATCGTTCTCAGCCAACTCCATGCCTGTAATCAATGAAAGTGTTAATGAAGACCTAGACAGTCTCGGTACCTGGCTTGCTACAAACAAGCTGTCACTGAATGTTGCCAAAACCCACAGCTTAATTATTGGTAGCAGGCAAAAATTGAAAAAAATTCAGCAACATACTGCAGTGAAGCCATCTCTAAAAATAGGTGGGGAGTCGATTTCAATGATAAAGGATACGATATATCTTGGGGTATATGTTGATCAACATTTGAGCAGGGACGTGCAGATAGCAAATATGGTCAAGAAAACTTCAAAGGCGATAGGAATGCTGCGATATTCCAAAGAATACCTTCCAATAAAGTCAGTGCAAACAATGTTTAAAAGTCTGGTAGAGCCATACTTTCGATATTGTTGCCCAGTATGGGGGGTATGCGGAATCACGGCCCTAGACAAGCTTCAGAGATTATAAAATCGGGCTACCAGAATAGTGACCAATAGCCCTTACAATGCTTCTGCTTTTCGTATTATAAGGAAAATGGGCTGGCAGACAGTTAATTATTTGATCCTAAACGAAACTTTGAAAATGGTGTACAAGTGTAGAAATGATGAGGCTCCCTCTTTTCTTGCATGCCTGTTAGTAGCTTATCTGAAACCACTAGCCGGGAACTTGGAAATACCCAAACTGATCCATGTGTCCCATTACTACGAACAACATGTGGTCAAAAATGCTTTTCTTTTAGAGGAGCAAAATTATGGAATTGCCTAGACAAAAAATCAAAATTAACTAACAATTTCAAATTATTTAAATCCAGTCTAAAAAACCACAGAACTTAAAGGAACACATTTTATTCTGTCTGATCAAGAACTTTTAACTACTTTTACTTTATTATTTTATCTTGTATATTGTAAATTCTAAGGGTTTATCTTTCTCTTTTTTACATGGCAGCTTGTAAAGCAATTTATGTATATATTATTGTAGCCTTAGCATGTGTAAATAATTAAAAACGAAAACGAAACTGAAATTAAATAAAGATTGTGTGTACGGATCTTACCACGCTAATTTCAAAAACGAAATTCGACCTGGGGTACGCAGGATCTTAATTTGGGTCTTTTGCCAGTTGAAACCTATAGGATTTGCCGCTTTAGTGATTTTGCCAACATGGATTTTGATTGGCTAAAGCTGCTTCAAGGTTCCCTTCGGGGAACTTTGGTCATAAGCTTAGAAAGTTAGAAAGTATCTGCCCACTCTAAAAGCAGGTTCAAGGAGTGTGGTCAACAAATATTTCATTGGGGCCGCAATATCAACCGCAATATATTGTCAAACAGACGTACAGACAATGACGTACAGACGTACAGACTCATTGATGTGTGGCAGCAAGACCTGCTTTTCTGAGCTCCAACGTCGGTATATTTTATCAATCTAATAGTTACTGATTTATGATTATCTTTATGTCTACTTACACATTACATTTTAACTGTATTCTAACGAAGATTGGAACAAGTGGAAAGACATAGCTGACTGAATATTTTCTACTAGATTTTTACGCAAATTTTATAGGACGAACGAAAGGTTAGTCCCAAGGTTCGGCCTAAGGTCGGTGGCGATGGTGAAGGAAACAAATACCTTAATTCTTGAAAATGAAATCATCTCTACAATAAACGAAATAAGATCAAAAGATAAGAAAAGGCCTCGCTCTACTACCATCATGACAAAGTTTGCCAAAAAGATGTTAACCCACCAATCGAAGGATTTGGAAGATGCACTGATGCGTCTCGCGCAGCAAAATCGCATCGAAAATTGAGGAGAAAATGGCGAAGATTCCTACTTTGTGCTGGATTCTCATGACTGGCATGAGGCAAGAAAACAGAAGGGCAATAACAAAACAGAGGATGTAATCTGCCTAGATGAACCCATCAAATATACACCGCTTTCGGATTTTATGGCATTAAAACATGAAGTCAAAACTTTGGTGAAAGCTATACATAATGACAAAAACGATGGATACCCAAGTAATAACAACAACAGTAAGTAACTTTAACTTAAAGAGAAAATCATGTAATTAAAAAAAGGAAAACGAATCATTAAGAAACGAAATTCGACGTAAAGATTTATTGAGCGAGGTGCAAGGTGCATTTCCCTCTGTTGAACAAAATTTCAGGCTGGTAAATCAAAAACATTGCTTAAAAGACCATAAAAGGCAAAGCCCTGCTGAGAACCTTCAATCAGTTTATGCAATATATCCTCTCCAATAGCAACAACAGAATTTGAACAAGGCAACAGAATCCCACAGGACCGAAATACAAATGATGCAGTTCACCCAAGCAGAAACAAGGAGTGGCTGAGCAAAAGAAACAACATCAACAGGAGAAGGGAAGCTAGACCTGTTTCTGCAAGGAACGCTTTCAATAAATTCGCAGCGGATGGAAAGAAGAACAGGAAGACCATTGAAATCATCGGAGATTCGTTGATTAAGGACATTCAATCCTATGAAATGAACGAGGCTACTGGTAGTTCCGACGCAAAAATCTATGTGAAGTCATTCCAAGGAGCTACCGTTGAATGCATGTACAGTCATGTATGTCCAACGATAAAACGTAATCCATCAACAATTGTTATCAATTGTGGGACAATTGATATCCGTAAACCCTCAGCTGCTAAAGATATCGCGGTGGAAGTGATTGAGCTTGCCAATGTTAAAAAGACAAACGAAAATAAAGTACTTGTTACGAGTATTGTTCCGAGAGGAGATTATTGGAAAAACAAGGCAATGGAGCTAAATCATAATCTGAAACAATTATGTTTTGAAAACGATTTAGAGTATATTGACAATAATAACATTTCGCCAGTTTTTAATCTAAATAGAAGTATACTTCACCTAAAGAGAGAAGGCAACCGTATCCTTGCCAGCAATTTTTTACATGCCATAGGTTATTGACTAAATAATACCATAGGCCTTCCTCTTTCAAATAAATATGACACTGAGCCTAAAAACTCTGACACAGAACAATCTAGCGTTAAAGGCCTTATGCAGCGAAAAAATTGATATCGATTTTATTAGCTAATTTCAAAATTCAATCTTTCCTGGTCATGTTGGTGTTAATTTCACGCTTCTAGGACAACTGGAAGTATTTTTAATAATTTTTTGAAATTAGGTACTAACTGCGAAATTAAGAATCGATTTATGACGTCATAACGAGTACATATTCGGAAAATTACTATGGCAGTGTATAGGAAGAAAATGTTTGAAAGGGTATTGCATCTAACAGGCTCAATAGATAGCAAGACCCGATACGGGACTAGTAATTTCAATCTTTGGCGCGTTCAAAAAAATTATTTACAAAACATTTCGACCCACAGGGGGGCTGTGGTTTCCGTTTGAAAAAGGGCACTACGCACATTTCTAATCACGCGCGGTCAAAATAACCGCGTAGCTGGATTCGCGCGTATATTGAAGCAACAACAACGTCAGATCAGATCTGTCACAGCGAGTTGCGAGAAAACTAAATCATGGCGGAAAGCTGCTATCGATGCCGGATTAATAATCGATCTTTGCTATTGTAATTACAAAAAGTGAGCAAACCACCTTTTTGTTTCGTTTAGAGAATACTTCTCAAAGCTTTGTCCATTTCATCTGAATTTTTGGACCCTCATGTAGTTTATGGAAAGAAAAGAAAACTGGCAGGCTTCGATGATTATTCATATCCATGGCCTATCATGGACAGAAATATAATATTGTAGAAACATCATGGAGGAAAAAGTGTGTCAACCGGAAAAGGAGACAAGTTGTTGAATTTTGTTGATTTGCAGACTCGTGTTTTTGAGGCCATGGCCCATTTAAGCCTGTCTGGAGAGATCTGACACTCTGGTTTTCTTTGAGGAAGAACAGATAATGGCTTTTGTAACAATAGCAAATTATTACTGTTTCAAGCACTTTGCTTTAAATCTTTTTCAAAAATTTGGTGCTATCTGTTATTATTGAAAAATGTTGATCCTGAATTGTGGAATAATGATATTTGCACCTGATTCTTTTCAAAGTTCTTATTTTCTACAGTATCTTACATAGCCTAAGTAGTAAATAATGGCATAAATGTACCGCAAAGCAAAGGATGAAGGTTAAGAAACTCAGACAAGAAACTTTTTAAATATTATTATCATTGCTAAAATACTACTCATTTTACAAGAGTTGAGAGAAATAGGGGTGCATTTAGGGGTTTTGTAGGTTGACAACAACTGCCTTGTTTGCCTGTAGGATGGATTCATCATTGCTAATAAATATTATTCAAAAAATCTTAATGTCCGAATCTCAAGATTCTATTTGGGAATTCACCCTGGGCACCCCATTTAAACTGCAGAGTGTAGCACTTACAGACGCAAGTCTAACAGGAGGTAGAACTATAGAAAACTGATCTTGCACATGTGGAATTTCATGCAGAAGTTCCATTTTACATTGAAAAATAAACTGCAACCTAAATTACTTTCCTTATATTTTTGCAATCGAGAGGTCCAAGTGATGAATTGAAATACCAGGGGGCACAAATTGAAATGCATTATCAAAGTTGTTAGGGGGTCACACAGCTGTCTGCGGAAAAGCATGTTCTCTAGGAATCTTCAAGTGCTTCTTTGGGCAAACAACTTAGTGTCAACATAGGAATTGTCCAATCTTAGATTTGTAGATGCTTTGGCTTCCTAAGAAAAGAAAAAAAACAAACTGAACATTTTTTGCTCAATATGAAAATTTCATGGAATAACCATAAGACTGAAAAATAATTACAATACAAGCAGATTGACAGCACACAGATAAATGTCAGATACACTCTTTTTTCTTTATAAGAATAAATTTTATAAGAATATTGAGGCTCAAAATCGCCAAGAAACAAATGGAAATTTAAGACTAAACAATGGAAAAGTTGAGGCTCAGAAAATTTTTCAGTATTCTTATAAAAAAAAAGAGTGTAGTCAAGAGAGTCGAACTTTGCAACAATTAAAACTAATAGCAAAAAAGGCTTCCAAACCATTGTAAAAGTAAGGACAATTCAAGAACATTTCAGGCTGAAAATAGAGGAATATCTAAGAACAGCCAGTTTCAAATCAATTTTACTGGTTCTTATAAAAAAAAGAACGTATAAGGCCGAAACAGAAAGTCCATAACAAGGAAAAACAAAATAGCCTGATTTATGAAAGAAAAGCTCGCACTCACCGCTCATTGATACCTGTTGTTCCTCTTCCCATACACAATTTATTTTCATTGCCCTTCAATGTTGAAATTAAATATTGGAAACGCGCACCGCATCCCATCGATCAAATTGAAAATTTCACCTTCCTTGCTTTGGAAGGAAGGAAATTAGGCCCACGAAAAAGTCCCTGAGAGAGGACCAATCAACCAATCAGAACCTCTCTCTGATTACCGCGCGCGGAAGAACGCATTGACGCTATATGACGTCATAGGTGCTACCCACTTTTTTCAACCCCCAATTTTCACCCTTGTGGTCACCCTAATCTTACCAAACAAGTTTTATTTTGATCACAGAAATAATGAATTTTCCCCTGCCATATGAATTTTTTTTTTTATTTTGGCGGCCAATACGTGATTTCAAGTCAAAGTGGATTGTCCTATACCCTACCATACAAAATTTTGGAATATGTACTCGTTATGACGTCACAAATGGACAAAATAATTCGCAGTTTTGATGGCCAAAATCGCAACTTTGGAAGCTTATAAAAAGAGTTTTATGAGACCGATTTCGATTCTGTTTGCAGTTTCGTGGTCAGTGCGTTAAAGGAAATCAGAAAATGTCATAAAATCGATAATGATTTTTTCGCTGCATAAGCCCTTTAATTATGATAATGTTACTTCTGTATCAGATTCGAATTTGAGTCACGCAGTGTCAGCAAGTGATAGTGACGTTGGGGGCGATGCAAAATTTGAACTTAAGAAACTTATATTGAAAAACAATGAACGTATAATAGTCGGTTATTTGAACATAAATTCCATTCGAAACAAATATGATGCACTAAGAGACATTATTTCGAAAAATATTGATATATTTATGGTGGCAGAAACAAAAATTGATGACTCCTTCCCAACAGAGCAGTTTTCCATAGAATGGTACTCTGATCCACTACGAGTAGACAGAAATTACCAGGTTAGGGGACTCTTAGTATACATTAGAAATGATATCATATTTAGTGAACATAAATCTTTTAATTTTGATGATGATATATAATGCATTTGTTTTGAAATCAACCTAAGAGGTAAAAAGTGGGCTCTTTTCAGTATTTACAAACCGGCCTCCCAATCACAAGAACATTTTTTCTAAAATCTCGGCAAAGCAGTTGATCACTTAAGTTAAAAATATGAAAACTTTCTTCTGATCGGTGATTTCAATACAATAGAGATAGATCGGCAGATTCACGACTTTCTTAACAATTACTCACTCAAAAATTTAGTTAAGGATCCAATATGTTACAAGGCTGAAAACTCCAGATGCATAGATCTAATTTTAACGAACAGGTATAGATTTTTTTAAAATACTAACACAATTGAAACAGGACTCTCTGACTTCCACAAAATGATTGTTACAGTTTTGAAAATGGAGTACCAAAAAGCTGGTAGGTTACAGGGATTATAAAAATTTTTCAGAGCACTCTTTCAAGCAAGATCGTAGGGATGACTTAAGCCTGTTTTCCACGAGGCGAAATTTTTTGCTCGAACTCAAAATTTCGGTCGAAATATTTTCTGGGCATGCGCAAATGAAAAAAAAATATGTTCAATTGAGCGACAAATTTTGTTTGCAGAAAAGTTGAAACTTGTCCAACTTTTCACAAAATTCCGCTCGTACTATTGCTGGAAACGCTGTCAACTCAAAGCAAAATGGCATCTCAACAGCAAAATAGCTTCCTAGTAAACCAACTATTATTGGGAACAGTCGACATAAACGAGCTTCTAAACCGAAATCAGTTTGAAAATGAGGACAGCTCTCAACAATCATACGTGGATAGGCCTAGGACTAGTATATCTGGGATTTCTGGCAGCAATATTGCAGAAACAAGTCAAAGCTTCGAGGAGGAAGAAAATAGTCCTGGGCCTAGTATGACTATGACCCCACAAAGTTTTGAAATACTGAATTCGACCTTGAGGAATTCATTGCAGAATTAAAAAACATGCTGTATTTGTGGAACACTTCATTGACATCATACAAAGACCGGACAGTGAAATCAAATGCTTTGAATAAGCTTTTTCCAAAGAGACGGTAAGTAGTATAGTAAGGCTAGGCCTACCCTAATATAGCCTAGCTTGTAATTTACGAATTTCAAAGCATCGGGGAAAACTGCCCAAACGCACCGCGAACCTAACCCAGAAACCAAAGCAAATACACCAAAGGTTTTAGTATCACGAATGTGGTTTGCTGTAAAATAAATTACACAAATTATTAACAAATAACTACAGAATACAAATTTAAGAAACTCTTCGACGTAAATAACAACAATGTAGGCCTAAATAACAACAAGAAATGTAAAGGGAAAAATGTAGTTAATAGTTAAGTTAAATGAATAAATACAAGGAAATCAATGAATTAACTTACGGACTGTTTATCCTGGACTTCGTTACAAACAGCAGCAGTGCTACGACTACCAAACTTTCTCCCTTTGCCTCAACAAAATTGCTGCTATTTATGTTGAGGTGAAAGTCCCAAAGGGAGAACTAAAAAGCGTTAAACAATGTACAACAGTTCCACGCGTGAATTTACATATACAAAGCGTTTGTATTCAGTTTTATGGATCCATTGTTTCCAAATTCAAAAAAGTTAAACTTTGCACAATACATCCGGCCCCAAACGTTTATTCCATAAAGAAACAGTTTCCTTCGTCTTTTAATTAGTGCAAAGTTCTTCATCAACAGGATCGCCTTCACTGCCCCCAATAAACAAAGCTTGTCTACTGGTCGTACTAACTCTGATTGAGATGTTTTTACCTTTGCCGACCTCACCAGACCATCTCTTCCAATATGCACGTCCATTACTCTGCCCAATCTCCAGGCTCCTCTTGGTAGTGGCTTTTCCACAATGAGAACGATGTCATTTTCTCTCAGGTTTCTTTTTGGTGTTAGCCATTTCTGACGCTGTTGAAGTGTTGGAAGATATTCTTTCACCCATCTTTTCCAGAAGAGATCAGCTAAATACTGGATCTGTTTCCATCGTTTCTTGGAGTAGCTGTCTTTATTTGAGAATATTCCAGGCGGATAACACTCATTCGACTTCAACATCAACAAATGATTAGGGGTCAATGCGTTTGGATCTCTTGCGTCATCTGAAACTCTGGTTAATGGTCTTCCGTTTAATATTGACTCTATCTCACACATAAGTGTGTGTAAGCCTTCATCGTCCAAGATTTGTTCCCTCAATACCATATCTATGGCACGCCGGATGGTACGGATTAAGCGCTCCCATACTCCTCCCATGTGTGAGGCTGATGGTGGATTGAAATGCCAGCTTACTTCTTGTTGTAGAAGAAAATCGTGAACTTTATTCTGATTCCATTGACGAATTGCATGCTTCAGCTCAGCTTCAGCACTTGTGAAATTGGTTCCATTATCTGATCTAATTTCACTGGGTTTTCCACGGCGTGCTATGAATCTTCTCAATGCATTGACGAAAGAATCAGTATTCAAACTGTGTGCCACCTCAATGTGAGCTGCTCGAGTGACGAGACAGGTAAATATTACACCATATCTTTTGACTCTGCTGCGGCCGAACTTCACATGAAACGGTCCAAAGTAGTCAACGCCAACATGTGTGAATGGTGGTTCACCGGGGACTATTCTACTTTGTGGTAAATCTGCCATCTTTTGTTGTATGGGCTGTTGGAGGAGTCTTTTGCATTTGAAGCATTGACTGGCAATTCGACGCACTGAAGCTCTTGCATTAACGATCCAAGACCTTTCTCTAACCATTGACAATACATGTTCTTTCCCGAGATGACCAGATAGATCGTGATAGTATCTGATTATCAAGTCCACCACGTGGTTCCGTTTCGGCAGAATGACGGGGTATTTCATTTCCCTTTCCTCCGTTGGCAAATGTTTCAGTCGACCACCGACACAGAGAAGACCATTGATGATTACAGGGTCCAGATTGAGGAGACTGCTTTGTTTCTTCAACTGCTTCTTTCCTGAGGTTAAGGCATCAATCTCTTCTTTGTAGGAGTTTCGTTGAATCCATGAAATAACCCCATGTTCTGCATTCTTCAGCTCTTCTATACTCAACTTTCCTCTGGGAAGTGGCTTTGGATTGTCTGTTGATGACTTTGACTTCAGAATAAGCCAATTCTGGAACCTCAATATCCACGAGACAGCTCTTTTTAGTCTGGTCCAGGACGAGAACTTTGAGAAAATCACTTCGTTCATATCACAAGACATTTCGATTTCAACACTGTGTGATTGTAGACTCTTCTTTAGTTCCGCATCATCATCGTCAACTTCGAGATTTTCTGTGTGCTCAGTTGGCCATGCTTCCCTACTCTGCCATAAGAACGCTGGTCCCTTGATCCACCGTGACTCATCAACAAGATCATTTGCAGAAACACCTCTTGATGCGTCATCAGCTGGGTTCATTTTCGTCTGTACATAATTCCACTGAGATGCATCTGAACCATCTTTTATCACAGCAAGGCGGTTGGCAACGAACGTCTGAAAACGTTTACTCTCGTTATTGATGTACGTGATGACGGCTGTACTATCTGTCCAAAATACAGTTTTGTCCACACAAATTTCCAACTCCCTCTTTAACATCCGGTCTAGTTTTACTGCTACTGTAGCGGCAGACAACTCGAGCCTGGGTATTGTCATGGGTTTTAAAGGTGACAGTCTTGATTTACCAATAGCAAAGGAGCAATGTATTTTCCCTTCACGGCTGATTGTTCTCACATATGATACTGCACCATATCCCTTTTCCGAGGCATCACAGAAATGATGTAGCTCTGTTCGTTTGACTTCACTCTGGCTTAAAACATCTTGGAACTGCCAGCTTGACAAGGTTTGGCAACTCTTTGATCCAGCTGTTCCAACGGTTGATAGCAGTACCAGGTATTTCATCGTCCCAACCAAGCTTTTGACGGCACAAATCTTGCAGGATGATCTTTGCCGTCAGTACGAATGGTGCTACTATGCCAAGAGGGTCATATATTGAAGATACAAAGCTGAGAATTCCTCTTTTTGTCGCTTCTCTGGCCGGGATATTCACGTCGTACTGAAAACTGTCATTGGAAACATTCCACTGAACTCCCAACGCTCTGTTCACAGATAAGAGGTCCTTTTCTACGTCAATCTTCTTCAGTTCCTTTGAACGGTCTTCCTTTGGGATAGCATCGATCACGTCTCTTCTATTGCTGATCCATTTCGTCAGATTAAATCCTCCGAGGGACAAAAGGATTTTCAGGTCATTGTAGATACTAACTGCTTCCTTGCTGTTCTTTACGGACTTTAAAAGATCGTCAACATAGAAGTTTCTCTTCACGGTAGAAATCACGCTATCTTTAAAGTGAGCCTTGTGATCTTCCGCTGTCTTCAGAAGAGCAAACGTGGCACAGCTTGGGGACCAGATACAACCAAAGAGGTGAACCAACATCTGTCTTTCCTCTGAGTCCTTTGATAAGTCGCCATTGGGAAACCATAGGAACCGCAGTGCACTGACATCGTCCTCTTCTACCTGCACCTGGTGGAACATGGCTTCAACATCCGCGATTAAGGCAACGTTTTCTTGGCGAAATCTCAGAAGGACACCAACTAATGAATTCGTAAGATCAGGGCCTTGCATGACATGCTCATTCAGTGATTTACCTTGAAACTTGGCAGCACAATCAAACACCACACGCGTTTTCTCTGGCTTTTTCGGGTTTATGATGTTATGATGAGGCAGGTACCATACTTTTCCGTTATTCTCGTGAAGCTTTTCTTCAGGAACTGTTCGCGAGTAACCCTTGACTTGCAAATCTTCTATAAACTCGATATACTTCACTTGAAGGTCTTTATTCTTCAACAATTTTCTTTTCAAATAGGTCAGCCGACTTTCTGCTAGACTGCGGTTGTTGGGAAGGCAAGGTTGTGGATTCTTCCAGGGAATCGCCAACACGTAATGTCCGTTCTTCAGCTTCGCTGATTCCTCAAAAACCTTGAGTGCCTTCTTATCATTTGCAGACATCAGTTTTCTATCATCAGAGATGCAATCGTCAAATTCATGATTGAAATATTTCTTTAATTGCTCAGTCAGGAAGTCAGTCGGTTGATTCGTGCTTATCATATCACAGTGTGCAGCCGCAACTTCTGTCTGTCCGAGGGGTCCGTTGAGCGTCCAACCAAACTTGGTTCTAACTGCAAATGGTCCTCCAGGCTCTCCTCTTCGTATTTCTTCGGGCTGCAGAGCGTCGGGAACGTCAACACCAATCAAGAGATCAACTGTACAAACTTCAAGTTTTGTTGGAAGCACGAGATCACTGAGATACGTCCATGAATCGACATCCGTTTGATTTGGAACTGCATCATTTGAGACGTTCAGCTTCTTTACAACAAAGGCTTGTGGCACATCAATCAATACTGTCTTGTTTAGGTCCATGATCTTTAGGCTGGCAACTGCACTGTCACAATTCTCCATAACGTTGCTGATAGTGGCCACTGAAATCTGACATTTTCTTGCTGTAACACCAAGTTTCGCCAGAAGATCTTCCGAGCAAAATGATGCTGTCGAGCCATTGTCCAAAAGAGCGTAGGTAACGATTTCACCGGTATTCTCTGGACATCTGACCTTCACTAAAACGAGCGACAAACTCTTACGTCCACATCCGGCCCCGGTTTCACTCAATGTTCCAACAAACTGCCTTTGATCATCACTTGGTCTTGAAGGAGGGCTGGATGACTGAGTTACATTGGTCTTCGCAAGTTGCTGATTTCTCTTCATCTCGAAAGCCACAATCGCTTCCTGTAATGATGACAGATGCTTTCTTCTCAGGTTACAACCTTGAATGGTACATGATTTCTTCTTCTTACACCCAGGAGAAAAATGGAAGGAGGATAGACAATTATCACATAGCTTTTTCAGACGAACAAAGTTTAGTTTCTCGTCACCTGTTTTCTTCTTGAAAAGTTCACAGTCTTCCAGTTTGTGATCTGCTTCACAGAGATAGCATTTGAACCGCATATTTCCATTCGGCTTTGAAACACCACTGCTAGTTGCGTCTTTCGTCTGGACACTATATGCCATGCTCCGCTGGCTTGTATATCGATTTCCTGTTGATGGCAACGATTTCTTATTCCTGGTTCCACCGTCTTTACTTCCTCCGTCCATTATCCCACCAAACACAGGGTCATTCTTCTCTATGGCCACTTTTCTAACCAGTCTTCGCACATCTTCAATGTTTGGCTCTCTGCAATCTTCTCGAATTTCTTGCACCTTCGATTGCCATCTCGCTCTGATGTACCCTGGGCATCTTTCCAATATTCTCACCAGCTTGTCCTCGTTGTTTACTTGATTAAGTCTGCCCGTTGCTCTCAGAGCTATTTCACAGTTTTGAAGATCGTCTGCTAGATCCAGCAATGCTTCTCTATCATTAGGTTGGATTGGTGGGCCATTAGAAACCTTATTGATCCAAGAATTCGACACCGTGTACTTGTTACCGAATCTCTCTTCCAGGAGTCGTTTAGCTTCTTTGTATCCTTGTTCTTCGCTTAGGAGAATACAGCTCTCGATGACGTTCTTTGCTTTGCCAGTGCAATACTGTACCAGTAGCTGTAACCGCCTGTTGTTGTCATCTGTATCTTTCTCGACCTGATTCTCAAAGGACTTCATAAATATGTAATATCGCAACGGATTACCATCGAATTGAATGAGCTCAGATTTAGGTAGCATACTGGCATCAGCTAATTTCTTCATTGTTGTCAAGTACGCGTTTCCATATTCAGATGAAACAGATGGACTACGCTGCCTTACTGCTCTGCTTGAGGGCTGCGTATTGATTTCACTGCTCTGCTGTTCATCCATCAGTGCTTGAGGCATCGTAAAATTCTGCTGAATAGAGGAAACGGGTTGCTGGAGGGGAGCAAGGATATAGGGAACTGGGGTAGAGGGTACATGGAAGGGAGCAGGAGCATAGGGATTGAGGGGAAGGAATGAGGGGTGGAAATTAGGGTCAGTTGGGTCAGGGAATGACGAGGTGCCTTTTGCTGCGTTTACAATGCTACCTCCATGAGAATACATCTGCTTTGCGCTTTAATGAGCTTTCATCATATTGCTACAAGGATCTTTCATTCTTACTGTTACATGAGGTTGCTCTGGCAAGGAATCATCATCATAATCACTATAGAATCTTGCAGCCTGGCTTGTTTTGATTTCCTGCATTTCTGAAATTACCGAATGGTGGGGTAGTACATCAAATGGAACAGTATGCAATGCTCCCAGAGGGTTATGTTGGGTCACTGACATCACTGGCTGATTCATGACATCACAAGATACCGACTGTAGGAACTGGGCTGATGATCTTGGGGGGCTTGGGCGAGGAACTGACTTCATCCACTGCCTCGTGACCTCACCGGAAACTGGCTGCAGGGACCGGGCTTCTGATCTTGGGGGACTGGGGTGAGGAACTGAATTCATCCACTGCCTCGTGACATCACCGGAAACTGGCTGTAGAAACCGCGTTTCTGATATTGGGGGACTGGGGTGAGGAGCTGACTTCATCCACTGACTCGAGACATCACCGGAAACTGGCTGTAGGAACCGGGCTTCTGATCTTGGGGGACTGGGGCGACGAAATGATTTCATTGGCTGATCTTGATCAATGACGTTACTGAAATCTGTCTGTGGGAATGGGTCTTTCGATCTAGGGGGGCTGGACTGAGGAACTGACCTCCAATTTTTTGCAGATCTTCCCAACGAACTGAGGCTTTTCTCTGGGTTGAGAACCGAAGAGGTAATTTTGCCATCTGATTTCAACACTTCCTCCAAAACTTCTTTTTCAGCATCCAATTTCGTCAGTTCTTCTTGCAAATGGAATTCTTCTCTTAATTGGCTGAGTTTCAACTCTTGATACGCAAGACTCTGTCTTCTTGCCAACATCCTCTCTTCTGCTACCAAAGTTGCCTTCCTCGTTGCGTTCTGCAGCATCCTCTTCTCTAAAGCTGATTTCACACTTGATGAACTCGACGATTTCGAATATTTGGATATATCTGATTCTCTCGACTGGGATACTTGACTTGCTGAGTCGTTTGGCTGAATCGGTTGAATCAGGGGAATCTCCAAATTACCAACATCATGCACTTGCTGCATTGCACTTAAGAACCTCTCCTGCCCATCTCTGAAGTAAACACAGCATTCTTCGATATCTTCTTCTTCAGTTAGCAAAGCTTTGAAGGACTCACAGGCTTTCTGAAAGGTGGCAAATGCTGTCTGGAGTTTCTCTTCTCTTCGTATCTACGAAATGACTCTTCATCTTCTGAATCGCGACAGGCCAAAGCTGCTGATATTTCTTTCACGGTGTTTGTCAACGTTCGCTTCGCATTTGCTCTTTCACGTTTCAATCGAATCATCACACCACCGAAGGAACAGTCTCAAACTGTAATTTACGAATTTCAAAGCATCGGGGAAAACTGCCCAAACGCACCGCGAACCAAACCCAGAAACCAAAGCAAATACACCAAAGGTTTCAGTATCACGAATGTGGTTTGCTATAAAATAAATTACACAAATTATTAACAAATAGCTACAGAATACAAATTTAAGAAACTCTTCGACGTAAATAACAACAATGTAGGCCTAAATAACAACCAGAAATGTAAAGGGAAAAATGTGGTTAATAGTTAAGTTAAATGAATAAATACAAGGAAATCAATAAATTAACTTACAGACTGTTTATCCTGGACTTTGTTACAAACAGCAGCAGTGCTACGACTACCAAACTTTCTCCCTTTGCCTCAACAAAATTGCTGCTATTTATGTTGAGGTGAAAGTCCCAAAGGGAGAACTAAAAAGCGTTAAACAATGTACAACAGTTCCACGCGTGAATTTACATATACAAAGCGTTTGTATTCAGTTTTATGTATCCATTGTTTCCAAATTCAAAAAAGTTAAACTTTGCACAATACATAGCTAGTTGTTTTATTATCTGTCTGTGAATCCAAGGAAAAACTTCCACTTGACTTTGTCTGATTCAAAATTTAGAAACAGATTTTTCTTCTTAATATTATCAGCTTAGGCCTATCTTTATTTTGACCTCGTTAACGAAAGCATAAATTTTCTACAGGGGTCAGCAGGGCGGCTGCAGAGAGAATTTAGTGACCCTTTGGGAAAATTGCCCTAAAAAGGCTTTGCTTCCCCCTTGAACCAAGAGACCCATTCAAAACATATTCTAACTTTTGGAGGCCCAACTCATGGTGAGGCCCTTGAGTAATCTGCCCCCTCCTGCCCTCATCCTGTCTATGTGGCCCTGGAGTAATCTTCCTCTGTTTATGCTTGCTAAACCTACTAACTTGCTATTGCTTGTTTTTAGGTTCCCTCCATCATCAAAAATTGTGAAATATAGAGTACTTTATGTTATTCAACTTTTCCCTATTCGTTTGGAAAAATTACATAATCTTTCAAGTTCCATAAGGCAGTTTTGTTGTTCAGGGACGTAGACAAATTTTAAGAAAGGGGGCTTCTAACAAAATAAATTTTTGAGGTTTTAATGCCTGGAAATGTTTTGACTTCTTCTTCTCTGGGGTCCAAGGCATGCCCCCATAAAATGTGCAAAATTTTCTATAAAAAATTCTTGAGCTCACAAAGCTCAGGTCTGGGCATTGTCTGTGCCCCTAATTGTTTCAGAACATTTTCAGGCAGCTGAATATGAAAATTATTCCTATTTGAAAAGACAGCCAACCACCCAACAGAAAGCAATATAGATATGCAGCACATTGTATCTGCAACACACGAAACACAAGACATGGATACTACCAAGGCCATAGACCAGCCGAAAAAGTTAGCCACACCTGGCACATCCACCGTTCCTTCTAAAAGAAAAATTCCACTAGCAAGCGAATCTACAATTCCTCCAGGAAAAGCCATTCAATCTACCCAGGCTTCCAATGCCAAGATTAAAGGTGACCCGAGTTTAGTCGTAGACATCATGCTTGTGAAAACTTTGCATGACATAGAGAAGCGGGAGCAACCAGAGGAAACAACAGAAAAGGGTGAAGATGCCAACGGAGATCTTCTTTTTTGCAAAAGTCTTTTCCCAATTTTGCAAGGTCTACATCAAAGAAAAATAGATTTGCCTAGATGAAAATTCAACAGTTGTTGTTTGAGGTTGAATTCGGAGAGGGACTCTAATAAAAAGAGGTTAAATTGAACAGAACTTTGTTTTTTGCATGTTTAATTGTACAAGATAAGGCCTGTTTTGTTTTGTTTTTTGTTTTCGTTAGTTAAAAAGTTAAATATAGGAAAGCATTACTCAATTACATAAAGTGAAGTACATTAATTCAGTATTAGAATCTTCAAAGCTTTGTCCAACAGTCATAATTACCACGCAATGCTGTACATCTATTTTTGATATATATTATCTATTTTTTCCTTTCCTTTAATAGTTTTTATTTGTCATAAGCTTGCTGGTTAATGATGAATATAAAAACTATACAAAGAGACTTCTGGTTTGATAGCTTGGAGACTTCAAGTTGTTACAGTATTAAACTTTATAATGAGAAACGTATGCTTTCAAGCAAATGTCATGTTTTCTACCTTTTGACATAAAAAAATACTTTAACGATACATGTCAGAATAGTTTGCTACTCGAGTGACCATATCAAGCTGCCAACTGACGCTGCCGTCAGGAGAATTGAAATATTCTTTGAACTGTCTCCTTATCTCCTTGGCTGTACTAGAGTAGTTATAAGAGCCTGATCGCCGGATAGGTAGCATGCCCCCATTTTCAGTACCTTTTCTCCACTCACCTGCTTTAACTTTACCACCGATTTCTTGGTCAACATATTTGAAGGGGTAGTAGTTGTAAGGGTCATTTCGTGATCTTTGGGCCATCAAGAAATTGTGTAGAGCAACAACAGCTTTGGTTATTTGTTTCACGTGTCAACCTTCGCTATGATCGGCCTCCGGAAAATTCGAAATCTGGAAGCGGCAATACCAAAGGTATTTTCAATTATTCTCCGCGCTCTTGATAGTCTACAGTTAAATTTTCGTTCATCAATAGGAACATTTTGTCCAGGATATGGTTTTAACAAGTTTGGTTTCAAACCAAAAGCGTCATCCCCTAAAAATACGTAAGGGTACTCCTTGCTTGAATTGTTTATTTTTTCTAGATAAGGAAGATTTAATGTATTGTTTTCAATGGAATATCCGAGATTGCTGTTGGCATATACACTTCCATCACTTTGCCTGCCACTGTCTCCTATATCTACCAAGGTAAACTCATAGCTTCCATTGCACACTCCCAGCAAAACGATGATGTGAGTTTTTTTGTAATTGAAAAAGCTTGAGCCTGGTCGAGCCTGGTCGAGCCGGACATTGCATTACGATATGTTTGCCATCCATGGCACCAAGGCAATGTGAGAAATTCCACCTTTCCTCAAACACCTGGGCAATCCTTTTCCAACCCTCGATTGTGTTTGGAACGGGAAAATAGCCTTGTTTCTTTAGCTCATCCCACAAAACCCAACACGTTTCATTTATTGTCCGACTGACAACTGCTGGACTTACTCGATAGCTGGCAGATATACTACTTTGTGCATTGCCTGAAGCAAGATACTTCAATGTTATACAAAGTCTTTCACTGGCACTTACTGGCTCTCGCATATTTGTTTCCTGCCTTGCTATGAGAGGCCCTACCCACAATAGCAGTTTTTCAAAAGTAGATGGATTCATTCTAAAGCATCTGAAGAAATAAAGATGATCGAACAGTCTTAGATCTTTAACTAGAAAGTTGAATTCACTCTTTTCTTTACGTTCTTCGTAAATTCTTCTTACCCAAAATTACTTTTTGTATTTTTGCCGTCTTCTTGCAATTCTCCGCCGCAAAAGTAGTAGGATTACAAGCTTTTTAAGCAGCCTTCGCATATTGTGAGCCGCCATGTTGATAAATATTCTCATTCACATTTGGCGCCAAGTAAGCCCTGGTGAAAAATGCTTTCACTTTTTGCTCAAACATTTCGGGCGAAATTCATTATTTCGAGCAAAAAATTCCGCCTTGTGGAAAAAAGGCTTTAGAAAGTATAACGTTATCTGCTCCATATTACGATTCTCTCCAAAACTGTTTCGACAAGGTACTTGATAAACATGCCTCAATAAAAAAAGGAATATGATAGAGGTAACACGGTCCTTTCATGGAAAGGCAATTATGTTGCGTTCGCGACTGAAGAATAAATACAATAAAAATTGCACTGTTGAAAATTGGGAAGCCTTTTGCAAACAACGGAATTTATGTGTGAAATTATTCAGAACTGAAAAAAGAAATGTTTACAACGATTAAGATATATCCCAGATAACAGATAACAGGAAATTTTGGAACACTGTAAATCCTTTCATTTCAAACAAAAATAAGTCTAAACTGAAAATTTCTCTGATTGAAAATGATATAATAATAACCAAGGACGAGGAAGTAGCTGAAATTCGGAATGACTACTTCATCACTGTCACTGACTCACTGGGTATTAAAGACAACAGCAAGGTAACAACAAGTACGCAGGTATAACATACCTCATAGATCAGGCAATTTTGAAATACTCCAACCACCCCAGTATCAGAAAAACTCATTGCATTGTTCAAAAAGGTAATTGTTTAGATTTTAGTACAATTTCTATCGAAGAAATGGAAAGAGGAGCTACAGTATAGCCAGAAAAATCGGAACCATAATGAAACAAACACAAAGAGGAGCTTGGGCACTTAATCCAGAAAAAAGCAACAACTTTCAAAAATATAGATGTCACCCCTCTTCACAAGAAAGAAGCCAAAACCTCAAAGGAAGATACCGACCTGTTAGTGTACTACCAACTGTTTCTAAAGTTTATGAAAGAATTATGAAGCAGCGAATAACAAAGCACATAACCCCTTTTTTATCAAATCTACTATGTGGATTTCACAAAGGCTGCAACACGCACTGATAAGGATGCTAGAAAAATGGAAAATAGGTCTAGATAATGGAGAAAGCATAGGTGAAATTTTATGGACCTTTTAAAAGCATTTGACTGCATCAAGCATGATCTTCTTTTGGCCAAACCACATGCATACGGTTTTGATTGTGAGGCTCTTTCACTTATTCGTGGCTTTTTGGAAAACAGGCAGCAAAGAGTAAAAATCAATGGATCTTTTAGTATATTTCAAAATATTTTTTTAGGAGTGCCACAAGGCTCAGTTCTTGGACCCCTTTTTTAACATATATATAAATGATTTGCTACTCTCAATTAAAAAAAACTAATGTCTGTCATTATGCAGACGATACCACTATTTTTTTCGAGCAATAAGAACCTAGATAACGTTATCATGAGATGAAAGAATGATTCAGCAATCTTAATTCAATGGTTTGAAGATGATTTTATGAAATTAGATACAGGAAAAAGCCAATTAATGGTACTAGGGAAAAGTGCGAATCAAACAATTACAATTAGTGTAGGTGACAGTGATATTGAAAATACAAATGAAGAGAAATTGCTTGTGGTAACCATTGATCCTAACCTAACTTTTGAACCGCATATAAATAAGCTTTGTAAGAAGGATGGAAATAAGCTGTTTGCGCTCTCCTGTCTCTCTTCATATATCGACTCCAACAAGCTGAACATTTTGATGAGAGCCTTTGTAATGAGCCAGTTTCAATACTGCCCACTGGCTTGAATGTTTCATAACAAGCATTTGAATACCAAAATTAAAAAATTACACGAAAGGGCCTAAAGAGTTGCTTATGAGGAATTCGATTCTAGTTTTGAATTCCTATTAGAAAGGGACAATTCCGCTACTATCCACGCCAAGAACTTACAAAGTCTAATGATTTAGATGTTTAAAACACACCAAAATATAAACCCCCATTTGATGAAGGAAATCTTTAGGGAGAGAGAAAATATGTATAGCCTTAGAAATAATAACGAATTGGAAATACCTAACATAAAAACTGATATTTTTGGGTCTGACACTGTCAGATATAGAGGACCTCAACTTTGGCTTTCCCTTCCTCAAGATACTAAAAATGCGGAATCAATCCAGGAGTTTGAATCGAAAATAGAAAATTAGAATTGTGACCAATGCACTTGCAAAAAATATAGGCCTTTTATCCAAAACCTAGGGTTTTTATAGAATAACAGCCTACCGTGATTTTATCTAGTTTTAGTACATTTTCAGTTATTTTATCACACTTTAAGCTATAGAAGTTTACACTTTTATATTAGAATTTTATCTCTAGTATTTTAAAATCTGTATATATTAAATAGTTAGCGTTAATTAGCGTTAATTTAAGATAATATGTAGCTATTTAAAGCCAGCTTTGAAAAATTTATTATTATTGTTATTATTATTTACAAGAACTGTACGGTTAACATAGCTTTCGGTTATACAACCTTCCTCAGTGTGGGCAAAGTTTATAACAGCCGAGTACTTATACTAAAATTTCTAATTTACAAAATAAAAGGAATTATTTACATGATAAAACTGATTACCTACCAACTCCACCCTACTTACAATTAAAATGTTAAAATGCATTAAAAACCTAATCACCATAAAAATTGTATTTTAAAACTAAAAGCTCTAAACACCTAAAACCTAGAATGATACTGCAATACAAGAACGGGAATATTTACTGGACAAAAAACCTAGTTTCCAACAGTACAAAAGCTAAAAGGAACTCTTTGTTACGTAAATTTGATCTAATTGAAATTTGTTTACATGCATCTATTTTGCTTCACCCTGGGGGTTTCTTTTTGTCTTATCAGTTGCAGTGGAATGAAGGCCAACTATGATCCTCTGTGGATTGGCTTAAACTACGCTCAATCCCAGACAGCTAGACAGGGGATTCCACCCTGCCACTGCATGGGCAAAGGCATGAAATACATAGTTAACAACTGAAAAAACGACAACGTCCTACTCAACAACTGAAAAAACGCAAAGAATTATAGAAGATAGCCTGTTTAGTCCCATAGGCACACACGTCTAGCTCCACATCTGCTGCTCTATCATTAAGACCTCGAGGCATAAAAGTGCAGAGTTTATATTGCCAAAACAACTCACGCCTACGCAAAATATAAACGTTTGATGCCCCATCTATGAAACTTACCGAAACAGTTAATTTACCGTTATGTCTCGCTTCAAAAAATGGCTGAAGAAGCTAGCCTGTGGAATTTGTTAACCGACACCCAAAGTTCCCTCTTGTTGCTTTTTTGGGTATACCCGAAAATAAGATTTATAAGTATTAAATCTTTGTTGAAATTTAGTTTTTGGACTGCCAATGTTTTTTTTATCACAGCAGGTAAATTGCAGCATGTATACCACGTTTTCGGAACTACAATTATAACGACCTGTGAAATTATGAAAAAACTTACTATTATCCGAATAAGAAAAGGTATTTCCCTCCTTGATAACCGAGCATATCTGGCAACTTCTCCTCCCGCTACATTTAAAACTACCGTTTTCCACCGTCTCTTCTACATTTGAGCTAAGTGTGGATCTTACAAGGGTGTCCTTGAGATTTTTAGCCCGAAAAAGTGAAAGAAATATTCTACCTTCAAAAAGCCTGCGCTGTTTGTTGTCCACACAATGTGTTGCCAAACAGTTCCGCAGAATTTCAAAAACTTTGTTGAGGGCTGGGTGGTACGTTAAAACAAATTCTAAGCCGGAATTCTCGGCATTCCTATTTTTATCTTGTATAATATGTCCCCTATCCAAATGTTTAGCCCTGTCGATCTCCCTATCTACCTCAGCCCCTTTATAACCCCTTTCTAAAAGCCACGATTTGAGCTGTTTAGAGCGCTCAAGGAAAACAGAATCTTCCGAGCATATCCTACGGAGACGTGGTGCCAGCCCATAAGGAATCCCTTTTTTGGTATGACCAGGATGACACGATGAACGATGTAAGAGCTAATGGGTGTCCGTAGGTTTGGAATATAAATCTGTAACAATAGTGTTGTCTTTCTTGACCACCCTAACATCTGAAAAATTGACAGAGGACTTAGACCATTCAGCGGTGAACTTTATCGATGAATGAGCTGAATTAAGATAACTTACAAATTCTAAAAGCTTATCCTCCAAATGTTGCCAAACTAAGAATATGTCATCAATGTACCACCACCACAGCATAGGTTTATCGACTGCATGCTGAAGGAGGCGATTTTCCAACTTGGCTAGAAATAGAATCGCGTAGGGTGGAGCACACTTCGTACCTATAGCTGTACCCCTCAACTGTCTATCAAACGCATTATTAAACTCAGAATAGTTATTTTTCAAGACCAAATCTGCTAGCTCTACAAGAAGTTTTTAAATACAATTTTTATAGTGATTAGGTTTTTAACATGTGAATAGGGTTTTAATGCATTTTAACATATCAATTGTAAGTAGGGTGGAGTTGGTAGGTAATCAGTTTTATCATGTAAATAGTTCCTTTTATTTTGTAAATTAGAAACTTTAGTATAAGTACTCGGCTGTTGTAAATTTTGCCCACACTGAGGAAGGTTGTATAACCGAAAGCTATAGACCGGCAGCCCAGAGCATTTTGATCATACGAAGAAGGTACCAATTTCTGAGTAAAGGGTATTTCAGGCAACAACCCAACTTATTCGGAAATGGACTTCTGCCGGAAAATCCCCGCTGCGTTAAGGCCCCAGGTGGGGTAAAAAGGGGTGCACAAAAATACATGGTTCAAACATGGATTAGTACCACAGGATTGACACATTAACTTCTTCAGCATATCCAACTGGATATTATCGCAGCTTTGCCAGACAAATTTACCGCTGCCTTACCCCTGCCAGAGCCCCCAGAAAATAACCCCCAAATTGACTAGTTCAATCCTTATAGGTACCACTGGGAACAAATTTGGCTTGAACAAGTACATCATACCAAAGTCAGAAATAGCAACGCCAGACATTTTACCCACTGCGGGGCGTATACCAGACACGCCCAAAATGTTGCCCCTTCGTTGAAAAGGGGGAAATTGAACTACATCAAATGTCGAAAGTACCACACGGAAATGTTTTCACTTCAAAGAGCATGCCCAACACTGTGAAGAAATTATATTGCCAGAAACAATGTCTTCTGCCTTTGCCCCGCCAGAACCCCCGAAAATACCCCCCTAAATTGACTAGATCAAACGTTTTAGGTACCACTTGGAACAAAATTTGCTTGAACTATTACAACATACTGAAGTTAGAAATAACAATGCCAGACATTTTATCCACTGCTGGGGGGCTACCAGACACGCCCAAAATTTACCCTAGGGTGACAAGGGGGAAATTGAATCACATGAAATGAAGAAAGTACCACATGAAAACGTTTCCGCTGCTAAGGATTTGTCAAACACTGTGGATTTGTCATTCACTACAGGGGTCTGCTACAGAAACCAGACACTTTGAAAGCAACCATCTTCATCCAGCCTCTTTTTGATGCAGTATAAAACACTGCTTACGCGCGCGAAGTATCTCGCAAATCGTCATCACGTCAGACACACGACTGAATTTCAGCAATTTTTGGTTTCAGTTCAATGAACAAAGTTTGGTAAGAATGATAGATTTGTTTAGGTCCTTTTTATGTCTACAGTTAATTTACTCTTATTTCAAGGAATTGCGAACCTTTTTTCATTGTATTTTTTGCACTAGGTATTCATATTCTTTCTTGTTGTTATGGGGTTACTGTCCGTCATGTGGTAGTGGTAGCATTAGGCCTTAATCTTAGATGTCAATTTTGTAACAAAATAGATATACATTCCGAAATAGTCCTAAAACTTATGCAACAGTAACATTACTAATGAATAAGATACACTATCTAAATTTTAAAAACCACTGATGGTGGGTCAATGATCCTTGAGTAAACTGAGTCATAGGTTAGGATTTTAGTCATTGCTACAAATGACATGCCTTCTTTTGTTTGTTTCATACCGCATTTGTATTCCTTTAGGTGAAGGTCACCCCATGGCCCTCTCTTGCTCCGCCCTTGTATACTTAATTCCAAAACCACTCGTGTCTATCATTTTTATATCTTATTTCAGGCTACAGACCTACCTGCAATGGATGCTGACCCTCTTCAATACAGTCCTGAGCCTCCTGAAAAGGTGTCTATCACTAGTGTCACAATCATTTACATGCATACTGCATCGGCTCATTATTGATATGTGATGAAACTGCTGATTTGAATAACATCTTCAATAGTCTTCTATTCCATTTCAGGCTGCAGACACGCCCACATCCTTAATTGATGCTAGCCCTCCTCTCCCTCCCCAAGACTATCCTGGACCTCGCGAACAGGTGAGCATCAATGATTTATCATAAACTTTCCGGTCGATTATATTAAGAATTCACTTTGGGAGGGTATTATTCATGTAACATATCTTGCTGCCCAGTGAATAGGCCAACATCACGCACTAGCAATAAGATGGTATGCTATTAAGTCTTATATGATTTATTTGGTGGTTATTTTTGTGCATACTAGTTGGTTATAATGCCTTTTCAGAGTGGTCTCGTTTACCTTTTAGGAATCAGCGACTGGTGCTGGGCATGAAAATCGTGAAGAATCACAACCAATGTGCATTATTTGCAATGAAAACAAGGATGAAAAGCTAAAACCATACATTTCCAGTACATGGGATACCATCAAAAGGGCTGCTGCTAAAAGACTTTTGCTAACATCTGATTGTTACAAAAGTACTACAACAAAAGTGAATATGATGCAAGATAAGGGCTCTGCCAATTATCATTCAGGATGCCACAAGAATTACATTGCCGTGAAAAAGCCATCTGAAACTGTTTCTAAATCTCCTGCGAAGAAACCCATGACTCGGTGCAGAAGCTCTATGCCACCTTCAGATGAAAGGGGTCTTCTGAAAGGCTCTTGCATTTTCTGCCCTACACTACGAAAGACCGTCAAGGGAAGGATAGAACCACTGTCAAAGTGTAGTGTTGATGTTCCCTGTGAAAGATTATTCGCTACTGCTCCACACAGCACTAATGAGCGTCTCAAAGCTCTAATCAGCACCCTCACAGATTTTACTGACCTGCATAGCAAGGAAGCACAGTACCACAAATCATGCTGGCGCGCAGGAGAATGAGAATGAGAAGGAGGAGAATGAGAGAGCAGTGAAGCCACCTGCTACCACTTCTGGATTTTCATGCAGACAACAACACTTTCAGACATTTGCTGCAATATCAGCTTTGATTGAGGAAGAAATCCTTGGGAAGTCCCGAGCAATGCTTTCAAGTTCACTTCTTGAACTCTACAAAACGGAATTTCTCGATGCTGGAGGGATAGGTGATGATATAGAAAGCTATACAAGAAAAGTTCAAAGAGAAAATTTTGATATCCCTGTATGACCGCCGTAGGGGAAATTTTGTATACAGTTCTGCTTTGTCTGAAGCTGATGCCAGAGAAAGTCTTCAAGATGATGAAGAAAAGCATTTTTAACTAATACGCACTGCTGCACTGCACCTTCGATCAATAATAAATGCAATGCCGAAATGGCGTACTCCAACTCCAACCACGGTAGATTCACTCAAACAGGTGTCTCCAGATATTCCTGAAGAGGTCACGTTGTTCTACAAAACGCTCCTTTGTTGCCTTCGTGAGCCTTATGGAGATGAAGCATTGGATAGAAAAATCATGGCCATGTCTTCAGATGCGATCTACAACACAACGAGGGGTGCTGTGCGGCTCTGGAAACATTCAGCTCTTGGGCTTGGGCTAGGCTCTTTGACTGGCTCCAAACTTGTCTTGCGTATCCTGAATCGGCTTGGGAACTCTATAAGTTATGATGAAGTCAAGGCCTTGGAGACAGAATTCGCTTATTCAGCCGAGGGGAATGCTGGTGATGCTCCTGATGGGCTGGAATTGAATGGTTTGCGAGGCACTGGACTTGCCTTTGACAACTATGACGTCAACATGGACACAATAGACGGGAAAGATACCCTTCATGCTACAGTAGGGATCTGTTACCAGAACGTAGGGAGTTTCCAGCTTCTTGACCCTCAAGCATTAGCAACACGAAGCGGGAGGAACCGAAGGCAATTCCTGGGAAGAGGTCGGGAGATCGCTCCTTACCACAAGCAACTGAAGAGAGCACGATTCAACCTCAAAGAGCCGAATGATCCCAAGAAGGTTACTTTACAAGTAATTGACTTCTACTGGTTGCTCCAAGCAGAAGTGGACAAGCCATTGCCTCTCTTTCCCGGCTATTATTCTCAATTTGTGCAAGACCAACTGCCACAACAAAGAATATGGTACATGGACCCGATTTCAGCTCCACCCACTAGAAATGACGTTGTTAGAGAAACCATGAAAAGAAGTATGAATGTTGCTGCTGAAACCCAACAACAGTGCGGTATCGTCACGTATGACCTAGCTGTGGCCCTGAAAGCATACTCTATTCAAGCCCTGGATGCACCAGTATTTGACAACCTCCTCATTTTACTGGGTAACTTCCACTTAGAGCTGGCATTTTTTGGAGCTGTTGGTACATTCATAAATGAAAGCGGTGCAGAGTACCTTCTAACGGAGGCAGGGGTACTGGCAGAAGGCTCGCTTATGGGCTTCATTCGTGGCAAGTACTACAATCGTTGTGTGAGGATCCACAGCATTCTAGCACTTGTCATGGAAAGGAAACTGTATGAAAGATTCTTGCAGACTCTTCCCCAGGAAGCAAAATACGATATGAAGGATGTTCTTGCTGAAGTGCCAGAAGATATTGAGACCCAAGAGCAGTTCCTTTCTTCTCATCCACTTTTCATGGAACACATGCAGCAGTTTGATCTGTTTTTCGATAAAGTGATGGATGGAGAACTTGGACCAACTGCACAATACTTGAGTATGTACATCTACATGATCAATCGAGTGCACAGAGATCTGATGCGTGGAGTAAGAACAAACAACATCCGTCACTACATTGATGTTCTTCCAGCTGTCATCGACGTTTTCTTTGCTCTCAATCGAACCAACTACGCTCGCTGGGGTGTGCTATTCCTGAACAAACTGGAGACAGCATCACCACAGAGTCTCTCAGTTCTTCAAGCTGGGGCATTTTCTATAAGAAGAACAGAAAAGCACTATTCCAGATCAGCCATTGACTTGACCCTAGAGCAAACCGTCAATAGAGATGCTGCTTCCCCTATGAGAGGGATTGTTGGGTTCCACCACTCACAGAATGCAATCAGAAGATGGTGTATTACATCAACGCAACGTGGGATGTCAGTGACCGAGTTACGAAATATGACAGGGCTGGAAACAGTAGAGCAACCTACAACTCAGCTACGACAAAACAGAGTTCAGAAAGACAGTCAGCACAGAGATGTCTTGTTGAAAGCAGTGACAGAAACGTGCGACCCTTTTGCAGCGTCTGCATCAACGTCTGCTTGTTTGCTAAACATTGCCACTGGCAAGGCGGCCTCGGAGAAGACGCAATTGTATCTCCTTGGTACCATTGCAGCTGGGAAAGAGCGTCACATCAAGTTCCGAGAGGAATGTGCATCTGACCAGGAGAGATTTCTGAAGCCAATTAAGAGGAGAAAGGTGGAAAATTTTGCATATGACAACTCCAGGAAACAGCAGAAGGACAAGGGAAAACCAGCAGCTGAGAGTCTCAGAGATGCCTTCATCCGAATTCTGGTCGCCGTTTCACAAAAAACCGACTTCAGTCTGAGGTATGTCATGACCTTCCCTATTACTAAGTACCCCTTGGCTATAGCGCATTCAGATGGCTCAAGTCTAAAGACAGTAAAGAGCAAACTACTGGATAAGCTTGAAGGACTGCAAGATGGATTTGATCAGACACCGTTGCCACCAATTAGCGCAACTTTAATTGATGGTGGACTGCTAATTCACTCATTTCTCTCTGCTATCGGCCGCATTACAACATATGGAAGCCTTGCAAGATCACTTCTGACACACGTCTGTCGAAGTCTAGGATATGAAATCCACATTCTGTTTGATACTTATCAAGCCTCGTCCTTGAAAGAAAGTGAGAGGAACCTGCGTGGAGCTGATGATCGACAAATTGTAATCAGCGGACCAGAGCAATCTCCAAAACAGAGCTGCGAAAAGCTTTTGAAAAATGGCGTCTTCAAAGATGAGCTTGCAAAGTTTTTCCTCAAAGAATGGCAAGAGGACCAATTCGCCCCGATTCTTGGGAGTAAGGTTTTGGTTGTTTCATATGGTGGATTTTGTGTGCGAATCAAAGCTGAAGATGATATAAAGACCATCGTTGAATACCCTGTTAGCTTCCAATGTACTCACGAAGAAGCAGACACACTAGTAGCCTACCATGCATCTCGTGTCTCGGGGAATATAGTTGTGAGGGCATCTGACACTGACATCCTTGTAATTATGTTGGGAATGCTTGGACAGTCTGAGACAAGAGAACGGTTGTTGTTATGTGGAAAAGTCATTATGGACTGTGGTTCTGGCAACAATCGACGTCACATCGATGTGAGTGCTATTGCAACAGCTTTGGATACGAAGCGAAACGGTCTAGCAGCTGCGATCCCGGGCTTGCATGCATTCACAGGCAGTGATTTTACTGCAGCCTTTTACAGGAAGGGCAAGGTAAAACCGTTCGAAATTTTGGAGAAAGATATAAGTGGAAACTACATCAGCTTCTTCGCCAAACTATCAACTGAAGAAATACCAGATCAGACCAAGGCTGAAGAATTCGTCTGTGCTCTTTATGGCATGAAGAGTCTGAGAGATGTCAACAAAGCCCGGTTCGCAAAACTTTGTCAGATGACAGGTGATATAGATCAGGTATTGTTATGCTTCCAATCTTAGTTATACCTTATAGAATTTGTGACGTGGAACAGCCTACCATTCAATCTCACATTTTGAATGTATTCTGTTGCACTAATGTGTACATTTTCCAGTATTTTCACGAGGAAAAGTAGAGCTTTACGACTTTTACAACCGGTACAGCAGCTCCAGCTTGTTCTCACAATTTCATTTAAACTAACCCATATATTCGTAAACATATCCGCCGATTTCGTTCGTTCGTTTTGTTGAAGAGGCTAATATGTCTAACAACAATATCCGCTTTTTAGCGTTCGCCTTGTGTGGTTTGTAACCACCTGTTTAGTTCTTCTTTGTTAAAAGAACTGGTCGAAGCTGCCCCTCGTCGATGTTAAAATCGTTTGCCAGCTGTTTCCACTGGCGAACGGCACTTTAACGTGGTGGTGCAAAGAGAAGCTGTTTCTGAAGTGAGTCATTTGACATCCGACATACATGCCCCAGGTATTTCAGATGTTGTATGCAGAGGAAGCTGGACGCCGCTCGAGTGCTACAGAGCGATTAGAGTGTTCGCATTTGAATGTTTGTATGCTGGGTTCTCTGGGCCTCTGGAAAACGACTCCTCTAATATTGTCTTATCATTTTGTAGAGGAATCCAATGGCCACTGTGAGGACAGTCGACTGTACAATACTGCCACCTTGTGCCAAGACTTTGCGTCAAAAAGTGAAAAGAGCACACTTTATCAGTATCATCTGGGGAAATGCCGACTCTGAATCACCTGCAAATGGACTAAGTCCACTTGACTATGGTTGGAAAAACGACGAGGGAAGGCTTGTTCCTGACTGGTATGAAGGATCTGCGATGCCGGATGAACTTTTCGAGCCGGACATAGCAGCAAGCGGAAGACCGGAGGGAATTGCTGATGATGATCTTGGTGATGGTACAGAATCAGAGTATTCTAATGGATCAGGATCTGATTATGCCTGGAGCGGAGATGAGGACAGCGACGCTGAGTCTTGAGTTCAAGTATCTGACTGTTTAGTTATCGGACCGAATTCAAAAAATGTTGTTTCCAAGATTCTACATGATATGTTAACCGGCAAATTCTCAGTTGTTTCTTTAGCTAATTTTTACCCTTTTATCCCCCATATAACATCACTTAAAGGCGCATTCGCTTCTATCAGGACACAAGCCAATGCGTTTTTATCAGAATGACCTATTATTGCCTGAATCTATGCGCCTATAGTCCAACTCAAATCACTTTTCATTTTTTAAATTTTGCGATAATCGCCGTTTTTTGGATAGGGTAATTTTCGCCACAGGGGCAACATATTATGTATGACTGGCAGACCCCTGCGTTTTCATGTGGTACTTTCTTCATTTCATGTGATTCAATTTCCCCCTTGTCACCCTAGGGTAAATTTTGGGCGTGTCTGGTAACCCCCAGCAGTGGATAAAATGTCTGGCATTGTTATTTCTAACTCCAGTATGTTGTAATAGTTCAAGCAAATTTTGTTCCAAGTGGTACCTAAAACGTTTGATCTAGTCAATTTAGGGGGGTATTTTCGGGGGGTCTGGCGGGGCAAAGGCAGAAGACATTGTTTCTGGCAATATAATTTCTTCACAGTGTTGGGCATGCTCTTTGAAGTGAAAACATTTCCGTGTGGTACTTTCGACATTTGATGTAGTTCAATTTCCCCCTTTTCAACGAAGGGGCAACATTTTGGGCGTGTCTGGTATACGCCCTGCAGTGGGTAAAATGTCTGGCGTTGCTATTTCTGACTTTGGTATGATGTACTTGTTCAAGCCAAATTTGTTCCCAGTGGTACCTATAAGGATTGAACTAGTCAATTTGGGGGTTATTTTCTGGGGGCTCTGTTAGGGGTAAGGCAGCGGTAAATTTGTCTGGCAAAGCTGCGATTATATCCAGTTGGATATGCTGAAGAAGTTAATGTGTCAATCCTGTGGTACTAATCCATGTTTGAACCATGTATTTTTGTGCACCCCTTTTTACCCCACCTGGGGCCTTAACGCAGCGGGGATTTTCCAGCAGAAGTCCATTTCCGAATAAGTTGGGTTATTGCCTGAAACACCCTTTACTCAGAAATTGGTACCTTCTTCGTATGATCAAAATGCTCTGGGCTGCTGCTCTACTATGTTAACTGTACAGTTCTTGTAAAAATTTATTTCATCTGTATATATTTCATCTGTATATAATTTGTGTAAATGAAATAGCCTGAGTTTCTCGTAGCCCCGGTTGCGCAGTGGCAGCATTCTAGAGTGCAAATCTAGAGGACATGGGTTTGAGTCATACTCGGGTCATTTTCGTTGTCACAAATTATCTCGATTGTATATATTGAATGTGGTTTTAGTGATTTTATTGTTATTATCATTATTACAACCAACAATCAAAAAGCCACTTACTGGCCGTAACCTAAAGATGGTGTCATGGAAGCATGCGACTTTTTGCTCTCCGTGATTTCAATTAGTTCTTGGCTAATCTGATTACTTTTTGTCGCTTTTTTTCAAGATGTTTTTACAATAAATTTAAAGGTTGTAAAAGAACTGCTGGAAGCACACCGTGCTTTGTTTCAAAGGATGATGGATGACCTGAAGTCCGAGGTTGAAGGGCCTAAAATAGGAGCTGGATGACGTGAAAGTGTCTATCCAGTCTGTCAGCAATGAAAATGATTCAATTAATATTAAGACCATACTTTCAGAGGAAAATTCAAATAAACTCTCAAAGAAACCCGAAATTATCGAGGCAAACATGTATGATACTGTTGAGGACATGTTGGATAAGCAGGAATACTTAGAAAAACAATCGCGCAGGAATTTTCTGTGATCAATGCAAAAAATGGATACATAGTAAATGTAATAGCATCTCTGAGTCTGAATATAAAATTTTTGTGGAAGAGCCGGATGAAAAGCAATGGAAATGTCTTGACTGTTTAACACTAAGTAACTCTCAAATCTTCCCTTTGACTTTGGTAAATGACACTGTTTTCTTCAGGTTAAATAAAATAGAAATGCCGTCCATCGCAGACTCTCTACCATCTTTTGAAATCCTGCCAAAATTAAGTAAAATTTAAACGAAGAAAGTCCACAATACTAGGCTTTGTGCCGGACCTTTCGATGCTTGCGGCGAAGTAATTTAGTCCTGAAGAAGCCCTGTATGCCAGGGCGAAATATTGACAACATTTATATCTATAAAATATTTAATATATCTACGTTTCTTCTGTGTGTGTCGTTTTGCGTTGTTCCTGTCTCGCTAAAAAATAAGTAACCTTCCTAACCTATCTGACTATGATACAGATGAGAACATTAACTCTCACATTACTGCAGAATATGCCTCTATAAAAGATATTGCTTATATGGAGTTGTCAGATAAAGATTTTGCACTTTTTCATATCAATATTAGAAGCCACTCTCTTCATTTTGATGAATTTCATGCTTTACTCTTTAGTCTTAGTATTAACTTTCAGGTTATTGGACTATCTGAAATCTCTGATCACCTTCCTCAATTTACTGTTCTGTACAACAAATCCCCTGAGTATAAAACCTCATCCTTTTTTTTATATATATCAAATAAAATTACTTAAATCAAATACAACTACTGTGCCACTCATTGCAGGAAAGAACACAAAGTCAGCGAGTCCCGACAATGAGTGACACTTACAATTATCTAAGAAATAAACCAAAAAGAAAATTACACAAAACATTACAAGACAAATGCAAGATAAAAAGAAAAGCCTGGCCGCTGTGCAGAAGAGAGGCTATCTGATAAAGTAGCCGACCAGCCGCCAGTCCAACACTCTAGGTCAGACAGGCAAGCAAGCAGGCCACTCTGCAAACAACCTCTTTTATTCAAAACGTTTGGAATTTTCAATATATTGGATGGTGGCTTCTATTATCATTCTATTATCTATGACTGAAAGGGAAGGGCTACCATACAACATTAGATGACATAGTTCTTTGGGATCTAGATTCCAAAATTTTACCTCATCCTTTTATGTCTACAAAAACTTAAACGAGGAAAATTTCATTTCGCACTATAAAGATGTTGAACGTTCATACTTGAATGACAAAGAGATTGACATAAATAAAAAATTTCAAACCTTCTTGCATAAACTTCACAATCTTGAAGCTGTGATTAATACAATAAAATCCAATCATTTACTGTTCTCATTGACAATAACACATAACCGCTAATCCATTTAGGAATGTTTCCTCTGCTCAACTAGAGATCTTTATCAAAAATATTGAACACGGAATCAAATACAATGGAATGGAATAAATGGAGGAACATATACAAATTGTGTTGGGTGGCGTTTAATCTATGGTTCAACAACAAGAAATGGAGAAAACACTATGAAATTAATAACCCAATTGTTAAAAAAGGTCTTCTTTTTTCGCAAAATCTTATATTTAGCCTTTTTTTATTTTTTACTCAAAACCCCAGGGTATTCACTGAATGCCTTGAATACCCAGGCGTTACGCCACTGATTACTAATATATATACTGTTAGCCATAGATGGACATGTTATAAGTGAAGTCATTGGGCTGGCTCTTTATTGTTGCAGAGGAGATCGAACCAACTATTCAGTCAGCAGTAGACTGTTTTAGAAACAACAATCCTATTTGGGATAATACAAAAGTCATCATCACTGACGAAAACTTTAATGAACAAAAAGTATAAGAAAGAAGCTTTCTATTGACATCAATGTAGATATGCCTTCTACCATGTACTGAGGTCAATAACACGAGAGATTACCATGGAAAAGATGGGTATTACGTCAGATGAAAGGACAAGGTGTCTTGAGATATTCTCCAAAATCATTTACTCACAGTCTTTGTAACAAATATGAGAAATATGTTGGTGTGCTGAAGGACACAAAAATAAACTCAGAGATTCCCTGATTCTAATTTGGGAGAGACCACGGGAAACAGATTGAAGTGTACAAGTTTTAGTTGTTCTTAGCTCTCTGAGAAATGAAATAAATCGTAGCCGTTCAATGTCACCTGCTCGGCGTTCACCCTCTCTCCCATTCCTGAGTGACGAGTTAAAGCAGTATGCAGACTTTGTGACTTTATATGATTTGAAAATGATTGAGAAACAAGCAGAGTTGTCTGCTAAGGTAAGCAATGTAACAGAAGCCTTGCCAGAAAATAAGTTGGTAGTATCTGGGAGAAAGAATTCTCATTCCATTTCATCTACAGACGAGTGTCAGGGGCAGATCCAGACTACATGAGCCGTAGTCAGATTTTCAGACATAGCATTTTTTATTTCTTGATAAAAAGTCTATGCTTATTTCATAATAATATTTATTTCTTTGTTTTGTTCCCTGGAACCTTATTTCTAAAGAAGATCTATTTCTTTTTTAAACAAAAACTCCGCATAGTTGTTTTAGGGAACGGGGCAGACAAAATCGTCTTTTGAATTGGCTGTGGGGGAGCCTTACAGCACTAGCGGTGCAAAAAGAGCGGTAGCCTATAGTGAAAAAAGATCCTAGAGATATACCTTAGCCAATCCTTTGGACACTTATAAACACGCATTCTGGGTATTTCGGCCTTGCCTGCTCAAGGCCTTATGAAATTGAAAGCAAAGGAAGACATAGAAAGTATGGTTGTTATTTTCGAAGCTACTTCCTGATTTATTTTCATTTTTAAAGTAATTTTTTTAATCACATACCCTCTCTTTGATGAGAATGATTTCACGAGGGTGCACGTTGTTTTTAAAAGAAACTCAAGTTGTTTGCCAGTACTGAAAGTTTCTCAAAATTTTCAAATTATCGCATTTTTAGTACACGGAGTTTTTATCAAGTTCTTCACGCGATTTTCCGTGCATTTTTCGTAACAATCCTCATGTTTACAACCTTGTGCAAAAAGAACATTTCAAAACTAGGTTTTTTTGAAGCTCGTTCATATTGTTTAGACATCACTCAAGTCCCATACAAGTTGTAATATGATACAGAAGTAAGTGGAAATTACGTAAAATTATGTTTAAGATTCTTTTGTTAAAATAACTAGTTTCTTGAGGTATATTTTCCCAGTATTGGAGTTTCTTAAAGTTTTGACCATTCAAGAGTCTGGCTTTCTTATTATGAGTTTCTTATAAAAGAATATGTGTACGATACGAGGAGGAATCTGGCAGTGTGTTATCTGAATGGTGGCAGTGCTTCTTATTTACTCTTTTGGGGGAGGGAATAATTAAATTCGATTGATATTTAGTCCTCTTTTCAACAATAGAAATCGTTAGAAATTTTAACAACAGTTTCCTGTACACTCAAGTCTCCACGTTCCGCAAGATTGCAGTTTAGATCCCTCTGCAGTAAGGCAGTCCAAAAGACAAATCAACTAACTAGGGAGGTGATAGTGTAGATTATTCTCACTCGGGAGATCACTCCAGATAAAAAAGGAAAGAGATTCCCTAACACTCAGGAGAGAGACTAAGTGTAAAAGCACAAGCATGCCAGGTTTCATTCTTCTTGCAACAAGCTCTCCGGCAAGATACTTCACGATTTTTGGCCTAAGCTCTCACATCTCCAGCGTGCTCGCCTCTCTGCTTCTACCCCTACCCCCCCCCCCCCCAACCAGCATTGAAATGAATTGAGAAACATTATAAGCTTGCAGTTGCAGCATTGAAATAAATTGAGAAATATTATGAAGCATGCAATAGCAGCATTGAAATGAATTGAGAAACACTATAAGCTTGCAGTAGCAGCATTGAAATAAATAAAGAAATATTATGAAGCATGCAATAGCAGCATTGAAATGAATTGAGAAATATCATGAAGCATGCATAGCAGTAATAAAATGAATGGAGAAATATAGCCAGAAATATCGGAAACATAATGAAACGAACACATAGATTACTTAAGCTTTTCGTCTGACACTCAACAGAGTAATACGTCAGAAAGAGAACGAAACAGAAACCTAACTGATGTATACACCGTATTACTCTGTTGTATGTATGTATGTATGTATAAAATTCTTTAACGTGAATTACAGAGCTAAGTTAAAAACTTGTTTACAGCCTGGTTCACAAATTAAAATGCAGTAAAATAAAATTAAAAGATAAAATTCAAAAAATGTACAAGATTAAAAGTTCATAAAAGGCAAAAAAGTTATTATCTCAATGGAATGACCTTTCATATTTCACGTTAGAGTCAGATTCAATTTTACCCATAAAGTATGCTTTGCACTTCAGCTTAAAATCCTCAATAGAGTTAACGCGACGTAACGATGTAGGTAACAAGTTCCAAATCTTTGCTCCATAGTATCGAAATGATTTCAAATAAGTATTCCCAGATCCTTTTACTTTGAATAAATCACCATTTACGGCAGCTCTTGTTTGATGTTCATGAATTTCAGTGTTTTTAGTGAACATTTCAGATAAATAAGGTGGTGCTATATTGCTATTGACTTTGTAAAGAAGGAGGCTTATGTTATACTCGATGCGCTTGTGTAATGGTAGCCAATTCAGTTGGATGAATAATGGCTTTCTTTGGGTTCTCCTGCCACAACCGAAAATGATGCGCGCACATTGTTTCTGGTGTTTCAGCAACATGTCAAGTTGGCCGCACTTCAAATTATACAGGATGGGTGAACAATAATTCAGATGACTAAGGACAAAAGGAGTTGGCAAGCAGGATCAAACTTTCTTTGGGGAGGTACACACTTACACGTCTCATTATTTGTAAGCCATAGTTGATCTTTCTGCACATATCTTTTAGGTGTAGGGAAAAGTCCAAGTGCTGATCAAGAGTGAATCCGAGACACTTGTAACTTGTCACATATTCAATATCAACATCATTCAGCGACAAAGGAAATTTTTCCTCAAAAGGTGTAGCTTGTGACGGCTTACTAAAAATGATGACTTTTGTTTTCTTCGGATGGGGCACTAGATGATTCCTTGACGAGTACAAGCAGATACTGTTTGAATCCTCTTGGATAGTAGATATAATGACTTGGTGTGAGGAGCCATGCGATAGCACTGTGGTGTCATCAGCTAACATTATTGTCTCAGATTCAATTAGTGAAGGCAAGTCATTTACATAAAGTAAAAACAACAGTGGACCGAGGATCGAGCCCTGGGGAACGCCAGTTGTTATTGTAGCCGGTTCAGAGAGTTTGCCATCGAAATCCACTACCTGCGTTCTGCTCTCAAGATATGATTTGAACCAACTTAGCAGCTGTTCATCAGGACTTAAAGCTTTGATTTTGGCTAACATAATGGTATGGTTCACAGTATCAAATGCCTTGCGAAGATCCAGGAAGAGGGCTCCTGTAAGTAAGCTATTATCCATATCCGTATAAATGGTGTTTATAAGATGTAGGAGAGTTGTAGTAGTTGAATGTATACGTCGGAATCCAGACTGAAATTTGTGTAGCAGGCCTTCCTTCGTCAGGAACGAATACATATGGTTGAATGCAGCTCTCTCAATTATTCTGCTTAGGCAGCATAACACTGATACCGGCCTATAGTTATCGATATTATGTATGTCTCCAGACTTGAAAATAGGAACAACTCTTGCTTTTTTCCAAATGTTAGGAAAGCAACCAGGTCTGAAGGAAAAGTTAATGATTCCTGAAAGACTCTGAACAAATGCCGCTGATTTACAGAAGATTTTGATGGTTTTGACAGATAGCTCATCAAGACCGATTCCTTTAGAATTGTTCAACTTTGAAATGATCTTGGAAACACTTTTTGGAGTGGCAGATGGGATATTCAACTTATTTTCAGTTAACACTGGCACATTATCTACTGACGGAGGTTCAAGATGCAATGTAATTTTAAATGCAACTGTTGTGAAGAACTTGTTGAAGGAGTTAGCTATGTCACTGGGGGACCAGTAGGTATTACCTTCGAAATTGATTTTGGTTGGAATCTTGACACGCTTGGAGGGCAGCAGCTTTTTCAACACCTTCCACATTTTCTTGAGATTGTCCTCCACACTATTAACAGCATCAACAAAGTATTCCCTTTTAGATTTTCTAATGACTTCTGTTGTATGATTTCTCACTTTTTTATAAAAACTCCATGTAAGTTCTGATCTGTTTTTGAGAAACAATTGTAGGGCATATGTCTTTTTCCTGATGTGTTCAATGACCCGACTTGTAACCCAGGGGTAGGAATCGCGTTTTATTCTTTTTTGTCTTTTAGGTGCGTGCCAGTCGAGCAGTTGGGTGATGAGTTGGTAAAATATGTCAACTTTATCATCAATATCATCAAATATATCCACCAATTCCCAGGGGGCTGCATTAATGTCTTCCAAACATTTTTCCTCATTAAAAGCCTTGAAGTCGCGATAATTATGTAGTAGATGCTCGTGTTTGGAATGATTAGGTTTATGTGCTGATCTCGACAGGAATGTTCCAAAATAATCACTTATTCCAATCGGAACCACGCCTGATGAAACGACAAAAGAAAGTTGTCGTCAGATTGTTGTTGAGTGTCAGATGAAAAGCTTGAGTAATCTATGTGTTTGTTTCATTATGTTTCCGATATTTCTGGCTATACTGAAGTTCTGTACCATCCAACGACTGAATGGAGAAATGTTCTAAAGCATGCAATAGCAGCAATGAAATGAGCCAAACACAAGGCACCAAAACAAGCCCCCCCACGCAATTTTATAAAATCTTTATTTGTGCCGCAAAAAGACCAAAATCCTCCAAATGGTAACTTCTATATACCATACAGCTTTTCCTGCCTAGTCACTTGGGGGTTCTTCTCATAACCTGCATTTGGTCTGAGGACTGGGTCCCGGGTGGCTAGGTGGCAGGACCTCCTCCCCTTTAATGCTTATTAACACCCTCCAGGCAGTTATTTTTATCTTTAACCACAATTACTACCTTACAGGCAAAACACAAGCTTTTGTTATTTACAAGGGTGAAACATGAATATACATTTAAAAAAAAGAGTAACCGAGAGGGGGCCTCCCATCTTGCCATCCCGGAATCCCCCTTTCAGAACTTTATTTCGCATAACTTGGACATCCTAAGAAGACTCTCATGCACATAGGTGATAACAGGTTTCCCTTTGCAAGAGGGGTCAAGTGTTAATTTGGTATAAAAATACACACTTTTAAAACAATCAGCTTTTCAAGAACAGAAATCAGCAAGAAACACTAACAATATAGTTTGTAGTCAACACTTCCCTCTTATTTCAAATTCTCTGAAATCTGGCGTTGCAGTACACAGTCATATGTAAAATATTCTTTCTCATGCTCATTTTTGACCCATATCATATTAGTTTCAAATAAGATAAGAGGTTGGTATTTTAATTGGAACTTTGTTAAAAATATAAAAACTATATAAAACATGAAGGTCATATGATCTACTTGCCCTCTAATACCAAAAATACCAAGCTCCTACTTGAGTAATGGAGAGGTCATTTATCATATATAATCATATGCTGCTACCCGATTGCCTTTTTCCTATGTTCTCCCACATTCTCAGTCAGATTTCGCAATATCTTTGAAGCACCCCATATCTTTCAGGATTGGAAGAGGGGCGGCAAATCCAGTGAAAATAGGGAACTATTCTCACTGGGGAGATCACCCCAGATAACAAAGGAAAGATATTCCCTAACTCCCAGAAGACCAAGTATAAAAGCACAAGCATGCCAGGTTTCATTCTTCTAGCAACAAGCTCTCCGGCAAGATACCTAAAGATCCCTTCCTCCTTCCCAATTTCTGCTCGCGAGCGCAGGCTAGATCCCTCGTCCACCTCTCCTACGCTAAGAGTACATATCAATAATCAATATTCACATTCTTCTCACTGTCCTTTATGTTGTCTTTAATTTATGTTTAAGCTAGCTGGTTATCACAGACCAGTGAGACGGTATCTCAATAATGCTAGCAAAGAACGGACTTTGAATACATGCCAACAAGGATGACCTATTTTTTCATGAAATTACAACCACACTCAGGGGGCGGATCCAGGAAAAATTCTGACTACAGCTCAAATGGTAAAAGTAAAAATGGGCGTGGCCCAAGAGGCACTAGGAGCATGCTGAAGGCACTTGAAATTTTGGCAATTGTGAGGCCTTTTAAATCGCTCTACTCATGCTATACCAACAATGTAACAATCAAGACAGTAATATAGCTGAATCAAGGCAAAAACGCGGATAAGAAAAGACATTTTGATTTTGATGACCATCCAGTTGAATAAGCGAAAAAACAACAGCACACCAATCAGGAATTCGACAATCCATGGTTACATTTCGTTTAACTACTATTAGTTACGACATAAGGCCAAGTTAAAGATAAAGTACGTTTCGACCCTGGCTCGAGTCATCTTCTGCAAATGAAAATAAGTGCAGCTGAAGATTTAAGTGTACCTCAAAATTGCAATGGCCATACTTTTAGAGCAGGGAGAAAACATGATAGATAAGAACGGTTTCCTCTTAGAAACAATTGCCAGAACAGGAAATTACTGCACGGAAAGTTAGTCAAGGCAGACACATTTGAAGAAAACTGCAAGAAAAACTAAATTGGTAAAAATCTACCTTATAACTTTTAAAGCTATTTGAAAAAGGCCATTATTTCTATCTTTACCGTTAACAACTCGAGAAGCTTTGACAAATGAAGTTTCTGTTTGTCATTTAATGGCACTGATTATTGAAATGTAATTTTAAATTTGGTTACGTTATATATTCAAAGTTATCTTATTAGAACATACCTTTGACGTCTTCACTTACTGTACAAACTTCCCGTTGAATCTGATTGCCTGCCAAATCTCGACTTTATACCAACGAGAAATAAAATTCATTTGCCAACGAACCACTTGCATGTGCAGGCTGGTAGTCGTCTACATTTTCCTGGCCAAGGGTATCACTGCCACTCTCTGAATCATAGACATTATTTTCATGATCGGACGAGTTGCTTTCCTCCCTTGAAAATGGCACCAAGTTGGAAGCATCTTCTATTACCTTATCATGGCAATCTTCAGAAGGTAAGCCTATTGCAACTCGTTGAACTGGAAGTGCACTGTCATAGCAGGGACATCTTTCAGGGACCCTGCCATAGCCATTGTTGTTTCTTGGCGGCCAGAGCGTTGACCTACTGCCCTCCCATAAACGTTGCAGAAGTCTATCAATCGCTGACAGTCATCTTCACTCAAGTCTTTGACAGGCAGAGGCTTTAAAGTAGGCATGTCTTCTAAGCTAATGTTAGCTTCAGGCAAAGGATACCAACTGTTTGGATGGGTGAAGTAGTGAACACTCCGCGTTGATAATTTCTTGATGGTTTCCTTAATGCAATTTCCGAATGATCTGCAATATTGAAGCATGGATATAACATCACTTTTGAAATGGGTTGTGGCATGGGAGAGCTCGACATCTAATGTCATGCAACTCAACAGGTCAGTTTTAGAGTAACCATACTTCTCGGTGGTCTTGACAAGACGCTCGAGTCCCCATTCAATCAATCGCACAGAGTCTACTGTTTTAGCAGCGACATTTCCTTGGGGGCGATTGAGTTTCTTTGGTAAACTAGTTGCACCCATATCATTATATATATTGCGCTCATTATCTTCTAAAAGCTTGCAGCAATGGTTAACCATCGTTACAGCCGCTCTTGAATCATAAGATTGAAACGTCTTTCCCTTTTCATGGACTGAGAAGGCCTTGTACAAACAACCCACTGCATCCAAGAACGCAACAGTATTCTTAATCGGGGAGATAATATTCACAGTTCCAGACATGGCATCTGTTAAATAAATAACGTTGTCAAACTCAACCGCTATTCCAAGAGGCTGCCTAAAACTACAATCCGACAAAGGCCCATCCACACTACTTTCATTTCCGTTCCCTGCAAATGCATGAATGCTTGCACTGTCTTGGTTGAATATAAATAATTTCCGATTTATTGGATCGCTGAACAACACATTTAGACCCATTTTCTTTACCTGGTAGGGGTAGAAATTATCTTTTTCGTTATTAACAACCACTGCAGATGTTTGTGGATGTTCTAGATCCAAGTTTTTAATGCCATCTGCTGTAACAAAAAACAGAAGCTTGTCGACAATTGCTATACTAGAAACGCTTTTGCAAGGCATCTCATACGAATAAATCTTTCGAATAGTTCTACGCTAAGGAAAAATTGCTAAGCAGCAGCGTTTAAATAACAGAATAAACTGCTTTCTGCTAATCAAGATGCAGAAAACCCGTTAACCGTTCGCTTAAACTCCTCTTTTCCGCAAACGTGGAGCATTGAAAAAACCGTATTCCGCACTAATTTCCTTTCAAATACCATATTCCGTGTCCAAAATATGCCCAAATCCGCCTAACCGCCATACTATAATAGAACCCCTTACTTCTGTGGCATGTGAGGACGCAATGAAGATATTCACTGCAAGAATGGGGTAGATGCAGTCATTGGTTCATTCATGGCAAGCAGGAGATTGTGAACTTGAAAATTGTGTTCGAGTGAACATTGTATATGTGTAGAAGTTGGCGAAAGAGAACAGGTTCAGATTAATGATGTAACTTGTAATAATGAGCAAGCCAAGAGTAATAGTCAGGGATCATCTCAGTCCAAAGATTGCTTCAGTGAAATAGATGTTGATAACGACAAGATCCAGAGTGGATATATTAAAATGCCAACATAGATGTTGAAGCGAGGCAGGCCAAAAGGTGCCAAATTAACAGTTATTGGAAGGGTTAAAAAAAGGAAAAAAAATGAAAAATAACACCTGGATGCGTAAACAAGACTAAGCAAGGCAAAATACCAGTAACATACTGTGAATCAGAGTCTTGTTTTTGAATCATTGTGCTCTGGCTTTATTTTCCATTTTCTCTTAATTTTTGCAAGAATCTCTTATTACCACAGCAGCAAGTTAAGCATTCTTTTTTTCAAATTTTAAAAGGTAAAATACAGTATAGAAATCATCCCATTCTCCAAGCTATGGTCAATGGAAAAGGAAAAGTTATCCTTGAATGCTTTGTAAGCCTACCAGTTGCAAAGGAAGCTCTCGATGGTACATTCATTGCTGATGGACAGATACAGAGAGATGGGTGCAAAATTGGCAATTTGATAAAAGATGAAGATTTTGTTGACGTATTCCCTGTAGAGCGATATTTCTCAGCAAAAGCTTTGAACAGTATCATAAAGAGAGTTGATGAAATGATGATAGTTGATGAAATGGAAAGGAAATGCAAATGATTTGCTCAGGTTGCAGTAAGTCTGTGCAGGAAATCTAAGAAAGCATCTTACCAGTGGCGTTCTGTCCGGGTATTCAGGGTATTCAGAGAATACCCTAGCGTTTCCACACAAAAAATAATTTTTATGCTTATAATTCTTATTAATTTCTTATGCAGATCATTTTATTTTATAGATATAACAAAACATATATTGCTTTTCATTCTGTTAAAAACCATATTCATAAAATTTATGAAGTCATTGCCATCAAATAAGTTTTTTTACGCGCTCACAAACCCATCTCGTCTTCTCATGTTGTGCAGTTACTCTGCAAACAAAGGGCTTTAGGTTACGGCTAGTAGGCGGCGTTTGATTGTTCGTAATTGTCTGTTTGTCTGTTTGACAATCTATTGCGGTTGATATTGCGGCACCAGTGGTATATTTGTTGACCTCACCCTTACAACCTGCTTTTAGAACGGGCAGATACTTTTCTAACCTTTTGACCTATGTTCCACAAAGGGAACCTTGAAGCAGCTTTAGCCAATCAAAATCCATGTTGGCGAAATCACTGAAGCGGATAGTCCTATAGGTTCCCACTAGCAAAAGACGCACATTAAGATCCTGGGTCCATCATCTCGAATTTGGTTTTTGAAATTGGCGCAGTAAGACCCGTACACGCAATCTCCCTTCCTTTGTTCTTAAATTCTTACGCTGTGTTGGTAAACACCTTCAAGTTCACGAGGCGCGTTTTCCATATCGTTTTAATGACATAAACAAATCAAATAAAGGGAAAAAACAAATTTGTCAAAAAGTCTTAGCAAGAAGAAGGGAAACTCTTAGAATCATAATGTTGCTGTTGCAAAAGACAGAAAGCAACTAGGCTGAAGTTAAGTAAAGAATATTTTATATCTTACTCTTGTTGTTGCAAGCTTTATGGGCCTATAAGGCCACACTGAGAAGCCTGAAATCTTCTCACTCTTTGTTGAAGCATGCATTCTACAGGTGATAGTTACTAATTTGTGGTTTTATCAGAATATCGTGTCTTATGTTTAGATTGTCCTTATAGTATCAATCTGATGTGTTTTGGTTTGTGTTATGGATATTTATCCTACTTTTTGTGTGATATTATAGTGTTATTATGTTTTAAATGAAGTTTTATTTGCGTAAATTTACTACTCCTAATTTTGTAACACTTAAGCTAAAGTAAAGCAGCAAAAAATACAAATTTGAAATTCATTAAATTTTATGAGGGCATAGCCCAGTCCTTGTTAGAATTTTTTGGTGTGCTCAGAAAATTTATCCACAGAATACCCTGTCTTTGAACTCACGGAATGCCACTGTGTCTTATATTTTCCATTTTGGCTGTGTTCAGATATCAAAGAAGCTAAAGGCTAAGTACTCGTACTGCCGGAATTGTAAGGGCGAATATCACTTATCCATCAATTTTTCATTGTAACAAAAATATCCGTAATCCTGCTGTGTTGCACTCCTCAAACTGTTCTATTGCGTCATTGACGTCGTCCATTTTTATCCATATGTTTCCATGTTTCTTTAATTTACACATGGATTAATCAGGTCTTTTTTAGTATGATCTGCAAACAAATATTGAAAATAAAACCTATAATACAAATACTCCCGAGATGTTGGATTCAACACGAATTAATTTAAAATCTATTTCTGTTTATCACGTAGTCAGCAAATGAATCAAAATTATTTCATTGTTTTTCACCCTAAACCTTATTATAATCACATCAGTCTTACATTCGTTATAGTTGTGTGGATAATGCTGAAGAAATTTTATAAATTGACATTAACCTAGTTTAGGACAAACGGTATATTCGAGATTACTGTAGCTATTGTGTAGCTAGTTGGGTAATATATAATTATAGATAGAAATTTTTGTAGCTAAGCTGGCAAAGGGGTCATTTTTATGTTGGGGGAACGTATGTTACAAAAGTGCAATACAAACTTGAGGAACACCTTTATTGCTATTCATGAATATGAAACTTTTAATATTCTGGAAGTTCTAGTCTAATCGCTAATTACTAACTTGTGCTCTTATAGATCACTATTAAAAGCTTCTAAATATTTAATTCTTTTCAGTACAAGTGTATAATATGTAGCCTAGAGTAAAGAGTTCTATTTTACTTATTTGATCTTGACTTTCATGGATTTGGTGTTAAGGCTCAAAAACAATTCAGGAAGAAGCATTTTTACACCAAAACCAATTGCTTGTCTGTTTGTTGTATTTCATGAAATAAACTTTTGATGTTGAGTTTTAATATGTTTAGATGACAAGTTTTAATGAGTTTTAATACATTGAATTAATACATTTTAAATTAAACAAATCGCTTTTTGTGACCTTTTTCACTACTCACTCCCGTCCAGAAATTTCTTAATTAGAATTCCCCAAAAAGGTCAGGAATTTCGCTTCCCAATCACCAAGAATTGTCAAAGAAATCTGAGGCATAAACTTCCTCAAACAACTTGAAGTAGAAACTCAGCTGCTATGTAATATACGGTATTAAAGTCGCGTCCTGGAGTTTTACCATTTGCCGTTTCTAACGCTGTCAATTGATCTGCATTTGTGTAATAGACTGCCGCTCATTTAATATTCACTTAGACCTGACCGGCTGCTGGTCAAATAGTCACTGCGCTTGAAGACTGAGGACTGACTGAAAATAGTAACGTTGAGAGGGAACAGTCTTTCTTAACCAAAAATAGGACGAATTGTTGGATTCCATCATTCCACAGCACAACGAATTTGAAAAAAACTTGCAGAAACTGGCTCCGTGAAGAAACAACCTAGAGTTAGGCATACAAAAAAGTGCAAGAAAGAGGGGAACTGTACATGTGCAATGTTGCAAGAAAGTTCAGTCCTTTGAAAATAATAAGAGAGGCAGTACAAAAGCTTTTGACCATAACCCTCAGCAAAAGCTATTGGTTAGAAGAACGCTCTGACTAGTGTCGTTTTTGGCTGCGAAATAACTGCAGAACATTCAATGTTTGGCGAAAATCAAGTCAAACCCGGAATCAAGCATTTTTCCAGCAGATGTTTCGCAATCCTGTGCCCGCTATGTTTTTGGGGTGCATTAGGCCTAGTGGGACGGGTCAACTTGTACGATGTGAGGGTACAGTATATGCGGTGAAAGTACATTGCCATTCTGCTCAAAAATCCTTACCAACGGACATTTTCGAATTTTGAGGAAGTAGATAAGCAATTCATTTTCCAGCAAGACAACGCACCATAGGCCAAAAAAATCAAAATCTTCATGAAACTTCGAAAGATTCCTATGCTGCAATTGCCATTGTTTCAGGATTTTTAAAGGAATGGTCGCGATTTCCTTATAATTTCATTCACAAACTTTATGCATCAATACCAAGTAGTTTACAAGCTGTGATCTCACAATGTTGTTATCCAAGTAAATATTAGATTTCAAACGGTTTCTTATTGTTTAAAATTGTTTAAATGAGAATTTGATATTATTTCTTTTGTCTAATTATGACCTCAAATGTGATCCGTGAATTTTAAATTTCCATATTAAAAGGAGCTAACGCCATATCCGCCATTTTCTTTTGTTGCCTTGAGCAATTATTTCAATAGCCTAGTGTAAATCTGATTCAAAAATGGACTTGACAGCTGTTCCTTACGGTAGCCAACAAGTGTATACCAAATTCAAATTGCCAAATTCAGATTTAGCACACCAAACTCGACTTGCTTACACATCAAGTTTGAACTCACCACACTGCATTCAAATTCAACACACCAAACTCGAATTGTTAACATATCAAATTTGAATTTACCACAGCAAATTCAAAATTCACCAAACCAAAGTCAAATTAACAACACCAAATTCAAATTGTTCACACCAATGCAAATTCATCACACGGACTGAATTCACGACGCAGCCTCCTTGATTGCTCTTCATCATCTTTTATCCATATGTTGCACGTATACTACGTCAAGAATATGGCCCAGTTCTGTCTGTATTTTTGTGGCGAGAAAATAACTGAACAAAATTTTGTTCGAGATGCCGAAAAGCAAATGCAATAATGGTATGTACTACTCGCTTTTTTTTAATAAGGAATCTTTTACAAGGAACCTACATGTCGAAATTTGAAAAACTTAAGGAACCTCTACTACTAAAGGTCAAATTGCTAAGGAACTTTAAAATTTTGAATATAAACATCTTTCCATGATATTTATAATCAGAAAGCCGGCTTTATTGACTTGCACTCACTTCATACCCAGTTGTTCTTTGTTGTGAATTCACACTTTGTGTATTTTTACTAACATTATGTATCTGTCAATGTTTTGGCTGATGTCGCACGTAATTGGAAGAGGCATTGTTTCTAGAATCAGTAGAGAGTGCTCATTTTAGTGTGAGTAGGTTGGCTGTTGGGTACAGTGGTTAAGAAATGGGAGACAGGAAAAAGCAGTTAACGTTATTTCAGTTTGGTTTTTCTAAGTAGACACCTCATCAAAGCGAACTACACGAGGTCCAAGGCCCATCGTTTGTTGAAGATAATGTTAGTGCACATCGTTGTGATGCATGCAGGAAGCATTTTAAAAGTAAGTCTGAACTTATAATGCACTTGTCTTGGTGTGCTTTGAAGAAGAACTTTGATGAAATGCCATCCATCTTGAAAAGTGACGTCGAGGCTGATAAACCCCAAAAAGAACTAGCTGCTGTTTTGTTGTGAATGAGGAGAGTATTGACATTGGAGAAACTGTGGATGAAAGTCAGGAAACAGAGGAAAGTGCTAGAGGGTCTGAGGGAGGAGAAAGCATTAAGCAACATCGAGAAAAGAAGAATAGAAAAATCATTGGAGAATGAATTCAAGTTGAAGGTGATTGAAGAAGTCAAAAGAAGCAAAAGGAATGACGCTGCATTCAAATACAAAATATCCAAATCGATGGTATCGACCTGTATAAAGAATGAGGACACAATAACCAATGCAGCAGTCCATAAACATAAGAAATTGATGAAAAAAAATACGACCAAGTATAAGGAATGGAAAGTTTACCTTAAGCTTTATGAAAAGTTTCTACAAGCAAGGTCTAAGGGCATGAGAATTTCTTTTGCATGGCTCTACGCAAAGGCTAGAAGGATTACCACACAACATGACCAAAGTTCCGAGCCAGAAATAATACCATAATCTTCAGTGTTCAACTTTATCAAGCAATACAAAGCTTTCTGCTAAGCCTGATTGGTTGGCAAACAACTTTGCGCAAGGGCCTAATCAAAGCAGGAAGCACAAAGCCTTCTAATGACAGCAAGTAGGGGACATCCGACCCTGTAGACGCTTCAACGTCAACCAAGTCCCAATGCCGTTCGCAATCTTTGTAAAAATACATACAAACAACACTTTCCACGTGGGGAACAGAAACAGAGAAGCCACAGAACCTGGGTCAGGTAAACTGTTTTTTGCTTTTTGCTTTATAATTCTATGTACCTGGACTCGACCTTTTTAAACAAGGTATTTCAAACCCTGCAAATGACTTCACTGTTTTTTTTAAGTTCGTTTTCAGCACACTTGGACCTAGGCATGATGAGTGGCAAGGTACGTTGCAAATCTTCTTTGCGCCCAAAGGACCGCCAGTATATTGAAATCATCTCTTGGGGAACGGGAAAACGAATCAGTAAAGATGAAGTACAGGCATACCACCTAGACGTGGATGCTTACTGGCAAGTGAACGCCTGGGCAGATACCGATTTCAGCGTCGACTGGGTGAAGGGAACCATGAAGTCAGCTGTGGAAAATTCCACCGAAACAATTGAAAACGAGGAATTTGTTCTTTTCTGCAACAACCTTAGAGCCCAAACAAATGATCTGTTTCTAAATGAAGTAAGAAAATCCACTGGCGTTGTTTGGTTTGGCTTGGCCGGGGGCAACAGACATCTGGAAAACAATCGATTGTGGCTTTGGTAACATACTGAAGTCATTCACACATTGGTCTAAACCCTCTAACACAGGGGTGGGCAACCTTTTTAGAGAGTGGGCCGGGTTCATGTGGGAGAATACTGAAGGGGGCCAAAGCGTCCCAAAGGCGAGCAGAGGGAGGGGAGCGGAAGCGGAGCAAGGATGCGGAACGAGGAGCAGAAAGAAAGCAAGGAGCGGAAGCGGATGGGAGCGAGGGGTACTCCCCGTGAAAATTTTGGTAGCTTTACCCTCTAGATTGGCTAGAAATGCTATCAAAATGGAATAAAAATATAAATCATGTTTAACAAATATTAAGCAGATGTCTCTGAAAACAACAATCATAATGATGATTAGCTACAAATTTCTAATGTGATATCTGGCATTGCTTTCTTTTAACAAGTTTATTAATGTCAGCTGTAATGGAAGAATGGAAAATTCTGAACTGATTTTTTAAACTAGGGTCTGATAGTGTAGCCCTGTATTTTGATTTAACATACTTCATTTTGGAAAAAAATTGTTCACAACGGTAAGTGCTGCCGAAGTAACTGACGCATTTTCTTGCCAATTCTTTTATGTTTGTTAGACCCTCTTTCTTTGCTAAATACATCTGATAGAAGCGGAGCAAGTTGACTTCTGAATGGGCATTTTTAAGCTCAAAATTGCTTTGCATGTCAAGAAGTTCGAGTTGAAGTGTACTTGAATAGTCGTTTATGTTTACTCTGAACGGATCAGCAAATAATTGAAATCGGCTTTGGTTCAACCTAAAAGCTTGAAATCGGGATTCAAATTCTGTTTTTTTTTCAAATTCAAATTTTATTTTTTGGTCTCGCGGGCCACAAAAATTCTCCTCGCGGGCCGTAGGTTGCCCACCCCTGCGAAAATGTGCATCTTTGGCTTGGAAACAGTGATGAAAGGCAGCAAGAAATTCTTATCACACATTGGGTTTGTGAGACGTACAATAGGTTTTCCAGTGAGAGCTATGCCCCATCAAGGTACCAATGCTTCGAGAAGACAGGCTGCTTGATAACGGCTGATGGGTTGGAGGACGAGAAGATTAAGCCTGAAGGTTTAATTGGGTACTTGATACCACCACCACCACTGCCTGTGACTGGCCCTGATAATCCACTGGCAGGAAAAATACTAGAAGCCTTGGCAGCTTGCGAGGAAGACATAAACAATGAAGAAGAGGAAAAGAATGAGCCTGATGAACTCTAGAGCAAAAGAATCAACGATGTAAAAGATCTATGAGACTATGAGTCGATGAACATGCGTTCATCAATTGAAAAATACGCGCATTCTACGAGGAATGGCATACTGCACAAGTGAAGTGGTTTAACACAATGCTGGGAGGACTATATTGTGTCAGACAATATCAATGGCTTTGACATGCAACTGCTTTGATGGCTCTTGTTAACTTTTACGTACTTTATTAACTGTCTTTGTCTTATAACATGTTTCCTTATCACAAGTTTATCACAAAATGTTGAATCTAGATGTTTTTGTGCGTTGGTACTTATTCTTATCTACTAAATGAGCACTTAAAATTAAGGAACTTTTAGAACTACAAAGTGGTCAAAAGAGGTCTCAAAATAAGGAACTTAAAGAACTAGGTCCTGAGCTAGGTTTCTTATAAAAAAAACTGTTTATGTTAAATGTTTTGTGTGCCCCTTCTTCGGTTGATTTTTAGGCCTTTATATAGAACATAAAGTTTAGGCTCAGGCCTACCCTAGTCCCTAGCCTGGGCCCCAAAGAACTCTGCTGCGCTTGCATGCTTAATTGTAGTAGTGTTGAATTAGAAGGGGTTGGAAATTCTTAAGGATCTTATAAAGAGGGTGGTCCCAATGAAATGAGACAACCTGCAGGGAAACCAAAAATAAACCCTTAGGTTGATGTGATTCGATTGAGACATTTTCAATAAGCTGAATCTTTCCTTGAGATTTTTTCTTAAAGAGCACATGACATCAAAACAATTAGGACTGAATCCTATGATAATTTCAGTGCTGAAAACAATTTTTTGATCGAAATTATCGTAATACAATCGTAAACTCCTCTTTTCTCCCCATGAGATGAGAGGTTTTGACGAGAATATTGACCCCAAGGTTGAGCTGGGCATGTTTTCTCAAACTATTGGGTTTCAACAAGGAACGAAAACACACGTCAGTACCGAAAGCGCTTCAATATCATTGAACAGAAATTTCTTTCGTCAGTGAGAGTACTGTTAATTCTGATGAAGTCCATGTGAAAGTCAAGGCTCAAAGTCGATTTCAGAATACGAAGTAAATACAATTGCAAGAGTCTTTTAGCCGTCGCAAGTGTCTTTGAGTCATATCAAGACAAGCCACTTGCACAAACAGCACGAAGACTTGAAGACCCTTACCAATAAAACAGAACTTTAGCAAGTGAGACCACTGCTGAAAGATAGGGAAGGAAAAGAAGGGCAAAAAAGACAAAAAAGGGTATGCAGCTGCAAATAAAAGACCTTGAATTTTTAAGTTTTAAAAAATTAACTTTTTAAACTATGATAATTGAAGAAAGCTCTTAGTATTGGCTCATCGAAGTCATAGTATCTTTAAAAAAATGCCTGTTCTAATATTGACTATATATTTCTGAATTTTTTGAAGGTTTTGCAAAGTGAGCGACAAGGCAAGAAGTCACAACTGTATGGATTTTGGGTTGCTTTCACCAGAACGATGGTTGGATTCTCACAGCAGACTGTGCCTTGCTCGCTCCATGGCAATTCATTTTAGTATATAATTTTTATCTTTACCAAATGTGTATGTATGCAATGAGAAATAATTTAACTAAATTGTCTCTTTTTCTTTTCAGACTTAGTTCTGTCAGTAGTTATGTCGCTGCTCTACATTTTAAGCTTCAGACATGCAGCCAAATGGAGCTGAGTAAAATTGCTTGGACAAGCAATTTTTGTGAATGGAAAAGATCTCATCAGCATACTGAAATGGCTCCTCTCAAGGGGATAAATTTCAAAAGACCAAATAGGCTCATTACCTAGTAAAATCCCATCTCAGTATCAAAAAGAAGCACCTTACAGCAGCAAAGACCAAAAAATACATGGTGACTCAATAACAGGCTGCAAGCGCTGAAAAAAAATTATCCAAAAGCTGCAGTCTTTGCCAGCATTTCAAAGTCTGATGAATATACCGAGTCAAGTGGGACAGACACTGGCGATGAAGATTAACAAAATTCAATTCCTGTACCATTAACCAGCTTATTTCAGCCTTCAGCTATTAATGACACCAAAGATGAACTAGAGAATTGCACTAAAAACTGTATTACTTTCATAAAGGGTCATACTGCCAATCATATTATGACAATTTATGTGAAATCACAAGAGTCTAGAGCTTATCAAATACATGGCAGTTGCATAGTGCTGGTATAAATAATCACAGCTTAAACTCCTAAACAGGCATTGAATGCTGATAGCATAGACAAGGCGGGATATCCAAAAACATTCATGACTTCGGTTATGCAGTATGGTGACTGGGTTGATGTTCCTGCAACACGATATGGCAGGGCAATGAAATCGGTTGCAAGGAAATCCTTTGTTGACTAAGCAAAAAAACATCATGTTGGTTTTATTGTCATACAGGTCTTCATGTGCTGGAAGAGAAGCCATACCTTGGTGAAACCAACAAATTGAGAGTACACATCTGCCCTCACTATCACTAATTCTGTCCTAATTTCATGAACGTGTTTCTCTTGTAAGAATAGACAATATTCCAAATTTCAGCTTGATATCTTTAACGGGGTCCGAGAAATCAGTTTCTAAAGATTTCCCTATTTCGCCCTGATCCGCGGCCCCCCAAACAGTATAACATTAATAAATTTAGTTTCACTTGTGCTGTTGGGCCAGGTGATAGCTCTTTTAAAGCTCTTTTCTAAGATGATAGCTTCTACAACCTAACCTACATAACAAAAGTATCAACCTTGAAAAACCATCTTTATTTTCAATCGCTCCCTGTAAATTAGTACCTTTCCCCCTCGAGAAAATTTTACACCAAAAGCTTTCTTACTATATAGATAACCATGATACAAATATATAGAGTGGGCCCTCTTTGGATTACTAAGTTATTGGCTTTTCAAAAACAGTAACTCCACAAAATGCTAACAAGAAAAGGAAAAAGTACTATAAATATTTCAATTGTTGCTTAGAAAAAAATATACTGAAATTTGATAGATCTGAAAAGAGTTTTAGCAGTTTGTTTTAGTGCATGATATAAAGCATTTGTAGTTCTATTAAGAATTTTGATGTACTGTGAAATGTTTCCTGTTGGTATTCTCAAAGAAGTAATACGCTAATTATCCCTAAGTGTAAAATAAGCAAGAAAGTAATGTTAATCCTTCAAAGAGTGGGAAGAGGTGGTAAAGGAAACTATTTTATATTGAATGACTAATTAATTTCTTTAAAGGAAGCAATTGATGAATGAATGAGATCTAGAAAGTATATTTAAGTTAACTCTCTAGTTGGATTGTTAGTTGAGATTTTCAAATTTCAAGAGCTGCATTCAATGATGGAGAACTCTGCAAAAAAATGCGAAATTGGTCTGAAGCTGAATGAAAGTTGTGAGCTGACAGAAGAGTCTAATTATTATGTACTAAACAAGGAGGAGATTGAAATATTAGAGCTGCGAACACAATGCAGCCTTCTTACGAAGGTATGTCAGGAACACAGGAAAGTATTTCTGACACAGTATGCAAATCACCAACGAGCATGCTGTGATCCTTTGTCAAGGCATCATGGTAAGAAACCAACAAAAGGCCTTCGTGAGATAAGTTTGATTTATTCTAATCTTCATAAACATTTAACGTTAGTGCCTGGTAAAAAAAATTTGCACACCATGTAGGAAGGAGGTATCATCCAATTCCTATGCAGTCAAGGACCCATAGCCAGAACCTGGTCCATCACATGAAAGTGAGGTAGAAACAGGTTTACCTGATGAAGAGAGTAATTTGAGTCATCTTTTGCTGATATCTCTCTAGTGAATGAATCGATGAGCAGTCTTGGAGAATCACTTTTCAAAAGCAGAAAAGTTAGTAAGGAAAAAGAGATATTCTGAAGAGAAATTAAAAAGAGTGAATGAAACATTGCGCAAGAAACTTAGGATGAATACTGTACCTGAGGAAAAAGATGAGCAGAGTTCTGACAATGCAAAAGAGTTTGGAACCTTTTATCATGAAATAATATCGCAGTTGAAGGAGAAGTTCAAAATGGTAGGCAAGAGGAGTGAAAAAAAACCAGGTGCTTACTGTGCTTCCAAGTAGCTGGAGTATCAGAAGGATTCAAGATGAATTTAGGGCGTCTAACTTCATGGCAAGAGCTGCAAAGAAATTGGCAAAGGAGAAGGGGGTACTTTCTAGACCAAATCCAAAGCCTGGCAGAAGTGTACCTGAAACTATTGTTGAGCAAGTGAAGAGATTTTATCAAAGCGATGATATTAGCCGTCAGATGCCTGGTAAAAAGGATTGTGTTGCAATGAATGTCAATGGAGAAAAATGCATGGTTCAGAAGCAATTGATACTTTGCAATTTGAAGTAATGCTACCAAATGTTTAAAGAGAAGTCAACAGCTAACATAGGATTCTCAAAATTTGCCTCCTTGCGCCCAAAAGATGTTGTTCTACCTTGTGGAAGTGGAACTCATGCAGTGTGTGTTTGCGCGATACACCAGAATGTTAAGCTCATGTTGGATGGATCAAAGATCTCTGGTTTGCCAGAGTTTCGAGCTTTAGTAGGAGCGGAGGGTAAACTATGCTACCGACATTTGCTGGCCTGCCTTGCATGTAATCCCCCACAACATTCCCCCACAAGTGTTTGCTTAGCCACTGTTCAGTGTGTGGAAAAACTGACAAGCTCAAGTCTGACCTCTTGGAAATCTTTGAGCAGCTAGCAATTGATGAAGTTACATTTAAATTATGGGTGAACATTAATAGAACAAATCTTGAAACAGTTGTTAAGAGCACCAATGATTTTGCAGCAGATCTAATTGATAGACTTTGCCGTTTGCAGCGCCATTCATTTATAGCTACTCAGCAGTCAACATTTATGAAGGAGATCAAAGAAGGACCAATGGGTGGAGAGGTTTCTTTTCATTGGTGATTTTGCAGATAACTATTCATTTGTCCTTCAAGATGAGATCCAGGGCTATCACTGGACTAATAGCCAAGCTACAATCCATCCTTTTGTCATATACCACCAGTTTCCTGTTGATGGCAATGAATCTACTGACTTGAAGGAAATCAGTTTCGTGGTAATTTCTGATCATCTATCACATGACACAGTAGTAGTTTATAATTTCCAATGCAAACTGATCGAGTTTTTGAAGGAAATCATGCCATTGATGAAGGTGATATATTTGTCAGATGGAGCTGCATCACAATACAAGAATAGAAAAACTTTATAAATCTTGCAAATCATGAAGCAGATTTTGGGATGCCAGCAGACTGGCACTTTTTTGCAACTTCACACGGGAAGGGTCCTTGTGATGGAGTTGGGCGTACTGTCAAAAGGTTGGCAGCAAGAGCAAGCCTACAAAGGCCGTACGAAAACCAAATTCAAACACCTTTGGAACTTTTTGAATGGGCAAAAGAAAGTATAAAAAGGATGAACTTTGCATATGTCACAATTGAGGAATTATTGGAAACTGGGAAAAAACTTGTACAAAGATTTCTAACGAGTAAAGCTATAGAGGGAACTCAAAAACTTCATGCCTTTGTTTCAATACCTAACTGCAAGACAAAGGTAAAAGCAAGAGAGTACTCCTTTGCTTCATCTGAAACAACATCTAGTGTCAGTAACGTAACCTTCAAGGAATTATTAGAATGGAAAACGATAAACGGATATGTTACATGCGAGTATGATGGTAAATGGTGGCTTTCATATGTTCTTGAACAATTTCAAGAGACAAGACAAATAAAAGTAAAATTTCTGCATCGATCAGGACCAGCATCTTCTTTCTCGTTTCCAAGAAAGGATGATGTTTTCGTTGTATCCCATGCTGCTATTCTGTCAACAGTCTCTCCAATCACTGCAACAGGCAGAACATATGCATTGACCAAAATTGAAATGGCCGAGGCAACAATATGTCCCAATAGAGGGATGGATGAAACATAAAGCCCATAACACAAACACCAAACATTTACTATGTTGTACAGTTGCAGCTTTCACCGCCAACTCATTTAAAAAACTCTTTTCAGATCTATCGAATTTCAGTATATTTTTTTTTAAGCAACAATCGAAATATTTATAGGACTTTTTCCTTTTCCTGTTAGCATTTTGTGGAGTTACTGTTTTTGCAAAGCCAATAACTTAGTAATCCAAAGAGGGCCCACTCTATATATTTGTATCATGGTTATCTATATAGTAAGGAAGCTTTTAGTGTAAAATTTTCCCCAGGGGGGAAAGGTACTAATTTACGGGAAGCGATTGAAAATGGAGATGGTTTTTCAAGGTTGATACTTTTGTTATGTAGGGTAGGTTGTAGAAGCTATCATCCTAGAAAAAAGCTTAGGGCCCAACAGCACAAGTGGAACTAAATTTATTAATGTTATACTGTTTGGGGGGCCACGGATCGGGGCAAATAGGGAAATCTTTAGAAACTGATTTCTCAGCCCCCGTTAAAGATAGTAAGCTGAAATTTGGTATATTGTCTATTCTTACCATAAGAAACATATGTGAAAAGTTATATCAAAATTAGTGATAGTTGGGACATATGGGTACCATGTCTCGCATTAAGGCTCCAAGATCTCTCAATGAAGATCTCTGTGCGATCTATGATGCAGGTACAATGTTTGAAATTCTTCCTGAAACATGAAGAAAGATTTCTCCTAAATGTTTCACACTCTGGCCAAACAATCAAGAACTTCACATTTCTTGAAATTTCAGGAGGCCACCACCTGAAAATTCTTGATACTACTTGTTCGAATATGTTGAATCGGAATGGTAAATCCTTGTTTTAAAAGTCCAAGTTTCAGTTTCATAAGTATCAGTAGAAGATGATATTAAATGGAAAGTCTTGCAAATCTGCACTTTTTATTATCTTTGAATAGAGCGAGAAACCAACAAAACAGCACATTGTTTGGCAACCCAGTATAGAAATTCATCATTATCTCATCTTTTTCAATTGAGCTCTAAGTCATTTAACCATGGTGCTTAGAAGTTTCAGGTTTTGGCTCCCAATATTTAGAGTTTTGTTTTGCAAAATCAATAATTCCTAGTTCTGCTTGCCTCTCCTTCAAGTGCTGCACTTTTTTGCCATCCTCGTCAGTTTGGGTTGCTTTATTGGCAACAACTTCAACCTCTTCAACATCCAAGATAGAGAATGAACCCTCTTCGGTCTTGGAAGGAACACTTTCTGTATTGATAAAATGATCCACTTTGATCAAGCGTCTCTCCTGGACTCTTATGTATCTTTCTATCTTTCGCTTTATCATAACATCATCAATTTTCTTGTTAAAAACCTAATGAACATAGTCAGGGTGAGATGAATCCAAAGATGTTTTATCTGAAATAAATGTTTTATCTTTAAAACTCAATTTCTCAGCAATTAAGAAACTCCCCTACCTCAACTTAGAAAGCAATGAAACTTTTGTAATTTGCAACTTAAGTTTTTCAAGATTAATCCAAAATATATTGAAACTGTATGGTATGTTTTAAAAGTGTGAATGTGCAATAACATGTTTTAAGATTTTACCAAGTAATTTCGAAACACACTCAAAGGCGTAGCTACTGGGGAGTGTAATTCACAGGTTGGGAAGACGAGCTCAAACGAGTATGATTTTACAGAAAAGAAATGAATGTATTCCTCGACCCAACGATTCGTATTTTACGAGAAAAGGTTCATGCCCTAGAAACAGCCTTTAAACCATTCACAGATGCTCTAGACCCCACCAAGAAGCCAGAAATTGAGATGATAGAGAAAACATCCACTCTCTACCCAAAAGAAGTTCCGTCGCCAGAAGCTTTTGAATCTGAGCTGGATCTGTTCATTCCATTCTGCAAGAATGCATGTGATAAAGACGAGAAAGCTCTTACCATTCGATCAGCAGCACAGATATCTCTAACATCTTATACGAAGTACAACCTATTCCCTCTGACAGCAAAAGCATACAAGGTAATGTTGTCAGTTTCACTAAGTGTTTGCAACAGTGACAGATCATTCAGTCGATGGAAATGGTTGAATAACTATCTGAAAAGCCCAGTATTTCCTTATTTTATCCTTCCATTTCCTCAGATTTCCTTCCATTCAGTTCTATATTTCCTTCGAATTTCCTTCCATTGAAAACTCCTTCTATTGACTGGGATCTGATGTATGCATTCAATAAGGAACGTCTAAATCACAAAGTCTTGCTCCATTGGTCATCATTTCTTGTATTGTTGTTGATGCAGCAACACCCAAGTATAGCTGGGATAATGGCAGTTGCTGTAATTTATTTCCAGGGTCAATGTCTCGAGGTACTGTCAACTTCACGTAGGCCAAAGTCATGAAATCCCCTGCCATTGACTTAATCAATGATTGAACTTCCACTCTTAGACTATGGAGAAGGGGTTTCTCACTCTGAAAGAGACGGTTGAATTAGTTCAATCTTTCCAGTTGGAAACTCAGAAACTCCAGGTAGGCTCTTGTAAAACGGTTACCCAAAGACGTATTGATTCTGTCATTTTAATAAGTTGGATCTTCCATCGCCAGGATGAGACAATTATGCCTTAACGCATCAAATTGCTGCAGGATTCGATTCACGCAGGCTTGCAGCGAGAGCCATCTTGTTTGTGCCGGGGATAGCAATTTCCAGGGTTCAACCTCAAAAAAAGCCTGGAATTCTCTGTAGGCTTTTTCTCTCTTAGCAGAGCGGCTGAAGTGGGAAAAAATATTCCTGCAAAGATCTTCCAAACTCCTGGGCAAATTGAGTGCTGCATATGAAGCTGCCAAATGGATAACATGAATATGAACATTTTACCTGGTAACATGGGGAATTCAGATCTTAGCAATTGAGAAACTGAAAAGTGTTCTCCCAACATGACGTTTGTTGTATCAGATTAACAGCCGATTATATTTTCCATTGGTATGTGGTGTTTTTGAAAGATTTTCTTCATGGCCTCGTAGATATTATCAGCACCACCGTCGGCACATTCAACTATGTCTATTAAGAACAGCTTTGTTTCAAAGCTCTCTATATCAAAATATGTTGCAAGAATGGCCAGCTGTTTGGCAAAGCTTTTATCTGTTGCCTCATCAATTATTACACCAAACTTGTTGGCTCTCAATGTGGTCACTACTTCTTGCAAATAGTCTAACGCTAACACTTGTCTCACAATGTTTGTTTCCTTTTGTTTTCCATGTCTGACACTCTTTAAGGGGATGTTTTTTGGAATCATGGAGCAAAGTAGAGAAATGATAGGTTCTGCCAATGACATCGCTAGAGCGTGTTCTGCAACGAAAGCACATATTCTTAATTCAATAGTCTTGTCCTCTGAAGACCTTCACAAATTAAAAATAGGCTAGCTTGATGTTGTGCTCTTCATGTTTTTATGGTGCCTAATACTTTTTGCATGTCGCTGCAAACCAGTTTCTGAGCAGGTTAATTTCATTTGACAAGGCTTGCAGTATGGTTCGACGCCATTCTTCCTAACGGTTTTTGAAAGCCAGCCTTTGAATTCATGCATGTCAAGCCAACTATAAAAAAAAAGACTGCTTTTTCTTTGTCCTCTTTGGAGCAGGCGGGACAATCTTTTTGTCAGCATTTGAACTCCTCGCATCTATATCATCTCCAGAATCAGGTGAGGAACTTGACAACATTTCAGAAAAATCACATTCAGCCATTGCTGGTGATTCATTCAAGGCATCAGCACCAAGCTTGAGCTCGAGCTTGCTGTTTTCAGCTCACTCACAAAAAAAAACCACGTGATTTTGCCACACTCCCCATCAAATAGGTCAATTGCGCGCAAGTGACCAGTTATAAAAGCAACACAGTTATTGAATTTATTGTGGTTTTGTGAAAGAAAATTCAAAAATATAAAAAGAAATAAGTTTTCAGTAAATAATTTTACATTTCCTTCAAATTTCTCCCTTTTCAGTTCGATTTCCTTCCAATTTCCTTCAAATTTTCATTTCCTTCTTTTTTTCTTCCAAAGGGCTAAATTTCCTTCCAAGTGGAAGCACTGGAGAAGCCACATGTCAAATGAAAGACTGGATGAGCTTATGATTTTGTATTGCAAAAGGGGCATAACTGATGATTTTGACATTTCAGAACTTGCCAGGATGTGGGTCACTGCTAAGTAGTATAGGATAACTTTTAAAAATAAAAACGTTTTTAAAACTCTCAAGAAAATATGTTGTTATATTCATTCATAGTTATGTTTTCATGGATTTTCTTGTTTATTGGATTTTCAAGACTGTTTTGGGAAACAGAAAAATTCGGGCAACTTTCTTATAAAATTAGTACTGCAACTGCACTATACAGGCCTATACAACTATGTTTTTCTAACAAATCTAGGAACTAGTAAACAATAAAATTTCAGCACAGCATTGAACTAGAAGTAATTCAATTCCCTAAATTTCCCTCCACCCTTGCTACGTTTCATCTACCTGATATAAAATGAGCACTGCGTATTGGGGCGTTGTTGATTTTCTTTGAACTCCAGTTCTCACGTCAGATGGCAGCTATCCATCTTTTCCGCAATTAAGAGATTGTTCATAATTTCCAAATGGGATACTGTAAAAGCAGATCTCCTCCAGGTTTACTTCAATTTGAACATCCAAAAGCACAACAGTAGTCCGGCATGTTTATGGTCAGCCAAGAGCACATTGCCTGCCAGCCACTGTGCATGGCCAAGCTACCGCACTCCAAATGTAAACACGGAATCCATCTATGAGGTAAAAGACAGTCATAATTGATCCTTGATTAGATATCAACACACAAATCGCTATTTGTTTAAAAATCTAATGGAATCCTTGCTTCATTGAAGAGAACTATTGAATATTTAAATAAAGAAACTTTCAAAACTTTGTTTACAGCTTTGTAAGACTTAGAATCTGCAGGTGCTGTATGGAGTCAAAGCCTCATAGAGACATTCATTTGCTTGAAAGGGTTTAACCCTTGCACTTAATCTTAAGGCTGGATTTGATGTTGTTACAGTTTCTGAAACTTTGGACTAATTTGAAAGACCACTAAGCACAAATGTCTGCAAAATCACAAACTCAGAATGGTGGTGTTGGCCTCTGCATTAACCCTATCAAGCCTAGGGTATTTGAAGCTGTAGGAAGCCTAGGGGGGGGGGCTGATTCGGCCCCCCCCTCTTTTATTCCTTTCTTACACACTTGGTAGACTTGAAACTTTGCAGGACTATAGTCCATAGCAAGATGCAAAAAACTGACTAATTTTTTTTTAGAAAAGTCACGTGATATCTTGATGACGTCATCATATTTTCTTTTTGTTATGAAATTTTCAATATTTGATTGTATGAATTCCTTGAAGGGATCTGAAACACAATTTTTTCTTCAATATGAATGCAGACAGGCTTTATAAATATTTTTAGATCATTTATGTGAATATTATACAAAATTTTGATGGAATTAGGTATATTTCTTTGCGTCATGTCTAAGCCTGCTCTTATCCCCAGAAAAATGAATCGCTCTTATTTCATATATTTGAGTTGTTTTACCTGTAAAGGCAGTTTTGTTGAGTAGAATACATGTGCAGGGTTGGAAAATGTAATTGTGAATATATTTTCTATAGCATAAGGGTCAAGTAAAAATGCTGACGTCAGCATCAAATGTGGGAGAAAAAATTGCGCATGCGCAGTGAAATTGCACAAAATATTGTTAATCAGGAAGAGCATAAAAAATAGCCCACAGCAATAGTCCAATAAGCATTTTCCATGTCTTGTGTAACTTTAATAATACTAATGATAATAATGATAATGATAATGATAACTTGCTACACTGTATACAGGAGCGTCGTTATAAACAGTTTGTTACAAGAAGATAGTTAAAAATAGTTAAAAATAGTTAAAATATAACAATACTAACAATACTAACTAACGAACGAACAGAACGAAACAATTTCTAGTAAAGATAGAGGTGTATGTAGGAAGATATATCCGAGAGAACAGTGACCAGGACATCAAATTCTCTAATTTGATACATTCTATATTGGTTACACGTGATTTCTGCCTTCAGCGTATTTCAAATGAACCTTTAACGAAACAGGCAACCCATTTAATTTCTTTCAGATTCTCACTTGATAGCATATAAATGAACTTTTGCGATGGCGAGAGAAACTTAAAATTTGTTACCGATTTTGCAATTTTATCGTAAAGCTCAGTGGGTAGACGGTTGTACTTCGGACAGACTGTAAGGAAATGCATCTCATCTTCAATTTTGTTCCCCTTACACGCTAAACATTTTCTGTCCTCTACAGGTAAATTTTCTCTCAACCGGTCTCGATTCGCAGATTATGATCACTGCAACGGAACTTTGCAAACCACCTTCTTAACGATTTATCAGTAATTTTAGTATAGGGCTCACATTGAAAGTGCCCCTTGAATGAAGCGTAGGTTCTTAGCTTATTACCCCCTTTATTTGACGGGCCAACTTTCGAATTAATTTCTCTAGCCCAATAGCGCTCGTAACTATTTCTTAGGGACCGGCGTACTAGAGACCTGAAGTGACCTAATTTCATCCTTTTTATCATATTGAGATTTGGGTCTATCCCAAACGTCTCGAGATAAAGGGAGCAAGAGGTAACCCAGCTGAAGTGATTATCACTTTGTAGCCGGCAACTCTCGTTAAAAGCCTTTTTGACAAGATTGTCCTCGGTCATATTTAAAAGGCGATGAAGAAATAAGAAATGCTTTTCTAGACAATTAACTATCATAGGCAATCTTCCAAGTTCTCCTAATACCGCCAAGTTTGAACAGCTCCTATTAACACCTAGTGTGCTTTTACAGACTTTGATGTGTTGAGTCTCACTTTCACGGAACAGCGACTTGAATATGAACTTAATACGCTCATCTTTATTGTTAAACTTTCTTAATGCCTTCAGCTGTCTCATGTTTGGTTGTGACCAAATTTCACTATTATATGTCATTATCGGTTGGAGGACGGAGTCAAAAATTCTAAACGTAATACTTGTATCAAAATCAACTTTTTTCAGGACATTTCTAACAGCAAAATATGCTTTGGAAGATTTTTCATTTAAATTTTCAACCGCTGGATTATAAGACCCTGAGGAGGACATTAAGGTGCCCAAATATTTGTATCTATTTGACAGTTGCATCTTGTTATTTCCTAAGTGAAACGACACGTTATTGGGTATTTTGCCTGTTTTGTTAAAGACTATTATCTTACTCTTTTTCAAATTTACAGTAAGGTTCCATTTTGAGAAATACGACTCTATTCTATCGAGACTCTCCTGTAGGCCAGACGGGGTAGTGGAGAGTAGTAAAAGATCATCGGCATATAGAAGGTGTGTAAAATTCATCCCGTCTAAGCTAACCTGGTCACAGTCCTCGTTAAAAAGAGTACTGATATCTTCAATAAACAAATTGAACAATAGTGGTGATAGATTGCATCCCTGTTTTAGACCTCTTGTGGCAGAAATTGGGTCAAGTAGAGTATCATTTAGTCTGACACGCTGATAAACACTACCATACATTGCTACAAGACTTTCAAAGAAGTTTCCTTCAAAACCAAAAGACCATAATTTATTAAAGAGGAACCGCCTGTCTACAGAATCATAGGCTTTACGGAGGTCAATGAAAGCTGTGTAAAGGCTTTTTCCTTCTCTCTTTACTATCTTATTAATAAGGCTATTGACAACAAAAACGTGATCTGTAGTCCTGTGACCCTTAAGGAAACCTATTTGATGGGGACTGATTAGTTCGAATTTCTCGATGGTTTCTTCCAGTCTGTTAGATAGCAGAGAGCCGTACAGTTTACCAAAACATGACCCTACACTGATTCCTCTATAGTTATCAAGGTCTTCCTTGCAGCCACCCTTATGAATGGTTGTCAGGATATTTACTGACCACTGCTTGGGGTATTTGCCAGACTGTAGGATTTTGTTGAAGAGGGTTGTAATTGCTGTCACCAAAACTTCTTTTCCAGTCTTCAAGAACTCATTTAATACTCTATCAATACCTGAGGATTTACCTGACTTAAGTTTTCACATAGCACGAGTTATCTCATCTTCGTTGAAAGAGGCATTTAAGAACCGCATGATATTTTCTTCCCTGTAACCCGGCTTAACATAAGACTTAAAAACCGTGGCATCACTGTCGGATGAACTTTCCGCCTGAGTATAAAGTTTGGAAAAATAATCATAGTATTTATTAGCAGCATTGCTTAAATCATCTAGGGACCTATTATCCTCTTTATTTTCGTTTTCTTTTTTAATATTGGAGATCATTTTCCAAAAACCTTTTGGATCATTTTTTTCAAAAGTTAAGAGTTTACTTTTGAGCTCAGAGTCCTGGGCTCTAGCTGCTTTCCGTATCATTGTTTTATATTCATAATATAGGGATCTATACCTGGCTTGAAGGTCTCGGTCAAATGGGAATTTTTTCATTTGTGAAGCAAGTCTAGAAAGTCTGTTCTTAACGACCATACACTCTTTCGTAAACCATTTTTTGTGTTTTTTTCCTTTGTCTCCTTTCGAGACTTTCCTCCTTAGATATTGAGACGTAGAAGCCACATCATTAACAATATCTGTAAGTTCCTGAACGGCTTTATTTACGCCCTGTTGCGTAGTTTGGATACCAGCAGTTACAAAATTCGATAATTTCTGCCTTGTTTCTGACGAATTAATAGATGCTATAAATTTTTGTGAGACCTTGTCATTCCAAAACAATTTCTCTGGTGCTTTTGACAAGCTCACCTTGGTGCTACTATTAGGAGTTAGGGGGACAAATTTTGTCCTTACTCTTAATGAAATATTACAGTGGTCGGATAATACTGTCAATTTACCGACCATAAAACGCTCAATCCTTGCTAAGCAATTAGCGTTAGCTAGGCAATAATCAATGGTGCTTGGTTCAGCACTCATTCCACTATGAAGAGGGTACCGGGTAAAACTCCCATTTTTGTCACCTTGGGTTCTCCCATTAACAATCCGAAGTGAAGCTGACCTGCACAGCTGTAACAGCATTTTCCCGCTTTCGTTAGGGGCTCTACAGTCCATATTTTCCCTTGGGAGACCTGCATCCTCTTCATAGTCTGATGGCATACTGAAAAAAGTATTTTCCGCCGAATCAAATGCAGCGTAATCATTTAATGTATTGGTATAACTATTAAAGTCTCCAAGCATGAAAACCTCTCCTTGTGTACTATACTGAGCCACATTCTGTTCTAATTTTTGAAATATAGTACTTGTGTCTGACCCCATTTTTTGAAGATAAGGGGAGTTGCTAGATGGGACGTAAACAAAAGCAATAAAAATGTCCTTTTCTATATTAAAAAACGACTTATCAAGCTTTATCCATATCGTCTCAGGATTATCCAAGCCAATAATTTTGACCCCTGGTCGTATTGCTCTCCTAATAAATATTGTTAATCCACCATAATAGCGATGATTTCCGCTGATACGCCTACTGCTTGAAAAATGTTCAAAGTTACGCAAATGATTCTCTTGCCTAGGGCCGGTATGAGTTTCTGAGAGGGCAAAAATATCGTACATAGATATACATTGGAGGAAATCTTCTTCAGTTAACTTGGAGACCTTATTAGCCCCAATATTCTGGAACAAACCATTTATATTCCAGTAACTGATTTCTAATAAATTAAAAAACTTACCTAAATTGGATAACATAACAAAATGTTGATTGAAAAAGACAGTGGTAAGGAAGGGAGTCAACTGCTTGGTTCTTCAGGCTAGGATGGTGACCAAGAACGCTGTCTGAAGCCACCATTGTAAGGGCCTCCTCTTCGTCCTCTTCTTCTCAAGTCTCTCCAGTCTTTCCTCTGGCCTTGCACTTGTTGGTTGGTAACTAAACCGAGTTGCTCTTTTAACGGGAAACTTACGTTGCTTGCTAAAATCTTTGAACCTTCCAAATTCAAGTGGACTTTGTCTATTCCATAGAGTTTGTCATTTATTCTTCCTCTGTGGGCAAGGTTGGAATTATCAATGAGATGTATCTTTTCCTCTTCGTGGCTCCATTTTAAAAGCTTGAGATTTAACTCAACTCTTTCTATCTCCAGATTAGCATCATCCCCTCTAGGGATAACAGAACTAATGGACACTTTAGCTTCTTTATTGCAATTAAAAATCGATTGCACTGCTTCTTTAGCAGATCCCAATATATCGTCAAGAGCTTTTCCATCACGGATATCATTAGTACCTAAGTGTAAGACCACATGATTTGGAATATGTATATCGGGATCAGATAAAGCTTCTTTCGCTTCATCCCAGGTATAGGCTGTTACCTTGGAGACTTTGGTTTCAGGATTTCTACCCAGAAGTTTTTCTGGTTCAACAAGCTTTATTATACTGTCCCCCATCAGCAGCACTTGATTTGATTGGGCCTCATTAGGTTTTGGACGAACTTGATTTCTCTCCCCACTGTTAGAGGAAGCAGAAAGTTTTTAGTTGTTGATTAAAGCATCAATTACTTTGTCTTTGCTCAAGATTTGATCTTTCAGGAAGCTAGATTGGTTTGACAAAACTTCATTCACCTTTTGAACACTCATAGACTCACTCTTAATATAAAGCAACTCCTCCTCTAATTTCCTATTTTCTGTGGATAGGGAATCTATTTCAGATTGATAAACTTCACTGTCTTTTTGGAGCCGATTGTTCTGATTCTCTATTGCTAAGAGTTGATTTCTCAACGATTCTTTTTCTTTCTCAAGTGAATCTAATTTTGATGCACCACTTTGCAAGCCCTTGATTTTGACTTTCAAGGCAGAAATTTCATTTGATTTGATGTCTAATTCCTTCATTAAAAGTGACACCTCAGCATTTTTGGCATGAACTTCTTTCAAGTCCTCACGGACTGTTTTAGATAATTGGTTACCTGTTGCTGCAACGCAATTCTTGATACCTTTGAAATGGTCAAGGAGGTTATCACTGACACCTGAACTTGGCTGCTGAGATGCTTGGATTTTTCCTTCCATATTATTTAGCCTCTTGTTTATGCTATTTTGATTGTCTATAATTGTTTGAAGGAGGTCATTGATATTCAATTTGTTCAAAGATGCTTGTATATTTACAATGTCATTTGATAACAATGACAGTACACTTTGGGAATCCTTTATTCTTGTCGATGAAACCTGATTACCAAGCTGAGGAGGATCAGAGCCATCCAAACTTTTAAATTTCTTGCCAGTAGTTCTTTCTACGCAAGTATTGGCAATCGTTGTATGATCTTCTCCATCATTTTCAGCAATGAGTGAGTTGACAAGCTCGAGGATTTCGGGGAAAACTTTCTCTACAAACTCTTGATAATTTTGACCCTGAACAGTGATTCTATTTGTCTCCAGATGAATTATAATAGCATATGATAAATTGTTATTTCTGAGGCCATTCACCCTTATCTCAATGTCAATATATTGACCTTTGTCGCCGTGTTTATCAGTCCAATTTACGTCAAATTTATTGCCAAAGGTTTCACTAAACATCAATTTCCACATTGCAAGGATCCAAAATGGAAGCCTTTGACTTTGGGTTTTAAAGCATTGAAATAATGCCGAAGGAGCATATAGGCCTTCTTTAAAGGCTTCAAAATCACAGGATGCTGATTTGCCAATTGACTTCTTTTCCTTAGCCCTTGGCAAGTGGTACAATTCCTTGACTTCTTCTACGTTGTTAAAACCCTTGGTTTCCGTAGCTGGCAAAGAAGGAACAGATGATAATAGGCCAAAGCAAGAATCGGTCTTCTCTGATTTCTCTGCGTGTTGCTGTTCTGTCATCTTGATTATTGCTTCAAAAAGTACCTTTTACTGCTTTGAAATAAGACAATTTTAAAGAGCGAGAACTTCTTGATACATGAGAGCACTAAAAAACCTGCAAAATTTTCTCCCTTCCAGAACACGTGCTTCACCTGTCAGCCATATTGTCGAAAAAAAAAAAAAATTTATAAGGACGCCTTTGAATTTTGATGCTTACTGTTTTTCAAAATGACCTGTGTTGACCCCCTGGAACAAATTCAATTTTTTCAAAATATCACTTTTTGATTATTAGGAAGAAAAAAACTAAAAGTCAGAAAGTTTGAAAGTCGCAGATGCCATTGATAAAAATACACAGCAGGAAAACTGCTAGGGGAGGCTGATTCAGCCCCCCCTAGGCTTGATAGGGTTAAAAAAGAGTGACAAAACTTCTGATATCTTTTAAAAACTGAGTGTGTAAGGAGGGTCTTGTGACCCTCGTTCTCCCAAATCTCTCGTGTAGAAGAGCTTGCTTGAGGAGACATGATTATGAAAGGTATCATTGACAGTGGCGTTCCGTCTAGGTATTCAGAGAATACCCTAGCGTATCCACAGAAACAATAATTCTTATGCATCATATGATTTATCATTCAAGAATTTTATTGGTTTTTATTCTGTTGAAAACCAATCCACCTTTTCATGATATTTTCGATTGCGTAGATGGCATGGAATTTCCTGCATTCTGATTGGCTGGTTGCAAAGTTTGGACAACTTCAAAAGGGTTGTGATCAGACTTGCTTGTGTTCTGTGCTGGAAGTTGTTGATCGGATTTGTTATTTAATCGAGAAAATCGAAAATTTTGAAATTAAATTTCTACAGGAAAGTGATATAGAGAAAATGAGTGTTTATGATTAACACCACCTCTTGATTTCAAAAGAAATAATGGTTGCGAATAGCAGAAAGGGAGACTTAATAATGTTGGCCAAGGCGGCTGTTAGCTTAGGCCTTCCTGCAAATGTTGATCACCACTAGAGTGCCACATCCATTTCAATTCCATAGAATCAATTTACAAACAGATAAAACGTGTACCACCGTTTGCTATCGGAGACTTATTTAACTTTTTGATCTTCGAATCCAGTGACTACAACAGATAGAGAAAAGTCTCATACAAAGTATTTGAAGAATACAACCTTTTCAAGATGGATACGTGGAAGAGCTACGAGTGACAGAATTGGACAGTGGGCACTTTTTGTTTGTTAAAAGTGTCAAACCAGCTATGGTTACTCAAACAAAATGTGGTGCAAACTCGTACAATCTTTGGTTAGTTATGAATAGCAAAGGAAAGACAGAAGGCCCACACAAAAACATAATATGGTCTCCCACAGCAGGATCTATTTCTTCTACTTAGATTCTCTGCATGATTGCATTCATCCTGAAACTGGCCAAACTTTTGAACTTTGCTACTGGCAAAAAAAGCATAGTAAACAAATCCAGCTCCAATTACAGCAATCAAGATTGGTAAAGCATCATCACTGATGAAAAAGCCTAAAATGGAAGAAAGGCAGCATATGAAATTGAAGCAGAAGCTCCAAACTGTTCAGTGCAAGGAGCAAAATAGGGACACTTTGAAAAATAAAATTATATATGATCCAAGAGCTCCTTTGGACAGAAATGGCTTTTTGGATACTGAGCTTAACATCATAAAACGCAATCGGACTCAGTTTCAGTGTGTTGCAGAGAATTTTATCACCAGTGGCAATGAGGATGATGGTTGTTTTGAAAATGTCACATCAACTGATGATGATGAATCTGAGACACACAAGCCGATAGATCCTTTCATTTTCAAGAAAGCTAAGATATTTGTTGATAATGGAAAACCCAGCCATGCCCAGTTGTTGAATGAATTACAAATTTCAGAGGAAGAGAAAGCTGCAATTTAATCAACTACAAGAGATCAAGGAGAAGTCTGGAAATTCCAACGACAAGGATTCATAACGTCAACAAAAAAGGATGCCTTCACAAGACTAAAGGCCATTAACACTGATAACACAAAAATTGGAGATTCAGTCGCAAAAAGACTGCTTGAGACAGATTCCATGAGCAGATACAGTAGATTGCCTGCTCAACTTCAATATGGGCGAGATAGCAAACAAAGCAAATATTGCTACCAAACGAACGCTATTTGAAGAGCATTTCGTTTCTTAGCGTTTGTGAGTTTGAGTGTAGTAACACGTTAATTATTAATGATGTACTTTTAACAAAATAAGTTCAGCTTGAAAGTTATAAACTTTTAATAAAGTATGGATAAGGAATTTGTCACAATTAGGTTTATGAAACAAATGCTGGAAGTGTAGGACAAGGCCTATGGTTCCTCTCTGCAAATCATGCTGGAGTATGTGAAGGGAGAAATCAGAACTTTAAGGAAAGACTAGGAAGAGATAAAGACATCTATTTCTTTCGTGAGTACCAGGCTAGACACATTTGATAATACCTTCAAATCAACTGAAAATGAATTGACAAAAAAAAGACAATTGACAAAACACCTTGAAGTGGATTTCGAAGATGGCGTTGAAGGTCTTGCTGGTAACATTGAATACCTGGAAAATCAGTCCAGGTTAAACAACGTCAAAATATTTGGGATCCCCAAGGACAATGATGAAAAATCATGCGATGATACTGAAATCGAAAGTGCAAGAAGAAATTAAAGATAAACTTAGGATTGATGACAAAATCAAGATAGAATTTGCTCATAGGATTGGAAAGCGGTAAACTGATTAAAGTAAACAACAATGGAATGGCACACGCCCAATAGGCCTGGACAAATAGTGGCGAAAATCGAGTCATGGAAGGTCAAGGAAAGGATTGTGAAGAAAGCAAGAGAAGTTAAAACAGACCGATTTAAGTTCCTCTGTGATTTTTCACAAGAAGCACTTGATAGCATAAGTAGCCGAATACCAGCTTTGCAGGCAGCAAGAAATCAAGAAAAAGATTGATCGTCTTGTCATTGCAAAAAGAGAAGCGAACAGCATGGCCGCCGTTGAAAATTCAATCCCAAGGAAAAGCCTGGAAATGCTGCTAATTATTCTGCTGAAAATGAAGTCTTCTTTCTTCTTTAATACAGTTTCCAACAACAAGAACTGAGGAAAGTAACTTTAATCACTATGAACTTAAAGCATGAACTAACAAACTCTTGTTGTGTTTTCCTTTTTATTTTTCAGTTTTGTTCTTCATTTTGATAAAAAATTCTAGGCCAAGACGGTGAGAACCCTAAATATCCTTGTGGAATCTGCCACAAAAGCGTGATTGATAAAGGTACCTTCTGCAATAGTTGCAATTTTTGGCATCATCTAAAATGCAATGACATATCGGGCTCAGAGTATCAAATGCTTTCAAATGAAAATATATTTTTCCATTTTCCCTTTGGCTCTCTTGAAGACCAACCATTGTTAAACCTTTTTGAACATGATGTACTCTCCAGCAAAATAAAATCTCACCTTACTAACTTACCTAACCTGCAAGCTTATGATTTTGATCAACATTTGTCTTCTAATATTGATTCAAATTATCATATAGTTCTAGATTTATCTTCTTCTGATGCTTCTCTTAATGACCTTTCTTTTTTGCATTCCTTGCACTTAATGTTAAGGCTGGATTTGATGTTGTTACAGTTTCTGAAACTTTGGACTAATTTGAAAGACAACTAAGCACAAATGTCTGCAAAATCACAAACTCAGAATGGTGGTGTTGGCCTCTGCATTAACCCTATCAAGCCTAGGGTATTTGAAGTTGTAGGAAGCCTAGGGGGGGGGGGGCTGATTCGGCCCCCCCTCTTTTATTCCTTTCTTACACACCCGGTAGACTTGAAACTTTGCATGACTATAGTCCATAGCAAGATGCAAAAAACTGACCAATTTTTTTTCAGAAAAGTCACGTGATATGTTGATGACGTCATCATATTTTTCTTTTGTTTTGAAATTTTTAATCAAGTAGTTACTGAAAGAATCAAAGGGGAAGTTGTGTCTGCGAAGCACTTTTCGATTGAGTGCGATGAAGTAACTTCTCACAAACGAACATTCATGTCTGTCATTGTTAGATATGTGTACGATTTCAGCATTTGGGAACGTTGTATCAAGTTAGAACGCGTTGATAGCATCAAAGGAAAAAAACTTGCAGAAATCATCATAGCGATATTAGAAGATATGAAATTTCCCATCGCCAATTTAGTGGAGAAAGGGTTCGACGGAGGGAGTAATATGTCTGGGAAGGACGAGGGTGTCCAGCAACATTTGACAGCTGCTGGTGCAACTAAGTCTATCTACTTTCACTGTTTCGCACACAGACTCAATCTCGTCTTAGAAAAAGGTGTGGATACAGTTCCAGCAGTTAACGATGTATTCGACATCATTGGCTCGATATACCGCTATCTGGAAGGCTCTCCAAAGAGACATGCATTGTACGAAAAAAAACTGAAAGAAAATGGAATAACGAAGGGGAAGATCGCACTGCACTCACTCTCAGACACAAGATGGGCAGCTAAAAGTGATAACCTTGAAACAGTAGTCAACACAATGCCAGCCATAGTAGAGATGCTAAAGGAGATGTCAGTTGAAGGGGAATCCGCAGCTGAGGGTTTGCTTGTGAGGATCCAGAAATTCAAATTTATTTTAGCATGTCTTGTGCTAAAAACGTGCTTCGCTTTATGCAAATCTGTTTCCGAATATTTGCAGTTTAAAGATATGGATCTGGTTTCAGCTGTCTCTGTTGTCCAGTCCTTGAAGCAAGCTCTTTATGACCTCAGAAGCGAAGCGAAAATGGAAGAATTCGTTCAAGAAGCGGAGAATTACTGCCAAGTGACGCACCTCAAAGTAACGAGTTTAGAAGAAGAAGGGCTCGCGAAGAGGAAGCGGACGATCCCAGCTCATTTCGGCTTTGGCTCTGAAATCCTATATGGAGAAAGCAGTGCTGTGCAAGAAGATCAGCCAGATCCATCGCTGTGTCAAAAGAATCGTTTCAGGAGAGATCTGTACTATCCTTTCCTTGATCGACTCAGCACTGAGCTCGACAGAAGATTCTCCTCTCATGCTTGCGAAATTTTGCTTCTAGCAAGCACATTCCACCCTACAAAGATGTTTGCAGAAAACGTCGGAAAAGTCAAACAGCTCGCAGCTTTTTATGACGTCGATAGTGAGCGTGCTGGCAGTCAGTTCACGCTATTCTCAAAATCCAACGAAGTTAAACTTTGGAAAAAGGAATACGAAGATTATTTGAAGGAAAGGGAAAGAGCAGAGAAGGACAAAGCAATCCAAATGCCACAGAAATGGCTCTGCTTTCCAACATTGCTGAACATATTTGCGAAAAATGGATTAAGCAATCTCTTCCAAGATTTATTCGAAGTCGTGAAAATCATTGCTACATTGCCAGTAACAGTGGCATCTTGTGAAAGAGCTCACAGTAAGGTCAAGATTATAAATACATACCTGCGTGCTTCAATGTCAGACCAGCGCTTGAAGCATCTTATCAAAATAAGCATTGAAAGAGATATCGCCGATAAAATTGAGCTGGACAGCCTTCTAGATCTTTTTAAAGCCAGTGGCTGTGTCTAAGCAATTTTAAGGCCTCACAGATGGCCAAATTGCGAGAGCTTCCGGGGGCTCCGCCCCCAGGACCCCTGCCAGGGCTCTGCCCTGGACCCGCTGGGGGGCTTATAGCGCCTCCCAGACCCCCAGCTGTATTGGGCAATGACCTACGGTCATTGCAAACGTGCCTACGGCACGCCTGTCTCGTGCCTTCCACGCAATTTTTACAAGAACCTCCTACAAACCCCATTCTCCCTCCTTTTTTGTCTACCCCACTTTTTTTGTGCTGGCGACGCCCCTGGCAAAAGTGGTTATTCTTTCAATTATAATAACATTAAAAAATTTCCCCATACACAACAGCAATGCTATTTTCCTATAGTTTGTCTCAAACATTTTTTCACCTTTCTTATGTAAAGGAACGATCATGCTGTGTGACCAAAGTCTCTGGGAAAACTCCATAATATAATAAGTTGTTAAATAATTTTATAAAGATGTTAGGATACACTTCTACACAACATACTATCATTTCATTTAAGATTTGATCTAGTGCTGCAGATTCATTATGTTTTAGTTTTTTCTTTGCATTTGCTAATTCTGTCAAGTTGATTTCATTTATCATTATTGGATGAATATTTCATCATTTGATGATATTGGAGTGTTCCTATTATTGTCCGTTTTGCGCCCTGATTGAAGAAGAGATATAAACATGTTTACCCACCCTATCACTATCTATTGCTCCTACGTAGTCATTATTTTCTGCATTGTTTTTCCTGAGAGAATCTAGTAATCTCCAGTATTCTTTAGGATTGTTCTTTACAAGACCTGTCAAGTTTGAATTATAAGAATGAGTGAGAAATATGAAAACCGAAAAAAATTTCAGAGCGGAGGGAGGAAAATGTTTTCGGGCCTCCTAGGGGGGTCTGGAGGCTTGCTCCCCCCGAAAATTTTGAAAAATAGCCACCCAAAATTAGCTGACATTGCCTCTCGCAGTATAACTTCTGTAAAAATTTGCCCTGGGAAGAATTAGACATCATCTAAAAACCTAATTGAATTATTTTTCAAAAGCTTTGTAGGGTTGGTTTGATAAGCCTTGTCATTGAATAAAACTAAATACTATTTTTTTTGAGGATTAGCTTTTTTTAATTAAATATGAACAGAAAAATGTAACAGAAATGTTTGATAAGTCTAAGTCTATTTCTTTTGCATATGCTTCTTGTTGTAGTACCATGTAGCACCCTTAGCTTTCTTCAACAACTCACTAGATGGTTTGAACTTCACAGCATTAATATCAGCCAACTTGACAGTGAGGATAGAAGATAAAGTACCCTCCATTGACAGGCTGGAATGAAATTATTTTTTGTTCTTTCGCACTATGCTGAACATCCTTTCTTTCCCTGCATTTGAATGTGGCAGTACCATCACAAGCTTAGCAACTTTAAAAAGTTTCTTAAACATGAGCTGTCCATCTGCAGATTTCATTGTCGACAAATAAACCCAGACAGCATCCATTCGATAGTACCTTCTCTCTTCCTCACCATCTTCCTTTTCCATCACACAAGCACTATCCCAAATGTTTTGGGGTATATCTTCTTCACTTAGAAGTTGGTAGGCAAGAAACTCTTCCTGTAACTCATTTAAATCTTTGAAACTAAAGTTTAGACAGAATCTCTGAATAAAGAATTCAAGATCTGCAAATTCACAGTTCTCTCGCTGAGCAAAATTAACAAATGCTGAGTGTATCAGTACACCATCATCAAGGGGTAATCTCTCTATGCCATATTTTGTAGTTGAAATATAAAACTGTAGAACAGCGTTAAGAAACTTATCTTTCTCATTTTGGCTGATGTCACCGTCATTGAATAAGTTGTTTAATTTGCCTTTTGTGACAATGCCAATAAACATCAAGGATTCATTCTTGTACTGGGTAATGTCAACCTCTGATGATTTATTTGCAGACTTGATGGCTCCCAATGTGAGGAAATTACTCATCAGCTGTTTAATAAACTTTTGCAGCTGATCATGAACCAGATATATACAAGGATCTTCCCTCTACGAGAATTTGTTCACTGAAGTGAATGCTTGCATGATTGAGCTATAAAACAGTAGATATACCTCTGTTGATGGGCTTCAAAATCAGAAAATAAATACACATGCGTGCAGACTCGCTTTGCTTTGTGTAGCCTCTATTTCATCATCTTTCTGCCCTGACATTTTCCCGTTTCGTTCGCATTCATTTTCATTTAAAAATCGGAACTTTTCTTAATTTTTTTAAAATGCTTGAGAATTTTCCTTTGATTCGTGGGAGCGTCAGAACAAGTGGAATTGCGTGTGTCTCACGCAGAATGCGTGGGACTTGGAAGGTCCGTCTTTACTGAGGTGATTTTTTGCAATGTATTAAGTTGATGTTCCAGGTTCGTTTTCGTAATCAACTTTTTAAATGTTTTTCTTTTCAGACATAATTCTCTACGAAAATCAGATTCCTTATTTTCTCTTGAAGCTTGTTTCCCTGACAGAATCAATTCGTGTTTTTTTTCTTGACATTCTTGGTCAAACCATGGCTTTTTTCTCTGTCCTTTTTTGGATTTTAGTTTTTTCATAGCTAAACCACTAAGTTTACAGACAGATTTCAAAAGGTCAGTCAGTACTTCAACCCCCGATCTGCACGATTCTTTAGAGTTTACTTCCATCACTTTAGCTGTTTTGTTGCAAAATATGTTTTTCATTTCTTAGTTATTAAGGGTGTTCAAAAAATTTGTTCTTGCATTTGAGTCCCATATATATTTGAGAGGGATATCATTAAGGTTTTTATCTGTTTTTATATCAACCGTATATTTTAGATTAATTAGGTATGTTAAGGCGCTATGATCTGAAAGAAAGGGTATTAAATCCTTAACTTGAAAATACAATATTTTGTCAAAAGCTGTGTTTGAATTGATAACATAATCAACTACGCTACTACCATTCCATGCAAAACATGTATATTTTCCATTTGTATCTCCAATCTTGCGTCCGTTCACTATAAAAAAAATCAGCCGAAATGCATAAATCTAAAAGATCTGTTCCTCTGCTGTTCACACTCTTATCATAAAAGTCTCTCGGGTAAATGTTTTGTGAGTTTGTGTTAATGTTTGTGTTATGTTCTCGTTATCAAAGTATTAACTGTGGATTATTGAATCCTGTTCACTCCCTACTCTAGCATTAAAATCCCCTGTAAAATCACTTCTCCTTTAGGTTTAAAGTGGTTTATTTCATGTTCTACTTGGCTAAGGTAATCCTTTTTGTATTTCTTTTCATGGTTCTCATGGCTAAATAAAATAGTTCCGAGAAAGAAATCTGTTGTTTCCTTAAAATATTCTTTCTTAAGTTTGATCCAAATAATATCAGTATCATTAAAAGTATTTATGGGACAAATAGCCCCTACCAACCTTTGCTTTACAAAGATAGCTATGCCACCTGATGATTTGATTTTGTTTTTTGCTCGCTTGACAGAGGAAATTTTGCTTTAGCCCGATATTTCAAAATTTGAAGTGCCATTTTCGTGTGTTTTTGTCAGACATACTATATCTGAGTCTTTTATTGTTGATAAAAATCTTTTGTCACTTGGTTTTTTATCAAAAGGCTTACTTTTTGTTCCTTGAATATTCCATGCTGCTATTGTCAAAGATTTGGTTATAAATTTTGTTGTATTGTAACACATGAGTTAGATGGGCAAAGGGTTAAGCTCTATCAGAAAGAAGTAAGAAATAAAAAATAAAAAAAATGTTAATAATAATAAAGAATAAAAATAACAAATAAAAAAAATGGAGAGGGAACTTACAATTACCAAAAATAAAAAATAAAAAACTCACTCTTAGTTTCAAAAGTTGTTGTTTAACCCTATCACATAACCACTGAGGTGTGCGACCTACGTACCTGGCATCACACCAGCACAAGTATTCATATACTTCAAAACTGTTTTGTGTGATAGGCACACTATCTTTGCGGAAAGATGGAATTATTTTTCTAGAGGAGAAGACGAGACGGGGGCTGACCGTGGCGTAGCACCTAGTTATGGCTTTCTTAATTTTTTTTTTTGAATCGCAAGGAGACGTTGCCAATGTAAGGCAATTTTAGATTAACAGGGCACTTTTGTAGACCAATCTTTTGTTAATCTGAATATGCGAAGAAGAGGCAGACAAAACGGCCGGAAAATAAAACCAGCATTTTGACATGGTACAGGTGATTGCTGTTCTGGATAGAGTCAACGTAGAATCCCTACAGAATGAAACGAGCCATATGCCCATAGAAAACGCTAGTCCTGAAGTGTGGCAGCTGATAGAGCATGGAAAAACGAATCTGAGAGGCAAATTGGCAACAGTAGTAGCCAGAATAATCTGCCAGCACATGCAGTTCTTTAAAGAAAACTTTCAAAGCTTAATAATAAGCCACATCCCACATCCTTATCAAGAAGAAATGAAACTCAAATCAAACATTGTACGAATTGTTTTGTCTATCTATAAATTATATTTAAGAAGTCTGTGGGTCGGTTTACAATAAAAGTGCTCGATACATAAGAGTAGAGCTATACTAAGGAGAAAAGAGTCAAGAGACTAACTCCCGTTAGTCTCTTGATTCTTTAGTGTATACAGTAGAATTTCGATAACTCGAACAAGCAAGGGACGATCAAAATACACTAGGCTATCAAATATATTGCACAGGTCGATTCAAAATGGCGGCAAAATTGCAAAGCTGTGAGGGCTAGGCCTAAATTAAAATTCCCATAACTTGTGTCAGACAGCTCACAAATACAAGGTTTTTGATGCAAAATTTAGGAAATTTTACTGACACTATAGCTCATAACAACAAGCAATAATAAATTGAGGGAGAAACTATGTATGACTGGGGATTTGAGTGATGGTCAAAATATCAGCAAGGAGATTTTGAAGATGGAGTTGTCATCTAAAATCAGTACAAAAGTGTTGTAAAAAGTCATTAATATGGTAAAATGCTTTGTTACTTTGTTGCTACTGCTTTGAGGAACCCCATGAAGCTTGTCCTAGCTGTCCCTGTGGTGAGGCAAGAACTTAGTAGGGAGCCTCAAAAATTTTAAGGGAAGGAGGAGACCTTGGGTTTAAAAGTACATTTTTTGTAAATAAAGAAATTTATCTGATACACACGATTGTAACTATTATTCCTGGGTTTGAGGTCAATTACCAAGTAAAATACTTCATAAATGTCAATTAAAGAGGGATAAGAAGGAGAACAAACAACACGTTTACCTAAAGAATGACAAAATTGCAACTGATGTGTGGGATGCAAGATGAAAAATTACTCTCCCCCTCCCTTGAAATATTTTGAACCTCCTTCATTTTCCCTTCAAGTCACCATACAGAGAAGAAACCAAACCCATGGGATTCCACAAAGCAGTAGCAACAAAGTAACAAAGCACTTTACCATATTAATGACTTTTTACATAACTTTTGTACTGATTTTAGATGACAACTCCTTCTTCAAAATCTTCTTGCTGATATTTTGACCATCACTCAAATCCCCAGTCATACATAATTTCTCACTCAATTTATATTTGCTTGTTGCTATGAGCTATGGTGTCAGTAAAATTTCCTAAATTTTGCCACCAAAACCTTGTATTTGTGAGCTGTCTGACACAAGTTATGGGAATTTTAATTTAGGCCTAGCCCTCACAGCTTTGCAATTTTGCCGCCATTTTGAAACGACCTGTGCAATATATTTGATAGCCTAGTGTAGTTCAAGTTATCGAATTTTTGAGTTATCGAGGCTTTCGATAACATGATTAAGGTTCAAGGGAAATGCAAAATCTGTTCGAGTTTGCGAGGGTTCGAGTTATCGCATTTTCAAGTTATCGGGTTCTACTGTATTACGCTCTGCATTTATGCATTGAGCACTGTTTTACGGGAAAGCAAAATACAGACTTCGTAAGAGTAGAGCTATATATATACTATGAAGAAGAACAGGAACATCTCCTGATGAGTGGGTGACCAGAAATTTTGAATTTTCCAACAGATTTCGTTTTCTAAAATGATTCTATAAAAGTGTAATGATTCCATAAAAATGATTTTATAGCATCTATCAAGCCTTATGATCTTAATTTGGCTTTCTCGTTATTTCAACAAATAAGATTGATTAATTAAATCTTATGTTTAAGGTACCACTTGGAATACTGAACAAAAACGAAATGGCAACAGATTAAATGGTTGATATTCTAGAGCACTACCAGAGATACTGTCCTCGAGTGAGCGGAAAGCTATGGAAGATATTATGGGGAGGTGATGGGTTAAACACAAAAAGAGGTTCTGATGCACTAAGGGCCAGAGCAGACCAATCTTTGGAAGAAGGACTCGTTCTAAAATCAGAAGACTGGCACAAGGCTATTTTGTGGTTGCAGGCAGATTGATTACATAGTTTTTTTCAAACTCATAGTTTTTTTCAAACTTGCAATATCAATAAGGTAAGATTAGAAAAAAACAAAGTAAGCATAGATATTTTTACAGAAAACCTGTTTGCAGCATCAAATTGAAGAATATTTCCATTTATTTGCCTCCATCCTTTTGTTGTTCTGTTTTTTGTATCTATCTGTTGTATGCTATTGCGATTAATCTGTGTATCTATGCCCTGAGTAATAAATACCCTTCATTGCAGATGGCTTACACCGAATTGTATCAGCCTGCTTTGGTTGCAGAAAAAGGCACCCTTTATCAGCTTAAAGGAAGGTTCCACCACAGAAACGTAAAGAAAGATTTCGAAGAGATCAATCATGCTTCAAGAGAGTGGATCAGATTTGCAACATATGGATACGTAGTAATTGCAGTGATGAAAATCATTGGAATTTACAACAAAGATGACTCGCCTCTCGACTCAGAAGAGATAAGGGATGGTCAATGGTTTCAATAGAGAGCTGCACATTTCTAAATGTGAATACAGAGAAACATTCGGCCCGTTTGATAAAACATTGAACATGTCAGTGAAAGAAGAAGAAACAAATGGAAAAAGCAATCATTCGTAATTCAACAAAAAATTCACATACAGCTGCAAATTGTTGAAAGAAGGGTTACTAGACATGGCATGTTTCGACGCTAGACAAGAAGGTGATGGCATAAGAACGTATATAATGTGAAGATGCGATTTTATGAAATTTATAGCAACTGGTAATCGAAACTACGCAGAACTTGCGTTCAATTTTATAGCACAGGTAGAATTCCTGCTATCCCTACGAAAATCTGCACAGCTTCTAAACAACAGAACAGTTCATTTGCATGGAGAAGAAGGGAGGTATGTGACAATCGACTATGCATTGGAGCTTTTACATGGAAAGCAACTTGACTCAGGCCGTCATAGACAGAGTGGGAAAATCATGAAAAAGCTGCAAAGATATTCCTAGTAACATTGATAAGCAGCTTGAAAACTTTTCTGCACTTGGTCGCCACAAAACCAACTGTTTTGAAGATGATGTAAAAGTTATGGTGGAAGAATTGAAGAAAGAAAGCCTGTTAGAGCCTTTGCCAGGACAAGCACAAAAGACGTTTTTGAAAATCAACTGGGACAAAATTTCGCAATGGATACGGAAAGACATCAAAAAAATGGCTAGGGAAGAAAATCTAAAAATGTTAGTTGGTGAGAATATGTGAATGACATTTGATTCTGTTTTTTCCTTTACACACCCATCATCTTCTTGCTCAAGGGATAGGACCCCAACAATAGTGGAGGAATTTTAAACAAGGAATAGGACCCCATTTACTGGCCCCAAAGTGGTGGAAAGTCTCCATCTTCTACCCTAGATATATGATTTTGATCTCTTCTTTGTCTATTGTTATCAGTGATTTTGTTACGAAAGCAAGCCGAAATGAGATCTTCTGGATATTTATTGTTGATGAGGGTAGACTTGATTTTTGCCAATTCTAAATTGAGTTTTGGTTCAGAACAGATCATAAGTGCCCAGTGAACCAAGGTGTTAACTAAGTTGATTTTGATTTGTTTGGCACAAAATGAAGTCCAACGTGTATATAGGCCGCTAAAAGTTGGTATCCTGTAGACACTGGTAAGCAAACCAAGGTCAGTTTTCTCCACAGAAACGTCAAGAAATGACAAAGAGTCTCTTCCTTTTCAAAGGTGAATTTTAGAGACTGATACAATGAGTTGAGTTTGGCAAGAAAAATATCACATTCATATTCTTTCAAAAACTGCGAAAGTGTCATAAACAAAGCAAAAATAAACAAGGAGCTTTTGATGGCAGTTGAAAAGTTTATGCTCATGGAAGCCGACAAAAATATTTGCTAGCGCTGGTCCCAAAGGGCTACCCATGGCGACACCGTTCTTTTGGTGGTACATTTCATTGTTGAAACTGAAATCCACAGTGCTAGTTGAAGATTTCATCAATTAAAAAAAAACCTCCTCAGGGAGTGACGGTCTTTCAAGCTCACTTCGTTACAACACGTTGGCACAAATGTTTATCGTCGCATCCAGAGGAACATTGGTAAACAAACTGCTAACGTCAACAGAGCATATAAAAGTTTTAGTGGGGTTGAGCTGTAAGTTTGTGATAAATATGGCTAAAGTGAACGAGTCCGAAATGCAATTTTCAGAGTACAAATGGAGAACTGCTTCCAAAACCTCTGAAAGCCATTTCGCAAGTTGATGTTAAGCCGAGCCAACCATGGATTAAATAGGCCTTAGTGGGATACTTTGTTTGTGAGTTTTGGGAAGACCATACATACGTGGACGCTGCGAGCCAGTGGGTGAATCCTATCATAAATGCCCCAAGCTAAATCTTTTTTGTAGACTAACTCTAGAAGGCATTTTTGGAGTTTCTGTTCTAGTCTAGCCGTTTTGTCAAACTGTTCGACGTTGCCAAGTTTTTCAAATCTATTAGTGTCATTAAGAACATCACCCATTTTGGTAATGTAGTCTTTTTGATTCAAAATAGCGACCCGCATCCCCTATCTGGTTTTGTGAGGATGAAATCCTTGTTATTGCGCAAAGATTTTATAGCCTGAAAATGATTCCTTTGCATACGAAAATCAGTGAGGTCGATGGGGATGCCACAGTAAGCGTGAGCCAAATCGTTTAGGCAGGCTTCTAGTGAGCTGAGGTGGTTGTCCGAAACAGGATTGTTCCTAGCAAGTTTAGCAATTAGAATTTCAAATTCAGCTTAAGTCTCCTCTCAGTTTATATCACGGGGTGGATACAAAACTCAAAACCATGTTCTAATACAAATTCTTCAGTATCAGAGAGAGAATAGTCCGAAAGATTTGATATGTGCTTTTTAGGATTGCTCAACAAGTGACCGAAACGTTTCCTAACAAGAACGCCTACATTCCTATGATGTTTTTGGGTAGTATGTTTTTCAGTCCGCTGATCAATATCAGAAAGGTAACGGGAGAAGGAGAAGAAACGAGAGGGGGCTGACCGTGGCCTAGCACTTAGTTGGCTTTCTTGGCTTTCTTGATTTGTTTTTCAAATCGCAAGGAGACTTTGCCAATGTAAGGCAATTCTAGATAAACAGGGCACTTTTGTAGACCAATTTTTTTGTCAGCCAAGATCTCATTTCGGCTTGCTTTTGGAACAAAATTGCAGGTTTCTTGGCTGACCAAAAGATTGGTCTACAAAAGTGCCCTGTTTATCTAGAATTGCCTTACATTGGCAACGTCTCCTTGCGATTTGAAAAACAAATTAAGAAAGCCATAACTAAGTGCTAGGCCACGGTCAGCCCCGTCTCGTTTCTTCTGCTTCTCCCGTTACCTTTCTGATATTGATCAGCGGACTGAAAAACATACTGCCCAAAAACATCATAGGAATTTAGGCGTTCTTGTTAGGAAACGTTTCGGTCACTTGTTGAGCAATCCTAAAAAGCACATATTAAATTTTTCGGACTATTCTCTCTCTGATACTGAAGAATTTGTATTAGAACATGATTTAGAGTTTTGTATCCCACCCCGTGATATAAACTGAGAGGAGACTTTAGCTGAATTTGAAATTCTAATTGCACAACTTGCTAGGCACAATCCTGTTTCGGAAAACCACCTCAGCTCACTAGAAGCCTGCCTAAGCAATTTGGCTCACGCTTACTGTGGCATCCCCATCGACCCCACTGATTTTCGTATGCAAAGGAATCATTTTAAGGCTATAAAATCTTTGCGCAATAACAAGGATATCATCCTCACAAAACCAGATAGGGGATGCGGGTCGCTATTTTGAATCAAAAAGACTACATTACCAAAATGGGTGATGTCCTTAACGACACTAATAGATTTGAAAAACTTGGCAACGTCGAACAGTTTGACAAAACGACTAGACTAGAACAGAAACTCCAAAAAAGCCTTCTAGAGTTAGTCAACAAAAAAGATTTGGCTCGGGGCATTTATGATAGGATTCACCCACTGGCTCGCAGCGTCCACGTATGTATGGTCTTCCCAAAACTCACAAACAAAGTATCCCACTAAGGCCTATTTAATCCATGGTTGGCTCGGCTTAACATCAACTTGCGAAATGGCTTTCAGAGGTTTTGGAAGCAGTTCTCCATTTGTACTCTGAAAATTACATTTCGGACTCGTTCACTTTAGCCATATTTATCACAAACTTACAGCTCAACACCACTAAAACTTATATGTGCTCTGTTGACGTCAGCAGTTTGTTTACCAATGTTCCTCTGGATGCGACGATAAACATTTGTGCCAACGTGTTGTAACGAAGTGAGCTTGAAAGACCGTCACTCCCTGAGGAGGTTTTTTTTTAATTGATGAAATCTTCAACTAGCACTGTGGAGTTCAGTTTCAACAATGAAATGTACCACCAAAAGAACGGTGTCGCCATGGGTAGCCCTTTGGGACCAGCGCTAGCAAACATTTTTGTCGGCTTCCATGAGCATAAACTTTTCAACTGCCATCAAAAGCTCCTTGTTTATTTTCGCTTTGTTTATGACACTTTCGCAGTTTTTGAAAGAGTATGAATGTGATATTTTTCTTGCCAAACTCAACTCATTGTATCAGTCTCTAAAATTCACCTTTGAAAAGGAAGAGACTCTTTGTCATTTCTTGACGTTTCTGTGGGGAAAACTGACCTTGGTTTGCTTACCATTGTCTACAGGATACCAAAGTAGGTAAGAGAGGGGGGCTCCGAGCACACCATTCCAGCCTCGTTCTGATGTGAACGAAAACGAGGCTGTCATATGTGCTCGGACACCACCCTCTCATAATGAAAACGAAAACGAGGTTGAAAATGAAAACGAGGTTGAAAACGAGAACGAGGTTGAGATTAACCAATCAGATTGAAGATTAGTTCCTGGTTGAGATTAACTGAGATTAACCAAACAGATTGAAGATTAGTTCCTGGTTGAGATTAACCAATCAGATTGAAGATTAGTTCCTGGTTGAGATTAACCAATCAGATTGAAGATTAGTTCCTGGTTGAGATTAACTGAGATTAACCAATCAGATTGAAGATTAGTTCCTGGTTGAGATTAACCAATCAGATTGAAGATTAGTTCCTGGTTGATTAACCAATCAGATTGAAGATTCGGCAAGTTTTTACGTTACCTTGAGAACCCATTCGAATATTCGTGGATCATTCGAAATGAGTATATAATCTGCAACCCGTCAGAATGTAACTACCACAACAATATACCGACTTGGTAAGTACCTATACATGTTTTTCCTATTTCATTTGCTTAGGCCACTCGTAGAGGTCAGACGTGTTTTTGTGAGCTCCTGTTTTTTATTTATTTTCTTTACTAATATATTGTTTATATTTCAGATAATCAAGCTACAACTAAACCGAAATCCGAATCAAAATCTATCAAATGGCAGATAACAGCAACAGAGAAGACGATGGCTGAGTTATATATCAATACATATCAACATCATCATCATCATCAACATCAACATATGGATAATTTTCATAATTTTTTGTAGAGTCTCACCATCATCATCATCATCACCATTACTGCCTACTGCACCCCATATGGGAACATTTCGTTTTCGCTGCATAAAATATCAGGAATTGTGATATTATTATAATTGATGCTTGATATCTATGACATATGAGTGAGGGAAGCATAATTAGCATTGAAATTTAGCATATTCAGCACATTGGAGGTCTTGGCAATAACAGTGTTCAAGATGGCCGGAAAAAATGCAAGATCAAAAAGGTGGGTTTTATTCTTGTATTTTAGTGACAATTATCATTATTAATGTGGTAATAACCTTTAAATTTCTAACAAGGAACTATTTTGGTATAATTTGAATCATTTTATTGCGCCATATGTTATTTTTTACAGTCAAATTTCATGAAAGTTGCTATGCACCCTTGTAGGGTGCAGTAGGCATCGTAAGGTGCGTGTCATCCGTTCACTCATCTGTTTTTTTCATTGCCTATGGAACTGAATTACTGCATTTATAAAACATATGATTACTGTATCTATTTTATTGACTTCCTGAATGTCTATTGTTATCATGATATCAGCAACAATACTTTAGAGACCCTCCAATAGGTCCAAAAAAGTAAGGGGGCCAAGCCATTTTATCAAGAACTTTCAATGACTAAATGACAATGTAAAACTATGAAATTTGACATAATTGGCAAAAAACTGGGGGGCTTAAGCCCCCTGGCCATCTCGTCATTGGAGGCCATGCCTTCTCGGAATTCCAAACTTCATACAGTAATGTCTGAAAAATTTCAATCTTCAGGTATACTTTGAGTGAAATTATTGACGTGATAGATGAGAATGATGACTTCTTTGAAGCTGACATATTTATTACACCACCGGATGAAGGGAATATAACTTTAATCGATAGCGATAATGAAGATCTTCCAGATGGAAACCTCAGTCATTTCTCTGGTGCTCAGCTAATGGCTGAAGCTACAACTCGTATCAGAACTCGAGAAGGCACTTTGTTTTCCGGTAAGCTTCACTATCAGATTATTTGTAAGATTTTTCTCTTATGATTTATTATTAGAAAAAAACATTTAGATTGCTTGCAGAAAACAAAAGAAGACTAAAATATTTCACCATTTACACTAGACAGGGCCCCATGTTTTGGGGGGGTGGGTTGCAAAAAATAATTAATTTAAAACAAAATGGAATAAAATGAAATAAAATAAGATAAAATGAAATAAAATGAAATAAAATAAAATAAAATAAAATCATTTGATCTTTTCAATTCCAAAATCCTGAAATACTCATTTATTCTATTTTAGTGGACGAAGACTACTCTTCTGAATTGGAAGATGTTGATGAAAACGATGGCTCATCCTCCTCTGCCACCGCTGCCTCCTCCTCATCTTCCTCCTCCTCCTTCCTCTGATGATGATGATGATGATGATGATATTGAGCCGGTGCAAATCAAGCTGGCACGTACAGTTATATCAGCCTCTAAACCTCCAATGGTAAAAAAAGCTACCTGGCTAAAACAAGACAAGCAGAGTTATTCCCTTAGCGAAAAACAAAGCAACTCTGCCCAATTTCCTGAGACCCCTATGTCCCTCATTCAATTGTACTTCAATGAAGAAGTCATGGAGCATATGGTGCAAATGACAAATTTGTATGCCCGTAGAGGCAAGGGCAAAGCTAACTTCACCACAGATTCCTCCGAGCTCTACTGTTTCATTGCCATGCTTCTTCTCACTGGATATAACACAAGGCCTCAGCGAAGGATGAACTGGGAAAACAGTGATGATGTCTTTTGCAAAACCATGTCTGACACCATGTCTCGAAATAGATTCGAAGAGCTTATATCTGTCATTCATTTATCAGATAACTCAAGATTGGATAAAAGTGATAAAATGGCCAAACTTCGCCCTTTCTATGAGATGCTCAATTTTTATTGTCACCTTTATGCCCCCAACAGGGATAACAAATCTGTGGATGAAGCCATGGTGCCATACTATGGTAGGAATAGCTCAAAGCAGCGCATACAAAATAAGCCTGTACGGGTAGGCTACAAAATGTGGGTAATGGCGGAAACTTCTGGCTATGTCATCGACTTTGATCCATATCAAGGTGCCAAGGGTGGAAAAAGTGCTAAGGCTACAAATACAACCTGGGGCCTTGGAGAACAAGTTGTCCTACGTGCAGCAGAGGCATTACCAATGGATGGGGCACAGCATCTGTTCATTGATAATTTTTCCACTTCGTTCCGACTGCTGAAGCATCTCAGGGATAATGGTATCAATGCAACTGGCACCATTCGTGTCAATAAGTTGAATGACTGCCCAATCATCAACCGAGAAAAGTTGAAGAAAAAACCTTGTGGATACAGCGATCAGTGCACAGTCTCTGATGGGTCATTGACTGTTGTAGGCTGGAACGACAACCGACCTGTTTATGTGGCATCCAACTGTGAGCAGAGCAACCCATTATCTAATGTTTCCCGTTGGAGCTCAGCTGAAAAGAAGAAGATCCAGATTCCCCAACCAAACATGGTCCGAAGCTACAATAAAGATATGGGTGGAGTTGATCGAGCAGATCAGAATATTGCATCATATCGGATCCACATTTGATCTAAGAAATGGTGGTTGGCACTATTTATCTGGCCAATCGATATGATTGTAAACAACTGCTGGCAGCTGTACAGGCAAAATCAAGTGGAAAATAAAAGAGACCTTTCATTGCTAAATTTCAGGCGTGAAGTCGTTCAGGCACTTCTCCAAAAGTATTCCTCCAAGTCTACAACTGCAGGCCGACCCAAAGGAAGAATTCTTCCAGCTTCTACTCGAGTGAAGGCAGAAGTGAGATTCGACCGCATTGATCATTACCAAGTTTCACTTGAAACACAGAAAAGATGTGCTGTTTGTAAAAAGAATACACGCAAAGGCTGCCACAAATGCAAGCACAACATGGAACCGATCGGACTACATGATCACTGTATGGTTGAGTGGCATGGATATTGACTACCCTATTTGCTTAAAACGTTTTTTATATGTTAAAATTTACTTTCTAATTTCGAAAAATGTTGTTATAGAGTTCAGTTTACAATTGTTGTGTTTCTACTATAATGAAATCTATGCACCCAATCATGCCTACTGCACCCCATATGGGACATGACCTAATTTGTCATCTAGAATTCCAGGAATCATGCAGATCTTCCTTTTAAGGCTTATTTTAGTCTTAGACCGATCAAAACAAACCTTTTATGGCATACCAGTCCAAAAATGAAAATTTGGGCATCAATGGGTTAAATAACGCTAAATCAGGTCAAGTTATTAAGCTTAACATAGAAGGAAAACTGGTATCTGATAATAAAAAGGTTGCAAATACTTTTAATAAATATTTCATAAATATAGCGAAGACGCTAGCCAAAAATCTAGGCCCAGCCAAGGCAAATCACCATGAATTCTTAACGTATCCGATCCAAGAAAGTTTCTTTATAAGTCCTGTTGACTCGAGCGAGGTTAAATGTGAACTTATGAGTTTAGACGAGTCTAAATCGTCAGGCTCTTATGACATCCCAATAAAGATGATTAAGCATATAATTAATCCAGTTACTAATGTACTAACAGACTTGGTTAACGAATCTTTCAGTTCAGGAATACACCCATCTTTGCTTAAATTTGCAAAAGCTATACCAATATACAAGGCTAAGTCTAGATTTGATGTTTCGAATTACCGCCCAATATCACTATTGCCAATTTTCAATAAGATTTTTGAAAAACTAATGCATAAAAGGCTTACAAATTTCTTAGAAAAACATAATGTACTGTTTCCTCACCAATTTGGCTTTCAAAAAAATAAATCTACAACACATGCAATATTAGATCTTTATAACCAATTAACACTAGCAATAGATAAGAAAAAAACATCTAATTGCATATTTTTAGATTTTGCTAAAGCTTTTGACCAATGGACCACAAAATTCTATTAGACAAGTTGTACCACTACGGTGTACGAGGCACGGCTCTTAACTGGTTCCAGTCATACTTATCAAATCTCAGAAAGTTTGTATAAATGGTATTTTATCAGAAACAAATAACATTACTCATGGTGTGCCCCAGGGAAGTGTTTTGGGACCTCTCTTATTCCTTTTATATATAAATGACTTGCATTTGTGCTCCAAAATACTTAAATTTCATCTTTTTGCAGATGATACCAGTATCTTTTTTTCTCATGAAAATGCAAAAGAACTAGAGTCCATTGTAAATAACGAACTTAAAAACGTTTCAAAATGGCTATCTGCTAACAGATTAACCCTCAAAATTGATAAATCTAACTTCCTCGTCATTTCAAATAAAAGAAAAGTTGACACCACAGTTGATATCAAAATTGATAACCTTTCTGTAAAAGAAAAGGACTGCATAAAATATCTTGGTGTTCTTATTGACAACAAATTAAGCTGGAAGCAACACTCACAATATGTCAATATGAAAATCTCAAAAGGTACTGGTGGTGTACTTGCAAAAATGAGACATTTCGTACCATCTGATGTACTAAAACAATTGTACCATGCTTTTGTATCCCCGCACTTAAGCTACGCTGTTATAAATTGGGGTAATGCCCCAAAGTGTGCAACCATAAAACTGAATAAAAGTCTTAAAAAAGCAGTTAGAATTATGACCTTTTCAGGTTTTAAAGAAAGCTCAAAGCCTTTATTTGCAAAGTTAGGTATACTAAACTTTGATGATATTTATAAGTTAGAAGCTGCTAAATTTATGTATGACATTAGCAACAACAGTTTAGCATCCCCAATCAGTGGCTTATTCCAAAAAACAAAAACAAGACACAACTACAAAACCCGTCCAGCTACCAAAAATTAATTTTCCTTTCCTTTGGTAAATACAGAATGTCGAAAAAAAGTCTATTGCTTTTAATGGCATTGAAATATGGAATAAAATTCTACTCGAAATTCGCTCAATGTCAAATTAAGCATTATTTAAAAGAAATCTTTTTCAATGGTTACTACAAAACTCTTAAAAAATATCCAAATTCCGCAAACCTTTGAACCCGCCTCCGTCTCCCCCTCCCCCTCTTTTTACTCTGTTTTTCTTTATTGCCATATTTTTTATTATATCATATATTGCCGTTATGTTCTGTTCAAATTTTCAATTCAAATCTTGATGAAATGATTTACGTAATAATTCAATCTATATGCGTGTAATAATTTTGTTTAACTTCAGCTTCAAACTTGTTTATCCTTAACAGTTCATATCAAAAAAGAGGGCACTGGGCTCGAAAACCTTAATGGTTTATCTCGGTGTCCTTGACAACATATATTGTAATTTTATTAATATTTCAGTACTTTGTAATACAAATTATTTTTTATGGATACTTAGATATTTACCTGTAAGATTGTTGTTCAATTAAATGGATTTGATTTGATTTGATTTGATTACTGGCACTGACAAAGAGCTCCTGACAAGCTATCTGGCAACATTTAGAGTTACAGATGATCTGACCATTCAACGTTTGTTTGTTGCAGCTGACGATCGGCGTAGGGACAACTCCAACAAACAGCAAATTGATATTGACATCAACGGGATGAATAATGACAAGGGTGAAAGAAGCCAAGCATCAGTAGGACATTGTCAAGCCCTTAAAAATGTCAAAGCTTGCTCCGGACGAGGTTTGCTGATTTGCAGGAACCAGTCATTGAAAATATGAAGTGGTACTACCTAAAATCTGGACAATCAACAGAAACTATGGTATAGACCAATTAACTGCATTGGCTGAGCATTTCAGTGTACCACTGTTTGTGGCAAAATCCGATAAAAAAAACTGCTTTCAAGAATGGAAACTATTCCGCTCGTTTGTTAATGCAAATTATCGAGGACTCAATGCAAGCAGTTGTGGGAGAAGGTGTTTCGATATAAAAGAGCAGAATACCCAAAACTATGCATCGTAGCAAACTTGGTCAGGTGTTTGTCTGGATCCAACTCAACGGTGGAAGGACATTAAGTTTACTGACTTTGCTGCTAACAGACCGACGTTTGTCTTTAACACACAACACCATCAGTGATTTAATGACCATAAACGTGAATGACAAACTGTAGACCCCCAACAAAAATAGCAGCATAATTAAATGTGCCGCGGACCTACCCGCAAAAGTTCCAAGATTCCAAAGGCGAGGATGAAATTGAATCTGACAGTGATTTCGAAAAAACAACACTGATCAACTTGTTTCGATATTAGACAGTAAAATTTACATAAATAAACCTCTTTCTTTTCTTCGTCATACTTAGCTTTTATCAACCTAGTTTATTGTTCTGTTGAAATATATAAGAGAGAAAAACATGCTTTTGATCCATGGTGCGAAGGCCTCCATTTTCTTCGAGAATATAACATAGAAGCGTTGCCGTGATTTATAATTTGTCACATTGTGAATTCCATAATATGTTTGAAAGAAAGTCAAAAGCATCAAAAATGAAAAGGAAACAAAATATGTAAGTAAAACAATGGGGCGATGTACACTAGTGTTCGAAAAAGTAATTGGCAAGCTTGCCCAACCACAAGGTTCTTTTTTCCTGCTTGTGTTGAAAAAGTATGCCAAAGTTATTATCCGACCACAAATATAAATTTTTGGTTTTCACCTTGCGCTCTAGATAATTCTAGAATTTACATAGTCTAGTTACATGTGGCAATGGCGTATTTCAGAAATTTAGTAAACAGCAATCAATTCGAAAACGTTAGAGATGGCGAGAACACAGAAGCAGGAATGCGAGATACACGGCAAGATGTTCTCAACACCAATGCCCAACCATCGCAATCTTTTCAAGTCCTTCCAAGAAGCAGTACACCTGGCAAAGAAATGTTCCACGCTTTCCTCCAATGCCATCCAGCTTTCAGATTCCTAGGCCTTCTCGATTTCAACTGTCTTTACAATGGGATTTTATCAGAAGACCACAAGCGGCCACAACAGTGGCGGTGAAATCTTAAGTTGCAAGTTGTATGGATGAAAATGCAGCGTGTAAATACATGAACAGAGTTGGAAATGTGCGGAAAATTTCTTGAACCTCAAGAAGTATAAGAACTAATATTTAAAGCCATTGAAAACATTCAAGTAAGAAAGAAACGGGCAAATACGATTTCTATTTGTAAATTTTTGTCGACTACGCATGAACTAGACGAATCGACGACGTCTTTACAACTGGCAATGATGCAAGCTGAAAGGAAGATACAGGACACTAGAAATGGAGGTAGTGAATCTTTTCGAGTGTGTGTAACAGGAAATTCTGTGAATCTTAAACATAACCAAAAAGAAAAAGCAAGACAAATATCTGATGATGAACTTGGTGAGTGTAGGAAGGAACTCCTAACAAGTGCTACCAAACCTCAGACAACAGAAGAGGTATCTTCCAGTGAAAGTGATATACATTCTCCGAGTATAATTGGAAAGAAAGAGACTAACCAAGGCTACGAAGATCGCTTTGAAAAAATAGAAAATCAACTTTTAAACATTTTTGAAAGGCTTGAGAAAAGAGATGTTGAAAATAAAAACAAAAACACGGATGGTGAGAATATACGAGTTAGACCTACTGATGTTTATGAAATGATAACGAAAATCAACTCATTGGAAAAAGAAAATATGAGCCTAAAAGATGAAAATTTTGCATTACGACTAAAAATTGCAGATCTTAAAGAAAATACCAGAAGAAATCCTGATAAAAAAATTAATAAAAACGGAGGAAATTTAAGAAAACAAGAAGGAAACAGAAGGGAAACAAGAAACAATTATATTACAGGCTCAAGAGACAATAGAAAATATTCCTCTTGCGATAGTGATTCTGACATCTTCGTCGAAACAGACGCTTGGAAATTCCCAAAATGCACAATAAAGTCACGCCATTGTCCTGAAACAATCGTTAAAACTCAAAATAGGTTTGATGGTTGGGAAATTCATGCTTCATTGGAGGACAATGCATTTGTAAATATTCTAACACCTCAGAGTATTTTGAATAAGCCTCTCGAGTCTGATCAAAGAAAAAAGGGTCATACCGTTGTACCGGGAGATCAGAGTTTTGCTGAGGTGACTGCCGTAAAACCGCGAATAAATAATAACAACATTTCGAGTTCGATTCCAAACAAGCAACAAGCAAAACCAAGAGTTCAAGAGGCGTTCAGGGATCGCAGAAGACCAGTTATCACTGTTATTCGTGATTCAATAATTAAGGGAGTAAGGAAACAAGAAATCAACCGATCTTTACGTAATGGTGGAAACTCATTCGTAAAAACTTTTCCAGGAGCTTCTATGGAAGACATGGAATCTTACATTGTTCCATCCTAAAGAGAAACCCCGACGTGCTAATTTTACATTGCGGAACAAATGATTTGAGGAAAGACGAACCGGAGAAAGTTGCAGCAAACATAGCCAGAATCGCGATACAAGCAAAACAGACAATCTGTAAAGTAGCGGTCTCGACCATATTAGCACGAGGCGACTCTGACTTTTTTGAAAGAAAAAGAGTTGAAGTAAATGCATTCCTACAAAAACTACTCGCTAACAAAGAAATTGACCTCATTGAACACCCTGTTTTCGACACCGACTGGGAATACCTTTTATACAATGATGGAATCCATTTGAACGAACAAGGCACAAACGTTTTAGGTAATGATTTTCTTAATTATATTAATAATATTTGACTATCCTTAAATTATCTTAAATTCAATAGTAACTATAAAGCGAAGACCGGCAGCTACAATGAAGAAAATTACAAGGGTCTTGGGAATACACCGATTAGCAGGTCAAATGATCAATTTACTTTATCGATGTCCAATATGTTAGTATCCCAATTAGAGACTTCCCCAGAATCCACACAATCTAATAGTAAAATTCAAACCTGATCAGATTCGGACCTAGATACTTCCTTGATATTCTTAAATTCTTGCTCGAGTATTGAAAATGAAGATTTTGACATAGAGAAAATTTTTCAGATGAGAACAAAATATTCAAACAACCCTATCATTGGTTTCTTAAACATAAACAGTGTTCGGAACAAAATAATTGATATTAGATTGATCATGGAAAGGTGCATGCCTGATATTTTGGTCATAGAGGAAACAAAACTAAATTCAGATTTCAAAACTGAGACTTTTCAAATTAACAACTATCAAAGACCAATACGACGTGACAGGAACGAATTTGGTGGGGGGGTCATGCAATTTATAAGGAAAGGGGTTGTCTGTAACAGGTTGCCTACTCTCGAAAGCCTTTCACTCGAACTAATATGCAGTGAGCTGACTGTGTGTAAAAAGAAGTGGGTTATTTTTAGTATATATCGACCTCCAGATGCTGCAAACTTAGAACTATTCTTCAAAGAGCTATCTCTTTCTTTAAACTCTGCTTTGGATAGATACGATAATGCTTTGATAATGGGCGATATAAATATTGACACTCATGATACTCAACATCCCGGACATGCAAAGTTGATTTCTTTCTGTGATGTTTTTGGATTGTCTAATTTAGTAAAGGATAAAACTTGTTTTACAAAAGGTCATAGTTCGTCAATCGACGTTATGCTCACGAATAAACCTAGATGCTTTCAAAATACATCTGTTGTTGAAACCGGCCTAAGCGAGTATCATGGTCTTGTCTTAACGGTAATGAAAACACATATATCGCGCCTGAAACCTAAGATTCTCAAATACCGTAGCTACAAAAATTTTGACTCTGATAAATTTTTGCAAGATATAAGAAATACTGACTTTAAACCTGTTACGAATGATGCAAATTTATCTTATGAAAACCTTTCATCAGCTTTCCAAAAACTTGTAGAAAAACATGCTCCTTTAAAAACTAGGATTCAGAGAGAAAATACTGCCCCTTTCATGAATCAAGAATTAAAAAAGGCAATATATACTAGATCAAGGCTCAAAAGAAGACTAAACAAAAACCCTACCCCAGAAAATAGGAGAAATTTCATAGGAGCTATGAAAAACCACTTCAAAGAAGCGACAAGAAATGGTGTACTGTCCAATAAAGAATTCTGGGATCTTGTCAAACCTTTTCTTTTGAATAAGGGTGGACTTATAAGTAGCGATATTTCTCTTGTGAAAAATGATGCTGTTATAACAGATGACCAGGAATTGACGGAGATTTTAAATGATCATTATGTGAACATAGTAGAGAAATCTAGCGGTAGGAAGCCTTGTAGCCTTGCTAGAGACACGGGAATCTCTGATGACTGCCAAATTGTTCGATTAATTCTTAACAAATATAAAAACCATCCCAGCGTCCTAGCTATCATTCAAAACCCAGAAAAATTGTTAAACATCTTTAAATTTCATGAAGTAACCAATCAAGAGGTTTTACAATTATTAAGATCTGTAGATGGAAGGAAATCTACCGGTGAAGATCAAATACCCCCTAAACTTGTATCTCTAGCTTCTTACGAACTCTCTGTTGCACTAACCACAGCAATAAATTGTAGCATTCGAAACTGCAGTTTTCCAGATGATGCAAAAAAGGCAGCTGTCTGTCCTTTAGATAAGGGGGAGGCAAACCGTACAATAGAAAGAAATTTTCGCCCAGTTAGTGTTCTTAATACATTTTCAAAGATATACGAAAAGGTCTTAAAAGAGCAATTGATTCAACAGCTAGATAAAACACTTTCTGTTTTCATTGCGGCATATAGACGAGCTTATAGCACCCAGCATGTCCTTTTACGTCTGATAGAAGATTGGAGGTCTAAACTCGACAACGACTATCTTGTAGGTGCTATTTTAATGGATCTTTCTAAAGCTTTTGACTGCATCCCACATGATTTGCTCATTGCAAAATTACATGCATATGGTGTTGATGAGGATGCGCTTGTCCTCATTTACTCTTATCTCAAACGACGAAAACAAAGCGTTCGGATAAATAATACGTACAGTTCTTTCCAAGAAGTTATATCTGGTGTACCCCAAGGATCTGTCCTCGGCCCAATCCTTTTTAATTTTTACATAAATGACTTATTTCTTTTCATAAAACAAGCAACTCTTTATAACCATGCTGACGACAATACGCTTACTTATTTTTCAAAAACCATGCCTGATCTTATCAATATTTTGGAAAAAGAAACCAGAATCGCTCTATCCTGGCTTAAAGAAAATGAAATGATTGCAAATCCTGAAAAATTCCATGCTTTACTGCTTAGAAAGAACCAAGTAAATACTAGTGGAGAAGAAATTAACATTAACGGAAATACAATCAAATCTGAGGATACTGTGAAGCTTTTAGGAGTTACTTTGGACTATAAACTAAACTTCGACCCGCATATTTCCAATATTTGCAAAAAAGCTGCAACACAATTAAATGTTCTTAAAAGATCAAAGAAGTTCATTGGCTTTAAAGAGAAAAAAATCTTAGTTCAGAGTTTCGTATATTCTAATTTTGATTACTGCCCTTTGGTGTGGTATTTCTCATCTTGTAAATCTTTACAAAAAATTGAAAAATTACAAGAACGGGCTCTTAGATTTCTCTATAATGATAATGCAAGTTCATGTAGCGATTTGCTTTCCAAATCAAATAAATGCAAAATGCATGTTGCTCGTCAAAGACTCCTTTGCATTGAAATTTTCAAAACTCTCAATCATTTGAATCCACCATTTATGCAGAGTATATTTAAATTACGTTCCTCAAATTATTCTTTAAGAAATCCAAATAACTTAGCCCATGTCAGGCCTAATCAAACAACCTTTGGGTCTAAAAGCCTCATGTCAATTGGGCCGCAAGTTTGGAATGGGTTGCCAAACGAGATGAAATCAGCAGAAAATTTGAAAAGTTTCAAGGCCTTGATAAAACAATGGGATTGGCCAAACTGTAAATGTAGTGCCTGTCAGTGCTAACTATCTTAGAATTTTAGTTAATCCTCGCTTGTTATTTTTATTATTATTGTAATTTTATGTAAAGTTCGATTTTGATTTGTTAACTTGTATATAACTGTATATATATTGTTAGCTATTGTAATTTAATCAATCGAATGAAAATAAATGCACAAACAAACAAACAATCCTTCTATGAAATGTACCGTCCGATTTCTCAAATGAATGACCGTATGACTTCACATTTGGAGCGACATGCAGTTTCCAGGAGGGAAATTGAAGCAAACGCTGCAACCCCGGAAAGTTCAAGCAGCCAACAAATTAGCAGTGGAAAATGGTCCCTGGAACAGACTGATGTACTTGTCCATACATGGCGTGAATGTTTTGTTGACCTCAGAAGCCACCGAAACCCAGCAGCATGGCAAAGAATATTGGAAAAGGTAAACGAGAGGGGCTCAAAGAAGAGTATGGATCAAGGCAAGAACAAGTTAAGAAACTCAAAGGACCGGTATAAAGAAGCAGCAGAGAAGAACAAAAAGAGTGGCAGTGCAAGGAATTTCCTTAAATATTTCGACGTATTTGATGAGGTTCTTGGTAGCAGGAGCGTCATAACATTATCTGAGGTGAGAGAAACAAACCCAGAAAGTCCATCTGAAGTCTCTCAGGCTGCGAGTGAAATGAGAGCCACGGAGGCGGACATGGAAGATAGAGCATTTAGAGCCGAGCCCTTAAATGAAAATCAGCTGGAGATCGAGGTTCAAAGAGAAGCCACCCTACAACCTAAAAGAGCAAAAAAGAGGAAAGCTTCGAAATCAACAGCAACTACACAGTTGATGGAGTACCTGGGAAAAATTCAGGAGCAGCAGAACAAATCCATGAAACAATTTTTAGAAACAATGTAGCAGATGGAGGAAAACAGTCGCAGACACACCGAAACTACTTTAGTTAAAATAGCAGAGATCTTTGCCAACAAAAAAAGGAAAAACTAAGAATCTTCCGACGAAGATTGAACAATTTTATAATTTGGACAAATACCAACATAAGTAATATGATAAATATCTATGTATATATCATGTATCCTAACTGAACTATATATTTATCCAACACACGTATTTTGGGGAAGTGCAAAAGTCATGAGCGAGCAATTCAGATTTTTCAGAATAAAGCTAGGTTGAAATAGATTTGAATATTAATATAAGAAAGAATCAAGAATCAAGAATCAAGAAATGTTAAAATGATAAACCGATAAAGAATTAGAAACATATTCAGACTCCGCAACTCACTCCATCTGTTTCCCTCTCCATGCTCATGCATTCCCCAAGCTATGTGCCTAGTCTATTCTAACAAAATGTGCTATCATACATGGTATTGCAATATTTGGATCTAGTAAGCTCTTTGTTTTATTTGTTTTTTGTTGTTACAAGTATTCATAATGATAGTGTTGAGTTATTAAGTTCTGTTTCACTGATATAATCAACAAGATAATCCCGTATTCTGCCTCCTTCTCTTTCTGATACCATACTATGGCAATTCAAATGATCTTCATTATTAGCCTCATTGTAGGGATCCAAGACGCTTTCTTCCAACTCATTTCTTTCCTGACAAATGTTGTGAAGCACTGTGCAGGGAATGACAAGATCAGCTGCAAAAGATGGTTCCAAGCTCACTTTTCCATAAAGAATTCTCCATCTGTCCTTCAAAATGCCAAAAGCTCTTTCTATGGAAACTCTTGCTTGTGAAAGGGCAAGATTGAATGCTTGCTGAGGGCTAGCCATATTTTTTGAGTGGAGGAATGGCTTCATTAACCATTTCGACAAGGGGTAGGCTGCATCACCAACTAGATATGGTTTCAAAGACATATTTCCAGGCATCAAGTAATTTGGGGTGGTTCGAATTTCCTCATTATTTGCTGCATTGAAGAGCAACGAATTTCTGAGCATGCGTGAATCGTGTATGGAACCAGAGACTCCAGCGGACATACTCAAAAACCTCATTTTTCCATCACACACACCTTGGCAAGATATGCTGTGTTGCTGTTTTCTATCAAAGAAATCGACTCTGCTTTCTTCGGGGGCTATGATTTCCATGTGAGTTCCATCTATGGCTGCAAAAAACATTGGGCAGGGGAGAGATTTTGGCGAAAGTTTGGATTGCAAATACACCTTTCCCGAATTTGAATAGCCTCGATTGGCCGCCGCATGAAAACGAAGACACGCTTGATAAAATTTTCAAGCTTCCGCGTAAACAATCAAATTCTAGTGTGTTTGCCTTGAGTACTTGTTTGATTTTGTCTGCTTCTCTCAAGTTTTTACAAATTTACCTGTAAATATTATTTACTGGAAACTGAAAGATAAATAGAAAGTGTTTACTCTTTTAAAAAGTCATCTCTACTAAAGTGTTTACTCGTACTACGATTGAAATAGCTGAACAGAAGTTGGGATGGCTGAAGAAGTTAACGTTTATCCCGGCACATCGCAATGTGGCCCTGCCGGGCTTGATGGAGGAGGTTCGGGAGTTTACTGTTGTATTCCTCTCTGTAAAAACGCTACATATAACCGAGATAAACAGAAGTCAGGCATTGGTTTCTTCAGATTTCCGAAAGAGGAAAGACTTGGACGAAAGGACGAAATGGGTGAATATCATGAAACAATTTCGGAGAAGCGGGGGTGCGGACTCTTTCAAAGTGACCAGCTCTACAGTTATTTGTGAATTTCACTTCAAAATAAGTGAAATAAAAGTTTCTTCTGGCTATGGAAAAAAGTCTTTGCGACCTGGTACAGTTCCATCTGTTTTTGAATTCAAAACAAAGGTGGTAAAGACACGCAAGGTCCCACTTGATCGCAGATGCTGGTAGGCCGACGACTTCCAGTAATTAGTCATCAGGTGATGAACAAGAAGGCATGGCTCAAGAAACAATGGAGATGGAATTTCCGGAGGATAACGTTCCTAGTTGTCCAACGTGTGCTGATCTCTTGAAAGAAATTGAAAATTTAAGAAGGGAGAAAAATTTATTGGAAGAAGAGCTGCATGACTTACAGAGGGAAAATATTTTTGTGAAAGATGAATTAGAGTCATTAAAGAAAAGTTGTGTATACAACTTCACCAACATTTCCAGTTCCCCTGAACTGTTTTTAAAAGCTACTGGCCTTGAAGTTGCAGCATTCAATGACTTATTTACTTTTTTAAAACCTGGAGAAAACTAAAACAACATGAAATTTTACAAAACAGCAAAACAAGCATCAACAACAACCGAAAACACCCAAACAAGTGATGCAACTGGAAAGAAACGTGGGCCAAAACCAAAAGCTGAACCAGAGGATCAACTTTTTATGTGTTTGACCTGGTTAAAGAATGGTTTCACATTGTCGCATATGTCTTGGTTGTTTCAGCTACCTAAGTCCACCATTTCACGATATCTGATATCTTGGATAAACTTTCTTTATTTCTCTCTTGGTAGCATTCCTTCTTGGCCCTCAAAAGAGCAGATCCAAAAATCAATGCCAGACACGTTCAAAAAGACATACCCATCAACACGATGCATAATAGACTGTACTGAGCTGTTCTGCCAAACACCGTCTTCCTTTGGTATTCAAAGCAGTCTGTATTCATCATACAAACATCATTTAACATACAAGGGTTGAATTGGCATCGCTCCTTCCGGTGCTATAACGTTTGTTGGTCAGCTCTTTGATGGCTCCATTTCTGACAGGGAAATTGTGCAAAGAAGTGGCATTCTCAATAGTGCTCTTTGGGATGAAGGTGACAGTCTCATGGCAGACAATGACTTTACTATGGCTGATGACCTCAAGTCTTTAAAAGTAAAATTAAATATCCCTGCCTTTCTTGGAGGGAGAGATCAGCTGACAAAGGAAGAAGTAATCGAAAGTCAGACTATTGCATCTGTTCGCATTCATGTAGAGAGGGCAATACAGCGAGTAAAAAAGTTCGGGCTGATCAGAAATGAGATACCCCTTTTTTTACATGGTTCAGTAAATCAAATATGGACTGTGTGTTGTCTATTATGTAATTTAATGCCTCCATTAATACAAAAGGACACACAGAATCAGTAGTATATTCATATCGCTAGATATACACTTTCTTCAAGGATACCCAGCCTTTGTTGTTTGATGCCTGAAAGCACACTTTGTTGCGTTTAGGGTTGCATATTCCTAGCAACCTTTGAATTTGAGGTAATAAGTCATGAAACAACATTTTTCAAGTGTTGGGGGTCTGGTTGGCCAAGATCGATAGTAGATGCTCCCCTATTGTAACTTAGAAATTTTTTACTCATAAAAACAATAAGTGAAAAACTTGCAGATAAAGTCAAACATTTGTTAATAAGATCCTTTTATTTTCAAAATTCTGAGCTTTCAATATTCCCATTGATTTTCCCATCGATATTCCCTTCGTTCCTAAATTTTTAAAACAATAGGCTAGTTCCTTAAAGAAAAGTGTGTGCATGTAATGAAAAATACAAGTTGTTGTCCTGATTTGGTTCTTTACAATATAATGTACTGTGAACTGTATAACATACGATAATTATTACTAAAATATGTCCATTATAATTCAAAATATGTAACATGTTATATATCATATATAATATATTGTATATAACATAATGTTATATATTTATAATTTCACTAATTATTGAAATACATCAATATTAATAATGATGTACAAGACCTTAATATATGTTATCATATTATAATTGACATATTTTAATAATCTCCGTCACAGTAATTAAGTATTTTAATGACAGATGTTACTAACTATTATAAATACAGTCAGTACCCGCAAATAAGAAACCAGGTTTTAAGAAACTGAGACACTCAATTTTTGAAAAAAACAATGGATAAAACAATAGGCTAGTTCCTAAAAAGTGGTTTCTTATTTGCAGGTACCTACTGTATCTTTAAAATACAAATAACTAGCTTTTCAAGTATATGAAGAAAAAATGTATAACGTAAATGATAGATTAAGCGCGGCGCTCATTGAAGTTATCACAGTTTTAGATGTGGCAGGGTATTTGACTGCGGCGCTTAATTGACTGTTGCACTTATTTTGAATATTGTTAAGAGCTTTTAAACTTTGGAGTGTAAATCTATTTGTTGGAATTTGAATTGAAAAGCAAGAATGAAAAATATGCTGACTTTGAACTTTTCTACAAGTCCAGTTGTTGCAAGAGATATCTACATTGTTATTTACTGTTTTGGTAATTGTCCATAAAGACCGCCCCTAGTGTACTTATTGTAAACAATCATAACGGGTGTGGCGCTTATTCGACTGTGGCACTTTTTAGATTATCTTTCCCAAAAGTGTGACGTTTAAACGAGTAGTGGCGCTTAATCGATCATTTACGGTATATTTGTTTCACCTTTAGTAGTTAGAATAATTGGATTTTAGTTATTTATTATCTTAGGCAGCATGTAATTTTTATAAAACGAGTTAAGCTTTTGAGTAAGGTTTATGAAATATTCATTATTGAAAGGAGTTCTTGCGATGATCATGCCTTTAAACGTGTACACTATAAAGTCACAAAATGGAGCACCAGATAGTCCCATTGCCATTTGGATCTGAGAATAATATCCATTTGAATTGTCTTTTTTGAGCACTGGTACACCATCTTCCATCGATACATAAGACTTTTCGTCCTTTACCAGCTCTTCTGGGGTGCTGTTCTTCTTAGATTTTGGGCATTTAATTTCAATGAGGCAAGCTGCATCCTCTGTTTTGTCAGTGACGAGGCCATCTGGACTTGCAGCTAGCCAGAATAAATAGGGTTGTACGACAATGCCTGTTTCGCGTACTGATGCATCATGCCTCAGGTTATACTTCAAGTATTCCTCATACTGCTTTCTGGCAACAGGTTCATATGTCCTTCCATGCTTGAAGGCATCTTTTGTCATTTTGGGCAGCTCACTCTCTGGCTTCGGGTTTAAAATTTGAGTCGCAAGTGTTTCAAAGTTTCGCTTCCGAATTAGGATTTTGTGAGCATTGCTGGATGTAATCCGTTCCTTTCGAAAATCATGCCATTTTGTGCAATTACTTTGGAGGATAGTTTCTTTCTCCATTTCAAACGAATCTGCTTCAGATGCTCTCATCTTATCAAAATATTCCACTTCTTTTTCCAGTAAATCCCATTCTGTTGGGAATGCTGAATGCTCTTGTGGAATAAAACTTAGCGGTAAAGGGGTAAAATGATGATTTGTGTAACTGAAGTTGTCAATTACAGATATATTCGTTAGCACTTTGATATTTGTTGCTCCTAAAGGGGCTAACTGATGAGATAATGTTGATCCCACGGAAAACTCGCCAAACTTTGTACTGGTAGTTTCCATCAGGGACATGTCTATGCAATGGGCAAAGCCTATTCTTTCATCTTTCACTTGAAGTTTGCCTTGGAACTCCAAAGTTCTTTCTTCATGCTCGCCTTACATTTTGCTTTTACATTAAAACGATCATCTGCAACACGGGTGAAGAGAAAATCGGCAGATAAATACATTTCCTCTTTGAACTTTCTTCCCCGGTCAAGCGTTTTGATGATGGCGTTTCCTTTACCACTTGCTTGACGATGAATTTCAATCTCTTTTATCGAAAACAGCGGCATTTCTTACAAAGCTCTTTCCCCAGTAAGGATTCTCGACGTTATTTGACGATGCTACGCCGGTTATTTCGTTATTTACAGAAGGAAGAGAGATCGCAGAACTGTTATCAGCATCCATTATTGACAAAGAGAGAATTTTTATCAAGCTTGGCCTCGCTTTCAGGATTACGGAAAACGAGGCAAATTTAATTCGGGAAAGGTGTATTGACATTCCAACGCTGTTTTTGGCCAAACAATAAAGTGGTTCCTCAAGTGCACAAGATCTTTTGTTATTCTACCAACGATTGAGGAAGAAACACCAAAGCGTTGCCCAACAGCGGTGTATGAACCACCGTGTGCGAGCCACCAAAGAGAAATTGCCACTTGCTCAGGTACTGTAATAGTTTCTCGTAACTGAGTTTCACCCTTCACCATACAGTCGTGCACCGTAAAGCACAAATAATCAAATGTACCTTTGCTTATGCGGTAGTTCACTCTCCAGTAGTTAGAGTGAAAATCTGGGACAATACTCAGATCTAAGGTGCGATCTAGATTATAATATTCGAGAAACTCGCCACGCCGTCTATGATACACCTAAGCCTGCCTGCTTCGATAGATCTGCAAGAAATATTCTACAGCTCTAATTGCATTCTGACATTGCGAAGCCTTTGAATCAGAAAAGCAGAATAAAGCAATCTTCGATACCTCCGTTGCCTATTTGCTTCAAAGAGCAGAAACATTAGAAACCATAAAAACATTTCATTGCTGTCCATTTCGAAAATAGTGTGCTCTGGTATGAAATTACAGATTGGTTAAAGTTGGCCAACATTCGACCACAGAGGGATTAGTGAACAATAGAAACGAGAACTTCTTAAGTTTTGGAGCACCTAAGAACCACGACCGTTTTGCTTATGCGGCTTCTTTGATGGCGTTGAGAGCAAAATTGCCCAAAATGACCATGTACACTTGGCCGGAAACGGTTTAAGCTCTTAATTGCGCTCAAATGCTTACTTTTGCTGCAGTGTACATGGGCCCAATAACATACACTTAAGTTTAACTGTCTCTGCAATCTTTAGAGTTGTTTTTCACGACCTCTAGAATCGCACGTGCAAAAACTAACATTTGGTTGTTACAGCACATGCAAATTCTAAGACACGTGCGAAATACAGCTCGTGCATTGTTTACTTCTGGGCATGGACTGTTAAAGTGAACATTGAAAAGGCCCAACTATTTCAATCCGACTAGTACGAGACATTCCGCAAGGAGATTGGGTACGTTTTAAAATCCGATATAGACTTAAAGGCAGAAAATGAACTTTTGAACAACAAAATCAAGGACTTAGAAAAGAAAATTGAAAGACAATCTAAAAGCATTGACGACTTGGAGCAATATCACCGAAGAGAAATGGCTAAGGTCTTCGGAATTCCTAAGTTACAGCATGAAAACAGCGAGGAAATTATCGTAAAGCTAGCTGACAAAATTAATATCCCCCTTGAAAAATCCGAAATAGAAGCCTGCCACCAAATTTCCGTCAAAGAAGATGCTGCAATCATTGTTAAACTAGGATCAAGAAAATTAAGAGAGAAAATGATGGCAAGAAAAGCCAAACAGATCTTGTTAATAAAAGTTTTCTTAGTAACTTCCTTAAATCCGATGTCGGACGCCTTGATATTTCTCAGGATCTGTTTGGCTTTTCTTGAGAAATATCAAGGCGTCCGACACCGGATTTGAGGAAGTTAGTATAACATTTTTATTAAGGAGAGCCAAACAAAACGTATTAAAAACCTCCTCCCTCTTGCCAAGATCGAAAAACGCGATCTTGACTTAAAGTTTATCTGGACAAAAATGGTCCAATCTTCATGAGAAAAAATGAATCATCTTGTATTATTAAGATTCATTTTGAAAATGATTTGGACAATTTGGAAGAGAAACTTATTGTATATTAACCTTGATATTCAACCCTTTGATCCGGTACAGTTTCCCCTAATATTTTATTGCCTACTGCCATCCCGCATGTAATCTCCCTTCCACTACCAATGAGTGACCAAGATAACAATGGGGAAATTTGTATTTGCCATGCGCGGAAAAACCACAGGGTCTCAAAGCAAAATTATAAACAAGACTTGAAGGAAATGATCGCCATTATGGTTTGTAGCCGCCATTATGGTTTCCATGAGAATGCAACATGGCAACGTATCGCCATTAGTGACAAGGGGGGAACGGGTTTCATGTCTATTTGTTTACCTTGGAATTATCTTCCTAATTATGTAAATTAAACATTTATTAATAAAAAAGCGAGAATAATAATGATGAAAATAAACGTATCGTTGTGCATATTTCTCGTTTTTACGCTGTTGCCGTTCTTCAAATGCGGGAGGGTTTTTCACAATAAAGACGGCTGCTCTTCTTGCGGAAGAAAGTCCCAAAACCGAAGAGACTTTGCAACAACAGAAAATGTGGAAGAGTCAACATTGGCACAGTGTTTTGGAAAAAATGATATAAAAATACTTTGCGAAACATGCACGAGAGCCTTAAATCATTGGAAGCGAAGTAGCAAAATATCTACGGTATGTATTTACATAGGAAAAGCTAGCTAAAAAGCTAAACAAACTACATAGACTGTTTAATCTTAAAACTAGCTGCATTTGTAAAAAATTCTTATTTCTATCCACATAGTATACAATCCTATTGAATCCTATTGAATAGCTTTCTAAGAAATAATTCTTAAGGATTGGCAGTGTGTGCCAATAGTAGAAAATTTATAGTAGAAAATTTTATCATGTCAATGATTGAATTTGTAACAAAAATTTATTTCAAAAACTTTTCTCAACCATTTTTAAATTGGTGGAACAATAATTTTTACTAAGTCTGAGTGACATAGTTTTTCAATTCCATTTTCATATTCAGACTAAAAGTTCTTCGAGCAGAAAAGGCCGTGGAAAAAAGAAAGGGAAACATATGGGTCGTTCCATACAATCGTTCAAGTTAATGGAAAACAGCCCCGTTCAGTCCCGTGACTACAAATTAGACGAAAACAAGGAAAACAAGGATCCTTCCCAAGCAAGACGCAAACTTTTTTCTGAAGAGAGGACAGCTAGCAACGAAATGTATACCTGGCCCAAACAGATTACAAGGTTCGACCTAGTTTTTATCAATAATCATATTATATGAAATATAAAAGTTATTCCAATGATCTCACTTTTAATTCCTAACTCCTTTATGTTTCTAATCTTCCATGTAATTCTATGTTTTTCAGGTTTGGCCTTGTAAACAAAAGCCCCGCGGGAATGGTATTAATGAATTCTGAAACCCTTAATAGAATGTTGAATGCAGCAGAAAAAAACTCGAAACGTACGTAAAAAATTCTACCTAGTCTAGATAGTTCTGTCCTTTTCATTGTTTAGCAGTTGCCAAAAAGCAATGCCATCAATTGGGGTGTTTGATGCCCCAAAGATATCCTCATGTGCTCAGATGCACATATTTGTTTCAACAATCTACCATTGATCTAGTACTTGTTTCAACCTCGCCATCTGAAATTTGGATTTTAAACCTTAAAAAATATTTATAACTTACCGAAATCTACATCCCATCACTCATTTATCATTTTGAATCTTTGAGGAATTTTGAAGAAGGAATGTACTGTAGGCGCGCCATCACGAGAAAAGCAACTTCAATTCTAAATTGTGGCTCAACAATCAACTATTTTACTTTTTCAACTAAATTTACTGATCCATATATACCCAATCAATCTCCTGGTCTATTTAGGCAGCCGTGACATGATCCGCATTTTGAATTTGTTTGCAATTTATTAAAAAAAGGGCGAGCCCTTGCAGATCAGTCCCAATCAGTTATCTCCATGCCGTCCTGTTTTGAAATGAAATTGTTAACGGAAACGCTGCACCTCACTTCACTAGATAGGAGAAAATTTCTCTCACGACTAGATCTTCTATTGTGATTGGTCGATTTGAATTTACGGCCGTAGATTGGCCAATTCTCTTTCACTACGACTACGACACAGTCGTGAAATTCTTGCAATTACAATGGTTTCAATACCATGCCGTTGAATTTCAAAATGTTAGGCTTTGGTTGAGCCTAAATTGTTTTTTATTTTTCATTTTTTATCTACATTATTTTTCATTGAACTTGATCTCCAAAAGGTTTCCTCTAAAATGCTTTTCTCGCTATCGTTCAATCAACTATCGAACATAGATGTAGGAGGTAGGGGGGCTTTGAAAGTTTCTTTGAAAATGAGGTTCAGACCATTCGAGCAGAATCTTGCCCTAAGTTGGTTAAAAAGCTTAGGAAACAAAGAGATTTTTTGTTGGGCTGCTTCCTCAAATTTTCATTGTTACTTATTTTTTACCCTTCCTAAAATCAAATATACAAAAATACTTAGAGCCCCCTCTTTCGAGTAAGTGCACTCTTTGAACCAAAGATTTGAGCTATCAGTAGTAGTCTAGCCCCTTGTAGTTGCTCTATATTTTACTACAACCATTTATTTCGGTCAGGGCATGTTCCAAGAAAATTTCCTAGTTCAACAAATGATCAAAATAGTCACACTAAGGGAACAGCTCAATGGCGAAACACTAACTAAATATACCCTCCATTCTATATCTTTAAAAGAATCAGCTTTATTAGTTTTGAATCCTTGTAATCTCTATTTCCAGGTACTGATCTCAAAGCCGAAGTTACCACACTCGTGAAAGCAATGCACCAAGCATTTGTAGCTAGAAAACAACCAGTTATTTATGATCCTTGGCAGTTTCGTCAATTTTGTCAGGAGAATGGCGTATATACGATTTTTGACAGTTTGTGCGATTCCATGTCGGATGCAAGGCATTCAGAAGAGCGTACCGAGAAAAACATGTATGTTGCAATGACAGTTCTTTATGAACTTTATTATGGCAAAAGCCAGCGTTGCAACTACATGCAAAAAGATCACGCATTGTATCTGAAAATGAGCCATGTCACACAAGAAGCGATCGATACCGAAAAGAGGATTGGTAACACTGTATGCAGTCGAATTGTTGAAAACGAAATCCGAAGGTTGACTGATAAAAATTCCCGAGCCGTCGATAATGCGATCGCACTTGCTGCAGAGCGTGGATGGTTGGTAATTTGTATTATTGATGATTATACGACTATTCACGCAAAACGTCGCCCTACAAATAGCACAACGTTGCAGGTAAACTCGATGTGCACCATCATCTACCAAATATTCCCAAAAATTCCTGCTATTCCATTAAAATCTCTTAAACAGCTCCAAAACCCAGCGGATGTTGATATATCGGTGTTGGTGGAAGAGCTGTCAGGTCCCAATGCTATGCATTACCTTTCTAGCAGTTACACTGATGCCATGCCTGAATGGTTTGCACAGCAGTTCTTCAACCCAGATGCTGAACGCCATAGACTTTACGCTCATATGTACCGTGAGTCTGATAATGTAAGGCAGATGAGATGCCTCGACAATGTCCATTTGGTTGACTTTTTAAACACCCCTTTGAAAAGCACAGAGAATTTCGAGTCTGCGCTCGAAAGGATAACCAACTCCGAAATAAAAAACTACATGAAAAAGTATGTTGTTCTGTTCCCTGGTGACTGGCCAGCACAGTTCCATATTCGGAAGGCAGTCTATAAAAAATGTAAATTTGAAAAGCCCTGCCCTCAACCAAATGCACAAAGAATAAATAAACCCAACATCGTCAACAATCCTTCATCCCTTGAAAGCAGTCACCTTCTTACATATGCTCAACCGCCTTCTTCCAAGTCAATACCTACTGGATGAAATCAGTTTGACGATCCATTGCAGTCAGCTGTGCCTATGATTGGCCCACTGCATATTTCTTTAAATTCCAGAGAAGACGTCATGCAGAATTTCCATCCTCTCTTTAAATATTTGTACGAGCTCTTGTTTCCTAAGCAAAAATTGGCAGAGAAACCGATACCGTGGCGAACGTCCTTGTTGCTGGAAATTGTTTATGGTGCATGGACTTTAATACGGTCATCTGTGAAGGAAACCTTCCTTAAATGCAAACATCCTCTTTATTCTATTTTTTGTAATCTCCTTGATACATATCTCCCTCTAGTGCTTTCTATCTATAGTGTGGTTTTTCGGCTTAACTCTTTCCAGATCTACTATTCCTCCATGATTCGCATATGGGTATTATTCTATTGTTTTCGAAGGCATCATTATAACAAGGCACCATTGTTTTGGCTTTCTAATATTCTTTTCTGGAAAAAAAACCATCTAGAGTTGTATCAGTTTCTTCAAAAGAACATCACTACCACCGACGAGTATCCAGTGGAAAACACTCACTCCATAATAAGAGCCCAAACGTTGGATGGCGATTCACCATTAATGCTACAGAAAAAGGCCCGAGCTGTTTTTCAGGAAAAACAAACACAACATAATTTCCGCTCCCACTTCACCCCTCCGAAGAATTACACTTTTAGCCAAAACCAATTACAAAGTCTGAAGGTCAATTGCTCTGAGCATCTGGTTAAAATATTCAGCCATATTGCTACTTTGACTCCGAATACTCGACATGGGGGTTCTCCACTCGATTTAATGCTTGACGCCATTCTGCAAAATAAAAACTGTCTCCCTCTTGGATACCATACTGATCACCCGCCAAATCCTCTAATCTGTTGTGATATGCCTGGCTGTACTCTCCTTCGTTCAGATGAGCCCTGGAAAATATTAGATGGTTGTTGCCATTCGTTTCACACCCGATGCATGAAGGATGCTACATACTGCCCTATTTGTAGGAAACATATCCAGAAGACAGTTGAAAATTTGGCCCAAACTGCACAGAGAGCCATGTTTAATAACCACGAAGAAGGAAAGGATGCACCAGCTCATTATGACGATGAAGTGGACGACGCAAGCAACGAATCATTTTGTAGCAAAATCACCGAGGAGCACGCTTCAGACAAATTAGAGGACTTGACAAAAGAAATCTTATCCTTGAAGCCACATCAACCAACCGAAGTATTTTGTCTCTTTTTTTTCCTTTTCTCCAATATGATTCTAGATAGGCCTTTATTTCTTTGCAGTTTTATGGTCTCTGAAAGGAGGAAAGGAAAAATTGATGCACACATTAAAACATTCACAATCATTTAATGGTTTATAGCACTTTCTTATATTTGATGAGGTCTTATGTAACTTTCAAGGAATGATTTGCCAAATGCAAGTTGTAAATTTCCTTCAAATTTAGTCAATATATTCAATTCTGAATATCATAAACTGAAATCATTAATTCATATTTGAATATCAAATTACGGAAATATATTATTTTACCTTTAGATAAGATCAAGGCCATACAACAACATGCCAGCCTCCGAAAACTCTTTCCTAGCCAAGAAGCCACCTCATTGCAAACAATGCGGACATCCAGTAAAAGGGCACAAGAAAAATAAGTCGTCTTACAAATGCCCATTATGTCCTGGTAAATTATGTGCCACAACATCCGAGGAAATGAATTTCAGATGTGCCTGGCACAAAAAACAAGCATTGGTAATTGAAAGAGCAGCCCAGAGTTCTCCCCTTGGTGAGCCAATGGTCCAAGAATTTGGTCCCGTCGAAGAAATCCTCCTCCCTTGGAGATATAGCCAGACTTGAGTGGTAGGTTTTGGAGCAGATATTCATTCCTGCACAGTAATCGCGACCATGATCTGCTCTGCAGTGTTGAGAGGTGCTGTCGCCTTGCCAAAAGATGTCAATGATGCCAAATCACTGATTGACTCCTTCGCCGAAATTATGAAGAATGGCAATGCGCTTTACGAAATTGTTAGTGCCAGTGCTATTAATATTGACCTCACAGTTGAAGAGGTAATAGAGCACTCAGAGCTGCAGTTAATAATGCCACACGGTATTATCGCCATAGATGATGCCCAAAATTTAGGAACACATTTATACCAGCTATCGGAGACCCAAAAGAGCTTTGCATGCGTCCTCATCGTCTACCCAAATCTGTCCATTGCAATAACTGCTAGAAATGGTATCGTCAGTGTCTTTGACAGTCATTGCCACTTCATGAAAGGAGCCACAATCGCAATCTGTAAAGATACAATGTTGCCTGAACTTTGCATCTATTTAGAAACATTCTGCAACAAGTATTACAATAGCACACTATGTGCCAGTAATCTAATACCTGTTGCATTATTTCTTTGAATAAGATTCAGCTAGCTACCCCGTGCCCTTAGTGGTTTTCGTTTTTGCAGTTAGCTAGCCCCCGTGCCCTTAATGGTCTTCGTTTCTGCACACCGTGATTTGGTGCATACAGTTAGCTATCCCCCCCCCTGCCCTTAGTGGTCTTTGTTTCTGCACACTGTGATTTGGTGCATACAGTTAGCTAGCCCCCGTGCCCTTAGTGGTCTTGGTTTCTGCACACAGTGATTTGGTGCATACAGTTAGCTAGCCCCCGTGCCCTTAGTGGTCTTCGTTTCTGCACACCGTGATTTGGTGCATACAGTTAGCTATCCCCCGTGCCCTTAGTGTCCTTTTTTTCTGCACACCGTGATTTGGTGCATACAGTTAGCTAGCCCCCGTGACCTTAGTGGTCTTTGTTTTTGCACACCGTGATTTGGTGCATACAGTTAGCTAGCCCCCGTGCCCTTAGTGGTCTTCGTTTTTGCACACCGTGATTTGGTGCATACAGTTAGCTAGCCCTCGTGACCTTAGTGGTCTTCGTTTTTGCACACCGTGATTTGGTGCATACAGTTAGCTAGCCCCCGTGACCTTAGTGGTCTTCGTTTTTGCATACAGTTAGCTAGCCCCCATGACCTTAGTGGTTTTCGTTTCTGCACACCGTGATTTGGTGCATACAGTTAGCCAGTACTATGCAGTATTTTTGTCTCTTTCCATTGATTTTTGACTAGTTATGACCACTTTCTTGGTTGAAAAGAGACAGTTCTAGGATGCAATAATATAAAATCTGAAAACTTTACCAATTTGCATTATTTTGCGTCTCTTCTATAGTTTTTTAACAAAACACTTGGTGATTCTCAACTGGGTATTAATATAGTTGTGCGGCAAAAACAATTTTCACTGATACACTAATTTGAATAACCTTAACAGAGAGAGCTAGGGATAGCCTTTTAGCAAATAAAACTGAGTAATTCTCAAAAATACTCAAATTTGAATCTTTTGTACAAATAAAACATAAAAAAGGCCACACATGACATATATATCATAAGAAAGAGCAGATTTTTTTCTACAAGGCAGTATTAATATAGTTGTGCGGCAAAAACAATTTTTACTGATATACTAATTTGAATAACCTTAACAGAGAGAGCTAGGGATAGCCTTTTAGCAAATAAAACTGGGTAATTCTCAAAAATACACAAATTTGAATCTTTTGTACAAAAAAAACATAAAAAAGGCCAGACATAACATACATATCATAAGAAAGAGCATTAATTCATAAGGCATGGTCTAACACGGGCAATTGAATTGTACCAGAGAAGGCTACTGCAACTGACATATGCCTCCACTGGGTCTCGAACCCGGGTTTGATCGGACACAGGCGAGCGCGCTAACCACTGTCCTAAACCAGGAGAATAAGTTAGCACAGTAACCTTGATGTCTTCACAACTCCAGGCTTATCCACGGTGGGGCATTAATTCGTGTTTCGGATTAAATCCTTCTTCAGAGCCATGTAATATTAACATTAATTCATAAGGCATGGTCTAACAGGGGCAATTAAATTGTACCAGAGCAGGCTACTGCAATGGACATATGCCTCCACCGGGTCTCGAACCTGGGTTTGATCGGACACAGGCGAGCGCGCTAACCACTGTCCTAAACCAGGACAATAAGTTAGCACAGTAACCTTGATGTCTTCACAACTCAAGGCTTATCCACGGTGGGGCATTAATTCGTGTTTCGGATTAAATCCTTCTTCAGAGCCATGTAATATTAACATTAATTCATAAGGCATGGTCTACCACGGGCAATTAAATTGTACCAGAGCAGGCTACTGCAATTGACATATGCCTCCACCGGGTCTCGAACCCGGGTTGGATCAGACACAGGCGAGCGCGCTAACCACTGTCCTAAACCAGGACAATAAGTTAGCACAGTAACCTTGATGTCTTCACAACTCCAGGCTTATCCACAGTGGGGCATTAATTCGTGTTTCGGATTAAATCCTTCTTCAGAGCCATGTAATATTAACATTAATTCATAAGGCATGGTCTAACACCGGCAATTAAATTGTACCAGAGCAGGCTACTGCAATTGACATATGCCTCCACCGTGTCTCGAACTCGGGTTTGATGGGACACAGGCGAGCGCGCTAACCACTGTCCTAAACCAGGACAATAAGTTAGCACAGTAACCTTGATGTCTTCACAACTCCAGGCTTATCCACGGTGGGGCATTAATTCGTGTTTCGGATTAAATCCTTCTTCAGAGCCATGTAATATTAACATTAATTCATAAGGCATGGTCTAACACCGGCAATTAAATTGTACCAGAGCAGGCTACTGCAATTGACATATGCCTCCACCGGGTCTCGAACCCGGGTTTGATCGGACACAGGCGAGCGCGCTAACCACTGTCCTAAACCAGGACAATAAGTTAGCACAGTAACCTTGATGTCTTCACAACTCCAGGCTTATCCACGGTGGGGCATTAATTCGTGTTTCGGATTAAATCCTTCTTCAGAGCCAAGTAATATTAACATTAATTAATAAGGCATGGTCTAACACGGGCAATTAAATTGTACCAGAGCAGGCTACTGCAATTGACATATACCTCCCCCGGGTCTCGAACCTGGGTTTGATCGGACACAGGCGAGCGCGCTAACCACTGTCCTAAACCAGGACAATAAGTTAGCACAGTAACCTTGATGTCTTCACAACTTCAGGCTTATCCACGGTGGGGCATTAATTCGTGTTTCGGATTAAATCCTTCTTCAGAGCCATGTAATATTAACATTAATTCATAAGGCATGGTCTAACACGGGCAATTAAATTGTACCAGAGCAGGCTACTGCAATTGACATATGCCTCCACCGGGTCTCGAACCCGGGTTGGATCGGACACAGGCGAGCGCGCTAACCACTGTCCTAAACCAGGACAATAAGTTAGCACAGTAACCTTGATGTCTTCACAACTCCAGGCTTATCCACAGTGGGGCATTAATTCGTGTTTCGGATTAAATCCTTCTTCAGAGCCATGTAATATTAACATTAATTCATAAGGCATGGTCTAACACCGGCAATTAAATTGTACCAGAGCAGGCTACTGCAATTGACATATGCCTCCACCGGGTCTCGAACCCGGGTTTGATGGGACACAGGCGAGCGCGCTAACCACTGTCCTAAACCAGGACAATAAGTTAGCACAGTAACCTTGATGTCTTCACAACTCCAGGCTTATCCACGGTGGGGCATTAATTCGTGTTTCGGATTAAATCCTTCTTCAGAGCCATGTAATATTAACATTAATTCATAAGGCATGGTCTACCACGGGCAATTAAATTGTACCAGAGCAGGCTACTGCAATTGACATATACCTCCCCCGGGTCTCGAACCTGGGTTTGATCGGACACAGGCGAGCGCGCTAACCACTGTCCTAAACCAGGACAATAAGTTAGCACAGTAACCTTGATGTCTTCACAACTTCAGGCTTATCCACGGTGGGGCATTAATTCGTGTTTCGGATTAAATCCTTCTTCAGAGCCATGTAATATTAACATTAATTCATAAGGCATGGTCTAACACGGGCAATTAAATTGTACCAGAGCAGGCTACTGCAATTGACATATGCCTCCACCGGGTCTCGAACCTGGGTTGGATCGGACACAGGCGAGCGCGCTAACCACTGTCCTAAACCAGGACAATAAGTTAGCACAGTAACCTTGATGTCTTCACAACTCCAGGCTTATCCACAGTGGGGCATTAATTCGTGTTTCGGATTAAATCCTTCTTCAGAGCCATGTAATATTAACATTAATTCATAAGGCATGGTCTAACACCGGCAATTAAATTGTACCAGAGCAGGCTACTGCAATTGACATATGCCTCCACCGGGTCTCGAACCCGGGTTTGAAGGGACACAGGCAAGCGCGCTAACCACTGTCCTAAACCAGGACAATAAGTTAGCACAGTAACCTTGATGTCTTCACAACTCCAGGCTTATCCACGGTGGGGCATTAATTCGTGTTTCGGATTAAATCCTTCTTCAGAGCCATGTAATATTAACATTAATTCATAAGGCATGGTCTACCACGGGCAATTAAATTGTACCAGAGCAGGCTACTGCAATTGACATATGCCTCCACCGGGTCTCGAACCCGGGTTTGATCGGACACAGGCGAGCGCGCTAACCACTGTCCTAAACCAGGACAATAAGTGTTAGACCATGCCTTATGAATTAATGTTGATATTACATGCCTCTGAAGAAGGATTTAATCCGAAACACGAATTAATGCCCCACCGTGGATAAGCCTGGAGTTGTGAAGACATCAAGGTTACTGTGCTAACTTATTGTCCTGGTTTAGGACAGTGGTTAGCACGCTCGCCTGTGTCCGATCAAACCCGGGTTCGAGACCCGGTGGAGGCATATGTCAATTGCAGTAGCCTGCTCTGGTACAATTTAATTGCCCGTGTTAGACCATGCCTTATGAATTAATGTTAATATTACATGGCTCTGAAGAAGGATTTAATCCGAAACACGAATTAATGCCCCACCGTGGATAAGGCTGGAGTTGTGAAGACATCAAGGTTACTGTGCTAACTTATTGTCCTGGTTTAGGACAGTGGTTAGCGCGCTCGCCTGTGTCCGATCAAACCCGGGTTCGAGACCCGGTGGAGGCATATGTCAATTGCAGTAGCCTGCTCTGGTACAATATAAGAAAGAGCAGATTTTCTTCTACAAGGCAGTATTAAAATAGTTGTGCAGCAAAAACAATTTTCACTGAGACACTAATTTGAATAACCTCAACAGAGAGAGCTGGGGATAGCCTTTTAGCAAAAAAACTGGTTAATTCTCAAAAATACTCAAATTTGAATCTTTTGTACAAAAAAAACATAAAAAAGGCCAGACATGACATACATATCATAAGAAAGAGCAGATTTTCTTCTACAAGGCAGTATTAAAATAGTTGTGCGGCAAAAATAATTTTCACTGATACACTAATTTGAATAACCTCAACAGAGAGAGCTGGGGATAGCCTTTTAGCAAATAAAACTGAGTAATTCTCAAAAATACTCAAATTTGAATCTTTTGTACAAAAAAAACATAAAAAAGGCCAGACATGACATACATATCATAAGAAAGAGAAAATTTTCTTCTACAAGGCAGTATTAAAATAGTTGTGCGGCAAAAACAATTTCCACTGATAATCTAATTTGAATAACCGCAACAGAGAGAGCTGGGGATAGCCTTTTAGCAAAAAAACTGGGTAATTCTCAAAAATACTCAAATTTGAATCTTTTGTACAAAAAACATAAAAAAGGCCAGACATAACATATATATCATAAGAAAGAGCAGATTTTCTTCTACAAGGCAGTATTAATATAGTTGTTCGGCAAAAACAATTTTCACTGATACACTAATTTGAATAACCTTAACAGAGAGAGCTGGGGATAGCCTTTTAGCAAAAAAAAACTGGGTAATTCTCAAAAATACTCAAATTTGAATCTTTTATACAAAAAAACATAAAAAAAGGCCAGACATAACACATATATCATAAGAAAGAGCAGATTTTCTTCTACACGGCAGTATTAATATAGTTGTGCGGCAAAAATAATTTTCACTGATACACTAATTTGAATAACCTTTAACAAAAGGGGGGGATCTTTTGTAAAAAACGTAAACATTGCCAGACAGAAACAAACCAGCTAAAGAAGAAAGAAATTTTCAATACTTATTCTTAATTATAGGATCAATATAAAGCGTTATAAAGTTATTGGAATGTTACATTTTTGGAGTCTCCGAGTGATGTCTATGTCGTATGTCTAGAAATGAATGCTCTATTAGGCCCTTACCCTTGTCTGTAGGCCTTCCTACCTATCTTGTTGATCAATCAAAAGCAACACTTGTACCAGACTTTCAGTTAATGAAACTTCTTTTTCCAATACAACTCCAGTTTCCAAATAAACTTTTTTCTTCTTTTTCCTTCCATTATCCATGCAAGCTCAATCCTAAAGCTTGGTAAAGTTGGATTGGAGACATGTGCCTTGCACTGCGCGCGAAAGTTTAACAGTGTATTTTGGGGGTCTGTAACACGGTCAGCGGTTTTTAGCAGCCATGACAGAAAAATGCAAATTCCCCCTTGTTGACCAAGATACACTTCCTAAATGTGGGAAAAATGTTTTTGATAACCAAAACTCGATTTTTTGTAATATTTGCGAAAAATTGATAGATTCAAGATGTTCAGGTCTTGATAAAAAAGGCTTTTCTCGAATTATTACAAAGTGATGATTAACTTTTTTGTAATGAATGCTTGCAAAAGACATTTCTTTTTGCAAACATCAAAAACCCTAAGCTTGCAAAAGAACTTGATATTGTGGTTAACACAAAGTGCGCTTCTCATTGTACCAATATTTTAGCCAAATATGGTAAAATTTGTTCAGTTTGCCACAATGAAATTTGTAATTCAAAAAGTTTGATTCCCTGTGGTTAATGCAAGCACCTAATACATAAAAAATGCTCAGAGTTACCGATTTGGAATATTAATTTCATTGATAAACATTTGAACTTCTGGGAGTGTTCCTCAAGGAGATTACATTGTTTATCCTCTTTCCTGTTTTAAAACCTTGAAAATAATGATCTGATTAAACTTTCTTATAGTTCAACTTTTAGTTGCAAATACAATCCAACAGGGTTTCCTCTTTCAGATTACAGTCACATTGAGCAGCTTGAAACTTGTAGACTAACCCTCAAAGAGCATGATCATTTCTTTAATAATGATGTTGATTCTAATATAACTAACTTTTAAAACTTTAACTATTATGATAATCACAAGTTCCACAAACTACTCAATTCTCCCCAGTTAGATAGAAAAAAAATGTCTAGCATTTTACATCTCATCTGTTTCTAAAAAGATTGAGATGTTGATTGAGAATTTGCAAATACTGCTAGATAACTTAGACCAAAAATTCGATTTTATTGCTCTGAGTGAGAGATTGCATACTAAAGATACTGACCAATGTATTAAGCAGCTTAGGATAGAAGGTTTTCACGCATACTCAGGGTTAGCAGGGAATAATCTTAAAGGAGGTTGTGGATTTTGGTTGCTGACCACTTTCTATATTCTACCAGAAATGATCTCAATAAATCCTACCGAGATACAGATTGTGAAGTTGAAGCTTTCTGGATTGAAATTGAGAATAACTCAATTTTGGTGTTACAAACAACCATCCTCGAAGAAACACGTGTGCGTCTCTTAATTATTTACTGATTACTGTTTTTGCCAAACTCAATAGAGAAAATAAAGTAGTTTTTTATGTGGTGACTTTAACTCAAACCTTCTTAAAATAGATATATCTCCGAATCTTGATTCTTTCTCGAATTTATTGCTTTCTAACCTTTTCCAACCTTTGGCTTTAAAGCCTACAAAGTTCAATAATAGATCAGAAACAAGTTGAATTGATAATATTTTCATTAACTCACTGGAACCCTTAACAATAAGTGGAAACCTAATTGACAAAATATCTTACCACTTAGCAAATTTTGCGTTTTTTGAAAATCAGTAAAGTAAAAATAAAAGTTAAATTAATATTCTGTATAGAAATTATAGTAATTTTAGTAAATAAGCATATTTACAGAAAGCTCAAAAATTTAACTTTTATCAAAATAATAATCATAACCTTGGCATTAGTTCTAAATATGAAAATAAATTCTTAGAGTTAATAAACAAGCATGCCACTTTATTTAAAGCCTAAATCAAAACGCTTAAAGAGACAGCAACGTAAAGCTTGGATTACCAAGGGTATTCTTAAATTAATTTTAACAAAAAAATTCACATCTTAAAAGATTTATGAAAACTGAAGACGATTTTTGGTTTCAAAGATACAGAACATTCCGTAACACACTTGACGGTTTAATTAATCAAGTAAACAAAACTATTACTCTTTGTAACGATCTTTTAAATAGAAATAAACCCAAATAATCTCAAGACATCAAACTAAATCTTGAAGAGAAGCTAATATCTGACAATAAAAAAGTTGCAAATGCATTTAATCATTTCTCCACAAACAGAGCTCAGAAGCTTGGCAATAAGCTAGGTCCTACTAAAGCAAATCAAAAAGATTTCTTAAAATCTCGGATTGAAGAGAGCTTTTTCATTATTCCTGCTAGTCCAAGCAAGGTAAAAAGTGAACTAATGAAACTGGACAAAACCAAATCTCCAGGTTCATATCATATTCCAATAAAATGGTTTAATAATTGATCGAATCCATTTCTGATATTCTTGCCGATTTTATTGATTAATCTTTTACCTCAGGTATACACCCAACACTTCTTAAGTTTGCAAAGGTGATTCAAATTTATTAACCTAAATCTAAGCTAGATGTCTCAAATTATCGCCCAATATCACTACTGCCAATATTCAATAAAATTTTTGAAAAACCAATTTATAAAAGGCTGATAGGTTTTCTAGAGCAAGAAAATGTATTATTTTCATATTATTATTTTCAAAAAAACAAATCTACCTCACAAGCAATACCAGACCTATGCAATCAACTAACAAACTCTATCAATAAAAAAGAAGTATCCTGTTGTATATTTTTAGATCTTGTTAAGGCTTTTGATACAGTTGATCATAAAATCTTGCTAGATAACCCTAGCTATTATGGTATAAGATGTCCTGCTTTGTATTGTTTCAAAAAATACTTTTTAAGTAGAACAAAAAAAGTATGCATTAAAGGATTTCTTTCTGAACCTCACACTATGACACATGGTGTACCCCAAGGGAGTGTACTAGGCCCTCTTCTGTTTCTTTTATATATAAATGACTTACCCTTGCACTATCAAAAGTGATGCGGATCCGTAACATTTTTGTTACAGATCGAAAGTGTAGCGGCACAGTGCAAACAGGGTCTAAGAATGGCCTCTCTCTGGCATAGAAGAGATCTTCTATTCGAGACTATTTGAAATAAGGAAAGTACAACAGAAAGTTGGTCGCCAATGCAGAATCATCTAGCTTTATCTCGCAATCTACTTAAGAAACTGTATTTGAGGGAATTTTCATAATTTCTTGGTAAAAAGAATCTTGTATGCAAGTCAGTCATCTAAGTGAAAGAAAGTTGAAATACAGGATTGAAGATGAATCCCAAAAGGCAGACAAATCAAACAATAAAGAATAGCTAGCCCTAATGCAAGTAAGCTTTTTCAATTTTATAATTTTTCTTGTTTAAGGCCTACATATACCTAAACTTGAGTGGCCTAAAAACTTTTAACCTTCCATTCATCTTAGATTAGGTCAGTACCAAACCTACCTATACCTTTGTAAACAGTGTTGCTCAATTAATTTGATTGTATGATTCTACATTGAAACTGAACTGAAGTAGAATAGACTCGCCTTCCTTGCTTTGGAAAGCTAATCGCCACCATGCCTTACCTCGTAAGAAAGGCTGGTCTGAAGTCAAGTAGGCCTAAGTTTTAAGCAGCAAGTTCACAGAGTTCTATCAATGAAAATATAGTAGAGTTGCTTTAATTTCATTTTAGTGCACCATGGGAATAACCTGGAAAGTTTCCAATTTCTAGTTTAACATTCCACCCTTTGATGCCCTGGAGCTTATTTAGCAAAAGGTCCCTAGATCATTCCATCATAGTTAATAGAAAAACCCTGGTTAGGAAAGGCGGCAGACATCAAAGGTAACCCAAAGGCCGCAGGACTAATGTTGAAACAATCTAGAAACAGGGTCACGTGATCATGATCGTGCACACTTTTTTTCACAATGGCTGCCATGAACGACTTGCTGTTTCTAATTGGGAATGATATGGATGCGATTTTGAATGTGATCGAATCTGATCAAGACGTTCAAGACAGCTTTCAGGAAGCTTCTGACTCAGTAAGTACCTTGAAATTTGTAAATAGTTATTACCATCACCATATCAAGCAATAACAGTCATTTTGTTTCGTGTGTACGTATTACGACGGACGGAAACGATGGGCCTAATCAACTTTCTATCACTTACTTTTTTCTTATCGAAATCCGTAGGTTTGTAGCTCCTCTTCGTCTTTGAACTCAGCCAAGGTGACTCTGAAGCCACATATACATAAATCATTACCATTCCCAATGACTGAAAGCTTCCTTCTTGGCCTTAACAATGTTCACAACACAACAAGAACAACAAATACTGATTTTTTTGTGGACGTAATTTTCCAAAAATAGAAAAACAGATCTTTGACAGTTGAATGGAATCCATTGGCTCAAATATTCCAATAAAGCCCTTTAAACCTTTAACTTTGTTTCTTTCATTCGTTTAAAGGTTATAAGCGGAATCTTTGTTTCCCAAATGTGCAAAAAGGAGTACAAAAGAAAAGGCAGTTTGGCTCAGCACATAAAAAGAGTTTATCAGGTGAATGATTCAGCTGCAGCTGCAGAATGTGAGGATCAGTTGTCAGCAGAGCTGGTAGTTCAGTTATTGAATGAGGTGAAATCAAAGCTGTCCAAAAACGGTTGTTTCTCAATTAAAATAAAGTCGGAACTCTTGAATTACAAAATATCACAGCCTAATACTGATCTGCGAAAGGAGTTACAAAAACTGTACAATCAGTATACAAATGGACTTGACAGAGAAGAATTTTATGGGAAATTTTATGCAAATATTGTTTCAAAAGCTCAGGAATATTTCCCTGGGCTTGGTAGAAACAGTTCAACTTTGTTGAGTACCAAGCTAGCAGATCACCTTTTGGTTTTCAAGCTGAAAAAGACAATAGATGCTCAAGATGCTGGTATGCACTATATTGATGAAAGATGGTTTGCACTATATTGGAGGGTATGTTTTGCACAATCTGCACAGAAAGCTAAAAAATTCTAAAGATTGGAGATCTAATGAAACACAACAATCAATTGCCTTGCTCGACGCAAGTAAAATGAATCCTGAAGATGCAGGTGAAGAAACTCTTGTAACAGCTTTGAGTTGTGGTGGTTTGTGGTCTGTTAAACCTTGTATTGACGAACTACTAATAATTGCAGAGAAAAATTTCAAACAATATGTCAAAAAAGGAGTACACAGCATTGACACAAAGTCTATCATTGAAAAAACCATCAAAGAGGAAAATGTTATAACTAACTTCAATATTTTGCAAGCTGATTCTGAGCTTGAAGTAGAGGATGAACTTGCCAAATGTCTTTTGCATAACATATTAGGTCTATATGTTAGAGTGAGAGCCTCTTCATCAGCATGTGATATTGTGCAAACATTTAAGATGAGACAAGACATGTCAAAAAAGAAAGGTCTACGCAAGGAACTCAAGAGGCCAAGTGAAGCACCAACTTCAGCAGATCAGTCATAACAAATTTGTCAAAAAATGTTTGTAAAAGAAACTTTAATTCCTATTATTGATTAAATATTGGAAAAACTGTTCTTTCTTATTATTGTTTTGGAGAGGGGACTGTCTTCATTTTCCTTTTTGGAATTGGCTCATCTGAAGTGTTTTCCCATGATTTCTTGTGATCGTAGCGTCCCCTGATATTACAAGTTTTACAGGATATTGTCCTTTGTATGCGAATATAGTTGTCATTATATCCAAAAGACTGCAAATCTGGGTTGTCTTTCCGCCTTCCAAGCTGTCGTTGCACCCCAAAGTATTCTTCCAAAGGGTCTTGGCAAAACCTTTCTAAAAGGACAAATTCCATGCCCTGTGACAAAAGATACTTTGTGGCCTCTATTAAAGAATACGTGGTAATTTGAAACCCTTTGTAGGTTTGCCTTGAGATAAACATTTTACTTTGTGCATTTTTGGTAAAGACACCAGGCCTTTTTTCAATACTTTTTTTCCACAAATCAAAGAAGTTGAGGAAGTTGTTCTCTAGCCATGCAAATCTTGTATCATTGGCATCTTTGTATGGAGCTAGGTTTGGCTTTTGCTTGCGTACATGCTCACTGGTGCTGCGGACATTCAAACAATCAAACAATCAAAAAAAGCATCAACCATTTCACAAAATTCAGCTGTTGAATTTGCATTTTCGCTGCTTGTATACTTTCTAAGTACAGTAGCCATGGTTGAACTTAAAATTTGAACAGCAAGACTGACCCGCATTTTTAAATATTCATATGATCATATGTGATTTTTGGAAGAATATGCAAACTGTTCTCACTGTCCATATAATGTATTCGGGCAAAGTGTTCCTACAGCAAGTTCTTGCCTGCATTCCATAAATAACGGGTTTTTCCAAATGCAGATTGATAAATGCAATTTCGTGCTGTTTTAATCAGATGGGGGCATCTGGAAAAAAGAAAATATACCGATCTGGTGCATATAAGTTCCTTGTGCAGTAGGTGACAGGTCTATTGACATTGCCATCCATGTACCTGTGTAAGCTGTAGAATCGTCGGTTTGGTGCTGCCCCATCAGATGTTACTGCCATCACCCACAAGTTACAAGTGCATTCCAGGATGCAGACAGCCTCCCAGAATAATAAGAAAATGTCAACTCCTGACACTCCATCTGTCGCAAAGTAAGCCAAGGAATATTTCAGGTCAGTACAGACACCTCTTAGTAGAAAAACCAATGCATGAGAAGCTAGTTCATCAACTTTCTCCATTGTTCCATAATTCAGCTCTGGGCCTAAATCTGTGAAACCTATCAAGTCTCCAGTGCTCTTGTCAAATACAAGGTTTGCCTTGAGCTTCATCTCATCAATTAGTACAACCACATACCTTTCAACATCAAAATAGCTATCAGTCTTATCAATGAGATCCAATATCACTCCTTCATGGAATCCCGTCTTTGGTTTGATAAAGTTCCGGTAGTCTCTTAAGGTTCTTTGACGAAGTATGAACTCTGCTGTTTCTTAATTCTTCATAGCAAGAAGGTGACTTCGCAGCCAATGACAGGCAAAATCTGATAACCATTGGATGGTATCTGATGCCTTTTGGGTTTGCTGAGAAAAGCTTTTTCTGTTGTTCCCAAAAAAGTTTCACGAATGGTGTCATTTCAGTGCTTGATTCATCCAGAATACCTATCAAGTCCCTACTTAAATCATTATCTATTCGAACACTTGATTTTAAAAGTTCTGCCTTCATATCATCAAGCTCCTTTTGCAGCTGGGCACATTTTAGTCTTTGTGCTTGCAGAGTGAGCTTTATTCGAGCAGGATTTGTTGTTGCTACAGGTGCTTCGGTCTTAGCAGGTAACAAAACCTTTCTTCTCCTTGGTGCCATCAATCTAGTGACAGGGCTCTCATTGTCTGCTGACTGACAACTTTTGCATTGTTGTGCTTCATGGGTAAGTATTTCGCATTGCATTGATCTCCATGATTCCTTGCGAGGATATGGCATATATTCCTCCATTAAAGGGTCAAATGTTTTTGGAATTACATGCATGATCTTGTTTTTTGCATTGTGTATTCTTGTGACTCCTGGGCAAATTGAGAAGCTTTTGACTTCATTAAAGAGGTCTGGGATCTTTATGTTTCTTACTGACCTCTTATGCATTGAATACATTTGGTGGTTCTCAGGGAGATACCAACCAAAGACAGATATGTTGAACCCAAGGCTCTCATCAATTGTCAAGCTATAAGTTGGCAAAAGGAATATTTCCTCCTTAAAGCTTATGATGCATCTGTCTGCTTTCTTGATAACAGAGCATCCATCTGAGGACTCAAGTTTCTTTGCACTTCAATGTACTTCTACTATGGAGTTTAATAAATATTCAGGTGTACTGGGAAGCGAAATGATTTTGCATGTCTTTCTTGCATTATTTTTCTCGCCAATTTCAGCACTTTTCTTTGGCATACAATGGGATGGCAAGGCACCAAACACTGGCTTTTTCTTGACCATCTTCTCAGTTTTGACTAAAAGGAAAAATTTATCACGTTTTATTTAAGGGTCAACCACAATCTTTCTTCTATTTCTATTTGGATAACCAGACTATGCCTAACTTGATTTTTGCAATCAAAAAAATTGCTTTTAACTGAAGAAGCATAGAAATTAAATGATGCATAATAAAAACTTGAAACTTAAAAGCTGTAACTCAATAGTTACTAACTGTTCTCCAGCGAACATTTCAAAACAAAGTTTTTAAGTTTTCTGGAGTTTCTAAGAAAAATGTGTTCGTAAATTCTGTATCTTGAGCAAAAGCACAAGAAATCTGATTATTTGATTATTGTTAATATGATTTGATTACAAAACCTGATTTGATACTCACAAATCTCAACTTCTTCAGGTTTGAAGTGCTTCTCACACGTGAAAACTCTGTCGCTTTTTATTCGTTCTCGGAAATCCTTGTCAGCCACACAGCCTTTAGTGATTTCGTTCAACCAGTCTGCTCTCCATTTCTTGTATTCTTCATTTTTTGCAGCTGGCAGCTTGAAAATGCCTACTCCTTTGGTCCTTCTGTTCGTACCGCAGCCAAAAACGGCACAGTTGTCGCCAGGCATCTGCAGAAAAGAGCACAATCAGGTTAGGCCAGGCCATGTTTGAAGGCAATAATTTTGCGAGAAGGCTCATCAAGAAAGTCGAGTAACTTACGATGCGATGACATTACGGGTTAAATTACCGAGAAAGAAGGCATAATTCCTTTGAAAGTACTCACCGCTAACTCGAAGATGATGCTGTATGGTCTTCAATGGTCTTGCTCTACACAAGACTCTGTGCGCCTGGCCTAAGGCAGGCCTTTCACTTGACACCGAAATATTTAGAAAATACACCTGGTCTTCTATTAATCACGATAATATAATAGAAGACATAGATAATATAATTTTAGGCTAAATGAAAACAAATAATCCAACTGCATTAAACCATGGTTAGACCGCGTGAAACTCTTTATGTTCTCCCGTTCACCTTTTATCCATAGTTAATTTGCACAGCCACGACAAAGATGTGCATGGTCAAGGTCACGTGACGGTAAAAACACCAGGACCTCAACATAGGTATTCGATGTTTGCCGCCTTTCCTAACCAGGGATTTTCTATGAACTATGATTCCATCGAAAGTTTTCATCACACGTATTGGTAGTAGAAAATATGCTAGATTATAAGCCAATTTTATGCCTTAAAACTGTGAAATGTCAGGAACTCACCAGGGTTCCATCAAGGCCCTTTCGGGGGACTTTAAGAGCCCCAAAAGTTTGAAAGTCTGTGAACTTCTGGACCTGGATCCCCCCCCTGCTGCATGCTGTTTCTTTGAGGGGCTACATGCCTTTTTTAAGACACTCAAAAGAGATTTTTTATTGTTGCCTGACTCATTTATTTGTTCTTCAAAAAACTCCTTTTTCTTGCTGCATAGTTATTTTCCAATGTGTGATCTAAGTTCCCTCACTTCCTGTAACAATTTATATCTATTATATATTCTCTTTTTTTGCTCTACCAAATAAAAAATATCTTCTGTTCATCCTATGGATTGTTTCTCCTGTAACCAGGGGTCACACTGATTTTTTATTCTGAGCAATCTTTCTAGGGGTATTGCATCTGCTCGAGATATTATATTGTCAACAAGCATGTTGTATGCTGTGTTGATATCCTGACTTGAGTCATTTTCCTACAATTTCTATCTTTTAGCTTGTCTTTGAATTATTTGTGTGGGTAATTCTTGAAATTCCTTTTTTTATTTCATGGTTTTTGATACCTTTACCTTTCTTATTCCTTTTTCTAATTAAGTATATCAGATGGTCACTAACTCCAACTGGAATGACTCCACTTTCTGAGAAAATTAAAAGGTGCCTTTTTTCATTGCATCAATAATTTAAGTCACCAAAAATTGCGATTTCATTGGTATCAACTGTGTGTTCAAGGCCAGTTTTGTTGGAGTCTTTAGAATGTTAATACATGCAAACATCCTTGGTTTTGCATTGCTGTGATAGACAGTTACTGATTTCTTGTATGTGAAGGGCTCCTTCTGACAAAAATACAAACACCTTCATTACTTTCCCTCTCATTTTTCTCAGGGATGTAACCATCCATGTGAATTTCACTCTCAGATACAGATCCATCAACCTTAGTTTCCTTTATTTGGAAAGATGTCAGCAGCATTTAACAGTTTATGATTCCCGATTATGTCCGTTTCAAAACCTAAAAACTAAAACCTTAAATGTCAGGGGCGGATCTAGGGGGATGCTCATGGTGCAACATAGCACCCATAAAATTTTAAGAAATACCAATTATCATAAATTAGTTGCTATGTGACTCATTCTTTTGTTTACATGCACACCACACCAATTTACAACTCATGCTTTTGTCTTCTTGCACAATCGATTCCTGCATTGACTTGAAAACAAGACAATTTTCAAATAAATTATTCCCAACACCCATGGCGAGCCTCTTGAAAAGTACTAATCAAAGATTGGTTTACAGGATTCTCAGCACCCACAAAGGACCAATATGATTGGTTTGATATGAGATTTTAAATTCTATGGGTGCTCCCACCAAATCAAGGCTTCCATAAATGGCCAACTTAATATGTTGGATGTAAGAATTTTAGTTTTATGGGTGCTCCCACCAGCTCTCAAGATTGGAAAAAAGAGCATTTGATTGGCTTGCTCCGTTTATGAGCATTAAATTCAATTAAACTAGCAGAATGTAGTTAAATCATGTGAAGTTAGAGCTGATTTCGTCTTTAGCTCTGAGAGAACTCCAGAAACTCTACGGCGTGCTTTTGTCTGATCTGGAACTTACTGATAAAACCAAAACAACTAATATTCATACATAATAACTAATACATCGTTGCAAAAAGATGTAGCAGAAAGATTTATATTAAGATTTTATAATAAACCAAAAGAAATAAATTTGCACTACTGCCCAATCGCACATGGACAGTTCTCTGTTTCCCAAGTCAAGAGGGCAGGTGAAAGTCAACATCCAATAAGGTACGAGTCTTGTTTTGTTCAGCACTATTTTTGTATACTAATGTAGATGCAGACAAGTAAACAATAACGTTATACCAAATGCCTAGCTAGCCCATGTCAAATGTTTTCTCACATCCACCTTCTGTGGTGGTTAGGCCCATTCATTATTGATATTGATATAATGTAGATCCAATGGCCTCAAATGCTGTAATGTCTCCAGCTGACAGGCCTTGAAAACTTACCATAAATCATCACCCTTAGTTGGACAAAAGCCCTTACAAAAACCCTAGGGTTTATTTCAGTGTCCTTGACATTATGTGGTATAATTTTATTAATCTTTTACTATGTTCTATATTGTCGGTTAACTTTTTAATGTATACTTAAATGATTCCCTGCGAAATTGTTGTTGAATTTAATGAATTTGGTTTGATATGATTACATTGATGTAAATGCTGACCCTAAACCTTACCCTGGCCCTGACCCATATTCTGACCCAAGGCCTATTCTCGAATTCTGACCATAACCCCTTAACCCTAACCCAAATCTCAACAGAAGAACATAGCATTTCATGATTGGTGATGCCCCATAATCAACTTTTCTTCTTTTCTTAATTCTTGGGGGCTCGGACAAGGGGGATGTGGAAATTTTTTGACCTTCATACAGTGAGAGGCATAATAATAGGTGCTTTTCAATAATTACACCAAGCTAGGGGCGTGAGTGATTCTTCCAATTTTTCGTGACGCTATATAAAAACGTCATATGAAAAAAATGTGATGGAGCGTGATGAGTGCTGGGTGGTTCTAAAAGGGCAAATTTAACGTGACGTAAGTATTGAAAAGCCACATATGTAGAGTTTCGCAAAAGCACTTAAAATTGAGGGGTCAACATAGAACAGAGGGGTGGATGCTTGATTTCACAAACAGAGCAGAAATTTTCGTTTTTTAGAACACATGTAAATGGAAATTGTCTATTAAACACATGCTCCACATCCCTCATTGGCAATGAGTCATTATCTTCGCACATCAGTCTTACCAGCACTTAACTTTTTCTGAATTAAAGATATTATGCAAATCATCACCCCCTTTCTGGGCATGAAAGAGATGATAGCAGTATCTTTGCAGTGTCATTGTCTTCGAAGGCATTTCCTAAGTACCAAAAAGATGACAGAATCCCATCAATCAAAGCTGAACATTTCAACCAACTTCACATTTTTTTCTTCTTTTCTTGTCATGTTTGCATTGTCAAGTGTCATTGGCATGGAAGTTGAATCATATTATCCAATGTCGCAAAATGAGCCTGTGTACGAAAAGCTTTTTAACTGCTCCATCATTCCATGCGTCGTGGTATACCCTTCATGTTTTGAAAAAATCCACGTATTACCGAGGCCCAGTTCCTGACCACTTTCTACCTCTTATCCACAAGGATGCTGATGAATCATCTTTTCACATACCTGAAGCTTTGAGGAAAAATAGCCTGAGAGCCAGCAAGACCCATGTTGTCACTGGGATTGACTTGCAGGATGGAGATAATTTCAGTGAAAAAATTCTAAATCCTCCACTGTTGTAGCTGTCACAAGGAAGAGAAAGCAGTGTACCCGTGATGCCTATACTATAAAAAAGGAACCTTTGATTCTTTCTTGTGTTGTTGCAACTCATGATGAACCATGCTCTAGCTCTGCCAATGTAGATTCTGGAATGATCAAGGAAGAAGGTAGTGGTCCTCACATCATTCCTTCTTCAGAAGAATCTCCTTTGTGTGAATCTACTGATAAATGCAATGTTGGAAATTTTTATACTAATCAAAACTTAACCCTATCAAGCTTAGGGGGGGGGCTCGAATTAGCCCCCCAAGCAGTTTTCCTGCTGTGTATTTTCATAAATTGCATCTGCGACTTTCAAACTTTCTGACTTTTAGTTTTTTTCTTCCTTATAATTAAAAAGTGATATTTTGAGAAAATTGAATTCGTTCCAGGGGGTCAACACAGGTCATTTTGAAAAACAGTAAACATCAAAATTCAAACGGGTCCTTATAAAAGTTACACAAGACAAGGAAAATGCATTTTGGACAATTGGTACAGACTATTTTATATGCTCTTTCTGATGAACTACATTTTTTTCAAATCAAACATAAGAAATAGCAAAATGTTACTGCGCATGCGTAATTTTTTCCTCCTATTTTATGCTGACGTCAGCACATTTTACTTGACCCTTTTGCTATAGAAAGTAAAGTGACAATTATATTTTCCGACCCTGCACATGTATTCTACTCAACAAAACTGCCTGCACAGGTAAAACAACTCAAATATATGAAATAAGAGCGATTCATTATTCTGGTGATTAGAAAGCGCTTAGACATGACGCTCAGAAATATACTTAATTCATTCAAAAGTTTGTGTAATATGCAGATAAAGGATCTAAAAATACTAATAAAGCCTGTTTGCATCCATATTGAAGTAAAAATTGTGTTTCAGATCCCTTTCAGAGAGTTCATACAATTTCTCAACGCAAAAGGAAAATATGATGACGTCATCATGGGATCACATGAATTTTCTAAAAATAAATTGGTCAGTTTTTTGCATCCTGCTATGGACTATAGTCATGCAAAGTTTCAAGTCTACCAGGTGTGTAAGAAAGGAATAAAAGAGGGGGGGGCGAATCAGTAAAATACCCTAGGCTTGATAGGGTTAAGTAACGAGGAGAAGTATGATTTGCTTTAAAAATGTTTGGAAACCAGATCCAAATTTTCATTTCCTTCTAATGCATCTGGAAGGAAGTTCCAGTATAAATACCACACAGAATTTCCATGACTTTTATATTCAAAGGAGAAAGATGGTGCGTTTTGCATTAACTGTGTTTTATTTGAAAATTCTCGTAAGAGTAGGCATGGGGCTCATATTCTCGACCTTCTTTTCAAATCACCTTTATCAACTTGGGCAAAAGCTTTCCAGAAATTTAAAAATCATGCAAAGTCTTCTCATGTGCACCATTCTGCTTCTGTCATTGCAACACATTTCCTTTTAAATCTCGAGAATAAGCAAAACTGAATAATATTCAGCTCAATTCTATCACAAGTGAGCAAATCAGGAAAAAACCAGGAGAAGCTTAATCCAATTGCGCAAGCCATGATTTTATGCAGCCAGGCGAACTGGACTCCAAGAGGATATTGTGATGATTCAAGCTACTACGAGGGTACAAAAATAAATCCCGGAAATTTGCAGGAATTGCTGAAATTTCTTGGACGATGCGGAAACAACAAACATTTTGATCATACAGATGCAAAACAAAACAAAATGAATTAATCGATATCTGTGGTAACTTAATTCGTCAAAAAATTTGCAATGAGACAATTGAAGCAAAATATTTCTCTGTTCTTGCAGATGAGGCTTGTGACGTTAGTAACGTTGAGCAGATACCAATTGTATTAAGATTGGTCGATAGTAAAGCAAATATTCGAGAAGAGTTTCTTGGTTTTAGCCAATATAGCCAGGGAATGACAGGAAAAGCTATTGCTAACACAATATTAAACGACATTAATAGGTGATTTTGGCCTGAACATGGAATTCTGCAGGGGACAAGGGTATGATGGTGCGGCAAATATGTCAGAAAATGTTCAGGAGCAGCTGCAATCATCACATCTGAATTTCAAAAAGTACCCTGTGCTCACTGTGGCTCACACTTGCTGAATTTGTGTGTTGCGTTGGGATGTAACATTAAAGTCGTTTGAAACATGATGTCACATGTACGCGTTTTGTTGGGGTTTTTAACAGTCCAAAGCGCTTCGTTCTTCTTTCTCAACTAATCGAAGAAATTCCTGGCGCACGACACAGTCGTCTAATCGATGTTTGACGTACAAGATGGGTGGCTCGTCTTGGCGGTCTGGATGTATTTGCAGAAGTATTTGTTGCTGTTGTTCGAGCACTGGAAATAATCTATGCCCTTCAATAACTCTTTTACATGTAACTAATTGAAAGTTAGCAAGCTGCGCCAAATGCTTGTAAAGCTACCATGCTTCAAAATCACTTTCTAGAAGGGTCTGGAACGTCAAATCTGCAAAGATGTCATTGATAATTATGCCATGTTGAATTAGATGGAAATCGTTTGAAACATCAATGGTGCCCCACATCACAAAAAATCATACATTAGGTTATTAGGTTGCCTTGCTGAAGCCGAAATCAGTGAAAACTTTCTGAATATAGAGGAAACTGTTAAAGAAATTATGAATGCTTTTGAAAAAAGAATCACAACAAATGATTGATATGTAGTATTTTAAAAGATCAGCTTTCTAAATGCTAGATAACTTGGGCACATTGCTAGCACATTCTGACAGGCACTATCCAGCGTGAATCTAAATCCTTGCTTTAGTTTCAATCCTTCTAAGTACATCCGATTCAGTGATCTGAAAAGCACTAAAGGCCCATTTCCACTTTATTCAAAAATCGCATGTAATCTTTTGTTTAATTCGCGCATGTGAATGTCCGCAATTTGATTTTGATCTGTTCGCAGTGTTTGATATTTTGTGAACGTTCGCTTGCGATTGAAAGTTCCAGATATTGATTTAACCAATCAGGTGACGCCCTTAATGCAGACAGCAACAACATCAGCAGCAAAGCGGAACAGGAGGTAGGAAATTGAAATGGCTGACATCAAGATAGAGTGGAGCACAGAGCTTGTGGACAATTTGATTGAAAACGTATGTGCAAATGAAGTTGTTTGGGACATGAGCAACTTGAAGTACAAAAACAAAAATGCACAGGAAACAGCATGGCAGAATATTGCTCGTGAATGTGTCCTGGGAGGAAGGCCTGCTTGTGTGAAATCAAAGTGGCGGGACCTATGGGACACCTACAAAAAGAAGTTAAAACTTTTGCTACCAAAATCTGGTGATGCTGGAGGTGTTCGAAAAGTCAATTGGAAATGGTTACAGGAGATGAGTTTCTTAAAAGAATTTAGCTTCATTGAAAGTCCAACATCATCGAATTTTACCACCATATATGATGGGGATGTTAGCCAGCTGGGTTTATCAAGCAGTAGCATGCTCATCATGGAGGGAAGCAGTGATGTCCATGATAATGATCCGGGTATTGAGATTTAAAATGATAATATGACACCCAGCCATGTCCAAGGCCTAAGTTTTTCACAAACAATAAAGAAAAAGGATGATACAGGCAATGCAGCTTTTGAAGTCCTTGAAGAATTAAGAAATGACACAAAATAACCACGCACTTCACAGTCACCTAATCCAAGAGGACTGTATGTAATATCCACAGGCCCAAATTTTTCAGGGAAGAGAAAGAAATCAGATGAAGTCAAAAAAGTGGACCAAGCTATATTGGATGAGCTAAGACAGAGTCGAGATGACGAGGATAGTCACTTCATTAAAAGTTTAATCCCTCAATTAAAAAGGCTCGACCCAAGATCTAAAGCATTTGTAAAATGTCAAATACAACAGTTTCTCTTTGAAGCAGAGTTTGGAACAACTTTTGAACAACAATCGAACTTTTCAAAGAAATAATATGACACGTGTCCAATATGATATTATATATCTTTAACTTAGAAACATTTGAAACTTTTATCGGTTGTGTTTACTGGATCATTAATTTGTTTTGAGTCATTACTTATTTATGAAATCACTCTGCCACGGAACAGAGCCTGCAGGGGAACTAAAAAAGTCTTTCAAGTGGTCTCTAACTTCTTTTGCACTTTTTTGCAGGCATTATTTGTCTTTAACTGCATAAGGGGCAAATGGCCCGTATCTGTCCCTACATCTGCCCTCACTGGACATAAAAAGTTTGTCTCTATCTTAAAAAAACTGCTTGAATCAATGAAGAGTTTGTGATTAAAATATCGTTGTCATTGTTGTTGTTAGTATTTTGGCACGATAATTTGGAGCTATCGAGCAAAAATAGCCGCAGCAGGTATAAAGGCCAATCTCCATTAAAGCAAATCCGCGCGAACGAGTCACGCAATCGTCAGCGGACCATCAAATTAATGCATTTTGCGCAGTGGATTTTTGGCCCCATTTGAGCAATCAAAACATTAACAAATATGTCGGACGAACATCGCTTTGCATTTCTTCTTGCTTTGAGGCTAAGAGAAAAACCAAAGGAGAAGCACAAGAGAAAGCATAAACTATGGGTTCGCAAAATATTCCGTGAACGTTTGCATAAAGGCGAATATCACCAGCTGGTATTGGAAATGAAACTCTGTGATCATGAGCTGTTCTTTTGGTTTTTGTGAATGCTGCCAAAGAAATTTGAAGAGCTGCTGAGTCTTGTTGGCCCGTCATTGATGAAGAATTGTAGAAACAGGGAGCCAGTGAGTACAGAAGAAAGATTAGCTTTTACCCTACGTCATCTAGCCACAGGCGATTCGCATTCAACGATTGCCATGAGTTATCGTATGAGTCTTACAACTGTTGGACGTATCATCATGGAGACATGCAGAACAATTTGGTCAATTCTAATAAAGAGTGATTTCCTCAAGACCCCAAGCACTCAAAAGGAGTGGAAAGAAATGGCACAGAAGCTTTAAACTAAATGGAACTTTCCAAATTGTGTAGGTGCAATTGATGGCAAACACGTGGTGATGCAAGCCCCGCCACGTTCTGGCTCCACGTTTTTCAACTACAAAGGCAGCCACAGTATTGTCTTGATGGCTGTTGTTAACAGCGACTATGAATTTACTTTGGTGGACATTGGTGAAGCAGGAAGACAGAGTGATGGTGGAGTTTTTGCAAATGGGCATGTAGGTTATGCCATAAATAATGATTTGTTGGGGCTGCCTGCACCAAGACGATTATCCCCAAGCTCAAATAAGCACTTCCCATATGTGTTTACTGGGCATGAAGCATTTCCATTGAAAACATATCTTGTTAAGCCTTACCCAAGATCATCTATTGGCATCAAGGAGCGTGTGGCCAACTACAGAATCAGCAGAGCCAGAAGAGTTGTTGAGAATGCATTTGGGATTGCTGCTTCACGTTTTCGAATATTTCGAAGGCCAATCATAGCCAAGACAGAACTTGTTATAGAGATCACAAAAGCTGTTGTTATGCTGCATAATTTCGTACTGCTGTAGATACTGTACTTTGTGTTCAGTGTTTGAGAAAAAGGGCTCTCGCCGTGGAGGTGCCTTCGCAGTTGAAAAAGATTGGAGACCGCTGAGAGCCGTTTCTTTCTAGCCTAAAGCCACGTTATTAGAATCGCGATTCTAATATAAACAAATTTCTTATTTTAATTCAAAATCTTAGGCTGGAGATTTTCTTAGCTTCTTCATAGCACTTTGACATAATTCAGGGTAATTTCCTAATAAAATATTTTCTTAAAAAGAGGTGTGTAGATAGATTTTATTTTTCTTGCAGTTTTTCAAGCCTGAGGGTAATTAGTATTACAGTTTTAATAGAAAATGTGTGCATATATGTTAAAAAACCTAGTCTTCACTGAATTCAATGTCAAATAAAAGTTTTTGAATCTCAATTTTAGCTTTCCTGTTCTTTTTTGCTGGTAGGGATGACAAGATGGGTACTAGACTTTGGCAAAACATGTTGTCTGCATCATTTTCTTGTGCATTTTGCTTGCTTAGATATTCTGAGATAGCACAATCTAAAGAACTTTTTGATTGTTTATCATTGCAAGTGTCTTTCTGTTCTTTGGATGCTGAAGTTATCTTCCTGTTTGTCTGAGGTGTTTCTGCAACACTGTGCATAGGCTCTGGTATTGAGCATATGATCTCACACTGGGGACTGGAGGATGTATCCTCGATAAATTCCAATGCACCAGTCTTTTCCAGCGAAGGTTGTGGGATTGATAGGTTGCTATGTGTAACTCTATTTGAAATTTTATCGTTCAAAAACTGAAGTTCTTTAAAAAATTTGCACTGGGGCAACTCACTTGCACCTGCACCAGATCTGGTTAGTAACTCTCTTTTCTTTACACATTTTGATAGGTTAGGTTAGGTTCCGTAGGTTCTTCCAAATCTTTTTCAGTCTATTCTCTATAAAATAAAATTTTGCTTGTGAGCGGCATGAGCATGCGGTAGTGTAGCAATGTGTAAACCAAAATAAGGAATCCAGTGAAATGTCTGGCAAGAGGAAGGAAGGCGGGCTTACCATCTTGCTTTAGCTTCATGGCAATCTCCTTCCAAGCCTGTTTTTTCTTTGGATTTTCCTTGAATGCTCTACATGATACGTCCCAGACACATCAATAGTCTTTAATTTGATCAAATCGCCTTCTAGGCTTCGTCCAAACTAAAAACTTCTTTCATCTTGAGCTTCGCTTTCAAGAACAGTCACTAGTGTGACAAGGCCTAAGTTGTCGATGACTGGCGGCAAAGGACTTCCAGATCCCATTTCCGAACTTTCATCATAGGGGTTTTGTGACTGTTCATCAACTTCATTCAGAATACTTAAATTTAATTCGGGCAAAACAATCCCCCAAGCCAACAACTGTGCTGTCACAGCTTCATAATCCAAGTGCCCTATTTTCAATTTTGATTGCTCAAGTAAATATTCGCTGGGGATCGCTGAAAAGTTGAACAGAACTCAACTACTCAGCGAACCGCAGCGACCAGTTGCAAGGTGTGAAAATACTTAATGCGCATGAGCACTATTCGCTGGTTGCTGGCTTTCGCTACGATGCGCTTTAATGGAGATTGGCCTTAACAAATGGTTCGAGTTATTGTGGGTATATTCATATTTAAGTAGTGTTGAAGGTTCAGGGGGAATACCAAATCTATTCGAGTTAGCAAGAGTTTGAGTTATCACATGTCCGCGTTATGAGGATTCTACTGCAGTTTTCTCCGGGAACTCTGGGATGGGAGGTTGGTTTTTATGAGATTTCTTCAAAATTGGAATCGCACTTTTTCTCTTGGAAAAAACTCAAACGTCTCATAGAAAGCCCAATGAAAACAAAACAACAAAGTATGTAATGTGTATATCTAAGCACTGCAGTGCATGTCAGCGCTTCAGAACCACGTTTTTTTCGTCAGTGTTTCTTACAAACCGAAAGCATTTATTTCAGCTCTATTACGTACTGATCTAGGGGGTCTCCAAACAAAGTTACACAGCGGAATGGCCTTTTCACGTAAAGTCGGAACGATCAATGTGAAAAAAGTAAAAAAACTTAATCTATCTTAAAGCATCGTTTGTTATTTCACCTTGTAAATCAAAGGAGTGCATCGATGGCCCCGTAGGTCCCTTGGTTGGATATATGGATTTAATTGTTTTCCAAAACTTATTTGGGTTCGCACTGTTTTCCTTCAATAAGTTTTTATGATATGTCGATTTTGCTTTTCTAAGTGCGATGTTGACCTCATTTCTTTTTAGCTTATACTGAGAAATGTCCACTTCCCCCTTTATTCTTCTCGATTTGCGGAGAAGTTTATCGCGGTCGTTCATAAGTTTTTTCACATCGGTGTTTAGCCACGGAGCAGGCCTACCCCTGACTGTTTTTGCATATCTTTGGGGATGGTGGTCAAAAATTTTAATCAAAATATTTTTCATAAGGGACCCTGCCTTGTTAATATTTCTACAAATGTGAAAAGGAGACCAGTCAATGGCCTCTAGATCTTTATTCATATCCTCAGGACGATAGTTTTTATAATCGCGACAGGTTATTTGCCTTGGCTTGAAACCTGAGTGATTCAGTTTCATTACACAGCCAACCATGTTGTGATCACCAATGCTGGTAGGAATAGCTTCAGTTTGTATCATATTTGCGTGGTTATTTGTTAGGATGACGTCTATGAGAGTTTTGGATGATTCTGCTACTCTCATCGGTTTTTCAACCATTTGTTTCAGACCAAAAATACCCAAAACAGCCTTGAATTCTTTGTTTTCCTGCTTTAGAAAATTGACATTCAAGTCCCCCAGTAGGATTATCTCTTGTGAGGTCTCCGAGATTTCAGAAAGCATGCTATTTAAATGGCTGTGAGATCTTTGCTAGGATATTTAGAGCTATCAGTAGGACGATATATAATTCCCACAGGGAAACTCTTCCAGTGCTTTGGCCTAATCTCAATCCAGATTGCTTCGCTGTTATCATTTTCTAAATCGCATTGTCGATCCCAAATTATACCATCACCAATATACGCTGCAACTCCCCCACCTTTGCTAGGCTTCCTTGGAGCTTATAAAAGAATAGCCTGATATATTACAAGCAGCTTCTGCCAGCTCTTTTTTTGCTTCGAGATGCGTTTCACTTAGCGTCAAAATATCCATGCCGGGAAAACTTCTAAGCAGTTCAGAGAAATGTGCATGGTTTTCAAGGAGTCCCCTCGCATTTTGATGAAAAATTTTGATTCCTCTGCTGTTTACCAGGGGAATTAGTTCTCTTATACTCCTGCTGCTGTATCCAGGGCCTGGGCATGGTTGAACATCGCCACACATCAATATCAAAATATTGAAGAAACTTTGCTTCGTCGATTGCAAGGGAAATAAAAACTTTCCAGCTCTCACCTGCCATAAGCTTGACCAAATGAATGTCTCACCAGATTTGGCTTCATCAGCTTCTTCGCCTGGTACGGAGAGTCCGATTGAGTCTGAGTCGACAAAAGCACACCTTTCCACGTACGCATTTTGCCATTAACCAATGTTGCCTCTCGCAATTATTCCAGAGATGCACGTGAAGTAAGGGAAGATTTTAAAAACTACTTCAACTAAGAAGCAGGACCAGTAGAGTGGCAAGCAGAGAGGGTACTATTTTTACTATTATTACTACAAATCATCATGATCAAATTCGTATTTTAACATAACTGTTGAATTTCAATTTTTGCTAAACGGTTCTTCTTTGCTGGTAAATATTTTAGTATAGGTACAATGCTGTTGGCAAAACTTTGGTCTGCATCCGTTTCAGTTGTGTTGGACTTTTGCAGGGCTTCAAATAGAAAATTGTCAGGGTGCTGCTCTTTGTCAGTCATCATCATTTTCTCCTTCAGTTAGCTTGGGGACCTTGTAGCAGTCGCAGTTACCTTCCTTTTCCGTTTGCCTTTGCTAATTTGACTGCAACCTGGTTCTCCGCTTTGACTTGGTGTCGGTGAAGGGTTTGCTGTGGAATTCAGCAAACTTAATGGAGCAACTACGAATGTTGGACTGGATTGTGAAAATGGTTCGAAACTTTCTGGAGGGCCCAGCATCTCTTGACTCAGATTACTTTCTGTCTTTCTGTTTGTCACTCTGTCCCTCAAAACAGTAGCTGGTGGAATAGTTTGCAATCTGGCAGGGCACTTGCAGAAGCTCCAGATCTTGTCATCAAGTCGCGCTAATTTAGATATTTGGGAAGGTTATCTTTGAATTTTTTCCATATTCTCTTTAGGTCCTCCACTAGAAATGAAGAAGAAAACGATTTTTTATTGAAAGTGCGTTTCTTACATACAATAGAATCCGATAACTGGAGCATGAGATAACTCGAACTCGAGCAGATTTGGCATTCCCCTTGAGCCTTATTAATTCTATGAAGAGCCTCGAACATTCGATAACTCGAACTATTTTGATTGTCTCTTGCATGTTGGAGTTATCGGGATTCTACTGTATATTATAATCTTGATTAGTTAAGGTTACTTATAAAAACGGGGTAATATTTCTATACTTTTTTCAATAAGCAACTTAACTCAGGTTTCAGCCGAAGAAGTTGCTTAGGAAATGAGTTGCAAAAATCATTAGATAAATTTATGGAATGCATGAAAGGGTATGAATTATGAATCATACCAAAATCCCTGTTAATATAGACTCCTTTGCCATTTCAGGCAAGAATTTCATTCTTAATTTTTGTTGAGTTTAGTACCACTTTTATAAGAAACTACTTTATGTATACGAAGGCTAGTACTGAAATTTGTTCCAGACATCAATAGATTCTTTGGTTTCATTGTTTTCTTTACAACCATTGAAAAAAAAAACTTTTAGAAACTTGTATGACTAGGGCTTGAACTAAGTTTCTTTTCAAATAAAAACGTATAAGCCATTATCTTCTTAAAACAACTTCCTTATTAAGAATGCGTTATTTCAAATCTACTCACCAATCTGGCTATATTTTTCTGATATTTTTTCCCAAGCTCGCTGATTCATCAAGGTATCTTTGAAACCCCTGGGAGAGTTATCCCACAAGCATCTGTACCCTCGAACGTCGTCGACAAAAGCCTCCTCAAAACCTTTCTCTTTGTTATTGCCTCCAACGCCTCCAACAGAATCAAGATCGCAAGTTGGACTTTTTGGAGTTTCCTGAGGTATCTCATTATCAAAAACATCATTTTCTCCCTCAGAGCTTCCAAAATTTGGTGGCAAAAATCCTCGATTTTTAGGCCTTCTAGATAAGCTAAAACTTCTTAACTAGACATGTTGACTGATGGCATACTTACAACTTTAAAATTTACTAGAAAAGATTGAATTGATCAGAAATTTGATTTGTATTTATTATCTGCTCTCGATCCCTGTCGATCCATGAAAAGTTAAAAGTATTCTACCTTTTTGAGGTTGAATTTGATCGATGGTGGTTGAGGGTGAGTCACCGAGAAATGTTGTGCGCATGTCATACTAAAGTTGTCATACTAACCCTCCTCAACCATCAAAGTCACTCATCAAGTCAATTTTGTACCAAAACATATTTCAGTTCAGCAGTGAAGCAACTGAGTATGGGAAGAAAAATGAGGAGACAGCAATCAAAGAATTCAAGGGAAAATGATGAAACAGCATAAAAACTATGCAGTAAGTAATTGTGGAACATCTATAAGTAAGGAAAATCCTTGGTTACTTGCGACTCCCGATTTCATGTCAGTTTTTAACTGCTGTGGAAAAGGATTTTGAGAGGTAAAATGCCAATTTTCCATTGATGGCCTTGATTTTGATGGGTATCTAGAAAAAACAGCAGCTGACTTACAAGAAATGATGCCGGGCAAATGATTTTCAAGCGAGACGATCAGTACTTTTATCAAGTGCAGCAGCAATTTTTTATCACAAAGGTAGATTTCTGTGATTTTGTTGTCTGCGCCTTTTCCAAAGATGGTGCAGTATTGTTTGTTCATGAGCGAATTAATCCTGACAAAGATCACTGGAACTTGCAAGTTCCAAAGCTGAAATTTTTCTGGCAGCACTGCATCCTGCCAAAAATTCTTGGCAGATGGTACACAAGAAAATGCGAATTGATAAAACCTGCTGAAAATGACAAAGCAGTATGTCTTTGTAGAAAAGAGACGGAGGAATCATATGTGAAATGTGGTAGTGTAACGTGTCCCGTATCAAACTATCACCAATCATGTCTTAAAATTGACAAATTTTGCAAGTCACGGTTGTGCCCGAATTGCCACAGAGCAGCGAAAGTAAAAAAAATCAACACCAAAAAGACTGATAAATTAAAAACTGAAAAAGATTCTACTCAAGAAAGGGCTCTCAAGAGCGCAAAATTATGCAAATGTGGAGAAAAAGCAAAGGCATCTGACAAATTAATCGAGTGTCAAAATACTACATGCAGCAAAGGCAAATTCTTCCATCTGGAATATTTTGGCTAAAAGAGAAGACCAAATAATAGCAAATTAACATTGAAATGTGACTACTGTTGAACAAACAAAAATAAAGAAGAAGTCAGTCTCGATTTTGGTGACATGATAGACGTCTAGGACCTTGATGAGGATATAATGGACAAGAAAATGTTTGAAGATGCTGAAATTCAAATAACCAAGACAACAATTGGGCAAGCCAGACGGTATGAGGCTTTGGGTTCACTCACCGATCAACACTATCAGTTACAGATATTAGTTTCTTTAATTCAGAGTAGCAAATCATTTATATAAATGTTAAAGAAAGGAGGTCCAAGAACTGGGCCTTGTGACACTCCTAAAGAATGATTTTGAAATTTACGAAAAGATCCATTGATTTTTACTCTTTGCTGCCTGTTTTCCAAAAAGCTACGAATAAGTGAAAGAGCCTCACGATCAAAACAGTATGCATGTAGTTTGGCCAAGAGAAGATCATGCTTGATGCAGTCAAATGCTTTTGAAAGGTCCATAAAAATTGAACCTATGCTTTCTCCATTATCTAGACCTATTTTCCATTTCTCTATCATCCTTATCAATGCGTGTTGCATGTTGAAGCCTTTGTGAAATGCGCTTAATAGATTTGATAAAAAAGGGGTTATGTGCTTTGTTATTTGCCCCTCCATAATTCTTTCAAGAACTTTAGAAGCAGTTGGTATTACACTATTGGGTCGGTAATTTTCCTTTGAGGTTTCGGCTTCTTATGAAGGGGGATGACATCTGCTTATCTTAAATTGTCTGGAAATAAGCTATCTTCAATGCCTTCATTAAAAATACTTCGTAGTGCTTCAGAACAAATTTCAGAACTACCTTTCAAAATCTTAGGCGGAATATTTTTGAAAGTTTTTCGTGGATTAAGTGCCCTAACTTCTCTTTCCATTCTAATGATAGAAATTGTATTAAAATTAAAGCAATTACCTTGTTGAACAATGCTATGAATTTTTCTGATACTGGGGTGGTTGGATTTTCTGATCCATAGGGTCTTTTATACTTGCCGTGCTTGTTGTAACCTCACTGTTCTCTTTAATGCCTAGTGAGTCAGTGACAGTGACAAAGTAGTCATTCAGAATTTCAGCTACTTCCTCGTCCTTGGTTATTGTTCTTTCATCTTCAATCACAGTAATTTTTGTTTTAGACTTATTTTCATTTGAAATGAAAGGCTTTACAGTGTTCCAAAATTTTCTTGTATCTGTTATTTAGGATATATCTAAATTTTTGTTAAAATTTCTTTTTTCAGTTCTGAATAATTTCACACATAAATTCAGTTTGCGAAAGGCTTCCCAATTTTCAACAGTGCAATTTTTATTGTATTTATTTTACAGCCGTGAGCGAAACATAATTGTCTTTTGGAGAGCCTGATTCATGAAAGGACCGTTGTTACCTCTAGCATATTTCTTTTTTATTGGGGCATGTTTATCAAGTACCTTGACGAAACCGTTTTGGAGAGAATCCTAATTTGGGGCAGATGACCTTACACTTTCTAATTCATCCCCAAGATCTTGCTTGAAAGAGTGCTCTGAAAAATTCTTACAATTGCTTTACCACTGTGGGTCCAACTTTTTGGTACTTCGTTTTCAAAACTGTAACGACCATTTTGTGGAAGTCAGAGAGTCCTGTTTCAATTGTGTTAGTATTTTGAAAACATCTTTACCTGTTTGTTAAAATTAGATCTATGCATCTGGGGTTTTCACCCTTGATGGATGGATGGATCCTTAACTAAATTTTTGAGTGAGTAATTGTTAAGAACGTCGCGAATCTGCAGATCTGTCTCTATTATATTGAAATCACCGATCAGAAGAAAGTTTTCATATTTTTTACTAAAGTGATCGACTGCTTTGCCGAGATTTTTGAAAACATGTTCTTGTGATTGGGAGGGTATATACTGAAAAGAGCCGACTTTTTAATCTTACGTTGATTTCAAAACAAATGCATTTTATATCATCATCAAAATTAAAAGATTAAAGTTTACTAAATATGATATCATTTCTAACATCTTTCTCTTCCTTGGCAATTTCTGTCTACTCGTAGTGGATCAGAGTGTCCTTCTATGGAAAACTGCTCTGTTGGGAAGGAGTCATAAATTTTTGTTTCTGCAACCATAAATATATCAATATTTTTCGAAATAATTTCGGTCCTGTGGGATTCTGTTGCCTTGTTCAAATTCTGTTGTTGCTATTGGAGAGAATCTATTTGCACAAACTTATTGAAGGTTCCAAGGAGGGCTTTGCCTTTGATGGTTTTTTTAAGCAATGTTTTTGATTTACCAGCCTGAAATTTTGTTTAAAAAGGGGAAATGCACCTTGCATCTCTTCATCCTCTGTACATGTACCCGTAATTTTGAAACTCTTGATCAATAAATCTTTACGTCGAATTTCGTTTCTTAATGATTCGTTTTCTTTTTTTAGTAACATGACTTCCTCTTAGAGTTCAAGTTCCTTACTGTTGTTGTTATTACTTGCATATCCATGTTTTTTTGTCATTATGTGTAGCTTTCACCGAAGATTCTGCTTCATGTTTTAATGCCATAAAATCCAAAAGGGGTGTATATTTGATCGGTTCATCTAGGCAGATCACATCCACTGTTTTGTTATTGACCTTTTGTTTTGTTGCTTCATGCGAGTCATGAAAATCAAGCACAAAGTAGGACTCTTTGCCAGCTTCTCCTCGATTTTCAAAGCGCTTTTGCTGCGCAAGACGCATCAGTGCATCTTCCACATCGTATGATTTGTGAGTTAACTTCTTTTTGGCAAACTTTGTCATGATGATAGTGGAGCAAGGCCTTTTCTCATCTTTCAATCTTTTTTCGGTTATTGTAGAGATGATTTCCTTTTCAAGATATAAGGTATTTGTTTCCTTCACCATCACAACCAACCTTAGGCCTGACCTTTGGCCTGACCTTTCATTCGTCCTATAAAATTTGCGTAAAAATTTAGTAACAAATATTCAGTCAGCTATGTCTTTCCAATGGTTCAAATCTTCTTTAGAATACAGTTAAAATGTAATGTGTAAGTAGACAAAAAGATAATTATAAGTCAGTAACTAATAGATAGATAAAATATACCGACGTTGGAGCTTAGAAAAGCACGTCTTGCTGCCACACCTCAAAGATCAGGATGGTGGAGGAAATTATGCCTTGGTGGAGACGATGTTGTAAAGAGACTTTAATGATATGTAGGTCAGAGTGCATTTCATAAACTCAGGCCAGAAAATCTTCAGCGTACAACTTGCTTTATGTAAACAATATAATATATTGATTTTCAGCGTATATCACAGAATCATTGGCATAGACTTAATGTGGAATGCAGACTTAGAAATAGGGAAAGCTCTCCCTAAATAACAGACGTTTTTCCCCTAATGCTTATAGTCGCTTTCCTGAAAATTTAGGGAAACAACTTGATACTTGTCATTTAAATTTGTCTGAATTATGATGGCGTTTTTTATGTTTACTCTCGGCATTTAAGCAATGAAAGATGGAAATTCAAGAACTTTAGAAAGAGAAAAAATTAGCTAGATTTGGAGGCTCTGTGAGAAACCAGTTTCAAAACATCACAAGTACCAACAGACCACACACTTATACTCCCGTCTTCCAATAAAGGATTGAAATAAGCCCCCTACTTTCATAAAGTAAAACTACAGAGTAAGATAGAATAATCACATTATGTATTTCATTGTTATATTGCCAACTTCTAGTTTCATATAGAGAGTGGAAACTTTCAACTTTTCTCTCTATCTTCAATATCTTAAGCATCACCCAAGACTTCTATTGCGCAGTGAAAAGACCCAGAATAACAAATTCAACATCTAACATGTACTCTATTATGCACCGTATCTCAATTAAATACGAAAAATATAAGCCTGATTAAAACAATTAAATAGGCCTCTATATTTGTGTCCTGAAAAGTGATAAAAGAAAATTGAACAAGCTAAACGTACAACAAGAATGAAGCTAAACATGATTTCATTTATACTCAAGCATTGAATATAGATGACAAGCATGATTATAAACAAACAATAGACCAGAACTTCTATTGTGGAAGGATTTCTGCAAAGAACTGTTCAATCAAAAGTCATGCTTGGACATTATCAATTTGAAGGTATGTATTATCCTGCTGGCTTATGAATTTATATTTCTTGGTTATTCAAATTCAGGTAATCAACGATATGAATTTTCATTTGGCTGGCGTCCTCAAAAATATAGCCCGGGTTAGCAAACTTTGTCAATTCTGTGTGAGTGGGGATGCTATTACAATATCTACAGCATTATTATCTTCATCAGAAAGAAATTCAGGGTCAAGATTACTACTTTCACCTGTAAAAGTTGGCCTTGTATCACTATTTAGAGAACTTTGTGCATCATTATCAGGTTTAGCTATGGCACTATCAATATTTCAGACAAATAAAGAGTGCTTTGAATCGTGATGTTTGCTTGCTACTTCTAGCTTTTCTTCAGGCCCAAATTTGGTAAAATTGACAATAATAATCATGGTTATGCATGTATTTGCAATCAGAGTACTTACATTTCTTTTCATTTCCTAGCTTGGTAAAAGACTTTAAGGAATCCTGAACTTATAGATTCTCCATGATGCAAGTTTTAGGCTAAAAAACCAACCAAAGCTAACAAATTCAAGCCAGTTAAAAGACTATGTCCATGGCCTAAGCCTGCATGCTTTCTTACATCACAAATTCTGATTGGTTTTCAACAAAGTAATTAGCCCTTTGTTCAAAACAAAAGAGCCGAGATCTCATCTCCCAAACAAATAATATCATCATTTCCTATGAAAATTTAGAGATAGGAGTGAATCTGCACTAGGTCAAACAGCTCATAAAGAGCTAGGCTCAATTTTGAAAACTTTAAGAAATATTGCTATTGAACTTAGGATGACGACGAGACAGGAGGATGTGTGTTTATCTGCTCTGAAGAATTGTGCCAAGAAAGCTACTTCTGCCAGTCACAACATAACAGACTATTTCCCGATAATAAAAATGGTGAGGATCTTGTTTTTCACGGTTTTAAAGACTGCTTGCTTCGAAGAAAAGATGAAACTGTTGGCCAAATGATTGCATGCGATGGATGTGGCCTATGGTTCTACCATCAATGTATGGATGAAAAAACTGACGAACAGAGAAAGATTCCTTTCCCTAGTTTTTCTCAGGAAGGAACTTGGTGAATTAAAAGCATTGGTCAACTCTTGTTAGTAAAACTAAAGGGCCACACCCTAATAAATCATCGACAACTGACGTGCTACCTCAGGACAAGACGAATGGGCCTAAGGGCCAAGCAGCGAATCTAAAGAAAAGCTATTCCGAACTGGAGAAACTACGAGAGGAAAATAGAGAACTGAAGGTTCTTCTACAAAATACCAACAGCTTGTTACACACAATTTCAAACGAACGGCCAAGGGAAACCGAAATTGGAAGTCCTCAGACCATAAACAACACGCCCTCAGCAATATCAACCAACAAAAAGGGAAATTCCAAAAATAAAAACAATAGGCCTAAACAAACAGCATCTAGGAAACAAATCACCAAGCCCAAGAGCAACAAAAATGCAGCTGACATCATTATTCTAACAACGCCAACTAATGCTGTTGACAAAATTTAAGTCCTGGAAGTGCAAAAGACACCTAAAGTTTCCATCAAAAAGAAAGCTCTGTTACTAGGGTGTAAACTAAATGCATGGATTTTAGGAAAAGTTGATTATTATGACTATTAACAACTTTTTTGATGAATAGCACCAAGTAATAGTACCTGATACCATTTTTGGCTCTATAGCTTTCAAATCCACTGAGTGCCCCACCCTTTTATGCCCAAATATGGTCAAAATCGATAAACTAATGGGGAAAATATCTAAAATCTGCTATGTATTAGCTAGAAACCTGATTCTTTTTTTACAATGTTCCTCATGGAAAAGTAGAATAGGAATGTTCAATTTATAATTTGATCACGTGATAATAACCCTTCCAAATTAGACTTAATTGCCCAATTATGGTCAATATTGGTTACATAAAGAAAGGAGAAAAAAATGAAATCTGCTGTGTAGCAGCTAGAAACCTGATTCTTTTTTTGAATATTCCATATCAAAAAGTAGATTGGGAATGCACAATTTATATATTGATCACGTGACAATAATCCTTACAAATTAGACTTATTTAGCATCCCACAATTACTAAAAAATTAAATTAGAAAATTAACGTTATTTGGAAGCTATGGCTCTTCTGATGTCAGAGAATCACAGTGCCTCGGAAGCTGTTAAAGCAGTCAATATTATTGACACAGTGGTTTGGGGGCAGACTAGGCATCTCCCTCTACGGCTAGACAAAAACTACATGAATGCATTTCGTGTATTGAAAAAATTGGAAAAACAACAATCTGTGAATCCGGTCGCTGTTGATAGGCCTGTGACTGACATAGCGGATTCCGCTACCGGCATTCAGAACCAAGTCTCAGAAGTAGAAGAGCAGGCAGCTATCTCGGTTACCGAATATGATCTAGAAGTTCAAGCTGGAGATGCACCATCGTCTCACATAGAAAAATTAAAAAAGTTTGTGAAGCACCAGCAAGACATCCGAAAGAAAGATATGGGGAATACTCTTCCAGATCCTGTTTGTGTACGGCACAATCATAATTTTGTGTCTGTGTTCTGCAAAGGAAAGATTGCAGATGAAATAATTTCCCATCAGAAATCTTTTATACTGCCTGATGGTACATCTCGTCAAGGAGTTGGAGATATTGCAGCGGCAATGGTGAAAGTTGGAGATAAGATAAGGGCACTGAAAGCTCTTCAGATATCCAAAGGCGACAGAAGTAATTGGGCTACTGCAATTTTGCATATGCTCGAAAGGCTAGCTACAGTTTCAAAAGCAGATATTGATGTGATTTGGAAATGTGTGAGCGCCTTCATCTCAGATCTGTGCAAAGTCAACAAAAATCTTGCAGCTGAAATACAGAGGATGATTGGGTCGAATTGGCTACCGGGCCAGGCCTTTTGTAACCTTCACTTTACACTGGGAATACCAGAGGGAATAAAACACGTTCTGATGATGTATCAGTCGCACATTGGTGCAGACAAACTGTTCCCTAAAACAGTCAGTTTTGAAATGAACATTGAAGATAAAATTATAGTAATACAGATTTTGGATTGTTGGATGCGATTGACATCGATACGCTGGCAGGCAAGACCATGGAACAAATACAGAAATTTCACTGAGTTTGCTGAGAAACAAGGCTATAAAAACGTTCGCCATATGTTGCATGCCAATAGATTTGGCGAGTTTGAAGTACGCTGTGCTGGTGGACTCTACCTTGCAGACATATGGATGTCATGGTTAGACACTTAGCCTGATAACCGTAATAAACTGGCATGCTATTGGCGAATGGTTGGAAATTTAATGGAGCTCTGCAAATTTTAGTGAGCAGGTGCAGCACTGATTGGTCTTCATATCACTGTCCCATACATGAGCATGTTATTGGACCACAGGGTTACAACACGACAGCTGTTAGACATACTGCCACAGCTTTATAGTGATCTCACAGAATATCCTCTTCCTCTGACTCAAATGGATGCATGTGCAATACCAGCACTGCAACCATACTACTTGAATCCGTTTGAAAAGCTTACATCACCGTTTGGGGTTCATGTATGCCAAAAACTGTCCAAATTTGTCAGTGGTTGCGACCATGATATGCTCAACCGATACCTAAAACAAATTTGTTCACAAGTTGCAGTTGTCTTGAAGCGACAGCGTGGAAATCAGTATGGATTTGGGGATGACAATGGCAGTGATGAGCTGGTTACCAAAAATATGACAAAGGCAATGCTAAATGACCCTGATGCTACCCATACAAAATCTATTGAAAATATTTTTGGAAATTTGGATCGTGAGATAAAAAAGTCTGGTGTGCAAGGTTTTGATAAATCATGTGATGATTTGGTGATTAAATACTCTTACTTAAATACTTAAGATTGATTGGCACTGAGCATGCCTAGTGGAAGAAAGCGAATCGACAGACAGCAAAGGAGCTCAGTAGAAAACAGTCAGTCTTCAATGAAAGTCAGAAGAAGCTAATAGAAAATGGCATTGATGAGGATGACGCAGCTCGTTTGGTCACAGCAAATAAGGTTATCAAATGCGTCTCTTCTTGCAAAAAGTCACATTGTGGACCAATCACGACACTAGAGGAGTTGCACAGAATGGTCAAAGATTGGAAAAGGTCAGACCAAGCCCTCCATGCAGCACTGAACTTAGAAATACGATTCAGAAAGTTTTCATTTACAACTGTTAAGGCAACGCGCCCCTTGTTCAAGCAGCTTGGATTAAGCACTCAACAAAAAGTAAAGAATATTGGAAGTCTCATTTCGTCTCAACTCGACTTAAAAGTCTTGGCTGATATGACAGATCTAGAGTCTGCTATAATTGCAACATCAGAATGTCAGCAAGACACAAACTTTGCCGAGCTACCACCAAGCGCTGATACAGGTGTCCAGGAACCATCAACTGAAGATACAGATACCCAGGGTCCCGCAACAACAGAAGCAGAAGCACAGGATACAACATCCCTAAGTTTGGACCCTACAGTTCCAGGAGAATTTATATTAGGAGCATTTGAAGACAGAGCATACCCTGGTGAAGTGTCTTCTGTTATTGGTGACAAAATAACCATTGACTTTCTGCAGCCAGTTAGAGTCAACGCCAAAGAGAGCTTGTGGAAAGAAAGATACAGGCCAGTAAAGAAAGATACATGCACACTTACAAAAGCCTCCATCTTACCAATCAGACCATCACTGGAACTCAGCAGCCAGAGTAATCACAGGCTCGTCATCTTTGAGTTACAAAACTATGAATTAGTAAATATGTTTCATTGACATTCTGTTTTGTGTTGTAATGAAAAGACTAATATAACAATTGTTTTTGGTTGAAAATACAGCATCTTTTATTTCATATAAATTGGTCATTCCTAATCTATTTTTTGAGAAGGAATATTCTAAAAAGATAATCAGGTTTCTAGCTGCTATATAGCAGATTTTAGATTTTGTCCCCTTTCGTTTACCGATTTTGACCATTGGGCAATTAAGTCTAATTTGGATGGGTTTTTGTCACGTGATCAAATTATAAATTGTACATTCCTATTCCAGTTTTTATGAGGAACATTTTAAAAAAATAGTCAGGTTTGTAGCTGCTACATAGCAGATTTTAGATTTTTTCCCCTATAGTTTACTTAATTTGACCATATTTGGGCATAAAAGGGTGGGGCACTCAGTGGATTTAAAGACTATAGAGCCAAAAATGGTACCAGGTACTATTAATTGGCACCATTTATCAAGAAAAGTTGTTAAAATGTTAAACTTGCAAGATTGCTTTTTCAGTTTACACCCTACTGTTACTTGGGGACTCCCATGTTTGCAGACTGGAACCCAGATAAGCTGACCAATATTATACCTGCTGTTATTGGAGGCCTCAAAAGCGACAAAATTCTCAAGAAACACAAACAGGTGATTTCGGAAACCATTGAAGAGGTTTGTGATGTTATCATTCATATAGGAACCAATGACCTGAGTATAAAATCACCTAAAACCATTGTACATCATGTGGAGAAAACCCTTCAGTCAATAAAAAGCAAAAACGCTGATGTTAATATTGCCATCTCATATGTTTCTCTACAAAAGAGAAACACTAGCCTTAACGTTAAGGCCATTGCAACGAACCAAGCTCTCAAATATTATTGTAATATGCATGGTATTGATTTCATTGATAACAGCTCAATCGGTTTTAAGTATCTGCTAGAGGATGGCTTGCATTTCAATGAAAGTGGAATAAGTTATTTGCAAGAAATCTTCTAGCACATGTAAAATCTACGTAGGCGAGAACCAGGGAGGATGACCACAATTGTCAAAAAGATAAATTATCTTTGAAAAATCTACTGTGGCATCTGGTGGGTCTAGTCAGCATCTAGGATACAGGAAGGGCATGGCAAATTGCATCTCTCAATGTCAATGGTCTTCGTAGTCACCTGGATGAGGTCAAATTATTGTTAAGGGATTTGGGTATTCATATTCTTGCCTTAAATGAGACTAAGCTACCCCAAAATTACCCTAAAGATTTGACTTGCCTATCTGGTTACCAGCAAGAGCGCTTAGATAGGACATCTGGTGGTGGTCTATCAAGAGAAACTATCAATTACAAACCTCGGGCAGACATACCTGCAGATGACTTAGAAATCATTTGCATCGAGGTGGAACCACCAAAAAGCAAGTCCTTTCTCATTCTCGCATGGTAAAGACCACCAAGTGACCTAGTTGTATCCTTTATAAAGTTGGAAAAGGTTCTTTCTTTTTTAGACAAAGAGAATAAAGAAATAATCCTTTTAGGAGACACTAATTGTGATCTTACACCCAAACCCCCTGAGCAGCGTATAGATAATGATTCAAAGCACATGCTAGATGTTTATGAGCTGTTCAGCTTTCAGCAACTTATTGAGGAGCCGACTAGGGTTACTTTAACAACCTCAATACTTATTGACCATATCGCCACTACGTGTGCAAGAAACATTGTTCGATCAGGAGTGCATGAGATTTCCATGAGTGATCAATTTATGGTTTTGTAACAGCCTTGCCCGGCCTTGAGACTGTACATTTGAAAATATTATTTACAGCAATTTACAAGACAAGGAAGATCACTTCAGTAAGGTTTCCAACTTTTTTATATTTTCTCGCAACTCTCTGTCATCAACATGAGACTCAAAAAATTCAACCACTGTAACTTAATACAGGCGGGGGCAATATACGTAATTTAAATGTCATTGTTCAGTTTATTTCATAAGTTCACACTCTTCCCCATTAGAGAAATGCTGTTTTCAACTCGAAATTTACGGCATTCATTAAAGTCAACAGGCAGATATGGTTCGCGCGATTCCATTCCGCAAAATATCACATTAGTTCTCATAGAGCAGCAATTATAACAGAAGTCAACGGTAAATCGAGTAATGTATGCTCCTATACTAGTATAGTAACTTATGGAAATGTAATCCATGTTCTGAGAAGCGAAGTTGTTAAATCCATTTTTTTTATACATATTACAAATAATGATAAACGAGTCTCTTCTCAATAGAGAGTCTTTTCTCAACGAAACAAAATCTTTCTGTCGGTAATACTAATAGTTCATAGATTCAAACGAGTATATTCAATCGCTAGTAAAATCGTTGGTACTGTCCAAATGGCGAATTCCAAAAGGCGTTTTGAACTACGGGTCCAACAAACAGTGTTCTCGGGATCATGTTAACTTGTCCGTTCGGGTAGAACATAGGCGCAAAAGGATTTAATCTGGGATTACAAGGTTATCTTGGGTGAAAGCTTGGTTGAATAGAATTCAGAACGAACTGTTGTTGCTCCTGTGGTCTACCTAGCTGATTGTAGACTAAACGAGTAGGCGGATTTCTCATCCTTGTTGGTTGTTCGTGCAATGTCTCATCTGTACTATCATCAATCGATGGATGTTTTCGGTGGTAGATGATTGAACTTCTGATTGGGATAGCTTGACCTCTAGCTCTACCTCGTCTCTAACCGTCTCAGCATCGAGATTTTCAACTGGTTGGATGCTAGGTGTAGTACTAGGAACATCGTCATCTGATTGTTGTATTGTACGAGGTTCAAAAGTAGGAGTTTCATCATCTGATTCTTGTGTTATACGAGGCTCGAAAGTAGGAATTTCATCACCTGAGTCATCTGAATCGTTGCCGGGATCTGCTTACTCCGTGCGTATGTCATTTTTGATGAAATGTTTTGACTTTCCGTTATTTCCGTTTGCTTTATCTGTTGGGTTTTCCTCAAGCGCTAAGTACTCGCAGGGCATTAACATTGTACAATGTAGTACTCTAGTTTTTCCATTACCCTTTTCTGATTTGACTTCGTATACAGGACTATCTTCAGCAATGCAACGGATAACTTTGTAGATCGTATCCTCCCAATATGCTCTAAGCTTTCCGGGTCCACCTCTCTCAAATAAATTCTTTACTAAAACTCTATCTCCTTCAGACGACGTTGATGTTCTAACTCTTTTATCGTGCTGTTGTTTAATACGATCTGCGGCTTTTGCTGAGATTTGTCTAACAGTATTGTAAGCGTCCTGCAATGCTTGTCTCCATTCCTCCACATATGCTTTGTAACTTCTTGGGTTATTTGACCGTGGAGTGTCCAACAACATGTCTACAGGTAATCTTGGACCATGACCAAACAAGAGTTGAAATGGGGAATACCCAATTCATGGGGCGAACAGTTGTATGCGTGTACAAGTTTTGGTAAGTGATCTTTCCACTTTGTTTTAAACTTTTCTGGCAATGTTCTGAGCATACCGAGTAATGTTCTTTTGAATCTTTCTGCCTTTCCATTGCCCTGGGAATGGTATGGTGTGGTTCGCAATTTTTCCATTCTACACAAGCGTTCCAGCTGGTCAAACAATTGATTCTGAAATTCACCTTCTTGATCATGATGAATTCTTTGAGCAAACCCGAATCTCATGAAAAAGTCGTTGAAAATCCGTTCAACTGCTGTTATTCACTGACTTGTTGCGGGTTGGATATGCCTGTGCATATCTTGTGAAGTGGACAACAACCACAAGAATATACTCATATCCTCCTGAACTTCGTTCGAGGTGAAGGAAATCGATTGAAATGAGTTCGAACGGTGAATGTGTTAGAACTGGTTTTAGTGGCTCTCGTTGATTGAAAACTGGTTTCCGCTGTTTTAGACATGGGCATTTCTTTGTCACGTATAGCTCAATGTCACTTTGCATATGGGGCCAGAAGAATCTTTCTCTCGCGATACTGACGACTTTTTCTGCTCCTATATGTCCCATCTCGTCATGGAGGTCTCTGAGTACGATTTGATGCAGAGTTTTTGGTGATACGAGTTGACTATTGCTTCCACGTTTTCATCTGAGGATCCCTTCTCCGTCCAGATAGAGTTTGTCCCAGTCATACAAAAGCCTCTTTGTTACGTGACTTTCGTTCCTAGTTTGTTCAGCTGATGGTTTGGCACCTTCATTTTTCCAAACAATTATCTTGCAGATATTGGAGTCTTGTTTCTCATGTTGTAGAATGTCAATCCTTTCACATTTTCCTTGCCTATATTTATTGTTGATCATATCGATTTGAGCGATTTACTGTTCCTGTATAGACTCAGGAAGGTAGGTGACGCAATTAGACTGGGCTGTCGCGTGTAGAGCATTGGGATCTAATTTCTGAGTGCACTGTTCCATCAATTTGTTGATTTCTAATGGCATTCTGCTTTGGCCATCTGCATCTCCATTGCTTCTTCCGGGACGGTAGTGAATAGAAAAGTTATATTCTGCCAACTCTCTCACCCAACGAATTCCTGTCGCATTAAGCTTAGCCGCTGTCATCACATACATTAAAGGGTTGTTATCCGTGAATACGCTGAAAGATAGTGCATAAAACAGATAGTCTTTAAATTGCTCTGTGATGACCCATTTCAGGGCGAGGGACTCGAGTTTTCCAGAGTGCAGAGGATACCGTTTCTCTGCAGGTGACAATGAACGTGAAGCATAGGCAATAACTCTGAGTTGCTATCTCTGTTTCTGATATAATACAGCTCCAAGGCCTTCTTCTGATGCATCCGTATGCAAAATATACGGCTGTTCTTGGTCTGGATATGCTAGTACTGGAGGACTGGTCAGTGACTGAAGAATGTCAGCCAGTGCGTGTTGATGATTTTCTGTCCATTGTATAGCTGTATTCGAATGAAGTTGACCATTATTTGTGCATAATACCCTTTTATCGTCAGAGCCTCAGGATAATAATTCATACAAAGGCTTTGCCCGTTGTGCAAATGATTCAATGCAGCGTCGATAGTACGATAATAAACCTAACATCTTTCGCAAATCACCAACTGTCTTTGGTTCTTTCTCTAGTAAACTCGTTACAGCTCGTACATTATTTTCATCCATTTTATATTCGTCTTCTGAGATGATTCTTCCAAGAAATCGGACCTGTTTTTTGAATAACTCACACTTCCTTCTCTTCAGTTTTATACCATGTTCTCTCAGTCTTCTCAATACACTTCGCACATGTGTCACATTTTGGTCAAACGTTTTGCTAAATATAATGACGTCATCGAGGTACAGAATGACGTATTTGTCAGGTAGATCTCTTAGTATTGCCTCCATGTGCCGCTGGAACACGGCTGGTGCATTGGTCAGTCCGAAAGCAATTCTGTTCCATTCGAAGAGTCCCCACGGAGTTATAAAAGCAGTAAGATGACGCGAGTCTGGTGCGATGAAACCTTGATGGTAGGCCTTGCCTTGATCAAGAACCGTGAACCAGCAGTTACCACCAAGATTATCAAGGGTCTCCTGAATTTTTGGCAGTGGGTGTTTGTCTTTTACTGTTTCACTATTAAGGCCACGATAGTCCACACAAAGAGGTAGAGAACCGTTATTTTTACGTACACACACAACAGGCGAGGACCATGATGATTTTGAAGACGAAATAAACTTTTTATTCAAGAGCTCCTCTATATAGGTCTTAACCTCACCGTACAAAGGGCGAGGACCTGCGAGGTAGTTCTTTTGAACAGGATTATGATCATGCAAATCAATGTTTACTTCCAGCCCAGTGGCAATACCTATGTCTGAGTCATTGGCTGAAAATGATGCTGATTCTTCCTCTAACATTTTTTGAACAATTTTTTCTTGTTCGTCAGTTAGTCCTTCCAAGCTAGGTATTGGTGGATCGGTGTTGATGTTTTCCTGTACTGGTGGATGTTCTTGGCACGGTTTGGGCTCCAGATGTGATGCATGGTTTGTCTTTTCATTATTTTAAGTGGTATAACAGATTGCACAAGTTGTATGTGGCCAACCACTGTCGTATTCTGAAGGCAAATATCATGGTCAGTTTCATTTTCTATATTAATGTGGATGATCTGTGTTTTTCCTTTCTTCAATGCTATAAGTGTTTCTGGAATTTGCAAACCATCAGGTAAGCTTGCACAAATGCTTGGTTCAAATAGAGCTGGAATTTTTGCCACGACAAGTGATTGATAACGTTGATCTTTTTGGAATAATCATGTTCCTTTTTGGCGTTTTCATGGAGCAGACAGTCTTGCTCCGTTGATTCCTTGATTACATTGACGAGAATTTTACTGTCACGAGTGTCTGTCAATGTAGGAAAACTAGCTTTTATCTGGCCATTTATAGCTTGATTAGCGGTTTGGATTATCCAATCCTTGTCCTTGATAAGCTCGCAAATAGTGTTGAATCCAATAATTGGTAGATCTAATGCGCCAGTTGTCACAAGAAATGGCACAATAACGTGTTTGTTTTCCAAATTTTCAGAGCTCAGTTCCAATTCTAGCTCTATAAAACCTTCGTAGGGTATGGGTGTCCCATTTGCTGCATAAAGTTTTACTTCCTCTGTATCTGGCAGGAGATCTTCAATTTTATGGATTTGTTTTGATGGAAAACTATTTTGAAGGTATTCCTTTGAAATCACAGACACTTGGGCCCCTGTGTCCAACAATCATTGAGTGTTGATACCATCTAGTTTTATATTTACTGCACACTTTTGGCCTACTAGTTTTACAATTGACGCTTGCTGGTGAGGAGTCAGATGTGCTGGGATCATTGTTACGTCATGTTTGGACATATCCTGTTCCTCGAGTCTAGTTGATAACTTGTTGATTGCTTCACATATGACTTTATGTCCTTTCCAGTGCTTTAGCTGACAGTCTTCACTGCAATATCTTACAACAAAACATGATGAACATTGTTTTAAGCTCTCGGTGATGCTGTGGCAATAAATACAATATTTAGATTGGGACTCAGTTTTACACTGGGCTACACCCTGTCTCTGCGGGGCAGCCCTCTCCTGTTTCCCTGCTTCTGCCTCTGGTCTGCTTGTCTCTTTCAGCAATCCCTTGCAAAATGATTCTCTCCTTGGCAGTAGTTGCAGTGAAGGCATTCAGTAGCAGTATACTTTTCCAGGGGCGGACTGGCTATAACATTAGGGCCCGGGCAATTTCGTGGAAGAGGGCCCCGAGCATCCAAGCAATGACTGAAAGCCATTAAGCAATGACCGGAGGTCATTGCCTAAACCAGATGGGGGTCTGGGGGGTGCTGTAAGCCCCACAGCGGGTCCAGGGGGCAAAGCCCCCGGAAGCTCCTGAGATTTTGCTATTTCTGAAACGTTAAAATGGCTTAGGATACTGAAATCTCTCTTTCTGCAAAATGGAAGCTAAATAAAGTATCTATATATTAGTTATATAATTATAAAAGCATTAGGAAGCTCGTCTGATATTTTTGCGCTACAAGCCAACGAACTTAGTCCTTAGCGTTTCTGTGCAAATCAACAATGTAAACAATAATAGTACGGTTAATAATAATAATCAACAGGGTTAACATAACGACTGTTTATCAGTTCTGCAATTAAAAGTTCAGAAGCCTAGATAGTTCCTTGGAAGTCTTGGAAAATTCTGAAATCACTTCATCGTTGGATATGTCATTTAACACTCTTCTCTCTATGCTCAGAAGCATAAACGCTTCCAGTTGCTCTTGGCTCAACATGCTTCTTAGCCTACTCTTGATTATTTTCAAAAGAGAGAAACTCCTTTCACACTTCACTTGAGTAGCCGCTAGGGTCATCATGTGCTTATACAAACAATAAAGCTCTGAGTAGGCTGTGCTGTGTACACCAAACTGGTACAGGACTTTAAAAACGCACGAGAAGCAGGATTTGCATGAATTTCCGTAACAACGGCTGTTGTCTTTCTCTTCTTCAAGCTGCTGATTTGAATCAGGATCTGAATCATTAATGGCATTGGTAGGCCCAGTACTTGAAGCAGTATTGTATTCATCTTGATCTGTTTCATCTTCATCATCCGATGCTTCTTGATCTTCAGGAAATTCGTCAACAAATTTTCTATTATATTCGTCAGGCAGTGTCATCGCTAGTCTTGGGAATGCATGAAAGAAGCTAACCAGCTGCTCTTTAACAACCTCTGCATCAATTTTCAAACCAGAGATGCTGCAAAGCTTTGAAAGAGCATTCTTAGGTATGTCTTTCTTTTGGAATTCAGCGAGTCTCCTGGGGTCAAGGAAAGCAAAATCTCGGTAGAGATCACCCTGTTGTATAAATCGCCGATGAAGACTTCCCACAACTTCATCCATAACTGCATTAAATACCTCGACTTCATATTGCTGACGAGCAGATAAAGCAATTTCTTCACTTCTGTCTTCGTCTGCCTGTATCTTTCTACTTCTTACTCGCTTGTTTGGAAATGAAGTGGAAACCTCGATAATTTCTTGCTCTTCCGTTGCTTGCAAAGAAAGGATTTTATTCATTTATTTGCAAAAATTGACCGCTCTGTCGTGGACAGTAGAAAAATCTCTGCTGATTCGTTGCAGGCACTTGGAGCTACTTTCCACCATTCTCCATGCTTGCAACAAATCGATACCGCGTGTTTGGAGATACTCGGATAGTGGTGACGTAATGCTAAAAATTCTGTTGTACAGAAATGCTGTCAGAACTGTATCAAAATGCAAAAGTTTGCCAACCATATCATTCGCTTGGTCTCGTGTGGTCTTGTTGAAGCTTGAACTGTTACGTATAACAGTCAGTGTTACCACTATATCAGCGAACAAACCTTTGCTTGCTGCCTCGTCGTCATCGAAAGAACCAAAGATTTTTCGAATGGCGTTTGACTTTGCCCACCATCTTGTTGCTCCAAACGTGGTTAGTTTTTTCATCCGTGAAGTACCAATCTTTGATTGTACTGTGCTTTCCCATAGGTTCATCCGTTTGTGAGATTCTTTGAAAAATACTGCAGCTTTGTTTATTAGGCCAAAAAGACTGATCGATGAAACATTCATAGAAGTGACATCACCAAGAACCAAATTCAGCGTGTGTGCATAACACCAAACATGTATGTGATTCGAAGCAACCTCACTGATTCTAGCTTGGACGCCTTTATATTCACCTGACATATTTGCAGCGCCGTCAAAACTGTCCCCAACACAATTTGAGATATCAAGCTGCAAACGATCTAAAGATGACTTCAGGAGATTGAAGAGAGCTTCCCCCGAAGAGCCATTTGCTTTCACAACGCTCAAGAGCCTTTCATGTACCTCTCTTTTAACTGCATAACGTACAACAACAGAACATTGATCCTGACTGGTAATGTCTTGTGTTGAATCCATCTCAATTGAATATATACCAGCTGCTCGCACATCGTTGGCAATTCGTTCTTGAATCAGATTTCGCATAACTCGCACCAATGAGGTAACTGTTGATTTGCTCAAAAACGTATTGAAAGATCCTCGACCAACTTTTGTTTGCTTTTGCTGGGGGTTTCTCTTTTCTGTGTTTTGTCTTCCTTTCTCTACGATTGCTTTAATGTGGTTTTGCAACACTTCATCGAACTTTCCAACGAGCTTAGTCACAGCCAGGAAATTACCATGATTAACTGCATCATCCAACAGTGTAAAAGATGACTCATTTCGTTTTCCTCGGAAAGCCAGACCCTGTTGTCCAAGTGTTCTAATAATTTCAATGACTCGGTGCAATATTGCACGGCGGTGCTCCACCATACGTCGCTTGCGTTCAACAGAAGGGCTGCCAAACATGTGTGATATAGTGCCAAATTTTGAAAGGTGCTGCATGTACGCTTCAACTGCGGTATTATGACTTTGTGAATGTTCGTGCTCTGTTAGTCGAGTGTACAGATGTTTCTTGTCACAAGTCTTTATGGAAAAGGGGGCGTCCTGTGCATTGCCGAAGGATAAACAAATATAGCAGAAAAGAGTTTTCGCATTTGTTGAATAAGTGACCCACTGCCTTGGCACTTTTTCACCGTTGATTGATACACGACTATAGGCAATTTCAGGGTTGAAGCCTATATCTTCTTTTGGCTGGATTGGATGTTGCTGAAGAAATGTTTTTAAGTTCGTCAAGGAAGGACGTTGAAAGCGCGCTGCATCTGCCACTGTTGGAGTAGACGATTTTATGTGGTCAATTGCGCCTGCTTCTGTTATGGATTGTGCTGATTTAGATTTTTCATCGCACGATCTCACTTTTTTTGAAGGTGGAGGTGCGGGTTGTGATTCTGAATTTCGCTCCAAACAAGCATCTTGTTCCAAACTGATACCACCACAAGACTGTGGCAACTTAGCATGGTCCTCTGGAAATTGAAAAAGAGAATTTAAGCTTTATGAGCTAAGTCGCTATGTGATGTCAGCTATAAACGTTCAAATTCAGTGCTACAAAACTATGGTGATACGAATCAATAAAGATATCGATCGAAAAACTTTGAATAGAGTAAACTAGAAACGAAGGCATTGGCAATAACAGAGCTGAAATTTGTATTCTTCGGTATTCTTGAGATTTGTGGATTGGACAGTCAAATTGCTTGTACTACACAACATCTAATATTTAGAAAAGATGAATAAAAATACAAAACAAATTCCCATTAACACGTATTATTTATTCTTTTCAGTAAAATGCAACATAATAATAAAGCAACTAAAAGTGATCTTCTGAATTTCTCTGATAAATTCATGTAAAACCCCCTTGACGTTTTGTATCTTTGCGAATTCAAGCAAACATTCTGGCAAATGTTCCTCCATGTCATCATCCATGTTAAAAATATAAAATGGTCCTTTGTTACTATCAATAGAATGTTGGTAGGCCTACATGTTTTTTATTAAGACACCCCTTTATGAGAAACCTACTAGTCTAGGTCGGCGCTTTTTCATAGTCAAAATATGAACGTGTTGCGCAATAATGGTTTTCTGACCCTTACCTAAACACTATTTTAAACTTAAAATTTAAGAACGTGCCATAAATGGGTAACCATTTCATCTCATTTACACGCTTTTTTTCTTATAAGGAACTGTTTATAAGAAACCTAGAACTATAACTTCTTGTAAAATACCATGGATTCTTTTTTTCTATTATTTCATGTAATAATAGAGAACAATAGAAAATTTAAAGAACTTTTTGTACTAGGCCTGGAGGCAGGTTCCTTATAAAATAAAAAGTGTGTATGGCACGTTCTTGAATTTTAAGTTTAGAACAGTGCTTCGGTAGGCTAGGCTCAGAAAACCATTATCATACGCAATGGTGTTCATTTCTTGACTATGACCTAACATTGATGTAGTAGAATTTGAGGTAAATTACAATAGATTCTCTTCTTCTATTGTTTTCTTTATAACAATGTAAAACAACGGAACATCTAGGTAAACTTTATTAGTTGTGCATGAGCTAGGTTTCTTATAATATAAAAAACGTGTATACCTTTGTTCGCCAAAACTTCTTCTCTTACCTTTACCGTCCTGGTCATTATTTCGTGCTTTACCCAATGCAGTTTCAGTTGTTGCACTTGAAGACAGTGATGATAAACTTTGAAAATAACTCGCGATGTTTTTTTGTCCTTCCGCATCTTTCTTTAGGCCAGCAAGAAGTTTTTCTTGGCGCTTTTGATGGCCACTCTTATATTTCCTTTTCTGTTTGTCTTTATTCTCTTCATTTTGCTCCATCTTAACAGACAGTCAAAGCGTCCTAACTTGCCATCTTTACTTATGCGCTACCTTTAGGCCAACTATTATATTTCTGACAATTTACTGAACTTCTGACTAAAAGTATGATTCTAGGATAAACAACAGGAAGTTTGTCATAGAAAGGTTATGTCTGTCCTATGTCGTGAAAAGAATGTTCTTTTTTGATGACAGACTATTAGCACGTGGCTAGTACAAAGCGGCGAACTTTTGATAATAGGTTTTGTAAGCTAGTTAATAAGAAACGACGTCCCTTTGATATTTTTGTCCAGATAAACAAATACTTAAAACTTATATTTGAATTCACGCAATAAACCGAAATCTGACAAGTATCTCATGAGTAAAAACAACGAGAAATGAAGAGGGCCCCATTTACTGCAAAAATAATCTGAACAGAACAAGCTAGTATACCATTAATAGCAAATTTGAAATTTTTTTTTACATTTAGAGAGGGCCCATCGGGCGATCGCCCGGTAGCCCGACCGGCCAGTCCGCCCCTGTACTTTTCCTTACAGCTTGTGCAGGCATATGATTCCTTAGGTTTAGTATCCCATGAGTTTAAAGCTCCTTCTCGGCTAGCCTGAGAAGTAGGCTGCGTGTTGGAACTCTGGGAGGCTAGCTGTTCTTGGATGTTCTTAATTTGGGCTTGCATGGCTTTTAACAGCAGCCAAAATGTGTGAATCTTTTGTTTCAGAAAGATTTTTTTGTGATATTGACTGTATATTTTGCCCTTCACTCGACAAAACAGCATTTCCTTGCAAATCTCTTGACTTCTTCCCCAGTCAGGCCTGCCTTTCTGTCTCAGCGGAAGATATTGAGATAACTTGATGGATTAGCTCTTCATCTGAGATCTTTGTATCTTGTAGAGATGGTTGAAGTTTGGTAAGTATGTTGTCATCTCTGAGACCAGTTTCTATACTCTGAAGGAAAATTCCTTGAACTAGCTTGAAATCGTATTTCAGATTTGTATCAGCTTCTTGAAAAGCAAAAAGGACTTTCTGTCTTAAATCCAGGGCTCTCAGGAGAAATGTTTCAGGGGTCTCTTTTGTCCCTGAGAGATAGTCGCAAGCTCCTGGTATAACTGAGTGCCGCTTTTTTCTTTGTAATGCAATCTAAGGATCTATCTGAGCCTAGGGAGGGTCAAATCTCGCAGTGTTTCAATATAGCTTCGCAATTGCAAACCAGGTTTCATTGATTTAATTATAGCTTCGGTAATTTCTTTTTCGCTGTAGCCTTTTTCAAGACCACTTTCAATTTGCCGAGACAGGGAGACAAAACTCACTTGGTCACCCCAGCCCTGTTCACAAATTTGGCCCTAAATTTTCAATTCCCGTCGAAAAATGGAGCTAAAATTATGCTGGTCATGGACTTTTCCTTGTGTATGGTCTACCCTTGCTTCTGAATTTTGAACAGAATTTGTCGAAGTACTAGGCAAATTTCGTACAAGGGCTGCAAACTCCTGTTGCTGATTCTCTAACAGGCGTTTATAGTGCCTTTTCATCTCATAAAAACTATCTACAGGCCGTGTTTCATTTGTAGCTGCAAATTCGGTATTTGGAGCTTGAGGTTCAGGTTCCGGGGTCCTATTCCTAAGTTCCTGATTCTGATCCATATTCAGAGTCCGTGGATTACCCTGAGCTCGGGGTTCAGATTCCGGGGTTTTATTCCCGAGTTCCTCATTCTGTTCCATATTTCCGTTTCATTTCATGTATCAATTCAAGCTTTTAATTACAAGACTTGAGCAATAATAAAGATAGTATAATAATGAACAAGCTTTGGACACTTGAAGAGAACTCAAAAGAGCTATCGAACCAAGTGCCCTAATGTTAAAACTACATGAATTGAATTGAATAGAATATTGCAAACAGTAACACTAAACAGCAATAAAAGGAAAGAAAATTAAAGTAAAAATAAAATAAGATAAGAATAAAAATTTAAAAGGTAAATTTTGATTTGCAAAGCCTTATATCTTTTGGAATTTTGCTCCAAATTTTAACTCCTTTGTTAATCACACTATTTTGTAATGAATTTGTCCTCATGATGGGCTGAGAGAAATAACCCGAGGTTGCTTGTCTGGTTCTTATAGAGTGTTTAGTACTTGTCAGTTGAAACAAATCGCAAAAATGCTTTTCCAAATGGTTGTTATTTATATCAACCATAAATGTAGCACATTCATTTTTATAACTGTCTTCAAGACATGACAATTTCAGCTTGTTAAATAAAGGCTGACTGTGGGCTCTTTATGATTGGAAAGTAATCAAACGTACAGCACGTTTCATGTTCTTTTTTAAAGGGTCTAAAATACTTTTATAAGTTCCTCCCCAATTTATTATATCATAATTAATGTGTGGTTGAATAAGAGCGTTGTAAATGTTAGTTAGAACATCTTTGCAAACAAAGTGTCTCAAACGAGCTAATATTCCCACATCCTTTGATATTTTCAAATTAGTTTGTTGAACATGGGTTTTCCAATTTAGTTTATTATCTATTAAAACACCAAGATATTTTACGCTCTGTTTTTTCAGCTAATTTTTCATTGTTGCTTTTGATTACAACTTCTTGGTTTAATCTTTTGTTTTTTGGGGGAAAATATTAAATAATTAGATTTTTTGTATTTAAAGAAAGTTTACTAGCAATTAACCAGTCAGAAATGTTTGTCAACTCTGCATTGACATTTGATTCTAAAGTTTTTGAATTATCATGTGACATAAAAAGACTTGTATCGTCGGCAAAGAGATGAAAGTCAAATGTTTTGGATGAATTAGGTATATCATTTATATATAAAAGAAATAGTAAAGGACCAAGGACACTACCTTGAGGTACACCATAGGAAATATCAAGACTTTCTGAGAGCTCATTACCTACAAAGACACTTTGTTTTCTACCTGTCAGATCGAAACCACTCCAGTGCAACACCCCTTATACCATAATATTCCTATTTATGCAAAAGAATTTCATGGTCGACCGTGTCAAATGCTTTTGCAAAGTCGAGAAAAATACAACAGGAAAATTGCTTGTGTTCGATTGCATTTATCAACTTTGATGTAACATCAAGTATTGCTAGGGTAGTGGATTTGTTCTTTTGGAAACCAAATTGGTGTTTGAAAATTACCTTGTTTTTTTCAAGGAAGTTGTTCAACCTGGTATACATAAGTTTTTCGATAACCTTATTAAAAATTGGGAGAAGGGAGATAGGGCGATAATTTGTTACCTTTAAAGGTGAATTAGCTTTGAAGATCGGTATAACTTTAGCATATTTTAATATCTTAGGACAGTAACCCGTAGAAAATGACTCATTTATAAGTATTGTTAGAGGCCCTACTATTTCGTTTTTAATTGCCTTGACCATCTTAATTGGAATATCATATGCATCTGATGACTTTTTGGCATCTAAGCTACTAATTTGATCACTGACTTCAAACTCTGAGACAGGATTAATAAACAAGCTATTGGATTGTCGATTGGGTAAATAATCTGCGAATTTCCTTGTTGTATTTCCTAATTTATTAACTAAATTTTGTGCTACTCCGGTAAAAAAATCGTTAAAATGATTGGCAACTGTTTTTTGGTTATTCACTATAGTGTTACCAATTTTTAATGAAATATCGCTTGTTTTTTTCTTTATTGATTTTCTTAATAAATCGTTCATACCCATCCAAATTTTCTTGGAGTTCTTTTTCCAACTTTCAAAATAGTCTTTAAAATAGATTCTTTTGCTTTTCCTCAGCAGATGGTTCAACATATCTCTATAATATTTGAAACGCTGATACCAAAATTTGTCCTTTGATTTTAAAAATTTCTTGTAAAGTTTATTTTTGATTGAAATAAATTTTAAAATGCCAGGTGTTATCCAGGGCTTTCTTCTAAGCGTTGCTTGTCGCTTGCTTACCTTTTTAAAAGGAGCATATTTTTTAATTGTATTCAGTATACTATTTTGGAAGTGTTCAAATTTTCTCTCTAAATTCATACTGGCAGGAAATGGCAGATAATTCGTACTGGCAGGAAATTTTTTGCTTTTATAGCAGAGACATACTCATATTCATTGAAATTCTTAAAGTCCCTCTTAAATTCTGGTTTTGGATTACTTTTACTAAGCTTTTGGTCAAGGATAAGAAAATTAGGCATGTGATTGGAAATTTTCGCAATTAAATTTCAACTCCATGCGTTACTATCAACAGAATTTATAAAAATGTTGTCAATGAGAGAAGGTTTTTGATTTTCAGTGAGCCTTGTTGGTTTCAAAATCAAGGGTTGCAAAAAATTAGCAAATATCGTATTTAAAAAATCTTAAACAATAGATTTACTTTCAAATGCCAACAAATCAAGATTAAAGTCACCACAAAGTATTATTTTTTTATTTTCCTTTGTAAGTTTTCTTAGAGAAGTAGAAAGAAACTCTATGAACTGTGTTGGATCTCTGCGAGGGTGATTATAGACTACACCCAGGATCAAGTTAGTCTCTTTGTTGTTCTTTATTTCCACCCAAAAGGCCTCATATTCGCAAGAATCAGATTTGAATGACTTATTCAAACCATTTCTTATATGATAATTCAGATTACCTTTGATAAAAAAGCCACAACCCCCGTTTCTACTACTGCCTTGAATTCCCTTGTAGGGCTGAAAACCAGGAATACACAGGTTTGCAAATCTGGCATCGTTAGATTTGACATGCCATGTTTCGCTAAGAGCTATAAAATGGAAATCAGGGTCAAGGTCAACTAAGAGATTCTCTATTTTATCGAGATTACCTGGTAAGGATGATGTATTGGTATGAATCAAACTTAGTTTATCGCCGGCTTTTGGTATGCAGGAATTCTGAAGTAATTTATGGAACTTGTGGTTTGTGTAGTAGTCAAAATTATTATGGAAAGTCGCGTGACTGTCTAGGTCATTTTCAAACAAAGGCTCGTGTTTAGACAAACGCAATTTGCAAAGGTCCAAAGCTTCAAGGTTATCATAGCTATCGATATCTACGCAAAATTTTTGGCAAGGACATGTGAAATTTGAGTTGAAAGCTAAGTTCAGAAGTTCGTCGTCTTTTGTGTTTGTGAACGGAAATAACCTTTCAATGCAATAATCACAAAGCCAATATTTAAGTGTTTTTGCAAGGTTTCGCGTCTCGCTTGGTTTTAATCCGGAACACCTTTCATGAATAGGACTCTGACAATCTTGGTACAGTATCGAATTTTTAACATCACGAACCTTTTTGTTGCAAACTCAGCAATTCCGTGAAAACACGGAGGCGGGTGACGTAAGTCGATTTAAAATATCTCCAGATTCTCGTGAAATACAATGAAAATTTAGAAAACTGTTGTCTGTCATAGACTGAAAAGGGAGGGAAACTTTAAAACAAAAAGCACAATACCATGTTAAATGTTCGTCTATCAAAAATTGTTTGAAATCTTTGTTTCTTAAAAGGGAAAATCTCAAATGAAACCAGGAATCGCATAGGTCACAACAAATTGATTGATCATGATCCCCAACAGTAACAGAACATTTCGGACATACTACTGAGGTTTTACTCATTTGATTTATTAAGATCAATTAGAGAATTGATACGGATCGCACGACTATTTTCATTTTTGCGAATGAAAACCGTACCCTTTTTTGACCAGACGTATTTAAAATCGTATTCGTCCTTCTTGGATTTGAGCTCTCGAATGAGGGCTTTGCGTTTGCCAGTTAAACTTTCATTTATGAAAATTTTACCTTCACATTCGAAACCAAAGTTCTTCACTGAAACGTTTACCAGTTTTTTCCGTGCATACAGCAATTCGTCTCTTTTTTCTTGACAAGAACTCGACAATTATCCCAGCCTTTTCGTTTGTGGATATTCGGTGACATGCTTCGATTTCGTCTTCAATGAGTGGGACGTCAAGTTGTTGAGCGAGCTCCAATGTCAGCTTCCAGGGATCTTCGTCAGCCAGTCTGGGGAAACCGTTTATTTCCAGCATTTTCTTTCGGCCATATTGCTCGAGATCATCAGCTTTAGTCTCAGCAACTTCCATTTTCCTCTGACTTTCCTTCACCTTCTTCAACAATTCCTCGTGCTCTTTCCTAATTCCCGCATTTTCTTTCCACACGTTGTTTATGAAACCGTCCATTGTGTTGAGCTTATTGCTTACCACTGCTTGAGTCTTCTCCATTTTCTCCATTTTATCATTAATTTTTTCCAAATGAGTGGTAAAAACATCAAGGTTTTCAGAAATTTTCTTTTCGACAATGTCACTGTTTAGTTTCATCTGGCAGACGATAGCTTTTGCAACAGCTTCCGTAATAGCGTTTTCTACATCTTTGCTTAGCTCCATATTGAAACAAGTAAGTTTATTCTAAACCATTTGCTATTATATAGTACTTTGGCAAACAAAAAATAATATAAAAGAAAACTTATAAAACTAAAACATGCTACGAACATTTTAGCCCCTAAAGCCTAGCGCAGACTAGCGATTTTTGTCGCCAAATACTGCGATTTTTGTCGCTGGAGACTGAATGTTTTTTCCCGCACATTTGCGACTTTTTCATGACGATCACAAAAGTTTAGTCTTGCTTTCAAAGCAGCCCTCTACTAGAAAATGGCGGGAACATTCACTGGGCGAATGGGCGGGAAAGTTTTTTCAATTTTGGGGAAAAAGAATGGCTGCACTTAGGAAGTCAAAACGCTTGAAAAATGAAAGAAATTGCTAGTGGCCTTGATTTGATAAGGAGAATAAGACGAAAGAAGAAGAAGAGATCTATGTGGGTGAGGCCTTGGATCAGTCATAGAAAAGAGCAGGGAGCTTTTCATAATCTTGTCAGAGAACTTGAAGAAAAAGACAAGGAGATGTACAAACGCTATTTTCGGATGAATGAAGATACTTTTTAGCTAATTTTAAATAAAGTAAACCCAGTGATATTAAAACAAGACACCCATCTGCGAAAATCTATATCAGCAGCAGAGAGACTTGCCTTAACGCTTCGCTTTTTAGCAACAGGTATGTAAAGGTTTATTCAGCCCTTACCAGTACAACACTCACTTTTATTTTACAACTATCCTTTCTATTTTCGAAAAGCTTCAATTATTTTGAAATATTACATGTTTGTTTGCACTTCTTTAAAATAAGCAACTGGACTCAGGTCTCAACCTGGAAGTTGCATAACATTTTTGCTGAAAATCAAAGGATAGCTACTAGCTACCACCCCCTAACCTCAAACAAATACCCGTTTGCATGCTCTTAGCAAGAGGGGCTAGGAAAGCATTCCCTCTACCTCTACTCCAACATTAAATGGTTTTTTTGGAGAAAAAATACTCTAAATCCAGGGCTAGTTTCTCATTGACCAGCCTGTTGACCAGCTGTTTATCGAAAAAGTGCATATGTTGCATAATCAGAATTATGTTCTTTCTATTCTAGGAGAATCATTCCACAGCCTTGCCTTTTCATTTCGAGTTGGTGAAAGGACCATCTCAAGTATTGTATCAGAAACTTGTGAAGCTATCTATCACACAATGAAGGAGAATTAATTAAAGGTAAACTGCTTGTTCTTTTTTAAAAAACTCATATTTTTATAGGTGTAATAATAAAAAGTTTTTTTGTAGAATTCAACATTTCAGAGAAACTTGGACTTTGATCATAACTTGAGCTTTGTGGACTTGGAGCATAATTTGAGCTTTGTGGACTTGGAGCATAATTTGAGCTTTGCAAGCTTGGAGCATAACTTGAGCTTTGTAGACTGGGGGCATAATTTGAGCTTTGCAAGCTTGGAGCATAACTTGAGCTTTGTAGACTGGGGGCATAATTTGAGCTTTGGGGACTTGGAGCATAATTTGAGCTTTGCGGGCTTGGAGCATAACTTTAGCTTTGTAGACTGGGAGCATAAGCTGCCCTTTGTAGACTTGGAGCATAAGTTGAGCTTTGTGGACTTGAAAAATTTTATTGACTTGGAAAATATGGTTGACCACTTGCGACACTTGCCATTTGTGCTTGAAACAAAGCATTCTGCACACTGTTGATAGCCATGATGCGTGATCTCTCATCCATTTGTAATAAGGTTTTTGACACATATTCACCGAACGCCTCAAAAGGACAGCTCCTGGCCTGCTTTTCAGAATCATCATCGTCGAAGGATGCTGCAAGCTTCTTAAAGACATTCAGCTCCTCATCACCCCGTGCTTTCTTCTCAGTTACTTTTGCTTTTGACTCTATGGGCCTCTTGGTAGACTCTTTTTGAGAGTGAACTGCAGTTTCTAGATTTAATTCATCTGCATTTTCAGATTCCTGATCCACTTCAGTAGGAGCCTTAAAGTAACATAAAGCTTTGTTATTTCAGATTCCTTCAACATCAGAAGAATGGAAGGAAGTAAGCAATGGCTTTTGTCCAAATGGAATTATCCCTGTTGTATTGGTGCACTAGATGGAAAGCACATTGCCATCAAGAAGCCTAATAATTTGGGATCTGAATACTTCAATTACAAAGGCTTTTTCAGTATTCTTCTATTTGCACTTGCCAGCCACGATTACAAATTTTTGTATGTTGATGTTGGTGCACCTGCAAGAAGTGGAGATGCCGGAATTTTCAACGACGGCACTTTGAAGAAGAAAATGGATGATGGTACCATTTGTTTCCCAAAACCAGAAGAGTTGCAGGGGACAGAGTTTCAGTGCAACTACCATTGGATTGGTGATGATGCTTTTCCCCTGAGAAAAGATATCATGAAGCCTTATCCTTTCAGGCAGCTAGATTTTGAACAGCATTTTTTTAATTACAGACTTTCTTGGGCCAGAGGAGTTGTCGAAAATGCCTTTGGTATCTTGGCCAATCGGTTCAGGGTCTTTTTTACAACAATTGCACTCGAACCAAGCAAAATCACAAATGTTGTATTGGCTGCATGCTGCCTTCACAATATGCTCATAGATGAACAGCCCACATACATATCCGCAGTGGACCAAGAAAATGAGAATCATCAAGAAGGGGGAGGTTGTTGGAGAACTGATCCTAGACTTAAAAGTATGGAAAAGTGGAAAAGACAAAGACCCGAAATTGTAGCCTCAGTGCCTCTCTAAGTAGATAAACTAATCGAAAGAGAGCCCCCCCCAAACAAAAAGCAACACAGAAACTAAAAAAATTTCAAAACTAAAAAGCAAATAAAAAAGAGATGACCAGATGGACCTCAATTTATCTTAGCTCTGGGAATAAGTATTAAAGAAAAATGTTTTCAAATTTGAACGAAAGGCAAAACGGAGTTTGAAACACGTATGAACAGCGGAATAGTGTTCCAAAGTTTTGAACCAAAATATTTGATTGTTTTAAGACCATGACGAGAGGTATTTACAACTGATTGGAAAATATCACCTCTAGAAGCCTGACAAGTCTCAATCTTATGGATAGCTGCATTTGGTTGAAAATAATTGTGAAAGCAAGAAGGAGATATTTTATTGATGGATTTATAAACAAATGTCAAGATATTTAAGTGCGAGATTTCCTCAAGCTTCAAAATTTTTAACGACTGAAAAATAGGCGTACTTGGAGATGTGAAGGGTTCAAACTTAATACATCTTACTAATTTCTTCTGAAGACGGAAAAATGGTTCCAAGTAAGAATTATATGTCAAGCCCCATACTAAAATCCCATAGGTGAGGAATGATTTGAATATGGAGTTATAGAGAGAGAGGAGTGCAGGCATTGGAAGGTAGTGTCGCATTTTGAAGAAAATACCAGCAGTTCTGGAAAGTTTTTTGCAAAGTTCAGTTGTGTGAATTTTCCAGGACAGATGCTCGTCCATAAGTACACCTAAAAATTTTACATATTGTGTCCTTTTGATGTTCTGCTTGCCAACTTTCAAATTGCAAGGGTGTGTTAATTTTTTCCTTGGGCTATGAAATAGCACAAAATGAGTCTTGTCAACATTAAGAGAGAGTTTATTTGAGTCCAACCAAAGCTTAACTTTTTTTAGTTCTCGGTTAATTCTTTTAGTGAGCAATTGGAGATCATCTGACTCATAATAAATGTTAGTGTCATCAGCAAAAAGGAAAAAAAGAAAGACACTGCGAAGAGTTTGGCAAATCATTTATGTAGATTAAAAGTAGTAATGGCCCAAGAACTGAGCCTTGGGGGACTCCACAGGATACGTCTGATAAAGAAGAGGAATGACCATTAATTGAGACATATTGCTGACGGTTGCTAAGATAGGATTGAAACCAATGTAAAGCAGTACCTCTGATTCCATAATGTTCTAACTTTTTTATAAGAATATCTTGATTTACTGTATCAAACGCCTTCTGTAAGTCAATAAAGATTCCACAACCAAACCTTTGATTGTCTAACGTATATTTAATAGTTTCAGTTAAGCTAATAAGTGCATGATCAGTAGAATGACCTGTGCGAAAACCAAATTGCATGCCATATAGTACCTCACAGAGACGCTTGTGCATTAGTGTTTCAAAAATTTTGCTAAATATGGAGAGCAGTGAGATTGGTCTGTAATTAGATTTACTTGTGAGAAGTCCTTTTTTAAAAATTGGGATAACCTTAGCAATTTTTAGCTTATTGGGAAAAACCCCGGAAATGAAAGATTCATTAATTAGCATGGATAAATGTTTTGAGATGGGATCATCAAGAATCTTTAGAAGTTTTACTGGAATGCTGTTTGGCCCGCTAGATTTGCCCTTTTTCAAAGAATGGATCAGAGATGATATTTCTTCCGGTGTACAGGGTGATATAAAAAAAGAGTCCATTATAGGATTTGATAAGTAATCTAAGGGAGATTTAGGCGTTCTTGGAATTTTCTTTGATATATTTTTGGAAACGTTTATGAAATAATTATTAAATTCATTAGATATTTTCTTTGGATCTGTGATTTCAGAGCCATTTTCATCCTTCAAATAGGAAACACTATTGAAATTACCAGGCTTTAAGCTTATTATACTTTTAATGCCATTCCAAAGCATCTTCATGTTGTTTTTATGATCATCAAAATACTTATGGTAGTATGCCTTCTTACTTTCTAGTAATTCATTAACAATACGATTTCGAAATTGTGTGTATGCTTTTAGATCATATATTGATTTAGTTGACTTAAAAAGCTTGAATAAATTGTCTCTGATTTTCATCATTCTTTTTATTCTCAAGTTAATCCATGGCTTGTTAATGAGCTTAAGTGACTTTTTGTTTAGCTTTTTCTTGGGACAATGTTTGGTGATGAGAATATTAATGCCAGAGAGAAAAGTTTCAAATTTATCATTTAGGTCTAAGCTATCACTATTAAGGAAAGAAGTCTCAGTCTCTTTGTAGTCAGCAAGAAACTTAGCTCCATCAAAGTTCTTATAGTCATAGGCAAAATAAGAAGAGTTTTTGTAGTCGGGTGCATTCTCTGCCATGATTGCAAATTGTGGAAGGTGATCAGAGATTTGAGATAGAATGTTACCTGCAGAAATGTTACTTTCAGTTGCATTATTAATATAAATATTATCAATAATTGTTGAAGAGCATTTAGTTATGCGTGTTGGGTGTAGTATGCATGGTTGGAAATGAAAAGAAAACATCATGTTGACAAAATCATTTATGTTGGTATTACTATCATATTTGAGCAAGTCAATGTTAAAATCACCCATTATAGGAACAAGCTTAATTTCCTTTACCAGGTTAGTGAGTGTACACTGAAAATATTCAGCGAACTTTGAAATATCAGAACTAGGATGTCTATAGGCACAGCAACAAAGAATATTTTTTGTTTTGGAATTTTTTATCTCAATCCAGATAGTTTCAAAATCATTATTACTAATGCATAAATTATCTCTTTTGTTTGCAATGAGATCTGATTTAACATAAATACCTATTCCCCCAGCAGAGCTATGAGATGGAGTGTTGTAAAATTGGTACCCTGAAATCTCAGGATTTGTTTGGACCTGGCTACCAAATGAGGATTTTATCTCAGACAAACCAATTACATGAAACTTAACATCAAGACAAGATAAAAGAGCATGAAGTTCATCAATATGGAGACCAAGACTTCTTATGTTCATGTGGAAGATAGAGAGGTCCTTGTCAGACACGGGCATTGTAGAAACATCTTCCACAGAGCAATACCGAGAGTTAATATGAAAACTATAATTTTCATCTGAGTCATAATCTGACAAATTGGGCAAGTTAGTAAGTTGAGAAGTAATTTCAAAGGAAGGCAAGGAATCAGCAATAGAAGGCAGGCTAATACCATTTAACCCTAAGAGGACTTCATCTGATTCTAATGTGAATGGAAATAATGATTAGTTCTCAATGATTGTACATTTAATGCAAATCCAATGATTGCTATCCAGCTCATTTTGAAGAGTTTCATATTCTGATTTGGAATTATCATTGCACTTAATATGAATCCACTGATCACAATGTACAGCATTTTGATTTTGGTTCACATTTTTTCCACATATCCCACAAGGAAATGGAACTTGTCTATTTGTAAACGAATAGCCATTTTTAATTTGTTCAATGATGTAATTAGTTCTGTTAAGAAGAAAGGAGGGCATCTGGTTACCTTAACGAAAAATAAGAAAAACTAAGGGAAAAAAAGCAAAAAAACTAAAAAACAAAAGAAAGAGATACAGAAACAGGCGATGTTTCTAAAGCAGGGCTGTTTTGTTTTGCTTGAACAAATAATTTCATTTTGAGGGCATTGAAAAGGTATTGTGATACAGTTTTTATATCAGTACTGTGATAGAGATTTAAAGGGATGTTCATCCCCAGTAAAATAAGTAAGATGCAGAATTTATTTTGCAATGATTGCGTGAAAGCTGATAAGTTAATATTTGGTATTGAAAAGTAAGCATTTGCATTCCCTATGAAAAATGGTTGTAACTCATAATTAACACTAGCTACATATGGAGCAAAAAATAAATAAGGAAATAAATAAATAAATAGGTAACTAATGGTCTAACACAACAAAACTCAAAAGTAGATAGTCCATGGGCTAAGAAGATGGGATTATCAGCCCATAGACTTTAGTCAAAGGAATAAGAGAACAGTTTTAATATGTATCAACTCTTAGAGAATACTAGTGTTTGAATGGTCCATAATACCTAGCTTGTGAAGAAGGTCGTTTTCATCATTGAAATAGTGGAATTCTTCGCCAAGTTTTGCACACATGCGACAATTTACATCAGCAAAAGCATAATAACTACTACCTTTAGGTTTCAACAAAGAATTTGCGCTCTGGATGGCTTTTGAACGGTAATACGTTAGATCCAGGTTTATCTTGTGGCTCTGGGCCTTCTTTCTGGCCCAGTAAACTTGAGTTCGTTGTCTCCGTGTCGTGAAGCGAACAATCACCTGTCGATATCTTCTACTATCTACAACTCCTGCCTTGCCAATTCTATGAGCCTGGTCGATGACTGTATCTGGAATGTCTAGCTCAAGCTGATCTTTGAATAGCGATTTGACTTTTTCAAGGCAATCTTCCCCCCGACTCACTGTCGCCTGCTTGTGGGGTGGGTATTCCGCTTATTCTTAGACACAACCGACGTTGGTACTGTTCTTGGTCATCAACATTGTTTTTTAACTGAGTTATCAGAGAGTCCATAACTGAAATCTTTGATTGTAATTCCTCTATTTGCTTCTCTTGAGTTTCAATCACCTGCAACACTTTATCCACACAGCTCTTTGTTGCCATGTCCTGAAATAATTTGTCAATTTTGGAGTCAAAGTAACTTTGCATTTCATTGTCAGCCGGCATTTTGGATTGGCTCATCTTATCAGCTTGCTTTACCGACTGTGATCGAGTTTGGCGGCTTGCCATTAGGCCACTTCAGTTATTTAGGCCACTCAACTGCCGCACTCGAACGAACGAGTGAGTACAATTTTCAAATGAAGTTTACTTTCCACCAAACCGTGAGATATCAAATTAACTAAACCTAACAATTCTTCATCCTTTTAATATAGTACTGCTTATATTCAAATGCACATAAAATATATTTTCATTGCAAAAACTAGCCCATACAGCGGAGCAGTTCAAAGCACGTCCGCCATGAACGGAGTAAGTACATTACGTAGGCTCTTTGAAAAGCTTGTATTTGATCAGCTGTACCAGTATATGACTGATAATGATCTATAATCTCCAAACCAATCTGGTTTTTGGCGTCTTCACTCAACGCTAAGCTGTTTACTAAAAAACACTGATGACTGGTAAAGTGGTTTAGACCTTGGACAACTTGAAGGACTAGTATTTATCGATTTGAAAAAGGCGTTTGATACTGTTGATCATGACATCCTCTGTGAAAAGCTTCAAACTTATGGCATTCATCAAGGGGAATTGTCTTGGTTCAGGTCCTACCTATTCAACCACAAACAATTCTGCCGGGTTAATGGGGTTTGTTCAGGCTTAGACGATATTGAAGTGGGGTACCACAAGGCTCTTGTCTTGGACAATTTCTCTTCCTTATCTACATCAATGATCTACCACAGGCTCTCTACTGTGTCCACGTTTGCTGACGACACCAGTCTCTGCCACCAGGCATCAAGCATGACTCAGCTGAATGGGGCTATATACAATGATCTGGCAAAATTGGACACCTGGCTTCAAGGCAATAAACTTTCCTTGAATGTTGCTAAAACCCACTCAATGCTTGTTACAACCAAGCAAAAACAAAACATTTTGAAATGCGCAAACCAGAATCTGGAATCAAACATCCGAGGCAATGATCTTGATGTTGTTCTAAAAGAAAATACCTTGGTATAGAAATAGATTCTTCATTAGACTGGAAAGAGCAAATTAAAGCCATTTCTACCAAAGCTTCCAGAGCAATTGCATTTTTAAAGCATGCAAAAAAAGTACCTCCCAATGGAAACTTTAAAGACTCTCTAAACAAGCATTGTTACAATATATAGGAAAAGGCTAAATTTATTAAGTTCATTAAATTAAGCTATAAGATGTTATTTACAGAATTAAAACTTATGCTCAAAATCTACAATGAAAATAAGAAGAAGTAAAATAGGCAAAATAAAATCACAAACAAAAGTTTATATTTCTATAAACTTTTCTTGAAGCTGTAGAGAGAGGTTGCCTGCTTTGACTCGGCTGACAGGCTATTCCATAGTTTAGCGCCTCTATAAGAAAAACACTTCAGATCATTTGTAGACCTTTTCAGGAGGTGCCTTAAGTCGCTCCCTGTGTTAAGCAGATTATAAGTTGAGCGGAGTGACTTTCTAATGGAAAGGTCATACAGGTATTGTAGAGCCAGCTCATTCAGGGACTTGAAGACCATTGTCTTAAATTCACAATTAATCAGTTTGTCGAAACTTGTTTTTTGAAGTTTTTGCAACTGATTAATTTCTGTTGAACCAGCGCACCCCCAGACAGAACAACAGTATCGAAAGTGAGGTTCAACAAAGCCTGTGTAGAGAGTTTACAAAGTGTCTTTCGGAAGAAAAGAGTTGGCATGTTTTAGAAATTCAACTGCCCTGGAGACCTTAGCAGAAACAGCCTTGATCTGTTCTTTTGCAATTCAAAGAGCAATCAATTTGCAAGCCAAGATATTTTGTCTTTTTTACTACTTCGAGCTCATTATCGTGTATTTTCAGTTTTAGGACTTCATTACTGTCATTGAAAATACTGTGTTCTGTTTGGAGGAAACAAGCATGGAATGAGTTTTGGCAACATTCATAGAAAGCTTATTGCCTTGTAGCCATGTATCCAGAGCTGATGTCACTCTTAATAGCCTCATTCAGCCAAGTCAGATCATCAGACTGGTGGAAAAAACTGGTATCATCAGCATACATGGAGACGTTGGAGTTTTGGATTGCTAGTGGGAGGTCATTGATGTAGATGAGGAAAAGAAGACGACCAAGGCATGAACCTTGTGGTACCCCAACTTCTATATCCCCAATGTTGGAGTCCACCCCGTTAACCCTACAAAATGTTTAACGGTTTGTTAAGTAGGATTTAAACTAGGAAAGCTCACGTTGTTTTACACCGTAGGCCTCAAGCTTTTTGCAAAGAATTTTATGATCAACGGTATCAAATGCCTTTTTCAGGTCAATGAGCACTGGAACCACACGCTTTCCAAGATCGATTCCATTGTACCAGTCGTTAGTAATTTTAGGTAAACAAGTTATTGTTGAATGAAGGCGCAAAGAGCCAGATTGGCCAGACGAAAAGTTACCATTATCATTCATATACTGGTACAACTGATTTGTTATTAATTTTTCAAAGAGCCTTGAGATGACAGGCAAGACTGATATAGGTTTATAGTTGGACTTTTCAGCCTTGTCTCTGTCTTTGAAAATCAGAGTAACTCTTGCAACTTTCCACAAATCAGGAAAACGACTTGCTACAATGGATGTATTGAATAGGAGGGCAAGCGAGTTTTCAATGAAAGGAAGGGCAAGCTTCAAAGAGTGGCTGGAAATTTTGTCAGTCCCAGAGCTCTGAACTCTCTTTACCGTGGCAAAAGCATCTCTGATCTCCTTCACTTCAATAAACCCGAAGTGGAATATGGCCTTGTGTTTATTAATTTCATAGTCACCTGCGAGAAGGGGATTCGGAGCTTGATCTATTTTTTTGGCTAGATCCTTACCTACTGAGCAAAAGAAATTGTTCATTGCATTAGAAATATCTTTCTTTATGAACAATTCTTGAAACGGAATCAGAATCTTTAAGACAATCAATATTACTGGACTTTGATTTCTTATTAAGGAGTTCATTGATTACCTTCTATGATTCTTTCAAGTTACCTTGAAATGCAGAGATCTTATTAGTGTAGTACTGCCTCTTTTTTCGGATATTTAGTAAATTAACCTTATTACGGCTTTGTCTATAAGAGTCCATAAGATATTAGGAATTTCTTTTGGCTGCAGCCTTTTTCAGCTATCCCTGGTCTACATTAGTTTCTTCAGGTCCTTATCAATCCAGGGGCAGTACTTCTTTGAGACGCGCATTACAGTTATTGGAGCATGTTTCTCTATGATCATAGAAAATAGATGTGACCAATTCTCCATTCCCCTTATTAGCGCGGCACGCAATGCATTCTGGACCCTGCGGTAAAGGATGCGTGTTGTTGTTCTGCATTTCTATAGTATTTACATATAATTTGCTCATCGCAGAAGTTATCAACATGAATTCAACTGCAGTTTTCCACCAAATTTAATCCAATATTGTTGCTGAACCTGACACTAGTTTTTTTAAAAGCTCTTGCGCAGATCAGGGGATTCTCTCAAGTCGACTGGAGCAAGGAAGCAATGTAGTGATGGAAGAACCAAGCAAAGAAGAGGAGGATGAATGGCCTAGCCATAGCTTGCCGGAAGATACGACAAAAACAGACGCACAGAAACGCTTTGTTGGTGGGTATACTTGCTGTGTTCCTGAATGCTATAATAATTCGAACAAGGATAAGCATTAGAGCTTTCATCAATTTCCTAGCGGAGCTAGGCTAGAAAAGGTTGAACTGAGGAAAAGATGGGTTTTCTTTGATTAGTCGAAAGAACTTTACGCCAACAGATGGTCACAGGGTCTTGCTCAACACACTTTTTGGAGGAAGGAAAACGTTTCTCAATAGCTTACCTTTAGTTGTTCCGCAAACCACAAGGCCCACAAGTTTTCAAGCCAACGCCAACAGTGAGGGCCAGAAACAGGGAAGCGACTGTTTCAAAAACTCAGAATGCGATACAAAATAATAATGGTAAAGAAAATCGAAGTGATGAAAAAACTCCATCACCAGAGGAGCAGATTGTTGCCTTGCAAGAGGAAATAGAAGCATTGAAAAAAGCCAGATGCTCGAGGTCGCATGAATTTAAACAAAGTATTCAGTTTTGGCGGCAGAGAAAAATATGCTTTCAAATTCCACTTTCCATGTGGACAATATTAGCCACAATGATAAAAGGTTACATTTTTATACTCGGCTTACAGATTATAAAAATTTTAAAATATTACATGATTCATTTTGAAATGTGATAAAATCCCTCATTTATCACGACTCAAATACTAACACTGATAAAATGTCTGAGGAAGGTAAAAAGCGTGTCGCTTTCATCAGAGGAAGAGCTCTTTTTAGTATTGACACGCCTTTGCTGTGGACTGTTTGAAGTAGATTTAGCACACAGAGCTGGAATTTCTTCCTTACATCTCTCACGCATATTTATAACTTGGGTGGATTTTTTTACACTCCAGGCTGAGAGCCCTTCCAATATGGCCAACGAGGGACACTATCCATAAAACAATGCCGAAATGTTTTAAAGAAACGTACCCAAGCACAAGGGTTATTATTGATGCCACAGAAATATTCATTGAAATGCAAAGCTCTTTTAGAATTCAGAGTTAGTCCTATTCCAATTATAAATATCACAACACAGCAAAGGGACTTATTGGAATATCTCCTCTGTTTCAGTGACATTTGTTTCAGATTTATATGCAGGCCGCTGCTGTGACAGGCAATAAGCAATGATTGTGGCATACTTGGTTTACTGGAGCCAGGAGATACAGTAATGGCTGATAAAGGTTTTCCAATTCTGCATGGTCTTCCGGCAAAAACAAAGCTGAATATACCACCTTTTTTAAAAGACAAAGCATGTTTAACAATAGAAGAAGAAACAGAAACGAGGCGCATCGCATCAGTCAGGGTGCATGCTGAACGTGCAATCCGTCGCATGAAGACATTCCGAATCTTGAAAACTGTATTTCCATTGAGTATGGCAGCTGACTTGAATAAATTATTGATTGTTTGTGCATATTCAACAAACTTTTTACCTCCTTTGATTATGAGGTGCCGTTTACGTCAAAAATACTTGTTGAAAAATACTTAGTACTTCCTGTGAAATAGTATGTACTTCTTACAAATTACTTAGTAGTTCTAGTAAAATACTATGTACTTGTTATAAAATAGTATGAACTTTCTCTAAAATACCGTCTACTTCTTTTCTTCTTAACAACTTCTTTATTAAAGAAAATACTTGGCACTTTGAGGAAAAAACTTCGTACTTTGGGGGAAAAAATTCTTAGTGCTCGTAGAAAAATACATTGGGCTTCTTCTAGAAAAAGTTTAAATAATTTCTAATGGAGAGCTGGTGGTATAATGCAAGTCAAGTACCAAGTTTTTTTAAGAAGTACCAAGTATTTTTCTAGAAGTACCTAGTATTTTCAAATTTCTAACCTGTCAATCAAACGGTCACTGTGGAATCCCCCTACAAACCCAATACGAGGCTGATTATCTTGCCGCCAAATATTCTCCAGCAAAGATGGCTTCCAACTGAAACGTGGTAGGACGGTTGACTGAGCTGGTAGATGTGCTTCGTCGGCAGCCATCAACCACCATGACAGCAAACAACAAGGTGTCGGTAAATTGAGCTTTTCCCCTCTGTAGGACAAAAAAGAACAGCATCAACAGCACTGCAAGGCAGTTCCGTCGTTGGCAGTAGCATCGCTGATATTATTCCAAATTCGAACAGTGTACGACCAGGGGGTTGTCAAGAAAGCTCCCCATCTGCAAGAAACTTCTACAATCCAGGTAAGGAATTTGTTCTTTTTGGAGAGAGACAATGAAATTATAGTATAAAACATTTTAGCATGAAATCTACAATTTACTTTCTCATATGAAGGTTCGAGTCATACACGACACTTGTTTGGGCTTCATCAAGGGAATAGGAAACCAATTTTAGTGGCTGCACAGTGCTGAGTTAAAATTCAATTTGATAATCATTCCTTATTATTTTGATGCTTCAAAACTGGGTAGCTTCTAAAGTATACGCACATATTCCTACAATTTTAAAGCCATTTCAAGATATGCAATATGTCTGTAAGTAATTTTGTCCTTGACACAATAACATGAAAGAAATTTTCATGATCAGTAAGAATGAAATGTTACTGATTTTTCGAAAGGTGCAAGTTGTTTTTGAATGTTGTGGTGTAACAGCGATCGGTTTCATGCTTTGTTGACCCTCGGAACGACAAGATGAAAGACTAGGGCTAACACTGTGAAAATAGTAGTAATAATCAATGAATCCAAATTAATTATAATGATAAGTCCAGGTTTGCTGACAAATCCAGTAAATTATGACATGGTTAAAGTGAAGACGTTACAATTAATTAAGACATGACCAAGTAACTAAGTATGTTTCGGTACTCAAACTCATACGATCCGCAGCTCAAGAATAAACAAAGACGTGCTGATTTAATAGCACAAATGATGAAACAAAATAGATAAATAACCTGTTTCAACTGCCCACTTTGTTTTTGACTCACATTTTACTTGGTTGCAATTATAAATCATACCTGGCTGCCAATCTTTAGTTCTTGATTCTTTATTATCAGGATACAAGTATCAACCAAAGCCAAAGAGAAGGGCAAAGAAAGATTGTAGCATCGACCCTGCATTATTGATAAAACGAAAAAACTGAAAATGATAATTTTGGTTATATTAACCAGGGCAGTAACCTTAATTAGTATGCCTTTACCAATTTCAGGTCGATATGCTATAAAGCAATGGTAGAACCAATTTTGCCGATTTTGTTACAAATAAAAGAGGGCTTAGAGACATTTGGTGTTCTTGGGTCAGCGAAGATATACCCTGCTCTGTTTAAGGATGCCTTCACACCAGTTGGAAGAAGCTCAATGTATTTTTCTACGAGTACTAAGAATTTTTTCCCCCAAAGTACGAAGTTTTTTCGTCAAAGTGCCAAGTATTTTCTTTAATAAAGAAGTTGTTAAGAAGAAAAGAAGTAGACGGTATTTTAGAGAAAGTTCATACTATTTTATAACAAGTTCATAGTATTTTACTAGAAGTACTAAGTAATTTGTAAGAAGTACATACTATTTCACAGGAAGTACTAAGTATTTTCAACAAGTATTTTTGACGTAAACGGCACCTCATATTTGATTGCCAGAGAGAGTGTTTAATACTCTAAGAATTCTGTTATATTTGACTTACTATATTTTAATCCAATAACATTTCCTAAAAGTCTGTGCAGTTTTATTGTTTCTTGTGTGAATGGGGCTTGAAGTTTTTAGATCTGAAATTTTTGGTGAAAATATGTAGTTGACTTATGTAGTTACACTTTTTTTATTTTATAAGAAATCTAGCTCAAGACCAAAACCATGCTGTACACGCATTTTTTTATAAGAAAAAATATTTAAACATTATAAAAATATTTTATAATATATGAGTGTTATTAAGTCTTTTTGTTTTTTAACCGTTTTGCACTATCTTTATAAGAAACTTGGCTCAAGCCCTGGTACTAAAAGTTTCTTAAATTTTCTATTGTTTTCTATTGTTAAAGAAAACAAAGAAACAAAAAATCTATTGTTCTTTACAAGCAATCCTAGCACTGAGTTTCTTATAGAGTGTCTCTTATAAAAAAATTTGTGTAGTTGCAGACAAAATACATTTCAAAACAGTGGTGGACACATTGGGTGGGGGGTGTGACACTTCAACCAATATTTTCAAAAACAATATCCTTTTGGTCTGAAACAATGAAACTTGTCACATGATTGCATCTTAAACGATCAGTTCCCTCCCCCAATAATTGCTGAAGTGTTGGTCAATGTTTGCAAACGAAATTTTCTAATTTCCTCCTCTGCATCAGTCATGCCGCAAATGAAACAGATTATAATATCTCAAGCAACATTTTTTTCTGTACATTATTTGGAAATTTAATAATGTCTTTGACATATCTCTTACAAAATAAATTCTTTGTAAAAGTTTTTAAGTTTTGGAAGCATTTTATGTAGCCACAAGTCCTGGTCACGATTGATCCTTTCAAAATGAATATCATTGAGTGTGAAAACAATTAAGTCGACAAATGGAACTCCAACAATATTTATGACTCCCTGGCACTGGTAGTAGTATTGGTGGTTTTCTTTTAACACAGGTCCATTGGGTGTTGCTTTCAAATAGAGGCCTTTCTCTTTACATTAATCTTTAATCAACATTTATCTGTAAGTATATGGGCAATTGATTTCGATTCCCCCTACTACTTTTCCATTTTCAAGCAAAATACCATCAGGGCTGCCACCAAGCCATGGCCACTAAGGATTAATTATGAGGCCACTGGAAGTAACTTGAACTCTCTCGTTGCCATGGCAAAACTTTATTTTGTACTGTTTCCTGGCAATTCCTTCGTTTTCATTGCCCAATTGCAAGGATGCAGATTTGGGACCCTTTCCATTTTTCCTGTTGGTTATTGTGTCTTCAATAGATTTTGGCAAGATCTTCTCTCCCCTGTTCAAGATTCTCCCGAAAATGGAAGATGTTAACCTTTTCGACCTTTCCAAATGCCAAAGCTGTGAATGACTTTGCAGTCTTGTATTTTTTTCAATTGCAGCATATTGCACAATATTTACACCAACAGTATCCATGACCTTTTGAATTGTCACTTCGTCGAAAAAACTTTCATCTATTTTGTCAGGCGTCAAACTAAAGATACATATGGAATCATATTGATCCATGCCTGCTTCTACCTGAAATTCTTGTTCAACGATGGAACAAGATTTTGTAAACTTCCAAATCGTTTCCTTTCAATGTCTCCACCAATAATGTTGCCTTTCCTGCATTTCGTAACGCATTTGCAAGTATTTCAATGTCACTTTGCTTTGTTAATCTGGTATATGGTGGAGTTACACAAAAACCTTTTCTGTTACCCGATACTATCGGCCTTTTCCTCTTATTGCTCTTGTCTTTTTAAATGTCTGCTTTCTCAAATTCTAAGTCACTGAGTTTAACAGCATTTTTTGATGTTATTTTTCTTGATGGGACAATCCATTATTGAAGAATCTGAGTACAGGTGACTTCATCAGGTCCATATTGCAAGTTTAGATCGGAGAAATCTAAAAGTGTGTACAGGAGAACTGCAACATGTTTGCAGCAGCCACCTTGCCCTGCTTTGCATTCACATTTTGCATAAACAACATAGGAATTGTTCATGTCCAAAGGCACATACACAATATATTTTATGCTTTTCATAGATGCTGCAACACTGCATTTTACTAAAAACAATTTCAGCTCACCAGCGTCTATATTTAGTTTAACTTTTATATTTGAGGCATACCCTTCTTTCCAAAGCTTATAACCCTCCATCTTGTGTCCATATGCCTTCGGGGCTGTTTTGTCTGGCATGGTTTCTGCACCATCTATTAGGTTTTTATTCAAGTTTTTCTCTGTAAACTTTGGCAGGTGCTTTTACTCAACTGTCCAGCTTAATTCTTTTGGAGAGTCAAGATCTTGGGAAAGCTTGACTTTTTTGTCTTGGGCGGTTAGGCCTAGGCCCATATCACTGCAAGACTGGCTGGTCAAAAACGACAAATTTCCTTGCTTCAGTTGTCTTGAGAGAATCCCCTGACCCGTGCAAGAGCTTTTAAAAAAACTAGGATCAGGTTCAGCAACAATATCGGATGAAATTTGGTGAAAAACTGCAGTTGAATTCATGTTGATATTTTCTGCGATGAGCAAATTATATGTAGACACTATAGAAATGCAGAACAACAACACGAGTCCTTTACCACAGGATCCAGAATACATTGTGCGCCGCGAAAATAAGGGGAATGAAGAATTGCTCACAAGGACATCCATGTCATCCGACCATGGTGAAATTACTCCAAGCACACACTAGAAACATCTGCCAGCTTTTTATCTTCCGGGTTTTAATCACTTTATGGTCCTTTTCAACTGCTCCATTGAATTTACGAATGCAGTAGACCATATAATGATTACTCAAGGAACTTTATACACTCCTGATTTTACTGTTTTTCTAACACGCATAGTAGCAATATGGTCAATAATTGAAGAAGTAGTGAGAGTGACCCTAGTTAGTTCCTCAACAAGCTGTTTGAAGCTGAATAACTCATAGAGATCAAGCATGTGAATCTTATCAGTGGTTTTTTGTGGGCATGTAGGATCAAATGAGATATGCAAATAATAAAACAGAAACATTCTGCCTTGAAACAATGAGGTAGCATCACTAGTATCATTTACTTAATGTTAGTTGTTACGAGTTTTTGAAAAAGGGCAAACTTAATTAGTATCTTATCATTTCGTGAAATTCTGCCAAATCTCTCACCCTGTTTCTGTTTTTATTCACTTTGTTTGAATTTTGGTCGTTGATTCATGAAATGACAAAACAAAACTTCTTACCTTCCAATTCCCTTGCGTGGTATCGTTTCTGCTTGTTTGTGTTGCTCCATATTGGGATATTTTGCAAGATAGCGAAAACATGTATCACATCGGATAACAGCGATCTGGTCCTCCCTTTGGCTTGGGTACAGCAGTATTGTAGGAAAGAGATTTACAGCCTCCCGTATGTTTGTAACATTGCTCCATTGATCTATAAGAGGCAGTGCATCTTCAAATTTTTTCTGGCCAACTGCAAGCAACGGGCGAAGCACATTCTTGGAAGCAACCTTTTGTTTTATCTGCAGATTAATCTTTTCCATTGCTACCGTTAATGTATCGACCTTCTTTTCTAATCTACGAGTAGCCTTGCTACCTTGGATCTCTGTTACTTCGTCTTCGCTTTTTATGACGCATTGTCTAAACCTGGGTTTACTTCTTCTAGCACATCAACAGGAATTTGACGAGGGATGGAAACTGTGACTTTTGGTTTTGCTGATGCCTTTGACACACATCTTGCACATGCAAACTCTCTTATGCTATTTTGTAGCCGATGAGCTTCTTTATGTTGTGCATCAACGATGAATTCATAGTTGCCATGCTGGTCTATTATTTTGTCCGGGTGATTTCGAAGCACATGACGATTTTTGGGGCCCTATCAGATCAGCATAGGATGTACTTTTCTTTGCTTTCAGCAACTGGCTAGCTATCCTTTTCAACATCCCTAAATATAATCAGTAACAAATGGCTTTAAAGTCTAAGACCTACAAATGTTATCCAAGAAATGTAAGAGGTATGTAGAAAATCATTGAGCAGTGTTGTGAGAGGGTCTGGTTCCTATTTTAGTTGTATTGTTTTATAAATATGAGATCAATAACATCTTCTTAGGTATGCCATTAGGTAAATAGCACTGCAAGATGTTGCTCCTACTTTAGGTATGTGCCTAAGCGGTCAACCCTTTGTCGTTCGAAATGCACTATTTTTTGTGATGCAAATTGAAAGCGCGGAGTTGCGGTATCCTCCTATAAACTCTCTCTCATTGGTTTAACAAGGGGAATCTCCAAAACATTTATTCAATCTCAACGCAGACTATTGTTTGATACAGCCGCACATTCAAGATAACGTTTCAATTTCGGCTCCTTGATGAAATTTGTCCGCACATTAACAAGTAGAGCTTCTCGTCAAGAATTGTGTGTGTTCAAACCATAGGAAATGAGAAAGAAGACATAAGAAATGTAATGTAAGTATCAATGCTTTAATTCACCATTTTTTATGAATATATATGGTCGCCAAAGCTCTCCACTGGTCCCCAAACTTTCAGTGCGTTTCTTGATCGGAGGTGATTTTTTGTTTTTGTGGCTTGTGTCACAAAAGATTCCTTTGCTATCATCGTCATGGCCTTGTTTGATGCTCGATGAATAGGCCTAGCTCTGTCGCATCCTTTGCATGTGTCTTCACATTTTTGGTTTGAAAAAGATAGGCCTAAGCTTACAAAAGTGTTCAAACCTTTTTCACTCTTGGTGCGGGGTGCATTGATGTCGTGTCGATAAGGATTTTTTGGCCGGAGTGGCATACAAGCTGGTATAAACAAAAGGGATCATTTGAATTTTTGCTGAATAGATAAGAATAAATTTTTCCCAGGGTGAATTCCCTTATTAGCAGTGTTATCTTTAGCAAAGGAATTGCATAGAATGCCCAGTTATCCAGATTTTAAATTCTTGCAAGGTGTATTTGATTGCGATGATGTCATTTGGAATTCTTTTTTGTCACTTAAATGCTGTGCTTTATTTCCATGGTTTTGAAAATTTTCAAAAACACTTGATGACATGTTCAACTGTAGTTCATCAAAAGGTTGAATTATAATTTTCTGGTTTTAGATATCGATAGTCATGCCACCAAAGAAAAAAAGAAAAACCACTGCTGGTCCTGGCATTGCAACAACCTATATTACATCAGAGCATGCATCATTTGATGAAGACGATCCTGTATGTAATGGCCATGTGCTTTATCAGTATGCCAAAAACGAGAACAGAAGTATAGCGGAGACAGTTGCTGTTATCAAAGAAAACCACCAATCATTGGATATAGAAAAATATGATGTCTTAAAAATTGTAAGTAGAATGAACAAATTCAAACAGCTTTCAGTTGAAAGTAATTTTGACAGTTTCAAATCCTTTTGTGAAGAAAAATTTACCATGGTGGCAAGGAATGCCAAATGCAACATCAACTGCAGAAGAGGAGCACATACAAAATGCAATTAATCAACAAACAGAAGTTTACAATCAGCCAAATGAGCTCTCAGCCCTTGATGATCCCAGCGACATTTCCATGACAAGGAGTGATAAAAATTGCCTAAAGTGCAGATCCTACAAGAAAATCCTTATAGCTGAAAGAAAACACACAAAACAAGTTAGAAGAAGTTTTAAAATGAAGATGAGAGAATTGCGAAGCAGAAATTCAAAGATCAGAGCACTGGCACAGAAATGTAAACGGCAAAATGAAAGGATTAAGGAATTTAAGAAAGAAAGAGAGAAAGTAAAGGGGAAGAAAGAAGATTCAGAGAATGTAAAAGTGGTGAGAAAAGAGTTTGCAAAGTTGCTAAACAAAGTGTCACAGTTGGAAAGGAATAACAAGAGAAATAAACTAAATCATATAAAATGAAGACGAAGCCCAGAAAAACTGGCAAAGAAGAAGAGTGATACATTTGTAGCTAGCTCAAAAAGTAAAATTGAAATTCAGTCTTCCCAGATAAGAGAGCTGCAGGTTGAGCTAGATATTGTGCATGATAAACTGACTGAAACAGAAGAAAGCCACAGCCCAGTTGTAAAAGAGCAGAAGAAATATTCTACAGTTATAAGAAATTTAGTTTATGATGCAATAGTCAATCAAGTCCCCTCTGCAAATGATGCCAATCTTCTTCAAAAGTTGGGAATGAGACTCGGAAAGCCAATTCATCCAGTTCCACATAGAACGACCATTGAGCAAATGGCAAGGGAACTTGGAATCTTTGCATAGCTTCAAACTCCAAAAGAAGTAATGCATAATGAATCCTAGACATTGGCTTTTGATGCAACAACTCAGGAAGGACTTCATATGCATGCTATTGTTGTCACAACCAAAGAATCTTCTTTTGCTATTGCAGTAGATCGTCTTCCTGGTGGAACTGCCGAAGACTATGCATTACATGTGACAAATTCTGTTAATGAGTTGGCAGAAGTGTACAATGCGTTTTACCCAGAAATCTCATACCAAGACAGAAGAAAAGAGATGATATCCGATATCAACAACACGATGACAGACAGAGTGGCGGCAAATCATGCAGCTGTGAGAATCATCAATGACTACTGGGGAAAGTCTTTGAATGAATTAAACTGTCACCTTCATCCCCTAGACTCAGTATCCTCAAGTTGCAGATCAGCATTGCAAAAAGAAGAAGGTACACAGGGGGCACTTTTTGGAAAAGATTGCTTAGTAGGCAATATTGTTTTGCAAGTAAACAAGCTTCGCTACAAGGATGGAAAAGGTGATCCTCAAGGATTCGTCACTTTTCTTGATAGCAACAACATGGCACGTGGCATCCTACCAAGGTTTAGAGGGAATAGGCTACATATAGTTTTCCATTTGTGTGGTATCTATGTCCAACATCATGATTAGTTCATAGAGTTTTTCAAAGATGGAGCTTCCTGCGGGGGGCTGAGAAAGTGCATTTTGCAAGATTTTGCATCAGAGATTGGGAAGACAGAGATGACAGTCTTAGGGCTATTTGGAAAGCTTCTGACAGGTCCTTGGATGAAAAAGTTTTACGTCTCTCCTGAGACTCAAACTATAAATTATGTGGAAGGAATAGAGGTGGTCAAAAATGTTGTAAATTTGTTACAGCGACAATTGGAAAATCCAGATGGGCTTCTCAGCTGCACCAAAGATTTTTTTGGAAACTAACTGGATGAGTCTGACCCAACCCTTAAAGCATTAAAAGCCCATCAAAGAAAAGATGCCCTGTTTCAAGCAATGGTAAAAGGGTGCCTAGCTTCAACTATTGACCTTCTTAGGAGGAAATACAAGAAGTATTTTGAAGGTGACATCCCTGCTCATTTGGAAAGAGAAAGTGCAACAGCAAGGCTCCACAATATTGATTGTGAAGAGGTGATGGGAATGTTTAGTGCTGCGAAGGCAAAGGCACCTAATGCCACTCTTTGCTATTTTTCTTCAAAGTTGCGGGCCCAGAAGAATAAAACTATTGCGTACATTGAATCGCTTGAAGATGCTGTGAAAGAAATGCATATTAGAAAGTCGATGATACTTGCAAAGAAAAGTAGGCTAAGGCAAAGAGTAAGATCAAAGGAAATACAGCAGTAAATTGCGAATAGAGAGTCAGAGAAGAAAGAAAAGAGGGAAATCAGAGATAGGAGGAAGCTAGAGAGAAGCCTCAAAGCAATAGATGTGTCTGATCTGAAAAAAGAATTTCCAGACTTAACCGACCGCAAATTAACAGATCTTGAACTGCTGCTAGGGAGGAAAGCAGTTGAAAAGGACATCCACCATATTTGGGAAGACGAAAAAGTGAAGAAGAAATACAGAGGGAGGATTGAGAGAATGAAAAAGAACTTTGTGTGCATAGTTTCCTACTAGGATGAAGAACAACAAGAAATTTATGAAAACGCTGTTGATAACAACATCTCGCTTTATCAACTCGCTGCTGACCTAATTATTGATGATTTGTTTATTTGTTGAAATGTTTCAGTATAGTGGTGCATTAAGATAGTTACAGTAAGCAGACAGTTTTCTCTGATAGGTGGCCTGGCTATGTTTCCTTAAGAGATTAGTTTGATAACCTAAAATATCACTTGTAGTAGGACTGAAGAAACAAAATCTTTTTCGCAAAGGTGAATTTAAAAGGATTTTAAAAGTTATTGAGACCTTATTGTTTTCAAACAAAAGACCATATTGTTTTGTCATAAAATGGCCAGCCACGCCCTTCTCCCCCGCCCGCAATGGAGGCAATTACACCCTTTGTCTCTTGGTGTCAATAATTAACTTTCATTCAGGACCAAGTTGTTTTATTCACTGAAAGCTCTCTGTTTCATTTGAAATACAAAGAACAGTCTTCCCACCTTTTGCTGGCCGTAGTGTAAATTCCCCTATTCCCCCTGATTCCAATTTTTAAAACCCCTGGATTCAGGATTGGCAATTTTCTCTTGAAATCATATTTATGAGCGATGTTTCTCTGTAGTGAATCTTTCTCTCATGGAAAAAGCAGTGGATGCTGCCCAGAGTTTCTTAGAATTTGGCACGTTGAAACCTTTTCAAAGGAGTGCCTTGACTGGGATGCTGCAAGGAAGAGATATTTTTGTATCACAGCCAACTAGAAGTGGAAAGTCTGTGACTTATCAGTTGGCTCCAGTTGTATTTGACTTGTACAACAGATTGCTTTCTTGCGAACATGAACGCCTACCATCGACAGCCTTCCCTCAGACTGGAGAGCTGATCAGTTGAATTCCTCACAAGGCGCAAGTTCTCGTCATTCAGCTTCTTATTTCCTTGATTGAAGACCAGATGAACAAATTTAGTGGTGGCGAAATCAAAGTCAGCTGCCTTCACTGCGAAAGGGAGCTGTCATCTTCCAAAACAACTGCAGGGCATTCAAAGCCAGATAAAGAAGATTTCACCACCACATCACAGATTATCTTTGCCTCTCCAGAAGCAGTGCTGGATACCCACAGGTCCTTTCTTAGATCTTCATGTGAAATACGAATGGTTGCAATTGATGAGGCTCATTGTGTAGTAAAATGGTAAGGCTATTATTCGTATGTTAGTGTCGCTTCAAAGCTAGATTCAAAATAGACTAGGCCTGTAGGGAACAAAATGAAATTTCTCCTTGCACACTGTCACTGGAGATCTCGTTGAAATGTGCCATACTCTGCAGACTGACATACGTGCTTTGTGGAAAGTACATAATTCCTCGATATTGTCATTCTATAAAAGCAGTACTCCTGCCCTCCCCAATTGAAATCTCATTTCCATATCGCTACCCCTGAACTGACATCAACTGTAACAGACCATTTTTGGCAGCATTGTGATTCAAACTGATGATACTTGTAGAATGGAATAAAGGTATCAATATCATATAAAATAATTTCCTTTGACATGTTTAGTACAACTTAAATTATTGTTGACTCCTTCCGCAGTTTCGTGAATATTTAAGAGATGGTCATTAAATCGAGATTTGGGCATTTTATGAATTGACCTATTCTTTTCAAAATGTTCAAGAAACTTCATCTTTAACTTCAACCAGCATCACATTCTAATAAAAAAGGAAGATGAATGTTTCTAAACAAAATCTTTTTCAATGAGCTTTCTTGGGTATTGTGTGATGTGCAAGTGCCAAATAAGACTAAAGTAAAATCTATATGTGCAGTATAATTCTACCAGTATATTGTGTGATAAATTAGTTATGTTTTCAAAGTTAAATGATTAGAATTCCCACTTTATAAGAGATTAACAAGTAATTAAATTCAATCTATTCTGGAAGGGGAAGGCCATTAACCTGATACAATAAAAATTCATGATGCAGAAAGCAACAAGTCATGAAATCGTGTAATTCCACTTCACACTTCTTTGTTGTATTAACTAATTGCTAACATGACATATTTCCTCTAATAGGGGATCATCAAGTGGAAAGACTCAGGCCTTCAGGGAATCATAATTCAGGCTTCATGAGCTTCGATCCCTGTTGCAAAGCAAGGTACCATTTATCTTACTGATTGCAACTACCTTGCCAGAAATTGAGAAGCAGACTATAGTAAATTTACAACTGAGTTCAATCCTGCATATAACTGCCAGTCCGGACCGTTCAAACATCAGGTATGCAGTAGTAAATACAAAAACCAATGAACCAAGTAAGTTGTTCTTGTGGTTATTGGTCCTGCTGAAGGAGAAAGGTGAAAAAACGGATAGGGTAAAAGTGTTTTATCAGACACACCGACATTGTAGATCACTTTACAGATACTTAGATTCAAATCTTGGTAAGCTCTATACCAATTATCTTTCAAGACCATATGCAATGTTCCATGCATCCACTGAGAATATAGTGAAATCACATATCATAGAATCAATGACAAAAGATGATAGCACAGTTTTTAATAGCAACAACGGCATTTGGAATGGGAGTTGATTGCAAAAATTTGCATCTGATTGTTCATTTTGGTCAACCCACTGACATTGATGACTATGTACAAGAAAGTGGCAGAGCAGGCCGGGATGGACAGCCAAGCAGTACCGTCTTAATACTAGGCACTGCCAAAAAAATTGAAGTTGAAGGAAGGTATTAATAACCTATTTCATGTTAAAGAGTATGAAAATTTATTCAAAAATATGTTTGTCCTACATCTCTAGCATGTCAGGAAAGAAAGTTATGTAATTTTTTTCAGAACCAATTTTCGCAAAACAAGACAGTAATAATTTGTGACCTTGTGCATCATAAGTATCATAACTATCAAAAGTGTTTTTTGCAATAACACTAATAAGGCACTACTTACAGTCACAGGAATTGGTGTGACCATTGCTTGTAACAAGGCGGTGCTTTTTTGAAAATTTCAAATTGATCACATGATCTATGATGTCATCATGACGTCATCATGACAGAATAATGTCAAACGGATGATATCAGAATAGTGAGATCAAGGAACTTGTTTCATTTATTGGAGTTTCTTCGCCATCTATTTGGATGAGGGATTCTTCCAGTTCTTCATTTCGTGATCTTAGTGTTGATATATCTTTTTCTAACCTTTTTACTTTAACCCTTAACTTCCCAGTAACTAAGCACCTCTTTTTCCAGTAACTGGTATTCGAAATTTGTTGACTTTTGACTCGCTTCAGTTCTTCTCCTACATGTTAAGCTTGTTTGCTTTTCAATTCTTTTAATGACTTACTAAGTGATGCAATAGTTTTGTTTTTTCTGTTCAGGGTTTGATTTATCCGTTTAGGGCAATAGGCAATAACTTTTGATCTTAAGACCTTATTCTCGCTACTCAAGCTTTTTTCTACTGTCTTTAGTTCTAAATTTTCATTTGCAAGATCCTTATTTGTTTCTCTTAAGACTTTGCAACTTTCACAACTATCTGCCTTGGCAAGATGTGGCTTTTCATTTTTCTTTGAAGGGACTTTTATCTCACTCTAATAAAATTCTTCTAATTTATCTTTGTCTCTTTTACTTTTCTTCAGTTTCTTTTCCACGGCCTTAAGTCTGTCTATCATTCTCCTCAAAGACATTTCATTCACATCGGAATGTTCACTTACAATCGATTGGATAGTGCTAATCTTGGTTCCATTTTTGGAAAGATCAAGAATTTCTTTGTTTTTCATTTTTATGCAGCTGTTTCAAGAAGGAATATATTTATAATGAGAAAATATCTTATTTGCATGGATTAACTTGTAAGATGTACTAATTGATTTCAATTTGTAAAATTGATGTACTGTCAGCCAAAATATATTTGTCACCTTTCTTAGTTTCTCACCTCCCTTGTATGAATTTCATCCCTTATTTGATTGCCACATAAATCCAAAAGTCTTAGCTTCAAAATGCTATCAAAATATTATTTTTGTGTTCACTTGCATGTGAAAAAACTGGCAAATGGGCTTATGATAATATGCTACCAACCAAACCTACCCTGGACCATCCCCTATTTGTTATCTTGGAACCATCCCCTAAATATCTTAGCTATCAAAGTAACAACAAGTAGAACAATACGAGGCCAATCAGGAAAGATCACTGAAGGAGGAGAGAAATAAAAATTTTGGCGTAGACCAAAAAATGCCTAAATGTTTTTTGAGTTTTTCTCGACGTGCGCTCATCAAAAAAAAGCAAAAATAGCATCATTCAAATCAGCAGACATGAAACTAATAATATATCTTTAAAAATTACTGCAAACAGCTACTTTCCTACAAAATTTGTTGCTTCAAAAACTTGAAAAGATCACAAAATCGGGAATACTTACTCGAATTCAAAATTTCTTTCACCGGCAATTCCCCCAACTTTTGTTGGCGCCAAAAGTTCATAAATGACATAGGAGACATGAAACAGAGGCTAAATAACAGCGCCGCAAGAGAGGCACTTTGTGCGAGGTCCGAGTCACAACAATTCACTGGGCGCGCGGTCACGCAAGAAATTCACGGTAAGTTCCGCTTGTGGTAGTACCTATTAATACGTTATCCAAGGTGTACATCAGTAAGAAAATTAAAAAATAAAATGACATTTTATTTGAACAACACCAATGTTTGTAGACGCAAAGTGATTCTGAAATGTTTTGGTTGTAATGTTGATTCAAGCATAGTTAAACATTATTGTTGTGACATTTGTGCTATTTCCTGTTTTTGTGCAGATAATGGATGTGTGTCTGACAAAGAAAATATCAGTTCTCCTATAGAAATTTCATTTCAGCAGAAGGAAGTAGTACTTGATAAGGATTTAGACAGAAACTTACGAATGAAAGAAGTTTTTTCAGATGCTTACAGAAAGGACTTGGAGACGCTGCTTTTGGACTACCACAATCAGTTAACAGAGACCTCTAAAAAATCTGTTGTTGGAGCAGACTTCACATCTGGTTTTCCACTGTGTGCTGTAAATGAAATTGTTGACAATGTGGAAAGGTTACAGAAGAAGCAGTCAGTCTGGCTAAACACAAGTATTTTAACATCGATCATGTTACTGAGATACACAGCATGATAAATCAGTTGAATGAAGAATATCATATTAATGACAAAGGAATCTCTCTACCAAGTGACTTGGACAAACATGATAAGAATGGAAAAGACTGCAATTTATCCACTGACAGTGATGAAGACAATAGTACAAACAGCAGTGATGAGGATACAGAAAGAAGCCAGCAACAAAGGGCAAATTTCGTTTTATCTTCGGATTCCTCCTCTTATGCAAGTGATGATTAGAGAACCAGTGCTTATCTTCAGTGTTGTGTTAAATGCATTAACACAACATTGTGTAACCTCTCACATGTGAGCTCATCTCCAAAACACAAAACTGGTTTGATACTTTCTCCATCACTTGGTACAAACTGATGCAAAAATGTCATAATATCGATCATTTCATCACTGATATTTTCAACTTTATCTAATACGCCTAGACACACCTGATAATCAAATCAACATACTGTAGATCAATTGAAATGGAAATCATGTGATTCAATATAACATATCACTTATTTCTTTCAGTTTTATTATATTCCAGGCAATATTGCAAAAGGTTAAGTGCTATGTGCTTGTTAATAACATTATTCATAATCATAGTTAAAAACATTCCAAAAAGTACATAAATCTTGGAAGTGCTCAACTTACTTGCTCTGATTTAGTAGCAGTTTCCTTCATGTACTCATGACCAATTCTACTTGGCAGATATTTTTCATCCAACCAAAATCTGCGCGTAACTCTGCAACTGTCCAACCAATAATTGTTTTGAATTCACCTCGAACCTTGTCATTATCATCTCTGTCCATGAAAAAAATTGATAGGGGTACATCTGCTGGCTTTGTCTCTTTAGGAACCACTTTTGCAAATTCTTTGTCATATGAGACTCTGTGCTTCGTAGAAATGCAGTTGAACAAATTATACTGTTTCCTTTGATCATGTTTTGCGGTTTTCCTTGATCTCTTTGACAAGTTAACATTGTCACCTGCAAGGCTAAAATTTACATCTGCATAATTACATGTTTGCTGCAGCTCTGCCTTTTCTACAGCTCCAGGTGTACATGATGCAGAGGTCGATAACTTCATATCTTCTATAAATTCGTCCAATGAATCATTGTCATCTAACAACATTTCAGTGTGAAAGCTTTCCTCCACACTTTCCATTTCTGTTATGTCTAGTTCATGAAATGATTCATTCCATGCAGCAATTTCAGCATTTGATAAAATTGGTGGCATCTGGGATGCTTCATGTTGTCTGACTTCTTGCTGCGGATTCCTTCTGACATCTGTGACAGGCAAAGTGTCATAATTCTCTACAAGGGGCTCCCACAAACTTTTTACCAAAGCTGTATTATCTTTCCCAAGTAATCCCTGAGATTTCAAAGCATGTGGATAGGATTAACAAATACCAAGTCTGCTCAGCCTTCTAAAGCAAGCCTTGTCTGCTCCCCCTCTACGTAGTACCAGTGATAGTAAGTGGATATTCATATTTATCCTTATACTGTAGCAGTGAAAGAGAATAGAGGCTGCTGTCATGATGGCTGGAAGTATGCTTTCTTTGCTCTTAGTGGTGTTCCTTGCTAGAGCTTTGGCATTGTATGAAGCTGCTTCCAAGCATATAGGATTGGTGCCTTTTGTAGAAGCTCTTGCTGTTGCTTAGTTGGTGTAGCTTCCTTCAAAGAATCTGTATTTTTGTCAAATTTAAATAGTGAAGGACTTGAAGTACTTATTTTACAACATTCCTTGGAGATTTCTTTGGTCACACATTTTATCATTTTGTCTCTTATTTCTGAATTTTTGAAGGCACATTCTGCAATGACAGATGGATCATTGGCAATGATTCCACGAACAAGGCTCTTATGGTCATCACTTATGCCAGCATGCAGCACCATCTCAGACTTTTCAATAACTATTACCTTCAAAATATATAAAAACAAGGACTTCTACATGGTCATGGATTACACTCAGTTTCTCCTACAGTAAGAAACAACCCGAAGAGGCTCTATTTTTTCAAACTTAAGAAACTACTTGACCTGAATGTACAAAGCTAAGAAACCTTTGTAATTTGCAGGTCTAGGTCACTCAAAATTGTTTTGATACTGCACAGTAATATGTAGCAACTGTTTTGACCAAAGTTACTTGGAGCCAGTGGCCAAAACTAAATTAACTCTACACAGCACCCGACCTCAGCTTTTTTAGTAAAAAATGAGTGTATACTAGGAGGACTTGTACACATACATGCTTTTTATAAGAAACTAAAAATTTGGGCCAGTGCAAAAAGTTTCTTAAAAATTACAAAATTTTCAGTACTCAGAGTTTCTTACAAGTTTCTTAATTATTCCATAACAATCTTCAATGTTCACTACCTGTGCCTTCATAAACATTTTCAAAACAATCTTTTCAGAAGCCTTTTTCAATGTCTAGATGTTGCTCAAGTACCTTGCCAGTAATGCGATATACTGTAGGAAACAAGCGGAAATAAAGTGAAAAAATGCTAGGGTTTTCCGTGAGTAACATAAATAGTTTCTTTAAGTTTAATTTTCCCATTACTGGAGTTTTTTAATTGCTGGCAATCTGAGGAGTTGAGTTTCTTTATAAGCAGTTTCTTATAAAAAAATATGTGTATCCTGAATAAAGTACAGTAAGTGTAGGCATTGCTTGTACATTGTTTAAGCAGGTTTAAAAGTTGAACAGCAAGCAATGTCGATGTGGACCTGCCAAAGGAACAATCAATACAGTATTACCCCACCACTAAGACACCAACTTATAAGATAGAAGAAGCTGCAGCCTGCCAGATGGCACCGTAGTTATTGTCAAATATTTGGCTTAATATAACATTTAATATAATATTTATAAGAAACCAGGCAGCCTGGTTTTACAAAAGAAGTTTCTTGGTGCCGGAGTAATACTGTATTGATAAAGGTATAATAATAAATTGTATCAACCTTTATGCTGCTCTGTTGGGACATGTTTTGCGCGAGCAAGGCTGTTGGAAAATTGTGGAAAGGGTTCAGGACCACGTCTTCTGAATCTGCATCACCGCCGCCGACTTCGATTTTTCTCCTCGATTTAGGCCGTCGACAAGCTCCTTGCATGTCAGCAGCTTGAATTTCTGACGGCACTCCTCTTTTCACACGCTTGGAGAGGTACAATGGTACGATCTCCTTCCTCGTTGACTTCAGCTGGAGAACCTTTTGATCCCTTGCTTTCTTGAAATTTTGTGCTCCTCGGAAACAAGATTTGCAAACCACTCTAAAATCACTGTTGCGTGAAAAAGATTTTGCCAAGAAATCCTCAACAACTTTACAATGATCTGTCTTGTTATCATTTCGCCAAAGATTAATAGTCAGATCCTTTGGATTCTTGTGCTTTAACTGAATATCTTGGGCACAAATAGCGCAATACCTCTGACAAGAATCAGATGTAACAGTTTGTGTCACTTTTACCGGCGTTGTTACAGAAGCCATTTTTGTTTCTGAGAATTCTGCATCCCCCCCCCCTTGAAGGCTGCATGAGTTTGATCACATGTTATGAAGCTCATTATTATTCATGATGTTGCGAGGATTACCAAGTCTATTTCCTCCTCCACTTTCATTTCTTTCCTTCCCCCCGTCCCTCCTCGTTTTCAATTTTCGCTCCTTCGCATTTACCCGATGAAATTATTTCCGCTGTAGAATACTGATGAAGAAAGGCAATAGACTTGGATAAAGTCTAACTTTTCCGATAATGTATCAATAGCAATTGAAGCCAAATTTAACCGCCTTTTACTGAATTTAGATTTCTCATAATGTCCTTATTACTGCTCCCCTGAAGCCCACTGATTGCTCTTTTTGAAGGTCTTGAGGGGCTTTATCAAATGGCAGTATCATATGATACATCCAGATTGGTTGAAAATTTTGGTCACATACCTACCTACTTAGAATTATATCTGAAAGTTTTCAGAAACTGCTTGTTAATAAAGCAACTGCTTATGAAAAGGTGCCTGAACGTGTCAGAGTAAATTTCATAAGCCTTCTAGCAATTTCAAAAAAGAATATGAATCAACGATATTTTCATACTTCTCATATGGTAAATTTTCGAATTTGAAAAAACGTGATGGAAGCTCTAATGCCACTTTATCGAACCTTTTCTATATAAATGGATGAAAATATTGCTCGATTCAGGCTCGTTTTTTGACCAGCTAAAATATCTATTTATTCAGTTTTTAGTTGATTTTGTTTATGTAAAGCAACAGGTCAAAGGACCTGTATCTTTTTTCAGTCGTCATATGTTGTTTCTGATCAAGTATCGGGCTTATGACCTATCGTTTTCTGCATAAAAGCATAGTTTGGTAGATAAAGCCAACTTACCTTGCGCACGAAAGACAAAAAGATTTTTTCAGAGACAACTTTTGCACAATGAGTCCAACACGACGAGAACTTTCTTTTGATCCGACAGCTGAAGCTTTTTGCGTCAATATCAATTTTACTTTCTCCAATAAAAACACACAAATAAGGATATCTTTTAGAGCTCACCATCACTATCATCAAAATCAGTCGAAAACTTCCTTTTCACTCCCTTAAAAAATGATATCTGCGATTGTTGTTTGTAGGTGCGGGTATAGTTCTTCAAATGTACACAAAGATATCATGCCTTGAATATTATGATTCTAAGATGTTTCAGGCATACAAAGAGGAGTATGATAAGGTCGTTAGAAAATAATAAGAGTGATCCATTTTGTTGGTTTGCAAAAAAGAAATCTTCTAATGTGGACAAGACCAAGGCCGTACATAGCAGGGGGTCAGGGGGGACAGTTGCCCCCCCCAGAAATTTTAAAAATAATGTCTTTTTCGTAAGGACTTCTGAGGTCATGAAGAACTTTCCAACAACTACTTATATGTCGGAAAGTGTCACCTGATCAGATAAAACACCCTTGTAAATGGGCTTGAAAGTTTTCCACTTTTTCCGCCATGTATCCGATGGTCTTCCAGATATCATGCTGTTTCCGAAACTGCATAATAAAGTTAATCTAGCGCTAGCAAATAGAAATAAGATCCTATTCACTTCACTCCCATCATTAATTTGTTCAATGCGTTTCAGACAAAACACATCTTGACGAATGATACAAAATATTTTTTGCTCAAGTCTAAGAAATAGTAATGTAAGTTTGTGATGGAGTCAAATCCGAAAAAATTCCGGCAGGCTTCAATAGCATCGTTTTCAGTTCAAAGCACATCGAAGAAGAATCTGCGAAGGTAAATTCAAACAGAGTTGTTTTGTTTCTTTATAAGCTATTAGGCCTTTTTTCTTCTGCGTGCTATTTCTAAAAAGAATTGCCTGTGAGTTTGTAACCCATTCTTCATGCTATCCCTCAAAATTCAGGATGAATCTAGGATGACTGTTAATTTATTAGCAGGAATATGCTTTTTAATAGGATTGATAAAAGGCTTTAGAATGAAATATTGGAGAGTTTCATAACGAATGTGAAAGGAAAATTTCTGAGTTTCTGAATACTTTGTTTGTCTACCAGAGTTTCTTATAATAATAATAATATATCAAATAAGGGAATACGAGGCTTTAAGCCTATAAAACCCTAGAAGTTGTATTTGTGTTCGCAGTGGAAGCTATCATCAAATTTTCAAAATGTAGTACTGTCATACAGTTGACAATCTCTTCGAGTAACTCATTCCATGATTTTAATATTCTTTGTGAGAAGAAGTTACGTCTTACGTTCAGGCAATTTCTTTGCTTAAACAGCTTAAGCACATGTTCTCTTGTTTTGGTTGTGCTTAGCTTGAAGAAATTTGTATAGTTCAAGTCGACGATACCTTTCATGATTTTAAAAACCATTATAAGGTCTCCTCTCGCTCTTCTATATGCAAGAGTTGGGAGATCAAGGGCAATTAGGCATTCAGTGTAAGTCAAGTTTCTCAGCGATGGCACTAATTTCGTTGGTCTTCTTTGGTCGCTTTCTATCGAACGAATGTCTTTAACGAGGCTTGGGCTCCATACGGTGCCGGCGGATTCTAATAAGGGTCTAACTAAAGCTTTGTACAACGTATTGAAGGTTTCCAGACGTAAATACTTGATCGTTCTTTTTATAGTAGCGAGGACGCCGTTCCCTTTTTTTATACAAGATGCAATTTGTTTTTGAAATTTTAGTTTGGTATCAACGATAACTCCCAAGTCTTTTGTCTCTACTGATTCTTTTATTTTGATTTGACGATTGTCTTTTTGGTCGATAATGTAATATAAACCAGCTCTTAGCTATAAAGATGCCTATATAGTAGTATATTTTATGAAGATCAAGAATTCGAATTGATGTTCAGCTTGCAGTCACTGCAGTGAAAAAGCTTAGTTTCTAGGCCTACAACTAAACATTGTTTTAGAGTGAAGTGTATGGTTGACAGATAGTGACAATTTTGTTCAAGACTTCCACAATCAACCAAAGAAATAAGAATTATGCTGAAATTTGCATCAAACTTCTTTTTTGTCTTTAGCAACGAAGTTGAAACTTCAACAAATAATGAAGTGGTACCCAAAAGCAGTCAATGCTGTTCCTCCAATACACCAGCAGTGCAAATAGTCTTTGTGGATGCTAATGACCCTGTCTTATTTGTTAGAAGAAGGTTAAAAGAAGATGAGAAGTTTTCACTTCTAACATTAACGCTTGTCTTGCCCAAAGGCTACAAAATTGAAGCTATAGGTGTTAGCAATTCAAAGAGTCCTGGACCAAAGAGAGGCCATGGTTGAGGTACAGTGTCTCTGAGAAAAACGCATTTTGTTTGTCATGCATATGCTTTGGTAATTTCAAAAACAGCGACCCAAATTTGTCACCATTTGTTTCAATGGGGTTTTGTAATTGGAAAAAAGCAGTTGGCAAAAAGGAGAGTTATCTTGACTGGCATATGCATAGTGACACACATCAAGATGCAGAAGCGAGGGTAAGCAGGTTCTTGAAGAACCGCCAGCCAGGCACTGACATCAAGGCAAGACTGTTGAAACAGACTGCAGAACAGCAAGCACGTGCAAAAAAGGGGCTATTGTCAATAATCGATGTAGTGATTAGATTAGGGATACAGGCAGTTGCTCTCCGGGGAAATTGGAATAAAGAAGAGAATGAAGAGGATGGCAATTTCTTATTTTTTGTGAAATGGAAAGCAACTTTCGATAAAGCTTTAGAAGATCATGTGAGACATGCTCCTAAGAATGCCAAGTTTACTTCTCCCCGCATTCAAAATGAGATTGTTAGCATATGTGAGAACATCATTCGTGACCGAATCATCTCAAAAATTCCGAGGTATTGGAGTGTCATGGCTGACGAAATGACAGATGTTATGTTCACTGAGCAAATGAGTATCTGCATACACTTTGTGAATGAAAATGCTGAGGTATGTGAAGAGTTCTTGGGCTTCCTAAAATTAAAGGAAATGGATACACAATCGGTGTTTGATGTCCTCATTCCTGCCCTGAAGAACTGGGGTCTTGATCTCTCAAACCTAGTTGGACAAGGATACTATGGTGCATCTGTTAGTGGCAATAAGAATGGACTTCAGAAGAAAGTGTCAGACCATTACCCAAATGCAACATGTCCATTGTCGCTCACATGTTTTAAACCTAGCAATTGCTGGAGCATGCAAGAATGTGGAGTCAATTCGAGACCTCTTCAACAATATTGCCAAAATAACCAGTTTTCTCGGAGATGGCACTAAGAGAAAGTAGGTTTTTAAGGAGACTGTCACCAGTGGAAGTAATAAAGAGTTGATTGTTCTACTCACAGAAACACATAATGGAAATGAAGATGATGATGCTGCGTCATACGAGGGAGTGGGTAAAAATCTCCAAAACATCTAATCAAGGAATCAAGGCTGGAGCAAGGAAGATTTTAGTGCGAAAGCTGTGTCGTACATGATGGAGCTCAAGAGTAGAAACACTCTCAGCATTGATGGCAAAATATCCCGCTGTGTTAGAAACACTCGGAATAACGGCGAGCCAAGGAGCAAAGCCCAGTCGTACATTCGCCTACTGGAAGACCCACAATTCATCGGCAGTACGTCTTATGTTTTATTGCTCCAGTCACGAAGGTACTCCAAGCAAAGGACTGCAATTTAAGAGAGGCATATGGAGATGTCAACACAGCAAAAGAAAGCATCAGAGCCGCAAGAACAGATGAAGTTTGGGAAACAGTATGGACTAGGATTGAAAGCATAACAGATGTCATCTGTGTTGAAGTGAGGAAGCCCTGCGTAGCAAGCATTCAGCGTCATCGAGCAAATGCAGCTAATTTCAGGAATCAATCAAGTTCTGATTACTTCAAAATAAATTCCTTTTATCCATTCATTGATCATGTAGTGGAAGAGCTTGAAACAAGATTTGCCACTCTCACGAGGGACTAATCGCTGCCCAAAACCTGGTACCTATTTGTCTAAGAGGTATGACAAGTGAGAAAAAAAAATCTTTGGTGGATTACTATGGAAAATTCCTTACATTTCTTGAGATGGCTAGCCTTGATACTGAAATTTGTAGATGGAAGCAACATTTCAATGACATGCCTACAAAAGACAAGCCAAAGACAGCAAACCATGCCTTTGTTCAATGCTTCGTAAGATTCTATCCAGCAATCAACAAAATTCTTACCATCTTCCTGACTGCAGTGTTTCTTTCGAGAGATCATTTTCAGGTCTTTGACGACTTAACCTTTGAACACGAGCATTAATGTCACAAGATAGGCTGAGTGGCTTAGCAATGCTCATGATTCACAGGGGGAGTGAATTTATTCCTTCTCCTCATGAAGTTTATGAAAAGAAAGCTAACTGGAGAGTAATGAATGAATGAATGACTGTGTATGTACATTTTGGGCTGAACTCAGTGGTCGCATTGACATTTTTAGGAAGTTCTACTCTGTAGCTAAATTTAGGTTGCGTTCAGCGTTCAGTTGATTTTGGAAATCTGGTAGTTAGATTAGTGACTGATTTGTAATGAGGTTATGCTTAATTTTTGTTTTGTTTGTACAATTCAAATGGGAAAAGGGATTATTGTCGTTTCTGAAATAGTATTCATTAAATAAGCAAGGCCAATAGAACAGTTGGCTATAGGACATTTGGATGAAACCTACAAAACCAAACTATGTGAATAGCCATTCTATGACTGGATACTTCTAACACGTCTTTTGATTCACATGCTTTCTGCCAAACGTCTAGCCTAATTGAAGAATATATTTAACCCCATTACTTTTTGGACCCTTGTACTACCGGGGGGGGGGCACATTGTGCCCGACCCCTATAATTTTTGTTAGGAACGCGATAAAAGCTTGAAAATTGGTAGAACTATAGAGCTTTACTTGCTCTATCTATTGATGGTGTTTTTAAAACCATAATGGCTACCAATGACGTCACAGCGATGTCATAAGTCTGAAAAAACCATGATAACTACTTACAGGCATTTAGCTTGTAATTGAAGCTATCCTTATGGTTTTTTGCCTCTCAAATGGTCTATTTATGAACAAAAAGCATTTTCAAATCATAATTTATGAATTTATTTGACATTATTTTATATTTTATTATATTTTTACCATTTTTTCATAAATGTTAAAGTCCATGAATTTTACAATGAAGTAAAATAAGATAAAATAACTATTTTGATTGAAAAATTTTTTTCTATCTAAATAGTTATAGTTATAGTTATAGTTATAGTATTTTTTCTATCTAAATAGTTAAATTTCTATCTTATTTAGATTGAGTTTTTTCTAGTTTATCTCTATTTAGGAACGCCAAAAAAGGAATTTTTGATGAAAAAAGTAATTGTCTTTTATAGATTCGACGTCATAAACATTGATGACGTCATAGATTTTAAATGCTGCTTACGTCACCAAATACTAATAAATTATAAATCATTCAAAAGCCCTTGTCAAAACAAAGCCAATGTTGCTTCAAGCAAGTCTATATGTGTTACACCTGACCGCTTGTTGACAAAAGAGGTGTCAAGTGATCAGCAAAGGTGTGATAGTAACAAAAATAATATCTTTAGGTGCTCTGATAAAATTGAGGAAACGTCGAACAGGTTTTAGTAGATTATTAGGTCTTTCTGGGAGATACAGCATTTTAAATTCGTCGTAATAGGGTTAAACAACTAGTGACCATGTATTAATTCTGTTTATTTGCTTATAGATGGGTGTTTTCTGATGATCTAAAGAGGGGGGTCAACAACATTTTCCCCAAACTAGCGCCCCCCCCCCCCCCGCTGGAAATATCCTGTGTACGGCCATGGACAAGACAAGAATAAGTGTTTAAATCATAAGCAGTCCAGTTTCTTATTTCCTTCTCCTTGTAACAAAAGAAAGTTCACTTCTTATTGAGGAAAAATAGGGGAAATTGAGCTTTTAAACAGTGCTAAATTACCTTGTATTCTCTCCACTGATTTGCCCTCCTCAATTGCATCTTCTTCAATGTTTCCTTTATTCTCTGGATCGCACTTTGCGCATAATACTCCATCTTCATATCCTTCAACAACTAGTCTACCACACACAGGGAATGGATGGCATAGTTTACAAGCAGTACAGGAATGAGACCAGCATTCTTTCAAACAAATGCAACATAACCCTCCAGAACTATCGTCTGTCATGGCAAGCTTTCAGTAATAAGGGCAAACCTTGTTCACACGAAATGTGTGACTCCTGAATAAACTTTCATGTTAGGCTTATTTCATATCCACTACGACTACTTCTGTTTTAGGAAGTATTACATCATAGAATTGCACTAAATACCGTGAGATGCCGAATTACATAAACCTCCTACTCATGACCATAAAAGTTCCCAGTCTTGCTGAAAATATGCACCTGTGGTTTGATTCAGATTACATTTGAGTTATTGATTATCATATCCTTCTTCCTCATTCAGATTCTTTGCCGTTTTTGTCATTTGGAAATCAAAGCCACTCCCACTATTTTGAAATTAAGTCTTGAATGCTTTATTATCCTTACAAGTTTTAATGGCGTGACGATCCATGAGATGAATAGAATGATTACCTACTTAACCAAAAATAGGCTGCAAATATCATTTTATTTCCAAAAAAATTGACAGACGTAAGTCTTTATCCAGTCTCCCACGTTGATAGTGGGCCTCTATTGGAATGACCCAGACAAACAGAAGAAAGTAAAACAGAAGAAAGTGCATGCGATGCTGCTTTGCACTTTTGAAATGTTACGCCAACCATTTTTGGAATGCAGATTTTGATTTTTCGCCAAATTTTACGCCAACCATTCTTCGAGCGGGAAGGAATACCTCGGCGTTAAATAGATGAAGAGGCTGTATGCCACAGATCTATAGCGTAACATACGCCGATTCCACTATAGGAACTATGTAGACAAAAGTGAGACATTTGTCGTTTAGCGTTGTAGTCACTTTATTCCAAGTAAAACAGGGAAGTGTCTTTAGAGCTGTGTCCTCTCAAAAATGCAAAGGCTGTCAAACATGGTCAAACAGGCAAGATTATCCTATATTCAAAGAATGGACGGTGAATCACAAATGCAAAATGGATCATGATAAGTCATCAAGATCAATAAGGATCAGTGATGCCATGTTTCAATGATAAATAGAAAAGCATCGGCTCCACTATTCAGAGTACATAGGAGATTGAGATCTTTCTGCCTACCAGGAGATAGTGAGCTCAAAACAATATGGTGATGAAGTTTGCTACTTCATCATCCTGAGAAAAAAATGTATAGTAAATGTCCAAAAACGATTAAGGCTACCCCCCAATTAAAAAAAAAGTAGGACATTTTCGTCTTAGAACTTGAATTGGGTATCCAACACGAAAATTTTGATACCTGTGATTTTACCATTTTGCTCTCTGTTACCTAATACCAAATACCTAATAAATATCTCTTTGCATTTTTCATTTTAGGAATTTGGCTTCAATCCAAAAGAAAAGTTCCTGACTGATCCTTTCTTTACTCACAAAGTGACGTTCAAGCAAATGAAGAACTGAGAGAGGCATTGTGCAGACATGACCCATGTCAACCAAAGCAACAAGAGCTGGAAGGATTTCGAAAATCAGGTGATCCACCTCAGTCCTTTCAAGAGAATAGGTACTACAATTGTAGCAAGAACGATAAGAAGACTGCAAATAACAAACAAGACTGGCTAGTTTACTCCCCAAGGAGCTTTTGGTGCTTGGTATTCATTCCCGTTACACAACTTTCTACAAAGACAATCGAACCAAAACAGGTGTTTGCAACTGGAAAAAAGGTATTGAAAAGGCGAAAGAACATGAAGTAACTGAAGTACACCTGTACACCTGTCAGCAGCATTAAAATGCTCATATTTTGTGTGAGGTAAAAGTATAAAATCGTGCTTGGCTAAGAATTTGCTTCTCATAAATCAGAAAAGGAAGAGGAATATTGAGAATAATAGAAAGTCACTGTCAACATTGTATGGACATCACACTTTACCTTTGTCGTCAAAACGCTGCTTTAAGAGGCCAACACAAAGAAAGTACATCCAATAATAAAGGAAATTTTTTGGAGCTTTCGGAGTTATTAGCAAGGTACGATCTAAATTTTGCCCAAAATTTGAAGAACAGTTCCAAATACAGCAATTACAGATCACCAGCAGCCCAAAATGAAATGATATATAGCCTTGCTGAAATACTACAGCAAGAGATAAGAGGAGAGATCCAGACTGCCAATATTTTTGTGTTTTTAATTGACGACACTGCCCGAAACTGCAGATGTTTCCAAAATGGAGCAAGTGAGCTTCATATTTCGTTACGTATGTAACATATAAAGATGTAACATCAACAACAGGGAAGAGTCTATTTGATAACATTCAAAAGGTTTTATATGCTAATGATTTGAGAATGGATGACCTCCAGGGACTTGGAACCGATGGAGCTGCAAACATGCGGGGAGAATATAAAGGGTTTTGAAGCGCAAATTGCGGAAGTCAATCCTTTCACAAAGACTGTGCATTGGACATGTCATGCCCTAAACCTCATTCTTGTGCAGGCCTGCAAAGGCAGTGTTGAAATAAAATTGCTCTTTGCCACGCTTGAAGAATTGTATAACTTCATAGAGGCTAGTCCTAAGCGACACGATCATTTCAAGAAAGTGCAAGAAGAGCTTGAGATTGTACCTGTTGTTTCATTGAAATGGCATGCTTTCACATGATGGGAATCACATAGTAAGGTTCTTAAAGATGTGAAGGCCATATATCCAGCAATCGTGAGAATGCTCAAAGAGCTGATAAAAAAGGAAACTGTTGCAGATGTAGTATCAAAAGCGAATGGGCTGCTAACATTAATCAAAAGTTTTGATTCAGATTCCGCACAGGTTGAGTACGGACGTGTTTTGCTGCGCTTCATCCTGGAGTGAACTTAGCAGCGTAGCATGGCGTAGGGTTCGAAGATAATGGTTTCAAGTAATTGGTTGAGTTTTATGTTGTATGGAAAACAAATGAATGTGACATAGATGAGTAAGCAGTCTCTGTGTGAACCGTCAGGCAGAACAACGAGGGCACAAGCAGTGTTAAAGGCCTTCGTGATGGAGCATCGAAAAGAATTCAAAGAACTTATAAAGGAAGCATTGGCTCCTACTCAAAGTGAAATTGCTTGTTTACCAACGAGAGATGACCTCAAGGATTGCCTGCTAAAAGTTGAAGATGAAATAACGAGAAAGTTAAATGAGAAGTTTCAGACTCAAGAAGCAAGAATTAAAGAGTTGGAGGAACGTGTTGATGTGGAGTCAGTTGCTGTTTTGGAAGAGCGAATTGAATATATTTGGAAGAGAAAATTGAGGCTATGGAGAATCTGGAACGTCATATTGATGATGGTGAGCAATACAGTCGCTGCCAATGTTTGAGACTTAATAACATCGACTTACCTCAGCGAGGAGAAAATGAATCGTGCGTCGAAAAAGTTGAGAAAGTGCTTTGGGATCTCGACTGTGGAGTTGGTGACAAATCTGTTGATAATGCAGGACGTCGCAGTCAGCAAATGATAGTGCGTTTCAATTCCTTCAGAGATCGCACAAAGGTGTACAGAGCACGGAAAAAACTCTCGGGTGATTCTCATGTCAAAGTCGGTCTTGATCTTACTAAAAAACGCCTAGACATGGTGAAAAAGGCGCAGGATTTGGTCAAGAATCATGCAAAGTGTGAATTTGCGTTCGCTGACGTTGATTGTAATCTCTCTGTGAAACTGAAAGGTAGTAAAGGCTTTATCTTCTTCACTTCCATCGCTGATTTAATCGATAAACTAACGATAAACTTGATAATTTGTAATTACTTAAATTCTTCGCTTTAGGTCTATATTTAGGCCTAATTTTATGGCTTTGTTGTTGTTATTTGCAGTTTGGGTAAGGAGTACAATGCTATTATTTTTGCAGCCCCAAAGGATGTCATGATACGATTCCTATTGAATTAAATGCCCTCCATCTATTCTCTTGTCCAATAAAAGTCACAGAGGGATGCTATAAGATATTTTTCTAATTTATTCATTTATACGTCACGGGGAGTGCCACTTTTACGACCCAACCCTTGGTGAAAGAGTTCCTAAACATATCAAATATACTACAAGAGCATTCTGAGATGATTAGCTTGATGTTTTCAATGATATGTTACATGCAATACATTCTTTTTTATTTCTTGGGAAACCAATTTGTCGCAAAGAACAGAACCTGTAATCCATTGTACGTCAATACCCCCTGTTACGTTGCTTTACCACCCGATTTTATCTACCTTGTATATTGTGTTTTTTCATATAATATCAGTCTTATTTTGTAATCAGCAACGATTTCATGGCTGTTTACACATTTGAATTTGTATGTCTTATCTGTTTTGCATATCTAAGTTTTTCTTTTCCTTTAGTGATTTTAATGGTGGTTTCATTGTGATTTATAGTCCCATAAGATCAGCGAGAGGATTTCTGCACGATGATGCCGGTTGAAATAAATCAATGGCAAGCAACAATAGGTTGTTTCCTAGTGCTCATTCATAAGTCATCCCCCAAGACCAAGTACAACAATTGTAGGCTTACTAACAATTTTGTGCGATTTATTAAGGTATTTTGTTGTTGCTATGGTTTCGTTGCAATTTCAGTATTGCTCCTTCCTTTTGTACTGTTTACGCAAATTCTTGCATGGCACTGCAAAGAAAAACCCCTATATTTCTTCCCTTCTTTTGCCCAGGCACATTTTTCTGCAATATCATTACTGCATGTGGCCGATGAACTTCTTAAGCGTGTATTGCATGGTATCAAAATTCTTATCCGCCAAAAATATCTTAATTTCAGATGACGTCATTTCCAATTTGCTTTTTTTAACTTGGCCTGCATAGCCTACTATTTTCTACACCTGCAATGTGTTTTTAGGACCATTTTACTTAGCGGTAATGTTGAAACTAATCCTGGCGATGAAACTCTAAATTTTTGTTGTTGGAACCTTAACAGTATTGCTGCGCATGATTTTCTACGTGTGTCACTGATTGAGGCATACAACTCAGTTCTTAACTACGATTTAATTGGCATGGTCGAAACTCATCTTGATAGTACTGTCGGCGAAGAGGGCCTCGAACTAGACGGGTATTAATTTTTTAAAGCAAATAACCCCCGAAATGTTAAAAGAGGTGACGTCGGGCTTTACATTAAAGATTCTCTTCCTTCAAAAAACCGCACTGATATAGTGACCCTTCCCGAGTGTATTGTATGTGAAATTCAAATAGATAGGAAAAAATACTTTTTCGCAGTTGTTTACAGAATTCCAGGCCAAAGTATGATCGAATTCGATAACTTTACAGAAAACTTTGAATTGATGTTATCCAAAATGCAAGCTGAAAATCCATTTTCTGTTATTATCACTGGCGATTTCAACTGTCGATCCACCCAATGGTGGGAGAACGATATAGAAAACAATGAGGGAAAAGTGTTTGAGCCTCTAACTTCCGACCTGTGCCCACATCAGTTGATTTCTGAACCAACACATTTGGTAGGTATTTCTAAATCCTGTATTTGTTTGATTTTCACTGATCAGCCCAAACTTGTTATCGAATCTGGTGTTCATCCAACGTTACATGAACAGTGTCATCATCAAATAGTTTATGGGAAACTATCTGTTTCAAACGTTAAGTTACCTCCTTATAAGCGCAGAATCTGGTACTATGATAAAGCAGATTCCGTTGTCATTAGAAAAAGCATTGAAATGTTTCCCTGGCAACGGCACCTTGGCAACTTGACAAACCCCAACGAGCAAGTTGAATTACTTAATGAAGTTCTACTAAATATTTATTCTAATTTTATACCCAACAAAGTAAAGACAATTAGGCCCCACCAAGCCCCTTGGATAACGGATAAAGTCAAAAACTTTCTGAGGAATAAGAATCGAGCATATAGAAATTTCATAAGGGATGGTCAGCCTAGTGACAAGTTAGAAAGAATGCAAAATATGATTTTGGAAGGCTCTGAATTAATTGAGGATGCCAAATGCAATTACTTTCGGAGGGTAGGAAACACGTTAGCTGACCCTGGGACTTCAGGTAAAAAAATACTGGTTGCTAATTAACACTGTCTTAAACAAGGCTAAGATTCCAATAATACCCCCTCTTCTAGAAAATGGCTTATTTATTACTGACTTTGGTGAGAAAGCACAATTATTTAACGACTATTTCGTATTCCAATGTTCAACAATAGATACAAGTAGTACAATTCCACCCGATGTTAGCAACAGAGGCGTCAGTAAAATCATCGTTTGCTGAAAAGAGAAAGATGCAAAAGAAAAGGCAATTCGACAAAAGATCAAGCCATGAAATTTTGATCGGCCTAGCAGCACACTTCAAAAAAGATATCTACTTCTTATCTCTCGATATAATTGATCAGCAAATGAAAGAGTGATTTGGAAAAAACCGGGATGTGATGGCGGCATTCGATTGTGTATCATCGGAAGTTTTGCTAAACAGAACACAGAAGATCTTGCATTGCGGAACAGCGTACAACTGATTTGGCATTGATCTCATTTGAACGAAACAAAGCAATTGACAAAGAAATCGATGTCCTTGCATCAATTAGGAACAGGAGAGAGGATTTTATTTCCTAAATTATGTCTTTTTAGGTTAGTTTTCATATTACCTTAACTTGTACTTGTACTATTAGTACTTGTACTATTTCTTCAAGGTTGTTTTTCTGTAGTTCTAAATTATGTAGGATTCTAAGCCAGTTTGAGCCCTTAGAGAAGGCACAATCTCAACAGCTTCGTCATTGCTTGCGAGCCTGCTAGGAGTGGGGGCATGGGGGGGCCAGAATTTGCTCTAGACCCCCAAATGGCAGAAATTTTTTTGACGTTTTCCCTTAACTGTCGGCACTTTATTTTTTTCCTCAGACTAAAATAACTTAACTTGTACTTGGTAAACATGGGTGTATCTTATTTCGTTAATTTTCTTGGTTAGTACTTGTACTATTTCTTCAAGGTTGTTTTTCTGTAGTTCTAAATTATGTAGGATTCTAAGCCAGTTTGAGCCCTTAGAGAAGGCACAATCTCAACAGCTTCGTCATTGCTTGCGAGCCTGCTAGGAGTGGGGGCATGGGGGGGGCCTGAATTTGCACTAGACCCCCAAATGGCAGAAATATTTTTTGACGTTTTCCCTTAACTGTCGGCACTTTATTTTTTTCCTCAGACTAAAATAACTTTTAGCAACTAGGAGTGTTATTAGAACGACTAACATTAATACAAAAAGGAAGAGAGGTAAAAAACTGTATAAGGGTAATTCTAGGTCAATTCAAATGGAGCGTGTAACCCACCCCTTCAGATTTAGCTGATTTTCACAATGTGTTGAAACTATTAAGAACATAGCACATATGAAATTTCAGCTTCCTATCTCAACCCGTCTTCTGTTTGCGGCCCGTCATATATTTCAGGATTTTAGGGCCTGGCCCGCCCAAAGTTTGGCTTCGCAAAATTCAACCACCTTGAAATCCGCATAAAACCCATATATTACATCATATTTTTTTTTTTTTTTATATATCAAATAAAATTACTTGAATCAAATACAACTACTGTGCCACTCATTGCAGGAAAGGACACAAAGTCAGCGAGTCCCCACAATGAGTGACACTTACAATTATCTAAGAAATAACCCAAAAGAAAATAACACAAAACCTTACAAGACAAATACAAGATAAAAAGAAAAGCCTGGCCGCTGTGCAGAACAGAGGCTATCTGATCAAGTAGCCGACCAGCCGCCAGTCCAACACTCTAGGTAAGACAGGCAAGCAGGCAGGCCACTCTGCAAACTACCCCTTTTATTCGAAACGTTTGGAATTTTCAATATATTGGATGGTGGCTTCTATTATCATTCTATTATCTATGACTGAAAGGGAAGGGCTACCATACAACATTAGATGACATAGTCTTTGGGATCTAGATTCAATGCGTCTTCGTTCAATATCTCAGAGAGCTGACCGAGGAGGTCCTGACGCAATTCATTAAAAAGTGGGCAGTGCAGGAGGAAGTGTTCATTATCCTCTTTGGCCGTTCCACAATTACAAAATGGGTTAAGGCAATCAAAATTATGTCGAAATTTGTGTTCGTTAAGGGGGCTAAATTCGAGACGACATTTGGTCAATAATCGGATTCCCTTCAAATTAGCAATACCATAAATAGGATTTCCCTTTGGTCTTACATACCCAAGTAACAAACGTTTAAATTCTGTGATCGTTGAAGAATTTTTTAGTTCTTCATTAAGAGAGTCCCATTCAAATAATGTATTATAAAAATATGTGTTTGAAAAGCGCGTGGTTCTAGCTGCACTGTGAGCATATGTGCGGGAATGTCTTAAATTGTATAGGGGAGGCCTGACGGGTGGTATCTCATCAAACAGGTAGAGTGGAGATTGAAACTTTCTTAGTTTAAAAAAATGACACAGCCTTCTGAACCATCTCCTGTCATACAAAGTTTCCCACCCAAGTTCTTTATAAAGTTTGTCTCTACTTGTACCTTTCCAAGCACCGGTAGCAGCTAAGGCAGCAGCATACTGGATTTGTTCAAGCTTATTCGTGAAGTCGAGGTGCATACTAGGATCATATTTGTGGTAAATGATGTCACCATAATCAAGATGAGGCCTAACATATAGTTTATAGAGTTGGATTAGAACATCTCTGGAAACATATCTAGAAAGATGCTTCATCATCCCAATGCCACGCCTTGCTTTGGTAATTGCTTCTCTTATGTGACTTTTAAAGTCTAATTTTGAGTCTAATACCATACCAAGATGTTTGTGCTCCAAAGATTGAGTAATTACATCATCACCCAACTTTAAAGGAGGGTGATCAGGCTTGACTCTTTTAGTAGAGAATATCACTTCTTCGGTCTTGTCTACATTGAACTGCATTTTCCATTGCCACGCCCAGAGCTTTATTTTTTCAAGATCACGGTTTAGTTTAAAAGCAGTGTTAGCAACATCGTTTACAATCGAAAACAAAGATGTGTCATCGGCAAAAAGTCGCACGTCACAGCTCACATTTTCTACAAGGTCGTTGATGTATATTAAGAAAAAAAGAGGACCTAATACTGAGCCTTGAGGAACACTAGCTGAAACAGTTAACCAATCAGAACATTTTCCGTTTAATACGACACGTTGTTTGCGGTTATGCAAAAAATCTTTTAACAAAGTAAGAAGATCACCAGATATGCCGTTACATTGCAGTTTGTAGATAAGCCCTTCATGCCAAACCCTGTCGAAAGCCTTGGACAAATCTAGGAACACAGCTCTGGTCTCTTTACTTGGTACTTCATCAAAACCTTTGAAAATTTGGTGCGTTATTGAAATTAGCTGGTTAATAGTAGAGTCGCCAGGTCGAGAGCCAGATTGCTTGTCGGTTAATAGTCCATTTATGGAGAGGTGGTCGTAAATTTAATCAAATATTATTTTTTCGAAAATTTTACTAAATATTGGAAGAAGAGAAATGGGCCTATAATTATTTTTGCATTGTCTATTGCTTTTCTTGTGAATTGGAACTATATTTGCCTTTTTCCAGATGGATGGGTAGACACCGGTTTCAAGACACTTTTTAAATATGATGCACAAAGGAGAAACAATAGAGTTATCGCACATCTTTATCATGGAAATAGATATTGCGTCACAACCATGAGCTTTTTTGGTGTCAAGGGATCTAATCAATTTCAATACCTTTCCAGGGTCAATGCTAACATTTGTTAGAGAAGAGTTTCCCCTTGGTGAGAGACTAGGTAGAGTGCTTCTGGTGCTAGTTTCGGAACACTGAGAGACAAAAAATTCATTAAAGATAGTGGCCTTATGTTCAAAGTTTGTGACTAGCAAACCATCCTCAATCAGCGGTGGGATATTAACTATATTCTTTTTATTTATCAATCGATTCAAAGTTGCCCAGTATGTCTTAGATCCTTGGTTTGGATCAGCTAATTTACGGCCTAAATTCCGAAAATATTCATCTTTTGCTTCAATGATCATTTTTGATGCCTCATGACGAGCCTCCTTAACAAGGGCCCAGTCTTCCTGTTTGCGACCACGGTCTAAAAAATTTCTGTAAACCCTATGCTTGCGTTTGATTGCTGTTTTAATGCCTTGATTTATCCAGGCTGGGTCTTTGTCATTGATTTTTAAGACTTTATTAGGAATAAGATTCAAGAATAAAGAATAAAGTGTGTTGGTGAAAACTTCTGCCATCATTTCTGCATCGAAGGCAGAGAGTCTGGTGTTCCAATCTATATCTTCAATTTGTCTACAAATTTCCTGAAAATCTGCCTTATCGTAATCCCACACAAGTCGTTTATAGGTAGGGGGAGAGGGTATACTAATATTCAATTTGCCAAAGATAACCTGGTGCTGACAATGTTCATCTAGAGAAGGGTGTACCCCAGAGTTGACAAAAAGATTTGGTTGGTCTGTGATTATAAGATCGATACATGACATACTATTACAACGAATGTTTGTTGGTTCCTCTATTAACTGATACAGGTTGTTGGTTTCAATAAGCTCATCTAGGGCCGTCCCTTCATCACTCTCTATATCTAAATCCCACCATTGTGATGATCGACAATTGAAGTCGCCTGTTAAAACAATAGCATGAGGTGTTTCATTTCGAATTAGATCGAGCATCATTTGAAGCGAATCGATGTATGTTTCGAACTGATCACTACTTTGCGAGGGGCTACGATAATTAGCAACAAAAAACAGTTTTTTCCTAGCGAATGTCATTTCGATAACTACTGTCTCTTGCAAAGTTTCAAGGTCTGCTCGCCGCTTGACGGCAAGTCCTTCACGTACATATACACAAACTCCTCCAACCTTAGTATTACTAGGATGATCGCTACGAAAGATATCATTGCCAAAGCCCTCGATGAAAATATCTGAATCATTAATAGACTTATCCAACATTGACTCCGAAAAGGCCATGATATCAAAATGATGTAACGTGTTATAAGCTTCAATCAATGGGATTTTTATACGACCCCTTGCACAAATGCTATTTAAATTCCAATGAAGGAACTTTAAGCTTTTGTCAATGTTTGGGCCTGGATTTACTTCGACATCCCCAGAGCGTAGTAAAATATCATCTACTAGACCATCGACTCCAGAATAGATAATATCTACATGCCTACTAACAAACAGAACATATAAAACATGTATCAGGACATAGTGGGCTTTTCTAAGTATTTTATACCGCGAAGTAAACAAAGTAATAACTTGGGACAGCATATTCAGGACAAAAGGTGTAGCAGGAAAATGCATGTCAACACCGAAAAACTCAAAACCATTGGCAAGGAAAAAACAACTTGAGGATAAAAGAGGGAAAGCAGGGATATACAGGATTGCAACCAATGTGAATAGGTACAAGTAGATACAAGCGTGCAATAACAATAAAGGAGTACGGAAAATCGCGATTGGCCTATAAACTTTTGAAAGAAAGATTAAGATACATTTTGCTATTCCTGCACGCCACTCTTCAATTCCTACAGGCATTGAATCAATTCAGTCCCACCCCGGCCACTCTCCGCCGAACGAATTGAGCCAAGTCTAAATCTCCCATGAGAACAAATCATTACTTTAAAAACACAGCGACCCAGGCGGATAAAACAATGCACGTACATATAATAACAAAGGAAAACAATTAAAACAAGAAAAATTAATTGAACGCCCTGGAAAATGCAAAGCATTCCACAAAAACGGAGAGTCAACAAGCCATGGCGCGTATTTTGATGAAGTGTTGCTGCTAATTTAAAAAATTAATTTTAAGAATCTTTAATGCAGCAGGAGTGCTGCTTTTAGAAACTTGGCAGTTGACTTGGGAACTGTCTGTTAGAAAATAGCTATCACTCGATTAATACAACGCCCCCAAATTTGAGATTGAAATGCTCACTACACCACACCCATTACCCATGAAAAAAAAATGAAAATACCTACAAAACAGCAAATTACGCCAGATCGTCAAGGAGCTTAAAGAACTCGAGTTTTGTATTGAAGAATTTCAGGTCTCCCTTAACAGTCTTTAATCCCAATCTGCAGTTCACATCTACGAAAACAGCTTCAACACCCGCGTTCTCGGCAACAAGGAGTTTAGATTGGCTTAATAATTTTGCTCTTCTTTGCGTAAGATCCAAACGGATCGATTTACCAGATAGCTTTTTCCTTCCTCGATACACGGTTGTGCGTTTATCCAAAGAGTGAAATTTCACGATGATTGCCTGGTGATTAATACCTCCTTCGTTGTACTTTTTACCGATACGATGTGCCCTATCTATATCTTTATCTTCGATTTCAACTTCCATTTCTCGACAGATCTCTACCACTTTTGCTTTACAATTCTCGCGAGCAGAGGACGGGGTTTCGAGAGGTACTCCAAATATGCGGAGGCACGTCCTCCTACTATATTGCTCCATATGATCAAGTTGAATACCTTCAGCCATGAAAGCGTTATCATATTCCTTGAATTTTTCTTGCATATTACTCTCACAACGCCCAAGTTGCTCCTCGAGATTCTTCATGTGGGCCTCGTGTACCTCTGCTTTGGCTTCCAATGCTGAGATTTTACACGCGAGTGGTTTCGTCGCTTTTTCCAATTCCAAGTTAAAAGAATCTTGTAACTCATTTTTCAGTTTATTTATCAGGTCTTCCATAAACGAAACATTAACAAGGGTAGAAGTAGCAGCTTTAACAGCATCCTGTACAGTATCTCGGACAATTTTAAATACTGTGTCGGGATCCATTTCACAACTGAAAGTGTGCAAACAGCGTGCTGGGCTAGGCCAAGTGCAAGCGAAAGAAAAGTCTCGAGTTTTTAAATACTGCAGGTTCAGGACCTCAAACCAAATTTACTCATAAAATATTGTTCCCAATAGCAGCTAGTTATGCTAGCATTTTAGTTAAGCAGTTAACAGCTATGAAACATAAATAAGAGCGCCAGTTGTTCGCTTCTTCAGAGGCTGCTCAAAGCATGACCGCCCGCCATGACATCCAAAGGCGAAGTCATTACATCATATTGGCTTGAAATTTGGTGTACTATACCTTTAGGCTATGGAGAGTCTGAAAATCACACTAAGATGGTATGAAATTGCAGGGTATACCTGCTTTCAGGCAATTAAATGTCTACATGGTTTCAACAAGTTTTGCAACTGCTCATCTTTATGTCAAAAATTTTTAATGTCTCCGACCAGATACAGAAGCTCACCATACACCATGTGAAAGACCTTGCTTTAAAGTACTCAAAAACACCGTTAAACCCAATTGCCTTTCTAGGAGACAAAAAATATGACCTTTTGAAAAATATCAAAATTTCACCAAATTTTTGATGTAGGAAAAAAAGAAGTTTGTAAAAAAATGTTCTGAAACCAAAATAATTAACAATCAAATAATTTAGAATGAATTTTTGAAGCAATTTACCCATTTTCTCAAGTAAGTCTAAGAAATTCTGAGTACATTCATATTCTAACTGCTTTATAGCTTAGAATTATAAGAAACTATAGATATAAATAAAATGCTAGGATTTGAGAAGTATGTCATTTCTTCCTTCAGTATCCGAAATAGATTTCCTTTTATATTTTCTTCCTATATTCAAGCAAACTGATAGCAGTTCAAGGTTACAGATAAGCTCTTAATTCATGTCAGAAACATAATTTCCTTAGTTGGTATTAAGTCAATCAACAAAATCTTTGGTTTAAAAGCTTAACAATATAGAGTTGCTTATAAAAAAATTGCAAATGAAAAGGTTCTTATTTTGAAAATGATTTCAAATATTAGTTACTGCTTCTAACACCTCTATTTACTCCCCTGATTCAATGAAAATGGTACAATACAGATTTTGACACCTCTTTTCAAGAATAATCAATAAGCATGCATATTTCCTGTGCATTATGATGTGTGTAAAGAAATGGGTGCTACTTTTAATGATTTCCTCTTCAATGGAAAAGCTAATGAGTGATAAAAAAAGCAGATCAAGTTAAATGTTTAGTTACTCATATGAAAATCTTCTATGCCAAATACCGTTCAACTGTCGAATAAAGAATTCCCTTTGTTTGCTAAATTTCTAGGGCCGCAAGCCATCCAGAGCAGGGCTAATTGTTTTGAAATCTTAAAAACAGGCCCTAAACAATACGTCAGCAGGCAGGAAGCACTGTTTTTGAATGGTTCACACTGTGCTTTAAGTCAGTGGTAAAATCGACTGACTGGCCTGTATATTACCCGGGTACTTTTAGACATAAAGATTGATATCTGTTTTGTTATGATTTGACCGTGATTTCATTGTGCGCATAATCCCAGGCCACGGAATTCGCAGTCCATATTTTAGCCTCACGTGTATGACAATAGGAAGCACCCATGCGTGACTCAGCAGTCAACAAGCTTTCGATGATGGTGCTTATTTCATTTTTTTATTTAAAAAAACTCAAGCAAATTCAAATACAAACAAGAAATAGTTTGACAAGAAGTTTAGGATTTCAACCTTCCTTGTTTCTTAAAATAGGTACCCGCTCAAGTTTAAGTGGTTGGCACTTACTTTTGTGTGGGTGCTTATTCAAGGGGGGCACTTATTCGAGGATTTACGGTACTTTTGGATATTTTATAACATTACGTTTAAGACCTGTCCCCACCCATATTTATGATATACCCAAGCCCTACCCCTCTAAGAAGTGGGATGGTTCCATTGTTCTATTTGATTTAATAGCCCAGCTATTTGCTACAAAGAAGTTGATGGAATATTACATGCAAGAAAGTGTGCTCCCATTCACGCTGCACACTTTAGTCTTATCTAAAACTTATTTTACACTCAGCAAAAGTGATAAACCAACCAGAAGCAAACCACTAAAACCCTAAACCCTTACATCCATCATCATCATCATCATCATTAATTTATTTAAAGTAGGCTAAGAGATACTAAAATAGCCAAATTACGGCTAGTTAAGGCCTAATGTGTTACAAAAATTTTAAAATAATATTATTTACAATTTATATCTACAGGTTAAAAAACAAAGAAGAGAAATCTACTCTGTTAAGAATCCAACTTGCGGAATATATGTCTTGCAGAGCCTGCAGTTGCATTTGTCACCTTTCCAGTACTTAATGCGTTTTTTGAAAATATTCAAGCTCCTAGATTGTTTTATTGTTTTATTACAGCTGCCACAGTTTATTTCAAAGGTAGGCTATGGTCTCAATTCCAAATGACGTAGTCCGCACTTTTGGAATTTGAGCATCACTGCCATTCCTTAGACTGTAGCTGATTTTTCGCTCCCCAAAAATATCCTTCATGAAAGGTGGATTTAAATCGTTTTTGGTTTAATACAATTCAATCATTAACAACTGCAGGTTTCTCACATGAATTGGTACCGTCTTAGTTTGTTCCAAGAGGGAGCAAAAATCACTTTTGTGATCTTCATATGCTAACCGCAGAGTCCTTTCTTGGACTCGACCTATTCTTTGATCCAAATTTCTGTCGTAAAACATCCAAACGACTGGGCAATAACTGAATTGAGATGATACAAAAGCCCTCATTAACGTTTGCAGTTTTTCAGGGTCCATATAGACTGAAACTCTGGCAAGATTATGTAGTTTTTGACCAGCCTTTTTACAGAGATTTTTTACGTGCTGTTTAAAAGAAAGTGACTGGTCGAAGGTTATGCCAAGAAGATTTTCTTCGGTGTTCTCTTTTATACAGGCCTCACCTATTTTAATTGAGATTCCGTCATTTCCCTTTTCACCAAAAATCATTAGATGGCATTTGTCTTCATTTAGTTTCATAGAATTGTTTGGAAACCGTTCAGTTATTTTAGGGCATCATTTTCTAAATGTGTGACGACAGTCTCGATATTTTGACCACAAGCATATAAGGTTGTGTCGTCAGCATAATTACAAATTTCAGTCTCCTCTAGGAACATAAAAAGGTCATTCAGATATATGTTGAACGAAAGGGGCCCAGGACAGAGCCCTGCGGTACTCCTTGGACGGTCTCTGTCCATGTGCTGAATGAACAATTAACCCTCACCCTCTGCATCCTATCAGTAAGATAGCTATGAATAAACAGCAATGCAGATCTATTAAATCCATATGCATTTAATTTTGCAATCAGTAGTCCGTGATTTAGACAGTCGAAGGCTTTTGAAAGGTCTGTCAAAACAGCCCCTGCAACATCCCCATTGCTTTTTTGCACGTTTCCACCAGACGCAGTAATGCATGCTACGTGCCATAGCCTTCTCGAAACCCACAAAGGAATGGGGACAGGAAGCTTTGGGCGAAGGTTAGCATTTGATCCTGTACCAACCTTTCATAGATTTTTGAAACTGAGGGCAAGACTGTAATGGGTCGGTAGTTCTTCTTCGAAAAAGCATCCCCTTTTTGAAGATTGAACTTATATACTCCGCTTTCAATTCTTTGGGAAAAACACCTATAGCTAACGCAGAGTTGAACAAGTTTTGAATAGCAAAGGAAAATATATCAGGATTTTCCTTTAGAATCCTAGCAGGTATGCAATTAGTAGGAGATGCCTTACTTACATTAAGTTTTTTGATTTGGGCAGTAACATTTTCAACAGTAACCTCTCCGAATTCAAACAAATCAGAAAACGTAATTTTCTCTTTTATTTTGTGGATACTTGGGTGTGGTTCGAATTTCCGGATAACTTTGTCAATTGGGTCTAAAATGTCGTTTATAGGAAGCATTAATGCTTCGTTGACAGAGATCCCTAGACTTTCCGTAATATTTGCAAAAAGGGGTTAAAAAATATCTGCAATTTCGGAGTCTTTTCTAACCATTTTTCCATCTTCAACTAAAGTGATTGCTGATTTTACTTGCACTTTGTCTGAAAAAAGTGGTTTAACAGTTTTCCAAAACTTATGATTATCAGTGAGGTTGTCGAGATCAATGTTCCTATAATAATCAAATTTGGCCCTACGTAATAATTTAACACATTTGTTCCTTTGCTTCTTAAAAGCTTTCAGGTTTTCCTCAGTTCTATTTTTGTTGCACTTTTTACGAAGCCTTATCCTGTGCATGTGTTCTTTTCGCAAAGCTTTGGTCATGAAAGGCCCGTCGTTAGCACGAATGGATTTTTTCTTAACAGGAGCCTGTTCATTCAGCACACCCATAATTACAGCCTCAAAAACACCATAGTCTCCATTCTCGATTATCTCTGGAGAAAGCGTATTCTAGAGATGAGTTCTGAAGTCTTCGGTGTTAAAGCCGCTGTAGTCTCTATAGGTGATTAACTTAGGACCCCTTTTGACATATCCACCTTTCAAAACAGTAACAACCATGGCGTGGAAGTCCGATAGCCCGTTTCTTTCCCTGTTCGTAAGAATTAAATCAATACATCTGGGGCTGTCGGACTTAAAGCAAGTTGGGCTCTTAACAAAATTATTCATATTGTAATTGTCGACGAAATTAATGATGATATCCCCGTCCATTTCACAGTTGAAGTCTCCTATTAAAATGAGACTCTCGTAATAAGGGCAATAATGATCCAGTAACTTGCCAATTTCGTTAAAGAAATATTGTTGTGGCTGCGAGGGAGGGCAATAGATGGCAACTAGAAGCCATTTTTGTTTCTTGAGATTGATCTCTATCACTCCACATTCTATATCGTTTGGAGTTTTAAACTGAGTAGACCGGTGCCCGCTCCTTGTAGTGCAGCGGATAACACAATGCACCGTGCAAATTGTGATAAAAGCATGAAATTTGGTAGAAATAGACATTTTGCCACGCTGAAAAAGATGAGAGTTGGACCCATTCTGAAAATTGCCTCTATCCCCTATTTTTAGACGGGGGTTCTCATGCCCAGTCCCCTTAAGAAGATACAACGTTTGTCTATCGCCTAGAAACACATATTAACACGAAATTTTGTAGATATAGACAATTTCATGTACTGGACAAGATTAAGATTTGAAAAATTCTCAAACATGCCCTGATATCTATTTTTAGACGGGGGTACTAGTGTCCAGTCCCCCTTTACGGATTTTTTTACTCTTTCATGATTTTCAATCTTTCAACTATAGCAGATCATGGAAATCCTTTTGAAGAAGAATCTGATGATCTATTCTCATTGCATACCAAAGTTTCTGTTGACAAGAACTTAGTTTCTAAACTTCAAGCAGTAATGGAGCAAGGCCATACACAATTTTCAAACTTTGTTCAAAGTTGATTCATTTACAAGAGCATTGATTTAGAGGATAAGATACCAAGAAACAAGAACAAAATTTTCACAACTCAAGTCACAAAGAAGATTACTAATGGTGAATTGAAATTAGTAGAAGCAAGGCAAGAGATTTAGCTCTTCTCTCGATTGTACATTGCCTGCCAAACCCGTGACAGCGACCTCAATGAATTTTTCAGCCACGAAAACCATGCCTATCCACCAAGCCTGTCGCTTGGTGGCGAAATAAGAAAGGGAACCAAAAGTGACCTGTTAACCTGCTTTGCATCAACGTCTGAGCCAGTGCACAAGATTCCATCAGCGACAGCGACAATCCTTGATGGTGCAGCTATCGTTCACATTGTAAAACCAAATGGGTGCAAAACTTTTGCAGAGTATGCCAATCAAAGATTTGTCCCATTCATCATGGGGATGTTTGGTGGCAGTATCAGACGTGTGGATCTCATATGGGATACATACAAAAAGGATAGCCTTAAGGCTGCAGAGAGAAGACGTGGATCTGGTGAGCGAAGGAAAGTCACAGATGATACTCCAATGCCACGGAATTGGATTTCATTTTTGCGAGTAGATGAAAACAAAGTGGAGCTGTTTGCTTTCCTTGGAAAGCATCTACTGCAGCACGCGGATATGGAATTGTCTTCAGGAAAGGTTGTTGTCACCACCAATGACACTGTAAATTGTTTTCCACCCCAAATGCCAGCAGAAGTGTCTCCCATCTCACCATGAACGCATGAAGAAGCAGACACCCGCTGCATTCTTCATGTGTTGAGTTCTGTGCAAGAAGTTCACACACAAGTTGTTGTCTGAACCGTTGACACGGATATAGTTGTGCTCGCAACATCAGTTGCTTCGAGATTACGCAACTATGGAATGGAAGAGTTGTGGATAAGCTTTGGGACCGGAAAGCATTTTCGATATATTCCAATCCACGAGCTGGCACGCGGTCTTGGCGATGATAAATCAGCGGTCATGCCTCTCTTTCATGCCATGACCGGCTGTGACACTGTGTCTTTTTTTGCCAACATTGGGAAAAAAACTGCCTGGCAGAGATGGAATTCTTTTCCAGAGATGACGGAAGCATTGTTGACGATGCAAGTTGCTGATGAATTAGAACCAGAAGCTTTACCAGAATTTGCTTGCCAAACGATAGAGAAATTCGTGGTTTCTCTCTACGATAAAAGCATTGCAATCCAAGAAGAAGCAGCATCAGTCAACGCATCTAGAAAAAATTTGTTTGCAAGGAAAGACAGGGCAGTTGATCACATCCCTCTTAGTTTCGGAGCCTTCACGATGCATTTAAAGAGAAGTATCTATCAAGGAAAGCTAATCTGGGGAAGATTGCTGGAGCCTGCTCCTGAGACTCCAAATCCTGAACTGTGGGGCTGGAAAAGAGATACGGAAGGATGTTACGTTCCTGTCTGGTCATATTTGCAAGAGGCCTCGAAGTCCTGTTCGGAGCTAATTTCTTGCTCTTACAAGAAAGGATGCAGAGGAAATTGCAAATGTCAATCTGCCAGGCTTGTATGCACAGAACTTTGCAAGTGCACCGGGAAATGCAAAGAAGACTGAGAACGTAGAAAACTGCTTACATGTTCTGCTGTAGTTCTTTCAGTTGGTTCGAGGTTGAATATATGAACATCTTGATCTATATCTTACCTCCTTTACTGCATACATCTTTTAAGGTCACTAATTTGTCTCATTCTACCAAATATGTCAAAGAGTTATCCGCAAAGGAGACTAATAATCGGATTCAGAAAATTCCAGAATTTTTTGCAACTTACACCCATTTCAAGGTATTAAACTGTCTGTGTCTACTAAATTTCTTGCTGGTATCTTTTACTCTTATCTAGTATCTTTTACTCTTATCTAGTATTTTTTCCCGTATGATCAAAAAGAGCAGCATACGTAAAGAGGACTGGGCACTAGCACTACTGCTTAAACGTAGCACTGGGTTCAGTTAGAGCCCAGAGTTCTGAATTGTATAAAAATATACTGGCAGAATAGGTGTTGAATGTTCTGATTTTCAGTTCTGCGCTTATTCTCTTTGATTTATATGTTTGGTATTTTGAATCAGAGGAAAAATAATGGTGTCACGCTACGCGCACTCTCAGGCCTGCGCACTGTCATGCGCAGTCCAAATTAAGTCTGACATAGAATCTGCGCGGATGGCACTAATTGTTTATGAAGACTTCCGTATGACCCGCATCTGAGTTGGTAATACGTTTATCAAATGAGCTCTCCGTTGATAATATCACGAATGAAGAGATGGATCAATGTGATTTTGGGACTACATTTGGCGAAGAATGCCATAAAATGTCTTTTGTTAGGAAAGCAGGTTTGAAAAATTTATCAGAATTTTCACGGAAAGAACGAATCATACTTCTCTGGAGGCGTGGAATGAGGGAGCTTGATGACAAGCAATGTAGCGAATTAGAGATCTGTTTTCATCATGAAGCTCAGTTGGGGTCAATCTTCGAGAAGAAATATACCAAGTGCTCCAACTTGTTCAAAGTCCATAAGGGAGTGAGTATCAAAGGTGGTCTGTATCCCTTGTTCGCAACTTTGTAGAAAGTGTTTTGAGAGAGCAAAATCAGCCGATGAACATGAAGATATGGAAGAGGTATCAGAACCGCTGAACTCAACAGCAATCGAACTTGATACATCTGAAGTCAAATCAAAGATGTCCAAAGATAAATCAACATCAAGCATCCATGAAAGTTTAGGGGCGATAGGAGTTCAAAACTCACAGCATGCCAAAACATCCCAGATTGTCCTATGCCAGCCAGAAGCTTGATAGAAGTATCAGCTCTTTTAAGGAAACTTTCTCAGCAGCTATAGGCGTCAAACAAAGTGATATTCCTACTGAACAAAGCAGTCTAACAAAAGAATCCGTCTTTGAGCTCAGAAAGAAAGCAAATGATCTGAACAAATTAACAGAGCAGATGAAAGCAAAATTAAGTATTCAAACCATCACTCACAGAGGAAAAGTCCAGATCCTAACATTAACCCAGGAATCTTGGACTATTGCATTTGCCTTCAATTATTTTGGGGTTTCAGTGTATGCAGTCAGTTAAGCTCGTGAATTAAAGACCTCTCGTGGCATCCTTGCTATGCCAAACAAGAAATTTCAATTTCAATTTCATGTATAAATTCAAGCTTTTAATTACAGGGTTTAGCAACAATAAAAAATGGAATTTAGTATAAGCTTTGGACACTTGAAAAGAACTCAAAAGAGCTATCGAGCCAAGTGCCCTTATGTTTAGCTACATGCCAATATAAAAATTTAAGTTACATGAATTGAATATTGCAAACAGTAAACAGTAACAGAACAGCAATGAAAAAAATTAAAGTAAATTAAAATAAAGAATAAAAAATAAGATTAAAAAAAAATAAGAATAAAAGCCAAAATACTACATTATAGCAAATAGCAACATCTCAATAACAATAATTATGGTATGAGGAAATTGAAGTCTTTCGTCTAGGAATCGTTTTCAAGGAGCCATAATTTAAGAAACTTTTTGAAAGTAAATTTTGATTTGCAAAGCCTAATTACTTTTGGAATGTTATTCCAAATTTTAACTCCATTGTTAATCACACTATTCTGCATTGGATTTGTTTTTATAGCAGGTTGAGAGAAAGAACCAGAGGTTGCTTGCCTGGTTCTTATGGAGTATTTAGTATTTGTCAATTGAAACAAATCACAAAAATGCTTTTCCAAATTGTTACTATTTATATCAAACATAAATTTAGCACATTCATTTTTGTAACTGTCTTCAAGACATAACAATTTCAGTTTATTGAAGAGAGGTTGACTGTGAGCTCTTGGTGATTGGAAAGTAATCAAACGTACAGCACGTTTCATGCTTTTCTTTAAAGGGTCTAAAATACTTTTATATGTTCCTCCCCAATTTATTATACCATAATTAATGTGTGGTTGAATAAAAGCGTTGTAAATGTTAATTAGAACATCATTGCCAACAAAGTGTCTCAAACAAGCTAATATTCCCACACCCTTTGATATTTTCAAATTAGTTTGTTGAACATGGGTTTTCCAATTTAGTTTATTATCTATTAAAACACCAAGATATTTCACGCTCTGTGTTTCATCTAATTTTTCATTGTTGATATGGATTACAACTTCTTCGTTTATTCTTTTGTTTTTTGGGGAAAATATTAAATAATTTGATTTTTTGTATTTAAAGAGAGTTTATTAGCAATTAACCAGTCAGAAATGTTAGTCGATTCTGCATTGACATTTGATTCTAAAGTGTCTATATTATCATGTGACATAAAAAGACTTGTATCGTCGGCAAAAAGGTGAAAGTCAAATTTTTTGGAAGAATTAGGTATATCATTTATGTATAAAAGAAATAGTAAAGGGCCAAGAACACTACCTTGAGGTACACCATAGGAAATATTAAGACTTTCTGAGAGCTCACCACCAATAAAGACACTTTGTTTTCTACCTTTCAAATATGAACGAAACCATTCCAGTGCAACACCCCTTATACCATAATACTCCAATTTATGCAAAAGAATTTCATGGTCGACTGTGTCAAATGCTTTTGCAAAATCGAGAAAAATTACAACAGGTAAATTGCTTGTGTTCAATTGCATTTATCAACTTTGTTGTAACATCAAGTATTGCAAGGGTAGTGGATTTATTCTTTTGGAAACCAAATTGATGTTTAAAAAGAATTGATGTTTAGAAAGAAGGGAATCATCTTGAAGAAAGAACTGTTCAAAAGGTGATTGCTTTTTTGAAGATGATCGACACTCTAGACTGATGCCTGGGAAAAAGGATTTCATCAGCATCAAGAGAAACGTACACAGGCAAAAAAGACTCATTTTGTGCAACCTCAAGGAATTGTATGTCTTGTTCAAAGAAGAAAACAAAGGTATCAAGATTTCTTTTTCCAAATTCTGTGCTCTTCGCCCCAAATGGTGTGTTTCTGTTGGTGGGAGTGGCACACATTCTGTCTGTGTGTGTACTATTCACCAAAACACTATTCTCTTGGTTGACGCTGCAAAGACCAGTCTCACGTACAAAGAAATGATTTCTATGATAGTATGTGACGGTTAGAAGAAAGAGTGCATGCTTCACAGATGTGATAAGTGCCCAGGAACAGACCCTCTGAGATCCTACCTGGAAGACATCTTCGGTGACCAAGAAGAAGTTTCGTATCAACAATTACAAAGCACTAACAGATCAAAGCTTGTTACACAAAGTACAAGCACTTATGAATTTATTGATTTTCTTATAGAATCGATAGATGCTTTGACGCCTCATTCCTATATTGCTAAATGTCAGGCAAAATATTTGAAAAGAAGAAAGGAAGAACTTCCTACAGACTCTGTAATAATTCTCGGAGGCTTTGCTGAAAACTACACCTTTGTTGTGCAGGATGAGATCCAATCGTTTCACTGGAGCAAGCCACACTGTACACTACACCCAATAGTGATTTATCATAAAGAAGATGGGGAACTATTACAGAAGTCTTTCTGCTTCATATCTGATGATCTGGAACATGACACTGCATTTGTGTATGAAATTCAAACCGAGCTTGTTAAATTTCTAAAAGCACAAATGCCTAATGTTACAAAGATGGAATATTTTTCAGATGGGTTTGCGGCCTAATACAAGAACTATAAAAACATTTTCAATTTGTGCTGTCATAAAGCAGATTTGTCCATAGATGCCAATTGGACATTTTTCGCAACAAGTCATGGCAAATCGCCCTGTGATGGCGTAGGAGGGACAGTTAAAAGATTGACAGCTCGTGCCAGCTTGCAAAGGCTATATTCTGATCAAATTTGACTGTACCACCGATGGTATCATTTCGCCAGCAGACTTGTATTGAATTCATCAACGAATACGTTTTTCCAATCAAAACTTGACTCTAGTCATACCCTTAATCAGTAGCTCAAGTATTGAAATTCAAACAAAGCATAGCCCCTGTAAAAGAAAAAGCCAGTATATCTCTTTTAACTATGAAATATTGCATAAATGCAAGGGCTGCATCTTTTAGTGAAGTTAGTTAACTGCCTGTTGCTTTATTTTTCAATAGAGCCTTCGAGCTGCTTATGGTTTAAGACATGCCAGGCATTGATGCTGATTGCCTTGCTGCTTATTAATAAATGTGTAATCTTGTTCATTGACACATCCGTATTTAAAACTAGAGGATAATTGAGGAGCTTGAATCATGCCGACGTCAAGACAGGAACAGGTCAGTCCTTATCATCAATTACCTGTCTCATCAGAATGGCTGGAGTCACGTTCGGTGTTTTCTATCTCAAGTTGTTCGGCTACATTGTAATAAAAGTTGAGGAATGGTTCTTTATTCTTTTTCGCAACTTTTTTCATGAAAAACTCCTCGTAATTACATTGCTTCTCTCTATCTAATTTAGAAACGATATCAAATGCTTGCCTCTTGATTTCTTTCTTCGAACAGTTCTCGATTTTCAACTTATGCTTTTCATCTTCCTCCGTGACATATAAACTGCATTATGTATGTAATTGGCACCCATCGCTTGTGCATCAACATACTGCTTGTAGTTGGATTTGGCAGTTGAAGGGAAATCGATGAGTCATTCGGAAAACACAACGCCTGCCCAGAGGTTTCTGTGCCTACTGTTTACTTGTGGGTTGAATAGATAGCCACTCTCCCGAAGCATAACTCGGATTGCAATGACCTCTATTGCGACGATTTTTTCGGATTCACTGGATTCTTGTCCAGAGTCCTTGATTCCTGCATTTCCTAATGCAACTTTTCTTACCTAAAAGAAATATTATTTCCCATACTTGAAACAAGTTACACTTTTTTTAAATAAAGAAATATGGCTTTGGACACCAGCCCTCAAAGTGGCTTAAGCATTTCAGATTTTCAAAAAGGCTTAAAACTTCTGAACAAAATATAAAGTATAGACATTACCCTGTACCTAAACTGTTGAAATTGATAGTGAACGTGTGAGGAAACATTCATAACAACAAAATACACTCTTTTTTATAAGAAAAATTTTATGATAACACTATCCTAGAATTTTGTCAAAAGCTACAAACATCCTAAGAAAGAACTGCGGCTGACCATTTTCTAGCTCAATAATATGAATTTTACATAAAAACAATGAGACTGAAAAATGATTTTAAAACAAGCAGATTGGCAACAAACAGACATATCCGATAGTCAAGAGAATCAAAATCTGGAACAATTAACACAAGTGGTAGCCAACTGAAAGACTGGCTTCCTAAATCGTCAAAAAAAGTAACAAACGCAAGAAAAAATTGAGAATATCTAAGCCTCAAAACAGAGGAGCATCAACGAACAGGCAGCTTCCAACCAATTTTACTGGTTCTAATAAAAAAAGAGTGGAGTTGCTTCATTCATTTCATGGAATCCTGTGTTACTTATTGACTCTGACTCAACTGACTGTTTTTAAATCGTTTTCTTCAATAAGCAACTGGACTTTCGTCCCAGCCCTTGCAGTCCTTTAAAAATTTGGATTTCCAGCCCTAGAGTTGCTAAAGAGTTTTTAATGTTTCTTATTCACAATTTTTTTGTTAGACATAAAGATATTATTGAAGCTATGTAAATCAATAATCAGTACAAAAAGCTTACCAAGTTTAGTTTCTCCATTGTTTGAAAGCGTCTAAGCCATTGTTTAGCAGTTGGCACACCAATTACCCATTTTTTTGCCTCTTTGTTAACTTCTTCTAGGAGCGCATCACCACATTGATAATGGCTTTTTCTTGAGGTACGTGTTGCTGTCATGTTAGCATTAATCTGTCTTAAAATTTTGGGTGGTGCCAGGTAACGAATTTCTAAGTTGTTATAGAGAATCTCCCGGGAAAGCAGGTTGTTTCTACAAAAAAAAGCAGTTTGAGCTTTGAAATTACTCTACATGTAGCCTCGGAATCGTTGGCTCTCGATCCACTAAGGAGGAGCATCAGAGCGTGCAGGTATGTGAAAGCCATTTCCAGGCAGTAAAGGTTGTTTTCGTTCTTTACCTTATCGATGTAATACCAAAATCCAAGCAGTGTTAGTGCTTCGCCTGCCTCAATCGCCTGCTTCATGAATGGGAAAAGCAGCACTTGTGTCAGTGCGATGTACGTTATTTCCACAATGTGCCATAGTTTGTTATGGTCGCTTCCAATTTTCATATATTTCAGGGCATTCTCGGATCGAAAACCTAAGGTCATCACGACTTCTTCCATAAATACCTCCCAATTTAACACCATGAACAATTTAGCTGAATACATCTCAATGTGGAGAAGGCCAGGTACAGGGATAAGCCAGTCAAACTCGCGCTCAGCATTCAGCATACTAACACCCCTGGAAAAACTATGCTGTCGAAAGGTAGCTTCTCCATAAAACCTCTCTCTACAATTACCGCATCGGAAAACGTTTTTGATAAGCTTTACAACAATGTTGTAAATTGCACCATCATTTTCCATAAACAGCCATTTCCTTTTCTCTTCTTCGCTTTATTTGGCAACTCCAGCCCTCCTACCCAAGTTTTCCAGGATGGTCGAAATGTTTTCAAACCAACCCGGATTAATCAGGTCTGGTCCCCAAACTTGAATATGAACAGCATTGTCGTTGTTTTGGTGTTCAAAATGGTTGGATGGGCTGAATTCATTTCTATTTAGATCTACATTGGAGGTATTGATTGAGAATTTGCGTTTTCTAAGACTTCCCTTACAGTTCCTGTAAATGTGATATGACGGGTCATTTGCAGCCCCGCAGTCGTTGCAGACCTTCTCATTCTCACAGCTTTTCTAGCATTGTACAAGATTATCGACCATATCATTTTCAAAATCATTTTGTAGTTGTTGCATGTTTTTTTCAAGAAGGCTTATACTATCTTTTAATAGCATATTTGTAGTTTCTCGAAAATAGGATTCTGTGCAATCTGCTACCCTTTTAATGAGTAATACCCTTTCGCTGGTTTGGAGGGTGAAATCCAAATGAATAACCATGCAGGTGTGACTGGTTATCACAGACATTGGTACCGTGTTTTGATAGCTTTTTACACTATACCTTTTCCCAACTACTTTTTCGTTGTCAAATAAACAATGAACTACACCTTGTGGAAACTCTAGCTCATCTTTTGATTGTTCAGACAACCAATTCGTCAGATAGACATAGGTTCTTGCTGGTTTTGTTGCACCGTTAACGTTGATCAAAAGTTTACTGCTAGATAGCGAGTAAGTTAGGTTTTCCATAAAATATGTTGGTAAAACCAAGCGTTTGTTTTGTACTCCATATACATGCTCAATGCACCGGCTTATCGCAGGAGCAGCTTGCTCTTCTGATGGATCTAGATCAAGAAGAAATGAAAAAAGGCTTGAAGTTGTGGGGGTTGTTCACTCAACCAAAGACTATCATTTGTATCCATTAGATTCTTGGAAGACTGCTGATTCTTAGGAGTATTTGTAATGTTGTCTAGCAAAAATTTTCTTAATAATTGAGCTACTTTGATTACTGAGTCTACGGAGCCTATGGCTTTTAGTTCATCGACTTTTTCCTTCAATGCTGGAATCTTACTTTCTTCTTTTTGATTATCATGGAATGAAAGAGCTGCTTTGCCCTCACTTACCGTGCTTAGACAATCTTTGCAAGAAAAGTTTGCCCTCTCTGGCATGTAGCCTTTTTCTACCAGCTTCTGGAAAGCAACATCTCTCTTTCTTGAAGTCTACCTATTTACTAGCTTGCTATCACTCTCTTCGTGAATTGTACAATTAAATTTTTCGAATATCTACCTTTCTTTCTCTTTTTCATGACTGAAGAAAGTACACACTAACAAGAATAACAATGACACAACGTTTTTAAGCCTATGTTGATGCAATTAGATATGAGGTGCCCGATAAAGAGACGGACGTGCATGCTTTCCAAATGAATCGCTATTTGGCAATTCGTTTGGAGACAGAGTTTATTTCCCCTATTTTGTGGTACCTTATTCTTGTCAGTTAATTGACTTAGAAAGTAATATTTGTTTTTGACAACTGAGGCCATAGCCAGCAATAACAGAAGGTGGAGAGAATCATTCAAAATCTAAGGTTCCTACTAGGTTGATGTAGGACATGGCAGCTAGACTGCTAACTTTGTAAAGTGCGCGCGGAAGATTTTTTGGTGAATGGCAAGTGCGCGGGTGGATGCTCTCTCGAATCCATTTGGATAAAAATTGCGCGCATATGGTGTAGGAGGTGAAAAAACCCAAAATTGTAATAGTGCTTTATAGTCAGCAAGATGGGAAGCAATAAATTGTTTGAGATACTGTTTGTGTACTTTTCTTCTTTGCTTCTTCTTTCCTTGTTTATAATCTAACACACAACTGGATGTCTGCCCTATCTGAAGCATTCAAGCCCCCCAGCCAAAGCGCAAGCAAAAGCGCATGTTCTCTAACCGTACGAGATTTCTTAAGAAGAAACGAATTTTTACGAATTATCAGTTGATTTTTCTTCCTAAAGAACGATTTTTGACAGACGTAAGAGGTTTTTGGAGAGTGAAATGCCTCTCGGTCGAGAGAGAGAGGCATCTCAAACCACGTTGATCATATACGTTTACGCACACTGTAACTTTGGCAATATTTTCATACACACAAAAATAGTTTTAACATAGCATAAGCTGTTTTCGCATATAATATCCTCATTCAAACCCCTTTAAACATGCCCATAAACAAATATTTTGAAAATGAAGTTGAAACAGCCAGTTAGACTTCATTTGTTTTGCTTGTTAGACATCAGTTAATGTGGGGTTGGGTTTTATTCTTCGAGTTGCGATTTGTCAGTTTCGAGTTGGGTTTCTACTTATATTTTGCGAGTTGCAGGTTGGTTTACATCACTATATATATATATCAATTCATTCTATTCTTTTTTCTAAATTTAGACTTCAGCCAAAGTTTCTTATTGTGAACGAGGAAAATCCATTAGTTTTGTCTGTTTAAGGGGCTTTAAAGTACTGAGTAAGATTTCAAACAAGATTCTCTCAAACAATGTCAAAGTATTTGTCAACTACGAAGAGTGTAAAATCATTTTTGCGTAACTTGGAGAAATTCAAGCTTGAGTGACTAAGTTTCTTTATCTAATGGTTCTTTAAATAATTTTCCCATCATCTAGCAAAATGGAGCCTGCAGGAGTGTGCTAAATTGCGTGGGTTGCGTGGGTAACGTGGGTCTGAAAACCTGCGTGGGTCGTGGGTCGTGAGTCGTGGGTCGTGGGTGAATTAGCGTGGGTCGTGGGTAAATTTGCGTGGGTCGTGGGTCAATTTTGGAGATAATTTTGCGTGGGTAATCTTGCGTGGGTGAAATATTTTGCGTGGGTGATTGAATTTGCGTGGGTCCAATTTTTTGGTGCGCGAGTAGCACATTTTGCGTGGGTAAGACATTTTCTGTGAATCAAATAGCTTAGCTTCTTATATTTCACATTCAAAGCTTGTTTGTTTCTTTGCTCTTGCGGTGACAAAAAGTTTACAAGAGGGAGTATTGGGTTTAAAGTCGTCAAAGGACAGTACAATAAACCTATCTCTGAGCTCCGTTGCCTAGCTGCTAGTGGCATCCCCGTGCATAATTCAATTCCCTTAGTAATCCAGGGTCTATCCAGGGTACCAGACATTTAGTTTCAAAAAATATGAAATTCTAGAAGTCTGCAGGGTCTTTAAATAGGCCTATAATTAAACCTTATTATTAATATTGTAAATATTGTTATTATATAAATAGGACTATAATTCAACCTTAGGCCTTTTTAGTCCTTTTATGAAAATAAGATTTTATGAAGATTAAGAGTTGTAAAAAACCTTCAAATGAAAAAATTGAGGCACGTTGAAGATCAGAAATCGGTTTCGAAATATCAGCATTTTTCAAAGAGGCGGGTCAAAATAGGCTTATCAGAGAAGAAGGTAAACGTCTATAAGCAGAAATTTAAAAAATTGCATTGAAATTCATTACACAAGCTGGTCAAAGTTGCCCAACAAATAGACTATGTTTGCACAAAATTAGTTAAATGTCAATCAGATATAAAGAATTCCAATATGTACCAGTGAAAATGGTAAAATGTCCAGACCACGGTTCATCTCTGATTGTGCCTTCCTTCTCACATCCCCATCCATATCAGTAATAGATGTATATCATACTTTTAGTTTTTCACTAGCTGTTCTGTCTAGGGGTGGCTGAGCCCCCCAACAAAATTCCCAGGGGGCTCGAGCCCCCAACCCCCCACGTAGTCGGCGCCTATGGTTTCTTCGACGGTACCTGCTCAGGACCTCCAGTCGTTGCGCGCCGCGCATGCTGTTTTTTGTAGAAGGTAAAGGACTGGGAACGAAATCGTCCACAGCGACACTGAGATTTTGAACTGATCGATCTCGATACAATGAGGTATAAAAACACCTCATTGTCTCGATATTGTTCATCCTCGATCTCGATCTTTCTTTTCTGATGTGAAAATGGCGACGGAGAATGGTCCGGAGACACTGGTTAAAAACGCAAGGTGAGTTTGATTTCAATAATTTTTCAAAACCAGCAACTTTATCCAAGGGAAGGGAATCCGCCCAAGGGAATTTGTTTACTGTAAATAATTGTGGGGATATTCAAATTTTGCCTGAATGAATAAGTCCCGTTTTCCATGATTTCCCCGAAAATTCAGATGAGTGAGAATTTCAATGAAAAATGTAAATTCAACAAATTTAATTTCAAAAGTTTATATTTTCTCAAAGTTCCAAAACACTTTTAGGTTTCAAAAGTATTAGCTCTAGTTTTAAACGTAGTTAGTTCTAGGCGGAGTATGTACTACGTCGAATGCCCGAACTTTGTATTATCGAATTGATAGTGAATCTGACAGATTCACAGATTCCACCTATTCTATTCGTTTTTCCGTGTACAGTATAGCTCGGGATATAGCTACTTTACGTGCGTACATAATAAATATTTATAAAACTTAATAAGCGCTGCAAGTTCTTCTATGTTTTATTCATGGAAGGGTACTGCCAATGGGATCGAAAACCTGAAGGTTTATCTCAATGCCCTTGGCAACATTTCATGTAAATTTATTAATCTTTTATTATTGTTTCGAATTAAATATTGAATGGTACTTCAAATAATTTTTTAGAAAATTGTTGTTGAATTAAATTAATTTGCTTTGATTCGATTTTGATTTGATTTTTCTGAAAGATTGCACGAATTTTCTCTTGAAATTCTTGGGGGATATAACACCCCATAGTAGCTATGCTCCTATGCACTTGCACGTTTTTCGTCATAACAACACTTGGCTTTGATTTCAGTCGCGTTGATTTCAGGCGAGGCCTTTATGCTGATGAACTTGTATTGCTTTTATCTTGAGTACTGTAGGTTTCGAGGTAAAAAACATTCTGACAGAATTTTCAGCCCGGTGTTTCTGATGAAGGTTTTTCTTATAAAAAACGTTTATGCAGTATATCACCCAGTGTGTTTCAACGATATGCGGCAAGAGCCCTATAGAAGCGAGTGCCGTAGCCAAATCTCAAGCATTCTGAATGGAGTTTTCGTTTTCAAATTATGAACTTCTGTTGCACAAATCGGAGCATTAAACATACTACGACCTCATACCTAATAGTGATGTAGTGCATGCGAACGTGTCACTGCTGGAAATAAGGCCTTGTGGCGTTTTGCAGGCTAGCACGTTAAACATAAACTCACTCAACTCAACTCACTCACTCAATGTTTGTACAGGGCCTCTTTTAACATACTAACTAGGGGGGCAAATGTATAATGTGTAGTGAATATTGAGACTTGAAATTGCCAAAAAAACAATGGAAAAGATCAAGCCTTGGAACCAGTTAGGGTACTCTTAAAAAAAAATGTGTACTCTATTCCATAGAAATTCTTGCATTTGCTAATTGTTCATTTTGAGTAGTTTAGATTTTGTTGCAGAGACACTAAATTAACGGATCATTGAATTTCAAGCAAACAGTAGCTCGCAGATGGGAGTCATATTTGATTTGTGGAGAGAATATGGGCGGAGACTCCTCCTTTAATCCAAACAAAGACTAGCGGAGAAAACATAAACTCTCGAGATTGGGGTGTTATGTTTCTGGAGGATATAAAAAGACAAAAGGCTCGATAGTTGTTTTTTTCTGTACGAAAGTTTTTCATTAGAAATTAGCACTTGGAGAATTGGAAAGCTGAGAAAGTTCAGTACTTGGTTTTTTCATTCATAAGATTGTTAATATCAGTTCCAGGGCCGCCTAGGGAGGGGGCAGAGGGGCAGGGCCTAATTTAAGGATTTTTTCCAAGACCACTAATTGTTAGAAATACATAAGTGGAGGTCCAAGATTTTGAATAATTTGGAGATTTCCAGGACCACTATTAGTGGCCAGGACCACTCTAAATTAGGCTATGCAGAGGGGGCAGATTGCTCCAGGGCCTCAGCCTAATTAGGGCCTTGAAAAAATATATGGTGTTGTATATATACCACCACGTCAAACTTATAATCGGGGGTTGTCTAGTGGGCAGTCGTTTTCAAATTGAACTTCTGTTGCACAAATGGGAGCATTAAACACACTACGACATATACTACTATATGTAGTGATGAAGTGATAATAATAGATGTCTTCTATTTTCTATTTCCACCTTGCTTCAAGCATATATGTCTCTTATTTGATATTTTTTTATTTATCTTTTCATTTTCAGGTCAGAATATGAGAGTATTATATTATCCCAAGAAAGGCTAGAGGCCTATGTAAGTGAACAAATGCCCGACCACTTTATCAAGAAAGTCCAAGGAGATGGTCTTTGTATTCTAAGGTCTTTTCAAGAATGTCTGAGAAGCAATGGTGAGAATTACTCAATTGAAAAGCTTCTAGAACGTCTTCGAAGTGAGATGCTGAAGAACTACGATTTTTACAAGGAATTCACAGCTTCACATATCAACATCCTTGCAGAGCTGGACAACTTTCTTCAAAATCCCCTGCAGTATTACAACAGCGACACATGCGACACTTTTTTGATGGCTCTTGGCAATGCCTTGAAGTATAAGACAGTGATTTTGCAAGCTTCGGCGGAAAGCTGTTGGACAGTTAACATGTACAACGATAATAAAAATGATTTCCCCAAGACACTCTACTTTGCGAGAAGCACTTCTGATCATTTTGACGCAGTGGTGAAAATTGACGCTAGGGATGACTATGACTCAGATATACAAATCGTAAAAGTGGTGGAAGGTACGAAGGAGATTTTTGATGGAAGACTTCATGCCAAAAAAGAGCCTAAGGATATCGAAGAAGGTATTTTCATATTGTTGAATTCTAAAATATTTTTGTCAGTCAGCCCCCGTGCTCGGCAAACGAGTTTCTATGGCTGTGACGTCACAACCATGGCTTCTTTCCATATAGGGGCATTTAGGCCAGACGCCTCTCTGGAGAAATTGAAACAAAGAAAATAACGAACTGTCTTTCCCATGCATTTTATTAATCTCTCTCAGCCGTTAATTTCGCAAACGAGGGCAGCTTCGCTTCTATCAGGAAATTCTATTAGGAAACATTCTATTAGGATTTAAAATTCTATCAGGAAACAAAGCAAAATTTAGACAGTGGCGGCAAATTTGAACGAAGGAGAATATTGTATAAGCTATATGCATGCAATTAGTGGCTTTATTGTAGACCAGACAGAAACAAGGATAAATGTACACAGGTATGATTTTTAACATTTTTTACAAAGAACTACACATCTCGTTTCCTATCACCCATGTTGATACTCTTGTCATAGATGAAGGATGGACTCACATAAAGAGTACTGCCAAACAAGAGAGGTTCTGTCCAGAGTCAACAAGTACACCCACAAAAACGTCCAATCGCTATTCGACTTTATACATCGATGATGATTTAGAATGCAGTACAAGTGACACTGTGAGCTCCGATGAAAGCTGCCATAATTCGGAACTATCATCCACAGATTCACAACTTAATGGTAGGTTAAAGATTTTTAACTCAGCCTGTTGTTCAAAAATTCACCAGTGAACATCTTGCCAGGGCAATCGTAAGCTAATTTCCTGTTTAAAAATTACAACATAAACATTGACTCTCTTTCTGTAGCCAATATGAATGCCTATTAATTTTTTAGGAATTTAAGGAAATCGTTCAACAGAGGTGAACCACACTTAGAACCACGTTTCATCATACCCGGTGTTCCAGAAAAAAGTATAGGTACAGATTTGGTCGGTTCTGGAAATGTAAATCCACCTCTAAATTAGGGTTTTAGAATTTTTTTCTGTTGCGGCATATCGAAATGTAGAAAAAGCGACTCTGAGTAATATGTGATACTGTATGTAACTTCTAGCAAATAGACCAATCGTGTTATTTTTACATAACATGTTTTCGATTGCATGTACTTGAACATGAGCACTACAGACATGACGGTTCACAGATAGAACTATAGATATATTCACAAATGATTACACAGATTCCTAGAGCACTTTTCAATATCTTTCTGAATCACAACTCGGTATATTTTATTATACAATTGGCATGCTTAACATCATTCAACAGATAGTCACAAGGTAAAAGTATGCGAAAAATTGTACACTTACAGACACAAGGAATCAAATCAACACATTAATCAATACACAGATAATACAGTTTGAGAATCACATGTTCAAAGCGAATGACTTAAACATTACACTTGCTAAAAAGGCATTGAGTCAAGAAGGAGCACAGTGGTAATAGTAATGATCTTATTTTTACAGATAAAGCTGGAGCGAGAAACTTCAGGGAAAAAGGCAACAGGAAACGTCAAAGACCTGAATCTAGTTCTTCCACAGATGACAGTTCGAATTCAGACCAACCAAAGAAAAAGGTGGTAGATGGAGCTCAACGCAAGATCACCAGAAAGGTGTGGAATCATGTCCCTGTTCAGAAGGTGACCAATATACCAATCGATATCAACGGTACGACTGCTTTTCGCATCAAAAGAACACGTCATGGGTCTATTTGGAGCCAAACGAGAGACGGAAGACCCTGGAAACGTGACTCTAGGACGGTTTGGAAAGGTTTCGAAAGAGTAAGATATAGAGATTGCGGTGGGTCTTTTATTTGTCCAAACGTCGACTGTTCATTTTTAAAAGAATTTTACGAGGCCAATCGGCTACAGTTTGCCAAGGATGGATGTTGTCTTGTGTGCGGTGCTTTGAGCACAAAGGTAGCATGCCCAGGGAGAAAGTATATTGCCGTAAAGGGAAAGCACACATACGTATACCACTGTGGTGAGCATACATGTGCTGTCAAAAAATTGGCATCAAGGGAACCAACAATCGTCACTGGTGCAGTGGGTATTGATCCATCAGTGAAGCCATCGACAATCCAAACTAACTTTATTGTGAGTGCACTGCGGGAGAAGAGATCTTGGGAGGAGGTAGATGAAGTCGTTAAACGAGTAAGTAATCGCAAGTCATTATCAAATGAGAAATGTAAACAGAAAAAAAAGCTGGAACCAAATGGAAGTGGATTCGTCGCAGTAAAAACCTATAAAGCCTACACAGATAAAAAAGATGAAATGTTAGTCTATTATGCTGATGAAAACGAGCAAGTTGTATTCAAGACTTCCAGATTGAAAATGGAAATTGCTGCTAAGATGAATGAAAATGGAGATCATTTCTTGAACAAAGAATATATTTGTTTCGATGGAAATCACAAACGTGTGAAGAACTTTGTGACATTGACAGCAAGCGTATATCATCCACTTTTCAGAAAACAGATTCCGTTAGCTGTTATGGAGTGCAAGCATGAGGACAGTGATAATGTTGACCGTTACTGGACTCTCTTTCAAAGAGCTTTTGCAAACGTCAATGGGCCAGCTGCAGTATTCTCTCCGATGGGCTGGGTATGCGATATGGCTGGAGCAAACTTCAATGGGTTAGCGCGCGTTTTTGGAGAAGAAGTTTTGAACAAAATCAAAGGCTGTGAGTTCCACTTTAAGGACTCTGTCAATGCAAGAGCTAAAAATTTGAATGGAAAGGCTGAAATCTTCAAAAGCATAGCGAATCGAATGCTTGAAGCAGAATCGGTAGAAGGATACACAGAGGCATATGAAAGTTTGAAAACATTTTTGCAACAAGAAACGGATGCAGAGCTAACATGCTGGCTCGACTGGTGGCACGAAAGGAGAAACCTCATTTTCAGAGCATTTACCAGCCATGCTGCACCCCGAAGTAATCAAGCGGAAGTTGTCCACGCCAGTTGGAAAAATCGTGACCGTATGGGGATGACTCTTTTAGAGGCTGCCTTGCTAGATACAAGGGACAGTCTTCTTTTAGAGTCAGAAATTGAGCAGTTCAAGTTTGGCGCGACCGTAGGAAGGGGTCCTACTATGTTAGCCTTTGAAGTCAGAAAAATGAGACGAGAGTGGGATACTGCGGAGAGGGCGGGCCAGGAAGTGTTGGACCTTGGTGTCGAGAACGAAAAAAATGAAACTAGTAACAAGAAAAAGAAGATGGCAAGTTATCCTGGAAACGATGGTTGCAAACCTCCAAAAACATCAAGAAAGGCTTCGGACAAAAATTTGTTGGGTGCAAGAATTTCAAAAGCAATGAACACTTCCTCATTGATGAAAGTTCGATCTCACAAAATAGATAATGAACTGAAAAGGTCGTACAAGATTATGAGTAGCAAGGTCAGCCGTAAGTTCTATGATGTCGTAATATGTCGCACAGCATCTTGTACATGTCCCGATTTTAAAAAGAATGGCACTCGCGTTTTCTGCAAGCACATCCTCTTTACATTGATTTGTGTGCTAGGAGTAAGGTCCAATGACTCTATTTTAAATGAACGAGTCTTTGGTGACGAAGACATAAAGAACATATTTGCAACTGCGCCAAGAAATGTACCGGAAGAATACCGACAAGAGAAAAGCAATACTAGATACAAGAGTACTGATGTAAAAGCAATATTAACGAATCATCCTGACTACCAAAAAGAGCAGGAGTGGGTGCTTCATAGAAAATTAAGTCGAAGTGCCATGTGTCGAGGCTGCCACAAAAAGGTTATTGAAAAAGGAAGCATTTGCTTAAAAGTAGAAGGAGCAATAAGTGTGCCATTCGGGAAGGATTTTGCTGTTGCCCAGACGTTCTATTTCTGTACAGATAAGCAATGCCTGCTTAGCTTTCCTCCCTGGACAAATATAAGACCACCTTTATTTATTATGAGTGACAGCAACATCGAGGAAGCTATCAAAACTACTATTTCAAGCGACTTAAGTGTTCCAGTTGTGTGATGTATAGAAAAGAAACAGTATACCGTATATTGACATTAGCAAATCTATTAGTAACTTGAAGGCCCGGAGAAAACTTCCAAATATATTAGGTCCGGGATGTGCCATTTTGAGGGTGCCCTTTTCGTGTAGAAAACACGTCTGTGGGTATTATTTTTGCAGGACTCTATGGAGTGTCGTTCGGGTGTAAATAGTAATTGATTAATTTCTGTGGTATTATCAATTCACTTCGTATTTCTCATTCCTTTTCTGTTTAGTCACAGTTTCATTTCTTTGTTACAATTCCATTGTCTAGTTACAGTATTATTATAATTCTCATTCCTTGGGAAGAAGCAGGATTTGGAAAATCAAAGGAGAAAATTTTGAGTGAAATAACATGGCCCGAGAAGGACTCGAACCTTGGGCAATTTGAGTGATTGACATGGTTCTGGGATTGATTTCGAAGTGTGGCCCGATAGCTCAGTGGTTAGAGCATCGACGCGCAAAGTCGAGGGTCGAAGGTTCTCAAATCCTCTTAAATCATCTCCCAATTAGCTATCGTTGAACCTTTTTATTCGATAGCCATTGCCTTCTTATTTCGTGATTCCCTTTCTCTTTGTGTTCATTCTCATTATAACGCATTGTGGCATGGTATGATGCATTGCGAATTTTGACGCAAAGTTTAAAACAAACAACAAACGGGAAAGGAGCAAGGCCATAGTTTCTGTTATGTACACCTCGAGGTAGAGGCCAATGGCGGTGTACAACTAAAACCAGGGCTGGCAGTTGTTGACTTGTTGATGCTTCTAGACCGGTTCTATTAGTTCTGGACTTGGGCAGAAAAATAAAGAGAATTAGAATTTTGCAAAGGGAATGAAAAGTTTTTCATATCCAATGTCAAAATATTAAAAAAAATTTTTTTAAGGGATAAGAAAAATGCTGTAATTAGACAATAGAACTTTTGCAAACTCCATACAGAAAGGGAATTGTGGTGAATAAAGAGAAAGGGGATGAAATAATACGGTATGAATTGACAAAGACCAAAGAAATTAATGAATTGCCATTTAAACATAAACGACACTCCATAGGAATGACCCTATGCACGTTCATACATAAATTGTGGGTAGTATTTTAGCATGCCAAGGCATTTTAGGACCAATTGGTCGGTGTAATTGGTATGAATGAAAGACTTACTTATTGTTTTTTAAAGGAACACCCACTATAAGAACACTGAGGCTCGAATTTCCAAAGAGCTCCCCCTCCCGTAGGAGCAAAACCACGAAGTTATCGGAGCATATTTTCAATAGAAGTGTTTTGCGTTTTGAGATCAGAGAAATTCACCCTTGTAAGCTTGGGAATCAGTCGCAAAACTACTAAGCCCCCTATTGGAAGATTTAGCCCCCTTTTCAGAGCAATCCTGGCGCTACCCTTGATTAGGCAAGTAGTCATTGCTTTAGGCCTATTTGTTTATTTTAAAATCAAATGTGGCACCAGAAAAGATCTGCCAAATTGCAATGTATTGGTTTGGGCTTCGACGCTATATACTGTACAGTATGTAGTTTCCCATATATTTGACGAAGAAATCACTCCTAAAATGCATAAAATTAGCTTTAAATAACATTGGACACTCAAATTATTAAAAAATCGATCCTGGGCAGAAATATCTGGCTCTTATAAAGAACAACTTGTACATCATTTATATGTGTTTTGTACAGCATGTAATTTTGGGGTAAGACTTTTAAAAATTTATAAAGTTTTGGATACATCGAAAAGACACACTATTGTCATAACTGTGTGTTATAACTGTATTCAGTAATTATTACCCTGGACTTGTTTCTATCAACGTTGTGTTTTAGTTTTTGTTCTTGAGATTTGCCTTTTACGTCAAAAGTTGTTTTTTTGGTTTAGTTTGCGAGAGTTTCAGCGCGCTTTGTTTATTAATTTTGAGCTTTGTGTTATAACTGTATTCAGTAATTATCACCATGGACTTGTTTCTATCAACGTTGTGTTTTAGTTTTTGTTCTTGAGATTTGCCTTTTACGTCAAAAGTTGTTTTTTTCGTTTGGCCCTATCATACAGTCGGTATGCAGAGTTGCACACTGCACACCCACAAAACCGGTTTAGAGGAAGTTTTTGGCCAAAAATTGAGGAAGGTTTTGTGAACAAAAAATGAGATTTTATATTTTTGGTATAATTTTAACAGTGTAGAAAATAAATGAAGTGCTATCTGCAGTGGCTGAAAGACGCCCAAGAACAAGGCATCGAGGGTTCCTGATACATCACGACAATACTGCTGCGCATTGTAGGGAAGCTGCCATACAAGAATTCCTGAAATCGGAGAAGGTTCCACAACGGGGTGTCCAAGTCAGACCCAAAACACATAGGCCCAAATAAAATTGCCGTAGACCCAGACCAAAATTCTTGAGTTTGACGCAGACCCAGAATTTTGAAAGCAGTTTCTTGATAGACCCGATATTTTACATAATACTCTTGGACCCATATTGTCAAAAAACTAGTTGTATTTGCTCAGTTAGATATTTGTTTGAAAGGGGTAGTCAGGGTCGTAACTTGAGGGGTTATGGGGGTTGGTTCACCCCCCTCCCAACTAAGAAAATAAGACTTTCTGGTGCTGCCTCAGGTAGCCCACTACACTGGTGTAATATGACTCGCGCCACATCTATTATCCATATCTCGGAATATGTATGCCCTGCAGCTGCACACCCTCAAAGTTCTTCGCTACGGAAAATAAGAAAAGGTAAATTATCGAGATACAGGGGCGTAGTACGTTTCTTATTTTAACTTTTACCAGCCCAGAGCAACTTTGCAGCAGCAGGCAGGGTTCAAGTCCATGCAAGGGTACTGGCATACTGCAGTTTATTGGAATTTACTTAGTTTACGCAAAATTTGTCTTTTTGTGTGTTTACGTTTCGATCTCTTTCCCAATTCGCTGAGTCACGTGACACTGTAAAGACAAATTTGTCTTTTTGTAGTGTAGACCCAGTGTCAAAGATCTGAAAACGTGATAGACCCGAAAAAATTTACCGTAGACCCAAAATTTTTGGGTAGACCCAAATCAAAAAGTGCATTGGGTCTGACTTGTACACCCCGTTTCCACAGCTTGGGCATCCACCTTATATCACTGACCTGGCTCCCTGTGACTTCTTTTTTGTTTCCTTTTTCCTCTCTTGTGAGCTGCATGGTGTGCGATTTGATACCCCTGATGATGCAGTGCAGGCGTTTAGCGAGCACGTCGAGAGTATACCTCAATCAGAGTGTGGGCTGGCATGTTTCAAGAATGGTTTCAAAGAAAGCAAAAGTGTATACATATGCTAAATGGAGAGTACTTTGGAAAGTTGCAAAGGAAATTTTTGATATAGCATATCTACTTTCTCCAAATCTGGAAACTTTTTGAACGCCCCTCGTATTTGCTAAAATGAGGAAGGTTGGGAGTATTAACTTCAGGTTTTGAGGAAGGTCCAAAACGTTTTGCAGCTCTCTCTGTTGGCATGGCATGAAATGTTTAATCAAACGGGGATGCCACTAGCGGGAGAGCTCAGGGGGGATGGGCTTATTATACTATACTTTCTTTGACGACTTCAAACCTTGTTTGTCAATGTAACAAAACACGTATGGCACCACCCCTGATTCTGTAATGCCAAAAGTTATTGCCCACTTTATTAAGCTCAGAAGTCTTAATACAAAGAAAACACAGGACAAAAGAAACAAGAAACAAACAAGCTTTGAATGTGTAAGAAGCGATTTGATCCACGCAAAATACCTCAGAGCCTGATTACATGAGGCGAGCTGGCCCGGTAAGTGGGGTGGCTCGACCAACGAGTCAGCTAGTTTGCTGGGCCAGCTCACTTCCATATTACCAGGCCCTTACCCACGCAAAAACTGGACCAACGCAAAAAATTTCACCCACGCAAGATTACCCACGCAAAACTAAACTGGACCCACGCAAATTCAATCACCCACGCAAAATATTTCACCCACGCAAGATTACCCACGCAAAATTATCTCCAAAATTGACCCACGACCCACGCTAATTCACCCACGACCCACGACTCACGACCCACGACCCACGCAGGTTTTCAGACCCACGTTACCCACGCAACCCACGCAATTTAGCACACTCAGCCTGCAGTGTACGTAAACTTTGATATTATACTTTAGCAACGGGCAGCGCAGCATCACCAAAGAAACAATGAACTCAAATCGGAGACACACAATGCAACCCTTTCCCTCAAGAGAAGTAGAAATTCAAAAGGAAATTTCGCAAAAATCTAAAATAAGAGCAAAAGAATAGAAAAGTTGATGTAATTGAACACCAACTGGCAACACGCAAATTATAAGTAAAACGAACCCACAACTGACAACTCGCGACCAGTGGTGTAACGCACGGTGGTTTGGGTTAGAGCAACTCCTAAGGGCCCCTGAGCGCTAGAGGCCCCAAAGAATTTTCAACTAAAGTGGTAAATACCATGCTTAGCTTTGTTGTAAGATTAATTCAGTTGCATCAGTTGGAAAATTAATTCACCATTTATTTCCATTGTCATTTTATTTCCTAATAGTTTAGCAAGGTCACCTAACGAAGATATTGCAAAAGCTTAATCAATGCTAAGTAATCTTTACGAAAAATATTTTACCAAGGGCTTGGAACCTGAGCTATGATCTTTTGTCAATTAATTCTGAGAAGAAATTGGAGAGAAAATTACCATCATTGATTGGATATATCTGATGCTCGAAAGTTGTGTCAGTTCACCCTTTCCCGAATTATACAAGTTACTATTTCTATTCGTGTGTTCAATCCCAGTTATTGTGGCTACAGAAAAAGCATCTTTTTTATGCTGAAACTGGTAAAGAAATTTGAACTAATGAAGAAACTAATAAAGGCTAGATGATCTTGCGATTCCTTCAATTTAAACAGACGAAGCAAGATTTTTGAAAAGAAAAGACTGATAGACGCTTTTGCACAGATAAACGCACGTAGGCAGAAGCACATAGGAATACGTTTTGATAACTAGAGTCCCTTAGCCGTAAATGGAACAATTTGCATTTGTCGGACATTCGACCGAGCAAAGTAAAGTCTAAATTTGAAGGAGTTTAGGTTTGATTATTTAAGAAAAACGGGTGAAATAATTTGCTGATGCCATATCTTGTCTCTTCAGCGTTTTTTTATGTTTGGATAATTACCAATTACCTTGTTACAACCATTTTGAAGATTAGCAGTTCGAAATAAAATTTACGCATGTTCAAAATGTCTTGTCTCTTTTTAACCACTCTAACTTTTACTGTCTTATTTTCTGTCTGCCGTTAATAAAAACAAAACAAAACTCAATGACATGTTCCTCCTCCTTTTCAAATTTGGTTTCTGAAGAAAATTGACAGATTTCGTGTGCAGCTTATAATGCGGTGGCAATTTACCGGAAGCTACGTGATTGGCATATTTTTTTGTTGAGTGGAACAACTGCGTTTCGTCCACGTTCAAAGGCAGAGTTGACTGAAAATGTGTCACGTGTGATAAAATTCATTCAAGGAAAACAATCGAAAGCAAAACTGGGGGAAAGCAAAGACATGTCAGAAACACAAAAAAGCTACTGATTTTCTTTACACCCTTTTTTATAAGAAAACGTTTAAAAGAACACAAGAATAAGATTTTCCCAAAACTCCAGAATAAGCTAAGAACAAACCGAGGCTGGCCGTTTAAGGTCAATAAAAGAATTATGCGAAATTGCCATGAAACTGATAAAAAATTACAAAACAAGCAGATTGACAGCACACGTATATATCAGAGGGTATATAAACATACGTATTACAACAGTTTTGTCCATGGGAACAACTTAAAACTTCTTGCAGTGAGGGTTTCTTATAACTCCCTCTCAAGGACTCATATGAAAGATAATGGTATGGACTATGCTTTAGGCAGGCTGTGGTTTTGAAACAATGAGTAACGACGTCATGGTGACGTCATTACTTTGGATCCTTTTAGACAATCAAGCCATGAAATGATGGAACTTATACAGTCCGATCCTAACACAATTGTCACATAAATGAGGTCTCATATGAAAGATAACGGTATGGACTATGCTTTAGGCAGGGTGTGGTTTTGAAACAATGAGTTACGACGTCCTGGTGACGAAGTACGAAATACGAAATACGAAATACTGAGATAGAGTTGTACTTATTCCAGACGGCATTGCTGTGTATACTCTCCTATTAGTTTCCTCTCATAACAAAAGAACATGCAACATCTTCATGTTAGAAATTATAACATTTAATCCTTCATTACTAATAGAGAACTATTTAAATCTCGGGTAAATAGAATATTCCCATTGGAGTTTATATCTTAGTTACATTAAGACACACAGCCAAAGAGATCTACAGCCGCAAGTGCCAAATATAAAATTTAATCGCCGACTTTACAAAAAAGTCCTTAATTCCATATATATTTGGTTATGCATGCATAGTCTGGATTACTTTATCGCCCTAATAGTTATAATAAGTTCACAAAAGCCTAACCCCAAATTGTTGGAGTAAGCCAACAGTCATTGGCCAAAACCTATTCTTGTTCCAAATTAAAGGTTGCAGTCTCTTTCAAGCATTGATGTTCATTAAAGACGCTTCTACTAGGACAATCAAGATGTCTCGAAAGAATGCAAGCAATGGTATACAGTTGAGACATACGATCTAGCAGTTGCTAAAATTGGAAGAAAAATCCAGTCAGAAGAATTGCCGTTCTTTGATGACATATTTATCATGTTTGGATCTTTCCATATTGAGCTGTCGTTTTCCTCTTCGCTTGGAAAAATGATTGAAGATCGGGTGGCCCATATGTCCTAGCAGAATCTGGTGTCCTTGCAGAAGGCTCTCTAGATATGTTCCTTAAAGGCAAGATGTACAACCGTTGCAGAAGATCGTATAGTATGCTTGCAACTTGTCTTCATGGCTTGCATCTGAGAAGGTTTATTCAAGACGTCAGTATCAAGGATGATACCTTAGCAGCATTAAATGAATGGGTGGCTAAAGAAGAGACGCATGTCCCCCTGCAGTTGAAGGAGCTTGCAACAGCGTACAATCAGTATTGTGAAGAGACAGCACAGTACTGGATGATGTATTGCATTCTTGTTGAACGGTACTTAGTTTTAAACCGTGCCATGAGATCAAACAACGTCCAGCTTTTCGCTTCAGCTTTATTTCAAATCTCGAGTTTATTTTTATCAACAAATCATCCAAACTATGCTCGATGGATGTCAAGGTATGTACTTGATTTGCTGAACATTGATGAAACATATCCCGGTCTTTCCGAAGTGCTGGAAGGTGGTGCATTTTCAGTTCGCAGAGGCAATCAGGATTTCTCATGAGTTTGAGTCGACATGGCTTTGGAACAAACCACCAATGCAATTGCAAAAAACCGTCTTCAAGGAATTGTGGCCTTTGCCAATACTGATTTTACAGTTAGAAGATGGTTAAAGACAAGTTCGACTAGAGGTCATCTTCTGAACAAGTTGCTCGAAACTGCTGGTCATCATCTGTACAGCGGTGAGATGCATTAAGATCTGCAATCCAGCAAAATGCGCCAAGATGACAAGGATTTGGCAGGATTAACAAGATCAATTGAAAGTGCTTTGAATCCTTTTGATGAAAATTTAGCACATGATGCACTATTTAACCTAAAGACAGGCAAAGAGGCATCAGCCGAGACCATGGAATGTCTTCTTAGTCTCACTACCAGAGGAAGGGCAGCTAGAGACACTTTTGTCGAAGAATGCAGAGAAGAAGCTAAAAGATTTGAAGAGCCAATCAAGCAAATGAAAATTCTAAATTTTGCAACAGAAAGTTTCAAGAAAGGTAACAGATCAAGAGCAGCTGCAAAAGTGGTTGAGGTGCGGGGAACAAGAGACTTGTTTGTCCGTTGCTGTATCTGGCTTCAAAGTCCCAGATTGACCTAGAAGCAGTATTCAGCTATCCTCTTACACCAACTCCTCAGTCTTTGTCTCATCTTGATGGCTCCATCAGAAACACGGAGAAATTGATACTCTTGAGAGAATTAAAGGAGAAAGTAAAAAGCTAGCCTCCTGATGTAATATGCACTGTGATAATAGATGGGATGTTTCTCTTGCATACTTTGCCCACACAGTTACCAAACACACTACGTGGGGTTGCCCACAATATTTTGATGAAGGTTATGCGGATGGCTGATAAAAGAGTAGATCTGGTCTTTGATACGTATAAATCTCCATCTATTAAAGATATCGAAGGTCAAGCTCGAGGTGAAAGTAGCCTCAAGCGGTTTGTCTTCAGTCCTGGTCAGAAGACGCCAAAAGACTTCCGGACTTTATTGCCTTCTGGTGAATTCAAAACAGGCTTCACAAAATTTCTAGCGGATGACTTCAAAGATGAATCACATGCTGCACTGATCTCAGGGAAGGAGCTGTATTGTGCTGTTGATAATCAGTGTACCAAATATACTTCGGATGGTGAATTTGTGTTTTCAGAAGAAATAGAAGAACTGACTGGAAATCACGAGTAGGCCGACACAAGGATTGCCTTTCATGCAAAGCATTCAGGTCAGCTCGGGCCTGAGAACATTGTGGTAAGAGCTAATGATACTGATGTTCTAGTTATCTTGCTGGCAAGCAATGAATCCTTTTCGGACAGTCATCTCTGGTTAGAAGTAGGCGTATCTGAAAATAATTCAAGAAGGTACATTGATGTGTCAAAGTTATCAAAACAGCTTGGTGATTTTGTCCATGCACTTCCTATTATTTCGTCATTTTGTCGGCAGGGAAAGAAGAAACCTTTCAACATTGCTATGAAAGACCATTGATGAATCTAGAGATAGGGGGGGCTCTCTCCTCGATTAGTTTATCTATTGAGAGAGCTCCTCCTTTAAGTAATTCCCTCCATACAAAAAAACTTAGTTCCTTTTTGTATTTGTATATTTTATTACTTTTCTGTATCATTGTATTTAGTTCTATGTAGTGTAGTGTTACTTAATATATGTATTGTTAGGAACTTTAAATTGTATGTGGTGAATTTAAATGATAATGAAACTAAACTAATGAAACTAAACCACCAATATATCGATGCTTTTACTCACTCGGAACACTTCCAATGTCTGAAAGTACCGAGGACAAGATAGAAGAGTTTACTTGCAGAATTTATGGCCACAAGGAATTGAAGGATATCAACAAAGCACGTTTTCTCACCTTTTGCAATAAGCACAAGCCAGTACAGACAAGTAGGCCATTCGAGGGTATTAAGTCAATCGATCCAACAACTTTTCCACCATGCAAAAGAGTGCTTAAACAACAAATTCAGCGATCAAATTATGTGGCAAGAATTTGGCAGGAAGCAACATCAGCAAACCCATCAATGGGTATGGAAGCCACTGATAAAGGATGGAAAGTGGAAAATGGCTGATTGGTTGTAAATTGGTTCGAGGGAGAACAAGTTCCGAATGAAGAAGAGCTCCTTTGTGAAGATAAGGTTGAAGAAGAGAGTGACGACGCAAATAGCTCCGACGGCGAGTGTGACGTTGAAGATTCAGACTCAGATATTTCTGATTTAGAGGACTACTAGGATTGATTTCGTTAATTGTTTTTGCAGATTGTTATGAAATAGTTTTTTTTGTTATGTTTTTCCAAGGGGAGCAGTGGATTGTCGAATTTTTAGGAGGGAAGGGCAGCAGGATTACTCATTTTGCTACGAAATTCAGGTTGACTTCTCCTTTCGATAAACTGACACGACGTTTCCAGACAAATGAAGGCCATTTCCGAAGTTCGAAACAAAATTCACACCAGAAGTCGACCCGTCCCAGCCACTGCTCTTCTGCTTGTTTAGCTAAGTTAAAGTTTTATAAGAAAGTCAAATTTGGTGACATTTTGTTAAGCGTTGATTGAAAAGCCATATTAAAAATAGAAATAGCTATTTCCTTGTATACAGATCATGATCTAATAACAAAAGAAAGGCACAATTATATATAAGCAGATCAATTTACCTTGCTATAATTCGAAATGAACCAAATCAAAATTATAGCTAACGTATCAACATCTATGTTTTAACGTAACTGCAACCTTCAATTTGAAACAAGAATGGGTTTTGGCCAATGACTGTTGACTTACTCTAGCAATTAGGGTAACTTTTGGGGGCGTCTTAAATGGTGATTCTCCCTTCTTAATCGTCTTAAATCAATAGAAATGCTTAGATGGGAAGATCACCTTCAATTTGAAACAAGAATGGGGTTTGGCCAATGACTGTTGACTTACTCCAACAACTAGGGGTAGCTTTTGGGGGCGTCTTAAATGGTGATTGTCCCACCTTAATCGTCTTAAATCAATAGAAATGCTTAGATGGGATGATCACCTTCAATCGAAACAAGAATTGGGTTGGGGCCAAGCCCAAAACAAAGGGAAAGAAACTCGTAAATTTGGCCCTCCCATTTAAACCGGACAAATTTTCTGTGCATCCAGTGCAGAGGAAGGCATCCCTTTGATCTATTTTGCACATATAATCTTCCTCCTGCAGCATTTCCTTCAACAAGTGAAGGCCCTCCATTTTGAAATTTTGGTAGGGAACAAAGGCGTTCAGCTGTTTTAAATTTATCACTGGCCTGTTCCCCCCAACCTTCTTTCCCGCTAAAACAAGTCGCTCGGAAACTGGTCTTTCTGATAATTGACCTCCTGAACAGCCCTTTCCTCAACATGGCCTGAATCTCCTGATTGATCATGTCACTCTGTTCTTTTTTCATTTTTCCCTGGTGAGGGAACCGAAACTGTCTTGGTTTCTCTGTGAATGGGATTTTTAACCCCAACACAAATTCTAAAACTTCTGGATTGCTTGTCAGAGCCGGCCAATTATTTATAAAAAACTGCAATCCTCCTGCAAGGGGGTAGTCCCATTTTTCTTGCACTGAAAACAGGCTTCTTACCCCTGGGTGGACATTTTTGAGCCCCTCTATGGGCAATATTTCCGGTAAGGTTGCTGTTTTATATGTCTCCTTATCGTTAAATGCTCGTCCACGTCTGGAATTCGAGGCTTTGAACCGTTGGTTGCCACTGGGTTTCGAAAAGACAGCTGTTCCATTTCGTCTTTGAAAAGAGGGGCCTTTCCGAAAGGGCTGTTTTCTTTCCATGCCTTGCCTTCGGAAAATTTCTTTTGACTCTTTCTTTACCTTGGCTGTGTCAGGCATATTTTCTAAACTTCTTGCCAAACAGCTCAACATTAGCAAATTCTAACAATTCTGCCTGTTCCCTTATGACAGACTTGGCCTTTTTATAGTTCTTTATTAAGACCAAAAAGGCATTGTGGCGTCTCTGATAGGTAATTGCTTGAAACGATTGGCCTGCAGCAAATTAGACTGCTCTAGGCCTGAGGAAATATCTTAAAGAGGGATCTCCACTTTTTCGCTATCACTCTCATTTTCTGACTCGACAGCCATCCATACTTTTGTAAGTGGGCCGAATACCTGCACCACTTTTTGCTGAATGTCCTCAAGAGAGGTATCCCAGTAGAGCTCCGTCTTTTACCTTTGATCCTCCAGCAGCTCTTTGAAAAATTCATCAAGCTTTTTAGGTCCATGAATATTCAACGGTATTGGGCTGCTTGTCAAAATACTTTCCTTGAGATTTTTCTCAGGCACAAATTCTTTTAAGTATTTATTAGCATAAGAGTCCATGCCCGATGGCAGTTTCCAATCATATTGGGATTCCTCTGTATACGCCTCGAACCGTTTCCTTTTGGCTAATGGTTTGGATGAATCAGACTCAGACTGAGATTTGCTCGATGAAGTAGGAGATTCCTCTTTGTCAGAGTCGTCTGAGCCCGAAGACTCGCTACTGACGGCAGGGGAACGTGGCCGTTTCTTTCGGCCCATTTTAGACTTATGGCCTGGCTGTTTTGGCTCTTTGGTTTCAGTGAAATTGCCTGCGGAGTCTTCTGACCCACTCGACATGACAGGCAAGCGTGGCCGTTCCTTTTGGCCCATTTTAAATTTGTGGCCTGACCGTTTTGGTTCTTTGGCCTCCGTCAAATTTTCTGCGGAGTCTTCTAACTTACCCTGCATGACAGGAGAACGTGGCCGTTTCTATCGGCCCGTTTTAGACTTGTGGCCTGACGGTTTTGGTTCTTTTGCCTCAGTAAAATTGCCTGAAGTGTGACACGCTTGGCATATCTTTTTGGCTTGGATCCTACATTATTTTGGAAGAATCAAAAAGATTAGAGATCTAAGCAAATTTCCTGAAAATATTTCGCGTCTGTCTTGCTCCAGAGATGAGCTAAAAGATAATAAGTGGTTGGAGATATGGCTCTAATGTGATTGGAGACTTAGCTCTAATCCAGTATTAGATCGAAGGAGATTTTATGAAATAAAATTTGAAAATGGCTTGTTAAAATGTTGAAAATGTTGTCTTAACTTATAATTATATTTCATAACCCTAACTAGGTCTGAACTGTAGCATAACTGAGGGTGCTGGCTAAAAATACTGTAAAGAGATGCAAGGTTGTTTCATTTAACGAAAAGGGGGTGAAATGGAAAAGGTTACAAAAGTTTGCGTACACATTTTGGCCTTGCATGTATGTTCTTCTGGTTGATGGAGCTAGCGGTTGGAGTTGTAAAAATTCAAGGTCTTCTCTAAAAGTTGCCAGGCTTGGTTAGGTATTGATGTTGGCAATTCTTCTGCTTGAGGGGCCAGGGCACGAAATCTCTCCATCTGAAAACGAGACAGAGAGTCGGTGATAGTGTTATTTAGCCCCGGAATGTGTGTGACATTGACAGTGAATTCGAAACGAGCTGTGATAAAAAATAACTTGTGTAACATAATCATATGTTTGCATGTTGACGTGTTGGTTGACCAAATGTTTACCACGGATAGATTGTCACAAATACAACCCACGTTATGATCAGAAAACCCACGCTATAACCAGAGGCAGAACTCAAAGAAAGCGAAAAAGAGCGAGTACTTGCCTTCAGCAGGACTAAGAAACGTTTCCATTAAATTGACCAATGACAGGGCTTTATTTTTCAGTTTTCATGCAATATCATGTGAGTGCTGTAATCCTCCATGACAAGGCGTTAATTTGCAATGTTGTTTGATCAGCTTACGCGCCCCTTCACTTCTGGACGACCATGTTATTCTCTTTTATATTCTTATCAATGTTCTTTTATATGATATTTCAGTTTTTACAGTAGAAGGCTCAATATCAGATGATACACCACTCTCCTCCTGTCACTTTTATTTATTTCATTCCTTCTTAGGGTCGTGGTTTATCCTGAAACAACATATTTGTGATATGCCTAAGCTAAGGAAACAATTCTTACCTTGTTACAAAAACCTCATATGACGATGACGACATGAAATGTTCGGAAAGACGCCAACCTCACGATATGTCAATCGAATCAAAGAACAATTCCCTGCCAAAACTTTACTGCCTGAAGAAATGGCGCCTAAATTGAGAAAAAACGCATCTGTGATCCAAGACAAGACACATTGATCCGCACTCCTTTTCTTTTACTCTCATATCAAGAATACTTGTGTATAAATAAGATTAATCCTCTTGATTACCACGCTCTAGGCCCTACGATTAAATCATGTACTATTACTTTCTAACTTCTTAAAAGTGTGACACCTCACCATGGACTTTCAATTCCAACAACAAAACATGACACAGGACGGGTCTTCTCAACACCCTCGTGCCTCACAGCAAGACAAGCATACATTTACGCATATCTTTGTAAGAAATCTCTGGTAAGAAATGGGCCTTGCCTAGGAAAAATAAGAAAGTGTTCTATTACTCGGTTTACAAAAGTCACATAAAAACAACTTCCCAAGTGGACTTCAATAATAAATCATATAAATCAGTTACAAAAGATATTATATACAAAGCAACCACATATCATTTTCATAGGCTGTAGCATTTAACAAAACGTTTAAGTGTTTAGTTTGTTGTTGTTCTGTCTTTACTAGTCTTCTGACTGTGAATTATGATTTGTATTTGTCAAGCTGTTTTCTAGTATCCAAAATTCCATGAAACTTAAGGAGCCTTTAGTGCTAAAATTGCGATAGAATCCAAGAAGCTTGATAGCAGCACAAAGCATAATACCTTTAAAAAGTGTGTGTGTGTGTAAAAACTCTAACATTCATTACACACCTCTTTGTTCTCCCTTACCTGCTGTTAGCATTTGATTAAGATTAAAGAATACCGTTGAGACAGTCAGGTATCCAAATGGTTAGCTAGATGATATTCTCACATTCTCATTCATCTGCCATGTCAAATCCGCAGCTGCGATAGCAAAGCACTGGCTTTAGTAAATGAAGTGCCTCAGTTGTTGTTTTATACCAGCGTCTGGTACTCGCCACCCTCTTATTCAGGTTGATGCAGCAGAGCATTCATAGCTTTGGTTCTATAATGCAAATGAGTAAGTCTGAAATTACACTCTTTTATAAGAAAAAGTTGATAAGTTTCAAAACTTAAGACAAGATTGAAGAGAAAATCTACACTCTTTTAAAAAGAACAATTTGAAAAGGACATGAGCCTCGAATCTTACCAAAAGTTAAGTAAAACCTTGGCCTGAGAACAAGGTGAAGCTGGCCATTTTTAGATCAAGGTATAATAATAATAAATAACTATAAGACTAATGCAGCTATCATTTTATTGCCCCGACCACGGGATGGGCGGGCTGATGCGGGGTCATTCACTTTTTTCTCTTGTGAAAGCAAGCGATGGCCCCGCCCATCGGGGCAATTTTGTTCTGTGAATGGAAGGCGATAGCACACGTTTGACCCCGCTCAAAGCCCCATTTATTAGCGGTGGATACCATGCATGACAATAAAGAATAAAACACTGAATAGGAAAAAAGCAAAGAAATACATCTTACATCACTGTCTCAACTCAAGATCACTATCAATAGTCCTGGTACATAGTCATAGTCAGGGTTGAAACATAAATTTAGTTTACAAAACAACATTCTACTACCTATAGAAGGGGCACAAATTATAAACAGGGTATCATCAAAATGCCATGAAGGCCTCCGTGTAAGGAAGGGAGTCGACTCAACTTTTACAGCAGTACCTCAGGTAGATCTATGAAAATAGACTGAGAGAGAAAAAAATTTTGAGGGGATTGTGAGGGGGTAAAATCTAGCAGAACGCTTCACACAGGAGCGAGTCTAATCTTGGCAGTGTTTCATTCTGAAATAATTATCTTATCTGTATTCTTTGCTTTATTAAATTCAACTTTCCGTAAAATTTGTCCGGAGAGAGGGCCTTGTGTGAAAAACCTTTTAAATCTTGAAAATTAAATGAATTAAAACACAAGTCAACAAAGTAAAGTAGCGAGAAAGTTTAACAAACTTAAACTGAACTAAAAATAAATTTTCAAACTGATGTTTGTCAAATCAAAGCAATGTCCTTTCCATCTCAGAAAAACCTTTATCCAAAACGCCTGCCATCCATAGGCACCGACTTTCCATTTTACCAGGGGGGATCAAGACGAAAATGATTGGACAAAATGGACCTAAAACAAAAAACTATGATAACGTTAAGATTACCAGTTACATGTTATGCAAAGCATGTTAAAGATATGTTTATTACTCTGTGAAAAAGCAAGTTAGAAGTCAAATAGGGCAAGTTGAATGAACCATTTTGATTGAAAAATGATATCGCTACTGCACGTGCAGTTTCAAAACTGCACGCGCACGAGTTTTGACAGGAGAAGCGAATCGCCCCGGGTTTCCCCGCTCCCCGGGGCAAAATTATTTAGTGAACAAGAGGCGAATAGCCCTGCATCAGCCCCGCCTATCCCGGGGTGGGGGGGGGGGGTCGGGGCAATAAAATGATAGCTGCATAAGTTATAAACATAAGACACGCAAATTTGTGACACTCTTCTTTATTCCTTCGTTATTGCTTCTTTTAAAACTTTTAAAATAGAGCTATTTGATCATCATAGACGTAGAGAATTCTGAGCTTTCCCTTCATAGAGCAGGATCAAATGATGTTTCTACACTACGTGAGGATGGTAAACTTATACGCAGGAACACTGGTGAACATGTAAATTTCTCATGTCAAACAAACCAGGACCGTTTCTACAAAAGCGTGGACAGTGTAATAAAGCGAATGGTTAGGACTCAAATTGATGATCTCACTATCGAACAATGAAAACAAACAGAGCTAAGCTAGTATACCAAAAATAAACTGTACGAATTATCAATTAGTTAAGAACAATAGAAATAGTAAATACATTTGGCCTTATCAAGGCTGTTTCTGATACATTTTAGACACAACAGTCAGCACCTATCATGACAAGCCTTTTATACTTAGCAGGACCGTTGTGGATAATGAGGATTATTGGCTTGTCACGATAAGTGATGATTAAACATCAGATCAAATAATTCACCTTGAAAAGCTATTTGGTTGAAAGTACTGTGGAGGATGCTCAGTGCGATGGGGTGGGGGTATATGATCAGTCCATCAGTATTGTTGCGGATATCATCAGTATATTGAAGGCCTAGCTGTTTTTCCATACCGAGGGGGATATCAAAAGCACTGAGGTTCGTAACAACGTTACATCTGGGGATTTCTGCAAAAGCTGCATGTCACTTTCCCGGTATTGTTTACTAGGGCTGAGGTTGTAGGGTATGTTTTCATATTTTGCTTAATAGCAGAGTTAGTCATTTGACCTCTTCGAATTAAATGTGCAGATTGTTCCCCGGGCTCCAACTCCCCCTTTATCAATTCAAGAAGTTTTGCAAGTTCTAAATCTTTTTTCCGCATTTATTTGGTGACAGTCAGACGGATTTTATCAGGCAATTTTCCTACCATCATCGGATTTAAGAGAGGACCATATTGTTTTAGATCATAACCCAAAGTTTTAATATTTCGAATATTAGTATCCATACCATCAAAAAGCTTTCGCAAGCCTTCATTAGTCCCAAATGTTCCCTGTCAACGAAGGAGGAGAAAGTCCCAACCAAGTGTGGCCAAGTGTTACATAGATAATGGGGGTAAAGGGGGTCTTTGAAGGTGGATTGCTTAACAAGGTGGAAAAATGTTTTTGACCAACCAGGGCATTCTTTGACTATGAATTCAACCAATCACATCACTGAAAAGACAATAGATTTCGAAGATTCAACAGCTCAAGTGCCGTGAAAATGGCCGAAAAACGCGAAAGCTGTGGCAAAAATAGCGTTCAGGGTTTAGTATTTCTGCCGTAAACTCATGAACTATTTGGAACCATTCTTATATTCCTCAAATCTATGATAGTTTATCTAAATTTTTACCGCTTACGAGGTTAATATTTTACGTTATTGCTGTAAAAATCCACTCGACAACTCCCTCAAAAACAATCTTAGCTTTGAATTGCGAGTATGGCAAAATAAACTAGTATTTTAACTAATAAACTATAACTTATATTTCTAATAAACTAACACTTACCTTGCCAGAGCCCTTACTTTTAATTTAAAACTACTCCGCCATCTTTACAAGCCATTAGTTATTACTTGCAGCGGTTTTAAAATTTCAGTTTGATTTTCCCGCCGTACAAAATTCGACTTCAAAAGTCATGGAAAAGCTGGGACACGTTGATGAATGAAATAGAGCAACAGCAAAAAACGGGGGTTAAGTAAATTTGTGAAATTATCATTTGAAAATTGAAATTGACATGTATTTTAATCATTTTCTTTCTTATATGTATTTAGAATTGATTAACAAATTGAACAAATCATATTGGATGCATAAATAGATTTTAATTACCTACATAAAGATGAAATCTATCGTGCTAGGAAGATAGGCATATTTACTTGTATTCTGAGGCCACCCCCGTTTCAGCTATTGTTTTTTGAGCGAGTTGTCGAGTGAATTTTTACAGCAATTATGTAAAATAATTACCTTGTAAGTGGTAAAAATTTAGATAAACTATCATAGATTTGAGAAATATAAGAATGGTTCCAAATAGTTAACGCCATTACGGCAGAAATACAGAATCCTTGACGCTATTTTTTCCACAGTTTTCGCGTCAATCCGCCATTTTCAAGGCATTTGCTGAATTGAATCCTCGAAATCTATTGTCTTTCCAGGGATTTGATTGGATGAATCGTTAGTAAACAAATGCCTTGATTGGTCAAAACATTTTTCCACCTTGCTGGATTGCTTGCTTTCCAAAATATTGTGCTCTTGTGTAAATTTTCCCTCTTCATGCAAAGCAATGCTATCTGTAGCACTTTTATTTAAAAGGAAATTGTCATTTAGACTAATATGACCGTGAAAAAACAAAAGGATTCTTTTAATGCACTGGGTAACCATTGGGAGTCTCCCGAGTTCCCCAAATACAGCTAAGTTGAAGCAGCTTCTGTTCAATCACAACAAACTTTTAGATAAATCAGTATTTGAGAGTAATGATTTGAAAATAAATCTCGTTTGACCAGTGGCATTTTTAATTTTTCTGAAAATTTTGATCTGCAGAGAGATAAGTTGCACACAAATTTCAATATTATATGTCAATATTGGCTTAAATGTTGTATCAAATATTTTAAGGCAAACTCGTTGATCAAAATCTATATTCTTCAAGATTGTCAAAAGTGAATAATCTGCTTTCCTTAACTTCTTGTTTAGGCTATCAAAACCAGGCCTGTAAGATAAAGAAGAAGAAAAGAGTGTTCCCAATATCTGTACTAATATTTGCAAAGTCAACTTCTTTTTTTCCAATTCTAAATATAAGATATCTGGGTATTCTCCCTGTCTTATTCAAGACTATAATATCAAAGAAAAATTGAAGCACAAATCTTTCCTCCACAATACCAATAATTTTTACAGTTTTTCATAATTTCCCACTCCGGTTTGAGCTGGAAATTAATCATTGAAAATTAGCAACTCTTCACCCAGTGTGACTTCACACTCATGTGCCTCATTGTTCTTTGACCGTTCTACAGGGAAACACTGTTTGCATTTTATGGTCGTTTGTGCTCGGGGAAACAGGGCATTAACTGATCTGGTGAACAGTCTATCCAAAGATGTGCAGCTAACATCCTCTGGTTAGTATGTCAAGTTTCCTTCATGATAATCGTATAAACTAAATCATTTTATCTCAAATTATGTTGCATGGGAAGAAGTTGCTGAACTGGACACTTCCAAATGCTTGCTTTAAACTGGGTATACTGTGTCATGTTTATCGAAGGTAGACACTATGAGAATGGTGTACTAAAGACTATGACTAAACACTGATAGCCACATTGACATTCAGTGGTATTTAGAATTCAGTGGTATTCAGAAGCTCAATTATTAAAATTTTATGGAAATTGCTACCTGTATTTTAAAGAATTTTATCTGCATTCGCTTCTAGGCTAGTAATTGATAATATGGTGTAGATATTTGCAAGTACTTCTTTTTAGTAAATGGATATTTTACAATTAGACACATTGCTCAACACAATAAATGATTAACAGAAAATCAACACAGTATTTAAATAAAAAACCTACATTTGACACCCACAGGTTTGTTGCTATCATTATATAATCATGAATCATTGTATTGTTATAATAAAAATGATTTTCTTTTCAGGAGCTTCCCTCTATGGTTGAGCTTCCATTTTCTAAGGAATCTTTAGTGTGGATCCAGCCACCTCACCAGCAGTTGGCAGTTGTTTGCATTGTCATTGATCAGTTAGCAATAATCAGTGTCAATCAGTAATAATCAACAGTTCTAGTATTAGTAGTAGTATTAGTATTAATCAGTCAATAGCGCTGCATATCCCCTATGGAGGACAACCGTGACAACATTAGGTTTTTAAGCGCTTAGTCTGTTTGGGTGCCCCTGGAAAGATAAAAATTGTAGGATTATTTCGATATTTTGTCATCATGGAAACTAGGCTATTGCCCACCTTAACAGTTCTAAATTAAATTTTTGACATTCACACTCGACAAAGATACTTAATCTTCTTTTAGATATTGTTTTTGGAATATATCACCCGTTTTTGTCTGAAAAGGTAGCATTTGGGCAAAACCCTTGAGTGATTTTAGTCTGCAAGCGAGATTATCCCTAGATAGATTTTTCGGGCCGGGGTATACGGTAACAAACAGTTTTTTTCAACTTATTTGAAATGCGAAGGAATCTGCGCAGGAGCAAGCGGAGGCTCTTAGTGTCACTCCTTTTCCAACCTTCAGTTTGGAATCGGTTCCGATAGTTATCCGGTATTGTGTTAATTCAGCCTCGTTGACTGAATCAAGATAGCCTATTCAACAAACTTCAATAGAATTCATCAACAACAAAAGCCAGAAACACTTAATAGAACTACAATAGCACACAGATATCCGGTTCTTTATAACAATCAATACTTAAAGAAACAACAACATTTCCGCTTTGAATATCAAATTAAGCCTTAGGGGGCTCTCGTTATAGTATCGTTATAGCAACAGGGATGTTGTTTAATGCGTCTGTGTTGGAAATCTTTGAAAACCATATTCAATGTCGTAACTCAAAAATATTTGTGCCCCGTCAGTTGATATTTTTGTTCCCCCCCTGGATAATAGGTGATTTCATCTTAAATGTGAAAGACTAGATGGAATTGGCATCTTTGAGCTTTCTATGATTTAGAGAAGGCACATCTGTGCACACTTGACGAAAATGTTTCCGAGTCGAAAAAAGGATAGTGAATGCCAAAAGACTTGGTCTTGAAATCACTGTGCACAACAATTCATACGTGAAACTGCAAACCGGTGCCCCTAGCCGGCCCTGGCGGGTTAGGGGTAATGACTTGTTGATGTTGATAGGCACATACACTCGCTATCTTCGCAAGGTATGGGTTTATGTGCTAAGCACAAAGGGTCCACTGAATAGGTAAACTAATCGAGCAGTGCGACCCTGGTCCTTCCTCTCGATGTGACCACACCTCATGATTCCTTTTGCCTTTTTGCCTGGAATTACAGAGAGCTGGCTAATTCTCTCCTCACACTATGTGACAGGTCTGAAGGTGGTTTCGAACCCGGGACCCTTCAAGCAAGGGTCAAGTGATCGAACCACTCGGCCATCCCCGCCACATTTAAGAGGGACGGGCTGGCGTGCACCCGCTCGACGTTGACGAGTCGGAGAAAGTGGCAAACAGAACAAGGCTTGCCCTCCTGGCAATGGATTCTCTGATGAAACTGTAAGTATTATTCAATTTTACAATTTTATCTCTTGTTTCATATCCTATTTCTCCTATATAAGAAATCCACGAAATACTTGTTAAGTAAGGATTGTATTCTTTCCTTTCAGTATTGTAATTATGGGATTCCGTTGACACGTGGAGGAGAAATTTTTTGCTTAATTTCAAATCCATTTTCATCTTCATCTCTGGTAACTAGTTTTGTTTCAAAAGCGATTCAAAGAAATCTGTTTTAAATTTGGAACATTTCAAACTCCATATTTTTGAAATTCCTTGTGAACATGTGTTTCTTCATTTTCGTTGAATTTTAATGCGAAAGGATGTTTGACTATCAAAAAATGAAGTTTCCTTTTTGTAGATAAAACACGCAGACACAGTGGTCATTTTATAAATTCTTACACTTTTGATAGGAACACCCTAACAACTCTATGAATCATGAAATTTGTCTATTTTTTCCATTTCAGGTAGCCATCTTCTCTGACTCCCAATGTAGACCATTGATGGAAGGCAACTTACCATTTTCTAGTGATTGGTACATCAATTCCACACCGGGTGGTACATTTAATAACGTGGCCTGTGAAATACGTACCTGCAAATTGGCCTGTAAACCACAATATGCGGTATTGGCCGTAGGTACGAATGATGCAGGCCAACATTTGCAAATCGGAAGGGCAAAACTAGATTTCGCCAATCTGATTGCAACCACTGAAGCTTGCTTTCCAGGAGTTAAGGTATGTTCGGTAATATTCCAATATTTTCTCTGTATCCCGCATGATATGCTAATGTTTTCCTGAATGCGTCATATGAATCCTTTAATTGCGTGTTGCTGACAAAAAACCCACAGCGACCACCTCCTTTTCCCATAAATTGCCCATTATTAATATTCTATATTGCACATGAAGTTTTTAATAAAAACAGACTATTTCTCTTTTAGAGTAGCCTCTTATTAAATAGCATTGAACATCATCTTCTAGTATTGAATTGAGGCTATGCCTACATCGTTATCTAAGTCTAAGTCTGACCAACTTCAACTTATCTTTTCTCCTTAGCTTTTCTCGATCCCGATTATTGTTTTCTTCATTAAGCACGTGATTCTTCAATTCTATTGAGATTATCTTTCCTAGATCGTCGTCTTAGGCATAGCACCTCGCCTCGATGACATCGATACGAGGCTATGCCTATTTAACTCCTGGATGGGCAAAATATGCTCGGAGAAAGAAGCATTCTTCAAGGACGTCGATCGATACTTCGAGGGGGGTCTGGAACTGTGGTCTAGCAAAGATAGTATACATCTGAGCACAGACCATAGTTTACCCAGACTCATCTCGTGTATCAACGATGGTCTTGAAGAGGCTGATGATTTCTACGAGCATGCTCGTCGGCGGAGAGAGCAAGAGACAGGAACAGGAAGATGCCCAGCATGGATGTGGCGGGAGTTGAGACACCATAATCCACTAGGTAACGAACGAATCTATTCCAGTTGTTATATTTATTATTACCCCAAAATTATACAATAATGGCTAACCCCAGTATTCGACTCGACTTTCAATCAGTCAATCTTCATGTGCTAATATATGTGTAAGAATCTGTTTTTATTTCATATGTTACAGATGTCAGAGAAAACCAGTAAAATCCATTAGCGAATACGGTGATCATTATTCTTCTTATTATCAAATTTCAAAACCATGTATTGATACATATTATTGCATTTTAGGTCGTGGTACGATACGCAAAACCTGCAATGAAATAGCTGTCCGAACGATTGGGCAAACACCGATGGTGACCAGGTATTTGTTAGATAAACGATTTTCATCTAGACATCCTAGCACATGTAATTTCTTATCAATACATCTATCCTCTCATAATAAGCCTTTTCAGAAAAGAAAGCATCAGTTTTTAAGCTTTTCTAATATCTAACGCCTAAAAATAAAAATCATTCATATTGAATCAATCTACAAAATGTTAATGTATCTTATTTCAGTGTTGTTCTCTCTTGTAGATTAATTGTCTGAAGGGTTTTATTTTGGAAATTGTCGAAATGTATGAAGGATTAATTATAGAATGAATATGATTATATCCCATTAACATTTGTCTTCTCTTTACTGAGACTTATCAACATGAAGACAATTTTTTGTGGGCTGATGATTATTCATCTTTCTAGGCACCGTGAAAAATACATTGAAGAAAAGGAAAAGAAAGAGGTAGTTCCCGTATCAATCGATATATCACGTGGTCCGATAGTTTCAAATTGTCAGATCACGTGGAAATGTGCGCATTTGATGAGGCAGGTAGGAAATCTTAGCAACTGAAATTTTTTTTAATATCTTTATTTAGCAATGAGTGCATCTACCTCACAAAAAGATGCAACGTAACAGGATCTGCAATGGATATCTTACATCTGCAACGTAAATGTCTTTACACCAGTCATGCATTACTTTCACACTTTCTTGCTTTTTTATAGACTCAACACTCCGGGCCCAGTGGAACAAAGATAAGGAAAGAGAGAATTAAGAAGAAGAAGAAGCAGAAAGGTAGCCATATTTGAAAGGTTTAAAATGAAAAGAAACGAAGTAAATCTAAAAATTCATGAGCTCAGTGGTGGCAAGGGAGCTCTAGAAGTAAGAGTCACAAAAGTGGGCATGGTTCCTTGTGACGGCGCCCATTTTTCCATTAATACACAACCAGTGCTCACACAAACTACCAACGTGGAACCAATAACAAACGTTCGTAACTTGTGTTATTAAGCAGAGTCCTTTGCTGTGTGTACAGTAGAATCTCGATTACTCGAATAAGCAGGGACGATCAAAATAGTTTGAGTTTACGAATGTTCGAGTTATCGAGGCTCTTCATTCCATTAATAAGGCTCAAGGGGAATGCCAAATCTGTTTGAGTTAGCGAGAGTTCGAGTTATCGCATGTTCGAGTTATCGGGGTTCTACTGTATAACAACTCTCAAATTTGTATTGTTATTAAAATTTTATCTATAAGAAATAAGGTTGTGCTCTTATTTTCCTCAAAGGTGCAAAAATCGTAGGAAAAACCAAGATTTTCTTCACTAATGAAGCCAAGAAAAAAACACACAAGGACTCGTTGAGTTCAGGAGGAATCAATTTCATGCGTCCCGCATCGAATGGTATATTTAATTTTCCTTATTGATGAATAATTGTTTTGACATTTAATTCTCTATATTTGAGTTATTCTTAGGTTATTGCATTATACCTTTTAGTACACGTGTTTAAAAAACCCCAGTAATTGATTGATTGTAGTTGTTGCTTTATTGTTGCAAAGATTCATCACTGAACAATCTATCACGCCCACTAATCTATTCTCTTCATCCATCACAAGACCATCTATCTAACTCATCTTCCTCGTCATCATTGTCATCCTCATCTACTTCCTCTTCTACCAGCTCATCCCCAATTACACCATTCTTTTTGGTGGATTATCTGGTACCCTTATACCATTCTCATCCTTACTATCTTTCAAGAGTAACTGAGTTTGAAGATCACATCACAGATGGCCCTTTTCTATCCATGTCAGAATTCACATTTTGTGGTGATCCACACAGGGGACTGATGCAGACGTGCTCTAGGCGTATGGATGAGGCAATTCACCGCCTTAAGGAGGACATTTGCCGAATCCATAGAGATAATTTCTCAACCCTAGCTGGCAATTGAGATAAGAAAGTTTAATAATTTGGTAGCCCAGGCGAAGGATATACATTCTCACAACACTATCGAAAAAATACAAAACCAAGCAAAGAAATTGGCATTCAACAAATTCCAGGGGATCAAGCAAAGCAAAAACCAACAACTGAAACGAACACACCCAGCAAACAACTACCAGACAAGCAAAGCACAACCAACAACACACCACTAACATCGACACCCATCACGGGGACGTGATCAGAGAATCAGAACAGTAGACGGGGGACGGATTAGCAAGAGCAGAAGCCACCGTCGCAGATAAAAGAGAATGAACATTAATGAACACGAAAAAATCACCAAAAACCTATCAATCTACTAATTTATTAACAAATTCCTAATTGTTAAGTGTTTCTCTATTAACATTGACATCACCACATCACTGTTTCCTTTATTCATACTCCTTCCTCAGCTTCTTCATATCAGTGTCTGGTCTATGCAGGTTGGGCTTGGCACGTAAGTGAAAGCGGGGCTTGTCGTGGTGTCTTATGGGTGGAGCGGTGCTCTACAGGGAGATGTTTTTGGGGCGTCTGCGTGTGGGGTGCCGTGTCTGCTTTTGGGATGCCTCGGCAGGTCTCCTGAGTTGCGGGTTGCCTGTCTCCACACTTGCTGCCACCAATCACTTACAACAATTTTTAAGGGGTATATTTTTCCTCAGGCTCCTCTTGGAACAACATGTCATTGACGACTCATAGGGAATCTTCATAGGGAGACCTACCCCAGATTACTTCTGAAAGGGTAATTTCATTTATCAAATATTGCTAAAGAATGCTCACGGTTATTGATACCGCTGAGTTCAAAAAATATATAAATAGATGAAATCCCAGCAAACTTGAAAAAACTTCTTTGGAGACACAATTGTACCAAACAAATAGGATGCAGTAAAGATGAAGTCTAGCTGAGTACTAAGTTGAAGCTGAATTCTTAAGGGGACTAGGGGATACTCATAGCTTAAGCAATGTCAAGCTGCTATTTTCGAATACTTTTCTAATCCATGAACATATATTTTTGTTTAAGGAATATCGAGGGGTTGATGTGAAGGTTTCGGATGGGTGTAAGATATCACTCTTTTTCGAAAGAACCAGTAAATTTAATTTGTGCTGATATTATTAGGAAAATTGAAAAGAAGTATAGAAAAAGCGCGAATTTTGGATATTTGAGGATATTAGATACTACTTTCCAGACAAGTTTTTTGGAACGGTCCTAGTGTAGCATTATCATTATTACTACCTTTTTTTCTCAAGTTTTTCATTTCATTCTTCTGGGTACTTTCTTCTCTGCCTTATTCACTACCAAATTCTATGTATCTCCGCATTCCTCTAGGCCCTTGTATTCGTCAAAACTTTCCACCATTGTTTAGGGTTAACTTTGCTGAGTCACTGCCCTTGTTATTCGCTCTATTTTCACCATTTTCAAGATTTCATGATCAATTATCATGACTTCTTCAAATATATTTACGAAAACGTACTCCAGGGTAGCAAACTTGCTGACAAGCCTTGGTGAACTTCACTGATTCTTGAGATTGTGTATAAGGGCTGGACATTGATCCATGAAAAGGTGATAGGTACATTTCAGCACTGTAAATATCCACTCTATGCTGTTTTCTTGAATTTACTCGACTCTTATCTTCCGCTTGTACTATCCATCTATTAAGTAGCCCTCAACCTGGGACAGTTCTCTGAATACTGGAAGGCCATGAAATCTGCATAGTTAATGTTTTATTGCTTCAAAAGGTACCATTATGAAGTTCCATTGGTATGGATTTCAAATCTTCTGTTTTGGAAACATCATAACAAGTCACTTTATGATAATTTCGTGGAGTTTTTGAGCACAACAGATGAGTATGGTGTTGAAAATGCTCACTTCATTAACAGATCACAGACGAAGGAGAAAGAAAAGCAAAGGCAATTTTTCAGGCAAAGCACACCAAACACAATTTTCGCAGCCAAGTTACACCGCCTAAAAACCATATATTTTCTGCAAATCAGCTGAAGAAAATTAAGTTTGAAGCAGCCAGAATTCCGACAGACATATTCGGAAACATATCAAGTTGTAAAGAAGACAGCTGTAATGAAATTGGCTCACCCGTTAAAAAACCGCTTTGAAAATTCCTTCCCGAAAATAGCCCAATTAATGTTTACCCCGTAGGATATCACACTTGCACAAAACCAGATCAAAATCGTAGATGTGACATGCCTGGATGTTTCCAAACTGATACAAATTGGAATATCTTTCAAACATGTGGTCACTCGTATCACAGTCTCTGTTTAATGGATGCAGATTATTGCCCGATATGTTGTTGCCATATTGAGACAGTTGTAGAGAGGCTGGCCAAAACAGCAACTGATGCTTTCTATAGAGATTCTGACAAGCAAAAGCTATCTAAAAAGTTTGATGACAACGACTGCAGTGAGCCAAACTTTGACTTTGGAAATAAGGAGTCAATTGAAGATGGAGTGCTCAAACTGTCCTCAGATATTCAGCAATTTCAGCCAATGATACCACCTGCATCAAGCCATCAATGAAGCCTCAACATCGGTGCAATATTCCCCAAAGAGACAAATAATGTACCATTCCAGATGTCGAAGAGCAACTGAAAAAACTTGACAATGTAGTCACCTCGGAGTTCATCCCTGCCATTACAAATGGGATCAACTGCTCAATGAATATCAGAAAATTGACGGCCCTTCCACTAAAACTAGGTGGCTTAGGTATTCCAATTTTCGCTGATATGGCAAGGGGAGAATTTGAGAACTCTGTGAATCTCACTAACCATCTGGTTAACAACATTATCAACCAGGAGATACGCTTTTGTAAGGACCAAGACACAAAAAAGATAAAACAGGAAATTAAGTCAGCTAAAACGAAAGCTCAGAATGAAATCCTGAAAAGCCCAAGGGAAGAAATGGGGCCAACTCAACTCAAGCTCAATGACTTAGCATGTGCTAAAGGAGCCTCTAGCCAACACTTCTAATCAATAGAAAACAATGGACATTATGGAAAATTATGAAACTTTTAGTCAGGCTTGAGCTACAATTCTGGGCAAAACTCTTGAGACTGCTCTTGACTTTAGATAATTTTTCCAGTTTTCAAGTCAAATTATGCTTAAATATCATATCAATTGGGAGTTGGAACAATCAGGGGGAATGGATATGGCTGCATATTAAGGGGTCAGTTGTATATTGATTTTTTTTTCGCTTAAGGTCTTTTGGGTGTAATGGGTAGGGGGAGGGGGGTCAACAGCTATGATGCTAATAAAATGTTTTTTGTCATCTTGACATCTTTGCACAGTATCACACTTCTTGACGAGATCTCGCGCATGCAAGAGCCATATTGTTCTATCCTATTGTTCTATTGTTAAACTCGCACATGCAAGTGCCACACTCTGCAGTCTGGATCACTATACATACAGTACATCCTCGATTATCCGAACAGGTTGAACTCAAATTTTTGTTGGGCCGTTCGGATACGCCAAAAATTTGGATAATCGAGAAAGAATATTTCACCTACTAAACTTGCTATAAAGGTTATTATCATCGTCCTGAACAGTCACAAGATGCTCAAACTGAATGCAAATTGTAAAGTTTTTCAAACGGAAAGACCAACAACATAACTAAGGCAACAGTTGTTTGTGAATCTCAACAATGATTTGTGATAAAAAACAACGATAACAACGATTTGTAATTTTTTAATGAAAACTTTTGGCGTTCGGATAATCGAGGATGTACTGTAATACAATTCTACAATCTACAATTATGATCTCCAAAAAAGGCTAAGCTCATGATGGAGATTAATATATGGATCAAGAAAACTAAGATTAAAGTCAATAAGTTTACATAGAATATTTGCTTTTAGGACCGCTCAATAATTACGTCATGCTAGGGGGGTTGGTGGCTCTTCCTGTTTTTTGTGACGCCATATAAAAATATTGTCGTGGTGTAATTACTGAACAGCCCCTATAGCAGAAATTATTCAAAAGCCAAGCAAACAAGAAGGTTGGAAATTTTACCATCAACGTGCCAACAATAATTTGGTTCACTGTTTACACAACGTCTCTGCTTCAGCTTCCGTCGTTTTCTGAGTTGCACCCCCACTGGAACTTTTTTACTTGCAGGAACTTTTTTATTTGCAGCATCTTTTTTTATCTGCAGAAACTTTTTTTATTTGCAGAAACACTACAACTTTGATTTGCAGCAACGTAACAACTATTTTATTTAAAGCAACGTGATAACTTTTTTATTTACAGCAACTTATTTCTTTTCAGTGATGTTTTTTAAAATATATTGCTGTTCAAAAATGTAGAGAAGAGAAGAGCTATTGGCTGGAGCTACCAGTAGTAAGTTGTGCAATAATTAAAAAGAAACAGATAGCCAACAGATAACATCCACATAAAAGTTTGATGGTGAGGTCTTCATGGATGGAGGGAGGTAGACAGCCTTCTTTAAATCTTTTTTTAATTGACAGCTTTTCTGGACGTACACATTTATTGTACATTTACATTTGTATTTTCAGCAGAGCTGAAGCTGGGATAACATGCAATACACAGCTGTTACCAGTTTGGGATTTAAGGTAAATCGGGAAGCGACTTCCAGAACAAGAATCGCTTCCTGATCAAGAAGTTGCTTCCTGATCTGGAAGCAACTTTGCTTCTTTATCTGGAAGTTGCTTCCTGATCGGGAAGCTGCTTCCCAATCAAGAAGCGTTTCTTTTGAGAACTGACACAAAGTCTGAAAATGTATGAAAGATGTGTAAGAATGCAAAATAATGTCGTCTTTTGTCGAAGACAACAAGGTGGTCTCAGACAAAAGTTTTATCAAACAGGTAAATAAACCCCATCTACTTTAATTCAAATGCCTTTTCTTATTCTCGAACACACTGGCTAATTTTTAGCTCAAAGACCATTACCTCTTATAACCAGAGCAGGCTACTGTGATTCTCACATGCCATCACTAGGTCATTATGAATTTATGCTATTATGAACATGGCTCTGAAGAACAATTTTATCCAAATCACGAATTAATGCCTCACTGTTTGATAAGACTGGAGTTGGATACAACTTGAAGCTACTTTGCTAGCCTATTGTGCTATCTTTGAAAGCTAATTCTCATCCGACTTGCAAAATCAGACGAAATATTTCGAAAATGGATGATATCATTCATGAGTGTAATGATTGTTTTATTCATTTCAGATTCAAAAGCTTCAAGGCGAAAGAGAGGAAATGCTTCCAATGCTGCAAGAGCAGAAAGAAATCATCGATGAACTGATGGAGAAAGAATCCCACAAAGTCAAAGGACTCCGTTCAGGTAAACGAGATTTGATAAAAGAAAATAAGAAGATGCAGGAAACAATTGATCAACTGAACAAGGAAATTGCCGAGTTGAAGTTGAAAAATGAAGAAAAATTGGGTAATATTGTAGAAGAATCTGCCATTGTCCAAAAGGACTTGGAATTTCAATTAGCTACCTTGGAATCTGAAGTTGAAAGTTACCAATATGAGCTGGAAAAGTCAAATTCACATACACAAAGTCTGGTGAAAGAGGTGAGCCATTTAACCATCGAGAATGACCTCTTCAGAGATGCATTAGATCAGAAGGATATTCTGATTAAAGAGCTGGAAGACAGCTACAAGTTCCTCGAAGAAGAGTGTATTCAGTTAAAGAAAAGCTTCGACCAGGCTCAAGAAATCAATATCAACATGATGGAGAGTCTTGCTAGTCAAAGGGACAAAGTTAAGAAATTTGAGGCAATCATGAGAAAGAATTCTGAAGTTTCAGAGAAGAGAGATACCGAAATTGAGAATATACTAGTAAAGATTGGAAACATAGAGAATAAAGCCAGAAGAAGTGTTACTTCTGGTGACCTTAATGTGTTCCTTGCCTCCTAAAACCTATGGAAAAAGCCAAAATTGCGCCGATTGATATAGACGTACAGCATACATGGTATTTAGCCTTCCTGGTCATTCGATTGATGCGACACCACCACTGTTTGACGCCATGCTGGATTTTCATGCTATTTATTGGTCCAGTGTTACATCTGATGGCCTTAATTTGTTGCTTGCCCCCTAAAACCTAGGTATAGTCACCAAGAGCAACGATATTAAGCTGATAGTTTCACACTTATGGCCATTTCCAGATTTCAGCGGACCAAGGTCACGTGACAAAATTTGAATATTATGAAAATCAATAAAATTATATATCATTCGAAAGCTCTTCTGGTGAAGATTCCATAACGGAAATCTAAATTGAAATACCCTAACTAAGTGAAAATTAATAAACAATTAGGCCCAAATTCCTAATGTAAAATGACGTCATCAGCGCCATCTTGAAAAAACACTTTTCTAGTGGTCAAATTTCAGTATATTTCAGCAATAGTAGTAATCTCTCGTTCGTTTGGATCATGCACCCATTTTTTCATAAGAAACTGCCCATAAGGAACTGAACTCTCAGACTGCCAAAAAATTAAGAAACTTTAAGTGCATGAATATATTGGCAAAGTTTGGAGCAAATAAGAAACCCATGCGGTACCTAGGATTGATCGGAAGTATTAATTATCAAATTCAATTAAGTTTTGTTTCAGAAAAAAGTTAATCATTTGTTTATGGTATCAGATTGGTATTGGTCATGGTAATAATACTCCTGAAGTGCTGTAAAGACAGTATTCAATTCCCTCATCCTGAGGTATGTTTTTGTAAAGGGATTTGACATCAAGAGTGACATAATAGTCTCCGTGTTTGGCTTCTTGACCAAGAGAAATATTATTTCTAGAATACATTAAGGTTAGTAAAAGCCATCAGTGTATTCAAAAGCTGGCCATTCTTCTCAATGACAGTTTAGACACTTGGCCAAATCTAGGAAAAAAACAAGAGCCTACTTAACCATTTTAGTTTATTGTGTCACCAATGGCTGATTCAAATACATCAATCGGTACCTAAGATGTTGCGACACACTCTGCAAACTCAACACACGGTAAAATGGACACGATCATGGATGTTGAGTACATTCAGGCGAGTAAGACACACCAGTGCATCTGGAAGCTTGCTATTCTGCTTGATGACGGAGAGACTTCCTTTGTTAAAGGGTTTAAGCCGTTCATGCTTCGGCAGTTTTGGGAACTGATATACAAAAAGAGCTTCAAATACTACCGAAGGAAAGTACATTATCTTGATTTTAATCCGGGGTGAGCTGCCATGGGCTGTGTGGATGCAATCCACACAGTTCAAGACATTTTAGAGTGGAATGGTGTGCAGCAGGTACTTTACAAAGGAGGGGACGTGGAGAGAAAGCTCTGTGAGCAGCTGTTGATATCATCAACAAATATTGAAGAACTGGGAGAAGACTGACAACATTTTAAACAATATCCCATAATTATCAACTTTTGCAAGCATATATTTAGAATGATTATGATGAGTATCTAGAAACTGAGCAAAGCCTATTTGGTTTGGACATCACTAATGTTGAATCAATAGAGAAAAACAAAGTGATAGCCTGGTAGCTACACTGTACAGGACCGTCATCAAAATGCTTCCAAATCAAATACAAGAGAAATTGGAAGGAACATTTTTGAAATTTTAAGCAGGACAATGGACCAACCTTATCTAGAATTAATTACTACTGCCTTGGGCACCATCTAAATTGTTTTACTATAATGTTAATCCCATGTGGCAATACGTATTTTGAAACACTTAGAAAAACTTAAAAAAGCCAGTATAGCTGTGATCTTTAAAAAAGCTCCAAAGTCAAAAGTTTAAAATGTAAATAAGAGTGAATGCTTGCTTTAAATGTGTAGAAAGTACACTGGAGTCTCAAATAGGCAACAAATTTCATTAGTTTGTGCTGGCAAGATGAGTCTCTAAATCCTAGAGATTTCTTAAGGTTCCTTTTAACTACCAAACAAATCTATACGAAACAACATGGTACTAAATGGAATCAACAACAAATGTCACATACAAATAGATAAAATTTAATCGTTTATCATCAGACTGCCTTGAGGTTTTACTGAAATGATTCTCGCTTCCCTTGTCTCACATTAGGGTTGGTTGATCTTTCCCCATAATGACTTAACATTACCTTGGTTTCCAAAACTTTCATAAGTGTACTTTTAATCACATACACGTAGCCAGATCAAAATAAGACAGAAAGGCCTAGAAAGCCATTTAAGTTTATAATCCAATTGAAAACTATACCCATTAAGCGTACAGGGTGTGATTGTGGACTCAAGTGACTCCAGGGTGCGTATCTGCTTGCAGGCAGAGCCTCCTGAAGGTTACTAAATCTCATTTAACCTACAACCTACATTTCTGACTTATTGGTGAGCCAAAATGGAAACGAGGCATGGGACTACAACTTTAGATTTTTGTTAATTTTTTTTAAGGTATGACAGTTACTAATTTTGTATAACATCAATAGTTCCTTATTTTCACTGGATTTGCCACCCCTCCTTCCAATCCGGAAAGACATGGGGTGCGAAGAAGATTTCGCTATCGGAAGGAGAGAGCGACAATTTGCGGGACAGATCACTCGTCTGTGATAACCAGCTACCTAAAACACAAGTTAAAGACAACATTAAGTACAGTGAGAATACGATTTTTGATATATACTCTTAACGTAGGAGAGGTGGACGAGGGATCTGGCCTGGGCCTGCGAGCCGAAACTGGGGAGGAGGGAGGGATCGTGAAGTATTTTGCCGGAGAGCTCGTTGCTAGAAGAATGAAACCTGGCATGCTTGTGCTTTTATACTTGGTCTCCTGGGAGTTAGGGAATCTCTTTCCTTTGTTATCTGGGGTGATCTCCCCAGTGAGAATAGTTCCCTATTTTCAGTGGATTTGCAACCCCTCCTTCCAATCCGGAAAGATATGGGGTGCTTCGAAGATATTGCAATATCTGACTGAGAATGTGGGAGAACATGGAAAAAAGGCAATCGGGTAGCGGCATATAATTATATATGATGGATGACCTCTCCATTACTCAAGTAGAAGCTTGGTGTTTTGGGTATTAGAGGGCCAGTAGATCATATGACCTTCACATTTCCTATATTTTTTATATTGTTAACAAAGTTCCAATTAAAATTGTTTGAAACTTGAAACTGATGTAATATGGGTCAAAGATGGGCATGAGAAAGAATATTTTATATATAACTGTGTGCTGCAACGCCAGATTTCAGGGCATTTGAAGTAAGGGGGAAGTGTAGACTCAAAACTATATTGTTAGTGTTTCTTGCTGTCACCTATGTGAATGAGAGTCTTCTTAGGATGTCCAAGTTATGCGAAATAAGGTTCTGAAAGAGGAATTCCGGGATGGCAAGGTAGGAGACCCCTCTCAGTTACTCCTTTTTTAAATGTGTCTTTATGTTTCATCCTTGTAAATTTCCAAAAGCTTGTGTTTTGCCTGTAAGGTAATAATTATGGCTAAAGATGAGAATAATCTCCTGGAGGGTGTAAATAAGCATTAAAGGGGAGGAGGCCCTCCCACCTAGCCACCCAGAACCCAATCCCATGGATCTAATGCAGGTTATGAGAAGAACCCCCAAGTGGCTAGGCAGAAAAAGCCGTGTAATGTATAGAAGTTACTATTTGGAGGATTTTGGTCCATTTTGCGGGACAAATAAAGATTTTATGAAATTACGTGGAGCCTTGTTTGCTGGCCTCGTCTTTAGCTCTGAGAGAACTCCAGAAACTCTATGGCGCGCTTTTGTCTGATCTGGAACTTACTGATAAAACCAAAACAACTAATATTCATACATAATAACTAATACATTGTTGCAAAAAGATGTAGCAGAAAGATTCTCCTTTGTGTGAGTCTACCCATAAATACGATGTTGGAAATTTTTATACTAATCAAAACTTAACCCTATCAAGCCTAGGGGGGGGGGCTTGAATCAGCCCCCCAAGCAGTTTTCCTGCTGTGTATTTTTGTAAATTGCATCTGCGACTTTCAAACTTTCTGACTTTTAGTTTTTTTCTTCCTTATAATTAAAAAGTGATATTTTGAGAAAATTGAATTTGTTCCAGGGGGTCAACACAGGTCATTTTGAAAAACAGTAAACATCAAAATTCAAACGGGTCCTTATAAAAGTTACACAAGACAAGGAAAATTCATTTTGGACAATTGGTAGAGACTATTTTACATGCTCTTTCTGATGAACTACATTTTTTTCAAATCAAACATAAGAAATAGCAAAATGTTACTGCACATGCGTAATTTTCCCCCTATTTTATGCTGACGTCAGCACTTTTTACTTGACCCTTTGGCTATAGAAAGTAAAGTGAAAATTACATTTTCCGACCCTGCACATGTATTCTACTCAACAAAACTGCCTGTACAGGTAAAAAAACTCAAATATATGAAATAAGAGCGATTCATTATTCTGGTGATTAGAAAGCGCTTAGACATGACGCTCAGAAATATACTTAATTCATTCAAAAGTTTTTGTAATATGCAGATAAATGATCTAAAAATACTAATAAAGCCTGTTTGCATCCATATTGAAGTAAAAATTGTGTTTCAGATCCCTTTCAGAGAGTTCATACAATTTCTCGACACAAAAGGAAAATATGATGACGTCATCAAGAGATCACGTGACTTTTCTAAAAATAAATTGGTCAGTTTTTGCATCCTGCTATGGACTATAGTCATGCAAAGTTTCAAGTCTACCAGGTATGTAAGAAAGAAATAAAAGAGGGGGGGCCGAATGAGTAAAATACCCTAGGCTTGATAGGGTTAAGTAACGAGGAGAAGTATGATTTGCTTTAAAAATGTTTGGAAACCAGATCCAAATTTTCATTTCCTTCTAATGCATCTGGAAGGAAGTTCCAGTATAAATACCACACAGAATTTCCATGACTTTTATATTCAAAGAAGAAAGATGGTGCGTTTTGTATTAACTGTGTTTTATTTGAAAATTCTTGTAAGAGCAGGCATGGGGCTCATATTCTCGACCTTCTTTTCAAATCACCTTTATCAACTTGGGCAAAAGCTTTCCAGAAATTTAAAAATCATGCAAAGTCTTCTCATGTGCACCATTCTGCTTCTGTCATTGCAACACATTTCCGTTTAAATCTCGAGAATAAGCAAAACTGAATAATATTCAGCTTAATTCTATCACAAGTGAGCAAATCAGGAAAAAACCAGGAGAGGCTTAATCCGATTGCGCAAGCCATGATTTTATGCAGCCAGGCGTACTGGACTTCAAGAGGATATTGTGATGATTCAAGCTACTACGAGGGTACAAAAATAAATCCCGGAAATTTGCAGGAATTGCTGAAATTTCTTGGACGATGCGGAAATAACAAACATTTTGATCATACAGATGCAAAACAAAACAAAATGAATTAATCTATATCTGTGGTAACTTAATTCGTCAAAAAATTTTCAATGAGACAATTGAAGCAAAATATTTCTCTGTTCTTGCAGATGAGGCTTGTGACGTTAGTAACGTTGAGCAGATACCAATTGTATTAAGATTGGTCGATAGTAAAGCAAATATTCGAGAAGAGTTTCTTGGTTTTAGCCAATATAGCCAGGGAATGACAGGAAAAGCTATTGCTAACACAATATTAAACGACATTAATAGGTGATTTTGGCCTGAGCATGGAATTCTGCAGGTGACAAGGGTATGATGGTGCGGCAAATATGTCAGAAAATGTTCAGGAGCAGCTGCAATCATCACATCCGAATTTCCAAAAGTACCCTGTGCTCACTGTGGCTCACACTTGCTGAATTTGTGTGTTGCGTTGGGATGTAACATTAAAGTCGTTTGAAACATGATGTCACATGTACGCGTTTTGTTGGGGTTTTTAACAGTCCAAAGCGCTTCGTTCTTCTTTCTCAACTAATCGGAGAAATTCCTGGCGCACGACACAGTCGTCTAATCGATGTTTGACGTACAAGATGGGTGGCTCGTCTTGGCGGTCTGATTGTATTTGCAGAAGTATTTGTTGCTGTTGTTCGAGCACTGGAAATAATCTATGCCCTTCAATAACTCTTTTACATGTAACTAATTGAAAGTTAGCAAGCTGCGCCAAATGCTTGTAAAGCTACCATGCTTCAAAATCACTTTCTAGAAGGGTCTGGAACGTCAAATCTGCCAAGATGTCATTGATAATGTGAGGTATGCAATGTTGAATTAGATGGAAATCGTTTGAAACATCAATGGTGCCCCGCATCACAAAAAATCATACATTACGTTATTAGGTTGCCTTGCTGAAGCCCAAATCAGTGAAAACTTTCTGAATATAGAGGAAACCGTTAAAGAAATTATGAATGCTTTTGAAAAAAGAATCACAACAAATGATTGATATATAGTATTTTAAAAGATCAGCTTTCTAAATGCTAGATAACTTGGGCACATTGCTAGCACATTCTGACAGGCACTATCCAGCGTGAATCTAAATCCTTGCTTTAGTTTCAATCCTTCTAAGTACATCCGATTCAGCGATCTGAAAAACACTAAAGGCCCATTTCCACTTTATTCAAAAATCGCATGTAATCTTTTGTTTAATTCGCGCATGCGAATGTTCGCAATTTGATTTTGACCTGTTCGCAGTGTTTGATATTTTGTGAACGTTCGCTTGCGATTGAAAGTTCCGGATAATGATTTAACCAATTAGGTGACGCCCTTAATGCAGACAGCAACAACATCAGCAGCAAAGCGAACAGGAGGAAGGAAATTGAAATGGCTGACATCAAGATAGAGTGGAGCACAGAGCTTGTGGACAATGTGATTGAAAACGTATGTGCAAATGAAGTTGTTTGGGACATGAGCAACTCGAAGTACAAAAACAAAAAATGCACAGGAAACAGCATGGCAGAATATTGCTCGTGAATGTGTCCTGGAAGGAAGGCCTGCTTGTGTGAAATCAAAGTGGCGGGACCTATGGGACACCTACAAAAAGAAGTTAAAACTTTTGCTACCAAAATCTGGTGATAATGGAGGTGTTCGAAAAGTAAATTTGCAATGGTTACATAAGATGAGTTTCTTAAAAGAATTTAGCTTCATTGAAAGTCCAACATCATCGAGTTTTACCACCATAAATGATGGGGATGTTAGCCAGCTGGGTTTATCAAGCAGTAGCATGCTCATCATGGAGGGAAGCAGTGATGTCCATGATAATGATCCGGGTATTGAGATTTAAAATGATAATATGAACCCAGCCATGTCCAAGGCCTAAGTTTTTCACAAAAAATAAAGAAAAAGGATGATCCAGGCAATGCAGCTTTTGAAGTCTTTGAAGAGTTAAGAAATGAAACAAAATAACCACGCACTTCACAGTCACCTAATCCAAGAGGACTGTATGTAATATCCACTGGCCCAAATTTTTCAGGGAAGAGAAAGAAATCAGATGAAGTCAACAAAGTGGACCAAGCTATATTGGATGAGCTAAGACAGAGTCAAGATGACGAGGATAGTCACTTCATTAAAAGTTTAATCCCTCAATTAAAAAGGCTTGACCGAAGATCTAAAGCATTTGTAAAATGTCAAATACAACAGTTTCTCTTTGAAGCAGAGTTTGGAACAACTTTTGAACAACAATCGAACTTTTCAAAGAAATAATATGACACGTGTCTAATATGATATTTTATATCTTTAACTTAGAAACATTTGAAACTTTTATCGGTTGTGTTTACTGGATCATTAATTTGTTTTAAGTCATTACTTATTTATGAAATCACTCTGCCAGGGAACAGAGTCTACAGGGGAACTAAAAAAGTCTTTCAAGTGGTCTCTAACTGCTTTTGCACTTTTTTTGCAGGCATTATTTGTCTTTAACTGCATAAGGGGCAAATGGCCTGTATCTGTCCCTACATCTAGCCTCACTGGACATAGGAAGTTTGTCTCTATCTTATGCTTGAATCAATGAAGAGTTTGTGATTAAAATATCGTTGTCATTGTTGTTGTTAGTATTTTGGCACAAAAATTTCGAGCTATCGAGAGAAAATAGCTGCAGCAGGTATAACAAATGGTTCGAGTTGTTGGGAATATATATTCATATTTAAGTAGTGTTGAAGGTTCAGGGGGAATGCCAAATCTATTTGAGTTAGCAAGAGTTTTAAGGGCTGATTTAGATGTCGCGCTTAACTCGCAACAAATCAAATAAAACGTCTCTTTAAAAACTGAGTATTGATTTTATTCGAGATAAGCGCGACGTCTAAATGCAATTTTGAATGAAACTCGACAGAAATACCAACCGCGAGTTAAGTTCATCAGTGTCAGTCGCACTACGCAACCAAAGCAGGACTCGGGTTTAGACGTCATGCTTATCAGGAGTTGAATCAAATGGTTCCATTTCCAGTCCAGCAATTACATTAATTTTGCATGCGCCCACGCACATGATTTATCCTTGTCTTTTGTTTTTGAGAGCCTTGGCACCAAATTGTTTTGTTTCTGTGTCTTCTGTTCAGTAATGGCGGAAAGTGACATTTTCCAAAACTATAGGAATGGTTTCATTGCTGAAAGTGACGAAGAACTTGATTTGCCAGCTGCAGTAATTAGTGAAAAGGACAGTTCTGCGTCGGAGAGTGAAACGGAGGAAGTCTTACACGTGTTTCGGCGGAAACAGAAGAAGAAGGCCGGGAAAAAGTCTTTGTGGCATGTCCAACTCACGGACGAATTAGTTGATGTCATATGCAGTGACGAGTATTTTCGTAAAAAACTTATATTTACAAACACGAGAAGGAGTAAGAATGGGGAAATTTACTTAAAAGCAGTAAAAGAGGTCACGAATCGGTGCCAAGCAAGAGGAGAAGAATATAAGGTTAGTGTTGTACAGACACGAAATAAATTCAAAAAGTGCATCAGTGAATGTAAGAAAGCTGCATTAACATGCAAGTCTGCATCCGGAATAAAATGATTCCAAGAAGATAAGGACTACGGCAAATGGTTCAACCAACTTCTGCCCTATATATAGTCAAGAGAGTCGTGTCAACCAGAAGAGGCAGTAGAACCATCCGCAAGCATTGATAACGACGAAATAAGGGAAGGAGCCACTGACTCTAGCACATCAACCCCATCACCCACAAGCTCATCAAGTGCTTCTTTTTCTGGAAAAAGTCTTCCTCCAAAAAAGAAGGCATTTATTCCAATAAAAGGCACTTCTGCAAAAAAGCAAAAGCTTGACGAACTTGTGAAAGTTACTTCACAAGCCATTGCTGATCTATCAGAGCAGTTGAAAAAGGACCCCATGGCTGACATGTTGGGCTTCTTCGTAAGGGAAAATGAAAGAGCAAGGGAACATGAATTGAGGTTATTCTCGATGATGTTTAATGGAAATCAAGCCTTTCCACAGCCACCCAATCAAACTTTCAACCAAAATTGGTATCAAAGCTATTTAGATCCAAGAAGACAGCAGGAAAGTTATCTTGAACAAGAAAACTTTTCTACAAGAAATCAAAACTCTCAGCAAGGCAATTTGTATCAACTATAAACATTTATAACATTTCTATTACTGAAGATAGGGTCCACAAGGGTAAAATGGGTAGATTGAAAAGTGTCAAAAATTTCAAGAACATATTTTTTCAGAAACAACCTTGCATGACAAAGTGAATGTTATTTTATCAGTTCTGAATTTACTGTTTTCTCACAATCAATGCTACCATTTTACCCCCACAGACATACTGTATGTTAAAAGTTCCTTAAATCTACTGCTTTTCTGAAAAAAATTTCAACTTTACATAGGTAGATTGAAAAGTGTCAATAAATTTGAAGAAAATATTTTTTCAGGGTTTTCCTCAGCTAGAACGACTTAAACAACCTTGCATGACAAAGTGTTATTTTATCTGTTCTGAATTTACACCAGGTTTCCTCTCCTTTAGGGCATTTGGAATGATTTGGGTAACTGTCTGTTGATAAACGATGACAAAGAATAGCATTTATGTCATTTTTCACGCCCTCGAGGTTTCCAATGTTTCGTCTTATGGCCAACCCATAATAAATTTGAAGCTTATCTATCTCCTTCTTTGTAAGCCAACCTTTACCACCAAGAGTCTTCCCATCTACCAACTTGGTTTTTCCTGTTGTGATTTTTAGCTTTCTCAGCTGATTTCCGACTCGTCTCTGTACATGTCCCACACATTCTTTCTTTGTCACTTCATAATTTTCACCATAGTAATTTTCTTTCTTTACAGCTTCACAGATTTTCGTGTCTCCGTCCGCAATGTATCCAGTGTACCTTAACTTTCTAGCTTGAACAGATCTACTGAAAATTTTTTTAGTACCATGCACTTCCATATTTGGTGCTGAACCTTCATAATTTCTGTCACACTTGTGCTCTGCCATCTTTTCAAGGTTTCCCGGCGCTCCCCTTTTTAAATTTCTGTTAATTATTTGACACTTTTTGCAGGTTTTCCTCATAATTTCCAGATCAATAACTTTTGAATTGTCTGCTGAAATGAATTTCCTTGGTAGCTTTCTACATGCTTTGCTCAGAAACTTCATGAGAAGCACTCTCAAGACTGTCAAGAAGGTTACTGTACGATTCCTTAGACATTGACTTTCCCATATTCATAATCCCACTGAATAGGTCCATCCCTGCAGGACCTTTCCGGAGAAGTCTCATGGCTAGAACAAACCGCATGTTTATCTGAAATGGTCTGAGGCCTTTTTTCCCAGTGTTCAATTGACACCTTTGAGAAGTGAAAAAGGTCTGACTTACACCGCATTCTTCATTTCCACATGACAGAGTGAGTCCTCTAGCCATTCCTTTTTTATTTACTTCAATTACTGAAAGCGAGCCATCCTTACAGACCTTGCATACTGTGTTTGATAAGATTTCATTGAATATGCCAAAGTTTATAATAAAATTGTCTGTAGTTCCAGAAAACCTGTCATCGTCTTTACCAGGCTGCTGAAAATAACTCATATCCATTTTCAGTTCACTAAGTGATTTTTTGGCTGCTGGTTCATTTTCGTAAGGAAGGCCTAGGCCATCGTCATCATTATTGCTTGTTCCTTCCTCCGCAACTTCTTCAGCTTCAACTTGAACTGCAGCAGCATTGCTCTCCACAGCTTCAACAACGGATGCCCATGGTTCCTAGAAAGATGCAAGCTTTGATGCCCGAGCTTCAGCCAATTGTTTGCTTCTTGTACATTTTCGTGAACGTCTTTTTGAACGAAATTTGCTCTCACCACTTCTGTTCTCCTTTTTTCACCCAACACATTTGTTCACTTTTATTGAATTGAATGCAAATAAAAGTTGAACAGAGGCTGACACTTTCGAACAAACGAGGCTATGCTTCAAATGTCACTTTTTGGGGGTTTTTTCCCAAACTTTCAAAGCTGTCAGATCCCCCAAAAGGCAAATGAAGAGCACAAGGGTTATAGTGGGGTTTGAAAAACTATTTTTATGCAGTTTTAGGAACTAGGGATCATAAAACTAAAGGAATTTTTTGAATCTACGATAAATTTGCTATTAGGAAAGATTTTTAACGAAAATTACCCCAAGTTTTTAAAAATTGTAATTTTATTACCTAACCTAGCCCCTTAAGTCATACATGTTGTACCCCTTGTATGTGACTGAAAAACTTCTAAATCCTCGCAATATTCAAAATTTACGAAATTTTAAGGGTAATGCTCAAGAATTGACCATCATTTTCTGTTATTTATGTAATTTTCAAAGTAAATAATATTTTGTTGGCTTTACACATTTTCTCAAATGTAGCCCTCAGTTATGTTATGCATGTACTTCTTGCATATGACCGAAAAGCTTCTAAATCCTTGCAATATTCAAAATTTACGAATTTTCAAGGTTAATTCTCGAAAATTAACCATTATTTTCTTTCATTTATGTAATTTTCTTAGTAAATGATATTTCATTGGCTTTACGCATTTTCTCGAATATAGCCCCCAGCTATGTCATGCATGTTCCCCTTGTATGTGACCAGAAAACTTCTAAATCCTCGGAATATTGAATATTAACCAATTTTTCAAACTGAACGGTCAGACATAACCATCATTTAATTTTTTCCTATGCTATTTTCTTAGTAAATGACGTTTTTTTGGCTTTACACATTTTCTCGAGTATAGCCCCCATTTATGGCATGCATGCACCCCTTGTATCTAACAGAAAAACTTCTTAATCCTTGCAATATTCAAAATTTACGAATTTTCAAGCGTAATGCCCAAGAATTAACCATTATTTTATTTTATTAATGTAATTTTCTAAGTAAATGATATTTAATTGGCTTTACGCATTTTCTCAAATATAGCCCTCAGTTATGTTATCCATGTACCCCTTGTATATGTGACCAGCAAACTTCAAAATCCTCGGAATATTGAATATTAGACACACGCAATTTGACTCGTTCTCACGCTCACACGCATCAATGGAAAACTCTCACGCATTCTAAAAAAATTAAGAAAAGTTGCGATTTTTATATGGAAATGAATGCGAACGTACGAACGTACGAACAAAACGGGAAAACGGCAGGGAAGAAATATGATGAAATAGAGGCAACACAAATTAAAGCAGTTGAAGAAAGCTAAGGGTGCTGCATGGGACTACAACAAGCAGCAAATGCAAAAGAAATAGACTTAGACTTATCAAGCACTTCTGTTACATTTTTCTGTTAATATTTAATTAACAAAAGTTACTGTAGAATCCCAATAACTTGAACAAGCAAGGAACGATCAAAATAGTTCGAGGTATCGAGGTTCTTCATTACATGAATGAGGCTCAAGGGGAATGCAAAATCTGTTCGAGTTAGCGAGAGTTCGAGTTATTGCATGTTCGAGTTATCGGGATTCTACTGTAATCCTCAAAAAAAATTGCATGTAGTTTTATTCAATGACAAGGCTTAGCAAACCAACCCTACAAAGCTTTCAAAAAATAATTTAAGTAGGTTTTTAGATGATGCTAATTCTTCCCAGGTCAAATTTTTATAGAAGTTATGCTGCGAGAGGCAATTTCAGCCAATCTTGGATGCCTATTTTTCAAAATTTTCTGGGGGAGCTTGCCCCCAGACCCCCCTAGGAGGCCAAAAAAAAATTCTTATAATTCAAACTTGACAGGTCTGTAGACATTTCAAGATTTTTCAATACATCAGCCATCTTTATGTGGCCTTTATATCCCCTACCACACTTATCATATATTATTTGGTCCTATTTAATCATAATATGAATTTCAATGATAGAAATTTTGTTGCATTTACATTACCTTTTATACTTGAAATTAGGTTTGCACATTTTCAGGAAATGAACCCTAGCTCTATGGCCATCTTCCCTCTATAAGTTACTAACGATCTGAATTTTCGAATATCGTATTACTTCAGGGTTGAATCCCTATTCTTTGGTGTTATTCACCGACATTATATAATATATACTATATAAGCAAGTCCCAGCAGAATTATTCAAAACAAAATAAGAAATGGCACTGACTAAAAGGCAGATCATGATTTCGCTTTTGATACGAAGAAGAGAAAGACATCGACAAGAAGAAAATATGAAAACGAAGATAAGGGTATAGGTGCCGCAATTGTACCGAGAAAGGAAGGAAAAGGGTGAATATCATTTGCTTATAAGGGAAATGAAGTCATACGACCACATGATGTTTTATCAACAGTTTAGGATGACACCTGAACAGTACAAACATTTATTTTGACTTGTGGCCCCAAAGATATCGAAATCTTCCCAGAAAAGAGAATCAATAGAACCGGGAGAACGATTGTCGGTTACATTAAGGTATCTCGTAACTGAAGAAACACAGACCACAATAGCAGCTAGCTATCGTATGAGTAAAACTTCTGTTTGCAGAAAAATAAAAGAAACAACTAACGTTTTCTGGGATGTGCTGATGGAAGCTGGCTATCTAAAGGTCCCCCAAAATGAAAATGATTGGAGAGAGGTAGCTGAAGAGCTCGAAGTAAAATGAAACTTTCCAAACTATGTTGGTGCAATAGACGGAAAGCGTGTGATAATGCGAGCACCAGTTTGAAGTGGCTCTTTTTATGGATAACAATCTCTTGAACCTTCCTAGTCCCAGAATGACTGAAGGCACTGACAAATATTTTACATATGTGTTCGTTAGAGACAAGGCCTTCCCTTTAAAGAAATATCTAATCAAGCCGTACCCTCGAAGTATGTTAGGAGTCGAAGAGCGCATTGCCAACTATAGAACATCAAGGGTAAGAAGAGAGGTTGAAAATGTCTTTTGTATATGCACTTCACAATTCAGGGTTTTGAGGAGGCCAATCATTGCTCAAGTTGACACTATTGTGTCAATCACGAAAGCAGTTGCATTTCATAATTTTTTGATTTTTGGGAGGAAAATTGGCGAACCAAATAATTACTGTCAACAAGGATATGCTGAAGGGGACTGGAGAAAAAGTGATAGCTTGTCAAATTGCCTTTTGCCATTAACCAATGTTGCCTCTTGCAATTATTCCAGAGATGCACGTGAAGTAAGGGAAGATTTTAAAAACTACTTCAACTCAGAAGCAGGATCAGTAGAGTAGCAAGCAAAGAGGGTACTATTGTTCAAACACAGTAACTTATGTTTCCAGGGGAATTCATGATTTGCAAGAAAATAAAGTAGCATTTCTAAGTTGCAAGAAGCTAACAAGTTGTCTGTGACTAGTGTGTCCAATGCTACTTTTTGTTGTTTTTGAACAGTTCTGCTATTTGTCCCAGTATCTGCATGTTTTGCTGGTTCATCTGCAACAAAAAGTGCTGCTGCTGTGCTTGCATATTTGCCATGAATTGTTGCTGTTGCCTAACCATTTCTTGTTGGCTTTCCCTTGCTAGCTGCCTTTCTCTCAGCTCTTCCTCCTTCCATTTCAGTTCCTTTTCTGCCTGCTCTCTCTTTAACTGTATGCCCTCCTGAATTATTTCCAAAGCTTCACCAGATCTGCGTATTCTTTTTGGAGTGCTTTCTCCACTATCTAACTCCTTTCGTTTTCGTGTCTCACTCAAACTTTCAGTTGCTTTCTTCCTCATATCCAATGATTTTTCCCTATTTTCATTCTCCTTTTCTTTTTCCTTCTCAGTGGCCTCTTCCCAGCCAGTTCTAACTTTCTCCATTCTTTGGTTGATTTCAGTTAGGCCCCTATAAATTTCATTAAAATCGTTACTTTGAGTTCCAGAAGCTCTTGCCTTCTCCTTCTCATGCTTCTTGAATTTTTCTATTAGTTTAAAGAACCTGTCCCGAACAGCTTTCACTGCAACTCGAAATTTTGGTCGCTCCAAGTGATTTAAATTTTCCACTATCAATTTCCAAGCTTGCCCTCGCTCCTTGGATTGGGGCTTGTGCAGATAAGGCTCAATAAGGAGCAGCTCGCGAACAAGACATCGGTCATACACAGGTTTCCAAATAAACAGTTCTCTTTGGTCTTTCTGTGATCCACTCGACATTTTCATTCACTGCTTTGCCCTTTTCCACGATGAAATAACTTGTTCGAAGCCTTTCAAAACTCGCTCCTTCCTGTACCAACTTTTGGCTGAAAGACGTACTGAACTTTGTTGCTGAGTGCGAGTTTCCAGGGCGATTCCCGCAAAAAGTGCCCAGAGAAGATGCACAGTTTTAAACTTGAACTCCATCTCATTCTCGCGCTGGATCTAAACCTCCCTATTGTCACAGAGCAGCGAAAGCAAAAAAGACCAACACCAGAAAGGCTGATAAAACAAAAACTAAAAAGATCCTACTCAAGAAAGGGCTCTCAAGGGCAAAACAATGTGCAAATTTGGAAAAAAAACCAAAGGCATCTGACAAACTAATCGAGTGTCAAAATACTACATGCAGCAAAGGCAAATTCTTCCATCTGGAATGTCTTGGCTACAAAAGAAGACCAAATAATAGCAAATTAACATGGAAATGTGACTTCTGTTGTACAAACAAAAATAAAGAAGAAATCAGTCTCGGTTTTGGTGATATGATAGATGTCAAGGACCTTGACGAGTATATAATGGACAAGAAAATGTTTGAAGATGCTGAAATTCAAATAACCAAGACAACAATTGGGCAAGCCAGACGGTATGAGGCTTTGGGTTCACGCAGCGATCAACACTATCAGTTAATAAGCTCTCTCCTAATGGATAGCTAGATTGCAATATCATCCAAGAGGCACAAGTTCTGCTGAGGAAGGTTCATCCTGGCATTGCTGGCTTTCAAAGACCAACATTAGGAAAAGTACAAAACTTTGGCATTGTCACCAATGAATTCATCCAGATTCTTCATGTAGGAAATTCTCATTGGGTGTGTGTTAGATCAATAGGTTGTGATCCTGGAGATGTTAACTTATATTGCAGTCTCTTCAGAAACATTGTGTTGAATGAGGTTGAAAGTCTAGTCAAGGGTTTGGCTAGAGAGAAATATTTCAAGCAGATAAATCCTGTATCAGTTCAACAACAAACTAGTAATAGTGATTGCGGAATTTTTGCAATTGCATTTGCAATGTGTTTGGAATATGGGAATGCATTGAAGACCAGAAATATTGATAGGAATCAAATGGGAAGCATTTATTGCAATGATTAAAGTCACAATCAATGGAGATGTTCCCAACATTGGATTAGTGGTACAATATTTATCTTGACTTATTTAGTTTAATGAATTACTAAACGTATGGATCCAAGTGTCTGATGAGGGTGTGCTGTTTTTCAGAGTATCGTGTTACAGAGTATTGCCTATTTCTGCTAGAGTAGGGTCTCATTTGGAGGGAAAAATCTACAATGGAGTAAAAAATCAATTTGTTTTGTGGGCACACTCTGATACAAATATATGTCAAGTACTACCCCCTGAGACAAACGGCTACCAGACCTTCCAGCCCACCTGGATTCTGCCCATGTAACATCCACGCCACTGTCTTTCCACTAACCCACCTAGGTAGTTGTGCCCCAACGCTAAGAAATCAATCGATTTTCTTGCTATAATTCACCATTTGTGTGAATGAAATGGCCTGGGTTTCTCGTAGCCCCGGTGGCGCAGTGGTAGCGTTCTAGAGATCAAATCTAGAGGTCGTGGGTTCGAGTCCTACTCGGGTCATTTTCATTCTCACAAATTATCTCGATTAAAATTTGTTTCCTAAGGTTCTTGAAAACAATGACTGTTACGCTAATGTATTAATCAAAAGGAATTATAGCTGGGCAGAGGTTGATTAAGGCTGCACAAACTCTCATGATCTTGTCTATTATAGGTTTGTCCTAGCCAGAGCCAAAAGTCAGGTAACAGGTTGGCCGAGTTGATTGAAGTATGGTATACTTTCGACAAAGGATTCCAATAACACGCTCTACATGAATCAGGACATTTGCAATCCCCCTCGTTTTCTCCACATCTATCAGATCAAGTTGGCTCTTGCCTCTTGTAAATGCTGGTATTGTTAGCTTGGCTTGGTAGTACCAAACATTTTCCTCTATGGTAAATCCTCGGTCTGCCATAACAACATCCCCTGGTCTCAAAAACCTAAGGATGCCACAATTTTCCGTCAAAAACTGGTCTCGGAAACACTTAGGCACCTTTGCAAGTAATGCATCTCTTTCTGGCCACACAATTAGTGAACTTAGCCTTGAATCCATTGGGCAGATCAAAGACTGAAAAATCCTGGAAATGGTTGTCACGGATATTTCAAAGCGATAGCATAAGTCTTGATATGGGGCATTCAGTCGCAATTTGATTAATGTAAGAATAAATTCTTGAAAGCTGCTCAGCACTGATAACTTCCTTGTATTATAATGCTTGATAAAGTCAAAGACAGTAATCAAGATATCATATTTTAGAAAATCAATGTAAAAGCAAACCTTGGCATCATCATTTTCCAAATAAGATTCATGAAATACTGTTGATCTGATTTCTATCTTGCTCATGGATTCATTAAGGTCCATTGTATTTGTTTCTGCATCACATGTTTCCTTGTCCTGGGCTTTTCCTGTATCATGAGAAGCTGCTGGCGCATCATCACAGGCCCCAGGGTTTTCTTCACCGAAAAAATTTGAAGTATACCTTGTTCATTAATTTTCTTCAATTTTGCCTGAATTTCTGCCTGGATTACTTCTTCAAATCATTTTCTTCTTTCACCTGCCCTTGCTGCTCTGTCTTCTAGAGTTTTGCGGTCTTGGGCTTTAATTTTTGTATGTCCAAGATGCATTGATGGAACTGAGTGAACATCTGGATGGAACCCAGTCAACATGGAACCCTATCCCAGTGCGCTGCCGATTTCCTACTAACAATGTGAGGGCTACATACACGATTGATCGTTACTGAGTTTTTCTTCCGAAATATCACCTCTGCTTATGACCGAAATCAATTTCCTTCACCTTTCTGTTGAAAGATCCTCCATTATCATTCCTTGGTGCTTGACAATGGCTGGAACTCGGAAGAAACATGCACTTAGGCCTTTTTCCACCTCCCATTCCTTTTGCTTTTGACTCTTTCTCTTTCTGCTTTTAAACCTGCACTCAACGAACAAACACAGCACCATCACTGTTTTGATATGATTAATTATTAAAAACGGTATTCTTGAAAGTAAATATGACGAGCAGATACGTTTAGAGCCACAATTATCCGAGAAAACGCACTAAACACAGAGCGTTCTATGTTTGGAATACCAATATGACGAATAGCAACCATTGCAATGGTTAGGGTCACATGACTGAAAAGACTCTATTCAAATCTCAAAAATTAGAGTTATAACAATGAATTGGCGGGAAAGTTTTGAAATCCAGGTTTGGTGGGCAATTTTTCTTTGAATTTTGTGGGGATTTTATTTTCCAAATTTGCTTATTTTAAGAGGTACCTCTGGGAAATTCTATCGTTTTTATGTAAATATAATCAACATGAATTTTAATTAAATTCTTTTTAGGCTTTCGAAATGGTGTTTAGGTATTTTTATTTACAATAAGCTTTTTATTTTAAGGGGATTCTTGGGGGGATTTTATCATTATGGAAATATTTAAGTAAATTTTTTATTTATGTTAAATTTATCCAATAAATACTTGGTTGTCCGACCTTTTGAGTACTGAAGAAGATTTTCTATCGAAATATTTGCGTTTTAACAGTGTTGTTTTTCTATTTATATTTTCTGTTATTTTTTGATGGTGGTTCTTTTTATTTGATAAAATAAAATAATACAAACAATATGTGACGCCTTTTTATTACACAGTAGACAGTGAAATTTGTAAATTCATCAATGTAAAAAAAGATACACGTATTTTGTGTAAGGAACTTGTTATGAGAAACTCAGACTCGAATGGCCAAAACTTTAAGAAAAGGGTTTTTCTAAGAACCTTGTACATTGTTGGTGAATAAAAACTGCTATTTTCTGTGTTCTATTTACACAGTTTTATTGTGATGTAGAAATAGTTTTTGAGAGGAACACTCTTTGTAGTGTTTATTGTCACCTCCTTTAGCCCTGTAACCTAAAAGGTCTCTCCCTTCTTTTATTTCAATAAAATGTTCAAGAAAAAGAGATTGTTAAAAAAACAGGAATCTGTTAGCAAACTCTCAGTGCTGAAAATCGGAAAAATGTAAGAAACTTTCAGTGCTGATCCAATTTTTTAGTTTCTTGTGAAATATATGTGTACAACAGCAAGGACGACGACAAGAACAACAACAAGAACAAAATCAACATCCCACCACTGGTTCTGATGTAGTAGGCTCTGACATTTTAAGTAGTTCTTTTAAAAAGATACAAGAAAATCTTTTAGGAGAACGCCCACAGATTTACCTAAAGTTTTTACAAAGTTTCACAAACCAGAAGCAAGACAGGTTTTGATTTTAAGTCAAGAAGGAATGAAATAAGGGATTTTGGGAGCAATGATCTTATGCCCCCTCTACCCCATGCCCCAAAAATGTTTATCTCCTTACAGACCTCGAACAGGGAAATAACAATTTTTTTCAAGACAAAAGCATATCTTTTACAGACAGTTCCCTTCCAACATTCTTGTTTCTTAATTTTCCCTGGCACGACCGCCTCCGCAGCAACATTCTTCTGTACTTGTTTTAGTTTTTCCACTTTACAATGCCCTCCCTGCTCAACTTTCTTAAGAAAGATAGCATAGTTTTCTTTCTCAATGTTGTGGTGAATTATGTTACGAAACATCCACAATAAGGTAGTTTGTGTCGTTGAGACAGATAAATTTATAAAAAAGTGAGAGAAAGTCTGAACAAAATGAACGGCGTGAAACAAACAACAAAACTGTAAATAAAAACCACAGCAAACAGAGAATACTTGATAAACAACAGCAAATTGAGTCGTTAAATTGTCAAATATCACCTCGGTGCATCTTGCATGTTCGCAAGATGCGTCTTTAGTCCCTCTCAAGTCAATTTTTCAGATAAAATCGTTCGATGGTTTGTCTCAAAGTTTCTCCTCCTCACTCGAATCGTCACTCTCTAATCTGTTAGTTCCTCCCTCCTCTATTCATACAAAAGTCAACAAATGTCACCATAACAAAAGATTAATCTGATTATATTTAAAGGTCAAATAGTTCGAATGTAATTCGGGGGTAATTCCTGTAGTCAGGGGGTAATTCTCCACAATGTTATTCTATTTCGTAAGATTCGTTCTCAATGTTTCGAGATCAGTAGCCATACAAATACGTACATGATCGAAAGCAAATTCGTTTTTTAAGTCTTCAAACATCCATTCATTAACAATGCCACTGTGCGAAGGTGGGTCACATGTGCCAGGGGCGGACCCAGCAAAGAATTTGACTCCCGCACAAATGGGCTAAGACTAGGGGAAATTTTTTTGAGGCATCGCCATTCCAAACGCTGGTTCAACGTTCTTCAACATCTTTCATATAAAAAAGTATTTTTCTTTCCCTATATTTCGTAACAAGGTAATCAAAACACTTACTCGGGCCCCAAACGGCCAAACTTTATTTTATATTCTTTGTATCCTTTAAGCAAGATACTTTGCTGTCCTGCCCTAAACGAACATTCAAATTGCTATAGTTTTATATTCACTTCCTGAGCATAACATGACAGTCTTCTCCATTCTTGATAAGGGTCTTATCACAAGGCTTATGTTCCCAAATAATTCACAGCATTTCTGTGTGCTGAAATTTCTAGGCTGTGAAATCTTAGTCAGTTCAAATCAAGACTCAAAAATTCACTCCATTTCTCGACTCTTGCATTTGCTACTTTTGCAAAGGAGGGACGTAAGTAATAAATTACTGCTAGCATTCGCATAAATTTGACGCAGATGCCCGCACGATTTAACAAAGGATTTTTGAACCAAAAGACTTTTCTTTTGAAATAAGATACGTTGGCCTGTCAACTGCTGGTTCCTTTGACCTTTTTGCCTGGAATTCCGGAGAGCTGGCTAATTCTCAACCCACACTTTGTTAAAGGTCTGAAGTTGGTTTTGAACCCCAGACCCTTTGAACAAGGGTCAAGTGATCTAACCACTTGACCATACACACCACTCAGAACAGGAACATAGAGGGATACGTCCCGTCAAAAGTTGCATGTTGAACTTGGGTGAGAGTCCTTTAATCTGAGAAGCTTGAGTAGACGTCTAATCTTGCTGTATAAAATTTGAAAATTAAGCTAGCACCTAAGGTAAGAAGATTAATTGAAATTATTTTCTACCCAGGCCAGTCTAAGAGTTCTTGTGAGATAGCGAGGGCTGGCGCTGTGCAGGACAATCTTCAAATGTTAATTAGGGAAAATTGTTACTTGCTAATTTTAGAATCATTATTTGGGAGGGATAAACCATTGTGTGACAGTAAGGGTTGGCACATGAACTCTTCAACTGGCCTCGTTAGAAAATAATTTCAGTCAATCTTTACACTTTAGGTGCTACCTAAATTTTCAAATTATTTTCCACACCGAGGCCAGTCCTCGATTCCCTGTGAGTCTTGAAAGCCAAAAAATAATTTTTCTCATTTATCATCAGTATAACTCAAATTTTTCTCAGCTATCAGCAACAAAACTCAATTAATTATATTTTATAAATATAATGGTAAACACAATACCATATGTCAGTGTTCAGCAATTGTCCAGTATTCTTTCTCCTAGATGTATAATTATTTCTCTAATGTAAAATTTAGCGAAAGTTCCTTCAGTGGTCAAATCAGCTGCCTTGCAAATATCTACTACTGAGAGTCCTCTAGCAAATGCTTTCAATGCAGAAGCTGATCGTGTGGAATGCAAAGAGAATTTTGTTGGTATTCCTGCTTGTTCTAGTATTTTCTTGCACCACAGAGATAGTTGGTAGTTGTAACCAGTGACTAAGAAGGGGTAAAGCTGATAAACAGTTGTTTGTGTGTACCTCGAAGATTTGCTGTTCTTTCCAGATATAATTTTATCAAATTTACTGGGCATATCTGTTTTTTAAGTTAAATTCAAAAATAAATCATGCTTGTCTTAAACGTTTTGATAATATCTTAATCAGTAACTGTTCTTACAATGATTTGGAGACTTACTTAAAAACCTAATTAACAAAGCACAGGGCTACAATGAGATAAACCTAAACAAGGACCTATACTTAATACAATAACGGTTAATATAAAAATAAAACAAAGGTTGGGCTGAGAAAACAAAGATAAGTTAACAAGTGCGGAAAAAGTGAGGAAAGGTGAAGAATTTGGATATTGGATTGGGAAATTCTGCTGTTACACCTCAGAAATGAAAATAAAGCTTAACACAAATGAAAAAACAATGAGAACGCTACACAATGGAAAAGCGGGCGGGGTGATAAAGAAGTGATGGAAGTGACAGCGCGTCCATTAAAGAGCCGCAGTAAATAAACAAAGAGAATGGGAGCAAAAAGACACAAAAACCAAAAAACAACACGAGCAACACGTGCTAACAAAAAGAAAAGACAAGAGACGCAAAGATTAAGAATCTACCAGTCTGGCATTAAGCCCCTTAGGTGCAAAACTATCCAACTTAAATTGCCAAAAACCTTCCCTAACCCTAGATTCACCTAATAATCTATCAATTACCTGGACCACAACATCCTCCATAAACCCATGATGACTTGCCAATTCAAAATGTCTATAAAAATCTGCCTGTCCAACCATATACCCCTTCTCAAATTTCCTACAAGATGACTTATAATTTATAAATATATTATGATAATAATAAATGTTGGTTAAGGGGCTGGAAGGCCAAGGCCTATAAAACCCTGATTGTCTATGATTACTAATCTAGTTAAGTTTGAATTCGTATTTTGAATCCCCGTGTAGGCGGTCAAAGGGTTTCTCGAACGTTATCGCATTCTTTGCTTCGACGATGTCAGCTGGCAAGCAGTTCCACTCTTTTACGATTCGCTGCGAATAAAAGTTTTTTCTCACATCTAATCTGCATTTTTTCAACACTATTTTGTATTTATGACCCCTTGTCTTATTGTCGTTGATCTTGAAGAACTTTGAGGGGTCAGTGTCAGTGAGGCCATGAAATATTTGTAAGTTGTGATCATGTCTCCGCGCTTTCTCCTATACTGAAGAGTTAATAATTTTAAAGCTGGTAATCTTTTATTATACGATAATTGTCTGATGTCGCGAACAAGCTTCGTTGCTCTTCTTTGAACTGCTTCTAGTTGCTTTATGTGTTTAACCATATATGGGTTCCATACGGAGACAGATGTTTCTAGCAAAGGCCTGACGAGACTCTTGTAAAGACCAACGAACACGTTTCTGTCTATGTAAGTCAGTGTTCTCTTGATTGATGCGAGCACTCCAGTCGCTTTTTTAGATATTTCTGCAATATGTTGATCGAACTTCAGCTTGCTATCCATTACCACTCCAAGGTCTTTCATTTCTTCAACTCTCGATATGTTTGTTTCCGTATCGTCACGAGAAGACAAGATATAAGCTTCTGCACTGTCTTTGCTGATGCCAAGTCGTAATTCTTTACATTTTTGTGAATTTAACGGTAGATGCCACTTTTTAGACCAGTCACATACTTTTGATATATCGTACTGAATATGGGCATGATTATCCTTTGCCTTGGAGTATAGTTCGATGTCGTCTGCAAACATTTTTATTTTGCAGAAATTAGTATGTCTTGGTAGGTCATTAACGAAGATTAAAAACAACAAAGGTCCAAGAACGCTACCTTGGGGAACTCCACTAGTAACTTTTACCCAATCTGATTTACATCCGTTCAGGACGACTCTTTGCCTTCGATTTTTTAAAAAGTTTGCAATCAAATCGTATAGCTTTCCGGTAATACCGTACTCTTTGAGTTTTGTTACTAATAGTTTGTGTGATACCGAGTCAAATGCTTTCGAAAAATCGAAATAAATAACGTCAATGTGATCACCTTTGTCGAGATAAGATGTCCAGTCCTCTAACGCTTCGAGTAATTGTAATAAACATGCTCTGAACTGTCTAAATCCATACTGATCTGGCGAAAATAGGTTGTTCGTAAGAAAATGATCAACGATTGCTTCTTTGATTAGTTTCTCCATAATTCTGCACACAATCGATGTTAGACTAATGGGCCTGTAGTTTTCCTTTTCATTTTTTGCTCCCTTTTTGTGAATAGGAGATACGTTTGCAAGTTTCCATACTTGCGGGACGTGGCTACAACTAAAACTCGATTGAAATATTAGAAAAATAGGATACGCAATTTCATTAGACAATTCTTTCAGTATCCTAGGGTGTATATCATCAGGTCCAGCTGCTTTTGATGTATTCAAATCGCTTAATAGATTTCGAACTTTTTCTTCAGTGAACTGAATGTCGGTTAATGGTAATCCTAAGAATTGCCATTCTACATCTCTGTCTGTCACTTCGGGTATATCCGCCTTGCTAAATACGGACTTGAAGAAATTGTTTAGTAAGTTAGCTTTTTCTTGTTCGCTTGTTGTTGTGTTGTGCTGATCAGTTTTTAGGTCAGGAACTTTAATCTTTGTTTTCAGTTTTGAATTTACATATCTCCAAAATATCTTTCAATTATTCTTGGAATTATTAGCAATGTCTGCTTCGAAATTTCGAATCTGCTTTCGCACGCTGCTTTTTATTGAATTATTTATTTTCTTGTAACGTTCATAATCTTTACCATGTTTAGTAAGGAGCCATCTTTTATATGCGTTGTGCTTTTTCTTTATACTCCTTAAGATCTTTTTATTCAGCCATAATGGTCTTTTATATTTTTGGTTCCGATTTGAAATTATTTGTTTTGGTACACATTCCTCGACTGCCTGCATCATCTTTGTATGCAGGCAATGTAACATCTCTTCTGTATCTAGTCCCTGGAATTCTCTGTCCCAGTCCACTCCATTTAAGGTCTCTCTCAATTTAGCATAGTCACCTTTGTTATAGGAGTAACGGTTTGATTTGTCGTAATTGTTGTGGACGAATTCAGAATGCAGGACGTAATTAAAGCTTACTACTATGTGATCACTTGCACCTAGTGGATCTTCATATGTAAGTTTTTCAATTGAATTTTCATTGTCAGTAAATACGAGGTCTAGGCAATTAGACGTTTGATTTTGTCTGTATCTTGTAGGATCTTGGATATGTTGTGACAAATAACAATCATTTACTACCTTTACGAAGAGGAATGCAGGATGAATATCACTTGTATTAGCGTGATGCGATTCCCAGTTAATTTCTGGGTAGTTAAAGTCACCCATAAAAAGGATGTGCTGATATTGATCATTTGACATAATCTCTTTCAAGAAATTTCGCAGGGCAGAATGATTATTTTCGCTTGGGCTTCTGTAAATTACTGCACAAAGAACGCGTTCTTTATTCTCCAGCTGAAACTCAACAACAACTGACTCTACGGATGAGTCAGTACAGATATGCGGCAGTTCTGTTGCTTTGACTTTATTACTGAGGTAGAGTGCAACTCCCCTGTGGTTTGTAGAATCAATATTTGAGAAGAGGTTGTAACCACTGATTGACATGTCTTTAGCTTTTATTTTGGAATTTAAGGTCTGCTTAGTTAATACCTCTGTTATTGCACATAAATCAATATTATTTACAAAGAGTCTGGATTCTAGTTCTCTTTTCTTGTTTAAAAGACTGTCTGCATTTGTATAATAGCACTGTAAGAGCATCTTACTGGGTAGCTCCAAATCGTTACTCTTAACATTGTTTGTCCAGTTTGATTTATTCTGAACCTCTATGTCAGGACAGGGTATGTGTTTTGTTGCGGTTGCCATTGAGGCTGTATTTGTTGCCCCTGCATTGGAGCTATGAGTGGCTGTTGTTGCCATTGTTGCCATGGTGCAAGTGTCTGCGCAGTGGTCTGGGTGTGGTACTGATTTGGTTGCTCTTGCATTGGCTGTGGTTGCCATGGCGCAGGTGTCTGATATGGCAGAGTGTGTACCGTTTGGCTTGCTGAATGTAGGAGTCTGTCTATATTTTGCTCAGCCCTTCTAAAAAAGAGTTCAGCCTCGTCTCAGATTGTTGTTGTTGTTGTTGCTGTTGTTGTTGCTGCAGCTGGGACTGTATTCCCAGATCTCTTTGTCTTTGCGCTTTGTCATCATTGTCAGCTGCATCTTTGACTGGTTTTTGAGGTCTAAATTTAGCGTGCAGAAATTGGCAGTTCTTGCCTTTCGTGCATCCTGTCGGCTTATTGAAGAACCTGCACATTCTAACTAGTTTGTGCTCATACTTGCAGCTCTGCCTTGAGCAGATTCCTTTATTAAAGTCTTTACAAACATTGACCCATTGGTTGGAATTACTTTGTTGACTTTCTAAACTCTCAGGTTTAGGATCTTGTATGATATGACTAGGTTTGTTTTGAGTTTGGGAATTCTGCTTCCTCTTTTCGCTTGATGATGTGTTTTTATTCGAATCTGCATTAATTTCATGCACTTTATTCAACTTTGACTCAAACAGATTTATTGATTCTTCTTGCAGAAGTAGTCTGGCTGTTAGGTTGTCTACTTGACATTGAAGATTAATTTTCACATCAATTAATACATTGTTTTCCTACTTTAAGTGGTTTATTTCAACAAGCAAAGATTTTACATGTATGACCGGTTCCTTTGGGCTCCTCCCCTTTCTCTTTTGGTTATTGAATGATGTATCTGCTGAGAGATTCATTTTGGGGTTATCCTCCTTGTCTTGGACTGAGGTGTCATCATCTGAGATGTCATCATCATCGCAGGAAGTACTTTCTTCGGAAATTTGGCTATTCCCATATTTTGATGGTGCCCCTTGAGGCGTTGCAGAAGTGATATTTGAAATTGCGTTTTCTTTTGTTTTGAGACTGATTGTAACGGGTTTCCCCTTGTTTTTTGGATCTACAATCAGCTTGCTTGTGAATGGTTCTTTGTACCCTTTTTCTTCATTTCAATGAGCTCCTTGACAACTGGCAACTCAGGTATTACGAAAGGGGGTGAATGTGCTACAAACGTACTGCATTCCATAGACCTTGCAACCTAACAAATAGACAACACAATCGAACCTAGAACCTATGTTGTACTCCTTACCAGTAACATGGCAAACAAACCGATCTCCTTCCGACATAAACCTACAAACCTGATCCCTAGACTTACCACAACAAAAACAACCCTTAAGGGAACCCCCCTTGACCGGAGGGAGCTTTGCCCTCACAAGGCTATCCTTGAGGTTGCTAACACGCCGGAAGGCAACAAAAGGCTGTTCAGGAAACACCCTCTTATGCTCCTCAGTCACTGCCAGCATAGGCTGAAGCTTACCAACAGTCCGGCGAATCCCATTAAGGGCGGGATGATAAGAAACTAAAAATGGGATGCGGTCCCCCCTTCCCCGATTACGTCCAACATTTTGCTCTATCAACACTTGCCTGTCCAGATTCCTAACCCTTTCAACCTGCTCCTTAACAAAGCCCTCATCATAACCTCTATCCTTAAACCAACCAACCAATTCCTTCGACCTACCTAAAAATTTACCATCATCCAAACAAATCCTCCGAATCCTAAGAGCCTGACCATACGAAATAGCCTTAGTTTTTTTGATGTCATGGTCGTTAAGAAGGGTGGTATTTTGGAGACTGACCTCTACTGCAAACCTACTGATACTCATCAGTATTTGCAGAGGGGGTCGTGCCATCCATGGCATGTTAAGAACGCTATTCCGTATTAACATAAACCCACAGTTTCCATTCAAGTGAATTTTCGCATTTTCTAGATTGTTTATTTGCTTCTACATTTGAAATACCTGGAATGTGGGAAGCTGAAAGCCATACATTTTTAGATATCGCCCATTCCCAGATGGCAAAAATCATTTATTACATTCTTTTGACTTTGATGAGCCCATGTTGTTTATACCATGAACAGTTGTTGTGTTACCTGATAATATTTTTAAGTGAATTTTTTTTTAATTAACTAAAGCCTGTAAACCAAACCATATTGCTTGTAGTTTAGGATAGTTTTTATGTCTTTGACTTTCCTCTTTTTTCCCACGTTCCCCTGGTTTTTTCCTTTTTGTAGATAGCTCTCGAGCCTGATTTGCTTGCATCTGTGATTATAGTCTCAATGGAATTTTCATGATAAATGACATTATATGACTGTAGTACATTAGTGAGCCATCAATTTATCTCAATTTTTCCATCTCAGTCGAAAGACCATTCGTGCATCAACATAACCCTTTTTAATTTCAAATTGACTGATTTGCATTGGTCAGTATGGCAAAAATTCAAAGGGGTACGCTGCAAACCCAGAAATGCTGAACTAATCAAGCCTTGTACACATGCAACTTCCATAATTTGTATCAAAGCTGCACATTTTTGATAAAGCTTCAGTTTCCGTTCTTGAGTAAGTGACACTGTTATATTTTTGGAGTTTATGATAAACCCCGGAAATACCAATTCTTGTTTTGGTATAAAAATAGACTTGTCTGGATGTCTTACAAATCCCGATTTGTCAAACACTTCCACTATATTTACAATATTCTCTTTGCAATTTTCATAAGAGGTCCCCATGTTAAATACACTATCTATATACGCACACACTACATCTTTGTTTTTCCTAAGATAGGACAAGGTTGGTTTTAGCAACCTGGACATAAGCCATTGGGCAGTGCTGTAAAAGAATATTTTTGGTATTCAAACTCAGATTTCAGATATTTTTCATAATTGGGACTTATAGGTACTGAGTAATAGGCATTTTTGATGTCAATAGAACCTATAAACAACCAGGCCCAATCAATTTCAAAACTGTATAAATTGTTTCCATTTCAAATGAATTATTTCAATATATTCATTTGCTTTCTTCAAATTCAAAATTGGGGTTGGATAAAGTCAATTGCTAAACCTTCCACTATTTGAAGTGTGGTTGCATCACTAGGTAATTTTGACCATTCATTAATGGCTGTGGATATAATCCCGAGAAGATTTCCATCTTAGTTCTCAATTTGATTTTCAACCATATTTCAAATTGAGGATAATCCATATTGTTATTTACTTCTATTATTTGTGATATGAGTCCCTCCTGTCTCGGAAGCTTAGTTTATTGCCTCTGTACAAAAAAGGTTGATGTTGTGAAGCTTTTGTTGTATTTTGTTGGAAACGTTGTTTGGTAGGCTTATATTTCCATCCCACTCTCATTTAAATCTGTAGCTATTACCTTTCCCCTTCTCTCATTCAGTTTTGGGAATGCTACTCCCAGCAAGGTTGTAGCATCTAGTACACATGCAAGTGCCTCTGTGATGTAAATTTCCTCATCGCGTAATGTTTTCTGAAGAATAGTTTGTGCAGTTTTTGTAACTGCGATTCAAGCACACAGTAAAATTTGCGGATTTCTTCTGTATTCATCATCAATTTCTTCTTGTTCCAGGGCCCATCAACCTGAATATTGGTTGATAGTTGCAACCAGGAGTTCCTTGTAGTTAGCTGGAACTATATATTTTTCTGATATAGTCTTAATAGTTTCTGCTTATGCAGATTCAACTTTCCAATATTTATCAATTCTTTTTGCAAGGTCTGGGAAAATTGTTGGGCCTAATTTATCCTATTTTGATTGTCAATTTTTTTTCCAAGCCTCATCATCAAGGCTGTTTTTTGCTTCCATACGAGGGGTATTTGCGTTTGGGCCCACCAGGTCTTCATTTGCACATCGTTTGCCAAATAAGGAAGCAAGGTCGTTCTTCTCCCTGTTTGAGGACCTTTTGTTACGTTGCCACCGCAGGTTTTCACCGTTGTCTCACTCATCATCACTAGCCATGACGGATATGGATTCATAATATTCATCCATATTTTCGTCCTGTTCCTCTTTAATAGGTTGTTGAGGTTGTTTTTTCTTGGACCTGTCTCCCTTGTTCTTCTCCTTCTTCAGAGGCTCTACACCATCTAGGTCAGTGTTGAAGAAGTTAGGATCATGGGATGGTCCTGGCAGATTTGTTGACCTGTGCAGTTAGCATTTTGTTTTAAAAATCTAATTGTGTGCTATTTTCTAGGGAATTGTCATATCCTTTGGTTGGACCGTCAGGGCCTGACTGTTGGACAGTTGTATGATTTTGTTCATCACTGCCATCGTGAAATTTCTGTTTCTATGCCCAATTTTTTTTGGTTTATCCAATTTATAAAGAAAAGATAAAAATAAATCTATACTTATCTAGTCGTAATTTTTTACGTTTTAACGAAGATTATCTATGATTTTAGTTCAACTTTCCCTCACTTCAAAGTTTGGCTGCCATGCACAAAAAGCCACTCTTGCCAATTGTCATGCGCAGCGCAAGCCCTCGCTATCTCACAGGAAATCAAGGACTGACCTCGTTGTGGAAAATAATTATAAACAATCACACCTCTGTGTATACTGAGGAACCAATACAACGACCTCATCAATCAAGCTACTCTTTTGAAATCGCGATGTTATAGGTCTATATTTCAGTCTAGTTTCTACCCTAACTCCATTTTAGAATGGAGCAATCTTGACCACGAGATAAAGTTTGCTTAGTCACTTGCTGTCTTTAAGAAAGAGTATCATCAATAATTCGCCCTCCTCAAAAATCTGTTTTGGAATTCATGACCCTGCTGGAATATGGAATCTTTCAGAAATTAGGGTTGATTTCAGTAAATTAAATTTTCACAAATTGAAGCACAATTTTAGAGAAACTTTAAACCCAATGTGTACTACAAATAAAGACCTTTCTGATAGCGTTAACAAAAGTATACCTAAGCTAAACTTAATTTTTATTTGCAATAATGGTCGATTTGATTAGTTACTATTTCTATTGCTTCCTTGTACCAATGTACCACAGAGCTTTTAAGTTCTTTATTTCGTTATTTATTACGCAACTAGTCATGGCAAGCTTTGATGTGTCTAGTTTATTTACCAATATCCCGTTAGACAAAACAATTGTTCTATGCACGGACTTGGTATTTCATGATAATAGTTTATTAAAATATAGGGATTGTGCTTTGGACCGTTCTCAGTTTCGCAAACTGCTAGGCTTTGCTGTCAAGGAAAATCATTTCATCTTTATCTTTAATGGGCAACTCTTCGATCAGATTGATGGTGTAGCAATGGGTTCTCCACTAGGACCGTCTCTTGCCAACGTTTTCATGAGTGAACTTGAGCAACGTTTTCTATCCAATTGCCCTCCTGAATGTAAACCTGTCTGGTATCGTAGATATGTTGACGATACATTTTGTTTATTCAGGAATAGGGATCATATAGCGTTGTTCTTAAATTTCATCAATAGTCAACATCCTAACATCAACTTCACTTATGAAACTGAGACAGAGAACTCTTTACCCTTTCTGAATGTTCTTGTTACCCGCGAGGGTAATTGCTTCACCACCAGTCTTTTTAGAAAAAAGACATTCACTGGACTTTATACCCATTTTTCCAGCCTTGCCCCTGATAAATATAAGAAAAATCTTATCAGTGTCCTTTTGTTTCGAGCGTTTCATATCTGCTCTACATATAGGACCTTTCATGACGAAATCATAGGCATTAAGGAGATTTTGTCTAAAAATAAGTTTCCCAGGGCACTTGTGGATCGTATTTTTAAGTCCTTCCTTGATAAAACCTTTGCCCCTACAGTTGTTGCCCCCACAGAAACTGAAACTAGAGTACCCCTATTATTTTGCATTCCATTTCTCGGCAGGTACAGTCTACAGATGAAAACTCGAATTTGTAGACTTGTTAAAAAATGCTACCCTGGTATTCAACTTAAGGTTATCTTCCGATCTTCCACACGCATCCAGTCTTTTTTTCCGTTTAAGGATCTTATCCCTTCTCTCATTTGCTCCTCTGTTATTTACAAATTTCAGTGCCCTGGCTGCCATGCCTGGTATTATGGGAAAACATCCAGTAACCTGATAACTCGTTGCAGGGAGCATTTGGGAATTAACAAGGCTGGTCAGCAGAAAAGAAAAGTTACTGCATCGGCCATCTGGGATCACCTTAACGAATCTGGTCACACTGCATCTTTAGATGATTTTTCTATTCTTGATCGAGCAAACTTTAAACGTAATATCTTTCTCAATTGGACTTGTCTTAATGATGTAACTGGAATTATCCATGAAAATATGAAGTGTCTTAATGATTTTGTCGTTTATCATGTTTATCGTCGCAATCTTGGCTCTTCATTTTCCTATAAATTATATATATCGTATTATCATCAATGTATTTTCATGTAACTGGTTCAAGGTGGTCATGATATATTGCTCCCTGGGGGGTATCATCTTTGTAAAGTAATATGTTATAGCTGGGGAAAATGGTGCAAATATTGTACCATTGGGGGTACAAGCGTGAAATTTGGCATCGGGCTAGTAAATATGAAGTAGATCAGTTTCCAGCTAGGACCAAACCAAAATTCTTGTGCTGGTGTATTTCACGGACAAGAATGCCGCGCCCATATCAAAAAAGCTTAAGTCATCAAGAGCTTAATTTCTTTAATGAGTGGCGAGGATCATGCGTATAATGAAGCTGTGTACGAGGGCAAAAGTGCAGTAGATTGTGCCACTGATGAAATTGAGCCTTACCAGGAGGAGCCGTTGGCTGATGCTAAATGAATATCAGCATATCGAGCAAGAAGACAAAGATTAATGGAGATAAACAAAAGAATGGAGCGTCATCTCGCTAGGCATGACCCAGAAGAGACTTGGTAAGTTAAAACCAAAATTGATTTCAGCAACTCTCCTAGCATTTGGGAGTAATAAAGATAAATCTTGCTTCCTCTATTGATACTATTGTCTTCCTTTTTTAAGAAGTCTACGCCTGCTCTCTTTTCATATTTTTGAAAGTTTGCTAGGACTATTTCCTATTATTCAAGCTATCTAAAAATTTGTATATTTAAGCCCATTACGTTAAAAGGTCGAATTATGATACACACGTAACAGTCCAAAGAAAAAGTTTGATACATGTTATATTTTTATCAATTTAATGGAACTTCGGTGAAAATATTAGCAGGTGTTCTTTAGTTCTGTCACACCTCTTGCAGACCAAAGATGTGCAAAAAGATATCAGTGAGTTCTTTTCATAATAAAGTAACAAAATTTACTGTCATTTATTTATAGACATTTTCACTTTGATTTGCCTAACATACAAAATCAAAAATTTCAATGCTCCTACTTAGCCTACCTAGGGTGAAAAAACTAAATTACAGAAAGAGCTTTCATTCATTTCCATTTTCATTTGGAAATCCTTCTTGAGCTAAATTGCTTGCTCTAGAAAACTAAAATAGAAGAATGGGACTCCAAATGGTACATAAATAACAAATTAACTCTTTAGGCCCACTAATTTAGAAAAATTACCATGATGGTTTGATATGCATTCAGGTCAGGTGTAATACTAGGCCATCATATCAAGCCTGTTTCTCTTCTTTCTACAACCCTCCCCACTCTGAGTTCAATCAAATTGGTACCAATGATATTTTATTTATGAGAAAAATAAGATTTTCTACTTACTACACAGGCCAAAAATGTCTGTTCTGAAGTTTTGCTAAAATCTTCCAACATATCTTCTCTTTCCATGTTTGTACCACGTTTCCAATCTAAGCTGTTTAGGCCATCACATGTGCCGATTACTTGTTGTAAAGCAATGCACGAAACAATTCAATTCATTTCACATCAAGTGTTGCATAGCAACCATGTGCCATAATTGATTATTGAGTTTTCTGGACAGTGTTACATTTATATTAAAAACTTTAAAACATTTGAAACAATTAACAGTTTAATTGATTAACCAAGGTTCGTTTACTCATTATTTGCTTTCAGAGAGTTATACTGCAAATAGTTTTCGTTTCCGTTAAGTTTTCATTGGATATGCTTCGTTCCATATAATGTATAGTTGCAGTAATGAAGGTTGCAGACAATCTTTTAAATGGAGACAGCAGTTAGCTAGACATAGATTGAAATGTGACAAGCCAGTAATTGCAAAGGAAAAAAAGTTTGTCAAGCTCGAAGATTGTTACAAGTGTTCCTCCTGTGGGGTTGCTTATAGATACAAGACAGGTTTGTTTTTGTTTAACTTTTCATTTGATAAACTATTGCCATTTTATCTGTATTCTTCACTTCTATTTACTGAGTTGTTTCTATTTTGTTATTACAGTTAATTTTAATAGCTTCTTAGAAAAAAGAAGAAAAGAAATATTAAAACTCTCATTATCATCGTATAGCAATAAGTCGTAAGTTTTCTCTACCGAATTGAAGCTTGAATTCTAATCAAATGCTTTTTCTTCCAATTTCAGGCACTTATCGACACAAATGCAATGGTACTCCAGAGGCGTGCAAGCAAAAGAAAACCCACAAGTGTCAAATATGCAGTAAAGAATTCTTTACACCCTCAAAATTTAAACGACATCAGAGAGTTCATGATGAAGGTTATTACAACTGCAGCCACTGCGGAAAAGTCTTCCATCGTGTAGATCACCTAACAAAGCATCAATCTGAGTGTGAGGATCTTTCTGAAGCAGACGATTTCATCCCATCATTTGTTGCATTAGACACGAGATCGCCTGGAATATTGGAAATAGGTCAAGATGATATCCAGCAACCATCCACAGCAGAGCAGTCTCCTGAACCAAATGAGATTTCAATTGAAAATGAAGCAGATGAAAGCAACGAGATTGAAATGGAGCACGAAATCCCATGGCGAGAGTATAAGACGAAGTCTAGGGCAGTCAAAAGAATCGACAGTATTTTAGCAAGATTACCAACAGCATCAAGAACAGTTGTCATTGACAAAGTAACATCGTCGGATAGTGATTCTAACAGCAATAACTTTGAGCATGTTATTTGTGACTCTACGATAAACTATCTAAAAAAACTTCAATCAAAAAATTCATTAAACTTCTACAAGCACCTTCATGACTTGTTCGAAAGTAAGCTAGAAGACACAGCATTCATCCATTGGCTTCCTCGTAAACTTGGTACAAGACCGTATTTGCTACAAATTCAATATGCAAGTTGGGAAAGAAATCACTTTTTGGAAACAAGAGGGCGTAAGAAAATAGCCACAGAAGTTCAAAAAAGAATCTACGACGAATGGTTGGGAAATTCAATTGTTACTGCTGACCGTAGAAATGGTAGGGATACTGTCAGAATCAGAAAATTATCGTATATGCAAACATATTCTGATGTACAAGACATGGCAGTAGAAGAAGTTACAAGTAAGCAAGGAACACAGTTTATACAAGCCACCAGAAGAGTAATCACTTGTACTGTCAAACCCCTGCAGCAAAAGTTAAGGGACAAGTTTGATCTTGATGTATCGATAGGAACCATACTTGCCTTAAAGCCGTTTTATATGACATCCGCAACTGAGAAGGAAATCATTCTTTGTATGTGTCAACTTTGTTTGAACACAAGATTGCTTTTCAATGCAATTAAAGCAGACGTTAAAGAGGAAAATAGAGAAACTCTTTCTGGGTTCTTAATGCAAAACAGCCCTTGCACAAAATCATCAAACGGCTTTTACCAACTCGAGTGCTGCAATGGAACGCGTAAGGAATGCCAGGAGCTTCCTACATTCAGGTCTTATTATCAGTTTCAAGTAATCCATCAAGAATATATAGATAAGCGTGAAGGTAAAGAAATGATATCTCGCAAGACAGAAAGAGTCTCACTCACCGATTCAGTTGGAACGATTTTCAAAACACTATGTGATTTGAAGAACACATACTTATGCCACCGTTGGGAGATAGAGAACGACAAAGTACGATGGAGAAAAATACTTCGCTCATCTGATAGCATAGGCCCTATTTTCCACATGGACTTCTCCAAAAATATCTCAGGCACGCCAAAATATGAAGTGCAATCAGCATATTTTAATAAGAGGCAGCATTCCTTGCACGTAACTGTTGCTCACGAATCACCGGAAAAGAATAAGTATTTCTACCACCTTTCTGATGATATGACCCATGATTTTGCATTCACTGGAACTGTCGTCAAAGATACAATCCTGCAATACAAAGATCTTAACATAATAAGATTAAAATTGGATAATTGTGCCGTCCAGTATAAATCGAAAAAAGTGTTTGGTTTTTGGAGAAACCTGGCAAAGGAAATTAAAAAGCCGATTATCGTATATTATGGGGTGGCAGGCCATGGTAAGGGTTTAGTAGACGCAGCTAGCGGGTTTGGTAACAAAGTTCTTGGAAGAAAGAAATGCAAATGACAACAAGGTTTACATCCATTTGCCAAGTGACACCCTCTCAAAGATACGCAACAAAGATAGCATTGCAATTACTGGAAGCAGGAAGATCCATTGCTTGGTCTTTTTGCCAAATGGCACCATAATTTGTAAAAACCATATATGTTCTTGCCAGCACTGTCTTGTGGGAGACCTTCTTCAATGTGAAATCGAAAAGGGTACAACCTTACCAACGTTTGCTGGAGATTGTATAATGGATTATAGCGACGATGATGTGCTCAGTCATCAAGATACAGAGGAAAGGGAAGAAGAAGTGTTAGAGATTCGAGGCAGTTGTGTTTTGGATGCAGTTGAGAAAGGGGCAACTATTGCTTTATTTTCGCAGCCAAGTTCGTCTGAACTTCTCTATCTTTGTAAAGTGCTGGAAATGAAATTAGCCACAGAAAATGTTTGTGACATATACAACCATACCATCTCAAAAGGTGAAAAGTATATGGAATGCCACTATTTCGAAAAAGTCGACGAGAAAAGAGGATATATTCAATGTAAGTTACTGAAACCAACCGTTTTTATTCTCCCACACCATGTAGCAATGCCGGTAGTCAACATGAGTAGTGACATTAGACTAACAGCACAAGAATATCTTTTTATTGCTGACTGTTGCTAATTGAATCTCTTAAAGTTTTCTTTGTTTTACATTCTTTCTATTCATACTGAAGAAATGTTGCGGTTCGCTCGTTAATTCATCTTTCCTATGTTAGGTTATTTGACGTTTTGAACTGTTGAAGTGGAAATCAAGTGTGGAGAAATGAAACTGTCGTCCTGGTCATAATGTTACATTATTATCTTAGTCTTAACAAAATACATATATCCTTAAGCTACAAGAGCAATAATTCGAGCTTTTTTCTTCACTTGCTGCAGTTTTTTATTTTAATTGTTACAGTTATAAACAAACATTAAAAGTTTGATTCATGCAGTCTTCCTTCTTGACAATATTTTCTTCTTCGTATATTTTCATTTCTTTGACAGCATCAAAAGCCTTGCTATCGCCATCACTAAGAAAGGTGATATAGCGAAATTTAAACTTCTACAGACCTTGTCATAATCCTTTTGGCACACTCTACCTCCATGGCTCCAGCTGATCCTGACATTTTTCTGACAGTTTGGAGCGTGCTGTGCTTTCCATTCTTCATCGTTCTTGTTCTTGTTATCATCTGCAATCTTGCATTTCCCACAAAAATTTGACAGCACTTCAAAATCAACAACAAAGCCAGTGATCCAATCAATAACAGAAGCCATGCCGTTGTGAGATGTGAAGCCTCTTTTTTGCCAAACCCATCAAATGAGACGGCAATATCTTAAATTCCATCTTCATCAGGAACTACTCCTATTTCTCTATATACATCTCTGATTGCAGGACAAGACTTTTCAGAAATTCTTTCGAAAGTCTTAGTAGCAGCTGCCTCGATCTTTTCAATATTTTTTCTGTACAGATTTTGACTTGGAGTATATGGCATGTTCATTATTCCAAGCCATTGTTTCATAGGAGCATACCCACAACCTATACCCCTAAAAGCTAATGTTGCTCTAACATTTTTGTCAAAACTTTGATTTCTGTTCTCTCTGTCCTTTACTTTGCCACAGAGAAACTCTTTATCAGCAAAACAATTACAGCTCGTACATGAAATCTCTCCTTTAGCTGCAAGTCCAGATTTGTCATCAGATACTTTGAAAATTATGCTTGGTTGTTTACAGACAGGGCATAATAATTGTCGAATAAGCTCCGTCATCATGGATTGCTGAAAGAAAGCATAACAATCTTGGGACTTCTTTTCATTTTCTTCTAGGACGAGGCCTTCAAATATCTTCAGTTTCTTTGCTGAAGCGGACTTGGTCGTTTCTGAGATGCTTTCATTAATACTTTCAGAAGATTCGACTTCGATTTCGTCAGGTTCTCTTTTAGGTTCCTGGGATTCTTGATCGTGAGCTTTGCGTTGAGTTTCGTCGCGAACTTTGTCTTCATCCATGTTAGTTTGTTGCCCTTCGATGGGTTAAGTCGTTTCGGGCTCAATTTTCTGGATTTTTTTAGCTCTGACCTTTCCTTTCTTCTTCTGACGCCCCTGAAGAGGCTTTCTTGAACGTTGTTTGACTTATCCCATTTAGAATTCGAGGTTAATTTAGTTCAAAAAATGAAATAATTGAGAAATTAGAAATACTCATCCGAAGCTGTGTGAAGTTTGTCGTCCATGTTGATTAACATGACGTCAATTTCGTTCAATCAGGAGCGCCGGAAATCTGAATTGGCCAATCAAATTGATTGTCAACAAACGGTGGCCATGGAAATGAACTACATCATTGTTCTACGCTCAAGAAACAAAGGCATTCCATGGGCCACAGGGAGATCGAACACTAAAGGAATGTTCAGAACGAGATTCTTTGCTCAAAGGGCTTTCAAGTGATGTATAGCTTGTTAAAATTCTTGAAAGTTGAGGGTGAAAATGGTGCTCCCCAAATCAGCTGATTTTTGGTGGAAAGTTTCTTAATCGCAGCAAGTACTACTTCAAAAATTTTATATTCTGACAGGAAAATTGACTAGAATCACTTCAAAAATTATTTCATATTATTTTTCAAGCTTTATAGCATAGGTAGAGACAAAAAGATAAATATCCTTGACCAAAACGGTCAAGAATTGTAGGAGTGATCATCCTTAAACAAAAATGAACTGAAACTGTGATGAACCCGTTGTAAATAAAGTTATATTAAACTTATGTTGTGAGGATTATTCAATCTAATGTTTAGACTATTGGGTGGCAAAGTTTTCAATTTCATCATCCACATGTCTTATTGTTTTTCAAGTGTTTCAGTCGCCTTGCCTTGGATAATTTTTTCAATTTTTTGGATAATAGAAAATCGTGCGTCTTGTGTGAAGTCGTGGTCGTGTTGTAAGAAGTGTCGTTCAACATTCAAGAGTTTATTTCTGTCTGTTGTTTGTATTCTGTGTCTGTAGTTGTTTAGTCTTATGTTAAATGGCCATTCTGATTTTCCGATGTATTGTTTGGAGTAACGTTTGCATTGAAGGAGGTAGATAACATTTTTACTTTTACAATTAGTTTTGTGAAAGATTTTAAATTTCTGTTTAGTAACTGAGCTTTGGAATTCATTTGTTGCTAGGACTTGTCTGCAGCACTGGCTATTTCTTATATTGACCGGTTGATAAAGGCCTATTTTTGAGGGCGATTTTGATGCTTTTGGGGCTTTACCTTATCGTTAATAATGATGATGCCACCGATGAAATCTTTTATATTTTTAGGTCTTTTGTATGCAGTGATATGTACTGTAGTGTTTTCAAGACAATGTCATTTGTGTTGCTCATGAAACAGACTCGTGCCCAGGACACTTACGAAAGACACGTATTGTATTTTTGTAACATATCAGATTTTATAATTTGCGTGTATGAGTAAACATGTCTCCTCCTTGCTCAATATTCTGCGTTCCGTGAGTACAATACGGATAACCCGGAGACACTAAACTGGCGACGAGGAAAACAAGAAACCACAGTTTGTTTTATTCAAGATGTCAAGCATTTCGCTTCATCCTATGCCTGAATTTAATCCTGACACCAAAGTAGGGGCAAGCCTCGCTACTCGTTGGAAAAAATGGCTGGCAGATCTTGACATGTATATTACTGCCTCTGGTATTACGAATAATACTCGAAAACGTGCTCTCCTATTGTATCAAGCTGGTGCCAGAGTTAGGGAGATATTTGCACAAATTGAAGACACTGGTAGTGCAGATGCCTTCGACACAGCCAAGGATAATCTGACGGCGTATTTTGAGCCTCAGAAAAACAAAAGGTATGATGTATATGTTTTCAGAAAAACAATGCAAGAGCCTTGCGAAACTCTAGACCAATATCATACAGGCCTAAGAGTCTTAGCTGATCCATGTGAGTTTGCAGACCTCAATTTTGAGTTGGAAGAGCAAATAATTATGGTGGTTCTTCGTCTCGCATTCGTAAACAAGCTTTGCGTGATCCAAAGTACGACCTAAGAGCTATGCTACTCGATGGTCGGAGAGATGAAATAAGCAAGTTCCAGTCAAAGGAAATCGAAGGGAAACCAGGTTACAGAGAGGAAACCAACCAGATTACAACAAAGTCGCGAAAGTGCAGAAACTGCGGTTCCTCGTGTCGCGAAAACTTCGTTAGTCCGTGACAACAAAGAATGAAGTCATAAGGTACTTTTTATCGTACTTTATTTAACCAAAACAAAACAGTTTACATGTAACAACTCTCCTCGCTTCTCACTGTGTTCGATTCGAAGTCTCTCTCTCTGTCAATCATTTCTCACTTGTTGCCTAGCTACGGAGTTCCTTAGAGTTCGGGGAGGGGGGAATGACATCTATTTCCCACACTCGCACAGTCATACCAGTCTTTGTCCAGCCAAAGGTAAAGAATGCCACTACTGTGAAAAACCCTATCACTTCGCAAATGTTTGTCGTGGAAAATCGAAAGATAGCCATAAGCCTCAAAAGCCTCAAAACAGAAAAGCTGCTCACAACAAGCACAGTAAAAGTATCAAGCCACTGATCCACTCTGAATCCGAATCTGAGAGTGATGAGTATGTTTATCCTGTTCGCAGTAAACAGACTGCTAGGCCTCATGCTAAAATCACTGTTTCGGGACATTCCTTTGATATTATGGTTGATACTGGTGCATCTATCAACGTGCTTGATCGCAAAACGTTCTCTAAAATGATTGGTGTAACACTTGCTCGCATAACAACAAAAGCTTTTCCCTGCAATTCATCACAACCCGTTCAATTCATTGGCAAATTCCAAGCACTGGTGCAAACAAAGAAACGCTACACAGTTGCAACATTTTTCGTTGTTGGAGATGATAATAGTGAAAATCTGATGAGTGCACAAACTGCACAAGAACTAGGTCTCATTGAACTTCACTTGAATAAGCTGTCTGCACAGAAATTCCCCAGGAGAAACACCCACTTTCCTGAAAACAAAGGACAAGGATTTGATTAAAATTCTTGAGAACAACAAAGAAGTTTTCAATGGATTAGGGAAACTAAAGGGACAAAAGATAATTTTAAACATCGAGGAAACTGTTCAACCAACTGCGGAGCCGCAGAGGCGTATTCCTTATCACATCCGAGAAAAGGTGAAACATGCCATCAAAGAGCTTGAAAAGGATGACATTATCGAGAAGGTTCCTCAAACCCAAGCCACACCGTGGATAAGCGCCACCGTAGCGGTCCAAAAGAAAGACGGCAACGTGAGGATCTGTGTGGATATGCGTAAAGCTAACCAAGCAATCAAAAGAGTTCGATATTTGATTCCAACAGTCGATGAAATAAGTCAAGAATTGAATGGAGCAAAGTTTTTCTCCAAGCTCGATCTTGCGCAGGCCTATCAACAATTAGAGTTGGACGAGAACAGCCGATTTATCACAACGTTCAGCACGCACGTTGGGCTGTACAGGTACAAGCGTTTAAATTTCGGCAATAATGCGGCGGCTGAAATATTCCAGCACACCTTGCAGACCGTGTTACAAGGATTACCAGGAGTCCATAATCTCACCGATGACATCTTCATTTTTGGAAATACCAGAAACGAACACGACCAAGCCTTATCTTCTTGCCTAAACCGTCTGTCAGAAAATGGTCTAACTTTGAATGCAACAAAGTGCAAGCTTTTGACTATGTCTCTGTCATTTTTCGGCCAAGTGTTTTCAGCGGAAGGAACAAAGCCAGACTCAGCACGTATCACCGATTTGCAGAATGCTCAAATCCCGAAAAATGTGCATGAAATCAGAAGTTTTCTTGGAATGGCTAACTACAGCAGTTGTTACATTCCGGATTATGCAACGATAACTGAGCCTTTGCGTGTCCTTACGAAGAAAAATGCCCGTTTCGTATGGAACAATTCCCAGCAAGAAGCCTTTAGTAAGCTCAAAGAAGCCCTAACACGTGCCCCTGTAATGCATTATTTCGACACCAAGAAAGAAACATTACTTACTGTTAATGCCAGTCCCGTAGGCATTTCGGCAATTTTGAGTCAGAAAGATAGCGGTTCAGATAATTCACGAGTTATCGCATATGCCAGTCAAGCCCTAACACCAGTTGAAAAGCGTTACTCCCAAACTGAAAAGGAAGCGTTGAGTATAGTTTGGGCTGTGGAACATTTCCATCTATACATATTTGGCTCTCATTTCACTCTAGTTACGGACCATAAGCCACTGGAAGTGATTTATGGCAGTGCCAGTCCTAAACCCTCAGCTCGTATTGAAAGATGGGTTCTTCATCTTCAACCCTACACATTTTTCGTCATGTATAAAGCAGGTAAAGATAATCCTGCTGATTTCCTGTCACGACATCCCACCCTTGAAAGTGCATCGAAGAATGCAGTCATGGCAGATGAATACGTTACCCTCTTAGCCTTATCAGCAGTTCCCAAAGCTATGACAATGAGTGAGATTCAAAGAGCTACCGATGCAGACAAAGCATTGCAAAGCCTTCGTGCAGCAATCCCTTACAACATGTGGGGCAGTAATTAAGGTTTGAACCTTACAAGGATATTAAAGATGAACTTACAGTTACACCTCAGAACATCGTACTCCCTGGTTCTCGCATCGTTGTACCCGAAAGTTTGCAACAAAAAGCCATCGATCTTGCCCGTGACACACATCAAGGAATAGTGAAAACTAAAGCCTTATTGCGTGAAAAAATTTGGTTCCCAGGAATAGACCGACTTGTGAAAGAAACCATTGATCGATGTATTCTTTGCCAGGCGACCGGACAGCCTAATCCACAGGGATCCCTACAGATGTCTGAAATGCCCCAAGGACCATGGCAAAAAGTACATGCTGATTTTATGGTCCTCTCCCTTCTGGAGAATACCTTCTTGCTGTTATCGACCGTTACTCAAGATATCCAGAAGTGGAAATTGTTAGATCTACAAAATCGTCAAGCGTAATTCCCAAGTTTGACAAAATTTTTGCTACCCATGGAATTCCAGTCTCCATGACTACAGACAATGGCCTCCCTTTTAATGGCGATGAGTACAGTCGTTATTTAAAAGCTCTGGGTATCAACCAAGATCCTTCAACTCCAAAATGGCCACAGGGAAATGCCGAAGTCGAAAGATTTAATCAACCGTTGGGACATGCTTTAACAACTGCAAAACTCGAGGGAAAAGTATGGCAACGAGAATTAAACCGTTTTCTCCTCCAGTACCGCACCACCCCCCCTGCCACGACAAAAGTTCCTCCCGCCGAACTACTTTTCAATCGGGTCGTAAACGGTAAACTCCCTACGCTAGACAAAAAATGTAGTTGATCGACATAGAGAAGCCAAAGAGAATGAACAATCGCGTAAGACCTATAACAAGAGTTATGCTGATAAAAGAAGATTTGCTAAAAGAAGTGACATCAAGATTGGAGACTCTGTTCTTGTGAAACAAGATAAGCAAAACAAGCTGACCCCACGTTTCAATGAAACCCCATTTGTCGTTGTTCAGCAAAACCAATCATGTGTCACTGCAGCGGATAGCAATAAACGTCGCATCACTCGCAATGTTTCTCACTTAAAGCTTATTCCAAAACTACCACATTCAGTAGACAGTTCAGATTCTGATGATGTGAATGATACACATGTAGTAGTTAACCAAGCCGATGAAGTCGTAGTTGGGGAAGAGCAACAACACCAGGAACTAAACATTGTACGACGTTCCAGCAGACCATCAAGACCACCAGTTCGTTTTGGAGAACCGATACCCCCAGAGAAAGTCAGATAAACAGTAACTTCAAAAAAGGGGAAGTGATGTAGTGTTTTCAAGACAATGACATTTGTGTTGTTCACGAAACAGACTTGTGCCCAGGACACTTACGAAAGACACGTTTTGTATTTTTGTAATATATCAGATTTTATAATTTGCGTGTATGAGTAAACATGTCTCCTCCTTGCTCAATATTCTGCGTTCCGTGAGTACAATACGGATAACCCGGAGACACTAAAGGTACGTCACAAACATTTTTCAAATCAGGTCTTATTTAGAGTATGTTCCATCTAGATTTGATTATTTTTGAGACGGGAGGTGCTGAATGGTTGAAAGTAGTTACAAAAGGTATGCGGTTTGAAGGGAATTTTTTAAAGTATTTTGAATATATTGTAAGTTGCTTTTTTTAAATTTCAGGCGTTGCTGGCCAAATATGACCCAAAAATAATTTCTGAAAACAACACCGCAATATACCTCACTGGTCTGACTTGGAAGGTATTCAATGCTTTGTGTCAACTGCTTGTTCCATCAATCAAAGTATCAAAGCAAAATTTGCCTAAAAGAAGTAAATAAGAAGTAAATAAAGATCCAAAATATTTAGACTCATGCTATTTTAATTTAGTTTCTTCTTCTTGCAGTCTTTACAGTACCAATTTCCCTTAGGGGGTCTCTTTATTTCCGCAAATTTGTAATGGACCCACTTCAATTTGCATGATGTATTATCACAACTAATATTAATTAAAGTAAATAAGGTAATTCAAGTCAGTATGGTTTCATTTGATTTGATCAAAATAACATTGAAGAGCAGTACTCTTATGTTGAGTACCCCAGAGTAATGAGGGCAAATTAAGCTGTAGAGCATTTGTGCATATTTTCAGAATCGTTGACTTTGGCTATTCATTGTTCTTGGCATGCAGCACATCATATGCAGTGGAACCTGTTATCCGGCCAGCACGCATTTCTTTCCAGACCAAACTGTCACTTTGTAGTTTTGTAGAAAGTTCAATAAGATCCCTGTCTACTGCTGTTACTGTCATGGCATGAATTTCCTCAATTTTTCCTGGAACTTCTTCAGCTGTGACACTTGTATTATGGAAATCTCTTAGACACAGGGGTTTTTGCGCGGTCTGGATTTGGAGCCTTGTGGCAAAATGATTGGCAGCATCTGGAAAACAGGCACAGACCTATATTTATTTCTTCATCTGACAAAACATTCAAAGTCTCCAAAAAGCTTTTTCTTTCATTGACAGTCACTTCGCATGAAGGTTGTCTTATGGCTTTCCCTGTCAAACTTTTCTTATGAAATGAGTTATTTTTTATTTCAATACCTTCAACTCCCTTGACAAAGTCGTCATTCCACTTACAGGGAACATCAGTACAAGCCAATTTCGTGTATCCCAGTGTAACTGCTCCTTCAATTTCAAACAGTAGTGCACCAATGTGAGAGCAAGACTCGCCAAGCCTGAAAAATAAGGAGATGTGTTAACATGTGCAAGGCTAACAGGGCTAATTATAAGGAAATTTACAGTAGGTGTCCGATCATACTGATCGGCCAAATACATCTTTGTCTGATCAACAATGGATATTGTCCGATCAACATGTGTAAGGAGTTGATGATCAAACAAAAGACCATCCGATCAAACTGATCAGACAGAAAGAATTATGTCCGATCTGTAGTCAATTCTGTCCAAACCACTGATCGTTGATTGGCCTTTATAATTAGCCCTCTCGCCTATGCTTATCTAACACTGAACAGAGTAACATTGACATCACATGAGATTTATAACCTATCGGAAAATCAGCTTAAATAGATAAAGAAGAGATACATACCCTGCCATGCAGTTACAGTACGCACACATGATTGAACCATCTTTTTTGCTGCTATCCATGGTTGAAGGGCCTCTTCACTCAATCTCTGAGAGTTCAAAACACTTGCTCACATGATGATAGGGCGGTCTTTTTCTCGTTTATAGATTTTCACTGTACAAACCCACCCTAAATGGAATTGATTGTATGCTTCAAGCCCTTTTCCTGACTTCATCGTCTCTTTAGTGTACACCCCTGAAAGACAAGATAAAGAAGTTGAGAAATTTAGTCATGATAAAGGAGCAGAAAAATAAAACTTGTACCATAGGATTTCTTATAGATAAAAATGGGTTCTATAGTTCTTGGATTTTCTTTAACAATAGAAAACAATAGAAAGTTTAAGCAACTTTTAATACTACTTTCCTATAAAAAAACGTGTAATTGATACTACTGGTAGTTTTAAAGGCAATCTACGGAGTTAAAAGGTGTCTTTAGTCCAGGGGTCTGGGCAACCCATAAATAGCAGCCAATAGGATAGCAGGATTTTCGTTGGATTGAAATTTCATGTGATCAGATAAAAACTGGGATTGCTGTGATTGCAAAAGGCAAGATGGCGGGCAAATCTGGACAGCTGCAATACAGCTCCTTGTTCCAGCAAGCAGACAATCAAAGATGAAATTGGAATTGTTTAACTAGGCATAACCATGTTTTTTGTTCAGGTTCTGGATTAGAGTGGCAACTCAAGAAGACAATTATCATCATCGGTATTAGAATAGGCCTAAAAGAGGCTTGTTGTGGAGCAAACAACAGAGGTAAAAAGGCTCTTGGCCGAGACGTGAATTCTTTTTTAATTCAATTCACCATGATCGAAGGCTTTGAGTCCAGCAAAGTCACAAGGACCAATTAAAATTTAAAGGTAAGTGTCCAGACCATATATCTTTCTCGAAGTTGATGTCAATGTTATAAATGAAACTTAATGGTTCCTGAATGGTTGGGTTAGTTTCTTTTACCCTGCTACCCTAACAATTAAAGTTTAGGGTTGTTGAGGCCTCTCTTGGGAAATGGAAAAATATTGTCAAGTATTTTTTATTAAATGTTAGTATTTCAAAGCAACTTTCATTTATTCATTTTCAAGTGAATACTAAAAAGGCTAGTGGCAGTAAAACCAAATTGTGTGACTTCCTCTAACAACATGCAAATTTAAGAAAGGTTCTATAATCCAGTGATGGAAATTCATTTTTCAGATATCACGCAAAACTCTCAACAACAAAGATTTGATGTTTTTCCCTCCATTCTAATTAATTCTCCCTAATCATCACTATTACTAATACTGCATCAAGGCACCCAAATCATGATAACAAAATGAAGTTGTTATTTTACAGCTCACACCGAAAAAAACTTTAAGAGTTTGTTCCCTTCTATTTGGCGCATGCAGAGCCTGCACAGCCTTAGTTTCATCAGAAAAGCTTTTGACAGAAATATTCCTTACTGCTAAAAGAATCAAATAAACAATACTGAACATCGTCAACAATTCTGTGAAAGCTTAAGTTCTAAACCCCATTTTCAACCAAACCAACATAATATTTAGATTGACATCAGTAGGAAAATAGACTTTTTGAGATTAAAATCATCATCTTAGCATCAAAATTATTTTATAGCAAAATATCAAGAACAGAAGACTCATTAGAAGGAGATGAAACTGATTCAGCATCAGCATTTCACATCTTCATAGGTACATCAGCATCCTTGTTCATGGCTGCAACAAAGGAAGATACAACTTGTTGATATATAATAATGTTGTATTAGTAATATTTAAAAAAAGAATAAAATCGTTTCTTGAAAGGGGTCATACTCTATCTGTAATATCTATCAGGGGTTATACTGCATTTGAAATAAATTGAGAATGAATATTTGTAAATGTTTGATTGTTTTATGAACAATCTTCTTGTCTCTGCTAACTCATGATACTTTCTTTGTGCTACTTATTTGATTTAGAAAAATATACTTCGAACTAAGGCCGGTAAGGTAGTGTGATAATTCACGAGATGGGACTTGGGGGTTGAAAATTATACAATACTTCCTACTTTTTACTCATTAGTGTCCTAGATTTAGGATTTAACTCTGATTATAACAAGTTTCATGTTGGCAAGACCAGGGTTCTAATGCCTTAAGGTTCTTAGGCCTGCTGCTATACTTCTGTTGATTATGCAAATAAAAGAAGAGGGAAGCTCTTGAAATGGCAAAAAGGGACTATTATAAATGGCCTGAAGCCATCCAAAATTTAAACAAGCAGATAAGAAGGGCAACCGTGTCATGCTTATTTTGACAAAATTCTGTTGCATGTTGAAAATGGAAAACAAGAACTGTCCTAAAAGACGTATAGACCATCTAGCTGCGTAAGTTAACATTGATTTCATATCAAATTCATGGCTTACCTCTGACTTTCTTGCTATCAATAAAGAGATCGGCGATCTCCACAGGCTCTTAGCTTCTCCACAGCTTTTTCGCCATTTTTGCTGTTGGTAGGCTTTGATCAAAAATCTTTCATGTGATCACTTTGCAAAGTTGTGTTTGCGCATGCTCTGATTGAATTGAATTGTGGTCTTTTTATAGTTTTGCCTCCCTTATCTCCGTTCATTCCCTTTAATATAGGGATAAGTCGGCGTAAATCAAAACTTTCTGTTGACTACTTTATAAAACTAAAATATAAGCTATTTCATTGAGTCTTTCATTATTTTCTAGGAGCTCAACTGAGTGCCTGGAAAATTTAAGGTGCTTAATTTGTCAAGCGCCTCCTTTTTTCTTCCTCACATGGCCTGTTGTCAAACTGAGTTTCTTAAGAAAATAAAAAAACGTTAACATAAACGTATATATTCAAAGAATAAAAAAAATAAAAAAATTATTTAATAACATAAAAAAAATAAAGAAATAAAAATTAATGTAAATTTCATGTTGAAAAGAATCAAACTTAACATATAACCTTGAATTCTAACTTTTTATCCAAAAACTTGCAGCTGACATTTCAAGAAGGGCCCCAATGGGTTTAGGCCTAACGACTTTCACTCAGCACATTAAATGTTTTACATTTTAACTATTTGAAAGACGAAATCACACTTTTTAGGTGCATAAAAGCGTAAAAGGTAAAGTGAAACTCACCTGGAGTATTAATCAAGTAATCATAGATGTCAGGGTATTCTACTTCAGGCCACAGCTTCAGATTGTTGATCCAAACATTGGTGGGAAGTCTGTATGGACATTCTTCTAACTTGATTACGAGTTTAGATAAATATCAAGCTTTCGTTTCCCCTCTAAGTGTGTCAAAATATTCATAAGACATGTTTCAAATTCATTTAATCGCACAACAAACAAGTGAACTTCACTGTGATACTATGTCCGCCATGCCTGATCAGAGTTTGTTTTCAACTCACGGAAAGCGTCGCTAAGTGACGCTAAGCTTCTAACGTCACACCAAATTGCCCTATACACAAATATATGGAATTGAAAAGAGTTTGCAAAACTAGTACTACCTTCTGGGGCAGTAGTTGGTGGTACTTCTTTGGCCGTCATTTTCTTTCTACTGTTCATATTATGATCTATGTATGCTAAAATTTAAGAAGTTTGACTTATAGAGAGTTAGAAATTGTATATGACTCAAATAAAGGGGCACATAAAGATTTTCATATGAGAAAGTCAACAATAAGAATCAAATCCCTACTAAAATGTCTGCTGTTTTCTTTCATCTCGCACTGTTGCTTCCCCGTTTTTGACTTTAAGGTTAGTCACCCGCTTTTTTATACTTCCATCGATATTCATTTTTGTTTCCCTTTGCAAGTTTCCATTGAAATGAAGAGCATCTAGTATATGCCTAGAAATTAAAAATGTTGAAATTTCAAATCCAAATTTTTGTAACATTATAACACGCGCATTTTTCTATTTCAATGGTCATTTCATTTAGTTTCTTTACGCATTGCACAATATTTTAATGCTGTTACATTTCTTATTGCTTTGAATTTTCTTATTGCACAGCTGTAAATTCCCTTTCCCTTATATTAAACAGCAGGTCTGATGGCGGGCTAAAATCTGGAACCTTTAGATTGAGTGATATGATCCTGAAATTTAAAGCAACAAAGCCAAATAAATTTTGAGAACTTCTCACCTGCTATGCATGCCAATAGAGTTGAATCCAATCATCTTTGGGGCAAAATGATTTGCGACAGAATGAAAACCTTCAAGGCTGTGGCCTGTGATAAAGGATAAGCTTGGCTGATACCAATAACAACTCCGGGCTTCAGGGGTGACTTTTCTAATTTTTCATAAGGAAATCCATCGGAAAAAATATGATAGTTGTTGTTGAATTGTAAACAAGGACCATCCATCAATGGTTGGGACTTTATTTTACTTCGAAAAGATACATAGATAATGCCCTATTTCTTAGTACCATGTTTTATTGCATTTCTATTTATATGTGTTATTCAAGCTGCATTTCTCGAACAAGGTTGAAATATTCTCCTTGCTCTTTCCTTCTTTGTAGAATCGAAGGTATCCAAAATCTTTTGCGGTATCTATTTTTCTTTCTTTGCTCTCTTATTCTCAGCAATAGCAAGGCCAGAAGTCTCCTTCTGTTGAAACTGGAAGCCATGTTTGTTTAATGAAAATGTGGTTGAAGTAAAAGTTGCGCGCAAAATGCTAACTTGATCACAAAATGTGATATGATTGGTTAATTCAACAAATGCGTTTCGTACGAATTTTTTCGGACCAGAGGAAGTGTGAATCAAAGTCGGAGCTCTAATTTTTTTCGGACAACAAATCCAAATCCGAACTCCGAAATCTGATTTAAGTGGAAATTGGCATTTACTGGAACAACACTTAAGTCTATTACCTGAGAATTGTCACAGCAAAATATTGTAGAAATGCCAAACTTTGTGTTTTAACCCATAGACTCCTCCCCTTGATCAGTGACGTAACAGCAAAATGTAAACAGCATGCGCGCGCAGGGGGCAGGGCAGAAAAAAGAAGCGTTGGATCAGAAACGGCCTGTTGCGTGCGACTTGCTTTGCTTTCAGTTGAAAATGGCTGCTTGAGATTCTTCTTCAAACTACACAGCGCATCTAGATTCAGAAAGCCGACAACAATACTTTTCAAAATTAAAATTGAAAACTGGGAAGCAGCTGCCTGATCCTCTTGCCATTAAAGAATGCTGGAACAATGACATTTCAAATTTGCCAAACCTCTCATGGCGTGATGTGACTGAATATCTGATTATTTCTTCAAGTGTTTTCACCAAGGAATCTCTGAAGGCTTACAAATCACTACAACCATATGATTATTTTACCTGTGGACATGTACAAGATTGTTATTATCATCCTATCACCAATGAAAGTGAGTTTTGCTACATCAAATCTGAGGTATGTTTCAACATTTTCAAAAAGCATTAAAATATTGATTGCATTCTGATAAAATGACACTGCTCTCTCTCTATATTGGAAAGGTTTGAAAAGTTCTTTGTTGTATTTGATATGTTATTTACATTGTAGGTACTCCCAAGTCAACTTCAAGGTCAAAAACTACTCTCTATGAAGTATGGGTCTGTCTTAACAAAGTTCATGGCTGGATTCTGACTGGAAATTGCACCTGTATGGCTGGGCTAGGATCTTCATTCAGTCACATTGCAGCTCTTCTATTCAAACTGGAACCTGCTGTTCATTTCAAGCTTAATGACCAAACAGCATGCACAAGCAAGTTTTGCTCTTGGAAAGCTTCAAGGAAGCACGTCAATCCATCGCCTTTGTTGGCAATTGATTTTTCAAGGCCAAAGAAGCATTAATTGCCCAAGCATGCCAAGAAACGCTCACAAGTTGCTCATTATTCTTGTATGGATCCCACTACTGGAGAAGATGCAATCTCAAAACAAGATCTTAAAGAATTGTACAAATCTGCATCTGAGATAGTTGTTTTTACAAGTATGGCCACTTCACAATTAAGAGATGAGAAAGCATATGATTCGTCTCAAATTATACACAGAGTTACCGTAAATGAAAGTGAGACTGATACAGCATCTGAAAACGATGCAACCTGTATACCAGAACCACTAACAAGTTTATTGGACCCATCGACAGTTAATATGAACCAATATGAATTGCTGGACCATGTACAAATTCTTTACAGGCAATACTGTAAATCATATAATCAGCAGTCATATGACAACTTATGTGACAAAACAAAAAAACAAGCATTATCAAATGCATGGTCCATACATAGAGTTGGAGAATAACAGCCTCAATTGCTCACCAGGTTTCAAGAATGCAAGACTGCAAATCCTTGATATGCACAATAATGCAATATAAACAACTGTTTAAGTCAAATTACACTGAGCATGGTAAAATCATGGATCAAATTTTGAAATTGAAGAAGTTGGGCTGGTAAATGCTGAAATCCCTTGCCTTGGAGCTTCTCCTGATGGAATTGTCAGTTGTTCTTGTCATGGTAGGGGTGTCTTGGAGATAAAATACCCTTACACGTATCAAGAAAGATTAGATGATTGGCAACAAGACAGAGATTTTCCTATTGATGAAAAATTATCAATGAAGAAAAATCATAAATATTACTATCAAATACAGATGCAAATGGACATGTCCAAGGCAAAGTTTGGCTATTTTTATGTTTTTTCTCCAGGAAACAAAAAGCCTTACTCAGTATTGTAGATTTGGATGTAGAACTTCTAACTGAAATAGTGTCAAGAAAGATGGACAATAATATTGATAACTCAAGAAAAAATTATTGTGTATGTGACAGGCCACAGTTTGGAAACATGATAGCTTGTGACAATGTTTCCTGTAAACTAGAATGGTTCCATTGTGGATGTGTTAACATTACTCGAGTTCCAAGGGGTAAATGGTATTGCAATGACTGTAGCAAAAAACAATAAAGATCTTGTCATTTTTTACTTCTCTTTTATGTTTATCTATTTTCTTACAACACTTTTATTAAGATTGACAAGAGCAGAAATAACAATCATGACATTATCAACAAGGTCAACTTGTGAGGTTGGAACAGTACTTTGCAGTATTCTAAACTTTTTTAATTGTCCAATAACAGCTTCGACATGAATTCTGACAATGGAAAGCTGACGTGGTTCATGAACTTCCTTCCCTGAAGACCGATCTCCACTAGACGATTTTTGTGACAATCGTCATAAAAATTCGCGACGGAAAAGCGGTTTTGATCTCCACTTGTTCTGCTTTCTTCTCGAATAATTGTTTTCCAAAATGGTGGCTTTGAACTCGCAGTACATTTTGTATTTGTTGCTAAGAAAATTCCTCTTGCTGCATGGTGGACAAACTTGCCACTGCTTCATTCTCTACATGTGGACAATTAATATTATCTGGAACAGCTTGATTTTAAGATAAAGTTTGAGGTATAGATATTAAGGAAATAATATTTTGCAAATTAGTTGCGGTGACCATGGTGCTGTTGTTCATCGCCATCTTGGAAATCCTCAGATTGAGGCCGAGGCTGGAGAAATCCTGCAATTCCATTGGCCAAAACACTCCGTGAACAAAACCATCAAACGAAAAGTTGAAAAATTTCTACTTTTCGTCAAGCGAATTTTTTCGATGTGACGATCTGAAATATTCTACTGCGCATGTGTCGTCGCAAATTTTTATGACAATCGTCACAAAAATCGTCTGGTGGAGATCTGCCTTGACAACTGATCTTTTCCTTTTGTGAAATGTAGTATCTTCAAGAAGGCTCCTTTTTCATTCAACTCCTGTTCAATCAAAAAACCATGGTCAGCAAGAATACAGTCTCCATGAGATACTTTTTCCAAAAATCCAGACTCAAGAGTCAATACTTTATCAGAAACTCTTCCTCCCCATCCTGTTGATAAAAATGTAACTGCACCTGCAGGGCTTATTCCAATCAAATATTTGATTGTGTCGTTGTGCTTATAATTTGACCATGTCTGAGCTCTTGCCGTCAAAGATTTTGGGGGTTCGATAAATATTTCATTACAGTCAATTATGCATACAATCTCTGTATTTCTTCTTCAAAGAATTTGGTAGATTTAGCCTCACTTCTGATCTACTTGGCCATGTCAGCAGATATTTCATCCCAGCAGCCATGCCTGGGAGCCATCTGCAGTATATCTTTGAGACTGTAGTTTCTTCAATGCCAAATCTGTATGCCAGGTCTCTATTCAACAAGCCAAGTCGTAACTTCATCATAATTAACTTTAATGTAACTTTTTGCAGCTTTGATTTCAATACTTTCCCTATCCAGAGGAACACAGATAGAGGTGCAACACCAATGAAGAAACTGATGAAGTTGTCAGATTTCTTTATTGATTCAAAACCAAAACTCCTTTTCTTCAAGCCTTCATTTTCTTGCCGTAGCATGTAGATTTCTTCATTTCGCTTTCTCAGCTCTCTTTCCATTTGTGAAATGTAATTTTCACCTCTTGTTTTTCATCTTCAAATACCAAATTACATTGTACCTCAGCATCAATAGATACAGCCTTGTCTTCTTGCATAGGTACTTCAAAATCTACATCATGAGTCATTGTGATTGTCCCCCGATTTTCGATTTTCCAGTTAGCAGTACAACTTTCTCGCTTCATTTTCAACTGTTCATAACGTTGTCTCCTCTTCGTCTTTTCTTTAACCTTTTTGGCTTCCTTTTCTGATGTGTGCTTAAAAATGGTTGGAATCCAGTTTGGTTGTTCTGGATCATCTGATCTTTTTCCTAAAAAAGTTTTTGAATCAAAGTTAGTTTGAGATAGATGCTACCCTAAATATGTGATGGTTCAGAGGAAATTAAAAGTACCTATATAATAGGTACTCAATAGGTATCTACCTGAAATAAAATGCTCTCCACAAATTGCTTGCTGCGATATTTGAGTTGCTGTCATCTTTTTCCAGTCTTCTCGGCGAATCGCCCTGATACAATCTTCTCTTCTTCGTCTTTCTAATGGAACTTGGCCTTTTGGAATGCGATAAAATGGTAAATGCTTTTTAGCTCTTTCGATTTGTGCAACACACAGCACAGCAAGAATAGGCCATTTTCAAATTTCGATGTTTACAAGTTCTACAGATGATAGAAGTACGATCTAGCAACACAACACTTCACCACCAAAACACCAAAACCAAACCAACACAGCACAAAGCTATTTTGCCCTGCACCCTGCGCGCGCATCTTACAACCACTCATGCGCATTGTAAACAAAGCAAGGGGTCTATACTGTCATGTCTGGAATCTCCAGTTATCGTAAGTTGTGTTTTCTGCCTGAGGTCTGAAATAATTTTTGCTGGTAGATTTTCCAGTGCATTTGCATTGCAGGAAATAGTATCTCCTCAAAATATAAAATGGCATTCTTGAAATTAAATGTTTTAAACCAAGCAACAGACAGAAGATTAACTTTTTTTTAAAATTTATGAATATATTTTTATGGGTTGTAGGTCTGATGGTACAGTTTGTAGGTTTTAGTTATGTTTGCAAAATGGCAACATCCCTTTTGGTCCCATATTGGATGATGCCAAATTTTAAAACGGGAATAGTGATTTGATAAACTTTTCTCAGTTAACCTTTGGTGCTTTTAGTATGTTACAGGGATATTGGTGCCAGGCCCATGTGCTTGAATAGGCGAAAAACTTTACTTGCTGATGAGCCGACAGAGAGAATGGCAAAGGACAACAATAAATTCCCAGCTGGAATTCGTGTCCTGGGCATGTCAGGTTGGCTGTACCAAAGGTCCTCTGGCTTTCGCGTTTTCCGTTGCTGCACTTCCGTCTGTATCACAAGCAAAGAACCGATTTGTCTGACTTTCAAGAATGGGAAAATGCAAACAAGAGGAGTAGTTGAGAAATGAACACAATGTATTTACTCTCTGTTCGAAGATTGACTTTGCAGATGCTGAAAATGAACTAACACTTATTAAGGGCTATTCACAAAATTCATTTCACAAGCAACGGAAATTACCAAACAACTGTTTTAAACCTGATGACATTACGCATTGATATGAGGAAATGTAGTAATCTAAATCTACTGACCCATCATTGGCATTGTCATCAATCTAATCACTCATTTTGATATCTTCTTCAACGTCATACCCTCCATCACTCTCTTCCTCGTTATCATCTTTCTCTAAATCCTCTTCTTTTTCAGTTGCCTGTGCATTCTCATTTTGGTTCTCAAGGCTCAGGATCAAGATATCTGCATCATGGGTATCACTCGACACAGATGAAATTCTTGAGCTTGTATCACCAGCTAATATGTAATAGCTTAGAATTACCTTTTTCACAAACAGAAAATGAGAGCCCTGTAAAAGGGACCATGAACAGGCCAAAAATACAGGGATTTCCTATTGAAAGTCAATTTTTCAAATGGTTATATCTCAGTTAATATTCAACATACAGAGGTGATTTTGCATCCATTTGATGTAATTTTGGAAGCTCTTTCACATTGTGGAGCCAAACTTCCAAAATTCTAAAAACAGATTTTTTGTGACGTCACACTTTAGTACTCAATTGCAACAGAGAGCATACAAAAACAGTATTGTAAATCAGCCATATCAAGCTCAAGAACAATTTAACATCAATTGCAACAGAGAGCGTACAATAACAGTATTGTAAATAAGCCATATCAAGCTCAAGAACAATTTAACATCAATTGCAACAGAGAGTATACAATAACAGTATTGTAAATAAGCCATATCAAGCTCAAGAACAATTTAACATCAATTGCAACAGAGAGCGTACAATAACAGTATTGTAAATAAGCCATATCAAGCTCAAGAACAATTTAACATCAATTGCAACAGAGAGCGTACAATAACAGTATTGTAAATAAGCCATATCAAGCTCAAGAACAATTTAACATCAATTGCAACAGAGAGTATACAATAACAGTATTGTAAATCAGCCGTATCAAGCTCAACAACAAATGCAACAAAGAGTAAATAATTATGACTTTGCAAATCAGCAGTACTACCAGGCACAGTACAACAAAGAAATCATCAGTCAACAGTCATTGCCACATGACAACAGAAATAGAGCTGACCAACACAACGCACCATCAAGTCACAATCAGCAAGTTACAACACCTAATCAACAAGCCACAACAAATGACCCCAATGGGCAAAGTGAGAAAAGAACATTGCCCAGAAAAGAGCATGCTTATATAATAGGAGACTCTACGATTAAAGGCTTAGCAGGACGCAAAATGTCTAAAAGTAGATTTGTCACTGTTCGCAGCTTATCAGGTGCAGAGAGTGAGGCTTGCAAGTATCATATAAAGCCATTTCTTGCAAAAAAGCCTAAGGAAATTGTTTTGCATTGTGGTACAAATGATTTGGAAAACAGAAATGTTGACACTGTTTCAAATATTAAAGACATGGTGCAAGAAATAGCGAAGTATACTCCGGAAACTAGAATAGCAATAAGCTCAATCATTTCAAGATGGGACAAACCTTATCTCAATGTCAAGATTGCAGAAATTAACGAATCAACAACTGTGTAACAAATTTAACATAGAATTTATAAACAATGAAAACTTTGGGTCAGACCAATTGAATGGAAGTAAACTTCATCTCAACAAAGAAGGTAATATAACACTTCCAAAAAATATAATAAATTTCTTAAAAAATAATTGACCTTACACAGACAACTCTTTAGGAATTGGTACAACAAAAATACTCCACCATCAGCACACAAAGATCTTAAAATGCTTAAAATAAAATCCCCCAAAAAAGTAATCTTTGGGCATTTGAACATAAATTCAATCAGAAACAAGTTTGATTCAATAATGGATATGACAGCAAATAACATTGATTTATTTTTTAATTTCTGAAACAAAAAAGATTTTACTTTCCCAAAAGCACAATTTGTAAAGCATGGATATTCACATCCAAATAGACAAGATTGAAGTGCTGATGGAGGGGGGCTTCTGATGTACACAAACCAGAACATTCCATCTAGAATACTACATAGACACAAAAGTCCCACAAGATATTGAGATTATATGCACAGCACTGAACATACAAAAGCAAAATGGTTAATTATAGGAATATATCATCCCCCAACCAAAATGAGGACTATTTTCTTAGTGAGTTAGGTAAAGTTGTTGATCTGTATTTGCAACATTATGAAAATGTGCTGATTATGGGAGACTTCAATATGGAGCCCAAAACAAGAAAGATGGAGGATTTCATGGAATTATATGACCTCTATAATCTTGTGAAAGAAAACACATGTTACAAAAGTAACCCAGCAAAATGCTATGATTTACTTATAACTATTAAAAAACACAGCATCATGCAGGCCAGTACTATTGAAACAGGACTATCAGATCATCATAAGTTAACAGCTACAGTACTAAAATCTGACTTTGTAAAGGGGGGACCCACTGTCGTAACTTACAGAGACTACAAAAAATTCAATGCAAAGAATTTCAGCTTTGATGTCAGACGTCTAGGCTGTTAATTAGATTACCATACCTTTTCAAACAATTTGAGGACGCTTTAAATCAACATGCCCCAATAAAACAGAAGATGATTAGGGCAAATAATGCTCCATTTATGAATAAAGAGATTCGCAAACAAATAATGCTCAGATCAAATGCAAAAAATACATTCAATAAATGTAGAACACTTGATAATTGGCACTAGTACAAGAACCTTTGAAATCAATGTGTAAAGGTTATTACGAAAACAAAAAGAAACTACTTAAAGAAAATTGACATAAACTTTGTATCTGACCATGAAAAATTTTGGAAAACCATAGGACCAGCATTCACAGAAAAAATTAAAGCAAAAGGTAAAATAATATTAATAGAAAATGAAGATATAGTTTCAAGTAGCAAGACATTGCAGAGGTTATGAATGATTACTTTATTAACATAACTAAGTCCTTAAATATCTCAGATATTCAAAGCAAAGACTTAAACATGAACTCAAATAAAGCATCTAACAATAACAGCAATGATATGAATACAATCATTAATAAATTTAAAAATCACCTAAGTATAGTTAGGATTAAACAATAATATGAATATGGAAATATATCTAACTTTTAACAAGTATCCGTGAGCTAAATCAGAGCTCAAATGAAATCTTTGGACTGTAGTAAGGCTACTGGACCAGACCAAATACCAGCAAAAATAATTAAATAAGCAATAAAAGGAATTTAAAAGCCACTTACAGAAATATTAAATAAGAGCTTAGAATCAAAAACATTTCAAAGACAACTATAGGCCAGTCAGTGTCCTCCCTGCTGCTTCAAAAATATTTGAGAGAATTATTTTCAATCAGTTAAGTGAAGCTTTTCATCAACTGTTGTCTCCACTCCTTTGCAGCTTTCGTAAAGGTTATGGAACACAGCATGCTCTCATAAGATATATTGAAGATCTCAAAAAGTGCTTCGACAGTTAGGCCATGGGCAGTGCAGCTCTATCGTTTCAAGTCGTTGGACCTAACCTGGAGACTACTTTCTGACAACAGAAATGGAAAGGAAATACCTTTCTCATCACGTTTTCACTTGTTTGCGGTCGCACAGACCCGCAGTATTTTCAGAAACAATGAAATTATTTCCATGTTTTTCTGCTCGAAAATTTTCCACCGAGCGCCATTTTGTAGTGTTTTCAAGTTCGATTTCACGGCATGAAAAGAAGCTGACTGTATATTCTATATTGATTCGAGATAGAGGCTTATTTTGGCGGGGTTGTGGTGGTCATGCTTGCGTATTTATGTATACTGCAGTTTTTCAATTTAGTCCCCAGAAGATGGGTTATTTATACTAAAGGGGGTCAGATTGAAATTTCCGTGCACAGTTCTTGTATTCCTCAAATTTTAAGGGGTGTTCAATCGTGAGAGGAGCTTTAAAAACTGGGTAGATTGAAAAGTGTTATAAAAAAGATACCCTAAATGTGTCATAAGCCCCAATTACCATGTACTGGAGTAACTCCACAGGAAAAAAACATTTATTTTTGTGACTAAAACAAAACATAATTTGAATAGCAAATGAGAACAAGGAGATATCTTTATCTCTCCCGATAAGCTGTTTATGTCATTTCTTCATCGTTAGCCTCATCATCTTCGTCATCTTCTACATCTCCACCCTCATCTTCTCCACCAGTATTCTCGCAATTTCTACATTGACAAAGGTGTATGTACCTTGACGAATTCTTTTGACATGAACACCTATTGGACAAACATTTTCCTTTGCAGCAACAGTACACAAAATCTAATAACGTTTATGGCGCAGGTTCTTGATCCATCCAGTCGATCACAAGTAAGCCATCCTCTTCTTTCCAGCCATTTCCCACAGGACTTGGCGTATTGATTATCGCTAGAAAGCACTGTTTCTTTAAGATTTATACCTCTCCAATACTAATATCTCACAATGTCTCTCTTCGTAAGAGTAAACATAGGTGCACGATACGCGAATATCTCGAAAGACAAAATAACATACGTCTAACAACAATCCTACCAACAAAGTACTTCTGGAAAAAGACCTCTCTTTTCTTCCCATCCCTCTCCTTTCTCCCCACCCCTAACACCATATCCTTCCAAGCACCCATAACTCATTCCATTTCAAATGTAGAATGAATATACAATATCACTTGACAACAATAATGACACTGTCCCCATCTTCAGACTCAGGTCGAGATGGGAACCCCCTGATACGTGCAAAATCGTAAATTATACACAACACCTTACACTTCGTCATATCCTATCATACTTGTACAGCTCTCTTGATATCCACACTCAAGGGACACTACAGAGCCCTTCCCCGTCCCAGAAAGAGACTCTAACCTAAAATCTGCACCTACCTATACCTCACACGAGGTTACCAAGCCCTCACACAAGCAATTTAACAAAATTGCTTACCTATCACAGAATGTCCTTTAAAAGGTCAAGATTACAACACATATTCAACAACATCGCAACTTAATGTTGTAAGTCACATCAGAATTTGGAACACCAACAACAACACCAATAATACAGGAGATTCCACAAATTCCATACTCAAGGGACATTTGAGAACCCTATCCTGTAAAGAGACTCCAACCAAAATCTGTACCCCATCCTCCAGCCTTAGCACTTAAAAGCCACAAAGACATTGGTAATCATATTACCTACACAAATTATTCTTAATATCTATATTATGATGTTACATCGGAACATTACCCTCTACATAGTGTAATGGGGCGCCCATGAATAAGACAGCATATCGAACAAAATGCCCGAAATGCTTCATGGGTATTCGACTGATGAGTTTCTTAAATCTACATCATAAACACCCGTTGTTACACACACACACACAATCCTCGAAGCTGGCAATTGCACGCAAAACTGCGCCCCACATTGGTGATCTCATTTCATACTGATTTTTCTTATTTGCTTGTGCTCAGGTACAATTTTATTTGTTATCAACCAAACAACAAAACACTCTACTTTGGTCTTTACAGGTACACTCATTTTTATAAGAAACTATGCAAAATAATTTGACCATATTATCATGGTTTTATGCTAACAATTTTCTTAAGTTTTGGAAATATAGCCTTGCAGTTTTTTAGCGCAATTGAATTATCGCATTAGAAAAAACCAAGTCACTTCGACTTACAGTACACTAGAAATGTTGAAGAAAATAGAATAAAATTTTCCGAAAAATTCCGCACTTTGCATGGAAAGGGGTAGAATGTCCCATTACCCCCAGTTACACAGCCCCTGGTTTAAGTACTGACGACATGGATGGGGAGGAGTCTGAAAAAGCTCAGCCTCTATCTTGAATCAATATAGAATATACAGTCAGCCTTTTTTTCATGCCGTGAAATCGAACTGGAAAACACTACAAAATGGCGCTCGGTGGAAAATTTTTGAGCGGAAAAACATGGAAATAATATCATGGTTTTTGAAAAAACTGCGGGTCTGTGCAACCGTGAACAAGTGCAAACGTGATGAGAAAGGTATTTTCTTTCCATTTCTGTTGTCAGAAAGTAGTCTCCAGGTTGGGTCCAACAAAAACTTTTTTGAGAGCCTTTTTGCCTGCACTGCCCATGGCCTAAGTAGGAAAATTGGAGGCACTATACTCATGGATCTCTCTAAAGCGTTTGATTGTCTTTTGCACGAACGCTTATTAGCTAAATTAGAAGCTTATGGAGTAAGTAGAGATGCTTTGTTACTACTTCAAGACTACTTACAGGGACGATACCAAAGAGTTTAAATTAATTCTAATTTCAGTGAATGGAAAGAAATAACAACAGGAGTCCCTTAAGGTTCCGTTCTTGGTCCCCTTCTCTTTAATATTTTTATCAATGACATATTCCTAAACTTAGATCAAAGTAAATTGTGTAATTATGCAAATGATAATACAATTTGGATTGAAGGTACCCATAAGGGAAATATATCTGCTAAATTAGAACAGGAAATGAATAAAATAAATCAATGGTTTAAAAATTAGTGCAAATCCCAAATTAGAAATATTAAAGAAAATAGAAATATTATGAAGAAAGGGAGTATGGAAAGAATAAAAAGTGACATTTACAGACATTATACGGAATTGGAGACAAGACGATTCAAGAAGGCCAAGATGTTGTGCGACGAGAACAATGTAACATTTGATACTGACATTTTTAATTTGCTGAAGACACGGAACCACTGTGACGACCTTTTATTTTCGACTGAAGACTTGGAGGAGGATTTGGGTGACGATTCGGAGGTGACAGAAGGAGGGCAAGCTGCGGAGGTTATTGAAGAGGAGATACCATCAAATGACAACGACGGAAGGCTGACTGGAGTCTTTGTCTCTGGGAATGTTGTGAATCTTTCGCGTAAGGTCCTCTCGGAAGGAGAAGTTAAGCTACTTTCGAGGGGGCTGAAGTTTTCACCCACTCCCAGAGATATCGACAAAGGTCAGCTAAAGGCAGATCTGGACATACTGAAAAGACGTATGAGACTTAAATGGTTTTTTAAGGACAGCGTAGAAAGTGAATTTGACCCCAAAGAATTTTATATAAAGTCAAGTTGGAATCCACCTAGGGCTGATCCTTTTCTTGAAAACTATCTTTCTCTCCTGGAAAAGGAAGTGCTGGCTGTTTCACCTGAGGGTAAGAATTTTCCTAATCTATCATTTGAGGAGCGTGAGGCATTAAGGATTCTTAAGTCTGACAGAAGCATTGTTATCAAGGAGGCTGACAAGGGTTCTGCTGTGGTCGTTTGGGATAAGGTAGATTATGTTGCGGAGGCGGATAGGCAGCTAGGTAATTCGGAGGTTTATGAGGAGCTGGATAGGGACCCTACGGCTGAGTTAGAGTTGGAGGTTAAGAATTGTGTTACGGAGATTCAGGTTTGTGATGTAGGTCTATCGGATAAAGAGGCGTCGTATTTACAGGTTCAGAGGTCTAAGCTAGGTCGGTTTTATTTGTTGCCTAAGATTCATAAGGGTTTGTCAGGTGTCGTTGGTAGGCCAGTTATTTCTAATTGTGGTACGGTGACGGAGCATGTGTCGGAGTGTTTAGATCATCATCTTAATCCCCTTGTATGTAGTACTGAGTCTTATGTCAAGGATACTAATCATTTTTTGTCGTTGTTGGCTGGTATTGGGGATATCCCGGATGGTGCTCTGCTGTGTACTGTGGACGTGGTAGGCCTCTATCCTAGTATCCCTCATGATGAAGGACTAGAGGCAATGCGACGTGCACTTAACAGCAGGCAGGATCCGTCGATATCCACAGGGTCTTTGGTTAACTTAGGTAAGGTTGTTTTGGAGAATAATGTTTTTGAGTTTGGTGGTAGGATATTTAGGCAGAAACTAGGGACGGCTATTGGGACCAAGTTTGCACCGGCTTATGCTAATTTGTTTATGGCGGATTTGGAGAAAAGATTGTTGGATGGTGCGGTTGATAAGCCTTTGGTTTGGCTTAGGTATATTGACGATGTTTTTTTCATATGGACGCATGGTCAGAGTAAACTGGATAGTTTCTTGGAATACCTTAATGGATTTCATCAAACTATAAAGTTTACGTCTGAGAGTTCCATGGAGAAGGTTAGTTTTTTGGATGTCATGGTCGTTAAGAAGGGTGGTATTTTGGAGACTGACCTCTACTGCAAACCCACTGATACTCATCAGTATTTGCAGAGGGGGTCGTGTCATCCGTGGCATGTTAAGAAGGCTATTCCGTATGGTCAGGCTCTTAGGATTCGGAGGATTTGTTCGGATGATGGTAAATTTTTAGCTAGGTCGAAGGAATTGGTTGGTTGGTTTAAGGATAGAGGTTATGACGAGGGCTTTGTTAAGGAGCAGGTTGAAAGGGTTAGGAATTTGGACAGGCAAGTGTTGATAGAGCAAGATGTTGGGGAAGGGGGGACTGCATCCCATTAGTAGTCTCTTATCATCCAGCCCTTAATGGGATTCGCCGGACTGTTGGTAAGCTTCAGCCTATGCTGGCAGTGACTGAGGAGCACAAGAGGGTGTTTCCTGAACAGCCTTTTGTTGCCTTCAGGCGTGCCAGCAACCTCAAGGATAGCCTTGTGAGGGCGAAGCTTCCTCCGGTCGAGGGGGGTTCTGTTAAGGGTTGTTTTCGTTGTGGTAAGTCTAGGTGTCAGGTTTGTAGGTTTATGTCGGAAGGAGATCGGTTCGTTTGTCATGTTACTGGTAAGGAGTATAACATAGGTTCTAGGTTTGATTGTGATTCGTCGGGTGTTGTTTATTTGTTAGGTTGCAAGGTCTGTGGAATGCAATACGTTGGTAGCACATTCACCCCCTTTCGTAATAGGTTTAATAATTATAAGTCATCTTGCAGGAAATTTGAGAAGGGGGAAATGGTTGGACAGGCAGATTTCTATAGACATTTTGAATTGGCAGGTCACCATGGGTTTATGGAGGATGTTGGGGTGCAGGTTATTGATAGATTATTAGGTGAATCTAGGGTTAGGGAAGGTTTTTGGCAATTTAAGTTGGATAGTTTTGCACCTAAGGGGCTTAATGTCAGACTGGTAGATTCTTAATCTTTGCGTCTCTTGTCTTTTCTTTTTGTTAGCACGTGTTGCTTGTTTTGATTTTTGGTTTCTGTGTCTTTTTGCTCCAATTCCCTTTGTTTATTTCCCGCGGCTCTTTAACGAACGCGGTGCTATCTATTATTTCTTTATAGCCCCGCTTTTCCATTGTGTAGCGTTCTCATTGTTTTTTCATTTGTGTTTAGCTTTATTTTCATTTCTTAGGTGATACAGCGGCATTTCCCAATCCAATTTCCAAACTCTCAACCTTTCCTCACTTTTTCTGCACTTGTTAACTTCTCTTTGTTTTCTCACCCCAACCTTTGTTTTATTTTTAGATTAACCTTTATTGTATTAAGTAGGTCCTTGTTTAGGTTTATCTTATTGTAACCCTGTGCTTTGTAAATGAGGTTTTTAAGTGAGTCCCCAAATCATTGTAAGAACAGTTACTGATGAAGATTTTATCGAAACGTTTAAGACAAGCATGGTTTATTTTTGAATTTATCTCTTAGAATTTTATAAACTTAGTTAATTAGGCTCTCGTATTATTATCAATGGTTTAAAGATAATGCTACGCAGCTAAATGGAGAAAAATATAAGCTAATGATGTTTGAAGCTAATCAAACAATGATGAAAAATCTAGCGTTAAAGTAAACGGCAAGGAAATAGTAGAAGAAGATAAAGTAAAATTACTACGAGCTATCATAGATAACCAATTAAAGTTGATGACCACATTAAACACATGTGCAGTGAGGCAGGGAAAAAATTAGTGCACTAGCTAGAATAGCACCTTATTTGAATGAAAATAAACGAAAAATTCTTATGAAAACTTTTGTTATAACATTTTTCAATTACTGTCCCCTGGTATGGATGTATTGCAGTAGGAAAAATAACAAGCGTATCAACAACATCCATGAAAGAGCTTATAATGATTTTTCCTCCAGTTTTGAACAATTGCTGCTTAAAGATAATACAGTTAACATTCACACTAAAAACTTACAGCAACTTGCAACAGAAATTTATAAAACTATTCATCACCAAAACCCTAATTTTATGGATGAAATTTTTAACATGAATGAGTCACCTTATAACCTTAGGGAAATCACGTTCACTAGAAGTAAGCCAAACACAATGGCATACGGATTAGATACCATATCCTATAAATGTCAAGAGGTGTGGAACTCAATCCCAGCAGAAATCACTTCTAGCACAAACGTGAGCATTTTTAAAGAAAAAATAAAAGATTGACAAAACTATTTTAGCCGGAATATGACAAAAACTGAAAATGGAAACGATTAATTCAAAATTTAGCAAATGAAAGCTAAATCTACTCTGACAGCAGAGTCCTGTTACACTGGATGAAATGAGACCTCACTGCCAGATGTAGAGGACCGGTCAGGAGGCTTATCCCGTATCATTAATTTGTCCATGACAAAATATGCAACCTTTCCCTTCTTACGTGCTTCAATGAGTTGAGGAACTTTTTCTCTGTGTCTCCCCAATGTGCGCTTGGCATAGTCAGCTAGAAACTTCACATTCTCCGGTTTCTTTGATCTAGCAATTTGCAAAACCTTTTCTTTGTCTTTCCACTTCAGAAACTTTACAACAATTGGACTAGGATCACCATTTTCTGTTCCCGTTGTTCCCTCTTCGTGACCTGTTAGGATTTCCAACCCGATGGCACCTTTCAATCTCCAAGTTTCCAGTAATGCCCAATTTTTCAGAGAGTGTATCTTTCACCAGCTTTTCTGTGTCATCCCAGGATTTTTCACTTTGTTTATCTTCCTGGATTCCTAAAATTTTCACTTTGTTCCTTCTGCTGTGGTTCTCCAGGTACTCAAGGTTGTCCTCCATACACTCGATTTGGTCAAAGAATCTTTGATGTCATTCTCACTTGAATTGACCTGCTTGTTTATCTTGTCGATCTTCAAAATGGCTTCGTCAAATTTAGATTGACTGAACTGAAGACTGAGTTTTATGTCAGCAACTTCTTTTCGTAGATCTTTTAAGTCCTCCTTAAATCCATCTACCAATAACTGAATTGTATTCTTAAATGCTTTATTCTGAACGTCCAGAAGATTTTGTACAATAGCCAAGGATACAACTTCCTCGTCTCCACCCATATTGAGCTTTGATGCCAATTTAGGCCCTTCTTTTCCAAATTTGAACACGTAGTTTATCAAGAGCAAAACGAATGAAACTGCAAAGCTCTTTGAAACAAAACCAAACCAACGAGCATAACTGAACTGTGTATTTTATTAAAAATGCAAAGACATAAAAAAACTATGGCTTGACTAATAATGTCAATCAGCTACAGACTTTTTCCTGAGAGCATGACAAAACACGTGCATGCAGTCACACGCCATCTTGTCCTAAAAAGCAACAAGCAAAATGAAAGATGGATTGGAATTTTACTATCTGACGGAAATTCTGATAGTAAAATTAGGAAAGTCAGGAAAGTCGCATTGCACATAGCTTTTTGGATGATGTAGCTCATCCCGAAGATGATATGCCCAGCCTTGATACCAATGATGGTGCGAATCACGCCAATAATTTATCTGATGGCATAATCATTCATGACAGAGGAGGGATTGAAGACTCTACACCTGTTCAACAGTCCTCGAGCAATATGCCTGATAGCATAACTGAAGTATCAAGAGTAATAGTAAATCAATGCAAAAAGTGACTGCAGTGAAAACCCAGTTGAAATTTTAAGACTTGTCCAAAAACATTTAGTCACAGGCAGAGCATTAGAAATAAGTGATGTCACAGTGTGTCCTGAGGTTGACACAAATTTCATTCTTGTTGATAGAAGTAATATTCTTGAAATAGCAGAAGAAGATATTCTGCTCTTAACTGATCATAGAAAGACACTAGAGGTTTCTTTTTATGGGGCAAAAGCCAAAGACTATGGAGGGCCTAAAAAGAATTTTCAGGCTTTGTCTAAAGGCCAATCTCAATTAAAGCGAATCCGGGCGAACGGGTTGCGCAATCACCAGCGAACTGCTGGGTCATCAATCTCCATTTGTTCACCTGATCGCCAGAAAACCATCAAATTAATGCATTTCGCGCCATAGATTTTTGGCGCTATCTGAGCAATCAAAACATTAACAAATATGTCGGAAAAACATCGCTTTGCATTTCTTCTTGCTTTGAGGCAAAGAGAAAAACCAAAGGAGAAACACAAGAGAAAGCATAAACTATGGGTTCGCAAAATATTCCGTGAACGTTTGCATAAAGGCGAATATCACCAGCTGGTATTGGAAATGAAAGTCTGTGATCATGAGCTGTTCTTTCGGTATTTTCGAATGCTGCCAAAGAAATTTGAAGAGCTGCTGAGTCTTGTTGGCCCGTCATTGATGAAGAATTGTAGAAACAGGGAGCCAGTGAGTCCAGAAGAAAGATTAGCTGTTAACCTACGTCATCTTGCCACTGGCGATTTGCATTCAACAATTGCCATGAGTTATCGTATGAGTCCTACAACTGTTGAATGTATCATCATGGAAACATGCAGAACAATTTGGTCAATTCTAATAAAGAGTGGTTTCCTCAAGGCCTCAACCACTCAAAAGGAGTGGAAAGAAATGGCACAGAAGTTTGAAACTAAATGGAACTTTCCAAATTGTGTTGGAGCAATTGATGACAAACACGTGGTGATGCAAGCCCCACCACGTTCTGGCTCCACGTTTTTTAACTACAAGGGCAGTCACAGTATTATCTTGATTGCTGTTGTTAACAGCGACTATGAATTTACTTTGGTGGACATTGGTGAAGCAGGAAGGCAGAGTGATGGTGGAGTTTTTGCAAATGGGCATGTAGGATATGCCATGAATAATGATTTGTTGGGGCTGCCTGCGCCAAGACGATTATCCCCAAGCTAAAATAAGCACTTCCCATATGTGTTTACTGGGAATGAAGCATTCCCATTGAAAACATATCTTGTTAAGCCTTACCCGAGATCATCTATTGGCATCATGGAGCGTGTGGCCAACTACAGAATCAGCAGAGCCAGGAGAGTTGTTGAGAATGCGTTTGGGATTGGGATTTTTGAATGATATATAATTTATTATTATTTGCTGATGAAAGTAAAATTCAAAATCTATGACGTCATCAATTTTTATGACGTCATATCTATAAAAGACAATTATTTTTTCATAAAAATTCCTTTTTTGGTGTTCCTGAGATAAACTAGAAAAAATTATATTTTTCAATCTGAATAGCTATTTTATCTTATTTTTCTTCATTGTGAAATTCATCGACTTGAACATTTATGAAATAAATTGTACAAATATAAAAAAAATATAAAATAATGTCTAATAAATTCATAGATTATGATTTAAAAATGCTTTTTGTTCATAAAAAGATCATTGGAGAGGCAGAAAAACACTAAGGATAGCTTCAATAACAAGCCTATAAGTAGTTATCATGGTTTTTCAGACTTATGACGTCACTGTGACGTCATTGGTAGCCATTATGGTTTTAAAAACACCATCAATCGATAGAGGAAGTAAAAAGTTCTATAGTTCTACCAATTTTCAAGCTTTTATCACCTTCCTAACAAGAATTATAGGGGGCAGGCACAATGTGCCCCCTCCCCCCGGTAGTACAAGGGTCCAAAAAGCCCGGTAGTAATAGGGTTAAAAAATTTCCACTGGGGCAACCTCACTTGCACCTGCACCAGATCTCGTTAGTAACTCTCTTTTCTTTACACATTTTGATAGGTTGTCCTGTAGGTTCTTCCAAATCTTTTTCAGTCTATTCTCTATAAAATAAAAATTCGCTTGTGAGCAGCATGAGCATGCAGTAGTGTAGCAACCAAAATAAGGAATCCAATAAATGTCTGGCAAAACGAAGGAAGGCGGGCTTGCCATCTTGGTTTAGCTTCATGACAATCTCTTTCCAAGCCTGTTGTTTCTTTGGATTTTCCTTGAATGCTGTACATGATACGTCCCAGACACATCGATAGTCTTTAATAGTTTCGATCAAATCGCCTTCTTTAGGCTTCGTCCAAACTCAAAACTTCTTTCATCTTGAGCTTCGCTTTCACGAATAGTCACTGGTGTTACAAGTTGTTGATGACTGGCGGCGAAGGACTTGCAGATCCCATTTGCGAACTTTCATCTTAGGGGGTTTGTGACTGTTAATCAACTTCATTCAGAATACTTGAATTTAATACAGGCAAAACAATCCCCCAAGCCAACAACTGCGCGCCACAGCTTCATAATCCAAGTGCAACATTTTCAATTTTGATTGCTCAAGTAAAAATTCGCTTGCAATAGCTGAAAAGTTGAACAGAGCTCAACTACTCAGCGAACCGCAGCTACCAGTTGCAAAGTGTGAAAATACTTAATGCGCATGAGCACTATTCGCTGGTCGCTGGCTTTTGCTGCGATTCGCTTTAATATAGATTGGCCTTTAATATTTCTATAATATTTCTATAATAAATATTTCTTTGTTGGGTTGCTCCTGGCACTGAGCATTGTTCAGAATGGAACAATTCTAAGATTCTTGTCTGAGGCAGGGCTCCAAGAAGTTTTTATCCAAACCCTGTTATATTTTATATTTCACTATTCTCACTGGGGAGATCAGCCCAGATAACAAAGGAAAGAGATTCCCTAACTCCCCGGAGACCAAGTATAAAACGCACAAGCATGCCAGGTTTCATTCTTCTAGCAACGAGCTCTTCGGCAAGATACTTCACGATTTTCGGCCTAAGCTCCTCCCATCACCAGCCTGCTCGCCTCTCTGCTTCTACCCGCTTGCCTTTTTAAATTGTTAAGGCCTAAGCCACAGAATTTGCTGATAGAGATATAATACAACCCGAACTGGCTCCTGTTGAGATTTATTGCAAGGGAAATACACCGAAAAACCAAAAGCACATCAGCACGTGTCGAGTAACGCCGATATCGCAAGCTTCGTTCTCTTTCGCCCACAACACAATTCACGCAATTATCAGGTTTTTACAAATTATTTTCTCATGCCTAATTGACATTATCTCCCTATTTGCATTCAATTTGTTAGTTCCTTCACCACCACAAAACATCTTCAGCCAATATAAAAAATGCATATTCCAAGTGTCAAAGGCCAGAACCCTTTTTAAATTTCTTTTTCCTATATCCCTCCCCCCCCCCCACCAGCATTGAGCAACAGCAACAGCAGTATTAAAAAAATTGAAAAATATTATAAGCATGCAGTAGCAGTAATAAAATGAATTAAGAAACATTATGAAGCATGCATAGCAATAATGAAATGAATTTAAATATAATGAAGCATGCAATAGCAGTAATGAAATGAATTGCAATATTACGAAGTATGCAATAGCAGTAATGAAATGAATTGAAATATCATGAAGCATGCAATAGCAGTAATGAAATGAATTGAAATATTATGAAGCATGCTATAGCAGTAATGAAATGAATTAAAAATATCTTGAAGCATGCAGTAGCAGTAATTAAATGAATTGAAATATGATGAAGCATGCATAGCAGTAATTAAATGAATTGAAATATAATGAAGCATGCAGTAGCAATAATGAAATGAATTGAAATATTATGAAGCATGCAGTAGCAGTAATGAAATGAATTGAAATATTATGAAGCATGAAATAGCAGTAATGAAATGAATTGAGAAATATTATAAAGCATGCAATAGCAGCAATGAAATAAACCAAACACGAGGCCAGCAAACAAGGCTCCACGAAATTTCATAAAATCTTTATTTGTCCCGCAAAATGGACCAAATTCCTCCAAATAGTAACTTCTATACATTACATGGCTTTTTCTGCCTAGCCACTTGGGGTTTCTTCTCATAACCTGCATCCGGTCTGTAGGATGGTTCCGGGTGGCTAGGCGGGAGGGCCTCCTCCCCTTTAATGCTTATTAACACCCTCCAGGCGGTTATTTTCATCTTTAGCCATAATTACTACCTCACAGGCAAAACACAAGCTTTTGGAAATTTACAAGGGTGAAACATAAATACACATTCAAAAAAAGAGTAACTGAGAGGGTCTCCCACCTTGCCATCCCGGAATTCCCCTTCCAGAACTTTATTTCGCATAACTTGGACATCCTAAGAAGACTCTCATGCACATAGGTGACAGCAAAAAACACTAACAATATAGTTTTGAGTCTACACTTCCCCCTTACTTCAAATGCTCAGAAATCTAGCGTTGCAGCACACAGTCATATGTAAAATATTCTTTCTCATGCCCATCTTTTACCCATATTATATCAGTTTCAAGTTTCCAACAAGAGGTTGGTATTTTAATTGGAACTTTGTTAGCAATATAAAAAATATATAAAAAATCAAGGTTATATGATCTACTTGCCATCTAATACGAAAAATACCAAGCTTCTACTTGAGTAATGGAGAGGTCATCCATCAGATATAATTCTATGCCGCTACCCAATTGCCTTTTTCCTATGTTCTCCCACATTCTCAGTCAGATATCGTGATATTTTCAAAACACCCCATATCTTTCCGGATTAGAAGGAGGGGCGGCAAATCCAGTGAAAATGGGGAACTATTTTCACTGGGGAGATCACCCCAGATAACAAAGGAAAGAGATTCCCTAACTCCTAGGAGACCAAGTATAAAAGGCACAACGATGCCAGGTTTCATTCTTCTAGCAACGAGCTCTCCGGCAAGATACTTCACGATCCCTCCCTCCTTCCCAGTTTTGGCTCGCAAGCCCGGGCCAGATCCCTCGTCCACCTCTCCTACGCTAAGAGTATATATAAAAAATCATATTCTCACTGTACTTTATGTTGTCTTTAATTTATGTTTTAGATAGCTGGTTATCACAGACGAGTGATCTGTCCCGCAAATTGTCGCTCTCTCCTTCCAATAGCGAAATCTTCTTTGCACCCTATATCTTTCCAGATTGGAAGGAGGGGCGGCAAATCCAGTGAAAATAGGGAACTATTTATTTGGGTTCTGAATCAAGACACATACACTTAAAACTACACAGGAAGCAATTACCACCCAAGACAGGAAGACTTACAGGGCTAATAGAATCGGAGAGAGGCAGGGAATGAGAGTGAGGCTAGAAAGAACAAAGATGGCGGAGTGAAAGCAGAAGCAAGATTAAGTGAGCAGTTAGGTCAGGTAAAACAGGGAAAGTAAGGATAAATACCTAACATCCCCCCTTTACAGTTTTGATTAGCATGAAATAACAATAAGCGAAGTCCAGGAAGTTCAGTAACTCAAAAGTCCTCAAAACTGAGTGATTGTATATAAGTCCATAAACGTTGATTTAACTCAATAACTTAAATGTCAGTTTTTCACATATTGTATTCATCATAACGCTTCGGTTGACACACAACACGTCCTGATCTAGTCGTTCTCGTATCTTCTGTTGCAGGTGGAAATGTTTCCGGTGTATTATCTGGCTGTTCTGAATGATCAGTTGATTTTGGTGCCTCAATGCATGCTGGAATTTGCACTTGTGACTGATTAGATGTTTGTTCTTTTTCTGAAGGAATCGGCTCGATGTATTCCTTTGTAATCTGAAATGGTTCTTATGTTGGGATCAAGTGACGCCAGTTTCGACGTACTATATTACCACGGTAATTAAGAATGTTGTAAGATCTTGGATTCAGGTGTTTCTCTATAACTTGTCCCTTTTCAGACCATGTTTTATCCTTATCAGTGCATATTCGAACAGTCGATCCTGTTGGTATTTCAGGTAAGTCCTTAGCATGTCTGTTATAGAAAACTTTGGTATTTCTCTTCGTGACTGCGGGTGGTTTAACATTGACAACAGTAGATGGAAGAGTTGTCCTTATTTTGCGATTAAATAACTTGTTTGCCGGTGACGAACCATCTGGGGTTGGAGTACTGTTCAATGCTAAAAGAGCTAAATACACATCTTCATTTGATTCATGAGCTTTTCTCAGTGTTTTCTTTATCGTTTGAACTGTACGCTCCACCATCCCATTTGACTGAGGGAAATGAGGAGAAGAACAGTCATAAAGAAAGTCCAAGTCTTTTGCAAAATTTTTAAATTCTTTTGCAACAAATTGTGGACCTCCATCAGTAAGAACTTGCTTGGGTATTCCATGACGCGAAAAAATTTTCTTCATAGCATTTACAATTGCAGGCGAGGCAACTGGTCTGTTGTCCTCTTAACAAAAGATCATGGTTGTATACGATTTCATGGCGTTGACTGTAGAATGCTTTACTGTCAGGTGGAATATCCGACACTGAAGGCCAACCTTCCATAGTATACTTGATTAACGTTTGAAGTGTAGCGTCTTTCACTGTTTCCCATTGAAATTGTTTCAGCCTATTATTACTTATTGGCAAGTGGCTGATCACCGAATGGACATAATGAGCAATGTCATTCGAATTAATTTCCGATTTGTCGTTTGATGAATATATTCGACTCAGGGCATCGTTCATAGTTTTTCCAGGGGCAAATTCAAAAACGAAATTGTATTATTGAAGACAAAGAAAGAACACGTTCCGTTTTGTAAGGAGAATTTCCGCGGAAAAGGTACATAGTAAACACAGTCCTAACATAGAAAACATGAAAACACGGGAATATCCATACAGACACGGATTATATCGATTCAGCCAATCAGAGGGCATTAAATATCACAGAATCTAGTTTGCTGAAACCATAGTGCTAATCCATTTTGAAAGTTGACAATTGAGTTGTTAATCCGTCACGATCATTATTTTTGGGAGATGAGAGCTTGTTCATGTGGTCACGAAAGCATTGAAATGTACTCTAGGACCTTTGGAGAGTGATTTTCCCTGCAAATAAAAGCTAGGGACTAAAGATAGAAAAAAATCACATTATAGATGAAACACCAAACTCGATCTTACTTTAAATAAAATTATGCTTTAGTCAGAATTTTGATAGGTTCTAAGTCTAGGATCCACTGCGTTATCAAAGTTTCTTATAGGAGGCTTATTGAACCTTCTTTGCCAAATAGGAAACCCAAAGTACGTTGACTTTTTAAGACGAAACTGCTTTCGAAACTAGAACTTGTTCATGCAAAAGAAATTCAAGCATGCAAAATAGTCACGAGAAAGATAATTGAAATTTTCGAAAAAGTACTTAAAGTAAATTTCACACGCATTTCAAGAAACTCGATTTACAGAGCGAAAAATTGGTTAATCATTCAAATGCTCAACTACGATTTCATAGTTGAAATCTATCCCACATAAATATGGGTTTTGGTCCTAAAGTTAGAGACTTTTGTTAATAAACGAAGAAAACCGGCATTTCAAAACATTCTACAAACTTTGGATCTTCTAAGTTACTTAGCTATCTATAGCGTATATAGAAAAGATATGATATCTGAGAAACTCACCTAAAGATTTGAAAGAGACCTATGCATGCTATTCTTGAGTGTTTTTATCAGTTTAGCAATGAAAGCATACTAACAACGGCAAATAGCGGGAATCGGCGAAATTGGCGCGCAAAATCCTCTGTCCATGTGAGAACCAAACAACAGCTCCACACGCGAACTCCACTCAAAATCGGTTGTTCTAAGATTAAAGCTTTATTAAATCGTCCATGATTCAGCGACAAGGGTTTTTCCCAAGTGATATTATCAAGGTTACAATACTGAAGAACATTGGGCATACAATAAAATGCTTATGTTCAATAAAGAGATTGTTCGTGATTTGGGTCGCTTCGCCATCATATATGCTCCACTTTTTATAAGACACCGTTTGAGCAACCGTAGGGCCAGATTTTAAAAGCTAAAGAAGCGTTGGTAGTAGATTTTGCTCAAATCAATTTAAAGAAGGTGACGAAGTAAATTTTTAAAAAGTCCGATATCATATCATGTAAAGAGAAAAGGAAAAGAATAAACAAGAAAAACAATATTCGTATGCCCAAAGCATGCATATCAAGATAAACAGTAATCTTAAACGAAATTGTAACGGATATACTATTTCATTTGTAACATTTATGGTGAATCTGTAAAATTTAAAAATCTAAAATTTAAGAAACACCTTATTCTTTATAAGAAACTCCTCTTTCAGACTACACGCTTTTTTATAAGGAACCTTTCCTAAGGCACCTTTCATGTAGAAATTCGAAAAAATATAGCTTTTAGAACTTCAAACTTGTCAAAAGAGGTCTCAAAATAAGTAACGTAAAGAACTAGGCCCTGAGCTAGGTTCTTTATAAAAACGCATAACCTGAAAAATACGTTTCCATTCTTTTTAATGAACTAAATTGGTTTTGAGGTGCTATCCTCTTGCACTTTGAACAATAGGCAAGCAAGAAGAGAGAAGGATCAATTAAGACTTTCAAATCTATTAGATCCGCCTTCAAATTATGAAACTTTATGGAGGAATGAAAAATTTGAAATGGCAGGCATTTCATCAATCATCGTTAGTCTTGGGCTTTATTCATATGACGAACTTATGTGGAGTCAGAAAATATTTTGATTAAATCTAAGATAAATTCATCATAAATCTATCGTTTTAATTCGTGTCATAAACTCGACTCAAATCTAACTCAAGTTTATGATACTCTGTTAAATGATCCAACACAAACTTTACTTGGGTTAAGACGGTTGATTTTTGCATTCTGATGGTACCATTATTGGCTTTAAGCTTAGGCGATATTCTAACTCTTTTTGCGGCCTTTAAGAGCCTTGTACTTTCAAGAGCTTTTAAGGAAGTTGTTCCAAAGATAATAGGCCACAATTCGAAACGAATTTTCCAGAAATTGGAAAATGTCTGAGTTATATTACTTTATTCTCCAGTGTTTGGGACGCAGTGTTTACCAACCAGACCTCTATGTAATTTCTCTAGGTCTATGTTTCGTATGAATTAGCCAAAGGAGCATAGATAATAATGTCTTACACAAAATAAATAGTTTTTATACTTGCGCAGTAGTGTCATTCTATTTTTCGATTTTCATGTTTCCTTCTTCTTGTATGTCACCTTAAAGGATAAACATGAAATACTCACTGTATCAATAATAAACACTTTTAGTAAATTTGTTTAAGATGATGAAACATATATTAGGAAAATACTAGGATCCAAACTAGAGTTTTTAAGAGAAAATTATTTTGTACAAGAAAATGGTAATAAGAATCTCATACTCTCCAGTTGCTAGAAATATAAGAAACTCAAAATTGGAAATATTTGTTGGTTAACTACTACAAGATATCTTGTTTTCTAAATCTTAATCAGTTTAGAGTGTTTTAAACCTCTACGATAAACCAAGAAATGTGACTAACATCATTATGATAATCTAAACCCAGTTTGAAATTAAGAAACTTCTTTTTTAATCTTCTAGTTTAGATTAAAAGAATTTTCAGTACAAGTCCGATTTCTTAGTTTCTCACGAAAATGTGTGTATGAAAAAATGGATCGATACAAAATATACTAATTAGAAATATAGAGTTATGGATACCTTCTTAAAATTATTTCTCTTATCGATCATCTCCTTTATCGCCATTCCTTTCTCTGACACATCGGTAGCCTCGATCTCTAGCCTCTTTGAAGGCACTTCGTACTTTTTAAGGCGCTTTAAAGGCCAGTCAAGTCTCCCTCCTTCCTTCAACTCCTTCTCGCTAATTCTTGCCCACATTCGGCGCTTTGACTGCTCTGTGGAAAGAAATGCTCTCCACCACCCTTTTTCTTCTTGGGTGAATCTGTCCATGCATGATTCCATGGATCGTTGCATCAACGGCATGTCGTTTTGTCCTGAAAAGACCGGTCTTAGCAGCGGCGGGATTGTTACAGGCATGCTACGTAGGACAAGATATGGTTCATTGGAGTTATCCACACCTCTCCATTCTTTTTCTGCCCCCCAGTGCTTGTACCACATCCCCGCTCTCTCTTTGCTGTCCAAACAGAACTTGAAGGCATGGGGTCTGCTGTGGTTTACGATTTCCCGAAGATGGGGTGACAGCCAGTCTTTCACAGCGTGTAGGTAGCTGATCTCCTCAACTTTGGGCATGCGCGACTCTTTTATGGCCATCTTCAGGTCCTTCATCGTTGGGACATTTCTTTTTTTCAGGCAGAAGGAAATTCTGCTGAACAGCTAAAAATATAAAAAAATTATTCTGTCCAAGAACTGACCTAATAACAAAAAGATTTTTAGCAGTTTCATTAGAAATCCTGGATAAATTACCAGGTACCAATGCGCCTTACCACTATGACATCAGAGATTCGCTCGTTCCCAGACTGCTTGTGTAACACCACGATAGGGCACAAAACTGCCCCTAGCTCAACAAATACACCTCTGATTGCAACAATTTTTTCATTCTCGAAATCAGCGCATTTAGATTTATCAAATTAAGTGAAGTCAAAAAAAAGATGAAGAGGCACATTAAGGGATTTACCTGCTCGATATCTTCATGAGTATGCCCTACCATATGAAAAGACACTCGCACCTAAAAATAACAAATTCTGTAAACATTAGATGAAGAAATTCGTTTTTCAAACCCAATAGGGTCTACTTAAAAGTAAAACATTTTCAACCCGGAAGATACTGGACTGACTGTAAGAACATCAAGGACAATAAGACATTATTCAAAAAATGAAGCATTGATGAATAAGATTTTTTAGTCCTGTAAATCCAGAAAAAAAACCTAAAATAGTGTACTAAAGTGTGACGTCACAAAAAATCTATTTTTAGAATTTTGGAAGTTTGGCTCCATAATGTGAAAGAGCTTTCAAAATTGCATCAAATGGAATGGATGCAAAATAACCTCTGTATGTTGAATATTAACTGAGATATAACCATTTGAAAAATTGACTTTCAATAGGTTGTATTTTTCGGCCTGTTCATAAGTTTATACTTCGAGTCCTTAACATAAGAAAGTACGAAGTCTCTCTCCTGAGGAAAAGATGATGCTGTAAAGTTATTTTAGTTACTTCCCAGTACCTTTAGTTCGTTACACTCTTTTTGTACATAATTCCTTCTTATTGCTTATTCTTAAAGTTCCATTGGCCATTCTGATCCTCAATAATTTTTTTAACTTACTCTAAGTAAAAAGAGTGTTGCGAGGGCCCCCGTTACTATAACAACTCATAAATACCATTCACATAAAAATGCAATTTTGCAAAGAGCCAAACATCCTTTCATTTGCAATGCAGGAGTATCTTAGCCAAAATGAAATTCGTCTGTTCTCTTCAAATTGGGTTTGTCTACCTACTTTTTTGAATATTTTCAAATCGACTAAAAGGGCGCATAGTCCAAGGATGTAAATATTCTTGTTCTCTCTCCAGCAATTGTCCATCTGGAGGTACAAGATTGGTGGGAGACGGCCATCCTGAAATAGCAATGACATGCGTTTTTATAAAAAACTATTATTAAAATCACTGGGCTTACACAAGATACTAATGATACTTTAAGCACTTTTAACTATAGAGTACTGCATTTTTAAAAAAAAATAATCAATCAACTCATTCTTGAAATGAGAAACGATATCTTTGAAAAAGGATAAAACAGACAATTTTTTGCATTTCTCTGCATCGTTTCTGGGAAGATTACTGTATAAAAAAAGGTGTCTAGATACATACGTTTACAGATGACAAACGTTCCAAGACTTTAAGTAAGATGTTTGCCGTCATATCTGAATCGTGTAACCATTCTTGTGAATCCACAAACTGGAAAGATTGGTTTGTTCCATGAGAAATAACTCCCGTGATGTGCGTCTTGAAGAAATGCATTCTATGCCCCTAAAATAGAAACCGATCTCAATTGAGATTTTAGAATGTTTACCTCCTCAATGGCAATTCAGGTTGACATTGCATTTTCTATGTCTAAGGCTTTTTAAGTTGCTTGGAGTTCAGCCTTCAATGGCGTCAACGTTTTTTAAGAATGAAATGAAGAACAAGCCAATTAACCTCATACAGTAGCTACTGTATCCCCGGATTGCTCTGTATCCCAATATGCTTATTGAGAAAAGAAAGTGGACATTTGAAATTGTATTGGAAGTGGTGCGATTGTTTCCACCTTACCTTAGTCTCAGTTGTAAAGTGAGGGATGTTTGTTTTAGGCTGGTCCATCCAATCCAGTATAAGGCTTAAATATCTATCTGGGTTTCTTCTGGCTTTATCTCGATGATGGTAGTAAACTTGCCTTTCATCTCTAGAAATTAAGTTTTCAAAATTCATATTGTAATCCCTTGAAACGAGGAAAACAGAAAATAGTACCTACGGGCTTTTGAAAGAGTACAGGAGGGTTCCAAACAATTTGGTAAGGTTACCAATGTTATTTTTGACGCAGTCTTAGTTGTTTTCAATGCAGCTCCGTACTTTCCATTTAGCATTGTACTTGAGCATCATAATATGACGAAGAAAAATCATGCAAATATAAAAAAAATCAAGTATAAGCTGACATCCAATGAGGTGTATATGTAACTGCCATGATAAACTACACTTTTTTTAATTGGAAACCTTGCTTGGGTCCTAGTACTAAAAGTTTCTTAATTTTTCACCAGTTTTTAGTACTAAAAGTTTCTTGAAAGTTTCTTATTTTTAGATACGCACTTAACATCAAATTTTGCTCTTTCCCTCGCATATTTCTTGCATCAATATGTTTAATTTTATTACCTCTGCACTTGGTTGTGAGCATTCTTTAACGACCTTATCATTTCTTTCATTTCGTTGGTTTTTGCCTCAACGGAAGCTTCTTTGATGAATGTGCATATTCCGCACATCGTGACCTTGTTCACCTGCAAAAATGAGTTTCATATGGAATTACCTAAATAGGTCTTGAATAGAAGAATAAATTTAAAAAAAGTCAATATCAGAAGGTATCATCTTAATAGAATGTCATTTCAAGGGGCATTTTTACATCTGTATTCAATTTCAACCCTTTAACCATTCATTCTTTCTTCCGTTCCTTGTTCTTCGGTGTAATATGACTTGTGAGATATGGCAGTAAAACATTTTGAGTTAAGATATTTGGCATCAAAATATTCCATTTATAAGTTTTCATCGAGTCCAAGAATGAAAACGCATTTAGCTAGATTTTAGGTAAAACTTTTATATCTGGATATCGTCTTTTAAAAACACCAGATCTGTAGAAGTGGCTTTCTTCAACAGAATCTGTCGTACTATACTTACTGGCGCTATTTCGACATTAGGAAAAGACTTCTTCCAGAGCTCATAGAAGCACTTCTTCTTCACCATCCCATCCTCTTCAAATCCCATTCCCTCCATTTCGTTCTTGTAGATCTTGAAGATATCAAGGATTGTGAATACCGACGGCAGATATTTTTTCCCATCGTCAGGTGCGTCATCGCCACTCTCGTCAATGAACTTTGCAAGCCAGTTTCTTGCTCTTGCAACTTTTATGCCCTCTCGTCTGTGCATCATTATTTTTTTCCTGTCGGTTTTCCCGTGTAAAACGCAATCTTGTTTTATTGCATAATACCTAAAATGTTGTATGAATTATTACCTCCAACATAAGGCTAGCATTAGGCAGGTTAATGCATCGCGAATTTGGCTGTATAAGGACGACAATATTGAACATTTCAAACTGAGTTCTTATAACTAATATTTGTTCTTAAATTTTGGCAAAACTTGAGGCTCGTGTATTTATAAAATTGTTCTGATAAAAGTGGTGTTCAGACAGAGCTCCTCTTAACATTATCGCGACCCCTGGAAATAACTGCATTCAGATTACCTATTACACTTGCTAATAATATTAAAGATATTCAATACGTTACCTTTTTTGAGAAATGCGATTAATATACTGCCATGCGGCACGGCAAATCCTCTCAATCCCAAGATAGAAGACAGCTTCCTTATTGGTGGGCACTGAATAAAAGTGAGAAATTATCCATTCTCGCTGTTTTTCGAGACTAAGACTAGAAAACCGGCTTCTTTTCTCCAGCATAACCTCTGCACTTATGTTCAGTAAACAATTATTCTTGCAACATGCTGCTTCTTCTCGTTTTTTTTTCAAGGATTTTAAGAATGTGATGGCATTGGTATTTGTGCCTTCAATTTTCCTCTTGACACTTCTTTCCAAATTTGCTGAAGTCTAGAAATGGAATGATTATCAAGAATTGATATAAAGCATTTTTCATATGAGTATATTATCAGTAAGTGCTGAAATGTTTCAAATCTCGTATAGGCAGCTTCAAACTTGGACCTAAGCCGAACTCTCATACCATCCCCATGTTCAAAATAGCATCGTGTACAACACAAATAACTACACTCTTTTTTCTTTATAAGAATAAATTTCATAAGAATATTGAGGCTCAAAATCGCCAAAGAACAATGGAAATTTAGGAATAAACAATGGAAAAGTTGAGGCTCAGGAAAAATTTAAGTATTCTTATAAAAAAAGTGTAATCATCCACATTGAAGCTTCTGGACAGTCTTCAAAGTCTCTTCAGGGATTTCTTATTTTGGCGCCAGAAAAATGCGCGCTGATTTTCAAAGAAAATATGCTGTTCGATTTCATGACAGGATAGAAAACAGGTTTCAGTGTTTAAGCCTTGTTTTTTATAAGTAATTGAGATTGGTTATCTAGGTTTTGGATCTAAGAGATGAAAGAAAAGAAGAAACACTTCATACATTTTCTCTCATGCTTTCCCGAACTCCAACAACTCTTATGTGATATTTAGGGCAGAAAGGTTTAATGTATCAAAATGCTCATGCGATTTTGAGGGCTTGTACAAGAGTCAAGTTGAAATTTCAAAATTTTTTCAACAAACAACGTTTGAACTTTAGAAACAAAAGCATTGAATCATAATGAACCCCCATCAAAATAAAAAAAATATTCCAAACAAACACAATAAAGTACCTAAGCTTATTTTTATAAGAAACTAGAAAATCAACCTAGTCCTGAAGTGAGAGATTTTTTATTTTCTTTTATTTTCTATTGTTTAAGAAAACGGACAATATCATTCAAGAGAACAGAATAATATAATTTTATTAGAAATAACAGTGTACTTATTTCCTTTTCCAAATGATATGTGTATTCGCGTGTATTCAAATAACTTTGTCGGATAGCCCTACACTGAGCAACGTTACCTTGACTTCCCAGGCTGTGTTAGTCGTGACACATTCTTGGTGCCAAGTTGAAATGCGCGCCAATTCTTGAAACAAAATGTCGATGAGTGCTGACTGAAATCTCCAATTTGCTTTGGAAAAGCTTGCAAGCAGTAGAAATAAACTTGGTCTATATCAGATTTCTGTCAATATCGAATATCATGAGACAATAAGTCATAAGTCCATAAATTGATAAAGCCGATAAGCCTCACCTTCAGAGTTTGACAACCAATTCCTCCCTGATTTTTGGTTGAACCACTTTGAATAGGAAAATTCTCCTTTTTGCCGTCTTCATCGTCTTCTAAGCTCGATGAAATTGTTTCAAAACTGTGCTTCGACATCCTCAAGTTCTGATAGAGCAGCGCCTAAAGTGATGCTTACATGCAGCCATTCAAAGACACAACTGAGCTACGTCTTTTCTTGTTAGAAACTGCGCCCGCTCTCAAAATTTTGTAACATTTATTGTCTTGCTCACGTGTTCAAATTTGCGCGCTAAAGTAAAAAACCATTGTGGATGAAAAGGCCTGGGACAGAAATAACGAGGTGAAGGCTGTAAAAGATTAGACTAAATACCACAGATGTGCATGTCTCGTTGTCATAGCCATTTTCAGAAAGGTAAAGTACCTCTAAAGATTCCCTTCCGTACCGCGGACGATTCCTGATATATCTTAGTGCCTGTCAACTCTGGTGTCAACATCGCAGCAAGATATCGGAACAAATATTGTCATGTTGTAATAAAACAGAAGTCAGTGTCGCACAAGTGTTTTTTGTTCGAATCACTCTTGTGTTGTTTCGGTTCTTGACAATGGATAAATTTTTCGATTTTGAAGAGTCTGATGTTTCAGATAATGAAATAAATTCGGACTCGAATGAAAATAACCAAGGGCAATCCTCTTCTTCGGGAGTTTCTTGCACCTTAAAAGGCCCTGCGAGGGCAATTTATGATAGTTTCAGACCTATTGCGATTAATTCAAGAGAGAGCGAAGAAAATTTCGGTTTTGCTACAACCTCCGGTAATGCTTTTTGGGACCAAGTAGAAGATATGCGGGGGATTATGCTAATGATGAAAACGTGAGATGACTTTGACTTTAGTAAAAAAGAAGTAACACTCTTTAATGAAAAAGCAAGAGCACAAATAAAGAATCTGGTAAGTAAAACTTTAACAAATTATACAATATACAATCATTTAGCGACAGTGTTTGCAAAACCTGAAAATCTTTTCCATAAAACTTTTATGATAAAAAGTTTATGTAAAAGTTTTCGTGCTTTAGAAAATTTAGGTTCAGATTTTCAGAATTTAGGACACTTTGATACTGGTGACTACTTTAGCATAGTTCTTTTTGTAAAAAATAAGTAATGAGGGTACAAGTAATGAGGGTACAAGTAATGAGGTTTAAACAAATTATTGCTCTCAGGGTGCCAACAATTTGAATCATTGATAATGATTTTGATGCATTTCTATTTTAGGGACCCAACATACAATATCACTCGTTGATTGCGTATCTCGATGACGAATGCTGGCAGCTTGTAGAGAGAATTGTTCGGAAAATGCGATATGGCCAATTTAATGGTAAAGGCCGTCAGCCTACATCAAACACGTTCAGGTTTTTAGCTGGATGTGTTACGCATGCTGAGAAGAAAAAGCTTTTGGAAGAATTTATACGGAAGAATACTGTGTCTGGATTCTCCAATGCAAAAAAATCACTTATTCAACCCAAAAAGGTTGGTAAATACTACGTATTTTTACTTTTCCTGCAAATTATTGAACAGAATGACATTCTATTGTCATTGGAGCGATCCTTTGTTTAAGTAAACGCTGTCCGAAAATTTCCTAAAAAGGTAGACATTTTTGTAAGATAACTCAGAACAGAAAACTCAGAGAACCCATTTTAATCTACTTTCCGTTAAGAAAATATCCTAAAAGGTATCAAATTTTGGCTTTGTAAACTAGAGCCCTTTCTTTTTTCCTCGATTCTCTTTATTACACGCATCCTCTTTTCAGCGGAGTGTTTCTGCAGTGGCTGGTGTTACTGAGGGGCAACGTGGGAAACTTTTAGAGCAAAAGTTGCATGATGCAGAAAAAGAGGTACGATAATTGGGTCTTTTGGCCTTTTTGCTAGTAAGGAGGCTTAAAAATTACCCTATAAGTATGCAGTGCCAAAGATTTTTCAATATGTACATATATAATTTCCTATTTCATTTCCTACGGTTTCATAAAAGTGGTTTATTATGAGAATTTACAAAAACGACAAACCTTTTGATTTATAGATTTCGAATCTCAAAGAATTAGTCCGCGTATTACGGGAGGAAATTTCAGCTAAGGATATTGAAATTACACGGGTAAGAATTTTGTACAGTCTATTTAGTTGTGTGGCTAGGAAATTCTTTTCCACATCTTGATTTTAAAGATTTTGTGCAGTTGTACAGAGTATTTCATAATCATGTGATAAATTTCTATTTAAGATAAATAGCTTCAGCCCGGAGAAACGAAGAAACCATGGCTAATATGGAATTTATGCTAGGGTCGCAAAGGGGGAAGATACGAGAAGTAAGTTTGAAAACATAACATTGTTTACTGACTACACTCGATTTCTTCAACAAACAATACCAGAGGGTTCTTAGAAAATATTTGTCCGTTAGCTAGCTACTGGGATTCTTTAATTTTTTATCATTGGAAAGACTGGAACTCCTATCTACTTTATTTTTCTAACAACAATTTTAAAAGGTGTCTCTTCTCATATTTTTCCTACTTCATATTTCAAATCTCTTTCAAGATGGCCTTCGGGTTTACGCGCGTTTTTATAAGCCATTCCAGCTCTAGATCTGTACCGAAAACTTCTAGCAAGTGGGCAAGTTTGAGTACTAAAAATTCTTCGAATACTCCAATTGCTTAGCATTCCTGTATCCAGTACTGGAATTGCTTAAGCTTTTGTCTTGTTGAGTACTGAATTGCTTACAAAGCAGTTGCTTATAAAAAAGGGTGTAAGGTAAATTAACAAAGGTATTGTAATTTAAGCTTCAGAGAGATAGAGATTGCAAAATCTAACTACTTGAAAAGCAGACAAAACGCTGGCGGGACCTCTATATGAAAGAAGCTGCTTTTGAGGAGCACATGGCGAAGACAGTATCTTCATCTCAAACCTTTACTGATCTTTCATTGCGTAGGTCAAAAACATTGTGGCAGTAAATAACTGGAAGGAAATGTAACCAACAATGATTTCTTTTGTCAACAATATATTTCGGATAATATATCCATCATCAGGTAGAATATTAAAATAATTACAGTAAAACCGTCTGATAAAAATCGTCTGATAAAAATGAGTTAAAATTCTAAAAGTCCGTTTTACATTTTATACTAAAATTAAATTACAATAGACATTATACCTAGTTATTAAAAGTCGATGAACAGGAACAGTTAGTTACAAAAGATTTTAAAAAAAACGTGTCGAATACTCTTATATTTTGATCACCAGTAACTGACTCCTGTATTCATCTTTTGTGTTTAATGTTGGTTTCAGTTCGTTAATCATTAGTGCCTCCAGAGTCTTTAGATGATACACAGATTTGAATGTTGAACAAAGGATTAGAACGTTTTCCATTGATAGCTCACAATCACATCCTTATATACCAATGTGCCACTGCACGAAGCAATCGATGATTGTACGGAACTTCTATACTCAGGAAGATATGAAGAGCCGCCAGTAGATCGGGAGACATTTAAGGAATTAGTCTCGATATGTAGCTGTAATGTTCTCATGCTAACTAGTGATGGGTACTGTGGGATTAGCAATGGGCAGCCCACCAGCCCCGATGCTTGCCAATGGTTGGATGAGCAAATTTGAAAGCCTGATAAGAGACGAAGCGACCCTGTACTCCAGATATATGGACGACATAATAAGGGAAATCAATAAAGATCACATTGATGAAAAACTGAGTGAAATAAACAACTTACACCCCTCACTCAAATTTACAATCAAACGAGAAAATAATGCAGCCCTTCCTTTTCTGGATATGAAGATACAACGATCGGATGGGAAACTTTCGTCTAAGTGGTACACTAAGCCAACAGACACTGGTCTAACAATGAATTTCCATGCCCTCGCGCCTCAAAGATATAAACGATCAGTGGTATCAGGCTTGGTTCACAGGATCTACCGGTCATGCAGTACTTGGTATAATTTTCATGAAAGTCTGGTTGAGGCTAAAGTCATCCTAGAGAATAATCAGTACCCCTCGTCATTTTATGAGCCTATAATAGAGAAAACACTGAACAAAATTGTTGAAAATCGTACGGGAAAGGAGAATATTGATGATAGTGAAGGAAAAGAGGAAGAAAAGATGCTGTGTTTGCAATATCGGGGTAAAGAATCTGAAAAGTTTGAACGAGCATTGTGTAAGCTAAATGCTCCCTGTAAAGTTGTGTTTACACTTAAGAAGTTAAGATCTTCGTTACCATCGCTGAAACCCGAAATTGAAAAATCACATAAAAGTGGCGTTGTTTACAAGATAACTTGTCCACGCTGTAGTGCGTGCTATGTCGGCCAAACAAGCCATCATTTACAATGCCGCATCAAGGAGCATCAACGTAATGGTCCTGTGAGTAATCATTTCAAGAACTGTGATTGTGAGCTATCAATGGAAAACGTTCTAATCCTTTGTTCAACATTCAAATCTGTGTATCATCTAATGACTCTGGAGGCACTAATGATTAACGAACTGAAACCAACATTAAACACAAAAGATGAATACAGGAGTCGGTCACTGGTGATCAAAATATAAGAGTATTCGACACGTTTTTTTTAAAATCTTTTGTAACTAACTGTTCCTGTTCATCGACTTTTGATAACTAGGTATAATGTCTATTGTAATTTAATTTTAGTATAAAATGTAAAACGGACTTTTAGAATTTTAACTCATTTTTATCAGACGATTTTTATCAGACGGTTTTACTGTAATTATTTTAATATTTTAATATTCTACCTGATGATGGATATATTATCCGAAATATATTGTTGACAAAAGAAATCATTGTTGGTTACATTTCCTTCCAGATCTTTCATTGGTATGTGTAAATTTCCATGTCTATTAGTTTGTCTGTCAGATCTACTTGACACAGGAAATCTGTTAAGCAGCGGCATCTTTCAACTTAAATAAACTCAAATAAATAGAATCTGAAACTCACATTTTCATCCCTCTTCTGTTGTCATTAACAAGAAATTTTAAGATGTTTTGAGAAAATTGTAAGCATCTATCGATTTAGGGTACTTGAAGTGAAACCGTGTATAAGAAACCGTGGTGCCAGATTTTCAAAAATTAAGAAACTTTGATAGGAGATTCGGTGTTGACAATTTGTCAAAGGATCGTTGTTACGTTTTCATTTATGAGGATTGAAATAAGTCGCAAGATATTTACTCGTTGCTTTTCAATCCAGAGCTCCATTGAAGCATCTTCCTCGGCATCTTCAGCCAAGACGACTTCCACTCCGCTTATAAAAAAACAAAAGCGCAGCATGGAAAAAGAAACCGAACCCGATGAAGCAGATGAAAGACGCAATTCAGGATCAAATACTGCAATCGAGGTAAATAACAGCAATGTATAAATTTATCTTTCATTTTCAGAGATACACTCTTTTTTATAAGAATAATAGCAATTTTTCTGAGCCTCAACTTTTCCATTGCTTATTCTTAAATTTCCACTGTTCTTTAGAGCCTGAATATTCTTATAGAAATTATTCTTATAAAGAAAAAAGAGAGTAAAGAGACCCCAAACATCTATGATACTAAGCATAGACGAACATGCACTATATGAAAGGCACTGGCTCCACTTATGATAAAGGGGCTGACTACATAGCTGATTTACACGTTTTTTTTATAAGAAACGGGTTTATAAGAAACCTAGTACTAGAGCCCCAAAAAATTAAGAAACTTTTAGAACTAAATCAATATCTTTAAGAAACTCCGAGCCAAAATAAGAGGACTTTTTGAGCCGGAAAGTAATATGTCAACATTACATTTTTGCTTGATTTAAGTTTGCTACCCGTTTTTATTTACAGGAACACAGGATGTTGAGTCTACTTGTATTAGTAGGTGGGTTTCACTTTAATACAAGAAAAATGGGAGGGAAAGTGCAAAGTTTGATGTTAAGTGGGTATCTAAAAATAAGAAACTTTTAAGAAACTTTTAGCACTGAAAAGTGGTGAAAAATTAAGAAACTTTTAGTACTAGGACCTAAGCTCGGTTTCTTATAAAAAAAACGTGTGAATGATTTAGCTGTTCTAAAAATGTAACTTTGTAATATTTTACATTTTTAGACGAAGCCCGACGCCACATCGAGGTTTTTGGCAAACCTACTGCAGTCAAAAGGAGGCGAGGACTCTGAAATTGAGGCAAGTGAACCAGACGAGTTGGATGAAGATGTGCTTGACAAAGATCAATCAAGTAATACTGCTGAAAGTACCCGGGACCGAACAACATTGCTTGACGGAAATACCAAGTTAAAGATACACAATAAGGTAAAAATTATTAACTCTCCATAAATATATCTGTAGGAAAGTAGAAACCCTGCCAAATTCTTTAAGTTTCTTGATTTTTTTGGATTTCGATATATGAAAGCTTCTTAAGAATTCTTTTCATAAATATCTTGAATTCTAGAGATCCAAAAATGTTTTCGATTTGAAGACATTGGGATCGGTTTGGTTAAAAGACCTGGTTGAGATTTGAAAAGTGGTTGAAATGCACAGCTTGCCTCTTCTCCCCATGAATCTTGATCAAAGTGTTAATGATACATGCGGATAAATGCTCAATGCTAAATACTATTTCTAATATTTTTTATGTTATTATGTACACGTTCATCATTATAGTCTATTGTTTGACTTTGAAATTGATTGAGAAAATTAATAATATTGTCTTTATATTACTAAATTACAACGCTAAAGACACACAATTTTTCAAATTTAGATCTTGCCCGAGGAAGGTATATATGTGGCAGTGGCATACAGTGGCGGAACATTTTACATTGGTAAAATCTTATCCTCAAATGACGAAAGAGACCAGCTTGAAGTTGACTTCATGAGCTGGTCTAATGGGAGAAATAAAGAATTGTACTGGCCGGCAATCAAAGATGTGTGCACAGTTGAAGAGAAATTCATTTATATCCATGATGTCAAGATTTTCAAGTCACCAGATAGAGATGGGAGATACAGTTGCCAACCGGACTACCTCGAAATTAAACGACTTTATAACATATATAAAGATTTGCATGGCTTAGTTTGAATCGAATACACTATTCAGTAGATATATGCTTCCTTTTTAATTTGATTTTTATAAGTTTATAGTATAAAATAATTCTTGAAACATAATTTGCTCCTTATAGAGTTCTAAAGTGATGACGTCACAAAAATCTATTTTTAGAATTTTTGAAGTTTGGCTCCATAATGTGAAAGAGCTTCCAAAATTACATCAAATGAATGCAAAATCACCTCTGTATGTTGAATATTAACTGAGATATAACAATTTGAAAATTTGACTTTCAATAGGAAATCCCTGTATTTTTCGGCCTGTTCATAAACTGTCACACTTTAGAACTCTATTGTTTGCATCAGTTCTTTAAATCTTCGTCTCATAAGACAAAATCGACCTTCTTTCCCAGGGACAAAACGAAATCTTTTTGGAGGGGCGTGGTACACAATTAAAACTAGACAAAACGGGTTTGGTTCCACAAGGAAGCTTAGATTAATTATCTTAGATTCTCGCTTAAATTGTTCTTTCTTTATAATTATTTGGAAGCCTATTTTTGCTATCAGTTATGTTAATTGGTTCAAATGTGGACTCTTTTGACCATCTGATCTATTTATGAGCTGTAAATTGGCTTGTTTTGTTATTATTTTTTAGTCTCGGGGTTATTTTGTATAATTCTTAAATTAACCTTGAAATGGTCAGCCTCGGTTTGTTCTTAAATTATTCTTAAGATTTGGCAAAATCTGAGGCTCATGTTCTTATAATATTGTTCTTATAGAAAAAAAGAGTGTACCAAAGTTTCTTCAGATTTTAAAATCTGGCCCTACGGTTTTTCAAACGGTGTCTTATAAAAAAGTGGAGCATATATGACGGTGAAGCGAGGAGCCACAGACCCAAATCACGAACATTCTCTCTATTGAACATAAGCATTGCATTTCATGCCAAATGTTCCTCAATATTACAACCTTGATAATATCACTTGGGAAAAACCCTTGTCGCTGAATCATGGAAAATTTAATAAAGCTTTAATCTTAGAACAACCAAATTTGAGTGGAGTTCGCGTGTGGAGCTGTTGTTTGGTTCTCACATGGACAGAGGATTTTGCGCGCCAATTTCGCCGATTCCCGCTATTTGCTGTTGTTGGTATGCTTTCATTGCTAAACTGATAAAAACACTCAATAATAGCATGCATAGGTCTCTTTCGAATCTTTTGGTGAGTTTCTTAGATATCATCTCTTTTCTATATACGCTATAGATAGCTAAGTAACTTAGAAGACCCAAAATTTGTAGAATGTTTTGAAATGCAGGTTTTCTTCGTTTATTAACAAAAGTCTCTAACTTTAGGACCAAAACCCATATTATGTGGGATAGATTTAAACTATGAAATCGTAGTTGAGCATTTGAATGATTAACCAATTTTTCGCTCTGTAAATCGAGTTTCTTGAAATGCGTGTGAAATTAACTTTCAGTATTTCGAAAATTTCAATTATCTTTCTCGTGACTTTTTTGCATGCTTGAATGTCTTTTGCATGAACAAGTTCTAGTTTCGAAAGCAGTTTCGTCTTAAAAAGTCAACGTACTTTGGGTTTCCTATTTGGCAAAGAAGGTTCAATAAGCCTCCTATAAGAAACTTGATAACGCAGTGGATCCTAGACTTAGAACCTATCAAAATTCTGACTAAAGCATAATTGTATTTAAAGTAAGATCGAGTTAGGTGTTTCATCCATAATGTGATTTTTTTCTATCTTTAGTCCCTAGCTTTTATTTGCAGGGAAAAATCACTCTCCAAAGGTCCTAGAGTACATTTCAATGCTTTCGTGACCACATGTGACCACACCTATTCCAACCATTCTTGAGGCAATAACAGATATCCTGTTGATGTCATAGGGTTCAGTATCTTCACCACATTTAGTTGACATGTACTGGGATGATATATTCTCACATTTGCTATAGCTTATCTGTAAACAAGATGAAAGTCCCTTCTTTTTCTCAGACAAATTGGACAACTCAATTTCAGTTGATTCATGACAATTTCTACAGACCATTGTGCTTTAAAGAAGCTCTTTAAAACACCCCAAATCAACAATCATGTATTCTTTGGATACAGTTTGGTCTTCTTCCTCGTTTTCTCTTGATCTAGCAGCAAGATCTAGTTTTCGCTTTTGAGCAGAAGAACCTTCGGTTTGGGCTTCTTGAGCTGGAGGTGGCCTAGTGTTGAACTGCCAGCTGCAGAAGGTACCGAGACGTCTGAAACAGTGTGTTGATTCCCGAAAAGTCTTCCTCTTTTCTTCCCAGTTGTTCCTTTCTTATTTCCCATCGCTTTTAACTTTGTTTAATTCGAAAGTATGATATAACTAGTGAGGTTTTTGAGAAACCAGTAGTGAAATTGAAAAATAATCTTACTGCTGGCGAGTCCATGAATCGAGACAAATGTTCAAGGACGTTCCTTTGGACTTTGCACCTGTTCTTAGCATCATAACGAGGCTAAAACATACAGGAATGATTCAACATCTTTTTTTATACTCCTTTGAGTATTAGAAGGGGTTAGGGGCAGTTGTACTAATTATTAGGTTGCTGAGGCTGTTTCAAAGGAAAATTACCAAAATCAGGGCTTACAAAACGGTTAATTCAAGGAAAATAACAATAGATAGTAGAAATTTGAATTCATTTCCAGAATATATATGCTTTTTTCTGTCTAATAACACCCCTCCACCAAAGACTAAGTTTTGAAAAAAACCCAAAAAATTCAGTGTTAAATTCAGTCTAGTCTCATATGGTCCCAAAATAAGCATTTATGAACGCAGTGTCATACAAGGCATATAATTCAGATTGGCTTGGGACTGAAATATTATGATCTCCCCTTGGTAGATTGAGCGTGCTTCTGCATGTATGAGCAGTCGGCCGAAAACTCCAAGTGTTTTCACTTCCAGCAATAGAAAAAGATATATGAGGTTCCAAGCTGAAGCCCAAGGAAGGCTCTTCATCAGTGCCAGTAACAAACTGTAAGATGTGGCCAAGAGTAACATCCCCATTTTCCAATGTTCTGTGACCAGCTGCAGCTTGGCGAGTGTATGCAACGAAAATATCATATATTTTTACCTCAAAGAGCTTGGCATTGCTTTCATCTTCAGAAAACTCTGGCTCTAATATGGTCTCCCCTTGGTAAACTTAGAAAATTCTGTACCCTAATGAACCTGCAACAACCGATCACAAAAAAACCTTGGAATGAGCAGATAAATTTTTTGTCTGTTGTGTCCGAGCTGAAATCTGAGGAGTCCTGAAAAAAGCTGCAGCTGAACTTCACGATAGAGATGAAACACCAATCGATGAGAACATTGAGTGTGCCGTCTCCGTTGATGGCACATGGCAAAGAAGAGGCCATGCATCATTACATGGCATTGTCTCTCTGATATCGATTGATAATGGAAAGGTTTTAAATGTCGAATCAAAAAGCAAAACGTGCAAGGCTTGTAATTATTGGAATACTAAAGATAAAGATTCCCTTGAATATTGCAAATGGAAGTCCGAGCATGCTTTAGTATGTGGAGTGGATTATGAAGGGTCTGCAGGGGGTTTTCCCGCTCTGTTGAAAGCAGGAATTTGATGTACACAAGTTGCATTAGCGATGGAGACAATAAAACGTTTGTAACAATAACAAATATGGATCCATACAATGAGTTCGACAAAGTAGTCACAAAAAAGTAGATATGTCCTCTAGTTCCTGAACCTCAATTGAGCTCATTTTCATGAGAAATTATTTTGCCAGAGCTCAGATTGAGCATCTAGTATAACGTAAATATTGAAAATAAATCTTCATTATGCCTGGATAACATAACTTGCTCCTTTGAGGTTCAGGAAACAAAGATTCAGACTGAGAATGGTTCCTGAAAATTTAAAGGCTCTATCATCAGTCTGAGCAAAGTAATCCCAATAAAACGTTTCTATCGTTTTCACTTTTCAGGCGTTGCCATGACACTAGGGTGTGGTCAATTTCACCCAAACATTAATTTTTGCACTCCCTCAATAATATTTTGATGCTAAAAACCTTTACTGAGTCTGAATCAGGATAATTTGACAATATGAAATATCTATTAACTGAGACCTTAAGAAAGAAATAAAAAATTGTGTTGAAAACAGGGCTGAAATTCTAGCCAGGGCTGAAAACTTTCATATGTATAATTGGTCCCTTAGTCAACATTTCTATGTTCTTATTGCAGCAAGTTAACGTGTTGTCCGAATTATATGAACATGCAAACCCAGAGGGAGAGAAAGCACAAACAAAAGACTCAGAGTCTGTGATGTTGGTTCATCAATATCTAAGTGCATGCAACAAATTATTTGAGAGAGGATTTCTCAGCAACAACAAGTTAAGCCAAGAAGACATGGAAAGTTTGTCTGCTTGCAATGATTTTAAGCCATGTGATTCTGGAGAGAGGCGCTTCATTTCATGGCAGACTTAGGACTTGCTCCGAATTACTGTGTTTGGGTTCACAGAGTTTGCAAAGGACTTTTTGTCAGATCACCCTGGGTACTACATCTATCCTCTAAAATTAAATGGAAGTGCAGTGGAGACATTATTTTCACAATTTAAGTTTGAAACTGGAAGTAAATTTAGTTCAGTTTACTACTCGACTGCCCGTAAGAGAGTGCTGATGAAGAAAGATTTGCATGGTTTTGGAAAAGCAGCCAATGGTTACAGAGAAACACCTTTATATATCAAAGAAAAGATGTTAAAGAGGAAATGACTCCCTTACAGTTGCCATAAGTCAGTGCCAAGACAGCCATTTGCAACACTGTAGCATATAACTTTTTACAGTTGACAGTTGGTACTGTTAGGTGTTAGGTCACTGTTGTTCAAGCTTTCATTCAGTATTGTCATTCAGCTGCAGAGTTAATACACTCATTTTTAATATAAGAAATTGCATGATAAGGAATTTAGTAGCCGCTTCAGAAAATTAATTTCTTTTGGAGTTGCAAAGTGTATATATTTAGCAACCCAAATAATACCAAAAAGTATATTTTTATACTTATTATCTAGTACACTTTGCAACTCAAAAAGAAAAAGTCTCTTGAATGTCAAATTGGCATCTGATCACTTACAAAGGTATTTTGGTTCTTTCTGGTAATGATCTGGCCTTATATATAAGCAGTCCTCAATCAATTATGATAACTTTTACTGTAATAATTAGACCAAAAACACTGGTACAAACCCAAGAGTGAAGTCTCCTATGAACAACTGAGTGTTGTGTTCTGAAAACCAAACAGGTCTCCATACTTTATTTTATCTGAGACAAAGAATTAATTTTTAAATCTGCAAAGTTAATATGTTCACTTTCTTTCTTTTTGGGAAGCTAATCTCTGTTGCTTTGAATGTCGCTCAACTTGATACAGTTCATCCCTAACTGTTGCACCTCCTTTTACCAAATTCCCATTTTTTTGTGCTTCATAGTTATAATGTGCAGAAATTAGTGCACCAACTCTTGCATGAACCATTTTGTTCTGCCACCATTTGAAAGTACTGTAGATGTGGGATCTTTTATTTGCATTGATAAAAGCTTTGATTTTAGTTTAATTGTGCACATACATCTTTCAACCAAAGTCGCTCCTGATTGGTCAGCGCGGCGCGTCCTTTACGACGGTGTAGCAACCAATCAAACAGAGCTTCTTCCTTGCGTTCTTTCGTGTAATTCTCGACTGTTCACGCCTACGCTCGTTCTTGCGTTTCTAATATCTTATAAAATCGGAAACAACTCGTACGCTGATTAAAATTGGATTCTCTATTGCTTAGGTGAGGTTGATATCTAGTTTATTTGCTGTTTTCTCGAACTTTTGCTGCTGTTTTATCGCGTTGTTTACACGGACCGGTGACCGGCCTAAATTTCAAGAAGTACTCTCGTATCTCGTTCGTTCAAACTCTCGCGATTTTATATTTATCTAGACTTTTTTTACATCGTTAGCCTATCTACTCATTAGTTGCTGCTTGGTAAGTCATCTACTATCGAGTTCATTTGCTGTTCGTTCTAGTTTTCGCTGTATATTTCTTCTGACTTTGACTTGTCTACGACTACGACCTAAAGTGTTTTTACTAGTATAACTAATATATTAGGCCCGTTTTAGGGTCTCGTCCAACTTAGGCCCGTTACTTTTAAATCGTTATCTACTCATTAGTTGCTGCTTGGTAAGTCATCTCCTAGATATCTCATAATGCCAAAGCATCGCTCTGTTTACGGTTGTATTGCTACTTTGGTGAATCAACCAAGTCGTAAGTTCCATTCATACCCCTCAGATCCCCATAGAAGGAATGCATGGATAGCTAGAGTTCGCAGAGTCGACTACACACCTAGTGCATCAGCCTGTGTTTGCTCTTATCACTTCCGTGATGAAGATTATTCAAAACCTGCAGATGACACGCCGGCCAGGCAACTTTGAAAAAGACAGCAGTTCCATCATTAAACTTACGTGGCGGAGAATTAGATGAACGATTGCCCAAGAGAACCACAAATACTGCATCGAAAGCAAGAGCTCCTCTCGTTCATGAGGAAGCATCTGTGAATGCCGCAACTTCATTTAATTTTAATGAAACTGGGGTAGGGGCCATGGAAGTAGATAGTCCGATCAACCCACCATCTGAAGAGGCTAATGATGTTTCCAATATAAATGTCAGCGACTTGCTGGATCAACTCAGTGGTCTAAAAACAGAATTAAGTAAACTAAAAGAAAAATAATTCTTGTTTGTTAACTTAAGCGATTCAAACGTGAAAGGGTACACAGGATTAGAAAGGTCGACTTTTGAAGTATTCATTATTTATTACTTATTCCGATCTGGCTAGAAGGTTCTGCATAAGCCACACTTCTGTACAGAACATATTCTTGACATACCTCCACGCATTTCACGAGATATTTTCTAGTCAGTGTATGAACGAAATTCCTTCACTTGAGAAGAACAGGTCAAGCTTGCCTTTATCGTTTGGTGATATTGCAAATTGCAGGATCATTCTGGATTGCACGGAGTTCAAGATTGAAGCCCCTAGAAAAGATCTTGAAGCAGCATCATCTAGCTACAGTAATTACAAACACAATAAGACAGCAAAGTTTTTGATTGGTGTGGCTGCTAATGGTGCTATAACGTTTGTAAGTCAGGGGTTTCCTGGGAGTGCCAATGACAAAGTCATCACAGACCAATCAGGAGTCATATCTCACTTAAAGGTACCAACACGTCAACTTTATTTTTACTAGAATGCAGGAAGGTTGACAATTCTGGTGCTGATACACTTTACGTGCCATGATCAATATTGATGTATTAGGGATTGGATTTAGGTGGACAGGTATTTTTCACAGGTCACAGATCACAGAAACACGGGACCTAAGTGTTTAAGAACCAACCAATAATAAATAAATAAAATTGTTTGTGACTAATCCAAACTTTTTCAGTGATGACTTTCCAGCCAGTGATCATAAGATTATTCATTTAATATTTATTATTGCTTCGTTCTTAAAACACTTAAGTCATGTGTTGCTGCAACCTGTGAAAAATACCTGTTGGAGTTTAGTGGTTCATTTGGATTTTAGTTAATATTTGAATTCCGGTTATGGTAGGACAGGGTTAGTGTTTATTTAGTGCTTGTAGGTAATTAATATATATCAACAAGCGTTAGCATGTAAACTGTACAAATACCATATTATTGGGAGTTTGTCAAGGGAACAACAGGTTCTGTGCACTAGAACATGAATGATACACCGATGAATTGGTACACCATTATAAGATTCCTCTGATAAATGTTGGGCATTTATTGCAAAATTCAACTTTTGGGTGTATTGTTTAGTGGAAGGCAGCATTCCCAAGATGGTGACATTTATGTGGAGAGGAATTCCATCATTTTCAAAGTTCAATTTTCATAGTAATTTTCATACATTTCTCATTTCTCAATAGTAATTTTCTTCATTTCTCATAGTAATGTTCTTATATTTCAGGCTGGTGATCTCATTTTGGCTGACAAGGGTTTTTTGATCCATGAACTTCTACCAAAGAATGTTTTTTTGAATTTACCAGCATTTCTTGCTGGTAAAAGCCAACTGACAAAGTCTGAGTCTGTCTTTTCAAGAAAAATTGCTGGTTGCAGGATACACGTTGAAAGAGCCATTAAAAGACTGCGAAATTACAAAATTCTTGATCTGATCACAGCCCCATTGAGACAACATGTTGATAAACTGGTGCAAGTTTGTGCAGTTCTTGTTAACTTACAGTCAACAATTATTGATGGCATACTGGTGAATTACGACAATCTGGTGTCTGACAGCACAATCTGAATCAAGATCTGAATGCAGCAAGTTCTTCTCCAATATAAACGGTTTTTTCAAAGCCAACCAGAATACCAACTTAAGTATTCCTCAGACAAGTTGTCACACGCTAACCCAATGCCAGTTTGAAATGAATAGAATAAATATCATGTCAAATTGGAAATTAATAAAAGTCAGAAATTACTCTTGCTGGTACAAAATAAATAGGATATGAATGAAAAAAAATTGGACATGAGCTGTTTTGATTCAAAGCCAGCAAAATACGAGAATAGGGGGCATATGTGCTCCCACTGATTGTAAATTTTCTTTATCCTTGGTAATGTACCTGCTGTTCTCAAAACAATGTGTGCCCCAAACAAATTAACCTACCTACAGCCCAATAGTGACTTGGGCATTATTTATTGGTTGAATTTTGAGCCTAATTTTGCAATTCATATCTGTCTTACTGTAATTCTGGCATAGATTCCCTATCCATTTTATGACATATTTATCTCAAAATGTTTGGGCACTGAGATCCAACAGGAACCAAATTGCATAAAAATATTTTTTCTGATAAATCGCACCCTTTAATTAAATGCTGTGCTCGAAATTCAAATTTTGCAATAAATGCAAGGGCCATTACTATTCAAGAAAATATGAAAAAGAATAAACTAAATATAATTAAGTGAAAAGGCTACTTTGTACTGTGGTGCGTTATCGAAAAGTCAAATTACTCCACACTGTAGCAGCTAGGCAAAAACTCATTCACATGGAAGTCTTTCAGCTTTGGTAAATTATTCTCGGCCTAACTGCTACATTTTTCCACTTCAACAACCTTCATGTCTTTCGTTGTCCACACTACAAAGTGTGCCCAGTTGACGCTGGTGGCAGCTATTTCAGCCTGAACTTGATGTCAGTAGTTGTGGCTTGGATTCAAGGATCCTATTTTGGTCAAGAAGAAACTCTTAACACTTTCCTTGCCCTTTAACTCAGCTTCGATCATATCAGAAATGGTAGCATTTCTATGTTTCCATGGGCATTTTATCTCTAATGCTCCGAAATTGCCATTACTTGATGAATTACTGTCAATAATTCCATTGGGTGTACTTCCGAGAAATCCACAAGGAAAAAGAAAAAGACCAGCAGGCTTGACAGCATTTCCTGTTAACTTGGTGTTTTCTTTGATGGCATGTTCTTCGTGCATTTGACCCCATAAAATTGCATCTTTTGTGCCAAAACTAAATACTCCTTTTAATTTCTTAAAGAGAGATTGTGGATATGGTCTGCCTGCAAAATGGTAACGGTCAAAAGCCCCGAGAACCTCTCCAAAATTGCTGCCAGTCAAACGGAGTCTACAAAACTTCCTCCACTGTTGCGAGTTTCTCTGGTCTACTGTGTTTTCTACAAGCCATTGTATTTGTTCCCTGGAAACTTTGCATTGCTCAACAAATGCATCTCTGTTCTTCATAAACTCTTCCAGGAGATCTTCAATCAGCAAGGGCTCAAGAAAATTTTTACTTGTGGAGACTGGGGGTTCAGGTCCAACGATCCATTGCAGAGGGGTTTGAGTGCGAGATTCTTTTAAACCGGTGAAAAGAAATCTTTTGTCTTCTACGTTAAAATTTCTTGAGGTGGCCTTATACTCGGGTCTTTTTGGAGGGAAGAAGTCGGCCATTGTTCTGCTCTCCACCTTGGCCCTCTTTTTAGGTCGGGCAATCCACGAGTTAGGCAAATCAGTCTTGGAAAGACCTTTCTTATTTGCAAAGATAGCAGCTGCTGCCATGTGACTGCAAAGCCAAGAACCACGAGGGCAGTCGCATGATGCTTCTGTTATACCACCCTTACCATCAACTGTGAGGACCACGGAGTAGCACCTATCTTTCATCGAAGCCCTGACTTTCGCAGATAATTTGTGATCGGAAAGAGGAAGTTCCAATACATATCCGGATCTAAATTTTGTCTTACCTTTCTCTATGGTATTCGGGTCGTCTTTGAAAAATTTCATGATTCCTGTCAATGTTATTACTTCGTTCTGGGCCATGTCCTTTGGATGAGACCCTAAAACGGGCCTAAATTGGATGAGACCCTAAAACAGGCCTAAAATAAGTTATACTAGTAAAAACACTTCAGGTCGTAGTCGTAGACAAAGTCAAAAGAAATATACAGCGAAAACTAGAACGAACAGCAAATGAACTCGATAGTAGATGACTAACCAAGCAGCAACTAATGAGTAGATAGGCTAACGATGTAAAAATAGTCTAGATAAATATAAAATCGCGAGAGTGTGAACGAACAAGATACGAGAGTACTTCTTGAAATTTAGGCCGGTCGCCAGTCCGTGTAAACAACGCGATAAAACAGCAGCAAAAGTTCGAGAAAACAGCAAATAAACTAGATATCAACCTCACCTAAGCAATAGAGAATCCAATTTTAATCAGCGTACGAGTTGTTTCCGATTTTATAAGATATTAGAAACGCAAGAACGAGCATAGGCGTGAACAGTCGAGAATTACACGAAAGAACGCAAGGAAGAAGCTCTGTTTGATCGGTTGCTACACCGTCGTCAAGGACGCACTGCGCTGACCAATCAGGAGCTACTTTGGTTGAAAGACATATTGGCACAATGATAACTGTATATGTATAAGTTTTGAAATGTATTGAATTTTCAGTATATGTAACTAGAAGAGCCCACTGCAGTAAGCTGTATGAACAATTTATCTAATGATTCCTTTTATCATTTCACCAAGGCTGCCTAGTATTTCACTACTTTTGGAAGAGTCAGAACCCAAAAAATTTATGAAACGTTTTGATGAAAATCAGCCTGATCCAGGGTACACTTTTTTATAAGAAATTGCCCATAAGAAACTCAACTCTCAGATCGCCAAACAAATTAAGAAACTCCACTAAACTTTCAGAAACTACCTACCAGCCCAGACCTGAGTTTCTGAAAAAATGAGTGCAAATTTTAGCAGCCAAAACACTGTTCACTATATGATTATTGAAAGAAAACATATTAAAAAAAGCAAACCTTTATAAGATTCTTGCCAAACAGCTTCAGCGCATCAATGTTGCAAGTCAACTGTAGGCAGCAATCAAGGAGCCGTAAGTATGGCAGAAATACCCACTTAGGAATAAATAGCCATCCCCTGTCTCGTGCTGTCAAAGTTGCTGGTATGTTTGGATTCTGCTTCTCCCTTGGTGTCATAATTAGTTGGTACAGGAATCTCCTGAAATTTATTTTTGCTAACAATGCCTTCTGCTTATCTTTGTCCTTGCTGTGGAAAATCCTGTTAAGACTTCGCCTGACACATTTATAAATTTTGCCAAACATCCTCCAGCAAGCGTTAACATTGAAAGGACATTATTGTTGGAATCTGGCTCTGTCTTTGCAGCTTGGTTGTCTGTTGGCAAATCTTTATTCTTGAATTCCAGTACCTTCCCTTGAAGAAAATGAAAAACAGCAGCTGCAATTGAGTGACTCACACATGCAAAATCATTGGGCAACTCTTCAGGAAAATGTGTGGAAAACCACTGCATTTCATGCGAGTTGGAATTGCCAAGGATTTATTTTATATGGGCCATGTGTTTGATTCTGTACATTGGTTGCCTGTCCTTGGGTTTGTCAGCGAAGCTGGTCAACATTGAATTGCAAGCTGTTAAATGGAGACTACTGATGATCTTCTCAATTCCATTACTAGTGATTAAACTTTCCATCATTAATCGGCGCTTTTTGAATGTATCCAAATGTCTTTCCTCATTGGTAAAATTAAGGTCGAAATGTTTTTCAGCCAATTCACCATCCCATGAAAAGCATTCTTTAGCATTTTCGTTTTCTTGTTGCATTTTTTCTGTGCATCTTTCTTCTGTGTTCCTTTCTTCTCAGCTTCCTTCTTTCTTTCAGGCTGCACAATTTTCTTTGCCTTGTCTACCTTATTGTTCGATTTTTTCTGCTTATTACTTGGCTTTGTCGTCGTTGACTCCGTCTTCTTTGCAGGTTTCATTTTCCTCTTTTTGGGCTTAGGCTGCGTCGCGACTTCTTCTTCATATTCAAGCAAAAAAGCGAGAAGGTCTTCATCATCTTCGGTATTCAATACTCTCCTTCTTTTGCAGCTCCTTGCTCGAGATTCTCTCTGTGTTGGAGTTTGGGCGCTTAAACGTGTTGCATCGCTGCTTTCCGCCATTTTCAGAATTTTAACATACAGAATACAACACCGACAACACAACCAGACCAGGAGCAGCCTGAAGCAACCTCCTGACCTGAAGGATCGAAGGTCTGGTGCGAGCAACATTTTCATCTGGGACTTTGTGACAAAAATAGAACTGTGTGCGGATATGCGCACATTAATTCATCAATTTGCTTAGGATTTCAACATAACAGAGCCTAAAATGAACGCGAATTATCCTCGTAGCAAACATAGCAAACTGATAGAAAACAAAGAGATCTTGTGCTCAAAATGTTCATCAGACATTGCGCAATACAATGACGTCTTTTGAGTTCAAATCGAGGCAAAGCAAGCGAACCTACAGGCCTAAGAAAAATGAGTACTTTGAGGGGTTTTTAGTTATCTTAGTTTCTTATTTTATCTTGCTACAATCGATGTCCCCATTTGACCAGAGCCTACTGGCTCTCCTTCTTTTTTTTTATTTTTTATTTGGTAGGCTCTGGTGCCCAGGGTATAAAGTTGATAACCTTCTTCTAAAAAACCTAAATTAGAGTCCAAACTACTAAAAGTCCCTTTTTTCTTCTTAAAAATAATACAACAAACCACAACACTCACCACCACAACATTCTAAATTGTATTTTCAAAGTTAGATATTTGCTGCAGTTGCCAAGGACTGAGACGCTTTGATAAGTTATGGCATAGAGAGCTTTATGTAAAGTTTGTAAGCATCACTTGTCCAGCGACCCAAGGCTTGGATGAGATGACCCTGTAGACCTAATGCAGCGGCCGTTATAGCAGCTCAAACCCAGAACCGGTGCAGGGTAAAAGTTTGAGGCCAGCCACATTTTTTTGAAATACTTTGCAGTTTATTGTTCAGTTTTTTTGTCATTGCTGAACCATCTGCACAACAAAATAAAGGCCCAGGGCTACTTCCCCTCAAATGCAAATACCGCATCAAGGCAGAGACTGGACAAAGAGCGTTTGGAGAACGAGCCAGCACCACTTTGAACCCTTTACCGAATTGATCCGTCTTCGAAAATTTTAAATTTAAGCAGAATTTGGATTTTATTGATGGTCAATTGTAACGTCACCCAAGGACAAATGACGAGCTTGGGAAAAGTCCTATGGGGGTGTAGTAAACTCTGCTGCTCTCACGAATCCGAAGAAAGCAGTGGTGCATGCTGCCCAGGGCATTACATTGTCAAACTGACTGAGGTCTAACTGGAGGTGGATCATCTGAAACACCACAAAGTAATAGGCATTTTCTGCTTGGTAGGGGAGACCTTGATTCTGCGCAGACCTATATTAGCAAGTGGCAGACGCCGGCAGCCAAGTGAGGGGTCTGAGAAGCCATTCTGAATCTGCAAGGCTCTTATTGCAGACAGATAAACACGTATTGTCGAAGCTTCGTGTGTGGTACTAAGATGGGCAATGCAACGGTGGAGACTGACCTCTGAAACAGGAAACGGTGAGCCGAAACTATTTATAAACTTGTGTTCGTTACAAAATTTAAAGAAATGTTTTTTGGCTGAAGTGTAAGTTTTCCGGGTATTGACAGATAAAGTATTTCTTAGGAGCATTTGCCACTCATTGTCCAAGTTGGAAACAAAGAATTTCGAAGAATTTCTGAACGAGTCGAAGCAAGATAGGGCATCAACTGATTTATTTTGAATCCTCGGGTATGCAAAGCCGTAAAAGTGAAACTTAACGTAACGGCAAGAATTGAAAGTTCCCTTAGCATGAAAGCCAGGTGCCTGTCCTTGTATGTCCCATTTTGAAGACACTGCACGACTGCCATATTATCGCAACGAAAAGCTATACGTTTGCGCTGCCATTTACTACCCCAAATCTTGGCGGCAAGAAGAATGGGCACAAATTCTTTGGGAGTAATATTCAGACTAGCTGCTTGACTGGGCCACTCCTCAGCAAACCATTGTTGGTCAAATATTGTTGGTCAAATATTGCTACGTATCCTACGCTCCCCGCCGCATCTGATGCTATGCTTATATTGGGGACCTTTTCCCAAGTCCTAAACAGAAATAAGCTACGGCCATTCCACTGGGATAATATTTTTGACCACCATGCCAATCCGTCTCTTTCCCATGCACAGAGACAAATATGGTGATGGAGGTGTTAAACTGTGTTGGCTCTGTCTATCAATCTGGAAGAAGCGAAAACGGACACCCAAGCACAACTGCCTGGCAATGTCAATGTTGTAAGCTGCCTAAGACCGATAGAAGTTCTCTCTTTGTCCCCTTCCTGTGAGTCCCCTAGAAATTGAGCCCCTCCCTTAGCTTCAAAATCTTATCTCCGTGTAGACTTAGCTCCAAGGTTTCGGTATTAAAGGCAAACCCCAGGAATATGATTTCAGTAGCAGGACGCTCTGTTTTATCCTTACCTAATTTGACACCAAGCTGATTGCAAAGGCCGTACAGATGTCCAATTGATCCTGGCAATCATTGGTAATAAAAATTGTCTTTCCAGGATACCCCTAACAAGTGCCTATCTTCTGCACGCACGGGAAGTAAGCAATATAGTAATATCTTTTCAAATCAAAATTCGCTAGCAGGGTCCCTTTTTCCAATTTCATTATTGTGGAAACAGCCTCAGGAATCCCCACGTAGGAAACTTCAGGCAAATGGTCTGGGATAAAATTGTGCACGCTATTTGTGGATGGGTAGGAGAGATCTGTAATCAGGCGTCATTTACCAGGTGTCGATTTAGGTATCACTCCAAATCAGCTTATAATAAGATTAGGGAAAGAGGGCTACTGAAAGGGGCCAGCCATAGTTCCCAGCTTAACTTCTTTGGCAAGATATTCATCAATCACCTGGGGGTTCTCGAAAGCAGAGGGACAATTCTTAACTGTTGAGTTGATAGGGGAACCCCCCAAAGTTATCCTTTGTAAGACTCACTGTGCATCCTCATGAGATCAATTACGTAAGAAATCACATCACACGCAAGTTTTTAAAGTGGAGATAACAGCTTGAAATGGAAAACAAAAACTGGAGTCTAATGTCATAGAAAATAGTCATCTTTGATGCTTCTTAGAAGGTTTTGGTGATGGGGACCTTCCTCTCTTGTTTGCCCAGACGGACCATTTTTAAACCCCACTGGACATTTCGTACCTGTGTGTTCTGCATTGCATGTTGAGTATGGGAGTACACACAATTACCTCTAAATTTTCAGTGTCCACGATTCCAATTAAAGCAGGACACTGCATTGCGTTGAGGTGGACTCACAACATTCTTCCTGACCCGATTTGGGTTATACTGCTGATTTGGACTGTTGAAACGTACAAAGTCGGGTCCATGGTCAACCAAGACAGAGAGGGATTGTCAGCTACTTGGTTGCGAAACGCTATATCGTAATCAAGCCACCTGTTCCAGGGACATCAAGCTGAACCTTGGCTTTGACCAACAGTCCCTTGGGCTTTGACCAGCAGTCCCTTGGGCTTGGATAAACTGATTAAGAGTTTGTTCGATATTAGTGAGCGAGCTTTCCAGGGAAGAGAGTCTTGCATTCATGTCAAATGGTCGGTGCTCAACCTGTTCATCCCCCATGTTGATTACGGAATTAAGCTAACAATAAATTATTGAAAAGTTACTCTACAAAAAGAAACCAAAACGGTCTCACCGGGATGTCCAAGGTGGGGGCGAATCAAAGAGAAACGGTGTCCAAGCACAAAGTAGATGCCAAATGCTAACCTTGGGAACGTTGAATCGGCTAGGCAAAGAAGTCAGACAAACAGCCGATACGGGGATAGCAAGGATAATTTCTGCAATAAAGTCTTCTCTACTCTCAATCCCCCTCTCAGCATAAAACTTACTTAATTTAACGAATTATGTTTATCTAAATTACATATAAAGATGCTAGGAAAAGTCTCAACAAATAATGGAGCACAGAATTCGGGACCTTCCTAATTAGGAGATTATGTTTAATGATGCTAACGCCGACCGACTTTAGGACACCAATATAGTCAACACAAAAGAAACACTGCTGCCCCAGGATGGGTAAACACAAGTAGAGGTTTTCTGATAATGAAAAACAATGTTATTATTGGCCCCAGTCGGACATCAACTTGTAAAATTGACTCTTGGAGATAAGGATTCTTGAGACAAATAACATGATTTAAAGCACCTTGTTTTTTTAAATCTCAAAAAAATTGATTGCAAACACTCGAGAGGGATTGTTGAATGTGATACCTTTGTCATGAAATTCTAGTTTTATCATATATTTATCCTGAAGAATTGGAAAACGAGGATTGTCCTTTCGAGCAAAATCATGAATACTGGAGGTAGAAAAGAAGGATTAAATTATATTGATGAAAGTATAGACACAAGAAATACCGTAGTTTGGACAGTAGGCCATTTTCCTAATTTATTGTACTCAAAATTTTCGGTACCAGTCCACCTGAGAGTGTTTCCTTTTCTGAGTTTTATGTTAGTTAGAGTCCCAGAGTACTCAGGGGAGTACCAATGTGTGTTTCCTGTAAAACAAATGTTTTAAAATGCCTGGTGTACATTGCTCAGTATTTGGATGTATTTCTAATTGAAAGAATACTAAAATGGATATAATGAAGGTTCCTTCAGATGAAGACGCGTTCAATAAGAAATGGAGTGAGCAATTGGTTGATGTCTTGAACACGATTTGAATATACACTGCCCTCCAATATGTGTGGAAACGACTAGGAGGCTAATATGGCGGAGCAAATGTTAATCAAAGCGATGAAAGAAATATAACAATGAGTTTCTAGATAGCCAAGCGTCCAATAACTGTGAAATTCAAACCAATGACAGAGAAATTATTCCTTTATTCAGAAATTGTTTTCATTGTCTCAAAACCTTCCCGGTCGATTCAAAATTTTAATTTTTCTCTTCAAGTTTGGCAGGGAAGAAACAGCTTCGAAAGTCTTGAAAATTATTTTTGAAGTTTGTTGATAAGGAGTTTTTTAGGTCGCATGCCATTCTTGAACAATTTTTGTTAAGGATTGTCCTTTAGTCCATGACGAGTTTATTTAAAGCTATTTATATCCAAGAACTTCAACATTTTCAAAGAAATTGATATCGAGTTGTATCAAGTGATTGACTAGGCCCAAATTGACGTTTGATGGCAAGACGGCAAGTAATATTTTTATGAAGCAGGTTGTATGGCATAATTTGAGAATATTCTTATGCATAAAAGACATCAGAGGAAACCCTTATTCATATTGTTTGCATCACTGAATTTTCTTCCAAAGCTTTTGGCAGTAATAAGGAGTTATCATGATGCAAGTGCACTTGACAGGCTTTTTTTCTCCATTGCAAATTCACCTCGTCAACCTTGCTGATGCCAAAAATATTTTGGTTGACTTGGGATTTTTGTGAATCGATAGGGAACGAGCCCACTTTTGAAATCCCATTATTATTTAGGTTATTGACTTGCTTTTGCAATGTTTTTACTATTTCCATTAAAAGAAAAACCTAACTTATTGCTAATTTTTGCGAACCACTTATTCTTCAAAAAAACATTTTCGAGCATCTGGCAAGGCTTAAGATTTTCAATAAAAACTTGTCATGTCTAACTTTATTTTACATTTTAACATCCAAATAAAGTTTCTGCACTAACTTCTCAACAAGTTGATGTATGATTCAGGTCATGTGGAGAGATAAGCGAGAGACAGATTAGAAATTTATTTCTGTGTCTTACTATGAAAATGATTTAATTTAGTCCTAAAATTCGAAACGTTTCCATATTTAATGGAGGGCAGAGTACGAGAAACATTTTGAGGCAAGCCAGCTAAACGATCGTGAGTCTTTCATACTTTATTTATAATTCGTTTGATTATTTTTCGTTTTAATTATTATTCAATTATTATTTTTGGCGAAAAATAGAATTCCTGGAAAAGTAAACAAAGCAGGCTGCGTGGTATGAAGGACAAACAAGCATAAAACCTGGTTTGATACCACTGAAAAACTTGCTGAAATAGAGCATTCCCTGGACAAGGTTAAGTTAAACTGTATATATATGTATATCATGTGAGTTACTGATGAAGATTTATATCGAAACGTTTAACAAAAGCATAGTTTATTTTTGAATTTATCTATTAGAATTTTATTGACGGTTAAACGTTTAGTTTGAACCGAAGTTAATCACCCGTGTACACGTGCTACTTGCTATTGTTGGGTGAGTTCGCTGCTGTTGTTGCTCTGGTCAGCAGCTGGGGGTCTGTGGGCTCATACGCAGATAAAGACAAGATGCAAGACTGAATCAACCTTCAAATTTTCAGACAAGCAGCATGTGGAAATTGCCAAAATACTCTAATTTGAAGCTCTAATCTCGTTCACATAGCTTACAGCTTTTAGCAAGCTCAGCAGTTAGTTTTCTCAAGTTAAGGCAAATGAAATAAACGTCGTGGATGAGCTTGAATCGGTGCATTCCCTCTCTTGTGGTATTGTGGCCTAAATGTTGTAAATGGCAAAAACGACTCAGTTGATAACTGGTTTGTCACGTGAAGCTGCAGGTCGAGGAGGTTGCAGCAAATCTCAAGATACTCCCGGTGATGTAGTTTTTAATTATTTTGTACCTCTTTTTTTTTTGCTCTACTGTGGGGATTTTACGGGCCTAGTTTTGAGATTGTGCTGTCAACTTCGTGTGGTAAATTTTTGAGAGGTATACACAAAATGGGTTCCCTTGCAGCGTTGCCACGTGCAGTGCTGTATTTTCACTTGGGGCGTCGTGAGTTTTACTTTTCAACTAGGAAAATGATGTTTCTGTTTTCCAGGGTCTTATTCATTGGGGATCTACAAATATTTAATAACCTTATTTACTGTTCAATTTTCAATAACTAATTAGCTATATTGAGTACAATGCCTTATGTAGGGTCATGGCTTGCAAACTTCTTACCAAGACAATTTGGCAACCAATGTTTCAAGCAAGGGATGAATATACAGAATCAGTAACAAAACTTCCAGTGGTTGAGAATTTAATCTCTTTATTTTCATTGGCTATGCGTTACAATGTAGACATAGCTACCTGCTTGCATTCATAGCGTGCAAGTTATAAGAATGATAAATGCGCAACTATTAGCGGAGGTCAAGTAAGTGTCAAGGTCGAGAGTAACACCAAATCTTTGCAGCAGTTGGTGTTCATTTGCAAAATCTGTTCCAACTAATCTAAGCAATCGTAGCTAATCAGTACAAGAGGAGTAGGGGGGATGCCTTGATTTGGCATGGCACATAGATACCCATCTAGAAATTTATTCAAATTGACAGACGCAAAAGATGCCTTTGCTAGATTTTTTTTTTCTGGAGTAGTATTCTGCATCCCTATCAAGAACGAAGGAATAAAACAAATTGCTCTGATGTACTAAGGCATAGCCTGAACCCACTCTTACGACAGCTTTCCTTATTGATTCAAATATGGTTCACCCCTTTACAGGCAGAATCAGCGGTTTTTTCTACTAGTTGTTCCTTTATTGCACATTGATTTGCATGTTGCCAATACGAAGAAAATGCGGGGTGTTAGTGATTTCTAGGAGTGCTAATCCAAGCTACAGAATTGGGATCGTTGTTGTTCTCCCACCTGTCCATCAGTATGTGACTAGCGCAAGTGCTTGTATTTGTAAGAGTCAAAATAAAAGAAAACAGTATGATAATCAAGAGTCGTACAGGCCCCAATAACGTGCAGTTTTGTAAATGCCGGTTGACCTAAATGGCGGTTACAGTGGTAAGTGACACATTATTCTCCGAGCATAAACATATTTTCCATATATACAAGAAAAACGCCCTAATTGCCAAAATAAATGATACGGCTGATATAAGCTTGAGAAGCCAAACGTTCCTGAAAACTCTATCCGCGGGGGTGGCATAGGTTCTAGGGCATTATGTTGGTATCATAGATTGCTGTATCTTACATCCTCAACTTGGCAAATATACCAATATAACAAATATACAAAATTCCGCCAACCAAGCTTAAATAATTTTCTTTCATTGTCCTACTTAAGACTATACTGGGTCGCAAGTAGGGATATAGCATGGATACCCTCATCCGAAGAAAATTTTTATGTTGTTAGGTCAACAAGCCTGTCGTCGAGGTCCAGAGCCATGTGTTTGTATCCTCCATCCCAGCAACCGCTTGGTATTCGTCTTTCCCACTGGGATCTTGTTTTAACGTGAAGCGTCACGTTGGGTGGTCAAGCGTCCCCAAAGTCAAACTTTCTGCCGTGATATCGCGTCGGTCAGACAAGCGTCCAATAATCCCAACAGTTTTGCTGCTAGCGTTGTGTTGGTCAGACAAGTGTCCAATAACTCCAAAAGTTTTTTGCTGCTAATTTTCGTGTTGTTCGGACAACAACCAATAAGTCCGACAGTTTTGCTGCTGATGTCGTGTTGGTCGGAGGAGCTTCCAATAAATCCAACAGTTTTGCCGTTGATGTAGTGTTGGTCGGACAAGCATCCAATAATTCCAACAGTTTTTTGCTGCTAATTTTCGTGTTGGTCGGACGAGCATCTAATAAATCCAACAGTTTTGCTGCTGATGTAGTTTTGGTCGGACAAGCGTCCAATAAATCAAACAGTTTTTACTGCTAACTTTCGTTTTGGTCGGACAAGCGTCTAATAATTCCAACAGTTATTGCTGCTAATTTTCGTGTTGGTCATACAAGCGTCCAATAAGCCCAACAGTTTTTGCTGATGATGTCGCGTTGGTCGGACAAGCGTCCAATAAGTCCAACAGTTTTTTGCTGCTAATTTTCGGGTTGGTCGGACAAGCGTCCAATAATTCCAACAGTTTTTACTGCTAATTTTCGTGTTGGTCGGACAAGCGTCCAATAAGTCCGACGGTTTTGCTGCTGATGTCGTGTTGGTCGGACGATCATCCAATAAATCCAATAGTTTTCCTACTAATTTTCGTGTTGGTCGGACAAACGTCCAATAATTCCAACAGTTTTTACTGCTAACTTTCGTTTTGGTCGGACAAGCGTCTAATAATTCCAACAGTTATAGCTGCTAATTTTCGTGTTGGTCATACAAGCGTCCAATAAGCCCAACAGTTTTTGCTGCTGATGTCGCGTTGGTCGGACAAGCGTCCAATAAGTCCAACAGTTTTTTGCTGCTAATTTACGGGTTGGTCGGACCAGCATCCAATAAATCCAACAGTTTTGCTGCTGATGTAGTTTTGGTCGGACAAGCGTCCAATAAATCAAACAGTTTTGCTGCCAACGTTGTGTTGGTCGGCCGAGCATCCAATAACACCAACAGTTTTTTGCTGCTAATTTTCGTGTTGGTCGGACAAGCGTCCAATAATTCCAACAGTTTTGCTGCTGATGTCGTGTTGGTCGGACGAGCATCCAATAAATCCAACAGTTTTACTGCTGATGTAGTTTTGGTCGGACAAGCGGCCAACGAATCCAACAGTTTTGCCGCTAACGTTGTGTTGGTCGGACAAGCGTCCAATAAGTCCAACCGTTTTTTACCGCTAACGTTTTGTTGGTCGGACAAGCGTCCAATAAGTCCAACCGTTTTTTGCTGCTAATTTTTGTGTGTGTCGGATAAACGTCCAATCATTCCAACAGTTTTTACTGCTAATTTCGTGTTGGTCGGACAAGCGTCCAATAATTCCAACAGTTATTGCTGCTAATTTTCGTGTTGGTCATACAAGCGTCCAATAAGTCCAACAGTTTTTGCTGCTGATGTCGCATTGGTCGGACAAGCGTCTAATAGTTCCAACAGTTTTTTGCTGCTAATTTTCTTGTTTGTCGGATGAGCATCCAATAAATCCAACAGTTTTGCTGCTGATGTAGTTTTGGTCGGACAAGCGTCCAATAAATCCAACAGTTTTGCTGCTAACGTTGTGTTGGTCGGACGAGCATCCAATAAAACCAACAGTTTTTTGCTGCTAATTTTCCTGTTGGTCGGACAAGCGTCTAATAATTCCAACAGTTTTTACTGCTAATTTTCGTGTTGGTCGGACAAGCGTCCAATAAGTCCGACGGTTTTGCTGCTGATGTCGTGTTGGTCGGACGAGCATCCAATAAATCCAATAGTTTTCCTGCTAATGTTGTGTTGGTCGGACGAGCATCCAATAAAACCACAGTTTTTTTTTTGTTGTTGCTAATTTTTGTGTTGGTCGGACAAGCGTCCAATAATTCCAACAGTTTTTACTGCTAATTTTCGTGTTTGTCGGACAAGCGTCCAATAATTTCGACAAGTTTTGCCGCTAATGTCGTGTTGGTCGGACGAGCATCCAATAAATCCAACAGTTTTGCTGCTGATGTAGTTTCGGTCGGTCAAGCGTCCAATAAATACAACAGTTTTGCAGTTAATGTCTTGTTGATCGGACAAGCGTCCAATAATTCCAATAGTTTTTGCTACTGATGTCGTGTTGGTTGGACAAGCGCCCAATAATTCCAACAGTTTTTGCTGCTTATGTCGTGTTGGTCGGACGAGCATCCAATAAATCCAACAGTTTTGCTGCTGATGGAGTTTTGGTTGGACAAGCGCCCAATAAATACAACAGTTTTGTGCTGCTAATTTTCGCGTTGGTCGGACAAGCGTCCAATAATTCCAACAGTTTTGCTGCTAATTTCGTGTTGATCGGACAAGCGTCCAATAATTTCGACAAGTTTTGCAGCTGATGTCGTGTTGGTCGGACGAGCATCCAATAAGTCCAACAGTTTTGCTGCTGATGTAGTTTCGGTCGGTCAAGCGTCCAATAAATACAACAGTTTTGCTGCTAACGTCGTGTTGATCGGACAAGCGTCCAATAATTCCAATAGTTTTTACTGCTAATTTTCGTGTCGGTTGGACAAGCGCCCAATAAGTCGGACAGTTTTGCTGCTGATGTCGTGTTGGTCGGACGAGCATCCAATAAATCCAACAGTTTTACTGCTGATGTAGTTTTGGTCGGACAAGCGGCCAACGAATCCAACAGTTTTGCCGCTAACGTTGTGTTGGTCGGACAAGCGTCCAATAAGTCCAACCGTTTTTTACCGCTAACGTTTTGTTGGTCGGACAAGCGTCCAATAAGTCCAACCGTTTTTTGCTGCTAATTTTTGTGTGTGTCGGATAAACGTCCAATCATTCCAACAGTTTTTACTGCTAATTTCGTGTTGGTCGGACAAGCGTCCAATAATTCCAACAGTTATTGCTGCTAATTTTCGTGTTGGTCATACAAGCGTCCAATAAGTCCAACAGTTTTTGCTGCTGATGTCGCATTGGTCGGACAAGCGTCTAATAGTTCCAACAGTTTTTTGCTGCTAATTTTCTTGTTTGTCGGATGAGCATCCAATAAATCCAACAGTTTTGCTGCTGATGTAGTTTTGGTCGGACAAGCGTCCAATAAATCCAACAGTTTTGCTGCTAACGTTGTGTTGGTCGGACGAGCATCCAATAAAACCAACAGTTTTTTGCTGCTAATTTTCCTGTTGGTCGGACAAGCGTCTAATAATTCCAACAGTTTTTACTGCTAATTTTCGTGTTGGTCGGACAAGCGTCCAATAAGTCCGACGGTTTTGCTGCTGATGTCGTGTTGGTCGGACGAGCATCCAATAAATCCAATAGTTTTCCTGCTAATGTTGTGTTGGTCGGACGAGCATCCAATAAAACCACAGTTTTTTTTTTGTTGTTGCTAATTTTTGTGTTGGTCGGACAAGCGTCCAATAATTCCAACAGTTTTTACTGCTAATTTTCGTGTTTGTCGGACAAGCGTCCAATAATTTCGACAAGTTTTGCCGCTAATGTCGTGTTGGTCGGACGAGCATCCAATAAATCCAACAGTTTTGCTGCTGATGTAGTTTCGGTCGGTCAAGCGTCCAATAAATACAACAGTTTTGCAGTTAACGTCTTGTTGATCGGACAAGCGTCCAATAATTCCAATAGTTTTTGCTACTGATGTCGTGTTGGTCGGACGATCATCCAATAAATCCAATAGTTTTCCTACTAATTTTCGTGTTGGTCGGACAAACGTCCAATAATTCCAACAGTTTTTACTGCTAACTTTCGTTTTGGTCGGACAAGCGTCTAATAATTCCAACAGTTATAGCTGCTAATTTTCGTGTTGGTCATACAAGCGTCCAATAAGCCCAACAGTTTTTGCTGCTGATGTCGCGTTGGTCGGACAAGCGTCCAATAAGTCCAACAGTTTTTTGCTGCTAATTTACGGGTTGGTCGGACCAGCATCCAATAAATCCAACAGTTTTGCTGCTGATGTAGTTTTGGTCGGACAAGCGTCCAATAAATCAAACAGTTTTGCTGCCAACGTTGTGTTGGTCGGCCGAGCATCCAATAACACCAACAGTTTTTTGCTGCTAATTTTCGTGTTGGTCGGACAAGCGTCCAATAATTCCAACAGTTTTGCTGCTGATGTCGTGTTGGTCGGACGAGCATCCAATAAATCCAACAGTTTTACTGCTGATGTAGTTTTGGTCGGACAAGCGGCCAACGAATCCAACAGTTTTGCCGCTAACGTTGTGTTGGTCGGACAAGCGTCCAATAAGTCCAACCGTTTTTTACCGCTAACGTTTTGTTGGTCGGACAAGCGTCCAATAAGTCCAACCGTTTTTTGCTGCTAATTTTTGTGTGTGTCGGATAAACGTCCAATCATTCCAACAGTTTTTACTGCTAATTTCGTGTTGGTCGGACAAGCGTCCAATAATTCCAACAGTTATTGCTGCTAATTTTCGTGTTGGTCATACAAGCGTCCAATAAGTCCAACAGTTTTTGCTGCTGATGTCGCATTGGTCGGACAAGCGTCTAATAGTTCCAACAGTTTTTTGCTGCTAATTTTCTTGTTTGTCGGATGAGCATCCAATAAATCCAACAGTTTTGCTGCTGATGTAGTTTTGGTCGGACAAGCGTCCAATAAATCCAACAGTTTTGCTGCTAACGTTGTGTTGGTCGGACGAGCATCCAATAAAACCAACAGTTTTTTGCTGCTAATTTTCCTGTTGGTCGGACAAGCGTCTAATAATTCCAACAGTTTTTACTGCTAATTTTCGTGTTGGTCGGACAAGCGTCCAATAAGTCCGACGGTTTTGCTGCTGATGTCGTGTTGGTCGGACGAGCATCCAATAAATCCAATAGTTTTCCTGCTAATGTTGTGTTGGTCGGACGAGCATCCAATAAAACCACAGTTTTTTTTTTGTTGTTGCTAATTTTTGTGTTGGTCGGACAAGCGTCCAATAATTCCAACAGTTTTTACTGCTAATTTTCGTGTTTGTCGGACAAGCGTCCAATAATTTCGACAAGTTTTGCCGCTAATGTCGTGTTGGTCGGACGAGCATCCAATAAATCCAACAGTTTTGCTGCTGATGTAGTTTCGGTCGGTCAAGCGTCCAATAAATACAACAGTTTTGCAGTTAACGTCTTGTTGATCGGACAAGCGTCCAATAATTCCAATAGTTTTTGCTACTGATGTCGTGTTGGTTGGACAAGCGCCCAATAATTCCAACAGTTTTTGCTGCTTATGTCGTGTTGGTCGGACGAGCATCCAATAAATCCAACAGTTTTGCTGCTGATGGAGTTTTGGTTGGACAAGCGCCCAATAAATACAACAGTTTTGTGCTGCTAATTTTCGCGTTGGTCGGACAAGCGTCCAATAATTCCAACAGTTTTGCTGCTAATTTCGTGTTGATCGGACAAGCGTCCAATAATTTCGACAAGTTTTGCAGCTGATGTCGTGTTGGTCGGACGAGCATCCAATAAGTCCAACAGTTTTGCTGCTGATGTAGTTTCGGTCGGTCAAGCGTCCAATAAATACAACAGTTTTGCTGCTAACGTCGTGTTGATCGGACAAGCGTCCAATAATTCCAATAGTTTTTACTGCTAATTTTCGTGTCGGTTGGACAAGCGCCCAATAAGTCGGACAGTTTTGCTGCTGATGTCGTGTTGGTCGGACGAGCATCCAATAAATCCAACAGTTTTACTGCTGATGTAGTTTTGGTCGGACAAGCGGCCAACGAATCCAACAGTTTTGCCGCTAACGTTGTGTTGGTCGGACAAGCGTCCAATAAGTCCAACCGTTTTTTACCGCTAACGTTTTGTTGGTCGGACAAGCGTCCAATAAGTCCAACCGTTTTTTGCTGCTAATTTTTGTGTGTGTCGGATAAACGTCCAATCATTCCAACAGTTTTTACTGCTAATTTCGTGTTGGTCGGACAAGCGTCCAATAATTCCAACAGTTATTGCTGCTAATTTTCGTGTTGGTCATACAAGCGTCCAATAAGTCCAACAGTTTTTGCTGCTGATGTCGCATTGGTCGGACAAGCGTCTAATAGTTCCAACAGTTTTTTGCTGCTAATTTTCTTGTTTGTCGGATGAGCATCCAATAAATCCAACAGTTTTGCTGCTGATGTAGTTTTGGTCGGACAAGCGTCCAATAAATCCAACAGTTTTGCTGCTAACGTTGTGTTGGTCGGACGAGCATCCAATAAAACCAACAGTTTTTTGCTGCTAATTTTCCTGTTGGTCGGACAAGCGTCTAATAATTCCAACAGTTTTTACTGCTAATTTTCGTGTTGGTCGGACAAGCGTCCAATAAGTCCGACGGTTTTGCTGCTGATGTCGTGTTGGTCGGACGAGCATCCAATAAATCCAATAGTTTTCCTGCTAATGTTGTGTTGGTCGGACGAGCATCCAATAAAACCACAGTTTTTTTTTTGTTGTTGCTAATTTTTGTGTTGGTCGGACAAGCGTCCAATAATTCCAACAGTTTTTACGGCTAATTTTCGTGTTTGTCGGACAAGCGTCCAATAATTTCGACAAGTTTTGCCGCTAATGTCGTGTTGGTCGGACGAGCATCCAATAAATCCAACAGTTTTGCTGCTGATGTAGTTTCGGTCGGTCAAGCGTCCAATAAATACAACAGTTTTGCAGTTAACGTCTTGTTGATCGGACAAGCGTCCAATAATTCCAATAGTTTTTGCTACTGATGTCGTGTTGGTCGGACGATCATCCAATAAATCCAATAGTTTTCCTACTAATTTTCGTGTTGGTCGGACAAACGTCCAATAATTCCAACAGTTTTTACTGCTAACTTTCGTTTTGGTCGGACAAGCGTCTAATAATTCCAACAGTTATAGCTGCTAATTTTCGTGTTGGTCATACAAGCGTCCAATAAGCCCAACAGTTTTTGCTGCTGATGTCGCGTTGGTCGGACAAGCGTCCAATAAGTCCAACAGTTTTTTGCTGCTAATTTACGGGTTGGTCGGACCAGCATCCAATAAATCCAACAGTTTTGCTGCTGATGTAGTTTTGGTCGGACAAGCGTCCAATAAATCAAACAGTTTTGCTGCCAACGTTGTGTTGGTCGGCCGAGCATCCAATAACACCAACAGTTTTTTGCTGCTAATTTTCGTGTTGGTCGGACAAGCGTCCAATAATTCCAACAGTTTTGCTGCTGATGTCGTGTTGGTCGGACGAGCATCCAATAAATCCAACAGTTTTACTGCTGATGTAGTTTTGGTCGGACAAGCGGCCAACGAATCCAACAGTTTTGCCGCTAACGTTGTGTTGGTCGGACAAGCGTCCAATAAGTCCAACCGTTTTTTACCGCTAACGTTTTGTTGGTCGGACAAGCGTCCAATAAGTCCAACCGTTTTTTGCTGCTAATTTTTGTGTGTGTCGGATAAACGTCCAATCATTCCAACAGTTTTTACTGCTAATTTCGTGTTGGTCGGACAAGCGTCCAATAATTCCAACAGTTATTGCTGCTAATTTTCGTGTTGGTCATACAAGCGTCCAATAAGTCCAACAGTTTTTGCTGCTGATGTCGCATTGGTCGGACAAGCGTCTAATAGTTCCAACAGTTTTTTGCTGCTAATTTTCTTGTTTGTCGGATGAGCATCCAATAAATCCAACAGTTTTGCTGCTGATGTAGTTTTGGTCGGACAAGCGTCCAATAAATCCAACAGTTTTGCTGCTAACGTTGTGTTGGTCGGACGAGCATCCAATAAAACCAACAGTTTTTTGCTGCTAATTTTCCTGTTGGTCGGACAAGCGTCTAATAATTCCAACAGTTTTTACTGCTAATTTTCGTGTTGGTCGGACAAGCGTCCAATAAGTCCGACGGTTTTGCTGCTGATGTCGTGTTGGTCGGACGAGCATCCAATAAATCCAATAGTTTTCCTGCTAATGTTGTGTTGGTCGGACGAGCATCCAATAAAACCACAGTTTTTTTTTTGTTGTTGCTAATTTTTGTGTTGGTCGGACAAGCGTCCAATAATTCCAACAGTTTTTACTGCTAATTTTCGTGTTTGTCGGACAAGCGTCCAATAATTTCGACAAGTTTTGCCGCTAATGTCGTGTTGGTCGGACGAGCATCCAATAAATCCAACAGTTTTGCTGCTGATGTAGTTTCGGTCGGTCAAGCGTCCAATAAATACAACAGTTTTGCAGTTAACGTCTTGTTGATCGGACAAGCGTCCAATAATTCCAATAGTTTTTGCTACTGATGTCGTGTTGGTTGGACAAGCGCCCAATAATTCCAACAGTTTTTGCTGCTTATGTCGTGTTGGTCGGACGAGCATCCAATAAATCCAACAGTTTTGCTGCTGATGGAGTTTTGGTTGGACAAGCGCCCAATAAATACAACAGTTTTGTGCTGCTAATTTTCGCGTTGGTCGGACAAGCGTCCAATAATTCCAACAGTTTTGCTGCTAATTTCGTGTTGATCGGACAAGCGTCCAATAATTTCGACAAGTTTTGCAGCTGATGTCGTGTTGGTCGGACGAGCATCACAGTTTTGCTGCTGATGTAGTTTCGGTCGGTCAAGCGTCCAATAAATACAACAGTTTTGCTGCTAACGTCGTGTTGATCGGACAAGCGTCCAATAATTCCAATAGTTTTTACTGCTAATTTTCGTGTCGGTTGGACAAGCGCCCAATAAGTCGGACAGTTTTGCTGCTGATGTCGTGTTGGTCGGACGAGCATCCAATAAATCCAACAGTTTTACTGCTGATGTAGTTTTGGTCGGACAAGCGGCCAACGAATCCAACAGTTTTGCCGCTAACGTTGTGTTGGTCGGACAAGCGTCCAATAAGTCCAACCGTTTTTTACCGCTAACGTTTTGTTGGTCGGACAAGCATCCAATAAGTCCAACCGTTTTTTGCTGCTAATTTTTGTGTGTGTCGGATAAACGTCCAATCATTCCAACAGTTTTTACTGCTAATTTCGTGTTGGTCGGACAAGCGTCCAATAATTCCAACAGTTATTGCTGCTAATTTTCGTGTTGGTCATACAAGCGTCCAATAAGTCCAACAGTTTTTGCTGCTGATGTCGCATTGGTCGGACAAGCGTCTAATAGTTCCAACAGTTTTTTGCTGCTAATTTTCTTGTTTGTCGGATGAGCATCCAATAAATCCAACAGTTTTGCTGCTGATGTAGTTTTGGTCGGACAAGCGTCCAATAAATCCAACAGTTTTGCTGCTGATGTCGTGTTGGTCGGACGAGCATCCAATAAATCCAACAGTTTTACTGCTGATGTAGTTTTGGTCGGACAAGCGGCCAACGAATCCAACAGTTTTGCCGCTAACGTTGTGTTGGTCGGACAAGCGTCCAATAAGTCCAACCGTTTTTTACCGCTAACGTTTTGTTGGTCGGACAAGCGTCCAATAAGTCCAACCGTTTTTTGCTGCTAATTTTTGTGTGTGTCGGATAAACGTCCAATCATTCCAACAGTTTTTACTGCTAATTTCGTGTTGGTCGGACAAGCGTCCAATAATTCCAACAGTTATTGCTGCTAATTTTCGTGTTGGTCATACAAGCGTCCAATAAGTCCAACAGTTTTTGCTGCTGATGTCGCATTGGTCGGACAAGCGTCTAATAGTTCCAACAGTTTTTTGCTGCTAATTTTCTTGTTTGTCGGATGAGCATCCAATAAATCCAACAGTTTTGCTGCTGATGTAGTTTTGGTCGGACAAGCGTCCAATAAATCCAACAGTTTTGCTGCTAACGTTGTGTTGGTCGGACGAGCATCCAATAAAACCAACAGTTTTTTGCTGCTAATTTTCCTGTTGGTCGGACAAGCGTCTAATAATTCCAACAGTTTTTACTGCTAATTTTCGTGTTGGTCGGACAAGCGTCCAATAAGTCCGACGGTTTTGCTGCTGATGTCGTGTTGGTCGGACGAGCATCCAATAAATCCAATAGTTTTCCTGCTAATGTTGTGTTGGTCGGACGAGCATCCAATAAAACCACAGTTTTTTTTTTGTTGTTGCTAATTTTTGTGTTGGTCGGACAAGCGTCCAATAATTCCAACAGTTTTTACTGCTAATTTTCGTGTTTGTCGGACAAGCGTCCAATAATTTCGACAAGTTTTGCCGCTAATGTCGTGTTGGTCGGACGAGCATCCAATAAATCCAACAGTTTTGCTGCTGATGTAGTTTCGGTCGGTCAAGCGTCCAATAAATACAACAGTTTTGCAGTTAACGTCTTGTTGATCGGACAAGCGTCCAATAATTCCAATAGTTTTTGCTACTGATGTCGTGTTGGTTGGACAAGCGCCCAATAATTCCAACAGTTTTTGCTGCTTATGTCGTGTTGGTCGGACGAGCATCCAATAAATCCAACAGTTTTGCTGCTGATGGAGTTTTGGTTGGACAAGCGCCCAATAAATACAACAGTTTTGTGCTGCTAATTTTCGCGTTGGTCGGACAAGCGTCCAATAATTCCAACAGTTTTGCTGCTAATTTCGTGTTGATCGGACAAGCGTCCAATAATTTCGACAAGTTTTGCAGCTGATGTCGTGTTGGTCGGACGAGCATCACAGTTTTGCTGCTGATGTAGTTTCGGTCGGTCAAGCGTCCAATAAATACAACAGTTTTACTGCTAACGTCGTGTTGATCGGACAAGCGTCCAATAATTCCAATAGTTTTTACTGCTAATTTTCGTGTCGGTTGGACAAGCGCCCAATAAGTCGGACAGTTTTGCTGCTGATGTCGTGTTGGTCGGACGAGCATCCAATAAATCCAACAGTTTTACTGCTGATGTAGTTTTGGTCGGACAAGCGGCCAACGAATCCAACAGTTTTGCCGCTAACGTTGTGTTGGTCGGACAAGCGTCCAATAAGTCCAACCGTTTTTTACCGCTAACGTTTTGTTGGTCGGACAAGCATCCAATAAGTCCAACCGTTTTTTGCTGCTAATTTTTGTGTGTGTCGGATAAACGTCCAATCATTCCAACAGTTTTTACTGCTAATTTCGTGTTGGTCGGACAAGCGTCCAATAATTCCAACAGTTATTGCTGCTAATTTTCGTGTTGGTCATACAAGCGTCCAATAAGTCCAACAGTTTTTGCTGCTGATGTCGCATTGGTCGGACAAGCGTCTAATAGTTCCAACAGTTTTTTGCTGCTAATTTTCTTGTTTGTCGGATGAGCATCCAATAAATCCAACAGTTTTGCTGCTGATGTAGTTTTGGTCGGACAAGCGTCCAATAAATCCAACAGTTTTGCTGCTAACGTTGTGTTGGTCGGACGAGCATCCAATAAAACCAACAGTTTTTTGCTGCTAATTTTCCTGTTGGTCGGACAAGCGTCTAATAATTCCAACAGTTTTTACTGCTAATTTTCGTGTTGGTCGGACAAGCGTCCAATAAGTCCGACGGTTTTGCTGCTGATGTCGTGTTGGTCGGACGAGCATCCAATAAATCCAATAGTTTTCCTGCTAATGTTGTGTTGGTCGGACGAGCATCCAATAAAACCACAGTTTTTTTTTTGTTGTTGCTAATTTTTGTGTTGGTCGGACAAGCGTCCAATAATTCCAACAGTTTTTACTGCTAATTTTCGTGTTTGTCGGACAAGCGTCCAATAATTTCGACAAGTTTTGCCGCTAATGTCGTGTTGGTCGGACGAGCATCCAATAAATCCAACAGTTTTGCTGCTGATGTAGTTTCGGTCGGTCAAGCGTCCAATAAATACAACAGTTTTGCAGTTAACGTCTTGTTGATCGGACAAGCGTCCAATAATTCCAATAGTTTTTGCTACTGATGTCGTGTTGGTTGGACAAGCGCCCAATAATTCCAACAGTTTTTGCTGCTTATGTCGTGTTGGTCGGACGAGCATCCAATAAATCCAACAGTTTTGCTGCTGATGGAGTTTTGGTTGGACAAGCGCCCAATAAATACAACAGTTTTGTGCTGCTAATTTTCGCGTTGGTCGGACAAGCGTCCAATAATTCCAACAGTTTTGCTGCTAATTTCGTGTTGATCGGACAAGCGTCCAATAATTCCAACATTATGCTGTGATGTCGTGTTGGTCAGACAAGCGTCCAATAATCCCAACATTCTGCCGCGATGTCAATTCTACTGCTGATATCGTGCTGGTCGGACAAGCGTCCAATAATCCCAACTTGTTGCTGCTGATATCACGTTGGTCGGACAAGCAGCGTCCAATAATCCCAACAGTTTGCTGTGATGTGGTGTTGGTCGGACAAGCGTCCAATAATCCCAACTTGTTGCCGCTGATATCACGTTGGTCGGACAAGCAGCGTCCAATAATCCCAACAGTTTGCTGTGATGTCGTGTTGGTCGGACAAGCGTCCAATCATCCCAACTTGTTGCTTCTGATATCACGTTGGTCGGACAAGCAGCGTCCAATAATCCAAACAGTTTGCTGTGATATCGTGTTGGTCGGACAAGCGTCCAATAATCCCAACAGTTTGCCATGATGTTGTGTTGGTCGGACAAGCAGCGTCCTTAAAAAACCAACACTCTGCGGTTGGTGTCGTGTTGGTCGGACAAGCGTCCAAAAAGGCTCCAACAAAGTTCACCAACCCCTTTCTTTCTTCGCCTCTAATCTTTGCTGTCCCTTAGGGTCCTTCTTGGCCCTTAATTGTCTTTTCTACAGAAGGTTTTCAATTTTTCCAGAAGTGGTTAGTTTCCTTGCTGATGGGTCGCACCGTTTTGCAGAGCGTAGTGCTGTCAGGACATAGTCGAGCATGCGAATCCACTATGACCACTATTTCACAAGAGAATTATTATATTCTGGCTCAGTCGCAAGGTTCTTAGATGGAGCAAGTCAGCATCAGGTAGACTAGAGTAGGTCAGAGTTAGTAAGATCGAGGTATAGGAATATGGCCAGTGCTGGGTGGACACCTGGGGTGTGTCCTTGGGCTGGAAATCCTTTTTCCCTTCTCCAGGCATTGGCCTTTGTCCTTGGGAGGCATATGCTCTGTCCAGGTCCTTGGAGGCTGCTCACGGTGGCTATTGCACGAAAGCCCAACTTCCTGATATGGGTCACGGGATAGGGATTAATTGACGGTTAAACGTTTAGTTTGAACCGAAGTTAATCACCCGTGTACACGTGCTACTTGCTATTGTTGGGTGAGTTCGCTGCTGTTGTTGCTCTGGTCAGCAGCTGGGGGTCTGTGGGCTCATACGCAGATAAAGACAAGATGCAAGACTGAATCAACCTTCAAATTTTCAGACAAGCAGCATGCGGAAATTGCCAAAATACCCTCCCTCCCTTCCCTAGGGTTATTTTCCAAGTAGGTAGCAACAGAAGCTCTGTTAGCTAGTTAGTCATTTTTGCCTAACCTTTTCTTGTCTCTTTTTTCTTCTGGTAACGTTTTCTCTGTCCCCTCTTTTTCTCACCGCACCTCTTTTCGCGGTGGGACGTGTGCATTGTCACCAACCTTAAAAGCTCGTTTTGATCAGGCAGTAATGGGCAGCATGGCTAGAGAGCCGGGGACCTGGGGGCATTCCCTGTTTGTGGTGGTTATAGGGGCTGGAAATCCTTTTTCCCTTCTCCAGGCACTGGCCTTTGTCCTTGGGAGGCATATGCTCTGTCCAGGTCCTTGGAGGCTGCTCACGGTGGCTATTGCACGAAAGCCCAACTTCCTGATATGGGTCACGGGATAGGGATTAATAAACTTTAGATAGTTAGGCTCTCGTATTATTATATCATGTCATATGTTTACATATCATATGTATACATTATTTTTTGTGGTATTCAAAAACTGGAAGTAACAGATTTTGGTCTATTTACTAAGCACTGCATACCAAAAGCAACTGAAACTACTGACACTGGCGTTAGCTCTCTAAACCAAACAGAATTGAATAGAACCCTTTCTTGCCGAATTCTCACATCTGCCAATCAATGAAAGGAATGCAACAGGCAAACTGAATTTCCCTATCACTCATACCTTCACAAAAAGGGTGACATTAACATTTCAAGGGTATAGGGCTGAAAACAAGAGCAATTCAATACCAAATAGGGGAAATAAAAGAAGAGCTCGAGACACCTGCCACCTCAGTCTGTCAAGAGCTAAACAAAGATTTACCTGTTATTATGGATAGCATTAATATGGAGAAAATACCCCCATTTATGCATTTGTTTTTGGAAGAACAGCAGAATTATTTAATTTCATCCAAAACTGGTATTCGTTACCATCCAATAGTAATACAGTTTTGGCTGGGACTGGCTGCAAGTTAATACGGTGGCCCACAAAGGCAATACAGATGTTTCTAAATCAGCATTAATCTCTTTAAACCAGTACAAATCAATTAAGACCAGTACACACTTATTTAAGAAAATACCCATTTATTAAAACCAGTACAATGTCATCTCCTAAATAGGCCCACATAATTTTTGCAAGCTACAAAAATATTTTCCACTACAAAAGTTTATTTCATTTCAAAAAATTTCCACTACAGAAGTTTGTTTTATCACAAAAATATTCTACTTCAAAAATTTCTTTTACTACAAAAATTTTCCACTACAAAAGTTTGTTTCACTTCAAAAACATTTCCCACTACAAAAGTTTTGGCAGCCACGGTTTGGGATGAGAAAGTTGCCCAGTCCAACAAAGATCGGGGAGTAGGGCCTAGATGCTTTGATCACATCTTACTTCAGAATTGGGTTTCAATATTAAAGTATTGTGAAGTTTCTTTCGAAATTTCATAGCATCCACATCAGGTTGCGTACCCTCAAATCAAAACTAAGGGAAATAGGCCTGAGAGGAAAAAATATCAATGCTGATTTAGATTCAGTTCGCCAACGAATAAAAGGCCTACTAGATAGTCCCCATTGCATGGGTGGATATAGGTCAATCTTGCACACCCTCCATCGTGAAGGCATTCTAGATCCCCGTACCCATGTCCAACACCTTTTGAAGGAATGGGACTCTACAGGCTGCAAGCTGCAAAAGAAGACGTTTAAGGCGAAGATCATACCATTCACCTGGGCCTAATCATTGTTGGCATCTCGATGATTATGACAAACTCAAGCCGTATGGCTTCCCTGTACATGGCTGCATAGATGGCTGCAGTCTGAGAATCCTATGGTTGAAAGTTGCTAAGTCTAACGATAATCCTCAAGTACCTGCCACATATTTTTAGAAATCATAGCAGAGCATATGTGTCCAGTGAAGGTAAGGACGGATTGTGGCACTGAGAATAGCATAATTGCTGCAATGCAATGTCATGTTAGGGGCTCTGCAGATGCTTATATATATGGTACATCACCAGCAAATCAAACCCATATTCTTATCAAGCCAATCTACAGAGCCTCTGGAGACAGTCGACCAGGCTTGCCAAACAGAGTACGACCAGACAACTGTCATAATAACGAGGGCAGAATATGACAGCCTCCTGAAAGAATCGTCTGCTGCCTTTGATATTCAGAGCGAAATTATGAAACTAAGGCAAAAGTGTCACGAAAAGTTTGGAGATGAAGGCATTCCCGAAATGGATCCAGCAAAGTTTGAATTTCTTTGTGATGAAGCTGGTGCAGGAAACATTTTCGCTGTTCTGTTTAACGCGATGAGTTTCGGAAGAACATCTGAAAGTCGTGCTCAGCTCAACAAGATCCACACCATGGTTGTCATTTACATGATGATATATGGCCAATCCCAAAAAGCCAACTGGTTCTAGCTTGCACTCTCAAGAACACTCCTACAGTATGGAATCAGTCATCATTGCCTTGCATCACTGAGGAATCTTTGCATAGCAGCACACCCTTAAACAGTAAAAGTGGCATCAACATCCTCGTTTAAAAGCCATATAGATACAGTCAAAACGTTTATTCCAGATGCCATACAACATCAAAAATGCTGATCTTCTTTATAGATGATTATCGTAGCATCCACACAAAGCACAGACCATCGGATCAGAAGCAAACACAAGCATTGCATATGGCAACATTGTTGGTAAGAGTATTTGATAACATCTTAGCTATTCCTGTCCAGGGCAATGCAACACCACTGAGCAAAAAACCAACCGATGCAGCTAAGATTATTGATATGCTTAAAAATTCCATGTCCATGATAAGCAAGTCTTATGTAGAGGAAATGCCAGACTGGATAAGGACCAGGTATTTTGATCCAGAGGAGAAACGACATAGGCTTGTTATACATGACTACCAGCAAACTGAGATCCAGAAGATGAGGTCAATGGATAACACAAAACTTGTTGAAAGTTTGGATATACCCCTCAAATCTCTGAAAGATCTCTCAACAGCACTGACGTATATGCTGGAAAATGGTCTTGCGTCTTACCTAGACAAATTCTTTCTTCCGTTTGTTGGTGACTGGCCAACTCAATATTATATGCGTCAGTTAGTCTACTCCTAATAGAAGTTGTTTGAAGGGCAAAGTAGCATAATTCCATTCATTGGTCCTCTCCATATTTCTCTCAACTCAAGGGAAACTGTCGTCTTGACGTTTCATAACATCTTCAGTCAGCTCTATTCACACTTGTTGCAAAAAAGCTATTCTTGCAAAATGGCCAAAAGCCTGCCAACAATCTATGCTTATTGATGTCCTCTATAGAGGTTGGTCAGTCATTTGTGATGAGATTCTGGTTGTTTTCGCTCGCTGCAAGGATGTAGAATATATGTGCCTTTTCAATCTCCTTGACAATAATTGCACCTGAAAGAATGTGGCCATCCTCTCTTTGACACTCACTTGAATTCACTTGCTGAATTTCATGAATATCCAGTGGAAAATTTTCATTCGATCTTGAGAGCTAGAACCACTGCAACAGATACTGATGACCAAATTCTTGATAAGGCGAGAGAGATTGATGCATGCAATCATGAACTTCATGAGTTTAAATCCTGGTTCGTCCCTGCACGCAATAACAGCTTCAGCCTTGCAAGGATAAAGTCACTAAAAGTGAAAGCTGGAAGGATAAAGTCACTCAAAGTGAAAGCTGCAAAGTTTCTAGTCAAGAAGTTTGCATTATTACAAAAAAATGAAAAAATGGGACAAGACATTCCACGATCATCTGGCCAGCACAACAACGTATCCTCACTACAAGTTTTATATGATATATATAAAAGGTATTTGTCTTCCTCTTTTATGCATATGGCGTAAAAATATCCGATGCGTAGTATGCGATTGTGGATGCTACATTTATCAATCTACTGCGCATTGGTTCTGTTCCTACTTGTTGCAGACAGTAATGGCGGACATCATGGATGAGACTGTTGGTGTTGCCCATGGAGCTGTTGGAATTGAAGAAGATGATAGGAGTACAAGCCATGCAAAAGGTTCGTTAGATAAACTAACATATTCCTGCTTCCATTTTATAACTTAATTGCAACTTGATGTGTACAATATATTAAAAAACACAACTTGGGCGGCCTACCTAGCCCTGTAAAGTAGGCCTACTATTGGATAGGCCTAAATCATCTTTTTCAAAAACTTCAATGCTCATTAAAATAGAAATAATGATTATATTAATAATTAATCGAATAATATGATGATGATTTGCTACACTTGTACAGATGTGTGTGTCATCATTAGTAAACCCTACTTCAGGTGCAGCCAAGCGAGCAGTCACATTTTTTCAATAAGCAACTGGACTCAGGTCCAGACGTGCCAACTCTCCCGGTCTCACCGGGAGACTCCCGGTTCGGTCCTTAAGGATAAAAGGTGCTGCCAATTGAGAACAATAGAAGGCGGCAACGATCAAAGAATCCCCCGGTTTTCACACGGAGGAAGTTGGCAGGTCCCAGCCCTCGGAGTTGCTTAACATTTTTGCTAAAAATCAGGATTGCTACCACCCACCCCCTACCTCAAAACCCCGTTTATTTGCATGAACAGAACCGAACGAGCTATAAGAAGTAATCATGCCTCTTTTACGATTTTTTCTGTTAACGCTTTTGAAAGGAGAAAGAAAATAAAAGTTTTTTTTATGATCTATGCATTTTTCTGTTGCTAAAACTTTTTTCATCAACAGGTCAAGGTTCTGGTTTGCAGAAGTTGCTCAAAGGTAAGATAATAATGTGGATATGATTGAATTTAGATATTGTTTTTTTCACTATGCATTTTCATTTTATGTTTTCATTGTATGTTTGTGGTGTAGTTGTATTTTTGTTCGTCGGTCTTTTGTTTGTGGCCTCGTTTTACATTTTTTGTCTGCCTGTGAGGCTTAGTTACCATCTTAAAGGGGAAGTAAACTTCGAATAGTATATATATATATATATGTATATTTCCAGTACGATTCTGGATGCAGGAAGAAGATATGCGTGAGCTAGTCAAGTAAATATCCCACCCAATGCTTCCTTCGTTTTTTACTCGTTTTCTTGTACAGTACATCCTCAATTATCCGAAACTCGATTATCCGAACCTCGATTATCCGAACCTCGATTATCCGAAGGCCAAAAGTTTTCATTAAAATTTTTTTTAGCAAACTAGTTCTTGAGAAACAAATCGAAATATCAGTTGTCTACTCAAACTGCTGCCCAATATAAAAGTCATATCCAATGGAAGCACAAAAATAACACATTTATTTATCAAGGAGCTGCGACAACACGTTATTACAAATCGTTGTTGAAATTTACAAAAAACTGTTGCCATAATTTTCTTGTTGGTCTTTCCGTTTGCCAAGCTTTTCAATTTGCATTCAGTTTGAGCATCCTGTGACTGTTCAGGACGATGATAATAACCTTTATAGCAAGTCTAGTAGGTAAAATGTTCTTCCTCGATTATCCGAATTTTTTGCGTATCCGAACGGCCCAACAAAAATTTCAGTTCAACCTGTTCGGATAACCGAGGATGTACTGTACTTGATATGATTGTTTCTTGCAGGTGTTATGTACGTGAAAGATGACCAAGTATTGGCAGTGGGGATACCCTTTGTTGAACGAGAAGTAATTCATGGCCATAGAATTCCTGTTGGACATGTTTGTGTTCAGGTGTTAGCTGCCAATGCTGGCGCACGTGCTCCTGTCAGATTCAGAAATGACGTGGAAGATGATTTAATTCTGTCCATGGGCCGTTTTTATGTCTTACCTAGGAAAGATCTTATGCCGTGCTAGTTGTTAAATCTGTTTTGCTTTTCTTTTAAGGTCTTTTCTTTAGAATATTTGCTGTGGCTTATTGGCTCATTAACAGAAACGACCCCTAGCTTGATTAGGTCTAACTTTTTCTTTCAACTTAACATCATATACCTTATTACAAGAAATTAGGGGTGCGATAAAATTAAGGAGTTAGAAATTAAGGAAATTAAATTAAGGAATTTTTTTAAAGAAATTAAGTTTCCATGACATTAATCAAGGAAATTTTTTCCCCCAAATGCATTTTCAGCTACATTAATTAAGGAATTTTTTCACTTATAATTTGGTTTTGAAGATTGGTGATAAAGAGGCTTTCTTTAGGAAATATTACATTCGAAATGAAATCAGCCTCAAAGCCTATCACGCGTCCTGCACGATATATTCTTTATAAGGCAAACTAATTGACACAGATAAGGAACAAAAATATATTTGCAGAAGTCTACTTTTTCATTTTATAGTCTACTTTTTTATTAAAAAGCGTTTTTTTGTCTTCACTCTTTTTCCTATATGCTGTGTATAAATATACAAAAATTAAAGAATCGTAAATTAAGGGGAAACAGAAATTAAGGAATGAGAAATTAAGGATATACAAAAATTAAGGTTGGTTCTTTTTAAGGAATTCTAATAAGAGCATTCCTTAATTAATTATTTAATGTAATAAGGTATTGATTTTTGGATCAGGCCACGATGATAACAGAGTCATTGAGAAAAAGAGGTGCTATCCTGTCTATACTTCTTTAATTTTCAGATGCCCAACATTTAAACATTCATCCAAGGCGACGATTTCAGCAATAGCTAATTTTTACAGTGTTATTGTCACCTTAATTAAGACCAGGATTAATTCTGAATAATGCTATCTTGACGCATCATAGTCGATAGAAAAACTAGTTTTTTTTTTCAATATATAAAAGACGTATGATGCGATTTGATTTGATTTTTGATTCCTTGTGAGAACGTTGATGAACGCCTTTTCCCTCTCTATTTGGATGCAATTTGTGCGTCGTCTTCAGTTTTAATTTCTGTGAGTCGACTGTCAACGCAAGAGATTTCTTCTTGCTGACACAGTTAGCCAAACGCATCATTGGATTTCGGCACCTAAGATTCTACCTCTGGTAGGCTGATCGACCGCTTCTCACACCAAATTAGACTAGTTTTGGTATTACGCTTTTGCATCTCCTACATTCTGAGCTTCAGCATCGTTCCCTCTCTGCAGTAGAGTAAACGAGCGGTAATTGAATACTTGGAACACAACAGGAGGTTGTCATGCCAAGGGTAAGGATCTCAGATGCCCAAATCTGTGGTGCATGTCATACATAATAACTTGTTCTTGTTGCAATCATGTCGGCCAGTTAATATTATTTCATAACCAAAACATGTTATCAAATTTCCTACTGTTCAAAAGTCTCTTTCATATCATCATGTTGTTTATTTGTTCATATATCGTTGTTAATTCTTATTGCTACACTTGTTCTGTTTCAATAAATATCTCAACCTGTTGTGATTATCTGTGTCCATTTCTTCATAAGTGTCCTTGGTTATTTCGCTAAGGTCCCTGGTGTTCCCTGGATTTCCCAATTTTAGCCCAAATGACATCACTATATCATACTTTCTATTAAGTCATAGCTGTATCGAGAGCTATTTCCCAAAATTGCATGCGTGCGCTATTACCCTAAGGTCCCTGGTGTTCCCTGGATTCGCCAATTTTAGCCCAAATGACATCACTATATCCAACTTTTTACAAAGTCATATATGTATCAAGAGCTATTTCCCAAAATTGCATGCGTGCACTATTACCCTAAGGTCTCTGATGTTCCCTGGATTTCCCAATTTTAGCCCAAATGACATCACTATATCCAACTTTTTACAAAGTCATAGCTGTATCGAGAGCTATTTCCAAAAATTTGATGCGTTATTACCCGAAGGTCCCTTGTGTTCCCTGGATTCACCAATTTTAGCCCAAATGACATCATTATATCCAACTTCTTACAAAGTCATAGCTGTATCGAGAGCTATTTCCAAAAATTTCATGCGTTATTACCCGAAGGTCCCTGGTGTTCCCTGGATTCTCCAATTTTAGCCCAAATGACATCACTATATCCAACTTTTTACAAAGTCATAGCTGTATCGAAAGCTATTTCCAAAAATTGCATGCGTTTCTACCCTAAGGTCCCTGGTGTTCTCTGGATTCACCAATTTTAGCCCAAATGACATCATTATATCAAACTTTTTACAAAGGCATAGCTGTATTGAGAGCTATTTCCAAAAATTGCATGCGTTATTACCCGAAGGTCCCTGGTGCTCCCTGGATTCTCCAATTCTAGCCCAAATGACATCACTATATCCAACCTTTTACAAAGTCATAGCTGTATCGAGAGGTATTACCAAAAATTGCATGCGTTATTACCCTAAGGTCCCTGGTGTTCCCTGGATTGTGCAATTCTAGCCCAAATGACATCACTAGATCTAACTTTTTACAAAGTCATAGCTGTATCGAGAGCTATTTCTAAAAATTGCATGCGTTATTACCCGAAGGTCCCTTGTGTTCCCTGGATTCTCCAATTTTAGCCCAAATGACATCACTATATCCAACTTTTCACAAAGTCATAGCTGTATCGAGAGCTATTTCTAAAAATTTCATGCGTTATTACCGGAAGGTCCCTGGTGTTCCCTGGATTCTGCAATTTTAGCCCAAATGACATCACTAGATCCAACTTTTTACAAAGTCATAGCTGTATCGAGAGCTGTTTCCCAAAATTGCATGCGTTATTACCCTAAGGTCCCTGGTGTTCCCTGGATTCTCCAATTGTAGCCCAAATGACATCACTATGTCCAACTTTTTATAAAGTGAAGTTGTATCTTAATACCAGAGAAGTCAACAACAAACCGATACTTTTTTCACCTTTGTTTTTTTTGTCAATAATATAAACTATTATCAAAAACACAAAGAAAACTGAAAATGGTTTTCCACTAAACTACAGTATCAATATCGAATTAACAAGAAAATCTCGAAAATACATAACTGTGTCCTTCCTCATGTATTTCCTTTCTACAGAGCAAAAACAAGTTACAGCATTTCTACACGACTAACTTTTACATTCGTTCTTTCTGGTTTGAGGCAATTAATAATTTTGGTGTATGTTTTTCATATGTTGATACAGATTAAAGTTATACTTGTCAAACAATATCTAACGAAATATTTAGTGTGCTCAAGGAAACGATAGAATTTGAGGCAGTTTTCAATTGCATTCTCTGTGATCAATTTCCATAACCAGTCAGTCCTTTATCTGATTTGTCAGACCTTCATATGAAAGGAGTATAGTTTTGTTTTCCTCCTGTCCATGGCATTACATTATCTATGAAAACTGAGTATCCCCAATTCCAGAGGTAGGTTTCACAGGTAAATTTGCATTCGCTTTCTCTAAGCAACTTATTTTTAAGGCTGAAAACTGATTCACGCTCATCGCAAAAATCGCAGGGATGATAAAAATCGGAGAGGTTTTTAATTCATGACAGTCGGCGCTGTTTACGATTATGTATGATAGACAGGGAATTTACCATAACATTCTAGCAAATTAGGTAACCGAAAATCTGAAGACAGTTTTGGAATCCTTGAGGGAAGGTGGTCATTTTAAGCCCTGGGGACATTCTGGGAAATGAGCCATTGTGACGTAATTGATGACGTCATGTGACCACGGTCACAAAAAATCAAACCTCCGAATATTCGGTCGCTGATCACATCATTGGAAAGAGCATCAAAAACTGAGCAAATACTTATATTACACTGATGTTATTTGACTTACCCTTCAAAAGATATAACGTATTGAAAAATTCCAAATGGCGGATAGCAATTGAGTGTATCAGTCTGTTTTTTTCGATTCTTTTATCGGAATTTAATGAGGGAACGGTTCTTCTTAATTGTTACTGTATAGAAATGATCGAAAAATTCAATACGACCCACTTAGTTGAAATTTAAGCTAAGCTGAATAGATTTATTGAATTTATGATTAAATTCCAATGTCCGTCTATGGCAGCCAGTTGGCAGACGAATCGTCACTTGAAGAGAAATCATACATTTCCTACGCATTTTCCCATTCACCTTCTCCAAATCCTCACCTCTGTCCTTCGTCTCCACCTTGGGTAATGCATGTGCAGTAGGTGTGTAGTGAAGGTGTGTAGTACGGTAGAGGATATTCAGTGCAACAGAGGGATATCATCAGTACGGTGGAGATATCTTATGCACATATACGATGGGAGATATTTTCAGTACTGTTGAGTGTATTCAGTACAATAGAAGGATATCATCAGTGCGATAGAGGGATATCATTAGTACGATGAAGGGATATTATAAATATTATTGAGAAATACTGTTGGTAATTGAAGGATGTTCAGTGCTAATTGGGGTTATCATCACTTCATAAGAGGGATACCTTTAGGACAGTGGAGAGTATTCAGTACAGTGGAATATCTTCCATCAACTCTACTGTAGATATCCCTTCGCCCTACTCATCATATGCCTCTACGTACTGATGGTATTCCTCCGCCGTATTGATGATTTCATTCCACTGTGCTGAATACTTTCAACTGTGCTGAAGATATATCTTTGTCATACTCAAGATATCCTTCCATCGTACTCGGACGATATCCCTCCAATGTGCTGAATACCCGCCACAGTACTGAACATATCCACTCATCGTACTGATAATACATCTCTACGAAACTGATTGTATCCTTCTGCGTTACTAAATATAGTCACAGCACCACCTCCATTGTATTCAGTACAGTCGAATATCCTCCGTCAACTGAACCGAAGATATTCCTTTGTAATACTCAATATATCCTTCCACCGTACTGACGATATCCCTTGAATGTGCTGAATACCCTCAATAGTACTGAAGATATCCACACATCGCACTGATAATATGCCTCTATGATACTGATTGTATCCTTTTTGCCTTACTGAATATAGTCTACCTTACTGCACAACCTCCATTGCACTGCACATACATTACCTCAGAGAATTTCTTCATCTGCATTTATTTGCTTGAGTGAACCAGAAAGGCACAAAAAGCTCGGCTTTTTCATTATATGTCCATCTATCCATTTGAATCGAAACATCTGTAATCACTTCTTCAGTGCGGTGAAACTAATGTAATAGCTGATAATTTACTCTTTTGATGGCTCCCTCTGCTGAATCTAAATCTTTAGGAATGACACAAGACGATTTCACTTTCAGTCCCTTTCAGATTAACAATCTGGTCGTTACATGCGATTAGTTGTCTTTCCATTGTAGAAAAAGGTTCTATTAACGAAATCTTGCTTTCTGTAGTTCTGTCTCGATGGTTTAAAAGTATGACAATAGTTCATTAATCAAACCGGTTTCTACAATGGAAACACAACTGAAACGTATGTAACGACCATATTGCGAATCTAAGAAGAACTGAAAGTGGAATCGTCTAGCGTCATTTCTAAAGAATTAGATTCAGCATAGGGAGCTATCAGAAAAAGGAAATAGTCAGCTATTTCACTGAAATATCTTCAGTACAGACTGATACACTCAATTGCTATCCGCCATTTGGAATTTTTCAATACGTTATATCTTTTGAAGGGTAAGTCAAATAACATCAGTGTAATATAAGTATTTGCTCAGTTTTTGATGCTCTTTCGAATGATGTGATCAGCGACCGAATATTCGGAGGTTTGATTTTTTGTGACCCTGGTGACATGACGTCATCAATTACGTCACAATGGCTCATTTCTCAGAATGTCCCCAGGGCTTAAAATGACCGCCTTCCCTCAAGGATTCCAAAACTGTCTTCAGATTTTCAGTTACCCAATTTGCTAGAATGTTATGGTAAATTCCCTGTCTATGATATTATGATGTATGTTTTTAACACCCTATGCAAGTTAATTATCCTTGCGATTCTAGCCACTGTTTTTTGCATTGGAACACCCATTTAAACGCTGTGCCTTAGTCATATGCCCTAATTAATGCTTAACATTAACACTTATTTAGTATCAATATTTGCTTCAGTGATTCACTTCAATTTTCAAAAGCTGATTAAAATCTGTTGCTTGTACACAAAATGGATTGGAAGTAGATTTGTTTGATAGCTTTTAAGTTTAACTTGGGAGTCGTGCTACAGTCACACTATTGCCGAACATTTTTACATTAAATTTTACTCAACTGTGAAGAGGGAAATGTGCCCTATCGTTGATTCATTAGGAAAAATGCGTTCTATGAGCATGTCTATAGCAGTGCTGTTCTCTACCCAGGCAATCAAGGCCCCATTTGGAAAATGGCAATGCGTGTCAACATACGTTATGGTGTCATCTTTGCCAAAAACAAACAAAGTGCTTACTCCATTAGCCACTAATACAACTAAAACGCTTCTCCGAATGTACTTAGCTCCAATCATCTGCAGGTGGCTACTCAATGTCCCTTCTAAAGATTCCTTACTTAGGAAGACATTGTGCTCCTCAACTAACTCCATGTCTGAAGGTTCGTCCAGCATCCTAAAGGCTTCAGCAACTGTGAGGTACCTAGATGGCAACTCGGATCTACATACATCATATAACATGTTGCCATGAAATATGCTCCCGCAAACGGCTGGTGCATATAACAAGTGCCTTGAGTCCTATTCATGTGCTCCTTGGACTTTGCTTAAAATTGTGTATCCAAGAATGAGGCAAATTGGAGAGCATGCATTATTTCCGTTTCTCCCGGAAAGCTGACTTTGGCAGAGCTCTAGTGGATACTGGTACATTTGTCTCTGGCTGGTCTGAAATATCTATGCTTGACACAAGCACTAATCCATCTTCCAATACTGAAACCATACCTGTACGGAGATCGCCAAATTCATCATCACTAACGATGGCAAGATTGTCGTATTCTTCAAGTGCGTCTTGTTCTTCACCATTCACCTCATCCTCCGAATCTGTCAGTACAGGGTCTTGAAATGGCAAGTCAACTTGTAGGCTATCACCCAGTGCTCTTTTAAACATTACCAATCCGCATTCCATTTGCCTAATACAGTGCTGTAACCCTTGCGTTTTGCAGGCAATCTTCCCATCAATCGCGCATCTTTCCTGCGGGACGAAGGGACGAAGTTTCATACCGTTTCTGATAAGAGAGAGGGAGATCATTTTTAAATATCATCTGCATTAAATCGCTTTATCTAATGGAAAATCAAACGAGACAGTCTTGCACTATACATTTTTAATTTTTACAGTAAAAGGTAATTAACCAAGTCTTTACACATAATAAAGAACAAAATAGCAAAATGTATGACATAGATAAAGAAAAAGCGTGAATGTCTCTGTACAGTAAGGGTACTTGCAGACAATTTCGACAAACTGCATCTGCCAGGATTCGAACCTGGGTTTTACTTGCTGCATTAAACAAGTTAGTGCTACCATTACACCACAGATGTCTCTCAGTTTGTCTGAAAATCGATGCTTTCGTGATGTTTTGTTGGTAAAGAAATATCGGTGTGAAGTACTCTGTTATTATTTTTAAAAGTATTGTTAGATTGATCAGAAGTAATGACTGTTTTATACTCATCTTAAATTAACTAGATAGATTAACCACATTAGAAATAAGAACGTTCCCTTACCATTACAGCGTTGTTGACTGTGTTTTCATCAGGGTTTTGGGCACAGGTTTTTTCCCCTAAATGTCTGAAAATATTTAAAAACCTGCACAAAAACTTCCTTTTAATGCATATCTGCATGTGCAAGGCCTAATTTTTGTAATGTTATAGACTGCCTGCGCAGCGACACTTTGATTGACATTATGTAAATAGTTCTTTTGTTATGTTAATTGTAGAATTTAAGAGAGATTGTGTTGAGTTGGAGTATTTTGGAAGCACGTTGTGTGTAAAATATGAAGGCCAAAACATGAGTCTATTTATTACAATTCTTTCCTAACATTGAGGAAATATTATAGTGGCGACGAGGATGGCTCAGTCCGTTTCGATAAGGCCTGTTCCAGAATTTAACCCCGATGTTGAAGTAGGGGCAGGCCTGGCCTTGCGATGGAAAGACTGGCTCACGGATTTCGAAATGTTTATAACTGCAAGTGGGATCACCGATCATAAAAGACAACGTGCATTATTACTGTATCAAGCGGGCCCACGAGTTAGGGAAATTTTTAAACAACTCGCCGATACTGGTGGAGATGGAGACTATAAACTTTGTAAACAAAAGCTGCTCGAATACTTCGAACCTCAACAAAATCGACGTTATGAAGTGTATCGGTTTCGCCAGGCCACACAAGACACTCACGAAACTCTGGATCAGTTTCACACCAGGCTTCGGACTATTGCACAAAACTGTGAATTTCATGACCCTGAATTCGAACTAGAGGAGCAAATTATTATTGGGGGTACGTCTTCCTAAATCCGTCGAAGGGCACTCCGAGACCCTAATTTTGATCTCAAAGCGTTGCTCGTTGAGGGGAGACGGGATGAACAAAGTGCGTTTCAAGCTAAAGAAATTGAAAACAAAGAGAAAATTGTTGCTGAAACAAACAAAATTGAAGTCCAGAAAAAAGCAAAATGTTTTTCCTGTGGAAAAGCCTATCCACACGAGGGTTCATGCCCTGCAAAAGGAAAACAGTGCCGCAATTGTGGAAAACAAAACCACTTTGCCAAAGTCTGTAAAAGCAAGAAATCGAATTTTAAACCACAAAATCGCCGAAAGAACGCTGTAAATCCTGTTAAAATAGATAACAATTCAGTTTCCTCAGATTCAGACGATGGATATATTTATGCGTTACAAGACAAGAAATTTGACACTCCTGCAGTCTCTTTTACGGTTTGTGGTCAAAGATTCAAAGCCACTGTTGACACAGGAGCCACGATAAACGTTTTAGATCAAAATACATTAGCCAAGATGAAAGACGTCAAATTACAAAAGACAAATACAAAAGCTTTTGCGTATAACTCTGAAAAACCAGTGGAATTCCTCGGGAAATTTGAAACTCTCGTGGAAACAAAACACAGAATTGCACCAGCAGTATTTTATGTGGTAAAGGGGTCAAACAGTGGATATTTACTGTCGTTTTCTACAGCAAAAGATCTTAATCTTGTGAGCATAAATTTACACACTTTAAACAGTACAGATACAGCTTTATCTCAGCTTTTAAGCAAACATAACTCGGTTTTTAAGGGAATGGGCAAGTTGAAAAATGAAACAGTAACATTCAGCATCGACCAAAGCAAAGCCCCTAAGGCGCAACCACAACGCCGCATTCCTTACCACGTTAGAAAAGGGTTGAAGAAGCTTTAAAAAAACTTGAGGAGGAGGACATAATAGAAAAAGTACCAGAAACTGAAGGTACACCATGGGTATCACCAATCGTCGTGGTTCCGAAAAAATTCTTCACTAAATTGGATCTGTCGCAAGCATATCATCAGATCGAGCTGGATGAACATAGCAGATCAATCACAACATTCTCCACACATGTTGGTCTATACCGGTATAAGAGACTGAACTATGGAACAAACGCGTCCGCAGAGATTTTCCCGTATATTCTACAAACACAGTTACAAGGCTTAAAGGGAGTAAAGAATATAGCCGACGACATCATTGTCTATGCCGCTACACGTAAAGAACACGATGAAAATTTAGATAAGTGTCTAACACGCCTTCGGGCTAGAGGACTTACATTAAACAAGAAGAAATGCCAATTTCTGAATACTACTCTAGAATTTTTCGGACAAATTTTCTCGGAGGAAGGTATTCGACCTGACCCCAAGCGTGTCACTGATTTACTGAATGCACCCATCCCGAAGAACGTTCACGATGTACAAAGCCTTTTAGGGATGGCGAACTATAGCAGCAAATACATCGAAAATTATGCGACTAAGACTGCACCTTTGCGAGAGCTCACAAAAAAGAACGTTCATTTCGAATGGAAGGAAGTACACCAGAACGCATTCAACCAATTGACCAAAGCGTTGTCATCAGCCCCATGTCTAGCCTATTTTGACACTACTCATGATACATATGTATTAGTGGACGCGAGTCCAGTCGGCCTTTGCGCCATTTTGTCACAAAAGTCATCAGAATCTTCTACCCTGAAAGTCATTGCGTATGCCAGTCGAGCTTTGACTGAAGTAGAACAGCGTTACTCACAAACTGAGAAGGAAGCGTTAGTTATTGTATGGAGCGTTGAACACTTCCACTTATATTTATATGGACAGAAATTTACTCTCGTTACCGACCATAAGCCTCTTGAGGTCATCTACGGTAGTCGCAATTCCAAGCCGTCTGCCAGAATTGAACGTTGGGTTTTACGACTCCAACCTTACTTATTCGATGTTATATACAAACCTGGCATAGATAATCCTGCGGACTACCTTTCCAGGCATCCGGTATCGCCTAGCATTACAATGCAGCAAGATATGACTGAACAATATATCAATTTTCTGGTTCAGCATAGCGTGCCTAAAGCAATGTCTCTACAAGAAATTGCTGATGCCACGACAAACGATCGAGAGTTACAAGCCCTGAGAGCAGCAATTCGTTTAAATAAATGGGACGCTGACACCGTCAAACCGTACCAGCCGTATAGAGATGAACTAACGATCGGGTTTAAAAATGTTCTTCTTCGCGGTACAAGAATCGTCATTCCGAAATTGTTACAGAAACGTGCAGTGGAACTCGCACACGAAAGTCACCAAGGTTTGGCTAAAACCAAAGCATTTCTACGAGAAAAGATTTGGTTCATCGGAATCGATAAGCTCGTTCAGCAACTTCTCGATGCTTGTCTTGCATGTAAAGCTATAGGGAGGCCAAATCCTCCACCACCGTTGCAACCATCTGAGATGCCTAACGCACCGTGGCATACTCTACACATTGACTTTTGTGGACCATTGCCTTCGAATGAATATTTGCTCGTCTTAATTGACAGATACTCTCGTTTTCCGGAGGTTGAAATTGTGAACTCTACAAAAGCAAGCTGTGTTATTCCGAAATTGGACAAAATTTTCGCTGTACACGGTCTTCCGTGTAAGATTGTCTCTGATAATGGCCCACCATTTCATGGTGCGGAATTCCAGAAGTACCTACAAGCTTGTCAAAATGAAATAAAAAATCAAGAGTATAACAAGGCATATGCCGACAAACGCAGACACGCAAGAGATACAAACATTAAAATCGGAGATACAGTGCTAGTGAAACAACAACAACGTAACAAGATGATGTCTCGTTTCAATAAAACGCCGTACACAGTAGTGAACATACGAGGTACACAAATAACTGCAGAAAATGACGAACATAGAACAACAAGAAATGTGTCTCATTTCAAGAAATTTTCTCCAAAGCGAGATGTTGAGGATCACAGCGATAATGAATGCGAACAATCCGATAAGAAGAATGTTCAAGACGTAGCGAATCCGAGTCCACCTGGAAATTGGCGATCGACAAGAACAAGAAGACAACCTGAACGTTTCGGAACTCCAGTTCCATCAAATCTCATCACTTGAACTCAAAAGGGGGAGTGATGTAATGTTATAGACTGCCTGCGCAGCGACACTTTGATTGACATTATGTAAATAGTTCTTTTGTTATGTTAATTGTAGAATTTAAGAGAGATTGTGGTGAGTTGGAGTTTTTTGGAAGCACGTTGTGTGTAAAATATGAAGGCCAAAACACGAGTCTATTTATTACAATTCTTTCCTAACATTGAGGAAATATTATAATTTTCAGACCTGTCAAGTTTCAATAATAAGAATAAGTGAGAAATGGGAAAATTTCAAAAAAATTTCCGAGCAGAGAAAGGAACATTTTTCTTGGCCATCTAGGGGGGTTTGGGGGCATGCTCCCCAGAAAATTTTGGAAAACAGGCATTTAGGATTGACTGAATTTTCTTTTGATGCATGTGAGAGTGAGAACGAATCAAATTGGATGTGTCTCACGCACAATGCATGAGACTTTGAAGGTCTGAATTTTTGTCATGCACTTGAAGCTGCATGCATGCAGTTGCCATACTCTGCGGAGGAGCTCTGTTGCGGCCTGGTCTACAGCCCATGCTAGGCTTGCTACGGCTATGGTGGTGGCGTACCCACCATACCAACACCTTACATTCCTATCAATGTTGTTGTTTTTTTTAATAAAATTCATTTTGCTTTCTTTTTTTTATGGGGGACTCTCTCTCGATTAGTTTATCTATTTAGAGAGTTCCTCCTTAGTCAATTAATGTATTTCAAATTTAATCTGTAATTAACTGTATGTAATTGTAATGTAGTTTATTAGATTTTATTTAAGGTTAATTGATAGCCTAAATGAATGAAAACTGAAACTGAAAACTGAAACTATCAAGGCCTATTAATTATTAAATTTATCTTATCAATCTTGGGCTATCCTGCCTAGTAGAAGCTAAGCTAAGCCGACCTTGTGGGGAGAGGGGCCAACAACAAATATAGGCCTATCGTACCCTGCAATCTGCAGTATATTTATCTAAAAGTAAAAAAAAAAAAGCATTCTAACCTTCATCAAATGATTTAAAACTTTCCCCTTGATCCATATTGCAACATCATTTCGAAGTTAACTGGTGATAGTACGGTGGCAGAAAATCAGAAATATCTGACGATGACTGCGATGACTCGGATGAAATGGGAGAATGTCCGCCATTACTCTCTGCAACAAGTAGGAACGTAGGAATAGAACAAATGCGCAGTAGATTGATAAATGTAGCATCCTCAATCGCCTACTATGCATCGGATATTTTTATGCCATATGTATAAAAGAGGAAGGGATTACCTTTTATATATATTATATAAAAGTCATAGTGAGGATATGTTGAGCACAAAGACCTCTCAAAATGGATGCTTCCAAATCTCTTTGGCAACAGCTTTGTCACCAATAAAGCTCTCCCGCTAGGATACAATGATCAAATCACCAAGCCTTCCACTCAAAAGTAAGTAATAATATCTACCTCATATACCTTATCCATATACCCTCTCTGAAAGCACAAAGAGCACAAAGCTTAACAAATATAATTTCAAATAATAAATGTCTTTTTCATGGAAAAATGTAAATGAAAATTTGTTTATTTATCAAATTACAAAAGTTTTTGCTAATGAAATTAAAATTTATAAAAACTGATGCCAAAATGCATCCGAAGCAACCTTTGCAACAGGAATGCAAAATGCTCTTTTAAATTTGGAAACGTTTTGTTTACATGCATAACTATTAACCAAAAAAATCGGAACCATAATGAAACGAACACATAGATACTACTTAAGCTTTTCGTCTGACACTCAACAGAGTAATACGTCAGAAAGAGAACGAAATAGAAACCTAACTGATTTATATACCCAGATGTGGATCGAAATAGGCCAATCAGAAAAGAGGTGAATGATTGGTATGGTGTGGGAAAACCAATCAACACCCACGATACAGTGAGCTGACCAATAAGATTATTTCAAGAGTCCTAAGGCGAAAACGAACTCCTTCTGTCTACACAATAGGGGATCCCTGGTTTTTATGTAGACAGAATTACTCTGTTACAATATTACTCTGTTGAGTGTCAGACGAAAAGCTTAAGTAGTATCTATGTGTTCGTTTCATTATGGTTCCGATTTTTTTGGCTGTACTGAAGTTCTGTACTATCCAAAGACTGTTCTATAACTATTAACATACAAAACCATGGGTTTATTCATCCTCTCATCCTTCCCAGCCTACTCTTTACTTTTAAATCTTATACCATCCCATCTCCTCATCAGGAAGGTTGACAAACCTCATTGTACCTTACAAAGTACTATCTGGAAATTATTTTGTTGTGGGCATTCATTTCATACACAATGCAACTTACCGTCAGTAAGTGAATGTGCCATCTGCAAAAGCAATGTCAAAGACCAGATAACCACACTTTGTACAAAGGCGAATTCGTCAGTGCAGAACGCAGATATAGCTGCGACAGCTACCCCAAGAGACACATCTTCACCTGATCCTCCAGATGATGGGACCAAGAGCAGTGACAATGATGACTGTAGAATCGATCAAGAAACCGCGATCCACCCAGAAAATAAGTCCCAAACGGTACAGGAACTTATAGTATAAAACGTCAAGAAAGAACTGGTGAATCTCTCTCCCCACATTACGAGTTGTTTTTCATGAATATATGGTGGCGAGGGATAGATGAAAAGGAAAGTCTTTCTGTTGGCCTTGGCCTACATTATATAACCGATATAACTATTGAAATTGAGTTGCCTGAGGAATAGGAAGGGATAGAAATAAGCAATTTCAGATACACGGAAATCTTAGATGTGCGATAAAATACTTTCTACAATTGTAAGCCAGAGACTGTTGAATCAATGAGAATAAATGCAAAAAAGCTGCTAGTTTTAAGTATTTTGTCATTGCACTTTTTGGCCTACATTGTTCAGTTCTACTCTTTCATCAGCTACGTCACTTATGGATCAAATGAGAAGCGAGCGCGCAAACGGAGCAAACCATTGCCAGTTTGGCATTAAGCTAACCACATGTGAGGAATTTTTCTCGCGAATTTTCTAGCTTTCAGTGAAACTTACTAAAAGAACTCAAGAGAAGGAAAAACCGGTAAGAGTTTTACTTTCGATGAGATCTCTTTCACTGTTTTGTATCAAGCTGCACACGTAAGTCAATCTATATTTCATTTTATCTCTAATCTATTCAGATTTGTGCAATTTTTTAGATCATGGATGGTTAACGGAATATGTGGAATCAGAAGGAAGTCAGGATACTGATCAGGCTGTTGATCTTAAGAAAATCCTTTCGGCCATAAATGAAAATATTGCCTCCATGAAATCGTTTTTGAAAGGTTTAAGGACCCTCCTTTGCCTATTAAGCCCTCAGGGCACTCTTTGTCCACAGGACAAAATCAGCTAGAAAACTCTACTGATAGCTTGCCCACCGGGCATATTAACCCCACTGGGAATATTCAACCCCCAGGGTCAGAAGCTTCAGTGCCCTGCCATTTCTAGCCATACGATTTCAAAAGCACCATGTTCAAGCATTGATGATGACAGTGTCAGTGTTCATGCGGATGCGGAGGATGATTTCCCTAATGATGAGGATCAGTATGAACCGGGTGAATATTCCTCCAACAACTGAGCAATGAGCTAGAGTCAAATTAAAAAACTAGCTATGCTGTAAACAAACAACTAGCGGATATTGTGAGCAAAAGATGGGGCAAGCAACTTCCACAGGGAAAAATCAAAGTCCTCTGTGAAAAATACATTAGCCCAGATAATTGTATGGAAATGCACCCGCAAATAAAAGTAAATAAGGAAGTTTGGGCGTTTTTACTCGCTGTTAAAAAGTCTACAGACGCGAGAATCTCTAATATCCAACAAACAATTCAACGCGTAGGCTGTATTGCGGTTAATGCAGTAAATTACTTTCTACAGGCTTACCAAAATGACAATCCTGCTAATCCATCAGATATTCTAGCTAACCTTGTTGATGGTATCGCATTACTTGGTCACGCAACTGCTGATCTCTCGACATTGCGTGGAGAACTGCAGTAAAACCAGAATATAAGACGCTATCATCGGGTGATATTGCACACAGTGCACTTCTCTTTGGGTAGGATTTTAATAAAAACCTTAAAGAAGCAGAAGAAACAGCTAAGGCTTCTAAAGCCTTTCATAGTTGGCGACCAAATAAAAACTGCAACAGAGCAAGGTTCAACTTTGCTCCTCCTCCTTACCAAAGCTTTCAAAATGCCAGTAGAAACTCTTTTTTATCCCGAGGCCTCTCAAATGCAGCAAAATGTGAAATAAAATGGTGGATTAATAATGCTGCTCTACTTTCTAAACAAATTACGCGAGAAAAGCAAAGTATTTTATAACAATGGATACCTCATTAAATGGCTTGGGAGCTATATCAAATGGTGATAGAAATGGTGGTCTTTCGACCATCACAGAAAAGTCTCGCCATATTGATTATCTTGAGATGTTGGCTATTTTATCTTGCCTGCAAATATTTGACAGTTGTGGTTAGCGCGCTCGCCTGTGTCCGATCAAACCCGGGTTCGAGACCCGTTGGAGGCATATGTCAATTGCAGTAGCCTACTCTGGTACAATTTAATTGCCCGCGTTAGACCATGCCTTATGAATTAATGTAGATTCAGTAATAATATGCCTCTTGGTGAACATCCAATGCTAAAGCGATTCTTGAAAGGCATTTTTCAACTTAGACCTACCTTACCTAAATACTCCTATATTTGGGATGTTGGCACTTTATCAAATCATTTAAGACAAATGTCTCCTTTCGCTGAGCTTTCTTTGAAAGAGTTAGGGCCTGTTTACATGAAGGGAGGGTCACCCTACCAGAAGGGCTAAAACATAGCCCTCCTTTAAATGCTAACCTGACAACTAGGATCACCCTGGGCGTAGGACCAAGTTATGTGGTTTGTGCAGCCTCTTTCTGATGGAGTGAAAAAGCGCGCTGTCATTCGTAAACTACAAAATAGGGGACAAACGTCTTTTGGCGCTACAATCAATTCTGATTCCGTTATCGTCCTTGGCTGCCATTTTTCAATGCTATGGCCTCTTATTATCGTTGCTAATAGCTCAACGACATCGACAACATCGTCTCACGATTCAAACTGCTAGCCAGTACTCTGTGGCTTTAGGAAGACGGCGCTTTTTGCAACAAAGAAACGTTTGTCGTTGAGAACGAGTTTGGAGGAAGCCTGGAAGAACGGAACAGTGGTGGAAGAATCTCTTAGATGGCATACTTCCAGATACGGAATGGAGGAAAAATCTTAGGATAGATCGTGGGTTATTTATGAAAATAGCAAGTGATTTGAAACCATATCTTCAAAAAATGAAACCATAACTTCAAAAAATGCAAAACGAGAGTTGCAGTGAGAACAGATCATCCAATTCAGGAAGGTTAGCTTCAATCTTCAAACAATGTTCACATTGAAATGTCTGCATACTATGCTGAGTCAACTCTCAACTTCTGGTACAAACGAATCGCAAACGGCCTATTGTGCACTTGAAATCAAGAAGGGAGGATAGAGTAGAATGGTTTAGGCCAATGCCAGGGGCCAAGCGTGACAGGCCATGGAGCAGCAAGCAGCAAACACCATCAGAAGGAAAGAGAAACTAAGGATTTTATTACAGACGCAAGACAATGACAATCAGAGATGTGCTATGATTAGTTCTTGTAAAGTGTATTTCACTGAAAAATGTAGTCTACAATAAAGATTTTGCTTAGACTTTAAACAAGCAATATCATTTTCCACATGAACTGGCAGGACATACAGCAGGCAGAGAGCTAGGGGGTTCAGCCTCCATCTATTTCCATAATAAAAGTTTTATTTTGAATTGATAGTTTAGTAGCTTATTCAAGGACATAGGGGCCACCCCAAGATTTTGCGAAAAAAGATTTTATGTTGTTAATTTACTTACAGAAATGGCCCCTGGTGCTATATGAATAAAGTACCTTAGAAGTGTTGTACCCCCCCCCCCTTAAAAAATTTGAGATGCTTTCTAATTTCTCTGAGCTTACTAATTTATTTCAATTGAAAGTCTATGCCTTGCCTATCTTAGACTTGGATGGACGCATCTTGCAGGAAACATCTGTCTGTAGAAGATTTATGTGATAATATTTTTGCCACCCTGCTTGAAGGGTTGTCAGTGGAGTGACCAGATTCCAGCCCTATTATTAGGATGGGTAAGAGAGACAACATGCTTTTATATTCTCATCACTTCTATTTTTATTTTGAAATATACAACTCTTATAATTCTCCTTTTTAGGTTTTCATACAGTCAATACAAGATAATGATGCCAGAGAAAGTAGTTTTGATTTCATGATGTACTTCAAAAAAATATGAACTAGAGTTGGTAGAGTCCTGGATGATTTTAGCCACTGGATTCATGTTTTTCTTCTTGCTGACTTTATCCCCTAAAAGAAATTGAAATATTTTATCTGTTGAGCACCAATACAATAAATATTGCATCTGTTAATTGTTTCCTAGTGTTTTTAAATAGTTTAGAAAACCATTAACAAGTAATTGAGGTGTATTGACTTCATTGTGCAAGATTTTCTATGCAAACAAAGCAAAGGAAAATTAGCAAGGGAAAATATGGCAAGAGGGAAACAACTTAACACCAGATTAGATTTACCTTCCCCCAGAAGTACAAAATGGAGGGGGCAATTAACCAGGTTGGGGTTTCAGTTGGTACCCTCTGGTATTACAATGCTGAATTCATGAAAATATAGAAAAGTCTCCCTCACTGCAGTGGCATAAGCACCAAGCCCCCAACTTTCAAGCAAGAAATTATTCCCCTGTCAAATGTCTTAGAAATCTTGCTACTTTTCTTTGATAATGTCCGATTTCTCGCTAAATTCTTGTTGAATAGAGGCCATGAGAGCCAAGGTAGCTGCTTTTAACTCTAAAACCCTCCTTAAAATTATGAATTTTGACCCCTGTATGTAAAAGCTTCCTTTAAAAGGTGTCCCTTTTTCTTAGGCTCCTCCATTTTCCAAACGCCCCTGGCCCTCACACGGACCCCATCTAACGAAAACTTCTTTTTGTTTTTTTTTGGCGAGTTTCAACTTTGGAGTCTTATTGTGAGAAAACGGCTAGAGATATCAAAAAAAATAATTGCGAAATCGTTGGTTTCAGGTCAGAATCGGTCTATTCATCAAATAAAAATATTTCAATGGAGTGGCTCTCTAAGTAAATCTAAACTTCTTTATTTGTAGTTGACTTCGTAAACGATTTAGCATAGTTTGTCCAAGATTATGTGCTTTTTTGGCACACACGGTTTCAGTTTTTAATCAAGTTATTGTCACCATCTTTGAAGTGTGCAAGTTTCTTATAATTTTGGATGGGATACCTGAAAGTTTCTTAAAAACAAGTTTCCTATAAAAAATATGTGTGAGCATATTTTTTTTTTTCAGTTCATTATACTGCATACAAGGAAAAGTTTTACCTCAACTTCTGTTACTTATTTTTTAATAACTTAAATTTTTAATAAACAAGAAATAAATATGAATCTTTACATTATCTTTTATAGTCTTATGAATATTAATAGAAAATGGGTTTTTGCATGTGTTCAACCATGTTTCTGTAACTCATATTAGGCTTTGGTGCTTGTGTTGGTACCTGGGTTCTTGTTGGTGCTGGTGCTGCCGTTGGTGGTGGAATTGGCGTTGATTTTGGTGCGGGCCTTGGTGCTTGATATGGGCGGGAGTAGTTTTATTGCTGAGGTGAATTGTGCAGTTGAGGATGGCCATTATAATGCATCTGACCAAAATGTGGGGGAGGTGGTGGGTTGAGGTTTGTTATAGCAGTGGCTATCATCTGCATGCCTTGTACGATTCCATTGCCCAGGGCAGTTAAACAGTTTGTCATCTTTGATATCGCATCATCAAGAGTTTTGTTCGATTTTTCGAACGCATCAAGCATGTCTTTTTTCATCACCAGGTCATCTTTTGCAGTTGTCATTAAAAACTGATCTCTTTGAGCTTGAGACCTGCCCTTTTTCCATGTGTTTTCTTTTGTTATCTACAAGCTTTGGGATACTGGAAACATGCATTTCTCTTTTCCCTTTGGTTGAAACGGGTGTTTCAGGAGTATCAATGGATTCCTGGTTGGCAGAATAATCACCCATTTCTGCAGTTAAGGATTCTGTTGAAAATAAATATGAAATTTATATATTACATGTATTATTAACATTAATGGGTGAGAGTTAACTCCAGGATTGGACATTAAGGGGTTTGTACAGCATATGTTTTTCATCAGAAGGGTAGTGTGCTGCTGCTCATGTAACCTGCTCATTGAAGTAGCTTATAAAGTTTATTGCTTCTTTAGCTTCTTATAAAATATAAAAGTGTATATGGAGTAAATTCTTGGAGCAGGGCCTCACATCCAAAAATTTTTTTGGGGGGATGTTTACACATCTTGGACATAATGCAAATAAAAAATTTAAAGTTGCTTTGGGTACATTTTTACCTTCAGAAATTTCAGTCTGGTCCTCCTGTTCATCGCCACTGATTGATGAAATTGTCTCGCCATCAATACCAAAAGCCAAAGACGTTGTAGATGGTGATCCACCCCATATATCAGTCAGCAGGTCGTAATTGCCTTGGACAATTTTTCCACTACCACCTCTTGTACTGTTGTTCACAGCCTTACGATAGTCCTGTCGGACGCTTTTTATTTTTTCTTTAATTCTCTGATACCCACTTTACATCCATGTCTTTCACATTCTGACTTTTTTCCAAGACACTTTCTGGACCAAAATCTTCAGGGTAGTCAATGGCCATGCAGCGGCGTACTTCTGTATACAAGCTCGCAAGGTCGGCTTCGAAGTCAGTTGCGTTGTACTCACGCTGCGTTTTAAATTCTTTGACGTCCTTCAAAAGCGCCTCTGCAGCTTCGGGTGACCAAGAAAACTTCTTTGGCTTTTTTGCCACCACTGGATCGCCTTTACTTGAAGGCCCAGCTTTTCTCTTGGTGGTCTTCTGGCAGGCTTTATTGTTGTTTGAGCACGACATGTTTGTCGTTGTCGAAGACATCAAAGAAATAATTTCAAATCCTGAGCACGGTGCTGAGCCATGGTCTAGATTTAAGGCATCCGTAGACACATTACAATCTTCTGCATTGCTCTTCTCAATTAAGTTTGCCATTTCACGTTTTCTGAAATATTTTCCTGGTCAAAACTGTGAAGAAATTTTGTTTTCTGAATTGTCTTGTGATTTAAAACTTTATGGCAGGCAAAACTTTGATTGACAATAACATCAAATCGAGGCCAATCTAGATAGCTCTCCCCCTAGGGTCACCCTATTTTGAGCGTTTACATGGTTGAAGTTGATCTTCCTAGGAGGGTCACCCTACCTTGCTGATAGGGTGACCCTACCTGACATGTAACATAAACCACAGAAAACAATAGAGGAGGTAGAGCAGGGTGACCCTCCCTCCATGTAAAAAGGCCCTTAACTTTAAAAAGGTCACATTATTATGTATTCTTACAGGCCAACGATGTCAAACTATTCATGAAATTGACATAGGATATTTGCAATTCCTTACTGATACGATTAAATTTACTATCACCCAAAAACTTAGAACGACTAAGCCAGGTAGCCATTTAAAACCCTTGGAGCTCATGGCATATACTGCTGATAAGGAGTTTTGCATTTTATCTTACCTGCGTGAATATCTGAGCAGAACATCTACCCTAAGATCCAACACTAACCAACTTTTTATAAGTTTTCAGAAACCATATAACCCTGTTACTAAGGATACAGTCAGCAGATGGGTGAAGAAAATGTTAAAGGAGTCTGGTATTGATAGTGATAAATTCTCTGCGCATAGTTGCCAATCCGCTTCTGCTTCTGCAACCAAATCTGCTGGTTTAACTTTAATTGAAATCATCAAAGCTGCGAGTGGTCTAACTGCCATACTTTTGCAAAATTTTATGATAAGTGTATTCTAAAAGACAATTATGGACACAAAGTTTTAGAACAATTTAGCACTCATCCTTGACACTGTACTCGTCCTATAACTCTATTACACAGATATTCAAATTGTACCAGAGCAGGCTACTGCAATTGACATATGCCTCCACCGGGTCTCGAACCCAGGTTTGATCGGACACAGGCGAGCGCGCTAACCACTGTCCTAAACCAGGACAATAAGTTAGCACAGTAACCTTGATGTCTTCACAACTCCAGGCTTATCCACGGTGGGGCATTAATTCGTGTTTCGGATTAAATCCTTCTTCAGAGCCATGTAATATTAACATAAATTCATAAGGCATGGTCTAACACGGGAAATTACATTGTACCAGAGCAGGCTACTGCAATTGACATATGCCTCCACCGGGTCTCGAACCCGGGTTTGATCGGACAAAGGCGAGCGCGCTAACCACTGTCCTAAACCAGGACAATAAGTTAGCACAGTAACCTTGATGTCTTCACAACTCCAGGCTTATCCACGGTGGGGCATTAATTCGTGTTTCGGATTAAATCCTTCTTCAGAGCCATGTAATATTAACATAAATTCATAAGGCATGGTCTAACACGGGCAATTAAATTGTACCAGAGCAGGCTACTGCAATTGACATATGCCTCCACCGGATCTCGAACCCGGGTTTGATCGGACACAGGCGAGCGCGCTAACCACTGTCCTAAACCAGGACAATAAGTTAGCACAGTAACCTTGATGTCTTCACAACTCCAGGCTTATCCACGGTGGGGCATTAATTCGTGTTTCGGATTAAATCCTTCTTCAGAGCCATGTAATATTAACATAAATTCATAAGGCATGGTCTAACACGGGCAATTAAATTGTACCAGAGCAGGCTACTGCAATTGACATATGCCTCCACCGGGTCTCGAACCCGGGTTTGATCGGACACAGGCGAGCGCGCTAACCACTGTCCTAAACCAGGACAATAAGTTAGCACAGTAACCTTGATGTCTTTACAACTCCAGGCTTATCCACGGTGGGGCATTAATTCGTGTTTTGGATTAAATCCTTCTTCAGAGCCATGTAATATTAACATAAATTCATAAGGCATGGTCTAATTTAATTGCCCGTGTTAGACCATGCCTTATGAATTTATGTTAATATTACATGGCTCTGAAGAAGGATTTAATCCGAAACACGAATTAATGCCCCACCGTGGATAAGCCTGGAGTTGTGAAGACATCAAGGTTACTGTGCTAACTTATTGTCCTGGTTTAGGACAGTGGTTAGCGCGCTCGCCTGTGTCCGATCAAACCCGGGTTCGAGACCCGGTGGAGGCATATGTCAATTGCAGTAGCCTGCTCTGGTACAATTTAATTGCCCGTGTTAGACCATGCCTTATGAATTTATGTTAATATTACATGGCTCTGAAGAAGGATTTAATCCGAAACACGAATTAATGCCCCACCGTGGATAAGCCTGGAGTTGTGAAGACATCAAGGTTACTGTGCTAACTTATTGTCCTGGTTTAGGACAGTGGTTAGCGCGCTCGCCTGTGTCCGATCAAACCCGGGTTCGAGACCCGGTGGAGGCATATGTCAATTGCAGTAGCCTGCTCTGGTACAATTTAATTGCCCGTGTTAGACCATGCCTTATGAATTTATGTTAATATTACATGGCTCTGAAGAAGGATTTAATCCGAAACACGAATTAATGCCCCACCGTGGATAAGCCTGGAGTTGTGAAGACATCAAAGTTACTGTGCTAACTTATTGTCCTGGTTTAGGACAGTGGTTAGTGCGCTCGCCTGTGTCCGATCAAACCCGGGTTCGAGACCCGGTGGAGGCATATGTCAATTGCAGTAGCCTGCTCTGGTACAATTTAATTGCCCGTGTTAGACCATGCCTTATGAATTTACACAGATATTCAAATATAGTCCTTTGTTACTGTTTTCTTATCACTATTTCCCATCCTATACGATTTACGTATTATGTTTTTTGTTCGCCACTGGTGGGCTTTAAAGTCTCATGTGATCCATTAGTGATTTAGCTGATGACAGAGTAGAATTTGAAAATTAAACGAGCCTTACCTGTAAGGTGAAGTTTGATTGTAATTCTTCTCTGTCATTAGCAGGAACAAAGGAATCACACCCGCCCTATCAATTTTACATGGGTTTTTTTTCCCTGCCCTTTATGCGATCCCTTCAGTCCAGCAGTCTCTCACGTTTAAGGATGGTTTTCTGCGCCTGCGCGCTCGTTTCTCATGTGATCCCTTCGTTCCTGCTGATGACAGAGAAGAATTACAATCAAACTTCACCTTACAGCTAAGGCTCGTTTGATTTTTAAACTTGACGGCAGGTATTCAGGTTCAACTTCGAATACCACAGCCTTTTGGTGACTTCCTTGATGGGCCTGAAGCCAATATGAGCTGAGGATGACATCTGAGTAGCAGGGGCCGCTGCCCTACTGCCCTGCTGCTGTAATCGGGCTTTAACTTACGGCATCGGGCTTTAACTTGTACCATCCACCAACCAATTTTTTATTTTTTTTTCCGAATTCTGAATACCTACTCGAAAAAGCTGCGCGCTGCCCTTTGCCTTTCATATTAAATGGCTATCACCTTTCAGCTTTGAAACGATTAAAGTACTGAAGATTGAAGCCCAGTAAACGACTTCACATACAGTTCCTCTAACCTTAAATGTTAAGTACGTCTTGTGCTTTTGTTGGAAATACCAACAATAAAACACATATCTGTTGACATCACATTCACCTATTTACGTTTGTTATTGTTGCTGTGGTAAAGAATCAATGACAGAGAGAAGAAAATACGATTTACTTCCGTTGAAGTACCGACTTATGATTGGACGATTATTCAATACCTTTATACATTTTATTGGTAGATTAGTTTCTTGTTTAACCATATTTAGTAATGTTTAGTTTTGGGCGCTGTTACCCCTAGGTATATAAGTTTTCCCCTTCCGTTAGGAAGCACACACACACACACGAAAACATACACGAGTTTGGAGATAGGACGTTTGAAAGTCGTTTTAGGTTGCTGTTTTCTGGACTCTTTAGTTAGGCTTTTGGTTTTTCAATTCGAACCGAGTTGCAGCCTTAGGTAAATTAAGTTTTGAAGACGAATCCTTGGAAGACGTCGTTGCAGACTTAGAACAGACCCAAAATTAAAGATAAAGAAAAAGACCCAGAGCTAAGTTGTTCTGATTTTATATACTCCGTTGTTTTGCTTGATGTTAAGATAAATTTGTGCCCGTGCGATACTTGTTCTTGAAGAGAACTGAGTTTGAAGACAAACGAAGACATTTAAGATAGACCTTTCCAGTGTCCGTTTTTATACATTTAAGAGATCTAGTTAAGTCAAGAAAGTCCATATATCCTCGTGTAAGCACTGGTTGCTGTTTTAGTCTTACGAAACGTCTTACGTCTCTACGGTTACGATTAGTCTTATGTAATTATTGGTGGGAATGAAATGGCCTGGGTTTCTCGTAGCCCCGGTGGCGCAGTGGTAGCGTTCTAGAGATCAAATCTAGAGGTCGTGGGTTCGAGTCCTACTCGGATCATTTTCATTCTCACAAATTATCTCGATTAATTATTGGTATAGATATAACTTGTAGCTTTGGAATATTTTATTAGTACATCTCCTGATGAGTGAGCGATCACGAAACAGGCTTGTCGAGATGAAAGTGTAGATTCCTGTCTCTTTTCTGCCAAACAGTGCTTATATATGCTCTACTTTAATGTATTGAGCACTATCTTCTGGGAACCAACATACTGGCTTTATATATCCTCGTGTATATATATTCGTATTTAGCCATAATTAGAGTAAGCCGATATTTTATCCTAAATTGTGTTGAAGAGTTGAAGAACTTGTGCCCATTTCTGAGTTTCCTCTGCAATTTACTTTTTAACTCGTGCACCAGTTATTTCACAAAGAACGGTGATCCAACACTTAGCATAATTCTATCACGAAATAGTCAAACATAAGGACTTTTCTATTAATCATTGTAGGGTAGTCTTTCAAAAAAGAGTGTTCTCTCATGTTCTAAAGGGCGTGGCCCCAACAACTTTTCCCGAGAGCAAGCCCCAGGACCCCCATTCATTGCTCGCTATCTTGCCTCCCAAAGTTATGACCCTGGCTACGCCACTGGAAGTATGTATAATAAATAAGAGGGGGTAGGGGTAAACAAGGAAGACATAAGATGATAAAACAATAAAAATGTATATGCATAAGAAGAGAGGGTAGACCTTACTTCCCAGACCTGTCAATGCCCCCCTACAGCCCGCCAGCCCCAACCAACTCAGCAATGCCATAATATAAAGAGAATTAGCATTTTAGATATTTGGAACAAGTTCGCATTTACCATTTAGACTTTAATTCTATATTTTTTCTTAACTGATTATAGAATTTCTTAGGGAGAGGGGGGTTATTTTGAAAAAGACTACTCTGTGAAAAAGACTAATTGCCATTACTCCTCAGAGTTTTATAGATCCAAATAATTAGCCCATATTGACGGTTAAACGTTTAGTTTGAACCGGGGTTAATTACCCGTGTACACTTGCTGATTGCCATTGTTGGGCAAGTTCGGTGCTGTTGTTTGCACTGGTCAGCAGCTAGTGGTCAGTGGGCTCAAACGCAGATAAAGGCAAGGTGCAAGGCTAAATCAATCTCAAATTTTTGGACAAGCAGCATGCGGAAAATTGCCAAAATACCCTCCCTCCCTTCCCTATGGTTATTTTCCCAGTAGGAACTCTGTTAGCTAGTTACTCATTTTGCCTGACCTTTCTTGTTTCTTTTTCCTTCTGGTAATATTTTCTCTTTCCCCTCTTTTTCTCACCGCACCTCTTTTTGCGATGGGACATGTGCATTGTCGCCAACCTTTAAAGTTCGTTTTGATCAGGCAGTAATAGTCCATGGGCTAGCAAAGTTCCAACCTAACCCCCCATGGGAATTTTGGACACAATGTTTTTTTGAAAGCTTATGGTGTGCCTAACTGAATGCCGGTTGTTTGCAATCTCGCCCCTGGGGCTTTTTTTATATGAGGTCTTATACTAGGAAGGGTATGACCACGTGGTATACTGCAATATTGCAAGGTTTTTCAACATTCCCTTCAATTAAACATATATATTTTTGCTTATATGGCTGTTTTAATGGACAATGAATAACTTTGTACCTCGAAAGTAATTCATATCGAAAATGGAGCAGTTGCATAAAATTGATGACGTCATCAACAACACTTTATTACGACGTCATAGGAATATTTAGTATACCTATTCTGCTACGCCAAACACAAATAACTGCAACTCACCTGTTAACCCTTTATGGGCCAAGGTTGCCATATGGCAACTAAAAAAGTTTTGATCAATAAAATCAAAAGGAGGTTGATCTTGTCAATTGATTTTGTCCAATCACATTGCTGCTAGCCTAAACGTCACAATAAGGTTGGAAACAGCTATGTAACTCGTCTGAGTGTTCCTCTGGAGAGGTTTGCATTCAGCATGTTTTCGCAATAACGAACTACTCAACTCGGCGGAGTGAGATTACTCTTGTAAAGAATAGCAATAAAGGTAAGATGTTTTTTTATTTTCTTGCTCGAAGGGGGTTTGTGACTTTACGCTTTTGTTAGAGTTATGATGATATGAGAAAATTCTGCCAGGAAGACCTGAATTTTTCAGTTGCCATATGGCAACCTTGTCCCATATGGGGTAGAAGTGTTCTTATTTTAGAATTTACTAGCACTAGCTGCAATTGCATTTTCAAAGGGCTAGAAGCCAAATATGTATTGAAAAATAATTCATATGTCTTATTGGAGAAACAGAGCACTTTTTACAGAAGTATTCAAGCAAAATAAATGCAATTGGCCTAGTTTATTTACAATTTTTATCAGCATTGTTTGGTTTAGGCCTAAACTCTTGACTGTATCATGCTTGCCAGATAAGCAGCCTGCATGCTTTTAGAAACAGCCCGTAGTAATGCAAGAAATAATCATTATTTCTAATGACTCAGATGGGCATTTTGCATTACGATAAAATATGGTTGCTGGGTTTCTTGCATAAAAACATGTATTCACCGATACTCTACACTTTTTTGTTCTTCTGTTTCGAATTTACAGAAATAACTGTAATTTCAAAATTGATAATTCTCAGAAAATGAGACGGCTTTTAGAAATTATTTTATTTTTCAAAAATTCATAATATCAATATTTTGGTGAATAAAATGTATGGTATTCCTATTCACAGGATTGTATGACATGGCATTTCAAGTAGAAAGGAAAAATAAGATACGGTACACGACAGAAGAAGTACTCAACTATCTTCTTGCTCCAGGAGCTGACTCGGATCTTTCTGGGCTATCTGATTCTGATGACAATGAGATTTAGGAGTCTCTGAATGAAACAGATGTTGTTTGGGATGACCAAAATGAGACTGTAGAAGATAACATTAATGCTGAGAGAGAGATTGAAAGCCATGCTCAGGCCATCCGTGAACACACAGGTGCATCCGTCCCAAGTACTCATGCAGTAGTAGCCGGTCCTAGTTCATTTGATGATGATAGACAGAAAGTACCAGTCACGCGTCAGCGTTCAATGATATCTAGCTCAAAGAAGAATGATGATGATTTGAACTCTGAACTACTAGATTCTGATGTAGTGGAGCCTGAAGATACATTTTCTGATGAAGAAGATGAAAAGATTACAGATGCTATGAGAAGTCACAACTTTCGATGGCGGAATATCGAGCCACCAAGAGACCAGAGAGTGTTCACTGGATCACCATTCAGTTTACCACCAGAAGAATTTGATGATCTCCAGCCCTATGACTTTTTCACAAAGTTCTGGTCTGATGATATGACCAAGCTTCTTGTTGAACAAACTAATTTGTACAGTGTACAAGCTACAGGAAAGTCTGTAAATACAAATTTTGCTGAGATGGAGCAACTCCTGGGTATTCATATGATGATGGGTATTATCAATGTGCCAACTTATCATTACTACTGGGACAGTGAAACCCGTATAGGCTTGATTGCAGATGCAATGTCCCATAATCGTTACAAAGCCTTACGTCGCTCAATTCATGTTGCTGACAACACTTTCAGAGATTCAAGAAAGAACGATGAACTTTTCAAGATTCGTCCGATTTTGGAAAAATTGCGTGAAAATTGTTTGAAAATTGAGCCTGAGCCAGTAATGTCCATTGACAAGCAGATAATTCCGGCAAAAACAAGAAGAAGTGGAATTAGGCAGTATAACCCCAAAAAGTCCATAAAATGGGGGTTTAAAATGTCTGTACGTGCTGGAAGTAGTGGCCTCATGTATGATTTTTTCCTTTATACTGGCAAAGGTAGTACTGGGAAAGAAAACTGTTCCTGCGAGGGATCAGTGCTGAGGCTCACCAAACATCTTCCCAAAAATGAAAATTTCAAGCTGTGCTTTGATAACTGGTTCTCTACTTTACCTCTGATGCTCAAGATGAAAGAATTGGGAATTAGGGAAACAGCTACGTTGCGCCAAAACCGCATTGCCAAATGCCCACTTGAAGAAGATAAAGCTCTACGAAAAGCAGGGCGTGGCTCAACCTCTCATAAAGTAGATGCAAACTCTGCCATCATTGTTATGAAATGGTTTGATAACAAGACCATCCACCTGGTCTCAAACTACTGCACATCGGCAGCTTCCTCTCAAGTAAAGCGCTGGGATGGCTCCAAAAAAATCATGTTCTGATCGACTGCCCTGATATTGTCAAGGAATACAATTCTGCCATGGGAGGAGTAGACTTAGCAGACATGCTAATTAGCCTCTACAGAACCCCATGGAAATCAAAAAGATGGTATTTACGCGTGCTGGTGCATTGCATTGATATTGCAAAAGTGAATGCATGGCTCCTGTATAGAAGATGTGCTGAGCAGCTACAGATACCAAAGCGCAAACAGATGGCATTGTGCAAATTTTCAAGCAAAATTGCACACTCTCTTTTGCAACGCAATAAGCCTGTTGATCGTCCTCTTGGTAGGCCCTTGAAACGCAAATCATTAGAAGTGAGGACGGAACCCCGTGACAAATGGGCACCAACTCCTCAGATCGACATCTGCTTTGATGAAGTTGGTCATTGGCCTGAAAGAGTTGCAAACAAAGGAAAATGCCGCAACTGCAAGATGACTTGCCGTTACATTTGCATCAAATGTTCAGGAAATGTAACCTCTGGAAAAATTCACTTGTGCCTTGAAGAGCAGAGGAATTGTTTTTATGACTTTCACACACCACAGTGACTGTGATACTCTTTGCTTCTTTGCCAAAACAGACCTCTTTTCTTAACTTTGTATTTCCAGGCTTTTGTTTCTCTTTCCGGTCCCGCAGAACACAACTTTGTACATAAGAAGTTTAGTAAAATTTGTTGATATTCTGTTTTGTAACATTTGCAACCATCAATTACACACTGCCTGATCTTATTACACTTCTTTGGTGAGAATTATGCTCTATTTTAATCTTTGTAAAATTCAGGCATACTACCCTTATGGGACAAGGTTGCCATGTGGCAACTAAAAATTTCTTAAAAATAGGGTAATATAGAAAAAAAATTTTTCCAGAATTTACACCTATTACCTATTAGATCTCTATATGTCAAATATGAAATTTCTCTATCAATTAATTTTGGTACCTACCCATCTGCAACTCATTGTATGAAAATTAAACGATTTAATGAATATTGACAAGTAAAAAACAGTTCTTCTATTTATTATTAAATGTCTACCAACTCCTCATCATTTTCTTCAAACAGAATGTCAAACATTTTGTCAATCTCAAAATCTTCATCCTCTTCATCAGTAACGTTTTCTTCATTTTCATCCGATTCAGAGTCGCCAAAAATGTCTACCAGTTGCTGCGGCATAATCTCCTCCTTTATCCATTCATACACCAAGTGTCCACTCTTGTTGAATACCCATCCATGACCATCAGGATTTGGATCAGTGGGTTACAAAAGTTAGAACTATTCCATATGTAAAGCTTGGTGATTTGATCTTATGATATGCATTCGAAGCGAATCCTTGCTTGGTGGTAGTAAGCTGAGATCTACTCCGTCACTGGTTGACAGCAGATGTTCTTGCTTTGGTTTGAATTTCTTCATGAACATTTCATAGCGTAGTAAAAAATTCGTTGAGCGTGTAGTACATTGATATAATGAGTAATTCAATAAATTTTTATAAATAAATCAATAATTGTACTAAGAATCGGAAAAGAATCGATGTTTTCAATCTTTCATCAGAATCTTAAATTCTATTATGCTCTCCATTTCTAACGCTTCTTTATTCTATCTTCTCATTTCTGACGAAAAGCTATGCTTGAAACGTCGATTCTTTTCCGATTCTTAGTACAATTATTTATTTATTTATAAAAATGTATTGAATTACTCATTTCATAGCGTAGTTTATTAACACTGTTGTATTTAGGTTTGCCATACATGTTGCAAACGAACTTCTCAAGAATTGAAATGAATATCAAGACTTTCTCCTAAGCTTTCAAATGTGCTGAGGAATTCAGGCCGTTCGTAAGAATCTTCAGGGGACCAAGCTTTCCTCTTCTGACAAATGAGCTTGTCGTATCACATCCTGTGAAGCAGTGCAGGGCTGGAAGCACACTACACAGTTCGTGTGGCGTATCAATGATAATATGCCGTGTAATTCTGACTGAAACCAATAATTCCGCCATGTGATTTTGCATGTTGATTGATTGTTTGCTCGATTGTTATGTCTACTAGATTCCTTGATGAAGGTACACCGGATCTTGATACACTGAATCCATTATTTCGTAAAAGATCCTCGGCTCCCGGATAGGTTTCTGAGAGGTTGAGCATTGTCATTAGATATGCTGAAATATATCTTTAGTAGTTGTGATGATTGTATGTGAAGAAAAGTGGACAAAGCTCAAAGAGAGTGTTCCAATGCAGATCATAATTGTTCTCCTTAGTTGCTCTGATGTATGTCAGCAATAGCAAAACTATATCCTTATAGTTGATCCAGAATATCGCAGTCTTCCCTAAACTACCATTTCTGATTGAATCTTTAAAGCTATTATTCCTTTGATACAGCTGCTGTAGATCTTCCAAGGCAACCATAGTTTTGAACGTTGCTGTGTTAGGTTCTTTTGAAAATTCATGAATTGAATTTCGAGTACTGGCAGTAAATCCTTCAATGCCATTATCTCGGTTTTCAAATACTTCAAATAGTAAACGTTCCAAACCTTCCAGCATTAGCTATTGGTTATCAATTAAGATTACGCACAGTGGGAACGTGGAAGGCAAAAATTTTGTGAAAGCGAAAGAAGTTTATTTGGGAAGTGAGCTGCCTATTTTGGGCCTAAATGGCCTAATTTCAATTTTCGCGCGGGAATCGCTTAGAAGATTACCAGTCACCAGTTTCACCAGTTGGCCTTCATATCACCTTTAAAAAAAGCTAAACAAATATTTAAATGGCAAAAATATGGTTCTTGAACCCCAAGAAGTAGAGGAACTCATAATAGACACGATAGAAGATATTCAAGGCTAAAAGAAGCGTGCAAATTCAGTTTCAGAATGCAAGTCTCTGATGAAGACCCATGGCCTAAACGAATCAGCAACTGCACTGCAATTGACAATGATGTTGGCCGAAATTGAGGATATCAGAACTGGGGGCACTGAGTCATTTCGAGTGTGTGAAAAACCCAGAAACATTTCCGAAGTAGAAGAGAAACCTCACGAATACAGAAATAGGCCTTTGTCTGCTGCTGATCAAAACGCTCAGAGGAAGGTGTCTTATGAGAGAGATTCAGATGTGCAGGAAATATCATGCAGTGAGAAAAGTATGGGAGCACTGGCAATATGGAAGTAAACAGTCAATTAGAGGACAGATTCCAAAGAATTGAAAAGCAGCTAATTACCATTCAGGAAAGACTTAATAAAACTAACACAAAGGAAAATTTTTGCCCATCACGGATTTAATTTGCGCAATTATGTGAAATATGTATCAAATAACGTGTTTTAGGAAAATAGTTGTTTGCAGCCGTAAAGGCAGTTTTTTTCTCTAAAGCTCTGACCAGCCTGTTCCCCTGCGCTAGTAGAATTGGACATCAAAGAGCTAACATCATTTTGAGAGCAGACCTTTTCAAACTGAGTATAGTGCAGTGCTGTTTTTATACTTCTCCATCCCACATGCCGAGCTATATCTTCATACTGTGATCCAAGCGCCGCCAAAGTGATAGAGCATCCACTACAGAAGCTGTGCATTGTTTCACCCTCGGAAATTCCCGCATCGTTGAGATGTTTTTTTAGTCGATTTACTACCGTTGAGCCAACGAAGGGTGTTTCCAAAATGTAGCCCCTATGGTGGGTAGCTCTGAACAGGTATCCTGTGTCAAGACTGACTGACATCTTTTGTGAAAGGCTGAGATAGCATCGAAGATTTGAAACTGGACAGGAGGGGCTCCTCTCAACCTTTTTGATGGCAAATACATTGCTGCAATTCCCTCGCAGTGTCTTTCCGAATCATTGATTAAAGATATAGCCTTCATTATTAGGAAGAGAGAGAATGTCGACCGATTTTATGTCGACAGATCCGACCCTCTGTCCCTGAGTAAAAGTCAACGGAAAAGAAGGCAAGGTCTCTTGCCAGGATATAGACTGCCGTTCGTTCTTTTTGTTTATCTCTCAATGAATTATATATGATAGCAGCACAATGAATTAACTTTATCCATAAAAATCGGGACAGCCTGCGATGGGAATGTCCTATGTAAAGCCTGTTCTTCAAGGACCATCAAATAGTATTCACGCATAGTAAAATCAGAAGCAGGATTGCTAATTTGAAGATCATCATTCCAATGAGACCCTCGTCCATTTTCCCGAAATATAGTTCGCAGCTTCGCTATGATGTTATCAATTGTTCAGGCCAAAAGACCCTTTTGACACTTGCAAACCCTTGGCTGTTTGGATGACGTGACACAAGAGCTGTCTTCCTGAATTATGGTTTTTCCAAATTTATCGGAGTCCTCCGAGTCATGCAAAAATGCTTGTTCTGAGGAATGCTTCACAATCGTAAGATTCTGCTCCTTCTTCGTATCAACTCAGGATTAAAGAGGCAATACACATTGGATTTGAAAGCCTTGCCTTAACAAACAACTATATCACGTAAACTTAACGATTTCCTTCTGATCACTTTCAATTTCTGCTTTTATCCTTTACCGCCTTTGTATTTGGTTATCAATTTCACTTGCTTGGTCAACACGTCTATTGCATCCCCTTTTATCTTTTACCGACTTTGTGTTCTCTTTGTACTTATATTTCGCAGTAATGTACATCCCTTGACGTTTCATTGTTTAGTTACGTTTAAAACTTTAGATCTTACTTTCATTTGTAAACAAGCTGAAGATGATTATTGCTATAATCGAAACATGTTCTTAAAAAACATTGTTTTCTTTCTCAAAATTTGGTGGCTGAAAATGACCAATGTGCCTGTCATCAATATATTGCCATAACGGTATTCCCTGGGATCTAATAATAAGAGGCTCCAAGGCCAATCGTTTGATATACGTAGGAGCTTGGGCTCCACCCAAAAGGTAGCGTATTATACACAAAATACCATCCTTTCCAGAGCAGGTCAAAATATTCTCTACTATCTTGGGTAATCTTTACGTGGTCGTAACCAAACTTATCATCTAATTTTGTCTGAAAATGAGGCTATCTAGCACTGGTGAACGACAAGAGAAAACACAAGAGAAAATCATGCTTAAATTTCCTGGAAAGAATGGAAGATAAAAATAGAAAAGGAGCCAGGTTTCAAAGATAGTAATGATATGTCACCGGTTTTATGCAAATGTAGGTATGACATTGATGAAGATAAATAACTCTCCAAGCCAATTTAACTCTACGAACTATTACTAAAAAGGTTTGATGCAATTATACCAAATCTTACTACCACAACAAAATCTTTTTGGTGTCTTGTTAACTGAAAACTGTTCTTTTATGTATTTATATCTGATCGGATCTCAAATATGATCTTAGTTACAATATTAACCTACCAACAGGCGAGATTATTTATGTGAAGGAGACTAAACGCTACTTAAGAGAGATAAAATTTAATTTTGTGGAAATTCCACCCCCACAAGGGTCTACACCCAGTTATCAGGCTCCTTGACAAGGTGCGGCTGCGCAGCCAGTTATGGAGTCTGGTAACGACCCATTGTGACTGGCCCGCGTGAATTCGTGGTAACATGGCTGCCAAGATGGTGTAGGTTTGCTTTACTGATGTTCTTCTTGATATCGTTGTTTTAAGGTTATTTTAAAAACAAACGAGTCGTTATTGATTGATATCTTGGGTATCAAAACCTGAAAGTCGTGGCAGGCTAACAAAATTGGTGCATTGGCGGGGAAAGGGGTCAAATCCCCTTTCACAAAGTTTGAAAGGCGAACTGCAGTTTTGAGCAGAAGATTATGGACATTTCCGGAGATTTATTTGCAGCTTTGAATGGTTTATGAGGTGGTTATTGCTTGAATCACAGACAGAATGGCGGATATTACACCAGACATGATAGAAGAACTCGAATTAGAAGTGGAAGCAGTGATTTGTTCCAAGGAAACGTTGCATATTCTAGGTTCATTTGCTGAGTTATTACACATAGCAGGAGACAGTCTGGAGAATAAACGCCGTCTAGCAGTCAGCAGAGTGGTAAGAGAACACATTTCTCAAAGTTTAGAGGCAAATAGGGGTGATGTCAATGCGCAACATGAGTTTTTAACAGGTGTTTTGGATACTCTCAGGTTGTCAGAGAAGGGGGATCCCAGAGATCCCACAGGTGGGGGGGAAAGCCTTCAGGGAGAACCAGATGATGTTGTTGCAGATAATTTAGGTGTTAGTGAGGCTAATGAAGATGCGTTTAACCCTGATAATGAGATTAAAAGCTTACAAGCCCAATTAGACAGGTTGAAAAGTGCTGCTAACAAAGCTGTGAGTAAAGGGGCTGTAGGGAGAGTACAGGGAAGTTTTACAGGTGCATCTAACATAGCTGTCCCCATGACTAATATTCTCAGGCGTGATTTTAAGATTAGCGGACAGATTGGAGACCCTAATGACAGAAATACCATGACATCAGGGGCGGTTTTAGACACTGCGGGGCCCGGGGCCAAAGACCTCTAGAGGCCCTTGATGTGACCATATTTGACGTTATCTATACTGTATTTTGCATTTTTATCTCTTTTGCGGGGCCCTTTTTGGTCAAAAAAAGCGCGAGGCCTGGGGCCATGGCCCCCTTGGCCCCCACCTAAAACCGCCACTGCATGACATACATAAGTTTATTGAAACAAATAGATGCTGGTCAAAACAAAGGTTTTACTGCTCCTGAAATTGTTGAAGGGGTAATCAAAGCCATGGCTCCATCCCTTAAGCTTAAGCAATATTTAGATTCTATGCAAAATCTGACACTCAAAGATTTGAAAGAAATTTTGCAGGCACATTATGGGAAGAAAAACACAACTGATTTGTTTACAGAACTAGCAAAATTGAGTCAAACAGTAGAAGAAGATGCTCTTACTTTCCTTACAAGGTCCCTTGCATTGCGTCAACAGGTTATTTTTGCTTGTGATCAAGGAAGGGGGTCAGAAATTCAATATACCCCAGAACAGGTACAGTCTTTGTTTTTGCGTCGCTTGGAGCTGGGGATGAGGGATCCCACCATCAGAGCAAAAATGGGACCTTGCCTAAGTGATTCAGGAATATCTGATCAGAGTCTTATCACTACTCTAAGTGATATAATAGCTAGAGAGGAAGAGCATAGGAGGCTGATAGGGAGTGTTAGGTCCAAAGCTAGAATCAACGAGGTAGAAGCAACAGGATTTTGTGATGAAATTGCTGATAGTAAATCAAAGAGGGAACCAAAAACTGGAAAATTGCAAACAAAAGTTGAGGCAATGGAAGCACAGATAAATAGTTTGAGTGAGAAAATGGATAGACTTTTGGCAAATCAAGTTAGGCCTCAATACAGCAATTCTAATTTCTATCAGAAGAAGAGACCAGCATGTACAAAGTGTAAGCAGGAGGGCAAGGAAGATTCTTGTAAACATTGTTTTGGATGTGGCTCAGAAGAGTACTTTAAGCAAAATTGTCCACAAAGGAAAAGTCAAACACAGGGAAACGAGGGTGATCTGTCGAGAAGGGGCGCCCGATAGACCCAGAACTTGGCCAAGAGTCCCACTCACAACAAAAGTGCATGTTTTGTTGCAAAGAAATTGAAAAGGAAAATGTGAAAAGATGCTCTCAGTGCAGACAAGTGATATACTGTACAAAATCATGTCAAATTTCACACTGGAAAAATCACAAAGTATTGTGTTCTGCAATTAAACAGTTAGAACTCAAGGAAATTGATATGAAAAATCAAGTACAAACCATTTTCCAAAGTCATTTAACACCTAAGGAACATGCAAAAGTTGCCAATTTGGTGGGACGTCGCTGCAACCTAAATTGTTTACTAAATGGGAAACAAGTAAATGCATTATGGGACACTGGTGCCCAAGTTTCCATTGCATCAAATAATTGGGTGAAAAGAAACTTCCCATCAGTTGAAGTAAGAAATGTTAGTGAAATATTGGGGGAGGGTCAAGATCTAAATATAGCAGCAGCAAATGGGACAGACATTTCTTTTTTGGGTTTTGTGGAGTTAAAGTTTGAATTAGGCGAAAACAAGACCGACAGTTCAGTTATTGTGCCCATGCTAGTTACAAGAGATGAAATAGAACAACCAATCATTGGTTTTAACGTTATTGAACAGTTATCAAAGGACTATGCAAACGTTGCGAATATTTCTAATGCTATTAGTAAGAGCTTTCCAGATCTACCAGAGAGCAAACTGAATCCTTTTTTGAGCTGTTTAGCTTCCAAACACAATGAAATGCTGGGAACAGTGAAGAACCAAAGAAAGACTGTAGTTATTCCTAGAAATCAGAGTGTTACAATCAAGTGTAGGGTGAAATGTCGGATGACAGAACAGACAACTCCTGTACTTTTTGAACCAGAACTTGAAAATATGCCTGAAGGACTGGAAATGGATTCCTCCTTGCTGCATTTGAAAAGGGGTTCATCCCATTCAGTTAGCCTTGATGTTTACAATGGAACAAGACATGACATTGGTCTAAGCGGAAGAACAAAATTGGGTAGCTTACAACTGGTACAATCTGTCACTCCAGTTGAAATTATTGATAAAAACATTGGAAGTCGTGAGGATGCACAGAAGCAGAAAGTACAAAAAGAAATTAACCCCAGGGGGGAAAGTGGTGTGCCAAAGGTTGTCTTGGGGGAAACTTTGACAGAATCACAGGAAGACGCAGTAGACAGGATGCTCAAAGAAGAGTCAGCTTCATTTGCAAAGGATTACCAGGATGGGGGTTGTATACCAGACCTTGAGTTAAAGATAGAGTTAACAGATAAGACACCAGTGCAAAAGTCATATGTGTCGGTGCCATGTCCCCTTTATCCAGAGGTTAAGGCATACATTGAAGACTTGTTGAACCGCGGATGGATTAAAAAGTCTACGTCACCATACAGTAGTCCAGTGGTTTGTGTGCGGAAAAAGTGTGGTCAGCTAAGACTTTGTGTAGACTACAGGAAACTAAATCGTCGTACAATACCAGATCGACATCCAATTCCTAGAGTACAAGAAGCATTAGAAAACTTAGCAGATAAGAAATGGTTCAGTGTTTTAGATCAAGGAAAAGCCTACCATCAGGGGTTCGTTCACACAGATAGTAGAGCGTTTACAGCCTTTATTACGCCATGGGGGCTGTACGAATGGATTAGGGTCCCCTTTGGCTTAACCAACGCTCCAGCCTGCTTCCAAAGATTCATGGAAGGTTGTTTATCAGATCTCAGAGACAAGATTTGTACTCCATACTTAGATGATGTGATTGTCTACTCCGAAACTTTTGAAGAACACATAGACAATGTCCGCACTGTACTGAGAAGACTAGGAAAACATGGTGTAAAACTCAAACCATCAAAGTGTCACATGTTTCAGAAAGAGGTTCGCTACCTTGGCAGAGTTGTGAGTGAAGAGGGTCACAAGATGGACCCAAGTAATATCGATGCGCTTGTTGCCTTGAAAAGTACAAGACCTAAAACTGTTGGTGATGTCCGAAAAATTGTAGGATTGTTAGGGTACTATCGAAGTTATGTCCAAGACTTCTCAAGGATTGTTAAACCAATTTATGACCTTCTTCAAAGCAAAGAGATCACAGACACAAGTAACAATCACAGAATAAAAACAAATCGAATGAAAGGCCTATCCAAGGCGCAACCATCCTCATCTAATCTGGTTGAATGGGAAAGGAAACATGAAGAAATTCTTGTTCAGGTCATTGACTGTCTCACATCACCACCAGTGATGGAATATCCGAACTATGAACACCCATTTATTGTCCACACAGATGCTTCCAAGGAGGGACTAGGAGCAGTCCTCTACCAAAGTCAAGATGGCAAAATGAGAGTAATAGCGTACGCATCACGAACATTGTCACCAGCGGAACAGAAATACCACCTACATTCAGGAAAATTGGAATTTCTTGCGCTTAAATGGTCTATAACAGAACGTTTCAGAGACTATTTGTATTATGCTCCTGGATTTACGGTGTTGACAGATAACAATCCTCTAAAATATGTTTTGACATCAGGAAAACTAAACGCCACAGGTCATAGATGGGTGGCAGAACTGTCAGATTTCCATTTTACAATCAAGTATAGACGAGGTACAGCCAATGGTGATGCTGATTTTCTGTCATGCCCACCCAAGGACATTCAACATTTACTGGAACAGTGTACTGAAGAAATTTCAACGGATGTGATTGATGCAAGCTTACATGCGGTTCAGGAAGACAGTGGAAAGAATTTTACCTGGATATCAACTATCGGTGCCAATCCAGATGTGATAAGAGATTGTCAGCCACAGATCGTCACACCATTAAAAACCATCTCACTCAACGAGATTAATGAAAGCCAAAAGAATGACAGTGCCATCAATAAAGTGATTCATTGCAAGAGAAGCGGTCAGCGACCAACAAAGGAAGAGCTTGCCAATGAATCAAAGGAGTTGCGATTATTGATGTATGAGTGGCACAAGTTGGAACTGGGAGGGGATGGGTTGCTGAGACGGAAAACAAGGGATCAGAATCAGATTATACTGCCAGCAAAGTTGAGGCACTTAGTGTATCAACATCTTCATGTTGAAATGGGACACCTTGGAACAGAGAGAGTTATTGCAATGGCAAGAGAACGATTCTATTGGCCGCATATGGCAGCAGATATAAATCATTATGTCAGGAATGTTTGCCCTTGCCTGATGCAAAGAAAACCACACAAAGTAGAGCGTGCTCCAATGCAACAGCTCTGCACCCTTCGATTTAGTGTCAATCGACTTCGTACACTTTGAGAAAAGCTCAGGTGGACATGAATACTTACTAGTGCTAGTTGATCACTTCACTCGTTTCTCACAAGTCTACCCCACAAGAGATAACAAAGCAAAGACAGCTGCAGAGAGAATCTTCAATGATTTCATACAGCGATTTGGTTATCCAGCTAAGATACACCATGACCAGGGAAGGGAATTCGAGAACCGATTGTTTCATCACCTAGAGAAATTAAGTGGAATTGAGAGAAGTCGCACAACACCATATCACCCAAGTGGAAATGGTCAAGTGGAAAGATTCAACCAAACAGTATTAGCAGTGATGAGAACTCTACCGGAAACGTACAAATCGAAATGGCATCTTCACGTGAACAAGTTAGTACATGCATACAATTGCAGCCCGAATGATGTCACAGGTTATTCACCATTCCAGCTGATGTTTGGTCGACCACCACGCCTACCAATCGATGTGATGTTCAGTGCAGCAACGCCTGAAGATAAGCAAGAGTATTCCACATATGTTGAAGAATGGAAGCAAGCTACAGCCGAAGCACATAGGATAGCACAAGAGAGAACAGGAAAATCAGCTTCAGCTAAAGCCAACAAGTTCGGCTTTAGAGAAAGGAGATCGCGTATTAGTCAGAAATGTTCGGGAACGAGGAGGCCCTGGAAAGTTACGATCGTACTGGGAAAACCGAGTATATGAAGTTCTAGAGAGAATAGGAGAGGACAGTCCATTTAATAAGGTTCGAGTAGAGGGATCCGATGGAGGAATACGTGTTTTACACCGCAATATGTTATATCCATGTCAATATTTAGCAGTTACTACAGACAGAGAGAAATCGAATAAGAACACTAGGCAACAAAGAGATCGTAGAGAACTGCGTGAAAAAGTTGAGAAAACAAAGGAAGAGAGTGAGGAAAAACTAGACATAGAAGCTATCACAATAGAAACAGCGAGAGAGGTGCAAAACGAAAATGAGTTACTTGATGAAATACCAGATATCGGAGAATCAGACGAAACTGAAAGAACCGTTGAAGAACCAGTAGCTCAGGTAGCAGAGGAAGTCCTACAGCAAGACGAGGAAAGACTATCGTTAGGAGAAGAATCGGCAAGTTTCGAACAAGAAGAAGTTCCAGAAGGAAGGCCACAACGAAATAGACGTGCGCCGCCAGTGTTAACATTTTCGTTGCTAGGAGGAAACCCTTACTACCGCGTTGAAGCCATTTCACAAAGAGAACAGCCGGTATTTCAAGCACAAGTACCAAGATTCGCATCACAGGGACATTTTATACCAACATGCGTTCCAACTCCACACATTCAGCGAGGTGCGTTTTTGCCAAGATTCGTTACACCACGGACATATCCAATTCCTTACATTGTACGACCATTCGGACAATGTTTTCAGACAGCGTACCAATTACCATCTGTTGTACGTTAACGATAGTAGGAGTTTACAGCTAGAAAAAGATGCGAAAAAAACGCTCATATTTTATAAAATTTAAGACTATACGTTATAACCGTTCAAAGTTACTGTTCGCCGAAAGAGACGCTATCGAACTTCAAACTTTTATCGCTATGACTAACCGTTCTGCGAAATAGACGCTTTCAAAATTCGTATTATACCCGTTCACACTCCGTTAAAGAGGTGAATTATAGACTCGTATGTGTTTGTTGTGCTTTGGACACATTTATCATCAGTTTCTAGCCTAATCTACAAGGTTACGATCGAGAGTTTTGCTCGTAACTAGACAATTGACAAAATCGAAATATCGTTCACTGTAATGATGAGAGAACGAGTAGTGAGGATCACAACTATTCAATCGTTCAGAAAAATTTCAGACTCGGATGACGTCATACCATCCAAAGTACACGTGAATACTAGTGTTGACAATCGTTGTTTGAAGAGAGACAGTAGTGCAGTTCATGGAGGGACTTGGTTTGTGTTAGAAGAAGAAGATGTCACAGAAGCACCGAGACTTTGAAATTATTCTGGCCAGTATTATCAATTGATTCGAGGAGCTTATCAAGCTGCTGACAAAGATTTCAATGAACTGGACTACCGAAAGTATTATTGTACTTAGCGGATAAGTAACGTAAGATAATTTTGCAATGTCACGGAGGACATTTCTAAAAGTAGGGGAGCATGTGAAGGAGACTAAACGCTACTTAAGAGAGATAAAATTTAATTTTGTGGAAATTCCACCCCCCACAAGGGTCTACACCCAGTTATCGGGCTCCTTGACAAGGTGCCGCTGCGCAGCCAGTTATGGAGTCTGGTAACGACCCATGGTGACTGGCCCGCGTGAATTTGTGGTAACATGGCTGCCAAGATGGTGTAGGTTTGCTTTACTGATGTTCTTCTTGATATCGTTATTTTAAGGTTATTTTAAAAACAAACGAGTCGTTATTGATTGATATCTTGGGTATCAAAACCCGAAAGTCGTGGCAGGCTAACATTTACAATCAGAAAATTAAATTTAACCAGAACGCATGGTAACATGTACCAATGCAGGTTGCATTGGGGTAGCTGTCAACTTTGGGCGATGTCTCTAGGCGCTAGAAAAACAACATTCAAAGAAGAGCCTATAAAGATGGATCCTATGATCCTATGTCATTTCATCGTTGCAAATGTAACATCTCTTGATCAAAATTGTGGAAGATTGTGTTGTGTGGGGCATCAACATTTGTATGATCTATGATGATCTGAGAATCTGAAAAAAGAATTACAAAACTGCATTTCTGCCAGCTTTCGCATTCTCTGTAGCGTAGGGGCAAACCAAGAACAAGAATTGCCATTGTCTTATGGTATCGTTATGACACTATGATATACTTGTTATTGTGTTGAGTTTTTTACTTGTTAAACCTCAATACAACTCTGAACCATGATACAGTAGAAGATGCCTAATTTACCTAGGCTAGGATCCAACAAAGAAATTCCCAATATCTCGAACTGCAAGACATTATGTTGCCATTTGAGTTACGACAAACTTAAGTTGAGCTTAAAACTGCCTTCCATGCTCATTGCTACCATTCAGTCCTTATTTAAGACAAGTACAATAGGTTTAAGTACAAAATAACGTCTATGGCTTTCAGTTGTTCATAAATGTTTATAGATGTTTTCCTTACCATCAACAGGCTCTTCAGGTCGGTGATGGTTTTGCATAAAGAAACAACTTTTCTTTCCTCTTTGTCTAAAACATCTTCTTTCAATCTCTCTGCAAGTCTTTCTGCAAAAACAGATATTTGGTTTTCAACGATCTTCTTGACATTATCATCAACAGATTTAATTCCCTGCTGTGTCATGTATCGCATTTGATTAGCACCAATGGCTGCTTGCACCTTGATGTTATCTATCACTGCCACACCATGTATTTATGAACTCTCTTGGAAGGTTTGCAGAGCAGATTTTCGCTTGCTCGACATTAACTGGGCATGATTCGTGCGATCCTACGGCTGTTGCCATCGGGCGTATTTTCTGAACAGCGGCATCAAACATCTCTTGTATTTCATGAGGAAGAAGGTTAACCATTTGAACAATGTTAACAATCACTCCGTATTGATTATAGAGGTCAGCTAAGCAAGACAAACAAAAAAGAAACTTCACGTTGGAAATCTTAGCAGATAAAGCAGCAGCTTCTGATCCTCTCTGCCCGTCTTTTGCATTTCCATCAATCGCTTTCATCTGAGTAGCTTCCAGGCAACTGATCACAGGCTTGAGATCCTTTAGCAAGTTTATAAATACATGTCTCTTGCTTTTGGCAAACCTTGTGTCACAGGTTTTTGCGAGGATGCTGTACTCTTGTCTCAACCGGATACACTCCTCTATGATCTTTTCATAATTCTGGCCCCAGTTAAACAATTTAAATACTTCTAGGCAAAAATCTAGCACCTTGATTGTCCACTTGAATTGACCTTCTGCCAATAGATGGTTATCAACAAGGCCGCATTTGTGCATCCAGTCCCAACCCCAATGAATTGCTCCCCATGGCAGCTCATAAAGATTCTCCATACAGGCAGGGACACCCAGATGAAAATATTGCTCATCGGTGGTACCTCCTTCAAGCTGTTTGGCTTTGATTTTTCGGCTGTCCAGCACTTCTTTCCAATTAGCAGCGATGTCGGGACCATGATGACCTTTTACTGGCGGCAAAACAAGGAGGATGACTTGAATTAAGCTCTTACTATCTGGAACAACAGTTGTTGGGGCTGAAAACTGACGAGTGCAATGTTTATACGTCGCTTTATCAGCAGTGATATTGAGCAGGGGAGATGACCAGTTTGTGGCAATCGAATTGACAAAAACTGGTTCATTCTGTTATGGACTTCTTTTGCGATTATGGACTTATTTTGCGACGAAAGGAAGGAACGAGGCTGGGAACTTCTGGCTATGGTTTATATCGCCAATTTCAAGTCCATTTTGAGACTGAAGGAGGAGTAGATCTTCATAATCACTGAAGGGCCTTCCTTTGAAAAACAGCTGGTAACAAGTCCTCCCAATTAACATTTCACTATTGTGATTCCTGGTCCAAGTGAGTATTTTTTGTATTTCCCTTTCCTCAAGACTAGATACCTTTTCTCTGTGATGCCTGCTTTCTAATTGAAGCTTAAATGCTTTTTAACGTTGCGAAACTCTTCTGGAAGCTGTTGCTCATTCGTGAACTTGATTCCATTGTCAGAATTGTAAGCAAAGATTCCCACTGCATTTGTTTCACTAGCTGAAAGTCCCTCTTTTGGGTCTAAGCATTTATGGCAGTAGCAGAGGTTGTCCTCTGCGTTATGGATAAGGCCAATAAATTTCAGCTGCTTGGCAGATCTTGCCTCCTTGATCTTTTGCTGGGCAGGATTAACAGTACTTGCTGCTGTCCTGGTGCTTATCACTTCTTGGGATGGAGGATTTCCTTTCGAGCCAAGTCGTTCTACCTGCCCCTCAATATGCTCAACTTTGTGAAGAATTTTGAAAATCTTGGCATGGAGGGGGAGCTGTTACTTGAAGGCACAGTGACCTCAATGGCTATTGTGGCAGATTCTATTTCTGGTATTGCTATCTCTGCTGTTATTACACTTTGATGAGGTTGCTGAGGCACGCCTTCCACAATATTTTCCTCGTCCACTTGCACTTTGTACGGATTTCGTCTGGTCCAGATTGATTTCTTCAGAACTTCTTTTCAACGAAGAACTTGCAAAGCTTTGTCCCTTCCTAAACACACTAGTGATTGCGGGCTGCTCAAATCCTTGAAGGTTGTTTGGATCTTCCTCTCCTTCCTGTTGTCGACCTAAATGGGTCTTGCAATTTTGTTTCAGCAGCAGCTCTTTACAATTTCTGCACCAAGCTTTTGTAGTCTTACTGATGAAAGCGCTTTTCTTTTCGAACATGATTTAGCATTGGCATTGCATTTAAAAATAAAAATCTACCTTGAATGTCGTATTATCGTTATGTTGTTCCTGAAAAAAATACAATATGTTCTTCTTTATGTTGGTTGTTACTATAGTAATGCTGTCACGCCACAGTAATAGCCTCTATCTCGCAAGTTCCCTCGTAACAGCAACAATAAAACAACAACAACAAGCAAGCGAGACTGAGAAGTTCAATCATAAAATCGAAGCATGGCCCTGTTAAATATTTTACCTCATATTTAAAAGGAAAACATTGAATTTGAGAAAGAAGAAGCAACTCTTTTTCAAGATGGATCGAACTGATATTGATAAGACCAAGAAGCACTGCTTTAAGAATCAACAAGGAAACCAAGCAAGGAAATTGCAAATGAAATGGAATAGGCCCTGTCATCCTCTTGTTGGTAAATAAAAGCATGCCTCAGAGTCAGAATACTGAATTCAATTAAATGTTTATTTGCCAGTTCCTGTGCAAAGAAAGGCTTTTGCTTTACTATATGCACATTAGTATAGTGATCAAGGCCAAAAGTCACATATGAGTGCAACATAGCTTGTCGTTTCCCTTTCCTTGTAAAAGAAGAAATTTCAGGTCTATACAGACTAAACAAGCATTTAATGCTACAAAATCTGTTTGAAATAATTTCCTGTTTGAGAATTGTTCCTATTAAATTCAGTGAAATTGAATAGACATACTAAGAATGAAAATTAATCAGGAAACTGGCTTCACCGCACACTTTTCCAACATCATAACTATAAAAGGGGAACACTAGGATGTAAGTACAGGCCTTGTGAACAGTAAAATGGTTTTTCTGCCTAAGAATTCTTAAGAATTCCTGAGAATTCTGAAAAACATTTTTAATTTCTTAAGAATTCTTGTTTAAAAAATGTACAACCTTTCATATGAATCAAGAATTCTTATCAGAATGCGAAGAACTCTTCAAAATTCTTAATTCAAAATTCTTGTCATTTTAACATGCACAAACTCTGTAATGCACCATGTAAATTCACCATGCATGAGATACAATCCAGATAAGCTGCTTTTGCTGCATTTCATATTTTTTTTCTCATTTTTATGAACATATGAGAAACAGGAGTGATTGGCGCAGAGGATATATTTTGAAAAATGTCCTGCGACCGCGGGGTCACATGGTCGTGTGGGTTTTCATGCCCTGTATGACATCCTCAGGCAGAGTGTAGATACGCAAATCTGGAGGACTATCTCCAGGGTGTATAACAAAAGGCAGCAAGTGTTGGACAGGAGAAAACTAGAAGAAGCGATGAAGAACGTAAAAAGCAATATGTTCTTCATACTTCCAAGAAACCAAGATATTAACTGTATAGAGGACTTCTTGTTTGCAGACAGTTAGAGAAAATGGCTCCCTTCTTACATTCTAACATTCTAATTTTAGCCCTAATAGACCAGGCAGAGAATAGGGGGATGGTAACTTGACGAATTTATGAGATCAACTGTATATGGTCAATTAGAGGGTGCTGATTTTAAAAATCAATGTTATATGGGGATTTCAGGGGGCATCAGCCTCATTTCCCTGTTTCAATCTCATAATTTTCCTTCCAGTGACCCTTTCCCTTTTCTCTGCCTGGTCTAGTTGGGCCAAAATTAGAATGTAAAAATAAAGAACGCTCTAGATGACAATGATGGTATGATTGAAGGGACAGTTCAGTACTGAATAATTCCTAGGGGACCCATTTTAGATTTTTTAAAGCTGGAAATACGTTTTTCCCACTTAGAATTTAATTTAATTTATGGGTTGAGCCGATATATTTATGGATTGACCCGATATAGTAACTACAATAATCATAGAATCTAACGCGAACTTTGAAAAGTCAATTCAAGAAGCCAATGCCAAAGCTATTGCCAGCTAAAGAAATTACATGGTGATGCCCTGGAAAAGCGAATTTATGACTCACTTCAAATCTTCACGAATCAAATAACTGAAATAAACAAGAAAAGCAAGAAAATGAGGCTGGATCAGGAGAAGATAGAGAAGAAAATAAACTCCTTTGATGGCAAAATAAACAACCTGTGGAAAGAACACAGCAAAGTCGAAAAGGAGCACAAGGCGCTATTAAAAGGAATTAAGGAAAGCCAGTGGGAAAATGAAGTTGCACAGCAAAGAATCGAAGACCTGGAACAATATGGAATGAAAATGATTGTGGAGTTGAACGGCTTTCCAAGATTAACGAACGAAAACCCTCTCAACCTGACGCTAGAGCTAGGTAAATCGTTCAATGTTCCACTGTGCCCCGATGAAATTGAAGCTTGCCATCGCCTCTAAGTGAGTTAAGGGCAGGAATCATTGTTGAGCTTGCCTCAAGAAAGAAGCGGGACGAGTTCATCGCCGCAAAGAAGAAGCTGAGGAATATCACAATCGAGAACAACGGATTTGAAACACAAAGGAACAATACTAGAGGTAAGATTTACATCAACGAATGTCTTACAGCAAAGCGTTAGTCATTGATCAGGGATCTTAAACTTAGGAAAGATGAATATGGTTTTAAATTCATCTGGTCTAAAATGGGAACTGTTTTCATTCTTCGTAATGAGAATAGTCGCCCTATTTGCATTAACAATATCTTTGATTTGAATAAGCTTAATGAGTAATGATTTTAATTCTATCTGTCCTAATAAAAACTGTTTAAGAACCGTTAACAACGCTCACCCTTCTATTTGTTGCGATTTATGTGATTCTTGGTTTCATTTCAAATGTTCATTGCTAATGAAAATACAATTTCAATCATTTTTGTTGGATAAAAGCCTTAAATGGTTTTGTCCTATTTTTTGGAAAACTCTCCCTTTCCAATCATTAACAAACCATAAGTTGTTAAATTTGTGTAATGACTCATCTTTTTGGACAGTCAATAGCCGCAAAGCCCCTAATCCTCTAAGCATTTCTGACTTTGATCGGAAATGTTCTCTCTGCAACAAAAAGATGTTAAGTCTATTCCTTGTCAGATTTGCCATTGTCTGATTCATCAAAGTTCTTCCGGCTTCAAACCTTGGGAATCAGCAAACTATTCAAAAGCGCTTAGATATTGGAGTTGTAAACAATGTTATGTTGACCAATTTCCTTTCGCAAAGCTGGAAACAAATCAATTGATAGATCTAACTTTCAATTCAAATTTCATATGTCCTTGTAGACATTCTTGTATTGACATTCAGGATGATCAACTTTTAGAAAGATTAGAATTGTGCAAACGTAAGTTTTCAGAGCATGACTTACTCTAAGATAATGATATTGATAATCACGTGAGCTTTCATGATAATTTCAATTATTTTTCAGGTCATAAGTTTCATAAACTTATTAGAAATATTAGCTCATCTGGCAAGGAAAGGTCCAGTCTCCTCCACAGTAATATCTCATCATTATTAGGAAATTTTGACAAATTGGAGAACCTATTATTAGACCTAGATTTAGACTGTGACATAATAGCCTTAAGTGAAACGTGGCACTCTAAATCGAATGATGCACGCTTTAAAAAACCTTAGCATCCCTGGTTTCCATCAATATTTTGGACTCCAAGGCAATAGTAAAAATGGTGGGTGTAGTTTTTTTTATTAAAGAAAGCTTGAACTTTCATAATAGAAATGACTTGAGTAAATCTTTTAAATCTGAAAAATGTGAATTCGAGGCTGAATGGGTCGAAATTGTTAACGCAAAAGGTGCCAATGTTGTCTCAGGGGTTATACACAACCACCCTCGTAGAGACCCAACACAATTTTTGGATTACCTTAGCATAACTCTCAAAAAGGTAACGAAAGAAAATAAACTAATCTTAGTTTCTGGAGATTTTAATCTTGATTTATTAGCATATGATAAACGTCCTATTGTACAAGAGTTTCTGAACATCACGTTCGCCAACTGTTTACAACCTCTTATTCTACAACCATCAAGATACACTGATAACCACAAGCCCTCGCTTATCGATAACATTTTTATCAACTCATTGGAAAAAATGTAAGTAGTGGTAAATTTCTGATCATATGCCGAACTTCGTAATACTCAATAGGATGATAAGTAAAAGTAAACCTATAGGCCCCTTGGGGCGTGACGTCACATTGATTTTCTAAACGACATGCGCGCGCACACAGCTGGACAAAAGATTTTCGTAACACGCTGTGAACACTGTAAACACGCTATATTGCACACATGTTTGCGACAGCAATGATAAGTTATATATTCAAGAAATTAGAGTTTATTTCAAATTGAATATTTTGATGAATGGAAATGGCTCGCGAATACTCTCAGATTATTGTTTTGCGCATGAAACGAAGGATCAACAACATTATTTGTCGAAATAACGCTTAGCAGTGGTGAGGAACTGCCTGATCCTTTACTACTTTCAGACTGGTCTGATGATATTAAAAACCTCCCGAACATTACTTGGAGAGATGTGACTGAATATTTAATTGATACACCAAGTGTTTTTACGAAAAAATCAAGGCCTACAAATCACTGGAAGCCTATGACTATTTCATGTGCGGCCATGTTCAAGACTGTTTTTATAGTTGCATTTCTGAGAAGTCAGAGTTCTGTTTTGTCAAATCTGAGGTAAGTTGCTATTTCTACATTTTCCTTATCATATAATGATAATCTTTTCTGTAAAAATTAAGAGAATCTCTAATATTGAAAGTTTCTTAAATCTTTAAGAACAAATATCAAGTCGTGGATGGCGTCTGTGAGTTTGTCAATTTCAGTCTCATTATTTTAGGGTCTTAGATAACGAATACTGTAGAAAGAGGAGCCTGTGTATGTAGTAGAAAGCGTTACTTACTTAATAAATTTTTTTTGTTTCGGTGCCCTAGTTCAACAGCATCAGTGTATGGTACTTAAAAATTGGTGGGGGCTGCCCAACAGACAGAATGCCCATTGTTTACTAACATTTTTGCCCTACTAAGGGGTCAGTCATTTTTTGATTTTAGATTATCAGATTATTTCTAATTTTAGGTCCTTCCAAGTCAACAACAAGGAGTGAAAGCAAAGTTATACCAAGTATGGGTGTGTCTTCACAAACATAATGGATGGGTACTGACTGGAAACTGTACATCTACGGCAGGTTTGGGGTCAGCATGCAGTCATGTTGCTGCTGTTATTTTCAAACTCGAATATCATCTGTATTTAAGTTTCCAAGTCACTTGCAGCCAAAAAGCAAGGAGGGCAGGAACCCTAAAAAAAGAAATAGGCCGGTTGTATCTTAACTTAGTTCCTCCCCTTTGCATAAGGCAGCTAAAATAAAAAAACCTAACATTGAAAGCAAAAATCCCATAATTGACCATTCTTATGCCAATAACATTTCCCCCAGGAAAGTGAAAGCCAAGTAGCAAGAAAAATCAAGAAAAAAAATAAAATTTTCAGAGGCCTTAGAAAGAAAAATATTTGGTTGGCGAAAAACATCAATGGTCTTGACTTGAAATTAAAATCTGCTAAAATCAATAATGAAGAATTAGCAGCATTTGGCAAAATGGCTACAGCACTTATTGAGAATGAAGCTTATAATGTAGATAAATCTGCAGGGTCAAGGTAGTCTAAGGGAATCAAAGATTTTGCTTGGACCCGGCACTTTTATAGTCCAAGAGCTTACAGATTTGTAAGAAAAGCTCTTCACTTACCACACCCTGCAACTAAAAGATCTTGTTGCGTTAATATAAGTTGTGAACCAGGATTTCTGCAAAAGCACTTTGACCACATTCAAGGTCTTGCAGAGAAGCAACAAGACTGTGTAATTTTATTAGATGAAATTTCCATTAAAAAACAAATCCAGTGGGATAAAAAAATTCGAAATTTTTTGGACATGTAGATTATGGTAATATAAAAGCTGAAGCCATTGATACAGAACAGACAGATGCTCTTGTCATCATGCCTTCTTCAGAAGCCATGGTTTGTGCCAATCGCTTACTTTTTAACCCATTCTCTGAACGGTGACATATTAAAACAAATAATTATCAAGGTAATCAAGAAACTGACAGATATTGGGGCAGATGTTCATGGCATAGTTTTTGATGGTGAACCTAAAAATTTTGGCATGGCAGATAAATTAGGCTGCAACATAAAGAATTTGAATGGGTCTTTTGCCTACCCTGCAAAGCCTGGCCATAAAATCTATGTCATCATGGACATATACCACATTGCTAAAACTTGCCAGAAATGCATTTGCAGATATGCAGATATTTTGCAATTCCATGAATTAAAGGATATCTTGGGAATATATACTTTCCCTTCATAAAGCACAGCAAAAAGGTATCCTTAGTTTAGGGAATAATTTAAAAGCCAAACATGTTCAGTGGCAAAACCATAAAATGAAGGTGAGTGTTGCTGCGCAAACATTAAGCCACTCAGTTTCAGCCGCTGTAACATTCGTACAAAACTTAAAATTACAGGAATTCAAAGATAGTAAGCCTACCACTGATTTTATCTTGCTTATCAATAATGTGTTCGATATTTTAAACAGTAAAATCAAATTTGGCAAAAACTACAAAAAACCAATCACCCAGTACAATATTCTAGAAATAGAAGGTTATCTGCAAGATGCTATTCAAGATCTCAAAGCACTCAAAGACACCAATGATGTACTCCTTATACAAGGCAGGCGAAAAGCTTTTATAATCGTATTCTACATATCCTCTATGTCCATACTAAAAATTAGCAAAAATTTGTTAAATCGTCCAGATCAACCATATGAATATGTTTTAACATATTGTTTTTCACAAGATCAGCTGGAAATGTTTTTTGCTAATGTTTTTTGCTAAAATCAGGAGCACCTTTGGTTGGAAAAACAACCAAACCGTACTTCAATTAAAATATGCCATCAGACAACTTCTTTTGAAAAATAAAATTGAATCTACTTCAACGGCTAACTGTGTTGACATCTCAGAAAACAGTGTGGAAGAAATGGTAAAGTTTACCCAAATGTTTCAGATATGCTTCTTTCCACAACAATTTGTCGTTCTGATGTCATACACTATATATCTGGATACATTGTTAAAAAGTTATTGAAATGCATCAACTGTCCAGATTGTGTGGCATCACTTTATGTAAATTCTGATAGAGAAGATCCTTGTACCAACTCTCATGTTTCCTTGTTGGCATGTAAAAGGTATGGAAGATTAATGATTCCTTCTAAGTCCGTTTGCAAAGTTGTTGACTGTGTCGACAGACAGCTCGCAGAGCACTTTGTAAATGGGCTTCTTTGACCAAAGAATCCAATTCCAAAATCTTGTCAGAAGTTGTATCTGAAATGAAAAATAGCACATTTGAGTAAATCAGTGACCATAGTAAAGAGACCCTTGTTCTAGATTATAATTTAAGAGATGATCATATGACAACATTGATAAAAGAGATTGTCAAACAATATTTAATTCTATTTTATCATAAGTTTGGAAGAGTCTACACAGAAAAGATTTTGAAAAAAATAAATCATCAAAAAGAAGAAAACTTTCCAAACAAATTTTATTTGAGCACGATTGATCATAATTGTTTGTTTTATGAGGCAATTCTGATTGCCGGGCGGTGGTTAAATAACCTAGCTATCAAAGTTGGAGGAAATGCCATCTTCTATAAACAATATAGTTCATATTGTAAATATAGTTTGAATTTCAAATCATTTCGATGTTTTCATTTTTAAAATTATTTTATTAGTTTTTCTCAGTTGACATTGTTTCGGAACATAATCTTGACGGATTGCCTGATAGTGACGACGAAGAAATTGAGGACAATCAAGGGATAGTGAGCTACACAAATGATATATTTGACTCAGACGATGAATCTTTCTGGTATTTTCATTATAAAACTTTCAGCAAGTATTGCCACTTTTACTTGATTAAGCTCTGTCCCCAAAAAGTACATCTCTGACTGAGCACTGCATCTCAGAAGAATTTAAAGAACACAGCCTCAGTTGAGTGGCACACTTACGTAAATTCATCATTGCAATCGATCACCACTAGGATCCTCAAAACGCAAATAAATCGTCAAGACATGTTCAAGCTCTGCCCCTGAATAAGCCAACATTTGAAGCACCAAACATTAAAAGAGATCAACAACGCTTAATAGAATAAATACGGTATGTGCAAGACAATTGTCCTAGGTGTGGAACTAATAATGGAAAGTTTTGTTATAATTTCCTTCATGAAAGTATTGAAAAATAGCTAAAAAGCAATGTTTTCTGAACCCCTCTAAAATATGCATCATCATCATCATCATTTACGCTTTCCGTCTAAAAATAATTAAAGAAATTATACAGACATTGCGCGGTCCACTATTAGTCTCCAAATATCTCTATTTTCTGCCATTTTTTGATGTTCTTTTATCCTTACTGTTTTTATGCTGCCGTCTCTGGTTTTTACAAGGGTGTTGAATTCAATTTTCTCCAAATCCTTTTCAATTTGTTTCAGCCAGGTTAATTTTTGTCCACCCCTTGGCTTTTTATATGATTTTTTTGCCTCTTCCAAGGATTTTCTTGCTGGTGTGCTTTCCGGTAGTCTTAATAAGTGTCCATACCATGTTAGTCCTCTTCGCTTTACAATTTGGCTCCAGGGAGTTGAATTTGATCTTTTATATATCATATCGTTGCTTACTTTATCCTGCCAATTTAGGTTCAAAATTCTTCTTATTAATTTCCTTTGAAATATATCAATGCTCTCTTCATGTTTTTTTGTCAAAGTCCATAATTCGCAATTGTATGTGAAAACACTTTCAACATGACTTTTAAATATTCTGAATTTTGTTTCCGTTGATGTTTTTTTGCTTTCAAAAATGTATTTTAGCTGGTTGTAAGTATTTGTAGCAAGTACTTTTCTTCGATTTATATCCTTATCAGTGTCTAGTAAACTCCCTAAATATTTGCAATCTTTCCAGCTTTCATCTTCTCCTCTTTTGATCACATGTTCTTCAGATTTTGTTTCATTCACTTGCAGATTTTTCTTCTGCAATATTGATGGTACTTCTTTCTTCAAGTTTTCTTTCACTGTTTCCATGTTTGTTATCCAGCTTATATCATCTGCATATTGTTGGTTGATTATGACTTTGTTGTTATCTTTGCTATCTCTCTGTCCTTCTATGTTGTTAATATTAAGAATGGGTTTAGGGCTTCTGCTAGATATACTATGAAGAATATGGGACTTAGGCAGTCACCTTGAGGAATACCGATGTTTGTGTTGATGTCATTTCCTATTTCATTGCCTATCTTCACTTTCAATTTTACATTTTCTACTAGTATTTTCATCATGTGTAGCTCATCATCATCTAATACTTATTTTAATATTTTGAACAGTTCGTTCCTCCTAACCGTGTCGAATGCTTTTGACATGTCAAATAACAATAATATGATTTCATAATTTTCTGATGTAATTGCTTTCTCTGCTAGGACTTTCATACTGAATACTAGCTCTGTGGTGGATCTTCCTTGTTGATAAGCAGCCTGTGTTTTTGGAATGATTGTTAATATTCTGTCAAGACACCTTCTGAACATGCAGATTGCCAAGACTTTCCTCAACATTGATAGTAAAATAATTGGTCTCAGATTTTGTGGTGGTCCTGCTTTTTTACCTGGCTTTTGAATTGCTACTAGTATTCCTTCTTTTATTTCATTTGGGTACTGGCCACTCTCTGCTGTTTCATTAAAGATTTTAGCAATTTCACTTGATATTTTGTCAGGACCATATTTCAACAGTTCTCCATGTACATTGTCTATTCCTGCACTTTTCGCATTTTTTAATGATTTTATTGCTTCCTTTATTTCCTCTACTGTGAAAGGTGTGCTCATCTTTTTTGGCCTTATACTTTCTATGACTCTCTCTGACTCCTTGTTAAACATTTCTTCAAAAAACTTTGTTACTATTTCTACCTGCTTCCTTTCATTTGTTGTTTTTTCATTTTTGCTATCTACTACTATTTTCTTTTTTTCCTTCCTTCTTTGAAGCTGCTTTACGGCTTGGCACATTCTTCTACTGTCATCCTTATGCTTTTCAATCTCCTCAACCATTTCTATAATCTCTTTTTCATTTTCTTCTTCAATTTTTTTGTGAATTTCCCTCAAAATTTTGTTCCTTTGTTTTTGGAGGTTTTCTTTTTCTTTCCTATCATTTGTAGCATTCATATCATTTCTGATCGATTTCTGTTTTTCTGACAGCTCTATTATTTCCCTATTTTCCCTTTTCTTTTGACCTTTCTTTCTTCCAACCACTTCTTCAGCTACTTTTACACATGTTTCTGCTATATTTGACCATATCTCTTGCACATTTGCTGTTTTGATTTTGTTTAATTTTTCCTCTACACTTTTCTGATATCTTTGTCTGTATTCTATATCTCTCAATTTTTCTAGATTAAGCTTGGGGGTTTTTTTATTATTTTTCATTTTGTACCATTTGATACTGACTTTAGCTTTCACTAGTCTGTGATCTGTAAAGGTTTCAATCCCACTGTATGACCTTGCATCTTCTAAAATATTTCTGTGTTTACTTTTTGTCATAATATAATCGATCTGATTTCTGTATGGATTTTTTCTGACAATGTTGTTGTTGTTTTTTGTTTTCTTAACACGTTGAGTCCTGATCACGTGTATACACGTTTTGCGATCTTCTGCTACAACCCAACCACGTGTTAACACGTTTGGATGAAAACTGCTAGAAGACTGTTATGGACGTTTGTATTAAGTTTTAGGCCCAAAAACGTGTAGAGACGATTGCATCAAGGACCGTACTTACCCAATGTTGATCATTGGTTTTCGATATCAAATAACTAGGCCCAAAAAACTTGTATAAGCGTTTCCCATGGTGATGTGATATTTTGTCATCAAATTATTCGAAATCTCCCCAAAAGTCCAATAAAAATGATATATGGCATGACCAGGGCCATTTTAGGCCGTGGGTCTGGCGAAGTCCACCACAATAGGTGTTGGGACTCAACGTGTTAATTGGTGTTTCCCAGGTTGTTCGATGGGCCATTTTATGTGGAAACATGGTATTACATAGGATCATTTCATTTCTGAGAATCATTTCACATAAATCTCTACCATTTTCATTCATTTCTCCTTTTCCATATCGACCTATTACTTCGGGATATTCTTTTCTTCCAAGCCCTGTTTTTGCATTTTGATCTCCCCCAATTATGCAAAAGTCTCTTTTGTTTACATTTTTGATGACATTTTCTAATTCTTCATAATAATCTTCTTTAATCTTAGGATTTTTCTTACTTACTTCAAGGGTTGGGGCATAAGATGATATAAATGTTAGATTTCTTTGATTTTCTTTTGATCCAATTTTTGTAATGATCTTACATATCCTGTTTGAGATGACACTAAACTCGGCATCAATTCCTTTTTCGATAACAATTCCGACTCCATGGTGTTTATTTTCTTCATTTCCGGTATGATAAACTTCATATACATTTTTCCTATCACTTGATGTAATTTCAAATATTCCTTCACTCTTCAACTTCGTTTCTTGGATGGCTAGGACTGACAGTTTGTATTTTTGCATATCATTTTCCAGCTGTAACTTTTTGAGGTCCGTGTTTAGTCCTCTTACATTTAGTGTTCCGACATTCAGCTTTGATCTTAGCATTCCATGTGATATTGTGGCTCTTTATAGCATATATTTGGTAATTTTTTGTGACCTTGACTTGTGGTTTCATGACGAACAGTTTGCGAGGAGTCACCCATCGCAGCCGGCTTCGGTCGCCATTTTGAACATTTCCTGAATTTTGAACAAAAAATCCAAAATATGCAAAAGGAATAGTATTTTTCTGCGCATGCGCAGTTATACTTAAACAAGTTATACGCAATAAAAGGCATGCCTATGACATAAAACTTATTTTGGTTATTATATTCAACCCATAATTAGTTTTTGCTTGCACAAAAACAAATTATTATAGTTAAATTAACCTTCACAGAAAGTATCGCAAAATTACTTAAAACCAATTTTGGGTCACCAATTTAAACCACCCCTATTCTGGTACCCCACCAACTATTTTTAATCAAATAAGTGTTTTTGTAATGCTCATATGATGTAGTTTCTGAAAATCATTGTCTCAGAAAATCCCCGAGGGGGGGGGGGGGCAGGGTTTCCCTGACTGGCCCATGGTCTATTTTGGCTTGGTGGGTTGCTTTGATAAAGTTTTGTAAATATTGTTTTCTATTTAGAGTTAGGTTCATTAGATAATTTTCCAGAACCATGCATTGAAATTAAATGGGTCCTGGACAGTGAGAGTCACACCCTCTGGTTTATAAAGTTGGTAAGGGAACAGATCAGTTATTTCTTAATTTTTATATGATCTTTTTCCATGTAGTTGGGTGACAATGCAAGACACATTGGATATATAAATTTGAAAGTTACGGAGGGGCATCAAGTGTGGGGTCTATTACAAAAATATTCTGACTTTACAAAGGCTTACTATTTCCCCCTATAACAGGGCCCCCCCTCAATTGAGCACCTCCCTAAGAGCAAATATTTTGAAATGTGTTTTGTATTGTCAGGGCAGTGTGCCATGTATGCGATTGATTTAGATACGTTTAAGGCCTTTAATTCAATATAACTGTTGTTGTCGAAAACTCTTTAAAAAAACTGAAAACTCTTTAAAAAACTGTTTGCGAGTAACTAATATTGTATATTTCTCTTTTAGCTGTGACATCCAGAGTGGAAAGTATGCAATACGTTGAATTCTCTGTCATAGTTTGATGCTGTAAATTTCATCAACATAATGGGTAGCTAGTTTACCCTAATCCAATACCAAGCATATTTTTCAAAGTATTTGCTAACTTTCCACCCTGGCCTGTCACCCTGCCAGAATCTTCTTTTAAAAAGGTTTGCAGTAACTGGTAGATATAGATGTAGATGAATCCTACAATAATTCTAATGCATGTACTAATGCCAGTTCTAGCTTAATTCTAGATTACGTACCACAGCAGTTAGGCATTCTAAATACTGATACCAAAGAGAATTTTCCGTGTTGAACATCACCAAAACATGGAAAACGTGGATATCAGTGACGCCCTAAAATATTTCTGGCAAAGGGATCCATGGGATTGCCAGAGCTGAATCCTCCAAATCCGGATGAGACTAGTGTACTAGTCCAGTAGTGGAAGGGGGAGAATCACCACCCAGAGAGGGAGTTTATGCCACCAGGTGCACTTTGTCAATTCAGGGGCGTAGATTCCGAATTTCGATGTTATTCAAGCTTATTGGGGGCCGTTTAAAAGATATGGGGGCATTTGTACCCCAGAATGGGGGCAACGATGCTATCATCAAAAACATGCAAAACATTGAACAAAGTCGCAATATTATATATTTCTAGAAATTTTAGGGCGTAATTTTCGAATTTCAATGGTATTTAGTTATGCAAGGGGCCTTTGTAAGATATGGGGGCATTTGTACCCCCAATATGGGGGCAATGATGCAATACTGAAAAACATCCAAATACACAAAAACTTTCCGACTTTATCAACTCGATGGCGTAGATTTCAAATTTTGATGTTATTTAGTCATAGCAGGGGCCGTTTACAGGGTATGGACAATTGGCACACCGAAATCGGGGCAATGACACAATCCTGAAAGACATGTAAAACATCCAAAGAATTCATAAAATTATAAATTTTGCAATTCTGGGCTTATATTTCAAATTAATCCCACCTCAATTTTCATGTACCCTTGTCCTAGAAATCAGTGTCTGAATCACTGCAATCGAAGTTGTCAACATCCATTGAAAAAATCATCATTTCCAGCATCATTGCCTGGTGTTACCCACAACTCTGTAATATCCTTAGGGCATGGTTCTTCGATCCAATCTTGCTCAGATCTTGAAGCCATCCATGATTCGAAGGGGTGTCAAGATTCATCATTGGTCGATATGCATTCCACCACATGAACGCAATATAGTTGGATCGCCGACTATGTTTTGCAAGGCTGCTTTGGCAAGGGGGGAGAAGTTATAAATCTGCGATTTTTCTCTTGCTCTCAAATCTTTCCCAGAAGTTTTTTTTCCTTCGGTTGTTTACCGGGTCAAGCCTTGCCTCTCCAAAAACAACACAAACAACTGTTCCAAGCTCTTTCAGCTGATGATGATTCAATTCCATTTGTGTTCCCAAACTGCTAAAGCCTGATTTACACGAGACAAATTTTTCGCGCGAAGTCAATTTTTTGCCACGAATTCTTTCACTGCGAATTCTTCTCCCGAATTCGAAGTTTAATTTACACTGGCAGAATTTTTAGTGCAAATTCCCTGCGAATAATGCAAAAAAAATGGCTTCAGCTGGAAGAGCACTGTTATTGAAAAAGCTGATTATTCTAAAGTTAATTTTATTGAAAAGGCGAGCAAAGAAGCAAAAAAAGCGATACTGGGTAAGAAAAATCTATTCCGAACGTCTCCAGAAGGGGGAATTTCATCTTTTGGTAAGAGATCTGCGTTTACATGACCAGGAATACTTCTTAAAATACTTTCGAATGTCACCATGTACATATGAAGAGCTTCTGTCCTTTATTGCACCAAAGATTATAAAACAATATACAAACATAGGAGAGCCGGTTGGTGCAAGTGAGAGGCTTGCAGTTACGCTTCGATTCCTGACTACAGGGGATGCACAGTCTACCATTGCTGCTAGTTTTAGGATGAGCCCCTCGACCATTGCTGCTAGTTTTAGGATGAGCCCCTTGACCATTACTGGTATAATAAGTGAAACATGTGAAGCAATATGGATTGTGCTGAAAGAAAGGGGCTTTCTTGATGTACCCTCAAATAAACGCGAATGGAAAGCTATCAATAAAGAATTTGAAAATAAATGGAATTTCCCTCATGCCCTAGGGGCAATCGATGGAAAACATGTAGTGATGCAAGCGCCCCATAATTCTGGCTCTGAATATTTTAATTACAAAAAGACACACAGTGTAGTTTTGCTTGCTGTTTGTAATGCGAAATACGAGTTTTTGATGATCGACATTGGGGATTCAGGAAGGCAAAGCGATGGCAGCGTTTACAGCAATAGCAGTGTTGGATACGCGATTGAACACGGTTCTCTAGATTTTCCAGATGCAGAAAGAGTAAGTGCTAACTCAGATAAGGTGCTCCCGTATGTATTTATTGCCGATGACGCTTTTGGGCTAAAAAAGCATATGATGAAGCCATACCCAAACAGAAATATTCCCTTGGATCAAAGAATCTTTAACTACAGGTTATCCAGGGCAAGAAGAATTATAGAAAATACATTTGGAATCGCAACAAGTCGTTTTAGGATTTTTCGCAGACCAAAAAGCAAAAGTAGAGTAGGTTATTCAAATAATGAAAGCCGTAGTGGCATTACAGAATTTTCTGATGAGTAAAAGTAACTCTGAAAATGACTTAAACTATTGCCCTCCAAATTATATTGATGTGGAAGAACCAAGATTGTTGAAATCATCTTTCATATTTGGAGAATAAAGCCTGTAGATAATGCATTTTTAAATCATCTTCACTATACTCAAGATCAAAGAGTAGTTGGCTTATTTTGATTTTGGCTAGTCGTTTCTTCCTTTTTGGTAGCTCCCTCATTATTGGTATCAAGTTGCGACAATACAGAGAGTCTTCATCCACATCCTCACTCATGGACTTCTTCAGCAGCTCATCACAGTCGACAAGGGACTTATTTAAGTCTGCCTCGCTCATATCTCCACGTGCCTTCTTTGCTTGTGGTGTTGATTTTCTCTTCTTCAATGAAGATGCTGTTGCGGAACAGCTACTTGCAACGCTGCCGCTAGGGCTTGGCATGGAGAACTGGGGTTCATCTGCCGGTACAACAATTCCAGCTTCTATCAACGAAAGATTGCTTTCTGTTGGTTTGTTTGCACTTTTTTCATGCAAGAATGCCATTTGGTCAAAAAATTTACATTTGGGCAACGTTGCAGCTGCAGCACCAGACCGGGTCATGCGATTGCGCTTGTCTAAGCATTTCTTCAAAGTATCTTTCAGGTTCTTTAATTGTTTCTGAAGGAAGTCAACTGAAAAAAATATGCATTAACTCTAGCTGTTCTTAAGTTTCCTGACATAAAAATTGCATTCAGTTTCTATTCTGTTATGTTTTTAGAAGATTAAAACTTACTATCTTTGCTGAACATTGCCGACAACTTCTTCCATGCATTTTGCTTTGCTGTTCTGTCTTTATACATTGGATGATTCAAATCCCAAAGACAGCGCATCTCTCTGACAGCTTCAACCAAGGCTTCTTTCTCAAACTCCACACTTTCACTTATCTCTTCCTATAACATCAAAACAGATTTCTCACAATGATTTATATTTCTCAATAGAATTTTTCGTCAACTTTATCTTTATCATAACGTCAATTATCTGCCAGGCCTGAATGCAGAAACGAAAATTTTTTAAATTCCCACTAAAAAGTCATTAGCAAGTTTGGTCATGAGAGTTCTCAATATCGTACGTTTTATCTTTATAAGTTATTTTTATTGTCCTAAAAGTTTCTTGATGAAAATTTCCATTTTATTAAATTTTTTCTATTACATAATGTTTTTGAAAGTTTTAGATGACATTATTTCCATAAATCTCTTATAACAAACTACCCTATCCCTAGCTTTCCTCAAAAATCAGCAAACCCGCAATTCAACTAAAATTGAAGAAACTTTATTCCTTTTGAAACGTAATATATTTAATGTAGAAATACCAAAGAACTTTTTACCCCACTGAAAGTGCCTTAACTTAAGCAACCTTACTTCAAGATAAAGACACAAGTTTGTTAACAAAAATAAGGTTCTTGAATTTGGAGCTTTCTACAACAAGGTTTCTTAGAAAAGCTACACGTCAATAACTTCCACGTTTTTCTAAAAAGATAATGTGTGTCATTAACATTAAGAAAAAGAATGGCTCACCATTTTGTCTTCAACATCCCCCCTCTCTTCATCTATCAAATCTTGAGTCTGTGATGAATGAATTTGTTGCTGTAGAGTAGCCAAAAAAGCAGCCAACATCTCAGGGTTTCGAATGATTTCTTGCACATTAACTTCGTTTATTTCAGACATATTGTATTGTTTATTTCATTGACGTTGTTTGACGTAGGCCGCAGGGAGGAAAACGTAGGCCGCCAGAAACCAAAACAGCACTCAATTTATTGTTCACACTGCACTGATTGGTTCATTTTACAACTCGAAAAATTTCGCAGCAAAAAAGTAGGAATAGTTTCTACTTTTTGCGAAGCAAATTATTCGCAGCAAATTCGCAGAGAATTTTCAAAACTCCACTTCTGCGCATATTTCTCGCACATTCGCAGCAAAGAATTTGCTTCGCACGAATTTTTTCGTCTCGTGTAAATCAGGCTTCAAAACTTCTAGAAATCTTTCACTGTCTTTTATGTGCTTCCAGTACGGTCGTTTACCTTTTCGAAGCAAATTGGACACATAGTCATTAACTGAAAATGCGTGCATTCCAAGTAATGCACATCTTTGTATGTTAGTCAACCCACACTGATGCAGGTCAAGGTATTACTTGGAATGCACGCGTTTTCAGGTAATGACTATGTGTTCAATTTGCTTCGAAAAGGTAAACGACCGTGCTGGAAGCTCATAAAAGACAGTGAAAGATTTCTAGAAGTTTTTAGCAGTTTCGAAACACAAATGGAATTGAATCATCGTCAGCTGAAAGAGCTTAGAACAGTTGTTTGTGTCGTTTTTGGAGAGGCAAGGCTTGATCCGGTAAACAACCGACGAAAAAATCTTCTGGGAAAGATTTGAGAGCAAGAGAAAAATCACAGATTTATAACTTCTCCCCCCTTGCCAAAGCAGCCTTGCGAAACATAGTCGACGATCCAACTATATTGCGTTCATGTGGTGGAATGCATATCGAACAATGATGAATCTTGACACCCCTTCGAATGGATGGCTTCAAGATCTTGATCGAAGAACCATGCCCTAAGGATATCACAGAGTTGTGGGTAACACCAGGCAATGATGCTGGAAATGATGATTTTCCAATGTATGTTGACGACTCCAATTGCAGTGAATCAGACACTGATTTCTAGGACAAGCATAGTACATGAAAATTGAGGTGCGATTAATTTGAAATATAAGCCCAGAATTGCAAAATGTATAATTTCATGAATTCTTTGGATGTTTTACATGTTTTTCAGGAGTGTTTCATTGCCCCTATTTCGGTGTGCCAATGCTCCATACCCTGTAAACGGCCCCTGATATGACTAAATAACATCAAAATTTGAAATCTACGCCATCGAGTTGATAAAGTCGGAATGTTTATGTGTATTTTGATGTTTTTCAGTATTGCATCATTGCCCCCATATTGGGGGTACAAATGCCCCCATATCTTACAAAAGCCCCTTGCATGACTAAATACCATTGAAATTCGAAAATTACGCCCTAAAATTTCTAGAAATATATAATATTGCGACTTTGTTCAATGTTTTGCATGTTTTTGATGATAGCGTCGTTGTCCCCATTCTGGGGTACAAATGCCCCCATATCTATTAAACGGCCCCCAATAAGCTTGAATAACATCGAAATTCGGAATCTACGCCCCTGAATTGACAAAGTTTAC